>CM061471.1:15000-3001999 GCA_030770085.1 Oryza coarctata
CCTATCACAATTACTCGAATGGTAAAGCATGGTGACATAATAAAAAATTATAAATAAAATTGTACACATCTACCAGTAATTTCACCGTGATTAATCCCACTATTAATTAAATTGACAAAATAAATTGTTGTAGTTCTAGTTGGACATGTTCTACGTAATAAAGAATAATTGGCTTAAATAATAATTATACTGTATTAAAATTCAAATGTTTATAACTATATTTATATATATATAAACCATGTACCTTTGTCTCATGTGCACAATGCATTGTACATGAATGGATCATTGGTACGCGAATACGAATTGCGATGATATTTCTCCTTCTAGAAGTAAAAAAGGAGAGATCAGTGCAAAAAAAAAAAAGCAGTTAAGTTTATCTAAACCATCTTTTCCAATGCTGCTTTCTTTTCAATATGAGTGTACGGACTAAGTGCATGAGCCCCTTTTGCAAGGATTTATGCTTTGTTTACATTTGAACCTATATATTAATTTATTGTTTTGTGTAACATGCTTGATGGGGATTTAATACACAAAATTGTCTAAAAATTGGCTGAATTTACAAACACATGGATCAGCAGCAAAACCATATACGACGTCAACACAAAAAAACTTACAAAGCGCAGCAACGGTGACATTTTCAGCAACTGCAACAAAGCATACATGACATGATATTATACAAAGAACTATCAAGACCAGCCTCTTAGCACAGCTCACAAGTGCAAGGCAAATGATCAATCTCACAAGTGCAACATCACGAACATGGGCGGTGCCCACATCAGACGGCACCCAAGAAAAATAGGACAAATATGCAAAACTATATTAACAACAGGATTGACCAGTTAGTGCAATAGAATTAACCTGAATAAACGGCATTCTCATGATACATATGTACACAATTTCATGTCATTAAGACAACTCACGGTTGCCACACTTCAGCATTTACCCAGAGTATCCTCCCATCTATTATTCCAAAGGTACAGTTATCTGAAATGTTTGAAATATTAAGGTTCACATGGTAGTTTTCAAAGCACGTCAGCATCTCCGATTTGATACAGCGGCTGCAAAACCAGAAACATCACAAATATCGTTTTAAATTAACTGCAATCATGCCTGTAGAGACTCTGCATTCCGTAAACATGGATGACGATCCTAAGATTCAAGGGTTTTTTCTTTTATTATTGGCAAACATCAAGATGCATGGTGTGCAGGTGGTGACTGATGCTATGGAAGTTCCAAAATGCTCACATTTGATGGGTGCAAGCTAAGTGCAACCTTCATAGGAGTATAGTGGAGACAGCAGCATGCATAACTGATCAAAAGCATAATACATATAAGTAACTTTACCAGATATGATGGCTGACTACAATATAAAGATGCATGTGACTGTAACTAAACATGCAGCTCACAATGACAATCTAATAAAGCTAAAAGATTACCAGAATTTTGCCACTTGACCCTAGGACCTTGATAGAAATCTATGGAATCGTTGTACTTTTACAGCATAAGCTTTCACAAAATCCACCTTTTCAGGTATGTTTCCATTAGATGAAACTCTCCTCTTTCTTATATGAAATAAGAAATCTTCAGTATCAAGGACATAGG
Organism: Oryza coarctata; assembly: GCA_030770085.1. NCBI lineage: Eukaryota > Viridiplantae > Streptophyta > Magnoliopsida > Poales > Poaceae > Oryza > Oryza coarctata. The sequence continues at coordinate 16,603 of CM061471.1, forward strand.
AAACCTGCAAATTTGATACCATACTTTACAACTTAAGTACTACAAAGATATTGAGCATTGCAAAATAGGACATTAACAATGGTCAAAGTGCTATCACAATCAATAAAAAGGGTGCTGCTAGATACAATGTTAACTTGCAATGGGGCGCAAAATTCTCACTAAAATTATGAGTACCTTTGAGGATTTGCAGGATATCTTGCATTCAAGACCATTAGTAACCATGAAAGCATTAATGGCCTTCAAAGAAGCTTGAGAGTCATCGTTGCCCCAGCGCTTCCGTTTATTCCTGGGAAATGATGTCCAACAATGAAAATAGCTGAGGAAAATAAAATTGAGATCTCCAATATAAGATCAGGAAAGTACCTCCCAAGGAAGATATCGTCATACAATTTAGTATTAGAAATACTTGACAGATACTCATTATACAGATAAGACGAAAAATTTGGATCAATTGACACTGCAGTTACTTCAGGTTTTTCATGCCCATACTCCATTAGTTGAATTGATAATCTTGTAGGATTTGAACGCTGCAAATCACAATGCAAACTGTGTGTCACATAGCATTAGCAGATAAAGGCAGAAAAAACTTGTCAAAATTACCTGCACCCCTTATACAATGGTATTCAGGTTTCCCTTATACAACGGTATTCAGGTTTCTTGCGGAAGTATCACTTTGTTTGTTGACCCTAGAAAACTAGACTAGTGAAGGGTCTGAAACTCTGAATCATAGTCACAAAGTCACTAGATCGATGAGATCAAAGAATATGGTCGAGGAACGTGGTACGCTACTTGCGAGAGGTTTTTACAAGGTGGGAATAAATATATCCCCACGGTCCTAGGATGGAGACGACGTTCCGGATCGAGGAATGCTGCCATTGGCTATGTTTCCTGTAACTGCTCTGAATCAAGGCATCTAAAGGCATTATAGAGGTCTCTGCAGCAAGTCAGAACTACCTAGCAAGAAAGAGGGTTTCTTTACTTTATAAAAACAGTTCAGACTTGTCTGCTAACACCAATCCACCACTCCACAAGATCTTCTGTTACTGGATAAACATTTACAGGTGTGGTTTGTTTGAGGCATATTTTTGAAACATTGTATTCTTCACACATATACCTAGGTTGCTGATTGATCTCATGTAGTAAATGATACAATTTTTATATTTGAGGATAGAAAAAATTGCATTTTTAACTTCAAATACGATAGAATTATTTATTCGGCATTTGTCGCAGCAACAAAATTGCATGGTACTAAGGCACTGCACAATTATGGAAATACGAAACATGGATATTGTAAAAATACTTACGCGTTCAAATCGATATATGCTCTCATCATGGAGAAGTACACGCACATTTTCATGATAAACTAGATCAAAGAACCTCCCAGGTGACCTGGATTTTTCATATATGTAAAGTTGGAGCAGCTTGTTATCCATTTCGTCAGAAGCTATCGCTTGAAGCTGAAGAAAAGCAGGAAAAATTAATATTGTAGCCAAGATGCACTAAAATGGATAATATCTGTTAGGTAACTTGCCTGCTTTACAACTTTATATATCAGCTTATCTAGAGTAAAAAGAACATATGACTGAGTCCCGATGATTGAACGGCAGTCATCTTCAAATTTGGTGTTGTCAGAAGAACCATCAAGCAAGTTATACAGTGCACTCATAAACCTGCACTAATAACACATTAGCTATCCATCACATGACATTTGTGCAAGAGGAGTAAAGAAGCAGAATTACTTTGAATATTGGTCTGGCAAGTTTGTATCCTTAGAAGCTTTCCACTTCTTTTCAGCTGAGGAGGAATTTGTCTTAGCTGACAGTATTCTTTCATATAAGATCTGCAATCAATGAGTTAGCCAAGAAGAACGGGACAAATATGCAAAAAAAAAAAAAAGAGGCCTTGCAAGAATATCAAGAAAAAAAGCAAACCTGGTGTAGTCTGAACAAAACATAAAACGACTCATTTCCATAAAATATACATGAAAACTTCTCTTCATGATCATTGAAAGCTCTAGGAACATGCTTGGCAAGCGGTTTAACTGCATTGTGTGAGCGTTCTGAGAACGAAAGTGGTATTCCTCCATCGGCATCTTGTGCCTCCATGTTTTCCGCTGCCTCACCCTCACTTTCAGCTTTTGCATCGGGATCATCCTGATCCATATCATCTTCATCCTCATGATCTTCTCGAGAACACTCTTCACCATCACCAGATTCACTACCAGATGCATTTTCACTGTCGTCCATCATCTGGGCACTTCCCTCACCTTCATCATCTGCATCAGCATCATTCTCTCCAGCAAACTCGGCTGCATCCGTAGGCATACCCTGGAGGAATCTCCTAGTAGAATCTTCCTTCGCTTTAGAAACTCCATCTACAGATACACCTTCAAAAGGCCCAAAATTCTCCCCAACATCCCCATTAGGAGATAGTTCTCCCTCTTCTCTTTCAACCTTTGAATGGTCGCGGGATCCAGAATATTCATTAATTGGACACAGTTTGTTGTCCTTGCTGTTGAAAGACCCTGGAACCCCAGTTTCTCCACCCTGTGGACATAAGAATACGCATGAACATATGCTAAACATGAATTTCATGAATGCCTCTTCTTCTTAACAAAGATGATGGACTTCAAAGAAAATCCAGTTAAGAATGGTCATACCCTCATAATTGTTTCATTTCCACCCTTAGCTTCAGACACAACCTCGCCTCCAGCTGGTGTAGCACCGGAAGCATTTATACCTAATAGGCAAATGATGGCACTGAGAAAAGGCTAATAAAATCATAATGAACAATTAGCTATGAAGTGGTGAAGCCTAAAAGATGAGTGTCATGCATGTTTATGAGACATACAAACCTGGTTTAACCTCCATATTTGCTCTACTATGATTCTGTTCAGGCCGAGAAAGGTGACAGTTCTCCACTGATCTTTCAGTGGAAATGTTTTGTGCAGATACCGCTGGAATCACATCAACAGCAGGGGTGGTATTTTGCAACCTTCTATGTAACATAGTGTTAGGTGGTTCCTCATCCCTGCGAACAGTTCGTCCAGCATCGCGCAAGCCATTTTGAGCATCTGCTGCAACTCCATCCACCAATATAGCACGAGAAGATGAAGCTTGTTCCTTTGGAACAATTTCATCACTATGAGCATGCTTAACAGTAACTGTGACGTTTGTCGATGCATTATTAATTTCAACATTTGCAGGGCCAGCCTTTGTGCTTCGGCTCTTGGGATTTTCATCTTCAACACCATGGCCTCGAGGATGAACACCCAAAATAGGCTCCAGAAATGTAGTCCAGATTCTCATCACTTTGTCAACTTGATCCGAAGAACTGCAGACTTCTCCACAAGAGTACTTGATGATCTGATAAAGATCTTCATGAATTTCTGGGTCTACATACTCAAATGACATATTGGGAACTATTGGCCGCCTATTCCCAGCAGCAATAGTAAGAAGCATATCATCCTCCTTCCTTTTCTTCTCATTAATTTCTTTGATTGCAGCTAATAGAGCTGCACAAGGGAAACAACAGTAGTTTCAAAACATAAGCAAAGGCTACTAGACATTCATGATAATTGATGTAGATATCAGACATGCAAACCTTTTGTACTCAGATTCTTTGTGTCCTGTTGTTTGAAATAGAAGCTGCGATGGTCAAGGGACTTGTGATAATTCTTAGCGTATATTTCAGCCCAAACTTTATTAAAATCTGACCGGCACCTTGACCATTCCTCTTGCTTTTGCTTAAGCCTAGTTAAAATAACTGGAAGTGCCACACTAGCGTTTTTGCGGAGAACATCCATGACATCAAGCCCATGGTCACCATATAACCGCTCAATACACCTCAGATTCAATGCTGACAACAAAAATGAATTTAATGATAGACGTATTGTTCAATCATAACAGAGAACTCAAAAAAATATATACAGCACAAGGGTATCGTATATGCCAATTCACATTTGCAGATACTTACGAGTCAAATGCTCGTCTATGCGTATAGGGCTATCTGGTTTGATTGAGTTGTCCTGCATCTTTTCTATCAGCTCCTCAACACGCTTAATTGCCACATTAACAGATTCCAACAGCATGTCCAACTCAAATCTGAAAATTTAATTTCATGGAAAGTAATCATTATCGTAAGAGATACTACAATAAAATGGCAAGATATGATGCCACTAGATGCAGCTATGATTATGAATGATACAGTGTGGTGAACAAAAAAGACAATAGTATAGCATGCCTAAAAGCAAGATTAACCAGACATCCTTCAACAAAAGTCCACATGATTTTTCTCTATGGCTTGTGCTGTTGTGCATTACTTTACATAACTGTAAATCACTAAGGAAGAACTTCTATAGCTGGATAGTTGCCATAAACATGGGCACGAAGTTGTGAATATCAACCATGACAAGAAACGTCCCAATTGAACACGTCGTTTCAGGTCCTTCCTACCAAACTTCAATTCTAAACCATATGAATTATGATACTAGAGATCAAGTGCCTTGCTAATAGGTAACAGCTGCTAGACATAGTCAATCATGAAAATATAGTCCAGAACCTGTCATCTTCACATCTAAACAAGCTTTCTTCATACTGATTCTTCCGCATGTGCTTAAATGAATAATCCTCACTTCCTGAGGTCACTGATACCCAGAGATCATTGAGAACTGAGGATACAAGGTCAGTTCTGCAACTTGCAGGAGGCATTGGGTACTGAAAGAAAAACAACAGATGTTATGGAAGAAATCATCAGAAACTACAGAGAGTTAAATCAGCTTACATTTTTAGGCAGAAGTCGGTAACTTGGAGTACACCGCTGACAATTTGAGAGGTCAAGTTCTGATATTGGCTTGCATAAGTTATACTTTTCTTTGCAAGAGAACGTAGTAGCTTTGTGGGTAGCACCTTCCTTAGAATTGAGTGCAGATCCTTTGTCAAGCTTTTCTCTCTCCTTTTCTCGATCTCTTTCCCTATCATCCACTTCATGTGCTTTATTTCTCTCTTTTTCTACGGTTTTAACTATTCGTGATGTTTGCCCTTCATTTCAAAATAATAATAATCATAATTCTAATAATAAACAACTGTACAAACAGTGTGGGAAATGAAATTCTAACTTCCTAAATTAACCATTGCTTACTTTTATTGAAGACTCCCTCTAGAAAGGCATCTACAGAGTAAAGGAATTCTTTAGGGATCAAAAATACAACATATTCAAACATGGAATCAAGAAAGTGCGCCCAACAAAGTAAAGGTGACAAATGAATCTATATATGCCACCTACCTATATTTTCACACTGCTCCAGGAACTCATTAAATCCATTCATAAGATCTGGATAGTGCTGCAGTATGTCGTTGACCTGAAAAGCAGCGAGCGAGGCTATTCATGTTCAGGAATGCAGCATTAGGTTTATCACTTTGATTCAGATATAGCAAGCACTTATAAATCACTGAGATTTGGAATCAGCCTTGAAAGCATATCAATCCAGCTTACCAAGTTTTTCAATTCACCCCTTGTGATTATTTCCTGGCTGTATATGTGAAGGCATTTCAAAAACTCCTGGTAAGCTTCAGGCTCTAGCTTTTCCTTTACTTTCTCGCAAAAACGGAACTCTTTTGTGTATGCACCTGATTTTGAATAAGAAAGAAATTAATCCAGTACATCAAAGAGGTAAGGCATTTCTTTACTTGCATATTAATGAAATTGACTAAGATGGAGGAAAGCACAAGATGGATCCTAAAGTTAACGGAAAATAGGAGCCTAAAAGGCACTCAAGATGCCATATTGCACACATATTCACACAAGATGACATTGATATGAGACTCACTCTTCAGTGCATCCTTATCGTTGTATGGTGAAGTAGAGGTGCTAACCCCCCCTTGGTGTGTGTCAGCAAGAACGCCATCCATCTTCCTTGCTAGTTTGCGCTTGCGTTGTCCTCCATCCAAATCTTTGCTGTCATATTCACCATCTTTCTCATCCCTTTCATAATCTCTTCTATCGCGATCAACCTTATTATCCCTTTCCTTCTCAACACGCCTTCTGTGGGGATCATCCTCAAGATCAGGACGATCAATACTGAATTCATGATCTGCAGTTGATGGATAAGCCCTATCCCTCTGGAGATGGATAAAACAACATTTCACCATAGATGTTTTTTATGACCAAATAGCTAGTAAAATACAGCACTTGTGTCTAAACGTAGATTCAGAAAAAATGAGCCTATTACAGAAAGTAGTTTTCATGTATTTGCGTTTTTCTACTAGCTGGATGGCAGTGTGTTTCAGTAGATCTCTAATATTCTATATCTGTGTCCCGAATCATGAAGCTAATGCCAATTAAAGGTTTCAGTACTTATCCTAAAGCTGATGTCATATAAACTTCTCAAGGGAGCTTACACCGCATTACATGAAAGGAAAATTTTGGATTGGTTCACGTATAAGGAAACATTCTCTGCAGTATATGCAATTTAACACAGATAACAAGATGCCTGTTTGAAGATTTACCTTAATGCTCTGACCATTCCTTGCTGAAGGCATTAGTGGGCCCCTGTCATCATGTCTGCTTGAAACACCTCTAGGAACAGTTACCGGTTGTGGAGCGGTTGACGTATCAGGCAAGAAATGCTTGAACTCCTCGAGTAAATCGGGATAGTCACGGAAGAGTGCTGCAACCTAACGACAAAAGGAGACACCCGCTAACACAGAATTCTGCAAAAGGACATACACAAGCACCTGAAGCGGAAGGCAAGGTTACATACCTCCCCATAAACATCTTGGATGGACTTGTTATGCATGCGGTACATGTTGAGGATGCCTAAGAAAGACTTGTAGACGTGGTCCTCCTGCTGGAACCGAGCCTGCAGGAAAACAGGAGACAATGGTGGCGGTAAGTAGAACGTTCATTTTAGTTGTTTAAGGCCCGACCAGGAGGATGTGGAGACCTTGATCTTGTTGACGAAATTGATGGCCTCCATGAAGTCAACAGGCTTCTTCTCCAGGTCCTGTAGCTTGATGGCATATCCCTTGGGCAAGAAGGCGTTGAAGCCAAGGATAAGCTCATGGTGGCCATTGAAGAGGGTCTTGACACGGATGATGACGCCGGCGGTGTCGATCCTGCAAAATCCTCCTGTTATTAAGGGAAGGAATGGGGAAGTGGAAAGCAAGGGAAGGGAAGGGACCTGCCGCTCTTGAAATCGCGCATGACCTCGAGGAACTCATCGTACTTGTCGCGCTTGTCCTGGAACTTGTCCTTGACGGCCTTGAGGTAGAGGAGCGCGTCATTGGTGGTGAGCTTCTGGTTCTGGTTCTGATTCTGGGAGGGCCCCTGCCCCTGCAGCAAGGGGGCGGGAGCGGGAGCGGGCATGGGCCTTGGCGAGGCGAGGCGATGATAAGGGTTAGGATTGGACCAGCATACATCGCGCGCGCGCAAAGTAGAAGAGGAACAACAACAATAGCAAGATACTTACGGATCGGATCGGGCGATGTTAGGACGCTTGAGCTGCTGAGACGCTGTGGGCGCAGGCTTCATCACCCATCCACCGAGCAAGGCCGAGGGAGGGAGACGATCCCCCAAAGAAATGAAGAGACCCTTAAGGCGACTGGCGGCCTGGATCTGCCCGACCACAGCCCCGCAAACCCTAGCAACACAGCTTATCCTCCGAACTATCCAAGAGGACAGACTGATCGATCGCCCTTCTCCCTTCCTTCCTTCCTTCCTTGCTTGCTTGCTAGGCGGCTAGGCCTAGTAGGAGTATTGAACAAGAAGAGGAAGAAGAGCCTCCTGCCCTTGAGAGAGTTCGCTACGAACAGCACAAGAACAAACAGGAGAGATGGAGTGAAATGAAAAATGAAGGCAAGGCACTTCGATCGGCTCGGCTGCCTTTGTTTTGTTGATCAACAAGACAACGAGGCGGAGGCCCTTCTTCTTCTAAGGCCTACAACACGGCTGAGCTGGGCCGTCCGATCTCCGCCTGCTGGTCTCTTGGGTTTGGGCTTGGGCTTTTCTTTTTCTTTTTTTTTCTTTTCACCAAATCCCGCGGCCGGGACTCGTGAAGCCGTGAGCTACCTATCCTCTACGGAGCATTTCGGTAGTATTTCCTCCACTCTAAAAAAATACTCTGTCTAGGTGTGCTTCACTGAAATTAAACTCATTCCTCCATAATTTTTCACTCTCTCTAATATTAGGAAATGATAAGTTGTCAATTATACTGGACTCAACTATAATGTTTACTCTCCATCCTTGCTTATATTTTCTTTTATTTATGAAACAGATAACCTCTATTTTTCTTTCATGTGTCACTGGGGATGATGTGTTCACGTAAATATAAACTCTTTTCTATTGTTGTGGTTATAACTAGTTTCCACTCTACGTTGGTAATGGCATAATACCACTGTACCGTCCACCCAACACGAGTGAAACTTATTAAGAGAGAGAAGAACATAGCACTATAAATCCCTCTTCTCTTTCCTCTTTCTTTATTTCAATGGTCTTCTCTCCTAATAATCATAGGATAGGCTTGGTTAAGTTTTTAAAATAGCCAGGTCTCTTGTAGTCTCACGGTTTTATTAGGATCGGATCCGTGGAAATACATGGTGTAGAAATATGTACAGTGACTAAAACCCCGAGAGTATAAAGGGGGATCAGGTCTATATATATACAAGCCAAGCCAGTGGTCTGTCTAACACTCCCGCAGTCACAGCGGGAGGGAAACGGACGTAGAGACTGGACCGAAAACTGATAAACAAAGGCGTGGACAGGCCTTTGGTCATTATATCGGCAAACTGATGTGCCGATGATACATGGAGCATCCGAACATGTCCTAATGCGACCTTATCACGGACAAAATGGATATCGATCTCGATGTACTTGGTGCGTCGATGATGGACCGGGTTGGTGGTCATATAGACGGCACTGATATTGTCGCAGTAGACGACGGTCACGGTGAAAAGGGGTGCACGGAGCTCCTGGAGAAGCTGGCGAGGCCAGCAGCACTCGACGACGGTGTGGGCGACGGCGCGGTACTCGGCTTCGGCGCTGAACCGGAACACTGTAGTCTGACGTTTGGAGGACTAGGATATGAGAGTGTCATCGAGGTAAACACAGTAGCCGGACGTAGAGCGTCGAGAGTCGGGGCAGCCTGCCCAGTTCGCGTCAGAGTATGCGGTGAGGGAGTCGATGGGGCTAGAGCTGAGATGCAGCCCACTGGAGAGGGTGTCCTTCACGTAGCGTAAGATTCGCTTGAGCAACGCGAGGTAAGATTCGCGCGGAGCGTGCATGAAAAGGCACACTTGCTGGACAGCGTACGTGAGGCCGGGGTGGGTAAGGGTAAGGTATTAGAGAGCCCCGGCAAGACTCCGATAGTGAGAGAGATCGGCAACGAGTGAACCATCGGTAGCGAAGAGTTTGGCTCGAGTGTCGACCGGGGTGGCCATGGAGTGACAATCGGCCATACCCGCACGCTGGAGGAGGTCGATGGCGTACTGGCGTTAGGAAAGAAAGAGCCTGTGGGAGGAACGGGTTACGGAGATGCCAAGGAAATGGTAGAGAAGACCAAGATCGGTCATGGCGAACTCATAGTGGAGTCAGGCCATGATCTGGTCGAGGAGAGATGTCGAAGATGCTGTAAGGACAATATCATCGACATATAGAAGTAGATAGGCAATGGCGGAGCCGATATGGAAAGTAAACAGGGAACTATCGGATGTAGAGGCCACGAAGCCGATGTGCCGAAGATAGGCAGCAAAGCACTGGTACCAGGCACGAGGGGCTTGTTTGAGGCCGTAAAGAGAGCGTTGAAGAAGACAGACGTCGTCGGGACGAGAAGGGTCGACGAAGCCTGGGGGCTGCTGGCAGTAGACTGTTTTCGTCAGGTGGCCGTGAAGAAAAGCGTTCTTCACGTCGAGCTGATGGATTGGCCAGGAGTGAGAGGCAGCCAAAGTGAGGACGACTCGAATGGTGGTGGGTTTGATGACGGGACTGACGGTCTCATCGTAGTTGACACCGGGTCATTGAGAGAAACCCCGAACTACCCAGCGAGCCTTGTGACGGACAAGGGAGCCATCGGCGTGGAATTTATGTTTGAAAATCCACTTACCGGTCACAATGTTGGCGCCGGGAGGTCGGGGAATGAGGCGCCAGGTCTCGTTATCCATTAGGGCCTTGTACTCGTCGATCATAGCCGCGTGCCACTGAGGGTCGGCCAGGGCTGAGCGAGATGTCGCCAGGATGGGCGAGATAGAGCTGTGGACGACGGAGAGACCGTAGTGTTGAGTGGGACGGAGAGACTCGGTCTGGGAGCGGGTGACCATATGAGAGGTGAAGGGAACTGGAGCCGATAGGGGTATGGGAGTAATGGGAAGAACTGGTCGGGTGGGAGCATCATCGGCTCCGGGTCGGCGACTGTAGACGAGAGGAAAAGAAGAAATTAGATTAGCCTGAGCCGATGGGGTCGGGTGAGCCGAGTGGTCCGATCGGTCCGATAGAGATGGATTAGCCGATAGGGTAGGGGGAGCCGATGGAAGTTGAGGAGCCGATTGAAGTGGGGTGTCCGATGGAAGGGGAACAGTATCGGCTGAAGGATAAACAGGATCGGTATCGGTAGATAAAGGTAGGGCCTATGGGGGTCTGATGGTTAGGACATCGGACCGAATAGTGGTGGGATATGTGAAGGGTAAGTCCTCAGCAGCGGCCGATGAGGGGGCCGATGGAGGGGACAGTGGAGGAGACTTGGTTGGCACGATGTTGGTGAGGAGGAAGTCGAGATCACTAGAGGAGGATCTCGGATGAAGTAGACCAAAGAAAAAACATGTCTCGTCAAAAATGACGTGACGAGAGACGATGACATGTCAGGTGGAAAGGTCGAGACATCGGTATCCCTTGTAAGAGGTGGGATAGCCGAGGAGAATACAGGCGGTGGAACGGAGAGCAAGTTTGTGAGAAGCTGTGGCGGTGAGGTTTGGGTAGTAAAGACACCCGAAAACGCGAAGGTGGGAGTAGTCGGGCGCCGTGCGGTAGAGAAGGGCATAGGGAACGTTGTTTTGAATGGAGGAGCATGGGCGCCGATTGAGAAGATACGTTGCAGTAGCCAGAGCTTTGGCCTAATAAGTAGCAGATAAGTGGGTGTGAAGTAGCATGGTGTGACTGATGTTGTTGAGGGTGCGAAAGAGGCGCTCGGCTTTGCCATTCTGAGGAGAGGTGTAGGGGCAGGAGAGTCGGAGATGGATGCCCTACGAGGTGAGGAGGTTTGTAACGGTACGGTTAACGAATTACGTACCGTTATCGGCTTGTAAAGCCTTGATGGGGAGGTTGAAGTGAGTGGACACGTATGTGACGAAGTGAGTGAGGTGAGAGGTGATCTCGGATTTGTTGATGAGCGGAAAGGTCTAGCAATAGTGTGTGTAATCGTCAAGTATAGCGAGGTAATACTGATTACCGAAGACACTTTTAACTAGAGACGTCCATACATCACAATGTATAAGTTCAAATGGACGCGAGGTACAGGAGAGAGAACTAGAAAAGGGCAGACGCACATATTTGCCAAGTTGATATGAGTGGCAAACTATGGAGCTGCTGTGGGTACATCGGATGGAGGCGCTACGACGGAGGGTGGCAACAGCGTCGGGGCCGGGGTGGCCGAGGCGAAGGTGCCAAAGGTTGGTAGAGAGGGCGATGCTGGCGTGTAGAGTGGACGGCGCAGCGGGAATGGTGTAGAGGTCTCCGCCACTATTGCAGCGAAGGATCTGTCATGGGCCCGGACGAACGATGGAAGAGAGGTGGCGTTAGCGATGTCTTCGGCGATGTTTGAGAAGCGGGGATTGAGACCTCGTAGAAGGGCGAGGACGAGTTGAGAGTCGGCCACAGGGTGGCCAACGTCTCGGAGAGCAGCAACCTTGACCTTGAGGCGCTGACAGTACGAGGAGACAGAGGAGTCTCCTTGTACCATGGAGTGAAACTCGTTAAGGAGGAAGATGGCGCGAGGCTGCTTGTTGGCCAGGAAGATCCGCTCGATGGCCACCCAGAGATCCCGGGCGATGGGATCGGTATCGTCCATGGCGAGGTCAAGGACAGAGTCGTCGACCGAGCCGAGCAGCCAGCTGCGCACGCAGCACTCGACGATGTTCCACTGAGGATCATCGGGGCAAGGTGGAACGGAGCCATCAATATGGGACCGGAGACCGAATTTTTCACAGAGGGATTTGAAGAAGAAAACCACTTGGAATAATTGGCGTTAAGGTCAAGAGAGATAGGAACATGAGATTTCACGTTCACAGCAGCGTATGGAGGAGAGAAGATCGGCGAGGTGGTGCTCGAGGTGTGGTCTGAGGCACCGAGGGCCGGAGCAAACTCGGCGACTGGGAGAGTGCCGGAGCTGAGGGTGGACTCGGTGGCCATGACGGGAGAACGGGAGCAAATAGCCGATGGGAGAAAGAAGCCGATGGGAGGGAGAAGCCGATGAAAGGACGGATTGGCCGATCAAGGATGTGAGAAGCCGATGGGGAGTGGGCCAGCCAGCCGATGAGGAGTGGTTGGCCGATGGGGAGTAGGCAGCGGAGTAGGTGAGGAAAAGGTGGTGGCAGAGTGGGTCAAAGAGTAGTTGGGTCACGGACGTGCGAAGATTCACGTTCGTAAAGAGAAGATTCACGTCCGTGGACTCGTGGAGGCCAATGAGTAGGGCAGACGCAAAAAAGGCGGGGAGTGGCCGGACGCGAAGAGAATATGTTCGCGTCCGGGAGGCAAGGGCTCTTGTCCATGGACACGTGGACACGTTTGACTGGCTCGGGCGTAAGGGAAGAAAGTTCGCGTCCGAGAGCCGTTGAGCATGTCGAAAACGGCGAGAACCGAGGGAGGGTTCTAGCCAATGGAGAGCTGGACAAGTCCAGCCGATGGGAGGGTGGACGAGTTCAGCCGATGGAGATGACGAGCGCGGAGGTGCGCCAGCTTCAGAAAAGGAGAGATGCACGAAACAAGAAGAGAAACAGAGACGGGTGCGAGGCGAGACGAGGAGGCGGATCGAGACCGTCGCTTGGTCGCACGGAGGTGAGACGGAGAAAAGAGGATGACTGCAGGAGAGACGGTAAGAAGAAGAAACGGGGGCGAGAGAGCGAGAAGAGTACCGGGAAGAGGGTCGGCGATAGGAAGAAGATGTCGACGAGGAGGAGGAAAGGGTCAGCTCACCGGAAGGAGAAGTTCACGCGCCGAGGATGTCTAGACTTGCTCTGATACCATGTAGAAATGTGTATAATGACTAAGATCCCGATAGTATAAAGGAGGGTCGGGACCAGTGATCTGTCAGGTGGCCTCATCCCTCATGCATGTCGAATCAAAGCAATGGAGACCCAAAGAGATAGTTTTGTCTGGTTCGAGACAGCCAATTGCATATTCGAGCCACCCTAACGTCAGCTTCTAGTGTGTTTGTTCATTTGATGGCAACTTCAAGTGGTGTTGGCTCTTTCAGTGCGTGACCACTTCAAATCTACCTCCGGTTGGGGCTTGGGTCTTCGGTTGGTGGCCACAGGGACGATGCTCATCCCAATACGGAGAATGATGTCTATAAGTCTCCAATCAGATGTGAAGAGCCACACATTGAGGGTCAGAATAGACTACTCGTAGGTCATCTTCTTCTTAAGCTCCTCGGTTGTGCTTCGGCTAGATCTAGCAAGACAATAGTTTTCTCGCCACCATCCAAATCCTCTTGTCATGATTATGGTTGGCTGGGCTCTAGAATTTTCTTCCTTTTTTGTTCTTAGCAGTAGTAACTACACAAGATTTGCCATTTAGGTCAAGATTAGCTGGACATGGTCCTTTATTTAACTTAGGAAAAATGATGGCCCGATTCTAGCAACCATCATCCGCATCTACTGACTTTGGAAAAATGAGTATGTCGTAGCCTTGTAGGTGCGTCGTTGCTACATGCATGACTCACCAGTAGTAAAAAAAATCACATATACTGATTATAAAGTAAAAAAATGTAAGGAAAATAAAAATAATCAATCTTTCATGCATAAATAAATCAATTAAATGTTAGGAATAATTAAATGCATAACAACCTATAAGAACAATGGAGTTAGAAATATCTGAATTGAACAATAAGTCAGCCAATAAAACATAAGTGAGATGCACGCTCCAAAATCATATATTAGGAAACTGAACTTAAAATCAGATAAATTCATAGAACGTTATTTCGAAAACCTGAATAGTAACTGTACTCAACATATTGATGGTTGTGAACAACATGAGAAAAATCCTACATTAACAAAAAAAATATTTAGATGTTGATTAGATGAATCATATTAGATCATTCCTATTAAATAAAGCATGTCAGTTAAAATATCATGGGAGTCTTTAGTTTCTATTTGGTCCCTTCTGAACTGAAAAAAAACTATTTTATGCCCAAACTAATTCAAGAGATCACTTAACTCCTAAACTATTTTTTTTCTCATTTTACCCCGTTCACTTTACTTCCTAATAACATTTCTCCTTTTTTTTATTCTTTTGTACAAGTAGTATTTTAAGCTAAAATTTATTAGAGCCATAAATGGTACCGTTATCAAAGTTTTAAAATATTTTCAAAATTTTTCATAGCTATTTGCTTGAACATTAAAAATCTTGATTTTTAAATCAATATTAAGTACTTCCAACCTACGTAAATAGTGAGAACATTTTAAAATGTTATCCTACCAAATTTACAATACAAAATATGATATATAGAGAGAAAAAGAGAAATAAGGAGTAAAGTGAATTAATAGTTAAAGGTATGAAATGACGAAAAAAAGTTTACAAGGTTAAATGCTTAGTTCGAGAGAGTATTTTTCCTTCTAAACAAATAATATAGACAATTTAGTTTAAGTTTATATAAAATTTAATATTTAAAAAATTCCGAGTCAATAAATATGACATTTTGACTGTCAATTTAGTTTTTTTTCTTATTTAATTCTAAATTTTAAAATTAGTAATTAGCTAGCTGTACCAAATGTGGACTCCTATTTTAATATAAACCACATAAAAATAATTAATGTATTAAATATGTAATTAAAATTTTAATATTTATAATATTAATAACAATAGCTGGTGCAACAAATTAGTTACCCATGTTGACAGCCTTGATCATTGTCTACCTGTCCATATATGCATGCATGTGTTTCTCCAATGTGACGGATCTGGCTTGGAAAAGAAGAATACCGAAACTAATTATTCTAGAAGCATGCAATTTTCAAGCAAATTAATTACTACACATTGGACGGCCTAACTTTTCTCCGTTCTATAGAGTCAAAAAATCAACTAGTTTTTATTCAAGGAAATTAATTTGTGTATCGGACGGCCTAACTTTTCTTTCCTCAATTCCAAATTTTACAAATGTGTATATCCATCTCTAGGACCTTGCAAAATTATACAATTAAACCAATATGCACATATTATTCTTTTCATGTTTTTCTACAATGGAATATACTACGAACATTCAAAAGAATATAAGAACTACTATAATCAAATTAAGTCTGAATTAATTGCAACCCCATACAACTTGTTTTCAACAGAGGGGGTAAATAGGAGTATTATGGAAGTGCTAATAAAGTAATAATCTGGTATGGTGTAGTTCAGAACTTCATATTTGATTTTTAGGCTTACAAAAAAGTTTTGAAGTACAATGTGCTTTGCGTTATTTGCCTCCTACTAAAAGTTGATACCCATTTCTCATAAATAATTTTATGTTTTCCAACTAATTATTTTAAAAGTTATAGATAGATAAAGTTTTAAACGTCTAATTGGATCTTATCCAAAATGCTGAGTACTTAGAACCATAATTCATGGTGTACAACCGTAAAAACATGAATATTTCAATTCATTTGGTCTTCACGCTGCACGGTTCACAAAACCGAAACCACCTTCTGAACCCACTTTTATCAAAAAAAATTAAAATTCAGTTTTTTTTAAACTTTACTGGTTTACCTCAAGATGGCTCGAAACCTCCGATTTTTGCGAAAATCAGTTTCTGTCAATTTTGTAAACCCTAGTTATGCGTGACAATTTTGTTAAACAGTGTGCAGAGGAAAAAAAATAAAAAAGTAGATCTTTCCAAAATCCTAGAGGAATCATTCAGGAAAATAACGGAAAAACTATGTTGCTTTCCACCACGAACGAACGGCCAACGCCTGCGAAGTACCAATGAGTAGGTACGTATACGCTAGTACGTCAAATATTGGTGTATCCGTCTATCTGCACTACTTAAAAAACAAAACAAAAAAAGCTGCTTCCAATCGTTCGTTCGTCCGTCGTCCGTATGGGATTCAATCCAGTATAGTTTCGTCCGTGTCCGTCGCTACATGTCTTTGGTCCGTTGATGCATGGACAATCCGGTTCCCGGCTGGCTCGCGCTAGCTTCCCACCCGATTCGACGGCTACGATTCGTGATGCATCTGCCACCAGCTTCAATGCAGTAGAAAGATGCAAAACAGAAAAAGGAGTAACAAGAAGCGATAGGAACCAATTGTACATGCAAAGAAAGCACAGCTTAACAGAGTAATACAGAAGCAAATCGATAAAGCCAAGGAATAGACAAAATTAAATGAGGTGGATTCGTTCTCTCGGGAACTCCAGACCTTGCCGCTTCTAGAATGTAGAGCCGTCATCGCCGGCCGGTCGAGGCACCGAGGAGGCAAGATGCCTGTGCCACAGTAAGCGTTTGTCCAAGGCTCCCAGCTTGTGGCCTCGGATGCGACAAGCCCGCAAGCAGCCTCGGTGACGGCCGAGCCGCGGCGGAGATGGCTGGGCCGTGGGAGTAGTGGACAGATATGGCCAACTCACAGACCACATGGTGATGACAGTCTGCAGAGGTTGACGACCACCGGCGTCCGTCGGCGACTAGATTCATCGAGCGTTGATGCGGAAGGTGATGGCAACTGCCACGCCGGCCGGTGTGCTGGGCCATGGATCCAGTTGCAGCGGCGCAGCGAAGAGAGGGAGGAGGGGAAGGGGATTCCGATAGGTGCTGAGGCTGAGGCATGCTGCTTCGGATGAGACCGCTGATTTGGATGAGGAAAGACGGATACAAAAATATCATCCATGCCTAACTTTTTCGACCACGTGCACCATACACTCATTCACCCACAAATATAGTCAAAGACACATAGATTAGCAACAAAAAATCTTTTTTATCTTGTGCTCGTTGTGTAATGCTTTAAACCATATAGGAAAAACACATGCGGTTTTAAATTCCTAACCTTCCTAAAATCTTGTTGAGTAATATTTGAAAATGTGGGAATGATTGATTCTATTCCTATCAGTATATATAAGCAGCCGGAGCAGCTCATAAGGTAACCACACAGCTATGCCACGGTTAACCTATTATAATTATAACAACCATAAATTCATGCCACGATTAACCTATTATAATTACACTTTCTATAATTATAATAGACTAACAACCACACAGCCATGTCACGATTAACCTATTATAATTACACTTACTATAATTACAATAGACTAACACTCCCCCGCGGTCTAATCGGGAGCATCACTAACATTCATGCTGGATCGAAATTTCTGAAATAGTGAAGTAGGAAGGCCTTGGTAAAGACGTTGGCGTACTGCGATGTCGTAGGAACATGTAGGACTCGAACATGACCAAGAGCGATCTTCTCTCGAACAAAATAGAGATCAATCTCAACATGCTTTGTTTGCTGATGCTGCACCGAGTTCCTAAAGAGATATACAGCACTGATATTGTCACAATAGACCAAGGTGGCACGTCGAGGGGGGTGACGAAGCTCAAGAAGTAGCTGTTGTAGCCAGATAGCTTCAGCAACACCATTTGCCACAACACGATATTCAGCTTTAGCACTTGATCTGTAGATCGTATGCTGACGCTTGGAAGACCAAGACACCAAGTTATCCCCGAGAAATACGACATAGGCAGAGGTCGATCGGCGAGTGTCAGGATAGCCAGTCCAGTTGGCATCTGTGTAAACAACAAGATCGGCAGGCGAAGATCGGCACATGATCAGTCTAAGAGATAGGGTGTCCTGCAAGTAGCGCAAGATTTGCTTGAGAGCAGCGAGGTGCGGCTCTCGAGGATCATGCATATAGAGACAGATTTGCTGAACTGTAAAGGTAATGTCGGGTCGGCTGAAGGTCAGATACTGTAGGGTACCGGCTAGACTGTGGTACTGTGTAGCGTCAGCGACAGGTGGTCCATCAGCAGATAATTTGGAGTGGAGATCAACAGGCGTGTTGCACGGCTTACAAGCACTCATCCCGACACGCTCCAAAATATCCTAACTGTAGTGTCACTGGGAAAGGAACAGACCATCTGTGGAGCGTCACAGAAATACCCAGAAAATGATGCAGCTAATCCATATCCGTCATAGCAAACTCACGTCGGAGAGCCTCAATGATATGCTTGAGTAATCCTGTAGAGGAGGCAGTGAGGACAATATCATCCACATATGGTAGTAAGTAGGCCGTGTCTGGACCGCGGCGATATATGAAGAGCGAAGTATCTGATTTTGTTTCAACAAATCCAAGTGACACGAGGTAAAAGGCGAACCTGTGATGTCAAGCACAAGAAGCCTGCTTCAAACCATATAAGGACTTGTTGAGCTGACAGACAAAATCTGAGCGAGAAGAATCCACAAATCCAGAGGGCTACATGCAGTACACTATCTCAATGAGAGTGCCATGGAGAAATACATTCTTCACATCCAGTTGATGAATATGTCAGTTCTAAGATAATGCTAGAGAGAGAACAACTCGAGCTGTCGCAGTCTTAACAATTGTATTGAAAGTCTCATCATAATCAACACCGGACCGTTGTGTGAAACCTCGTAGGACCCAGCGAGCCTTGTAACGATCAAGAGACCCATCGGCGAGCAATTTATGATGATAAATTCACTTGCCAGTCACAACATTGACGCCAGGAGGGCGAGGCACAAGACTCCAGGTGTCGTTGGCAATCAAAGCGTCATACTCAGACTGCATAGCAGATCGCCAATTGGGGTCTGACAGTGCATTACGAACAGAGCGAGCAAGAGGCAACATAGGCACAACATGGAGGTTGAGGCGATCCATGGACTACGCGATGCCAGCTTTACCATGCGTACGCATAGAGTGCGCATTGGTCATCGGAGGGATGACAATCGGCCGAGTGGTAGCTGTGCGGTCGGTACCACTAGCAACACTCATAGTCGGTGTGGCGCCGCTAGCAGCGACCTGTGCGGGGTACACAGGGGCAGCAGCACCAGACGACGTGGACTCGGGCGACCACAGCCCTGCACCAGGGCTTGATGGCACAAGTAGGGCTGCGGGCATAGGGTGTGCCACTGAGGAGGCTGTTGTACCTGCACACAAAAAAGAAGCTCTAGGAACTGAAGCGGTGAGATCATGATCATCGATAAGAAAGTTCAAGGCGAAAGGTGCCATAGGTGTGGTAGACATGTCGAAGAAAGGGAAAAAAATTCATCAAAAACGACATGTCGAGAAATGAGAATGTGGTTCGACTGAAGCTCGAGGCATCGATAACCTTTGTGCTCCGAAGAGTAGCCGAGGAACACGCATAGAGAAGAACGAGGGGTAAATTTGTGGGGTGCTGTAGATGACATATTGGGATAACAAGCGCAGCCAAAAACTTTGAGATAATCATAGGAGGGCGGGACAAAGAAGAGAGCGGAGTATGGTGTGGAGGAGGCGAGTGTTGTGGTGGGGAGGTGGTTCACAAGATAGGTGGCGGTGTGAAAGGCCTCAACCCAATAAGCTGGAGAGAGGCTCGCCTAAAACAAAAGAGAACGTAGAGTGTTTATTGATGGTACGAATGGAACATTCTACTTTACCATTTTGTTGGAAAGTGTATGGGCATGACATGCAGAGAGCAACACCGTGGGAGAGAAAAAACGTGCGGGCCTGGGAATTATCGAATTCACGGCTATTATCGCACTGGATGTTCTTGATGGTGGTGACAAACTATGTGCAAACATACGCAAAAATGGTGAAAATAATAGAAAATGTCTTGGATTTGAGACGAAGAGGAAAGTCTAAATGTAGTGAGAACAGTCATCAAGAATAACAAGATAATATTTATATGTTGACACACTAACAATTGGAGAAATCTATAGATCACAATAAATTAAATCAAAACTATGAGTAGCACGAGAAGTAGATGAACCAGGTAGACGTACATGGCGACCGAGTTGGCACGTATGACATAAATGATCGATACCATCTTTATTGCAGGAAATGACATTGGACCTAATAAGTTTGGACAGGACATCGTGTCCAAGGTGACCGAGACGGTGATGCCAAAGGGAGGTAGGGGCGGCGAGGAACGTGGAGGTGCTGGTAGATGGTGCAAAAAATAGGTAGAGATCACCGAAACTATTACACCTGGCGATCACATTCCTGGTTTGTAGATCATTCATAGAAAGACCAAAAAGATCAAACTCAATAAAACAATTATTGTCAGTGGTAAACTGATGAATGAAAATTAAATTCTTAATAATATTGCGTGATAACAGAACATTATTAAGAGCAAGATCACGGTGCGGTAATGAAAAATGGTATGTTCCAGTGGCTGTGACCAGAAGTACAGCGCCATTGCCCACAATGATAGATGAAGGAGTACATGAAAAGGGTGAAAAAATGGTGGAGAGTATACCAGCGTCTGAGGCCATGTGGAAGCCAGCACTCGTATCAACATACCACTTAGAGACCGGTTGGTTGAGTGTCATAGTGTTAAAAGAGTGCGCCAAGAAGTCCTAGTGCCAAGCCCCTCCGACAGTGGGCGGCCAAGGCGCCACCTAGTACACTGGTGAGGGTGCCTGGAAGCCCAGCGTCGTAGCTCCCCCGTAGTACGTGCCATACGGGGATGATGGGGCACCGTATGCACCTCCATAGGTGCTAGGAAGAGCATCGAAACCGCCATAGTGCGAGGCTACGTGAAACGCAGGCTGGGGCGATGGAGGTCGGCCGGACGGGTCGTACGGCCACATGCGCACGGTTTCAGTCCAAGGGTGGATGAACGAGGGGTACACGGCTGTATCGAGAGGGACGCCGCCCTATCCACCTGGGGCCGCTCTAGCAGAAGGCGCTGGAGAGCTGGTACCAGCAGAGCCGCCGCGTCCCCCGCGGCCACGGCGGCGGCCGTTACGCTGGCCTCTGGTTTGGGTAGCGGGGCGCGGAGGAGGAGGCGCTCCCGAACGAGGAGCAGCGGTGGCACCCGGAGCCTCTGGACGTGGTGTCGTAGCGACGAGAGCGGCCGATGGGGACGGAGGACGAGCGTCGATCTCCATCTCTTCCAACAGGAGGTGAATGCGCGCTTCAGTAAATGTTGGGAATGACCGGTGCATCTTGAGGATGGACACCATGTGGCGGAACTTGCCACTGAGGCCGCGGAGAAGCGTGAGCACCATCTGCCTGTCGCTAATAGGGTCACCGAATTCAGCGAGGGAGGTAGCCATGGATTCAAGGCAGTGGCAGTAGTCGGTGATGCTCAGGGACTTCTGACGGAAGGTACGGAACTGCGTCTCAAGGAGAAGGGCACATGACTCCTTCTGGCTGAGAAATTCATCTTCGAGGTAGCACCACGCATTACGGGCACGACCCTGCTGCATCATTAGCGACTACTGCAGGTCGCTGGAGACAGTGTCGTACACCCAAGTGAGGACGCAACAATCCGCCTGAAGTCACGTCGGGCGTGCGGGGAAGGGTTAAGGAACGCTTCATCCTCGAGAACGTGGCGTGTGAGGGCATATTTGCCGAGGATAGTGAGGAACATGCCACGCCACTTAGTGTAGGAGTCCGTGGCCTTGTCGAGGACGATGGGGATAAGCGCCTTGGCGTTGACGACGGCGGTGGCTTGCGCCCAAAGAGCCACGTGAGCACTCTCGTACGCATCCAGGGCATCGTTGCGAAGGCGGGTCTCCTCAGCCTGATGCGCTTCGTCAGCGCGAGTAGCATCGGCCGTGAGACAGCGGTCATCGGAAGCAGCGACGCCATTGCCTTCTTCGGCCATGAGAGGATCGATAGCCGATGGAAAACAGATCCAGAGCTGATCAGATCAGATGGGTAGTCGATTGGAGGGATCGGCAGATCAGAGGCCGATCAGGTCGGAGGGATCGGATCGGCAGTGGAGCCGATCGGATCGGAGGGATCGGATCGGCAGTGGAGCCGATCGGATCGGAGGGCGATCGGATCGGCAGTGGAGCCGATCGGATCGGCAGTGGAGCCGATCGGATCGGAGGGCAATCGGATCGGCAATAGGCAGCCGATCAGATCGGAGGGATCAGGTCGATCTAATCGGAGGGATCGGTAGCCGATCAGATCAAAGGGATTGGCAGATCGGAGGGATCGGATCAGTGACCGATCTGATCGAAGGGATCGGATCGGTAGTAGAGCCGATTGGATTGGAGGGCGATCGGATCGGTAATAGGCAGGATCCGATCGAACCGATCAGTAGGACGCTCGAAAAACGTCAGTAGAGCTGATCGGATCAGAGGACGATCGGATCGACAGTAGACAGGATCCGATCGGACCGATCGGCGAGTGATCGGGTCGATAGTCGGATCGGATCGACAATAGATCCAATCAGATCGGGGATCCGATCGAACCGATCGGCGGGCAATGAGACCGGCGACAAGCCAATCAAATCGGGAATCTGATTACAAGCTGATCAGATCGGGAATCCGATCGAACCGATCAGCGAGCGATGAGATCGGTGACACTCCCGGTGACAGTAGATCCAATCAGATCGGGGATCCGATCGGATCAGTAGCGCGGGCGATGAGACCGGCGATACTCCCGGTGACGTGTAGTCAGCACCGGTGGTGGCGATCGGATCGGCGATGAGCGCTAGTACGGAAGCGGTGACAAGATCGGATTCGGCGGCTACACCCGGTGACAAGGACAGCTACGGGATGGGCAATCAGATCAGTAGCGTGGGCGATGAGACCGGCGACACTCCCGGTGACGTGCAGCCGTCACCGGTAGTGGCGATCGAATCGGCGACGAGCACTGTTCGAGAATGGCGGTGTTGAGGACGTCAAACCTTGGCAATCTCTCGTAGCATAGTAGTGGTGGAGGAGGAGGTTGGTGACAACAGCAACAGCAGCGTTTTTGGTTGCGAAAAGATAGCGGATTGAAACCGCTCTGATACCATAAAAATATGGGAACGATTGATTCTATTTTCTGTCAATGTATCAGTATATATAGGCGGTCGGGGCGACTCATAAAGTAACCACAGTCACGATTAATCTATTATAATTACACTTCCTATAATTACACAATATTCATCGTATATATATTATGTTTCTATAGAAACATGCACACATAACTTGATAATAACTTTATTAAGGCTTTATAAATGCTTTGTGCCTCATCGAGACTATTGGGATCGGCATTCAACCTTGCCATACACCTTTCAAGCATCAATTGATCCTGAGCCCTTGCATTTACATCGTTCCCTCAGCTATCGAACGACCACCCGCTCTCTCTTTCTAAGCCGCCGCCTCACTCAGCCGTATGCTAACCACACACACTCTCTCACTCTTCAATCAACTTCTTTGTCTTTATTCCCGTTACAACGCACAGGTATTTTGTCAGTGAATGAAAAAATAGAGAGACCTTATTATCCCATAAATTTTGCTACCAAATATGGATGGATTGCTGAAATCAATGGGAAAAACCGGCACAGGAGCCAAATTTGATGTAGCTTAATTACTGTACATTCTAGATGGAATTTAATTAGTGTCGACAAGGTTTTTTTATTGGAAGTCAATTGCATATGATTCGTTAGAGTCAAAGTCAAATTCGAATATTCAATCAAAGGTGGATGCTGTTAATGCCACTTGAGCAACCCCGCACCCAACACAATGCGTACATTGACTTTTTCATGAGAAAACACAAAAGAGGATAATCGATCGATGGTGCACAACAAAATTAGATTAAATAGATGTCGATGCTACTGCTGCAGATAGCTAGATCGCTAAATTGAGCCACAGATCACCCCATCCATCATACTGCATCTTTCAGTTTGTTTTGATTGTTCAGTTTTTTAGGACATGTGCCAGAGAAGAATAGGAAGAATTAAGTACGCGTTGAGGTTTCGTCAGCGCTTATGCATGCATGGCTGGCATTATTATACTATTCCAAGTCCAACCATCGTGTTTGGTTGCATGTGGAGAGAACCTTGTACGTGTATGTCACCTTTTTCTTCAGATCAAGACAGAGGTGAGAGCTACTAGATCGGGACAAAATCAAAGAGCTCGAACGTATTCTTAGCAAACTGGAGTACAAAGCAAAATTGAAAATTGACAATTCTTTTACCGCTGTGCATAAAAACCAAACAATTGACCTCATGTACAATCTGGCACGCCTGGCTGTTCATTCAATTCCTTAATTTGGTTGGTGGAATATATGGAGGAATTAAATGCCTCGCGTAATATACTCCTATGTATAATAAGTGGGAACACGAAAAGGAAAAGAATAAAGTAAACACGGGCCTTCCTTCTAGAAGCTATATTGCAACGAACAATACCAGTGGGATCGTGACACTGACACACACAAGGGAAAGAAAATTAAGAGCACAGCCTGACTTCTAGAACCAATGGAACAAATTTCACATGTAAATTGAGGCAAACAAATTTCACATTATTATAACAACCTTAATAGTGAATGCTAACGACATGGTAAAATCACCTCTAAAATCACCAGTCACTCAGACGGTGTTGTATACTTGGGACGTACTTGAGAGCTTTCGGTTTCAAAAATGCAAATATCTGAGAGCGCAAATATTCGAGGGGGTTAAGTAGAGCCTTGCAAGATGATACACAGTCCTACTGCAATTTTGTAATGTTATTCTTTTCTTCAACCGCATAGTTGATCATGCAAACAACTTGTAAAATATATTGTAAAAACTGCATGAATAAATCTATTCAATACTCATCAATATTTGACATATAGATTTATAAATTTTATTTTAAAACAAGCTTATAATATCTAATAAGTTTATAATGTTGCAATAGTATTTTTGAAGGCAAATATATGACTACCATTTTTTAGTTTAAGTATTTGAGAGATTATTGTTAAAATTTTAAAAGTTTTATCCTAAATGTTAGATATTTATGACTGGAGAGAGCTTTTTTTTCATAAAAAGTTATGCAGTGGTGCTCAAGTCGAAATTTGGACTGCTAATTTTTGCACGTTCATTATTATTTAACTAACTAGTGAGCAGCTTATGATTTCGAAAATTCAAGCTTCTTCCGAATGAATGAATATTCCAACTTTCAGCTAAACATCTCATTTGTCCAAGACTTTAACCTGCAACTCCAGTTTTTATTCCAAGGTGTAGACCATGGATCAAACTACGTCTAATATTCCGATTTAAAATGGCAATTCCTATGTATGTCCATAAAATCTTCCTTTAGTATTCTCTTAGCAATATATTAAAGATCAAACTTTATTGTATACACCATATTCAAACTAATAGTAGCATTTTCTCACCATCACTAATGACATTCTTTCACATATAAAAGATGGCCTAATGTATTGCATACTTATGATAGTTTACAATACTTTTTAAGTAAGAAGATATTTCTCACTATAAACACTTTATTATTACCAAGCTTCATAGATTTGTAATATTTTCAGGATTACAGATACTCTTCTCCATTATTTTCATTAGTTTTGATAGATAGCATGATATAGGGATGCTTAATGTTTTCCTTAGAGTAGATTAATTTTAATTTAAAGCTTTTAAAGTAAAAAATATATATGCATTTTATTCTTTATTCCTGATTCCAATTATTCATGTTTAACATAAACTATTTTTCACATTCTTAAATTATATTCTAGATTCTATCATTTAGAAATTTTATGAAATTTGCATGGCAATTCAATTGCTATTTTTCATATTTTTGTGAAAATTTTACTTTGGAATTTGTGTTGTAATGAAATGTTTGGCCTTATTATATTTTTTATTCTGAATTTTAATTAATTCCATAATCAAGTTCAATTTTATTCTAAATATTCATATATTTAATTGTAACTAGACTCTTTATTTATTTAATATAAACTATTATAATTTGAACCTACGCTTTAGTCCATGGGTTATAAATTTTTCATTTATAGACCATAAGATTAAACATGATGACTTTTTTTATTATTTTATCAAGATAATGTGTGTAATCAAATTAGAAAATTTATGCCAGAATTGAAAGAAATGAGGCTACTAATTAAGCTAGATCCGACATGGCCATGTCAGGGTATCAGGCAGCTCTAATTCTGAGGTGAGTACCTGAAATAGGAGAAAGGTAATTATGAGAGAACCACTAGTCAACTTCTCAATTTGTGTAGAGCTTTTAATTTATTTAATTTATTATATACACTTCCATTGCCTTAAAATATAAATATTTCTAGTATTTAAAATTTATATTATAATATAAGCATCCATATAATATAATATCAACATCCATCATTGATTCTCATGGTTAAAATGATTCCAAAAGTGACAACTAAAATGACTAAACAAGAATATTTTGATTTAATATTAATATTTACTAAACAATCTAGAAATCTTTATATTTTAAAATGGGGAGTAAATATTAGCAGAAAATTGGGCTATATATCGTTTGATGGGCTAAGTTTATGAGGAAAATATCTTATGCACATAAACTTTTGGTGTATATATATGCACACCAACTAATAAATATTATAAAATATTCTTAAAAAATTCTACATGTATTTTTAATAGTACTAAAATCTTAACCTCAAATTTATTATATTTTAATTGTAAAAAAATTAAAAATTTTGACAATTTTAAGAGTATTGATCTATCACATTTTGTCTTTTTTTATTGCTCCTTTTGTATGATGAATTTAAAGATAAGATTTTACTTATATTACACATAAATGTAATGTACATTATTTTTTTTGAGAATTTTCGATGATATTTGTTAGTTGGTGTATATAGTGTGTTTACTCAAAGACTTGTGTGTATACGTTCACAAGTTTGTGAGTATCCTCTTTTTGCAGCCTGCAGATTCCCTATGCAAGTGCTAGCCCAAGTGGCTATGAAAAAAATTGAGAAGAGAGGAGAAACTCTCTTCTAAAACCGATAAAAAAAACCAGTCTGTATTTTATGAAATCCCGACTTCTTGGGTTAAGCTCAAAAACAACTCAGTTTCTGCTTAAATTAAAAAAATCAAACTATATTTTAAATTTTTATCAGATTTGTCTATCTATTTATCAACAGTTTCTAGGAAATAAAAAATATGGCTCGTGAGCAAATCTAGTGATAATAAATGATTGTGGTATTTGTCGGATTATCTAAGGAACGAGGGAAAAATGATGAGTCATCGTATATCTTTTTACAATTACTAAGGAAAATAAAAACTACACATAGCAAACTTTTAAGTATGTATTTATATAAGTGTGTTGATAATGTAATAATATAGTTACACCATAATAAGATGGCAAAGCGATAAGACAAATATATGTAAATATATGTATTAGTAATGTGATAAATCTTATTATATAGATGTACAATTATATACTGTATCGGCATCTTCCAGGTAACTAATATTCGTGAACACCATTTATTATTTTATATTAGGGTAGATCCCAAAGCAAAATGAAAAAAAACACAATTTTTAGGGTTTTTTAAAAACATTTTTAAAGAAATTGCAAATATTGGAGTAGTTGGTAGTTCCCCTCAAGTGCAGGTTCTTAAAAAAAACTAAATATTATAGTTTAAAATGAGAAGCAGGAATCTTTTCAAGTTAGGCGAGCAATTGTCAAGTAAAAAAACCGCAAGTCAACCGTGCCCCCACCCCCCTCAAAATCCAAACCCGGGGAAGAAAGAGCGGAGCTGCGCTTGTACGACCAAAGACCGCCTGTCTCTCCTCCTCGTCTTCCTCTGAATTGTCAAGAAGAGAGGAGAGGAGGAGAATGGGAGGAAACAGAAGGGAAGAAATTGTGGTCTCCCGTTCTGACCGAGACTCCCGTGAAGGTTGAGAAGAAGAGAGGGCGGAGCTTCCTAAAAAGAAGAAGAAGAAGAAGAAGAAGAAGCCAAGCCTGCCGCCCTGCGACCCAGCTGCCCTCTGCCTGGCCGGCCATATGTATAGTAGTAACCAGCTTCGATCATCCCTTGTATAGCAGTGCATATTGGTAGCTGCTCAGGGTAGGATAGGCTGGGCTTCTTGTTTAATGCCCTTGAGCCATTTGGTTTGCCATCGATTTCTTCGTCTGCGGCTTCTTCTTGGCTTGCTAGCTGCAAACTAGTATTATGGAAGGAATAGCCGCCAAGAAGAGAACCAATTAACCCAACATCTCGCTCGCTACTTGCTAGTGCCTAGGGTAGGAGTACTAGTTGGTTGTCCATATCATGGCAACTGGCGGCGGCGATGGTCGTCGGAGGGGCAGGCGGAGGAGCAAGATGAGGCTGAGCAGGCTCTACAGTTTCGCGTGCGGGCGGAGGCCCACGGCAGTCGACGACGAAAGCTCCAGCAGGATCGGCGGGCCGGGGTTCTCGCGCGTCGTCCAAGCCAACGCCGCAACCGCAAGCAGCGACGCCGGCGGCGGCGACCTTCCGCTCCCAGCCTACCGCTCCAACTCCGTCTCCACCACCAAGTACAACGCCGTCACCTTCGTGCCCAAGTCCCTGTTCGAGCAGTTCCGCAGAGTGGCCAACATCTACTTCCTCATCTCCGCCTGCCTCGCCTACGACAACAAACTCGCCCCCTACGGCTCCACCAGCGCTGTCGCTCCTCTCGTCCTCGTCATCCTCGCCACCATGGTGAAGGAGGCCATCGAAGACTGGAGGAGGAAGCAGCAGGTAATTACTATACTACTAGTCTACTAGTCTCATCTCTTCACTTCATTTCATTTCAATTCCATTATTATTCCATCAACAACTAGCTACTACTAACTTGTCCCTAACAAGCAGCAGGTACTAGTAGTAGTATCTTGTATATCCCTGGCTAGCCGAATTGAGTACTAATGTAATACTCAATTCATATATAGTAGGGAGTAGGACAAGTTCGCTGCTCATCCTAGCCAATTAATGCAAGCAATCGTCCAATTTTATCCCTTTTAAGGGCATGCATGCAGAAACAGATCAACCATAAGCAATTATGCAAAAGATAACTGATTGCCGCAGTCATCACATCCTCTATTTGATCACTAGTTAGTATAGGAGTATTAGATTTGTTGGACTAGCTACTAAAAAATCACTGTTTGTTTCATCCAGGATAACGAGGTAAACAACAGAAAGACAAAAGTGCTCCAGGACGGTGCTTTTCATCTTACCAAATGGATGAACCTCCAAATTGGTGATATTGTCAAGGTTGAAAAGGATGAGTTTTTCCCTGCTGACCTAATCCTCCTCTCATCTAGCTACGAAGACGCCATTTGCTATGTTGAGACTATGAACCTGGATGGTGAGACAAATCTCAAGCTCAAGCAATCTCTAGAGGCATCATCCAGCTTGCAGGAGGACGAGAGCTTCAAGAACTTCAGGGCTGTAATAAGGTGTGAAGACCCAAATCCACAACTCTATTCCTTTGTTGGCAATATCGAAATCGAAGACCAACAGTATTCTCTATCACCTCAGCAGATCCTTCTCAGAGATTCAAAGCTTCGGAACACCGAGTATGTGTACGGTGTGGTCATCTTCACAGGCCATGATACAAAGGTAATGCAGAATGCTATGAAAGCCCCATCCAAGAGAAGTAAGATTGAAAGGAAGATGGACCAGATCATTTACTTGCTTTTGTCTTCACTTGTCCTGATTTCAGTCATTGGCTCAGTTTTCTTTGGCATTGCAACCAAAGATGACCTACAAGATGGCAGGCCGAAAAGATGGTACCTTAGGCCGGAAGACTCTACCATCTACTTCAAGCCAACCAAGGCAGCCATATCAGCAATACTGCATTTCTTCACGGCCATGATGCTATATGGGAACTTCATACCAATCTCCTTGTACATCTCTATTGAGATTGTCAAGCTATTGCAGGCTCTGTTCATCAACCAGGACATTCATATGTATCATGAGGAGACCGACACGCCTGCTCATGCTAGAACATCCAACTTGAACGAGGAGTTGGGTCAAGTGGACACAATCCTGACAGACAAAACTGGGACTTTGACTTGCAACTCCATGGAGTTCATCAAATGCTCAATTGCTGGAACTGCATATGGCCGTGGTATTACTGAGGTCGAACGAGCAATGGCGAAGAGAAAAGGTTCACCCTTGATCGCCGACATGGCCAGCAACACCCAACGCTCTCAAACTGCAATAAAAGGGTTTAATTTCACCGATGAGCGTGTGATGAACGGTAAGTGGGTTAGCCAACCCCACTCCAGTGTGATTGAGATGTTCTTCAGGTTGTTGGCTGTTTGCCATACATGCATACCCGAAGTTGACGAAGAATCAGACAAGATTTCTTACGAAGCAGAGTCACCTGATGAGGCTGCTTTTGTTCTTGCCGCACGGGAGCTCGGTTTCACGTTTTACCAGAGGACACAGACTTGTGTTTTTCTGCATGAGTTAGATCCCTCGTCTGGAAAACAAGTTGACAGGTACTTATTAGTTTGAGCTTTTATTGTTTCCTTTTCTTTTCCTTTGAAATTAGATTCAGAACTAATTTGACAGTTTTTTTCCTTTTTATATATAACATAGAGTTTTTCTTGAATTGCCCTGGCAGATTGTATAAGCTCTTGCATGTCCTTGAGTTCAACAGTGCTCGGAAGCGGATGTCAGTAATAGTTAGAAATGAGGAGGGGAAGATCTTTCTCTTTAGTAAAGGCGCTGACAGGTCAGTAATAAGCTAGTATTCTGCTGGAATTCTTGTGTTTGAGTATGGAAATTCAGCTGATGCATGTCATTTTTGCTCAACATGATGGCTCCTAATTCCTATCCATGTATTGACTTCATCTCAAAAACTACGTACACAGTGTAATGTTCGAGAGGCTATCAAGTAGTGATAGTGCGTACAGAGAAGTGACCCAGGAGCACATAAATGAATACGCTGATGCTGGTCTGAGAACACTAGTTCTCGCATACCGCCAACTCGATGAGGCTGAATATGCGAATTTCGACAGGAAGTTCACTGCAGCTAAGAATTCTGTCAGTGCTGATAGAGATGAAATGATTGAAGAGGTTGCAGATTTGCTTGAGAGGGAATTGACTCTTCTCGGTGCTACCGCTGTTGAGGATAAACTACAAAAGGGGGTAAGTGAGAAAAAATCTTTCTTCGATCCCCCATGTTCTTTTGTCCATGTTTTGCTCATATGTAGTTGTCATTCATTTTAATTTGTTAGGTGCCTGAATGCATCGACAAACTTGCTCAAGCCGGTATCAAGATATGGGTGCTGACGGGCGACAAGATGGAAACTGCCATCAACATCGGGTATGCAAATACAATCTGTTCTGTTCTGATCGTTTTTATTTTTATGCTTATGGCAAAGTTTAGTTAAGCTAATGAAATGGAAATGCGGCATCCACAGATATGCGTGCAGTCTACTGAGACAAGGAATGACGCAGATAGCCATCACACTGGACCAACCAGATATCATTGGGTTGGAAAAGGCTGGTGACAAAGCGGCTGTTGCAAAGGCATCAAAGGAAAACGTGGTGAAGCAAATCAACGAGGGAAAGAAGCGGATAGATGCATCAGTAGTTGGCGAAGCCTTTGCTTTGATCATCGATGGGAAGTCGCTGACATATGCTCTGGAAGACGATTCCAAGGGCGCGTTCATGGAGCTTGCAGTCGGCTGCAAATCGGTCATCTGCTGCCGTTCGTCGCCGAAGCAGAAAGCTCTGGTGACGAGGCTGGTGAAAGAGAGCACCGGCAAGGTGAGCCTGGCGATCGGAGATGGCGCCAACGACGTGGGCATGATCCAGGAGGCGGACATCGGGGTGGGGATCAGCGGCGCAGAAGGAATGCAGGCGGTGATGGCGAGCGACGTGTCCATCGCGCAGTTCCGGTTCCTGGAGCGGCTGCTGCTCGTCCATGGGCACTGGTGTTACAGCAGGATCTCGGCGATGATCTGCTACTTCTTCTACAAGAACATCACCTTCGGCGTCACCCTCTTCCTGTACGAGGCCTACACCTCCTTCTCCGGCCAGACCTTCTACAACGACTGGGCGCTGTCGCTGTACAATGTCTTCTTCACGTCGCTGCCGGTGATCGCCATGGGCGTGTTCGACCAGGACCTGTCCGCGCGCTTCTGCCTGAGGTACCCGATGCTGTACCAGGAGGGCCCTCAGAACCTGCTGTTCCGATGGTCCAGGCTGCTTCGATGGATGGCGTACGGCGTCGCCAGCGGCGTCATCATCTTCTTCCTCACGTCGGCGGCGCTGCAGCACCAGGCGTTCCGGCAGGGCGGCGAGGTGGTCGACCTGGCCATCCTCAGCGGCACCGCCTACACGTGCGTGGTGTGGGCGGTGAACGCGCAGATGACGGTGACGGCCAACTACTTTACCCTCGTCCAGCACGCCTGCATCTGGGGCAGCGTCGCGCTCTGGTACATCTTCCTCCTCGCCTACGGCGCCATCACCCCGACCTTCTCCACCAACTACTTCATGCTCTTCACCGACGGGCTGGCCGCCGCACCGTCCTATTGGGTGGTCACCCTGCTCGTTCCTGCCGCCGCGCTCCTCCCCTACTTCACCTACGCCGCCGCCAAGACGTGGTTCTTCCCCGACTACCACAACAAGATCCAGTGGCTGCAGCACCGTGGCTCCGACGCCGACGACCCGGAGTTCGGACACGCCCTGCGCCAGTTCTCCGTCAGGTCCACCGGGGTAGGCGTGTCGGCGCGCCGGGACGCCAGGGACCTCCACCTCCCTCCTTCACGCACCACCTGAATTTCTCTGTGATAGAATCTATGTGTTCTAGCCAGCTTCTAGCAATTGTTAACTAACAGCAGCATTTTTCGAAATCGACATGATCTACCATGCACCATCTTTCCCGTGTACAAATTTTTAGCAGCTGAAGCACTAGGCTCTAGTGCCTTGTAACTGTACATTAGATCATCAACCCTACTTGCTTATAGTCATATGACAACATGTACATTGGAGCGGAGGGGCATCGATCCATTTTTATGTTGTTTTGTTCCTTGATCATCAACAATATTTTTGTTTTGCCGGGATGACCAAAGAAAGAAGAAGATTGGAGAAAAAAAAGTTTCAAGAAAGTTTTTTTATTGATAGAAAGGATGTGCACTAAAGTGCATACCCCGAAACCATACCCAACCGCACAAACGCAAACTACTAAGAGGGGAGCCGAGCATCGGACTAGTCGCCGCTATGTGAGGTTGATCGTCGTCAGGCCTACAACAACACCAGAGTGGAGACTAAAAAATGATGTCACAAAGGTTGCGATGCCAAAAGACACCGCCGACACCCATCCAAAGAAACTAGATATGATTTTTACCTAGAGATCCTCGTCAAGAAAGCGATGAGGGATACCTTAACAGTGTCCCTCGAAGGGTTACCATGCTCAAAGGTATAGCCACTGTCGGCCCAATGAAATACTAGGATAGGCTTTCACCTAGGACCCTTTACAATCCTATCGCTGTGATCTGTCGCCCACTAATTCAGATGCCACCATCCTAACATCAGCATCACGTGGCATCCACCACATCGTACCTATGCCCCTCTGCTAGCCGACTTCTGATACTAACACCAACAAGACCGCCGCTTCGCTCCATCACCAACATCCTCTACCCCACTGTCATTCCCCCATACAATGATAGACTGCCTTCACCATGTTGCACATCAGCTTTCTTGTTGAATCTAACCTACGAGAACTCAAACAATAGACGACATCGCCTTGAGCCTTCTCTTATAGGCTGACCATCGTCTCTACCCTGTCTATAAAGCTTCCCACAAAGAAGGGGTGTAGCTCTTCAAACAAAGAGATTGCTCGACCAGCCTTAAGGGAGACAACCCGCTGCTAGCTTCCCCTGTCGCCGCTCTTCTACATGCAATCTTAGGCCTACTACGACCTGCCATCCACCGGTCTCCTTAAGATACGGTTAAGGAGAGCCCAAACCTAAGGTGGCGGTGCTTGGGAACCTAAATCTACCCCTAATCATCATCGATAATATTCAGGAATAAAGATGCATCGATTCTTCTGTTTTTCAACTTGGTACACCAATGGCTCTTTGTGTTGATGATGATGCTCGAATCAAACATTAATGAATCACAAATACCTTATAAAAAGAACTTGTGTGATAGTCAAATTTGATGGCCTGGAAATCAGAAGACTTTTGGTCAGGCAAGACATTCGGCGGTAATTGCTACAGCGTTGTTCCATTCTAAAATGATGTGCTCTGGTCTTCGTTACTTGTTAGCCACGACGACGACGTTTCTTGTGGGTGGTTCAGTTGCGCCACGTGACCACAACGTCGTCGTCCTCCTCTTGGCATCAACATCAGAAATTCAGAAAGAAATAAATAAAGAGAAGGGAAAACATCTAGAAGCTCAAAGGATCTCGTGTGCGCTTTTGCGCTTTGACCAATACCTTAATCTTGTCAAAGAAGAATGAGTTCATGTGTACATACATGATCGATCTACACGTTACGCGAAAGCGCTAAAATCGCCACCCTATTCTTCTGCGAATAACAATCAATTCAGTTCGCTTTCCTTAGCCCTAACAAAGTAAGGATTACATTGGACACTCCATACCCAATTCAACCCAGATTAGTGAGTGAAGAAGAATAGACTACTCAATACTGAGCAACTAAGAAAAGAAAGAAAGAAAGAAAAAAGAAAGCAATAACCGCACGCTACAGTATCCTGGAGCTTGAGGCTGCGTGAGTACCTCTACTGGCGACTGCTGCTCCAACCGTATTGGCTCATGTCAGAGCTGTCATCGTGGTTGCCCAGCACCATCCGCTGGAACATCCTAACCTCTGCTGTGTTCGCCACATTGAAAAGCTCGCTCTGCCCTGGCTGAACGCCATTTGTTAGATCAACATCAGCTAAGCTATCAAGAGCTCGCACCACCTGAAAGAAATCGAGATATTAACTCGATAACTGCTTCACCAAACCAATTCAAGTTAATTTTCTTCACCACGCATCACAAATTGTAAGTTTGCTACTGTCCATGCACTCCTACCATCATGCACTAATTAGCCTGTTCATCTTATTCCTTTTCTGCTTCTAGATAGATTGAAAACCACAACATAGTACCAATTGAAATGAAATGCACAATTTAAGTTCACATAACATTTCATTGGAATTCATTTGTATGCGCACCTTTGGATGCAAGCATTATTCCCAGTTCATGTAAAAAAAATGAAATGCTTCCAGACAAATTCCAAACATAGCCTGTATATTATATGCACCTGGCTCATTCTGGGCCTCCTTGATGCAGAATATCGAACACAGGCTGCTGCAGCTTCAATCATACGGAACATTTCAGCCTCATTGAAGTTCCTCTCGAGCCTGGGATCAACCAACTCTTCCAAATTACCTGTCTCAATAGCTTGTGTAAGCAATGGTCTAGCCTGCAAACAATAGGGATTCAAGAAATGTCAGAGTTTGCAAAGTTAAAGGACAAAAAGAAAATATTTTGAGTGTTATGTAGCTCATTTGGCTGTTACTGATGTCCTGTTATTGCATAGTTGAGAACCAGAGTCAGGTAGCCACTGTGCAGTTCAGGGTAGTAGCTACTAGCTTTTACGGCATGACACAAGCACATACATATACAAAAAAAATCCAATATCTTCTTCTCTGAATATATATTTAGGATTTTTTTGCAGTACTCCACATTTGTTTGAGTCGTTCATTAGCCAATGAGTACTCCAATACCAGATATCAAAACACCACATTCAAACTGAATGTCTCTCTACCTTCTAAAGTGTCAACATTCCACCAAATACTAGGAAAGAAGGGCCACGTGACAATAGAAACTTAAGCCAATCCCAGTGAACAAACAATATTATAGGAGATCAAACCATGTCACCAAGTAAACCATTTTAAGCAATAAGATTAATTCCAGAGCTATAACTCACCCACTCAACAAGGCTCTCATCACCCAATGGCCTTGATGCATCAACAGATTTTCTACCAGTGATAAGCTCTAACAGAACAACACCAAAAGAGAATACATCAGATCTCTCAGTCAATTTTCCACTTGATGCATACTCTGGAGCCATGTACCTGCAAGGAAAAATGAATTTTATTAATTAGCCCTGTAAGATCACAACAAATCATCTTCTGAAAATTGGGTACTTCACTAACCCAAATGTCCCCATTACACGGGTAGTTACATGAGTTACAGCATCCAAAGCCAACCTTGCAAGACCAAAATCAGCCACCTAGAATTCATGGACAGAATCCAATCAGCAAATTAAGTATGCCATAAGATATGCCCGGACTCATTTACATTAACTATGTCGTGAGATACACTAAGGATCATTTGGGGAATATAACTACATGTGCCTCAAAATTATTATCCAACAAAATATTTGAGGATTTGATGTCTCGGTGGATTATCCTTGGATGGCCTGCAAAATAGCAAAATAAGAGGAGGGACACGGTCGAAATAATGGAATGATGACTATGAAGATAGTCAAAAATAGGAAGGAGCGTTACAGTCTTCATGTAGATATGCTATTCCACGAGCAGCACCTGCAGCAATTTTAAGCCTAGCCGGCCAATCTAGAACAGGCCTCCCATGTCCTGTGATTACAGGTTGATTCAATACTGTTTCAGTTTCTACTGGCAGAAGAATGAAATGCCCATGTACAATGTAGCAAGAGGTTAAACCATACCATGAAGATGATAATGAAGGGTGTTATTAGGCACAAAGTCGTAGACAAGCAACCTTTGGTTATTGGAAATGCAATATCCCACAAGAGATACCAAATGACGGTGATGTACACGACTAATTATCTCCACTTCAGCCTGGAATTCACGTTCCCCTTGTCCACCAGCATCTTTTAGTTGCTTAACAACCACTTCTTTTCCATCTGGCAAGTGACCCTTGTATACAGACCCAAACCCTCCTTCCCCCAGCAGGTTCTGAGGTGAGAAAGCATCAGTAATCTGGTACAGTCCTTCATATGTGAAGAACCGGGAATTGCCCATGCTAATATCAGACATGCATGCTTTCAATTTGGGACTCCCAGAACTATAGTTTGTTTTGAGAGAAGGGTCCAATGATGATCCTATATTTGCTGAGCCACCTGAAGAAAAAGTGACAGATACTATCGTTTATATACTTAAATTCTGCATGGTCAAAATGTACTTACATACTATAATGATAAGAGCTTTTTACGATCCTTGAAGAGGTACTACACTTTGTACAAGGGCAGTAGAAAATGTCTTAACAGTGCGGAAAGGGGGCCAAGGGCTGGCATACATTGGAGTGACTGTTCCAACAAGCTTTGAGCTCCAGGCAAGTGCTATCGTTTACATTCTAGAGTGAGAATTAGGTATGAATACTGAATACAAAGGAGAAGTGCAGCGCGAAATTACCTGATGGTTGCTGAGAAGACAAGGGGGAAGTGGGTGACATGAATCCAGCACGGTAACCATCTGTATCCCTCCTACGCTTCTTCTTTGTGTACCAAACAGCAGCTCCTATTAAGCTAAGCACAAGGATGGCAAGCACTGCACCGACAGCAATGACGACATTGATACCACCATTGCCCGGTGAGGAGTTACGGCCTCGACCAACAGGGCTGGAGGATTTGTTGGAGCTCGGGTGTCTGCCCGTGTTGGGGTTGGCCGGGTCAGCAGCAGTGGCAGGTGTAGGCAGCGGCGGCTTGTGATTGGGCGGTGGCGATGGCAGGGTGGGAGAAGCAGGAGCCGGAGCAGCAGAAGGAGGTGAGGAAGGAGGGGACGGGGACTGCGCTGTTGGTACTGGAGCAGTAGGCGTTGTTGTTGGGGGCAGAGGCGACGGCGCTGCTGGCGGTGTGGGCGAGTGCCTTGGCGGCTTAGGAAGCGGAGCCGACGGTGGATTTCTGGGCGGCGGGGCAACTTCCGAAGGTGCCGGCGGAGGTGGCGCCTCCGACTCGGAAGGTGAAAGCGTTCGCGGTGGAGGTGCCGACGTGAGGGGTGGGGAGGCGAGCGGCGGGGAAGTGGCAGTGGAAGTGGTGTCGGCCACTAGTACTGGAGCGGCGTGGCATTGGGCTTGGAGGTGGAGGAAGAGGCTGCAGGCGCTAGTGGGGAGGAGGTGGGCGTGGTGGCGGCCAGGGCGACGGACGGGGAGGAGGAAGAAGGGGACGCCGCTGCCATGGCCGATACCGATTTGTTGGGCATGGCGGCTGGCAGAGAAACAAAGGAAAATTGGGTGTTGGGAGGTCAGATCCAAATCCAGCAGGGGAGCTGCCCAACGGTTGCATCCATCCTCAATCTCACTCCTCCTTTGCCTTGTGAACCTTGAGCCACGGAAGGAATGAAATCTAAATAGACCAAACTGAAACTAAGGAAGGAGCTCTCGAATCGAAACCCCCAATTTTAACTTAGCTTCAGTCCTTCCCAGCTTGCCTTAGCCCCACTCCAGGCTGAGAGCTAGAAGAAGAAGTAGAAAGTGGCGTTGTACAGATGAGAGCGAAAGGCCAGACACACACACACCCTCGCTGCTGAGTAGGACAACTGAGTCCCTCGCTGCTGCGATGCAAAGTTGAGTTGGGTCGGAAAATGACTTGAGAATCGGGACTTCCTGCACCACTCTCCCCTCCTTCCTCAATCTACCGTCGCCACCAGAATCGGTGAAAAACCAGCACTGCTACCTGTTGCTGCCTCTCTTGTGTAGAGAGGAGACATCACTCAGGAGGGAGCGTATGGTAGAATCAGATCAATTGAGACGTGCGACACCATAAACATGGATGGTGGTTATCACGGTATTATAGGCAGCAGTTGACGTCCCCATCGCTATACGGCCCGTCCTACTAGAAATATATCATTTTCTGTGATGGTAAAACTATATCGTGTTCTCTTCTTTCTTGCGAGATGGCGAAAATGCCCACTTTTTTCCCCTTTTGAGACGGCAAAAACACCTTTTCTTTCCTTTTGACATGGGCAAAAATAGGACTAGGCAGCCAACGATGTTGGCATTAATCGGTTAGCATCCCTAGCCGCAACAACAGATTATCCATCAATCATATTTAGCAAGATAGAAAGGAAGGGCGGACCGCTCGCGCAGGCGCACAGCCACTATTATTAGTTGTGACCACCACCAGGGCAGAGTGCTTCTTTGACTCAAAAGGGCTCCATCTCAGCTTAACAAGGAGGAAGAGAGAGGGAGGATTGTCTCGTACCATTGCAGTTGCAGCTGCGGCCGCCCATTCTGTATCCGATCCGATCCATCTAGTATTACCATCTATCCGCATATCAAGCAGTAGTATATCACCATTCACCCAGGAAAGGTCGCCTGTCTGCGCCTTTGAGCATTGCTGCTTGGCTTAGCAGTGGAAACCTCCGCAGAGTTCGATCAATCAGGCAATCAACTTCTTCAGCCAGGCAAACAAGTACATAACACATCACCACAGATGCTTCAGTTGTATCCCTGATTATCATCGCCATCACCATTAAGCATAGCACCATGCAAAACACCACCAGGGCCAGGGCATCATTCATAGTACTCCATATAGCATATAGTACGGCAATAAGCAACTCGATGCATCACCATAACAGGTCCAACAGAGTACTACTACAGGAGACTATTCTCAACAATGTCGGATAATTAATTAAAGATGACACTAATCAACCTCCAGATCTCCAAATACATAAACAAAAAATCAACCATGATTCCACTAATTGCTTGGTTAAGATGAATTGGTTCTACCACGTACCGTCCTCCTATGCAAGGCTCTCACTCCACCACTGTCACCAGCTCAAACTCGATCAAGGACATGTTGTTATCCTCCTTAACTGTGAAATCCACTGGGCTTTCAGCGGCTTTCACAATCCCCCATTTATCCACTGCAAGCCGCATTGAGCTCTTGAACATGTCAATCTTTGCATTCCTCAGGTCAACAGTAGTTCCAGGCTTCATTACATCCACTGCAGACAAGAAAGTGTATTAGCTCTTTGTTAGGACTCTACCAAGACCAGAAAAACCTCGGTTATATGTAAACAGTGCAAAGTTGCAAAACATTTTAGAGCTGAAAAACAGCAGCATTTATGGTCCAGCATCCAATGTTAAGAAAACCATGTTGTAGCTTTGGAAAAACTTGGACTAGGACTGAATAGCAATGACTTGGTTACAGGGAAAAGAACAAACAGCACCTACATCTTAGTTATGAAATCACCATATAGTCAACATGATTTGCGAGTGTCCAAGCTCAATTTTCACGAAGGGATACATCCTCTTGCATGGGAAAATGAGTTGTCCCAGAACATGTAACCAAACTTATTAGTTTTTATCATCAATATCTTTTTAGGAGAAAATGTCATCCATAGTGCTTAAATTGTTATTCCCTCCGTCCCCAAAAGAGTGTAGTTTTAGCTAGCCCAAGACAAATTAAGCGGGAGATTAAAAGACTACTATTCCCTTCATTAATGCAGACATAAAACGAGGAGGAAGTACTATTGGTTCGTTCGATAGCTAAAACGAGAAGAAATTAATAGACTTGTATTAAAGAGGTCTAGTGAACCTCCCTCTAAAAATACGGTCTTTGTGGGACAAATTTTTAGCCTAAAACTACAGTATTTACAGAACGGAGGAAGTACACAGGTATCAGAAAAAGGACCACAAAAATATTTGTAGCACCAATTAATGCCACACCATGGGTGGGAAAACTTGTCATTACTACTTTGTAGTCAACGTAAGACTTTAGAGATGGTGTCAAAATAAAACAGTGGGCTTCATTTTGAGATGGAGGGAGTAGCAAGTAATGCTAAGGATAGCTCGCGTGTAGCTCGATCAAACAAATCAGAAAGGAAATGTAGCATGCTCCCTATCAATATGTGGAGCAAACTCCACGAGTTAGTATATACGTTTTACTTTACATCATAAGTTACGAATATCTAACATGATGAAGAAAATCATGGAATAGATAAATAAATCAGCATGGCAACGTTTCATCAAAAAAGGAAGGCGTGCAAAGATTTGCACAGGCACTTTGAACTATTCATACAAGCATTACCACTGATTGGGTTGGCTGTTGCTAGTGGAAAAAAAGAGAGAAGAAAACAAGAAGGACGGTGGGAGAGAGGAGGATGGATGGATGGATGGATTTACCCTGGTCGTTCCTTGCGGTGAAGACAATAATACCGGTTTCGTCGCCGACGAGGCACTCGGCAATCCGCATGTGCCTGCCCTGAGGGCCGCCGCCCCTCTGCAGGACCATCTTGGAGTCGACGACCTTGAGAAGAAGGTTGTGGCCATGGGTCCCCGGGCGGAGCTGGTCGACCTTGGTGAAGGTGGGCTGCCTGCGAGCGCCGGAGTCCGCCATGGGAACCTGCAACAAAAACCAACAACTCGTCAGGATCTCGCCGGATCTGATCCTGAGAGGCGGTCGGGATGGATCTGCATGAGCATCCATCCGTATCAGACTGAACTGGATCATGGGAGAGCTAGGTTGATACCTCGATGAACGGAACGGATGCGCGGAGGCTGAGGCTGCCGAGGAGGAGGACGACGGCGGCGGGAGCAGAAAGCAAGGCGGAACAAGGGGATTTGGATGAATTTCCACTGGGAAGGACAGTGCTAGTACTAGTACCAACCAAAACCAAAACCAGGAGGCCTCCCGGGTTCCACGTGCCCTCCTGGCCGCCCCAATCTCTCCAGTCGTGTGCTAAATCTGGGCCGTCCATCCTCCTTGCCTACTGTACGTTTATCTTATCATTATCGTGGATTAGTGTGGGTGCTGCATTGACATGACAAGACGTACAATGACGAAGATGACACTTTACTTTATTACCAACGACAATGTGCGCTCCGATCACACGCAACGAA
The DNA here is from genome assembly GCA_030770085.1 of Oryza coarctata. Classification (NCBI taxonomy): domain Eukaryota; kingdom Viridiplantae; phylum Streptophyta; class Magnoliopsida; order Poales; family Poaceae; genus Oryza; species Oryza coarctata. The sequence continues at coordinate 58,502 of CM061471.1, forward strand.
GATGCCAATGCAGTATTTTGTTTGCTTATCCTTGCGCTTCAAAACAAAACTAGCTTGCTGGCTCGCCTAGTTTGCTTGTCAAGCATCAGTATAAAAATATTAGTTTTAGTTTTAATCTTGTAAAGTAAAATAGATGATTTTTCCCGATTTCACTCATTAATGTTTAACATAAACTACAATATTCTTAATTTATATTCCAGATTATAATATTTAGAAAAATTAAGAAATTTTCATGGCAATTCAATCGCCAATTTCATATTAAATATGTAGCTACTATATCTAATGGTATTGATATGATCTCTCTTGTTGAGATTACCGATGTTCACCATTTGTTCTTCCAAGTTTTAGTGCTTTAGGTATTTACTATGAAATTTTCATCGAAATCAATTATATTTAAGAATTTTTAAGTTTAGAATTAAAACCACTCTAGTTTTTTTTGCATGGATTGTTCTTTTGATATTTCAATCATAGATTTGGATTTTTATGAGTTGTATCTAGATATGTGCTTTCCATGGTATAAAGTTCACATGGCACTCCTTTACATATTTATTTATTTTATTCCAAACTTTAGTGATTTTAATTACAACTTCGTATTGAAATATTATATTTTTAATACAAACTACAGTAAATCTTTTAGTGTGTTGTACTTCAACTTTCTTTTAATACACATATTTATTTTATTATATCGAATTTTAGATATTAAAACTTTCAATTTGGTATGGACCCTTGACATTTTATATTTTGCATGGTCACTTTTTATATTTCTTTTTGTTCATAATTTTAGTGAACATTTTATTTTTAGGTTGGAATTTGTATTGTTGTCAAATTATTTATTTTGTATTTTTTATTCCAAATTTTAGTTAATCCATATTGTGTTTTATATGGACTCCTCTTTCAATTCTCTTTATTTTAAATTTTTTTTTAATCCAAATACCAAATATTTTAAATTATATCTCTACTTGGACTCTTCTTTTCTCTTTATTCTGATTAATGTGAGAATTTCTAGGCTGTGAGAATAAACATGGTGGCTTTTTGGCTTTAGTTTGAAATTTGTATTGTAGTCAAATTAATTATTTTATTATATTTTTTAGTTCAAATTTTAATTTTCTATATGGACTCCTATTCCGATTCTCTTTATTTTTTAATCCAAATTTTAGATACTTTAAATTGTTTTTATACTTGAACTAGAATTTGTATTGTACTCAAATTACTTATTTTATTATATTTTTTATTTTGATTTTATTTAATCCATATTGTATTCTATACAGACGCCTCTTCCAATTCCCCTTTTTAATCCAATTTTTAGGTTTTTTTAATTGTATTTCTACTTCTACTGTTTTTTTTATTTTCCTCCAATTAATATGAGAATTTCTTAGGCTATAAGAGCCAACACGGTGACTTCTTTTTTCTGTCTTAACTAATATAACTAACGTGATGCCCATGCTGATTACGTGGCTATCATCACTATAATTTTTCTCACATAATAACATATATGATTTCACATTTTATCATAAAAATTAAAATGGCAACATAAATTTTAAACTCTGGCTAATTTAGACCAAACCGATCAGTATCATATATTTTAATTAATATAGTAATTCATATGATCATAAATCAAACATGATGAATCCTTTAATATTCTATTAATAATACAATAAATCAAACATATATAAACTTTACGGTATATGTATTTCTCTTCTTCCCTCCATTTTATCTTTAGAATATTGATGTTATATTCTTATTATCTCTAATGATGTTTTTCCGCTAACTAACTATGGGTATTCTATATATTTGTGATAGTTTATAACCCGTTTCAAATAAAAATATCTATCATCATCAACACTTATTTATTATTGGTTTCTTATATTTTATTTCATTGTTATTGCTCATGGCCTGTCAAGTTAGTATAAATTAGAGCATCAAATCTCATATGGTAGCTATTTTTTATTTTTCTTTGATTAACATGTGAACAATTACTGTCATAATTTTTCTAGATATTTCTACTTCGTAGGATTAATATGGAGCTCCTAAAAAAGCCCCCAATTAATATAAGCAAAGGTTTAGACTTTTCTCTCAATATTATTTATTTTTAATCTAGATTTAAAATATTTGTAAATTGTAGTCCTACATCAAATCTTTTCTCAATAATATTTTTTTAAACTTGAATTCAAGATATATCTAAATTATATTTCTATATGGAATATTTATCTTAATATTATTTATTTTTAATCCAAATTTTACTCCTAAGTGAACTCTTTTAACCATAATATTTATTTTAATACGAATTTTATGTATTTCTAAATTGTATTTCTATGTGAACCCTTTCTCTCTATATTATTTATTTTTAATCTAAATTTTAGATACTTGTAAATTGTATTTATACATGGACTCTTCTCTTAATATTATTTTTTTAAAAAAAATAATATGAATTTTATATTGTCCCTAAATTATATTTCTATATGGACTTCTTTTAAATTTTATTTTTATTATGAATTTTAGATATTGTAAATCAAATATCTACTTGGACTTTATATTTCTATATTTATTTATTTTAATATTATTTATTTTTATTCAAATTAAAAATATTTCCAAATTGTACTGCATGAATTCTTTCTCTCAATATTATTTATTTTTAATGTAAATTTTAGATGTTTCTAAATTATATTTTAACATGGACTCTTCTTTCAATATTTATTATTTTTAAATTTTAATCCGAATTTTATACATCCCTAAATTATATTTCTACATGGACTCTTATCTAAATATTAATTATTTTTAAATTTTTAATTCAAATTTTATTATTTTATAAATTGTATTTCTTCATCGACTTGTCTTTTAAATTTTTTTTTTCTATTCAGAATTTTAGATATTTCAAATTGGATATCTACATTGACTCAATTTTTCTTTAGATATTTCAAATTCCGGACACTTTTTTTATTTTTTACTAATGTGATAATTTTTTAGACCGTGGGAGCGAACATGGTGATTCATTTTTTTTACTTTGTTAAGTTAATAGATGTTAGTGATATCACCATGGAGAATAAATATCTGCCTTTTTCCCCTATGAATTAACAAGTCACATGGTGCATTTTCTCGTCAAAGCAGGAAAATTATGCAGAAACAGTATCCCAGCCTGAAATCACACCACTGTGCAGTGGTCTAAGAGGGAATATTTAGCGGGATTAATCAAACCGATAATGGCTAACCAGCTCATTCCCTAGGCACATTACATGATAATTAATTCTGCAATATCCCTGACCTAGTGGATAACTAACATAGTGCATGAGGTCCAGACAGTGGCGCAGGGCGTCGCTGGAGGGGCAGGCAGCCGCGCGCTCGCTGGCTTAGGCGGCGCCGCCATGGCGCGCGTCGTCCAGCGGTGCCCGTCGCAGGCGAGCGCGCCGGCGTCGTCGTGCCCGTGGGGGTCGAGGCTGCTGGACCGGTCGAACGCGTCCGTCCACGACCGCGAGTGTGGGTCGATGAGCACCGTGCTGACCGCCGCCACCACCACCTACTGCTGGTCGCTCGCCACCGACAACGCCGGCATGGCATGATATGCTTTGCTTTGCCACTCAACTTGCTACTAACTGACGTTGCTACAGTAGACCCAGCTGAACTCGAATTCTCTGTTGGTCTCTTTCTATTTGTCCTTTTTTGTGTGCAATCTTTCTAGGGATCGGATGACACATTGGAGTTTGTGCTTGCCGCGGAAACATAGCTTAGCTAGTACTGCAAATTAAGGTGTGTTTTTGTACTGTGTTTCAGCTGTAATCGTCGTGTGATCTCCTAATCTGTCAGATTCTGGTCACGGAAGACAGAACTGGTGAAAGCAACAAGAAGTTGTTTCAGTGTCCTGTTGCTGCTGAGTAAGCAGAGTCTGAAGCTTTTTGTTTACACTAGTAGTGCACTTTTAATACATATGCATTGGGTCTCTCTACTCTGCATGAACAATCCAACACATTCCTTCTTGGATTGGAGTAATGAACACTGAAGAAGATTTACTACTTGAATATCAATCTTTCAGATAGCAGGATTCAGACAAGTACAAACTACAGAGTGCTTGCTTAATTGGTTGCCTTGGTAGTCTCAGGTTGCTGCCGGAGACGCAGCATCAAAGCCGCAGCCATCGTATCAAAGAAAGTTGCACTTAGAATTCCCTTCTTAAAATTAGAAGGAAACATAAAAAAAAGGAGAAAGAGATATGGGTCTGTACTCTGTTAACTTTTGTTTAGCAATGCAGAAATACATCGTAGTACAAGAGAGTTACTGCTCCCTCTTGCGTTGCATTCATATGTTGTGACCAAACTAGCGAATAATTAACAAATAAGGTGCCTGTACGATTGAAGTTTCAGTATAAGCTATACACAGTTTGAGTTTGTTTATTTTCTACACGTTATTGAATTTAATCTATTTCCATTGAACAAGTTGGGGATTTGCCAACTTAAATGTCAAAAGAACTTCAAAAGAAGAAAAATAATGTGGCGAAGGCTTTGATGAAAGCCGAAAGGTTACCCTGGCAAATTATACAGTACACCACTGGCCTAGACTGTATATATAGAGACCCGACCCCTCATATATGATTGGGGGATTCATAGCCACTGTACATATTCTACTTGGTATTAGAGCGAGTCTAGACATCTCGGCGCGCTAGCTTTTTTCTCCGGCGAGCCAACCTTTTCCTCCTCGTCGTCGACGTCTTCTTCCGATCGCCGACTCTCTTCCCGGTACTTTCCTCGCTCTCTCGTCTCTATTTCTTCTTCTCCCCGTCTCTCCCGCAGTCACCTTTTCTCCGCCCCACCTCCGCGCGACCAGGCGACGGTCTCAATCCGCCTCCTCGTCCCGCCTCGCACCCGTCTCTGCTCTTCCTCTTGTTTCGCGCATCTCTCCTTCTCTGACGTCGGCGCACCTCCGCGCTCGTCGTCTCCATCGGCTGGAAACCTCTCTCGGTTCTCGCCCTTTCCGACACGCTCAATGGCTCTCGGACGCGAACCTTCTCCCCTCACGTCCGAGCCAGTCCAACGTATCCACGTGTCCACGGACACGATTCCCTGTCTCCCGGACGCGAACATATTCTCTTCGCGTCCGGCCACTCCTTGCCTTTTTCGCGTCCACCCCACTACTTGGCCTCCACGAGTCCACGGACGTGAATCTTCTCTTCACGGACGTAAATCCTCGCACGTCCGTGACCCAACCACTCTCTGACCCGCCCACTCTGTCCTCACCTACTCCGCTGCCTACTCTCCATCGGCCAACCACTCCTCATTGGCTGGTCACTCCTCACCTACTCCGCTGCCTACTCCTCATCGGCTGCCCACTCCTCACCTACTCTGCTACCTACTCCCCATTGGCCAACCACTCCTCATCGGTTGACCGCTCCTCACCTACTCCGCTACCTACTCCCCATCGGCCAACCACTCCTCATCGGCTGGCCGGCCCACTTCCCATTGGCTTCTCACATCCTTGATCGGCCGATCCGTCCTCTCATCGGCTTTTCCCTCCCATCGGCTTCTTTCTCCCATCGGCTCTTTGCTCCCGTTCTCCCGTCATGGCCACCGAGTCCGCCCTCAACTCCGGCACTCTCCCAGTCGCCGAATCTGCTCCGGCCCTCGGTGCCTCAGACCACACCTCGGGCACCACCTCGCCGATCTTCTCCCCTTCCTACGTTGCTGTGAATGTGAAATCTCACGTTTCTATCTCCCTTGACCTTAACGCCAATTATTCCAAGTGGTTTTTCTTCTTCAAATCCCTCTGTGAAAAATTCGGCCTCCGGTCCCATATTGATGGCTCCACTCCACCTCGCCCCGATGATCCTCAGTGGGACATCGCCGAGTGCTGTGTGCGCAGCTGACTGCTCAGCTCGATCAACGACTCTATCCTCGACCTCGCCATGGACGATACCGACCCCATCGCCCGGGACCTCTGGGTGGCCATCGAGCAGATCTTCCTAGCCAACAAGCAGCCTCGTGCCATCTTCCTTCTCAACGAGTTTCACTCCATGGTACAAGACGACTCCTCTGTCTCCTCGTACTATCAGCGCCTCAAAGTCAAGGTTGCTGCTCTCCGGGACGTCGGCCACCCTGTGGCCAACTCTCAACTGGTCCTCACCCTTCTGCGAGGCCTCAATCCCCGCTTCTCTAACACCGCCGAAGACATCGCCAACGCCATACCTCTTCCATCGTTCGCCCGGGCTCATAACATGCTAGTTCTTAAAGAACTCCATCTGGTCAATGATGAGAAGACAGTGGCCCACACCGCTCTTCTTGCCGTAGCCGATAATGGCTGCCGAGCTTCTTGCGCTACCCCTTCCTCCCGCGGTCCTGGTGGCCATGGCTCCGGCCACAGCAACATAGCCCGCACCGGGAAAGGCAAGGGCAAAGACAAAGGCAGGACCTGGTAGGGTCTGACGCCACCACGACCTACCTCGGTCCCTACCCACCCTGCCAATCCCACGGGTCCGTGGCTCTACTACAACCCCTAGGCGCCCCAGCCCCAGCCACGTAGCCCCATCGGCTGGCAACCCGGAGTTCTTTGCGCCCATCCCCAGGCTCACCTGGCATCAGCTCCCGTTCTGCCGCCTCAGCCGATGCTACCGACCCCAACCACCCAGTCGGTTCCCTCCTGAAACCAGGCTGGCCTCATCGCTGCTCTCAACCAGATGACGCTCTAACCACAGCACCCTTGGGTGCTAGACTCTGGGGCATCTTCACACATGGCGTCATCGGCCAGTATACTTCGCTCCTGTCACCCCTCTTCCTCCCCTTTTGTCACCATCGGCAATGGTCATTCTCTTCCTGTCCAATGCCGCGGTGACTCCTCTCTGTCTACATCCACCACTAACCTCCCCCTACGCAATGTTCTTATCGTCCCTTCTCTTATTCACAATCTTATATCTGTTCATCAATTCACACGAGACAACCACTGCTCCATTGAATTTGACGCGTCTGGTTTCTTTGTGAAAGATATCCCAACCCGGCGATAGATCCTTCGCTGCAATAGTGGCGGAGACCTCTACACCATTCCCACTGTGCCGTCCACCCCACACGCCAGCATCGCCCTCTCCACCAACCTTTGGCACCTTCGCCTCGGCCACCTCGGCCCCGACGCTGTCACCACCCTCCGTCGCAGCGCCTCTATCCGATGTACTCATAGCAACTCCACAGTTTGCCAGTCATGTCAACTTGGCAAACATGTGCGTCTGTCCTTTTCTATTTCTCTCTCCTGTACCTTGCATCCATTTGAACTTATACATTGTGATGTATGGACGTCCCCAGTTAAAAGTATCTCCGATAATCAATATTATCTCGCTATACTTGACGATTACACACACTATTGCTGGACCTTCCCGCTCATCCACAAATCGGAGGTCGCCTCTCACCTCACTCACTTCGCCACGTACGTATCCACTCAGTTCAACCTCCCCATCAAGGCTTTACAAGCCGATAACAGTACGGAATTCGTCAACCATACCGTTACAAACCTCCTCACCTCGCAGGGCATCCATCTCCGGCTCTCCTGCCCCTACACCTCTACTCAGAACGGCAAAGCCCAGCGCCTCCTTCGCACCCTCAACAACATCAGCCGTACCATGCTACTTCACGCCCACCTACCCGCCACTTATTGGGCCGAAACTTTGGCTAATACGACGTACCTTCTCAATCGGCACCCATGCTCCTCCGTTCATAACAACGTTTCCTATGCCCTTCTCTATCGCACGGCGCCCGACTACTCCCACCTTCGTGTTTTCGGGTGCCTCTACTACCCAAATCTCACCGTCACAGCTTCCCACAAACTCGCTCCCTGCTCCACCGCCTGTATTCTCCTCGGCTATTCCACCTCTCACAAAGGATACCGATGCCTCGACCTTTCCACCCGACGGGTCCTCGTCTCTCGTCACATCATTTTTGACGATACATGTTTTCCCTTCGGTCTTCTTCATCCGAGATCCTTCTCTAGTGATATCGAATTCCTCCTCACCAACACCGTGCCGACCAGGTCTCCCCCACTGCCCTCTCCATCGGCCCCCTCATCGGCCGCTGCTGAGGATTTACCCGTCACATATCCCACCACTACTTGGTCCGATGTCCCTACCATCGGACCCACCTTTATCGGCCGATACCGATCCTATTTATCTTTCAGCCGATACCGTTCTCTTTCCATCGGATACCCCACTTCCATCGGCTTCCCCCACCCTATCGGCTGATCCATCTTTATCGGACCGATCGGAATACTCGGCCCACACGACCTCATCGGCTCAGGCCGATCTAATTCCTCCTTTTCCTCTTATCTACAGTCGCCGACTCAGAGCCGATGACGCCCCCACCCGACCAGTTCTTTCCATTCCTCCCGCACCCTCATCGGCTCCAGTTCCCTCCACCTCTCACATGGTCACCCACTCCCAGACCGAGTCTCTCCGCCCTACTCCGCGCTACTGTCTCTCCGCTGTCCACAGCTCTATCTTGCCCATCCCGGCGACTTCTCGCTCAGCCCTGGCCGACCCTCAGTGGTGCGCGGCCATGGCCGACGAGTACAAGGCCCTAATGGACAACGAGACCTGGCGCCTCGTTTCCCGACCTCCCGGCGCCAACATTGTGACCGGTAAGTGGATTTTCAAACACAAATTCCACGCTGATGGCTCCCTTGCCCGTCACAAGGCTCGTTGGGTAGTCCGGGGTTTCTCCCAACGACCCGGTGTCGACTACGATGAGACCTTCAGTCCCGTTGTCAAACCCGCCACCATCCGAGTCGTCCTCACCTTGGCTGCCTCTCGCTCCTGGCCGATCCATCAACTAGACGTGAAGAACGCCTTTCTTCACGGCCACCTGACGGAAACAGTCTACTGCCAGCAGTCCCCAGGCTTCGTCGACCCTTCTCGGCCCGACGACGTCTGTCTTCTTCAACGCTCTCTCTATGGCCTCAAACAAGCTCCTCGTGCCTAGTACCAGCGCTTTGCTGCCTATCTTCGACACATCGGCTTCGTAGCCTCTGCGTCCGATAGTTCCCTGTTCACTTTCCATATCGGCTTCGCCATTGCCTATCTACTTCTCTATGTCGATGATATTGTCCTCACAACGTCTTCGACATCTCTCCTCGATCAGATCATGGCCTGACTCTACTCTGAGTTCGCCATGACCGATCTTGGTCCTCTCCACCATTTTCTTGGCATCTCCGTAATCCGTTCCATTCACGGGCTCTTCCTTTCCCAACGCCAGTACACCATCGACCTCCTCCAGCGTGCGGGCATGGCCGACTGTCACCCCACGGCCACCCCAGTCGACACTCGAGCCAAACTCTCCACCGCCGATGGCGCCCTCGTTGCCGATTCCTCTCACTATCAGAGTCTTGCCGGGGCTCTCCAATACCTCACACTCACCCGAACCGACCTCACGTACGTTGTCCAGCAAGTGTGCCTCTTTATGCACGCTCCGCGCGAACCTCAACTCGCGCTGCTCAAGCGTATCCTACGCTACGTGAAGGGCACCCTCTCCAGCGGGCTGCATCTCAGCTCCAGCCCCATCGACTCCCTCACCGCGTACTCCGACGCGGACTGGGCAGGCTGCCCCAATTCTTGACGCTCTACGTCCGGCTACTGCGTTTACCTCGGTGACACTCTTGTATCCTGGTCCTCAAAACGCCAGACTACAGTGTCCCGCTCCAGCGTTGAAGCCGAGTACCGCGTCGTCGCCCACGCCATCGCCGAGTGCTGCTGGCTTCGCCAGCTTCTCCAGGAGCTCCGTGCACCCCTCTCCACCACGACCGTCGTCTACTGCGACAATGTCAGTGCCGTCTACATGACCGTCAACCCGGTCCATCACCGACGCACCAAGCACATCGAGATCGATATCCATTTTATTCGTGACAAGGTTGTATTAGGACAGATTCGGGTGCTTCATGTACCATCGGTACATCAGTTTACCGATATAATGACCAAAGGCCTATCCACGCCTTTGTTCATCAGTTTTCGGTCTAGTCTCTGCGTCCGTTCCCCTCCCGCTGCGACTGTGGAGGTGGTAGACAAACCACTGGTCTGGGCTATATATATATAGACTCGACCCCCTCATATACGCTCAGAGAATTCATAGCCACTGTACATATTCTACAGCGACACAGTTGAATTAACCAATCTGTTCTTGCGTCTTGGAATGGATTCCCAATTTGCTATAGTTCCAACTTTCTCAATGGAAAAATTATACTGGGTTTAGGTCAGTAAATGACTCATCGTCAGAAACAAAAAAGAGCAGACGTCCCCTCTGTAACAAGTCATATCAAAATTTAGAACAGGTGTTCAGGATACCAGATTTTCAATCGCACTGTTCTGTAAGAACCGTAGCATGATGTTTACAGATATTCAAGAACAATGCTATGTGTATGGAGCATTTCGACTATGTCGAGTTCAGCACAAATATTTGAGTTGTTCTATTACATATAAAAACCGTCTTATCTTTTCATCTCTTATCTGCCGTTTCACCTTTTCTCCAGGAGGATAGTTAAAATATTATAGATATTTAAATGGATGCATTTGAAAGATCAAGGTACCGCTAAAAGAGAAGATTTTTCTTTGGTACGGAGTAGTGCTAAAAAGGATAATTTAGTTAAGTGGAAATGGAAAGGCAGCAAGATATGCTACTCTTGCTATAAAGATAAAACTATCTATCATTTATTCTTCTAATATCGTTTAGCTCGATCGGTGTGGTCCATTACACAAATGGTTTCTAATATACAACTGTCTCATAAGGTTTCTCACATATTCGAAAGGTGGCTTTTAATTGTTTCTAAAGAAATGGGCTACGGATTTTTATTGGTCAATGTGGTTGTACAGGAATAGGATTATTTTTTACAACAAAACGATGTCTTCTCTCCTTTACAGGTTAATTCCTTAGTTATCTGGTGGCTCCACTCTTGAGCTATCGTCTATAGACCGAGGCTTCGGAATACTATTACGGTATTCTCTCAACAATTGAACTGTGTGATACGGAGTGTTTTATCTAGGAGCATGGGTGATGATCTACTCTACGGATTAATTGTTATTAAACTTTATGTTCTTTTTTTTGTGTGTGGATGTAGTTTTCTTTTGATTGTAGGCATCTTTGAGGTTGGGGATAGACTCAATGTGGTAGTATCAACTTGATGTAATTAACTAAGTTTAATAAAGTATTTATTATCTAAAAAATTTAAAACTGTATTGTTTAGAAATTCACATTGTACTGAATGTGAAACTATGATCATTTTATCTTTGCAATTGCGGATTGGTGGGCCTGATATTTCTCCCTCTGTCCTTTCACCATCAACTTCAGCCCCATATTTGCAGGGATTGTTCCCGAGATCAAGCGAAAGCTTATGTTTTCATTTCCATTATTCCATTATTTTCATTTAGTCCTGAATGCGTAACAACACAACTTTTTTTATCATATATTTGCATTTACATGTGGTTATACTTCAGATAGCTAATTTCTTACACCTACCCAAAAAAATAATTTTACAGCATTTCTTTTTGGTGATATCTGAACCCAAAATTGGATGCACCTGCTTGGTTTTCGTGGATGTAGTTATGGACCACTCTATCGGAACCACCTATTTTTCCCCTTAACGTAGTTCATATCTTTGTTAACCCTTGCATGATTCTCTACATTTTTCAGAAACTTCAAATTTGCTTCCAAACATTGTTCAAAAGATATTTACATGGTCAATCCTCCCCCAGAACGATCCAATCCAAGAATTCCATTACAACCAGTAAAAGTTATGTCAATAGATGGGCTAAACGGAATTTTAAGGTAAAAGTATTATATCCCAACTGCCACCTTTGCAATTTTGCACAGTGTTCTGTTTGTTCACATTTTTCCTCTTCTTTCCTGGCAATAGTTAACTTCAATGGTGAATGAAACAATGTTGAAAAATAGAAATGATTGTATTACAATTGTCACTCCTAGATATAGTAAACACACACTTCATTTGTAGCTAAATCTTTTGGAGGTTATGCGTGGCATGAAATGGAATATAAATAGAATTGTTCTAGAAAGTAACCTGTGTCTTGAACTATGATATCTAGAAGAATCCCCAAATGAAGAGTTTAGAATGTTGGCAGATTAGCAGCTATCAGTAACCATGCAAAGTAGGTTATTTACTAATTCTGATTTTATTTTGCAGAAATGCGGATAAAGTGATTTTAAGAACCAATCTCAGGGTATAAGATTCCTCTCCCATGTTACAGGTACAAAGCTATACTTCCCCTTCCATTGCAACTGTCGTAATTAAATGAGAGTAACACCAACTTAATGAAAAAATGTTATGATTGCTTTGCATTCAAAACTGTTTTTCTTCTGTATTGATACATTGTGTTGGTAATGTTTGCAGTGAAGTACTTATGTGCTGTACTCAGGCTCTCCTATGTGTGATATGTCCTCATGTGGGGTAATAAGTTACGTAGATAGCAAGAAATTAGCTACATTTCCTGTAACTAAAGTAATTCGGAATTATCACCTTTGACAATGCAGAAGGGCTCCCAGTAGGATCTTTTCCTGAAGACAAGCAGCTATGATCACCTTTGATAATGCAGAAGGGCTCCCAGTAGGATCTTTTCCTGAAGACAAGCACCTATGATCGGTGACAAGCTTTTCTAGGAGAGAACCCTTCTTTCGGACACTGCTTTCGAACACAAACTGTGAACTAATACCAGAATTTGTTTGAGTTTTCTGGTGCTGAATCTTTTTTATAATCAAACTACCATTTCTCTTTTATTTTCTCTTACATGGGTAAAAAGCCAATAACTATGTGCAGAGTAATCAATCTCACACACCATTTGGTCATATTCGGCGAATGCGCAACTTCATACACTAAGTAACATCCTGAAATTTTGGATATTTTTAAAAGTGCATCATGACGATTCTTTACTTATTATTAGTTTGATGATTTCTTGAATTTACAGAAATATGAATTAAGTTTTTTTAAAATAATTTCAGAAAACATTATCTTTTTTTGTCTTGATTCAAAATTTGAATCTTAAACCTTTTTTTATTTCATGTTTGATATTTCTCGATCTAAATTCCTTGAATCTTGAACTTTTTTCTTATTTCCATCAATTTCTAGAAATACCTCACTCTAGTCCTTGAAAATAATTTTCAAGTTTTAACCTCTTGTTTTTAGTTTATAGTGAGTGTTTGCACAAAAGCCCCTTCAACGTACCCAAATTAATCCCTGAAAGTATGAAATCCTCCTGTTCATTCCCTAGCCCAAGCCCAGCTTCTTCCACCAACACTGACCCAAAATCAATATGGACCCGACCCAACTGGCCCAAGTCGCCCCACGCCACGGCCTCTGCCTCGCTTCGATGCAAGTCACGGCCCCGCCGCCTGTCGCGCGATCACGCTAGCAGCCGTTGCTTCGCCCACAGCACCGTCGTCTCCACCGCCTCGTCCTCACAACAACATTGGATGGGCCAGCACCATGCCCATAGCTCCACCATAACCGATCTGATCCGGCCGGCCGGGATCTGCACGAATATCCGTACCAGACTGGATCATGGGAGGAGGAGGTTGATCGATACCTGGATGGACGGATGCGCGGAAGCGGGGGGGGAGCCGAGGAGGACGACGGCGAGTAGGAGGAAGGCGGCCGGCGCAGAAAGAGGAAAAGGGCATCTTTTAGATATCTTGGGTTCCAGCGGAGGAAGGAGCGAGTACTGCAGTGCTGTACTGGTAGTAGCATCGAAGCCAAGCCCGGGTTCCTTCCGCGTTGCCCTCGGGAGCCTCCTGGCCGCGCCCCCCCTCTCGTGCCGGCAAATCTGAGCCGTCCATCCTCCTGCCCGCCTGCCTCACCAGATATCCTCTAGATGGGATTTCTATCTTGCTACTCCTCTATCTTTGGATCTGTGTGGTGGTGGATCGACATGACAAGGATCACACTTGACTTTACTCCAACCAAACGCAATACTACGTATACATACAAATTCAACTGCACTTGCCATGCCAAATGCACCGTGTATTTTGTTTGCTCTCCTTGAGCTTGCTTTACAACAAAATTTGAGCCTGTGAATTGAACGAATGACGACGAATCCCTTACAACAGCAGCAGCAGCCCCCCAAACCCAAACCCAACTCTCAAATTCGACCTCTACATACATACAAGAAAAAACACAATCCACCAGCAACAATCTACTTGAAGAATATGCCCTTTCTTCTTCCTTTACTCTTCTCAACTGCCTGCGAAACACACGCATTTCCTATTTCATTATGACAGCACATTAATCTCTCAATAAAGGAAATGCAAAATCAAAGTGACTTTCCCTATACTCTTAAAGCCAAGCAATAGCAACTGCCCGATTAACACTGCCTCCCTCAGAATTGGCATCGACCACTAGGTGTGTCATACGGTCATGTCAAACAGACCACCACCTTGTTCTTGGTAATCTTGAGTTACATATGCAGCAAACTACACTTGCTCTAAGTATCATCTCATGCAACAATGTGGGATGTTATCTGCAGCAACCACAAATAATACCCTCAACAATGTGGACCATGAGCATGTACCACAGTTGCAGGCTAGGTTGCAAATGGTGGTTTCTGGCCGGCCCTTGCTAGGCACTTCCCACTATGACAAACTTGGGATTGTAAACTACCATTGATCCTTGAGAATCCCATGCTCCATGATTAACTAACAGAGTGTGCACTTCAGCATAGCAGACACAAATCAAAAGACAATCCAAGATATCACTAAGACAGTGTCACTAATACAAGAAACAACCAAACATGTCATGCGCCATTTCAATGAGATAAATGAGCTTGTACCTTCATTCTGAACAGCCTCAAGATTAGAACAATGGTATCTCGTGATCTGGAAAATTCAAATACACAACAATTTGGCATGAAGGCACAAATAATGAAAAAAAAAATCGACAGTGGGGTCAAATGCAGTCACAGAAAAACAGGACAGAATGACCACCAAGAACATATTGTTGAGTGCAAAGCTGAATTTAACTTGTGGGGTCTGTAATCATTGGGATAGAACAGCAAACTAATCCTGGTGTTCTTTCAGTCATATCCAGTGCAGGCAAAATAAAGTGCAAGATGTAACAGCTACCAAGGGCAGCTCGATGTATAAAAAAACAAACGTATACTACTTTTACTAACACAAATGTGGCTTAGTATGAAACTCACGGCGCATTCTCTGCAGGCTTGAGATTGTACTCAGCACCATCAGCAGCCAATATAGAAAATTCGGTAGGACGCCCATATGGGATATTGATCTGGAAAATTAGAAAAAAGATTATGCGCACATAATGGAAACAGAAATTTCTGTTCAACAGAATTGCCATATTGAAACATTAGAGAACCCAGAAAGTTTAAAAAGAATAACACTTGCTCCCTCTGGTCACAAAAAAGTGTAAATTTTACTGCCTACGGCTTCAAGCTGCAGCTTGAAAGTCATTTATACCATACATGCAAAACATACTAAGACTACCATTGTGGAAGTGCCTTTTCAATACAAAATGCCACAAATTTCATGCAGCTAATCACTTATAAAGATGTTGTTAATTAAAGTTTAAGGATCAGTTTGCAGCGGTGGTTCTGTGTGGTTTGCCGATATTTAAACTGTTGTGGAAATTGTACATTGTAGTTTGCCTGAGAAATCATGTTAAGGTTTGACAACTTTTATTTTGTTTCTCAAACACTAATTCCTTTCTTCCATGCAAAAACAAGTAAACAACCTAGATCCGAAATAAAGCAGTAAGCCAGACACCAAAATTTCTAAAGCAGTTGCACCATATAAGATTATTCGTAACCTCAATGTCGAAACGAACCTAAAAGATATATCACAAATTCTATAAAGGCACTCTTTTTCGTAACTGGCATACACTCAGAACAGTAAATTTAAGGACAATGATTTCTAGGAACCATACAGCAGTGGCTTGCTGGAATTTTTCTGTAATAACAACACCACGCTGGCCATTACATTTAATGCTGTAACCTTCCCTCTTTATCGCCAATACAGCTGGTTCCCACATATCTAAAAATCTAACCTGCAAGATTGATAGTCCAATGGTTATATGACAACAAAAGAAGTGTCGTGAGCATGATTGACATATCAATATAAAAAGGAGATATAACATACAGGCAGCAGAACTTCATAAGATACATGCCCAATTGAAAGAATTTTCTTGATGAGCTCCTTTGTTTCAGGATCTGCATAAATAATGATTATTAATGTAATATTAATTAAAAATCTCCCAAAAGAAAACAACTTCCACTTCTCTATTAGGATGGGTTTCTTTTCTCTCTGTTACAGCTAGAAACAACCATCATGCAACTAAACATTATTCTAGGATTCTTTCAAGGAGGAACGGTGATAAAATATTTCATCATCTTGAACAAAACATTTGAGCTGCCCACTAAAAGAAAACAAATATCGTGTCAGCAAACTCACCACAAGTAATCTTTTTTTGTTCATTGGCATAAACCTTCACGATCTCCCCCTATAATACAGAAAAGGAGAAATGCCACAGATCAAATCCAGCGTCCTACTGAAAGTAATAATAAGCAATCATTTTAAGTTCAGCAAAGGGTTACACCTGGGCACATAGCTAATCCATTAATGGATAGGGAAGCCAACTGTAACCATGCTAAGTGTTAATTTTGTAGCCAAAAAAGGACATGTCCCATATAAATGCACTGCAATTGCACTTCTTACTATTGCAGATCTATACCTTTTATGGTTATAATCCACTAAGTACCTAAAGCTCAACATGCACGCATAACAATTACGAGTACTCCCAAAGACTAACATGTAAGCATGCTACATCAACCTACTAAGCACCTAAAGCTCAACATGTAAGGATAGTATTCTAAAACTCAACATATAAGCATGCTCAATCATCATGTTTCACATCATTTTTATAATATTTTAACTCAAATCTATCCAGCAGTTCTATTACATGTAACATATATTTATCCATATATTCCCCAACAAAGCACAGGACGTCATCTAGTGGTAGTAAAGATTTGCTCTGGTTTTCAGAGAATGGGAATATCATGTTTCACACATTTGTTTCTAATTTACTAAAAATATGAGATAGATTACAGAAGTCACATAAGTTCAGGAAAAGTAAGCGTAGAGTGATGCCCTTTATCTGATTCTGAGAAGTGATCAGTGCAAGACATGGGATTAACCTTTCTTTTCCGGTCATCTAGAGGTTGGACTTCAATGGCTAGTAAAGAGTCCACATCATCAGCAGTAACTAAATATGAAGGCTGCTTTGCACCTACAACAGGGAACAGAAACACCGATTTCAATCTTTTCATGTCATCAAAAAATGCAACAAAATGGCTCTTAGAAGCACGCTTCTCTTGTATGATCAAGTGAAAAGGAATACCTTCTATGTAATTTACTGATCCATCCTCCAAATGCCGTACCCACTGTATGCACAAAAAGAATTTGCAAAATGGAACATTGTGATGAGCAAAGATCAAATTCAAAATGGTGAACGAATTTGATGGGGTATTGGAATGTGGAGAACAGCTACAAAGCACACCTCAAAATTACAACTTGTGGTCCCATTGATAGAGTAACCACTTGCTTGAAGCTCTCTTCCAGGAAAAGCTTCACCCGTGATTCGTAGCCCTTCTATGGCTGGTAGCGGGTCATCATCTGCAGCTGTGTATTCATGAAAAATATGTTTTACAATAAGAGCCGAAGAAATACGAAGAAGAATATTCTCTCTCTCTCTCTCTCTCTCTCTCTATACATATATATATATATAAACATGTAACACCTTCAGAGAAAGATGAACTAGGTTCTTCAAGGACAGTAGGAAGATAAGGGTACGGTGGGTTCGCATCATCAACACCAGATGCCAAATTAGGTGAGCCCCCCAGACCCCATTGTGCAGGAGGTTCTTGTGAAATATGCGTTTCAGCTCCCTCCAGATTTTCTGGGACATCACTCCTAATGAGGTCCTTGAATGACGGATTCTGATGCTTGGATTCAAAGTTAAATCGGACAGCATGAGAATCGTGTTCAGTTCCTTGAGCTACTACATCCTTCTTAATTTGGTTGCTGTAAAAAAAAACAGATCGGGCATGGTAAGAGATCTACTTTGCCAATTTGACTATCTGATTATTCAAAATTGTTTGACCATCAAAGCACATTGCTACATTTATGTGTAACAAAAAAAACACAAATTGCACAATGGCAAACCATATCTTGGCCCATGGTGGGTTATGACCATAGCATTCCTAAGGCATAAAACTCTGTTATTTGCAAATAGGGTGGCTTAATAAGCAACTCATCGGCACATGCGGTTTTCAGTTCTTCAGTTGACAGTACTTGAAGGCAACATTTTACAAACAAATCCTATAGGCTACACTAAATATATGTGGTTTGCCACAGGGATGCATGCTTAGAAAAGGGAAGTTAATATTGAAATAAAAGTTACGAGGATAATAGAAGTCAAGAACTGCAAAGTAAGAAATGCAAACACATGTAATAGTTCAGTTCAGCAAATAAAAGGAAGCACAAATTATGGTGAAACAGTTAGAATGAATTTACTAGAACTTAGGAAGCTGCACTCTTGATAGATAAATAACAACCTGCTTGACAGAGAGGTTGTTCCAACATTATCATGCTCTGTATTTACAGTGGCAACCTCACTTGGGATAACCTGATGGTTCTCATTCCCCAACAGATCCCAATCACGTCTAGCACGAACAGGAGAAGACATAGGAGATTGTACATGAGAATATGCTTGCTGGGGCACAATGTCAAGGTTGGCTTTGCTCTGCGGAATTTGAGAAGTTAGAACATGCAGCATTCAAAGAGTAAAGGACAAAAGGGATTAAAGAGTCATACAATGGAAACTAATGCATTTCCAGGAGGATGAGAAGGTGACTGCACAGGAACATTTGTACTGTTTGAAGATTCGGCTCGCCAAGGTGGAAGCTGGTATTGCGATTCTTTTAGTTTCTCCTGCACCATCCAAATTTGCAAAGAAGGCAGCTTCAATGTTCTATGTGAGAATATCGGCAATAAGCTGTTAAAGAATAACAGGCACACTACTGGCCAGGCTGTGAATGT
This sequence comes from Oryza coarctata, assembly GCA_030770085.1. Lineage (NCBI taxonomy): Eukaryota > Viridiplantae > Streptophyta > Magnoliopsida > Poales > Poaceae > Oryza > Oryza coarctata. The sequence continues at coordinate 77,560 of CM061471.1, forward strand.
ATGTTCACAACCCAGGCTTCTCGTACAAGTTATTACATATAAAAGCAATGGCATTTAATCAATTGGCACACCTCAGTAATAGCGAGTTTCTCTTGCAAATGCTTAAACAGAACCTACAATAAGAAAAATAAGTGTTCAGTGGAAGGTCAACTTCAGCCAAGTAAGGAACAAGATCAAAGCCACTTGTGTATCTTTCCAACGATTATTCCTCACAAGAACAAAAAATGCAGTAATGGGCAGTAATATTACTATATTGGCATTAAACAGAAGTAAAGAAAAAGGATAGCTTGCTCCTATCCCACCTGATAAGAGGTCTGCATGGAGTGGCTCCATGTTTGCCGTTAAGCCAACTCATAAAAGGTCCTATGTTAGACAAGAGATTTGTTTTTTTATCTGTTAAACATCTTTTTTTATATATTTAAAAACTTCAGATAATAGAGAATCGCTATTGAAGCTATTATAGCATTTTGGGTGAAAACTTGGGGCTTAATCAAGAGCAAACAAGGATATAATATTATCAAGTTCGCATAAGAGAAATGGTACATACCTTCAGATTGCTAACAATTGATTGAGCATCAAGAACAGAAGGCTGAAGGTTATATTCTGTCAAAAGAGGCAATAAAGAAGATACAAAAGTGGATCTCTCCTGATGTGCTGCCTATGGAGTAGCAAAAGTATAATTCTATGTTAAATCACCAAAATTAGACTATGAAAAAAATTCAGGAAGATGAAGAAAATTCATTGTATCATTTGTGATCAGAACCTTTACTTTTTCAGAGAAACGAGTGAGAGCCTAAAGAACCACTTCTATTTTATGGGTGGTTGCTACAATGTAGGTTGCGCTGTAACTTTGTTTACATGCATATACACTGTAAACAATCTATTTCCAATTTTAGGATACTTGATGTAGCAGAAAGGAAGTTCACCTGATATATGTCACAGATTACATCAGAAACTATAGCTATATGAAAAACAGATGCATTGAATTGGCTCCAAAAATGTGTATTTTGGTGAAAACTAGAGCATGAACATTGAGAATGTGATTCTGCACTCTGAATTTAAACAGATATTATATTAGCAATACAAATTACCTGTAAGGCATATGTCAGACGGATATTTTCTTCAATAATGTCTTGTCTGTAGGATAAAGCTTTTGATGCAGCATCAACCAAATCTTGTTGCTGCTGATCGAATGCCTGAAAACAGATGCATTGTAAAATAGTGGTGTACTCCAAGAGATTTTCCAATACCTGATAAGACGAAATGCTTACCATTCGCATGTATGCAATGCGTTTTTCCAAAAAATGTTTCTCGTTGAGTATTTGTGCTTCCTACCAAGAAACATAAGCTTTCAAATGCCCAGGAAATAAGTAATAACAAGAATGTAGTGAATCTTATTATGCATAGCCACCTTCACTGAGTAGTCAGCAAGATGCCTTCTTAGCTTTGCGATCTCTTCTTCATGTTCTTTAACCTTAACAAGAAGATCCTTCTTAAGGAAATACCTTCATCAGAGAACAGCAGATAACATGTGACAATGATGGACAAATAGAATTATATATACCTGTTTCCAGATGATGCTAGAGTTCGTCCCTGAAACAGACAATAAGCCCTGTCCAGCTAAATTGAACTTAGAATCATACTCTCCTTCTTTGCGATGCCTGTAAGGAAAGATGTATTATTTTCTTAAAAAGAAAAGGAGTGGTTCTTAAAGAAAAAGATGCATGCGGTGATGGAAAATACTGCCAGTGAGGTACCTAGTTGGAGACAGGGAGCGAGATGACGGAGTAGAGAGGTGCGACAGCATGCCACTCTCAGCCGCACTCTGCTCCCTAGATAGTTTACTCGATATTCCATTAGACTGGTCGGCATCGAGGTACTTTTGCTTCATAGCATTCCGCAGCATTTGCTCTCTGTGCTCGAAGAGACCATTCTGCTGATCAGCTAGAGCGTTCCTGGAATTGAGTGACGAGGAAGTGGTACCGAACCACGTTGAGGTCCCATGGGGAGAAGTTGAGAGGGTTTCGACAGAGCGATCCTGACCCAGACCGGCAAAAGAAGTGGGTTTGGTAGCCTCTGACCTCTGGCAGCAGATGAATGCAAATCAATATCTAGTATTCTAGTTAGGTGTGCGATGCGGATGTATATCTAGGTGAGAGTCGAGTGGACAAGAAGAGACGGAGAGGAAAAGGGGTGAGATGGATTCGGCGGATCGGGCGCTTACGATTCTGTCAAGCTCTCGCGTCTTGAGCATCAGCTCGTCCTTGAGGCGGCTGTTCTCCTCCAGCTGAGAGAGGGAGAGTGAGTGAGGCGTTGGTGGGAGGCGGAGTAGCAAGAACTGAGGAGGAGAAATCGATACCTGCTGCCGGATGGTGGCCTCGGCGTCCTCCACTGCGCGCATCACCTGGAAGAGGCTGTTGTTTCCGCTGTCGGGGTCGGAGACCGCGACGGCGGCGAGACTGCTGCCGAGCTCGTCGGCGTCGGCCATGGAGGGATTGAAAGGGGAGGGAATGCGAGGCACAACCCTAGGCTATTGCCGCCCGAGCACGAGCAGGTGAGCTGTCTCTGCCTCTCGACGCGAATGGTGGCCGCCGCTACATTTCCTATTTTCCCCCTAATTTGATCTTATAGCCTCTGTTTAGATTGAATTTTACAAGGATTTATTTTACTAAAATGATGAAATAAACCCCTTTTAAAAATAAGCTTCAAAATTCACATTCACCTAAGTAAAAAACTTTTTCACATGACCGATAATTTGTATAATTTTACACGAAGATGATAATAGGGAAAAAAATTATAGCCATTTTACTCCTCTATTGAAATAGGATAAAAAGATTAAAAAAAGTCATGTATTTTTTCCTTTATGGCCTCGCCCTTTATGGAATTATGAAAAAGAATTGATGTGTGACCATAAAAGGATCTAAATTAATTATGGTCCTTTTTCACGCTAGCTTCAAGACATACCAAATTCGACATTTTATTATTATATTAGGTAGAACCCAAATTCTAAGTAGTTGGTCGTATAATAAAAATTATTGAAATACTATTGATACATTACATAGTGAATTATTGGCAAGGTTTGACTATATTTTTTAAATAAATAAATACACATATATTTTTAAGTACGTTTTGTGTAGTTTTCGCTAGTTTTGGTTACCGTGATTACCATTGCTATTATTGAGTAGAAGTAACCACCCATATTTGATAAGATGGTAAGAGAAACCTTAATTACTCAGCCCCCAACCGCCTACTCTTACTTGGCCTCGCTGACCCGATTCATGTGACATGAAAGTAGGCCCTGCTACACGGTGAGTCCTAGCCTTTCTTTATCCTCTGTTGGAGCTGGAGCTCTAGAATCCTCTACAAAACCGAAAGAGTGGGGAGCTCCAGAATCCTTTGGTAAACTGAAGAGCGGGGAGATAGATGTAGCTGGGCATGCCAGGTAGGGCTGCAGTTTTAAGTTTAGGGTAGAGCCCAAATTTAATATCCAGTGTGTATGTAGTTGGTCGTATAATAAAAGTTATTGAAATACTATTGATATATTACATAGTGAATTATTGGCAGGGTTTGACTATATTTTTTAAATAAATAAATACACATATTTTTAAGTACGTTTTGTGTAGTTTTCGCTAGTTTTTATATGTAACCATTTGGTTACCGTGATTACCGTTGCTATCATTGAGTAGGCGTAACCACTCTTATTTGGTAAGACGGTAAGAGAAACCTTAATTACTTAGTCCCAACCGCCTACTCTCACTTGGCCTCGCTGACCCGATTCATGTGACATGAAAGTAGGCCCTGCTACACGGTGAGTCCTAGCCTTTCTTTATCCTCTGTTGGAGCTAGAGCTCTAGAATTCTCTACAAAACCGAAAGAGTGGGGAGCTCCAGAATCCTTTGGTAAACTGAAGAGCGGGGAGATAGATGTAGCTGGGCATGCCAGGTAGGGCTGCAGTTTTAAGTTTAGGGTAGAGCCCAAATTTAATATCCAGTGTGTATGTAGTTGGTCGTATAATAAAAGTTATTGAAATACTATTGATACATTACATAGTGAATTATTGGCAAGGTTTGACTATATTTTTTAAATAAATAAATACACATATTTTTAAGTACGTTTTGTGTAGTTTTCGCTGGTTTTTATTTTTAACCATTTGGTTACCGTGATTACCGTTGCTATCATTGAGTAGAAGTAACCACTCTTATTTGGTAAGACGGTAAGAGAAACCTTAATTACTCAGCCCCCAACCGCCTACTCTCACCTGGCCTCGCTAATCCGATTCATGTGATATGAAAGTAGGCCCCGCTACACGGTGAGTCATGGCCCTTCTTTATCCTCTGTTGGAGCTAGAGCTCTAGAATCCTCTACAAAACCGAAAGAGTAGGGAGCTCCAGAATCAGGGAGATAGATGTAGCTGGACATGCTAGGGCTGCAGTTTTAAGTTGCACGTACCAATCTCTCCATTCCCTGCCCGTGTACCTTCACCGCATCTTCACAGACCACTTTGCTACCCACCAAAAACACACTCAACGGCAAACCAACAACCTCAGAGGCGGACGCAGCAGGGGGGCAAAGGGCCCGGAGCACCCCCTACTGCGCCACTTCCCGTTGATTCCCAGTATAGCTAAGGCACGTACACGGTACACGCATACGGCAAGCCTGTCCATGTTCACCGGCTGTGAATGGACACAAGTTGGTGCGTGTGTGAGGAATAATTCATTCGTTCAGTTTTCTAATTCGTATATTTTAATTTAACGTAAAAAAATGAAGAAATACTTTTAAAAACCTCGCTGATTTTGGTTCACAAATGGTTGTTTTTATGCATGTTTACCGGTTTACGGTTTGTATGACCATGTTCTTTGATTTACTTTATATCATTTGGTATGTTATATTAAATTCATATACGATTATGGATCCAAACAATACTTTGTTTGTATTTCAGTTGCCAGTCTTGTGTTAAATTTTAGTACACTCCATTTCAGCTGTATAAAACCGTGAAAAAGAGGCCACGCACGCAATCAGACAAAACATAAAATGGCTCCTCCAGCTTCACTCTCACCCAACGCCATGCCTATGTGAAACCTATCTCACCTCGAGATGCGACCGGAATCGTCTTCTGCTCCGTCGCGGCGTCCACACCGTAGCCCTTGTGGGAGGCTTGGAAGAAAAGGACGAGCGCTGGCAACCGCTCATAGTGGCTTCAACCTAGGTGTTCATGTACGACCGCTTCGGTCAGCACAGTGGCAAGGGTGTGCCGATGCCGACATCAATAGGAGTGGTCATCGGAGCAACGCCAGCGGCGAGATCGACGGAGAGCAGGATTTCAGGAGGCGCTAGCACGACAACAGCGACAGCGGGGCGCGACCTCGACGGAAGTGAGCTGTGGCTCCAACTCAACGCATCGTTGTGGATGAGGCACTATGAGCGCCCCCTCCGTAATTTTAACCATGTGTCGGCAAATGATATAATTCCAGTATTTATCGACAACCTATTGCAACTGATAAAATAATCAAGTGTAACATTTACGTATAGAGATTGTCATTCGCCAATCAATCGATAAAGTTTGAAACAGTGATACATTCTGGCCTTAATATATGGTTCATCTATATCTATATCTATATATATATATATATATATATATATATATATCTGCAGATGATAAGCGGCGAGGGGCGAAGGGCGAAGCCAATCTGATAGCGAGGGGCTCGGCTGCCGAGGATATCGCCGAGTCCGAAGCTCGGTTGTTATCGTTGCCTGAACCAAACGTCGACGCCGACAAGCTGAAGCTGCAGTTGCATTGCGCCGATGCCGACCGCCGTCCTGAGCGGTTGCTATCCTGAGTATCGGCGCCACCGCTATCCTGTGCTGCTGCCTCTGCCTCTTGTCTACGGGGACCCTCCTCCTCCTCCTCCGTAGTCATACTCATGCGAGTATCATCTTGTGGTGGTGCAGGATGAGCCGCCGGCGCTTCATGTCGAAGTAGCAGGCCATGAGCAGGACGACGGTGGCGACGGCGACCCTGGGGGCGACGCTGCTGGCGCTGACCTCCGCCGTCATGCGCGCCACCGCGTCGGCCACCGCTCTTGCGACGTGCTCCAGCTGCTGCTGCATCATCGTCGATCGATCGTCCGTCGTAAACACCATCTACGTACGTACGTGAGATCGATCTGCTTAATTTGGTTGGTACCCTACCTACTTATGACTTATCTACGGTATGGAGTAGTTACGTTGTGTGTGTATCCGACTCGACTCGCGAGATGCCCAAATGAATACGATTCGTTCCTTGATACGCGGATAATATTCCCGTACAACTCTTATCTCATGTGCTAGCTAGGCAAAATACCCCTCTCTTCAACATAATTAAGATCTAACATGGCAATATATAAGATAGTATTCAGCTAGGCTTATTCAAACCTTATCTATGATGATAACGACAAATAAATTGCTAAAATTTGATACGTGAAACTTAACATTAAATTTATGATGAATGAATAGCACTTTGAACTCCCTAACGTAATTGCAGAGCTGGGTTATCCATTATTAAAAAAACTTCAGACGAGGCAAAATTATCTGGTTTCTACTTAAGTGCTAGGCAAATGGAAAAAACTATGAAGCAACAAAAAAATAATTTATGAGTAAAATTATTATACTTATGTTATTACCAATTTTAAAACCAATAAAAAATACTATGATGATAAAACCTCCAAATCAACTCTAATTTTAGATTCAAATATTTAAATTTTAGCTATGACTTATAAGCCCAATAAACCAATCATAATGAGAGCAGAACATGATATTTTTCTCTAAGCTAAATAGAGGTGCCCAAAAGTTTGTTGAAAGGTGGATATGGCACATTCAAAAATATCTCATGATAACATGTGAGGAGTAGTTCTTACCAGAGTATCCTTAGTTGTCTCGTCTGCTAGTGGTACCTGTGGCTGAATTACAACTACAAATGCAGTACCAATAATACAAATGAAAAAGTCATAATTTCCTCCGAACTACTATCAAAGTCCAAATTACCCTCCACAGTTTAAATTATCCCCTAAACTATAAAACCAAATATTTAACACCCAAAACTCTTTAAAACAAACGAATTATCTCCTGAGCATTGCTTTGAGGCGGTTTTAGGCTAGGCTCGCTGACGTGATATTCTAGTGTGGCGAAAAAACTAACGAGCCTACATGTTAGCGCCCAAATGCATCATCATCGTGGTGGAGGTAGCTCACTCCACACGCCATCGGTGAGCATATGTAGCCCGCCGACATCATTTTGGTGGAGTAGTGTCAGTGATGTCAGGTCAAGGTACGGGATCTCCCTCCTCCTCCGCTGCCTTGCCCTCCACTGCTCTATTGCCGCTGTGTTCGTGCCGAAACTCTTGAACACGCCGAGATCTAGAAGATCTGTTTCGCTCTAGTGCAGCTCCTTCAGCTTTATTGGATGGCGTGCGCTCCTGATTGTCCTTCGGTTTTATTGATTGATTCGAGAGAGCGCCGAGATCGCTCAGCTTTATTGTCTCTTCGTCGAGACAATGGAGATGTGGATGTGTCAGCCAATTTGATCATGTAAATAACAAGAAGATAAAGAGAATGAGTTAATCGGAAGATGAGCCGATATGAATTTTTGCTATTAGCTGGCTGCCGATAGGGTTGAGATATTCATCGACTATGTTCAACATGCTCCTGCTATTGATTGGTTATCGATAAAGACTGAACACTTTTTCATTGGTTGGGAAACTGATGAAGGCATATGTAAATTATTTAAAGAATACGGTACGGTTCCATTGGATGTAAATCCACTGGAATAGAATATTTAATAAATAGTATACAGGATCTTTCTATCAGCTGGTTGCTGATGGAGGATGTAGTGCTCGTTCATCGGCTAAAAAACCGATCAAAGCATATGTAGATTAGCGAGGAACAATATAAAAGATCTATCGACTGCAAAGTCGATGACGCTCCAAATAGAATGTATAATTAATAGTAAGGAGCGAGACCCTATCTCCCAAAAGTATAAGACCTAGTGATCATCATGATGGTACTGTTAGAGTCAGTCTCGATAGATTGGACTGAACTAAGATAATATGAGACTGAAGCTAACAGCAATAAGATGGTGGATACTAGATCGAACGCACAAACGGGATGAACGGACAAACCCTTAGACCTTCACGACCGCTTCCTTGGATGATGGCCTCTTCGGACCCTTCTAAGGATTGCCGCTTGACCGCTTGGACCTCACGGCTCCTCTTCTTCATGCTTAAGGGCTCGGGTTGCCGCCACGACTACACCTTCAATGTCTTGCTAGTCTTCAACCTCTAGCTCCTCATCACAACACCAATCTGCTCCCTCGTCTGCCCTTCGCCATCAGCACCTTTGAGGACCCGGTCTCTGCCATCGGGCCATCCTCGTGGCTAGGCTGCTTTCTCACTTCATCGAACCTTCAATGCCACCCCTTATCATCTTATTTCCTTTATGTTCTTCCTTGCCTCCCCAACTCACTACCATTGACCTTCTCCAATCGATATATTGGCAAGGCTCCCAACTCCACCGTCGTCGTTTCTCACATGCTAGTACTCTTTAAGGTGTTACTCTAACCGTATGAGGGGGTCTTAGTTGAGTTGGTGATCTGTAAGTTGTTGTTCAATTGTTGTATTAATATAGAACACCACCCTATATGATCATTTGAGAGAAGAAAAGAAAAAGAAAAAAATATTTCCGATTCTTACTCGAACACTATGATGGAGTATTTTTTTTAAGATAGAAATATCTTTTGTTTTTCGAGGGGAAGGTAGAAATATCTTGGCATTGTGAAGCAGGAAACGAAGGAGAAAGGAGGTTCGGATCGGACGTAGTACGTGGCTGAGGCTGCTGAGCAGTATTTTACACGGGCACGACACGATCGCGCGAGACGAGACGGACTGACTCGGGTTGGGTTGGTTGAGGAGGAGGGGGGGTAGGAAGCTCCTGCTCCTTCCTTGGCGCGCGTACGTTCGCTTCGATGGCCACCGGTGACCCCAACCATAACACCACTCCGCCGTCGCACCAGCAAGGTCAACCTCCTTTACTTGCTGTTTCTTGATTCCCCCATCTCGTCATCTTCTTCCTCTCTCCTCTTGATTTGATTGTAATTTGGATTGGATTTGACTGGATTGGGCCTGCTTCTGAAGATCCCCAACCGCAGCAGGATGTCCCCTCCGCCGCCAACAAGCTGGTGTTCGACGCCCCTCCGCCCCCTGTGAGAGAGGATTATGTCCAGAACGCCGTCAAGTTCCTCTCCCACCCCAAGGTCAGAGGCTCCCCCGTCCTCTACCGCCGCTCCTTCCTAGAGAAGAAGGGCCTCACCAAGGACGAGATCGACGAGGCCTTCCGACGAGTCCCCGTACGTATACCTACCTCGACTGGATCATTCTTCTTTCAATTTAGCTACCGCTAACTTAAATTGCCCTCCTACAGGATCCGCAACCCAGCGCTACTTCTGCTTCCCCGTCCCCTTCACATCAGGGTACGACCTTCTTTCTTCTTCTCTACTTATGACATAGCTATAAAAGCAGTAGCTTGTGCTGCTTCTTTCATGCCACGAATTAAAGATCCAATTGTTATGATTCCATCCAAAAATAAGGCCTTAGGTACAGCTTTCTACACAAGACGACACACTACAAGCACTAGGATTGTTCTAACTGAAATACACGAATTGTAATATATTTGGATGGAGCCTCCTTTTACCTTATCTTCTTGTATCGAGTCAAAGAACGATACCTGCACAAATTGCATCTCCTAAGATACTCATACCTAAAGTGTTTACAAGTGTTTGCCTTATCTTCTTACCTCCATGTCGACGATATGCCTTGTCTTGTTTGCTTTTCTACAGTCAACAACCAGAACCAGTCTACCGTAGTGCAACCTTATGCACCAAGGCAACCTGTGCAACCAGCAACAGGCCCTGGACCTTCTGGCTCTATTGTTGTTGCCACACAGCCAAAGTTCAGCTGGTACCGTGCATTCATCACTGCAGGGCTTTTGATTGGGTTTGGAGTTAGTGCTGCTGTGTTTGTCAAGGTATCTTGTGGTCACCTCTCTACATGTTTTCAAAATTGTCAACTCACCAATTGATTCATAAATCACATTTGCATGTGTTGCATAGAAACTGCTCCTTCCTAGGCTTAAGTCTTGGATCTGCAAGGTCGTAGCTGAAGGCAATGAAAATGAGGGCAGGCAAATTAAAACCAAGATCAATGAGGAAACTGCAGAAGCTGTAAAAGCTTCTTCATCTGCTGTTTCTGCTATTGCCAAAACTAACCAAGAACTGCTTGCTTCAAAGGACGAAGGTTTCACAATGCTCCCCTTTTTTGTTGGCTATCCCAATTCATTTAAACATATTTCATATTTTCTATTTTCTTACGTTACCCATGCTGATTATGCATGTTTGTTGGCAGAAAAGAAGATACTTGTGACATTAACACAAGCGCTGGATTCCCAAGCAAAAGAATTGGAATCCTTATGTGAGTCGCTAAATCATAGCAGGGCTTCTATAAATATTACCAGGGAAGATAGGTTTTCTCAGTACCGGGCATTGGAAGAGCATGCCCCTTCTGCTGCTAGGAATGGTCAGTACCTGATTTCTCCATCATTTTATAATTAAGTGCTTCTTTCTTTGCATACAATCTCATTGCAAGGTTAGCCTAGGTATGCTGCAACCATGCTGGCAGGAGACTAAAAATTCTACCTTTGCTTTTCACAGAAAGCATCCTCTATTTTTCTTCTATTGTTTGGCATCCCTTCATTTTACGGTTGAATGTAAAAATTAACCCTGATTATGAGAGTCTCACCATATTGTTCACGATTTTTAGGGCCAGTTAACACTCCATGGAGAGCCTCTCAGGTGTGTACTTACATTGTTCATCCTTTTCCACTCCAATGACGTGCTCAAGATACAGGAATATCTAACTCATTTCCCTTTTTGTAGCAAACTAATATGTATGGTGTGCCAAACAGTGATTTTGGCTCAGGTCAGTAAAACTTTTTAAAGCTCTCTCTCTTCTCTCTCTCTCTGCCTGGTGTGTCTCTGGTGTTACCCTACTTCCTTTTCCCAACCATTAGCTGCTTGTTTGAGCAGGGAGGCCTTCATTTGCACCAGCACATACTGAAGCTACACCTGGATCATTTTCAAGATCGTACGTTGAGGTAAGTAACTGATCATGCTGTAATCAACATTTGCTGAAATTAGCTGGGCATCACTTTTAGGAACAATTTAGTGTTGCGTGGTGTGCATGTCATATTACTTCCTATCCAGCTTTGAACAGTTTCACATTTCAGTCAATGAACTCCTTTAAATTAGTAGTATCTTACCAAGTCCATGGCAGGCTGTTTAATTAGATGTATATTTAGCTGGTGCCGCACTTTAAGTCATTCATATGAACTGGGCTTTTTTTTAACCCTCAGAGCAAGATGTACTGTATTTCATTTTCTCATAGCAGTACAGCACAATCTTCAAATATATTTATTTCTCATGTTTAACATACTTTTATAGCATTTTTAAAGTTCAACTTGACTTGCTTTCAAGCCCTGCCATCAGTATGTTACAACTGTGTGCTACCCTTGTGTAAATACAAGACCGCGGTAATCGACCATGCCCGTGTATTAGTGTAAATGAATGCTGCCATTAGTTCGTTTTTGTTATCTTCGTTGTGTTGTGTTTTTTTGTTTTGTTGTTTTTTGTGGGAACTTCTGTTGTCGTTATGCAGTTATCGCTGGAAGAATGTCCCCTACTAGACCTTGATCTTCTATCCTAATTATTTTTATGCTTTCAGCAGACACCTGTCGCACACCGAGGGGATAATAGGTCTTCAGGGAGTAAGGTGTGGTGCTGAACCTTTTCTTTTGCTGTAACATGAGAGGCACCTCTGACTTGAAGCTGACTTTTAGTGTTTGCATGATTAAAAACTACTACAGCCACGGGAGATGCAGCAATACTCAGATTCACAGCAGAGGATTGGCTATGGATCCAACAGCCAGTTGAGTGATGATGGATCATACGCTGAAACCCAGGACAACTATGGCGGGGGCCCTTGGTATCAGCAGAACCAGAACGGGAAGGCTCCGGATATTGAAGCAGAGGAGCCCAGGGCATCGGTATACATCAGTGGGGTTGAGGAAAGGCCGCCGCCGCCGCCTCAGCGCCGCTGGGTTCCCCCGCAGCCTCCGGGCGTTGTCATGCCGGAAGCGGTGGCTGCCATACGCCAGCCAAAGTCCCTCGCAAAGCAACCGTCGAGCGAAGCATCTGATGCAGCCGGCGAGACGCATGCCAACGGTGCTTCAAGTTCGTCGCCTCTTGAAGAGGCAGTTAATGGCAGTGACGCCGGACGTAGTGGGATGGAAGAACCAGAAACCATCTAAAATAGAAACAAATTGATTTGGGAGATGATGTTGAGAAGCAGGATATTTTGGATCAGTTCAGAAACGCCTATTGGTAGCAAAAGATGGGATCAAACAATCTCGATTTGTGGCTGGAGTTTATGTACTACATAAGACATATAATAAGAGATGCTGCTACTGTGCGTGATACTGATATAGTACATACACGGTGATTAAAACAACCAAACAATCTCCAAGGGCGTCCTACTTGGTTACGACAGGCAGAGATGACATGTTACGTACGGATGATCTTTGTTTGTTGTCAGCTTGCTGTGCGGCATGCTAGCTTGTTAATGCGTGGTCGTCGACGATCATATGTTACAGTTGCGTGCCAATAGAGGGCCGATAACAATTTAGTTGGCAAGCCCAACAATCGAACAGGAGAGATTAGAAGAGGACATGCCAGGGATGCTCCCAAGGACCAAGGCGCATATGGCATAGCTTAAGTACATGGGATGGGACAACATGCCACTCTAGTCGAGAGCCACACGTATACATATTCATACGATGAGATGATGCGGAGATTAGCAGCAGCTAGCGAGCTTAATTAGCTAGGTAAGTACTAGTCTATACAGTACAAGTAAAAGCTTAGCTTAATTTAGTGGCGATGAGCAGGGGTAGTGGTAGTGGTGGCAGCGAGCATCTTGTCAACTTTGGCTAAAAGGCCTCGCATCTCTCCCGCAAGCGCAAGCTTTGGTCCATGGCTAGTCGTGGCCGTAGCAGTAGCTGTAGGCGAGCGGCCCAGCAGTGAGTAGATCATCTTCTCAAGATTGTTCCTAACATCCGTGAGTAGGAGCCTGCTTGTTGGAGTAGAAGCTGCTGCTCTCTTCTTCTTCTTCTTCGGTTTACTAGTCTCCTCCGTTTGGTTTTGGCTGCTGCTGCTTGGATTGAATTCAGCTTCAGCGGTGACGCCTGCACGCGTGAGGACTCAGGCAGCATTAAATTATATATTCAAGATAGTACAAGAGATGCATATATTATGTACTAGTAGTATAATCAATCGATGGAGCTTACTGCTGGAGGAGCTCTTGTGCAGGGTAAAGAAGCGGCGGAGCAGCTCCACACCGGCGCCGGCATTGGCAGCATCCATGTCCAAGAGCGCGGCGGCGTGGAGCGCTGACAACATGTCGGGCACGGCGACGTAGGAGCAGGCCGCCATGAGGTCCTCCGACCCCGAGCCATGGCCACACAAGGCGACGTCGTCTGTGAAGGGGAAGGTGTAGGGAGGGGAGAGGTACCTGCTCCTCTTGGGCGCACGCTTCGCCAAATCCGCCTCTTCCTTCTCCTTCTCCTCCATGGGGATGGGGGTTTCCATGCTAGTGTCTCTCGGGACCGGGGATGTGCTCTGGTCTCGTTGGGAGGAGAGGAACAAGAACAACTCCCCCCCAAGGACTACTACTAGGACTGTGGCAGTGAGGAGGTGAGGGATGGAGGCTACGTTTAACTCAATTTTGCATTTTATGAGTGAGTGGTTATAGATTTGTCATTTTTCTCTTATAGAGTAACGTGAGAGAGATTAAAGCCGTGTAGGGATCGGCACTCCAGAGTCCAGAGCAGAGACTTGAGCTTGAGATGATGCGCGTGGGTTGAGCTGCTGAGTTGCTCTTGCTCCACGTGTACAACACAGCACCTCTTTCCCTTTGTTCGGTCCTATTATGCATCTGGTAAGGTCTGTACACACTCCAGAGAGGAGCAAACTGCACAGCCTGATGCTCAAGTTACATCCATCTTTTATAATTCGTAACCAATATTAATTAGGAACTCGAGCGAAGTGAAACAGTTGCAGCAAACAATCAAAGCCTCACTTGCAGCATTGGCAGCAGGAACACCGACCACCGCCGCCGATGAATGCATCATCGAAATGGATGTATGGATAAATGAACTAGTACAGCAATGGATTGATTATTTCTTGTTGAGGTCCAGGCCGTGCTTCTCGATGGTCTCGAGGGCTTTTGGTGGAGAGACGCAGCTTGACAAAGCGCTTGCATTCCTCCCACCACAGCTTCTTGTACTGCAGGTTCACAAACTGCTTCTTCTTCGTCTTGTGGTTTGAGAAGGACACCTTGTTCGCCCTGTTCGTCTTCTTGTCCGTGAATGGGCACACCCGCCCTGAGTGACCACCCCACCAAACCAACATCACATAACAACCATAAACAAGAATTACCATCCACCCATTCATCTTGTTAGTAAAAACTAATTTGTGGCATCATGCAAACAAAACATACAATCTCTTCGTTTCGTTTTAACTCTATCCTAAGTTAAACATTCCTAGGCCATGTTTGGTTTAAGGGAAACCATAGGAAAAGTGCCAGGGAAACAATCCATAGGAATAGTCACTGTTCACCCGTTTGGAAGGAAGGCAAAATAGAGAAAGTTTCCTATGCCTGTAATTTTGCATCATCTAAAACATAGGAAAATAAACATCCAGTACAAACCAATGTTCTCTTCCTATGCTGAAAAGTGAGGAGTGAGAGAGAGCAAATTCCAATGTTTTCTCTTCCTATGCTGAAAAATGAGAGGAGTGAGAAAATTCCTGCGTTTCAAACACCCGTCTATACACCATTACTGTGTTTTTCTATTCCTCTGTTTTACGTCTGCGTTCCTATGTTTTGCATCTCTCTGTTTTCTTTCCTGAGTTTTATTTTCAAGCATTCCAAACAGGCCTAACTTACGAAAAAGAGGCTCTGCTCTACTCTACGGTTATCTCCTAGAGATACACAAAGAAAGGTCTGGTATAATACCCTAATAGATTGACCAGCTAGTCTATTTTGGAGAGATTAAAGCAATCAATTGTAGTACCCCTACTAATAAATAGGTCCTCTGGTTCTAATATATACAGTGGAGTATTGGATAGAGTAACTTAAACACTGACTGGATAGAAAAATTTGACGAGTGGATATGTAGCTAAGAAGGCTAATGGGTGGTTGAAGAAGTTGAGCAATTCGATCAGTCCTCCTACTAGTACATGGCAATATGGCATGGCGTGTATTCCTTGTCTATCCGCTAAGAAAAGGAAAAAAAAGCAAAATAGCATTGCTGCTCTAAAATTGTAATATCAATCTGCGAGTGTTTCGAAAAGAAAAAAGGAAGGCAGAGAAAAAGGGGGAGGGACGTACGCGCGAGGATGGGGTGGAGCTTGGGGGCGGCGGCAGAGGAGAGGCTGAGGCCGAGGCCGGCGAGCAGCGGGGTGGCGAGGCCGAGAGAGGAGGAGGAGCCCTGGCGGCGGGCGTGGAGTAGTAGCAGGAGGAGGAGAGCATGGTCGCCATCGCCACTGAAGCGGAGCGGAGGAGGAAGAGGAGCAATCTGTCCTGTGCCTATCCTATGTAAATAATAAATCGGCGGCGGAGATAAGTAGGCTATATTTATTAAAATATATATCAATCTGTCTTCTTCGGCTGCGGACGTCGGCGGCGCCGGTGCCGGGGCCGAGCTCGAGGACGCCAAAGGAAGGGAAAGATATATATATATATGTATGTAGGAGATTAGCTTAGTTGGCAGCCGTGCATTTCGTGCTTAGTTGACTGAGTAATTAGACTAGTTAAGTGGGTGCGGCAAGTTAGCAACAAGTTAGCTGCATGCACGGTTTGTTGGGCGAGTGGGTCTCGCCGTGCATGGAGTTAGTGGCTCATATATTCAGGCAGTGCGTTCGTGCGCATCAATCCTGCCACCAATTCCTGCATGTAAGCAAGGCAAGTCTATTTAAGCCGTGTACTCATCTGTTTCCAAAGTTCTCTCTTGTGTGAGTTTAGTTACTTAGTCACCGCCAACAAATATGGGGCGAAGGGAGAGAGACGCCCAGAACCTACTATTTTAAAAATACTTTTCTCTTGCTACGTGTGATATACTATTTAAAAATATTTTTTTCTCATATGAGTCCTCTAGTTTTATTTTTTTCTCCTTAATATCACTAGATAAGTCAACACAACGTAGGATAAAACCATTATCTAAATTATTATCCGACTATAGTTTTGATTTTACAGTTATCTGATTTTGCATTTGAGAGATGTGAATATAATTAGACTCATAGTTGATAGACATTTTCCCAAATGAAATCACCGGATTAGAGCAGGGCCAAAGGTGAGTGCGCTGCTTGGGTTGGACCTATAAACGTTATAGTAGTAATTCACATTGGTTTTGGGTCCGGGAATCTGCCACTACGAGTCAACTGCTCCGCTTTCTCCTCCCCAAAGTCCGTCTCGGCCGGTCGGTCCCCCCCTCTCCCTCTCCCCTGGTGGCCGGCACGGCTGCACGCCGATCGATCTGCCCCCACCACTGCGACGCCGCACTCTGCTTTGCTTCCCACCGCCGCCATCCTCCGCCCGGCTATCGTCTTCGACTTCGCTTTAATTACTCTTGTCCTCCATCATCGTCACCACTAAATCATCCCCAAACCTCAGGTTCGCTTCTCTCTGCGCCCAAGTGTACCTCTATCTGTTTGTTTTGCCGGTTTCTTCTTCTTCTTCTTCATTATTAGGCAGCTATTAAATTGTACTAAGTAAACAATAACGACTTTCAATTTCCAACATTTTTTAAAACATTTTACTGCCAAAAATAGCCCCCATTAAACTACTCATTTAATCTACTACTCTCTTTATCCAGCACTCAAACCCTCAATGCATCCAAGCCACTGGCTTTATGTGATCATTTCTCTCCTTCAATCCGCACATGTATCCCTTTTACCAAAGAAAAACGGAGTACTTTTCTCCAAATTCCTCTCCACAAATCGCAATATCCAATACACCAAGGTATGTAGTCTGTCAGTGTCAGATGATACATATTCCTTATTTGTATTCCATCATTTTAGCATACATTGCAGGCTCCTTGGGAGTATAATATTGCAGTTTGATTCACGGTAATTTCAATAGCTGCAAATTTATATCCATAGTTTTGACATCTAGATAGCCGGTAGAAGTACCTGAAATTTACAAATAAAGGGATCCTTCCTCCGAATTTGATCTCTAGGCTATCAATATTACAATTGCATATTGGACCATTTTTTTTACCAATGTTACAACATTGATGGGGGATAAGTCACTCTTTTCACATTGGACTAATATATTTGCAAAATATTTCACTTTAGGCCAAATCTTCCTTAGGCTCCTCCATTCCCTCTTTTTCCTCTCTCTAGTCTCTCTCCATAGCTTACTATGCTGATGAGCAGCGAGTAGGCCATGCGGTGCCGTTGCCGATGATTATGATTGTTTGGACCGTTAGTGGCATGAGAAACACCTGTTGTAGGAGGTATACATGGTCTCGTTGTTGAAGTCTATAGGTGCTTCCTACAAGAATTCGATCAGGAGCAGCAGCGAGCTACTGGGCGCTTGCACCAAGACGTGTATGTATTCCTGTAGGGGCTGCACACTTGGATATGTGAGTTCATCAGGAGAAAGAGAGGTGGCTGGCTAGAGGAAGAAGGGTCCCAAGTGAAACATGTTGCAGAACAATCTAGTTCCAAGTGTAGAGGAAGAAGGGTCCAAAGTGAAACATTTTGCAGAACAATCTAGTTCAAAGTGAAAAGAGTGCCTTACCCTAGTCAAGTTGCAAATGTGGTAAAAAAAAAGTGGTCAAATGTGCAGTTCACTCGTAATACAATACTGGTATTTTCGAATAAATTGAGAGCAGCCTTTGTTAATTAAACAGATGAACTAGGCAGCCACGGTATCCATGTTGTGTTTCAATAAAGTTGGAAGTAGCATGCATACATGGTCGGGTCCCCAAATCATGAAGAATCTAATCTGGAGAATTATGAAGAGTCGTGGATCGGTGTGAGCAGAATTGGGCATCCGTTCTTTAATCTGGGGAACATTGCCCACTTCTCAAGGCTTGGGTCATCGTCTGCCATCTCCCATCTGAAATCAGGTATAGCAACTATAATCAATTAATTCAGAGAGTAAGGATCAGTGACGATGGATGTGTTCTAATTAATTAACTACTTAATCAATCAATTAATTAGGGGTGCGTGCAGTTGATGAGTGTAGTGTACACCGATAAGAGGTACGTACCTGAAATTGGTGACAAGGCGGTGTAGGAAGATGAGCATCATGATCTTAGCGAGGTTCATCCCCAGGCAAGTCCTCCCGCCTGCTCCAAATACCAGCAGCCTCCTCTGTTGTGCTTGTGCAGGCCCCTTATCCTTCACATCATCTCCCTCTCCCTGCAGGTAAGGCCAGCATGAATGGTAATAGTACACTAGCTTAATTCAGATTCAGATAGAAAACACAGGCAAGCAAGTACAGAAATTCGTACGTTGAACCTAGAAGGATCAAACACAGTTGGGTTGTCGAAAACCGCCGGGTCGTAGTGGAGAGACCTGGCGTCAACATTTACAATCCAGTCCTTTTTTATGTGAAACCCTGTATACATTTGCATGCCAAGTTTATAAGCTTTGCTTGAATTGAACAAGACATTAATAAGATACTCACCTGCAACCTGGCAGTCCTTGAGCGCCACCCTTGGAAACCAGGAAACTATAGTGGCCATCCTCAATGACTCTTTCACTGTCTGAAATATTATCTACTTTACTTAATTACTACTCTAATAAAGATTTAAGAAGCATGCTCGATCGTCTCCTAGCTTGCTAATTAGTAAATGCAGGGTAGTAGTACCTATACCTTGTATGCATAGTCCATGACGTTTAGGTCTTGAAGCGTAAGAGAATAATCACCCTTAAGCTCCAGCCCAAATGCCTCTGCCTGCACATTAATTATATGTGCCCATGTATGTATGTATGTGTAAGTATTGATTGAAATGAACAAATTAAGAAAGAGATTAAAAAATAATGTATAGGTAAAACTTTGAATATTACGTGGTTTTTTAGTAATTTAAAAATAAATGCCGAAAGATGAAAAAAACAAAAAATCAATTGTAGAATTAAGTTTTAAAATTTGAATTTCCGCTTATGCTTATAAACCGAAGGATATACGGATAGGATAATTGGTACTCACTCGTAGTTTGTCCTGGCTTCGGCGGTTGTCGCTGATATACTTGACCATCCAGGTGATGGCGGTGGCCGTCGTAACCTGGCCGGCGATGATGAGCGTCAGCATGTTGTCCTGAATCTGCTCCTCCGTCAGGGCGTCCGGATGCCCCGCCTGCCTCTTGTGCATCAGCAGGCTCAGCAAGTCGTGCTGCCCATCCGCATCCGCATCAGCGTGCTGCCTCGCCGCCATCTCCTCCCTGAGCGCCGCCATGATGCGCTTCCTCGCCTCCAGGCCCCTGCGGAACCGCGTGGCCGGCACCCACCTCAGCGGCAGCGCCAGCATGGCCTGCGTCACCGCGAACACGTCACTCTGCAGCCGTACCAGCTCCCCCCCGCCGCCGCCCACCAGCATCTCGCAGATGGCACGGTAGCTTATCTCCAGAGCGGCGTCCAGCACCACCACTACGGGACGACCACCATCATGATGCCTCCTAATCCTCCACTGCCGCATGATGACGTCGGTGGCGAGGCGGTCGAAGGTGGCAGCGAAGGCGGCGGTGGATGGCATGGAGAAGAGCGTGGCGACGGCGCGGCGCGCGTGGCGGTGGTCGGCGTGGCATGTGCAGCAGAGGATGCTGTGGGCCCCGAGCATGTCGGCGGCGGTGCGGGCGTAGCGCTTGGCGAAGTGGGGCGGTTCGGCGGCGAGGAGGTGGGAGGCGGCGGGGTCGGAGGCGGAGAGGAAGACGTGGACGCGGCCCAAGAGGGCGGTGCGGAAGCAGGGGCCGTGGCGGACGTAGCGCGTGTGGACGAAGTGGTAGAAGCCCCGCCCGCTGCCGTGGGAGGCCAGGAAGGCCGCCGTCTCCCGCCACTGCCACACCCACATGCTCACCAACCTCAACAACCTGCTGCTGCTGCACCATGGAGCTGGAGCTGGAGGAGGAAGCGGCGCTGCTTGTTCGGAATAGCAACTAGTGATCGTCTTCCACCATGACCAGGAGGAGCCCACAAGGATGAGTAGAAGCAGCACCCATGCTGCTGCTGCTAGGGGCTCCATATCGGTCACCGACCTCGATCGTAACTTCTACTCCAGCGCTTGGTACTCGATCGATCGATGTCTGCCCTCTGCCCACAGGAAGGATAAACTCAATTCCGATCTATATACTACAGCCAGGGCACCAAGCACGATGATGGACACCAGCCCACAGGGCACTCCATGTCCACCCTGAGCTCGCACTGAGCGTCAGTCACCCAATCCCTTTTCGACGTCTACCTACCTAGCTAGCTACCTATCTTGCATGCATCCTACCACTAAATTGAGTTATGGTAGTACTTCTTCTGTTACATACATACATTAGATAGAGAGTATTATAAGGTGTTATAATTTGTTTTTTAAAGTTAAACTGGACACTTTTTAAAAAAAAACGTAAAAACGCCTGTAACATTAAATTAAATTTATTAAATTCATTACTAAATATATTTTTTATTCTATACGCATATTTGTTGCGTTGAAAATCGTTGTTACCTTTTTCTACGAACTTAAAATGTTTTATAATAGTCAAAATTTGCTACTGTATACTGAAAGCTGATGGCCTTTGCTATCGGATACCCAAAAACGCATATATGTTCGTGCACACTTATAATTTGCTGCTAGACACCTGACGTATTATTTTATTATATTAGATGAAAATGGAGAGAGAAAAATGTAAAACAGTACCAATTTGCCCCCATAACCGTGAAGCATGTTGGAGAGGCTGCCGGCGGGGACGCGAGAAGCTTCTTGCAGTGACGGACACAGGGGTTATTTCATGTATTCCTGGGAATACCCAAGCATTTCATGAAAGAAATTAGTATATATAGGTATATTACAAGTATATATACTCAACTATGTATAATACTTTATTTTTGTCTTTTTACCCAATAAATTCAGTTTTGTGAGACTTTTGGCTCATAATACTTGTAGTCTAGTAGCCAATTACCTTAAATCCTCTAACCGCAGTCCACCAAACATTAGGCACATGACGCTTACAATTATTGAAAAATACCTGGCCAATAAATCATGCGTCCACCACTGGCTTCTCGTCTTTCGAGTAGTGGTAGCAGCGGACGGAGAGCAGGTTGCGGTGCTCCACCTTCCCCAGCGAGTTGAGGAGTGCCGAGAACTCCCGCCGCAACGTCGACACCTCCTTGAGCCGCTTCACCACCACCGTCGCCCCCTCCTCCAGAACCACCTTGTACGACGTCCCTACGCTCCCCTTTCCGAGCACCCCGTTGGCGCCCGTAGCAGGTCTTCCAGGTCGAAGCTGTACGCGACGCACTTACCGATGAACACCAGTCGGCTCCTCTTCGCGCTCGCCACCATTGCCGCCGATGCCACTGCGATCTCCTTGGATGTCAACGACGTCAGGTCACCTAGCTCTCCCGACGCTGTCGATGGCGGCGTCAGGCCTCTCGACGTCCATGCGGTTGTTTTCCTGGCCTTGCCGTTCGCCGCGCGGCGCCAGGAGACAGCGGTGCACAGCATAAGTAGCACTAGAGCCAGTAGAGCCGCCGCCCTGGCGCACACGGCAATGGCCGCGATCTCTGCGCCGGAGAGCTTCTTACTCTTCTTCTTGGAAACAGGCACAAAACAGCCGCCGTCACCGCCTCCATCTGTTGGAGTGCTAGCAGGAGAGGGTGCCGGGTACGGAGGAAGAACGGCTCGCATGGCCGGCTCAGCGGCTTGCCACACAAGGTTGCCGGCGACATGTGGGGCAAATTGGTCTCTCAATTTTCATCCGATATAATAAAATAAGTGTTGGGTGTCTAATAGCTATTTACCATAGTGTCCACTAACATATACACGGTTTTTATTCGATAGTAAAGACCACAAATTTTTAGTGTACTCTATCAAAATTTGTCTTTATGATATGGAACCTAGGGGAGTGTCTAGCATCAGGCTTAGTGTAGTTGATGTCAGATCGGCGTTTAAGGCGCTGATGATGATACGATACCGGCACGGTCGGCCAGTATAAACTGTAATGCTACTAACTATTCAGTAATAAGATGGGTGTCGACGGGACAGTGCCCAAGAGGATATGGATATTTTCAGTTGATGACCGTCCGTTTGATTAATTAATCAACTCTATATTGTTGGCCGACAAAAAAGAGCGTGCAGTGCAGTCATGAGATAGGAGTAGATATTATTCCGCCAAGAATGAATGCACGTTGCAGCAGCAGTGCACGGCCAGTAGTGTCGATCCCAGGCAGGCAGGCTCCCACTCAACCTGTCGGATGAAAAAAGGATGGACCGATGTCAAGAAGATTCTTGTGCTACCAAGATAAGACTTGGTGCGTCCACATACAGAGGGGAGGACCTAGAAATGGGCCAAGCCCCGTTTTTTTTTAATTGTGCTTTTGGTCCAACAGATATTTAAATATTCAAAACCAAGGAAAAATGTTTATATTTTTCTCTCACCTACCATTCGAGTCTGATTTTCATTCCGCTCCCTCAAAGACTAAAACCGGATTAATTTACCTCGGTGACGTCTATTTAATCTTCATCCTATGAGAAGACACTTACTTGTACTACAATCAAACTTAAAAAATATAAAAACAACAATAGACCCACGATCAATGGCATTCCAGTTAAAAAAATTAAATTAAATATATACAACCCACATATCAAACCCACATATCAAAGGATACTTCTTGCCACCACCTCCACACGTGACATAGATGGTAGATCCTAATGAAACAAAGATAGTGGTGAAGAGAATCGGGCGGCGGTGGTTGGGGAGAAGAGGCAAGGTGACTTGTTCTGGTGAGGAGGCCAAGGTGAGGAGGTGGTGGAAGTAGACGACCAAGGCAGGGAATGGGCATGTGGAGAAGAAGCGGTGAGTAGGGTGAAAAGGAAAGAGACGAGGAGGCCAGCGAGCTTAGATAGGAACACAACGATGGTGTAGATGACCTTGCTCGATCCAACGATGAAGTCTCACCATTTGCCCGATCTAGGGCCTTGCCACCCTTCACCACCACCAGGTGACGCATGCTCGAGCTCGCCTACCCATTGAGTAGCAACTGTGGTGTGGTGATCAACAGACAAGATGTGAGTAATTACTGAGCAGCTGATCTAATAAGAGTGTGGCTAGACTCGATGATGGTGCAAGGTCTTTGTATAGAGAAGATATATTGGTGGAGGGAATGTGGGATGGGCCTTAGTTGGGGAGTCGCAACACCATGGTGGGATAGGCCTTATGAGGCTTCTCCGCTTCCCCTGGATGGCATTGGCAATTAAGGGCACCGGAGGTCGGGAGCTATCAGACTTGGATCAAAAGGATCCAAATAACGATGGGGACAACATGGCGAAGGAGCAAGTCATAGGTGGTTGGAACGAGGAGGACAGGTGTAATATAAAAAATCGACACAATGTGATTGTTTGGCGCGTCAGGGTTCGTCAACTAGTAGAAATCCGAAGCTTAGTCTTATAATTTTTTTTTATTTTTTTCTCAATCATGTGACTTAAAAATCATTTATATAACCTTTTGCTATATGGAAATAGAGGTTGAATTTTTATCCATAAAAAATATCACTATAATATATCTACCATTATTATACCTAGCATATTAGTGTAATTGATATGATAATTTTTACTAGATCTCTAGAGTGGTGTGGTAGCTGCTTTTCGCCATCTCATAATATAGTATAATATATAGATTTTCTTTTGGAGGAATGAACATGCACAGGGGAAGAGTGAAAAGTATATAAGAACTCCATTCTAAATTATGCTAAATTTTAGAAAGAGGTAGACTTATTTATCTTTTTAGATATATGAGGTATAGCTTCGAACTATAATAAAAATACGATTTTAATAGTAAAATTCATTTTTTATAGTTATTAGATTATTGTATTTTAAAAAATTATTATATTTTAAAATGGAGAATTCTTTAGGATTGCTTGCGACATGAACCAGGTAAGATAGGGCGCCTAGCTAGCGTAACGAGATGTCGAAATCTAGAGGATCTCGAATTCACCGATCGGCAGGACGTACAATTGAGATTCGCGAATGGGCGATGGAAGTGAAAGGAAGTTCAGTGCTTGCGCGTGCAAAATCCAGCTTAAATCATGACATTACGACAGTACTACGTACTACTGTACCGTGGTTCGTAAATGCAGTACTACTAGTACCAACATTATATACTCCTGACGACTCATCATCTAATTAGGAATTTACTTAGCACTACCTATTTACTACTGCCCCTGTTAAAAATATAAAAAATTCTATGATTTAAAATTTATACCACCATAAATACATTTTCGAGACACTAATTTTAATACATAAAAATCTATGCATTTTCAGTCAATGGGATACTTGGGAAGGAGATCTAAGTAATTTAAAATCTAACCATTGAAGTGAGAATTTTTTTCACTGTACATTAGTTTTTCTAAAGAATATATAAATATTTATATTTTAGAATAACAAAGTATTACCTTTGACCACATACAAATATTAAGGATTTTATGCTCAATTGTTTTGCTCATAAATACAAACTATTTTTCTTATTATTTTAATAAATAATAGTAATACAAAATCGTGTCATTTTGGAGTCTTAATTATATTTTTCATAATTTAACAATTCAAAATTTTAGAAATAATTAGCACCCAACGCAAGTTGTAATTATAATGTATTGGAGTTGTGCATATTTATTGAATTTTCTCCGATTACTACCGACGGCTTCGTTTCCCTGCCCCAACTTTTCTGAGCAGGATATAGTAGTACTAGCTAGCAAACAGCTCCCTCTACCTACCTATCCATCGACTTTTCTTCGTGTCCGCCGTTAATTAAGTTTGAGAGTGACTGGACGTACGATGTTTAAATCAAGCAAGAAACAACACTAATTTCAGTGTATTCCCATTATAAATTGGACACTTGGGCATGCTCCTACCATGCATATGCATGTATAGTAGATTTCTCATCTGCTGCTAGAGAGCTTATATTAGGTGTGCGTCGTAGTACATGCATAGTGCTTTCAGGCACATCCGTTCTTCCTATACAGTTGTTATCCTAACCAAGATTTTTTTTACATTTTAATATTTTTAAAAACTTATTTTGTAAATAAATCTTTAAGGAACTTTAATAATAAATAAATCGTTATTTGACGTCAGCGATATTGATGTCAAGGATCAACAACACGACATCAATATTATTGACATCGTCCTTAGACATTAATGATAATTTTATCATGTAATTAATAACAAGAGGTCAGATAGAATAGGGCCATGTGTCGACACTAGAAACCATGGCATTGTAGATGGCGTGAGAGATACTAGCACTAACTCTTAGCCTCGTGTCGATAACTTTTAAGTCCTAAATTTTACCGTTACATAGTTATATTAAATTTTACTACGTGTAAATTATAATTATAATTTCACTAAATTTGTATGTCATACTCAAATTTACTATGCTATACTAGTATTTGCATAGCTGTACTCAAATTTAATATTTGCTATGACTATGTATTTATGGTTAAAGTTTTTTAAAAATCTATTTAAAAAATAAGTGTTAAAAAAGGGCCCTTATAGTATTAACTCGTATAAAACGAGCACCAAGTTAAGCCACGTCATCACCACCTTGAGCCATTGGATCAGCTTCCGTCTTCTTTTGTGTAGCGGGCGTGCAGAAGGTTCGTTCGTTTAACAGGCGTGTATGAGGCCCAAGAGGTAAGATCAGATGGGCTCCCAGCTTACCACTTTAACTTCTCCTCCTAATCAAATGGTAAAGCTGCGCTCTTTCCACCCGACGGAAATCGTTCGCCAATGCTAAAACGGTCGCCATGAAAGAGCAGGCGAGGGCTCGTATTTAATCCCTTTTATTCCTCTCACCACAACGATTGTTTTTGTTTTCATTCCGCCGTTAAGCCAAGCAATCCCCTCGAACTAACCCAGAAATTACCACGATCATTGTCGTCGATCTAGCTGCCAGCTTACTATCAATATATAGCCCAGCCGGTCATCTTATCTTCTGCGCCGCTCAAAGTCTTCGTTTGATCACATCGCATCCACCAACACAACAAGTACTGAGTACTCCGCCTGATTCTCCCATTATCTGTAACCGACATTTTCTACGTGTATCTTCTTTCTAATTTACTTAATGAATCTATGGTGTATCCTTTCGCACAACCTGTACACATGCATATTGCTACCCAGACGTCTGATCAATTGCTTGCTATATGAGTATAATCGAACGTTTGAGCACCACACAACATTTGTTTCATTGCTTTGCGAACTGAATTTTCCATCATCTCTGATGTTTCTGGCCATTAATTGTCTTCAGCTTCGAGCTACCCAGCCCTCAACTTTCAGTAATGGTGGCGGTCTACTGCCACTGATTCTGCTCGAGAAAATGTATCTTGCACAAGGCATCATGAGTTTCCTGATGATCCCTGTTTTGTATCACACTCAAGGTAAGTCACCACTGCACTAAAAATTTTATTTTTTACTATTGTACATCTCTAATCATTTTCATAATTACATCACTTATTAATTTCAGGATGCAGTCATTTTTCCTTGTCTAAGATTTAAGTAATGTTTCCCTCACATGCGAGCCTTCTGAAACTATTCTCGAATTAAACCTTTTGCTACTAGAGAAACCTACTTGAATGCTTTAATTTTTCTCTATGGAACTTGATCCCACTTCAGTGAAAATCTGGGATGAAAATTCATATTGTGATTCTGATAAATCATTCAGTTCACTTTGTTTAGCAGATGAAGTAAAAAGGAATTATATTGGATATCCAATTATGAATTATCCAAAGATACTATTGCAGTTTGTGCAACCAAAACCAAGATCTTAATATTTCTACTATTTCATCTAATTTCTACTAGCTGTTTTTTATATTTAGTTGTATACAATTGATACATAGTAGTGGGTTGTGGCCAGGTGCATTTCTGCTCGCCACCAAAAAATCCCGCGACAGGGGAGGGACGGCGGCTCGGTCACGCGAAGGACTGGGAGGTCTGCTTGTCTCCAGTGTAGGTCCTTAGGTCTCGAGGTTTACAGGCATGCCAGTCAATTTGACCCTGTAATTGATAAGGAGGTGAGACGAGCGGGTCCGATACAAACGCTCGCTATCGGCAGGCTGCCGATAGGTTCGGGATGCTGTTTAATCGGCTGGGGAGCCGATGTCGACATGTGTCGTGGGACGCCTCTAAAGGCTGATGCGTATCGGCCGAGGGGCCGATGCGTTGGGCGTGAAGCACAGAGCATGGATAACTCATCGGCTAGCACTCCGATGATACGCCGTGCAGGAGACTATAGGCCTGAAGTTCGATCTACTATCGGCAGCTCCGTAGGTCGGACCTAACCGATGTAGCACGAGACCGACGACGGCAGAGGGAGCTTAACAGGCCGATAGGTCCAGCACGGACGTGATGCGATACATCCGATCGGCCTAAGAGGTCGGACCTAAACGATGCAGCCTTAGACAGAGCAAGACATAACGGGATGGTGGCGAGACTTACCCCTTCACCGGAGATCGGACTTAACCGATGCAGCCCCGCGTCGAGAGCCAGAACTCGCCGGTAGAACCTAGATGAACTAGGGTGGTGATGCGCCGAATTTGAATATGATCGAGAGATATTTTACATGTTTCCAGGGGGTCTATATTTATACCCTGGATTTACAGACAGAGTCCGACGCGTCTACGACCATCGGACATTATTTCCGAGTAAGAACAAAGGAAAATATTCCTAAAGAAGTTAACTAACCATCTAGACCTCCCTAATTGAGTAAGGTTATAATTTACAAAAATAAGCACTCTACCGTGGAGTCCACGGCTCCTCCACAAACCCGGTTTCATCTGAATAATCTTCCAATTTGTAACCGAGTCTTCCTTTGCTGCAACCTGATCGGCTTCTCCACTGTAGCTATCGGACCTTTTTTAGTCAAGCCGACCCTTCTCCTTCCTTCCCTCAGGCTTCCCGGACTTGATTCCGATTGGACAATCCCCTGTCTTCAAGCCGATCCAATCTTCTACTAATCTGATCGGCTTTTCTATAGTTCTCCATCGGCTGATGGCTGTATCAAACCCTCCAACGGACCTCTCAGCCGATCGGCTTTAGCCCCATCGGATTTGCCAGATTTTGGCGTTAACACATGCCCCCAATTTTGGAGTTTGACAACAGACTACGAAATTCCGAGTCGTTAGAAACCTCTGCAAACCAGGATGACCCGTTAAAACCCCATTAATCGGCTCAGATCTCTGCCTAGTTTGTTCCGCCTCTATAAAATATATCCCCTCCTCAGCCTTTTTCCACACACTTCTTCTCATCAAAAACCCCAAACCTCGATGAGCTCCACAGGCATCCACAAATTTCTGCGAATCTCGACGGGCTCAGAAGACTGAAGTCGAGCTTTCACAGATTTCTTCATCGGCCGCTACTCCTTCGTTTGCGCAATGGCTTCCACACACATAATCCCTGAGGTAACCATTATCTGCTCTTTCATCCTATGTTTTACACGATTCTTCCCTATCCTGATTTCTCATCAGTAGTCGGGTTCTGGTTTCTGTAGGATCTTAAGAGTCAGATCACTATTCCAATCTCTGACTGCCCCGGTCACTTCTTTCTTGGCCCTATGGGTAACGAGGATCCGACTGATTTCATCAACTCTGAAACAGAAAGGATCCCGTTCAAGAACTCATCCATGGCCATCACCGATTGGGCTCACAGCTTCAGATCCTGGCCTAGCAAACTCCCTAAATGGAGGAACTGGTACCTTAGGGTTTCTGCCTCTAAAAAGACTTTATGCGAGGATCTGGAAATAGACCATTGCATTAACCTTTCCCTAGCCGATATGGAAAGGAACGAACCTCTGCTTGCATCGGCTTCTTACTTCTGGTCGGACATCTTGAATGCCTTCATGTTCGGGCATGGGCCGATGACTCCCACCCTGATGGATGTTACTATGTTGACCTGCCTCAACACCACCCACTACATGAACCTTTTCAGCCTCAGATTCAAACCTAAGCATCGACTAAACACCAAGAATGTTGGAGGTTGGACTAAGTACATTTCCTTGCATAACAAATCCTCCAGCCTAGTTGATGAACGTGAACATGTAGTGTTCTTGAATCTTTGGCTGGAACGATTCTTCTTTGGCGGTTCGACTCTCGGTCCAACAATAAACATGCAATGTCTGGCAGAGCTCCTGGCCGATCACCGCCAAATTACCCTAGGGCATTATCTTCTCGGAGCAACTTATTATTTGCTTCATCAAGTTGCGACCAAGCTATCAACAGGCCATCCAGTCGGACATATCGGCGAACCTTGGTGGTTTATACAACTTTGGGTGAACGTCTACACCTCTAAAGTCATTGCCAGGCCCCCTTTCTCTTCCATGACATTCCCGACTGATTACCCAGAAGAAAACGAGGCCAGCCGACGTGGATGCATTTCGCTGGGTGAAGCTTCATCGGCTCTTCCTGGAAGCAAAATGACCCCCTCGGACTCAGCCGATGGTTTAAGTCTTTCTACTATGGCTTTACCAAAGAGGTCACCATCTGGTTCGTATACGAGGATGACTCGTCCTTTGAAATGTCTTCTAGGTTTCATCCGATGAATGCCTTAGCCGATGAAGAATCGAAGACCATCTTTTTATCCTCAATAACTCCTTGTCTTATGCCGATCGGATTTTCAATGGGCCGATCCCAACATCCATCATACGAGTTCTACCATCCTTCGGTTAGTGCTCGTCAGTTGGGCTTCGGCCAACTCCCCATCGGCTTGTTCTTCATCGGCAAGCTCCGAGTGCACGGAGAAGTGAAAAGTAGCTTGGAGTATGACCGACTTAGTTCGATGACATCGAACTTGTCCTTAGGGACTATCTCCACCTTCGAGCCCTGCATATCCAATACCAAAATCTTCGCTCGATGGTGGTCAGAATAGGGAAGACACTTGTATAGTCTATCGGCTGAACATTATTGCCTTCGCCTCAATCCTAACTACGTGGAATCCGATGAAGAGGTAATCCTTCTTTCACTATCATGTCTTCATCTTATTGAATTTCAACTGTATCTTAATTCCCGTGATTCCACAGGCTGGCGATAAAGACGTACCTTCAACCAGCGCAAGTGGTCGGCCGATTATCTATCAACCTCCATCGGCCAGATCCCTCCTTGGGCAAAGCGGTCCACCTCCATCGGCTCTCCTTCGAGTGTCGCAAGTGTCAGGGCCAAAGCGCAAGAAACCGGCTGCTCGATCGGTTTCTAAGAGACGGAAACCCGATGCCGATATTGTTATCGTTGCATCAACTTCGCGAAGCCCTTCTCCTGCGGCAATTCTAACTCCTCCCGCATCTCCGCTGGTAGGTGTTAGCGTCAATTTTCTGTTGCCTTTGTTTTATCCTGACACCTTCGCTTTGCAGCCTGAACCATCGGCTCCTGAGGTCCAAACATCGGACCCTATTACTGGGGCTAAGCCGATGGTATCCTCTGAAGTTTTAGCATCTTCTCACACTGCCCCACATCAAGCTGATACCCGCACAAGAACTGCTCCCACTGTCTCTCAGGTACGTCCATCATACATGTCATTTTTCTTGACTTATGATCTCCAAGTTTACTAATGTTGTTATGCAGTCATTAGCCGATCTGTTCTTCTTTAACATCGGCAAATACCTGGAAGCAGAGGAAGACTCAGCCACCAGCACAGCGATCGAAACATTTTTGCCAGCCGATGCACGTGAGCAGTTGTCAGATATTATGCATCGACTGGAGGTTCCGATTGACTCGCTGGTGGAAGACTGCGGGTCGATCGGGGGAAGACTTACAGAAATTCAACACCTCCTGCCTGCGGAACTGTCGGATGCACTCACACCTGCTGCTTACTTGGAATTCCAAAGGACCCAGCTGACTGCATCAAGACGACGCATAGCCGATCGCGCTGAGCAAAGCCACCTGGCTCACAACGATCGGCTGACTGCCTTTGATGAAAAGAAGAAACTTGATGAAATGTCGGCTGACCTTCAACACGCCAACACCAAGCTTGTCCTCTTGAAGAAACGAGAAGCTGATTTGATGGTGGAACTTGACAAGGTTCGTGAAGACATCAATTACACCGAGTCCCAACTCATCGGCCTACCAAAGTCGATCCAAAACCAAGAGGCCAAGGTAGCAGACAAAGTGCGGTTAGCGGTTCGCCGGCACAAGAACTTGAAAACTATCCCCGGATCAGACGAGGATGACATCCGCGCTATCAATGATATAGATCAAATCCGTCTGCATGTGATTGAGGCCATTAAGAAATTCTTGTAAAATTTTAGCCTCAGAGAAATCCAGATGTCATCTTGAACATTAACTTTTTACAGTAAACTTCAATCAGCTTGATTAACAAAAGGTGTGTAAATATATTTTCTAAAGACGATATCTCCACGATATCGGCTATGTGTAACCGATACAAACTATATCGGCTTCCGTACATTGTCAATCGGCTATGCTCCAGCCGATCACACGGATGATACCGTCAGCTGGTACTACCTCTGAAACCTTATCCGTCTTGAATCGGCTATGCTCAGTCGATTTAGGTGCCTACCCACACGCTAGGATAATACTTTTTTAAATATTTGCCATTAAACGCTTTGGTAAACTTCTCTTCTTCAAGACTTTCCAATATGTAAGCATTGCCAAGCACACACCAATTGATCCGATAAGGTCCTTCCCAATTCGGTGACCATTTTCCAAACTTATTATCCCTAGATCCAATCGGCAAAATTAACTTCCAAACGAGATCTCCTTCAGAAAAAGATTTGGTCATTACTTTTTTGTTATAATGCCTAGCGACCTTAGCCTTGTTTTTCTTGATCTTCTTAAATGCTTCTAACCGATTCTGAGTCAAATCATCAAGCTCATTGGTCATCAACGTGTAATAATCATTGGCTGTCAACTGATCCTGTAAAGACACCCTCCTAGAACCGATGTTAACTTCCCAAGGAAGAACTGTTTCATGACCGTATACCAACTGATATGGTGGCACCTGGGTAGATCCATGACACGTCATCCGATAGGCCCACAACGCATCGTTCAAAGTGACATGCCACCTCCGTGGTTGTTCATCAGCCTTACGCTTGATCAATTTTATTAAACTCTTGTTAGAAGCTTCCGCCTGTCCATTAGCTTGAGCATAATATGGTGACGAGTTTAGCAACTTAATCTCTATACTGGCAGCAAACCCTTGAAACTCTTCTGCCATAAAGATAGAACCCTAATCAGTGGTAATTGTCTATGGAATTCCAAATTGATATATGATATGTCCCTTGATGAATTCAATCACGTCCCTGGAAGTAACTTTCTTCAAAGAAATAGCTTCTACCCACTTTGTAAAGTAGTCTGTTGCCGCCAATATGAACTTACGCCCTTTACTGGATGAAGGATAAATCTGGCCGATCATGTCAATTCTCCAACCTCTAAACGGCCATGGCTTGACTATTGGATTCATAACCGACCGTAGCCTTTGTAGTATTTAAAACAATCCTCTAGCATACTCGGCCAAAAATATCCAGCCCTCCTCATCATCCATCTCATGTTATGAGCCGATTGATGGGCTCCACAGATGCCCTCATGCACCTCGCTCATCACCAACGTGGCTTCTTCAGCACCCAAACATCTCAAGAGCACTCCATCGACTGATCGATAATACAACTCTTCATCAAGTAGAATGTACTTAATAGCCTTGTACCGAAGCTTCCTGGAAACCGATCTTGATGGATTCTGCAAATACTGAACAATCTCCCATCTCCAATCATCGTCTTCCATATGTCTCTCAATATCGGCTATCTCAACTTCCACTCTACTGTTCAGCCGATACCCTGAAGCAGTCTGAGCGAGATCATTGGCCTCCGTGTTTTGCTCTCTAGGAATATGATCCAATGTCACTATCTTGAAATCCTTTAACAACTGTTGACATTTCTCATAGTATGACTTCAGAATTTCATCCTTTCATTCATATTCCCCAGATAATTGTTTGATTACCAACAAAGAATCTCCAATGACCTTTATCGTATCGGCTCCAATTTCTCTCAACAGCTGAAGTCCCTTGAGCACTGCCTCATATTCTGCTTGGTTATTTGTACTATACGGTTTGATTGTGAAGGCAAATTCAAAACTTGCCCCCCGAGGTGAAATAATCACCAAACCGATACCAGATCCATGTTTGCAAACCGATCCATCAAAGAATAACGTCCACGAGATCGGTTCCACATAATTCTCTTGGACTCCTCTATGCTGTACAATAAAATCAGCTACCGCTTGTTTCTTGACTGCCTTAGCCAATTCATACCTCAGATCAAACTCCATCAGAGCGAATATCCATTTACCAACACGCCCCCTCAAGACTGGAGCCGATAGCATGTATTTGATCACATCGGCTTTGCAAAACACTGTACACTCAGCCGATAGAAGATAATGCCTTAATTTTGTACATGAGAAATACAAACATAGGCATAACTTTTCCACAGCAGGATACCTAGTCTCAGCATCTAGAAGTCGTCGGCTTAAGTAGAATACTACTTGTTCTTTTGACTCAAACTCTTGTACAAGCACTGATCCGATTGACTTCTCATCAGCTGACAAATATAATTTGAATGGTATTTCCTTTTACGGTGGAATCAGCACTGGTGGAGAATTCAAGTATTCCTTGATATGATCAAAGACTTTTTGCTAGTCATCACCCCACACAAACTCTTGATCGGCTCGTAACCTTAATAAAGGAGTGAATGACTCAATTCTTCTCGATACGTTCGAAATAAATCTCCTTATAAAATTGAGTTTGCCGATCAAGGACTGCAGCTGTAGTTTGTTGCTGGGTGGCTCGGTGGTCTGAATGGCCCTGATGCTTCGTTGACTGACTTCAATTCCTCTCTCATGCACCATGAAACCCAAAAATTGTCCAGCCGATACGCCAAAAGTACACTTGTGAGGATTTATTTTAAGTCCGTATTTCTTCGTCCTCTCAAGCACTTTTTGTAGATCAGTTATATGTTCTTCAATACTTTCGGATTTCACCACCACATCATCAATGTATATCTCCACTAGCTGTCCGATAAGATCATGGAACATGTAGTTCATGGCTCTTTGATAGGTAGCACCAGTATTCTTCAATCCGAAAGTCATGACTATCCACTCATATAAACCAATAGCTCCAGAACACCTAAATGCAGTATTGTGGATATCTTCTTCGGCCATGAAAATTTGATTGTAGCCTGCATTTCCATCCATGAAGCTAATAATCTTGTGACCAGATGCAGCGTCAATTAATAAATCTGCCATCAGCATCGGGTATTCGTCTTTAGGGGTTGCCTTGTTCAAATCCCAGAAGTCGATGCATATTCTTTTTCACTGGGACAATATTGGATACCCATTCGGCATATCGGCATGGTCTGATGAAATTTGCATCGTATAACTTCGTGATCTCCGCCTTGATTTCATCGTGCCATTCTGCTTTGAATCTCCTCTGTGGCTGCCTAAATGGCCGATATCCCGGTCTGATAGGAAGCCGATGTTCCACAATCGATCGGCTTAATCCAGACATCTCATGGTAGTCCCAAGTAAAGCATTCCCAGAATTCCTTTAATAAATTTATTAGCTTTTCTCGGAATTCAACACATAGATTTTTACTAATATACGTCGGCCTCGACCTGTCTCCTGGTCCTATGTCTATTTGTTCCAACTCATCGGCCGATGTAAAACCTTGCCCTAACTTCCCTTCGGAGTTTTCTAAAGTTCTCATGGAAACAATGGATCTGAGCCGACTTGCTGAATCGGCTTTATTCCTTTATCAGTCACCTCCAGGAAATTTCTCACCCATGTTTGTTCGGATAGGCAGTCGAATCCATCAGCTTCCCAGATTGACACATCAGTTGTTGCCACGCTAGTCGACTGATCGACCGTGATTACTTCAACTCTGTCTCCTTGCCATTGTATGGGGCTTTGATGCATTGTTGAAGGAATATAACAGTTGGCATGAATCCAATCCCTGCCAAGGAGTAGGCTATACGACCTCTTACTATCGATGACAAAAAATGTGGTAGGCAATATCTTATTTCCAACCGTTAGCTCTACATTCAGTACTCCTTTGGTTTCTGATGGATTACCTCCGAAGTCTTTCAACACTATATTTGTCTTGACTAAGTCTTCAGCCGTCTTACCCAATTTGCGGTATGTAAAATACGGCATCAAATTGACGGCTGCGCCTCCGTCAACTAGCATCTTTGCCATCGGCTTACCATCGACATATCCGTTGATATACAATGGCTTTAGGTGCCGATGTTTAGATTCTTCTGGTTTGTCAAATATGGCTTGACTCGGTTCCAATATTAATTGGGCAAAATCCTCTTCTTGACTTTCTTCATCCGATACATATGCTTTATATTCTATTGGCAAAAAGAATACCATGTTAGCCTGAGCCGATGTACCAGCCTTTTCCTCTTTTTGCTTTACTTTCCATACTTTTTTAATTTTCTGGTTCCGATCGGCTTCTTCATGGTCCTGCCGTTGTCTTTTATGTTGCTCTCTATGTCGCAACCGTTGTGTCCTCCTCTTCTGATTCTTTGTAAAAATCCCGGATGGACACCACTGATCCTTCATGAGCATAACCCTTTGTTTAACTCCTGGTTCTTAACTGCCTTTTGACCATGCCCTTCGTTGATCAGCCACAATCGGCTATATGCCGATGCCCTAGTGATGGAAGGCCGATCATACAACGTTCGGCTCTGGTCACAGTATTAACATCTTGGTTTATTGCATTCAGGACAGTCCTCGATTGACGGCAACCTCATGTTTTGATCCCAACAGTACTGAAAAAAGGGACAACCCCAGTGTGGATTATACCTTTCTTGTTGTGTTGTGGCTCGTCTTTCTTCATCCTGTAGTCTAGAATATTTTTTGATTAAATCCGATGAAGTAACCTTTGACCTCTTCCAGCGTCTTTTTTCATCGGACCGATCTCCTGAGGTTCCTGCAATCACTATATTCACCGGGAAAGGATGCCCGTCAACCTTCATCGGCCTTTTGTCCTCGAACTTGATCCTCCCCTGTTCGACAGCCGATTGTAACTGTTGCCAGAAGACCTTGCACTCATTGGTATGATGAGATATTGAATTGTGCCACTTGCAATACTTCTTTTTTCTAAGTTCTTCAGCAGCCGGGATTACATGATTCGGTGGCAACTGGATCTGCTTCTCTTGGAGGAGAGGATCAAATATCTTGTTAGCTTTGTTAACATCAAAATCATATCTTTCTTCTTTATTTGTTTTCTTGATCCATGGACATGATACGGATTTTTTATTCCTGATCCATTCTGCCAGTCCCACCTCCGCATCGGATCCCTCATCATCTGAGTCCGATGCGTATACCTGTAGCTGATCGGCTTTTCGATGGAACCTTTCTTTCTTGGTACCTGCAAATCGGCTTTCATGAGCCGATACTCTCTAGAGTAGATGAGACAAACTTTTGAATTCTTGTGAAGAGAAACGCTCCCGAATCAGAGCCAACAATCCTTAGAAAGCCAAATCGGCTAATTGTCCGTCACTTAAAATGAGACTGTAGCATCGGCTTCTGACGTCTCGGAAACGTTGGATGAATTCCGGGACGGATTCATCATGCCTTTGTCTAATCGATGTTAAGTCTGATAACCTCAACTCTTAAAGTCCGACAAAGAAATACTTATGAAACTGTTTCTCCAAATCAGTCCACCCCCTGATTGAATTTGGAGGTAATGAAGAAAACCAAGAAAAGGCTGGTCCAGATAAAGGCAATGGAAACAATCAGACCCTTAGAGCTTCATCAGCCGATGCCTCCCCGTATTGAGCTAGGAATCGGCTAATATTTTCATCGTAGATACATTATCTTGCCCTGAGTACTAGGAAAAATCTAGAATTTTGAATCGGTGCGGCAGCGGAATTCTATCGAACCACTCTGGATAAGGGTGTCGATACATAAAAGTTTGTTCTTCAGGCTTGATACATAATTGCTCCCTTACAACTTTCGCAATCCTGGCAGTCCAATCTTCTTCCTTTAGATTCTCCTTTTGGTACTATGGGATCGAAGTTGGTATCTGACATAATCCATAATGATCTCCTTAATAGTTATTACCAGGATATTCTTATTTATATCCTCCGTAATAGTTCGTTCGATGATACCCTGGCATCATGTCTTCATGCTACCCCCAATCCGCTCTTGCACTGGCGAAAACATATTTGCCGATATATCCCTTCTGGATCGATAAGTAACTTATGGTTGTCATGTTTTCATCGGCAAATATACCGGCCCTTGATCAGGTTCCTTAACAATAGATCCATCCACAGTTTTCTTGATTAAGTTGTGCAAAGTATTCACCAGTACACCCGATTGGTTAATAAGCGCATGGTGAACAACTTCGTCAACTATCTCCTGTAGTGGCTTTTGAGGACTGATGGGTGGCGATCGGTTTGATTCTCCTTCCAAAACTGGCTTTGGCATTTTGGACTTTTGAATCGGCCCTTGTCGAGTCATACTGAAGGACTCCAAACAGTGCTTTTGAAATTTAGCTGTGTTCTGCTCCACCTGGTATCTCTGTTCCCCAGTTAAATCCTTCATCGTTACTGGGATTATATTGTCTGCGTTAATTTCTTTACCCTCCACTTGAGCACCGTTGATTGAAGGACCTTCAACTGATGAAAAAGGTCTTTTAGTCCCACTGGGCATGCCAAGATGCGTGCTCGCCGCCAAAAAATCCCACGACCGGGGAGGGACGGCGGCTCGGTCACGCGAAGGCCTTGGAGGTCTGATTGTCTCCAGTGCAGGTCCTTAGGTCTTGAGGTTCACGGGCATGCCAGTCAATTTGACCCTACAATTGACAAGTAGGTGAGATGACCGGGTCTGATACAAACACTCGCTATCGGCTGGTTGCCGATAGGTTCGGGATGCTGTTTGATCGACCGTAGAGCCGATGGAGGAACCAGGGTGTGCTCAGAGGATATCGAGGCGCACGGGATCCCCTCGGACAGCCGAACAGTGATTCATCGGCTAGAAAAACCGATGAAAGTGGATGCGGTCTAGGCGATGATTAGCGCAAGAAGGCACGGGCTGCAAAGCCGATGCCACTCCGGATATGATAGCAAGAGACCCATCGCCCGCCGTGGCAGCGCCATCAACACCGAACCTCGAAGATCAGACCTAACTGAGACAGTACGAGGCCGGGGCCAGTGGCGATGATACGAATGACGCCGGATTGGCTATGCCATAGCAAGGATAGGAACGAACCCATCGGCTAGCTGAGCCGATAAGGGGACGCCTCTCTGAAGGCGGGTGCGTATCGGCTGGAGGTCCGATACGTTTGGCGTTATATGTCGTGGGACGCCTCTAAAGGCTGATGCGTATCGGCCGAGGGGCCGATGCGCTGGGCGTGAAGCACAGAGCATGGATAACTCATCGGCTAGCACTCTGATAATACGCCGTGCAGGAGACTATAGGCCTGAAGCTCGATCTACCATCGGCAGCCCCGTAGGTCGGACCTAACCAATGCAGCACGAGACCGACGACGACAGAGGGAGCTTAACAGGCCGATAGGTCCAGCACGGATGTAATGCGATACATCCGATCAGCCTAAGAGGTCGGACCTAACCGATACAGCCTTAGACAGAGCAAGACATAACGGGATGGTGGCGGGACTTACCCCTTCGCCGGAGATCGGACTTAACCGATGCAGCCCCGCGTCGAGAGCCAGAACCCGCCAGTAGAACCTAGATGAACTAGGGTGGCGATGCACCGAATTTAAATATGATCGAGAGATATTTTACATGTTTTTATGAGGTCTATATTTATACCCTGGATTTACAGACAGAGTCCGACGCGTCTACGACCATCGGACATTATTTCCTAGTAAGAACAAAGGAAAATATTCCTAAAGAAGTTAACTAACCAGCTAGACCTCCCTAATTGAGTAAGGTTATAATTTACAAAAATAAGCACACTGTCGTGGAGTTCACGGCTCCTTCACAAACCCGATTTCATCTGAATAATCTTCTAATTTGTAACCGAGTCTTCCTTTGCTACAACCTGATCGGCTTCTCCACTGTAGCTATCGCGCCGCTGTAGCTATCGGATCTTTTTTAGTCAAGCCGATCCTTCTCCTTCCTTCACTCGGGCTTCTCGAACTTGATTCCGATTGGACAATCCCGTCTTCAAGCGGATCCAATCTTCTACTAATCTGATAGGCTTTTTTACAGTTCTCCATCGGTTTTGTCTCAGTATCTCCATCGGCCGATGACTGCATCAAACCCTCTAACGGACCTCTCAACCGATCGGCTTTAGCCTCATCGGATCTGCCGGATTTTGGCGTTAACAATTTCCCAAAGTGCTACGTCAAGAACAAGCAAATGCATATGGAGTCAGGCTTCCATGTGCTGTGATTTCATTCACTTTGCAAATCGTACTGATTAATCGGTGTTTATATTTTTTTTTCTTAGCAATTATAGTGATTTCTTGCATAAATCATTGATCGGGACGTAAAAGTGTGGACGTTTTCTAATTCGGAAGCTTGACGTTCCAAAAGGTAGGAGTACTCAACTTGGAAACTTGATGATTTAATCAACCGAATAAATAAATGCTTTTCAATAATATTTCTTCAGCCCTATGTTTCTTTCTCTGCAAGCCTGCAACTTTGGCAAGTGACAAAATCTTCAGTCCTATGTTGTCTTAGTTTGAATTTTGACTAGAACAATAGAATATACAGTCTCTTAATTAAGATGCACTATGTAGCCTTGGCTCGTAAATTCTACAAAGGTGATAAATTATATGTGGTTTTTCACGTATTGTTCACACCAATATTATATATTAAGAAGGATCTAGTTATCTCCACATTAACACGTGGGTATCATCTAGTGTTAACTAATTGTTCACAAGAAATAGTGCACCACATATACCAAACTGGGCTCGTGTTGATTATTGCATTCACGCATCAGCATGTGGTGTCCTTGCCCTCTGAATTCTGCTCCACGTATTTGATACGAAGAAACATATGGTGAGACCGATGGTCGATCGAGACTCCTCTAGCCCTGGTTTTTTAATGGGCCGGTCATGAAAGAGATCTATAGATATTGATCGATCGATGGGCGAGAGGATAAAGTGAGATTCTGTCTGGCTAAACAATAATTGTTCACGTTCCATAACTAGTGCCGCACTCGTGACATAAGGAGTGGACTATATGTAGGACAGCGGTAGTTATCCTTCTCTTAGGGCCACCAAGACCGGTGATGTGGTGAGTATCTCTCGAGGCTTTGAAGGACTTGCTCAGCATTTGGTGTTCACTCAAAATGACTTGACCCCTTGAGTAGCTAAGATAGTGGCATACCCTGTTCACCGAGATTGGAGATAAAATGTCCTATGGCCGCCATGCAACTGGTCAGACATTGGACATCCTTGAGGTATGCCAGAGGATGCATCTGTTCAATGACTTCTATCTTTTTGGGGTTGGCTTCAATCCTATGTTGAAGATCAAGAAGCCCAAGAGCTTGCCAGTCGGTACCCCGAACATGCATGAGCTAAGGAGACCATCGAAAGTCTCAGCTAAGACATCAAGCAACATGCCTCGGTCACGGGTCTTGATGACCACATCATCGATGTAGGCCTTGATGTTGTGGCCTACCTACAATTTTAGAGTAATGCTCATCATGCACTAGAACAAGGGTCTAGCGTTTTCCAATCCAAAAGGCATGCAAACATAGCAATAAGTCTCCACCAAGGTGATAAAAGAAGTTTTTTTCTCGTCTTCTTTGGTCATACAAATTTGATGGTAGCCAAAGTACGCATCCAAAAAACACAAAAGTTTGCACCCTAGAGTGGAGACAAGGTAAAAGGATTCTTTGGGTACACCTTGTTGAGATTGGTATAGTCAACACACATCCTAAACTTGTTGTTTGATTTGGGGATGACAACGGGGTTTGTGAGACACTCCGAGTGAATGACCTCTTGGATGAAGCTAGCATCGAGAAGCCTAGCAACCTCCTCCCAGATAAAGTCCAGACACTAGGGAGCCTATCATTAAACCTTCTATCAAATGGGCCATGTGTCTAGGCTCACAGGAAGGTGATGCTCGATCACCCTTGTAGGGACCCTGGGCATATCTGATGATTACCATGAAAACACATTAGCATTAACTCAAAGGAAGGCGACAAGAATACTTTCCTATTTGTGGTCTAGGCCACTACTGATCTTGGTGACCTTGGACAGATTGTTGCCCAACATGACCTCCTTGATGGGAACGGAGTCATAGGAGGCAAGCCATGGCTTGGAGGGATCGAGCCCTGCACTCTCAAGGCCTGTCACTACCAGAGTTGAGGGAGGCCATGGCCGCATGCGACTTCTCGAGGCAGGCAATGGCGTTCATGGCATCGGTGGGCACCATGATCAGTTTAGGAGGCCCTGTTATCTCCAAGGTAAGGTATGTGTAGTGCGTGACCATCATGAACTTGACGAGCACTAGGATGATGTTGTAGGAGAAGTTGAACCTGGCGATGTTAAAAATGATGGTTTCAGTCTAGATGTTATTGCGTGTCCCAAAGATGATAGTGTAAAGCCTGTGTTTTGGTGCCGGACAAAAACTATTTGAATAAAAACCTATTTATGAAATTTGGATCTTTTTTATTTCTTGAAGAGCATGCCAAAGTGTGGATCTCAAATCCTCTCCAAACCCATCTTGGACTCCCCTCCAAAAATTCCTCAAAATTTCTTGAGTTCAAATAGCAAACTTGAATTCAAGTCCAAATTCAAACCTTTAAATTTTCCCTACCAAAATATTCCTAGAAAATTTGAAAAGACTAATGTGCGTATAGGCTGCCTTACCCTTCTTTTCCCACTCTTGGCCCGCATGGACTCCTTTCTCTCTGCTTTCTTCTCTGCATGACCCGTCTTCCCATCCACATAGCCTAGTCTACCACGGTTCATGCCCCGCTTTGTCTCCTCCTGCACGGAGCCCACTCGCTTGCAGCTACCATGCGCGCCCATGGTTTAGCGCATTGACTGACAGGCCAGGCCCACCTGCCACATGTGCCACAGATAGCCACCTGACATGCAGTGGCGCAACCATCCCCTACCTCCAGCGCCACCCCAGGATCACCACGTGTTCAGTCAAATGAGCCCAAGGAACGCACCAGCCACTATTGCGCACGACCATGCCTTCATGTCATGCTAGCAACACCTATCATCACGCCACCCTCGCCCATGTTGTACAAGCGATCATTACACTACTATCACCCTGAGAAACAGCACACCACCTCCTCGTCACCAAATCCCAAAGCATCACCACCTTATTCTATCTGGCCCTAGCGAGCTCGTGAGTTCTCTCCGTCCCATCCCATCTGTGCTGATGTGTCACCCGCATCCTCTTTGCCCACTCCAATTGGCACCATCATTACGACGCCGCCCTCGCGCCATGAGACCCTGCCAATGAAGTCGCTCAACGCTGGTCTCCACACCACCGCCTCTCTCAGCCATCATCTAGCACCGACCCCCACCTATAAATGGGCCAAGGAGCTCCTTCGCTCGACCCGCACCTCTCCAAGCTCCCAACCACCACCGTCCCTCTTTTCTCTCTCTTTATTTCCTCTCTGACTGCCATTGCCACCATGCAAAATCTATGTCACTGGTGAAGGTAGAACCCCCTTTCCTCCCTCTCTCTTCCTCTCTTCACATTGCCTACAATCGAGACCAAACTCAACCATCTACTCTACCCTTTTAGTCACCAACAATGACCAAATGTCGCATCCCCATTAGAGTCTACCACCGCTTATCACCGACCACCTCCCGCTCCTCTAGCCCTAATACAAACCATCCATCCTTCTCCCCATTCTCCACTCGATGCTGGTGATCATCGCTCGTTAGGATTCCCTAGCATTTGCTATAATGCCAACAGCTATTGACAGCTATCAATCCTACCCGGTGAGTCAAAACGTCGGTCTACAACAACGTGGTGGGCCATGTCTACAACTATAGGCTACCCTGCTCCCCATGAGGGCCTTACAGGCTAGGCCACGTATTTGGGTCAGCTCTTTTGGCCCTAGGCCTTTGGCATCTCCGTCCCACCAAGCCTAAAATCGGCTTGACCTACCTATAGAAGTCTAATTTACCTCCTCACCCTCGGCCCCACCTATCACCCCTGTTCCAAATCTTTTTTATTTTTTAAAAATATTTAACTCCATTTTTATAATCCAAAAAGTGATTTAATCTTTAAAAATTTATATCTTTTTAATCGTAACTCTATTTGAGTCTATTCAACTCTCAAATTTTTTTCTAAAAATAAGATCCATTATTAGTTACATATTAGATTCTAACTTTATTTCTTTTTGTTTATTTTTTTAACGCATAGTAGCTGACACCAAGAAGCAACCATTTGAGAAGTTCATCAAACAAGTGTATGACTAGGACCAAGGCAAGTCACCCCTTGTTTTTTTTTCAATGAACCATGCATGTTTAGGTACACGATACCAGCCGCGATTCACCAGTCGATCCAATATGCCATTGAACCCACTTGTTATACTTATCTACCTTGTTTGTTGATGATCATACACTCTTGTTGCCCTGTTGTTGTCTCGGTACTTGTGCTCATCAAGCACGAGTATCGATAACACTTTTATCACTTGAAATTTGATGATGGGATAAAATGGGTTTTAAAAGTGGTTTAAAATATCGACACTGAAGCTTTGCGAAATAAAATGGTTTCATAAAACTTGTTTATGGGCAGTCATTACATGTATAACCTAACTTCCCCATGACATATAATGACCAATCCCTTAAGGAGTTTCAT
Organism: Oryza coarctata; assembly: GCA_030770085.1. Taxonomy (NCBI): domain Eukaryota; kingdom Viridiplantae; phylum Streptophyta; class Magnoliopsida; order Poales; family Poaceae; genus Oryza; species Oryza coarctata. Next base: position 121,691 of record CM061471.1, read on the forward strand.
TGATCATACTAAAGTGCAATTATATGGGTGGAGTGGGACACCCCTAACCAAATAATTAGTGGACCAAGGATGTGTGTGAGAGTCCATGGATACGGAGTCATTGAGGTGAAATCTAGGATGCACCTACAGGATCCTGACCCGGTACTTAGTCTAGTCTAAGACCCGTTCAGTTGATAACTGGCTATCCTAGGAATACTTTGAAAAAGCCTTGTCACGAACATCTCTACACCAGTCATATCTGATCATTAAGTGTTAGGTATCGAGAGTAAGCCCACGTCATGTGGGTAAAACATGCACCCTTTGCAGAAGTTATAATTATTGATTTGAAAATCATTCGATATCCATGGTGATGCGTCACACGCATGAAGGCCTGAGAGGTTTGTTTAGCTTCAGTGCAAGACCTTACATTCTTGAGGTTTGGGATGTGCTAGTTAATTTGACCTGTAATTGATAAGAGAGATAGAAAAAATTAGACCAATTAGTCAATCGACTAATAGGCCGATATGTACTCAAGCTATTGGTTGTCTAGCCGATAAAGAGAACTAATGAACCAATCGGCTAACATGCCGATAGAGGCTAGTTTGAAAGTTTATATCAGGTAATTATTCAATATAGATGAAAGTGAAAGCACAGTATAAAGATAATTCATCATCTAGAACTCTGATGGAATGTTGAATAAAACCTATCAACTTATCAAGATTTATTTTATCAAAAGTAATCTAATAGATTGGACCTAACCGAGACAGTATAATATTAAAAATAAAAAGATAAACTTAATAAGCTAACAAATTATCTACCAGCGTAATAGATACACTAGATTGGACTAAGCAATTGAATAGCTAAGATATCATATAGAACCGAGAAAGTCTTAACCAAACTGATACGTTTACTATATAACAAGACCTACCTCTTGCTAGATATTGAACTTAATCGATCCAGTCCAACCCGAAGTAATATCTCTTCAAAAACTATATTATTTCTATTACCAGAGGTGGCAATGAACTGAAGTTATTATATTGATCTTATTGATATTTTTATAAGACCCTGGTGTACATATTTATACCTTTGGTCTATACAAGTATAAGATGGACACGTGATAATATTTCTAAAAGAAAAAGGAAATACAACTACTCTAGATTCTGTATTCTCTACTTATGGAAACTTTTTTAAATCCAGTTTTACTAGGTAATCCCCATTAGCTTCATTGGCTTTCCTCTTTTGATTGAATTCATTAAAGGTTCTTCAAAATTTTAGTGTTAATAATATGCGAGTAGTCAAAAACCATGAATAAAGGGAAAAGTCATTTGCCAAACATACAGAATAGCAAGGCACACTTGAATCTTACACTTCTTTGTCAACTATCTTGTGTGCATTCTCGTTGCCTGTGATAGAGATGGAGAACTCAGGTGGTATCTTGTGATGCAGAACACCACACATGATCATCTTATGCAGATAGTTGTGTTTCAGAGTTGTCATTCTGAGTCTCACCTAGTTGATATAGAATTTTGACTAATGGGTAATTATTGGCTTCACTCAGTCTTTTGACTTTTTCTTATATATACTGTAGTTCAAAATTGTTGATCCAGCACTTGTCTATTCGAACTAATTACTAACCAATGGGCACCTTGTATCAGTATACGTCTTGTGTCGAGTAGTGGAGTTGTCAGTTTAAGCTTTATTTGATCAAAATAAAATGCCAACCAACAGTGAGACGAATCATTCCCGTCTTACTTGATATGGTTCCGTCATTTAATTTTTTAAAAATTAATTACTCAAAACAACTATTAGATAAAAGCTCTCGAGGTAATCTCAAGTGTAATATAAACTAAAAGTATCAAACTATTTTTTAAGGCTATAAGTAAAAGTTCATATACTTTTTCCAGTCCCCAATTGTCTTCTTATAAACGTAATTTATGATTAGATAGTTTGAGTAGGAAAAAGATGTAATAATTACCAATTTTTTTTTATTGTCTGATGTATTCAACAAATTTCTCAATAAAATTAGCAACTGTTTAGGCCAAGAAAAAAAATCATGTGGCTCGATCTTGAATAGCTAGTTACTTGCCTAGATTAATTTATTTTATGTGATAAGACTGCTACTACCCCATGGTCTCGCGAAGAATAGGAGCGTAGTCGCGACCACCTGTAATTGTGCTTGAGTTGGTTGTTGGTTGTTGTAAGTACATCTTATGCAGCCAACATGGTTTATATTTATTTAACCAACTTATGAGCATATTAGATGGATGTGGTTTATTTTAAGCTTGTTGTTAAAAATGACTTTGTGATTGTATTGCTTATTTTTCTTGTATGCCTCTGTTGTTGGGCGATGGCACATTATGTGTTGTCATCGTTTGATGTCTAAGATATCATGGACAACGTCTCGGGTTCTTTGTTTATAAGCAGAGCGCCTCCTTCATCTATATTTTGACTTGTCGGTTTTTGACTGATCGAGATGGATGGTACAGATAGTGTCTTAGTTGTCTTAGTAAATATGCCAGATAATTAAGCCGATAGCATTTGTGAGGTATCGTCTAACAATATAATAATGAAATTCTAAGTGTAATTGTTATTTGAGATTTCTAACTGTGTCATGGTAGATGGTAGGAGCAAAGCCCCTAGGTCCTTTGTTTATGAGTGGAGCGCCGCCTTCATTCATATCCCAAGTACTCAGGAGGGATGATTGTTGAAAGAGATATTGAAAAATATGTCACTAGGACTACTTAGAAATATTGAAAAATATGTCATTAGAACTAGTTATTTTTTAAGGAATTGTTTGATGATATGACAAACTTTTTCATAAATATTTTGGATGCTAGTGACGATGGTTGTGAAATATATTGCTATTGTCTATTGGTATGTTTGATCTTTTCTTGCCTTGTTTAGTCAAGAACCTTCTTGATTAAGAGGCATTTTTGGTCTCCATCTACTAGTTAGCTTGGTGTTTTGAGCCGATATACAAATAATTTCATGAAAACGCAAAAAATATAACTCGTTGGTATTTGGTAAGTTGTATAAAAAATTCAGATCAAATATGAAGAGCTATATTTATCATAAAATGTATAAATTATACAAAATAAAAATAAAAAAGTGCAAGCTGCGGATATTAGATTGTAGTTGGTCCTCACAGATAAATATTTGTATAAAAATATATTCTACGTAAATATAATAAATTATGGATTAAAAATATACGAGAATATCTATGAAATTAATAGTTAATCGAATAACCAATCTGCTAAATAGCCCCTTTTTTATGGTCTAAGCAAGGTATGCCCATACCAATATCTGAGTAGTAGGCAGTGTGCACGCAGTAGTACCTATCAAGGTTTATCAACATGCAATGCCACATGTATGCATGCGTTGGCTGCAGTGTCCGAATTGATGACTCATGAGCAGGATGCTAGCGTGCCGCGTGGTGCTCGACTGAGTAGTGGGTTTTTTTACCGAGATTTTATGTCGACAGTCGGCACTTGCAACATAAAAAAACTGTCGCCGGATCAATCTAAAATAGATTGGAGCGACGAACCAGTAAAACGGGAGAAATTTAACTATTTGCTACTCTACAGATAGCTATTTTTCATAATTTTTCGTATGTCACTTTGCTAGTTGTTTCTAATATTTACCACTAAAGTGATCTAAAATAACAATTTTACCCATTCACTTGCCTCCCCTCATCTCTATTCTATCTCAGTATGTATCTCAGTGTGCAAAGAACCAATGGATAGGGCGGTGGTGCACAAAGCCACCACGGTGGCACCAGCCGCATCCATGTCCACCAGACGTCAAGCCTTTGCTTCGCCGTTGCAAGCATCATGCTTCTCTCCACTTATAAGCAAGAGCTTCTGTGTTGCTCTGCACCTCTACATTCCCTCTAGCACTTAACCACTGCCGCTTGTAGAATATCCTCAACGACTTCTTTGTTGTTGAGGCCAGATGACCATAAAGTCGTTATTGTCATTGCTATTTCTTCCTGATCACTGCAATCTCACGTGCTTTACTTTGATGGTTGGTTACATATCACTGGTATATCAATTGTCAAACCTACCATTAGATGGTGCTGGTACATGTAGTCTCATATACATGATTGATGCTTCAGTTGGTTTGCTTGCTGGTGAAGTAGGTGTGCTTGAATGAGTGGATTACAGGAGCTATTCAAGAGGGCGAACGGAGATGCTGTGGTGGCCACGTCATCCATCTCAGAGGGGAGAGGATCACCAAGGCCCTGCAGGTCACTTACATACATTATCACAAGCCATGCTAGCTGTTCAATCCATCTATCCATCTATTCTTAATTGCAATGCAAAATTGAACCATGCTATTAATATCCATGTGCATGGTGATGACATCTAGACAATCGACAATCTGCCCCATCCCACAGCCAGCCGTTGCCCCTACTCCATCGCGTTGGGTTTGTGCGTCATGGATATCGTCCTCTGTACTTTGCTTCAGAGAAAACAAGAAGAGAGATGAAAGGGAGGGGATAGGCAAAATAGATATTTTACATCGTCATGGTGGCAAACGATTAAAAACAATCGAAAGAGTGGCATTTGAAGAGTGGCCAATTAAATTTCCTATAGAACGGTAGAGCCTTGCGGAGGATATTAGTTTAAAATTTCATTGACCGAAACATCTATAGGTTCTCAAGGTCCATGAGAAGTCGATGTGGTAACCAAATTCGGTGTTTTGGTATGTTAGTGTAGATTGATGTCAATGGCCTCTTCGAGATTATCTGACATATATACCATAAAGATAAACATACAGTAGATCAATATGAGAAATCAATCTTAAAAATAATAAACTAGAACTTTAAACCCGATGATTGTGAAGCTCGTCGATATTGTTGTTAAAAAATAAAGGTTTGATGACTTGGTGCTGGCTAACCCGTATCGTTATTATAAAACAACAGTTTAGCCAGGCGTAGCCTCGTAGTTGTCGGGTTGATACAATTGATTTTTCAAGAGTAGATGTCTGTTGAGGAATGGTCGGCCCAGACCGAGGCATTGTGTTGACAATATTAAACGATTGCTAACAAAGATGATGCAAGCAAAGCCTCTTGGTACACTTTTGTTTACATGTCCTATAGGGACACCAATAGATATTAAACATACCAAATTCTTCCTTGTACTATGTGTGGATGTTTATTGACCTAGTTGCTTGCCTAGTGCGCGCATATTGTCGGGAGCACCATATACTCGATGAGTCTGGCCATGCGACCAGATGTTTGATCTACTCATTGGCTCCTATAGTAGTAAGGCGCATCGGCGACGATAGAGTCCACTAATATCATTATTGTAGAATAATAGTTTTAGTCGGTACACATCCTCATGGTTGATCATCTACAAACTGATTGGTTTTTTAGCGGTGATGTTAGTTTGAGAGTGGTTTGCCCAAGCCTAGGCCATATGGTCAACAATATTGAATTGTTATTTTTTTATGGCGATGATGTCTAGATGGAGATCATGATGGTAATGATTCTAATCTATAGGTGAACACACTCTGGTCGGATTGAATCTCTCGATCCAAAGTTGTCATAGTATCCTTCGTTAGAAAATCTACCCATGGCACCATATCTTCACGAATCCTCTGAATACTAGCACTTCATTACCTAATACACCATTGTCGATGGGTTATACCCTGATCATAGTATTTGTGCATATACAATGTGTTTGGAGGACATAGGAAATGGCTGATATGAGAATACAGATGAAGCTATAAAAAGAGTGAAAGAGACAGTGATTTTTATACAAGATCAAGCCCCTAATATGGGTAATAGCCTCCTACTAGTGAAAACCAATGTTGCTATTATATATCAATCTCTCAAATACAAAATATGGGGAGAAAAATCTAATCTAGTCATCCTGTATATTAACGTAGAGTTTGAGCATGATATTCGACAGCTAGCTATTTTTGACATTCTGACTTGACGAGATTGAAGATAGTTTATGTTATTTCAATATCTCTCAGAGTTTATCTTTCTTCCATCTAGGGACCTTTATTCAATCTCTCATGGCCCCCTAATACCATTGCCATATGTCATAAGTAGTACTAGGGATGAAGATAAGCATCCGAATAGTTTTGGTTGGGGCTAAATAGGATTCTGTATTTTTTTTCTATTTAGAACTTTATGTTTATACATGATTTGTTTTTACATAGGACTTATATAATGGTTACCCATCTAGGACATCTACAGATTTTTCGCTGCATATATCGATAGAGATGGAGGCATCAATGTGTATGCATATATATTTGTATCTCGTTTAAAATGATTGATTAATTTCAGCGTTAGCACGTATAAAAGTACAGGAAGTAACTTGTGCAGCTACTGCATGCTAGGCATGTGCATCATTGGGAAAAAAATAATTGATTCGGAATGAAATTAAAGGTTGCCAGCATTAATTGCCCACATTTTCCATGAAATATATTACCCATATTTTTGCTATAGAGAATAATTACTTTAATTTAATTTCATATGTAGCTATGTATTCTGATGTAGTTGTTAGGAATATTAAGATGATAATATATAAAAAAAATTATAATTGGAGCAGTTGGTGTGGTAGACTCACAACCCCACCAGAGATCTGGCCATTGATGGAGCATCCTCGTGATGAAGTCACGCATCCATAGCGGAGGACTTGGGGATCCTGGATTTTAAACAATTTGTTCATTTTGAAAAGCATATTTTACAAACAGCCCCTTCATAAGACTATTCAAAACAAGAACCAAAAGCTGAAGTCAATGGGCCTGATACCAATAGAATGCCAACAACTGAAACATATAGCATGAATGGGGTCAGCGTTGAGGGTTGGTGCCATCGTCATTAGCGCCAACCTCCTACACGCGTCGTCTATTTCTGCACCAACTTTGAGACTAAGAAGTATGGTATGGTGCTAGGCTACGGGTATATATGTTTTGTTGAGGCCTATATATAAAATAAAATTTGAAAAATGACACGATTATAAAAAATCCAACCCAGGGAAAAGGTGTTGTCATGGATGCATAGGAGCCCGCTGGTTGTGGTGCCGGTGAGACGGTACTGGTGCATAATCCAAGATGCCTTGGTCCCCTTGGGTGGGCGGCCAACGTAGAAGACGAGCGCCTTGTTTCCAGCGAAAGGCGGCGGCGTGGATGAGCTTGTCCGCGCCGGTAGCCTTCCAGAAGCCCGATGCCGTTTGCGTACTTGCGGTCTCGTTGCGTGAACAAGTACCACCCGCCATCTCCCAACACAGCCATGGCTGCATGCATTTATCGACTAATTAAGCAAGCGTGCATGCATGATGTCGGCGTACTATACACCTAGCTAGCTACCTAGTTGAAGGAGTAGTTTACGTGTATATGTCCACGTCGGCCATGATCGCTCCGGGCAGTGCGGCCCGATGGCACGCCTTCGCAGATAGTTGATGACCAACTCCTCGTCTGTCGGGTGGAACCGAACCCCCGTTGCCAGATCGATTAGCGACACCTCCATCGCCATGCATGAACACACAATTAATATTAATGAAACAAACATATCGATATATGTATATATATATATACAGCACTGGATGATCGATATGGTGGTCCTTTATATACATACGGCTAGAGCTAGCTAGCTAACTAGATTCATTTATTCATTAATTACCGGTAGTTAACTATTAACGATCAGAATTAATATATCCACAGGTTGTACATCGATCGATCAGCCCATCGATGACGGCCTACATACTATAGGTACTAGCTTGCAGCCTTAAATTTGCTGGCCTAATATAATTAAGCATGTAACATTGACAATACAAATGCGAAATGGAAAATTAAAGTTCCATACATTAATTCTTAAGAGAGAAATATATTCTATGTCAACCATAGGGATATTCGCCGAGCTGCACATCCGTGATCGAGACTGAATCTTATTTTATTAAAAGAGAGAGAGAGAGGGAGAGAGAGAGAATGAAAAATAGAGCTAGCTAGGGGACTGAAATAAGAAAGGGCATGCGCGCTATCTGATTCTTGATGTGTATGTACATATGACTTACGACGAGTTCGTTTGAGAAAAAAAAAACTGAGAAACTTTCTCTTTTTTATTAACACTTTTTTAATTGTTAGGCTGTACGTTTTTTATAAAAAAAATCTATAGAAAATTTATTTTAAAATATCAAATAATCAATACTTAATTAATCATATATTTAACTTGTTTTACATACCGTAATTTGCTTAACTCACTCTGCCAACTCGAACTCACCCTAAAACTATTATTTTGATAAAACCATTTTGCAATTCCGGGTGACGTCAACTAACTAATTTGCTATGTCGATTATGTGCGTACAGCTAATTGACTATACATTGCTTGCATCCCCACGCTAGCAATAGCTACCGTCACTACGCTGTTCGTTAATCTTAATCAATACTGTCACAGCAATGCACGTACCTGCTTTAAAAAACGGGTGAAAAACAAACAAAAATCTAAAGAAAAAAACATGAAAAAAATCACCGCCCTAATATATGTATTGTTTCACGTTCGTTGTTAGTTTCATTTCATTAGCCTACACAGACAAATATATTTTCTTAGAAAAAAAGTCCAATTTGCCTTCTAAGATATTGCTAAGATGCCTGACCACTTTATTTTCTAACTTTAATATCGAACAAAACACATCCCAAAAGTGCTCTCCATCCAAGTATGAAACTGCAACCTCACACCCCTATGAGGAATGGGTGGTCTTGTCAAAGCTCACAAAAAAAGGAAAGTAGAAATTAGGAGAGAGAAGCTCGTGTCCCCGCCTCATCTTCCCTTCACCCTACCCAACTGTCGCCCTTGTTGCCACAAACTCAAGCTCCCACGCCATTGCCGCCACACATATCCTGTGAGCTCAACTAGACGGCGAGTCAAAAGCGGCAAAAGAGAGGGCAAGGGGGATGGTGAGGAAGAAGAAGGGCCTACCTGACTCCACTGTCACTAAAAAGTAGTTACAACCATTGCTGACCTAATTAAACGAAGTTGTAGGCTACAGCTACCCTCCATTATCTCTCGTTGCCTCTCTCTTTGTATGGCGAGCCTATCGTCGCCGCCCCTCTCTCTCTGTGTGGTGCTGCTACTGGCAACGAAGACCTTTATGGATTTGATGATGGTCGAAGGTGGTGATTGGAGATGGAGGGTGGAGGAAGAGGTGGCAGCGACGTCATGTTAGTCTCCTCGACTGAATCTAGTGCATGTCGCTGAAGAGAAAGGGGACGAAGAGAGGGCTGGTGACTATCAGGCTAGAGGAGGAGAGGCAGTAGCGAAGGCTAGACAGAGAGGGTGGCGAGGAGAGGATGGTGTGTGCCGGTGACGAGCCGATTGGGGAAGGGAAAAGATCGGGTGGAGAGATAGGAGGAAGAAAAAGATAGGATAGTAGCTAACAGATAGGTCTAGTAGAAGGTTAAGGGTATAGATATGCTCCATTTTTGTTGTCACATGATGTAAAAGTTTTACTCAATTTGATAATAAAAAATATCACAAGGGTTAATATAGAAATAACTAAGATGTAAAATATAAAAGTGTGTAAGAATAGTGTGGTTTAAGTGGGCATTGGCCTTTGGTGGCAACTAGCGACACACAGTAGGTGTCCTACTGCCCTAAAGGTGTTTAGTCCTGCATGGCACGCACCGCATATGTGACCTAACATGTGGAATTATAATCAGCATGGCTAGCTGGCCCCTCTATCTCATTTGCTCCTCTATGCACTTTGTAAGTTTTCGCCTCTACGACTGTGGCCACCCATGCGTGATGATCTTGGTAGGAAATTTATGACCTATCCAAACTAGGCTTATTTTTTTACCAGCCATGCCACCCCCAATTACTACAACAAAACCCTTTTGAGGAGGCAATTTTCAAATTTTATCTAAAATCAGTTGTTCTAAAATGTTTTTAGAGGCACTTTTAAAAGTGTCTAGAATACTTTTACTCTAAAGACATTTTTAGCATATTTTATCTTATAGAGGCATCTTTTTTTACTTAAAAAAATAACTAATATATAAAGGTGTTTTCTTAAGGCTTTTTAATCTCTATAGAGATACTTAATGTTAAAATATCATAAGTACTAGATATAAGTAATATAAGACACCTAAATGCAATTAATGACATGAGATTAAGATGTTTAGTGCATTGAAGATAAAAATAATTTACTTAAGAGGTCTTGAGTTTAATGCTTAGCAATAGCAAAGGAAAACATTTTTTATCTTTTTGACATAGATTTTTTATCATTATGGTGCAATTTAATGTCTCGATAAAATGTCTCTACTCTCTTACAAACATAAAAATTATATCTATCAAAATGTCAAAATGATTTTTTATTTATAGAGTCAATTTTTGAAAATGCTTTTACAGTATTGTAAAGGTATTTAAAAGTGTCTTAATAATATTAGAAAAATATCTCTAGAAAATATCTCTACTTTGTTAGAGACATAAAAAATGTCTCTATCAAAATACCAAAAGGCATAAAGATATTTATAGAGTCAATTCAGCATAAGTCACTTATCAGGCATTTTTTAAAAATGCATCTAAAGTCATTTAAAAAAATATCTCTAAAAATGTCTTTACTCTCTTACAGACATTAAAAAAATATCTTTATCAAAATGGCATAGAGACATTTTATTAAAAAAAATATTCATATCTAGAGTCAATTCTTTGTAAGGCACTTATGTTGTATTTTTGAAAATGCCTCTATAATATTATAAAAGCATTTAAAAGTATTAAAAATGTCTCTACAAGTTTTTTTTGTTATAGTGAATTTTACTCAGGGGTACTATTTAGATTTGGCCCTTAATTTACTAGGGGCATTTAAGGCATTTTGGTTGAAAGCTTGTACTCACATGTTTGCAAAATTTGTAAAGGTATTTAAAAAGTTTCTCTAAAAAATGTCTCTACTCTCTTACAAATATATATATAATATATTTATCAAAATGCCATGAGGAAATGAGGTATTTTATAAAATGTATCTTTATGTATAGACTTAATTAACCACAAGACATTTTTATGAGTCGTTTTTTAAATGCCTGTACATTATTGTTAAGGCATTTAAAAGTATTAGAAAAATGTTTGCATTTTTGTTATATTGAATTTTGCTCAAGTCTGCTATTTAGATTTGGTCGTTAATTTATTAATGGCATTTAAGGCATTTTGGATGAAAGCTCTCAATCGATCTAGTTGCACACGTTTGCACTTAAAGGATGTCACGGTAACAGCCAAACCAAACGGACTTCCTGTTTATGAATGGAAAATAACAGACTAGAGCATTTTGTCAATGGCAAATAAGGAACTTTAGAAATGAAATTTCAATTAAACAAGTAGAGAATTTCTAATTATGAATATGCATGCCAATAGAACGTTGCAGATGATATGTTACATAAAATGCATAATGTTTATTCAATCAACTCAATAGAGTTTAAACTTTACGGTACGAAAAAAGCCATATACAGACAGAAAGCCTCGGCAAGGCATGTTTGGGGTATGGGCTAACTAAGAAGCACACAAAGTTCAAGGGAGGCATCAAAACCTGCTAATTATACAAGTTTGTTTTTTTAATTGTTTATTCTTTGTTTTTTTATTTTATATAATATTTAATTCAATCTCCAACAAAGGTCTAGGATGAAATGAAAATGGATCCATCAAAATTCACCGCTGGTTCTAGCCATCATGGATTTTTTGCATGCTATTTATCTCCTCGTCAAGGTCGGCCGGATCATGAGTAGCAGCAGCATCAATATTGGCAATGTTGACATCAGGATGTTCCATTGCTAGTGGCTCAAGGTGAAGGATCGGGTTATATGTAGCGCCTGAAAAAATATGGAGTAACTATGGTTGCCTCACATTGGCTCACTATAGGTTGCATGTTTATATATAGAACAAGAATTACAGATATAGATAGTTTTAAACTAGGACTCCTAATTTAAGTTCTATTCTATCTATAGCAAATTACAGGAGTCCATCTATCCTTGAGACACGCTCGGTTACAATCCTAGTGTAACACGTTTACAATCTCTAACACCTCCGCTCAATCTAAACTTTCCTAAACTTCAAGATTGCGAATAAATGTATTCATCTTTGCAACCGGTAAGGCTTTTGTAAATCCATCCGCCAACTGATCTCCAGAAGCGATGAACCGAACGTGTAGCTGTTTTCTCATAACTCTTTCACGCACAAAGTGAAAATCAATTTCAATATGCTTTGCTCTAGCATGAAACACGGAATTAGCTGATAAGTATGTTGCACCAAGATTATCACACCAAAAAACTGAGGTGCGATGCACTTTAACCCCAAGTTCGGTCAACAGTTGCTCAAGCCATATTATTTCTGCAGTAGTATTAGCCATCGCTTTATATTCTGCTTCTGTACTAGATCTTGAAACAGTTGGCTGTTTTCTAGTACTCCATGATATAAGATTACTTCCATAAAATATTACGAAGCCTCCAGTAGAATGCCTATCATCTGTATCACCTGCCCAATCTGCATCAGAGAAGGCACTGATGAATGACGACAATACCTTTTGAATATGCATCCTGAGTCCAATGGTGTGTTGTACATATCTAAGTATTCTTTTAATTGCAGTCCAATGAACTGAGGTCGGTGCATGAAGAAATTGGCAAACTCTGTTGACAGCAAAGGATAAATCTGGTCATGTATTTGTTAAATACTGAAGAGCACCAACTATGCTTCTGTAGCGAGTAGCATCTTCTGGACTGAGAGGAACACCATTATAGCTCGACAGCTTCTCAGATGTAGATAAAGGAGTCGTGCAGGGTTTGCAGCCGAGCATTCCAACATGCTTCAACAAGTCTTGTGCATACTTAGCTTGAGATAGAGTTACGCCATCTAACTCTTCTTTAACTTCTATACCCAAGAAGTAATGTAACTTGCCAAGATCCTTTAGTGCAAAGTCTTCTTTTAAATCAGCAAGAAGAGTTATCACCGATTCAGGTGATGAGCTTGTAACGATAATATCATCAACATAGATAAGCATATAAATAGTTGTACCACCCCTATAATATATAAAAAGAGACATGTCTGATTTTGACGGCACAAAACCTAGAGTGATTAATTTAGAACTTAACCTGGAGTACCACGCCCTGGGCGCCTGCTTCAACCCATAGATAGTCTTGTCCAACTTACATATATATCCCGGTGTTTTAGTATCCTCAAAACCCGGAGGCTGTTTCATATAAACTTCCTCTTCCAGAACACCATGCAAGAACGCATTCTGCACATCAAGTTGTCTGAGGCACCATTCCCTTGACACTGCAATAGAGAGTACCAATCTAATTGTAGCTATCTTGACAACTGGGCTAAAAGTGTCTTCATAGTCGATGCCATAGCGTTGCTTGAATCCCTTGGCAACTAATCGAGCTTTGTATCTATCAATACTCCCATCGGCTTTTCGTTTGATTTTGAAAACCTATTTGCAATCAATAATATTCTGTCTAGTTTTTCTTGGAACGAGATGCCAAGTTTTATTCTTAGCTAGAACTTGAAATTCCACTTCCATTGCATCACGCCACTTTGGATCTGAAATAGCTTCATCAACGGAATTAGGTTCACCAGTAGCACTAAACATGCCATATCGAATCATACCATCATATAGCTTCTTTGGTTTGATAATACCGCTTTGCAACCGTGTTTGGTGACGCGGGGGATCAGGTGTGGCTGCTGGAGAAACAGATGTTGTAGAAGATCCAGATGTTGTAGAAGATCCGGGTGGCACAAATTCATGTGCACCTGATGCTGTAGCATGCAGCGGTGGTGGAGACTCCTCAGACGCATGCAACGTCCCAGGTGGAGACTCAGGCACCACCGCATTACCCCCACCTGTCGCCGCACTGTTGTCCTCTGGCACAGCAACAGCGGTCGACAGCGGTACTGATGTTCCCCCAAACGGTGTAGCAGGCAAAACAGCACCGTTCAACGAGCTGGAAGGAGACAGCGTTTCCACCTGGGAGCTGCAGCCTGGGCTATGTGCGCAACGTTGTGCCAGTAGCGCTGGGAGCATAGGCATGAGACCTGCAATTTTCTCAGATGATTTACTAGAAACAGCAGGTACGTCAGTAGTATTAGTAATATCAGATGCAGTACAGTCATCATCCCCTGGATTTCGAAGGGAAGAAGGCAGTAGGACAATTTCTTTTCTAAGAGAGGCACCGGCGTTAGGATGGAGCTTTGAAAAGGGAAACACGGCTTCATCAAAAACGACATCACGGGAAATGTAAATGCGTCCGGTGGAGATGTCAAGGCACTTGAAACCTTTGTGCATGGAACTATAGCCAAGGAAAGCACATTGGGTGGATCGAAAAGATAACTTCCTGGAATTATATGGCCTCGGATTGGGCCAACAAGCACAACCAAAAACACGAAGATTGCTATAATCGGGTGCATCATGAAAAAGACGAGTACTAGGAATTTCAAAATCAATAACCTTGCTGGGAAGAATATTAATGAGATAGGTAGCTGTAAGGAAAGCTTGATCCCAAAATTTTAAAGGCATGGAAGCATGAGCAAGAAGAGCTAAACCAACTTCAACAATATGTCTATGTTTGCGTTCAGCAGCACCATTTTGTTGATGAGCATGAGGACAGGACACACGGTGTGTGATCCCAATTTGCTTGAAGAAAGAATTTAATTTTTTATACTCGCCTCCCCAATCCGATTGAACACAAAGGATCTTCTTAGAGAACTGTCTTTCTACTAAGTTTTGAAAATCTTGGAAAACTCGAAAGACATCAGATTTATGCTTCAACAAATATATCCAGGTGTATTTGCTATAGTCGTCAATGAAGCTAACATAATAGCTATAACTCCCAACAGAGATGGGTGCAGGCCCCCACACATCAGAATAAATCAGATCAAGAGGAGCACTAGAGATTTTATTAGAAACAGAATAAGGCAGTTGATGGCTCTTGACCCTTTAACACGAATCACAAATTGACTCAACATTCTTGGAACTAGCACACGGCAACTTATTTGAGCTAAGGATCTTCTGAACTATGGGAGTAGCAGGATGACCTAGACGACTATGCCATAACGATGTAGAAGGGACATGGACTCCAAAAACTTCATGCTTTGACTCTATTTTCTCTTCCGATGGAATGAGAGGATACAGGCCACCTTTGCATCTACCGTGATGTAAAATCCTCTTTGTTTCCTGATCCTTAACGAGAAAGGAATCAGGGTGAAATTCAAGGAAAGCATTGTTATCTTTGGCAAGTTTATGAACTGAAACAAGGCTTTTGGCAGAAGAGGGCACATGAAGAATATTGTTCAAATGAAGTTTACTGAAAGGGGTATGAAAAACTGTATGCCCAATATTACTAATACTCATACCTTTGCCGCTGGCGTTATGAACTTGTTCATTGCCACTATATTTATCACGGACGGTCATCTTGTCAAGTTCACTGGTGATATGGTTAGTGGCCCCGCTGTCCGCATACCAATTTGTATCAACACCATAAGCTCCTGCTGGTCGCCCACGGTACTGATTGTCTTCCTCATAGCGAAAATAGCATTGATTAGCTTCATGATTTATCTTCTTGCAGATTTGACAGGGCACCTTTTTTGTGACTTGCGAGCTATTGCCTTGATTATTGTTGGTGTAACTCTGATTGTTGTTGCTGTTCTGTCCATTGCGCGATGAATTGAACCGGCCTCCACCACGTCGACCACCAGAATGACCACGGTTTCCACGACCGCGAGATGCCATGTTAGCTGAAGACTGGAACTGATCGGTCCCTTGATACATCTCGAGCCGAAGATCGTACTCCATGAGTAGAGAATATAATTCAGAGAGTGAAAGATCTCCTGATCGACCCATCATAGAAGAAACAAAGGGGTGATAATCAAAGTCTAAACCATTAAGTAGATGAGCAACCACCTCATCATCCCCGACGGTGACGCCGGCTGACGCGAGCTCATCCTTGATGTTTTGCATCTTGTTGAAATAGGCTGTCGTAGTGAGGCTGCCCTTCTTGGTAGTGGCCAATTGCATGCGCAGATTTGTAACCCGCGCTCTTGATTGTGCTGCAAACATAGCCCCTAGCGCCTTCCATGCCTGCGCAGAGGTTGTTGCAGTCGTGATCCCGGCGAGGACCTCCTTGGAGACCGAATTCACCAGGTAGCTGAGTAACTGTTGATCTTTTTTTACCCATGAGTCATGCTCTGGGTTGGGAATCTCCTTCTTCTTGCCGTCGACTTCAGCTTCAAGGACTTGTCGCGGCTCGGGGATGGTTCCATCCAGAAAACCAAGCGCCTTGGCGCCACGGACAGCGGGCAGGAACTGCGTCTTTCATAGGACGAAGTTATCCTGTGTCAGCTTGTCAGACACCGGATGTCCAAAAGGAGAGGACGGGTATCCTTCGCCATGAGCGGAGGACGAAGACATCTTGTCACGGGAGGAGCGTCACGAGCAAGGGTCGCGGCCCTCTTGTCACGGGATGTTCAGATCGCGGGGAGGAGCGTTACGAGCAGGTCGCAGCCCCCTTGTCGCGAGAATTTGACGAGATTTTTGTAGATCTATTCTAAAAAGAGGCGGCTCTGATACCATGAAAAAATATGGAGTAACTATGGTTGCCTCACATTGGCTCACCATAGGTTGCATGTTTATATATAGAACAAGAATTACAGATATAGATAGTTTTAAACTAGGACTCCTAATTTAAGTTCTATTCTATCTATAGCAAATTACAGGAGTCCATCTATCCTTGAGACACGCTCGGTTACAATCCTAGTGTAACACGTTTACAATCTCTAACAGCGCCATACAACCCGGCTGGAGAAAACTGCAAGATGTCTTCGTGGAGTAAGGTTGATTTAGGAAGATCCCTGTTAGAGATCTTGCATAGCACAATCTCTTCCGTGGGAATGGGAGGCACGGAAGAAGACGGCACTAGTGTTCTTGGGGGGGTTGGTGAGACGGTACTCGTGCATGATCCAAGATGTTTTGTTGGCTCCCATGGACGGGAGGCCCCTCTTGATGGCAGTAGGCACCTCATGCACGCCCACGACGAAGATTGTCTTGTTTGTGCCGGTGGGTTTCCAGGAGACCGATGGTGTCGTTCGCCTGGACTGCGCCTCTCGGACTGCCATCGTCAAGAAGCACCGCTCATGATCTCCATACATGGCCAGGATTACAACACCATCAATTCATTGCATCATTATCATGCATCTATCCAATAATCAGCCATATGGAAAAGTATATGCATGTATATATATATATAAGAGGATATTTAGACGATATTAAAGTGTATCTCAGTATTTCAGTGGCATGAAGCTAAGGTCGCAAAAAAAACATGCTTCACGTGGTAATGATGATGATGATGATAAGATTAGGAATAAGAATATTTTAGAGGGCATGCAGTTTATGGGCTTACATCGTGGGCCGGCCCGCACAACCCATCCCTCCCCACCTGCATCGGACACCGGACCGCACCCTGAGTTGTTCATGCGCACCCAATCTGCTCCCTCCCTTGTCGCCGCCGCCGCCGCCCATCGCCCGTTCCGTCGGAGTGTCAGGCCGACGCCGACGCTCCTCCGGCAAGATCCAACCGCCTACGGTGCTCCCTTCCGTTTGATAGGACATTTATTTGGGCGGCTGGCAGCTCGCTAGGGTTTGAACTATGAAGACGATCCAAGACTACCTTGCTCGCTCCAAGTCCAAGGTCCCTCCTTCTCCTCTCTTTCTTCTCCGCCCCAAAAGATTTTTTTCTTCCCCTCCGCTCAGCTTAGATGCTGAATCCGCATATGATTCGCAGTACCTACTTTGAGCCTCCCAAGCTGTATTCATGGAGTATCCTCTATGCATGCACTATTGCACTGAATCAACCTTGCTTAGTTGTTCGATAGGATTAGCAGAAAAATCATCAGCTTTGCTTAATTGATCCATAGAATTACAAGAAAATTTATGTTTCTCGTTCCTTGGACTGGGCTTTATATATCTCTTTATATCTATATAATCAGTCCCTTAACTCTTGAAACCGGGTAAAACCTGTACCTCCATCCTCTTTAACAGTGGTTTTACCCAAATAGGGGATGAGACCTGCTTGTCATAGAGGATCACGGTTCTTCATCCACCGCCCACCATTCTCCAAATCATCGTTTGTCTTATGGGCCCACCGTTTATTCTCAATGACAAGTGGACCTCACCACCTATGCTGGTCAAAACCATGCAAACGGAAACAAGATTTATCCTGTTTTGTGATTTTGAGGTATGAGTTGTATCTGGTTTTTCAGTTGAAGTGATGAGAATTAGCCCAAGTGAAAATCCAGGGACATGAAAAACAGACTTTTTCCATGGAATTATCATCTTTCTACTCTCATTGTTTCTCAGTGCCCCTGTTGCTTATTCTACTTTGCAGAATTTAGAGTTGGTTGTGAAAGATGACATCCCTCTGAGAGCTGCCAAAGACTCACCTGCTGCTCCTGATTCCAGTCATGCTATCGAAGAAGAATATGTTAGTAAGAGAAAACTGACATCGAGTGTGTGGAAAGAATTCAAGAGGAAGAAAATTGACAGCAAGTGGAAAGCCGAGTGCCTATGGTGCCATAAGAGGCTCGGAGGGGACACTAAAAATGGCACCAAACATTTGCATGATCATCTCAGCAAATGTCCTCGTCGCAGGAGTAATAAAGTCAGCAAGGCAGCTCCCTCTAAATATACAAAGGATACTGACGAACCCACTGTTGCTTCTTTAGAAAGCTCCACCTTTAGCCAGGATGTTGCCAGGATGGAGCTTGCAAGAATGATTATCTTGCATGAATATCCTTTGTCTATTATGGAGCATTATGGTTTCCAAAGGTTTGTTAGGTCTCTTCAACCATTGTTCCAGCTGGTTCCCAACATCAGTCTTAAGAAGGATGTTATCAGCATTTATGAGACAAAGAGGGTCAGAGTCAGGGAAATTTTGTGGGAGGCTCAAGGTCGGATTGCAATAACAGCCGATATATGGACATCGGATGATCAAAATAGAGGTTTTGTGGCTGTCAGAGCTCATTTTGTTGACCAATCCTGGACACTTCAGAGCCGTCTACTGAGGTGTGTTACTTTTTTTTATTTTTTGAGTGCATAAATGTGTGTACATATATTTTCATATATGGTTGCAGTTTTCTTGGTCCAAATTTCTATTCAGACTATTTTTATGTAAAACTTATTGTGCCTTGATTGCCACATGCAGCTTTGTACATGTGCCATGGCCGCATACAGCTCAAGCAATTTCTGAAATTCTGTCTTCTTGTTTGAACGATTGGAATCTTGGAAGGCGGATATCAATGGTGATGGCTGATGATTGTTCT
Organism: Oryza coarctata; assembly: GCA_030770085.1. Taxonomy (NCBI): domain Eukaryota; kingdom Viridiplantae; phylum Streptophyta; class Magnoliopsida; order Poales; family Poaceae; genus Oryza; species Oryza coarctata. The sequence goes on from CM061471.1 coordinate 140,967, forward strand.
ACAGATGATACAGTTACAGGGCTCCTAAAGCAAAGGGTGGATACCGAACAATTTCTGTTAGGTGGGTTATCGCTGAACATGAGATGCTGTGCCTATGTGCTAAGTAGAATCGCCAATAGTTGCCTGGGTGTGATGGGAGATGCTGTTAATAGGATCCGCGCCAGTGTTGATTTCTGGACAGCAACAACTGAAAGAGATGTAGTGTTTGTCGATGTTGCTCGTGGTTTGAATGTTAATCTCGACAAGAAGTTAACTCTTGATTGTAATAATAGATGGAACTCTACCTTATCCATGCTCAATGTTGCCATAAGCTACAAGCAAGTCTTTGATCACTTAAGGCGAATAGAGGAGCAGTATATTTGTGCTCCTTCTGATGATGACTGGAAATTAGCAAAAGAGGTCAGCAGTAAGTTGAAAGTGTTCTGTGACATTGCAGAACTGATTTTGGAGGCTAAGTATGTTACTGCTAATATGTACTTCCCCAAGATTTGTGGAATTCGGATGGCCATGAGGAGATGGCCTGGGTGTGAGGATGAACTGATAGGAAGGATGACAAATGAAATAGCCGAGTTGTTTGAGAAATATTGCGTTGAAGTGCATGATCTCATGGCTGTGGCAACTGTCCTAGACCCCAGATATAAGCTTGAGCTACTGCAGTTTTATTTCCCCTCAATTTTTGGTGACGAGGCATACAATGAGATCAATAGAGTGCGACTGCTCTGTTATGATTTGGTCAAACAGTATCAGGGTCCCCAATCAAAAGTTGGTGCTATGCAGCCTTGTAGGGGTGAGGAAGAAGATCCAGATCAGTTATCTAGCTTCGATCTATATATCGCTTTCAAGTTTTCCAGTGCAGATGTCAAGTCAGAACTAGACAAGTTCTTGGACGAGCCTGTTATCCCTAGAACAGTAGACTTTGACATATTAGATTGGTGGAAGATTATGGGGAAGAGGTATCCAACTCTGCAGATGGTAGCAAGAGACATTTTGGCGGTTCCTGTCTCAAGGGTAGTTTCTGAATCGGCGTTTTGCATTGCTGGAAGGGTTTTGAGTCCACAGCGAAGCAGGCTTTTACCTGATACACTGGAGGCCTTGATGTGCTCACAAGATTGGCTTCGTGCAGAAAACAAAGGTGTTTGCCTTGTATTATTGTTATTGTCTAGTAATGTTGATTTCATCAAGTGAAGAGGTGAGAATGCTGATTGCTTGGTTGTGATTTTGTGAAACATGCAGGTGCAGGATCGTCAGGGCTCTTGAGCTGCCTCACTTGCCTGGAAGATGCTGATGTAACTACAAAGGTACGTGTGGTGAAATTCACCTCTTTAGAGTCTTGTCGAACACAAGAGATGAATAGTGTTAATGAGTGTTATTGTTTGGGAATTTTGCCGTATGCAGGAGTGAAGTTTGGACGCCTGTTGATTGTTGGCCGCAAATATGCTGAACTTGATCTCGCACATTCACCAATCACCAGCTGAATTAAAGCGCTGAGATCTGGGTTAGATTTTTTTGGTTTATCTGATGAGTATTGTGGGTAAGGAAGGTGGTGTGTATCTTGGAATTGTGAGGTGTCTACTAAATGAAGCAGGCATTCAGTTGATCATTCTTTTCAGGAAAGATTGTAAATTCTTTGCGTAAGCTTGCTGTTGTAACTGATGACCGTAGTGACCATGTATGGGAGATTAGGAGATTAGGCAGTATGTGGTGAACCGCGTAGAAGTAGAACTCTGCAGTAGTATCCTGTTAGTATTGCTAGAAATGACTGGATTAGAGGGGTTAAATTAATTTTGTGTAGCTTTGAGGAAGGAGGCTCTGGTGCTGTGTATAGTTAGCGGCGGAGTTTGGTGAGCACCGTACCAGTTTGGAGGAGAAAGAAGAAGAAGAGAGAAGAGAATATTGTTTTACTCCGACTAGTTTGTTTGCCTTTGCCTGCAGTGGGAGGGTGCGTGCGTGAAACGGTGACCCAGCCACAGAAGCAACCACTTACTTGGCCGGTTAAATTAACCAGCAGTTTGCTGGCTAATACGTGGTACTAAATTAGATTACTAGCAGTATATTGGTGGTGCATGCAGATGCAGTAGGCGTGCGTAATTCATCTTGCTTCTCGATCTTCTTCCTTCCTCGTGCAATTGCGCTTCGTGCATCCATCTTGTCGATTCCTTGCACATATTTACACACGCACGCTTAGGCTTACGCATAGCCTTAGCTTGCTTGTGAAATAGAGCATGGAATAATATCGCATCGAAGGCATGCATGCAAGCTATCTATCTACAGCCGCAGCTGCAGCTGAAGAAGAAATCGTTGTCGTGCTTGCTAATTAGCTTGCTTGCACTGTTGGAAGGTCATTCAATGATCCATATATACTAATCCTAGCTAGCTAATAATGAAATCAAACCTCAGAAGCTAACTGCTACTGCTGCTTGTTCGACCATCTTTCATGCATATATATATATATATATATGCTAGTACTAGCAAGCTGCTTCAATTCTTGGCTAATACTCCAAGAAATTAACTAAAACGATCGACATGGCAGCGGAAAGGACGGCCGGGATGCGGCCGGAGATGGTGTTCTTCGACGTGGAGACGACGGCGCCGTCGTCGTCACCGGATCATCAGCGGCTGCTCGAGTTCGGCGCCATCGTCGTGTGCCCCCGCAAGCTGGTGGAGGTGGACAGCTACCACACGCTCATCCGCCCGGCCGACCTCTCCGCCGTCTCCAAGCGCTTCACCATGGCCGACGACGTCGACGTCGCCTCCGCGCCGCCCTTCGAAGAGGTGGCCGACCGCATCTTCGACGTCCTCCACGACCGCGTCTGGGCGGGCCACAACATCCAGCGCTTCGACTGCCACCGCATCCGCGAGGCCTTCGCCGCCATCGGCCGCCCACCACCGGAGCCCGTGGCGGTTGTCGACTCGCTCAACGTGCTGGCGCAGGACTTCGGGCGGCGCGCCGGCGACCTGAAGATGGCGACGCTGGCGTCCTACTTCGGCATCGGAAAGCAGAGGCACAGGAGCCTGGACGACGCCCGCATGAACCTGGAGGTGCTCAAGCACTGCGCCACCGTCCTGCTGCTCGAGTCCAGCCTTCCTCCGGGCATGCTGGGAGGTGCCGGTGCCGGTGCCGGCGCCGTCACGAGGAAGAGGAGCAACGGCGGCACGGTCAACAATGTGCCACCGTCGACGCCGGCCACCTTGAAGCTGAACCACCAAGAGATGATCACTAATGATAATCCAACTGTGATGAGTAAAAGGAAGCAGCAGCGGCGGCGGGGAGGCGGCGGTGGGTCGGCGTCGTGCAAGAGGGACATCGTGGGAAGGGTGGTGGCGGAGAGGCCCAAGGAAGCAACGACGGCGATGGCGGCAGCGAAGCCATGCTTCCACATGATCCTCAGGCACTCCAGGACCATCCTCAGATAGTGCATATTGATAGTCATCCATCATCATTCATCCAATCTAATATTGCTGCTGCTAACTCACTCTCTCTTTCTTTCATTGGCATTGCTCGATCGACTGGGGTTTATTTATTTGTTTCGGGGGGAAAGATCGATCGGTCGATTTGAGACATTATTCTTTTCCCTTTGTTCCTGGGCATATCACCAGTTTAATTCATTCTTCTTCGTTAATACTCCACTGGCACTAGGTAGGTTTGATTATTCAACTGCTCGTCTTGCCTGTACTGTGCATATATGTCTGTAATTCTGTTTATACACCTACCTACCTCTGTATTCAACTCAAGCCTTCATTTCTAATTGTAAAGTGTCCATTCATTGATTCCTTCAGTCACGTAGTCTAGGGCTGATTCCTGGATAATTGTACTATGTGTATTGAATCGTCTTAACCTCCTGGGGCTGAGTTGATTAGGCCTTCCTTTTTGTCTCACGAGCAGTGCTTAGCCTCAACAATACTGGTTACATGCACACACAGTGCCAATCACGAGGCAGAGCCGAGCACTCACTTCATCTTACATTTAGCCTACATCATGCATAACAATCATCAGCCCACATGAGGCGACGATATGCATGCCAACGCCAACATGACTACACTTCATCCCACAACAATCAGTATGCATGCCAATTGAATTAGGGATGAAATGAACCACCAAACTCTTGGCCTTTTTGCAGCATATTCATCTTATCACACAAATAGCTCAGCAACAGTACGGAATTGCAGGAACAGAGCACGAGCAGACTAATGAGGATTTTTCACATTGATTACATCTTACATGCCAGTACACGACAGTATTTACAGACTGACCGACATGGACCTGTTACAACCTTTTGTACACACACAAGATATAGCTACAGACGGACCTCATTTATGTACATCCGAAAGCTCTCTGCGATTGTGCAGTTTCAAAAGCCACAATCAGAAGGGCAATGCCAACTCAACTCAACAAAAAGAAGCCTAAAAGAAACTAATTATGCCCTCCTCGGCACACTGAAAATTTACAGGTTTTGGTAGCAGGGTAGCGTTAGGATCAATTGAGGATGCTGGAATGCTCAGGCAAAGGTGACTGCACAGTGGGGCTCCTGGTTCCCACAAGCAAAACCTTCAATTCTAACTTTTGGGCTGCTCGCCCCACAAGATGGAGAACCTACTTCAGCTCTTCCAGAAGATTTTTTGCCGAAAGAACTCCCTAAAGGAGAAAAGGAAGGTATGTTTTTACCAAACTGTGGATCATGGACAATGGGGTTGTTAGCGCGCACAGGAGGTGAGCCACAGAAAAAGCCCACCTGGCTGCTCGAATCAGTATCAACATCAGGGTCATTCTGAAACAGGAGACAATTGGAGAATTATAAATTCAGAATATGGAGACACAAATAGCTAGCACAATTTGACAGTTTACGGACAGCAGCAAGAAGCTACGGGTAAAGCACCTTACTGAGGATGAGGTCAAGGACATCAGAAGCAGGGTCAGATCTGTACACCGGTAATGTCCTGTAAATAAGAAGCACACAAAGGTCAGCAATGACCCCAAGTCATTATGTGAAACATATATTTTGTTGCCAGATGTGAACTGCTGTGATGCCCATTGCTCGATTTGTCACTACATGCATCGTGTACTCACTGTCATTAGTAGAGCATAGGCACTGGTGTGCATATATGGTAGAATATTTTGCATGAAAGAATATTTTGTCAACTATTAAATTGAATTAAAATTATAGGCTGTGTTGTGGTATGACTATTGGTACCGCATGTGCATCAATTTTGGTCAGCTCCTTCCTTGGAGCGAATGCATTGCATCCAAGTGTACAACATGATACTGCCATAACGTATATGCGGAAATAAATTGCACATATTGTAGCAACAAAAGATGGCTCATGCTCATATAAAATGGGTTGGTTAAGGTTTGGGGTGGACCTATTGACGGTGTCTGGTAGGAAAAGAGGGTGGGGGGACGCGCGGCAAGGCCTGGGGCAGATAAGCTTGGCGGGCTGGGAATCCATCTGCCAAAATCTTGACCTTCGGTCAGGCATGGGGTCTACTCTCCCTCCTCCAGTGCTGAACTTGGTCGAGTAGTGTTCCATGTCTTTCTCTGCCTCCTGAGTGTGTAGCAGAGATCTGAAACAACAGAGGAAGGGATGAAATTGACATGTCGCGAGCTTTACTTGTTGATTTCACAATCAATCTTTGATCCACTATATAGTAGTACGATGTTGATATTGATAGTAAACTACTAGTGGCGGTAGTAGTAAACAGCAGGGAAATTGTTGTTACTACTAGGGAAAAAAAGGGAATTGCATGCACACGGACGTTGGGTTAGGTTAAAATACTGAAATAATAATAATAATAATAATAGTTACAAAAAAGAAAAAAAAAACAAAGGATCCTAGAGAGGATCTCATGAGAGCGGACCTGAAGCCCCAGATTTTTTTGGGAACAAAATGAGTAAACTAGTGTTGTTAGTACTAGACCAAAGGAGTAGAGAAGGTTAGGGAAAATTAAGAGGAAAAAACATGTAGATGTCTAGGGTTAAGGGGCAAAGAGAAGAGGTGAGAGGGGTGAGAAAAGAAAGAGGGTGTGCGTTCCCGTGAATGCTCACCGGTGGGCGAGGCGGCAACGCTGATCGCAGGATGGATGGAGATCGGCGCAGGCGGCGCGAACTGGAGAGGGCTAGGGAGATCCTAGAGACTAGGGCGCAAGGAGGCAAGCTGGTGTTGGTCTGGGCATACCTCCTACTTACTCTTCCACCGCACCGCCTTCCTTCTTCTTCTCCCTCCTCGGATTTCTCCTCCACTTCCACCGCCGCCGGCAGAGCCCAACACGGCCAACCGGAGAAAACCAATAAAAAAAAGAAGGAATAATTTCTTCTTCTTATTAGGAGGAGTATAAGTTTGTTGGGAGTCACCATGACCCGACCCTGACTTTTACTAGGGGCGGGGCCCAGGAGTGTATGACGCGTGGGACCATGGCCCGCACGTCAGATGGTCCCACAAGGCAAGCAGCCTCCGGAGTCGGGAGTGTACGAGACAGCTTAGTCCTGTGTTGCCCCAAATCCAACCATACCAATGGTCATGCTCTGAGGACCTCTTATCAGGTGGGATAGGAGCAAGCTATCCTTTTTCTTTACTTCTGTTTAATGCCAGTATAGTAATATTACTGTCCATTGCTGCATTTTTTGTTCTTGTGAGGAATAATCGTTGGGAAGATACGCAAGTGGCTTTGATCTTGTTCCTTACTTGGCTGAAGTTGACCTTCCACTGAACACTTATTTTTCTTATTGTAGGTTCTGTTTAAGCATTTGCAAGACAAACTCACTATTACTGAGGTGTGCCAATTGATTAAATGAAAACCGCGCTGTTCCAGCGCAGCCTAAACAAAAAAATATATTATCTTCAGGAGGATCTCCATCATCGTCCACTCTTATCTTTTATCACATCGAGAAATTCCATTGGAACTTTATAATAGCCTCGCTAAGTATCATAAGGACTAATATCATCGTTTCGCCTTCGCTGATGGCTACCATGATCGTACATGGTTGCCGCATTGACATCAAACTCTATATTTTGGCTGTCTTTAAAAGGGCAATGGCAAATATTACCATTTATGTCCTTGTCGTGTCTCATTGTCAGGCTCAAGTGAGAAATGCCATGCCCACCATTAGCCTATACGAAAAAAGAAACACATAAGTAGAAGTAACACTTATTAATGGCCTTGATATAAGAGACGTTCTCATCGGTCCTTGAAGAGAGGGCATCAACATGGGCAACACCTCTTACCAATCTAACTTCTAGATGGGATGTATTTCTATGCCTTAAAAATTGAATAGAGTAAAATTTTGGTCGAATATAATGTCTCTAAACCTAGGTTCTCTGAATAAAACACAAGCCACTTGGATCTGTAATATCCACACCTTAAGAGCATAAGTTTTTTAAAATTTAACCTATATCCCTATGTTTTGTTGGAACATTTGTATAATTTTTTACATCTATTGTTCTACTACTGCTCCACCTTAGGTATATAATCAAATGTGATTTTTTTTAAAAAGGGACGCATAGGTTGGGGAAAAAAGAGATAATCATATACTAATTCGTTATCAATCGTAGCTAATATTATTAGATATAATCTTATTTTATTTTGGTTTAATCCGATTTATAAAGATTATATGTAATAAAGTTAGTTATAAAATTGATAGCTCGATCCGTATTAACCAGTATTAATCTTTATATATTCTTTTAAATCTTTATCGGTAAGGCAGCTGGTAGCACGAATTTATATCGGTAAATTGGTTGGTTTAATTTTTTATATCTTCTTTATCTAAATTGGAACGTTTATATCGGACAATTTTCGCGTCAGTAGACAATCTAGCGTGTAGGGGACATATTGGTCATCTCATATCGCCGCGCCTGGGCGGGGTGGAAGACGCGTTTCATTTGAGCGGGCGCGTGTGGGGTCCGCTTGGCAGAGACAGCGCAGCGGGGGCCAGCGTGATCCGTCGTCGTGAGGTGGGAGGAGTGGGACGCGTGCACACTACGCGACGCTAACTGACGCGTGGGGCCCTTCCTCTCCGTCCGTCGTTCCCGGTCGGTCCCCGTCCCCGTCCCCGGCGATGGCCTACCTACAAATAGCAAGGAAGGAGGGGGAGGAGACCACCACACCACTCCCCTCTGTTGGTTTTGAGATCGAAAATTTGAGATTTCCCTCCCTCCCTGGCCCCAAAACCCTAGTCCCCGCCTCCGCCGCCATGCCTGATCTCCCCTGCGACGGCGATGGCGTCTGCATGGTCTGCCGCGCCGCCGCCCCTCCCGAGGTTGATCTCCTCCAATGCTCCACCTGCGCCACCCCGTGGCACTCCCCATGTCTCTCCAAGCCCCCCGCCCTCGCCGACGCCGCCCAATGGACTTGCCCCGACTGCTCCGGGGACCCCACCAACGCCCCCGCCCCGGCCCCTGCCCTGCTCGCCCCTGGGGACGCCGGCCAACTCGTCGCCGCCATCCGCTCCATCGAGTGCGACCACACGCTCTCCGACCTGGAGAAGGCGCGCCGCCGCCAGGACCTTCTCGGTGGCGCCGCGCCCGCGGGTGCCGACGCCGATGATGACGAGGGGGACGACGTGCTCGAGGTCATCGGCAAAAACTTCAGCTGCGCCTTCTGCATGAAGCTGCCGGAACGACCGGTCACCGTGAGTACTACTCCTCTACTTTTGCTTCCCCCCAACCTAATCCCCCGTTCCTTCTCCTAATCCTCTTGCTTGCTTTGCTATGTATATATCCTCGATCCTTTCTGCTCGCTGTTTCCTTAATTTATCTTACACGAACAAATCTGTGCTTTCTCTTGCCAAGTATTAGTACTATCTTGTTATATTAATTTATCTTAATGGTCGGGTTGGGTGCTACTCCGGCTGATGAGGGGGGCTATCCCATCTATGCACACATTTATTGATTAGAGCTGTATCATATCTGTTTACCCGTGAATCAGATCATCTTATTCTGAGTTGACACTGTCTTTTATCCATTTCTGTTAATTTATATTACAATTCCTGTTACAGTTTAAGGTTTCTAACTTGTCAAAATGTGTTAATCATATACCATTTCTAGATGATACTATTTGTTTGCTTTAGCACCGCTATGTCATTTCTTATGTTCACCGCATACACGCGCTCATGCATCTACTGCATCTATATATGTTTGTTCTAGGTCAGAGGCCTAATTTATGCTACAATCCCAATAACAGAACAAGTCTTCTAAAAAAGGCATCCACATAACCTGCTTAGGCGCTAGGCTCACATCCTCCTGCCTCGCTAGTCTAACTGATTATCCCGTCAGTTCACATGTTTATTCTCTTGGCCTTTATAATATCCGAGTATCTGTTAATCGGATCATCCTATGTGCATCTCGGAGTTTGCGCTAACATTTATTTACTTCTATTAAGTAAAACTGCAATGCCCGTTACAATTAAGGTTTCTAACTTGTTAAAATGTGTTAATCGTGTACCATTTCTAGATGATAGCTGTGTTCTTTGGCTACTGGTATGCCATTTCTTATTTTCATCACACACGCACATCTATGCATTTACTGCTTACGTGCTATAGAAAGATAATGAAAAATGCGTTCTAAAAGGGCATCCTTGTGACCAGCTTAGGTGATCAGTCTAACTGATTATCCCATCAGTTCACATGTTTATTGCCTGGAGTTGTTATCATATCTGATTACCAATGTACCAGACCATCTTACGCACCTCTTTGAGTTGATGCTAACATTTCTTTATTTCTTTTAATTGAAACTGCAGTGCTTGTTACAGTTTAATGTTTTTTAAACTTGTTGAACACATCAATTGTATGCCCTTTCTGGATGATAATTATTTGCTTTGGTAATGGTGACCAGTATGCCATTCCTATTTTTCACCACGTGCACTCATTTACTATGCCTAGATATGTTTGTTTTAGGTCATACCAAATCCAGCCTACGATTCTGATAATGCAACCAGTGTTCTAAAAAGGCATCCACGTAACCAACCTAGGCTCTAGGCTTACAACAGCCTGCCTTGCCAGTCTAGCTCATTATATCGCCCGAGCAACTGCCTAATCAGTGACTAGACATATGTATGTGGTGCAGCTAGCTTCTATTGCCTTTCTGTGCTTGTTCTTCTGGATTGATGCAATATCATGCATTGTTAAAGTGGTATTGGTTTAACCTTCCAGTTTCTGCACATAATTCTTGTTTTTATCCATGCCGTGTATGTATGTAAAAGTTCCTGCTATTCTGTCAATTTATTGGACAATTTTTTAGTACTGTTTCTAACCATCAGATTCTACTTGTCTTGGGCAGACACCATGTGGCCATAACTTTTGCTTGAAGTGCTTCCAGAAATGGATTCACAGTGGAAAAAGGACATGTGGTAAATGCCGGGCACAAATACCAGCAAAAATGGCAGAGCAGCCCAGAATCAACGCAGCATTAGTTTCAGTTATCCGGATGGCTAAGGTTTCAAAGAATGCCAACTCATCTGTCTCAGCAGCTGCCTATCATTACATACGAAATGATGATAGACCTGACAGGGCTTTTACAACTGAAAGGGCTAAGAAGGCTGGAAAAGCTAATGCTTCAAGTGGCCAGATCTTTGTGACTATCCCACCTGACCATTTTGGCCCCATCCTTGCAGAGAATGACCCCAAAAGAAGCATTGGTGTTCGGGTTGGGGATACATGGGAAGACAGACTTGAGTGCAGGCAATGGGGTGCTCATTTTCCTCATGTAGCTGGTATTGCTGGCCAGTCCACATATGGTGCTCAGTCGGTAGCCCTCTCGGGTGGGTATGCCGATGATGAGGACCATGGGGAATGGTTTCTATATACTGGAAGGTTAGCAAACTTGACCATTTGCTATCATTCTGTTTTTCTCACTGATCTCTAATGTGAGCAATTTCTGTACATTCTATAATATAATCTATACTTTTACAGTGGTGGAAGAGATCTAAGTGGGAACAAGCGTACAAACAAAGAGCAGTCCTCAGACCAGAAATTTGAGAAGTTGAATGCTGCTCTTCGAATTAGTTGCCTAAAGGGTTACCCTGTTAGGGTGGTGCGGTATGTTCTTTCTGCCATGATTATACTTTGCAGTATAATCTTTAGGAGAAATGTTGTGTCTGAGTAAGTTGTAAAACCTTTGTAATCTGTGCTTTCCATCACCAATCTTGCTGTAGAAAGATATTCCCTTTGTCCCACTGAATAAGGCGCGGCCAAACTTGGCATGGTCTCTAAAACTAATAGTTTGCTTTGAATTTCTCCTATACTATAATGTTTGTAGCAACAAAATCATAACCATATGAAAGTGAATTCAAATGTCAATCGGACAATATTATTTTTATCAAATAAAATTTAATTTATATTACAATAGTTGTTGGTCAAATATTTCAAGAGTTGAATCTTGAAATGCGTGTGCGCCTTATTCAGTGGGATGGAGGGAGTAATTCTGATCTGCTGCTGCTGTGGTTATGTAGATATTTGTTGGCTCTCGAAACAGATAATTTTTGTAGGACTACTACTTTTGCTCTATGGAGTTACTGTCTAGTGTATATATTCATTCTCTTTTGTTTGTTTGGTTGTTATAGATGATTCAAATATATATCCTTTTCACTATTCTGATGATTTATAGTTTGTCATGCTCTCCTACCTGATTACATTCTCTTAAAGGTCCCACAAGGAGAAGCGTTCTTCATATGCTCCTGAACGTGGTGTGAGGTATGATGGAGTTTACAGGATCGAGAAATGTTGGAGGAAGATTAGTGTTCAGGTAATGCCATTCTCTTGTGCATGGCGTTGTGAATATTGCTTTCTAGTTTTGTGCTTTGCAGTTGTTCATCAGTTGATAATTCTTCTTATTGGAAACATAATGGATATTTTGCTTTGTCTTGTCTTAGGGTAAATTCAAGGTTTGCAGGTATCTCTTTGTACGATGTGACAATGAACCAGCTCCCTGGACCAGGTTTGTTGAAATGCTTACTTTTGACTTGAGAGATGCCCATTGTTCATTTGAACAACACAATTTGTTCACGCTGACATTGTGTTATTTGGTTTTAAGTGATATTTATGGTGACCGTCCGAGGCCACTACCCAAGGTTGATGAGCTGAAAGGTGCAACAGACATATCAGAGAGGAAAGGAACTCCTTCATGGGACTTCGATGTATGTATATGTTTCTTTTTGGTGCCATATCATCATACTATGACCATTATGCTACCACTCACCATTGATTTCTATTGATTCATACCAGAAGGAAGAAGGCTGGAAGTGGGTGAAGCCTCCACCAATCAGCAGGAAGCCTAACCTATCAGGGGATCCTGAAACTGACAGGCAAATCCGGAGGGTTGCAAAGCGTGCCCAGATGTCTGTGGCTGAAAGGCTGCTGAAAGGTTCTTTCCGTTGCATGCTTATTACCTAGATATGCAATTATTCACCATTGCAACTTGTGCTTGTAGGTTAGAAGCACTGGAAGTTACTCATGCTAGATTGGTTTATGTTTCCTGCAGAATTTGGATGTTCCATTTGCCGGCAAGTGATGAAGGAACCACTTACAACTCCATGTGCTCATAACTTCTGCAAGACATGTTTGATTGGGACATATAATAGCCAATCATCTATGAGGGAGAGAAGCCGGGGTGGGCGGACTCTAAGGGCACAGAAGATCGTGAAGAAGTGCCCTTCATGTCCAACTGATATTTGTGACTTCCTAGAGAACCCACAGGTAGAACAAGATTAGGTTTGCTGAAGCATGCTATTACATGTAAATTCTCTCTTGCTCATGCTTGGCTTTCTTTGCTTCTTTCAGATCAATCGAGAGATGATGGATTTGATCCTTTCCTTGCAAGGAAAGGCTGTTGAAGAAGGTGATGCCAAAACAAGCTCAGATGTTAGCAATGGTGCTGAGTCGTCTGGAGATGATGAAAACAATGAAGCTTTAGAGAAGGAAGAAGATGATAGCAGCTTGAATGTTGATCCAGATGCTAATGATGATGGCAAAGTGGTCAAGGCTGTGGTTGAGACGAAGGAAGAAAGCTTGCAGCCTAAGAAGAGCAAAGGAGAGGACGAGAAAGGACAAGGTGACAAGAAGACAAAGGACAGTGCTGATGTGGTGGACATTGCGGTTGAAAAGAAACAGGTGATGAAGCGAGGCTCTGAGAAGGGTGAGAACAAGCAGGAAGGTGGTCAGCAGGCAAGGAAGCGCAAGGGGGGCACTGTTGCCACCAATGATGGTAAAAGGATGAAAACCGGTGGTGATGCTATGGAGACAGCAGCTGAAGAGGATGCTCCCCTGAGCGGTGGCACTCCTGTGAAGCGCAGCAGGAAGAGCGGTGAGGTGGATGCTGAAGGCGGTGGTGGTAGTCCTGTTGTGAGCAGCCCTCGCAGAGTGACGAGGAGCAGCGCAAAGGCTAGCAGTGAAGCCGATGGTAGCCCTGTGACAAGGACCAGGAGGGCTACCCGGGCTGAAGCCGCCTGAATGAAGGTGGCTGGCTGTAGAGGGGAAGACGGAGGAGCGCCTGAGCCATGGCGGAAGCTGAAGCCAACTTTTGGGGTCGTATATTCTATCTATTTAGTAATTTAGGCCGTTTGCCTTCTGCTGCTCTAACTCTTTTTATTCACTAATGGGGAACTGGAACTGCCGCGATGTGCTTTTCGGTTGGGTTGGTAGTTGAAGGAATATACTTATATACAGTAGTTGTGGAGTGTCTTACCCGTATGGATGATGGGTGCTCATCGTACTCTTTTCCAAGTACTGGCGTGGTTTGCCTTGTTATTGTTTCTTGCTGCTTAGGCTTCTCAAGTTTTGCCTAGAATCAGCACACCATTCACATTTTTTGCCGGTTTCGATCATGGACCATGTACGTGAACCATGTTATCTCCAACAGTTCCTGTTCTGTACAATTTCCCCATGCATGTTGTGATATTCATCCAGTCACGGATGCATGGGCATGAAATGAATCAACGCGAGTTAATCTGACAAGAATGTACTTTGGGCGGTCAGTCTCAATCAAGGACTCAACTACTCAACTCATCCACTGTACAGGTTCCACTTCTCATCTCTCACACAGTTAATCACGCGCACACACTTGTTGCTCTACTACATGATGATGAGTACCACAGTTCACAGCTCCATACACAGGGCAAAACTGATGATCCCTCGTAATTTCAGTGGAGCATGCCTTGCCTGGCACAGCCTCACACTCATCGTTGCACTCTCAGACAGGCCACAACTTTTGCTCCGTGATGATCAAATAAATACTTGGCAAAACTGGGAATTTCCTAGTTTATTACAGCTTCTTGTGCCTCCAGTTAGTGATTAGGTTTGCTCCAAGGTCGGACGGCAAGTCGAGTTCGCGGTGCTGATTGAATTGCTTTCTTGGTTTGGGGAGGCTGACGGAGTTCCATCTTTAGTGTCCAAGCTGATGAGCGACCTATTTCTCCCAGCCCTAGACCGCACATTGTTCCCCACAGGAAAAGGCTCCTGCAATAATGTATAAACCGCCAGGTGAATCATTTTATATGCGTGTTTAGTGTATGCTACAAGCACTAGGAATTCCCAACAGAAATTCATACCTGTTCTCCTGCATTTGGACCATCTTTGTGGAAAAGCATAGGTCGACACCATTTGTCTTCATTCATCAGGCTAGAATTCTGAAAATGAGCAATCAAAGCACTCCTTCCTTGAATCCGGGCATATGCCAGTGATGCCACCTTTTCACTATTGAATTTCTCCCATTTCTTGCCATTAAATGTCTGCATCAAATGTCAAGTCCAATTAATCCTAAGCACATGCCAAGGGAAAACTGGTACTGCTCTACAGGACAGAAATACTCTTTAAAAATATTTTTCTCCCATGAAAAAGAATACAACAGAATAATAAAAATACTGTTGCTAAAAAATATATCATATGCTATGCTCTATTAACTAGTAATGCATGGTATATATACCTTACAAAATGGAATTATGTGCTGCGGATCAGTCATATTGATAAAAGCATAGCCCACGTTACATTTATTCTGAGAAAAGTGAACATTGCAAAAGTCAGTCCCTGAAATTGTACTTACAATTGCAATCTTTTACACTTAGAAAAAAACAGACCTTAAAATCAATTGGAAGATAGATGAAATCATAGGTTCGACGGTGGCTCTCATCAATGACAGCCAAAAGCAGCTTGCAGTTGTACCTGTTGATCACATCAAGTATGATTGAGTCCACAAAAGAAAAAAAAAACCTAAGTAATGTGCAAGACAACTGGCAACCGGTGGCAAGATGTGCAAAACCTACTTGTTTGGTATGTTTTTTATCATCAGGGTGGTGCGTGAGTCTTCCCCCTTTGCTATGCGGTCAATGTCAAGCTCAAATTGCCGTTTGTTTTCAGATTGTGCAGCATTTCCATCATGTCTGCGACTCCTCATCCAATCATTAGTAGCATCGTATGAAGTGGAAACATGGATCATAGGATTCCGACCATTGATTGCATGGCACATTTGCTGAAGGGATTGAAATCCAGCACCAACTGGGGAGAACATGGCCTCCCTAAAATTTCCTCTGCTGGATGCAAAGACAGATAATTCCGATGGATATAACTGAGAGCTACCATGAGACCCTATGCTTCTGAGAGATCCTGGATGAAAGGAGTGCACATTCCCGAAACCACCACCATTGTCAGGAGCTGAACCCAAGTGATGCTGGTCCATGGGATAAGAACCTGTGTTCAGCATGTGAGGTGGCACACCAGGATAACTATGCATGTGCATTGGGTGCTGCAAGTTTGACCACAGTATTGGAGCCGAGGGAATTTGTGGAAAAACATTTGTGTGGCTCCAGGTGTAGTGATGTCCATGAAGGGGGCAACTTCCAATTTCAGTAAAGCCAAATGCTGCAAAAAACAATTTTTGTGCTGATGAAATTGTAACAAAAAACATCAAGTACAATATTTGGTCAATTCACCAACTATCTCATCCACGATTTCCAAAAAAGGTCACCATTATGTTGTTATGATAATAAAAACAAAGGTTGGTAAAGCCAACAACAAGCAATTCAAGCTGAGAAGTGTAACCTTCATTATTTTGATCAAAAGAATGACCGCAAACACCAGCAGAGCCCACTTTTTGGATATTGTTATCCACTCCATCTTGTCTAGGGCTAGCATTCCTACCACTTACTGTCATGGACTTAGAGCTATTACAAATGCGGTTGTGATGCTCTGGCAATGAACGTGGGTGGAGGGTCTGTATTCCACGTCCAAAGTTTCCTTGACCAAGTGATCCACTAAGATCACCAATAGCAGTTTGATTATTGTGCTGAAGTGTAGATTTAATTCTGATAGGTGAAGATAACATTTGAAGACCAGCTGTAGAGATGCACTGGGTTGGGCTCTCCAATTGTGGGTTAACTGGAGAAAATAAATTATGAAGAGTGCTGTTCTCCTGACATTTGGTGCTCAACTTTCCTGTTTTGACATAAAAAAGGGCAAAATTTTTCATTTTTTTTGGAAATAGGAAATGATCAACAATCTTCAAGATGTGCGAAGTGATATATTGTACCAATGGTCCCAGGTGAAGAGTTTTTAGGTTGGTGAGGCAAATTGTCTTGCTTCCATTCTCTAGAACGTTGCTGCCTCAAGCTGCAAAGTACATAGATAAAATCTTCACCACACTAATCAAATAATACTTTCAAACAATAAATACATGCCCAGTTGGTTTGGCCGTAATGAAAATTTAAAAGGTTTAAGTGATTGACATAGAGTTGATTTCTTATTAGGCTGTTCCATAAAATAAAAGAGCGAAGGGGTCATCCAATAGGTGCATTAGTGGCTGCAAAGCTATGAGAAAAACCGTGAGATACTTTCCTTGCATCTAGGAGTATTTGCATAATTTTACCTAAGAAAACAGCAAGCAACATATTTTCTTATAATATTATCTCATCTCCAAGCGGTAAGCACTTGCAGCATATTGAAAATACTCCTTGACTAACATATTAAACCTATATGAAGGAAGGCAACGATATGTAGCACAAGAATGACAAGATAATGCCAAAAATGGGTAGAAAAATGTCGGCCAAGCAAATTACCAAGATCTTGCCTCTCCATGTTGGCTAAGTTCAACCTTGAACTTTGGGCATGAAATTCCACCCTTATTAAGGTCATGTAGTGCTTCTTCTGCTGCTCTAACATCATAGAACTCTACAAACTTCTTGGTGCAGCTTATAGGAGAGCTGGAAATCTATAAACAACACAATGATTATCATAGTGTGGGGATTTCAATTTTGTAGTCAATTACTCAATTATGACAGTATAATTACCTCCTTCACATCACCATAAACATTAAGTATTTGGAGAAGATCATCATTGGAGATGGAAGAATCAATGTTAGATACCACCAATATTCCCTTATCAATATCCTTGTCTGGAACATTTTCCTAGTAAAATGTGCAACATGACAGCATCAGATATTAAGTGTTTAGCTATTAAACTCATAAAGTGGCATGAAGACAGATTTAGAGCAAAAATAAAAGAGCAAATATATAGCATGTTAGCAAGTAGTGTAATTACTGGAACAACTGCATGGATCACTACTATGTTACAACAGTATTTAATTTTCAAAAATATAATATAAATGACTATCGCATGCTAAAAATAACAAAAATCAATCAATAAATAAGGGGCACGCATGTAAGTTATAGCATGATTTTGTAGCAAGTTAGACTGAAAAATGAAACAAAATAGCATTGCAGAACTAACACAACATGAAAAGGAAGATATATAGGTTGGGTAGCATGCTTAATTCAAAACTACTGATATTATTATGTATACCTTCGGAATGGAAAATTGCACATCAAGTTTCATCAGCCCCAGAGGCTTGCCATGGAGCGCTCTCATTGCATTTTGGGCTGCTCTTATGTCATAATAAGAAACGGTTACAAACCCATGGTGCTTGAAGGAGGTATAGAGCATGCGCATGTCCCCGTATTGCTGGAAGAAAGATATAGATATGTGTGTGTATATGTGTTTGAAAGGATTTGTTTACTACAGTAAAACCAAAATTTGAAATGAAATAAAGAAAAGGTTCAATACCTGAAACAGAACTGTTAGTTCAGAATCCTCGATGTTAGCAGTAATATTTCTGATTACGAGAGTTCGGGAGGATTGTTTATTGGAGTGTCCTGCAGAAAATTGGCTCTTGAAGGATCCATCCTGAACTTTATCACCTTTAATGGAATCATTATTTTCAATTTCCATTCCTCCTCCAGTGCAGAATATATCTTCATCAGCATCATCCTGGTTGGTCGACAGGCCAGTAAATTCAAAGCCATCAGCAATACCCGATATTAAATCATCATCATCAGGAAGGAGATCTCCAATAGTTTGAGCTTCTATCTCTTCCATGGATTGTAAAGGTTCATCACCATCGTAGATGGAGGTATGTGTCCCAGCAGACTGACAAAGAACACCACTTGCCATTTCTCTCGCTGCAGAACATCATGAACGCTTATAAAAGATTAATCTTCAATGAACAATATTACGATTTCTTAAAAAAAACAGTACTTTTGGTTGTAGTGCAATTAAGATGATATCAGATCTTCAAATTCTAGCAACACAGCTTATAGGGAAAAAAAGAAGACAAATGGAACTCACATATACCATGGTATACTTCAGAGAGGGAGCTGGATGAAAGTCCCTTCCCATAACCAGGCACATGTTGATCAGCAGTAGTTGGTTCAACAAAAGCTGTCTCTCTTGTAGACGAGCCAAGCCTTGATATAGGGTTTGTGAGGATCTCACCCCAAGAAAGTGACGGTGAACGTGAAGCATTTTCTTGCCCCATCAAATTGCTAAGGCTAAGGATGTCCAGGCCCTTGAAGGCTTGACCTCCTGGAGTTTCCAGGCCTCCTGCATGATTTGATCCATTGGGATGGATCTTTTCAAGTGGAGAAGCAAAAACCCACTTGCTCCCTGCCATTAACGAACACAGTCAGTTCCTGAAGAACTATTTAACCTGTCACCATATTATAACCGTCAACACATGTGTCATATGATAAATTGATCATGTCATTAATATGGAACTGTGCTAAATTAACTGTCCCAACTAATTCCTACCAAACTATCTTCGGACAAAATTCCGTAAGCATTCTCCCATAAGTAAAGTTCCTACTCATTCCCTGCTGAACTGTTGCAGTGATATCATTAACTACCAAAATTGGACACTTAATCGCTTTTAGCCAACCGGTGTAGTATCTAGTCTAAACAGGAAATGCCTGGCAGTAAATAATCTGAACTAATAAATTTATACAACAGCTTATAAATTCTGGTTTTAGCTAGTTAGTTAAATTGGTGGCAAAGAACAGGCGGGAAGTGACCACAATAACAAGCAATCACCAATAGCTCCCATAAACATGAAAGGTGAGTTTTTGAACTGTTCTTTGAAGCATAAGTTGGATAAGGCAAGTCAGGAATGGTCTATTTAGGAGACTCTACTAACTACAATGGTAGACTTATTAAGGATATACTAGCCGGAATATAGAAGAGCGCACATAACTGAATAATTTCCATTATGTAAGAAGCAACAACCATGACATAATAATAATCACAAATTTTCAAATGAAGCATGATCCACACCTTTGTGATCCACCATTGACTCTGAATTCCAAAATCCAACTTGCCTCTGCAATGAAGCATGGAAAGGAAAATAATTGAGGTGCTAGAATTTTGCACAAAATCAAAAGAAATCAGTGCCAGGCAGGATGTTTTTCTTGTTTGTTTATTACTGTACCTCTGTAGGGACAAGGTCCTGAGAGAAGAATGATGATGAATCGTCTGACACTGACGTTGGGTCGAATGGCGACAGGTGCCTCCTGTCAATGGCTCCAGAAGCTATCACCATAGGTGCAGTGCAAGAGCCTTTTCCGTCTTGGGTCACTTGGATTCCTGTCTTGTAGTTTCTTCACCGCCTCAATCTCTCAAACTTTTGGCCCCTTTCATCAACTTCCTGCAGAAGGGCAAGAGATCAGCAACAGGGCACCAAAAAAAAAAAAGAAGGCACAAGCAGAGAAGATGCATGCGCCTCAAGGATCAGAGAATAGAGCAACTGCGAGTAAAGATAGCCCATTTCAAGAAGGAGAAATTTCTCTTAAACCAGCAGAGGCTAAACCGAATCAACCCAACCCCCTTTCTCTTAGACTCAAATCGAGCAAGAAGAGAAGGACAAAAAAAAAAGGGTCATAAATGGAGAAAAAGGCAGGGTAAAAGGGAGAAACGAGCAGGCAGTGAGAGGGAGTTTTCCCGGGGGAAAGAAGAGATCGTCGTGATCTCACAATTAAACTTGTGTAAGAAAAAGATGTGATGATTCAGCTTAAGCCTCTACAAATTTTGGCATGAGCAGAGGAAAGGACAAGTATTGGCGACTCACCTCACCTGAAGCAGCAAGAAATCAAGAAGAGGAGGTGGCGCAGCAGTAGCAGGAGGTCGAAAGGGAGAGACAAGATTAATGCGTGCGGCAAAGGGCAAAGTGCAGTAACAGGGAAGAACAGCTGCTTGGGTTAGCGTGGGTTGGGTTGGGTTGGGTTGGGTTGGGGTTATATGAAAGAAATGGTTGCTTGCTGATAATGCAAGTTGCTTCTCCGTGTGCGTAAGGCAGCGATTCCAAAGAAAAGAAGCAAGGAGATGGACATGGGCATGGACGTTAGCTTAGCTTAGCTTAAATAGTTGGAGAAGAGAGGAAACCAACAGGAGACGGGGAACCCTGGCCAGGGGCTTCTTCTTCTTCCCCCGCACTGCAAGCAAACAAGCAAACAAAAGAGACCCCCTCAACCAAAAAACAAATCTTTTTTCGCATTGCCTTGCCGCCGCACGCAAACAAACAATAACGCAAACAACAAGGCGAGCAGGCTCCTATACTCGTATAGTCCTAAGCTATTTACTCTTGTGATCTAGTCTAGCTTGCCTCCCTTCTCTTCTTCCCTTGTTCGGGTCGAGCGGGGGCGGAAAGAAGAAGAAGAAGAAGAGCAGCAAGCTAGAGGCCAACCACTGTTCATCCGTAGCAATCAATTATGGAGCCATAGGAAGAGGAGAGAGGAGGAGCGTGAGACACGAGGAGGAATTAATAGATGCTCGATCTACTACCATCCACAGACACAATGAAAAACTCAACACGAGAGAGAGAGGAGAAAACAAGAAGAGCTTTCCTTGTTAGACCTGGAATTCCCATACGGCCATACCTTTCTTCCTCTTGTAGTATCACAGAGTTACATGTTCTTGAAGCTGCGTTCGGTCGCACGAGGAAGAGAAAAAATCTCTTTTTTCAATCGCATGCTTCTCCAACAGCTACGTTTTTTATTAAAAAAATTATAAAAAAATTATTTTAAAAAATCATATTAATTTATTTTTAAATTTAAAATAATTAATATTTAATTAATTCATATATTAATAGTCTTTTATCCTTCACTCTGCATGGTCGGCTGAAAACAGTTACCCCTTTACTCTTCTTATGTAAAATTAGTCTGCCTACTGCTACTCTGTCCCAAAATGAGTGAGGCCAAATTAAGATATACTAACAGCTTATATCGTTTTGGTGTATCTTCTTATTCTTCTCTTTTACCCTTAGTCGCCTAAAAAAATTACTCTTTACTCCTCTTCTGTAAAATTACTCTGCCTACAGTACTCGTACTATATCTGTCGTAAAATAATTATATTTTTATAAGTGAAGACAAATTAAGAGAGTGAAAATAACCTAGCTACCATCTATTAATTAAAGAATGGTTAAGACTAGATGGTTAGTTGAGGGTAAGAAAAGAAAAAAAAATAAATTAGATATAATTGACGAGACAAGTAATTACTATATAACTACGGAGATACTAGTTAACCGTTGACTAAAAATTGGACTAATCTGCACTATCTTCACAAAAAATATACAGTACTTCCTCTTTTTCATATTATAAGAATTTGATTTTTTTTAAGTTAAATTTTGATAAGTTTGACTATAGAAAAATTGATAATTCTTATAACATCAAATCAGTTCCTTTAAATTTAATATTGAATATATTTTTATAGCATATTTGTTTGATGTTAAAAATATTGCTATTTTTTTTATAAACTTGGCAGTAAGTACCCCTGAACACTGTCTTTAAGGTGTCATGTAAATTCGTATGATGATGTGAAGGAAAGAAAAAAAGAGGGAGGAGGAGCCACGGTAATATAAGGGGAAACTTTCACAAAAAACTTCAAGAAATGGGAGGAAAGAGAAAGAGAAAGGTGGATTGGTAGTAAGTGTATTAGGGATAGTGTAAATGGAGATAATAACTTCAATTTATGGATAAATGATGTGGAGAAAATTAGAGATCACCACCTCTTCTATAAAACTTGCTCTTAAGATGAGTCAAGTACATATCCAATCTAGTTAGGAGTCTATAATAAAGATAAGTGGTAGTGTGGATAGTTTAATTTTTACAAATTATAATAACCTAATACGTGATTAAACGTATTACGAATCTGGACGTGGTTGGTGTTTAGTAATATGATGCGTCTAATCTTGTACTAGTTGAGTGTTATATTTTGAAATAGAGAGAGTAACAAGCAACAAATTTGGAGAGCACAATACAGGAGGCAGCCAACCTCTTCCATTCGTGCAACACCCACTGATGTCACCTCCCAAGTCCTGGCTGCTGTACTATAAAGTTTTTCTTTTGGAGGTTGTTTGATTCTCTGTCACACTTTACCACCATTTGTCTAAATTGAGTTAATCAAATTCTTGACCACGCTTTAGCAAACCTAAGTGAATCTTGTTATTCTTTTTCAAATCAGTTTTATGAGATCTAATTTATTAAAAGAAAATCTTAGCATAATTATAGTTAAAACTAAACAGATGCTAAATTAATCAAACTTGACTAATACGTGGCAAACTATGGCCGACAATTAAGCATCCCCATTTCTTTCTCTTTGCTAAAACACACTACTAGTGTTGAGGCATTACTAGACTAGTAGTATAATAATCCCAAAGTTTGGTGTTGTATTCGTCGTATACGTACTTCTTCCATCACAAAATAACTTTAAGTTTTAGCGTTCAGTACAGATTTTTAGGAGATGGATAAAAATATTTGGTTGTTTTCTTAGGATGAGTGAGGTAGAAGTCAGTTAGGGGTTATAATAAAATAAAAAGTAGTAGAGATAATCTATACAATTTAATAATAAAAACCACTTTTTGAAAGTACTATGCTGTATATTTGAAATAAAATTCAAATTATCTAAGTTGTAGGAGTACTACTAGGCAGGCAGGCAACGGCAGCTTATTGATGGCGAACATATCTTCATCCTAAACATGTGGATATTGGCCATTGATTACTCCAAAAGAAAGAATCTCTTCTTCACCGCATGTCCACATCACGGGATCTTATGCTTCCGCAAACAATTAACCACTCTCACCTTATAATAATAACAAAAAAAATATTATTCTCGTCTCGTAATAACAGCTACTACAACAGTATCTTTGTCATATAAACAGCCAGCATCTGCCTGGTGATTGATACAGTACCTTTCTCTGTGTGTGTTACGACTTAAGACTTGATTGAGACTTTATATCGAGCTATAGCTGAATTGTCATGTTGATGTACTTACTGATTGATGCATGGTTGGCACGTACTCCTAGTATGGATTTTGGCTGCGTTTATTAGTGCATTTTTTTTCATCTTTTTTATTGTTTTTTTTCTATTACACGGTGTGTTTTCTTAAAAAAAAGACTCATCTTAATATTTTAAAATAGGTTTTTAATTAATTTTATTGGTTATATGATTAAATAGCTATCAGACAATTTTCTATCTTCCAACAAGCATTTATCTACTGGCCTGGCCTGAGTATACCTAGAGAGAGATCAGATATCCAAATTGTATTATATCTTTATCAAGGGGAAAATCCGAAAAAAGAAGATATTGCCGCGATGCGTGCTGTTTGTGCCCGCAGTTTTGTTGGCGAGACGGTCCAAGAGAGGAGAGAGGCAAGTCGAGGGCGAAGTTAGCAGGACGCCATCGCCGCGCGGGTCAGCAACCGGTGCTGGCTGCTAGTGTTAATTAGTACAGATGTTACTAATTATTTTATTTATTCTCTACTAAGGATCCTCTCCACGTCGTTAATTTGAATATATTTCGCTGAGATTTTTTTACTAACCTTTCACATGATGTTCCTTTCTGCGATAAGTATAAAGAATTCTAATTCTAATTCTAATTATTTTAAACCTAAAATCATTATATTTTAAAGTAACATTTATATTAAAAAAATCTTTATACCAAACCCACATTTTAAAAAGCTTGTTAACAAAACCAACTTAATATTTGTATATGAATAAAAAAGAACAGTATCTAAGTGTATTTCTATCTGTGTATCTGAAAAGGTGCATGTTAAGTATAAAGCCAGCTAGGGAGGTAGTATGATTTATAAACTGTGACACATGACTAAAGAAAAAATAATAATGTTAAGACATGGCTTCTTATTAATTGTGAAATTGGTGTCGGTGATTCCGGACCAACCGGTTACCGTTCTGATTTCTTTTAAGAGTACTTTTTTTTCCCAATTCAACCATCTGAAAATGCTTATTAACAAAAACCGATGAAAATGGTAAAAAAGATGGAAATAAAAACGCAAATGATTTTTTCCACCGACTGTTTGTTTGGTTTACGCGTATTTTCGCAAACAATATTTTTTTATAATATGATAACCATAGAACCTGCGGCCATGTCTCCATTTGTCCATAGAGGCTCCTAAATTCCTCTACTAAGCTCCTATTTCAAGTACATTAATTAAAGAGGAGGCCATTACTAGTGTAACCATAAATTTTATAAACTTATGAGCAAACTATCGAAAACTGAAATTGTATTATAAAACTACAGATTTATCATTAAAGTGCAACTACAGATTTAGAGCCATTATCACAAAACTACATATTTAATAACACAATTTTTCTAAAAATACAAATTTAGCACCAATTTGATCGTAGAATTTAAACTCTATAATCTGTAATATTTTGTGAGAACTTTAATACTAAATCATAATTTTATAATACAATTTCTTAAATCTATAGATTTTCAATAATTTGACTAAAATGCCTAAAGTTTTATAAAATTTACTCTAATATATATATATAGTTATGCTAAGTTTATAGCTCAGAACTTCTAACATGAATTAATGATTTCCTATTGATACTTGCATACGTTTCCCATTTGAATAGTTCTACTTTTTATTTTCTGATACTTATCATATCATTTAGTTTTCGGCTCTAGCCTTTTTCAATTCCGTTTCTCAGAAGAAAAAAAACATGGTTACAATAATGGTTGAGATTGTTTTGTTCACATCAACACGCATGCATGTGTTCTAGTTGTGATTTTTTTTTTGAAAAATAGACAATGCATGCCATCGTTTTAATTACACGTCTTTCCGCAAACACATAAAGTCAAATCTATCTATAAATGAATGAATAAATAATCTCTCCATCGGCCTTTAATTTAGTATTTCCTGTTCCATTGTGTATCCGTCCACGTACGCAAGGTACCAGTTTAATTTCCTTAGTTTCCCGAATATAAACATACTTAGATTAGAGGGGAGGCGAACTAGCTAGATGCAACGGAGAGGGTAGGAGTACATATTATTCAGTAATTAATTAAAGCAAGTCCACTGAAGTATGGCAACGTTATGCATATAGTTAATTAGAGTAGCAGGCCAGCCGCCGTAGTTTTCCAGTGAAGTCAGGAATAAGGGCAATTCCAACTCAGAAATTATCAAATGGTTCATACTCGCTGCCATACAGACACTACGTATAAAATCATATATCAAATGGGTGATTTCCTCAAAATAGATTATTATCCAATCACCTCTCTTTTTTCTCCTTTCATCTTCTTATTTCCTCTTTTTTTTCTTGGTTACTGCGTATGGCTGGTTTTTTCATGAGAAATGTTTTCTTTATCTTTTTTTCCTCTCTCCTTATTAACTCTCTTGTCACTTTAGTATATTTAATGATATAGAATTAACTCTCTTGTCACTTTAGTATATTTAATGATATAGAAACTAGCTAGAATTATCCTAATATGGATCGTATATTGCGGCAACAAGTTAATAAAGCTGAAACGTAACTACGTAAACAAACTAATGGATTGAACTGGCATGGATGCTCGTGGAGTAACAATTCATCGCTCGGCGAGCCTTAATTTCTTCGTGCTTAATCGTGCCTTAATATATAGTAGTATTTTTCTGAAGAAAATAGTTGTCTTAATATATATATAGTTCCACATAGTCATGATTCAGAATTCAGAAATTTTTACAAGAGTCATGTATATATATATATATGGTTTTTGTAGTTACATGTGGACTAGTAGTTGAAGGTCTCATTTTGCGGGCTATAAATTGATCGACACAATGGCGAGCGAGCTGAGTCACCAATGGACAGTGGATTGATTTGGCTGAGATCGAACCAGAGCATTATTTCCAAGGATATAAGACTGAAAATAGACATACCTATATCGTTTATTCTATTTTCTTTCTAACTCTCTCAATTCACAGTGGAAAAGATGAAGATACAAAACCTCACAGTGGAAAAGATGAAGATACAAAACCTAATAGCAACATCATATTAATGGATTCTCACAGTAGAAAAGATGAAGATACAAAACCTCACAGTAGTAGAAAAGATGAGGATACAAAACCTAATAGCAACATCATATCATATTAATAGATTACATAGACCTAAACTTAATGTAATTGACGGCCGCTATATGTTGAGAAAGTAGGTAATATATATATCTAATTAGAAAATATAACATATTATTTTTGTACGTGTATTATGTATAAGCATAATAGGCAATCAGATGATTTAGGCATAAATGTGAAGTTTTATAGAACTTGGATTCTTTGAAACAAGTTATAAAATCTTTCAAATTACAAAATCTGTTTCAAATTACAAAATCTGGGGCTTTTAAAATGTACTCTATACATGTCTGCGAGATGAGCATAACGTCTAAGGTTCTGTTTGGATGACTATACATAGTCTGGTGTTTGTTGTATTGCTAAACTTTAGCCTGCCGCACAAAGTTAGGCAGCAATGACCTATCATCTTGCGCCAAAAGTGTGGCGATCGAATCGTCCGCCGCACTTGTGGCAATCGTGCGCGTGGAAACAAAATAACGCGCTAATCCCGCTATCAGCAGAAAGCTATCGCGAAACCATCAAAGAAATCGAGCAGAGATATCATCATTTATCCCACTAAAGAACAGATTAAAAAAAAGAGGCTTATGGACTCTTGATGAAGCACAACACCAGCAGGACATTTGGATCAATGGTTTACTCCCACGGCCAACCATCGCTAAGAAATCAATCAGATGGAGAAAGAACAGAACTAGAGGAGGAGGAAGAAGAACGGTAGAGCAAAAATACAAGAAATCAGAGGGGGGGAAAGAGAGGAGAAGTAGAGGAGGAAAAAAGAACACGAGCTCGGCACGCCTGTTCTTCATTACTTGGAGCTTGGGAGCTCTCACCGCTATGAATCCAGCACGGAGATTCATTTTTGGCATCCATCAGTAAACACAAGAAAGAGGGCAACCGGATTGACCATAGAAACTGGAGAGAGAAGTTGAGAGCAGCGGAAGATAGGGACGTGGTTGAGAGAAGTATTGGCCCACCTGTAAGCGCCTTTCAATTCTCCCATCTCACAAAAGTTGGTAAATATAATTATCAATTAGTGATCACTAATTTAACAACACCATAGACTAACTGAATCACGGTTTGCTTTATGGAATTGATTACTAGTTGCCAAACCTTATTTTGTTTATTTTTTTTTAATTTTGTTGTTATTTTGTGCTTAACGCTTTCTACTTTGCTCTACCTGTAACTGCGTGCGGGCTTAGGATAGGCAATCTCAACTCTGCAGATAATGAGGTTATCAAGTTTTATTATCAACCAAAGACTTACATGTGGAAAGTATTAACATAAGAAACCAGACGGTAACCACATGTAATCACGACACAACTTTATCAGCTTGAGGTTTGGCAAATTGAGAGAGCGATCCAAACAGTCATTAACTTAGCAACACAGATTTTTATATGAGTTTGTACGGTAAGACAAGATGAGCGACTAGCAGAGTACAGGTTGGAAGGGTCCGGCCGAAGCAGCCGATCAGGCGAGCCCACATAACGATTTTGAGAAATTCCGAGAAATAACATTGACTAGCGTTTGGGTCCTATATTTTGGCAATGACGAAAATCAGTTGTACTAACCAAGTTGTCAAAAAGCCCAAAGTGGCATCGGATATTAGGCGGCGTCCTCGACCATCTCGGGGCCGGGTTCCCTAGGAGGAGCAGCAGTTTCCCAGGCGAGTCGGCGAGCACCGTCCCTCGATGGAGCGGATGAGCAGGAGGCTCACCACTGCTCGGTCCAGGCGTCCACCCCCAAAAATACCAACAAAAGGGGGAGGAGAGGACATATAATCTCTATACTTTTTTTATATTATTGGTTATTTTACTAAGGGTTGTCCTTTTGTGTTAAATGGCTTTGCTCTTGAAGTGGGTTGGGGCCGAGATCGACAAGGGCCCTAATTTGAACTGGGTCAGATGATAGGTACAAATACGTGTACATAAGCCAGGCAAGCAGCCTGAATAATCAAACAGGAATTATTATCCGATAAATGTTTACTTTTTGCATGTATATTATTATTATTATGTAACACTAGTGAAATCTGGAGCTTCTACTTTTAATTCGTGGAGTAAATGAAAAAGAAAAAGAAATCATCTCAAAGCAAAAAGGAGAGAGACCGATGGAGTCAACGACAAGTTTCCCCTCATCTCTTGTCTGCACAATTAAAAATAAACCAACACAATAGCAGAGGAAATTTCTCCTCTCCCATCCGTTGCTCCTCCTCCTCCTCCTTCTTGTAACGCGTAAATAAGGCGACCGCCTCCCGAGTCGCCGCCGCCGTCGCTCCGATGAAGAAGATCTTCGGCGCCAAGAAGAACCAGGAGCCCCCGCCCACTATCCAGGATGCCACCGATCGGGTATTCATTCTTGCTCGATTCTTCTTCTTTCCTTGTTTCGGCCTTCAATTTGATTCAATTCCATTCATCCGGGTTCCCTGATGATGAGTGATGAGCCCAATCAAAACGCAGATCAGCAAGAGGGGCGACTCCGTCGACGACAAGATCAGGAAGCTGGACGCCGAGCTCGCCCGCTACAAGGACCAAATCAAGAAGACCAGGCCCGGCCCCGCCCAGGAGGCCATCAAGGCACGCGCCATGAGGGTCCTCAAGCAGCGAAGAATGTATCCACATATCTTCCCAATCTCCCCTCTCCCAATTTCCCTATTTTCCTTGGGTTCCCAATTTCGCAATTGTGATTTACAAACCATAACTGTTTCATCATTACCTATCATTTACTATGCTATATAGTGTTTCTCAACCTACACTTAGATTGCTAACTCCTTTTTTTTTTTTTTGCATAATAATCTCTACTGCAACCTAATACAACCCCAACCGTCTACTGTTCATCTAGCACTCACAAATATCATACATAGACGACAAGGCCTCACCCTTGCAACCTGGCCTTTTTTTGCCTAATATTCGCACTGTTACACTGGCTTCTTCCTTGTGGACAACAACAACACATGAACAATAAGAGAACTCGACATTGGGTTTTTTTTACCTTACCATCAATGACATTATAAACTATATAACAGTCATGTAGCCTCTTGTACAAGTCCCTTGGTTATGCCAACCTTGACTATTCATCGTCTTACAAATTATTCGAGATAAAAGAGGCATAAGTTTGACTTTGTAAATTATTCGCTTCCTTTCATAAGCAGACAGACATTTCCTTTCATAGGCTGCATTTGAATGTCCCTTTTTTAATCTTCTACTCCCTTGTTTTCCGTGAGCACATTTCTCGAATTGTTAAACAATGTGTTTTTTGCAAAAAAAAATTCTATAGAAAAGTTACTTTAAAAATCATATTAATCTATTTCTTAAGTTTTTTTATAGATAATATTTAATTAATCATGTGCTAATTCGTAGCTCTGTTTTGCGTACTGGAGGGAATGGCTCTGTCCCCCCTAAAACGAATACAGCCTTAGTGTAGTTCTTTTTTTTCAGTTAAGGATCAAAATTCCTGATAGGAAAAGGCTTCATTTTTACCTGATTAACCCTTGTGGTGAAATACATTTTAAAGATTTTCAAATGGGTAGCAGTTATGTTAGAAGACAAAAGGAGACTTCTATTTTATTACTTAGTTAAGGAACCCAATCATCATTTGCAATTCACTCTGCAAATCTTGTTGAGCTCTTTTGCTTCTCCTTCGAATTACTCGATTACGTTAGTGTTCTCATCTGTATACTGCCTTCTGTGTGCTTTCCTGACAGGTACGAAGGGCAGCGTGACATGCTGTACAACCAAACATATAACCTTGACCAAGTTGCTTTTGCGTCGGAGGGACTTAAAGATGCTCAGCAAACAGTATGTTGCTATAGTTTCCTCGAAAGTTTATTTCCATGATGTTTTACATCCTGATTCCCAAACTTATGCTACAAGTGTTTTCATTTGGGCAGATGACTGCAATGAAGGCAGCCAATAAAGAGCTGAAAGGAATGATGAAAACTGTCAAGCTTGAAGATATAGATGTATGGAACATATTTTTGTGTAACATAATCGTTATGTTTTCAAGATTCTGGCTTACAATGGATTTTCATTGTTTGCATGTTTCCCTGTTTACTTCTGTTTCCAATTGTATCTGAATCTAGATCTGTGCTTTTCTTATCTGCAGAGCATGCAAGACGAGATGATGGATCTTATGGATGTGAGCAATGAAATACAAGAAACTCTTGGCAGAAGCTACAATGTCCCTGATGACATCGACGAGGAAGAACTTATGGGGGGTATGGATCTTATTTGATAGTTCAGTTTTCTTATATGATACTGGCACCACAAAAATGTTTGCCTTGAAGTTATGCAGTCAACTTTTTTTTTCACAATTCTGTCCATAGTGTAGTCAGAGTTTGCCATAGCTGCTTACTGCCATTTGATTGAAATAAATTTCCAGTTTCTGGTGGTAATTTGGTGGATTTTCTTTTCAACCTAAATTTGTATGCATGTTGAGCTAGCAAACAGTCTAGATGTTCATGAATTATTTTTTTTCTCAATCCATTTCTTTGGTACTTTGCTATTGGTCCTTCACCAGTTCTGTGTTTTGCATGTGTTGGCTTACCGAAAGCAAAGAAACATGCTTCTCTGCTTGATGTCCTGATTCTTTGTGTGGAAAATGCAGAGCTTGATGCTTTGGAAGCCGACATGGACTTTGAATCGAATTCAGTCCCCTCATACCTTCAACCAGATAAGGAATCAGATCTAGATTCTGAGCTTAACCTGCCTGCTGCACCAACGGGTCACACACCTGCCCCACCAAATCGACAACAGGTACGTAAATTGTGACAATGTTTACTTTCACAGGACTGCAGTTCATTTCCCAAGCACCTCACACTGCTTTGAAGTTCATTCTAAATAATTTTCTTTATCTTGATGTGAACTAATTGATGGGATGCATATTTGAAGATCTTTATACTTGTATTTATTAGCCTTGAATTCATTTCTTTAATGCAGAATTTGGTAGCTGATAGGACATCGTGTACCCGAAGTCTGTAGGGTTTATATTATTTTACAGTTGGTCATGTTCTAACCTGACCTTTATAGACCAGATATGGGCACATAAAAGGATAATATGAAAAACCTTTTTCATGCCAAATAGGCCCTTTATATTCATGTATAATGAATTCACACAGAGCTTTGGAAACAAATACCCTGTTTAAGCATAGTTTAATGGATCCTCTTGTGAACAACAATAATAATATGACAGGTGCTTTTATTTGTTGGTGCAGGAGGATGAACTGGGATTGCCAACAGTGCCACAAGCATCCATGCGTAGTTGATTGGACTCGTTGTAAAAACATAATGTCGTATGCAATAACAAATTCAGCGTATCTTTGCTCATATACCACTACAATTTGTTAAGCTTGGAAATAGCTTTCTCATTGTTTTGTTTAGGGTCTATGTAAGATCATTTGTTACTTTTCGAAGTACAGAGTAAATTTAATTGGCTGCTGGGGTATATATAAGTCCTTATTCTGGTGTTGGTGATGGGCTGCCCTTGCATTTCGAAACAATGGTTGTTTATGCGCGAGAGAGCAAGTAGTGCTTTGCTCCATATATGGTTGTGCCTGTTGCAGACCTCTTTCTGTGCATTCACATGTCGGCATGTCATCAGACTATCTGCTTGCTGGCTTGCAGTTCATCGGGGATTGGTTATCTCTTATTCAGTTTGGTTGCTTTATCTGATTAAGATATCTTGTGTATCACTACTACTAGTTAGTTTTGTCAAGGAAGTCCAGTTGACTAGAGAGAGAGATTTGACACAAGTCTGCACTGCTCCAGAATTCGAGCATATACGTATAAGCGATCTATGATGTATTGATGTATTGTTGGGACTCATGTATACTGAAGATTGTGGCAAGAGATGTAAAAGCTTGATCAGTGTGACTGAGTGCATGTTATTATGCGTCGATGATGAGATTGATTTGCTTGTCTGTCTAGTATCTACGTTACTAACGACCGGATTTCCCATCCCAT
The DNA here is from genome assembly GCA_030770085.1 of Oryza coarctata. Lineage (NCBI taxonomy): Eukaryota > Viridiplantae > Streptophyta > Magnoliopsida > Poales > Poaceae > Oryza > Oryza coarctata. The sequence goes on from CM061471.1 coordinate 173,553, forward strand.
GCGTTAATTTGAGCTGAATATTGGCTCCAGCTGATGAACTCATTGTGAATGCTACTCCTACTGGTACCAACCCAACCAGAAAAGGACTAAGCAACATTGAATTCTCAGCCCAAAAAGTGCAGCAGTGCATGCATGGCAACATAGTACTGTAGTCCTATCTACAGCGACCGTCATACATGTACAGATTTACTGTACATAACATAGCTTGCACAAAGGAAGTTGCAGAGGAGTATGTAGTTAACGTGGTCAAGGCTCAAAACTCAAAAAGACATGCATCTGATCTGAGAACTCTGAAAGGTGCTGGGTCAGCAGCTTTGGGAAAGCAAAAAATCTTGATGAATCTCTCCAAGTCCAACGTTCACCGGCTAAAAGCCCAGATGAGGCCCTCGCTTCTCCTTCCATTTTCATTCTCCTACCATATTCATTCTTCATGTGTCCAAATAGTATCCAATAAGCAGCAGCAGGTCTGGTCAGCTTGCCTAAAAGATTCCACTTTTCTGTGCATGCACACACGCATTTGCAAGCTTTGAATGGATCCCAGAGGCAGCAGAGATAAAGAGAGATAGGGGTACTAGTACTGTACAAGAGAGGACTGGAGGCAGGAGGCCAAGTCATATCAATCAGGCTGCAGCATCAAGTACACATTTGCAAGGCATGCATATTGCAGACATACATGCACATTTCTAAACGCATGACGGAGTATCTACACATGCAACACAGAGAAGAGGAGGAACAGCAACGGCAGCAGGCTGAATGAACGAAACGAAACGTGGGAGCAACAGTACATGTCCTCGTCTTGGTACTGTCTGCATACAGTCTGCTGCTGCAAAGCAAGCACACTAGAGACATGAGGACGAGGATTGATGGCTTCTTGGTGATGGTGAAGGCAGAGATAGCGATAGTGTGGGTCTTGGAGCCCAGGAGACGATACAGCTGAGCCAGCAACCAAAGGATCCTTGAGAGATCTTCAGCTTCAACTGCCAGCTTGCCCATTCTTCTTCCTCTTCTTTCTCAGTTCACTTCACTTCACTTGTTGACTCGGCATCTCCTCCTCTATGATTGCTTGGTAGCCATTCCTAGTTTGTGCAAATGCTAGCTAGCTGCATTAATCTGGCAAATGCAACAGTTAACACATCACCCGTCACCATTTGCAAAGAACATAGGCTTGCTGCTTGCTTGATACTCCTATGGAGTAGTTAATCAATCATGCATGCATCTCAATTACCAGAATATGGCTTCTACTACTACTGAAAGAAGCAGAGGCTGCTCATCTCGGCCTGGTGAAGAGGGCCCTGCTGGCCTTGCTCTCCAACTTGCATCACCACCATGTTCATGTGGCTGCTGCCATCCTGCAATGCAAAGGGGAAGCACAGGCAGCGCATGCATGAGTGTCACGTTGCCTTATCTGCTACTACTAGTGCTAGTGCTACTCTCTTGAGTGCTTGGTGGAATAATTTGTGTTCAACACAGGAGAAGCAACATCACGTCTCATGCAGTCACGCAGATTGGGTTCAGGTTCAGAGAGACTATGGTTATCATCTTGACCTGAGCAAAGCCTGTGGGTCCTCCTAGTCCTTGGAGTGAGATGCCTGTTGCTCTTGTACTGCCCATTTGGTCTCCTTGGCCCATGCTCTGCACCATCTCATGTGGCATCTTTGCAAGCTTAAGCAAACAAGCAAGGTAATACTATGTAAGAGTCAGAGTTATTGATCGCATGCATGGCAGAAGCAAACTGGAATCACAGAATTCTTCAGAGATGCTTGCTTGCGTTTGGATTGATGCCGTTATTGTTCCCTATTTTTACTTTACCTGTGGAAGAACATCTGGGTACATCTCCATGCCCTGTCCAAACTCATACATCATAGGGCTAAGGGAGGCAAGCTTCATGGACAGAAACTGAATGAGAACAAAAGGATGAATTAGTTCTTCATAGAGTAGAAGAGCCATCGATCGATACTAGGTGCTCAATTATGCTGCTTCAATGCTTATCTGAATGATATATAGTACTGTAGTACCTCAACTTGGTTCTGCAAAGATTGCACATAGCTGATGATCTCATCTAGCATGAGGGCTTTCCCTGTGACCTTGTCACAACCAGGAACCAGGCTCTGCAGCATCTTCATCCTTTCACTGATCTTCTCCCTTCTCACCTACAAGTAACAAATTAACAGCTGTTACTAGTAGTAATTAAGTAGAGGGCACTCACTAGTACTCCTACTAATAACAACAAATTGATATAAGGTAAGAAAAGACTAGTGAGTGAGTGACCCTCTCAGCAAGGCTGTGGCTGTCTGTGGCTTGGCCTCTCCTTGCCCTCACATGAATGTACCCAGCTGGTGGCTCCCCACCTGCCTCCTTGGCCTTCTTCACATCATCACCATGTTGATGTAGTACCACCATTCTTGCCTTTTTCTCCTCAAGTCTCTTCACACCCACATTGCTCCTCTTGTGCTTTCTACTCTTGACCCAACTTCCATCCTAAATGGCAAAACCACAGAGTAACCCCCAGCACCACATAGGGTAGATTATTACATGCACCAACAGAAAATGGGCCCATCATACATGGACACTTTCTCCTTATGAAGGGGTTAACAACTTAAACATCAATGATATAATAACACTGGAATCAGAAAACAGTCACTTCTACATATACATATGCATGTACTTAGTTTCAGGTTTTGGGTAGATTTCCACTTGACACTTGTAGGAAGAAGCCACATTTTTTTTCAGATAAAGATGAGCACCAATGAACACTTGTATCCCAGGCTTCCCTGCCTGCTGAAGCAAATATGACTGAATTTTGCAGTTTCATCTAGTTGTATATATACATTTTCATGGCAAGGTGCGAGCAAAGATACAACATGCAGCAGGAGCTTAATTACCATCTCTTGAGTTGAGCCCAATGAACAAGTGCAGCACCCTTGAATGCCAGGCATCCATTTCCTGTCGCCGGCAACAGCAGCAGCAGCATTGTCAAAGGAAAGGGGGCTCTCCTGTGGCTGCAGCACCATTGGAGAGTACACCATTGGCATTGAGGTGGGGTCAAGGGAGCTGCAGCTGTTGCTGTCATAGGCCGCCATGGCTGCTGCTGCTGCCTTCTCTTCAAGGTTGCTGCAGCCAGCAGGGAAGCCTGGGACAGGAAGAGGCTCAGGAGCAGAAAGGAAGCAGTAGGGAAGAAATGAAGATGAGGAGGATTGGTGCAGCTGCTGCTCATGCTCATGCTCATGCTGCCCACAGAAGCTCTCCATTGGTAAGCTGCCTAGTGCATCCTATGTTGATGCTCTATTGCTAGTACTCCTAGTAAGTATCTAGTATGTGCCTATTATGTGGCTATGTGTAAGTGGCTAGTTTGCAGTTGAGTTGAGGACTTGAGAGGAGGTTCAGGTCACTCTCTGCCCTTCTTCCTTGTTTAGCCCCCTAGCTGCTGCTTATATACTCCACTCTGTGACTGATTGTGAGCAGATAGGCTAGGATTCTGTGCAGTTAATTGGGTGGACCAACTTCCTCAAGGCTCCTACCCCCAGAATCATGTTAGGAGTATTTAGCAAGCGGTTTGTGCTGCAACGGCATCATCTTGTCTTTAGCACACAAATAGGACGATGATTGATTGATACTACTAGTACTTCTCTCTTTTATCTCTGCTACTATTGTAAAAACAGAGTCGTCCTTCTTTCATCCCATCTTCGACCGCCTATACATAGCACGAGAGCAAAAAACCAAAAAAGCCGGTTGGATCTATTACTTTATCTATACTCCGAAATCGGCTGATGGAGCTGATTGAGATTGTAGAATAGCTGATCGGATGAGTTGAGAGTAAATTCGGTCTAAAAAAATAAAATATTATTTAGATACGACCAAGTAAATAAATCGTAAGAAACATGATAAATTATTTATCTATATATAATATATTACATAAAATATATAAGTTCTGTTAGTATTATAACTTCTTATAGATTAATTTTTTTATATTTTTAGAAAATAATGTCCAACCGTATCGGACTATTATAATTTTAGGATATAAATATAGTACTTCTGAAAAACTTGTAAATCAATCAACAGATCAGTACAATATAACTTAACTTTGATGCATCGTTATTCTTACTCGTCTAGGTTTTTCCTCAACGGATTCTAGCTCTTGACACGATATTCGATTTCTAATGAAAAAGTAAGTCATGTAATTATCATATTTTGCTCTATCTAAGATTATATTGGTTAGGTCTGATCTCTTAGTCTAATCAGACGTACCGTATTACGTCCGTGTGAGATTCGTAAGTACATCAAACTCCCTCCTCTATCCCTGGTATTATGCTGCATCGGTTAGGTTCAACCTACGAGATTGATGATGGTAGTTCAAGCCATTGCTCCGGAAGGTGTTCACGCGGCATTTCATCGAATAGAGTAACCGATGAGTTATCCTTAATGCTAGCCTCATATTTGCTTCGCGTATTGTTCGACGATTAATCCGCTGGCGATCAATCCAGTCACGTCAGATTCGATATGATACCGTCTCGGTTAGATTTGATCTCTCAAGCTCCTTCTAACGAGGCTGATGTCGAGATCCAAAGGGTTTCGTTCTCCCATCGGTTTAGAGAGTCGATGAGTTTAGATATAAACTTGCGTCAGACATTCGGCCGATAGTTAGCCGATGACCTATCCCTTTTTTCTCTCATCGTTACGTTCGATTTAGTTTTTATCGTCTCTGCCCTATTAGTTATGATCTCATACTATCTTGTTTGGTCTGATCTATCGAAGTTAGTCCTAACGATGCTATTACAATAGTCGGTGGTCCTGTGGCTTCATGAGAGATTAGGCCTCACTCCGTGCCCTAGCTGTTTTCATCCTACAGAGTGCCATCGGCTTTTTGGCCGAGCGCTACTTTTTTCATTAGCACTTAGTCGATCAGGTGAGCTGGATCAGCCAATCGACAGATTGGTTTACGGATTTCATCATATCTACTTATCAGACTTAGATTAACTAGCACGTTCTTAAATTTTAAAAATTAAACATTTACACTAGAGCTAAACAAATATCTCAGATCTTCGCGTAAGCCGGATGTCGTCTTCCCTAATCAAACCTCCCACTGGCCCGATCAGACATCCTGCGAGATTCGAGGAACATGCAGCTTATACAGGCTAGTCGTAATAAGGCTCAGATATTCACGGCACAAGATGCACCAGTGTCAAATTCTCGATAACAGCATGTAGTATGTGGTCCCTTTCTGCAATACATCGTAGAATGGGATCTGAACTAGCAATCAGGAGACAGAGAAACATATTACCCTGTGAATTCGCCTCTCAATCCATCTTCTGCTCCTTGTACAATTCACCTGCTCCTCAGAAAAAAAAAAGAAGAGAAACGGCTAAGCTTACCATATCATACAGTATTATCTTATCCGCATCACAATAGACAACACTCTTACCCTTAAACCAAAGAAGAAATGAGAAAACCAGGCATAAAAAGGTTGAATGCACTAAAATGATTTAAGATGTATGAAATCTACACCTCTGATTAAAAGTCATTCAGCTCAGGCTTCACCCGAGATGCTCAACTACAGAAGGCCAAAATGATGATGACGCCTTGCTCTAGTTAATTCATTAGAGTACATAGGAGAACCTTATAAAATTTGAGAGAGTACATTCTTGTAAATCCAACTACAACAAAAAAAATGTCGGCAAACAGATTTAGCGCCTCTTCTTGCTTCCTTTTGCAGCAGTGGATTTTGATGGGCTTGCGACCAGGTAGACAAACAAATCGACAAAGGAAACAACAGAGACCAGCGACCCGTATTTCCCAACAAGCCTCTGCAGATGACGTTTGTTACCTCATTAGTTCACAATGTCTAGACATACTTAGATGAAACAGATAGATAGTTTTACACAAAACAGAGGTAAATGACAGTACCTTAGCCTGGAAAGGTCAAGTGCAAAAGTTGGATATCCAGAAGTTGAGTCACCAGTACCAAAAAGTAAAGCATTGAGATGTAAGAATCAGGAAAGGTTTTACTCTTAAATGAAAAAATAGTATGATATAACTAACCAATTGAAACTTCTGTTGGGGAGGTCTCTCAGCAAGAATATCATGTGGAAACATGGGCGTTGAGTAGGCCTCCTTCAGAAAAATAATTGGCAGTTTAAACTCAAGAAGAGAATATTGCGAAAATAGTATGGTGAAAATGATAATTAGCACACCAAGTAGTAGGTCCTAGTGAGGTATTTAAGCTCAGCACAGTTAGCCCTTTCACTATGATCCATGGAATAATGAAATCACACTGCAGTCCTTAGAAAAGGCTCAGTTAAGCTCATCTGGTGCTCAATACTAAAGGTATACTCGATTGTGATGACATGTTTCATTAGCACCAGGCAACGAAAATTCAAGTTTGAGTTTTGAAGCAAAGCATATCACAGCCATCAATTGCATGAGTACTGTATTAGGAGAGAAGTAGGAGAAATTCGAACCTGAAGGGTGGCCTTTGTGGGAACACGGTGTCTGATAATGGCAGGAGAGCCCTGAAACCAGCCCTGCACTTTGGTCTCCAAGATGAAGTTGTGGGAAGCAGTAGCACCTCTAGAAGCACAAGAGGTAAATTGTCAAGGGCAAATGTCGGCATGGCGGAGTCGTGACAATGCATTAGGAAGTGATGTACTGACGGATCAAGTTTTTACACAATCTTTGATGTGGTTCCGGAGAAAAGTTGAAAAGCTTCCTGTGGCCAAGAGTCGTCGTTGAAGCTAACATCATAGGCGGCCATGTGAAAAGGAGAGTAAACAGTAAGAGATGAGTGGTTGAAGGCAGTGAAGAATGTGATGAGGATTTCCCTTCCCGGAAATATTAACCTTATGCTTAGCAGATGGGATCGGGCTTGAGCATGAGGAAGAAGAGAGAGCCGCACACCAATGCGCAGGGCTGCCCCTGATGGCAGCTGGCCCCAATGTATCCAAATCCACCCACCATAGTTCAACATAGATCGACCCATGGCGGGCGCAACCATTATGCTACCAAAAATGCCATGTGAGGTCTATCAGCCCCAATGCTTCAATTCCATTGGGTTCTCGTACTTTCAGGTGACCGGAGCTTATGTCTGCACGGACTGTAAACGCATCATTCGTCATCCGTGACTCCTTCAACCAGAACATGTGTGCCGTTCTATAGTACTGCAAATTCGGTTATACTTTAGCATATGCGCTATGCGCTTCCATGTTTTCGTTCACTTCCGCTATGTCAAATGTAAACCTGTGACCACGCTTCAAATCTATTTTTCCAGTTCTGCTGAACTTCTCCTGGCCCATGCATTGCAGGAAGCATACCTCCCAGTCCAAAATCACAAACAAGGTTGTACTTCGACATAAGCATCGGAAACCCTGTTGGGAGGATCGTTATTGGCCTATATGGGGCTGATGCTCTTTGCATGCGTACTATGGCCTTCCTGCTTCTCTTCTCTTCTGTCATCTATACTTTACAGGATTGCCCAGATGTGGTCCATGACACACCATTGCCCCTTTCCTCTTCAGGAGAAAAAGGGTTTGGTTACAAGGGGTCCACCGTGTCATCAAGCACTTCATGATTCAGGGAGGACACTTCGACAAGGGCAGCGTATGCCTTCATTACCAACTTTCTCTATAGTCTACTCCTATGCTGCACTTGTGCCTTTCTTCCATCTGACAAACTCTACCGTGCAAATAACATTACTCACAACACTGAATGAGCTCATGTGTTTGTTTGTATCACCATCGAGCTAATTATTTCTCAAATTAAAAAAAATAAAGTTGGATTTATTTTATCAATGTTAGTGCTTTATGCTGTTTAAGCATTTATGTTATGGATAGAAAGCTGACCCATATATGCATTTTGGATCATTATACTACTTTGTGTTATGTACTTCAGTACATGCCCTAATGATGCTTTAGATCATTGTACTGCTTTGCATCGTGTACATTATGACCATGGATTGGTAGTTTGTGATCAGCGTAATGTGTATGCAGTGATGAGTGGCTTCATGGCTAGATTACAACGAGATTAGCATCAAATCCTTTTCTTTAAATCGATGGCCTAATTCATATCATGCAGCTGCATGGTTTCATGAATTATGATTTCTTGCGCTAGCCTATATGAAACCATTCAGCTTTCAACTGTTGCGTGTGGATAAAGTAGGTTTAAAAAATGAATATTTCAGGGTACTGGAGGGAAAAACATATATGGCCGGACATTTAAAGATGACAACTTCAAATGTACGTCTGACAAATGACCTAAACTGATCATTCTTGCTGCTTCTACTTGTGTGATTGTGCTGATTATATGTCTTGTAATGTTTGCAGTGGTTCATACTGGACCTGGAGTGGTCAGCATGGCCAATGCTGGGCCGATTCTTCATCTGCACTGTCCAGGTAACACTGTGTAGCGATATGTTCAGTGTGTACTAGTGTCAAAAACTCACTTCAAATTACAATGCGCTGGCTGCTACTTGCAAATGCAGACACCTTGTCGTGTTTGGGCAGGTTCTTGAAGGCATGGACATCGTTAGACCACTGGACTTATATATATATATATATATATCCAATCTTTCTTATAGATAACAGAGTCTTAGTCTCACTGTATACTATACTTCTGCATTGTATCAGAATAGGTTTAGACATTTTCGGTGTACTAGCAACCCTCTCGTCGGTGATCCAACGCCTTCTCCCTGTCACAGACCTTCTTCTCTGGTATTCTTCATCTGTCTTTTTCGTCTTGGTTCTCATCCCCATCATCTCCTCCGCAGACGGTCTTTTTCCTCCTCTACTTCTTACTCACCATTTACACCATGTGACAAGGAGACGACCTCCATCTGCCTCCTTGTTTCGTTCAGACCTACCTTCGCTTTGACACACCTTCCCTTCTTCTTCTGCAGCGCACCTCTACACTCGTGCCCTCCATCGGCTGGACCCATCTACCCTCTATTGGCTGGAACATTCCTTGGGTTCCTGCTCTTCCGACACGCTCACCTGCTCTTGAACACGAAACTTTTCCCCTCGCGTCTGCGCCACTCTGACGCGTCCACGTGTCCACGGACGCGAATTTCTGTTTTCCGGATACGAACTTCTTTTCTTCGTGCCCGTGACTTCTGTCATTTTTCGGGTCTGCCCCACTCAGTTACGTCCACGTGTCCACGGACGCGAAACCCCACTTCACGGATGTGAACCCTCTCGCGTCCGTGACCTATCTACTCTACCTACTCCACCTACTCTCATCGGCTACGCATCGATCCACATTGGACACCCCGCCTCTCCCCATCGGCTCAACAGTCTCATCGGCTTATCACGTCCCGCTACTCTCTCGCCATGACCACTGAGCTCTTGGTTCCAGTACTCTTCTAGTTGCTAGATCCCTTCTGGCCATCGGCGCTCTTGACAATAACTCGGGCACCCCTCCGCCGATGTTCTCACCACCCTACGCCGCCGTCAATGTGAAATCTCACGTTCCCATTTTCCTCGACTTCAACGCCAACTATTCCAAGTGAGTTTTCTTTTTCAAATACTTATGTGGAAAGTTTAGCCTTCGCTCCCACATCGATGGCTCCGCTCCACCTCAACCCGATGACTCCCGGTGGGATATCGTCGAGTGCTGCGTGTGTAGCTGGCTGCTCGGCTAGGTCGATGACTCCATTCTCGACCTTGCACTGGACGACACCGATCCCATCGCCCGTGATCTCTAGGTGGCCATCGAGCAGCTCTTCCAAGCAAACAAGCAGCCTCACGCCATCTTCCTTCTCAATGAGTTTCACTTCATGATACAAGGAAACTCCTCTGTCTCCTCGTACTGCCAACGCCTTAAGATCAAGGCCGCCGCCCTTCGTGATGTTCGCCACCCTGTAGATGACTCACAACTCGTCCTTGTCCTCTTGCGAGGACTCAACCCTCGCTTCTCCAATACCACCAATGACATTGTCAACTCCACACCTCTTCTTATATTCGTCCGGACCCATGACATGTTAGTTCTCAAGGAAATTCGTCTGGCCAACGATGAGAAGATTGTGGCCCACACCACTCTCCTCGCCGCAGTCGATCATGGCTGCCATAACCCCATCGACTGTCGTCCATCGTGCGCTGCTACCACCTCTCGCGGCTCTAGCAGCCATAGCAACAAAGCCCGCGCCGGTGGCAACGGTAAAGGCAAAGGGAAGGGCAAGAACAAGAGCTGGAGTGGTACGATGCAACCACGCCCTGCTCCTGTCCCTACCCTATCCGCTAGTCCCATGGGTCCGTGACTTTGCTACAACCCCTAGCCACCCCAACCCCAGCTACGTAGCCCCATCGGCTGGAAGCCCAAGGTCCTCAGCGCATACCCTGAGGCCCACCTGGCATCCGTTCCCGTCCAACCACCTCAGCCGATCACACCCTCGCCAACCACCCAGTCGGCTTCCTTGTGAAACCAAGCTGGTCTCATCGCCATCCTCAACCAGATGACGCTCCAACCCTAGCACCCCTATGTGCTGAACTCTAGTGCATCATCCCACATGGCTTCATCGGACGATATACTATTCTCTCAGCATCCTTCTTCCTCCCCTTTCATCACCGTCGGCAATGGGTAATCTCTCCCTATCACATGCCATGATGACTCCATCCTGTCTACACCCACATCTAATTTTCCACTCCACAATGTCCTTATAGTTCCTTCCCTTGTCCACAATCTACTTTCTGTCCGCCAATTCACCAGAGATAACAATTGCTCAATTGAATTTGACGCTTCTGATTTCTCTGTGAAGGATATCCTGACCCGGCGCGATATCCTGACCTCTACACCATCCCCGCTGTGCCGCTCACTCCCCACACCAGTCTAGCTATCTCCACCAACTTGTGGCATCTTCGCCTTGGTCACCTCAGTCCTGATGCTATCGCCACTCTCCGTCGCAACGCCTCCATACGGTGCAACCACAACATCTCCATTGTCTACCACCCTTGTCAACTTGACAAACATGTGCAGCTGTCTTTCTTCTCCTCTATGTCTTGTACTTCTAGACCTTTTGAACCGATTCACTGTGATGTGTAGACTTCTTCAGTTAAAAGTGTTTCGGGTTATTAGTACTATCTTGCACTACTTGATGATTATACACACTACTGCTAAACTTTTCCCCTCACAAGCAGGTCTGAGGTTACCTCTCATCTCATCAATTTCACCAATTATATTTCCATCCAATTCAACCTCTCCATCCAAGCCATACAGGTCGATAATGACATGGAATTTATAAACTGTATCATCCAAGCCTTTCTCACCTCCCGTGGCATCCATCTTCGCCTCTCCTACCCATACACTTCTCCCCAAAACGGCAAGACTGAACGCCTTCTTCGAACTCTAAACAACATCAGTTGCACTATACATTTTTACGCCCATCTACCTGCACCCTACTGGGCTAAAGCACTGACCACTGCGACCTACCTACTAAATCAACGCCCTTGCTCTTTCATTCATCACAACGTTCCCTACACCCTTCTGTATCACAAGACGCCCGACTACTCTCACTTACGTGTCTTTGAGTGTCTCTGCTACCCCAACCTAACAGCCACCACCCCTCATAAACTCGCACCACGCTTCACCGCTTGCATCTTCCTTGACTATCCCTCTTCCCACAAGGGATACCGCTGTCTTGATCTCTCCACTTGACGGATCATCATCTCCCACCATATCATTTTTGACGAGTCCTGCTTCCCCTTCGGTTTACTTCACCGTGGACCTTCGTCTGGCGACCTCAACTTCCTTTTAACCTACACTGTACCATCCCGACATTCTTCACCAATCACACCTCCACACTCCACATCGGTCGCTCTTGAGGACCCCCTGAATGACTACCCTACTCTTCTCCACTCCGCTATCACACCAATCGGACCTCCATCGACTCCACAACCCTCATCGGCCCCCACCCTCCATCGGCACAGACTGACCTTGTCTAGCCCCCATCGACCCCATCAACTCCATTGTCTCATCAACCTCCATCGGCCCCCTACCCTTCATCGGCTCAGGCTGACCTCATCCAGTCCTTTCTCTGAACCTACAGTCGTCGATCCCGAGCTGATGCCACCCTTCCCCCTTCCAACCCTGCCCCACCACCGACGTTACCATTGGACCGTGCGGCCTCTACTGTCTCCACCTCCTCTTATATGATCACCCGATCCCAAACCGGGTTCCTCCGTTCTACCCAGCGTTACGGGTTCTCCGCAATCCATTGTGCTGTCTCACCCATCCCGGCGACTCACTGTTCTGCCTTGGCCGATCCTCAGTGATGTGCGGCTATGGCCGATGAGTACAAGGCCCTCATGGACAACGAGATCTGGTGCCTCGTCCCTCGTTCTCCTGGTACCAACGTTGTGACCGGCAAGTGATCTTTAAACACAAGTTCCACTCCGAAGAGTTGCTTGCTCGTCACAAGGCACGCTGGGTAGTCTATGGTTTCTCTCAACGTCCCGACGTCGACTGCGACAAGACCTTCAGTCCCATCATCAAGCCTGTTACCATTCAGGTTATGCTTACTCTCGCTACCTCGTGTTCTTGGCCAATCCATCAGCTCGACGTGAAGAATGCCTTCCTTCACGACCATCTGACGAAGATGGTCTACTGCCAGTAGCCTCTAGGCTTCATCAACCCATCTTGTCCTAACAATGTCTGTATCCTTCAGCGCTCTCTCTATGGCCTCAAACAGGTCTCTTGGGCTTGGTACCAGCGCTTTGCTGTCTATCTTCGGCAATCCGATACGTCCCTCTTTGTACTTCACACCGGAGATACCACCGCCTACCTCCTTATTTATGTCGACGACATCATCCTTATGGCGTCCTCGACAACCACTCTACAGCACATCATGGCCCGATTTCACTCGGAGTTTACCATGACCGATCTAAGTCCTCTACATCACTTCTTTGACATCTCTGTTACGCGCTCTTCCCACGGGCTATTCCTCTCCTAGCGCCAGTATGTCATGGATCTTCTCCAGTGTGCGGGTATGGCCGAATGTCACTCCACCGCCACTCCGGTCGACACTCGCACCAAGCTCTCTGCCACTGATGACTCTCTCATCGCCGACCCCTCCTAGTATCGGAGTATTGCTGGTGCTCTCCAGTACCTAACACTCATATGGCCTGATCTCACCTATGTCGTTCAGTAAGTGTGCCTCTTCATGCATGCTCCACGCGAATCTCACCTCGCGTTGTTCAAGCGTATCCTTCGCTATGTGAAGTACACACTATCCACTGGCCTACATCTCATCTCCAGCTCCATCGACTCTCTCGCTGTGTATTCTGACGTGGACTGGACAGGTTGCCCCGACTCCCGACGCTCTACTTTCGGCTACTGCGTCTTTCTCGATGACACTCTAGTCTCTTTTGGTCCTCCAAGTGCCAAATTACAGTGTATTGGTCCAGTGCCGAAGCCGAGTATCACGCCGTAACTCATACCGTCGCCGAGTGTTGCTGGATTCGCCAGCTTCTTCGGGAGCTCCGTACACCCATCGCTTTTACGACCGTTGTCTACTGCGATAACATTAGTGCTATCTACATGACCGTCAATCTGGTTCATCATCGACACACGAAGCACATTAAGATTAACATTCACTTTGTACATGACGATGTCGCTCTAGGACACGTTCGGGTGCTCCATATACCGTCGACATATCAGTTCGTCAATATCATAATCAAAGGCCTACCTACACCTTTGTTTACCAGTTTTTGCTCCAATCTCTACGTCGGTTTCTCTCCCGCTATGATCGCGGGAGATGTTAGACCACTAAAGTTTTATATATAGAGAGAGAATAGAAGGTGGAGTGAGTGCGGAGAGCTTCCAGTGGTCTAATAGGTGTCAGAGGGTTAATCTTCTTCCCTCAGAGACATGGCTATTTTCCGTTTCGTAGTACGCTGTGAACTTATCGCGTGTTCTCAGTGTAGTCAGAGATCATGCTGAGTTGAGGCCAAGAGTTCTAACTTGAGATGAATACTCTATTATTTGGCTGGAATAAAACGTGCTTGTTTTCTTTTCATTACCTGTTGAGGGTCAGGGAAAGACTTTGTGGTTAATGAAAGATGAGGGGGTGCCTTTATGCGTTGTTGGCCTTATGAAGTGTCTGTCTTTTCATGTTTACACAGACTTTAGTTACTCCATGGGAAACCAACATTTTTCTTTCCCAATACCTCGTTGCTGCATAGGTTACTTGCAAGCTCTTGAACATCCATTGATTTTGGCCATGTATAGGGAAACGCCATGTGCAGTGGCTAGCAAGAACGGGATGCTTATTGGACCTCAGAAACTCTGGTTGAGTAGAAGCAGCCCAGGACAACACATCGCAGCTGATGCAGAAATAATCGATGAACTATATATTGAACCGCACTTACTCCAAATTAGTCGTTGCTGCTGATGAAACTGTGTTTAGTGTGGCAGCGACTTGAGTTGCAACAACAAAGCTTAATCTGGGTTAACAATGCTAGTACATCATTTTTATTAGGGAATTGGGCTATGATAATTAAAAAAGAGGGAGCTTTAGCTTGATAGGTCTCTCTCCCTGTACTCTCAATTATATCGCGTATATCCAATCTCTTTCTTACATGCAATTCAACCGATGGACTGTAGCAAGTAGTACACTTAGTTATGGTACATATCTCCACCGCACATTCCTCATCGAGCGGACCATGTTGTGCGCTGCATACCCATATGCTACTACTTATCTATGTATGTAAAGAAGAATGTAGCCTGTAGCTAGATTTGTGCAGGCAGCATCCCCTATATCATCATATCCATTCCTTCGTTGGTTGGTTCGTTAGCAAACATCAGCATAAGAAGAAGAAGAAGAACAATAAGAAGAAAAACAACAACAACAATAACAAGAAGAGATGCAGGACTGGGGTCCGGTGCTGATATCGTGGGTGCTGTTCATCCTTCTCTCGCCGGGGCTGCTGTTCCAGATACCAGGCAAGTGCAGGGTGATCGAGTTCGGCAAGTTCCAGACCAGCGTCGTCTCCATCCTCGTCCACACCATCCTCTTCTTCGCCCTCGACGCCATCTTCCTCGTCGCCATCGGCGTCCAGATCAACCTTGGGTCCTCCCCCTAAATCACTCTCAATACCAATACCTTATTGTTTCTTCTACCCTTCTAGGTAAACTCAATTAATTTCATATGTATAGCGCTATGCACCTCCATCGATCATCATCTACTCATACTCACCTTGCTCGTTAATTTGTATTGTGTGTGTTGAGCCCTTCCATTCTTGGCCTTATATTACTACTACTGTAACCCAAGGGAATTGATTTCAAAGGCAAATACTCATACTCCTTGCTCATTAGTTATTTCTTCCTCCGCATGTATATATATATATATATATGTAGCAAAATCAAAGCCGCATCATTCATAGCATGTCAAGTAAATTATAGCCAGCAGATTTTCCCACACAAAATTGCTCGGAGGAGCCAGATTTTTTTTATCAGAATTGGATGTGATATATAAATAGATTTTGTTTCCATAGATACATTTGTGTTTTGTATGCATTAGATTATAAAAAGTATAACTATATTTGATATACAATCATATATAATTGTATTTTACATACAATAGATTTGGATTCGATACGCAACTCTTATCTTTTTTTTATAGACAATTCTATTTTGTATATAACTACACCATTAAAACATAGACATGAATTTAACATGGTAATTGGCCTCAAGAGCAAATATAATTGGCTCTTTTTGAGCTATCTCATACTATAATAGCAGGTTAGTCAGTCGAGGCAGTTAATTGCTGCAAGTGCAAGGAAAACCAACCAACCAAAATCAAAACCATTGGGAGGCCAGCATCAGGACAGTAGCAGCAGGGTCCCAGAAGGAAGAATTTTTGGTGTTTTGTTGCGTGGCAGAATGGTAATGGAAGGCATGAAGTTGTTGCCCCATCGCCATTCACAGCGACTGGATGGATGTCAAAGTTCAGGAACAAAACAAAAGCTACACATTATGTGCACAGTACAAGCGACTATCCATCCTATTCTATTCCTGCAACCAGCTTCAGGATCACACATCTAAATTATACGGATTATTTCACAATATTTTTTTTGGACAAAAGTATTTCACAACGTTGATCCATCTCCAAGTTTTCAATCTGCGTGTCGTTTCTATCTCCACCCGAAACTGAGTTAAATTTGCATCTGGCTAGCATAATAAAGATTAAAGAAGCAGAAAGGTAGCATAACGTAGCATCTGAACAAACTGAACTCAACTGCTCGGTCCATCTTTAATTATTAATTCAATCAGAGTGTCAGCTGAAGAAAGTTGGTCGATTTGTTAATCATATTCTTAGATTGTAACCAAAAATTAAATAGCAAAAGTAATGGGCTTAAGGCTGCTACTGCTAGCCGCTTTGCTTGACCTCTGCAATATGTTTACGAGGATTACAGTTAGAGAGCAAGCGAGAGGTTGCAGAAACGTAACTAAAGTAGCCAGGCGATCGATCGAGACCAAAGGTGGCCAGATTAGCACAGTGACACGTCATCTCGGCCGATTGCATGAGTCACAGAGCTGCACATTTTCCATCCTGATATCGATAATGAATGTGCTGTCGCTCCTGATCTAACAAAGTGGATTATATCATCTCTTAAATTAATGGTTAGTTGAAGAAGCTGATGGAGATATATATCTTGTGAAGCCTAGGCACCAAAAAGATTCCTTGATTTACTCTGATCATCTACCTGATGATTTTGTTCAAGAACTGGCTTAACAATTTTCATCTTAATTTCCAGAGCAAGGTTAAGTACTGATGATTTGATTCAGATGAAGCAATGCAGGTCAGGACACTTGCATCATAAATAAAAGGGCGAAAATAAAACGGAACCATAAAAAAACAAATATATGGAAGATGAATTTGTTTTGCTCTTGTATGAAAATGTCCATGCATTATTGAGGTACTGCTCTCCTTTTGAATGGCAGCAGCATACCCAGGCATCTAATCTAATCACTCGATTTGGTCATCTCCTCCTGGACCAGCTACTTGATAGCTCAATGCAATGTTATATACTACTGCTATACTTGTGGTTGCGTATCCGACCTCGATAGGCTTCTTTTTCTTTTTCTTTTTCAACACACAAAAGAAAAGGAAGAAGAAGCTTCTGTTTGATCTATATATCCTCTTTTGCTCCGATTTTGGTCCGGCCATAGAAAGAAAAGCCTGAAAGCGAAATATGAAACACAAGCACCTATTCTACTAGAGCCACAAGCTTGAGATTGGTTGTAATAGTAACGCAGGCCTCTGCTTCTCTCTTCTCTAGCTAATCCGTCAAAGCATTAAAGGAGCTCCTGCTGCAGGACGCAGCTAGCTAGTACCATCGGACTGGCAGTCTGTGCTCCTCTAGTACTAGTAGAATAGAATTCACTAGCACACGCAATTACGCAATTAGCAGCAGTGCTGTCTTCAAATGCGTCTGAGCTTGTTCAAAGAGGAAAAAAAGACGAATGTCATTAGGTGAGCACTAGCTGAGTCAGGCAGGCAAGAAGCATTTAATTTTCTAGTTTAGTTTGCTAGTTGAGCTCAGCATGAAATTATATTCATCGTGTGTCCGTTATCAAGAAATTGTAAAAAAAAACGAGTGATGGTAATGCTGCCTATTGTGACTCAAGATGCTATAGACAGGAGTCCTTCCGGCTAATCAGCGAAGTGATGAGTTTGACGACCAAACTAATCGCTGCAAGATGGAATCAATCAACAAGACATACATACAGTAATACTATGGATATATAAATAGAAGTAATAGCAGTAGATGCTGCCTGCGAGTCTTATCTGGAGAGAGAGGAAACGGTAGCATGCAGTCGCAAGCAGAATGTGCAACGGAAAGCGAAGCGGCACCAACCGCCCACGCCCACAAGCGGAGATGGATGGATGGAAATATGGAATGGCAATGAAAGCATGCATGATGAACAAGTGCAGTTGCAGTTGCAGCGATCGACCCAAACGCAGGCGACCTGCTCGATCTGCTTCCCATCCACTCCATTCCACGCACCGCACCGCACCGCACCTTCCTTTTCTACTGTTGCCAATCGTTAGTGAGTGAGTCAGTTGCATCTGCATACCAACGCAACACTACCTTACCTGCTGCTACTACTGCTCTATTGCTTATCTGCTCGCTTACTTACTACCCTTCTGCTGCTGCTGCTGCTGACAAGAACAACAACAAGAAGAAGCTCCATCTAGCTAGCTCGGGAAAGAGGCCGGAGGAACAAGGCACTAGCTAGGCAGCACTACTTAAGGAAGGAAGCAACAAGGATGTCGGATTGGGGGCCAGTGGTGATCGCGGTGGTGCTGTTCGTGCTGCTTTCGCCGGGCCTGCTCATCCAGCTCCCCGGGAGGCACCACTTCGTGGAGTTCGGCAACCTGAACACCAGCGCCATGTCCATCCTCGTCCATTCCATCATCTACTTCGCCCTCATCACCCTCTTCGTCATCGTCATCGGAGTACACATCACCACCGATTAAAAACTTATTTCTTTTTTCTTCTTCTTCTTCTTTAGTTTCTTGATTTCTGCAGGTCTGCCCTGCCCTGGCCTCTGTAATCTCTATCTTCTTCTTCTTTCTTCTTCTTTCTTGCTCATGTCTTATCTCCCCTCCTCCTCTTTATACGTACGTTCCTATATATATCCTACCTCGTATTAACTCCTCCATCATGTTTCCTTGATGTTCAGCACAACATATCTTGCATATACTATGTCAATTGACAATATGCGCGTCATAATTCCGTTTAAAATTAAGAGTGTTTTCTAGTATTATATATGCATGGGCACTATCAAATTCAGATCTCATAACTAACTAGATTAATTGGGCAGTTTGGCATATATATATATATATATTCTCCCAAATTTTCAGCCTCTGCACTTACTCATGTTGTTATGTCGTGTCTAAACGTAATTATTGCATGGCTTGTTTTCGATATGATTCAATTAGCTAGTTGAATCATCCATGGCATGAATCAACGATCAGTATCCAGTAGTGTAAAAAATATGCATGTATGACAGGCAAACAAACACTGGCGTTGCTACTTAATTAAACCGATGGATGTAATGAATAGTAGTTGGTAGTAGCTACATCCAGCATGAAGTCGTTGAAGCGTAGAGTCAGAGAGTCCATCAGGCCAGGGAAATTGCAAGACGCTGTTCGAGACCGGTGCGGTGCCATCAACTTGACAGTTCACACTGCATCATGCGTAGTACGTCTCTGATCACTGCATATCGTTGGATCATTTTTATGATTAATATTTTATAATAAATAATTAGTTTTATAAATAATTTAATTATAAAAATTAGTTTGAAAATATTTGTATAGCATGTTTGATTTATGTGGGTTATATCTGTGCGTATAAATAATTGTTTTGTGTGGATATATATTAAGAATTTAAAGTATTATCAGTGATAAATTAAAATTAGATTTAAGAGAATCTGAGTTCTACCCGATCAAGTAGATCAAGTGGTATAATAAAATTAAAGATTGATATTAAATAGAGTATAAGATTAAAAAGTGCAAATGCAAAAAAAATCATTGAGAAATTAGAAAACATCGCGGGTACTGTTCACACGAGATAATGCTAGCTGGTGTTACTATTCATGCGCGTACTGTAGCACGCGGGAGGTAATGTTAGCTTGTGTGACTATTCATGCGCGTACTGTGGCAGTGGTACTGTAGCGCCCCGGTTTGCCCGGTTTAATATAGTAAGCGTGGATTCAGAGAGGTTTCGAATTTAAGTTATTGTATTTGATTTGATGTAAAAGATAGGTTGAGATATAGAGATATAATTTTTTAAGAGAAAAAATTTTAGTTTTAAAAAATAGAATTGTTTTGTATCTACTTTATAAAATACATCTTGATACAATAAAATTAATCACTTTTATCAAATTGTTTTTTTACTAATGGACGGTCAATCCGATACAAAGCGCCAATAGCACGACAATTGAAAAAAATCACTAAAAACTTATCAGGTCAGACGTATATTTTATTCCACGAAAAATTTGACTTTTAGCCTTCAGCCCTCTGTGGTCTTAATTATTGTGCTTGATAGTGCAATACATACAACCGCTACACTACGACTCCATCTGCATGCGCATATGTATATGTGCACTACATACGCTAGCTACGTCTTGGTACTACCAGCCACACCTTGACAAACACACGTAAGTAGAGTATATAGGATACATATGACTTGGAATACCAGTGTGATTTCTCAACTGAAGCTTCAAGCTGAGGTTGTACGCACCACAGACAAGCACAAGAAGTACTACATTAAACGCTTCTCAAGACAGACAGGCAGATAGATTGCTGTTGCCACTGATCCTTTACCATGATCTTTTAAGATGATAAGAGCAACAGAGATCGAAATGCAAGTCAGCCTCACTGACACTTGTTGCTTCCTGCCCTTTCCGCTGAAACGTCACGGACGAAAGCTAAATTAATGGAGCGCGTTTATGCAACATCTCTTTCTTGTCTTCTTTTTTCCTCCATTTATTTATACACTTCACTTTCAGAGATTCATTACATTTGACCGTATATACAGGCATCACGACAACTGCACATGCTTCCCTTAAAGACGTTCGCAAGTGTAAAATATATCACTTAAACATTAACTGCAAACAACATATATACTGGCTTTCCACCTTGTACCTAGTTAGTTGATCAAGCTAAAATATTGGGCTTGTTTTTGTGCTTCAGAGGTAGACGCAGTGAATTGTTTTAGGCATTTAGCAGCAACATAGACAGTATTAGCAAAGCGAAATCCAAGTTCGAACTCCTACACAGATGGATAATCCATCTCTTAGGCCTCCATAAAAGCCTACCATTTCACAAGCAAAAACACTATTCTAGATTGGAAGCCAGGCAAATTAAGGTAGTCCAGGTGATTCTGATTTGTGAAAGACTTATCATCTTAAACATCTATGAATGCTTAAGACTGACTGTAAGAGCGCATTACGATATCTACGTCTGAAACTACTACAGTGCATACACTAAAAAGTTCATCGACTTGTAATCTCTAAACCAAGATTGGGCGAATGACTCAAGTACTGCTGTTGGAGAAGCACAACAATGCAGAACTAGACTGTTACTAATGGATGCTCGGTTACCAGTAAAAAAAGAAGTCTCAATTCCGCAAGATGGCTGCAGGGAGGTGCGCCTGTTGGCGTCCCTGACGGAAGCAGCGACGGCGGCGACGCCCTTGCCCTCCTCGTCGAGCGCCGCAGCAAGCTCTGCAGTGGCGCATGAGGAGGAAAGCAAACGAGAGGGAGGGAGGGAGAGAGACTGGGGCGTACGCAGGGCACTTACGCTTGAGGGAGTCGAGGTCGCCGGCGCGCGCGGCTTCGAGGAAGCCTTGCACCTTGCTCCGAGCTGCAGCGACCTCAGTCGGCAACACTAGGGACAATCGAGGAGTTGGAAGAGGGGGAGATACCTGAGAGTGCGGCCGTGGCGTCGGCCATGGATACAACCTACCGCCGCAGAGGGAGAGGGGGAGGAAGGAAGGGTTCCAGAAGCTTCTGGAGACTGGATACAAGGCGGAGGAAGCCTCGAGTCGCGTCGCCTAGGCTTAGGGCATTATGGGCCCATATCTTCGGCTTTTTCCTCGTCTCTCTCGTGGGGTTGTTTTGTTCGTTAGCACCACAGACTACACTAATCTCAGCGCAAATCCGAAACAAAATCTTGTGTCATACAAGATACAGTAGCACGTCTTAACAGATATCCCAAACAAATCATGGTCCCAAGCGGTGTGTAACGGGATGAAATATCATCATGTCATACAACATACAGTAGCAGCTAGTAACAAAGGCAACCAACCAGATGACTCATCGTAAATTTAATCAACCAAGTAAGTAACCTTGGCATTGCAAGTGAAAAATCTCGACATCAAGACCAAAGGTATTGCCCTGGATGACGCATTCTTAGCTATAGATAGGTGCACATGTTTTCCTCTCTTTTTTTCTACAAAAATTTGGCCTCCTCAAGAACAAAGGAGCCCGGCCCAGCCCACCCGTATATGTGTTGTTCGATTACTGCTATCTCCTCTCTCCTAGTAGTACAACCTAAACTACAAGCAGTGCAGAGCTCCTGGCAGCACCATCTTTTAACTTAAAAAACACCTCATCAACTAGCCCGTTCAACTCGCAAGAAACCCAAGTCCAGGCAGCCTCAGCCCACCAAATCTGCCCGTGTTTCTGTTTGTTCCTGTGTCTGTGCTCGTGCTTGCTCCAGTTGAGGATGAGGCCCCATTTGAAGGCTCGGATCCTTCCCTAATAGACGATGTTCTGGTGATGATTCCCCGCTGCTCCTGCAAACACCCTGATCCTTCCCTACTAGATGATGTTCTGCTGACAAAACCCCGCTGTTCCTCCTGCAAAAGTCAAGCAACAGCTGCTTCGAATCATGGAAAGCACGAGAGGAAACAGAAATTGCCGATAGCTATACAACAAACTGCGACATCAAACTGAAACCAAACCAGACCTGTGGTGCCTCTGCCCTACGTGATGGTTCAGCAGCAGGTGTGGTTGTCGGCAGAGCTGGAAGAGCAGTAGATTGAGGCAATGAAGTAGCCTTCAATAAGAAACACAGGAACCAGAGTCAACAAATCAGGTATGGTCACACCATGACAAAGCTGGGAAAGGTGCAAGTCTTTACCCTCCTAACAACTCGCTCTGAAGAAGATCCAATAACTGGAGGAACGGGTGCTGCTGGGACCTGAAAACCAAAACATCTATTCAGAATAAGCATGTAGGAAGAGAATATGCAATAGTTGAGGTGGAACTGGTTTGTTACGTAGACCATAGAATCAGCATGGCATTAATGAATCGCTAGACTATTCAAACTTGCCTGGCGAATAGTGGCCTTCTGGGTGAACTCAACCAAGTCAGATATTCCAGTAGCCGTACGATCCTAACGGGATTTCAAGAAGATAGCATTAGAAGCAAGTCGAGGAGTTTGTTGGTGGTATAGTATTAGTATTGAGCTTCTACTCACCTGAGTGTATTCAAGACTCACGAGCTTTGATTCCTGCAGGATACAATAAGGTACATGAGTTAGTAATTTTCAGTAAATAAGGTAGAAATCTGTTACAGTATGAGGCACATACCAGACTCCGAACTACAAGATTAACTGATTGTAAATCCTCTTGGAAAGCACTCAGATCTCCATTGATAACTGTGACCTACAAATCAGTCATGAAATGCAATTAGGACGCTACAAATTGCATAAAAAACTATAAAAGGAAACCAAAAAAAAGGAAAGACAGTTCCAACCTCATCCCTTGTCCCTTCAATAATTTCTTGTGTTTCATCTAAACTGATATCCACACGATCAATCCTTCCAGCGAGATGTTTCCTTGCAGACTGAACAGTGAAAATCAAAGGTCAGTAAGATGTTTTGGTTGGAACAAAGAAAGCATGGAATCACAACACAGCTGTGTTGTTCGTAACACAATTTGAGTGCAGTGTTGCTGAAAGAAGTTAAAAACTTACAGTAACATCATCTGAAACCTTGTCCAATTGGCTGCCAACTACATTGCAAGCATCAGATAAGCCACGCTTCGTGACAAACATCAAATCAGAAAGTTTCCAACCCTGCAAATTAATGCCTGAACTTTAGAAACTAGCTAGAATGGCGAAACAAGAAATAGCAAGTAGATAGGATTGTAATAATATGCACTTGCGTCCATGATCTAGAATGACAGAATAATAAACATAAAGATAGCAACTAGAATTATCAAATATCATACATTTGTCATCCTCAATATGTACTAATCATACATTTGTCCTCCTCAATCTGTAATTTCATTGAAGTGAAAGAATCAAACATTACCTTCCACTTAATGTAGGCATAGCCAACAGCCCCAGCAACAACTACCGCTGTTATAGTAAATGTACCAGGTCCTACAGAAGGAGGCAGCAAGAATATTGTTCAAGTACATTTGAGAAGACATGTGTAACCTAGAGAGGGGCAAACATTATGTAATTGTGTAGGCAAAAGGGCATTATGACAGTTTATTAGCAATAACTATAAAAACCTTCACATATCCAAGAATCTTTATAATGCAGTGAGAAACATAATGATAATCAGTAGTGCATAATATCTCTGCCAAGACCAGGATAAATAAGGAAAAAAAAGAAAAGAACATGTGAACATTTGAATCGCAAAAGAGTGTATTCTATATGAACAGTCAATGTAATTTTAGCTATGTGGAACATGTAGATATAAAAACAACAAACCAATTCAGATGATAAAATGCCTCAAGACTGAAACATCGAAAGGTAAAAGAAATATCTAACACTCTAAAAACACATTAATCCTTTGCAAGAGATGACAACATTGGGCCATACACAAAGTCTGTCCGATGTGAAATTTATGTTTGTATGATCTCTCTATCAATCATAAGTCAGTAACTAAACGTAGTAACTGACCTGATCTAGCAGCATTGGTGACAACTGTAACAGGTCTCGAGCCTAGAGACTGTATCTCCTGTCTGAGATGGTTGACCTGAGATAATAGCTGAGCAGTGTGTGCGTCGCTGTTAGACGATGATTCTTTCCCTTCGTTTCCATGCTTCTTGACGAACTATGAGGAAAAAAAAATCGTGTGATGGTGAGTTATAACATATAACCAATAGTAGTAGTATTCTCGGTTAATAGTTAAGGCATGGATGCAATAATACCTTGGCAGCACCAGAAAGTACCTCCCCGGCACTAGGGATTTTGGCATCACCACTTACAAGAACTGATCCAAGAATTCCTGCAAAGAAACAAACAGCATAAACATTGGTAACAAGTAGTACTATTTTTTTAGTGAAGGCTTACTTAAGCTAAAGAAAGGCCATCCCAAAAGGGTGGATCACCCTATGTACTGGAAGCCGCTAAGTAATTAGATCACCAATAAGTTGGATTTTACATCTAGCAGTGGGATTGGTAAGAACTAAGGTCCCCTGAAACCAATTTTTAAGCGGAGGCTTACTTGAACTAAACTAACCCCGCCCCCCCAAAAGCTATATCACTCTATGTATTGGAAGCCGCTAAGTAATTAGATCGGCAATAAGTTGGATTTGGTAGTGGCGTTTCATCTATCGGTGGGATTGATTTGGCGCATGTCATGGAAGGCGGCTTGGTTGCAAGTGGCATCTCATCTAGCTAATCTATGCCTGCGCCATGGTAGTCTAGCTTGCAAGTGGCATCTATCTATCACCAAAGTCAACCGGCCGGGCGACCTAGAGACGAGAAGCTACGCCGCGGGTGGAAGGACGGAGCAGACGGCGAAAAGTAGTAGATGGGGGTTTCGAGGTGGGGGGACTCACCGGAGCCGATGAGGATGGCGACGTTGCCAAGCACCATGGAGGCAGGCGAGGAGAACCCCCTCCTCGATGTAGCTCTGCTCCAATCTAACGGCGGCGGCGGAGGAGGAGGCGGCGGCGGCGGCGAGAGGGAGGACAGATTAAAACCCCTAGTCGAGTTTATTTAGTTTTTTAGTATTTGTTTGCCAGAGAGAAAGAATAGAATAATTTTACGCTATATGGGGTCTCATCTCAGATTGAGACGGGTTGCCTGTGTTGTTGGACGTAATTGGGTTTTAGACAGTATAATACCCGTTTTCTCTTTTCTCACGTACCCCAATACACTACTATTTTTAATCCGTCTCAAGCTTTTATTATTTCACTTATGCTTATTTTATACTTTTAAATCACTATCACTATATATATATTGTTTTTTTTTACTTATCAAATTTTTTTCGTAGATAAATAGTATGGATAAACATAAGAATAATAAAAAAATAGGGTCGATACACTTTTTATGGGCGTGTTGGATTAATTGCTCTGTGCAGCTTTATTGCTGATTATTTAGGTAAAAGATGATTTTATAAGATTTTTGTGAGAGGTTTTTAACTGTTGTTTTTGTTTGAGTCTGTCACCTGTTCGAGTTCTAACTTCTACAGGACTCTAGTCTAACTGACTGTTTTTTCCCTACGTACCTCCACCTCATGATTTTTTTTTGGACGTGTTGGATTAACCCGTGCTATCTAACTGACTATCTATAATGTAGAGATTTTATAGGAAATTAATTTAATTTCTATCAGTTTTTTAAATATTTTCCCTTTTAGAAGAGGTCAAAAAGGAAAATGGAGAAAATACATTTCAAAGAGAAAATTTGCTCGGAGATCGTTTCGAACACTAGCATTTGGTTAATTCCAATATAATCAATTCTTGTTCCAATATCAGTTTATAAACGGGATGATTGTGTAAATTATAGGACCAATTTTAATCAAGCTTATATTCTATGCTATCAAGTTTGCTTTGGCTTTATAATGTCAGCGTTTTATTATTTGACACTGAAAGTTGATGGATTATGTAGGAAAGAATTAAGTATAATATGTTATAAAACTAATAAATAATTTCGAGTAAGTGATCTAAGTAGAAAAAACTTTTATTTTACATCATTATCATCTTTTTCATACACAATAGAATAAAATTTTAACAAATATTCCAATAATTTAATCGTTTTATATTACTTCATGTCAATTTCGATATATTACATCTTATTATATTTTTATCGTGTGTCTTATAACCTTTAAAAATCTCTTAGATACTAAAATGATCTTGAATAGTTTTACTTTAATTTATGATACTATACATCATGTATATCATTGTTCTAAACATATTCAACGTAACATATATATCTATAACAATTAACTATTAAATATAATATTTTTTTATAAACCAATATTTTACATTATACAACATCGTAGATTTAATCGTTATTCTATAAAATTTATATTTGAAGTTTTAGAATAACTTCTTATCACAATGAATACCTAATGATTTTCATCATATCATCTATCTCACTTTAATTTTATTACTAACATCTTCATCAATTTTTGTTTTTCTTACATCAATCTTAAATAGTGAAATATATCATTCTTATACTACTTGACTCTCCATACTAATATTTCATGTCCACGTCTTTTATATTTAGTTTTAATTCTGCTGACTCTAGAGTCTGGCGTCACAATTCCAACTTCTTATTCACTCTTGTTCAACTTTATCGACTAACAATACCTTATCAACAAAAAAACATACACTAAATAATATCACCTTATATGTCGCTTATAACTTCATCGATGACTATGTCAAAAAGATAAAAGCTTAAATCTAACCTTAATATAATTCTATTTTAATCAAAAAATTATATATGTCCCTATCACTTGAACTTAGTCATAATATTGTTATACATAAGAACAACAAACATTATTGAAACTTTACGCTTGTCTAAAACCCACCACATAATATTTCTTGATATTTTATTATAAGTTTTCTTCAACTCAATAAAAAATATGTGTAGATATTTTTTTCTCCCTATGTTGCTATATAAATTATCTTATTAAAAAAACTATTTTAATAGTTGAAATTCCAGTATAAAACCAAATTGTTTCATTAAGATCTCGTTGCTTTTCTCAAATAATGATCAATAACTCTCTCTCCTATTGCTTCATAATATAGCTCAGCAACTTAATTATATAATAATTAGTATAATTTTAAATATCTTCATTATTCTTATAGATCGATACTAATACACTTTTTATCTACTTTTCGGACATCTCGTTGTACTTAAAAATATGATTGAATAACTTAATCAGATATATTATAACTAAATTTATAAATTATTTTCACGCATTGATTGGGATACCATCAACGACTATCATCTTACCGCACTTTATCATTTTCAATATCTCTCTAATCTCGACCATCAACGACTATCATCTTACCGCACTTTATCATTTTCAATATCTCTCTAATCTCGGATTTTTCAATCCTCCGCATAAAACTAACTTTTATCATCTATATTTGATATTATTTTTCTTCGCTAAAAGCTATTCTCTATCAAAGGTCTTTGGTCTTACTCTCATTAATCTTATTAACCCTAACAGGATGTTCTTCTATTATTTGTTCGTACTCAATCGTTAATAAAAATTCTCGGAAAAAACGATCTCGTGTCAACAAAGTGCCAGGGGCATTTTTATCATTTGATGTGGGCGAACAATATACATTGAATTATTGTAAAGCATATTGTAGGTCAAACTACAAAGTCCAGGGCATAAAAAAATGACATTGGCAATACCAGACCAAGTTCGGTGTGATGATAGATCATCTTATTAGATCAGTACCTTAAACGTAAATAGCTTCTTGGAGGAGAAGAAAGGACCTTGTCCTCTTCTTCTTCCTCCTTCCAGAGGAGCAAATAATATACACTTGTCCTCTCATAGCACATGAATCAACCCATGCTTTTGTGTCCAGTTACATTTTGCTTATTTCACTCATAAGAAATAAATGTGAACATGTGAACTGCTAGATGTTGGGCTGCTACTCATTACAAAAGGTTATTGATGCATCATACAAGAGAAAAAAAATCTAACGTGATAAAAGTCCCATAACATGCTACACTTCTGTTGTCTTGTGCTGTTGTGCATGCCCCAGACGAATAGAAACCTTCAAGTTGCAGAATTCACCAGGTCATCATACTGTTATATGAACTTTCAGATTATTTAAACCGCTAACCAACTTTGCAGCCACCATTCAGTCAAAAATTATTCGAGCTACCATCAAAGCAGAAACACAACCTAGTACCTAATATCGCCCGTTATTGTACAAAACCATGGAAGTGTATCAGTGCAGTAAAGAGGAGGAAGGGGAGCCAATTCGAATTCATGTTCTTAGGATCCCGCGGTGGATGAGTTCCCAGCATCCTTTTTCTTCATGTCTTCAAACTTATCAATGGCGACCTGCAGCTCATCTGTGCCTCCCACCGCTCTCATGGTGTAGTAATACACCCCAAGGACAAAAGCAGACAGTCCACCAGCCACCACGATGTTCTTGGTCTTGGGTGCCAGGATTCCAAACCCTGCCATCTTTAGTTTGCACCAGGTGCTGCAGAAACTGAAGAAGAGAATGTTACAATAACCAGAAGAAGTGGTGCCACACTTATGTCAGTTGGCCGAGGCACAGAGCTATATGGTATAGACGAATTTGAACTGAACATTAGGAGTAATAAGTTAGGTAGACAATATAAAAATTTTGGCATGGCTGATTTCAAATTTGTTCTTGTCCCACTTGATCCCCATAGCTGTTATCCAGTCTCACTGTCGAGTACTTTGCAGCAAAGCAAACGTAAATTGTGTATTGCCCTAACAAACAAGTAGTTAACATAAAAACAGCATCATTTATATGGTTTGTTGATGTAGGCTCGGTACTAAAC
Source organism: Oryza coarctata (assembly GCA_030770085.1). Taxonomy (NCBI): domain Eukaryota; kingdom Viridiplantae; phylum Streptophyta; class Magnoliopsida; order Poales; family Poaceae; genus Oryza; species Oryza coarctata. The sequence continues at coordinate 202,794 of CM061471.1, forward strand.
TAGCATTTGTCTTTAAATTATAATAGAACTAAAAGTGGGAGTTTGCCAAGACAGCTTTCAATGATACTAGAAAAAATCGAGATAGTCAGTAGTCAGTACTAGAATATCGAACCTGGACAGTAATAACCTATCCGTAAGAGTTGCAATTGCACAATGGCAACTTGAGAGCATTACATAGGTTGCTTAGCTGTGGGGATTGAACAATACCAGAACGTAGCAAAAATTGGTTTGGACATGGCAAAGATTTACTTCACAGCAGTAATTGTTGAGAGATTAATCATTTTAGACCTAAGAAACTTTAATGATTTAAACTAGGGTTCAGTGTGGAGTATTATAGTTTCTTTGGAATTTGGCCAACCTAGTAAGCTTTGGGTGTGGAGAGAGAACATTTGGCCTAAAGTAATCTCTTGAATTCAGAGTGAAGGACCTCAGCACTAGAACATACTGTACAGACTGATCAACTAAAAATAAAGTGTTACAGTTGTGCCAAAGCTAAAATAAAGATAGTAATTGTGTATAGCAATACTGCAGCTCATGACAAAGATTTAATACTAGCGCGGCGAGCTGTTTTGAAAGATCAATGGCAAGGGCCAAGATGAAGAAAAGTATGAAGTGTTGATTGTTATCCCCTTGTTTTTCCTACCATGATGAAAGCAAGATTGAGGATGCACCCACCCTGAACACAAATTTAGAGAAGAAGAGTTAACAGCGTATGGGCGCTACTTGGTACCTAAATTTGCGAATCTTAAGTAGGGAATAGCTAGGATATATAACCTTAAGCGCATGTATACATTCATATCCATAATTAATTTGTAAAATAAACTTTGATAGATGGATAGATGGCTAATCCACACGTGAGATGAGAGATGTAGGGTGGGCGTAGATGAGCAGAAGAAATCCCCAAAAGAAAACGAGGAGCAAGCCTCAAAATCAGAGAACCGGAAGACCCCAGTTGTTGTTTACCTTGATGAGAGGATGTGCGAAGGGGCTAAAGCGGTGGCACCCGGCGGCTGCGAGGATTGCGTGAAGATGGCGGCGGCGGCGTGGGTTGAGGAGTCGGCTCGCGGTCAGGGTGGGGAATGGATAGGCTCGATCTATTTATCCTAAACCTTCCATAAATAGCACTTATAAAGAAACGTCTATGTTAAATTTACGGGCAGAATAAAAATATTCGTAATCCAACCATTAAAGAAAATCTCAAAAGAGACCTACCACCTATATTGTAGAATCATAGGTTAAGATAATAATATAAAAAAATAGAAAAATAATAAAATTAACATAGAGAAAGATAAGATATTTGAAATAGTGGGATATAGCTAAAAATCTATACTTAATCTTTAAAAAGTAGCTATTGACATGTCTAAATCGTGATTTAAAGATTTTTATTGGGTTTTAATTCTAACCTAACTAAACTTGTTTGAAATTGAAAGGACCCAATGACCTCAAGGGTCGACCCAAAATCCAAATGGGCTAAAGCCAAAGGGTCGTCTGGCTCCAGCTTTGTTCGCCTCACCCATCCAAAGCCCTTGGTGTGGCACACCCTGTGCTCTCACCCCTTTCACGTGTTAGTGCTCCTCACCACCACCTGGGGCACGCGCTCCACTGCACCGACTTCTCCATAGGGACCTCTCAACAGTGACACCATCATCACCAATTCCCTCCTCACCTTTGGCTCTAGGTATGTCGTCATGCGTAAAGTCATCATCTCGTGGATGCCCATGGAGTCTTGCCTCGCATGCAAAGGCACAAAGCAGGAGTTCCTGCTCCTGATCAGCGAGATGCTTGAGTCGAGCCTGCTGTCAAAAGCGTACACGTTGTGCGCTGTGGCACAACATGCTTCCCTATGAGCTCTAATGTTTAGCTGAAGCCGTTCTCTTTGGGTTAATGCATAGAGAACGATATTATAGTTATTTTTTAAAAAAATCTAAAGGTTAACTTATAGGCAACTAACAGAATAGACACAGAAGAAAATAAAAACTTAAATACAGTAAAATTTAGAAGCGCATAATAAATTGTGTGAAATCTATATAAGATGGGATTCTAGCGCATTGATTGATACGCTCACTGAGGAATGAGGATCTGTCATCCCACGCGAGCTGTTTGATGGGTTAATCAAGAAGATGGTAATTGTTTAGACGCTTATGATTTCGTGCTACGTTTAGGGCGAGTTTGCAGAGGAGGCTTGGAAGATGGTTTTGAGCTCGACAGGTACACCATGAGTGGTATGATTTTAGCTTGCACAGAGCTAGGATCAGTTGGGTTGGGTCGAGGCAACAATTGCACTCTCTAGCACTCCGGCAGGGGTTGGCATTTGATGGTTATGGGGAGCTATGGGCTGGCTGGTCTCCAATTGCTAGCCAGCCATCTCTTTGTTGGGCCATATGGGTTGAATCCCATTTAGCTCCAGACGTGAGGCTCCAACGGCGAGGTGAAGTAGGTTAGGAATTAATACGGTTCATTCTCTTGGTCCTGAAAAATCAAAAAGGGAATCATGGCATCTTATCCAAATGAAATGATACTAAGTAGGTATCACCTATAGATTTGGTATCTAACGTTACTAGCTGATACCATCGGGGTATCAAATTTGAGCTGAGAGAGGAGAAAGAATGGATCGATGGAGATGGTTATCGGTGTGATGGTTGCGGCAGTGACACTCCCTATCTTCCCTTGATGCCTCCCTCGAGACCAAGACCTCCTTCTCCCTTCGCTATGTGAATACTATCTACCATACCTTTGCGACTGGGCATCAGAGCAACAACATAATGACCACCATATGAAGGCACTCGCACCACAGGCCGTTGGTGGTGACAGTGGCTTAGCATGTATGCCCGGAGCTTGGTGGCATCAACGGCACTCTAGTGGAGTCGTGTGTGACCCACGGGAGTACAGGGCACAATCAGGTATCCTGTTCGAAGTAGAAGGGGTGAGATCTCGTTAAATAGTATTCTCAAAAAAGAAAATAGGCTAAGGCTAATTTTGTTTGGGATATTGGAAGGAGAGCAAGCTTTTCAATTACTAAATGTGCATTTTTTTTTGCAAAATTCTCTATATCAATTTTTTAATAAAAATAAAAAAATCCATTTTAATGTAAAAATTAATACTCAATTAATTAATTATATGACAATGAATCACCTATTTTACATGCCGTTGGCTCCTTAGAACATTAGGGGAGAAATATTAGTAACCTTTTTTTAAGCCATTTCATTGATGCACATCTGGCAGGTAAGTTGTGATCTGTGAAGTATGTGCAAATCTGAAAAACGTAAACAAACATGGTGACAATAAGCAGTTTTCTCCTCCTATTTAATGTGATGCAACTAAGGATGAAATATCCAATCTAACACAAATATTGGATCGTGTTTAATCAATTAGTTAAAAATATTTTATCACTTAGTTAAAAATATTTTAAGCATATGCCACGTTCAAAAAAATACTAATGGCAAAAAAAAAACCACTATGTCCACTACGTGCAAGTGCAATATCTTAGAAAACCGATCGGAACATAACAAACTGAAAAATCATGAAAATAATTGATGCAACATGAAAGAAAACGGATAGTACCATGAAAAAAAACATTGCCCGTAGAATCACGAAAACAGTACGTACAACATCAAGAAACAATGAGGTGATGGTATGCATCATGTGCAACAGAGGTGAAACACTTGAATATAACAAAATGCAACGAGATAAAAACAATGAACTAGAACAAAAAATCATCAAACTTCAGTAAGAAGTTACCATTCTTTCTCTATTCCGATTGACTGGATCTAAACTCTCCCATGCACAAAGCAAGATTCCTGCAGCCGGAAAGGAGCAAATGATGGCTATGGACACCCCACCCACTTCACTCCCCCGGCCGCTAGGCAACAACAACCATTCCACAACATGATGGGAGCATGCGGATGTTGACGAATAAGTTGGTTGCTGGTCTATGCCTATGTACGTTGAGCGTGGAAGATGTGGATATAGGCTTGTATCATTCATCCAATCCAATTCAACCCCCGATCCATGGTACCATCACCATGCAGCTGATGCCCATGAGAGAATATGCCGCTGAAAGGTAGCAAGGTTGGCTAGGGCCCACATGTCAGTGGCACGACTGCGAACTGCACAGAGTGAGGGGCGCCTCATCCCAACAGAGCAAGAGGGAAGGACGACGGAGGAAGAGGAAGACTGAGGCCACAGAAGAGCGGGATGTAGAAGATGGCGGGAACGGCGCGGCCGCTTCCCGCCAAGCATCTACCACCATCTCTGCGCCGGTGTTCGTTCAGGTCAGCATCGCCTGCGCGTGCGTGCTGCTACTGTACCACTCTACGTGCGTCTGCCTGCCTCACTGCGTGCTCCCCACTACACCACCACACGTTCCTATTCCTATTCCTATGCAGCTCGTGACCCTGCTGCCCATTGCAAATTCCTTCCTTGATTATTTCCTCCCACGAAACAAAATTCACCTTGATTTTCGTATTACATCCTGTGCCAACGTAATACTACCAGTACATGCATCCAAAACTGACCGCTACATCCTTACTCTTTCGCTTACCGGTCCTAGCCAAGATTTATTTTTTAAAACTTAATTTTAAGCAAACTTTTAGTGTTTTTTATTTTAGTTTGTTTTTCAGGATAGCTTTTAAATCAACATATATTTAAAATTTTTATCTAAGTTGCTAATAAGTATTATAGATTATAATTAACTAGGGATTATAGGAGAGTCCTGGCCCAGTTCTTTTCTAAATCTCAATTTTTGTTTGCATGCATTGAAAGCTCCTAAGGTGTGTAAAAATTTTCCATATAAAAATATCTTGAAATATTTTTCTAAAGCAACCTTTTGACTTAGGTGTTGGTCATTTATAATGAAGATAAAAATAAAGGCAAAATGAGAAAGAGTTTTAATTATTATAAGATATTTAATATTTTAAAATAAAGTTTGAAAAGAGTGCTAATGGATACCGAGATAAAATCTGTCTTAATTAGAAAATAAGTAGTTGTTAATTCATTCGTTTAGATTATCTATCAATATATCAATTTCATCTATAAAAAGAATCAGATTATCTCAGACGGAGTAGTAATATTCATTCAATCAATCAGTTTTAAACAAGGCTCGCTAAAGAAAAATGAGGCGGAATTTTCTGTTTCATCGTGTGTTCTTTTTGAAACCTAAGACAGACTAACATGACACAGAGACTTCAAAATTCATGCATTTCCCAGTAATCCATCGTCAGTCACAAAGACCGCTTTACTCGTGTTCCCAAGACAACAAGACACAGAGCCGCAGGCAGAGCGATCTACCAAGAATCCAAGAACCAAGATGCTGCCGCTGTTCCTGCCACCGCCTTAGCTGGCCCCTCTGCTCTCACACCGCCCAGGATCATCAGTGCCCTATAGTACGCTCCACACATGACCTGATCACCAAGTGTGAGTGACTGTAGGGTAGAGTAGCAGAGTGGAGCGGAGAGAAACCTCCGCAAAACCCAGCTTTGCTTTTGCATTTGCAACGGCAATGGTGCCGCCGCCGCCGTCCTCCTCACCTCGCCCCCTCCCTCTCTTCTTCTCCTTGCTGCTTCTTCTACATCTTGCTCCATGCAGCGCCGTTTCATCCCTCTCCGTCTCCAACAACCACACCCACCACCGCTCCTCCCAAACCCTGCAGCAGCTCCAGCCCCCGCCGCCGCCCGCGCCCAGGCCTCCTCGCCGCCACCATCGCACCTCGCCACCGCCACTCCTCCCCACCCCTCCGCCGCCGCCCACATCGCCAACTCCCACCACGCCAACGCCACCGCCCACTCCGACTACGCCACCGCCAGCCCCCGCGCCAGCACCACCCCCAACACCCACGCCCAAGTTCCCCTCATCCTCCGCCAACCCCGCTCCCGACGCCTACCCTTTCTCCAGCTACCCCTTCTTCCCCAACCTCGCCGTCCCGCCACCCCCCGCACAGCAGCCGCAGCAGCCATCCTCCGGCGACGGCGGCCTACCCACATTCCCGGCCAACATCTCCACCCTCGTCCACCCCACCCCGCGCGCACCCCGCCGCTTCCCGGTCCTCCAGGCGCTGCTCCTCTCTTTCCTTTCCCTCTGCCTCCTACTCCTCTCCGCGCTCCTCTCCCTCCACCTCTTCCGCCGCCACCGCCACCACGCCCACGCCCGCTCGCCCTCCTCCGCCACCAACCACGACGACGACGACGGCGGCGGCGATGAGGAGGGCCGCCGCCTCAAGCCGCCGCCAATGCCCACCTCCTCCTCCAACCCCAGTACCGAGTTCCTCTACCTCGGCACCCTCGCCGCGCCACCGCAGCAGCAACAGCCACCCCCGACCACTTCGCATCTCCGTCCAGGATCGCCCGAGCTCCGCCCTCTCCCGCCGCTCCCCCGCGTTGGCCCACCTTCCGGTGAGTTCGCCTCCCGGAGCTCCGCCTCCGACCCCAGCACCGCGCCACCCGCCGCCGCCGAGGCCTCGTCCTCGTCGCTCTCCCCTTCCTCGCCCTCGGCCTCCTCCCCCACGCTCGGCTCCAGCCCCGTTCATCTCCGCCCGCCGTCGATCCCGCAGCCGCGTGGGCGAGCCCCCAATCCATCGCCCCCCAAGCGGAGGCCGCAGCCTCCGGAGCCAATGGCAGTGCACGCCTGGAACCCCTTCGTGCCCATGCCGCCTCAGGCACCTCCTTCGGAGGAGGAAGACTCGCCGTCGGAGAAGAGCATCCGCAAGTCGCGGCCTTTGCACTCGGATAAGCTAAAGCCCGGGTCTTTGCAGTAAGACGCTCCCCCAATACTGCCACTCAACTTTCATCTCAAGTTCCTACTTTTTTTTTATTATTTCGATTTGATTTCTGAGGTCACCTGTTGCTTTTCCTGTTAATTTGCAGTATGAAGGATGAGATGATTCACCTGTATCTGAACAGCTCCAACATGGCGGCGGCGATGCCGAGGGTGGTGTGCTTACTGGGCACTCCAAGGTGCCATGGCATTGGGATGCTGGTGGGCGCATTGGGTATTTCCAAGGAAAAAGTGCGCGAAGCCGTCTTGGAAGGTATGTGCGGCTGCTTCTTCCTAGCAATTGGATTTGCCGCGCAATGTTGTGCTCTTGAATAATGCTGTAAAAAGTTGTCATCTTTCTGAATGAAACTAGTGTTCACTTGTTGTGGGGGCCTTGGAATGGGTGGCTGTTACCAGTGGCCATATTTGCATTGCATTATTATGCCACCATCAATGATGACTAAATGATGCCACCATCAATGATGACTAGATTGTGCATGGTGCCTCTGTTCGAACTATGGTTGCCTTTTCACCAGTTATCTTGCACGATTTGGTTCACTACATACTCTGCTTATTCCAGAACAGAACGGTTAATATTAATGAGCATTTTGACTTCATGCTTGAACCATCTGCTGATCTTGTTTCTTGCCCTGTGATTGTCCCACATGACATTGTTAGCTGGCTGAAATAGTTTATTTCACAACCTGCGCTTTTGGCATAAGTACACATCAAATTTCCTTGTTCCCTTATGATCCTCTCATCTCTTCTTTGTAGTTGCCTTCTCTTTGTGCAAAGGAAAAAAAAACTTGTTTTCAGTACTTTTGCATCCTCTGCTATCAATATAGTACCGGCCACATTTTTCCAATAGTAGTATAGCGTTTTGTTCAGCCTACTCTGGACTGAAAGACTGTGTTAAGTTGAGTTGAGTAGTATAGCGTTTTGTTGGTGACTATGTGTTTCCCTGTCGTGGGCTTCTGTATTTTAGTTAACAACATAGAACTTCATTCAAGTTGTTACAAACATCATAGCTAATTAGTTATTGAGCCTGATGACATTGTTTGTTTACTTTCCATGCTACGCCTTAATACAATATGGTATGGTTCGTACTGTTAATTTCTGTTATTGGGAGTTGACATGGTTTAATTTGTGTTTGCCGGATATAGGTAATGCACATGGTCTGGGAGTTGAAGCCTTGCGAATGCTCGTGCAGATGACCCTCACCAATGAGGAAGAGCTTAAACTGAAATATTTCAAAGATGATCTATCTACCAAACTTTGCCCTGTGGAAGCTTTTCTAAAGGCAGTGCTGGATGTGCCATTTGCATTCAAGAGAATGGATGCTATGCTCTATGTTGCCAACTTCTATTTGGAGGTCAATCAGATCAGAATGTCATATGCTACTCTTGAGGTATAGTTTGAGCCCTTGGTCGAATATTTTGTACAAGTACATTTCAAAAACTGCAACAAAATCTTATTGGCCATATGTTTAGATCTGAAGTATAATTCTTGTATAAATTGTGTTGCACCCTTTGCTGGAAAGAAACAAAACAAAAACTTCATAGGCAATTGGGAATGATACATATTAGTGTTTACACAAATGATTTGAATCTGTGAACGGAATACAACCTTATTTACTGTTTCCTTGTTTATATTACTCATGTCTGAAGGTATCTTCATGTTTTCCATACAGGCAGCTTGCCAGGAGCTAAAAAACAGCAGGTTGTTCCACAAGGTCCTTGAGGCTGTTTTGAACTTTGGCAACTTGATGAGTATCGATACAGGATCTCCGAATTCACATGCCATGGAGCCCAACACTCTTCTGAAGATCATTGACGTGAAAGGAGCTGATGGCAAGGCTGCTCTCTTGCAATTTGTTGTCCAGGAAATTGTGAAACCTGAAGGGCACAGTCTGGTGTGCAAAACGAACACAAATACTACTCTGCAGTATGATGTGGAATACAAAAAGCATGGTCTTCAGGTTGTGTCCAAACTTGCGGCTGAGCTGAGCAATACCAAGAAAGCTTCATCCATCGATATGATGAAGCTCAGCAGAGATGTTTCGGAGCTCGGCGTAGGGCTTGGAAAGATCCATGACGTGTTGAGGCTAAACAGCATGGTGACCTCAGCAGACAATGCGAGGCGGTTCCACAATACGATGAGCACGTTCCTGAGGCAGGCAGAGGAGGAGATCCTGAAGCTCCAGGCACAAGAGAGCATCTGTTTGTCTTGTGTGAAGGAGGTGACAGATTACTTCCATGGTGACTTGAGCAGCAGCGACGAAGGGCACATGGCAAGAGTTTTTGGCGGTGTGAGGGAGTTCCTAGCCATGCTGGACCGAATCTGGAAAGAAGCTGGAGAGGAGATGAAGAGCAGCGGCTGGATGATGGGTAGAGACTGGAATATGGCTGCTACAATGGGAATGACAACGCCTTGAGCTGCAATGCTGGCAAATTGCTGCGTTACGGTCATCTCATCTCTTTGTTACTATTAATTTTGTAGCATATATGAATGGAGATTTGTTTCCTAGCGTACAATTAATGTCATCTATAACTTTATGTATGTAACGTACTCTATCTTCTTGTATAATGTAGCAAGCATACTGGTATGGTATGGATCATTCTTTTCCTTGGGTAAGTATCTAGTTTGATGATAATGGTGCTGGTTCTTTGTTTCTGGAGTTGTACATGGCATTGGTTTATTGGCTCTTGCCCTCGATGGCTCCACCAATGAATGCCATAGCTGGTGGGATGAAGAAACTCAAAACTGAGTTTTCAATAGGTACATAAGTATATTGACGATAAGAAATGTAATGTGACTATACCTAATTAGAACTACTAAACTTTTAAAATTTTGATAATTGATTTTTTAGTAGGCTAAGGTTATAAAATCTAATAAATCTATGATATTATGATAATATGGTAATTGCAAGTTTACCATCCTTTTGTCATCTTAAAATTATTATTAGAAAAGTATAAAAATACCACCAGGACTATTATTAAATAGTATTTTTATAAAATATAAAAACCCTATAACAAATTTATAAATGCTTGGACGATTATACTTTTCGAGGCAAGTATGCCATTTCTTTTGTTTTTTTATGCTAAGTATTTGAGAAATTTTTTATAGATAGAATTTTAAAACTTTGACTAAATCTTATTTTTATTCTAAATATTAAATATTGTTTGCTAAAGCGAATATATCAAATGGAGTGAGTTCTCAGTGAAAGTTGTGTTGATTTGAATGGATTTTGGGTAAAGAAGTTATGTGGTCGGATCTCACATTCTCACCAGCTAGTCTCGTCACACCAACCAATGAACAAAGTAATAAGACTTCTCGGTTGACTCCTCTAATCTAATCTATGAATTTAAGTATTTGCCACTTTTATAGTGTAACTTTTTAAATATCACTTTTAGGAATAATTTACTATTTTAGCTAGTGACGTGAAAGTGTGGCTCAACAGCGTGAAAAGCAGCATGAGCTCCGCATGTGTGCCCCTTCCCCTTCCCTTTATCTCACTGTTGGCTGGCCATCGCACCATCATAGGCTCACAACCACCCCGCTGATCGTCATAGCTTGCCTGTTGCCATCATTGCTGTAGGAGCTCTGCCGTGGAGGAGGGGGTGTCGAGGGCGTGTGGCCCTACAAGTGAGGGCAAGGAGCTCCAAAGTGGATAGAGAACCCAATCGACGGGGAAGGTGTCAACAACGATGTTGGTAGCCATAGAGAGAGCCTAGGTGGTGGAGAAACCAGAGGAAGGGCGTTAAGCGATAGGGCACGAAGGATGGTGGCTGGCTAGATCTAGAGACGGACGCATGATGGTGCTTGCTTCGTGGGTGGCCAAGAGTTGACGACAGGCAACAAGCCATTGGCTAAGAACCACAATTCTGCATCATCGTCGAGTTCGAGTGGCACTACCTCATCGTTGAGGTCGATCTTGAGGGGCATCATGCCTCGAGTTGAGCCCCACAACGAGCTCCATATCTTATTGCACCCAACACCATCGGGGCTGTCATATAGTGTCATCCCTATCGTTGTAGGTCTTGTACTTTTCATACTTAGGGTCTTGTAGGTGCATTTTAGATGTCACTTTGGCGACTCCACGTCTATTGATTTTTTCACACATTCAAGGTTCACTGATTACTTAGCTAGAGGTGTTCCATTTCACCCATATTATCATAATTTACTATAATTAGTGAAACTCTTCAAGGGATTATTACTTATATGCTATGCGGATGTCAGGCCATACATACTTATGACCAAATTTTCTAAAACCATTTTATTTCGCAAAGCTTTTCAACCACAAGTGTCAGTAATTCAAACCATTTTTAAAAGCCATTTTATTCCATCGACAACTTTTAAATGATAGGGTATCATCAATATTTATGCTTGATATGTATGAGTAACAGGATAACAATATAGTGATAAAGGTGTAGAGTCATCAATAAATAAGGAGTTTTTTTTAAGTATAACAAGTGAGTTTATGTCCTATATGATTGACTAGTGAACTATGATCGGTATCATGTATCTAAACATGCATGATTCACAAACAAGATATTTTTTATTTAAAATATAGAATTAATATGATTAAGGGTTTGACTTGTCTTTGTCTTGGTACTAACTTTCTTTGACCAACTGCTTGATTGACTCCTCCTCGATGTCAACTATTATACGATACAAAACAACAACACATAAAAAAATCATATCATAATATATATAACTTAAAAAAGAGAGAGTTGAACATGATCAAATAGAGCTTTATTAAAAAATATAAATTTTAAAAGCTTAAATTTTTATTATATAAAAAGAAAATAAATATTTTTTTAAAAAGAAAAAATTTGAAAATAGAGGGTGAGGAAGGCAAAATAGACATTTATTTATGTAGATTAATGGGCTTAGGCTGATGTTGTTAGACTAACTAGGTGGATCAAGGTGGTTTGGGCTAAGTAGGAAAATAAGACCGATAGCCTATGGACTTGACCGACACATAGGTTGGTCTAAATGTATAGGCTGACCTGTGAGACCTCTATGAGAAGCGGGCAGCGGATGTGGCTTCCAAGTTGTCGAGCAAGACCAACAGGTAGCGGTGCCTGGTGGTATTTTGACGAACACCGGTGATCCAACGCAATTGACCATCATAGTGCTAACGATAGAAGGAAGGCAAAGTGGGGTGAATGGCTTGGATTTGCTCGGGGATGCTAGAATAGGGTTGAGGGTGTGCGACAGTCGAGCTTCAGTGGGAAGGCAGCATTTAGTCATCATTGGCAACCAATTAGGCAGTGTAGGTGGTTAGCTTGGCTCGGTTGGAGGTGGGGTAAAATGAGGCAGAGAGAGGGAGAGAACCCATAAATGCTATCTTAGAGAACACAAAAATATAACCACTATGGTGCCCGGTGGAGAAAGGGAAATATGAAGGGAGAGGTGGTGGCAGCAGGGGAGCTCAGAGGGAGTCGAGATAATGCAAGGTGAGGTGGAGGGTTTCATGGACTTTTATAGCTGCGAGGCTTTGTATGATGATAATGGAGATAGACGGTGCGTCACAGTGCTACGTGCGGATGACGGATAGCCATGTAGCGCGGTGTGACACTATGATGGTGTTGATCGGAGCAAGAGAAAGAGAGAACGCTGGTGACACAACGGTTAAGACAGAACAGAGGGATCGTGCATGGTCATTGAGGTTCATATTGAATGAGGTGGCGTTGTGCCAACGTTTGGCGATGAGAGCGTAACGTGTCGTTTCTTGAGATGACATCGGTGCATTGTTCATGTGTGCAGTGTAGATAAGGATGACATCTTGGCAAACGTTATCTGCCGACACATCAGGAAGGCCTGGTCGTGCACCGTGGTGGTCGGGGTATTTGACTGAGTACCCGGCACGCGTGGAGGGTCGGACCCATATTGCTTTTTACGCCGGCGAGTCACGTTAGCACGCGAGGTAGGTAAAAAGGAAAAACTGTTGAAAAAAATCAGTTCTCTCTTACGGCAATGTTTAAGATAAAATATAAAAAGGTAGTAATGGAAGAGCGGCGCGCCCTGACCTCTGACCATGGCGTGGCTCAGCTCCCAACCCTAACCCACCACGGCAACCAACCTACCGCTGCCTCCCATGGGATCCAACTCTCCACCCTCCCGCGCCGCCCTCGAGCCCTCGGCCACGCTCGACCCCGCCGCCCTCGCCGGCCTCCCTGCCTCCTCCCCGCTCACCGTCCGCTCCGCCGCCCTCTCCTCCCAATACCTCTACGTCGGCACTGGCGGCGGCAAGCTCCTCCTCTTCACCCTCGACACCCCCTCCTCCCCCGAGTTCCTCCGCCTCCTCCCCATCGGGCCCACCCGCCCAGTCTCCGCCATCCTCCCCCTCCCCGCCGTCGCCCGCGTCCTCGTCCTCGCTGACGGCCTCCTCCTCCTCGCTGACCCCCTCCTCTCCCGCCCCGTCCGCCGCCTCGGCTCCCTCCGCAACGTCGCCGCCGTCGCCGCCGCCCGTTCCTCTGAACCCTCATCCGATCGCCCCTCCTGCTCCCTAGCGGTCTCGGTTGGGAAGAAGCTGCTCCTCGTTGACCTCACCCTACACGAGGCCAACGAATTGGAGGTGCGGACGCGTGACATCGCCGTCGTCGATGGCGTCAAGGCTCTCGCTTGGGTCGGGGATTCGGTGTTCGTCGGCACTGCCTCGGGCTACTCGCTCTTCACCACCACCAACGCCCAAGGTGTCCATATATTCACGCTCCCTGAGTCCTCCAGGCCGCCTAGTGTGAAGCCCCTGTCCGGGGGTGAGGAGGCCATGCTGCTCGTCGACAATGTTGGTGTCGTTGTGGACCGGTCGGGGCATCCCGTCAGAAGCAGCTTCGTCTTTAACACCACACCGGACTGTATAGCCGAGGTGTTCCCCTATGTTGTTGTTGCTGGGGACTCTAAGGTGGATGTCTACAGAAGAAGGAACGGGGCACATTTGCAGGCTATTCCTTTTTCAAGGCCTGCTACAGGTGGTCTGATTGTAGCGAGCGAGGATGCTGGAATCGGCAGTGATGTAGTTGTGGTTGCTACGGCTTATAAGGTAACGTAGGTATGTCAACTTGTCGATTGGTGGCAACTTGACTCAAAATTTCTAATCTATGCTGCCAGATTGCTTAGCTACTCTGCTGCTGTGTGTGTTCTTTAATACTCGATAGTAACAATTTCCAATAGAAAGAGAGTGGTTTTGTATGCTGAACTGAAACCCTGACAATGGATCCTCTCATAAATGTGCAGCGCCATTATGTATGCTGTCTTTGTATCATGCTGTATCACAAATTATACTTATAATAGAGATATCAATTGGCTTGGCCAGGTTTTTTGCTACCGTAAAGTATCAGCAATGGAACAGATCAAGGCACTACTACGAAGAAAGAGTTATGGGGAAGCTATTTCTTTGTTACAAGAGTTCGAGGCTGATGGTGAAATCTCAAAGGACATGATTTCCTTTGTGCATGCACAGCTTGGATTTTTGTTGTTTTTCGACTTGCGTTTTGAGGATGCTGTAAATCATTTCTTGCTCTCGGAAACTATGCAACCAGCAGAAATATTTCCATTCATCATGCGGGATCCTAATCGTTGGTCAGATCTGGTATGCCTCATCACCACATGTTAGTTGGAATGTTGTATCTCCTCAGTTGATTTCTATAAAGCGTTTTTTTATTTGAAAAAGTCAAACATTGTAGTGTATAAAAAACTATACCATTTCAAAATGCTTTCACACAATATTGGTTTTACATCTGTTGAGAATATAATTTATGGAAAACAATCAATAGTCAAGGTTTAACATTGAGGACTCCTTGAAATCAAATTTGCCTTGTGAGATCAACAGAGGTTTTAAATGAGACAACTGTTTTAATGCATTTTTTAAATTGCCAACGTGCTTGAGAAGTTGCCACATGTTAGTTCGAAATTGGAATGCTGTATCTCCTCCATTGATTCTTATAAGGCCTGCTTTGATTTTAAAAAAAGTAAAACATTGTAGATTTTGACTAACAACTAGTCAAGTTACCAATACCAATTTAAAATGCTTTCACATAATATTGGTTTTATAGCTATTGAGAATATATTTTATGAGAAAAAAAATCAATGCTCAAGGTTTCACATTCAGACACTTTGAAATCAAACACACCTTATAAAATCAACAGAGTAATAAATGAGAACTGTTTTAACACATTGCTTGTTTTATCCTGTAATGTGCCCGAGGAGTTGGCTAACTGCACAACCTTTCTCATTATATTCTCTTAATATTTTTTTCTGTATGTGAAAAGTTCATGTTGAATGCTGCAACTTCCTTTATCTCTTGAATGTGGTTTTCAATGAATCAGATTTGATCAATTTCTTGATGTATGATCCCGTTCCTCTGAGTATCAACATGAGCTGGTTCTTTCAAATTTGAGCGTAAAGCCTCTATTGGTAGGGGGGGGGGGGGTCTGTAAGTTTTGATCCGTTAGATTAATTTGTCAACATATTTTTCTAATTGTTAAATGGAATCTTAGCATACTGATTACGTTCTAAAGAGAACCTGCTCATCTTCCACTATAACTGGCTGCCTTTTGTATTCAGCAGTTTTTATCTGATTGTGAACTTCGTAAATTTTAGGTGCCAAGAAAGCGTTATTGGGGCTTGCATGCTCCCCCAAAGCCTCTTGAAGAAGTTATTGATGATGGGTTAATAACACTTCAACAGGCATTGTTTCTCAAAAAGGCAGGTGTGGACACAGTTGTGGATGATGATTTCCTTTCAAATCCACCAAGTAGGGCTGATCTGCTGGAACTAGCAATCAGAAATATTATCAGGTTTGCTTCATTCATGACATTTTTTATTCATTATGAATTGCAAATAGGCTGCATCTTCCAGCTGATGTCTGAATGCTCTATGAAACTAGGTACCTGTGTGCATCCCGGGAGAAGGATTTATCTTCTTCAGAGATGGAAGGAGTTGATACTCTTCTGATGTATCTTTATAGAGCTCTTAATCTTGTTGATGACATGGAGAAGCTCGCATCATCTCAGAATAGCTGTGTTGTGGTATGTAAATCCTTTAAACATCTGCGACCTTGAAGCATTTAAGATTGTTACACACCTACAATACTTAAATCAACATTAACTCTTCATTTGAGAATAGTACATATAGTTCAGTGATATTCTTATGTTTTCCTCACACATGGGAGTTCAAAAACAAGAAAGTTGCATACTATATATATAAAAAACTATGGGTGGTGCAGGAGGAACTAGAATCACTTTTGGATGATTCTGGACATCTGCGGACGCTTGCATTCTTATATGGCAGTAAAGGAATGTGCTCCAAATCTCTTGGTATCTGGTGTATCTTAGCAAGGAACTACAGCACTGGTTTGTGGAAGGATTATACTAGCCTACCTGAAACGGACTCTCTTGAACCTTCGGTTGGTAAAATGTCTGGTGAGGGAATTGCTGCCGTTGAAGCCTCCAAGATACTTCAAGCATCATCTGATCAGGACCTTGTTCTGGAACATCTTGGATGGGTATTTGCTTCACCTTAAGGACTTCATGATCAACGATCTGTTCCACTTTGTGTACTTCTACTCACTATTTGCATGCAGGTGGCAAATATTGATCAAGAGCTTGCAACTGCAATTTTAACATCTGAAATGAGGGAAAAACAGCTTTCTCCTGGTAATTGCTTTGTTTTAGACAAACCACTATACCAGTGTGCCTTTTATGGCTTATCCATGGCAGATCAACACATTTTTCCAGGTTTTATTTTGACTTGTGAATGTGTCAAAGTGTGGATGGTGGTAGGCATATGTAATCATGGATCGATGGGCTCTCCTTGTCCTATTTTAGAACTAATAATATTTTCACTACATCTGCATATATTGCATCCATAAGCATTGTGTTTGCTACTTAGGGTTGCTATGAAACCTTTCTGTGCAATTAACATTTGTTCTGGATGGTTGTTATTCTGTAGAAAAGGTTGTTGCTGCCATTGATCCAGAGAAGGTTGGCATTCACCAAAGGTACATATAATGAATCGACAAAGTCATTACAAGTTAGAACTCAAGATTCCATGATGATCCTCCAATGTTCCTTCTGAAAAAAATGTTAAATTGCAACAGAGTGAATTATGGGTATATGTTGTGCTGCTAGTCTGTTCATTATACAATTGTATGACAATAAACAATGAACTAATAGAAGTTTGTCAGGCTTCTCACTAATTTCTTGGTATCTTGGGATCCTTCGCCACTGTAGAGTGACCTGAATATTGATACGACTGCTTGATAATCTTGTTTTTCCATGCCAGGTTATTTTGGTAAATGCTGGCAATAATAGTTGTCACTAAGGGCCTGTTTGGATCAATGCCACTCCAAGCCTTACCAATTCTTTTGGCAATTGCAAGATTTGGCTATTGACAAAAATTTTGGCAAGAATGAGTAGGTTATAATTTAATTTGGCAATGCTAGTTCTTTAGGTTGCAAACTGAATGGGTGACAAATTTTTTGGTGTTGCCAATTATTTGGCATGGTTGAAGTGGGCTATAAACCAAACAGGCCCTAAGTGTTTTCTAAATATATACGAAGGGTTTACATAATGAGGCTTAATACTGTATCATATGCATATTATATTTACATTTGCATGTTTCTTTGAAAGCTGTATGCATCTTATTCTATGCCTTTTGTACTCTTATATTTCCATCATCACTTGGCAGCTGTCAATCACTCAATCGTCAAGGAAATGAAGCTCCTTCTTATGTTTGCTGAATAAATTACTCAGCTTTTATGAAATCTGAATATGCTAAGTTTTGCAGATATTTACAATGGTTGATTGAGGAACAGGAATGTGATGAGCCTCACTATCACACGTCATACGCATTGTCCCTGTCCAAATCTGCCATGGATGTGGTCCGTTTGGAGTCCAATTATGAAGAGAAAAGCAATAAAGAATTTGATTCTGATATGCAGTTCATTTATCTATTGAGGGAAAGGTTGCAATTTTTTTTGCAATCGTCAGGCTTGTATGATCCAGAAGAAGTGCTTGATGTGATATCAGAATCTGAGCTATGGCTGGAAAAGGTGATTATATAATTTGTTTCTTCCTTCTTGCGTTCCATGCCAGCTCATTTTGTGCCCTACCCACTGAAATTTATGCTTGCTTGATAGTTCTAATCATTTATATCCGACATACTTGACAAAAAATCTCTTTCCTTCTGGCAGGCCATATTGTATAGGAAGATGGGCCAAGAGAACATTGTACTTCAGATATTAGCGCTGTAAGATGCTGTGCTGCATTTATTTTTTATTGGTTTGTTGTACCTCGTAAATTTCAGCAGTAATGTTGTTGAACTGGGCTTGTACACCCCTACAAGTTCTGTTTCCCTAACTTTCTTGTTGGTTCTTCTTCATTCGTGATGAAGGAAACTGGAGGATAGTGAAGCTGCTGAGCAGTACTGTGCAGAGATTGGTAGAGACGATGCCTATATTCAGTATGTTATTACCTCACTTAGTACTTGGTACATAGTGACTTGTTAGTATTCTTGGTGCATTCTCTATGTTTTGATTTGATTTTAGCTATTCTATGTTGACTTATTGGTATTACTAGCATAATTTCATGCACCATGATCTTGGCCCTTAGTTCATAGTCTACATCTTCCTGTGAGCTCAGGTTGTTGGATTTGTATCTGGACCCAAAAAATGGGAAAGGACCCATGTTTACAGCAGCTGTTCGACTTCTCCATAATCATGGGGAATCATTGGATCCATTACAAGTGTTGGAGGTGCCACTTTCTTACAGAAATATGGTCAGAACATCTTTGATATTATTTTGTGCATGCTATTTAACATGGTGGCTAGTGTTTGTAGCCCTTGGTAATGTATGGTCATGGGGAGTGAGTCTAGAAAAGCAATTTGTGTTCTCAGAAAAATGAGTGTGCTCTTGTTCTTTCAGAACAGGATTCCGAACCATCAATGGTCATTGCCTGAATGTTGTATCTAGTATCTACCTTTTTGGCTTCCTGATATTCCTTAGTCATCCTGGTCTATAGAAGTCTGCTGCGATCCTTCTTTGTAGGAGTTGATTAGCACAAATGTAAATGAGATGGCCTGTTTGTTAATCTTCATATATTGGTCAATTTAACTCAACATAGTCTTTTAGTCCTAATTAAGTTAGAGTGAGTTAGAGTTGAAACCTAACAAGAATCTCTAAATTACGGTTCAAACACATCAATAGCTGCTTTCCTATTTAAGAACAGATTTTTAGCTATATCTCACTCTTTCAAGTTTTTTCTTATTGTCTCTGTCCATATTAATATTGGTCTTTCTCTATCTTTTTTTACATTATTATCTTAACTTAGTATTTCACAATGTATTAGCATTTTTTAGGGTCTCCTTTGAACATGGCCAAGCCATCTTAACCGATGTTACGCAAGCTTTTCTATAATTGGTGCTACCTCTATTCGATTACGTATTTTCTCGTTTTGGACTCGATCTATTTTCGTATGACTATAAATCTAACGTAGCATACGTATTTCTGCAATACTCAGCTGTTGAACATAACATCTTTTTATAGATCAATATTCTGCTATATATAGTATAGTAGGTCTAATCGCTGTTCTATAAAACTTGTCTTTTAGCTTCTGAGGTACTCTCTTATCATAGAGTATGACAGATGCTTGGCGTCACTTTAACCAACCCGCTTTAATTCTATGGCTAACGTCCGCATCAATGTCCCTATCCATCTGTAGCATTGATTCTAGATATCGAAAAGTGTTCTTTTTAGACACTACTTGGTATCCTAAACTCATATCTCCTTTCTCGTGTGCAATAGTGCCAAAATCACATATCAAATATTCAGTCTTAGTTCTGCTTACTCTAAAATCTTTGGATTTAAGAGTCTGTCGCCACAACTTTAGTTTCCTATTTACTCCTGAACGGTTCTCATCAATTAACACTACATTATCTGTAAAGAGCATATATCAAGAGATATTCTCTTGTATGTTTCTCGTAACCTCATCCATTACCAATACAAAGAGATAATGGCTCAAGAGATATCTCTGGTGTAGTTCTATTTCAATCAGAAAGTAACCTGTGTTATCATTTGTTCAGACATTAGTTATAACATTATTGTATATATCTTTGATAAGAGAGATATACTTTGTTGGAACTTTACGTTTGTTTAAAGTTCACTATATAACATTTTTTGGTATTTTGTTATAAGTCTTTTTCAAGTGAATAAAAACTATATGTAGGTATTTCTGCTCTCTAAACCGCTACATAATTTATCTTATTAAGAAAATTACTTCTATGGTTGATCTTCCAGGCATAAAACCAAATTGGTTCATAGAGATTCGTGTCGTTCCTCTCAAACGGTTTTTGATAACTCTATCTCATAGCTTTATAGTGTAGCTCATCAACTTAATTTTTCGGTAATTAGAACAACTTTGGATGTCTCCCTTATTCTTATAGATTAGTACTAATATACTTCTTCTCCACTCCTCGGGCATCGTGTTCGATTGAAAAATATTGTTGAACAACTTCGTTAGTCATATTATAGCTATATCCTCGAGACATCTTCACACCTTGATTGGAATACTATCAGGGCCCATCATCGTACCCATTTCATCCTTTTCAAAACTTCTCTAACTTTGGATTTTTGGATCCTCCGCACAAAGCTCCTATTAGTGTTATCCGAAGAGTCGTCCAACTGAACGGTGGGGTCCTCTTTCTCACCATTGAAGAAATTGTCAAAATACTCTTGCCATTTGTCTAATTTCATCCTTCTTCACCAAAAGCTACTTTCTCTTATCTTTTATACACTTAACTTGGTTGAAATCACTCGTTTTCCTATCACGAGTCCTATAGAAGTACTTCTCTCCTTTCGTACTTGGATGTTGGTATAGATCCTTGAAAGCTCGCCCCTTAGCCTCACTCACAACTCGTTTTGCGGTCTTCTTTTCCACCTTGTATTTCTCCATATTATCCCCACTCCTATTATAATATAAGCGTTTATAGCATTCTTTTTTTTCCTTAATAGCTATTTGCATGTCTTCGTTCCACTACCAAGAGTCTTTAGTTTCGTATCCACTCCCTTTGGTCACTTCAAACACTCTAAACACCTCCGAAGCAATTTTTCGTATGCATATTGCTATCATCTCCCACATGTTATTTGCGTCGTTTTCTTCCTTCCAAGAGTCCTCTTCGATAACTCTTTTTTTAAAGACATTTGATGTCTCCACTTCTAACTTTTACCACTTGGTTCTTGCAATTTTAACTTGTTTATCTCTACGAGCATGCATTAAAAAGTGAAAGTCGGCCAACACCAGTTTATGTTAAGAAACCACACATTCTTTAGGTATCACCTTACAATCTACACAATCTCGTTTATCCCCTCTTCTCATAAGAACAAAGTCAATCTGACTAGAATATTGGCCGTTATTAAAAGTCACTAAATGAGATTTTTTCTTTCTAAAGAAAGTGTTAGCTATCATCAGATCAAAAGCTATAGTAAAATCTAAGATTTTCTCTCCCTCTTAGATTCCTACCACCATATTCAAAACCTCTGTCTCAAAACCTATACCTATTGTACCTATATGACCAGTAAGATCTCATATAAAAAGTTTCTTGCTACTAGGTACAGCTCTAACTAAGCTAAATCTTCTTAGAAATGTTTCTTAGCACTCTCATCCTGACCTACTTGAGAGGCATACGCACTAATTACGTTTAAAACTATATCACTAATGACAAGTTTAACTAAGATGATCCTATTCCCTTGCCTTCTCACCTTCACAACATTATTTTTGAGGTTTTTATCAATCAGAATTTCTACTCCATTTCTGTTTAAAGTTGTCCCTATGTATCAAAGCTTGAAGCCAGTATCATCCAACTACTTCACCTTCTGACCCTTCCATTTAATCTCTTAAACATACAAGATATTTAAACGCCTTCTAACCACTGTCTCGAAAATCCTACATTTCAGCTATCTAAACGGATTCTAGTTGGCTTGACTTGGTTCCTTAGCCTTTGCACCCGCCGAGTCAGGTGTAAAAATCCTTACTTATTTTTCACCACACTCAAACGCCGATGTGGTGCGCCACTAAGGATACACCATTTAATCTCCATGTATTGGTCTTTGAAAGAAATCAAGAACACATGGATAATAGAAAACTGGCATAGTGGCATCCCACCATGTTCCTGTATGATTATATTATTGCTGCTATTGGTATTATCGTCCTACTCTGTGCTACTTTATTAGAATTAGGATTCTGAAGTCCGAGCTATAATTTTTTTGCCAGAGATTATCTGCTGATATGCCTCTTCCGCTAGCATCAGACACAATTTTGCGAATGCTGAGAGCCCGGGCACACCATCATCGTCAAGGGCAGGTAAACATCTTCATTTCCTGTTTTTCAGCCAATGTCTTCTATTGAATTGTGACTGTTTGAGGAACTATTCTGCCTCTGCACTGTTAATCTTTCCCTTGAACTCAAACTTGCTCCCAGGTTGGTCTTATGTGAAGTTTGACTTACCATTTTCTCTTCCGTTCTGTGCCTATTGATAGATAGTTCATAATTTATCACGCGCAACGAACCTTGATGCACGGTTGACCAGATTAGAGGAGAGGTCAAGGCATGTGCAGCTAACTGACGAGAGCACATGTGATTCATGTCAAGCTCGCCTTGGCACCAAGCTATTTGTCATGTACCCAGATGACTCAGTTGTGTGCTACAGGGTATGTCAACTCAGCACAATTTTGCTGTTTGGTTTGCTATTTACTTCTTTGAATGAAACCGTGATTTGGTTGGTAGATGCATACACTGGATTATTATCCAACAATGCATCCCAGGTGAATTCTCTCGTACAAAAACATATCAAATTAGCTGTGCCTAGCAGCTTGGATATTGGACATCTATGGCTTACTTGATTGCCTAGTTCACCCGTTGAGAAATGAACTGAAACTGCTTGTGCTATTTTTTTTTTGTCTGGCAGACGTTATGAGTAAATTTTGTAAAACTACAGATTCTTCGATCAAATTATCATAAAACTACATATTTTAGACGGTATATCAGCAAAGAATCTATCACGAAACTACAGATTTAAGATGGTGTATCACGAAACTATAGATTTAGAACAAAATTATCACAAAACTACAGATTTAGTAACAAAATTATCATAAAACTATAGGTCAATTTAATTACAAAACTATAGCATTGATAGCTTCAGCATAACATATGTAATTTTATGATGACTTTAATATTAAATATGTACTTTTATGATGCTTAGTCTTTGTAATAAATTTGGTACTAAATATGTAGTATTGTGATAGTCTTAAATCTGTAGGTGAAAGTATTTGTAGTTTTGTAAAATTTATTTTAAAAAAAACATGTGCATAAAGTCTATAGATGACATTTTAAACATTTTGTTTTTCAGTGCTACCGAAATCAAGGTGATTCTGCGTCTGGACATGGACGCAACTTCAGGAAAGGTGGTATATTTAAACAAAGCTGGCTCGTTAGTAGATAACAAGGCTAATACAAGGAAACCGTGGATGCGGATGCCTCTGTTTTAGGGCTATGCGTCATGAAAATAGCATATATAATTTGGCGGGCGAAGCCTCCCCTTTGCGTTTGAAGGAGCATTCAACAGCGACAGGTCTGAAACCATCTGAACTCAAGCATTATCGTTGTTCAGGGCTATTGGAGGGGGCAGAGACTGCAGTGGTCCTGGAAGTTGATACCCTAGATTCCGGTGGTCGACCAGAAACCTGATGTTTTTTTGTCCATAGCATCGTTGTTTTATTTTTATAGGATAAGATGGGCTACATAATTTTAGGTGTCACTAGGATTTTACACTGTAGACTGTAGAGACAAGACAAGGCCTTATGTGTCTAATACTAGAAGAAGAAAGAGATTGAGAGCCTCGCTTTTTTTTTCATCTTCGATAATTACCTCTACTATGCCTATATCCTATATGGAGTGAAATATTAGTCAAAATACGTATGTTATGTTAGATTTATGATCATATAAAAATAAATTAATTTTAGAACGAAAATGTATGATTGATCAGAGTAGTACCAATTAAATAAAAGCTCGTTTAACATTGATTAAGGTGATTTAATTATGTCAAAAGAAAATTTTATATCGTGAAATTTTAAGTTAAAAGATAATAAGGTGATAAGGTGAAGAGACATAGAAGAGATAATAAAAAAAATTTAAAAAGAATTTAAAAAGATGGTATATAACTGAAGATTTGTTCTAGAAATGTATTGGAAGCAGTCTATTTTAACTTGAGTTGCACTTGGAGAGGAGGCATACGTTGTTGCTCGTGTCTGCAGAATGTGCTGGTTATTCTGCGGGCAATAATAATCCAGCTGGTTTGCCCATTCCTGAATCCTGTCCTGAGTGAGTATTCAGTGCCTCCCTCACCAGAAGGGCTGTAAAGTACTAACCCGTGAAGCATGCATACATGCATGTTGTTGCAATTGGACGTCTGCATCTCTGTCCATCGATGGGAGGATGGGCAAAATACTAGAAGCAAATGCATATCCATTACAGTCAGATTCAGATCACATGAGTTGGAAATACTGTACTCGATGAAATATCTGAGCAATTAAGTGACTGTCGCTACTTCATTGCGTTGCATGGCCTGGCCTGCCTCCATGTATCTTTGTCGCGCACTCGCCTGCGCTTTTCCCAATCTTTTAATCGAATATCTATCGGAGCAGATCTCAGACTCATCAGTGCAGGTGCTCCCAACTTATTAACCTTTTAACACCTGAAGAAGATCTCTTTTCAGCCTAGAGAGAGAGACAGAGAGAGAGCAGGGCCCAGGCCAGGCTATATATACACCCCATTGCACGCACCATGCATTTCATTGCAACTTCACTACTACTCTCTTCACCTGCACAAACATACATACATCTTCGATCAGTCGGCAATTAATTAAGCAGGTAGGTAATAACGACCAATACGATGACCATGGATGTGAAGCTCCTCCTGCTGCTGCTGCTGTCCGTCATCCTCCTGGCGGCCTCCATGGCGGCCAAGGATGATGAGCAGCTGCAATGCCACGACGACGACGAGGCGGCGCTTCTCGCCATCGACGCCGCCCTCGGCAGCCCCTACCACTTCGCCTCGTGGACGCGCGACACCTCCTGCTGCGACTGGTACGACGTCGACTGCGACCAAGACTCCGGCCGCGTCGTCTCCCTCTCCGTCTTCCAGGACGCCAACCTCACCGGAGCCATCCCCGACGCCATCGCCAACCTCACCCATCTCCGCACCCTCGTCCTGCACCACCTCCCCCAGCTGTCCGGCGCCATCCCGGACTCGCTCGCCGCGCTCACCAGCCTCTCCGAGCTCACCATCTCCTGGACCGCCGTCTCCGGCCCCGTGCCCTCCTTCCTCGCCGAGCTCACCTCGCTCACCATGCTCGACCTCTCCTTCAACTCCCTCACCGGCGCCATCCCCGCCTCCCTCGGCGCGGTCGCCAACCTGTCCGGCATCAACCTCAGCCGCAACCGACTCTCCGGCCCCATCCCGGCGGGGCTCTTCGCCAACCTGGACCCGCGGCAGGACGTGTACCTCCGGCTGTCGCACAACAACCTGTCGGGGAGCGTCCCGGCGGACCTGGCGGAGGTGAACATGACGCTCGTCGACCTGTCGCGCAACGCGCTCACCGGCGACGCGTCGGCGCTGTTCCAGCGGGCCAAGTACGTGGACCTGTCCCGCAACGGCTTCGTCTTCAACATGTCGGGCGTGGAGTTCGCAGAGGAGACGTACTACGTGGACGTGAGCCACAACGGCATCCGCGGCGGCATCCCGGCGCAGGTGGCCAACCTGACCAACCTGCAGATGTTCAACGTCAGCTACAACAAGATGTGCGGCGCGGTGCCCGCCGGCGGCAACATGCCGAGGTTCGACGCCTACTGCTTCCAGCACAACAAGTGCCTCTGCGGCGCTCCTCTCGCCACCGCCTGCCGTCGATAGATCTCATCTAATATACTACTACATCACTAAACTAAACTACCTCTAATCATTTAAATTAATGATCATAACTATATATAGCAATTACCTAATTATACGTGAACTCCTTTTTAAGTCCTAATAACGCCAAATGCATGCATGCATGCCTATACGCTATAGTCCATCTCTAGCATAAGCATATATATGTTAAGAGTGTAAGTACTGTGCTACGACTACGAGTGGTAAACTGGTATATTGTATGGAGTAAGTGGAGAGAGCAATATAATGTTGATGAGGTATTTGGATCACCGAAATATAGTTCCAGGGGTTCTTGAAAGATGAATGCAGTGAACGAACTTATTTGTGATATACTCCCGCTCTCACAGAAAAAAAATCAACTTCTCTAGAGCCAGAGTTGATCATTTTTAGGACGGAGGGGGGGCATACTAAGATGTTCCGCAGCTGCTGTTTTTAGGTTGCATATTCGGATTGCCCCGAAGTTGCAACTCAGCGAAGGAATAAGCTCCGATTAAGTAAATCTATCACCATGGTAGTACCGGTATCGTGATCCAGTGTCCCGCGGAAGTCGGTTCACGCCCTATCTAATGCAGTTGTATATCTCATGCAGTTGTACATCTCATGCAGTTGTATATCGCATGCAGTTGTATGACAGTGTCGGATTGACAGACCATTCGGGCATTTGTACCATATGGACGATCGTCATCGTAGCCATTCCATATTGTGACGCCCCCAAATAATTGATGGAATAAAGAAAAAACAAGAAGCAGTAGCTGAGCAATGTTTACCTAATGGCCTTGGGCTGCTTTGGACTGAGAAGATTAGCTAGCCGTGCATGCGCCTAGGCAGGCCTTGGGCCTACTAATAGGTACATGAGACTAGTCTAATAAATTGAGTTTATTAAGCTTGGGTAATAAATTGAGTATTAGGTCCTAGTTTACTAGTTTTAATATTTTGAGTTTATTAAGTTTGGGTAATAAATTGAGTTAGTACATGTTAAATTATTGGTTACTTACTCTAATAAATTGAGTTGGGCCTAGTCAAGCTATATGTTCAAGCATTGGGTACTAATCTAATCTAATAAATTGCGTCTAGTCTTGAGTATTGGTACTAATCTAATAAATTAGTTGGGCTTAGTCCAAGACAAGATACATGTTTAAGCATTGGGTATTAGTCTAATAAATTAGGCCTAGTGTAAGATAAGGAACTGGTCTAATAAATTGAGTTGGTCCAAGGTGCATTGGATTTAGATTAGAGTTAAGCATTGGGTATGATAATGAGTCCAATTTGCATTGGGCACATGTTCAAACATTGTTCAAGCATTGGGTACAGCAACAAGTCCAAGGTGCATTAGGTTCATGAACAACGTTAGAACAGAGTTAAGCATTGAGTACGATGATGAGTCTAATGTGCATTGGGCACATGTTCAAGCATTGGGTATGGCGACGAGTCAAGGGCGAATTGGATTCCTGAACGAGACAAGTCACATGTTTAAATATTGGGTACGGCGACGAGTCCAAGGGAAAAAATATCATCCTCAGCAACGCAATAATAAATAGTCAAGCATTGGGTACTATGATGAGTCGAAGGCAAAAAAATATCATCCTCAGCAATACAACGAAATAGTTAAGTATTGGGTATGAAGATGAGTTTATGGCACATGTACAACTGAGAATATAGTTATTTTTATAGTATTCCAGAGAGAGGTTAAGCTATTGGTTACCAACAACAACTTATCATTATTTGCCAATAAAAACTATCAAACTAGGCTAAGAAGGTGATTAATTTTTTTACATAGACTAAGAGAATCTTTTTATACTTTTATAAGTTAACGCGTGTAACTCAAAGGCTATTTGGTTGCATGCCACATACTGCCAAGCCAAACCTTAACATGACAAAGTTTGTTATACTAATATTTGGTTGGTTGAAATTATGGCAAGCCACACTTTATCACTCTATAGGCTCACATATCATAGATACAATTCTTGGCCAAACATTGTCACAAAATGTGGCCACACTTTGTATGGCAAGCTACATATGTGGTAAATGAAAGGAGCATGATATCGTTTAGAGAGAGGTGAATAGTCATTCCTAAAAAACACTCGTAGCGAAATAAAATTCTCATTCGAAATATCTAGACCAAAGGGCTGGAGTATCTAAATAAAGTTCTCTAGAGAGTTCGGTCAAAATGACTGGAGTATTTGGATAAAGTTCATTCGGAGTATCTGGTTAAAATGGATAGAGTACCCAGATGAAGTTTCTCTGGAGTATCCGATTAAAATGGCTGAAGTATCCAAACGAGTCTTTCTATCAAACAGATAGCCTTGGCCTAAGTCTCCGGATAGTAAGCTTAGATATTTAAGTCCTTTTTCATTGCGTCCAAAAGAATATTTGAAAAAGACAATCGTGAAGGTAGTAGAGGAAAGATGTGATCTAAATCAATAGTAAATGATGCAAAAAAATAAAGTACACAACTAAGATATGCAGATAAAAAAAATTATTTATCAAAATTCAGATCTCAAAGATTCTACATATCCATTGAGGCATTACAAGAAACTAGATATCTCTCGATTCCAAGCCTTACTAAACAAACACCAAAGATGAAGGTTTAGCCATCAAGCAACCAGCGAGGTAAAACTCTGTTTTTACATGACCACTGAGGTCCATACACTTAGTCAACGAGCTACTATCTTTGGTGAAACTTACTCTATCAAGTAATGTTCAAGCACAAACTTGGCTCTCATTCAGTTACCTACTCTTTTGCATAGGTGAAAATAAATATTCACAAACTTTTGGTGACTCACCATAACTTTAAGAGCTCACCGGCCACTTCTAGCCATCTAGGAGTTCTTAATCTCCAATAGTAAAAACACAATCGAAGATTTACTTGCTATGAACTCAAGTGCTCAAAGAATAGAGTGAAGACCACTTGCCCTCAACTTATCAATCTCTCAACTCAACTCTTTCTCTCCTTAAATCACTTTCACAAAAAGCTACCATCAAGATAGGGGATTTGGGAGGGGATATTTGGCTTTAGATATGTATACTATTGCTAAAACTTAGCCTTAAAAACATTAGCAAAGAATAGAGGGGGTAGAGGGGTTTAAATAGCCAAGTCTCTCAAAACTAGCCGTTACAAATAGATTGAAAGTTTGAAGTATCCGGTCAAAAGCTTCGGAGACTCTAGAGAGGCTTCTCTGTCTGACTATTAAGATCAGTTTGGAGTATCCGGTTGAAACCTCCGAAGACTTTAAAAAAACTTCTCTATTTGACTATCAAGGTTGGTCTAAAGTATCTAACCAAAAAGTCTAGAGTATCTACTACTCCGTAACAGTATCCAACAAAATCGATCATAACTCCTTACTCCAAAGTCTGTTTTTGACGATCTTAAACTTTATGAAAAGCTTATTAAGAGAGCTACCCAACCTAACCAAGAACATACTCTAAAACCTCTTAGAGAGTAGGTTAAGATTTATATTTATCTCAAGAAAGCACTTAGAATGTTTAATTTGAGCACCAAAACATAAACAAATATATCAACGTTGCATCTATCTCAATAGTACGATATTTTTGTATTCAAAAATAAATAGAAAAGCTATACTTCTAGGAGCACATTTATGCCATCTTGTGTTACCTTGAGGGTTGACAACGTCAACTTCATTTCACCGTCGGGACTATTCATCTATATATCATTAACCACATTAGTCCTAAATTAATTATAATTTTGCCTTGATCAATGCTTCATATTATCTTAATCTTTAGCACTTTATCTTGTACTCTTCAAATGATTAAAGTAGATCTTTTACAATTTTACATGACGTTGTATGGTTCATCGACGTGGGGCCTTCAATTATCTTTCCCCACCATATTGATTCGTCAGCGCCAAACCTTTTATTGCCCTTTACCATCGTAGTTTTCATCGTGATCAAGTATTGTTTGTACTTTATCGTCTTACCATATAAAGTCACTTTGCTATTTATATCTTCAATATCTTCTCTTCAACAACATATCTATCAATATTATTATCTTAATGTTAGAACTGATCTAATTAGTCTAACTCATGAAAATAGTTAGTCCTACCATATATTGCCATTAATCACCAAAATTCTTATAACACAAGGTTATAAAATTTGATCTTTCAGTAAATTGGGTCGTGGTAAAATTAAGGTATGAATCTTATCATAACTATGATGGTAATCAAAATAATTATTTAAGTTAGTCAAACTTATGTGATAAAATGTGATAAGTTGTGGATGATAACCGGATACAACGGATAAATTTTAAGCGCTAGAAATAATTTTGTTAGTTGGATGGAGGGAGTAGATGCATTATGGATAGATAAGAATATAAGATTGGATTTTTGTGAGACAAGAAGATCAATAATGTTCCCAAGGATAGATCATGGTCCTAAATTCTAAGCAGAAGAATATTAGCAAATGATGCAAGTACTCGGTCCCTGCACACGCGTGGTAGACGACGGAACGCAGCTAAGGAGTGACCACTCCACTCCAGTCCATTGACCATTTGGACCATTTGGCGCTGCCAACTTTGACCAATTCATTCTCCCTACTCACTACTTTGGCTGGCTTCAGGAAAGTTGGTTTGACCAGCCGTCTCACATGGGATGTATGCATGTGCATTATTAAATGAGCTGGGCTGTACATTCCTCTAGTCACATCTGACTTATCCACCTGCACGCATGTATGGTTGGTCAATGATATTTGTTGACTCGCTAGTGTATTATGAACGGAATCATTCTTTCTTGCGATTATTTTCCATTTAATTTCGTATTACAACAACAGTTGATTAATACAGACCTTTTAACGATAAGATATTCAGATCTCCATCTCCCTCTCTTTGTGTATATATACATACATACGGCTGAGAGTGACTGAAAAGCCCAATTAAATTAGAAGCTATATTAATATTAATATTAATATTGCAGCCAAAACAAGGGAAAGATGATGCGCGCCTCCATCATCGTCGTTCTTCTGGTCGCCGCGGCCGTCGCCGCCGCTGCCACCACCAAGAAGAAGGAATGCAACGCCGGCGACAAGGCCGCGCTGCTCGCCATCAAGTCGGCCCTCGGCAACCCCTACCACTTCGCATCCTGGACGCCCGACAACCTCTGCTGTGAATGGTACGACGTCACCTGCGACGTCACCACTGACCGCGTCGTCGGCCTCTCCGTCTTCCAGGACGCCAACCTCACCGGCACCATCCCCGACGCCGTCTCCGGCCTCACCCACCTCCGCACCCTCGTCTGGCACCACCTCCCCCAGCTCTCCGGGCCCATCCCGCCGGCAATAGCCAAGCTCCACGACCTCTCCCTGCTCATCATATCCTGGACCGCCGTCTCCGGCCCCGTCCCCTCCTTCCTCGGCGCGCTCAAGAGCCTCACCCTCCTCGACCTCTCGTTCAACTCCCTCACCGGCGCCATCCCGCGGTCGCTCGCCACCCTCCCCATTCTCAGCGGCATCGACATCAGCCGCAACCGCCTCACCGGCACCCTGCCGCCGGCGCTCTTCAGCAAGCTCAACACCACGCAGCAGGGCGGCGCCTACCTGAGGCTGTCGCGGAACAACCTCACCGGCGGCATCCCGGCCGAGTACGCCGGCGTCACGTTCCAGGTGATGGACCTGTCGCGCAACGCGCTGAGCTTCGACATGACCGGGCTGCGGCTGCAGGAAGGGATGAGCTCGCTGGACTTGAGTCACAACATGATGTACGGCGGCGTGCCGGCGCAGGTGGCCGGGCTCAGCAGCCTGCAGTACTTCAACGTGAGCTACAACCGGCTGTGCGGCGAGCTGCCCGACGGCGCGGCGAGGTTCGATCAATACTCCTTCCTCCACAATAAGTGCCTCTGCGGTGCGCCGCTTCCTACTCCCTGCAAGTGAAAGTTACAAGTCACTGGTAGTAATAACAACTATGGTTAATTATGTGGTGAAATTATACACCACGCACAATATATTTGTATCTTAATAATTGGAGAAGTCGAAAAGATGAGGTTTATGCATCTGGAACGAATGAATAAAAGCCGAGTTCGATTGTTTCTGAGACACTTAATCTTGTGTGCTGCTACACTTGCAATTTTGTGATGTAAACAGGCAGACAGGAGGATGCATGCATGCAATAGGCTGTGAGTCTTCCACTAACGATCCGAGTTCAAGTCAAAGCGATTGTTTGTTTGTTTGTTTTGTTCAAAGCGGTTGGCGCCAAAACTGCATACTCCGTCGGTCTATATATACGCACTACACACACGAACTCAGGAAGGAAGGAGGCAGATGTAGATAGATGAGATTGCGTTGGATGGAAATGGCGCGCGCCGACCGGTTTCCACTCCTGCTCCAGCTCGAGGCTTCTCTCCTCTTGACTGCGGCGGCGTCCGGGCCGAGCTGCCACGCCGACGACAGCGCCGCTCTTCAACAACGCCTCCTACTTCGAGTACTGGACGCCCGACTTCCCCTGCCGCGACTGGTACGGCGTCGACTACCTGCCCTCCGACGACCGCGTCATCAGCCTCGCCATCATACGCCGGCACCATACCCGGCGACGCCATCGCCGGCCTCACCGCCTCCGGGACCTCACCTTCTTCAAGGTCCCAGGCATTACCGGCCCCATCCCAGCGGCGCTCGCCAAGATCTCCGGCCTCAGGGTGCTCACCATCTCCCACACCGGCGTGTCCGGCCCCATCCCGTCCTTCATCGGCGACAAGTTCAGCGAGCTCGTGTCGCTGGACCTCTCCTTCAACTCGCTCACCGGCGCCATCCCGCCAAGCCTCGCCAATCCCCCGAAGCTGTACGACATCAACCTCAGCCGCAACCGGCTCACCGGGAGCATCC
The DNA here is from genome assembly GCA_030770085.1 of Oryza coarctata. Lineage (NCBI taxonomy): Eukaryota > Viridiplantae > Streptophyta > Magnoliopsida > Poales > Poaceae > Oryza > Oryza coarctata. The sequence continues at coordinate 235,343 of CM061471.1, forward strand.
CGCGGCTGCTGCTCAGCAAGAGCAAGGCCGCACGGGAGGCGTTCCTGACGCTCTCCCACAACAACTTGATGGGGAGAATCCCGGCGGAGTTCGGCGCCGTCAACTTCGAGCAGATAGACCTGTCGCGCAACCAGCTCACCGGCGACGCGTCGATGCTGTTCGGGCTGGGGAAGAAGCTGTTCGTCAGCGCGTACCTGTCGCGCAACGCCCTCAGCTTCGACATGTCGCAGCTACAGCTGCCGGAAGAGCTGAATGTTCTGGACGTCAGCCACAACTTCATCTAGGGCAGCATCCCGGCGCAGTTGGTGAACATGACCGACCTGCAGCTGCTCAGCGTCAGCTACAGCAGGCTCTGCGGCGAGCTGCCCACTGGCGGCAACATGGCGAGCTTCGACGCCTACTGCTTCCAGCACAACAAGTGCCTCTGCGGCGCCACAGCAGGTTCCTGGTGCTTTGGTCTTCAGGGGGGTTGGCAGTTCATTGGTTCACAATTCTGATAACGCATCAGAAGCTGGAGTTATTCAATTATATCGTATACCGTATCTTCAAGACAGTGAGACAATTGAGCTACTCAGGCAAGTGCAAGCAAAGGTTTCTTCTAATATTGTGGTATAAAGACCGAACAATGCTTCAACATTCAATTGGATAATGCATTAACTCCGGAGAAGCTTGCAACACTGCAGTGGCTCTTAGCAGAAACCTATGAACCTGATGAGTTACAAGCACAAAGCTTTTTGGAGGAGGAAGTCTCTAGGAGCCCTCATAGTGTCATTGTTGAGGTTGGTCCCTGGATGACTTTTTCAACAGCATTCTCGACCAATGCTGTCTCGATATGTAAATCTCTCTCATTGATGGAAGTAACTCGCTTGGAGAGATCAAGGAGATACCTTTTGTGCCTGGATCCTGGCTATGGTCGACTTGATGAAAGCCAGCTTAATGACTTTGCTTCTTTGGTTCATGATAGAATGACAGAGTGTGTTTATCCTAACAAGCTCACATCATTTCATTCAGATGTAGTTCCTGAACCTGTCCGTATTGTTCCAGTCATTGAAAGGGGAAGGGAAGCTTTGGAAGAAATAAATGTGAAGATGGGACTTGCTTTTGATGAACAAGATATCAAGTACTATACCCACCTCTTCAGAGATGGCATCAAACGGAATCCAACAACTGTTGAACTTTTCGATATTGCACAATCCAATAGTGAACACAGAAGGCATTGGTTTTTTAATGGAGAGCCTGTGATAGATAGAGAAACCATGCCAAGAACCTTGTTTCAGTTAGTGAAGAGTCCCCTGAAGGCCAACCCCGATAATAACTGTCATTGGATTTAAGGACAACTCAAGTGAAATAAAGGGATATCCAGCAAATCAGCTACGCCCAACAATTCCAGGCTCCACTCCACCATTATCTGTTATGATGCATGAGCTTGATATTTTATTCACAGCAGAAACCCATAATTTTCCATGTGCTGTGGTACATTATCCAAGAAAATGCCATTGAGCAATTTGGTGATCTCAAAACTATGGCGGTCGAGGAGGTGATTGACTGGTTGAAGGCTCATGAGGTGCGCCTAGGTGGCTGGCTCTAGTGATGACATCGAGGAACATGCATTTCTTACTCGTGTTGAGTGGAAAGCCAAGGAAGCAAATACTCGTAGACACTACAAGAAGTTTGATAAAATAAAGGTACATTGTTACAATTATTAAAAACTTAGTCACTTTACCTTAGAGTGTCACTCAAAGAAGGCAAGAAGATGATGAGCAGGCCCTACTACTTACAGGGGAGGCTTGTTTGTTATAGTTAGAGCTGTCTTAGGATGTTGAAAAGATGCGATGCCATTATGAGCCTAGTATCTTGAGTTGAGTCCTCTAAATCGAGTCCGAGAGTTATGTCCAAGATGTTGAGATAGATGTGTTTCTCGTCCTAAATTCGATCCGAGAGTTATGTCCAGAGATAGTAACTAGTTTGTATTTAAGGTCCTAAATTGGTTTTGAGAGTTGAGTCCAGAGTGTTGAGGGAGATGTGTTCACCACCCTGGATCGGTTCAAGAGTTGTGTCTAAGACATGTGAGTAGATGTTTTGTTCAAGTTGATAAGTCATAGACGATTAACTGCACAACTTGAAGTCAAGTAGGAGTTTGGCAAGAAGACGATGTGACCGACTGACTAAATGAGTATTTGCCAGAGGTGTGTTAAGTTGTGTTATCGTCTTAGGTAAAATGAGTCAAGTTGAAGATGTGTCCAACTGCTATCGAGTTTAAGCACTTATCAAGTCTGAAGATGTGACCAGCCTAAGTGAAGTAAAGATCTTAAGAATACAAATTAAAAGGGAGATCGTTAGAAATTAATTTATTTATTTTTGATTGAGAGGAAGTCAAATTGAGTTTTAATAGTGCATGATGCAGCTGACTTATGGTAAAACATCTAGTGACTAGTTGATCATGAGCTGCAAAAGAAACCTAAATGCCCTAGAATTACAGCTGCATTTAACCAAGAAGTCAATTTTGTTTTTGGTGCACTGAACTTGGGCTGTGCGCAAGTCGTCATATACTGGACAGCTCTGAAATTAGCTAGTGCTTAGTTGTAGCTTAGTTGCGTGTACTGTAGCAGGTCGATACTGTAGCACCCTAAAAGTTATACCCTACATGTAAGTTTGTCTTGACTGGTGAAATATATGAGAAACACTCCACTCCACTACATGTAGTTATACCCTATATGTAAGTTTGTCTTGGCTGGTCGCAGCAGACCACAATCTCCGTCTCTGGTGAGCCCCCATCGTCTACGAGTTCGTTTCACTACCGCTCGCTGCACAGCAGCCTGGGCCTTCTGGATGATGCCTTTGTCATCGAGCTGAAGCTGTGGTGTTCGTTGCCCTCTACTCCAGCTGCTGCTACGTCCCTAAACCCTAAGGCACTGCTTATTTTGTTGCTCGCTTCATGCCATCTATCGTGCCTGCTTGCAGCAGCCATATTCCTGTGCATTTTGTTGGTATCCTAAGTAACTCAGTTAGTAGTATTTGATGTGTTTTTGTTAGTATATCAATATTATCTACAAATCAAATTTTCAGCACTGAAGTCTATTGCATATCCTTTAATTCGTCAAAGTCATACTTGTCTATCACTTTCCTAGCTTTCCATCGAAACTAGGCTTTATCGTTATTGTACCATTATCACCAACTCTCCGTTGGAGTTGGGCTTATCACTATCTTCACTAACTCCCGATCGAAGCTGAATCATCAACGTCTTAAAATCTGTGAAGGTCCGAAGAACAGTTTTGAAGGGTCTTCATCAACATCACTATCTCCGAATTGATGAAGAGTCAAACAACAGTTTGTAAAGCCTTCTGCTACCAATGACTGAAAAACAATTTATGAATGCTATTAAGTTCATTTCATTGATGATACGATAAATTTCTTTTCTTCTTTATTCAAGAATTGCACACTCAGCAATGGTCTTTGGATTTATATGCAATACGTATTGCCTTAGAGTGGGGTTAAGAGTATAGATGTTCAGGGTGTTTTGGTAATTTTCAGCCCTCTTGTATAAAATATATTAGGCTGATCAATAGAGTGTTCAATCCCCAAATTCCCCAAAACATAGACTTCCGATGTTTTGGGGGTTGTGTTGTTTCAACAGAGGTTTCATTTCACCGTGCGATACTATTGGGGAAGATGTTGCGCACAATCTTTTTTGCGTTTAGTGTTGTGGGATTAGTGGTCAGTCTGAGGTCGGCAGAGTTTTCAGATCTGCTCCTCCAAAGTGGGTAAATCTGTGCAAGGATTTTTTTTCTCCGCCCGGTTGAAAATGCATGACCGGGCATCTGCTGGTAACACTGTAATTGTTTAGTATTTTGTAACAGAATTGGCATGAGGATGTAATGCGGTACTGTTTTGAGATAGAGATTTGTTTCCCCTTTTCATGTACGCAATGTACATGCAAGCATAGCATAGGTGGGTTGATATGATTATGCATACCTTCATAGAATTATTCCATCCAGAATTCTTCCATTCGAGTATCAGAAGTCCATCAAGCTTATGCCCAGTTGAATGGGAACCTCTGTTTTGGTACGGGGTACCTGTCCTGTCGTTGTCATGTAGTAAGAGAGAGCAAATCAACGTGATTCTAAATTCTCAAATCACAAAGCAAAAGCATAGTTACTCTCCTAATGCCATATCAAGAAAAGCCATCTTTATTAGAAACTCAAGTGTCCAATTGGTCTAGCATCGCTTCTCTTCCCGGCTGTACAGCTCAGTTGCTTACATGTCCATAAGCATATAAGTAGTAGTATATTATTCTCTTAGCTATTCTGATGCTCCTTAGAACGAGGAGTTGGGGCGGTTGATGGCGTGCTGATCTTCACCTTCCATGGATGGATGGGATCTACCATGACAAGTGCGCGTCATTTGCAACATCTGTTGCGCCTTTTAATTTATTCACTTCCATCACGATGATGAACAGCAAAGTGACAAAGTCCCCGTGCAAGTTTCTTCTTTCGAGTCTCCCTCGTCCCATTGAGAAGCATTGTCGTTTTATTTCCTGTATGTTTGTTTGGAGCTGAAAATGCATGGGTGCATGTATGCCTAATTGCTCTGTGGTAGTGTTTATAAAATTGTGTTCACGCGGTATTGATTCACTGGGTTGGCCGATGGAGGTTCAATACGATACGTCTAAATATATAAAGACATAAGAGATCTGTTTAACTGACGTCTTCAGATTGTTAGGGTTCAGGATGTGCTAATTAATTTAACTTTTAATTGATAAAAAAGATAAATAGAGTTAGATAATTGGTTTATAGACCAATACGAACTCCTGCTATTGGCTAAATGTGTCGATAGAGTTGATATAGTTATCAGCTGTGAGTCCGATGCACTCTTGATATTGGCTGATTGTCGATAGAATTTGTAGCACTTATACATCAGTTAGAAAGCCAATGATAACATAGGCAAATAACGAGAAATAAAATAAAAGACCGGCTATAAAGTTGATGACACTCTGAATAAAATAGATAATAAGCAATAAAGAGCGAAACCCAGTCTTTCGAAGAGACAAGACCTAGCAACTATCGATGACCATACCGTTAGAGCTGGTTTTGATAGATATGACTGAACTGAGACATTATAAAGAAGGAATGAGTAAATCCATCGGCTGCTATCGGTTGTGAGTTCGATGTAGACATATAAATAAGCTCATCGGCTAGTTAAGTCAATAAAAGGAGTGAAACCCACTAGATCTCGATGTCAACTCTATTAGTTACAGTCTTAATAAATTGGACCTAATCGAGACAGTAATACCAGATCTAACAAAATCAGATCGATCGCTAGTGGATTAATCGTTAAAGATATATGTATATCGGCTGAAAAGCCGATACGTTAGGTGTGAAGCTTACTGTAAAGGTAACTCATCGGTTGGTTGCTCCGATGAAAGACCCACCGATTTAAGGCTCAATCTATTATCAGTAGTATAAAAGCTTGTACCTAACCAATGCAGTACAAGACTGATAATAGTAAAAGAAACTTGATAAACCGACAGATCCCATACGAACGTGATGTGATATATCCTATTGGACTAAGAGGATGAACCTAATTGATGCAGTGTTAGATAGAACGGATATAGTAGGATAATGGCGGGACTTACTCATTTACTTGAGTTTATACCTAACTGATACAGCCCTGTGTCAAGAGCCAGAACCCGTCGAAAAAAACTAGATGAACTAGAGTGGTGATGCGTCGAGATTATATTGATCTATGGAGATGATTTATAAGATTTTTAGGGGTCTACATTTATAAGCTAGAGTACATAAATCTCACATAAATATTGGATAAATTTTTTAATGATAAAAAACTAATTAACTTATCATATTTTAAATAAAAACCACCCTACCGTGGTTTCTATATTTTATTTTTAGATCTGATCACATTTAGATAATTTTTTATATTCAGTTGCCTGATCAACTTTTTACGTTGATCAATCGACTTATTTTCTCTAATTCTTAATCGAATTTGTTTATGAGCTTATCAAATTTTGTTGTTAATAAAATAAAAATAAAGTTAAGACATGTAAAACGAGAAAATTATTAGCACAGTTTTAATTATAATGGATATATTTAATATTTTAAAACGGCTTGTATAGAATTTTTGTTTACGAAACACGATTAAAAACATGTGCTAATAAAAACGGAGGCATCTTACTTAAAAAGATAACAGGCATTTGTCTGATTAACAGTTAATGCTAGTTAGACAATTGGAGCTGCATGCATGCATGCAGTGATAAATATACATTTAGTTGCACGTGCATATGGTATCCCTAGCTTGCTTTCAAGTTGGTCGTCACCGTCTTTTCGCTCGAGCAACGGCCGGCAGACCAATGGTTTTGCAGACTTGTGACACTGCAAGTGGCCAAGCAGGCTGCTACTTCACATTTCTTAGTATACCATGAATAATACCAGTAATAACAACTATCTTAAGTTGGGAAGTCAAAAGTTTTTTTATGTATGTGGGATAAGTTGATCAGTTTGTTTGAAAATTGAAAAGATCTTGTGTGCTGGCGTGCTGGATTTGCATGCAATTGTGTTAAAAAAAATGCAGGCAGAAGCAGAAGAGGGCACTCGTGTTGTGAGAGCATGTTACTAGTTGGAGTAAAAGTGAAATACTAGCTAGAATGTGTTTGATTGTTTTGTTCAAAGCGGTTGGCGCCAATCTCCGTCTATATATGCTCACACGGAGAATACGCAGCTCGATAGATAAGATTAAGACAAGCTGAGGCCCAAATGGCGCGCTCCTGCTCTTGCTCGCCACTGTCGCCCACGTACTCTCCGTTGTGGCGGCGCCCGTGCCGCCGCTCGCCGTCAAGGCGGCCTTCAACAATGCCTCCTACTTCCAGTCCTGGACGCCCAACGTCGCCTGCTGCCACTGGTACGGCGTCGACTGCGGCGGCGACGACCATGTCCTCAGCCTCGCCATCATACGCGACGACAGCGTCACCGGCGCCGCCATCGCCCGCCTCCAGGAACTCATCCCCGCCGCGCTGGCCAGGCTCTCCGGCCTCAGGGAGCTCACCATCTCTCGGACCGGCGTGTCCGTCTCCATCCCTTCCTTCATCGGCGACAAGTTCACCGCGCTGGAGTCGCTGGACCTCTCCTTCAACTCGCTCACCTCAGGGAGCTCACCGGCGACAAGTCGATGCTGTTCGGCGAGGGGAAGAAGCTGCTCGTCGGCGCGTACCTGTCGCGCAACGCGCTGAGCTTCGACATGTCGGAGCTGCAGCTGCCGGACAGGCTGAGCTCTGTGGACGTGAGCCACAACGTCATCCGCGGCGGCATACCGGCGCAGGTGGCGAAGCGGAGCAACCTGCAGCTGCTGAACGTGAGCTACAACAGGATGTGCGGCGAGATTCCGGGCGGCGGCAACATGGCGAGGTTCGACGCCTACTGCTTCCAGCACAACAAGTGCCTCTGCGGTGCGCCGCTCGCCGCCTGCCATTGATCCACTTGCTGCTGCTCGATCAGACTGTAATAATCACTGAGCACTAGTAAACTGGGAGAAATTAATTAACAACCAGCTAATAATTAAGGTTCATTCACGATGAACGTGAATGAAATATAGTGTCGAGCTTCTCAACCGTGGCCCAAACGGTCATCGGCATAAATCCATGCGTTCCAAGATACACTTTTTTTTAAAACAACAGAAATACAGTGTCAAGCTCTGGACATTCTGGCCGTGTCTGCAGCAACTAATGCATTTTGGGAGGCAAAGCGAAGTCCATCTTTGGTCAGCATGAATGCAGATTGCAGCAGACAATATTTGACCGTCTCACCTCTCCTCTGTAACCTGGATGGCATTGCAAATTAATTTCCAACTACAGTGCAAATCCTCCTAACCAAACTCATTAATTCGATTAGATTAGATTAGATAGATACCCTTAGCCTCCCATGAATGTATATGTCTTACTAGTTCGATTTCCCCTTGCCACTAGACAAATAATCCTAGTCTAGTCTCCCATGGCCATGGAAAATACTGCTAGCTAAGATGCTGCTCCTCCTGCTCTCCACTCTCCTCGTCGCCGCCGCCGGTGTCGCGGCCTCCAAGCAATGCCATCCCATCGACAGGGCGGCGCTGCTCGCCGTGAGCGCTGCGCTGGGCAACAAGTTCCCGTCGTGGACGCCCTCCACGCCGTGCTGCCACTGGGACGGCATCCAGTGCGACGCCACCACGGGCCGCGTCGTCGACCTCGCCGTCAACCAGGACGACAACCTCACCGCCACCGTGCTGCCCGCCGTGGCCGGCCTCGCCCACCTCCCGCAGCTCTCCGGCCCCATCCCGCCGGAGCTCGCGAAGCTCTCCAGCCTCTTCCAGCTCACCATCTCCTGGACCGCCGTCTCCGGCCCCGCGCCCTCCTTCCTCGCCGAGCTCCCGGCGCTCGGCATCCTCGACTTCTCCTTCAACTCGCTCTCCGGCGCCATCCCGCCGACGCTCGCCGCGCTGCCCAACCTATACGGCGTCGACCTCAGCCGCAACCGCCTCACCGGCGCCATCCCGCCGGCGCTCTTCGCCAAGCTGGCCGCGCAGCCTCAGCTGGAGGCGTACCTCACGCTGTCGCACAACAACCTGTCCGGGAGCATCCCGACGGAGTTCGCCGCAGTCAACTTTGCGCGCATCGACGTGTCGGGCAACCAGCTCACCGGCGACGCGTAGGCGCTGTTCGGGCGGGGGAAGCCGGCGCAGGCCATCGACCTGTCGCGCAACGCCTTGGAGTTCGACCTGACCGGCGTGGACATACCGGAGCAGCTCATCACCGTCGACGTGAGCCACAACATGATCTACGGCGGCATCCCGGCGCAGGCGGCGAAGCTGAGCAGGTGTTCAACGTCAGCTACAATAGGCTGTGCGGCGAGGTGCCGACCGGCGTGGCGAGCTTCGATGGCTGCCTCTGTGGACCTCTGCTAGCGCCCTGCCATTGACGATCCAAAAAATGTTGTCTTTGAATTGAACCACGTGCAATTACAAAATCCTTTAAAAAATTAAAGTGGGCTCTTTTTACAAGTTTTGATTGGGGTTTTAGTGGAAGTGGAATGGATAAGAAATGGGTACTCTGTGTTCAACATTCCAAATTTCTCGTTGCCGAGTTCGAGTTACCTACAACTACAACAGTTAACTACTGATTTATGTTTTTATAATATATATATATATATAATTTTTTTATAAAAAATAATATATCAATTTTTTAAATTTATAATAATTAATACTTAATTAATTATCTCGTTTTTATAGATATGAAAAGCTAAACCCCAGATCAGACGAAGCAAATCTTTAACTGTAGCAGAAAAGAGAACAAGCAGATGAGCCGTACAAATAGTATAATTAATTAACTATTAATCATTTTTAAACTTAAAAATAATTAATATTATTTTAAAAATAACTTTCCAATATATTTTTTAAAAAAATAATTCGAGAAATATTTGTAAAAAAATAATTTCTTCTCTCTTTCTCATCCAAACAAACACAATAGAGCTGGGCTATACAAACACAATAGTGATGGACTATATAGGCTTATTGTACTACAGTTCTGTTCAACCAGCAAGAAGATACACAATTTAAAAGCACATCCATAGTCACTGAACTATCATACGTTCCACAAACTCGACAAGATATTTAACTTTAACTTCAACACTGCAGGTCAGTCCAAAGATAGACCCAATTCGTCAGGATATAATGATGATCTGGTGGTTATCTATGCCTCAAAACAAAGGCCTGATCGCCCCTTCCAAAGTACTCTTTGAGAAAACCAAGCAATACAAATATTTAACTACATGCAAAATACTAATCCAAGAGTGCACCCGGTCTCCCTCAACACAAACATTATCATCTGAAACATAATGGTTTATTTTCTTTAGGCCTCAGACCAGAAGTACAAAAATGCATACTCTGCCAACATATCCTGGTTTTTCAGTCGTGCAAATGAAACAAGCAAAACAGCATTCAAGTGACACCCAGATGCTACTACGTTGAAATTACAGGATTTGGGCAGCGGTGTTCAACTTATCGGCTACGCTGATCTGTGTCCTTGTGATGCTTGACAGATACACCAGTGCAAGATTATCCTGTATCACCAAATGGTGCAATGATTATGTACTAGAAATTTCAAAATAACATTCATTAGATATCGACAAGCAAAAGCATTTACCTGAATCCTGTCATTGAAAAGCTTGTCAAAAGCAGCTGGTGACAATTTCGGCATTGAAGCAACACTGTCCGAGATGAACCTCCCAATTTTATTGTCAGGTGTTACACGTCCCTCCTACATAATGATGAAAAAAAACTGTTTAACACTGCAGTACATAAGAAATAAGAGAATTTTACACCAAAAGATTTTTACCACAACATCATCAACATATTTGTAGATCTCGTCAATAAGGACATATAGCTTTTCCATGGAGGATTCCATTCCTTCCAGATCATTGGGGAGCTTCTCCACAATTGTAGATTTCAGGATGTCAACTGTTACAAAAGCAATAATAAAGACCACAGCGAAAAATGTTTTGCTTGCAGAAAAGGAGTATTTCTCACATCTAAAATCATTTATGTATTATCAAACCGCTGCCTTTAGATAAACATTCCACATACTAATGGATATATAATTAACACAAAAGCAACACATGAATATTTTTCCTCCAACAGAAGAGAAATGTTCCATAATATTAATACCGTCCACTATTTGGATCACTAAAACGAAAGGAAATTATAAATGTTCAAGGTTATAAGGACTTCAAAGTGGCCAAAAGTTTTTTTTTAAAAAAAAATTACTTCAGGTTTTGGTTGTGCCATGGTGATTTCTAGTGATAACATAAACCTGTTAATTCAATGTGGTATACATGTCATCCTAAGAACTTACAATCTTATTGTAACACATATCAATTCTGTAAAGTGAATTTTCAGATCAAAAGGGCAAAATATATAGATCAGCAATGAATGTGAGACATACATTCAACTTTTCCTGCTTCAGGCATCCTTAGATCAAGGGGAATTTCTTGGAACTGCGCAGCAAGGTGCCTATCTCCAAGAGACAGGTTGGATGAAATATAGGTTTTAATGGAAGCATCCCCCCTTGTGAACCCAGTGTCAACAGTGAGATGGATGGGGCTCTGTACTTCTCTTGAGTAAAAATCATGGATAAGCGTACTCCCCCCTGAAACACCGAAGCCAGTTGAGAACCTGCATACAGATGCAATGTATTACTACCACAGAAGCAACTGTAGAAGTATAGCAAGGATCTTCTTCTTTTTTTTTTAACTAAGCAAGCCATGCTGATTTCATAATGACTACTCATTCATTTTTGAAATATTTCTTTCCTCCTCTGAAAGAAAACAAATTATAACAGCAATTCTAAGTTTGCATTTTGGGCTACTGTTAATTGTCGACTATGTTTGTCCAATGCACTAGATAAAAACAGGACAGAATCATGAGACCTTCAAATAGATAAATCATCGCAATGGTTCTAGCTGATATCAAACCTAACATAACCAGTATCGAGAATGATTGACGAGTTAATTGACTCAAACTATTTCACTCTTAATGTTGTAACAACTAGCAGGAACAGAGTGATAAATCACCAATGAGGAGAGGAGAAGAAAACCAGCCGCTTACCATCCGACAATTGCTTCCTTGGGGTTGACCTTCTGGTGCGACGCATACATGTTGTGGTGGTACTCGATGTCGAGAGCAACCTATGTATGCCGCGTGACATTAGCAACCCAACGTGAGGCAATCAATGAACTAAAACCCTAGATCTCATGTCGGGCGGACAGAGAAGGAGGTGTTTACCTGGTCGGGGGACTCGTTGTGGGGGACGACGTAGGAGTTGCGGACGTGGACGGTGCCGTCGAGGAGGACGGAGCCGAGGAGGGTGCCGATGACGCGCTCCGCCTGGTCGGGGCGGCGCACGTAGCTGTCGCAGATGTTGAACACGACGACAGCCTCCACCCGCGCGGACGCCGACGAGGTAGAGGGGAACAGGAGCACGGAGCCCTCCGGCGCAGCCATCGCGAATGCTTCTTCTCCTTCTCCTCGAGGGGAGAAGCTGCTGCTTCTGTAGCGGCGGCGGAAGGAAGGAGGCAAGCAAGGTTCTCTTGTGGTTAGGCTTTTATTGGTTGGTGTCTTTGAGATTCGGGTTGGGTCTCTACTTGTTTTATGCTTTGCTCCCTGGCAAAGGGCACAATTCCTGCCTGAATCCTTTCTCTTTTCTTTTTTTCAATTGGGTCCAAAGATTTTTTTTTTGGATGTACATGTTTGCTATTAACAAGGGAGAAACAAAACATGTACTAGTGAAGTATTCAATTCATATTATTCTGTTGCAAATATTTACTTGTATCACACATGTTAAATTCGCTGGTTGCTGTAACAGTGAATTACCAAACAAAAGAACGATCGTCACTGAGAATTGTCATTTTAGCACGGTAAGTCTGAAACTGTCCAGATGCTCTAGCTTCTGATATGAAGTTTATGCACAATTGTCCAAGGTTTGTCAGAAGTTGCCCTAAGAATCAATCAATTCCATGAGGGCACAAACGATCTTGCTTGCGTACATCACAAAAGCAAAGAATTCCCCCTTGACAACCTAACATTTTACCAACACCTGTTGTTAGCACAAAGCAACTACGGAGCAACAACATCAGTTCAACTTGTAGGCCCAACTGTGATCGTTGAGGTAGGCTTGGACTGCTTCCTCGATGGCCAGGTTAGGAACCAGTCGATGCTCTTTCAGAGGTTCTCATGTCACCGGGCCGAAATTGTCCACCTAAAACCCGAAAGGAATATTGCAGTGACTGAGTACATTATTCTCATCCAACTCAATGTCATATTACAGTTCAAGTGTACAGATTGAATCCTACTAGTATGTAGTAGCAACTATAGGTAAGGGAAAGCTTAAATTAGATCATTGGCGCATAATCCACGCTACGCCAGTTTCATGTTTAAATATTGTAGCATTGTAATGACTCGAATATTCCACTAGTTCGATTTTGATTCTTTTAATTATACAATCAAGTATTTGATCTGTTGGAACAACATTATTTGTATTTGTTGTCAACTAATACATGGGCCTTTTAGTGAAATATTAGCAACTGCACATAAAGATATGCAAAGTCATGAACCTTCTAAAAAACAGATACCAAATTAGCAAGGTAAGGTGTACCTTGCGAAGATGTTCAAGGATTATGGACCTCTCGTACTTTATACCACTGGGTGTGATCACTGCATCTCTAAAAATCTCAGAGGTTATTTGGCAGCAAAGGTAGTCGGGCGCCTAGATTTTCAGGGTAGCAACAGCCTAAGATCACAGGGAAAAAAATATGCTAACACAAAGAAGTTGAATATAATATAACATAGATAATGCTATTACATCTGTTGGCGTATCGTCGACTGTAGCTTTGGTGAAGACTTCTGATAACAATTTCAGTTTGTCTGTATACTCACTGGTTGCCCCATCTCCCACAAGTGTGCCACTAAGAAAGTGATGCTCCTGCAGAGCATTTTCACATGCTTCCCTAATCGTCCACGTGACACAGTGGTGTTAGAAAGTTTAAAGCATAATAAATTTTAGACAATACAGGGAGTGCTAAGGTTATTATAGGAGTAAATTGGCCAGCAATGCCAAGATTCACACTATGCCTAATCTGCAACACAATTATAGGAACATTATTATTGTAATTGTTTTCCGTATAATATATAACATACTTTAGACTTTGCATCTTCCAAACTCTCTTGAGTGGAGTGTATTTCCCAATCCAGGTATTTTGCCTTCGCAAGAACCTGCCAAATGTCCTTCACCATTTTGTCCTTCAAATTGGAAGACTTCAGAAGATCCAAAGCCTGTTTTACATGATAATATAGGCAAAGTCTTAGCGATAGCATGGCAAGACATCAACATCGCATTCAACATGAATGTAGCAACAAAATATCCATGTGTAGGGGCATGAAGACACAGCATTAGCATGCACTTAGTAAATATTCCCTTCGATTCCAAATGTAAGTAGTTTTCGTCTTCTCAAGCCTTTTGTAAATGCAAGTCATTTTCGGCATTTTTTTTAAAATCTTTTGTTCCATGTTTGCACTATCCAAATAAACGCTACCCCTCTCACAAATAAATGACCCATGTTTCTCAATGTAGTATAAATGAAGGGAAACAAAATCATTTAAGCTATCTATCAATTCCTAAATTATTTGTTATCTTAAGGTTTGTCCTAAACAATAACATGGTCCAGATAGATCTCAGGATATGGTTCAGAAGAACCTGCTTAGGAATTTGCAGCAAGCTTACAAAGGCCATATAAGTATATAGCTATAACAAACCCTGTTGAATTCCTTGATAGCAGGAGCACATTGTTCCTTGTCAAGCAGCGCACATCCCAGCAAGTAGTGACCCTAGACCACGCAAGACGCAAGAAATAGAAAATTGAACGCCTCTAAGTAGAAGAAACGCATGTAGGCATCACTTGATTTGTGTATCAACAAGGTACATTGACATGACGTAGAGTGTCATCAAGGGCAAGAGCTCTCCTGCTATCCTCCTCCACCTTGGCCTAGTCCCTACATATCAGATAAGAAAAGAAGATAATGATGGTGAGGGAGGGCAAGAAACAAGGGAGAGGGGGGGGAGAGAGAAATACTTGCGCTTGAAATGGCTGAGGCCCCGGTTGAGGCAGTAGCATTTCATTAATCAATCAATCAATGGAGTTAATCAATTATTATTGGTTCCCAAAGATTGAAAAAGAAGGGGGGAGCTAGGGATTTGGAAGGGGTCCCGGACAGGGAGGGGAGGTTGCCTCAATAGTCGAGTAGACTACTAGTCCATAAATAGTTGTTCTCTCTTTCTTTCTTTTTTTTTAAAAAATCAATAAAATCAATGTCATGGAACTTTTTTTAGATATTTCCTTTTTGCGATTACTGAAAAAGAATATTTCCTATTTTTCGTATTATTAGAGAAGAAAAACTAATAATAATACCATAGGACCCGAATAGTAGAGCGTTACCAAAAATAGAATCACGCCCCGTCCCCGCGCGTGACTTTCCGAAACGCAAAAAACTATACAGTGCATCGTCTTATCCAGCGAACCATCCGAAACTCCAATGCATTACTTCTGTTTTTATGTTCTTCACTGTTTTCATTGCTTGATTACTTAATGCATGGAAAATATTAGTTTATATGTGCTCATGTACATGTGTTTTTACTTTTAGTGCTCCGTTGAGATGCAACTTTAGAAGTAATTTAAAATAAGAATCCAAGTAATCTTGCTCTCTTATGAAGTAACTCTTGATATACATGGGAGTAATATAACTTGCTTGCTTTTAAGAGGTTACTTATACATGTTTTCTATATATGTAACTTTGGTGGAAGATGCAAAGTTTTAGGGCTTTGGAAGTAAGTTTAATAAATTTCAAAAGTAATTTCTGGGAAGTAACTTATAAATGTTTAACTTTACATGTTTCATGTGTAACTTATGAGTACTGATGGTTTTTTTTTCTTTTTTGGAATACATTTAATCATGATTCAAGTAATTTATGTAAGTTTTGGGGAGTAATTGCTAGTAAGGCACAAATCTTGGTGACACTAGGTTATGGATGTGAATATACCCTATTTTTAGAAGCAACTTATACATGTTTTAGATATAATTTACAAGTACTTACGCATTTTTTCCTTTACCTTTTAATGCGGTATCAGAATAAGAGATGAAAACGTCAAAGCTTATGATGGAATGGAATGTACCTAACCTTAGAGGTAAAAGGATTTTTGGAGTCTCAAGATGCATCTTGTTTGTTTTGGTGGTTTGGTACTTGTTTGTGTTTTTTTAGCATGGTTCTGACATTGTGTGTGGGCAGTTTTTTTTTCGCCTGCGAACTTTCTGTTTGAATCTGCTTTTTGATGCAACTCCAATTTGATCTGACCGGATTTTTCTCACGAATTTTTTCATTGGAATTGCTGATGCATGGAAGCCTGGTTCTCCCCGTGTTCTTTCTCTGTCTATTGATTCTATGTAATGACGGTACACGCCTGCGGTCCATCGATATGCCAGCATGCTTGCGGTGCCATCTCACTGAGCAACCAGGGATAAATATGGAAGAGATGTAAGCATAAAGATGGCAGAAGAAGATAATAATAATAATAATAAGCATCATCATCTTCAGGGGAAACATGCCATGCCAATACATCGTTCATACAAGATTCCAACTGCTAATACATTCATACCAGCCTTCCTGTGCCCACTATTCTTTTTCTAAGCACAAAGTTTGATTCAACAGGACAGGCTAACACTGGATATATAACATGCATGTAGTGGCTACATTTCTTCAGGATTCAGTTTCCACGACGACGATGGATTCATTTTACTTGCCATTGATCTGATGAGAAGCCTTGCTACCCAGAACCAACTCCTTGAAGTGAATTATGCAGAACCAACTCCTTGAAGTGAATTATGCAGAACCAACTCCTTGAAGTGAATTATGCAGCCCATCGCACGCTCGAATTCGCTGCTCTCCAGAGCAAAGCTGAACCGGCAGTGGTCCGGAATTCCTGTCCATGAGCTGCTGTTTATGCACAACCCAGTGGTCATGAGGATGGCTTCCTTGATGTTGCAGCCATCTAGCTTGCCCTCGAAACCATCCACCTTGATTGTTTTGCCCATGTAGGCCGTTGGTTTCGCAAGCATCGATATGCCACCGCAACTGCCAGCAGCATCCCAGCCACAGCTCTCAAGTGTCTGTTCATTGCACAGAAACAAAGATGAGAGGTAGAAAATGTCGTACATAGCTGGAAATTTGAGTGTAGTATGTTGCAGCATTGTGCGAAAGTATGCTTAGTAAGTTATAGCCAGATCATTTCAATATACCAAGATAGGTATAGCTAGTTTCTGAAATACTAATTACCATGGATACGTAAAGTTACTAATTTCATATTTCGGTCCTGCCATTGATCTAACTTCAAAGCGACCAGAATTGTGAATGAAAGCTAAATTGAAAAATATCATTCACAATGTTATGAGAAGTTAACCTTTATCAAGTGGTCAGCACGACTCTTTAGTGTGTCCTTCTGCTCCATGATGAGATTGGAGAAGTGTTCGTCCTTCTGATTTTTGAGGCCCAGTAGTTTTTTGAAAGTGTACTTCAGCGTACTGTGGGGACGACTCAAGCTTGGGAAACTGTGAAATGTGTCAACCAAGGATGAGTCATTCAAAATCAGATACCCAAAATCATGCCCTGCCGCAGTCAGCTCAAAGGATAGCTCTCCAAGCAGAGCAACAGAGAATGAGGACTTTGGACAATTCACAGCAGAAAGACATCTTTCCAAATTCCATCGACTCCAGTCGTCAGTTTGGAATTCCAGACCAGAGAAGGAGGTATCTATTACTACCCTAGCTCCATATTTAGCACAAACAGAAAGGAGCTCTTGAATATCATTGTCACTATACAGGAAACCAGTAGGGTTGATTGTGGGGCCAGAAATATAAACCCATGGCCTAGATACTGTCTTAAGTGTGTCAGCTAGAACCCGTGGTTCAATCTTGAGGCCTGATTCTAACTTTGTTGGAATAGTCATTGTATTTGCATTCACAAACTTTGCTGCTGAGACGTAGTGCCCATTAGAGCCCAAGGGGAAAAGCAAGGTGCCCTGGTCTTGGATGCAGCAAAGAACAAGCTTGTTGAAGAGTGCAAGACAGGTGTTGCCATATATAATTTCAGAACAACCATCTTCTGGGAAACCATAGCTATCTTTCACCATCTGTTGAATGCTGGAACGAACATCGGTTTCAGACTCAGTGATGTTCTGCCTAACAAAACTTTCAAAAATGGAGGCATTCACTGCAGAAGGCACTGGCAAGAAGCTGCGATCTAAATCCATATGAATGACACTGGATTTTTTGGAGTCAGGAATGAAAATTTCAGCTTCTTTTAGGGTAGATGTAGCTGAATTCGAAAATCCTATCATCTTCTGAGGTATCACTTCTGCAGGTTGTCTCTGAAAAAGAGCAAGAAATAATTAAAAGATCACAAACTAAAAAGGAAGCTTTAAGGTCACAAATAGTCTCTAGGTCACTGGCAAATTATTATCTTCACTCAAAATTAGACATAAGTGTTAGCAAATTATGTTTGTCTTCTAGACTCTTGTGCTTACGCCTTGGGCTCTGTTAATAAGTTATGTTTGTCTTCTAGACTCTTGTGCTTGTGCCTTGGATTTTGGCTACAGCCATATGTCAGCCTAGACATTTGTGCTACTTAATGTGTATTAATTAGGCCTGGGACTTCCTAGTTTAGTTTTCACATCTTAAACCCTTGAAGTCCCTACCTATATATACTTGTAACCTCCTGTAATCTATAATCAATCCAATATACAACACGGAGTTTTTCTCACTTACATGATATCACGAGTCCGGGTTCTACTCGATTCTTCTTCTTTCGCATCTCTGGTGTGCTGCTTCTAGCACCACCCCCTCTGGCTTGTTGCCCCTACGTCGCCCCTCTCTTCCCTCCATGGCCGGCTCTCTCCACCCCTCTGTTGCTGGCGACGACACCGAGCACAAACAACTAGAGGACACCCGTGCTGCCGCGGCCGAGGCCCGCCACGCCGCCCTCGCCCGTGCGGAAGAGGCCGCCGCCACGGCCATTGAGCGTGACGCCACCGCCGCCACCACACCTCTCCTTGAAGACCCACCGGAAGACGCTAACGAGGTCACGTCTTCCCTCTCCGATGGCCCTTGTCCCTCAGTTCACGCCGCCATGGTTCTTCAGGAGGCTGCCACGGTTCTAAACCTCCACGCCCAAGCTATGGCTGTTCAGAACATCCGCAGCCTTGTCTACGTCGTTCTCGACGTCAACTCCGGCAGCTTTGCTCAGTGGCGCGAGCAATTCCTGCTTACCCTGGGCAAGTATTCTCTTCAAGGCCATGTCCTTCACAACGATCGTCCCCTGAACTTGCCTGACTGGGAGCGCATGGATTGCGTCATCCGTTCTTGGCTCTACAGCACCCTCTTCGACAACCTCCTCGACATTGTCAGGAGCCGCAACGACCAAGGCGTCACTGCCTGTACCACCTGGCTTGCCATCGAGAGCCAATTCTCGGCAACCGAGAGGCGCGGGCCCTCATCCTCGACGCCAAACTCCATATGCTTGTCCAGGAGGACCTCTCTGTCACTGACTATTGCAAGCTCCTCAAGACCATTGCCAACAACCTCGACGATCTTGGTGAACCAGTCAGCGACCGCTCCCTCATCCTCAACCTCATCCGAGGCTTGAACGAGCAGTTTGCCTCCGTTGGCCGCCATCTCCGACGTGATCGTCCCTTCTCTTCCTTCTTGGAGGCCTGCGATTAGCTCATACTCGAGGAGCTTACCATGGGGTCCCCGACCCCGTCTCCCTCTACAGCTCTCGTCGCCGGCACAGGTAGCGGCTCCTTGTCCTCCCGCCCTGCCTCCCAGCAGCTCTTTGGGCATCCCACCACTGGCCCGGGGGTGGTAAAGGGAGCGGTCTTGGCGGCAAAGGCAGCGGCCGCGATGCCCACGGCAGAGGCGGCAAAGATGGCCACAGGGGTGGCAAAGGCGGCGGCTCGAGCACGCCTGCTCCACCCAACCAGGGGGCGAGTGGGCCTTGGCCCACGTCCTACAACCCGTGGCTCATCATCCCCGGGCCGCGATCCCGCCCAGCCACCACACCAGCAGGCGCTGCTGGCCCAACAGGGGGCCTTCCCAGCCTCGCAGCAGCTCCCACCAATGCCGTTTCAGCAGTACTTGCAGCATGCCACTCCTGCTGCCTACTATGGTCAGCAGGGCGCCCCTCTACCTTCCCTCGACACCTCAGCTCCTCCCGGCTTCTACAACCCGCAGACCGGTCTTCCAGCAGCCTGGGATCAACACTCCCTCGCTTCAACTTTCAGCATCATGACCCTTCAGCAGCTGCCGAACAACAAATGGTACTTCAACTCAGGTGCTACCTCCCACATGACCTCTAACTCTCGCACTCTTTCACACCCTACCACTTAGCGGTATCATTCTCCTTCTTCTATTATTGTTGGTGATGGCTCCTTACTCCCTGTTACCACCACTGGCGTCACCACTCTCACCAACTCTCTGTCCCTTAATAATATTCTTGTTTTCCCATGACTTATTAAGAATCTCATTTATGTGCGCTAGTTCACTACTGACAACAATTGTGCTATTGAATTTGACCCTGCTGGCTGTTCTATGAAGGATCTGGAGTCTCAGAAGGTGATCATCAGGTGCAATAGCTCCGGGCCCCTCTACACATTGCACCTTCCCAGCGCCACCGTTCTCGTCGATGATTCTTCGCCTTCACTTTAGCATCACCGGCTCGGCCACCCTGGTCACGACGCCTTATCCAAAGTCACCTCTGTTATCCCTAGTTGCACTAAAGAAATTGATTCTTTTTGTCATGCGTGTCAGTTAGGACGCCATTCTCGCCTTCCTTTTCAGTCATCTTCATCTCAGGCATCTAGCTTATTTGAGCTTATTCACTGTGATTTGTGGACCTCTCAAGTCGCTAGTGTTTTCGACTTCAAATACTACTTAATTATGCTTGATGATTACTCACACTATGTTTGGGCGTTCCCTCTTCATCTCAAATCTGATACGTTTGCCACTCTGACTCATTTCTTTGCCTATGTTCGCACTCAGTATAGCGTCGCTGTAAAAGCCATCCAGTGCGACAATAGTTGGGAGTTTGATAACTCTACCTCCCGCTCCTTCTTCCTCACCCACGGCATACACCTCTACATGTCCTGCCCATATATCTCATCTCAGAATAGACGGGCTGAGCGCATGATCTGTACCATCAACAATGCGGTTCGCTCTCTTCTCTTTTAGGCTTGCATGCCCCCTTCGTACTGGGTTAAGGCCTTACACGTCGCCACACATGTTCTTAACATCCTACCCACCAAAACTCTTCAATCCTCCACACCTCACTCCGTCCTGTTTGGTGTCTAGCCCAAATACGACCATCTTCGTGTTTTTGGCTACGCCTGTTATCCTAACCTCTCCGTCACAGCCACTCACAAACTTGCACCACGCTCCTCCTTATACATTTTTCTTGGCTACTCCTCCCATTATAAAGGATACCGCTACCAAGACCTCCAGTCCAATCGTGTTCTCATCTCTCGACACGTCATGTTTGATAAACACTCTTTCCCTTTCTCACAACAGCCATCTCCTACCGACCCGACAGCCCTTGCTTTTTTAACTGATGATGCTAATCCCGTGCCCAATTCTATCGGTGCACCTTTACCTTTATTTCCTACAGGTGCTTCCGTTGTTGTTCCTGCACAGCCATGTGCGGCCCTGACTGTCGGCACACCAACAGCACCTAGCGCGGGCTATGCTCGTGTGGCATCCAGCATAGGCGCGGCCGTCGAGACAGAGGCTGCCACTCCGGTGCTTAGCACGGCCCCTACGCCGATCTCTCCGGTCCGACCAGGCGCCCGGCAGGACACTCCCTCTGTGCCTGCTGCTGCTGCAGCTCCAGGCACTCCACCTGCCACTACTGCTACTGCAACAGCCCCGGCAGGCCCCGACCGTTGTTGGTCTACTCGCGGCGCCAGGCAGCAGTTCCTCAGCAACCAGCTGCCCCCAGCACGCCGGCTCTGCCCAAGGGCGTCGTGCCCGTGCAGCCCATCACCAAAAACCACGGCATGACGACACGTGCCCAAGCTAGTCACTGGTTTCCCAGTGTCTACAACAGCACAACACTGTCACCGGTGCCCCGCACCTTCCATGGTGCCCTTGCCGATCCCAATTGGCGGGCCACCATGAAAGAAGAGTTCTCTGTCCTCCTTCAGAACAACACATGGGAGTTTGTCCCTTGACCACCTCAAGTCAACATTGTCGCCGGTAAATGGATTTTCAAGCACAAGTTCAAGGTTGACGGGTCTCTCAAGCGATACAAGACTCGATGGGTCCTTCATGGTTTCACTCAGCGTCCTGGTATCAACTTTGACGAGACATTCAGTCCTGCTGTCAAGCCCGCCACAGTTCGGACAGTGCTCTCACTCGCCCTCTCTCGCGGATGGCCAGTTCACTAGCTCGATGTAAAGAATGCCTTTCTTCACGAGACTCTGTCTGAGACTGTTTTTGCTGCACAGCCTGTTGGTTTTAAGGATCCCACTCATCCCGGATATGTCTGTCGCCTCAACAAGTCTCTCTATGGCCTTAAATAAGCTCCTCAAGCATGGTACAGTCGCTTCGCCAGCTTTATTCTCTCACTTGGCTTTGTGAATGCAAAGACAGACACCTCTCTATTTGTCTATCATCATGGCGCCGACATAGCATACTACTCTATGTGGACAACATCGTGCTCACTGCCTCATCCATGGTTGTCCTTCGTCGCATCATCTCTGCTCTACAGCATGAGTTCAATATGAAGGACCTCGGCCAGTTGCACCATTTTCTTGGAATGCAAGTTCGGCATCGTGATAGATGCCTTTTCTTGTCTCAACAACAATACATGATGGAGATTCTTGATCGGGCTGGTATGGCTGACTGCAAACCCTGCTCTACTCCAGTCGACACCAATCCGAAGCTCTCTGCAGTCATTGGTGACCCAGTTCAGGATCCCTCTGATTTTCGCAGCCTGACTGGTGCCCTTTAGTACCTCACTTTCACTCGTCCGGTTATTGCTTACGCCGTTTAGCAAGTTTATCTCCACATGCATGACCCACGGGAACCTCACTTGGCTGCCCTCAAGCGGATCCTTTGGTATGCTCGCGGTACTCTTCATTTGGGTCTGGTGCTCCGTCCCACAGCGCAGCATGAATTGATCGCCTACTCTGATGCCGACTGGGCCGGTTTGCTTGGACACTCGCAAGTCCACTTCTGGCTATGCGGTCTTCCTTGGTAACAACCTCATCTCCTGGTCCTCCAAGCGCTAGAACACCGTGTCCCGATCCAGTGCCGAAGCTGAATATCGAGCCATTGCCAATGCCGTTGCTGAGGCTTCCTAGCTGCGTCAACTTTTCAGTGAGTTACAGTCCCCCTTGCAGCGCGCTACATTGGTCTACTGCGACAACATTAGCGCCGTCTACATGTCCGCCAACCCGATCCAGCATCAACGCACCAAACACATCTAGATTGACCTCTACTTTGTCCGGGAGCGTGTTGCTCTTGGTGTTGTTCGCGTTCTCCATGTTTCAACAACCTCTCAATATGCCAATATCTTCACCAAAGGACTACTATCTTCGTCCTTCACTGAGTTTAGAACTAGTCTGAACGTCCGCTACATCGATGCTCAGACTACGAGGAGTGTTAGCAAGTTATGTTTGTCTCCTAGACTCTTGTGCCTACATCTTGAGCTCTGTTAGCAAGTTATGTTTGTTTTATAAACTCTTGTGTCTGTGCCTTGGGTTCTAGCTACAGCCATGCGTTGGCCTAGACACTTGTGCTGTTTAATGTGTTTTAATTAGGCCTGAGACTTTCTAATTTAGTGTTCACACCTTAAACCCTTAAAGTCCTCTGCCTATATATACTTATAACCTTCTACAATCTATGATCAATCCAATATACAACACAGAGTCTTTCTCACTTACAATAAGATAGAATAAACCAAAAACACATCAAGCTCTTCTAATAAATTTAGCTGTTTACTATCAGTGCATGCTATCAAACAAAGGGGTGACCAATTCAAAATTTAAGAAGCAGCTGATTTCTGCCATTAGATATCAAAGATCACCAAAGGATTAGTGAGTAAGAGTCAAGTCATGTTTACCTCTTGTTGTGGATGCCGGTCAGCAATTTGAAATGCCAGCAGCTCATGGAAAAGACAACCATAATAGTGCTGGCTGATCTGAGACGTATGCCCTTCCAATAGCTCAATAGTTTGTGATAATGCCCTATAAACAGCTACATCTTCAGAAATGGCAAAAGCAACTTCCAGATCAGAATAAACCTGCAGGTATTTAATCCAAAATAAGATAAAGCAAATGCAATATATATATATATATAGTAGGGAAATTAACTCCAATTTTAATTATCCGTTGCGATAGTTACAGGCACCTGATTCTTTACTAAACCACACAGTATGGCTGCATGGGAAGGTAGGGTCTTTCCAGCTAGGTATTTCAATACACCATTAGAGCTTGGCAAACTAGACAACTCCAGATGCTCTGAAATATCAATGAATAACCGCGAACCAACATCTTTTGTTACAGTTAATAAGTTCTCAAAAGCAGCGCTTGTGACGGCCTCAAATTGCGCCATGCCAGTAACAACCACCTGAGGCTTCAGTTTCCTGATCAACTCAATTAACAAATCAGATTGGCGTGGTGCCTCAATAACAGTGACTGTATCTTCGATAGGGTTACACTTTGCTCTTCCCTGAAATTAAAAAGGAGGTAGCAGCGTCAACATTCTTGTGTTCTATAATAGAATGAGTGTCTTATGAGTCTTGTCCATACTTTTTTCTCCATTGTTCCTTACGAACATGAATTTTTTTTAAAAAAAAAGTAAAGGACAAAAAGCAAAGGAAAAATGACATGAGACTACTAAAGTAGAGATCAGATGTGTCAAAAGAAATTATGGACAATGTGCACAAGCTTCAGATGCAGATACATGTCTATCTAGCTTATTTTGTTTGGTGGGCAATATTCAGAACCATGCTCATTATAGAAATAGAAAAATTAAGGTACCTCAATTGCTAAAGATGTTAACCATTGCTTCGGCAAGTGTCTGGTCAGATGTTCATCAATGATTGCAAGCGCAGGCGAGAATAATCGAAGAGCATTTTCTATTGCCACAGCACGAGAAGGGAAAACAACAACATTCTGGAGGACCAGGAAAAAATAAATATAGGTAAGGAATGATAAAATAGGTAGATCTATTCAATTCTAGTGAGTGAATGTAATCATAATGATAACAGGCACCAAGTCTTACATCAGGAGTTAATGGGATATGGTGGTAGCTTTTCATAAATCCAGCAACAAGATTCCGGAAGTATAGACACCCAGCTGGTGGCTCACAAGGATTGTATTTATTCTCCTTCAAGAAACTAGCTAGGTATGCTAGGAAGGGTATTTTTTCATCAGCCACAGAATCATCATCAAACGACAAATCCAGGGAGCTGCTGACTTCATGGAACCCATCTTTAAGAAACTCAAATATTTTCTTCACCTGAAAATTATATGAATTATTATTTTTCCTGTCATTACATTGCTTTTAGAAATCTAGAGAGTACACAAGGAACCTGGTTGGGTTGGCGAAGTTGACAGCTATACACAGACAAAGCATGTGAAATAAGACCACCAGATTTCATGTATGCCCACGCTGTGCGTGCACAAACAGGCTGATCCCCAACAAGATCCATGAAAAACTCAAAGCGATGCCGGCTATTTTTCTCAATTTCAACTAAAGCTGAAATATCTGTGTCAGCAGCCTGCAATGAACCCAACTAGTTAGTAATATGACTAACAATGGTAAACAAAATGAACATGCAATGTAAAAGCATAAACTGGTTGGCGAAAAGTCTAGGCCCTAGTAAAAGATATTGCGCGGCATAAAGTACAATTTCTTGACAAAATCATCCCATAATGCCAGCATGAAAGATGCCTGCATAATATCAGTATCTAATTCGTAACAGCTTCAGTACCTGCATAATTTTTGTTTGCCAGAGCTTTGTGATGCGAAATCCGCGGCGTTGGAATAGGCGCTCGCAGACACCTTGTCCTGGTCGACCACCCATGTTAAATATCATAATACCCATAGGCTTTATGACTGCTATCCCTTCTTCAACTGCCCGAGCAATCAATCCAAGGCCAAATTGGTCCTCAACAAAACCCTGGATGCAGTAAGGTATGCACTAAGATAACAAGCAATGGATTACTGGGGTTAAAGAATATGAAGATCTATCAAATGTAGAAGTTCACGCCTGGTCTTCTATTCCAACTAGAGAAATAACTTGGAGATAATTCACCGTTGTTATTGGATAAATTGATTAATTGAATGGATTAAATTTCATGCATATCTATTCATTTTATGGAGATGAACATACTGAAAATGTTCTTTAGTTTACCTGAAGAGCACAGTAGTTACTCAAGGAATACAAGAACTCCTCACTTGAATTCTCAGTTACGATCTTTGACATTGCTTGTGGATTCGGGTTAAGAATCTGAAAAAGGAGGATTTTGGGAGTAAAGAGTTTTTCCTTCCATCTGGTTAACTATAATCTCATTTCACAAGAAAAAAATGTTAACAGCTGACTGTACCTGTGGTATGCATCCAACAATGCGATCAAGTTCAATTTTGTTGTCCCTACAGTAAGAGAGAAGATCAGATTCGTAGAATTCAACTCTATCCAGCAATGTTTTCCCCTCCCCGTCATAGATTGGGAGACCATCATCATCTAGTGCATTCAAGTAAAGGTTTATCCATGCAATCTTGACAGCTCTTGGGTTTATATCCAGTCCATAGACCTTCAAAAGAAACATACAATGCTCAGCTTGGATTGTGACAAGAAAAAAAGGCTGAACTAGTGAGGTAACATAGAGCAAGTGCTAATTAATTAGATACACTGGCATGTTCAGTTTAAAATATCAAGTTGCGTATTAGTTTTCCTTCCTATTCATTTTCACAGGGCGCCAACCGTTTAACAAGACTGAAACAGCTCTGAGGTATAGACGCTGCTCAAAATTGGATAGTTTCAATAGTTGTTTCTAGATGTATCAAACCAAGTTAGACCATCAATGGATTACCAAAACTCATGTCTTGTGACTTGAGTAAATGTCTAAGTGCTGTAGCACCCACCTCTGTACCAGTAATAATGAATTTAAAATGTAGACAGGAAAGAGATGCCAACCTTCGAAGGGGACCACTTTTCTGCAAGTGCAATGGATATCCAACCATTGCCACATCCCAGCTCAGCTACCGTCTTATCCCTGAAAATGGAATCTGGATGCCGATTGAGGCCCTCGTAGAAAGTGAAGGACCAGTCTTCAGGAATGAAAATGCTAGGTATTTCCATCATTGTTAGCTTCTTTCTCTGCTGGAATCCTATAAACAGTCGATAAATTTGTCAAGTTGTGGAAACCAAACAATAAATACCATACAAGACCAAAACAAAAAGGGGTCATGTATTGGTATAAAAACTAGGAAGGTTTTAGCATTGAGCCAACACACATAAATAAACCAATAACAAAACAATAGAAGAGGATTAATGTCAGATCCATACTCCAGACAATCTAGGAAATTTGTTCAGATTTAAAGACTACTATTCTGTCCAATATTACTACTAATTATGCAATATGTTGAGTTATGTCCTAATTTTATTGTTAGGAGATAAGTTCACCAGGCCCATGCCATGCTTTTGTTCTTATGATGATAAGTTGGGCAAAGTAGTTCTGCCAAGGAAGAAACTAGAAAAGGTGGATAACCTTCAACAGAAATATATTTATAAAAAAAAACAGTCAGGCAGAGCATTGTGGATTGGTGGCTCTTTATTTTATAATAAGGAAGGCAAACAGAAGGTATAAATTATCCAACTACTCAGACAAATTGTTCCCAGAAACAGAACATGTAGATCAAATCTGTCCAACAATAAGCACATGCATCCTTCGAATGCTTACAGCAGCATCACACGATCTGGCCAGAATCAACAACATACCATTGTCATTTATACAGAACAGTGTACACAGTTGTCGATTCCAATCTAGGTCTAGTACTTTCTTTTCCCATGGGAGGCTCACTATATATGGTGATATCATACTTGCTTCGCTGGTCAGTTCTGGTGAGTGGTGACAACCAGTAACTACTAGTACCACCTAGCAATTAGTCCAAGATGATTCCAAATTAGCTAATAGTAACACGGTGATTCCAAATTAGATAATAGCAACATGGGGAAAGCTATTTTACCAATCCCTTCAAAAAAAAATTGCTATCAACCAAACTGTAAAAAGTTGGCAACCAGATCGGCGAATCTGCGACCAACCAACCAAACAATGGTGAACGGTTCTCCTAAACCCCTGAATAGGCACGCGCATCACGGGCAAAGGCCGCAATGGAACGGCGGCGAGTGGAGGCGGTGTGGATACCTTGGAGGTGGGGGTCGAGCACGACGTCGTGGATGCGGAAGTGGAAGGTGCGGAAGCATTCCTCCCCGAAGGCGGGACCCGCGAAGCGGCGGCGGACGGCGCCGAGGAGGCGGCGGGCATCGGCGCGGGAGGCGGGGTCCTGGAGGCGCTCGAGCACGGCCTTGGCTGCGCCGTACGCCGCGTCGCCGGAGGCCAAGCACGTCGCCAGGAAGGACTCCACCTCCACGTCGGCCATTCCCTTGGGGTTGGGGATTCGATCTGTTAGGTTGGACTCGATCGATCGATGGGATTGGATTGGTGGCAAAAATGGCGGGGAGGCCGGAGAAACTCCACTTTCATATTAAGGCGAGGACGCCGTGGCCGGTGACGAAGGAGGCAGGGGTACATACTCAGGGATTCTGTTACACTCTAGTCTCATTGTTTATTTTTCTCTTTCTTTTCTCAAAGTTATTATTATTAGTTTCTTCAAAATAACTTTATCGTAATAAATTTTTCAATACTTCAACCTTCTTTGGTCCCTATCAAATTATTCTTAGTTTACTTTTGGCTGTAAAGTTCTTCAAAATAAATAAAACGGGAGTGGAAGAAACTCATGGCTGTGGCCTTTGTGGGTTAGGTGAAATCTTCTTAGATGCCAACTTGATGGTTTTTTTCTTCCTTTTTGAACATGAATGCCAAGTTGTTGCTATCTAGATCTTCTCAAGGACTTTTGCTCCATTAAAGGTGAAAGATATATTACTAAATAATTGAAATCTTCCTTTTCTCTTTTTTCACTACATGGAAAAAAAATGTATGTCATATATGTGGCATGGGTCTAGCACGAGGCGCGTCGATGGGCGGTGGCCAGATGGCGGCGCGAGGTGGCATCGACGAACGATGGTGAGATGGCGGCAGCGATGGACGGGATGCTGACCGTCGACATAAGACAGCCTCACGTTGCCACTGCTTGGCCGACTGCCTCCCTGTCTCTATCTGCTTGGCTAGCCTTCTTCCATTGTCGACCTATAAGGTGGCATCCGCGAACGGTAGCAATATGGTGGTGGCGTGAGGCGACATCGACGGATGGTGGCGAGACGGGTGTCAATGCGAGGAGAAGTAGCAGCAGGGTGGTTCTTTGAGGAGATGGTAGCGGCCTTGAGAGGCAACAGTAGGCGTCACAGTCGCTGGTGGCATATGGGGAAGTGGTTAGGTGTCTATGTTAGCTTGCCTTCCTCTGCTAGCTTGGCATCATCCTTCTCCATGGATTTCCTCCCCTCCTATGGCTAGGCCAGGCTCCTACATCTGGCCATGATGAGCTCTAGGGAAGGATGACGACAAACTAGAGTGACTCTATGAGCTTGCTTGAGCTATGGGCAGTGGTCTAGACCTAGTCGTGGAAGGGATGATGTGGTAGTTCAGCAATGGTCCTCCTTGTGCGGGTTGGTTTGTGTGGGTTTGGATGGGGAATCGTAGGGTGAAAGCCTCATCAAGCCATTTGTTGGCTTAATGATGGTGACGCCTTTTGGTGTCGTTTTCCTCCTTGGAGACATCGTTATGTGTTATTTCCCCTCCTTCCACATTGTTTTCTCCAGATGAAAATTTTGCTCCGGCTTCCGAACAAGTGGTGGTGATGATTCACATCGAGTCCTCCATAGGGGAACCACTTTGAAGAAGCTCCCTCATGTAATGGTGGCGTTGGTGGCCTTGTGTGTTGACTTCAAATCTCTTTAGGCCTTGGATGTTCGATAAAGCATGTCTTCTTGTTTCTGCTTCTTGTTTTGCGATGGGTGACCTTCGCTCCTTGTTTGATTTTGCAAGGTGGAGTCAAAGCTGCTTCATCATTGAGATGTAACGAAGTTTGGCAACGATGACACACTGTAGTCTCTTTCAAGGGGTGTTGGTGCTCACCGTATGTAGGAAACGGTGCTTCGGTGGTTTTAATTGATGTCTATCATGGGAAGTCGGAGCTACTTGATCCTGGCGATGAGTTTGGTAATGATGATGCGTCCACTGTGAAGTCGGAGCTACTGTGTCGCTACGCAGTAAGCTCGGCAACAACAATACATGTTTGCAAAGTCAAAGCAACTGGGTTGCTTTTGTGTTAAGTTCGACAACAATGCTCTATGTTAGGCTCTATCGTTTGTTTAGTTGTTAGTGGGATGGTGTTGTAAGTTGTTGTGTGTGCTGTGTGGTTGTTCAGCTATCTGTAGGTGGTTGATTTCTTTTCTTTTGCTTGTAACCCATCTCGGTTTTTACTTCTACTTATTGAAATACAATTTGCAGTTCACCTACCAATTTAATTTTAAAAGAAAATGTGTGGCATGGATGCACCGTATAATTGTTTGTTTTGGCTAAATACTTACTGTACATTTTTCTTTGTTATGTCGGAGTGTACTCATTGCATCCTCACATATCCTTTCTTTCTATATGACTGTATCTATAAAATAGAATTAAAACCCATCGTAGTATGAATGGATTTTTTTACGTTAAACAAGTTTAAACTAGATGGGAAAAACTTGGAGAATGCTTCTAATTGGCACCCGACTTTGGGATAAAAATCAAACATCACACCACTCATTCCCGACACAAATCAATTTATCTCATATCGGCTTGGCTACTGTATCTTTTTCACATCATTTTTAATTAATTTCCTCCCAATCTCACAAGTGCTCACCATTTTCTTCTCCCCTAGGTCAACCTTAGCAAAGCCGTACACCCTACTATATCACCTAACCCATGGAATGAGTTAGATGAAACAAGAAATCTAAATCAGTAAGAATTTTCAATGTTTTAGCCTAGATGTTTCATGAGTTAGATCACGCCTGGATTTTGATGATGTTTCATAATTTCATCTTTGATTCATGTGGATGTGTTAATGTTTTAATAGTCAAAACTCGATATTTCATATGTGAGAGCGAAATATTTTAACTGTGATTCAATTATATCTAACCATTTTAATATTTGTTTGTATGAACTTTTGTCAGTTTTTCAACAATTTGAACTCGATGTTTAATGTGTGATATAAAATGTCTTAACTAGGATTTGGCGGTGTTTTTTTTTTTTTAATTTATTGTTATGATGCACTCTATATCTGTAACTAATGTTTCAATTTGATTTTTTTTTCATGCTATACAAACGAATGTTTCCTATACGGTCAATTGATACAATTTGACCGTTCAATTTTTTTTTCTCCTAAATTGAACGTCCAACGCCTAGTCATGTCCAAAACTTTGAGTTTGAATTGTTGAAACATCGACAAAAAAATTATCATCCTTCCGCCAGATAAGTTCTCTAAAAATGTATTCTTGAACACCTCCCCCCTCTCTCTACAAAGCCAGCTATTTGCCATGCCTAGCTATCTGTCCTTAAATCAATAATCAATATACTATGTTGATTGTAACTTTGTAAGTCAAATCTAAACCGCACATTTGATGATTAAATGTATATGGTCAATCGGGCATAATTACTAATCGACCTTATGGCTTGTTTGGAGGGGTTGGTGAGAAGCAGTTGGGTGAGTATCCACCTGCACGGAGAATCTGAAGATGCTTGAGATTCGCGGTTTCTAGCAACTAATTTGTTTCTACATTCTACTCCTATCAAGTCTCAAAATATGGATGGAGCTAAAGATTCTGAAAGTAGCTACATTTGCCAGAGGCTGCACCAAACAAAACTTAATTTCTTGCACGTGTGAAACGGTAGCTAGCCAATTGGTGTCTTACATGTAACTATATATATATATATATACACACACACAGAGAGAGATACAGGGCTAGGCCTAGCTAGCGAGTGATCTTTTATGTTTTTGGAATAATCCACCAACCGACGATATGGACGGGAGGGATGACAATTAATTAATTAAGGGGCAAGACAAAACAAAACACATGTTAATTCCATTAATTCTACATGTTGAATATATGATTCCATGGATCGAGCGATTCGATCTTTGTGGTCGACAGGTATGGTAGTAAATAAATCCATGGAGTTGGAGATGACGACTGGACTGGACGGCACACAACTGCAATTCCATGGCAGGGACTACTCCGGTTCCGATTTATCTGTTGTTTTGGACATGCTCTCACAAACCTAGATAAATCAGAACTGGAGGGAGTAATTAAATTGTATTGTCATGTCTAATGTAGTACACTATATATATATATGTGTGTGTGTGTGTGGCTAGCTAAGGTTTGGTATTATCTGTGATCATCGATCGATGCCTTCCTATATAGATAGATTGTTAATTTCCCAAGTTGCATGTGTTGCGATTGGTCGGATGTCGCCGTCGCTCTGCATTATTCCTACTTTTCAGTCAGATGATGATGTACAGGTGATCGACAACGACCGGTTAGTTGTTTTTTTTTTCAGAAGATCGAAGAAATGAAAGGAGGAGATGGATCGATGAACAGGACGTTAGTTGACCCTGATTCTGAATTTCTGATCGATCGATCGATCCATGAATATGGTTAGCGCCTAGGCGCAGTTATAGCAATGAAATTAATTTCTAGGTCAAATTAATTACTTAACTAATAAACCCAAAAATAGCGATGGATCGAGGCAGGCCAGGCATGCATGCAGGTGATCGAGCAGACTAGCTAATAATTAATCGATGGATGGTTATGTACCTGAGAATTGGGCGTCGTCAGTGAGGAGAGTTGGTTGCAGGATGGGGCGGCCGGCGGCGCAGTCGAGGAGGAAGAGATCGTGGATGCGGAAGCCGTTGCGCGCCAGCGAGTCGGCGCCGGAGCAGAACGGGCGGAGCGCCGTCAGGAAGGCGCGGGCGGCGCGGCGAGTGGCGGGGTCGTGCAGGCGGCCGAGCAGCGCCTTGAGCTCGCCGTAGGCCGCGTCCCCCGACGGCGCGCACCGCTCCAGGAACGCCGCATCCTCCACGCCGGCGCTGCCCATAGCTACCTCACCTTGCTAGCTTGTTGATTGGTTTGTCGTCAGTGGTGAGCGCGGCGGCGAGCTGAGCCCGTGAGCTGCATGGATCTCTATAGCTGCGCGCGTGCCGGCGTGCGTGTGTGCGTAATTGTGGAGCCCACCAACCATATATACATATGGTCCATCCAATCCATTTTGATGTTGATTTTTCCTCTTCCACAATATATTAATAAAAAAAGAAAAATTAGAGTCCAAGTACAACTA
The DNA here is from genome assembly GCA_030770085.1 of Oryza coarctata. Taxonomy (NCBI): domain Eukaryota; kingdom Viridiplantae; phylum Streptophyta; class Magnoliopsida; order Poales; family Poaceae; genus Oryza; species Oryza coarctata. The sequence goes on from CM061471.1 coordinate 268,524, forward strand.
CAATTTAAAATATCTTAAATTTGGAATAAATAAAATAAAAGAAGAGTACATGTAGAAATAAAATATAGAAAAATATGAAATGTGGATTATTTTTTTTAAAAAAAATATTGAGATTAAAGTCCATGTAGAAATACTATTTAGGGAAAAAAATAAAAATTTGGATTAAAATTAAAAAATAAGTAATATTGACAGAAGAGTTAATGTGGAAATACAATTTTTTAAAAAAAAATAATTCCGATTAAAAATTTTAAAATAATCAATATTGATATTAGAGTCCATGTATAAATACTATTTAGGGACAAAAAATATGAAATTCAGATTAAAATAAAAAAGTAATATTGAGGGAAGAGTTTATGAGGAAATATAATTAAGAAAAATATAAAATTTAGATTAAAAAATTAAAAATAAATAATATTGAGATTAGAGTCTACGTAGAAATACAATATAGAGAAAAATATAAAACATGGATTAAAAATAAAAATAATTAATAGAGAGAGAAGAGTCCATAGAACTACAATTAAAAAGTAACTAATAATATTGAGATAAGAGACATGTAGGGATAAAATTTAGTAAAACCCTAATATTTGGATTACAAATTTTAAAATAATTAATATAAAAAGAAGAGTCAATGTAGAAATAAACATATCAAATTCGAATTAAAAATAAATAATTAGGAGAAAGAATCCACGTAGAAATACAATTTAGAAAATATCTAAAGTTTAGATTAATAAAAAATGTTATAGGATAAAAGTACAATTTAGAAATATTAAAATTAAAATTAAATAATATTAAGAGAAAGAGCCCACTTAGAAATATAATTTAGAAATATATTAAATTTAGATTAAAACAAATATTATTGAGAAAAGATTTCATAGGAGTATAATTTAAAAATATTTTAAATACGTGTTAAAAATAAATAATATTGAAATAATAATCCATATCTTATTAATTGGAAGCTCTTCAAGGAGCCCCATATTATTCTTACATGGTAAAAATAGCTAGAAATATTTACATTAATTAAAATTTCTTACAATTTAGAGGTAATCAAAGAAAAAGAAAAAAACTTGATTACCTAATCCACATTACAAAGTACAACTAACAGATAAGATTGATCCTCTATCCCTGTACCAACGTGACAACAGAGTTTATAAAATCTAAACTTTAAGCAATAACGACAAAATTAAATATAAGTAATCCAATAGCAAAGAAATTTTAATAAGTATGGATATTTTCTTCTTTTAAACATGTTATAAATTATCATAAATATATTATAAAATTTCACCGATTAATTTCACCGATTAGTGGTTGTAGCTAGGCCGGTCCAAGCTCGCTATGAACATGCCCTTCAGTGCTAAGACTTGTGATGAAGAAGAGAAAAGGCTAGGAGACATATGCGAATTTATTTTATTATGTTCATAATTTTGTATTTTGGCATTCGACAACTTTGAAGTGGCATATTCTAATGCTAAGCTTTGTAATGACGCACCTAACTATTTATTATTTTTCTCTACTATCAACATCAAAATAGTTGCATGACGTTAAATTTCTCACTCAAAACATGTAATAAAGGTAGCCCAAGCCCCCAACTATATACAAAAATTACTAGGGAAAGAAATGGCGAAGGAATATTGGCTGTGAAGTAGAGTGAAAATTTAGAAAAATTTTAAGCGTAGTGGATGAGCCGGAGTTGTTTGATTATGTTATTAGATTTTCAAATATTTTTTAAAAAAATTCAGTAAGTACAAATCAGTTCCGCACATGGACGTGACATCCCATAGACTTGTCCAAACATATCAATTCCATACAAGCATAGGCCCCTATGTCAGTCTCTCCCTCACCTGTCTCCCATAGCCTGCTTGCCTGCCGGAGGAGGCCTCGGCGACCCGCAGAAGTCGAGAAGGAGGCGGCGCAGCGAACTCGAGCAGGCACATGGAGGGCTCAGGCTCGACGATGCAGCGGCGAGGCCAGTGGAGACGGGAGGTGGAGGCCGCGCGCATGCACGAGATAGGGACGAGGAGGAGTGGGAGCTTGCTGGCGAGCAGTCGACGTCTTTGTGGCGGCGAGGCTGGCGGAGACCGACGTTGGAGGCACGGGTTCCGACCTCGGTGGCCCGGGCGGAGCTAGCCGGCACGACGGAGGTGATGGGGGAGATGGGGGCGGCCCGGGTCGTCCGCCGCCTCCTCCTCCAAGCTAGCTCGTCGAGCTCGAGCTCCCGATGGCCACCTCGTCCTCCACCTCCTCTTCCCTCACCACCGCCTCCTCCTGCTGGCCGGCTCGTTCGGTGCCAGACTCGTCGAGCTCGAGCCTGGCGACGGCGGCGGCGAGAGCCCGAGGGCCCGCAGGCAGGGGCGAACTCGGCGGGGATGGAGGGATCGGTGGCGGCGTGGGAAGGCAGATGCGCAGAGGATGCGACTGGGGGAAGCTTCTGGATCTGGGTGGACAAGGGAGGTGCCACAAAGAGGGGCCGAAGCGAGCTCGTCGCCGCGCTCTTCTGCATTTGAGTGGACGATGACGACATCGGGCGGTGCTCGCGGCGCTGCTGTCCAGCCGCGACTGCGATGACCTCGCGAACGACGCCGTCGCGCTGCTAGCGAGGCTCGCTGAGCAGCCCGTCGGCGCGGCAGCCGTCCTGTCCAGCTCGGTGCTCGTCACGCGGCTCGGCGACTTCCTCGGCGTGTCGGCGAAGGAGCACGGCGCTGCCGGCGACGCGAAGAAGGAGAAGAGTTTTTTTTTTCATGTGACTGACTGACATAGGCGTCACGAAGAAGGCTACGGGATCACCGTGGCATTTCACCTCAGCGCGCGAAGCGAGTTGAAGCTCGTTTGAACTAGCTATAGTACTCGGAATGAGTTTTAAAGACAAGAGTTCAGATAATTAGATAAGGTCGTCTATATAGTCTACATTTTTTACTGATATAATCTTAACCCTTTTTTTCTCTCTCCTTATATCAGAGGACTTACCTCTGCTAATATTAGTGACATGTTCTCTTTTAATTCCTACAACACATCACATCTTTGGTCTTCGTGTGTGCATCTGAGCTTATTTGCCTCCGATGATATGGGTTTCTTGGGGTTATCAAGATTGATGCATGATATTTATCGTGATATGCGCATGCAATCCAAATCAAGCGATAGCGATACTACATAATGGAATATGATATGCCCTCATTATTATCGTATGTAGTCCGTGGGTCGTGTCCTCTTGAGAAAAAGAAGAGTAGAGCCAAAAAAATATTCCTATATTAAATATTAGTCCATATCTCTATTGTTTATTGGTAATAGATGAGGTTAAAATAATATAAAGTGATATTAATCGGTGTATATTCTTTACAGATGATGTAGTATTAATTGACGAGAGTCACGTAGAAATAAATAGGAAATTAGAGTTGTAACAGCAGACTCTTTAATTTAAAGGTTTTAGAGTAAACAAAACTAAAACTAAATACTTGAGGTATGATTTTGGCACCATCACACACGAGCAGTAAGATGTGAGTTTAAAGAAACAAATAGTGACGTGACTAAGAAGAACATATTTCGATATCTGATATCGATACTACAGATGGATAAAAATATTGATGTGGACGTTAACCATAGAATCAAAACAGGCTAATTAAAATGTCGTTAAGTATCTAACATTCTCTATGATAAGTAGTTATCGTAGAAGCTAAAATATAAGTTTTATAAAATAGTGATTAGACTTGATATGCTATATGGGATAAAATGTTAACGTACAAAAAAGTGGTACAAAAATATGTATGCTACGTTGAATTTGTAGTCATATAAGAATGGATCGAGTCCGAAACGAGAATATATGTGATCGACTAGGAGTAGCAATAATTGAAGAAAAACTTATTCAATATCGGTTGAGATGTTTTGATATATCCATAGAAAATACTAGAGGTGCTATTACACCGTATAATTCTAGGGGCTAAAAGTCGTTATTATTATAGTGTAGTTTTGATATGAAGATAATTTTGAAGCGTCGTATTTGTAAGGCTAAGCTTGGTAATGATGCCTCTTAAATTTCACACTATGCATCTTAAGTTTATCACCTCCAAAGCTGTATTTAAGAAAAAAAAGAAATCCTACAATCAACACCAAAATAATCTGTCATGATGTAAAATTTCCCCTCAAGGCAAGCAAGGTGCGCCAAATCGGTAGCACGAATCGGCAGACAGGTTGGCTCGGCTGTGACCTGTGAACGGGGGAGATGTACTACTAGGAGTAGGAGTAGGAGGAGTAGTAGAAGGTAGAGAGGAGCAGGGAGTGAGTCAGCTGCGCTGCAGAGCAGAGGAGAGCAGAGTCCCCTACCGGAGTTGTAGTCCACTCCCATTCGGTTAACAAGACGAGCGTCGAGAGGAAGCAACAGGCATAGCCAGCAATCTGTAGCAGGTAAAAGGGTTAATGGCGGGGACGCGGCGTGCGGAGGAGGAGTACGACTACCTGTTCAAGGTGGTGCTCATCGGCGACTCCGGCGTCGGCAAGTCCAACCTCCTCTCCCGATTCACCCGCAACGAGTTCTGCCTCGAGTCCAAGTCCACCATCGGCGTCGAGTTCGCCACCCGCACACTCCATGTATGTCCCGATTACTGCTTTATTACTACTAGCAGCTATTTCTTCTTTCTTCCTTTCTTTCTGCACGAATGAAAGAATCAATCCTCTTTGTCCTCGCGCGCCTGGATCTGCCGTTTTCTGCAATCCTCTAGCTAGATCGGATCTTTCTCTTCAGGAATGTCCGCAAGAGCCAGCAAATTGATGGCGGCAGATCAGGGATCCAATCTGCTTTCTTACCAATCTTCAATCCCCTGTCACTCGCATTCTGCCTTTTGCCCTGCTAAAAAAACATGAGCTTGCTAGCTAGATCTACCACGGCTCTCTTCTCTTGGGTCTCCAATCAATTAATCACCTCCCCCCCCCTCTGTTTTAATGCTTCAGCTCAATCATGATCTAACTATCATGGTATCATCAGCCAGATTCATCAATTCCACACCTACCTCAGCACTACTTACATTTTACTCCTACTTTGTTAAAGACAGAGAAACTACTTACATTTTACTCCTACTCTGTTAAAGCCAGAAAACAGTAAAAAAGGAGGAAAATACATAATTATATCCAGATAGGAGTAACAAATTGCTGCCTCTCCTGCTTAAAAAAACAGTGTGTGAGCTGATCAGTCGCGCTAATCCACATACATGTGGACGATGACGCGATGCCAGCTGCTTGTTTGCCTTATGGGATCGAATGGCTTGATTGTGATAGCCTGATAGGCCATAATCCGACTGCACCTCCACAATTAGTACTCCCTAATCTCAGCTTCACACTCAATTCTGTAGCTGGCTTAGCCAGTGGCAGCTAGTATCTCTGCCCACAGTAATAGTTTAATTTCTTTTGAAGAAAAGTAATAGTTTCATTAACACCTATTAAAGTTTGTTTCTTTCTAGTTGTACCTGCCAGGCTTGACAGTTTCTAGCTGTGAGTCTTAAGCTGCTCATGACAAGCAAAACACTTGTTATATACCGACCAAGAAATTAAAATGGACTACAAAAACTCTAAAATAGAAGAAATTGAGACACCGTATTCCCCACTATGCAGATATTCCAATAGGGCACAGTTCTAGTAAGAAGGCACTCAATTGTACGGTTTGAGTAAGCCACCTCAAATGAACTTACCACATTAAAGTAATAAACTCTCAGTGCCACGTGCGTCCTGCTTATTTGGAGCTTGGCCATCAACTGCGCAGCCGATCCAGATTCTTTCCAAGTTCCAAATTGTGTCTCCTCCCCCAATTTTTTTCCCGTATAGTTTCTGTTGCAGCTGAACACTAGTTATCTCTATTGAATGTAACAGATGCATTAGCGAGGAGAAACTGAATCTGACCAATTTGCATATTTTACTTGATGTAGGTGGAGGGGAAGATAATCAAGGCACAGATCTGGGACACTGCAGGCCAAGAGCGATACAGAGCTATCACTAGTGCTTACTACCGCGGAGCTCTAGGAGCAGTCCTGGTCTATGACGTGAGCAAGCCCACAACCTTTGACAACATCAGCCGGTGGCTCAAGGAGCTCCGCGACCACGCTGACGGAAACATCAGAATCGTGCTCGTCGGAAACAAGACTGATCTGAAGCACCTCCGGGCCATCGCAACAGACGATGCGCAGAAGTTTGCAGAGGCAGAAGGCCTGTCCTACATTGAGACTTCAGCTCTTGAGGCCACAAATGTGGAGGAGGCATTCCAGCTGATTCTTGGTGACATTTACAGGGCCATCAGCAAGAAGCCCGTGGCATCAGATGATGCCGGGGCAGGTGCCGCCGGAGGTGTCAAGGAAGGCAAGACGATCAATGTAGCTGCCGGTGATGCCAATAGTGAAAAGAAGCAATGCTGCTCAACTTAGAATGGATCCTTCAGTTTCAGATGCCATTTGCTGCACCTTGTGTGGTGCTTGTGCTTGTTCTTTCTTTTTAAAGTTTAAAGCTTCGTTGATTCATTTTGTCAGATATTTACCTTGCTATAACTGACAGTCATATATTACCTCAAGCAGTTAATTACTATATATCATGTCAAGATCATTGGTTCCTCCAGCATTAAGTCTTGTCCATTTTTTTATGGTTGCATCAGTCAACATCCTGCTAATATGCAGAAACTCCAGCAAATGACAAGAGTGACAAGCTTTGCATCAAGCATCATGATGTTCAGTTTCAACACCATGTATCATATATATTAAATTTAGGCTTATAAACTGTGTTTTAACAAACTGATGATATCACGTCGCAACAAACTGTGGCAAGTAACACTTGTGCACTCATGATGGTTATCTAATGTTAAAGTATCAAATCTAATGCCTTTTCTCCAGCCTTGTGACGAAATGAATCCTCCATGCCACCTCTGGCTAGTGCCGTGACAGGAACGGCGTCTTGTTGAGTTCATGATGAGCAGCAGCTACTGCTGCTGTTCTGTTGAATGGGCTGCCCTCTCATGTGAATATGGACAGTTGGTTTCCTCTCCACGGCAGGTTGGGTTGCCATCCTGCAGAGGTTGCACAGCAAGGAAATTCACTAGTCAGTCAGGTAGACCCCTCATAAAGGCACGGAAAGGAACTACAAAAAGTACACAAACTGTATCATCGGCATTTATTATTCATCATGAAGAGGGTCCTACTCTTTTCAGCTTATGAATTATGAATTATGGATTATCGTGGGCATCTTTCTTAAATTCCTAAACGGTAAGATTTCTCCGAAAACTTTCTTCATTCATTTCTTAGAACTTTTTAAATCAACTTTTCAACTTTTTAATACTAAATTTATTCATGTGCGCCCTCAAATAGTTGTCATAAGCCCAGTTTCATCCCTTGTTTATCAGATATAAAGAAGAGATATCCAAAATGGTCGTAACCTAGTGAATCAAATTTCACGGTCGAGTGCAAAACTGGAATTTCCTTTCAAAGGATGGAAAGGTCCATGACAAAATTTGAGAAAAAGTTAAAATTGGCTGGGAAAAATATGGGCCTCCAAGGCTCCAAGGGTGCAATAAATGGATTACCTTTTCTTGACGTCTGATGACATGGTTAAGAAAGCTTCCTCCACATTGATGGATTCCTTTGCACTTGTCTCAAGAAAAGAAATTCCTAATGACTCTGCAAAAGCCTGCAATTAAACATTAACATTTCAGTCAGTTGATTACCATGTCCAGTCTTTAGTCCTGAAGAGCAGAGACTGAAAATGCAGTCAGGAAAAAACATATCAAGAACATACAAAGATATAGGTCTATAAAAGAAGGTACATGCTACATAGTGGTTTCTGGAAATGTTTTCACAACCAGGGGTGCAATATTCCTTCAATTGTGAATAATTTCTTGTCAATTATATGTTCAATAGATAATCGCAGTTAGATGTTAACAAGCTCAATGGAAATTACGTTGATCTATGTATTCTAATAACAGACATCCGTGATAGGTTGACAACAGCAGCAATCAGTGAATATGGCATTCGTAGTGTAGCATGACTGCAGAAATATATAGTTTGGACCATTACCAAAATTGCCTATTATTTCTTTAAAGCTATAAATTACCTTGGCTTCTTCTGTATCAACGACCTTACTGTCAACCAAATCACACTTGTTCCCAACTAGAAGCTTGCACACACTATCACTGGCATACCTATCAATCTCACTCAACCACTGCTTCACATTATTGAAGCTTTCCATGTCTGTCACATCATAAACAATCTGAAAAGTATTGTAAGATGTATTAACTCCATGCGTGGAAGTCTAGATATTGAAAAATAGAACACAACATATAATACAAAAAGAAAGAAGGAAGAAACTCAATTCAATAACAACCAATGTAAATTGTAGACCTATTCAGCCAATCGCAAACCATTATACTACATTGGGGAAGAAAAACAGTACAGCTAAAAAAATCAGTGTAAGATTGTAAAGATTGCATAAACTGCAAAAAAATCAAGAGGACTTACAATGATTCCATGAGCTCCCCGATAGTAACTGCTTGTTATTGTCCTGAACCTTTCCTGACCTGCTGTGTCCCACTGAACAAGAAACAACATCATTATAACAATAGGAGGGCTGAACAAATAAAGGTAGATTTCACAAAGCAATGCGTGTCCTGATACATCAATACTCACCAAACGATTAAACATTAAGATCACAACTTCCAATTGTTTATGTATATATATCTACTTGGCAAACATGTGCAATCTAAGTCTGATGTGAACTGGTGCAGTAAATCAGCTGCTAGGCAAGTACCTTGTCTCAATGCTTTTCTTTAGGGCCCTATAAGCTATCCCAGACTATAACTCTAAGCTATGTGATCTAAATTCGCTAGATCCTGAAAACCTCTCCTTTCAACTGTATCAGTTCCTCTCCAAAAACAAAGTTGCTGAACAGTCCAGTTCCTCATATTAGGTTAGGAGTAATTGTCGATGCATGCCTGAATGGTAATTGCTGGTAATGAAGTGCCAGTCAATAGCGCCTCTACTTCCTGTCCATTCTCCCTCCAACAATAATAGGAGGAAAATGGCAGGTCAACAACTCAGAAAGCATAAACAAGTTGTTTCATTCAAGATATTCTGCACAGATGGCAAAATTCTTAAATTTTACACCCATCACCATCCTTCAGTCATTGTATTCCTCTAAGATTACAATTTTGGATTATTGGAACTAGCCCCACCTTTTGACTATCGAGAACGTTATCAAACAAAGGGGGTCAGAACTGAAAACACCAACTTATGCCTCAAGTTTTGACAGGATAATGCTAAGGATACAAGCCAAGCATCCCTAATCCATAGTAGATTGAGTTCCAAAGTTTCTACAACTAGGCATTATCATGTACTATTACATGAAAAGTCAAGCATTGAATCCTATTCCCAGACATGAATTAACCATGCAATTATCTAAAAAAATGGATTGGCCTGAACTAGCATTAGAGAATTGTCTCAATGAAGAATGAACTTACAATCTGTAGCTTCACTGTCTTCCCATCGAGTTCAATGGTTCGGATTTTCTGAAAAAGTGACACATTTGCGAAGAAGCATGCAAAATTTGATTTAGTTAGATGATTGCAGCCGCAGCAACTTAATGATTCATCAATAGAAAGAAAAGATGATGATATGTACTAACGAAATCAACACCGATGGTACTGATGTAAGTGTCGACGTACGAATCGTCCTGTATGAATCAAACCAACCGGAACTTGTCAGGACGAGAACTTAAACACCGAACCTTTGCTGCCCTTTTTTTTCTCCTGTAGATTAAAATAAAGAAGAGAAGTTTCCGAGCAAAAGATGGAGGCTTTCTTACAGCAAATCGGAGGAGGAGGCAGGACTTGCCGACGGAGGAGTCGCCGATGAGGAGCAGCTTGAACAGGTAATCGCTGCATCAGAAAACGCAAACACCATTGGTGACAGCCACAAAGGGGGAAAATTGGAGACGATGGCGGCGAGTCGAGAACTTACTACTCGATGCTCATGGCGTCCCCTTGGGTGGTTGGGTCTCGACGGATTTGGAGGACGAAAAACTAACCAAGATTCTAAAAAGGCGAGGTTTTTAGAGGGAGAAGAGAAGGCAACGCAAAGTAGGACGGAGAAACAGCTGGAAGCAGGATCACAAGAAGAAGGCAACGCAAGAAGGAAACAACCGAAGGAAGCAAAGCGAATAAAAAGGTTGCTCCTTTTCTTGGTGCGGTCGCATCCGTTTTATCAAGTTATAAACCAAAGTCAGCAACTCCCAACAGAAGAAGTGGGTTCGGTTTGCCGGCTAGAAAGGAAAATTTTAAGCGCCGAAGGACAGGAAGCTTTTTCATTGACAGGTGACTAAGAACAGTCAATTTCTTTCCTAGGGAGTCCAAATTAAAGTTAGGCTGTTAGACCGCAAATTTTGTACTGTTTACTCGTATGGTAATGCAATATTTTTCTGAGTTTCATTGTTTGCTTGCAGGCTTATCGGTTGTTGTCAAATTTTAATTCTATCACTTTACTACTTTTAAGTTTTTTATCCTGTGTTAGCTTTTTAAATTGCTGAACACATAGATATAAAAGTTTTATTAATAAATTATAATAGCTTAACAGCTATAGATAGATGGGTTTAGTTTTGGTAGGTATTTTTACTTCATTACTACCAATAGTGTATTAGTTAAAGATTGCAAAGCTAATGAAAGCTTGACATATAAAGGTTTTGTTTTCATTATCTAAAAAATAATAAAGGTTTTGTTTTCTTCTACTTTTTTATTCTGAAGAAAAAAAAACTCATCTTTCCCAGTTGCAACTTCCAACTCACGGAGTACGGGCCTTAATCCAATTTCTCTGCCAAATTTGGGCCATCGGAGAAGCCCAAAGGAATGAACGGCAACTCCTCCTCCACCGTCGCCTCGCCTCATAGCAGCAGGCACACTCGACGACATGGACATGGCCGCCGTCGCCTTCCGCTTGGGCCAGCGCGTGCACGCCGCCGGCGACACCGCCCGCGTCGGCACCGTGCGTTACCTGGGCCCCGTCGAAGGCCACTCCGGAGACTGGGTGGGCGTCGACTGGGACGCCGGCGCTGGCGGCCGCCATGACGGATCGCTCGCCGGCCGCCGCTACTTCGTCGCCGCTGGGGAGCGCTCCGCCTCCTTCGCGCGCCCCACCGCGCTCAGCGCCGGGATCACGCTCCCCGATGCCCTCCGCAACCGCTACCATGTCGAGGACTTCACCAAGGAGGAACAAGGTCCGCCTACCTCGATCCCTTGGCCTCCAAATCCAAATCTTGCTGCTGTCCATTCTACCAGCTCTGCTTCTTTTTTTGTTCCTTCCACTTATCAATTTCTTTCTAAAATTTCTCCTCGCGCATCCTCTAGTATCAAGTGGCTCTGCTTACTTTCTAGCTGCCATGCATTTTAGAATAGCATTGCAGAAATTGGCCACATAAAAACATTTTTCTTGCATTATGCAACTTAACCTCAAGCATTCATGTTGGCATGCGTATATATACTTGTTCTTGCGTTTCGACAGTTGCTCATCGCTTGAGAGCATGTATTGGGACACCTCGTGTTAAAATTTTAAATTAAATAATCATGTGCTATTGGTGGGTTGGCGTAAGATTACTACTACTCTTTTTTTTCCCTGTTTCAAGTGCAGAATGATTTTCCGTTGCTTGTAAAAGCAATATGCATACACCTTTGTACATTTATAATGATGCCCGATATAAATAATTTGTTGTGTCCAGATGAAATGTATGTCTTCTCAACAAGGCAGAAGCGTGTGTCCGTGGAATTGGTTGGCAAGAACAAAGTTCAGGAAAAGCTGAAAAACCTCAATGATCTGATCAGTGCATCTGTATCCTACATGGGAGTAAGCTCAATGGGGCCAGGAGATGAACTAAAGAATTTGCTTCCAAGTACTTACTGTCCTTTAATCCTCAAATTATCTCTTTTATTTGATTATTTTGCAACCCAGCAAAACATTTCAAGCTTCCTGAATCTTGGAAGTGTTACCTTCCTTAGAGGGAACACAATGTATATATCTTGTTTGGTTCACTGGAGGCTCTGCATCTAGAGCATTCAGTTCACTGCATATTTTGGCATTGGAAAAGAGATAACAGAATAGACTTTATAGTTTGTTAACAATATGCAAAAATAAACGGAGATAACCTAAAGTACTTCGTGTTTATGTCACTTTTTATTCTTTGAGTGTAAATTCGCGACTCCATGTACTGACAGACTGTAACAACATAGGCATCTACAATAACTGAGTTGAAATACCTTTTAGCTGGATTTTGTTATTAAGGTTTCTGTTAGCAAACTAAACATGTATTCACCCCACAGCTGGTTCGTTTTCAACAGCGATATCCTCATATTTCCTATCAAGCTGACATTATGTACTGACTTACCTGTAGCATCTAGGTTTTGGGTTAAGACTGGTCCGTTAGAACCTAATTCAGTGTATCACCATTACATTATCTGTTTGAAAATGGTATGAATTCTCTTAGGCCTTTAGTAGGCACTGAACATTGGACAGATGATTTTACTAGTAATTATTCATTAGAAATTTGCTGACTGGACTGTCATGCATACTTGGCCTATGTTTATCCTGAGTTCTGATGAGTACTGACAATGGTTTTGCTTGTTTCAGATCTCAGACATCTTGATTTAACCGGAAATCTTCTCTCTCAGTGGCAAGTATGTACATCCAGAGACTAAAATTATGGTTTTCACAATTTTTAATTAGTATGGATATAACATACACACCTTCATAAATGTAAACAGGCACAGCAAAAGGCTGTATGCTTTATTCTTACTTCATTATAATGGTGCTACATTGTGGTGTTAAAGTTCATTACTATAAGATTGGAGTTTATTCAAATTTATTTTTATTTTGACCTAGAAGTACCGTCTAACACTTGTGGTATATCCCTGTATTGGATTATTAATACTTTTCATGTGCATTGGTAAGCTATGTAATCATCATCAACCATCTTATCTTTTTTCTCCTCAGTTGAAAGCCCATTTAGCATTTTTACTCACTTGACAGTACATGGTGTATGACTTGCTTGATATCCTGACCTTTCAATGGTTTTGTTATTTTTTCACAATTGATGTTAATGCTATGTTTTTTTTTGGCATTTGGCTGAACAGTTTTGTTCTCTCACAGGAGATCTTCTCCCTGTGTGAAGCTCTGGCATCACTGGAAGTTCTTGATTTGACAAACAATACCATGGAGAATGACATTACTGAAAGTTCATCTGTCAAGAATATCCATGTTTTGGTTCTCAACTACTGTGGTGTAACATGGGAACTGGTATACCCCATTGCTGACACAATGAAGCTTCTGTTTGTTGATGTCAATCACAGTATAAGTTGATATTTACTTATGTGAACAGGTTGAAAAGATTAAAGTCCCATTTTCATGTCTCAATGAACTCCATCTAATGACGAACAGGATAAAGATAATCATGGTTAGCATTTCTTCTTATACATTTTTTGCCATGTGTTTTGATGTCTATTGCTTTATTTACTGTTATTCATCGAAAATAAAACAGAAACTCCTCATAAAATTTTCCCCTGGCTAATTGGAAAGTGATCCATTTTGGTAATTTGAATAGGTATCCTTTCCAAATCTCGCAGTGCAAGGTTTTCCTTATTCAACTTTGTTTACATTAAGAAACAGCTTTGAAGAACTAACTTAAACTATTATTTGTCTGCTTATCTAGACTCCAGTTGGAAATATTGTTCAAGGTTTCGGTACACTGCGACTCTTAAATTTAGAAGACAATCACATTGATTCATGGGATGAAATTGTGAAACTATCTTACTTAACAAGGTACAAATGTAATCATTGAAGCTTTTGTCTTAAGTTATTGCAAATTCTGCATTTCAGAACTGCAGATATTGATGGTTTTTCCTTCTTTGTTTGGGCAGCTTGGAACAACTCCATTTGAACAAGAACATGCTCAAACATTTAACATATCCATCTAATCCTCCTTCACCAGGATCTCTTGGCGATGCAGCTATTTTGCCTTTTGAAAAATTACGAGTTCTTCTCTTAGGTATTTTTTGTGATCTGACTTCCATTATCTATTCCTTAACAAATATCGAACCTATGATACTGTTTGGGAAATTTGCTCATGTGCCACGAAATGATTTCCATAACATTTTCTGTTTAAATGCTTTCCATAACATTTTCTGTTTAAGAACTGCCTTCAATTCAAGTAAGCTCAAAATGACTTGCTAATGATCACTTTCAAATGCCTCAGGATCTAACCAGATAGATGGGCTCCTTTCTGTGGATTCACTTAACCTCTTTCCGAGTTTAACAGTAAGCAAGTTTCTTTCTAATGATTTGTGTTTATTATTCTGGAATTTAGTATTGATGTTCAATTCCTTTTCTAGGAGATTTGAACTGTTATAACTGCAAGGTTTTGATACACTGGGACTCTTAAATTTACTAATGTCATGATGTCCACCACACTGTATTTTTTTGGTTAAAGGTTTAGCATACCGATACTAATATCTACTTTTCTAAAGGATGTCAGGCTTTCTGATAATCCTGTAGCTGACCCTGCCAAGGGTGGTGTGCCTCGATTTGTGATTATCGCTCGACTAGGAAAAGTTAAAATACTGAATGGTAGTGAGGTATGTTGAGTCCCTGGATGTTTCTTTAGCATGTATGTTGTAAAAATATGTAACTTCATCTTTCTTTTCCATATCCAGGTAAGCCCACGTGAGCGAAGGGAAGCAGAGATACGGTCAGTTAATCCCGTCTGTAAATTATTACCTTCTTTTATGACGTATAGGGCCTCTCTATATGGCTAGCCATCCTTTATTTACATGTGTTTTTATCCATGCCAACTGTAAAATTTTCCTTTGGTTCTCTAGAAAGTGTATGTCTTAGATACTACCTCCATCTCAAAATATAAGGGATTTTGTCAAAATTCTTTATATTTTAGGACTGAGGTAGTATATTTTATGTATGCTCACTTTTCTCAAAGGAATATTGTGATTCCAATATCTGATACTTTTGATGAAAAAATATAGATATGCTCGCCTTGTTATGGGAAAGGCGGAATTATATGATCCTGAGGAGATCAAACGGCTGCACCCTAGGTGAGGTTGTGCAATTTCCCTTTAATTTTTGACACCACATGATCAGGATATAACCCATTGGTTTGTCACCACATGTGCTATTATATTGCTGCAAAGGGCACCTTTAGTTGCTCAAATGATTTCACCACATAAGCCGTCAACTACAAGAGCTCTAGCTAGTCAATTCCAGAATATATGATTATAAGATTGAGAAGAAAATCTTAGTTATACCTGCTATTCAACAATTAGGATTATATGTCTATCTTATTGTTCACATGTGCTTCCATATTTGTGTTCCCTGGTTTCATTTGCTAATTTGAACTTACCTGGGAGGGGTGGGACAGATAGCAATGATTAATTGATTATGCTTAGGCAATAATGAATTGGTAATGCAGATTTGCTGAACTGAAGGCCTTTCATGGTATTGAGGATGAGAAACCGGTTTCAAGGACTTCTGGCTCTCAAAAAATGGCTTCTGGGCTTATAAGTAATATTGTTGAACTATAATTAAGGCATGAGAGTTGTATGGTCTGCATGGAAGTAAGTGAGATCTTTTTTTCTCCTTGCACGCAGGCATCACTTTGAAATGCGTAGGGCCATCTATGGGTGAGAAGCAACCATTGACAAAAAAGCTGCCTCCTGCTACTACTGTAAGTACTTCTTGGGTACTAGTTATTAGCTGTCCTTTTTCGGTTGGTTATGTTTAGCTTTCATATGGGAGATAATTAGTCCCAACTTGCAACGACGATAGAAGATGGTTTCCTGTTTTGCTACGATGGCTAAACTCCCTATGCTTGCGTGTTACAGGTTGGAAAGTTAAAATCTCTGTGCGAGAGCTTCTTTAAACTTAAGGACATTAAACTGAGACTGTATCTTGAGGAAGAGGTATGAATTATTTGTGGTGTATATGATCATTGCTCATGTATGAAAATATATAGTCGAGTAAAAAGAGCCAGCAAGGTAAGGGAACTAGCTGCATGTTAGTAGAACAGTTGGGACTGAGGCATTCATTGGGTTTCCTTTTGTTTTGACAGGGTTGCCCTCTGCCGCAATTCCTCGAGCAAGACACGGCTTCTCTCATGGAGCTCGGGATCGGCACGGGAGCAACCATTATCGTGGACGAAGAAAGCTAGTCTCTTTGGTCTAGCCTGCGGCATTTGCTGACATTGTTGTGTGCGTTTTAAATTAATTTTATCTGAGTAAATGTGGTGAGTTGGTGTGTTGAGCTTGAGAAAACTTAAAAGTCCCTGCAACATCATACATATGCTGTAACCATATGCTTAACTTTACACTCGTCAGCTTAAAACGCTATCAAATGCGTGCATGTATGTACCTCTCGACCACATCATGAGTCATGACAGACAATTAATCTTGCTGTTGTAGCATCTTGTAAGCAAAGAAAAAGACTTTTTTTTCTTGTTTGCAAAGACTCGCTAGGTATGTAATGTATGCATGCCTGGATCCTGTTCGATGATGTATGTGTTTCTCCCTTCCAAGCCTCAACCTTTGTCTGCCACGTCGCTCTCCATCCAGCGATGGCGAATTCCTCAAATCAACGTACCGCATTAACCAGACGGAGTATAATACTCTCTCCGTCTGTATTAAAATAAATTTATTTTTATACATTATATCTAGATTTATGTAAAAAAAGTAAGCAAGGAAAGAGCAATTCTGCAGAGGAGAAAATTTACTTGAAATTTTAATATCCAAAAACTAGATAGATAGTGATTAATATGTAAAAGTTCCTTCCCCCCGTTAATTCCCTTTCATTTCCGACCTCACCTCATGTTGATTTGAGTAAGAGATTCCGACACGAACAGTTCTCAAATCTCAATCGGTTGATTCCTTTTAGTCAGAAGGCTCAAATCTTGCCAGTTGCCCATACGCTCGATTTCGTCAACTCCTACGCTCCCATCTTTCCAAGCAGAAAGCTTTTTTCGCGCAAGCAATCCAAATCAAAAGGTGGAGCCTTTCTTCCGATTTAAGCCACACACTCTGCTCGTCCCCGCTCCCAATCGAATCCTCCTTAGCCTTCCCTGCAAGTTGGGTTGGATTTGTTGGATTGTTTCATGCTGCAAGGCCATGCATTTCTTGGTTCCGCGGGATTTGATCCTACAAAGTTGCAGGTGCTGGTTTTTTTTTTTTTTTGGTTTGCTGCCGGCAACAGATAGGCTCCTGCGTTTTGCTATATTCTTCCTTTCCTTGAAATGTTCGCCAAGAAAATGTCGTTTTTCACGAGGATTGGCGTTTGGCCATGGATACAGAACAGGGCCATCGATCCCCTGATGCAAGTAATTCGAAGGTTAGGTTTCCCCCCTTTTCATCTGGTGTTACATCTTGTGCTAGATCTGCTCAACTTAGGAACCTAATTCAGTGTATCACCATTACATTATCTGGTTGAAAATCGTGCGGAGTCGCCGAGATGCAGAGCGTACAAAACTAGCGCACGGCCGGGATTCTCCACGCAAGGAGTGGAAGAGCGCACGGCGGCACGGAAACGTGCGTGCTAGCTGGGCGCCGCCGACCTGTACGAGGAGACTACGCACCGGTCCTTGAGCTCGCACGATGGGAGCACCCCTCAGCAGCCATCAGGTGATCTGATTTACATCCCTCGATCCATCCCTAATGCCAACCCTCCTCTTGTAGTGTTGTGCAGGGGAGCTGAGCCGAAGCAACTGGCTTTCTCTGCTGCTCTCGGTGTGACCCTTGGGATCTTTCTGATTTGCGGTAAGGAACCTCTCAAGCCTCAGCATATCTTCATTCTACCAGATTCTTCTAATAGAACTAAACAAAAGAAGAGACCCAATCTAATTGAGTTAAGTGGCCATAGATAGTCGAGGAGGTTATGATTAGGTACACAGTACGCATTTAGGTTGGGCAGTTTCCTTGTGGCTTGCTATATGCTGTTCTTTACATTTGTAGTGGCTTTTGATAAGCTGGAGCACTAACTGTTCTTTGTTACTGAATACTCCGCCTTGTCTCCCTGTCATGACTTCCTGCTCCATGGCCTTGAAGAAATAGCACAGAATCCTTCTGATGAGTTACACATACATGTAGACGTAGGTGTATTTAATCTGTCGTGAAATTTGAGGTTCAGTGCTGTTCTAGAAAGATTGATCCTGGCTGTCATCTTAGAAATTTGGAGGACCTGTTATGTTCTCGAGCACTTGTAAATATGATGTGGTGTAACTGCTGAGTTAAAAAAGATTCACAACATTTCTGTGGCGATGATGCTTAATCATGTCTGTCAGTCTGTATATCCTGCATGTGAAACTGTCAACACTTTTCACTGTGTGGCATGCAATTGCAACTTGTAAGCATTGTGCCTGCTGAGCTGCTGGTAAAGTGACAAGCATGTCATATATTCCTCAAAACAACATGATGCATCTTGAGCTTTGATGATTGCAGGGACAACTGTTATTCTTTGTGGAGTTGCAATAGCAATGTTGGGAAGTCGCTGCAATGCTGTTATTGTCATGGTTACTCCTCTTGAGCTAAGGTAAACTTGTATTAAATTATTGAGAAGCCACATTCCTGTTGTCCTATCTGTTTGCGTGGTCTCTTATATATACATCAAACAGTTTTAGATGTCTGTAGATGCTTGATCTTCTATGTCAAGGTTTGCTCTATGATATGATAGGCCATGGTCTACCTGATTGCTTTTGAGTTTGTGTAGCCTCAGTTTCCATGTTTGGTACTCTGCTATTATTTGTGCCTTGACATATTATAATCATCATGTGCATACACGCCCAAATCCATTTTTTTATGTGCTTATTATTAGCAAATAAATGGCGGTTGTAAATGCATTTGCCGTTGCTCATTGCTTGCATTTGATGCCTTCTATATGAAAATTTGCATATGGTACAGTTTATCAATGGATCCATGAACCGCTTTACTTTGGATGTTTGCCTTTGCACTTGCATTTATATGTATAATTTTTGCTGTAAATGATTAAGGGTATCTAGTGCAACAGTGTAGATTTATGATACATGACCTTTGAATTGATTTACCACTGCTGGTGACCTTGTCATTTTGCCAGAATCCTCCCTTGGATTCCATGTGTTTGGCTCTGCTAATTCACTACTGTTTATGTTTTGTTCAGCTTGATTGTCCCTTTCTTGTGTTTCGGAGAATTTATCACAGGCAGCAGGCACTTCCCTTTGACGTCAGATGCATTCAAGAAGGTTATCACTGGCCAGGCCTCAAAGGATGTGATCTCAGCATTGTGCATGCGGTTAGTAAACAGCTTCATCCATTATCTGCCTAGTTCATGATATGACCATTGCTTTGCATTTGAGAAAACAATGACATGAGTACTACTGCCAATGTGGATCACAGATGCTCAGGTGGCTTATCGCTGCACCGTTCGCGCTGGCTGCGCTGTACATGGTTTTTGCCCATTGTTTCAAGCTTATGGTTGACAGGTTTGGCGGCATTCCGTTGCGCCCAAGGACACCTATCAAATTAGTGTAGCTGTAGTGTGGTTCTTTTCCTGCGGAGAGTAATCTGTCCAATACAACGCTTCTGAAGCTGTATATATCAATTACTTGTGATGTCCTCAGATTGAGATTGGTCCCTGCAACCTTTTGCCGGGCCATCCTGGACGCCTGTGAACAAAATCGATCTTCAGAGGCATATATGAATCAGCTTATGGTATTGTGGATTTGTGGTTCATGGCGAGCAAGTCAAAATGCTTCTCAGGAAGTCTGCAGCATACTAATGTAATTATTGGGATACCACTTTCATTACCTGTCTTCAGATTATGTTTGCTTCTAAAGTGATGATCACGGAAAGCCTATGGTATATATATGGTACAATCTCATGGCCGAATTCATTCAGCAATGCTAAGCTATGCAACTCTCACAATGGGGGGAAACCATGTTTAAGATTTATATCTGCATTGCTTTGCTCAACCTGTAGCTGTGTGATCAACGCCAACGAACAACGTAGTGATCAGAGTACATTGATAAACAGTAACGTACATGTCAACAAGAAACCAAGCTCTCAGTCTCACACATACAAGAAGAGATGCACATTCGTCAAAATGATTGTTCACGCAGACAATGGAATTATTGCCTACAGACTTCTGCTTGTTCTTCCAATTTCGTCAACCGCATATAGTCTATGGATAGAGTCACTGTAACCAACAGATATGTAACTATTACAAACATTCAGGGTGCTCAAATCTTGTTCAAGGTTACCCACAATGATACGTGGTTCTATACAAAATATTGTCTATGACATTAAAATTGTTTGGATTCATCTGTGTATTATCCCGTCGTTCGATCAACCCATGTTTGCAACGGAGGGTCGAATCTTAAGCTGCTTCACTGAATGGTAAACTTATTGATTTTAGATGCACACCAGAACAATCTTAATTAGTCCCAAGTCTCGTAGAAACTCAAACTCTGCATGCCTGCCTCCAAACTCTCCTACAAATGGAAACAAGTAGGATCAGAATATATCTCACAATTTTAGGGGATGCCACATACTACGATGGTTCGGTTTTGCAGCATTGGGCCCAACCGTGGACCTTGTATGGCAGAAATCGGCACAATTTCCAGAGAAGTTCCAACGGTTTCTCTTTGTCAGGTTCACTTTCTCTGTATTTTCTGTGGTATATATATGTTGCCAACTTAATTTGATTGAAATAGTGAGAACTTATACAGCATGGTTCGGGGTCATTTGGTTTCCAACAGAACGATCTACATGTTGATTCTCTCCTTGAAACTTAAACAAGAAGAAGGCCATTTTGCCATTTTCATGTTCCAATTTATCTCTTAATTATAGTATCATGTGCTGTGCCTTCACAACCAGTCAAGACATAAGTGAACGAAAATTAAAATCTACAGCTCTCATTACATATTACATGACATGAGACTTTCTACCACGAAAAGAAGACTCCGTATTTTTAGAATAGAGGCTCTAATATGTGTGGCATTAATAGCTCTAATACAAATCTATTTTATGTTTAACACCATACATGACTAGAGTTATAAAAATATAAAATTAAAAAGGAAGCATGGATGAATCTCACACCTTTGAGGTGTCTAACGAGGGGGACCTGATTAGTTCATCTTACAGTTCATCAATGACATAAAGTTCTTTATTAAAATAATGACTTACTTTTTCTCTATACCTATCAAAATTAATATCCTCACTGTAATTAGAAATATAACTATGTGGATGGCATCTTCAAGCAAACCAAGATTTCTAAAGAGATTATAAAACCGAAAGAAAAGAAAGAATCTCTTAAAGTCATGTGGACATAGGTAGTATCATTCCTCCAAATTTTGATGTCTACGTACTCGATTCCTTTTATACATTGAGCCATACTTAATACCTTCCCTCCTTACATCTGATTCTTTTTCTGGACTAAATAATTATCATCATCATTCACAACCATAGATTTTCACGCCTGGGCGCACGCGGACGGCACTGGCTCGACCACACGTTGCCGCCTCTTGTGCGCTGGAGATTTGACGCCGTGCTTAGCTCCCGGTCGCCAATCTCGATCTGGAAAAGAGAGGTGCGGTGGAAAAACGAGCACAAGTGACTCGGAGAAAGAGGATAAGGTCACCACAACCCACACCTCGTGTGACGCACGACAGAGAGCTCAAGCTCCTTAAGTAAAGTTCCTAAAAATTTTCTTAGAAATTAGATTTGTTTAGTACATTTGTGTATGACAAAATTAGGCCATAGTTTCACAGTGAACTTAGACTGCGTTTAAAGTGCAGGCGGATAAAGATTAAGTGCTAGCATGTAAAACAAACATAAATCATTAGCACATGATTAATTGAATTTTAATTATTATAAACTAAAAAACAAATTTATTTGATATTTTAAAGCAATTTCTATGTAATTTTTTTCACGAAATATATTTTTAACAATTTAAAAATATGTTAATAAAAAAACTGAGAAAAAAAATCTACATCAATAAAAATAAAAAGAGAAGATAGTCTTAGCCTGGTCCTTTATGACCGATAGGTGAGACAAATGTATTTTGCCATGAGAAAGTGCCCAAAAGAAAAGGAGATATGCCTGAATTGTTTGTGCAGGTAGTACGGTAGGATTGATTGATTCACCCATCTTTTCAACTGCTATAATAGCCGACTCCAACTACTACTGCCAGTACTGAGATAACGAAATGAAGATAAAATGGGCCCGTACAGAACCAACCCACATCTGACTGACATCTTCTCTCCATGAGAGACAAAAAAAAAAAAAAGAGAACAAAAGCAAAAAAGAAGAACGAAAAAAACAAGAGAAACCAAACCCAAACCCATCCATCCACATTTTCCACCACCGCATCGTCTCCATCTCCGGCGATGGCGACCAAGCCCCGCCGCCGCTCCCCGTCGCTCTCCTCCTCCTCCGGCTCCTACTCGCGCTCCCCCGCATCGCCCTCATCCTTCTCCTCCTCCCCGTCACGCAGCCGCTCTCCTCCCCACCCCACGCGCAGGTAAGCCACCGCCAACCGCACCTGTTGGTCGCGTTGAATTACCTCCGCCGGTCAGTCTCCATCTAAACGTCTCTGCTCTTCTTGTGTTGACTTCCTTGTTCCTTTACCTTTTCCCCACAGCTCATCTGCCGCCCGGAGGGGGCGCTCGCCTTCGCCGTTACCCTCGCCGCCGCCACCGCCGCCTCCTCCCAGGTATGCGTAGGACTGCGTTCCTCTCAAAGTAGAGATCTTGTGGTTTCGTTCTGTATTACGTGCCATTACATTAATTTTGCTGCTGCAGGAAAGCGTCCCCGCCCCCTGAGTCGACCGTCCTCCACGTCGACCATCTGTCCAGGAACGTCAATGAGGATCATCTCAAGGAGATTTTTGGTCGGCTTCCTTCCTTTCTTTCTTGCTCCCCATAATCCTTCTCCCCTGTCATAAAGCTCACTGCTTTGTACATCAAGTTTGTTACTGTTGTATGCAAGTTATCATCTTCTCAATTCTGACTTCATCCCTGAAAGCCTGAATCTTCACTGATTTTCCTTGACGAGACATAGGCTCGCGTCTACGCAGGAGTTCATTTTGCCAAAAAAAAAAGTAGATAAAATCATAACCAACTGATGTAAACTAACTGCTCAAATGAATTCCGATTCAATGCCTCATGTTCCCAGACCATGGTTGAGAGCCTGGGAGCCTGGGGGTTATTAGTGTTTTAGTTTTCACATAATAGGAACAGTGCCTGCTGTAATAGACTTGAATTGCACTCAACAGCACTGCTGCTTCTTCAGCTCATACCACCGCTGTTTTTGCAGAAAATTATGGTGAAGTCGTCAATGTGGAGCTCTCCATGGATAGGGTGGTAAGCCAATGGGTTCAGTAATGCATGAGTCAAGCGGAAAAAAAATCATCACTGTTGTCTCATCTTTATAGTCATTTACTTTGATTCAGGTCAATCTTCCCCGTGGGTATGGATATGTTGAGTTCAAGAAGAGAGCTGATGCAGAGAAGGCTCTTCTTTACTTGGATGGTGTATGAATTCTTCCCTGTTATGTTCATTTCGAATTTTAGTAAGTAGATAGCGTAAAACTCATCCTTACAAATCTGCACAGGGTCAAATTGATGGCAATGTTGTTAAGGTCAGATTTGCACTTACACCACAGCAAAGAGATAATGCTTCTCCAAAGACTCTTTGCCCTTCTCCAAAAGGGGATGTGGTTGATTATAATAAAGTTGGTCCTAGTGCTGAAAAGGCCACCAAACAGCGGCCCAGGGAATGTAAGCATTTTTACCTTCTGATGTAGCTTCAGGCTTCTCTTCTCTGGATTTGTATCAAGTTTTTGTTCTTGTGCTAGTCACCTTGCCCTCCATTTTGCTTGCTGCTTTGATTTTGGGCCATGACCAGGCTTTGTATTTTTACTGGGTGGTAATACGTAGTGTTTGAACTTTGAAACCTCACTGCTTTTCTTTCACCAGCACCTCCTCAAAGAAAGCCAATTCCATCTCCAAGAAGGCGATCTCCTCCAAGTCGAAGAGTTGAGTCACCTATGCATAGGCCTGATTTTCCTCCAATTCGCCGTCGAACAGATCCCTCTCCGATCAGGCGTGGTGGAACACCTCCTAGCAGGAGACCAGGTTCCCCGATTAGAAGGCGTTCGCCCTCTCCACCCCCTCAAAGACTAAGATCACCAAGGCGGTGAGTAATGCATCTGTCCATTCTCTCTTTATTATCAGCATTGTGATTGGAAGTGCTGAAATATTTCATATAACAACAGCCTATTAGCAAGAAGAGATCGGGGCAGTCCAATCCGCAGACGCTCTCCACTGCCTCGCAGAAGGCTGTAAGTATTTTAAGCTTGTCTAGTTGATGTTTTTTCTTTAGTCTTTCATATGTTATCTGAATTATGAATTTAGGAGAAGGTGGAGGCCATATGAGTTTTTCATATATCTTTTTTAAGTTGCACAACTATTTACTCTTTATTCATTTTAATCTCTAGTAGTCTAGCTTCTATTGTTCTGTTACGAAGAAGCTAAACCCTGCTGGATTTCTTGGATGGTTGCTCTACTTACCTTTTGTGAACATTTTAGACTGGATAATCAGAGTATCGAGCTGAAATTCTGATTAGTTTATTCTATGCTTCTGCGGCGAGTTTTTTTTGCTTTCTCTAGCTTGAATAGCTCTGAAAGAGGTTTGTTCTCCCCTGGAGGCTTTTTTTTCCCTTTTCTTTCCTAGTAAACTAATTTTGGGATTTGTTATTCCATTAACCATTAACTAGCATTGTTGTCCATGCAGATTGCGTGGCTAGCATCATTATAAAATGTTCTCATATCTTAATTAGCATATATACTTTCACATTTTATTATAAAAATATTGAAAACAGCAATATAATTTTAAACTCTGGCCTAACTTGACATGTTTGATATTCCAATTACTATAGTAATTCATATGTCCATAAAGCAAACGTGATAGATCCTTTAGTATTTTCTTAATAATAAAATAAATCCAAGATAGATAAACTTTATGGTATATTTGTTTCTTTTCTTCTCTTATTATTATCTTTATACTATTAGTGCCATCTTCTCATTATCTCTAATAATATTTTTTTAGCTTATTAAAGGTGGCATATTATATCATATTTTCGTGATATTTTATAACCTGTTTTAAATAAGAAAATGTCCAACGTTATCAATACTTCTTTATTACCGTGTTTCTTATATTTTATTGCATTGATATTGCTCACGGTTTATACTCTAGAAACTCCGTTATTACGTTGATATAGGTTTAGGATACAATGTCATGTGTTTTATATTTTCGATTGGACGATCAAGGTTTTTTATTTTTTTTCGATTAACATGTGAATTCTAGGAATTTTCAATTAGAATTTATAGCTATTTTTATCTCGTAAGATTAATGTGGGTCTCCTAGGAGAGCCTTCAATTAATATAAGTAAAGATATGGACTCCTCTCTCAATATTATTTAATTTTAATCTAGATTTAAATTGTTTTTAAATTATACCCCTACATTAAATCTTTTCTTTATAATATTTATTTTAAATCCGAATTTAAGATATTTGGAAATTCCATTTTCTACATGGACTCTCTTAATATTATTTTTTTAAACCTGAATTTAAAATATTTTGAAATGCATATATTACATTGGATTTATGGTTACATAAGAATTTCTAAATTGTATTTTTATGTGGACTCTTTCTCTTAATATTATTTATTTTTAATCTGAATTTTATATATTTCTAAGCTGTGTTGCAACATGGACTCTTATCCCAATATTAATTATTTTTTAAATTTTTAATCCGAATTTGAGAATTTTCCTAAATTGTATTTCTATTGACTCTTATCTCAATATTAATTATTTTCTAAATTTTTAATCCGAATTTCAGACTTTCTGAAGTGTATTTCTACATGGACTCTTCTTTTAATTTTAGTTATTTATTATTCCAAATTTCAGATATTTTAAATTGTATTTTTACTTGGACTCTAATTTTCTATTTTTTCAATTAATGTGGGAATTTCAAAGCTGCGAGAGTGAACATGGTGGCTCCTTTTTCTATTATTTTAGTAAGTTAATAGATAGATTGTTTCTGCAGGACTCCTCCAAGGAGGATGTGGAGTCCTCCCAGAAGACCACAGCCACTTCGCCATCGCAGTAGATCTCCCATTCGCCGACCAATTCGCTCTCCTTCCAGATCAATTTCTCCACGCAGGTAATGTTAGGAATTATTGCCCTTTTTCCCCCATTTTAGATTAGTGGCTGTGTTTCTTCTACCATACATCAAATAATGCAAACAGGGGTCGAGGGCCTCCTGTGCACCGTGGACGGTCATCCTCATCATACTCTGATTCACCTACTCCTCCAAGAAGGGTAAACTCATAACTAACAATGTCATTATCTTTTGTGGAAGAAGAGATTTTTTTTTGCCTGTGTATTTATTCTTGTTGTACCAACACAAACATTTTTCTCTTGTGCAGGGACCAAGAAGGGTGCTCAGTAATCGCAGTTCTAGAAGGTAATCCTTATGTGCCTTTCCCTTCTCAAGCAGCTTAAATGTGTGGCGTCATAAAAATAGAACATTGAAGCATCGTGTGGTTTCTTTTCAATGGTGGTAGGCCTTTAAGAGGAAGAAGTGCCTCTAGCTACAGCCGTAGTAGCAGCAGCTCGGCCTCCGCTATCCACAATTAGAACTCTTGGCATGGAGTGGTGTGGTGATCCTGGTAGGTAAATCTTTCCGTCTCGTCACTTTTTATCGCTGATTTTGTGTTTTTGTCTTTGCTGCTGCTGTCTTCGTTGTCAAGCTTTGGTTCTTTGTGTGAGTATGGGGCTTTGCGCGATGGTGCATGCGTTCCTTATGATCAAGCTGGCAGTGGATTATTAGATATTGCTGGAAGTTAACATGCTGAAGATTTGTGGAGGCTCTGTCTGAAAGCTGAATTCTCCTCTTGGAGGGGGCGATGACTTATGCATGTTCCGTACTTTCAATGCTGCAGTAAATAAAGTACATTAGTGTTTCTGTAGTACTAGTAAAGCAAATTTATGTGGGTAGGAAAATTACGTTCGGTCCAGGACCACCAACATTTAGTGGTGAAATTGAATTTACCACTCACTTGTCGAACCTGAAGGCAAGATTGAGAATCAATCTTTATGTAATGGTTATGACAATTTATCTATATGTAATGGTTATGTTTTGTTATCTACGTGGAGTTATTTTGGATATCTGCGCCTTTTGATCCCAGTGGAGATGAAGTCATCTCCAGAAAGATTTGATCATGGAGTTGACTATCAATGTTTTGGCGAACAGAATAAAAATGAAATTAAATTTGGATAGCATCGAGGGTCGGAGAATTGGTTCCCGACCCCCGTGCAGTCAGAAAGTCAGATAAGTACTCCAATATGTGAAGACGACCAAATATTGGCACGAATCATATTTTTGACGACGGAGGGACAGGTTAGTTTTCTTAAGAAGCAGACACGAGTAGCTTCCTTGAAGATGTAGCCAGCAATTGCAGGCAAAGGCAGTAAAAAGCCAACATCTCATTCATGCAGAAGACCACAAAGCACCCAGCTGTTGTTCCGGCTTGTAAGAAATGAGCTACCAAAAATTGGATTCACAACTGTTTTGTTTAATCGCGGGCAATTGTGAATCATACCACCAAACGATGATAGCACAACTTCCGATTGAATACATAGATCAAACATCAAAAGCTGAACGAGAATATGTCGCATACAAATACTATTTAAGTCAATAAAATGACCAAACCACACTGTCATCATATTGCACGAACCATCTCAATCTACTACACAAGAACACTCAGCACTTCTCTAATCTACTGCCAGGGTTCAGAAAACACACAAATTACTACCAGGTATCAGTCACCAAGTCTATGGTCTAGCAGGATGTTAGTAGAGGACAAAAGAGCATCGTTTGGTTAATCTTCATATTCTGTTTCCTCGTCATCGGCATTCAGGTTACCATATCTCCAGCCATCTTCAATGTGGTTGCCTTGGTCTTCTTCTGTCTCTTCACTATCATCTTCATGCTTACCTGGCCACTGATTCTTCACAGCACTGATATCAGAAGGCGACATGCTAGAAATCTTGACATTGTAGGCTTTATTAGATGAAGGGGTCTTGTGCCCTGAATTTGTCTTTCCCCCTTTTGGTTTCGGTGCAAGGTCACCAATCTCAGCATAGTTATACTGATTGGCACGGTCATTCACAGCATGCTCACTTGCAGGTGCAGCAACCTTACCATTCTCTTCTTGACCATGTTCAGGATGCTGAGTTTTGAGATGAAGGTTTAATTTGTAACTGTGAATATAGGCTTTCCCACAACCATCATATGGGCAGACATATGGTCGCTCAGCAAAGCTTGCAGGCGCTGGTGTTGTAGGCTTAGTTGCTGCTGGTGTCGTAGGCTTAGTGCTGCTTTGTGGTTTATCTGATGATGGCACATATTGCGCTGTGATCAGAGTTCCAGTCTGCATCATGGCCACATTGGACGCATTATGTAAAACAGAGAGAGTACATAAAAATTCTACAAACTATTGTAAAATTTGTGATGCAACACAATAGGTGATTTAAAAAAGATTTTCTAGTTGCATTTTATTATAATATATCAGTATAAAATTAACCCAAGACTGCATTTTGCTGCTGCACTGTATTAAATATATATATCAGAATGACAATGAGCAGGCATTCTGAACAAATATACTTTTCTATGAAAAATAGCTAAGAGAATCTTTACCAGTTTTTAATTTAATTATTTCAGATATGGCTCCTATAATGAGATTTCAAGTTAGTTGTTACATATAAAAATAGTAAAAACTACAGCAAAAAGAAACAGCAAATGGAAGTCGGCGCACCATGGAGCATACCCTTTCATGTCCCTTGACATGGGATTTTAATTTGGAGTCACTTGTAAATCTTTTGCCACATGCTGGAAATGGGCATACATGATAGTTTTCCAATGCATGCGTTTTTAGATGGGAACGAAGGTTAAAATCCAATGAGAAGGCCTGAAATTCACAGGATTTGTTTGTAAGAACATGCAGATGCACTGTGGTCAAAGGATTCACTAATTAAAAAGCATGGGCATTTATGCCACATTTCTTCTCAAGTCAGTCGCTTGTGGGTGTGCCAATTGGAAGTTGTTATGTTGTCTCCCAATTTTTGCAATAAGGTACACCACAGCATGTCAGTGTATAAACAAACAACAGACTGGAAGAACTAGGTAAATTTCCATAAAACATCTCAAGTGTTCATCTAATCAGATCAGGGGAAAGTATTCAACCAGGTAGAGTTAACATGGCATCACATACAGGTTTGCACCTTTAACACAACATATGGTAAGGTTAGCTTTGAATAGTATGGAAAAGACAAGTAAAAGGATAAGTAGTATGTGGAGAAGTAAAGGCAAAAGTGCAGTCATTCAGTAGAAATTCTTTGAAGGGAACACCGAATAGAGGGATAAGGTAATCACCTTACCACAGCCTGGATGGGGACAGATAAAATCCTTCTGTCCTGTATGAATAAGGTGGTGCCTCTTCAACTTGGAGCTATCTACGAATTTCTGCAAGAGTAATAAAGGAATAGGATTCATCGCATGTATAACCAAAAGGAACAAGTAACGAAGACAAATATCCTTCCATAGAAGTTCAGCATAGATATAAGAGCCGTCTACCAGTTTTACAGGTTGTCAGTATAGGACATAACACAAGGACTAGGGCTTACTTGGCCATTCACAGCACTGTAATTACGGAGCTTATTCTAGGAAAAAAATAGCAAAACTGTTGCAGCCTAAGGAAAATAATCAGGTGACCAAGGTAAAGGGGTGCTGGAAAAGAGGGAAAGGTGCTTATAAGTAACACAGCACGATATATTATTGGTTAGAAACATTTCGGTAATGTGAAATCGCACCGGGGCACTAAAGAACGGAGATCACATACATGATACATGGAATCAAGGTCGAAAGAAGGGAAAGGTTTAGTGGAGATACCTTCCCGCAGCCAGGCTCCTGACAAATATACTGCCTCTCGTTGTGCACATGGGCGTGCTTCCTTAAGGCGCCGACATCAACAAAGGTCTTGCCGCAGTTTTCGTAGCTGCAGAGGAAGAGGATCTCTGTGGTCGGTTCAGGCTTCACCGCCTCAGGCTCCGGCGCGGCGTTGCCGTCCTTGAGATTTCTGTACACGTCCTCTGCACGCACAAAGAAAAGGTTCCATTGAAACAAATGTAATGCGGTAAAGAAATTTTGGGGGAAAAGGAAGACAAGATTAGGGAGGGCGTCCCGTACGTACCCCTGACCCACTTGTAGAGGGCGCACTTGCCGGAGGAGGTGGCGAGATCCTGCGGGATCCTGCAGCAGATGAAACCGGGACATTATCGTTATCATCGAGAAAAGAGAGACAGAGAGGGGGGAAGCGGGGAAGGCATACGTACCAGTGCTTGACCCAGCGGGCGGCGGGCCGCGGTAGGCGGCGAGGCTTGTGCGGCTGCGACGGCGGGTAGTAGTAGTAGCCACCCGCCCCTGCCCCTGACCCCGCCGCGTACTCCATCGAGACCAGTGAATGCCGCCGCCGCCGAGTTCGCCCCCCGATCCGCCGCGGCCAACCCTTCTTCTTTCTCTACGCCTAGGGTTTTTCTTTAGAATAACTCCACTTTCCCTCTCTAATGGATTGATGGGGTGATTCTTAAAATCACTAATGTATTAAAATCGCGTAAAATAAATTACTCGGCAATTTTTGTTAACGTTAAAAATATACATCAGATCCTATATTTAAGCAACTATCTCTATCATTTCTTTCAGTAAAGCCCACATACGTACCATTTCTCATCTAAAAATAAGACGTTCTCCTTTTCCTTACTTCTCCACCGTCAAGACTCACCAGTACCACGTAGATACATGCGCATCTCTCCTCAGCGGTCATATGGATTTTTTTAAACAGTCGCAATCGTTACAGCGTGTGGATAAGAAGGAGCATGGTGTCATCAATTGGCTTAGAGTTCTGACATGATCCTCTACCCAAACACCAGTGGGTCATAGGCGTAGAAAAGATGGCCGAAATCTATGGCTCGAAGTATAGTCGAAGCGGTGGCTTGGATGGAGGATGATGAAGAGGGCGTGTGTCAATGAGCTATGGTGGGTTTTTAGCAAGGAAAATGGGTGCAGGATAACGAAGCAAGACGAGACAAAGTCATATGTGTTCTCGAATTGAGTGGAGGTAGTCGAAAATAAAAGCTCGTTGCGTGACCTGATGACAGCAGTTGGAGTTGAGCGTGGCTGCATAGCTTGAGGCAGGGAGCTCTGATGGATCTCCGACGATGAAATCAATGGAGAAGCAGAGGGGTTTTGTAAAACATAGGGTGACGAATTCATTTATACTTTGCAAACCCATTTATACCTTTAGGATTAGCCTATGATGATGACTAATTTTGGATTTTGAGTGCTAGCGGCCGAATTAGGGTTTATTAATGTTTTTCCTTAGTGACGGCAATTTGGCTAGATGGGGTCAAGCGGATTTAGAAATATTGTAGAGGAGATCGATCGTTCCGATGTCTCTGGTCTCACACTTTATAGTGCAAGGGTTCGGATTATGTATATAATAAGCAGCTGGAGGCTGGATCCCTGGCGTCAGAAAGTTAATAAATCCCCATCGATCAATGTGCGTGCATATGTGATTCAGAGTTCAAATGCACACATGATGAATTATTAGATCCAGGTAGGTACGGTGATTCAGAGTCCACAATAGAGGTGAGTACTGAGAAGCATCATTCGATCTGCTCTCTTCAATTTATTCTTTGTTTCCTTCTTTCCTTTTTGCAAAGGGAGCGTGTATAGAGACAGCAGGATGCCGACTAAAGCAGCCATCAAGTAGCTAGCTATTAGTTAGCTCTGATTACAATCAACAGGCTAATTAGATGCAGAGAGAACTCACTAGCTAACACATAGGGGAGTATAATGATCAGGTAAATAAAGCATTGAATTGAATCGGATATATTGAAGGAGATGGAGGAGAAGAAGCCATATGTAATAGCGATGATGATACAAGTGATCTATGCGGGCATGTTCGTGGTGACCAAGGCGGCCTTCGACCATGGCTTCAACACTTTCGTCTTCATCTTCTACCGCCAGGCTGTTGCCACTCTTCTCTTGCTGCCTCTTGCTCTTCTTCTCCAGAGGTATACTAATTTAACCATGCATATGTGTGTGTGTGTTCATCAGTTGTGTTTTGTGTCTCTAGATTATATTAGTAATTCTGAACTATATCGTAATGATCCATTCATGTGCAGGAAAAACGAGCGATCGATGTCGTTCATGTTGCTCCTCAAGCTCTTCTTCTGCGCCTTCATCGGGTATATATACTAGACATATGTCTGGAGATTCAGATCAATGCATGGATGCTGATTGATTCGGATTTGCAGGAACACATTTAGCTTGAATCTGTACAACGTAAGCATGAAGTTCACATCTGCAACAGTGGCATCTGCAGCAAGCAACTCCTTGCCTGTCATCACTTTCTTCCTCGCGCTCATAACCAGGTACGTCCGTAGCTACGTATCAGCAGTTAGTCTGTAGCAGTCTAGCTAGAGAGAGAGTTAACTTCATGCATTAATTGGTGATTAATTGGCGTGCAGGATGGAGTCTGTGAAGGTGATGAGCTCGTCGGGCATAGCCAAGCTCGCCGGCGTGGCGCTCTGCTTCGCCGGAGTGATGGTCCTTGCCTTGTACAAGGGCCCGGCGCTGAACCCCGTGAACCACCACCACCTCTCCTTCACCGCCACGCCGTCGAACGGCGCCGGCGACACGACAAGCAGCAGGGGGGCATGGATCCGAGGCATCTTCCTGATGGTGTTGGCGAACGTGACGTGGTCCATCTGGATCGTCCTCCAGGCGGCGGTGCTCAAGGAGTTCCCCAACAAGATGCTCGTCACGGCGACGCAGTGCGTCTTCTGCACGCTGCAGACGCTGGTGGTGGCGGTGGCGGCGGAGAGGGACATGGCCAGGTGGAAGCTCCGCCTCGACATCAGCCTACTCGCCGTACTCTACACCGTAAGCTAGCTAGCTAGTAGTCATGAGCTAGTTCTTCAGTCCTCATCTCGATGGATCTCCATGAATGTGTGGATGGATGCAGGGGTTGGTGGTGACGGGGGTGTCGTACTACCTGCAGGCGTGGTGCGTGGAGCTCAAGGGCCCCGTGTTCCTGGCCATGTCCAACCCTCTCTGCTTGCTCCTCACCATCTTCTGCTCCTCCTTCCTCGGCGAGGTCGTCCACCTTGGCAGGTATATGTACGTACGTAATTAAATTCATCCACCCACTGTTAATTTTGTTTGAATAATTAGTATTTTGAGTTTTTATCTAATTTAAAAATAATAGATCATAATCTCATAATTACTTAAAACAAGATTCAACAACAACAGAGTATATATTATTGTTTAGAGCAAATCGCTTAATTAGAGTTTGCCGTTAACAACCATTACGTTGTTATTTATTGTGGCAACAGTAGATTGCTTGCTGTGTAGCTTATTGGCTTATTCTTACTGATATCAGAGGTAGATGAAACCTCATAGTTTTATGTTGGGAGACTGCCCTTTTCAATTGAGGAGGAAGGTGTATTTGAAGGAAGAAAACAATGTAGTGAAAGTAGTGAACAGTCATACCGGATGCTTAAAATCATGTAAAATAACTTACTCGGTGATTTTAAGGGCAAATTTTGTTAACGTTAAAAATATACATCAAGTCCCATATTTAAGCGATACGTGGTGGTTACGGTTATATAGTAGATAACACTTCTCACCTAAAAATAAGGTGCCCTCCTCTTTCCTACTTTCCTACCGTCAAGATTTGTCAGTACCACGTAGATCATTACCATAGACATACACACCCCTCCTCAATGGCTTTATGGATTTTTTAAGCAGTCACAATCGTTACGGCGTGTGGATAAGAAGGAGCATGGTGTCATCGATTGGCAAAAGTTCTGACACGACCCTCTGCCCAAACACCAGTGGGTCATAGGCGTAGAAGATATAGCCGAAATCTATGGCTCGAAGTGTAGTCGAGGCGGTGGCTTAGATGGAGGACGATGAAGAGGGCTTGTGTCAATGAGCTATGGTGGGTTTTTAGCAAGGAAAATGGGTGCAGCATAACGGGCAAGACGAGGCAAAGTCATATGTGTTCCTCAGGCATAGTTGCTTGTTAGAACTTGAGCGTGTTGTATTG
This sequence comes from Oryza coarctata, assembly GCA_030770085.1. Classification (NCBI taxonomy): domain Eukaryota; kingdom Viridiplantae; phylum Streptophyta; class Magnoliopsida; order Poales; family Poaceae; genus Oryza; species Oryza coarctata. The sequence goes on from CM061471.1 coordinate 302,769, forward strand.
TTGCCATCGCTAGCCATCACGTTGTTGTTCATTGTGACAATAGCAAATCGTTGTGCAATTTGTTCTTGCTGATGCCGAAGGAACTGCAGTTGACAGAACTACACAGCTTTGTGTCAGGATACCACCCTTTTCGGTCGTGAAGGAAGACGTATTCAAAGGAAGAAGACGATATAGTAGAAGCGACGATAAGTCGCGTCGAGCGCTTCCAAAAATTTTATTCGCCCTCTTCCGATGCAGGATCTCAAAGAGCGCTAGTTCTAGAGACTTGCTCTCCTAGGCATCGGTGCACACTGATAAACAGAATGAGGAAGACTAGAGGTAGCACGATGCTGAAAAACCTAGGCTAGAAAGTAAATTGACCTTATTCCGAGAAAGGGCGATGGAGTTGGTATATATAATCCAAAGACGCATGGTTAGGGCGGAGCCTAAAACCGACACGATCTGCATATAGAAACCGACTTAGTTACGACATCAATATATAGCCTGAAGATACGTGGTTAGGGTGGAGCCTAAAACCGACATGACTCACATATAGAAACCAACTCGATTATAACATTAAAATAGCAAAATAAAACTAAAAGGTGGTGCAGTGTAGTCACGGCTCACACCACGTCTTGAACCGGCCTAGCGAGCACACTAGTAGGTTCTCTCTTTCTCGCTCTTACTTGCTCAAGGAAGGAAAGAGGAACAAACCCGATAAGTTGAGCTATATCTCACTTAATAGCGAGGTGGGAGTAAAGGATCACACTCTTACCTTTGCTACCTTTACTATATGAGCATTTAAGAAATTTTTTATTTAATTAGTTAAACCATAGATCCTAAATTTTATTAAATTATACATGCAAATTATCAATCAATCAATTGCATATCTACGCATCGACCTGATTGAAGAATTCATCCGTTCATGCAGTATTATAGGTGGGATTTTGCTGGTGGGAGGGCTCTACAGCGTGCTGTGGGGTAAGAGCACCGAGATGAATGGCAATGGTGATGAACAGCAATCCCAGCAGATAATTTATACTACTAGAGGTTCAGAGATTGTATTGGAGGAGAAGACGATGATCAGCGGCAGCCAAGAGCAGCACAAGAAAGAATCGACACCGACAAAATTACAGCTTCAACAAGAGTGATCACATATTATTCAGATCTACTAACTCGATACTACGTACATGAAGAAATGTGCACATATCCATGTGACCTAATTAATTTTGAATCGATCTCTATTAGTACTAGCTAATTCACATACTAGTATATTCTTACTAGTACTGCAAATTGTTTTATAGTAATTGTTTGACTTCTTTGGTCGAGGTCAGGCCCCAGGACATTAGCAAATGTTTTAGTGTCTCTCTGTTTTTTTTTATCTGGCAATTGTTTTTCTTATATAATCTTTTCCTTTTTCATTAATCTTGTGCACCGTAAATAGCCATGCAATCTGTTGTGCATGGTCCGATCGTGCCAAGGACGAACCAATTGATTACCTGGGATAATGACCGACACTGTCTTCAAAATAGTGGCGAGGAGTAATCTGTGCCATTCACCTTCACTTCATCAGCACAACGTACATATGGTATTCAATATACATGCCAGCAGTGGCATTTCCAATTAGAGACTATCTAAATAAATTGCCGCAAGTTTTTTTTATGGCTGTACGGCTATCTAACTTATTAAAGTAATAAAAAAATAGCTACCATTTTTCGCTTTCATGGCTTTGTAATTCCCACATTAAGCAAAAAAAATAGAAAATTAGAATCCAAGTACAAATAAAATTTAAAATATCTGAAATTTGGAATAATAAATTAATTAATTAAAATAAGAGTCCATATATAAATACACTTTAGAAAAATCTAAAATTTAGATTAAAAATTTAGAAACTAATTAATATTAATATAAGAGTCATGTAGAAATGCAATTTAGAGATATTCTCAAATTCGGATAAAAATAAAAAAAATAATATTAGGAGAAAAGTCCATGTAGCAACACTATTTCAAAATACAAATTAGAAATATCAAATGTTCGGATTAAAAAATTAATATTACAGAGAAAAGAGTTCATGAAGGAATACAATTTATAAATATTTTAAATTTAGGTTAAAAATAAATAATATTAAGGAAAAAGTCCATGTAGGAAATAGAATTTTGAAATATCTTAAATTTGGATTTAACATAAATATTATTAAGAAAAGATTTAATGTAGGAGTGCAATTTAGAAATATTTCAAATCTAGATTAATATTAAATAATATTGAAAGAATAGTCCATATCTTTACTCGTATTAATTAGAGGCTAGGAGCCCCACATTAATCCTATGAGATAAAATAGATAGAAATTATAGTTGAAAATTCTTAGAGTTCACATATTAAATGAAGGAAAATAAAATAGATTGATCATCCAATCTACATTTAAAAAATATAAAACACATGAGATTGGATATTAAACCTATATCAACGTGGCAACATAGTTTCTAGAGTACAAACTATGAGTAACAATAATGCAACAAAATATAAGAAACCCGGTAATAAATAAGTATGGATAACGTTGGACATTTTATTATATAAAATGGGTCATAAAGTATCTCAAATATATGATATAATATGCCATCTTTACTAGGTGAAAGAATGTCATTTGATAAGATATCACTACTAGTGTAAATGTAAATATGAGGGAAAAAAGAAACAAATATACCATAAAGTTTATATATCTTTGATATATTTTATTAATAAAAATATTAAAGCATCCATCATGTTTGCTTTATAGTAATCAGAATATCAGACATGTGGCAAGAGTTTAAAATTATATTGTTATTTTTAATATTTTTTATAATAAAAATATGAAAGTATATATGCTAGTTAAGAGATGAGAAAATTTTATAATGATGCAAGCCGGTAACAATGCTAGTTTTGTACGTACAACAATATAATACATTGATTTGAGGGGAATAATTTGGCAGATACTTCCATTATTCTTATATCCCAACAAGAGCATGTTGCACTAATAATATATGCTTGATACTTTGATTTTGGTGTTATAGTCGGCCCGAGGTGCATATTTGGTGCAATTCCAGGGCTCCTTCTCACCAGTGCAAATTTCACAATCTTTGGAAAAGATTTGAGGGGAAAAGTTTTTTGGCTGGCTCTTACTGCACGGTAAAGCTGTCATGGCTAACAATTTACTGCGATGGCACTGGCCTTTCAATTGGGTTTGTTCCCTTTGCTTTGAAGCTTTTGAAACGTCGGAACATACTGCAAAAGATTGTCAGTTAACAAGGTAGGTTGGAGCCTGATATTTCCACTACAGGACTCTTGCCCAGACTTAACCCATGGGTCAGTGGCGTACGCAGGGAGGTTCCCGGTATTTCCAGGAATACCCAAAAATTTATGGTATAAAATTGATATATATATATATAGCTATATCACATATGTATACACTTAATTAGATCTAATACTTCATTCTCGATCTTGTTTTCTCAACAAATCTATTTTTCTAGGATGCTAGTCACACCACCTCCAACCTAACCTAGTAGCCAACTATCTCAAATCCTCTAACCTTATTTCACCAAACACTAGAAAGGAATGATTGTAATTGTGGAGTGAATACTCAGTCTTAAACTCCTGCGTCCACCACAGCCATGGGTGGAGAGCATGCAGATCTATCAAGCCGAAGGACAAGAAGAAAGAGACCACTGGAGTGCATACATACACTTGGTGGAACGTTTGGCTCGAAAATAATATGAGGGTTTTCATGATGAAAACAGAGAAGTTGTTCAAGAGCTGAACCAAACAAGTCTTGTGATCTAGTAATTTCTAATTTCCTCTAGTTCCTGAGGCGCACCTGTCTTGTAATCTCTCGTATTTGTTTTTCAATGCGCTGAGCGCAGCCCTGTTGTTATGTACTCTTATTTTTGTCTCCTCCTTGATGTGACAAAGGCAAAGCTCCTGCCTTCCTCTTAAAAAAAATACTTTGCTTTTGATCCGAAAAGATGCGGAAAAGTTTTAAAGCATGCATGGTAAACTTTAAAACAGATCTGGCCGCGCAAATACATAGACACCGTGTCAGTAGTAGTACTTCACATTACGAGATGACAGATGAATTAATGTGATTTAGACCTTATACTAAATACTAGTAGTACATTACAACCACTTGCCGATGCTTTTGTCCTGCATGCTTTCTTGGATCTACTATTTTGTATTGCAATAATTGTTTATTTTTCTGACACCTGATTGACCAACGCCAACGATTAAGTCGATTTCGCACACTGTATGATATGTGTGGACAAATAACTTCTAGTTAGTTACTAATTGGTTGCTGCATCGATCTTTTCTGCTGGATAACTGTAGAAAGTGTACATTAATCCTGAACGTATACGAGGGAGTCGGATCTATATATATATACAACCTAGGCTAGTGGTCTGTCTAACACCCCCGTAGTCGTAGCGGAAGGAAAACGGATGCAGAGACTGGACCGAAAACTGGTGAACAAAGGCGTGGGCAGACCTTTGGTCATTATATCGGCAAACTGATATGCCGATGGTACATGGAGCACCCGAACATGTCCTAATACAACCTTGTCACGGACAAAATGAATATCGATCTCGATGTGCTTGGTGCGTCGGTGATGGACCGGGTTGACGGTCATATAGATGGCACTGACATTGTCACAGTAGACGACGGTCGCGGTGGAGAGGGGTGCACGGAGCTCCTGGAGAAGCTGGCGAAGCCAGCAGCACTCGGCGATGGCGCGGTACTCGGCTTCAGCGCTGGAGCGGGACACTGTAGTCTGGCGTTTTGAGGACTATGATACGAGAGTGTCACCGAGGTAGACGCAGTAGCCGGACGTAGAGCGTCGAGAGTCGGGGCAGCCTGCCCAGTCCATGTCGGAGTACGCGGTGAGGGAGTCGATAGGGCTGGAGCTGAGATGCAGCCCACTGGAGAGGGTGCCCTTCACGTAGCGTAGGATGCGCTTGAGCAGCGCGAGGTGAGGTTCGCGCGGAGCATGCATGAAGAGGCACACTTGCTGGACAGCGTACGTGAGGTCGGGTCGGGTGAGTGTTAGGTATTGGAGAGCCCCGGCAAGACTCCGATAGTGAGAGGGATCGGCAACGAGGGCGCCATCGGCGGTGGAGAGTTTGGCTCGAGTGTCGACTGGGGTGGCCGTGGGGTGACAGTCGGCCATGCCCGCACGCTGGAGGAGGTCGATGACGTACTGGCGTTAGGAAAGGAAGAGCCCGTGGATGGAACGGATTACGGAGATGCCAAGGAAATGGTGGAGAGGACCAAGATCGGTCATGGCGAACTCAGAGTGGAGTCGGGCCATGATCTGGTCGAGGAGAGATGTCGAAGACGCTGTGAGGACAATGTCATCGACATAGAGAAGTAGATAGGCAATGGCGGAGCCGATATGGAAAGTGAACAGGGAACTATCGGACGCAGAGGCTACGAAGCCGATGTGTCGAAGATAGGCAGCAAAGCGCTGGTACCAGACACGAGGGGCTTGTTTGAGGCCGTAGAGAGAGCGTTGAAGGAGACAGACGTCGTCGGGCCGAGAAGGGTCGACAAAGCCTGGGGGCTGCTGGCAGTAGACTGTTTCCGTCAGGTGGCCGTGAAGAAGGTGTTCTTCACGTCTAGTTGATGGATCGGCCAGGAGCGAGAGGCAGCCAAGGTCTCGTCGTAGTCGACACCGGGTTGTTGGGAGAAACCTCGGACTACCCAGCGAGCCTTGTGACGAGCAAGGGAGCCATCGGCGTGGAATTTGTGTTTGAAAATCCACTTACCGGTCACAATGTTGGCGCCGGGAGGTCGGGAAACGAGGCGTCAGGTCTCGTTGTCCATTAGGGCCTTGTACTCGTCGGCCATGGCCGCGCGCCACTGAGGGTCGGCCAAGGCTGAGGGAGAAGTCACCGGGATGGGCGAGATAGAGCTGTGGACGGCGGAGAGACCGTAGCGCGGAGTGGGTCGGAGAGACCCGGTCTGGGAGCGGGTGACCATGTAAGAGGTGGAGAGAACTGGAGCCGATGGGGATGCGGGAGTAATGAGAAGAACTGGTCGGGTGGGGGCGTCATCGGCTCCGAGTCGGCGACTATAGACAAGAGGAAAAGGAGGAATTAGATCGGCCTGAGCCGATGAGGTCGGGTGGGCCGAGTATTCTGATCGGTCCGATAGAGATGGATCAGCCGATAGGGTAGGGGGAGCCGATGGAAGTGGGGTGTCCGATGGAGAGGGAACGGTATCGGCTGAAGGATAAATAGGATCGGTATCGGCCGATAAAGGTGGGTCCGATAGGGGTCCGATGGAGGGGACATCGGACCGAGTAGTGGTGGGATATGTGACGGGTAAATCCTCAACAGCGGCCGATGAGGGGGCCGATGGAGAGGGCAGTGGGGGAGACCTGGTCGGCACGGTGTTGGTGAGGAGGAAGTCGAGATCACTAGAGGAGGATCTCGGATGAAGGAGACCGAAGGGAAAACATGTCTCGTCAAAAATGACGTGACGAGAGACGAGGACCCATCGGGTGGAAATGTCGGGGCATCGGTATCCCTTGTGAGAGGTGGAATAGCCGAGGAGAATACAGGCGGTGGAGCGGGGAGCGAGTTTGTGGGAAGCTGTGGCGGTGAGATTTGGGTAGCAGAGGCACCCGAAAACGCGAAGGTGGGAGTAGTCGGGCGCCATGCGGTAGAGAAGGGCATAGGGAACGTTGTTATGAACGGAGGAGCATGGGCGCCGATTGAGAAGGTACGTCGCAGTAGCCAGAGCTTCGGCCCAATAAGTGACGGGTAGGTGGGCGTGAAGTAGCATGGTGCGACTGATGTTGCTGAGGGTGCGAAGGAGGCGATCGGCTTTACCGTTCTGAGGAGAGGTGTAGGGGCAGGAGAGCCAGAGATGGATGCCCTGCGATGTGAGTAGGTTTGTAACGGTATGGTTAACGAATTCCGTACCGTTATCGGCTTGTAAAGTCTTGATGGGAAGGTTGAACTGAATGGATACGTACGTGACGAAGTGAGTGAGGTGAGAGGCGACCTCGGATTTGTGGATGAGCGGGAAGGTCCAGCAATAGTGTGTGTAATCGTCAAATATAGCGAGATAATACTGATTACCGGATACACTTTTAACTGGGGATGTCCATACATCACACATGTATAAGTTCAAATGGACGCGAGGTACAGGAGAGAGAACTAGAAAAGAGCAGACGCACATGTTTGCCAAGTTGACATGAGTGGCAAACTGTGGAGCTGCTGTGAGTACATCGGATGGAGGCGCTGCGACAAAGGGTGGCGACAGTGGCGGCGCCGGGGTGGCCGAGGCGAAGGTGCCAAAGGATGGTGGAGAGGGCGATGCTGGCGTGTGGGGTGGACGGCGCAGCGGGAATGGTGTAGAGGTCGCCGCCACTATTGCAGCGAAGGATCTATCGTCGGGTTGGGATATCCTTCACAGAGAAACCAGACGCGTCAAATTCAATGGAGGAGTGGTTGTCTCGTGTGAATTGGCAAACGGATATAAGATTGTGAATGAGAGAAGAAACGATAAGAACATTGCGTAGGGAGAGGTTAGTGGTGGATGTAGACAGAGAGGAGTCACCGCGGCATTGGACAGGAAGAGAGTGACCATTGCCGATGGTGACAAAAGGGGAGGAAGAGGGGGTGACAGGAGCGAAGTATACCGGCCGATGACGCCATGTGTGAAGACGCCCCAGAGTCCAGCACCCAAGGATGCTGTGGTTGGAGCGTCATCTGGTTGAGGGCAGCGACGAGGCCAGCCTGGTTCCAGGAGGGAACCAACTGGGTGGTTGGGGTTGGTAGCATCGGCTGAGGCGGCAGAATGGGAGCCGATGCTAGGTGAGCTTGGAGATGGGCGCTGAGAACTCCGGGTTGCCAGCCGATGGGGCTGCGTGGCTGGGGCTGGGGCGCCTAGGGGTTGTAGCAGAGCCACGGACCTGTGGGACCGGCAGGGTGGGTAGGGACCGAGGTAGGTCGTGGTGGTGTCGGACCCTGTCAGGTCCTACCTTTGCCTTTGCCCTTGCCTTTCCCGGTGTGGGCTGTGTTGCTGTGGCCGGAGCCATGGCCACCAGGACCGCGGGAGGAAGGGGCAGCACAAGAAACTCGACAGCCATTATCGGCTACGGCAAGAAGAGCGGTGTGGGCCACTGTCTTCTCATCATTGGCCAGACGGAGTTCTTTAAGAACTAGCATGTCATGAGCTGGGGCGAACGATGGAAGAGGTGTGGCGTTGGCGATGTCATCGGCGGTGTTGGAGAAGCGGGGATTGAGGCCTCGCAGAAGGGCGAGGACGAGTTGAGAGTCGGCCACAGGGTGGCCGACGTCTCGGAGAGCAGCAGCCTTGACTTTGAGGCGCTGACAGTACGAGGAGACAGAGGAGTCGCCTTGTACCATAGAGTGGAACTCGTTGAGGAGGAAGATGGCGTGAGGCTGCTTGTTGGCCAGGAAGATCCGCACGATGGCCACCCAAAGGTCCCGGGCAGTGGGGTCGGTATCGTCCATGGCAAAGTCGAGGATAGAGTCGTCGACCGAGCCGAGCAGCCAGCTGCGCACGCAGCACTCAGCGATGTCCCACTGAGGATCATCGGGGTGAGGTGAAGCGGAGCCATCAATATGGGACCGAAGGCTGAATTTTCCACAGAGGGATTTGAAGAAGAAAACCCACTTGGAATAATTGGCGTTAAGGTCAACGGAGATAGGAACGTGAGATTTCATGTTCACAGCAGCGTAGGAAGGGGAGAAGATCGGCGAGGTGGTGCCCGAGGTGTGGTCTGTGGCACCGAGGGCCGGAGCAAATTCGGCGACTGAGAGAGTGCCGGAGCTGAGGGCGGACTCGGTGGCCATGACAGGAGAACGGGAGCAAAGAGCCGATGGGAGAAAGAAGCCGATGGGAGGGGGAAACCGATGAGAGGATGGATCGGCCGATCAAGGATGTGAGAAGCCGATGAGAAGTGGGCAGCGGAGTAGGTGAGAAGTGGCCAGCCGATGAGGAGTGGTTGGCCGATGGGGAGTAGGCAGCGGAGTAGGTGAGGAGTGGCCAGCCGATGAGGAGTGGTTGGCCGATGGGGAGTAGGCAGCGGAGTAGATGAGGACAGAGTGGGTGGGTCAGAGAGTGGTTGGGTCACGGACGTGTGAGGATTCACGTCCGTGGAGAGAAGATTCACGTCCGTGGACTCGTGGAGGCCAAGGAGTAGGGCGGATGTGAAAAAGGTAGGGAGTGGCCGGACGCGAAGAGATTATGTTCGCGTCCGAGAGGCAGGGATTCGTGTCCGTGGACACGTGGACACATTGGACTGGCTCGGACGTGAGGGGAGAAGGTTCGCGTCCGAGAGCCGTTGAGCGTGTCGGAAAGGGCAAGAACCGAGGGAGGTTTCCAACCGATGGAGGGCTGGACAAGTCCAGCCGATGGAGACGACGAGCGTGGAGGTGCGCCGGCGTCAGAGAAGGAGAGATGCACGAAACAAGAGGAAGAGCGGAGACGGGTGCGAGGAGGGACGAGGAGGCGGATCAAGACCGTCGCCTGGTCGCGCGGAGGTGGAGCGGAGAAAAGGTGACTACGGGAGAGACGGAGAGAAGAAGAAATGGAGACAAGAGAGCGAGGGGAGTACCGGGAAGAGAGTCGACGACGGGAAGAAGACGTCGATGACGAGGAGAAAAGGATCGACTCGCCGGAGGGAGAAGCTAGCACGCCGGGATGTCTAGACTCGTTCTGATACCATGTAGAAAGTGTACAGTGACTATGAATCCCTCCGAGCGTATACGAGGGGGTCGAATCTATATATATACAGCCCAGGCCAGTGGTCTGTCTAGCAATAACTAATCAAGTGGTCGATATAAATTAGTCCATGCTTGGTACCTCCTAACGCAAATCAGACGCTAGCTAAATAATTGTAAAAGAAATTAAAAAAATTGACAAACATGTAGTATCTATCTACGAACATGCACATAGGCAGCTAAATTCAACAAACAAATACGCTGAATAAATTAAATTCATATCTCGTGTTAAACCAGTCTGAATGTGTACTCGGAGGTGACATTTTTTTCTTTAAGAGGTTTTCGTTGGATTTTAATTATAACCTATAAAAATTGTGTTATGTGTTATGCTGAGTTAAATTGAGTTGAAAGAATAACAAGAAAAAGACAGAAGAAAAAGAATAGAAGAAGGAAGAGAGAGGAGTGAGAGAGACGCATGGCGAGGTATATCTTGGGTTGGCCGTGCAGATCGAATCATACTCCACACCAATTAATATGGCCTGTAGTTATCATGCTGCTAGTGACAAGTGATTAATAACTGACCGATTAGCAGCTGCGGCTAGCTAGGTTGGTCAGCTAAAAAAATGAACAGAGAGCACAACAGATTAATTAGCAAAAGGGGTCAGCAGTCCGCTAGCTTGTGTGGAAGTTGCTGCAGAAGCGGAGTAATTGGAGCTGTACCACATCAGTCCAGCGAAGGAAGGGACGATGACGACGTCACTTCACTAATCACTACACAGCTCGGTCGATTCAGATCCCACGAACTAATTAATTAATTACTGATTAACTTAACTGAAGCAAGTGCAAGAAGGCAGTCGTAATTATTGAGCAACATGTTGTATCAATCGATCTGTATGTGCCTGACATCAAATAATCTCTGGCTCTCTGTCGCCATGGATGAGTTAGCAAAGAGGGGGAGGAAGAAGAAGAAGCCATACGTGATCGTGGCGATGATACAAGTGATGTACACGGGCATGTTCGTCATCTCCAAGGCGGCGTTCGACGAGGGTATGAGCACCTACGTCTTCATCTTCTACCACCAGGTTGCTGGCTCTCGCCCTTCTTCTCCACAGGCAATTGCTTACTTTTAAAAAGGAATTAATTAAATTAGTTAATGTTCACATTAAAACTTACTCCAGCTGACAGTAAGGTTATACTATCGCTTGATAATAAGATCGAGCAATTAATATGACAGACATATACAGCTAGTGGTGCATGCATGGAAAAACTGAAAACATGGCGTGCCTTTTGATCGATATTAATCGATGGATGTGCATTCATGTAGGATAACATTCAGCTTAAACCTTTGTCATGTAAGTCTAAGTCCATCTCTGCATCCATCTCCTGTCCTTTGCTCCTAATTCCGATCCCCTCCGCCGCACGGACATGGACATGGACATGGCAATGTACATTGTTTCTTCTAAAATAAAGGCAGGCTACTGTGGTAAGATCACAAAAAGAGTTGATTATGCTTGTGTATTCATGTTTGTATCTGTTTGCAAAACGAGCATAAATATGACCGCGATTCAATTCAACCCAATAAATCAGGGTCGAAATGCCGGATTGCGTTCACCCCTTAGTGCAAAGTATACTGTCAGTCTCAAAATCTCAGCATGGTAGTTAACACGATTCCACGTGATGATTACGGTGCGATGCTTTCATAGACCATACAGTCCACATTGAAATAGATCCAAAACTTAACAGAATTACCCTTGGACTCTAACCAATCAAACGACCAAGTTTGACAAGTGAACTCATAAACAATCTGAGATGACATAAACATCTGATCGAACACATAGAAAAGTCGTCTCCAAAAAGAAAAATAAACATAGCCTGCAAATCTGCAATACATATCTAGAAAATTGAACCGAACATAACTCAATACTATAGATGATAAGAGCAGAGCATTTCAGAAAATCAGAAGCATTTCCTGTGGACGATTGCTGGGCCAGATTCATCGTACTCGTCCTTTGATATCCACATCTGGAAACCAACATGACAAACAACAGATTTCACATGTTACCATAGGTTAATCATGAGACATGTTCCAGAAAGTAAAGTTTAACAATTGTTGTAGCAACTACAGATGAACAGGAGCTACCTACCTGTTGGAAAGTGCTGAGTGAGGCTAGGATCGACCCTCCGATCCAGACACTGTACTTCCGCTCAGGTGGAGCGACGACCTTAATCTTCATGCTGCTTGGGGCAAGGGCAGTGATCTCCTTACTCATACGATCTGCAATGCCTGGGAACATAGTTGTACCACCACTGAGCACAATGTTGCCATAAAGGTCCTTCCTGATATCCACGTCGCACTTCATGATGGAGTTGTAGGTGGTCTCATGAATACCAGCAGCCTCCATACCGATCATGGATGGCTGGAAGAGGACCTCAGGGCACCGGAACCTCTCTGCACCAATTGTGATTACCTGACCATCAGGTAGCTCGTAACTCTTTTCGATTGAGGAGCTGTTCTTGGCAGTTTCCAACTCTTGCTCATAATCAAGAGCAACATATGCAAGTTTCTCCTTGATATCCCTTACAATTTCCCGCTCGGCTGAGGTTGTGAAGGAGTAACCCCTCTCAGTCAGAATCTTCATAAGGGAGTCTGTGAGGTCCCGACCGGCCAGATCCAAACGAAGAATGGCATGAGGAAGTGCATATCCTTCATAAATGGGCACTGTGTGGCTGACACCATCACCAGAGTCGAGAACAATACCTGCAGAAGAGAGAAACATAAGCCATGATGTACCCCCTCTAAATTAAGCATTTACTTGTCGACAGTTAGCTGTTTGTCCAGGCCTGGACGCTTGGGGTTGCAGGTAGTAATCAAGATCGAAGTATGTCTAAACGATACGAGCAAATGAGCATATTAATAAAGATGATGCAAATCATACATTAATTGTGGAAGCTTGACAATGATAAAAATTAGTGTGTGGCAGCAGAACTGGATCATATAAGTGCATAATCGGGCAAACCCTCCTCACTGAAGTAAAAGATAGAAAAGAGCTCATACCAGTCGTACGGCCACTGGCATAGAGGGAAAGCACAGCCTGGATTGCAACGTACATTGCAGGAACATTGAAAGTCTCAAACATAATCTGGGTCATCTTCTCTCTGTTGGCTTTAGGGTTCAAAGGAGCTTCAGTAAGCAATACAGGGTGCTCCTCAGGTGCCACCCGAAGCTCATTGTAGAAAGTGTGATGCCAGATTTTCTCCATGTCATCCCAGTTGCTCACGATACCGTGCTCAATTGGGTACTTGAGTGTGAGGATACCTCTCTTAGACTGTGCCTCATCACCGACATAGGCATCCTTCTGTCCCATTCCTACCATAACACCAGTGTGGCGAGGACGACCAACTATACTAGGGAACACGGCCCTTGGTGCATCATCCCCAGCGAAACCAGCCTACATGATGAAATGTAAAGGGAGGCATATTCAGAAAGAACTGCAGGAGATGACAGACATACATAGCAGTATGTTGTGGGTAAAAAAATCAGACCTTGACCATTCCAGTGCCATTGTCACAGACAAGAGGCTGGATGTCCTCACCGTCAGCCATTTCCTACAGAAGATCTGCCAGTAGTAGCAGAAGAAGGAACACTAGTTAATACTAACAAGTAGTAATCTTTTTGTTCTATAACTGGACGACATGCGAAAGCGTTTCTTTAATTGAATCACTGAGGCTTTCTTAAGCTCTAGTGTGCAGTTATGACAAAAGGCCTGTGCATTCTGCTGCTACTTCATAATCATCGGGGGCGGCTGTAACTAACGAAACCCCTAAACATTTTTGGGGAACGAACAAGCAAACAAGCTGTGATTAGTAGTACGAATTAAGGTTAAGGCGGAAAAATAAGAGAAAAGCAGGTTACAGATCCAGATCTAGAAGAGAAGCTGCTAGGGTTAACGCGAGCCAAAAAAAAAAAGGAGAAGAAAGGTGCGTGGGGTAGAGGAGAGAGATGAGAAAGAGTGGATGGGATGGATGGTCACCGGCGAGGATGCGGCGGAAGGCAGGCCCTGCAATGCTTGCGGAATGGAGATCGGCGCAGGCGGCGGGCGAGGAGACGAGACGGAGGAGGAGGACTCTACTCTCCGCTCCGATCTCAACCCAGGTAAAGAGTGAACAAGTAACTGACACTAGTATTTACCCGCTTTTACAATGTGAGCCTTGAAACCTGAGCTGTTCCTCATTTTGGCTTCCCCGACGGAGCCCTGTACAGTGTCCCTTTTGCCCTCCCATGTTCCTCATTCCTCTTCGACTCCATCGATTACCCCCATCCACAAAGATCACCGCGACGACGATGCCCATGACTGTCTATGTTGTCTGAATGATCTACCTGTCCACCAAACCAAACAGATTGCTAGAGCAATTAATTAGCCAATGCGCAGTGCATGGAATTTGTTATTAATTATTCAATATTCATGCATGGACTAACTAATGTTGCTATTACTATCAGTATCTCCCTTTTCTTGTATAAAAAGAACAGATGAAAAGGGCATCTATTTATACTAATTGAGCACCAAGGCGTATGCACTCATCATAGGTATGCATGCATGCATATCTTCAGTCAGTTCATCAAATTCGACTCAAAAGAAAAGAAAAAAAAACAAAGAAAGGGGGATTATTCATCCTCAAGCGTCATGTGAACTCCAACCACATTATTGAATGATCAATGAGAAGCTGGGTTTCATACGGATCTTGTGTTGGATGACCTTAAATGCGTCAAGGACGTACGGCATGCACTGCAACTGACAGTCGCCATGCCGCTAACAATTGTACCTAGTTTCATCTCTTAATTAATTTGCTTTAATTTACACAGGACAGGAGTACTATACTAAAGTCTTTAATACGGCTAGATTTTGTCGAACATAAGCAGTACTACCACGCATACGAAGGTACTGTACATGTTGTGGTTAAAAAACATTTCCATGTTTTACTACTTACTGACAAGCTTAGGACAAGTAAGCTCTGTAATTGTGTTTATATCCCTATTAACATAATGTGGCTTCTTCTCTACTGCTCATCCGTTTTAAAAAGAATCAATGTGACTTAGCTAGGAGGAGTATCTTTGCAAACATTCTATTGCTTCTATACTGGAGACAGCACACTACTGACTCCGAGAACAGGATGGAGTTCGTCAGAAGCAACCACCCTTCTTTCACATTGCCTGTGCAGACAGACAGTTTGTAAACTAAACCTATATTAATTAGCATCACCAAGTTGCTGGAGATTTGAACTGATTTTGATTTGCATTTTGTAATCAAGAGTCTGATACTCTAATATAAACCTGTTTCCCAACTTGATCTTCTTGAAAGCAACACCATCCATTCATTAATCCATTTCATTTCAACCAAGATGACCCAATCACCCTGACCTTCTTTCATGTTACTACCAGCCAAAACACACTGCATTTTTTAGGGACTTAAGTTCATCAAAACACTGATGAACCAGCCAATGAGCCAATGCATGCACCATTATGAAAGAGTTTCTTCAGAAACAAAACGGGCATGTGGATGAATCAGATGAAGATTGATAAAAACAAGGCCATCCAGATCCCAATAGTAATTAAACACTTTTAGTGTCATTAGGATAAAATATGCGCATTGGTCACAAGAAATGGAGACGCTTTTACATGGGGTGAAGATTCTGGAGGTCGCCTCGGCCATGGAACACGAGAAGATTCTGTTCATCCTCGTCTTGTTGAATCATTAGCAGCTTGCAATGTAGATTTTGTTGCTTGTGGGGAGTTTCATACTTGTGTTGTGACAACAACAGGCGAACTATATACCTGGGGAGATGGAACTCACAATGTTGGACTTCTAGGACATGGTACTGATGCAGGACATTGGATACCTAAGAGAATTTCTGGAGCACTGGATGGTCTTCAAGTTGCTTATGTGTCTTGTGGAACCTGGCATACAGCCTTGATTACATCGATGGGTCAATTGTTTACTTTTGGAGATGGTTCTTTTGGGGTATTAGGCCATGGAAATCTAACGAGCATTTCATGTCCATGGGAGGTAGAGTCACTCTCAGGGTTGAAAACAATAGCAGTTGCATGTGGCGTATGGCACACTGCAGCTATTGTGGAGGTCATTGTCACTCACTATAGTTCAAGTGTGCCTTCTGGAAAGCTATTCCACCTGGGGAGATGGCGACAAGCATCGACTTGGCCATGGTGACAAGGAATCACGACTCAAGCCCACCTTTGTAGCTTCACTTATTGATTATGATTTTTACAGGGTAGCATGTGGTCACAGCCTTACTGTAGGCTTGACAATTTCCGGACAAGTGTTGAGCATGGGTAATTCTGTTTATGGTCAGCTTGGAAATCCTCATTCAGATGGAAGGCTTCCATGTTTAGTCCAAGATAGGATTGCAGGTGAACATGTTCTCCAAGTTGCTTGTGGATCCTACCATGTTGCAGTATTGACAAGTAGGAGTGAAGTTTTTACATGGGGAAAGGGAGCTAATGGAAGATTAGGCCATGGAGATATAGAGGATTGGAAGGTTCCTACACTGGTTGAGGCATTGAAAGATAGAGCGGTTCGGCACACAGCCTGTGGTGCAAACTTCACTGCTGCTATATGTCTTCACAAATGGGTTTCTGGAGCTGACCAATCACAGTGCTCTTCATGTCAACAGCCATTTGGATTTAGTCGAAAGAGGCATAATTGCTATAATTGTGGACTTGTCCATTGTAATGCGTGCCCCTCAAGAAAGGCTTTGAGAGCAGCATTGGCTCCTAATCCAGGACAACCTTACCGTGTTTGTGATTCTTGTCTCTTGAAATTGAAGAATGCCTCAGATTCTGATTCATTTAATAAGTGGAAAGACATTGTTTCCCACCTTGCAGGTGAAAGCAATGGTGATACTAAAGCATCAAAAGCCATCTTGACTAACAATATGGATATAATTAGGAGTTTGGATAGCAAGGCAGCAAGACAAGGGAAAAGAACTGATGCATTGTCATTTCTCCGGACTCCTCGAGTTAGTTCACTACTGCAGCTGAGAGATATTGCTTTGCCTGGTAGCACAGATATGAACAGATCAGTTCCAAGAGCAGTGCGTACATCAGCAGTTCGGTCAGTAACCACTTCAAGAGCTGTTCCCCCTTTCTCTCGAAAGTCTAGTCCACCACGTTCGACCACACCAGTTCCAACAACGCATGGCCTTTCTTTCTCAAAAAAGTGCTACTGATAATCTGGCAAAAACAAATGAGCTCTTAAACCAGGAAATCGAAAGGCTACATGCACAAGTATGCCCTTCTCTTTATTCAGCAGAGCTTACCTTGGATGTTTTGTTGTGTTGCAAGAAACTTAGTAGTTTGTACCTTTATTGGTGCAGGTTGATAACCTCAGACATCGTTGTGAGCATCACGAACTTGAGCTGCATAAATCAGCCAAGAAAGTTCAGGAGGCCATGACACTGGTTGCAGAGGAATCCGCAAAATCTAAAGCTGCAAAAGAGGTTATCAAACCACTAACAGCGCAGGTATTAACAATTTCAACCTGTGTTCACTTCAATTGCTACGATTTTAAAATAATTTCACGACTCATGACCATCTTGGCATCTTTCCTTTCTTCTATATATTATATCTTGGATAAAGCGGCAGGAATTGGATACTCAGTTTCATCATAATGAGTTGTTAAATCATACAGCAATAATTTTGTGCCTCTTTCTCAAAATTATGTAGCTAAAGGATATGTCTGAGCAGCTACCTCCAGAACAGGGCTGTTATGATGTCAGTGAGGCAAAGCCAGTGCACATTCCAAATGGCATCGATTCACATATCTCAATCTACTCTAGCATGAACGGAGTTCACCAGCCACGGAATGATCTAGTCGATGCTTCAAATGCACAAAGCATGAACTCTGGACGATCATCGCATCCAAATGGAATCTCAAGTCAACAGAGGTTACTAGGTAACGCTACTGAAGCTAGTGAAGGCAGCGCTCAAAACCATAGAATTACTAGTCCGCGCAAGTTGGATGTTCCTCATCAGAGAGCACACAGCAGCAGCGATGATATGCTGACTACAAGTAATAGAGCGGATGATAATGTGAGCATAGATGCTATGTCCCTTCAAAATGTTGAGGATGGGTACAAGCCTCGAGGCACAGTATCATCAATATCCAGCAGCCAAGTTCAGGCCGAGTGGATTGAGCAATATGAACCAGGTGTATGCATAACACTCAACCCTCCTCGATGGGACTCGGGATCTCAAGAGGGTTCGTTTCAGGTGAATAATTTTTACTACTGGTCATTCAATTTCTTTGTTTGTTTTGGCAAGAATGCTAATACTGAATTAATTAATTGCGTGAAAAGAAATCCAACATTCCTAGCAACATCTAAGGATAATACGTTTTGGGTGTTGAAAAAATGATTCGGTTGTTTGCATCGCAGCCGAAGACGTTTTGGGGAGCATCCGGCTGAGAACTGGTGGAACGAGAACCGTGAGGAGGTGTACGAGAGATACAACATGAGGAGCTCTGAACGAGCGTCATCTTCAGCAGCCTCCCCCCGCTCAGCCTATTCATAGATCGACCTGGAACTTGTAACATCCAGCTAGGTCTGGGACAACCTGTTTCTGCATAGAAATAACTGCAAGATTGCAAGGCCACTCAATGGCTGCAAAATGTTATTATCAACTGATGAGGCACTAATCATCTAGCTAGGATCATTATTATCATCATATATATATATATATATATATGCACACACACACACACTAGGAGAAAGCCTATCGATTTTTACTGTATTATGATACTTTATGTCAATAACCAAATTTTGATGTGTGCCAAATCATTTGCATGATGTACAGCTCTGTTCTGCTCTTCCCTTGGCCCGCCTGCCTGCTTGTCTCGGAGAAATTTTAGGCCGAAAGAAATAAAAGCCCAGCCATATACTAACAATTCACAAGGAGCAAATTATTGAATTTTTTATTTCTATATTTTTTAATTAAAATATTTACAAATACATATTTTGTTTGAAAAATTTACAGATTAATATTGTCTGCGAGGTTTTTTTTTAAAAAAAACTTTCTGCTAAGAAACATGAAATCCGACGTGACAAATTAACGATTATCTAGCAGTGGGCTAGAAAATTTATAGTCATTTGATTTACCGTCATAAGACATTTTTTCACATAGTAGAGGACCACTCGTAAAATACCGTGCAGGGCAAGCGAGGGAGGAGTGGCCTAATATTTTTGTTGGCGATCCCCTTACTACCCTCTATTAGGGTGATTTTTTCCTAAGAGGCTACCTGTAAAGCTCGTCCATGAAAGTAGAGGGGCTGGTAATTTTATAAGTAGCCCCTCGCTACCTCCTATTAGGGTTTTTTTTCTCAACCGTACAAATGCCCAAAAAAAATTAAATAAATCAATTTTTATTTAGAGATTTAATTATAAAGAAATTTAGGAGTACGTAAAAAAATAATTGAGATGCTTGAATTATTACACCATTAATTAGAGGACTGAACAATTAATAGGTTGACAAGCAGACATTATTTAGATAATAGTGGCAAAAATATTATATGGTCATTGAGAGTTTTACATATTACGAATAAAATATAGATACAATATAAATAATGCAACAACTAATACAGTAAAAACATATATTTAGAAGTTGTAGATATCATTATCTAATAATGAACTTACAATGAAATTATTATCAAGAATGTTTATACAAACAAACTGCTGTCTTCTACCAAAAGTATCGTCGCTTATTAACCTCACCACCTGACAACAATCACCGCAAGTACACTTAGAACGCTACCGTCATAAAAGTAATACAAGAGGTTGTAGCTTCCAGTCTAACCGTTTGGCTCACCAACATCGTATATACTCCTTATTTCTCTTTATATACTATTCGTTTAATTCTAAGGGGAAACTAACGGTCCTTGGAGAACAACGATTATGATCAAATACTGAATTTTCTATATCAATCTATTGAATAAAGCTAAACATCATTCTATGGATCTGACAAAGAAAGTATTGGTTTGAATAAAATGTTATGATACATATCTCATGAGAATGAGAATAGTTTGAACATTGAAAAAATTTCCTCCCACGAATGTTGGGGTTTCAAGATGTCATAAGCTGATATCGATCACCATATATGCAGAACAGATAATCACATCAAACTGGAATTAATTAAGCCAAATGATCCATTCTCTAGTACAGATCCTTTGTGAAAGCGTGTTTAGTAATCATTATTCTTTGATACTATAGAAAATAGAGCAAACATATGATGTAAGATTTGCAAGAGTATCAGCGGGCGAAAAACTTGAGGTTCATCATGTATACGAAAGTGTTATATAGCATGTGTTGTGTTATGTGTGAAAAACATGACTAAAAGCGTTGAAAACAATGTGACATTCACGTAAGAAGCATAGTATATTTAATTGAAATATAGAAGATTGATTGACTTATAGTGTGAAGAAGTCCTAGTCGTAATATCTAGGATATGTATCTCGCACAATGGTTACGTGTGGCTGCAGAGCATCGGGAGTGAATATCACGCGCATGCAAGTACGAGGCTAGTATCAACTGAGAAACGCTAGTTATGACTTCCTCGGTCGCCAACAACCATTCATCGATGTACTTCTGGAGATGTAGAATCTACAAAATACCGGCTACTTGTTCATGCCGATTATACTTAGTTATAAATACGGTGTTAGAATATATGCAAAACATACAATCGTATGTTCAATTTTATATCAATACTTACCGATAAATATTGACCGAAACAGTCGGTACAACTGGTAGAGAGTACAGCTAGCATAGACTAAACTATTGTAACACACACTATAGATAGTGCGGCTCAACAAAGATATTGAATAAAATCGACTGGGTTGTCAACTAATAGGCTTGGTCACGTGTGCATAGAATCAAAAGTCCAAATTGTGCATGAGCCTATAGGGTGTAGGGTTGTACGGCTTCCAAATGATGTCGTTCGGCTACAACCAATCGATCTCCAGTATGGCATCCAAGTAGGACCTGATGACCTATAAGTGGGCCCATTATCGTTGCACAGCATAAGAGAAAGTGTCAAGTAATTATTTTTTATGTACGGACACTGAATTAACACATTATGTACCTAATGATGACACCATATTGTCCCCATCATGGGAAAGTCATCAAGCGGCCTCTATGTGTACATGTCATTGTCGTAGCTCTATGGTTCACCACTAATCAGCCAATCATGAACTGCTCGGCCGTCCAGAGTTGTAGAAGTAGTAAACAGCTAGTGGTCAACGAACTTGGATCGGTTTTTGTGCATTCATCACAAAGACCCTGGTACGTCGCTACAAGGACAATGGATCCTCAACTTTGGCTCATTTCTCCTTCGGCTCGTTCTCAATCCTATGCGAAAATTTTCTAATCTGCGATGTTGACCTCCTTCTCACACAATGATCATCACTTGGGAGTGGTCCTAGAGATTTAAGAGCCTCGTCACTTGTGTTGTCCTTCTAGATTACTCATATGTTTGTTTCATCGTCATCTCGTCCAACCTCCTTCAAAAACTCATTGATTTTTCTCTTAATTATGGTCACATATTCTCTTGAAAAGATCTATAAGGTGTTTGTTCTTAAACTGCTTTAGAAAATAGCATTCATATGACGCATGTATCACTTGCTGCGAACATCTAGCTACTCTTGTACATATACCTTCTCCATATTACCATCCCTCAAATACTCAATAGCCCGTAGAATGTTACCGTGACAGTCATATATAAAGCATACAATTGGCCTCATATGCATAACTACATCATTCATCCATTTAAGAAACTAGTAAAATCTTTTAGTGTTCTCGCTCTCAATAAAAGCAAAAGCCATGGATAACACTTAATTGTTACCATCAACTCTAATTATTGTTAATATCTGCCATCTGCCATTTTCAATCATGAATGTCCCATCGATGTAGAGTATGAAACGACAATATACAAATGTGTGAAGACACGCACTTAATACGAAGATAGTTCGTTGAAACACACTTCGCTAAGAATGGTCAAATAATAAAAGTGATTTAAGTGCATACTAGCTCCCTAAATTTCTGTAAAAAATGCAAGCTAGAAGATGAGGCAAATTATCGTATGAATCTTTAAATGTGTTAAACATTATCTTCATAATCTTCTGTTTGACCCCTATGCCTTTATATAGGTAATTATGTATTTGAATTTGTCATCAATATACTTGATAATTAACCTTATTTCGTATTCCAGAATGTACAAAACATTGAAGTACATCTATATTGCAACAAATATAGATGTTATATTTCTATGATATTTTTTGACCCTAATAAGTGATAATTATGCTCGATGACGATTGGCACCTTCTAGTAATCATTATATTTACCCTTGAATGCACCCATCCTCCACAAACACCCATAATTTGAGTTCACTCATTTCACTTCGTATATCACATTACTTGACTTTATGACCCAGAACTTCCTTCGAAGTGATACCACCCAGTGCTTAACTATTTCCATTAAATCCTTTTTATATGCATAATTAGCTCCCTAAATGACCTCGATCTCCTTGTACTCATATGGCACGCGATGCCCCTTAAAGATAACAAATCCAAAGAAGCTATCGTTGAACCATTGTGAGGGATTTATATTATATATCTCTTCATCTAACAATTTATCATCTTCTGCATATTCGTTATCGAAATCTTCTCTATCCATTACCTTAATGATGGTGTTGTTTCTCTCTCATCTATCCTTCATGTCTTCTCTTTGTCCTCGTCATCCTCCTCCTTATTTCTTGTTGTTCTCACTTATTTCTCTTTACTATTTTAGTATCAACTTCTATTATACTTAGACACTCTTTATCTTATACAGCTATTAAAACAGTATTATCATTCTTGTACATAGACTATCTTATACAGCTATTAAAAGAATGTTAGATGAACAACCTTATTGTAATGCATTCTTCATATACTATCTTTAAGAGGAAGTGAAATCCACCAGCATTAATTCTTATAAAAAAACCTTTAGTTGCTCGACTCATTATGACATACACGATTATTGTGTTGACCTAGGGATTGATTCAGAAACCTTGCATTAATCAATTATATACTACCAAAAAACTTATGTTAAACTTTTAATACTCTTAAGGGTTAAGCTGAGCTCTTACAGATCTATACTATATGGACCATTTTATTTAACATATTTGTTAAGAAATAGAGTTAAACTATGTAAGACATTAATCGTCACATCTATTACTATGCATTCGAATATTTCAACACTAATATGTCTTCAAATATTATGAATAAAACTATCTACGGATTTAAAAACGAAACTAACAAATCACGAATCTAAAAACGAAACTATTCATGAATCTAAAAAATAATATACATACTAATTTGATTCATCACTAAAAATTAATATTATAAAACATATAAATCTTTTATCTCAATACTAATCCATAAGCTAGCTTTCCTTCGCCTCTCCTCAACCCTCTCTTTTTTATCTTCGTCTCCCCTCAACCCTCTCTCTTTTTTCTCTTTTTTTATTAAACTAGATTTTTTGGGTAGTTAGGATGGGCAGCTAGAGGAGTCTTAGCAGCCATCCAATAAACACCCTAAGAAAAAAAAACGATCCCCTATGAAAAAAAAACACCTTAAGATAGAGTAGCAAGAGACCACCTATAAAAAATATCCCTTCTCCCTTTCATGTCCTATGCAACATTTTACAAACAGCCTCCTGCCGTGGAAAAAAATGCTCTTAATATGGTGAAAAGGAGATGTCGACCCGTTGTTAATAGGAGCTAATGGGTGTTTGCCACATTAGATATCAGATAGTTTAGGAGGATGTTTTTTTAAAAAAAAAACTCCCAAAATACATTGGGTATAGATATGTAAAATTTTCATGTATATATATATATATATAATTCTCAAATTATCATAGGGAGAGAGATTCACCATGGAAGAAGCTTGGGCTCTCAACAAGGTAAGAGGGTGTATCTAAAAATATATGGTATGGCTCAGGTTTTTTTAGAAAAAACTATATTAAAGTAACTATATATATTGTAATTGTTATGTAATATATTATATTGTAAGTAGGGACTATTAAAAACTATCGTAAGTTTTGTTAAAAAAACTTTTAAAAATAACTACCATATTCATTTATTTAATTTTTTTTCTTCAAACTTTTTTATATGACTAAATTTATAGAAAAAACATAATAATATTTTTAACACAAAATAAACATAACATGTTTACCATAAAACAAATATAATATCAAACCATATTTAATAATAGATTTAACGAAAGATATAAATGTTATTATATTTTACTATAATCTTAATTAATCTTTTAAAAATTTAACTTATAATATAAAAAATAATATAAAACAAAGCTAGCATATATAATAATAGTATAATTGCATTATAACTTAAATATAACTACGCAGTTACAGTATAACTACAATCAGAGCCCGCAGACGCGTTTTGACTTTTGTTTCTTCACCAAGCACAAATCTCAAAACAAATCTGATGGCCATAAAATCAAAAGTTCCCCTTTATTGTTGTCCCAAGTAGTATAGCAAATCTGTAGTTGTATTACCACAATAAGCAAAAAGAAGGGGAAAGATAAACATCTCATTGTATAATAATTAATTTACGTTTTTTCACATGCACCATATGAAGTACAAGAAAATTCCTTATAAACCATCCGTAAGCAGCAAATTCTATGATTTCCATCGGTAGCGCGTATTTCTTTCATGCCACCACAACCCAGGTAGCCTACTTCATCCTTTTTATGCCATCACCGTCATGTCTCCTATCAAGTGCATCGGTAAATCTGAAAGTGCTGTATAAAATTTCAATTCCAAAGAGAAAAATTGGTGGTGCTGCTACTAATGTTAGCAAGCTTTAAGATTTTGAATTTTTCCTCAGTTCTGAAACTTCATATTTCAAAATTCAGATTTCAAGCAGGGGCAATTTGGTTCTACCACCCATCTAATCGAGGCATATGATGGCGATGGCATGAAAGGAATGAAATTGGCATGTCAAGGGAATTGAAGAGATTCCCCGCCAAAAAGAAAGAGGGGGTTGAATAGAAATGAGCTTTATTGAGGGCAAATTGTGGAATTGGCTCCTTACCAAGGAATTTTCTCATGAAAAAATTGAATAGATAGCCATGGATGGTAAACAGGAACCCCCTCATAACTATTGATCTATTATTATCTCTGTAGACGAGGAGAATCCCTCCAAGAGTTGCTCTCTTAATATGTCCTTCTCTCCCTCATTGTTAGGGAATCTAATTGTGGACAGAGATGGTGTATTGAGATAAATGTCATCGCAATCTTGGCACGGTTCCTTATCATGCAAGTGAATTCTCTGTAAACCGGCAGCTCGCTGAATGGCAAGCCTTAGGTACTTGATCAGATTCTGTTCGGCTTCAAAGCCTATTATATCCAACAACATCAAGTTTTTATGCTTGATGATGTCAGATGATGCTTCCCACACAACATTGCTTCTGCCAGCATTGTGCTCAAAATCATCCCCCTCACATATGTGGTGAGATATCTACAAGGAACAATAATTAATATTGGCCAAAGTTAACTTATTGCATAGTCATTCACAGCTTTATTTTTGCACGTACAGGAGGCACATGCAAATAAGTGTATGTTGGGGAGGAGCGTATATATTATCGTGCGTGGTTTACCTTAACATGAAAACTCTTGAGCGAGGGTGCGCCTTCATGGAAAAACAGAGTCCAGTCGAGGCCACTGTCATGACTAATGTTGTAAAGATATACATCCCTAAGGTTGCAGAATATGGGGAATAGTTTCTTCGGCTCTTCTGGCAGGATCCAAAACTGCAGGCAGCAAATAAACAAGAAAGCACCAGCATCAAAACATATGGAAGCCAGGAATGAATCTGCCGGAAATAGATAATCATTATATAGCATAAGAGGATATGAATAACTAAATGAACGAAATATGCATATGCAGGAATCAAACAGATATGACGGATGGAGGTGCATTACCATCTCATCTTGGAAGTCCAGATGCAAGCTAGTTAGAGTTGGCACAGTGGACAGCCAACTTCTCAGCATGAATGGTAGCTGCATCTTAAGGCAGGTGGAAGAGAAGCGTATCTTGTCAAGCAGTGGGATGCAACCA
This sequence comes from Oryza coarctata, assembly GCA_030770085.1. Classification (NCBI taxonomy): domain Eukaryota; kingdom Viridiplantae; phylum Streptophyta; class Magnoliopsida; order Poales; family Poaceae; genus Oryza; species Oryza coarctata. Next base: position 328,643 of record CM061471.1, read on the forward strand.
AAACAGGAGGGTTGGCACCCACCCATGTATCACAATCCACACATTCAAGCTTGGGAATGCGGATGAGTTCAACCTTGGTGTAACTGCAGAAGATCATCCTCAGTGTCCTGAGCTGTGAGCATGGTGCGTCTATCTTGAACACAGAGTTGTGACCGCTATCGCAAGCCCGTAGAAGGAGGTGCTGCAGCTGGTGGCAGGAGCCTAGTAGGTCTGGGACGTCTGAATCCCAAAACCTGAGGACCCATAGAGAGAGGCTTGTCAGGAGCCTGAATCCATTGGGGCATGCTTGAAAGGACACGAAGTGTCATGTCATGACATCTGTTTTTCAGTGCAGAGCAGCTCGGACACCTCATTCAGAATGGCAAAGCCAAGGACCTCAATCTTGCTGGCACTGGCACTCTGAACCGTGTCGTCAACCATGCAGGCAATGGAGAGCAGGCAGGTATGGGTCTGTGGGGTAGAAGCATAGGTGCATAGTCCTGATGGTCCGGTCAGGGTCAACTGTAGGAGCTAACAATGTCCTTATTGCTTAGGTGTACCTCAACATGCCCATGTTTCAAGCCACAGTACACATGGCGAGGAGGCGTGGTATGAATTCGTTGATATCTATTTTGAGATGTGTCATGGATCAAAGAAGATGGGTCCATCTCCTTGCGAGGATGGTGGTCTGAGCTGCAGTGCGCAGCTGCAACCATTGGAGGATGCCGATCAAAATTTCATCTAGGAGGGCACTGAGCCTATCATCATCATCTGCTACTAGTTCATCAACGACCTGGTGCTGCAGGCAGGCAACATGAGAAGAGAGTGCTATCTCAATACATAACCTAGTCCTAGTTTATTAAGAAAAAAATATTTACAAGGATGAATAAATTGAGTAACAAAGGATCAAGGAGGGCTTACAGAGTTATTGGGCGTAGCAGTCTCCATGAGTTGCCTGCCTGGAAGAAGAAATCAGCGCGACGAGATTATTTGCATGTAGAGAAAAAGAAACAAAAACCAACAAGTATTTGGCAGGCAATCCAATCCAATCCAATCCAATGTAGAGACAGATAGACAGAACGGTGGTCTTTGGATTCCAGGTTCATCGTAATCTACCTCCAGTTCGGTTCGATTAAGCTGAAATCGGGAATATGTAAGCAAATAAACTAGGGTTCTAACGGATTCCATCTTGATTCTTGGCTAGTACATTATTGTGCACAAAAAAAAAGAAAAAGAAAAAGAATCCAACCGACTGGTCTGCGGGAGAGGGAGAGGGAGAGGGAGGGAGGGAAGTGGCAGGAACTCACCGACGACGACGGCGGCGGCAGAAGCGTCGACTTTGACGGCGCGCGGCGCCGGGTAGTGGAGGGGATTAGCTAGCCTAGGCCGCTTGGGGATCGGAGGCTGGGGGAGGAAGGGATTCTGCCTCTTTGGAGTGGACGCTTAGGACTTGGCCGGCTATCACTATGCGCTTTTTTTTTTCCTCTTCACTACTAGAAAATTGGTATCTCATCTCAACCTACAAGTCAATAATTCCACTTGAATAGAAACAGTTCCTGTTTATTTACTAGTAGTATCTCTATAATAAATTCCATTTTGTTCAACATACTGATAGAAACAGTTCCTGTTTCTTTACTTAGTATGTGATAAATTCTCCTCTTTTTTTTTTTGTCATCGACAAGCGATCAATCTACAAATTACCATTGACAAGTTCTATGAAGTGCCAGCATCCTATTCCTACAAGCATTTTTCTTTTCTTTTTTGCCATCGCCATTCCGCAAACAATGAGAGCAAACCTCCCAAAAAAATGGCTTGTCTTAAATTTTCCGCTGCCCTTTTGAGGACAAACTATCAGTGGTAAAAGAAAAGAAACAAAATCTCATGGATGCATGTACCCTTCTTCATTCTTTGGTGAATGCATGGCCGATGATCTGTTCCAAGGAAGTAACTTCATACCAGCCCTTTAGCTCTTAGCTCTAACTACAAGTCCAATCCAATTGCAAATGGCAGGCGTGCCGCAATACTGTCCTTTTGGTAACATCTCACGAGCTTTATGTTTTCCTCCCAAGCAGAACCAACAAACATCAGAGGCCTTCCATGAACAACAGCAAGGCATGCTTGGCATCCTGGATGAGTGACATGACAGATAGTCGCATTTGTGCATGTGTAAGTGCAAAGTATTAGCTCAGGCATTTCTGATCCAATAGACTCTTCAGTTCCTTTTATAAAATGAATATTCACTTCTTGAAACCCTGTCAAACATGTGGGTTTCCCTACATAGCCTCCTGAACATCCCTCAAAAGTCAAAACCATAACCCTCTTGAATCTAGCTAGTTGACCCCAAGATATTTGTACAGCTTCAATCAATCTGTGAGTATACACCGAACTATTTAACTCCAGATTCAATTTGCTCACTTTCACTGCTTGTTAACTTCAGCCTTGAAACCAAGCCATCCAAGATTGCATACATTTCCTGATTCTCAGGTTGCCTCTCCCTAAATTGACAAATAATCTCATTTAAGTTCACCAAACGATGTCCAGGACTGAGCTTCTCGTCTCTTTCCTTAATGATAGCCTTCACCCTGTGAGCATCCTCCCATCTTCCCGCAGAAGCATACACACTGCACAGCAGGGCATAGTGAACACTATTGCTTGGTTCCAACTCAATCAACCTCATCACTATCCGCTCCCCCAGTTCCCACTCACCTCGGAACCGGCACAACCCAAGCAAACCACCCAATGCACGTTCCTTCAATTCCTCCGGCATGGTCCTTAAGAGACTCTCGGCCTCTTCCAGAAACCCAACACTTGCATACAGATTGGCCATGCACCAATAATGTGAAAATGTTGGCTTGATGTTGTACATGGTGCCCATCTGCTCAAAATATGCCTTCCCATCATCCAAGAGAGCTAGACGGGTGCATGCGCAGAGGACGCCAATGAAAGTGACTTCGTCTGGTAGTAGCCCATGTTGATCATCTAGATCATTCCTTGAAAAGGTAGGTGTAAGATAAATAAGGAACTAGAAATAACATATAACAAAATAAGTACCAGGATATTGCTATCTGGACCAATCTCAGAAATCAGAACCCACCTTGTCCAATCATCTCATGGAACAACTGAATCCCATCACCAGGTTCTCCATACACGCAATGCCCAATGATCATTGCATTCCAGCAAACAATATTCCTAAAGCTCAGCCGATCAAATACCTTCTTCGCAGCATCCACGTTCCGACACTTGCCATACATATCAACCATTGCAGTCCAGAACAGCAGGTTATACTCCCCAAAACGGCGCAGGAAAGCGCAATGTACCTCCTTCCCAGCCCCCAACCTACCCAGCCTTGCACACGCAGTGGCTGCACCAACCATTGTCACAGATGTGCCCCTGACCTGTATCTCTGCCATCCACCGCACCACCTCCAGTGCTTGCTCAGGGCGCTTCACCTTTACATACCCATTAATCATAATGTTCCATGACACCACATTTCTCAGAAGCATTCCGTCGAACAGATGGCGTGCAGTGTCAATGCCGTCGACGGAGCATGCATAGGCCGTCATCATGGTGTTGAAGGACGTGATGTCCCTAAACGGCATTTCGTCGAACAGGTTGTGGGCGGAGGGGAGGAGGCTGGCGGCCACGTAGAAATGGAGGAGAGCGTTGGCGGCGTGGAGCGGGGGCGAGAAGAGGAGGCCGCGGCGGTGGAGCTGCGCGTGGAGGGCAAGCGCGGAAGGCAGATGGTGACGCGGAGAGGAGGAGGCGGAGGCTTTAGAGAGGAGCGTGGGGAAGGAGAAGCGGCCAGGGAAGACGGGATGGTGAGAGCGGAGGAGGGCGGCGAAGAGGGAGAGGAGGGCGGAGAAGGGGAGGCGCGGGGCGAGGGAACGGAGTGCGTTGTCGAGGGAGAAGAGCGGGAGGGGTGGAGGGAGATGGTGGAGGAGGAGGCGGACGAGTTGGGCATGGGCAGGGCGCGAGGCGGAGGCGGTGGTGGCGGCAGAGAGGAGGATGCCGGCGGTGGTGCGGTGGCCGAGGAGGAGGCCGCGACGGAGGAGGAAGGCGTGGGCGCTGAGGACGGCGTGGTGGGTGCGCAGGCCGCGGAGGAAGGATTGGAGGTCGCCGGGGTCCGGGCGGGCTGCGGCGGCGACGGCGGTGGAGGTGGCCGCCATCACTGGACTCGGCGGGTCGGCGGCGCCCTCGGGTTTTAGGCGTTCGCCTTGAGCCTTTGGCTCCGGTTTCGTGCCGCTGACAGGTGGGTCCAGGATGCCGGTCACACGCAGCACTGTAGTGTGCCGTTGCGGGCCTACAGCTCGCCTCTAATCGTTTGAGCTATCTCTCATGTAAACCATTAAAAATTTGAATGAAACAAGGTAAAACATTTTGTTTTTTTGTGTGTTTGTCTGTATTTTAAAAAATTATGCTGAAAAATAGATTAAAATAAAAAGACATTTAAATTTTAGTTATTGCTCATAAGTTAACAAGCCGATAGCAGATAGGCTTACATCCGGCACTCATCAATTAAACTAAGAAAATTATCAAGTTATGTTTAGGGGAGCTCGAGATTACGAGAGATAACCGGTGAGTATTGAAAGTTTAGAAAAGTTTGATTCCCTAGCTTCTAATTTATTTATTTTAATTCAATAGCATATTCTTAGTACATAGGTGAGAATTTGAACTATTTTGTGAGGCTAAAGATCCTACAAGAATGTGTAGCAGCTAGAAACTCCTAGGGGCAAGAATAAGCAATGTTTCACCCTTGATATCAAGCTAAATTTTGTAGGTAATCTATGATAAATCTTTTGAACTAATGTATCTTTAAACATGGATTTAAACACGTTTCACAAATAATCTTGACCTTCCAGGAGTGGTTAAAAGTAAATTTTAAATTAGATTCCAATTAAAAAGTCATTTGCCTTAATTGGGAGAGGAAATGGAAGAGGAACACCTAGAATGGTTGGGGAAGTCGGCTAGTGGTCGCCGGCATCGAGCTCGGGCGGTGCTGCTGACCGATTGGGCGCCGGAGCTGCAGTGGTACAGGTGGATGTGGAGAGGGAAGAGTTGGGGAAGAAGAGCAAAAGGAGAGAAGAGGATGTGGCTGCCTGCGCGAGAGAGAGCTGGACGAGAGAAGAAATGGGGTTAAGTTACTAAGGGCACATTATTGGTCTACACGAGTGGCTAGGATGGAACCAATAACTATGTTGTACAAACTATATGACCAAATAAACAGTACCCTGCAAACCAACCATAACCCTAAAATCAAGTAGCTGTCACATGCTTGGTACAAAATACTAGTTTGCTCAAAATATTACACCTTGTCTTAGTTTGGCGTGGACTGTAATGTACACTGGTTATATTCTTAAAGTTCAAAATAATTAATCCTCAGTGCATATAATGAAATGCAGGAAATGACAAAGTTGTTGATAGGAAACTTGGGAGTACTAACTAATTTATATTTAATACGCTCAGACAAGCCTCTCATTTATCATGCTGATAGATGACGATTTTATTTCAACTTAAAATCTATTTTATTTAAATATTACTCATGGTATTACATCAAAATATATTTTTTAAATAATAATATTGACGATGATGAGATTATTGACAAACCATGGTGATGGAGATCATTAGTATACTAGTATGTGGGTAGGGGGAGCACAAGGATATAATGATTGATGATGACACTAGATTAGAGCTATTTCTACACAAGGTTTACAAATATAAGGCCTAATCACCTCTCACTCGTATTAGGAAATCGTTATCAATAGATCTGTCTCAAAACATGCTGCACCTAATACCTTATCAAGTTTATTACGTAATAATAGGATGGGCGATAACAAATCTATCAAATACCGATGAAGTATATTCTATGCTCATATAGTAATGCTGTGGTATGGAGAATTGTTAGGCTTAACATAAACGTGAAGTATAATAAATGGAAATAAGGGAAAATTTATTTACTCTTAGCATGATGCTACATATAGTGAAGTGTGACAATCAACATGTTAAAACTAGTTATGGATAAAGTAATACAAGTACTAAATTAAATTGTGATTTATGTATGTCTTCCGAAGTGGAGGCTACAGGGAGATACTATTGTTACGAGTGTAATTTAGTTTTTATAAAATCCTTTATAAAAACCTCTTTTGCAAAATAGACCTAGGATGAATTATGATGGTATAGGATATGTGGTACAGAATAGAGATTATCATATTATTATTCATGCATTTATATTTTGTAGATGATCTGCTTAGTATAGTAGTGTGCTTATCTTTGCTATATAATACATGGGTTCCGTCCACTGTGATATAAGATGGTGTAGAGATGGACTTAAATCTTTAGGTCCAAATTAATAATTATTTCTCTGCTGCGAGCTATTATTTAATAAAACAGTAGTTTATTAAATAATAATTCATAGTCTTACTACAGTGGTAAAAGTATTGGGTGTCACACCTTCCTTATCTAAAGCTCAAATGGACGATTTCTCTTTACCCATACCGTTTCTAAATAGTGTTAGTGTGAATATGTATACGAGTATGTGCATTAGATACTTAGTGGCAGGCCTATTCCCTACACTACGGATCAATTAGCATAAATAAAAACGTGTGACTTGCACATGTCTACAATCCACTCAATGAGATTGAATGCCACATAGCAAAGACTTGGAGATATTATTGAGAAAGAAAATTGAATGGAGGCCAAAACCCTACTCTTTATACGCTAGATCCGTCCTTAATTAAGGCGTTCAATGCAGAGCACTACACTCCATTTAGCTATAGCTGCAACTGTGCTGCATTACTAATTTCTTTCACTTCCTAGGTAGACGACCGAAATAAACGAAGGCGTAGTCAACTAAGTTGCTGATCCAACACGTACGCATTAATTTCATGGTCAACGCCCCAGCAATTTGTTCCTTAGCTAAGCATTTGCCTATAAGAAGACAGTGCGTGCCCCGCGTCGTGGATCGATCACTAGCTAGCTTAACCATAGTGTTACTACTCAATAAAAATAAGCTTCTAGTTTATTGTTTTGCAATAATCAAGCAGCTCTTAGATTGATCGATCGAAAGAGAGAATCAATCAATCAATCAATGGCGCCGCGGTGGTGGTGCTGCTGCTGGGCGTGTGCACGGCGTTGGCGTCCGCCGCCGAAGCAACATGGGTGGTGATCACGCCGAAGCAGGGAGGAGTAGGGAAGCGCAACAGCCAGTTCACCTGAGAGGACACCCTGCGCCGGCGTCCCAAGTGCATGGCGATGTGCCCCGACCGGTGCCGCACAAAGTGCCTCGTCCTCTGCCCGACCTGCAAGACCTTATGCCTCTGCGACTTCTACTCCGGCGTCTCCTGCGGCGACCCCCGCTTCACCGGCGGCGAAGGCAACGACTTCTACTTCCACGGCAAGAAGGGCCACGACTTCTGCCTCCTCTCCGACGCCGCCCTCTACGTCAACGCCCACTTCATCGGCAAGCGCAACGCCGCCATGTCCCGCGACTTCACCTGGATCCAGGCGCTCGGCGTCCTCTTCGGCGCCCACCACCGCCTCGGCCTTGCCGCGCGATAGGACCCCGCCGCCGACCATCTCGAGCTCACCTTCGACGACGAGCGCGTCGATCTGCCGCCCCACGACGGCGCGCGCTGGTCGCCGCCAGCCGCCCCGGCGCTCTCCGTCACACGCACCGCGCTGGCCAACGGCGTCGTGGTCGAGCTCAGGGGCGTGTTCCGCATCGTCGCCAGCGCCGTGCCCATCACCAGGGAGGAGTTCGGCGTCCACAACTACGGCGTCACCGACGACGACTGCCTCGTCCACCTCGACCTCGGCTTCAAGTTCCAGGCTCTCACCGACGACATCCATGGCGTGCACGGCCAGACCTACCGCTCCGACTACGTCAACAGGCTCAACGTCATCGCCAACATGCCCGTCATGGGCGCCGCCGCCAACTTCGTCTCCTCCGGACTCTTCGCCACCGACTGCGCCGTCGCCTGCTTTGGCGCCCACGGCACGGCCGCCGGCATCTGCATGGTCACTGACGTCAAGTACGTGTAGACAGCCGATCGCGACATTTATAATACGTATACGTACGTACGTACACAAAACTAAATGTCGTTGTTGGTGCACGAATAACACATGTACTAAGGGTATTTGTTGTCTTGACAATTATATTTAATTAAAATATGGAGGAATAATAAATTTGATTTGTTTGCAAGAACTGTATTTGCATATTTGAATGGCCAAATAAAAAAATTCGTAAGAATTTCTTTTTTGTGCTAATCTGATTCCGGTAAGAAATCATTTTTAAAGAGCAATTTACCTACCAGAAAGAAAAAAAAAGGGTGTGTAATAAACCGCAAGTTAGCGGCGTTGACCAAGAACGCGCCGAAAGTTGACTCGCGCTGCGATTTGTCTTCTTCTTCCAGCGCGCGGCCCCACCCATCTTCCCCTCGCCTCGCGCGAGATCAATCGAGAGGCTGCACCCCGCCGGCTTTCTCATCGCCGACTCCTTCGCCGGGGCGGCGCACCGCCTCCGCCTCCGCGTGATTCCGGCAGCCGCGGAAGCCCTCCGGCTCCAGTCCCCGCGCTCAGCCTGCGTTCGCGGCATTTCATGCCCTAGGAGGCTGCCGTCTCGGCCCCCATGGCCGGAACCCTCCGCGACCCCAGCGCGGGGTCGGGCGACGAACCTCCCACTCCTACTCCTCCTCCCGTGGCCGTGCCGTTCGCCCAGTACCTGTCGCTGGACCCTCTTGGCTGGGTGGAGCCCAAGCACTCGCGCCACGGCGAGCTCAGGAGGGCGCTCCAGGCGGACGACCGGACCCAAGAGCTCAGGCGGATCCGCGCTAGCGTGGCCGACTCCTCCTCCAAGGCTAGGTACTCTTACACCCTCCACATTGCAATCCTCAATTCCTAATCCGCCGCCGCTCACACTGTCAGTTAATGCGTTTTTCTGCTGCATCGACTCGAGTAGGGAGAAGGTGAGGTCAATGCAGGAGGCCGTGCAGCAGGTCGACAGGTGCAGGAATCGGAAGCGGCAGAGGTGTGAGCCTGCTGGGGCTGAAAAGCTCGGGACCGCCTCCTCAGGTGCACTGGGGAGCGGAGCCCAGAACAACTCTTCTGCGGTCATGAGCAAGCGTGTCCGCTCCTCGCTGGCGGATGGACGGGTTCGTGCTTTCTCCATCGCTTGCGTCGCCATTTCTTTTTAACTCTACATTGTGCTTGCTTGAGATCAATATCATGTCTTTAGGGCCTGCCTCTCCTAACTCTTGTTCATAGTCAACCAACATTACAACATTACGTTGGGGTAGCGAACCAGTCTGTGAATTAGGGGGTGTTCAAAACTACCGTAGCTCATCGCATGTTAGCAGTTGGTGCAAACGGGTTGGATGGAATCCAGAACCAACGGCCCTATTGGGTAGTTTGAAATGTGGAAGTCCACATTGGTTTGGTTTGATAATCCTCAATGTCTTTAGTCACTCATGGCCTCAACAAATTGTTTTCAATTTGCAACAATATTTAATGTAATGTATAAGTTGAGTTCACTACGGTAGTCTTTACAGTCCTGCTCTTCCTTATTTATCTGTGTAGCTTAGACATGTACCTTTTGTTCTGCTAATGTGCTAAACTGCTAGTCCCTGGCTTCGTGCCATCTGCCCTACTGTTATTCTTGGCTATTTAGTGGTGGAAATCATTTAAACTCCAGTTAACTTTATGAATTGAGATGTTGAATGATGGGATGATTGGAAATAATGACCACACAGTTATCCCAGAAGACCATACAGTACAAGTATGTGCAGGTGGTGATTGTGGTTTAATTCACCACTGAATAACTTAATTCGCTCTCATCCCTTGAATTTCTCTAACTAATTTAATCATCACATAATTCACACACACAGCCCTCAAACTTGAACCAAACCTCAAACTTGCTAGTTTCCTAAGAGCGGGCTTGGTCCATGAATAATGGTTCCTGGCACTGACTGAACAATTACCCGTGGGATTTTGAATAACTGTGGCCCAGCACATTTCAGTGCCAGACATCTAAAACCTGAAGTTCTAAAAGGTATTTGTTGTCTGCTGCATTTTATACAACTTCATTAATAGATAATTTCCATGCATCCATATTTCGTGTGCTACGATTTGCCATTTTTCCGAACTTATTTCATTATCTGTACATATTTCAGTTGGAAGGACGTGGTCATATTTCTACAAGGCAAAGCCCTTTGGTTAATAATGAGAAAAGCTCACTTGTGGAGAAGGAAAAAAGTTGTGGACAAACATCTGGTACAATATCTGGGCTTTCTGAAGACAAATTACAGGGTTTATCTACTGGAGGTGAAGGTTGGGAGAAAAAATTGAAACGCAAGCGCTCCATTGGAATGATGCTTAACAGAGGCAATGATGCTGATCAAGATGTTAAATCCGGGGGTCAACATAGACCAGCCAATGAAGCAAACCCACGACCTACTGATGGTCTTGTACATAGGTAATCATGTCAGTGTGCTCACTACCATCATTCTTGTTCATTCAATGTAGACATAGGGTTTTTTTTTGGTGACAGATCAGTCATGATTCAACTTTCTCTTGGGTGATTAGTCTAATTGAATACCAAATCTAAGTTCATAGTCTGGAAATTACTCACAAACAATTAGGTAAATGTGACATCTTTACTAATTGAGCACCATACACTAAATTGAATAGGGAACGGGGCTGACATGCACTTTCTTGTTAAGTCAAACATTGCAAGAGAGTTACATGGTTCTAGTACTATATATATACCCCTCGATCAGAAGACTGGTATTGAGTTTTTATTTTTGACCTCTTGCTTGGGCTGATCTGCTGTTTGTTTTGTTTGGCCCATGTAGATTGTCATTAAGCTGCAATTGGATCTATGCTGATTATGTTTCCAATTTTAATCCTCTTCCAGCACTATATGTGGTTATTTGTTCTGTTCCACCATATTGTCTCTACTCTCTACTCACCCTTCTTTGTTCTTACATTACAGACATGGAACATCTGTGGTAGAATATGCAGGTAGCAGGATAGATGGAAGTTCTCAGCAGAATAGCAACTCATCCCGTATCCTATGCAAGACAGATATGGATTATGCCACTCTGCCAAATGAAAGAAGAGAGCGGTATGTTGGAATTGAAAAGGAGCGGGCTATGGTAAAAGGAAACAGGTAAGCACAGCACATTACTTTGTTCTGGTGTATACCCATAGAATTTCTTGCCTGATAATTTATAATTATTGTTTTTATATACGTGTGAATGAGCAGTACAATGCTATCGATGTTCTAATGATCTGCTAACTCTACATGTATAGGGCACATGCTTATGAAGATATGCAAACTGGAAGCGTAAGTCCCTTGCCCAAGGCTAAAGCATGCAGGGCACCAAGAACCGGTTTGCATGTCATGGGTTCAGCTTCTAGTTTCCAATGTTCAACTGGAGGAAGCGATGAATGGGAAGAAACACCATACTCAAATAAAGCCTCAATTCTGGGAGGTACGACAAACCGCAAACGTTCCACACATTCAAATGCTTCTTCACCTCCAATTGCTTGGGTCGGTCAACGTCCACAGAAAATATCACGGACAAGACGAACAAACATTGTTTCTCCAGTCTCAAATTTTGACGAAGTCTTATCTGAAGGATCACCACTTGATACTGCTATTGCCGCTAAACCAGCATCTACAGTGTCCTGCAGTGTTATGCTTACAAAAAATGGAACTAGTAGCAACACACAAATGACAAACACAATGGATAATAGCTCTTCTCCTGTTGGATTGTCAGAAAGTGAGGGATCAGCTGTTACCAAAAGCAAGGTCAAGGAGAAGGCTACAAACAATGGTGAGGTGGAGAACGAGGCTGCAAATCTAGTCCTTAATTCAACAGTATCGATAGTTTCATCAAACAAAAATATGATTCCTTTGAAAGAAGAGCTTGAAGATAGTGGTGTCCGTCGCCAAGGTAGGAGTAGCAGAGGTACTATGCATGTTAAAGGGTACTCTTCTATGTTGAAAGAAAAATTAGATACTGCAGAGACAAGAAAGCCAAATAAAGGTGGACGACCTGGCTCTGAAAAGAATGAAAGGTACTTATGCTTTTTGTAAGCATTGGCAACTTTTTTGCATTTTACTTTCGATGTAGAACTGATTTGATTCTTTAAACATCGGTGCAGTAAGGTGGGGCGTCCCCCAGTGAAGAAAGGTTCTGACCAAAAAGATTCTTCCTGTTTCCCTCATGCTCTTAATTGTAGTCTAGACATCTAATCGATTTTCTGAAAGACACTTATCTATGTGCTCTGGCCATTTACATTACATTTTTGCATTAGCTTCTATATCTGACTAACTAGTGGTGCAATGCAGGTGGACACACAGATGACCGAGAGGAACTTTTAGCTGTTGTAAATGCTGCTCGCAGTGCTATTGGTGTGTATATAGTCTTATCTGATGTTGCCTGATGAACTTTGTCAGCATCTCTTTGGATTGACACTTTATACCTTTCTTATTCCTTGCTTTTTTGGCAGTTGGTGCATACTGTGGCCCTTTTTGGAAGAAAATGGAACCCATGCTAACTTTCATAAGCACTGAAAGGTTGTCTTTCTTAAAAAACCAGGTCAGTACTCAGTATGCTTCTGATGTGTCATGATTGACTACTTATTTCCTTGTTGGATTGGGATGGATTCTCACTTATTGAGAGTTTGTGGACAGATTGACATTGTTGAAGAACTTGATTTGGGCATGTCCTGCATGCCTGATGGTGTATATGTTTTAGCATCCACCAATTACAGCAGGCAGCAAACGAAAGTATGTTACTTTTGTGCCATTAGCTATTCTAAGAGAGGGAAATATTTCCCTCATTTCATGCAGTTCATCTCTCAGAGTGTTTGTCCTTACATCTCATGTCCCAAAAATTTGCAGGAGTTTTCATGTCAGGAGCTAGTTCCATCTAATTCATCTATCTTACCTGAGCAAAGCGAAACCAATGGAGTTGGATTAAAAGGAACTATTGACTGTTTTTCTCCTAGTGAGGAAGACCAACACCATGTACCACAAAAGATAGAAGCTGACAAATGGTTTCATGAGATGGTCCCAATGGAACACAGACTCCTTTCAGCTATAATTATGGAAGATGACTTCTTGGAACCCAATGTTGCGCAAAGAGATGTACTTGTTGAATTTTCTAATAACCATGTTCCTTATGCTGCAAGCAGATTCTTAGGAAATGAACTTCAGTCTAGTGCCGTATCATTTAATTTTGGATTGAGTGTGGATTTCATGAACTCAAACAATACTTCAATTGTACATCAAAGCCTGCGCAATGGGTTTACAACTTCCAGCAGTTTCATCAGTTCAAGTAGTCAAAGTTCAGTCCATACAATCCATAGTGATAATTTGTCAGATGGAGTCAATCTTGCATGCCCTGAAAATGGCCCTTTTGATAGCTTGATACCGCAGATTTCTTCACTATGTCAAAAACCAGGGAAAAACTTCTCGTCATCTCCACATGAATACCAATATGGACAGATGTCTATGAACGATAAGATTTGCATTGAGCTTCAAAGTATTGGCATTTTCCCAGAGGCAGTGGTATGGTTACTTAAAACTCTGCATTTCTGGGGAAAGTATCTGCATTGGAAAACTTCACTTCTGCTTTCTGCAGTTTTTTAAGTCTGTATGCCAAAATTTCAGGAAACTTGTTAAAACTTAAAAGTAGCAGAAACTTTGTAATTGACAAAGTTTTAGTAATATATGGTGTTTCTGGTTTGATGGTGATTGTAGGTTTTTATCTTTCTTTAATGTTGTATCTACTTACCCTGCCATCCTGGCTTATGTGGTTTATATCATCCGTTTGCGTAGAGTTATTTTTTGTTGGACAATGTGAATCTCATCATGGGCAAGGTAAAGGTTGAAGTGGAGAGCTGTGCTATATGGTTGTTATTTGTCATAGTTTAAGGAATCTTGTAAAGTAGCCATCAACAGTGATGATTTCTGAAAGAAATTTAGTTCTTTTATCATTTATGCCTAAAATATGCAGTCGCTATACTCTGTTAGTTATCCATGAAAACAAATCTGTAGGATTGTATTTAGTGAACAAATGTTATTTATTTCTGGTATCTGATGTCATTTTCTGTTGCACTCTTTATACAATCTTTTCACAAAGGCTGTTGAAGTTTATGTAATACCTAGTAAATCTTATTTTGCATTCCTGTTGTGATTCTTTTTTATCTTTCCAATACTACCCTTTTCAGTCAAAGCTAGATGATGTAGAGGATGAGAACATCAATAAAATGATTTCAGAATTGAGGAAAAGGCTGCATGATCAGGTTACATGAACAACCACTCCTAGTAATGTGTCCTCAATTCTGATTATATCTGGATGCTTACCTTATTACTCTTACTCATGTATTCTTTTCATTGTGTTGCAATGATTGCATTAGATCCTTGTAAAATGTAAACCATCAAAATCTGTCACATTCCTGAAACTCGTTTTGGTGTAAGGATTTTTTTCCAAAATATTTTGAAACACTCTAATGTGGGACAATTTACAAAGTTGGCCTTGCCCATCTTGTATCAACATTTGCTAGAAGTATAGGAGCCATGGAAATTATGCTCAAGTGACGTCAATTGACATGGGAAAATATAGATTGAGAAAGCGTCATCAATTATTTTCTGGGATGGCTATCAGATGTTATTTGAATGCCATCTAATCTTTGAGCAATTCCTGTTTGTAATGCTGGTATCTGTTAGTCACAGCTGCTTGACCAAATTGGAATAGTATATATCAAGGTGACAAGGTGGGCTGCCGTATCACTATAAGATGAAATGGTATATACGCAAAATGAAATAATTCAAATAAGTCATTTAAAAAGTTTCAATGACTGGCTTAAGGTTGAAGATTCTTGTTATCCTGTTTTGAGATCAGTTCCTGTATCACTATATTCTGGAAGATAAATTTTCTTTTATGTTTTTCACTTTACTTGGCTCTTATTTATGTATATCAAAATGTACCATTGCAGGTGAAGCAAAAGAAATGTAAATTAAGTAAGTTAGATAAAGCAATTGAAGATACAAAAAGTATCGAGGAGAGGTATGGGTTTTATGTTCTTGGATTAGATCGTAGAGGCTTAGTGCACCGAGTTACTTCAATGGCTAACTTTAAGATTTTCTGGCAGGAGCTTGGAGCAACATGCAATGAATAAATTGGTTGAAAGGGCATACCAGAAACTTAAGGTAATTTAAACTTATCTCTACATGATTGCTTTTCTGACATCATGTTGGAGTACTTGTTCTTCTAAAATCTAAGTTCCCTTACAGTTATGCAAAGTTAATCGGTTGGGTCATTGATATTATTCATTTGTATGCTGTTAATTTTTTAATTTCTTTGTTAATCCTTGTTAGGTCAATCCATGTCGATGATGCTTGCCCTTTAATCACAATATTTTTGTTCTAGCAAATAAAAGGGCAATGCAGACGAAAACTGTTTGACTTGGACACTGACTATATCTTTTGATTATAGGGTGGGCGAACTGGTTCTGGTCACAAGGCTGGTGCTAGCAAGTCTGCCAGTAAGGCTGCAAAACAGCTTGCCTTGGATTTTGCACAGCGTACTCTCGTGCGGTGTCAAAAATTTGAGGAAATGAAGAAAAGCTGCTTCAGTGAGCCTTCTCTTTGGAGTGTTCTATCTGCGCCATTGCCAAGCAGCGCCACAAAATCTACAGAAGGTAATGCATGTGCAACTTTCATCAGAGGGATTAATATGCATTTTTCTTCTGTCCAATCAAATATAGCCAAATTATAATTTCCTGCTTCTTTCGTTCTGGTATTAAGGTGTAGAGAGACTGAAGCATGAAAAGCAAGACAGAAGTACATTAGGTCATGGTAATTCTTACGCTCCTTGTTCAGCCCTTGGGGAATCATGGGGGAAAATTTAGGAGGTGCTATTTGCTGATGTTAGAAACCCACTGGTGCTTCACACACTAATCAATCTGTGCTCATTCGTTTTCAGGCGGCACAAAATGGAAAAAGAGTGACAGGGAAAGGGAACACAGCAGAGATGCATCTGCTAAGGGTTCTGTTACGACATCAGGGCATCATTCATCAGACAGTGGGAGGAGCGGTGAACGTAAAAATAAGACAAAGCTGAAGCAAAAGAAAGTACAGCTATCAACTTCTGGAAATGTTCTTGCTAGAGTTGTGGAGTCGGTTCCAACACTGGCAATGCAGGAGCCCCCTGGACCGGCAGTTCCTTTAGGTGCAAAAATTTGCCAGCTTTGCGATTGACCGAGGCACCCCTGACCAATTTGCCAGGATTATATGATATATTTGCTGGAACAGAAGGGCTTGGTGAGCAGGGAAACGATATCAGTTCTTGGTTTACCGATGATCTTGACGTACCACAAGATTGTGATCTTTCAGGCGCTTTAGAAATCCCACCGGACGACATTACTGAACTGGGATTTATGTAAGGAGACGAACCAATTGTTTATCCTGCTCCGTGAATATGTAGGAAGTTTGGACAAATGATGTTAGTAGGTGTACCCTACCTAATGGGTAAGTAGAGTTAACCGATTGTTTTCTGTCTCAATCTGGCAGAGCTTTTAGTGTTGTTAACTAGGTTGGTTGAACGTTCTTGATCTCATCGAACTGTTGATAGCCGCTTGGTAACTTATTGGCAGAAGACGAGGTATTCCATTGATTCCTCGTGATTCTGCTCGGTTTGTCAACTTGTGAATATGAATGAGCTCAGTTCGTTGCCATTTGTTCTTGTAATCAATGTGACTTATGTGTGCATAACAATTTTCCTTTGTATCTAAGTTGACTCGGTGGCACGCAAGTTCTGTAGGAAAATAGTATTAAGCTGTGTACACACGTAAAGGTACTGCAAACATTATTTGCCATCGAAGCAACGCCTTCTCCCCCTTTTTTTTTCCATTAGCTTTGCCGGTAAGTAATTCAGTACTTGCAATGGTGCTTGGGCATCCTGATTTTTCAGGTTGTCGCAATTTTTATCTGACACATAGAATATTTAAAATAGTATCTCTACCGTCAACTGCTGGGTCTATAGCTCAGTGGTAGAGCAATTAACTGCAGATCAATAGGTCTCCGGTTCAAACCCGGATGGGCCCTTTTTTAATTATCTAGTTGTTTGTTTTTTTTAACTTCTATTATTCAAATTTTGTCAAATTTATCTTAGATTATAGCAAATTTTTTAATTATCTATTTTTAACTTCATATATTTATAACATTTCAACTTTAACATTTAACTTATCTAATTGCTTTTTTTTTTAACTTCGAACATCTAATTGCTTTTTTTTTATCATCTATCTAGTTGTTTGATTTTTTTAACTTCTAATATTCATTTTTTTTGAATTATCTAGTTGTTTGTTTTTTAACCTCTAATATTCAAATTTTGTTAAATTTATCTCAGAATATAGCAACTTTTTAAATTATCTATTTTTTAACTTCAAATATTTATAACAGCCAAACTTTGTGTTAGAATATAGCAACTTTTTAATCATATAATTGCTTTTTTTTCACTTCGAGCATCTAATTGCTTTTTTTATCATCTATCTAGTTGTTTGTTTTTTTTAACTTCTAATATTCAATCTTTTTAATTATCTAATTGTTTTTTTAACTTCTATTATTAAAATTTTGCAAATTTATATTAGAATATAGCAATTTTTTAATTATCTATTTTTTTCAACTTCAAATATTTATAACATCCAAACTTTGTAACTGTTTAATCATTTAATTAATTTTTTTAAATTTTGAACATCTAATTGGTTTTTTAGCTAAAAAGGAAACTCTCCCTCTCTCGAAATATTACAACTTGTAGTATTTAAAATTTATTTTAAAATATAACAACTTTTCCACCCATCTACTCACATCAATCAATCACAACCATATCATTTTATTTATTCATATAGCAATTACAGCTATTATCTATTTATGGAGTGAGTAAGAAATAACAGCCGAACTTAATTTAGAACTTAAAATTTAAAATTTAAAGGCTATAGAAGATGAGTAGGAGTTTAGCTATAAAGGCACCAGTTTCGAACGTGTTTCAACAGTATTAATCATATTTTGTTTTTCTTCTATCATGCAGAAACGTTAGTCATAGGTGAAGATTAACTATTAGATTCGTGATAGTGGAACTTATTCATCCAAATTTATATTTTAGATTTGACATTTATTATTAATTATTTTTTTAATAATAGGCAAAGTATCATTTAACAGTGGCTATGCTAAACATGCTGGTCGTAGAAATAAAGTGTATGCGTATATATTTATCCTTTTTTTTAAAAAAAAAACAAACGATATCATCCAAACTGCTCTCTTATTTTTTTCGCAACAACACAAAATAGTCTCGTAATAATAAGTTAGCTGCGAACGACAGTTCGGCCGAGTGGTCTAAGGCGCCAGATTTAGGCTCTGGTCCGGAAGGGCGTGGGTTCAAATCCCACAGCTGTCAGTCTTTTTTGTTTCCTTTTTAAACTTTATTTTTCACAAAAATTATGAATTTCCCAGAACAATAATTAATTACATATGTTTTCTATAATTTTCTTTTTGACAAATATTATGGATCTCCCAGAACAATAATTAATTACATACAATTTTCAAAAATATTACTACGAATCTCCGAGAGCAATATGCATTCATGCGCAGCCAACATTGTAAAGACAAACAAACCCAGCCTTGAAGAATCAATGCAGTTGCATAAAGGGAAAAAGAACCAGCAGTCTGATACAACTTCAAACCCAATCTTCAAGAATCACTTGGCATTTACATGCAACAGTTGGTTTCGTACATATATGCCATAACTTGATGGCAGCAACAAGGCAGCCACATTCTATTACTTATCGAATCAATATTAACAATGCCGCGAGATCTGTACTGTACTATCACCTTATTATTATTATTATTTATTATCTACTTAAAAACAAACACCCAATCTCTCTATGCTCATCCCTGCAACTCCCATCACCTACCTCCGTATGAACTAAACTACAATGCCATGTTCTACGTCAAATTGCGGACAAGGTCATTTCTTTCTTCAAAGACAAGACTGCAAACCTGCACTTCTCACTCACAATAGCTGCTTTGCAATCGTACACACTTCTAGACAGCCTGACATCAACAAGCAGCAGCAGAAGCTGGGAAGTCTAATTAATGCCGAGAAATCCGAAACCAGTCATACGAATCATTGGTGGATCTCGCATAGCTCCCAGTTCCCTTCTCCGTCGATGAGCTTCAACTCCAAGGAATGGAAGGGAATCAAAGCTGGCCTCTGTAAACAGGGTAAGGATTCAGCAATACTAAAAGCCAAGGTGTCCGGTAGCAAGCATAGATTCAGCCATTCAGGATGGAGAAGCTTCAGTGCTGTAGTGGACTAACGTTTGCTACGAAGAATCATGATGATCACAGCAGATCATTATCACAAGAATCATGTCGAATACTTACTTGCGAGGAAGTAATCACAGTTATGCCCATGCTAGTTGCCAGCTTGTACAAATGCTCTTCAACATCAACACTTGTAGCACTGTGATGAAGCATGAGCTTTAGGAACTTCAGTAATTTATTGGTGAATAAGAATAAGAAATGTCAATCAAGTGAACACATACTTCGTGCATTCATCAAGAATACCAAATTTAGGATGGTGGAAAAACAAACGAGCCTGCAACAAAGAAGCACCTCCCATTTTAATCAAAAGAATTTAAGAGACAGAGATCTATAGAAAATGAAGAGGACTAAAACTGGTCATCCCATATCACAGTAAACAGACTCAAACAGAGCTAACACTGACCATCCCAAGCCTCTGCTGTTCTCCTAAAGATAAAACATCTTCCCAGTTCGAAGTTGAGTCCCACCCTTCTCTTTCTAGAAGATAGACCAACCGAACATTCACTAGAACTGTCTTCAGGTGATCATCCAGCAGGTCAGAAGCACTAGACCTGTTACCTGCAATGCCATTGAGTTTCCATATCATTGTAAATAGAACAGTACAAGGTTGAAATATACAATTGTTATTTATTCAACATCAGATATTCCAAAAAGTAAGTGACACCTACCAGCGTTGTATAATGAAGAAATTTTCATCTCTGCTTCCTCCCTTGAGAGAGGGTAAATGATCTGATCTCTCAGAGTACCCAAGCTGGTATATGGACGCTGAGGAACATGAAACATACCATCTGAGGGTTTGGTAACTCTCCCGGAAGACACTGGCCATAAATCTCTCAGCACTCTAAAAATAGAACTCTTTCCACTACCATTGGGGCCTTCAGGAACCAAGGCAAAAAGAAAAAAGAAAAATGTCAGCATACTGTTACTGCTGAATAAAAGGTAAACAAAGGTTTCCAGGAGAAAGGCCGCATACCAGTCAGAAGAAGGCTTTTCCCTTGTACCACATTGCATGACAGCTTGCTAGCCAATAGTTTCTGCGACGGTGTTACAATATCCACTTCATGAAATGAAATGATTTCTTCTGAGGCTGCACTAATCGCATCGGAAGGCACAAAAGTATCTAGGGAAACAACAATTCAGAAGTCAATACTTAGGTACCAGGACTATACATAGTGAAAGCTTCAAAAAATGAGCATATCGTCTGTTCATTGATAACATTATGAACATAAAATTGTCATTCAACCCAATCAGACAGGTTGTTTCAATGCACTCATAGACTCCTGAAGAAAGCCGTGCCATAGGTTAATGTAATAGATATTTAAGAAAAACAGGGGCATACCATAGAATAGACTCACTAGAAGATTATCTATTGCCTTTGTAAGGTTGTAACGCTACTATTGAAGTGCATGATCACTCTACCCTACTATGTATGCAGTACTGGAAAATAATGCTTTCACCAAGAAGTTAAAGCAAAATTTAAAGAAGTCATAGTCATCTGAAATATACCCCTTTGAGCTACACGAAGAAGCTCCTCAAGCTCAAAAATCCGGTTAATCCCACCAGAAAGTTCAAGGAACTTTTTGTGTAATTCAAGAATGTCACCAAATGCTATAAAACTTTGTGACACCACAGATGCCAAGAACCGCAGAGCATGTGCCAACTCTCCTGTTGCACAAAATAAAAGAAAAATATTTTGTATAGTTCAAGATGAAATAATGTGATTTTTTTTGACAGCGGAAGAGTTTTGATGATTATTAACCTTGTGTTGAAGTCAAAGCTCTGTCACCCTTGTGCTCAAGAGCATATAACAAACTAAGACCCCATGTTACATTGTGAGGGAGTTGCTTTGTCACAAAATCATCAACAATACCATAAAGCCACTGTTTTCTCAACAGAATCTTTGAGTGGTTAAGCAATTTCATGAATTTAGCCTCAACCATCTGATATATGAGAATAAAATTATTAGCAGAACAGCTATAATTCATCACATCTAACAAAATAGTGCAGAAAACACTATTGAAAAGCAAAATAAAAAGAAAAAAAATTCTAGCTAAGTAATAGTTTAAAAGAACAAATGGTAACGTACACCATTGTATTATAATATGGAGTCAGCAAGTCAAAACATGTGAAATAACAAAGCACACAGCACACAAACAACAAAGGATGATTTATGAATGTTCTTGTCTTAGGGTGGAATAGCTATATGTTAGCTTCTCCAAAAAGCTAACTTCCAAATATTTTTTTCAATAAAAAGGATTCAAGAAATGCAAGAACAATGGGTAATCGCATGCCTATGGCATCTAATCTAAAGAAGCCAACAATTAAAATATAAACAAGACTTCATGGTTAATATAGATAGCTGTTAAGTATGAAATATGGGGCTGGCATTGAACTACTCAGTCTTTACTGGGCATTGTTATTCACGATTCACAATAAAATAATAGAACCAGAAGACAGAGAACAAATACAATGGCAAGCAGGCATAAATAAATTTTAAGTATTCTGTATTTAGTGTGAAGGAACTCACAGCTTTCTCTCTTGATCCACCACCAAAGAAAGCAATTGATTCAGCATGTGTTTGCAGTCTCGAGTGCATGAACCTTGTGCATAGTTCACCATGTTAAAACTAGGAAATTATGAAAATCAGCAAAGCAGTCAGGTCTGCAAAGACAAAAGAAAGTATGCAGTATTAACCTGAAAGTTCCTTCAAGCTCTTGTTCTTGACCTGCAAGATGACCAAAGTCTGGGGATACAGCTCTCAGGAAGCCCAAACCTAGCAGCATGTAAGCATACAATATAGCAACTCCTCTTCGCCCAGACAAAAGCTTCATTCTCCATGTAAACCTAGTGAATTTGTTTTTATTTTTATATTACAGAGAATTTTAGAATGCTAATTAAAAATGAAACAAAGTAGATATAAACTCACCAAAGAATGTCGACAAGTGGTTTTACCATTCCAGTAACTAAGCCAGCAAGGTCAGTGGTCAACTTATCCACATCAAGTGTTAATCTTTGGTCTGCATCAATACTTTTACCTGACATGTTGAATACCTGAAAAGATATACTATAACTTAGCTTGAGTCAAAATCCCTTAGTATTACATCTGATGCAATGTGCAATTTCATTCTTAAACCCTAAAACCCAGGTCCACTGGACACCAAACTAAAACAATGTGCAAACATAGCAAGTGTTGAGACATCAAGTGACAGAAACACTGTCTAAACCTCATGAAAGGGGCCAAGTCTGGCAGACAACCCTTCCTAATGTTTAAAGACCGTCCCTTCTGAATGTCACCGAGCACCAACTAATAGGAAGACTATTACTATGTATTCTGCTAGAGGATGTACCTTGTAGAATGCATTTTTTCTCAAATAATACTGAAGCAAATGATTGGTCAGGTGAATTCGCCATCCAAGGGCAAGTCTTCCAGTAAGGGTTCTGTGGAAATATAGATTATTAAAACCATGAATTTAATCATATGTAGAAATAGTCCTAAATCTATCAACATTTAAACATTCACCCAAAGAGCATTTCAATTTTACAACAGGTCAATAGCTCTCAACTAGAGATGATAATATTTTAGACAAAGAGTTGGCCAGAAAGCAGCAGGTGTTTCATTCATACTGAAACATAAAGTGATTATTCAGGATACCATGATAAAAATGCAAAATAATTTCTGAAATGAATGTACTCCCAGATTACCTCAAAGATGGGGCCACAAAAGAATTTGCAGCACTTTGCAGAATACTGATACCAATCAGACGAATAAAGGCAGCTTTGTCCTGCTCCAAGACAAACTTAACAGTTGTCCCTGACAAAATGAGATGTATCAGACAAGGAATTCATTTGCAGCTCTTATGAGTTCTGAGTAGTAAGATATTGAACAAAGCCAACCATTCAGTGAAGCAATTCGGTCTGAGATCCAAGTTCGAGAGAAAACAAGTAGAGCAACAGCAAGCAACTGCCCTCCTTGTTTGTCATGTAGCTTAGGAACCTGAAAGGCAAGGAAATCAGAACAGCATTAGAATTTAAATAATATATTATCATCTGAGACAAGCTTCCATGAGATAAATCCATATGCTTCATTAGATATATGTCCATATTTACCCAGATAATTCCTTATTTGCCCCTGAAAGTTTACCCATTCCTTTAGTTACTGCTTTTTCTTTCAATCACATGTGGGTCCAGGGCCAGATGTCAGTGAGACATCAGGGGAAAATAAGGGATTGCATGAAAATTCCAGTGGCAAATAAGGAATTACCAACTTCCATAAGTATATACTACATTAGTGTACTAAAAAAACTAAAATTTCTAGCATCTGCAGATATTCATTAGCTTGCAGACAGGAGCAACTGAGTATTACCTAGCAACAATATCTGTAGTAACTAGGGTACTGTATTATCTTAATATTAACTTATCGAGGAATAACAATGAGATAAAATTAGTCAAGTACGAAAGAGAACATAGCATACCAATATTTTGACCATTGCAGTTACTCTGGGAGGCAGAGGCCTTGGGAAGCATCGTAAATGTGGGACTCTATGTGCTTGTACTGTTTGTTCTATTTCCAACTTGGGGGAAGTTGCTATGACCTTTGTAGTGTAAGAATGTTCCTTGGTCCTTGATGAAGCATTGCTCTAGTATGGAAAACACATAAAACAGCAGCACTGATAATATTAGTTATTAACAAAAGAATATGAAGTAACAAATATTCAGAAACCATATACCTTTGCCCTGCCCATAAATGCTCTTTGAACAGTAAGTGCATCAGATTTACGATCAGTTTCCAATGATGTATAGTCAGACTCTTCAGTGGAAAAGGCTGAGTCATCCCTGCAAAATAATGAGCAACATTAAACTTCCACCGAATTAACTTTAGAATGTGAACATTCAGTGAATTATTTCATGGTTACAACCTTCTGTGCTGGACATCCCACCCTCCTTCACCATCCAAAGACAAAACAATATCATGAAATGCAACTAAAGCTGGGCGATGAGATATTGTTATGCATGATGTTCCCATTGCTCGAACCTTTTTGCAAAAACGTTCTTCCATATCAATTGTCACAGCACTAGTACACTCGTCAAGGATGGCGAACTTTGGTTTATGGCAGAATAACCTTGCCATTCCTAATCTTTGTTGCTCACCAAGGGACAGCTCATCGCCCCAGTTAACTTCTTTATCAAGAGGATACCGTTCTAGCAAGTATTCCAAGTCAACCTGCATAAGGAGCAAGGTTACAATCCAGCAGGTCCCTGTACTCAAAGTAGTAAATCAATAAAGCATAATATATATGGCGATCAAGTATCAATATGAATCCTATTACATTCTTTAGAAGGTCCACCATGCCATCATAGCTAAGGGGTTCAATCTCCTGATCCGCTGTAAGAGGATAAATTAGCTGTTCACGAAGTGTGCCAACAGCTGTGTATGGTCTTTGTGGGACATAGAAAATTTCCTTATTAAGATCAGAGCCAACACCAGGTTTGACAATATGACCAGAAACTAATGGCCATAAGCCTCCAAGGACCCGAAAAAGAGAGCTTTTTCCGCTGCCATTTGGACCTGAAGTAAGAGAAGTCAGTGGACGATTAACTTTTTATAACTTTCATTGCATGCAAAGATGTATCAACCTTGAAAGATCTGTAACAGAACATGCAAAATAAGATAACCCAACAATTTAAGCAGTAAATTTGGAACATGTCCTTCAAAAAGGTGGACTTAACCACCGTCACTGTGTAATGGTTTGAACTTTGAAGTAGCACCTCTAGTAACTAATATGACTAGCAAATGAGTGCCTTTCGAGACAGCAGCAATTTTTTGTTAATATAATCACAGAACTTGCAATATAATGCTGTAGTTAAAATTGGTCCAGCATTTTTTTTAAATTGGTCTTCTTTAAGAAAATTTCTGATATCAGCAAGACTTTTCAATTACCACTGTAGAACCTACAATCTTCAAACTATTGTTTATGCCCTAAGAGCACAGATAGTGAATTGAAAATAGAATAGACAAACACAAAATAAAAATGGAAATAATAACAGGATCACTTTACATATTTGATGTGTTGGGAGGCAAGGCTCAGGCAATTATGGGAACAGTTCACAATTGCATAGTGGTATGAAGAGAGGCTAGAGTAGACATGTAGATGTAGAAACTTCCATCTCATGATATATACTATTTAATAACCACGTAATCAAATAACAACAGATGATTTAGGATGCTCTACAAAATATAAAGGAAATATAAATGCACTGGTACATATATTCCCAATCTTCTTCTGCTTGGAAGGTCAAATTTCAACCAATTTAATGTTCAGTGCAGCTTGCATCACAAAAGTTAAAGTCACAAATCCTAATTCATTTGATAGGGGACAATTACCAGTGATCAAAAGATTAGAACCCCTTTCTACTCGGAGAGTTAAATCATCAACCAAGACATTGTTAGCAGGTGTCACGACCTGAAAGGACCTGATGTGAGAACTTTGATAGTAGATGGCGACTATGATTCTCCTTCAGTTTATGCAGCTATTACCTTAACACCTGAAAATTCTATATGGTTTGCTTCACTGATATAATTTCCAGCAGAGGAATTATGATTTAACGATCTATCGCGAACCCCAGACAGTTCACGTGAAACATCCAGTAGGTCACGAATGCGGTCTGCATAGCCACTGAAAAAATACAGTGGAAGTTCATTTGCATCACAATCATGCTGGAAGAAAATGAGCAAATAAAATACTCAAAGAGAACAACAACTGCAACCCATGGCGGTAAAGATCACCATTAAGTTTGTCCCATGAACAGCATACAATGTCATAAATTGTGTGATTTCAATAGAACTATGAAAAAAATTATCGAGAACTATGAAATATTTAAAAGGGCAAAAAGATATGTAATACTAGTATATATTAGGAACAAGAAACGTGTAAAATTATATTCCACCGAAACAATACACACAAACACATATTATGAGTTATACTTGGAATAGCAACCAAGAAGTGAAATGCTCTTCATGAAAAAAAAATGGCGACTGGTTTATGGTCTGTATGGTTTGTGACAAATGATCTCTTCTGCATAGAGAACCTAGTGGTGGTGGGGACTCTGCTATCCCACCACCACCTCTTTAGTTTGTAAAATCTTCATTGGATAACTAGTTCATTTGTGCATGCAGCTTGTAATAAGATTATTTCTGCATTGATGTGCAGCTGCAAATTATATAGTTTTTATATATAATTTGTCAAGTTTGGAACTTACATGTTTATCTGAAATCATTGCAACAAATAGGTACTACTATCTGGTTTGTCAAGTTTGGAATTTACATGTTTATCAGAAATCATTGCAACAAATAGGTAATACTATTTGGTTAGCAGCGTAAGAATTGCCAATTGATAAAATTCATTTACACAAAGCATTAAAACAGAATCAGATAATTGGATTGGTAGACTGTGCACAACATCTGCCCACTAATATCTGCAAGCAAAATTCCACCTTCAATGACAGAACTGAACCTATATGTTATCAATAGTGCGCAGAAGATATGACTTTACCTTATAATATTTAAACGTCTTGTGCTTATAGATAGGATCCCAAGAGACTGAAATAGTGATATGATTACACTTGTGTGGTATCGAAGATTACTTAACATTTCAGCCCTTCCTAGTGTAGATGAATCAGGTCTGAGGTGGCCAGAGAAGAAAGGTTCAATAATGAGGACAACTGCAACAGTTGCACCAAAATACTTCAGAAAGAAATCTTGAATCATGCCAAACCACCAGTTTTCATGGAGTACACGATTCAGGTGCCCAATAAGAGCCTTGAACCGCTGCATAATATAATATGCTTCTCTGTTCTCACCACCATAAAATGCCACACTCTCAGCATGAGTTCTTAATCGTGAATGAAGCTGACGATAATCTCCTTCTAGTTGCTGTTCCATGGATTTCAGCTTTCCAAAAGCAGGGGAGAAATTTCTAATTGCTCCACCCGCAACTAGTATATATGCCTGAAAAGCATTTAGTTTTTAATAATATCTAATAATCTAATAAAGACAACAAGGTGAGAAAGCAGTGAGCATCTACATTACAGAATCAGTGAAAAGAAGAGGAATGTCACATAATTTGATCATTAATCCTCATTGTTAAATGGTATTATTACTAGATGAAATGGCAATCAAGCTTTTCAATTAGAAAATTACCACAATCCAGAACATGTATTTTGGACTTGCATAAGAACAGAGACGCCAGGTGTATATTAATCCTACTGCAACTGCAGCTAGATCATCCTGTACAAGTTCACTTAGTTCAGAACAGAACTTCGGAATATCACTAGCAATCCTTTGCTCTGGGTTTGATATTCGATGATCCACATGTGAAATTTTGTAGAAAACCATATTCTGCCATACACCAAAAATAAGCAGTGAGATACCTTATTAAGGTTGTATTTCATAACGGAAGGTGTTAAGTAAATTATCAAAAGATGAGCTAATTTTTGTCCTAAAAGGTGCATACACAAGTTAGTTGATTGTAATTCCATGATAATAAACAAAAAATAAATTAATCTGATCTGAAATTACATAAATATAAAAAATGAAGAAACCTCACAATCTGAATTATGACAAGACGATGTAATTAGTAACATATCTGTAATTTGTTGCAAAATTCAATAGCATAGGAAAATCACTAACAGAGGAGAAATATGATAATTCAATATTGAAACCAGCTAGAATAAATAGAAAGTTATTTCTTCACCAATCCAGGGAAGATAACCTCAGATGGAAACTGGTAAAATCAAATTTCTCAGTGGGGTATGAGAAATGTATTAATCAATCATTTGGTTTGGGGAGTCAACACTTTAAAATATGAATTCAAGATCAACAGGATTCTTTAAAAGTTTTCTGGTTCTTTGGATTTCTCAGTGGGGAAAAACATTTCTTTTTGACATATCAGGAAGTTGTGAGCATTATGCTTGTACATTACTTCCATACCAAGATTAGTACGGTTGACGATATCAGCGCAAGTATTAATAATACATCCTTGGCTATCAACTACTGATCGATTGAAATTGTTGAATGAAATTACACATTCTTATTATATAAGGGTTGGCACATAAATCTAGTATGGCGGACCCCCAGTTCTCTGTACTTTTAGGATTTTTTTTAATTTATGTTCTATAGCAAAGCTACACTTTGCATGAAAAATTCTTGCTTCATCAGCTGTTATCTTGGCTGCAGTGGTCACTAGTTTAGTTTTTCAACCATTTTAATGTACGACACAATCCTCTCAGGCATACCGACTGAAATAATTCCATTGATAGACAGAAACTTGGAAAGTACTATTAGGATATTACAGGGAATGAATGCAAGTGAGAAATGTATGCAATGGAGAGTGACAAACATTGCAACCAATAAAAAATCAAAATTGATCGAAAATGTACCTGAAAATAATCAACATGGACAAGATCTGTCAAAATTTTCTTGAAGCACAAACTCAAAGACCCAGTTAAGTATTTTGAGGTCTGGTATACGGTGGACTGAAGAAAGCATAAGATTAAATTTTCGATGATTAGGCGTGTAAAGGTTGGAAGACGCCGAAGAAATGCTGCCCTAAACAAATAGCCTTGGACTCTTGCTAATCTATGCCCCACAGCAGTACGCAACACCTGAAAAAGAATTGTTATAATGTTGACAATAATCTTTTATATTACTTCTTAGTGAATAAAGCAATGTATAACATTCGAACATCCAGTATTAGGTACTATTACATACTATAGATGGTAAAAAAGCAAAGGTCCATGCAATGGTAAGAACGTTTTACTATATGAACCACAAGCAAAAGTCTAGGACATTTCAACTTTTGCCAATGAAAAAAAATGAAAACAGTATGAGCTGACATTGCAGAGTTGCAAAATAAAATCAATTACTTTCAGGCTTTTGTTCTACACCATGAAAATTATCAGTTTTACGAAACAGAGCAAGTACTAGAGATCTGAGATTCAGTCAGTATGCTATCTTTGTGTGCTTGTGGGAACAGCAACTTAGTTGAGATGGTCACAAGGTCCTTTTACTAATCGCCTACAAGAAAAATGACTTGTTTCCTCTGTGAACAATACAAACTGTTCAATGCTTGAAATTACTTGGTGGGAACTACTGATGAACATTTCACAAAAACTGGAAAAATAGCGAAATGAGTGCAACACCACCTTAGAATGGCAGAAATTACCGCAGTTAACGTCAAGCCAATAAGGTAGCGGGTGCCATTTGGTCCAATCTTCTTCAGTAGGATGGCAGCAAGGAAATGCAAAGATCTCAGGCTACCTTTTCTTCGCTTTGTTCCGGCCAATCTACCATCCACACCATTTTGACCCATCCTGTACCCATTCCTGGCCAATGCACTGGTGGCATCGTCACCATGATTCTCCTCTGAACGCCTTCTCCGTTGGCCTTGGCTTGAGCGTGCATACGCCAAAGCTCCTCCGGCAAGCAGCGCGCCAGAAACAACCGCAAGAGTTTTCCTGTTCCCACACAAGAATGTATTTTTTTTCCTTATAAGCAAAGGGGAAAAATTCCAGGTTGGAGCAAAAGGATGATCAAGAACAAAGTTTTTCGGCGAAGCACTTACCTCCTTGACGCCAAGAGTCCCCGCCCATGCTCCGTCAACTGCAGCAGCTGCAGGGATGGCATCTCGCTCGCTTTGCTGCTGTGGAAGAAGCGCAGGAGAAGATCCCTTAACTACAAAAACAGTAGTAGATACACGACCGCGGAATCAAGCCGCCCCTCCCGCCGCCGCAACTCATCATCATCGCTGCATCCACCCGAACTGGAATTGGAAACGAGTAGTTCATGATTAAATTAAGTATTAGCTTAAAAATGAAAAATAGATTAATACGATTTTTAAAGCAAATTTTCTATAATTTTTTTTATAAAAAACACGCAGTTCAGAGATTTTAGGAATCGTGTGTGTAGAAAACACTGCATTAACATAGACAAACAGTTTTTCCCCGCCACCTCACGAAACGCCGGCGATTTGGGCGAGTTCGGGGGGTGCGAGATCGAAAAACCGAATCTTTAATCCGGTCAAAGGGAAGAGGGTTGAAGTGGATGGTTACCTCGATCTCGGCGGAGGCAGGGCAGCGAGGTAGATCGCCGGCGACTAGGAGGACGGAGAAGAGCATGCAGTAGATGCCGCGAAATTGGCAGGGCAATGGCACTGTCGCACTAGTAAATAAACAAGTAAACAAATTTTCGGGGGGTTGATGTGATTTAAGGGAGGGACATGTATGACAGCGACTGATTTGGAAGCCTCCTCGCCACATGACGAACTCTTCCTCTTTCTCTCTCTCTCTGCATTTTGCAAACCCATCCAAAACTTTTCTTCCTTTTCTCAAACTCCCTCTTCAGCTTTGCTGCTCTAGACATCTACAGTACAATGCCTCCAAGGTTCGTTGGTCATCTTCTCTGAATTGTTGTAGCAACAATTTTTTTATCACTTCTCTCTCAAAGAAAAAAAAAGAATCTTTTATCACCGCATGTGCATCTAATCCTACTGCTAGTTGGGTTAGCTGAGTGCTGCTTGCATCATATCTATTTTCATTCTTTTTTTTTCAGTTCCTATTGAGGAATTTCAATTTTATAACCTGCAGTCATTCGAGACCATTTCTGCAACTGGTATTCTACAGAGAACTAATCGACTTTTTATGGCATGGTTACTTTGACCGTTTTATAATCTTCCAAAAATAATGAATTTATCCTCCAGTTGTCAGAATTAAATTACAAGCGCCTGAAAGTGATGTACAAGAATCTTGAGAGGGTCTGGATGGAAGTAGGGCATCGTTGGTTGCAATGTCATTTTTAATGGATGGATTTCCTAAAGCTGCTGCTGCATCGTTAAGTCTGAAGAACTCAAACGGCAAGTCTACTGAACCGAACCCAGGAAGAAAGGGACATTCTTTTCTCCCCACAACAAACACTTTTTATTTCTACTTCGATTAGACTTTTTTAAAAAATTATTTTTTAAAAAAATTAATTAAATTTATAGAAAAATATAACATTTATAAGACAGTTTATTGAATATAGTATACAATATATTTTAATATTTTGATAGTATGTTTGTTTTGTGTTAAAATATTACTATATTTTTTATAAACTTAATAAAAAAGTCAAAAAGACTAATATGAAACTAAAAGAGGTAGAAGCGAGCGGCGGTTATTTGTGAAATTAAAAGTAAATAAGTAATTAGTAACTGTCGGATTGGAATTTGGTTTTTTTTCTTGTCTTAAGTAATTAGATGTTTGACAAATTTATGAGTCATAAGTTTCTTTTAAAATAAGTTTTCAAATTTTGAAACATTTGGACATTGGAACAATTGGCTATGGTTAGAACGCCTAAAAGTTTTTTAAGGCAATTTAAAGTAGTTATAATTTGTAAAATTGTACTCTCATATTGATATTAATATCTTATATTTTCGGAAACATTAGTACATTGTGAACTAGGGTTAAGGATTGGGTTAGTTGAAAGTAAATTTGGCGCTTAATTCGAAGTTGTAGTAGGATCGATATCTAAAATGTTTAAAATATTTAGTAATGCTATGTTCCAAGGTTTGGTAGTTTTGGGGTTGGCGTGATATTTTTTAGTTTACCTCATACGTATTATTTTGAAATGAAGCATTCTTATTTATCAATTACATGTTATAAATGGATAGATTGGTATGTCTTTATTTTGGTGGTTCTATGGTAGAGCAAAGTACTAGTGATAGCCATTTTGAGAGGATAACTATTAGGCAACTTGTGTTAGATGTCAAACCTAGCTTTGAGGAGATTATTTGCCATACGAAGGATGAATTGTGGTAGAGTAATGTGTCAGTAACTATGCAAAAAGATATGATATTGTAGTAGGACCCATGTCGCATAAGTATATGCTAAATTTGAATAAAGAGGTGGAGTGGCAAACTTATGTGGATATAGTGTTGGGGTCACAATTTAAGTCGCTTGAGGTGTTTTCTTCAAAAAAGGCTCATAGGGAATTCAAGGATGATTTTTTAGACCTTAATCAAAGTCCACGCGAAGAAACCCCTTTCTATTATCATGAACCGTACAACAAGGTGTTTGTGGTTGAACAAAAGGAAGAGGTTAAGAAGCCTGTGTTGATGTGGAAGGAAGAAGTGGTTTAGGAGAAATCTGTCTCTGTGTGAATTCAAGAAGTGGTTGAGGAGGATGTGGTGGTAGGAGAGAAAGTACCGATTGAGGAGTATGTGTCATGATGGCATGCCAGAGAACCAAGGGGGGAATAAGATGTGAGGTAAACTTAGTGATAGTAACATGGCTTTGTGGATACGTTGGATGCTTTGAGGTAAGATTTACACCCGCAGTGAATGTGAGGAGGCAATGATACTTAATGGATTGAACGTCGATTTGTTGGATGAGCATTCAAACGAGGAGGGGGAATACGTAGATGAGTATGCTTTTAACTCAGATAATGATCGTCTAGTAAGCAAGATGTTTGAGGAAGAAAGGAAGGTGTTTGACGAAATTGTTGGTCATAACCTCGAAATCCTTCAATTCAAGGATCTTAGCAATGCGGAACTTATAGTTGCTGACAATGACCCAGAATATGATGGATGCATCGATGCAATGGGGGAGGAACCGGTGAAAGGTTTGAAATTTTGATCACTCAAAGTTCTCAAAATTTGGCTGTAGAGGTACTCTATCTGCATGCACCATCTGTTCTATGTAAAGCACTCAAATGCATCTGTTAAGAACACGATCGCTTTCCTCAATCCAAACTACAAATGGGAGGTTTGTGAAAGAAAGAGTAGAGTTGAGAGATGGAGGATTACCAATGTAGACGAAGCTCACAAATGTTGTAGTGTGGAGGTATCAGGTAAGCACTTGCAGCTAACATCAAGGTTTATTGGTAATAGGTTGTAGCCATTCATCCTAGTCGAACCGACGATATCTCCCATGGCTATAGTCGAAGTAATAGAGTTCACATGACACTATAGTCCTTCATACAATAAAGCTTAGTGTGTTAAGCACGTGGCTATGAAGGTCATTTGAGGAGATTGGGATGAGACGTACGTTCGTTTGACTACACTTCTAAATGCCATCAAAGTAAAGAACCTGACCATGCATTACCATGTCGAGGCTTACCTAGAAAAGTCGATATTGGTAGATGGAGTCTCGAGGCATGCATTTGGACATGCTGTATAGATTTTCGGATAGTGTGTTATGGCATTTAAGCACTTAAGGCCTATGTTAGCAATTGATGGTACTTTGACCGGCAAATTCAAGAGTACCTTGCTCATAACAATTGGGATTAATGTAGGATTACAACTTTTGCCCATGGCCTTTGATATAGTAGAGGTTTTGAAAGGAGCGATTAAGCCCTAGAGGGGGTGAATAGGTGATTTAAAACTTTAAATAAAAGCAGGAGCTAAAAGCTTTATTAGAATATCATATAGGATACTCCGAACCTATTGGAATTTTTCAATAGTATATATCGGATATTCCGATATGCACAGTGACATCAAGCTTGCTCAAGCAACAGATAAAACTAGATCTAACATTATCACAAGAGAATAAGCTCAAACAACAACTAATACTTGTGGCAACAAGAAGATAAGCAAGTCAAAGATGTAATGCAAGGGTTAGAGGAAAATATCACTGTGATTCACATGAATATGTATTTCCTGAAGTTCAAATCCTTAAGCTCACAAAGAGTCGGGTATTTTCCAACCCTTTCTTCTTGAGATTGCACAAATGCACTTCTCTTTCACTAGTGGTATCTCTTTCCTTGTGGAGGTGAGAACTGGTCTTCATAAACTGCTCTTGGCACACTACACTCAAATCGATGGCTCAAGGGTGACACCTAGCCATCTAGGAGTCTTCAACCTCTAAGAATAATAGATATAGCAAGAACTCCTTGAAATTGAAAAGCTAGCTTTCAAAAGTAATCAAGAACAAACCAAGTATCAAATCTTCCAAAACAAATTCACTCACATAAGAATTAAATCGAGTAGATTTAGAGGAAAAAAATTGGAAGAGAATAGGGCTTAAAGTGAGAGAGAGTGAAGCTCAAAGCCAAGGCTCAAATTTTTGCAATGGAACCAACACACTTGCCTTAGGGGTGGGTTAACCATTGGAGGCTGAGATTTCTCATATTGAAAATTCCGATACCTATCATCAAAACTTTTGACCAGTACAAAGTTTGAATTCCAAAATAACCTCCAACACATACATCGGAAATTCTGATATGACATGTTGAAATTGTTATTTTCATCAATACAAGTGTTTCAACTCATTTCGGAAAATTCGATGTCATATTGGATATTTTGATAATTTCTTCAATAGAATCGATGGCATTCACAATGAAAATTCTAATAAGTACTAATAAAAATTCCATTATTTTTCCCAACAAAGCCATTGCAACTCATAACGTAAATTCTAATGGCACAGAATGAAAATTCTATTATTTTTCTCAACAGAACCATCTCAGTCATTTTGGAAATTTTGATGCAATGTCAGAAATTCCGATCAATTGAAAATTCCAAGACTTCAAAAGAGAATTTAAAGAAACTTTTTGCAAGAAGATTTGAGCATCAAGTTTTTAACTCTAGATTTCAAAGTGACATCCTCCTTTATAGCGTGGCTTTCCCTATGACTCAAAATCAAAGGAAATATATTTTACCATAATTTTGTCATCATTTCTTCTGCAATATAGAGGTATCGTTGAAAACCAATCACTGCACATAACGAAGGACTAATTTCTCTAGAGCGTGATCTCAAAGAATGCCATTAGTCCTTAGTAGTTGATTGTCATTAATCACCAAAATTAATAGTGTGATAGATGCACTTTTAGGTTCATCAACATGATTAGGTATTGTTTGATCGGCGCTAATAGAAAGGTATGCATAATATCTAATAAGCACTCATGCATATTGACTCCATCAACAACAACATCATAGGTCACCATCAATTTCACCATAGATGATGCATGAGGCACTAAAATGTGCTAACTTCTATAGCATGGAGGCTACCCAAGAACAGAGGAATGAGCTTGAATGTATATGTCAAATAAATGAGAAACATGTATTCCTTTCTGAGATGAACCATCTCATGGATTTGGTTGGGGAGCGATCAAATAAGTGGTTATAAGACAATATGACACTTAAGAATAAGTAGGCTAGATTGTTTGATGCTGGAGGCCGTAGATTCATCTTTATGAATAGCAATTTCACATAGAGTTTCAACAATGTCTTGAAAGACATTCTAAAACTGCTCATGACAACTATTGTGACATACATACTCACCAAGTGCAATATATGGTTCATTGATAGGCAAAAGGTTGCTACGACAGTAGTTGAGAAGAGGTACAAGTGGCCTAAGAAGATTAGGAGAGACCTTGACAAGTAGAAAATGGAAACTTTGGAGCAACAACCCACATGCTCAATTTTACTTCCATGATGTACAAAGTAACTGAGCAATGTGGAGTGAACTCAGCCAGAGTGCAATGGGATGGACGCCACTTCTGCGTGGTTGCAACAATGAACACTTATGTGCCAATACCAACTTCACCACATGCCATGGTCCTAAATGATATCTATTTGTAGACTCTGAGGTATGGATGTGGAGCCCCCCTCCCGGAATGTGTTAAAAAGCTTCAAATAGAGATTTGCAGAACACATATTCTCCAAGGTTCAAGCCGTACCTAGATCCATCTCAGTGGCCAACTGATTACTATAGGGACTATATTCTCAACAAGTCAATGATGATTGATACTCATGAAAGAAGAATGTCTAAAAGGTTCAGGAATAACATTGATGGAGGTTACTCAAGTAGCTGTTTGTCACAAAAGTCCATTGATAAGAATTATGAGTGTACCATGTTAAATTGATGTTCCTTATGCCACCAGCCAAGTCATAAGAAAACTCGATGCCCGCTTTGGGACAAATCGAAGGATCATCCCAAGAAAATGACATCGTAGTATGGAGGGAGATGATGGTGCTAGTACACATGTTCTACTTGCTTTTTTTTGTTATCATTATTAAATTGACTTGATTATTTCACTTGTCCTTTATAGATTTATTTTTGTACAAGTTGATTGATGTTTATTCTCTTTGTTGTAGGATGGCCCAGGCCTAGGTCTAGAGGTGTTCTATGAGGAGAAGCACCGGGGTTTTACGATTGCGAATAGAGGAGTTAGTTTACTTTTCTCATAGCTTTCTATTTTATGCAACTACTTTATAGTGTTTTCTTGTAGATATCATCGATAATAGATGATACTATGTTTGTTTTGCGGGTTCTCAAGACCCCTCATATTTGAGGACACACCGTACACATGTGGTTCAATAATCGATACATTCCCTTTCTACGATGGGCCAAATTACTGACATTCATCACCATGGCGCAACAGCCAATGCTCGTGTACAATGCTATAGCACTAACAACGCTTGTGGACCAGTGGAGGCCAGAGACCATACTTTCTACATGTCTAGTGGAGAGTTGATGGTGATGCTCGAGGACGTCGCCATGATATTGGCTCTTCCTATATGAGGCAACAGCAAGCACGAGTGATACCCACTTTGGAGGATAGAGGTAGCTTGCGGAGGATTATCTTGGTGTCGAGCCTCTTAAAGCTCCTGAGGGACAGAGGCAGATGAAGACCTCTGGTTTTCCACTAATGTGGCTTCGACACCTTTAACTAGTGTCTTATCGATGCAGACCATGTGATGGTTAAGCGTTACTGCGGGGTATACTTGCTCTACGTCTTTAGTAGTGTTCTTTTCCTTGACTTTGGAGGAGACATGGTCCCTTGGATGTGGCTAACTTTGCTAGTGGATTGAGATGAGGCGGGTACTTACAGCTAGGGTTCGGTTGCCCTGGCTTGGTTGTATAGATAGTTGTGTGATGCTTGACGGAGGACTGGTGATGATTCAAACCTCACTGGTTGTATTTGATTGCTACAGGTTTGTAGTGCTTTATATGTTTTAACAAACACTTCTCAAATTGCATATACTAACCAGTTTTTGATAGGTTTGGATGTGGCTTCGGCTATTGGTTGGGCAATATTTGGAGAAATCATCTCAAGTGGCCCTTTGAGGATGATGATAGGTGTCCCATGGTGGCTTTCTTATGGAAATTGGTGCCACCGCCGGTAGTAGGCCGTAAAAATATGGCTTACTAACATTACACAAACGGGTTGGACTACCTCCAACTTAAACACGTGAGTTGCTTTGTTATCTTTTTCCCATATTGTGTTTTTTTGGGCCAACTAGACTAATAGTTTTTGTTTCACATTTTAGGTGGAGTAGATGCCATACACATCACACGAGATATAGAACTTAGGAATCAACAACATGTGCCACGTAGAGTTTGAGATGAACATCCTACGGTGTCCACTAATTTTCTTTTATGCCGTGGAGTACCAACTTTGCCATTGGATGATGAGGCAGTTTGGAAAGCGTCAAAAGATTCCTCAACGATTTTTGACAATCATCGACATCCACAAATAAGCGTGGTCCACATTTGTTTCACGGATGTTTTGTTAGTTTTTAATCTTTGACACATTAGGTGTGTGCAGGACGGATCGTCAGAAGAACAAGAAGACTATGGATTGGCATGCCCACCACTTAACGCACATCAAGCTTTGGGACTTGTTTGAAGCAACCCATGTTTCGGACAGAGCAACGCACACTAAGCAAGATTTCGACACGTACTTGGCCTAGCTCATGAGGAACTACTGCCATGCTTTTCGTCTAACATGGAAAACACAAACCCTAACCATAAAACACATGATGAGGTTGGGCACTCAGCACCAATGGCCATGATGCTTTGCCGACAATATTGATAGGGTGGTCAGCGTCAAGATGGTTGGTGTGGACCTATTGAACCTCAACGCTAAGCTTGGCATTGAGCCACTTAAGTTTTTTTTGTTGCGGTTTAGTTTTAAAATAAGTTTTTAAAAGGTCAATTTGTCATTTTTTTACATCTAAACAAGGATTAATTTTCCCTATACTGTAGTCTAACAATGCCCATCCGTTATCTGAAGAAGAAACAAAACAAGTGCTCGTCAGCTGCTATTTGTCATTTCTTAAAAAAATAAAACTAAAGAAGTGTAAAATTACCACTAAATAAGTAGTTAACCGGTTTGTAACTGTCAAATTGGAATTTGTTTTTGCCATCAAAGTGAAGGCTTCCTATCTCGACTATAACGCTTTGAACTTCTTAAAAAAGTTAAAACTGGAACATTTGAGTTGAATGCTTGACAAATTGAGTTGCAAGTTTTCTTGAGTTATAAGATGACATCTCACGGTTTAATTCTTTTAATTTGAATTTTCTCGCTAAAAAATAAGTTGAATTTAATCTCATAATTTAGTTGTACATTGCACTACTACCCATTCCCTGTAACAAATTAGACTGCTGCATGCATCTACTGTAGTGTGACAATGCCCATCCGTTTTCTGAAGAAACAAATGAATGCTTAGCTGTTTGTCGTGTCTTAATCACCTTCTAGTTTTATCCAACTTTATTTCGTCAAAATTCTCAATATAAAAAAAGTCATATGTTCAATTGTTGGAATTGTTAAGCACATATGAAAAATAATTGCTAAAAAAATTATAAAGTTTTGCTTAATCCAAAAGAGAAAGAACTTCTTAACAAAACACTTCTCTAGCTACTTAAGCAATGTGTAGTGGAGAGAATTACATGAACACGTGAGCGCTCGCTCACTAGGCCTAGCTCGGACACATGCAAGGGCAAGACGATGCGCATATGTGTGAATGGTCCGGATAGGCTTAGACTTGTATGTTTCGTTTACATATTTTGAAGATCATGTAGGCATCTTGATCACACGACCTGATATCTCTATAAATACCGAGACACCGCCTTCACGTAATACACATGAAAACAATTTAGAGTTTTGTCTTATTCTCTATACTGCGCCATCGCTCATAGTCTACTTCATCCCATCTATCGGCATACACTGGCAATCATGAGAACAGGTCTTTAGAACTTTTGCCTTTGATGTCATGCATCAGGATAAGGCACTAATAAGTTTTTTTGGAAGTGCTCCACACAATTGTTTATTGTTCTTTCACAACAACTCGTCTTTCTCTACGTTCGGGTGCTACACATCATTGTTAGCATCTAGTACCATGACTTATACGGGCAGTGCTTCATGCTGCTCCACTTCCATAATAGATGAAATGAAATCGTCAGTACGTCTCATATTTCATATGTTTGATTTGTTCATATTTAGCTTTCTCATTTTCATATCTAGATGAAATGAAATGGTTCTTATCGGTAAAATAGGAACCAGAGTCTCTACACCAGCTATTTGGGGTGCTAGATACCACGCCATCAAGCAGGATGGCCCGCCCAAGTGGTAATTAATTTCAACACTATAGTAGATTCATGGTCGAAGGAAAATAGGACCTGAGTAGAGGCCGAAGCTCGCCTCTCCTCAGGGGGCTAAGCTCGAGGCATCCATGTCATCGAGCTTGTCCACTCAAAGCAACTTGGGGCACTGTCCGTGCATTTAATACAATGAGACATAGGTGGCTACTATGTCCATTCACATACAAGATTTACATTAAATGCGAAGGAGTTAAATCTACTCAGCGTTCGTCTGGGCAACAGGATGGCACCTCCGTGTCCATCATGTTTGTTTGCATGCCCTATTGCGTGCGGCTGATTAGCGAGCCCTACTATCAACAGAAGGAGACCAAGCTTACATCTCAAGCTTCTCACATCTATAAGGGGCACGTGGTGGAGTCGCATGGCATCGCCCTAAGCTGGCCCTAAGGATGACCCCAGTAGAGCCTAATGACTAGCCTATTCGATAGGAAGCAATGAGACTTTTCATACTTAATCTCTATAAATTAAGGTCTATTTACCTATAAGAAGGAACCAAGAACTTCTAGATAGGGTCTAAAACCTAAAAATCTAGCATCATCCACCCAAAGCAAAGAGAAAAACACAATAGAAGCAGGATATTACGCTTCCTCATGGCTCAAACATTTATAATTCCTTTAGCCACATTTACTAACGTAACAACCATATTTGATGTATCACCTATGCTCGCTAGGTAGAATTTATAAAGAGTTCTTTGATCCGAAGAGGAGTCTGGTCCTCGATAATTATGCTAGTCTATCTATTTAATATCATAACTTATTTATAAAATAAATTAAATCTACATGTGATTATATATTTTGATAGTATGAATCTATGGTGTATGCCTTCTTTTAAACACACAAATTTTCCTTTTCTGATTAGAATTACATCGAATTCTATAAGATCCCGCAAATTGATGATTTAAACTGCCGACCGCTAATTAATGAATCATAGTTGCAAGTGCTTATTGTATGACTAGTGACAATAGCGATGGC
The DNA here is from genome assembly GCA_030770085.1 of Oryza coarctata. Lineage (NCBI taxonomy): Eukaryota > Viridiplantae > Streptophyta > Magnoliopsida > Poales > Poaceae > Oryza > Oryza coarctata. The sequence continues at coordinate 369,389 of CM061471.1, forward strand.
TGGTACTGGGTCTTCCAACTACTAGTACAATCCTTGAACATGGTTAGTTCATATGCAGAGGAGAGGAGACAAGTCCGTTTGGTTAGTTGCCTAATAATTCCCATGATGTGTCTCTGCGGTCTAATTGCCTCATTGCCTGCGGTGACCATCTAATTATTCAAGTGCATATACACCTCTGCGTCGGTCATCTATATCTGTAGTTTTTTTTTCTGCGCCTTTAATTACATGTAACACACATACGAACACGCAACCATTATCAAGCACAGGGCGGCACGCATCTGCAAGTCATGCTTTGTTGTTTAACAAGAAAAAGGATTGAAAAAAAACTACTATAGTGAAAGTATGAACGTGAAGATGTGCTGGGGTGTACATCTAACATGTAGTACCGAATTATATTGGTTTAGATTTAACCAAAAGATAATCCATAGCAACAACAAGTTGCTAATTGTAAACTTTAGAATTTATTTTAAGCCACAAAAGAAAAGGCAATAAATATGTAATCAACTTCATCGTTTGTTATTCAACTTATCCGTCACAGTCAAAATTTAAATTTTAAAACTTAATTTTAAAATTAATCTTATGTTTTTTTATTATAGTTTATTTGTAACACTTACTTTTATATCACTAAGAATATATATATATAAACTATAAATTATTTTTAATTATTAATAAACTTTACGAATTATAATCAACTCTACGTGAAATGTGATAAAGCCCGGCTCCTGGTAGCCTAGGAGGCACATGGGCATAATTGTCAATTCGCAGCAGCAGGCCATCAGCGAGGATGAACACCTCCTCTACTTTTTTTCGCCCCCTTCTCTTCCCCTCCTTCTCGACTACTTTGTTCCTCGTTTCGGACAGGAAACATATAAAGACTTGCCATTTCGAACGCTCCGCTCCGCTCCCCCTCCTCCATTCGCCTCCCCCGATTTGAAACGCTCCTCATCTTCTCCTTCCGGACCCCAAGATCCGACCTTTGACTGCAGGTGATTCCCTTTCGATTTCAGCTCCTACTATTTCTAGGATTTTCTTTGTGAATTTGGTGTCCTTCGTTCATGTGGGCGAGCCTTTGCGGGGTGGTATTCTCAGGATTTGTTGGCGAATTTTAGAGAGGCTTTACTGGTCGGTTGCTCCATTGATTTTGCTTGCTCCCTTCCTTTCCCTTCCCTAGTCGCCTGCTTCCGCCGCATCCTCACCGCCGGTCGGTGAGCGCCCGTACTTTCGCACACCATCCTCTTTCTCATCTCTCTCCACCCATAAAGCTTGATCTCTTCTAGATCTGGAAGCTTAACCTTCTTCTCTAGTACCCCATGTCCATATGTTCGTTTCCAAAAAGGAGATTTTTTTTCTGGGAACAGGAATCCCATTTTCATATGTTGATTAGCTTGTCCGCCCCTGAATGGTTTTTCGTTAACAGCAGAGTGCCCTGTGTGTAGGCGCACGCACCGCCATGGCCACCTTCGAGCTCTACCGGAGGTCCACCATTGGCATGTGCCTCACTGAGACGCTCGACGAGATGGTCTCCAGCGGCACTCTCAGCCCGGAGCTTGCCATTCAAGTGCTTGTCCAGTTTGATAAGGTACTTACCTGCTTGCCTGCCATATCTCTTCACCTATGTATACTTTTGGAAAACGAGTTATAAATTGCTCACTTTGTTTGCTCTATGTGATTATTAGTCTATGACGGAAGCCTTGGAGAACCAAGTCAAGAGCAAGGTTTCTATCAAGGTATCTGCTCTTATCATGGAGTAGCAATGTTGCTTGGGACTGAAAGATTGTGTTGTTGTTGTTGTTGTACACACCTTGGTAAATGAAGCAAGTCTAAAATTTGTCTCTTGCATATGTTATTCCTAAAGGAACCCATTCACATCAGATACGTACCTGTCCTGCATATGCTGCTCTGAGTTCCGAGGGATATTGACACAAACTTTATAGAATTGAATGAGTAATATAACTAAGACCTATCAGCAACATAATGCACAGGCATAACTAGGCAAACCTTCCACTTATCACATATATGCTTTTATTTTTTCGGTTGCTACAAGCATATTTCCTGCTCTCTTATTTTGCAACACATCAAGTACTCCTGGATTTGCTCAGCATCCAAGCTGCTGATCTGTGTTTGGCCAAAAAAAAAAAACTTTTATGGGATAAACAAGCCTGAGAATGTCAAGACCTTTTCTTGTCAGCATAATACTCACCAAAATGAAATTATGAATAAGGATTAGTGTCAAATTCCTTCTGATACCCATATAGCTTGTTATTCTATGGCATGACAGATTTTTTTTGTTTGTTTTACCATGTTCAATTTATATTTGGACTTGGTAGAAAATTAAGGTGACAAGCTTACAATTGGGGGTAATCACGGAAATGGACTGATCAAATATATTTTTGCCCAACAATGGGTGGCTTTATTACGTTTCTTACTGTAATTTGCATTACTCCTGGCCCCTTTTATATGAACCAAAAGTCAAAAAGTACACAAAACATAGGCAACTCACACATTGTAATGGCCTCAGACCCTAACTCACATCACAATATTTCTCATGCCTCATATTAAAAACACTGATTATTTCCATAAGCCAAAACAAGAAATAAAGTAAATAAATTACCCTAGTGTATGCATATTTAGAAGGCCTTCTCTATCCGTAATAGAGTGCAAGAGAGACAAGCCGCAAATAGCGTTAGAGCTCAATAGAATTACAAACCAGTATTGACACTAGAGACCATACCAACTGTAAGGCAGTATCTCTGCTACAAACATTTTTTTTGTTCCAAGAAGCGACTTGACCACTCAATGACCTATCAATTTCCCTGTTCTCCAATCTTTGGATAGTTGAGTTCTCTGCTCCTCCAACTGTGCTCGTATGCATCAGTCCTCTGGGCTGTTTGTAGATGCAACTGGCAGCTTACCAAGTTTGGGCGAATCATTTTTATTGTGTTTATTCTTGTGCCATTAGTCACTAGATAGTTCAGCACTGTTCTTGTTATTGTATTGATGCATTTGTATATGATCCATTATCACAAAAGGTGCATCAAGAGCATTATATTACTGTACCTATGTAGTTGTATTGGTGAGCTTCGCTCCATGCTAAAAATAGTTGTGCTAAAACTGTAGCATTCAAAAATTAGTTATGGCTGGAAAGATCATGTTTATCTTGTAGATTCGACTACCTGACAACAGCTGTCCACCTGGATGAAGAACAGATCAGTCCATGACAAACTGCTGGGCTATGGCACATGTATGCACCCATGCAATTAGTCTGCAAAGCACTATCCATTTCTTCAATATAGGACTGCAAGAATTGACCTCTATTGCTGCTGGAGATTAGAAAGGAGCTAAACGCTGTCTTAGCTTCTAAATATGGGCACACCTTTACCATCCATTTCTGGTTTTGGTTTATGGAAAAAAATTTAGTTACAGCATTTATGCTACTACAAAATTGCAGATGGCATTTTGTTGGCATCTGAACTTTCGTAGATCTGCAACTTGCCCCTTCTTAGTTGTTTCAGCCTTTCCAAATTTAGCAGTACACTCGATCCTCATGATCCAACCATGGCCATCAATTTTCAATTTTTAACTCTGAACACTCTAAATCAATCTCCCATCAGCTGGCGCCTGTTCAAGCTTCTAAGACATTGTTTACATGCACAAAGGACATTGCATGTTCTGATTTTCATTTTTACCTGTAAAATGTTCGCGTAGCCATTTTGTATGTTTAGCCTAAAAATGTTTTAAGCATAGTTAATTACGAGCTCACTTGTTTTGGTGTTTTACCTGATAATGTCCAGTGTATGAAGACATGTGATAATTCCTATTTCCAGACACTCTTGCAGCTGTAACTGTGTGAGATTAAGAGATCCATCTTTTGATAAATCCACACTTTTTTTCCAAAGAAGTGTTTATCCCACACACTGTATTAGGAAGGAATCATCTCTACAATCTGGCATTTACCTTGGTATGTGGTGCTTGAGATGTGACTTTGTTTTGTTTTTGACAAAAGGGCAGGAGAACTGGCATTCCATTAGCCATTAGCTAAGAAATGTACATGGTTTTATCAGTCATAAACCGGACTTTACTATTTTAGAATCATGAACTAGAGTTTTCACTAATGGAAGTTTTACTATTTTAAAAGTCATGAACTGGAGTTTTGATTAATCTCTGTTTTTTCTTTTCTTTTTAACTTGCTGCCCTGCTGAGAATATGAACTTTTCCAAAGCACGTCCAGAAATTTTCTGTTCTAGTTACATGAATTTAAGCCTCTTGTCTGTTTGGACACAGTGTTGAATAGTCCTGTATTTGATGGATTTATTTTGTTTAATAAGTTTTCTGATACAGGCTAACTCTTTGACCCTGTATTTCAGATATTTTGTAACTGCGCTGTGTATGTTCTTTTCTCAGGGCCACCTGCACACTTATAGGTTCTGTGACAACGTATGGACATTCATCTTGACTGAAGCACAATTCAAGAACGAGGAGACTACAGAACAAGTTGGCAAGGTGAAGATTGTGGCCTGTGATTCCAAACTACTCAGCCAATAAATTGATTACTGCGAGATCAGGGTTTGCCTGGTATTGTGAGTCTCTTTTCTGCTAGACCTGGCTCTGCCTGAAGTGTACTGTACCACCACATTGTTTCTTTCATAATCAATGTGTGTCTATACAATCTTATGTGCTACCAGAGTATATCACAGCAGCACCTGTTTCAATTTGTATGCCTATGTAATTTTTATGCTACTTCTGTGTTGATAACGTGATATAAATGACTAAACGAGTAGTAGTAGAAATTGTGCGGAGTCACCCTCCCCCTTCCTCATCTCTGAAACCTTTTGGTTCTGTATGACTCTTTGTTCAACTCATCCATACATCGTACTAGTATGTAACAGAATACCTTCCTAGCTGTTGTTTTTGGATGTTATGTTAATGGTACCTTTACTTTCTGTCCGGAGAGGTACCAATGTGTTTTCTTTGGGCATGTATCATTTCTTGCGAAAATCAACCCTACCAACATTTGGTAACATTTGGCAAGACAATGCCAAAGATTTGCTAGAGTTGGAAGTGCAACAAACCAAACATGCATGATCTTCAGAAAATCATGAGGTATGTTTGCTGCTTTGTTTTACCTGCTTTTTAATTTCAAGATTCAGATTATGGTTTAGATTTCAATTGGATTGAGGTTCTGAGCCACTGGTTACCATGGGTGAATGATACTACCCTGCTACCCAGTTGAGGCTCACATTCAGAAAAGTTCTCATAAACTTTGCAGACCTGGATGGTTTTTGTTCCTCACCAGTTGTCTTGATATAATACTTATTAGAGATGAATTGAGTCAGCCCTTGGTCATAAACATGCATGCGGGGCAGAATTCTCTGAGCATAATCCTTGTCAGTACAAAGTAAGTATAATCCTCTGAGACAGTTTGGTGCCAATTGCAAGGTTTCATCAGGAAGAGATAAATTAAGAGTGTAGAACTAGAAGAGCCACCTGTCGGAACTTGTCTCAGAAAGTTGCAAAATATCTTGCTATTACTAAGTACTAGTACTACTAGTACCAAGGTACTACCAGTAACAACAATCCTAGAGGCCAGCAGGGAATCAATCAGGTCAGCTCAGCATTGCACAGCTGAGGTTGATCAGCAATAGCATGCACAAACCAACATGGAAAAAGCAATGCACAAGCCAGCATAAAAAGACAACCAGATGGATCTGCCTTCAAGAAATGAGGATGAGAGAAAAAAAAATATGAACATGACTTTTACTCTCTTTTTTCTTACTATTCTCTACGTTTTAAAATATAGCTGGTGTCTAATTCAGTACTAAGGTCTAGTTTTTTTTATTAACATATATATTAAGATATATATTTTATCATGGTTTTCGTTAACACGTTTTTTAAGCTACTAAATGTTTTGTATAAATTTTTTTATAGAAATTGGTTTAAAATATTAAATAAATTTATTTTTAAGTTTATAATAATAAAAACTCAATTAATCATACATTATATGTGTACTTAATGTTATTCTTTTAGTAGAAATGAAAGGAATATAGGTTGATAGTATTATTTTTTGCAGGGCAGAGAAAGGTGGCATCTAACTTGACCGCCAATCCAAAGGTCTTCACGTATCGATATTGCAGTGCGACACAACACTGCAACTCTCTGCAATGCACCACTCCTTCACACAAAGCTGGGCACATGAACATCACTCACACCACTGCCATTGATGAGTGACTGCTGAGTGGACACACACACTGTAGAATCAGAGAACCCTATCTGAGAATGGCTGTCTATCTGTCTGCTTTTTGAGGATGCAAGGCGTGGCCAGAGAGAGGACCTACACTCTACAGTGAAGGAATGGCGATGGCAACTCCACGAACTCCACAAGACACCTTTCAGCTTTCATTGCTACCACACGCTACTCCAGGCATGCTGCCGTAGTGTGCTGTGCTGACCATCAAAGATTCTGTCACACACTTCACGGAGAACGGGGTGAGAAGGGTGGTGGTGTTCAGTGTAACTTCTCTTCTTCAGAGTTCAGTTCACCGGATTACCGGAACACAGTCTCCAGTTCTGCAATGGTACTCCAATCAATGTTGCATTCATTCTAGTAGTACATTTATCTACAAAAGTTACATCTGATAGATAAAGATTGTTACTACTAGTGGCACAATCTGTGTACTGTAGTTCTGAACAGGGTTTTGTGATTATTTATTACACTTACTAATGGTAAATTTCTCCTCTTATATTACTGAACTTCAACTAATACGTGACAATTGACGTGTACTCCCTACTCTTTGTCCTAAAATATAACTAGTCCAGATTTATAGATTATTATTCGGACTTTAGATTTATAGATAAAGATAACTATATTTTAGAACAGAGTAGTAGTAAAAAAATGTATAGATAAGTTAGTGAGAGAATATACATAAAAGGTGTAAGTATTTGTTTTGGCTTTGTTGCTGCTGCTTTTCCATTAGACTTGGCTTCCAAGTTTCCGAAAAGGTTTATCCACAAGGGATAAAAGGCAACTAGAAAAGGAGAAAAATAAAACATTTAAAGTAAGACGCAAGTCAGACTGGCTGGTCACAAAGAACAGTAGGCTAATCAACAACGACCCTCAGCTTGACTGTTCCTTTTCCTTGAACTAATTAGCAGCACAAGTTGCAATGTTAGTTTATCTACATTCCACATGCCCCAATGATCTCTACACCGTTTTTATTGTTTCTGCTGGAGTTCCGTACAGTGCATTGTGTTTTGCTAGTGATAGCTGACAAAAGATGAAAGTGCCTTGATCAGGCCTCAGCATGTTTGTGTAATCCAAAGTAGTACTGTAAATTAAGCCTCTATGTTGACCCCACATGTTTGTGTAATCCAAAGTAGAGCACTCTCAGTGACCTTTGGATGAGAGCAAGATGCATGAGAGAAACCTATCTTAATCTCTATCTGACTCTTCAAATTGCTGGCAAATGTAGATGATTGCTGTATTGTAGTACTATTATATTAGTTTCATTAACACATGGAGATACTTCTCTGCATATATTAAAGACAGCTTCCATGTGAGGTTAGCTCATGAGAATGTGCAGTGGTGTGTGTGTCTTGCTTAATTCCTGAGGAAAAGTAGAAATGCCTCTCCCCTCACCAAACTATCCACATTATTTTGCCTTTTTACCAGCCTTTTATTTTCACTTTGCCTTTTGAGATGCACACTGAAATATTCCTGCAGCTAAAAGGGCTAGTCTTCTTGAAGTCCTGAGCATCAGCCACATATAAATACACAGGAAGAGCCAGGAGCAACAATGCTTTTCCAACTCCTCTCTTCTCCTGCATTTGTTATTGTGGAGGTAAACAAGAGGAGGATAGTTAAGATAAGAGTACTCCAGTAGTAGTGAGCAGTGTCAGGTGAGAGAGATGGAAGTGGAGGCTCACCATGGCTTCCTACCACCAGCAGCAGGGAGGCAGCACCTTTATGGCCATCCTCGCTATCAACTTTCAGGTCTCTACATGCTGGTCACTTTGATCTCTTCTTGGTTGGTGGTTGAATGTTCTTTTGCTTGCCTGCATGTCTTATTTAGTGATCTTTATTTTGCTGTCCCAAGGAAATTTTGGTTCTTGCTGGAGCCATTGAGCTCCTTGAGTGCTTCTTACATGGTTGGGTATTCAGTTCAGTTCTTGTAGTGTTTTCTCTGGTCAGATTTCCTCTTTTTTTCATGTTTGTCTCCTGGTTATTGATTTCTTGACAACTGGCCTCCTCTCTTGCATTCTCTTATTATCAACAGAATCAGAAATTTTTGGGAGGTTTTTGTGGCGAGAAATTCTCCTGGTGTTTGTCTTCTTTTCCATTGGAATTAATTCAGGATTCCTTTCAGAAAAAAATAATAGAGGATCATTGTAAGCATTTTCATGTGGTTTTCACAGGTTTAATCTATTTTGTGACTGGAAATCGAAAGGTTTGCAGTGTGGATCACATGAGACTGAGAGAGGTATTGTTGGTGTGAAGTGTGAACTTACTACCATGGTCAAAAATAGGCGACACAATGTCACACAAAAAGTTCAGAAAGGGAACCTTTCACTGTTGCTTGGAATTTATATCCATTGTGAGCTTCATTTTTTTAAAGAAAATCTTTTCGGTTTGTTTTTTTTTGTTTCACATGCACTCTGAAATTTCAGACGTGGGAGAAAAAAACTGCAATTGTGAATTTGCTGGTTAAAAATTCTCCTTATTTCAGGAGATGATGAGTGGTTGGAGTACATCCCTTGCCCCTTCTGCTACATTGAGGTGGAGGTTCCCTTCCTTTTTGACCATCTCCAGGAGGAGCATTGCTTTGACATTAAAAATGCTGTAAGAAGAACACACCTGGTTTTCCTTTTCCTTTTACTTCTCTTCTTGCTGCAAATGCATTTCCATGTGCTCGTTGATGCATCTCTGAATTTTGATGAATCAAGCTTCAGTGTTAACTTCAGTAAAAATTAACAAGGAAAAAACTTAACCTTGTGCCAGTACTGTGATCCATTTATCAGACTGCACAGTGTAGGACTAGTAAACTACATACAAGTTGTTCACTGTAGTTGTGAACTTGTAGATAGTCATCACCTTTGTTCAGTCTAATGGTGAACAGTCAGTAAGCAAAAATATTCTCCACAAGTTTTACTGTAGATTGTGTTTCTTGTCATACCGTTGGGATCAGTCCCTCTATGATGATGATCTGATTGAATGACTTTCCTCCAGGTGTGTCCAATCTGCGCCAACAACCTTGACAAGGACACTGATGAACATTTCAGGGTTCAGCACTCACATCTACTCAAGGTACTCACTGTGACTTCACTGCTACTAGTGCCAATGAGTAGGCATTGCAAACCACATTGGAATTCCTGTAAATCTACTATTACTAGTAGCTCATTACCATTTGGCATTTTGATCATGATCCACAGAGGAGGAAGTCTTCTTCTTGCAAGTCAAGATCAGGAGCAGCAGCAGCAGCTGACAAGGGATCATATGAAGAAGACTCCTACTTTGAAGCACCCTCCTCACACTGCATGGGCAGGCCGGCTCCTGATTCCTCTCCTAACCCTCTTCTCTCCCAGTTCATCTGCTGCAGCATTGCGCCTCCGATCGAGGGCCATGCTTCATCTTCCTCAGATGATCAAAGGTAAGAAGAATTGTGCAGTTAACACCTGCTGTTGTTGGAGCAACCTGAAATTTGGCAGGAATGATTCTGAATTTGAACAAATGCAAAATCTTGATGCTTGCAGGAGAGAGCAGGGTGTGATGGATGATGCATCAAAGCATGAGCTTGAGAAGAGATTGCAGAGAATCGAGTTCGTGAAGCAGATGCTGATGACAACAATTGCTTATTAGAAGGCTGTTTATCTAGGGTTCACTTCGTCAGTTGGCTAGGCTTTTCAGGATTTGGGACAAGTGCAGAATGATGTGCCATTTATGCTGCCTGACTGACCATTGGCACATGTATACCTACAATGTTTGGATATCTATATAATCAAACGTAATCCTTTCACGTTAACCTTAGTTATTATGGTATGATGAGAAACAGGTTATCTATCCTTTGTTGGGCTTCACACTTTAGCAGTAAACTTTTTGGTGCATAAAAAATATACTTACAGACATGAGACTGGAAACTGTCTCGACAAAGACGAGCTACTAGTACATTGCAGAAGGAAACGAAAACAATCAAGTATAACCACATTCTATTTCATCATAATGTTGACAATGTTCCACTTCAAAATTTAGGCTGGATGGCTAAATCAAGTAGGCACCATTGCAATACATAAAACTGCAACAGCCATATAGTGTTCATGGATTCAAAAATGAATTCTTTGACCCAAGGAGACCCCAAAGTCAATTAGTCCGAGATGTCAGATTAGGTGTTGATGTCTAGATTGGGCATTACTGTGTGTTCGAGAGAGCTACATAGGCTGAAAAATCTCTCGTCATCCCGATATGTTTTTTTTATAAAACTACTTTAAAAATCATATTAATCTATTTTTTAGCTTAAAATAATTAATACTTAATTGGCTCACATTGTTTTACATATCTTTTTAATTTTATTGTTTACTTTTCTCATAACACACCGTGAAATGAGAAAAAGATATAATATTAGCACATAATTAATTAAGTATTAAATAGTTTAAGCTATTAAAAACTTTTCTATAATTTTTTTAAAAAAATACACCATTTATTAATTCGAAAAGCCTGTGCATGGAAATCGAGATATTTTTCTCTCTTTCTCACTCACTCAAACACGACCTAAGCTCATTCACTCAAGCGCATCCTAAGGAAGATTGGAAGAAAGCAATTGTTCCATAAGCCCTGAAAATGAACCCACCCATGGTGGTTCTTGGCTGTAATCTTGCCAAAGGGAATGGTGAGTTATCATAAATATTCCATTGTAATTTGTTCCTCCAGCTCAGCGAAACTCCAAGCATCATTGACTGAATAGTCACCTGCGAAGTGAGCATAACACTAAAAAATGTGATAACTGACCTGGACCAAAGAAAATTATGTGGCTTAAAAATCTGTACGAATAACTTTCATATACGATTCACCCTGGGGAACGAGTTTTTCAAATTACACTAAAATTAATCGACCATCATGCAGATACCAGTCAAAATTCACAAGGTCTCTCCGCAAGGCAGTAAAATGAGCACGGCTGCAGGCAAAGATAAATATCTGATTTAGTCACCACAATGTAAAGGAGATGGAAAGTTGGAAACGTCCAATGACAGAAACTCAAATGGAAAAGAAAAAAGGATAAGTATTGGAAGTCAACTGAAAAGATAAGTGGGTATTTAACTGTATGTACTAAAAATAAGAAAAGAAGGCAGCACTTGGTTCATGATGGAACCAGTACCAGAAACTAGTCGACCACAATGCAATAGCTTAATTCAAAAATATCTTCCCATGGTTCAATGGCATGCAAATACTTGTAGCAAATGAAATCCTGTTGTCTTCAGAGGGGCTAAAGTAATTTTCTAGCCTAATATGATGATATCACAATCTTAGAAACCTATAAAGGAGATTGGTTATTCTGCACGTTTAAACAGTCGAACTGTATTATATTTATGTATAGATCAACCCATTCATTGCAGAACTGCCTGAAGCAGAAACACCAAAAAACATGAAAACAAAGGCATCAGGACAGAGTACACGAATAATAAGCAGACCTTCCAAGCACTTTCCCCAAATCTGCACACAGGGATCGACTATATGTTCCTTTTGAGCAAGTAACTTGAAATATCAAACAAAAGTCATGTCAAGTAGTCTTGGAACAGTATTAACCAAGTGCATATAGATCTTGTACTCAAGGAAGTCAAAGGTAAAAAAAAGAGGGGGGGGGGGGTGGAAGAATGCCTGTCTTCTAAACTGTGCTCAATATCAAACTGGTATATTGATAATTGCCTTGGTGAAAGTTCTACTGTTTCACCCCTCCTTGCTTTGTCATACAATTTTTCACCACCAACCTTATATCTATTTAGTTAATTGCAGTTCTATGTTGATGAGCATAAGCTGGAGGAAATTTTTTCCTCCGAACAGATTGATAATGGTTAAATCCAGTATGTATTGCTATAGCCACACAGTTTACTACTATTCTACCAACTGCTATGCAGCATCTTCTTGTGGAACCTAAAGTATGAGGTAAATTTGATCCATGCCATTATAACTTTGTCGTATTGAAGAAATATCATTACTATTTGTAAAACCTATTGCGTGCTACTGAATTATCCTAAAATTTGTACCATTGTTGTCAAGATTTCTGTCATCTTCTTCCCCAAACCCATTCCATCCAGATCTCACCGGAACATCTCATCATCTTCTATCATCTTCTTCTTTAAGCCTGACGAGCAGCAGTAGGAGCATCTTGTGGCGGGCAAACTCGTTGGCAAGGCATGGGTCGGCAGCCTCGATGAGCCGGTCCTTGCCGTGTTGGGGCGCATCGCCGGATGCTAATAGTTTGGGTTCACGCAGCTTATCCCGACAAGCAGCAGCCGCATTTGCAGTCGTTCTTGGAGCTCTTCTGCCGCCGGTGAGATCTCTCCTCGGACGCCATGTGGAGGTGGAAGCGCTTCGTTTCTTGGGCTCGTCCTGACCCCGGCGGCAAGGCCACATGGTGCTGGTTCACTGTAATTACTCGCATTACAGGAACTGGCATGTTTCAGACGTCAGCATGGTCCTGCCGCCTGCTGCTTCAAGCGCAGCTCCATGGCGCCAGCGGACAGATCTAGCTCCATTTGTGAAAAAGATGAACAAGAGAAAGGAGGTCCATTTGCCAAGAAGATGAAGAAGAGAAAGGAGGGGTGAAGAAAGAAGATAAGGGTAATTTTGAACTAAAGTTATAGGAATTAACAAGGGTAGAATGTAGCAAAGAAACAATTAGATATAACTTAATTAACTATTATTGAGCATTAGCCAATAGTACAACAATAATAGCAATAATAAAATATTTTAGTCTCTAACAAGTTAAAATAGGTTAGAGTTAAAACCTAACATGAGTCTTAAATCATAATTAAGATATATCGATAGTTGTTTTTTAAGTATTTATATTTAAATATAGGTCTTTAGGTATATTATAAGTCTTTTTTTATTGTCTCTTTTTATATTAATTTTGATCTTTTTCTATCACTTTTCATAATATTATCTTGATTTAAGATTTTACAATATACTGGTGTCTCTAATTATTTCCTTTGGACATGGCTAAATCAACTCAACTGATATTGAACAATATTTTCTTTAATTGGTACTATCCCTAACCGATCACGTAAATTATCGTTTCGAACTTGATCCATTCTTGTATAAGCACAAATCTAATGTAATATACGTATTTCTATAATACTTAGCTATTAAATATGTTATATTTTATGCCAACATTCTATCCTATACAGTATAACAGGTCTAATCGTCGTTTTATAAAATTTGTTTTTTAGCTTCTATTATATCTTTTTATCATAGAGGATACCAGATACTTGGCGTAGCTTCATCCACTCTATTTTGATTATATGACTAACATCTACATTAATATCTTCATCCATCTGTAGTATCGATCTTAGATATCAAAAGATATACTTCTTAGGCATTACTTGACCTCATAAACTTACATATCTCTTCTCGTGTGTAATGGTACCAAAAAGTTACACCTTAAGTATTCAGTCTTAGCTCACTATATAATATTTCTTGGTATCTTGTCATAGGCCTTTTCTAAGTCAATAAAAATCATATATAGGTATTTTTGCTCTCTAAACCACCCTATAACTTATCTCATTAAGAAAATTGCTTCTATGGTTAATCTTTCGGGCATAAAACCAAATTGGTTCATAGAGATTTGTATCGTTCCTCTCAAACGGTGTTCGATAATTCTCTCATAGCTTCATAGTGTGGCTCATCAACTTAATTCTTTGGTAATTAGTATAACTTTAGATATTTTCCTTATTTTTATAGATTGGTACCAATATACTTTTTCTCTATTTTCTCGGGCATCGTGTTCGATTAAAAAATATTGTTGAACAACTTGGTTAGCTACACTATAGCTATATCCCCGAAACAACTCCACACCTTGATTAAAATACTATCAGGGCCCATCGCCTTACCCCCTTTCATCCTTTTCAAAGTTTCTCTGAACTCAGATTCTTGGATTCTCTGCACAAAGCACCTATTGATGTCATCCGACGAATCGTCCAACTGAATGGTGATATCATCGTTCCCACCATTGAACAAATTGTCAAAATACTCTTACCATCTATGTTTAATTTCATCCTCTATCACCAAGAGCTACTCTCTCTTATCCTTAATATACTTAACTTGGTTAAAGTCGCTTGTCTTCTTATCGTAAGCACTAGCTATTCTATAGATACCATTCCCTTCTTTTTTTACTCAAACGTTGATAAACATCCTTGAAAGCCCGCTCATTTGCCTCACTCACAGCTCGTTTTGAGATCTTCTTTGTCATCTTGTACTTTTCCATATTGTCCTCACTTCTATCATGGTGCAATCATTTATAACATTATTTCTTCTCTCTAATAGCTTTTTGCATGTCTCCGTTCTACCACCAAGTGTCTTTAGTTTCGCATCCACTCTCTTTGGTCACTCTAAACACCTCTGAAGCAATCTTTCAAATACATGTTGTCATCTTCTCCTACATGTTATCTATATCGTCTTCTTTCTTCTAAAAACCCTCTTCGATAACCCTTTTCTTGAAAACATTTGATGTCTCCTTTTCCAACTTTTACCACTTGATTCTTGCAATTTTGAAAGCGGAAGTCAGCCACCACTAGGCTATGTTGAGAAACTATACATTCTCTAGGTATCACTTTATAAGACACACATGTTTGTTTATTTTCTTTTCTTATAAAGACAAAGTCAATCTAGTTAGAGTATTGGTCGCTACTAAAAGTCACTAAATGAGATTGTCTCTTTCTAAAGAAAGTGTTGGTTATCATCAGATTAAAAGCTATAGCAAAGTTCAAGACTTCATTTCCCTCCTGATTTCTACCACCGTACCCAAAACTTCTATGTGTCACGTTAAAACCTATACCTATTGAACTTATATAGCCATTAAGATCCCTCGTATAAAAAGTTTCTCGCTACTAGATGCAACTCTAACCAAGCCATCTATGTTTTTCTAGAAATGTATCTTAGTACTCTCATCCTGGTCTACTTAAGGGATATACGCTAAGTTTAAAATTATATCACTAATGATAAGTTTAACTAATATGATCATATCCCCTTGCCTTCTAATCTCTACCATACCATTCTTAAGACTCTTATCAATCAGAATTCTTACTCTATTTCTATTTAATGCTATCTTTATGTACCAGATTTTGAAGCCAGTATTATCCACCTCCTTCGTCTTCTAATCCTTCCATTTAGTCTCTTAAACGTATAAAATATTTACACGTCTCCTAACTGCTGTCTTGACTAGCTCTCTTAACTTACCCATAAGAGATCCTACATTCCAGCTACATAAACGGATACTAGTTGGTTCGACTAGTTTTCTTACCTTTCAGATCCGTCGAGTCAAGTGTAAAGACCCTTGCGTATTTTTTACCACACCTGAGCATCGATATAACGCGTTACTAAGGATGCGACGACTCGATGCTTGCTCACTTGACACCATACCCAAATCACGACATGGTGTATCACGGAGGTGATGACCCAACACTTACCCATTTAACATCATATCCGGATTCCAATATAGTGTGTCGCTAAGATGATTATGCTCTAACGGGATTTTCTTAGGTTTCATCTCCATAAGAATTGCTAAATTCTTACGTTGGTTCGTTAAACCTAATACAACTCTCTTTCTTTAATAAGCCTTGGAACCTGCTATAGGCACCATAATACTGATGGAGTTAGCATCAACCAATAAGCTGTAAAAAACAAAATATGTAATTTACATCAAACTGTTTATAGCAATAGATATTGCCAACAAGATCCAAAGGATCAACAAATTCTTATGGATTTGATCCCCACATTGAGAATGAGAAGTTGGCCATATACAGTTGAAAAGTTAAACAAGGGTATGTCAGGATAGAATCTTTCCACACTTCCAACTTTATTAAGCAAGATTGACCAAACCAACAAAAACGTATTAATTGTGTACTTAATATGTTGCCATACTGTATTAATTCCTTGCATATCATAGTTAAAAGTAAACCCGATTAAAAGCTCCTTACAGAAGTATATTCAGTAGGTCATTTTATCACAAAAGAAGATACATACTGGTGAATCTGCATCCCAGGTTGATGTAGCTTCTCCAAGTCGGAAAACACTGCTATAACCTTTAACCATTCCTTGGTATCTTCATAAGCATGCGAACATTCACTCAGGAAACAGGTTTCGAGAATGCCAGAACAGGAGGTATTACTGCAGATGGCAAATTCTAACGTTCTAGGAGCGCTTGAAATTTTCTCTCAAATGAGAACTTAAAATAAGATAAGCCACAGGAAATTATCCTAGGCAATCTGACAAAATAGCTTTTCATGAGAATATCGGAGTACCTATCAACCACTTTAGTTGCTTTACCCACACAAACAATCAACAATCCAGTCGCCACTGGATCCAGAGTACCAGCATGCTCGACCTGCCATCATATATTCAATAAACATGTATGTTGAGCAAAGGTCTAAAATCACAGTATTATATCACGAAAATCCCAAAATCATCTTTTGCACATTCACTAATCGCCACAGCTTTCCACAGACAGTAAATGAAGTCCATCCTGGTTTAGTAGAGAGGCATGTTCAGTTCAATAAACATGAGCAGGGCAGCTTATAGCAATATCCCCAAGTTAATCCTAATATCTTCTACATAGTTATTAATCATCTTTCTTGTGAGAAAATTGATAAACAAGGCTGCTAGTAGGAACTAATCCAAAAATCCACGTATACTGCTCATACTCATAAATGAATTATCAGCTCAAAATGCCCATTCTAACATACATAAAAGCAACAAAGCTAGCCCTCCAGAATAATCTCACCATGAAATCATCTCATAAACAAGAAATGTACGAATGTACCATATCCATCTATCCACCACTTTAAACAAAGGTTGAAGATGAGCATTAGTGCCGCCGCACAAATCACCCAAGCCTGCTACCATGTTGAACTGGTGATCTGCACTGCACAAATATAGCTCAAGGCTTATAAGGCTTAGGCAGTACTACCTATTTGCTGATCATTTAGCACGAATAACTGCAATGCTGCACACAAGCTTGAAATGGCGTTAATAGCTAAAATTCTAAGTTGACACACCAGAACCAAGCTCTGATGCAGGTCAAGTAATCGTAGTCAAGCAATATCTTGAAATGACCATAAGATTGTTCATCAAGCGAGGTGAAAAGGCGTCACCTTTGGGCTTGTCGATGAGCACGACGGTCCCAGTCGGGCCGTTCCACCTTGGCGGCAGCTCCGTCCTCCAGCTTACGAGATGCGGCTGTGGCCATTCCTCCACCTCGCGCCTCACCTGCGGAGGCTCCGGTTCCTTCTTCGCCTTCGCGTCGTCTTGGCCGGGGTCTTTCTTCAAGGACCTGAAGAAGTCCTCCACTTTCCTCTCCAACACCTCCCCTCTATCGTCGTCATCCTTCTTCTTCACCTCCGCCTCGTCATCCATGTTATCGTCGTCGAAAGGCCCTTGTCGGCGTCGTCGGCGGGTGCGAAAGCGTTGTCGAGGGATTGGTTCGGGAAGTACTTTTTCTCGAGGCGGTAGAGCATGCGGTAGTGCTTGTCCTTCTCCCAGGGGAGCACGAACGCGTCGTGGAAGTAGAGCGCCTCCTCCCGCGCGTGCAGCCGAGGGAAGTCCACCACCTCCGGCTTCAGCTCCACGGACTCCGACGACGACGACGAGGGCTTGGCGTTGGAGGCGTCGGGTTCGGGGAGGAGGCGGATGAGGCGATTGGCGCGGTCGAGCTGCGGCGGGGCGGACGGCTGCTCGTCGCCGGTCAGCGTGGGCTGGTGGTGGTCGTCGGCGGCGGCGGATTTGGGCGGCTTGGGGTAGGAGGAGCGGTAGAGGATGAGGTCGTAGTCGAGCGGGCAGGGGGTGGCCCTCAGAGAGAGGAATCGTCGGGGGAGATGGAACGGCGGCGGCGGCGGCGAGTCCTTCTTCCCGACTGACTCATCGGGCAGCGACGGCGAGGAGGGGATCCAACGGCGATCAGGGTGGACACGCACGCGTTCACGCAATTTTGCAGAATAGTTCCTGCTTAAGATCCGAAAAGTTTTGCAGTATAGTCCCTGTTTCGGATCAAATAACATTTGAAACTTCCAGAATTTGAACGATCAAATACCAACTCATTTGGAATGAATATCAGAAACTCCATGTAATTTACACCACTTTATGTTTATTTTTCAGAGCTTTTTCTTTGTCATATTGCACTCTCTCGCTGAATCATGTGTTCATGTCTCAATAAAATGGCAAGCATTTAACAATGACAACTCAAACAATCTTACCACCACAAAAACAAAATAATCGATTTATAGCTGCTATGTACTCCACATCCTACTCATGATGTCCTCCCTCGTGTATGTATGCTCTACACGAATGATATGATCATCACCATCCAATCCACACTCTATCTGACCACCTACACACACTCATCACCATCATCTCTAGCCTGTACAGCAGGTAAAAACATTAGAATCATCATTCAGAGGCTGAGATGGGAGTGAAGAAGAAGAAGAATCAGCATCCAATCCACACTGATCATCCTCATCTCTAGTCTGTACAGCCGGTAAAAACATCAGAATTATTCAGAGCCAGAGATGGGAGTGAAGAAGAAGAATAAGCAGTCTTCAGCCTATCTCTAGACCAATGTGGAGTTTGGAGGGGTGATGCCCATCATCTTGTAGTACGCCATCTCTGCCTCTGCCATTCTTGTCTGAAACATGCCCCATTCCTTCCTGCACCGTGCCCTCACCTGAAAGAACCAACGAACAAACATCTGATGGTTACAAAAGGGGGAGTCGCAATTCTAGTTTGTTCATGTGTGCGCAAAATTTTGAAGACACTTACCCCTTCCCATGCTGGTTTTCCATTCTCTGACTTGCCCTGTTAATTGTTTAGGCAATACAAATGCAAAAAGGTACCAAATGAGCATAATTTAGTTATGCAAATTGCAAACACTTGGTTGACAAAAACAAAAGGAGTCTCATTTACCTGGTTCCCGAGAGAAGGAACCACTTGGTGAACAATCCACTGTGAATCAACAACCCCAATTTTTTCGTGAGCAGGCTGAAATGAACAAAGCATTAGGTGGGCATATTCAGAAGGACAGTCCGCTAGGCTGGTGAAATTTAACAGCCAAAAGATAATTATACCTCCACACATTTCCTGAGAGCAAAATCAAGGCCCCATCCATGAACCAAGTCATTCTGCAGAGGAAAGCAACACAATCGAATAAATGAAAAAAATGCACAGCCAGAAAATACTAATTGAACTTAGTATGAAATACAAACCTGAATCATATGCCATAGACATCTCCATGCATCTCTAGAGAAGACTGGAGCCATTATTTCAACAAAGCTGTACAAAAGCAAGATACATTACTTAGCCTCTCTGCAATGAATAGTATTTGGCAGTCATATATATATGACTTGTGCTGTAAACAAAACTCAGGAAAGAGGGAAATGATCACATACGCAGCACAAGGTGGAAGATGAGGGTCAGAACACCAGCCTGGCCTCTCCTCTGTAACCCTATGACAAAAAAGATGGCATCTTGAGTTGCTAGGTTCCAAAAAAGTAGTAGTATTAACAGAACAGTGGGTTTCTGCTAACTTGAAAACATCTATTTCAGAGCAGAACATTTTTACTCACTTGTGGACCTCGCGGTCACCTCTTCTTTTTGTCATCTGCCACGTTAATCCCCGATCAGGCTCTAAACCAGGTTGAGAGATCTCCAGACGGTATTTCTTGACAAGTTTGATGTATCTATCATATACACCAACAGACATATGTTAGTGCGGCGTGCCATCATATCAAGAAGTGTTCAACTGAAACATCAAGAGCAAAAGCATACTCCTCTGCATTGAAATGCTCCACCCCAAGGTCCTCATCCCAGATAAATATGTACTCATAAGCTGCCACAATATCAGGGTGCAGGAATCTTTTGGCATACCACCTACATGTGTGTGCATAAATAAATCTTTAGAAGATATCCTTCAAAATTGAACACCTGAGAGAATGGCAATAACATCAGAGCACAGTAGCAGACCACTTAGTTTGTTTCCTGGCACTAATATGGATGGCCCGTTTCGACCACTCAAACTCATCCCACTCACTCACTCGACCATCATAATGGAATAACAGAATAGCAAAATTGTCAGAGAACTGCAGAACAGAACAATAAAATGATCAGGCCCTGTGAGTTAATGAAATGGGATATAGACTGGAAAGCAAATTAAACAAACTGGGCGATGGCAGCATTTTAGTTGTTAAGCAAATTAAAGTTCCAACAACATTACCTTCTTCACTGCTCTGTTGATATTTTCTTTCTGTGCATATCCAACTGTGAAAGTAACAAGGTACTTTGGTTTGAAGGGCAGGTCCTACATATGCAAAATCATAATATCAGCATGCCAACCAACAGACTTGGAAAACTACAGAATTTAGGTCTTCTATTTTGAATTATTTGAAAACCAGGACATATAACATTAACGTTTCTTACTTAATCAGAACCTGATGAACAGAAAGAGAGACATGATAATAATAGATAAAAATAATTTCTCAATAGCAGGACATATTAGGCGAAGTAAAATAAAACCATTGAAAAAGGATTAAGGAGTATATGCTTGATAAAAGTAAGAATAAATAACAAACAAACATAAGATTCCAGAATTCCAAATATTTTTGGCAATGAAATGATGTGAGTATGTTGTGCAAGAAAATATACCTCACTTGGCTCTCCCCATAACCTGCGCAAATGGAAGTCAGTTTCTGGCACAACAATACCTGGTGCTAGCCTCTCTGCGCCCTTGGGGTTCGTTGGGACATAAATCTGTGAAAGCAAAATCTTTGTTACAATGGACCCAACACTTTAGAGATGAACTGCAACAAAGGAATATAAGCTGTTACTTGCAAACCATCATTTACTCAAGCAGAGGATTGTGACAACTATAAAAAGGATATACCTAAATCTAATGGCTCATGGTGCTCTACAACTAAATTAATAGTGTGGCAAAGTAATATAAAGAACCTTCAAAGTAGTGTTTGAACTTGGTTCAGAACTGTTTTCCCTTGCATTTCGGGCAGAAGTCCAGGCGTGATTAAGCAAAGCTTGTGTTGTGAGACCAGAGTTCCTGTCTTCTATGTATGATACAAAGCTAGAAGGAAAGTGAAGCTGACATAATTTAAACAGAAGTTAGTTATTATCTTGCGATCAATTGAAATGATGCAGTTATGTTGATAAAACCATCGTTAGATTTACTTTTGTAATGCTGACTGATGGGAATGAAATTCCAATGAAGAAGCCAAAGAGCACTCCAATAATTGTTACCATAACAATCCTCATGCTTTCATTTGTAAATCTAAGTACACTTCAAATATCAACATGTCAGATGAATAAGGAGATGATATTAGTTCTTGTGCTGAGGGTGAAGGGGGGCAAAATAAAAAAGAGAAGGATACAAACCTGCGACCAACAGCTGCAAGTTTTCCCATGCTCTCATGTACGAATGCAACAGCAGGAGATAGAAATTAGCACTGGACAATTGTTACTCATTGTCCAGCGAGATCATACTGAGGGCAGCTTTAGCAGGAGTGGCGGTGTAGCATTAGCACCATATGCCTCCAGAAAATTGAAATCCTAGAGTGCATGCAATCAGAGGTGAGAAGTCTTTGAAGAAGTTCTGTTATGTGCATAACTTGTGCATGGAATCATGATAAAGTAAAGATCAACCAGAACCTTTTTTCTGCTTCTTCTATAAACAGTGCCATCTAATCTAATACTAGCAAAAAAGAGACAAGATGTTTTTCCTCAATTTGCAACTGAAACTCAACTTCTCTAAGAAATGGCATTCTGTAGAATGAACAGCTGGGGATAACTCTAAATTTCTTTGCTGTTAAGTTCAGACACCTGCCTGCCTCTATTTATGGGGATGATACTTATTACTCCTCCTAAAGAGATGCCAAGTACAATGACGTAACAGTGCAAACAAGTTGAATACTATGCTTACGGCTGCAGAAGGTAGTAGCTCCAGATTCAATACCCAACTTTTTTAAAAAATACATCTTTATTGAAAAATTTTATTAATCATTAAGAGCAAAGGGCCCCTCTGAAATTCCAATTCCAATTCCAGACAAACCATCTACCTACCCAGGGCGAGCTTACAAAAAACAAAGTTTTTTTCTCCAGAAAAGGGAAGAGGAAAGATCTTTTGCGGGCGCAGAACAAGGCGGAAGGGAACATGAGCACAGGAGTGATTAATCTCACCTCCGCGACAGCTCCTGGCCTCTGAGCTGGAGACCAAGATCACGGCGATGGTCCTCTAATCCCTCGGGATCGTAGGAGGGGGGCGGCGCTGGGAACCAGGCGGAACGGAATTCCGCTCGATCGCCGGCAGTGCGGAGGCGGTGGCGGCGGGCAGGAGGAGCAGAGCAGGAGGGCACTACAACGTGATGCTGATGCGCCGCCTATATACGAAAGTGGAGAGATCTCAGGAGGAGGAGGAGGAGGGTGAGAGGGGCGGAATTCGTGGGAGCTCAGACGCGGCAAGGACGGCGACGATGAGATGAGCCAACTCAACTCAACGAAGAAGGGAAAGTTGGCAAGGAGGAGAAACGGCAGCTGCGCCAAACCAACCACAAGATGAAACTTGTTGGCTCCAGCCAACGTCGACGTGGACCCGCCGGTTACAGGCCACCACGCCCCACGCACGGCCGTCCGATGCGCCGCCGCATGGCCCAGATCCACTTCTCCACCATGGAAATGGATGGAATTTGGTGGGGATGAACGTGCATGTGCATCGGTCAGCAGAGGCTTCTCCAAGATGTATGTTTGTTTGTTTTTCTAGCTAGCTGTAATGTAAGTAGCCAACCACCTAACATGTTCTTCTCCAATTTGACCTGTTCTTCTTGTTCTTGCATGGTTTCATGCCAATCAGGTAAAGATGCGGATAATTTTCACTAAACTTGTGATTTTGGCCTATTTTATTTCTGGTCAATTAGGCAATTCCAAAGTAAGATATGCGAAAATGTATAATTTAGCATATTTCTGCAGTTTTTTTTCCATCAAAGTGGATTGACGCATTAAATGCAAACGATGTCTAACCATACTTGAAAAAAAAACGTTTTTACCCCCTCTCTGTCCAACTGGATGTGATATAAATAAGATATATGGAGAAAAATATAATAAGACAATGCTATATATATACACACACACTATACATTACTCCAACATACAGGATGAATATTAACACCATTCTTACAATTTATACGGAATCAATTTCAATGATTTCACACGTAGTGAATATTAGTAAAATTTAACTTTTTTATTGTACTACGAGCTAACTTTTTATACATATAATCAAACAAACCCATAGTAACTTATATGTCAAATTTAAACTTAATAGCACATGGATTGATCGCCATATATTACTATCCAATTTTTAATTTATTCCTCAACTTTTACAAACACAAAAAAGAGAGTCTCCTCAAATGTGAAAAAACCTTTTATAAATAACTTTTAAACTTCCCAAATATCTCTCTACAGTAGTCTTATATCTCCGTCATTCTTCCTTCTCCTACGTCACGCAAAAACCATAGCTTCCCGAGAAAACCAGGTTGGATAAAAGAAAACTACTTCTCCTTTTTTTTATGAACCTGTGCAACACATTTGTAATACACAGGTATATATATAGTGACGGGGAAGATGAATAATAAGCTTGGTTTTCTAGCCGTCGATTGTTGGGCCAAAGTTCCCAGCTTCATGGACCTATGTATTGAGAGAGCACCAACCGACAGATTATTTGAACCTAGAGGTACTACTTCACGGAGACAATCTGTCCCCTATAATTGACCTCGTGTTCGTCGGTGCGAAATCGATCCACCGAGTCACTGATGAAGGTCTGATGTAATGTTTCTAAACATGTGAATGACTAAAAGATTTGTTTAGCTCTAGTGTATATGCTTAAGCTCCTTGATGTTTTTGGATTATAGAGGTTTAGGGTGTGTTAATTAATTTAAATTCTAATTGATAAGAAAGATAAATAGAATTAGATCATTAAATCAATTTAGCTGATAGCCTGATACGGACTTTTGCAATCGACTGGATGTGCCGATAAGATAGTCATCGACTGTGAGTCTAATGTACTACTGCTATCGGCTGGTTGCCAATAGAGGCTGTAGCACTCATATATCGATTAACAAGCCGATGACGACATATGCAAATAACGAGAAATAAAATAAAATACACATCGGCTATAGAGTCGATATAAGCAGTAAAGAGCGAAGCCCGATCTTCCGAAGAGACAAAACCTAGCAACCACTAATGACCGTTCCGATAGAACCAACCTTGATAAATCAGATCTAACTGACATAGTATAAAGCTAAAACTATCGTCATGGAAACGACGAAAGCTAGATCGATCGTACGATCGGAAGAAACGGGTGAAGCCATTGACTACTATCGGCTATGAGTCCGATACAAGCATATAAATAAACTCATTAACTAGCTAAGCCGATAAGAGGAATAAAACCAGCTATATCTTAATGCCAGTCCTATTAAACACAGTCTTGATAGATCAGACTTAACCGAGATAATATAAGACCGGATAGATCACTAATATAACCAGATCGATCACTAGCGGATTAATGGGTAATATATGTATATCGGCTGAAAAGCTGATATGTTAGGTTTAAATCTCAATATAAAGATAATTCATCGATTAGCTGCTCCGATGAAACGTCATATAAAGACTCACCAACTTAAGGCTCAATCTACTATTAGCAGTCTAGTAGGTTGGACCTAACCGATGCAGCACGTGACTAACGACGGTAAAAAGAGCTCGATAAGCTAATAGATCCCACACGAATATGATGTAATATATTCGATTGAACTAAAAGGTCAGACCTAACTAATGCGGTGTTAGACACAGCGAATATACCAGAATATGGCGGGACTTATCCTTTCGTCAGAGTTTAGACCTAACCGATATAGCCCCGCGTTGAGAGCTAGAACCCACCGAAAAAATCTAGATAAACTAGAGTGGCGATGCACCGAGATTATATTTATCTGTAAAGATGATTTATAAGGTTTCAGTGATCTATATTTATTTCTTAGAGTTACACAAATCATACAAGAATATAAGATAATTTTTTCTAATGGTAAAATAGAATCTATCTTAGAGATAAATGGTAAACTAATTAAATTTGTCTATGTATAAAACATATTTTACAAAAATAAAAACATCTTACCATGGCTTCAACGATTTTTTCTTAGATCCGATCTCATCTGGATAAGTTTCCATTTTCAACTATCCGATTAGTTCTTTTCATCTATCAATCGATATCTTTTCATAAGCCGATCAGTTCTTCGATTCTTAATTGAATCTATTTACGGAGCTTACCAATTTTTTGTGTTAACACCTTTCCATCCATCCCCTCGCCCTCGACTCCTCTTTCTTCACCACTGCCTACATCGATCTCCATTGTTGGCATCCTTCTGCTTCCGCCGCATCCTCGCTCATTGATGAGCATCCCTCCCTACCCACACCTTTCTCTCAAATTTGTGTTCGCCACTAGCTCCTCGCCCATCACCTACACCAATCTCCATCATGCGAACAACGGTGACACCGGCGTCCTTCTAGTTCCACCGCATCCTTCTCATCGGTGAGCATCCCTCCCTACCCACACCTTTTTTTCTCAAATTTGGGTTAACCCTAACTTCTCGTCTTGATCTTGAAATTTTTCTCTTCGATTTAACCTTGGTAGTAGTTAGTACAACATTATGTTTATTCCTTGAAAACTTTAGGGATTCAACAGAAACAATGTTATATCTGCCCTTGCTCTAGGCCACATACTTTACAGTTGTTAATGTTCGTTTCTTTTTTTAGCAGATGTTAATTTGGTTACCGAGTCTCACGTCCTTAAATTTTGAACTGGCTCATTCGATCCAAACACACCCTTAGAATAGTGCATTAGAATGAAAATGTAAGGTTATATAATTTGAACACTCATATAAACTCACATAAGTTTCTTAAGAAACTCTATACCACAAATTACTTATATAGTCACATGAAATATCTTTTTTTTATCAAAGGCTATTCTTAAGAAATATTCACTTCACAAAAATTTCTAGTGGACAGATTGTGCCACTTGGCATGAATCTAATTCAACATATTTTTCTTTAGAAGGTTATAAATTGAAAACCAACGAACTTACGGTCTCCAAAATTAGAACATGGTGATACGTCTCTAACATGTTGGATATTGTTATATTTTTATTTCAAAAAGTAATTTAGACTAATAATAAAGATACATGCCAAGTACAATATAAGAATAATAAAATGTTAAAAACAATATAAATTCAATGCTTTTATAAATTTTAAGTACAATCCATAACTTACTATAGTTTATAATTAAAATTAAACAAAAAATATATAAATTTATATATAAGTGATAATATGGTAAAATTAAATTAAGTTTGTTATAAATACCAGTTAAAAATATTAATAGGGAAATATTAATAATAAACAATGATATTTATGCAATTATAAATATTTTATTGGATATATTCATAATTATTAATATTTAAAACATGTTTATTCGTGTAAATACGTGCATGTCTTCATTTTATCAAAGCGATCTTCTAATTGTAGTGTATAGATGTCAAGTATTTATCACTTAATTTTCATTTTTTTTGTTTACATCAACTGCAAAACCAATGATCTCTCGAGGGAGGGTTTGATCAGGGAGGCTGGGTTGTTGTTGGAAACTGTAAGGCTTGATTGTCTCGAATACATAGAAGATTTCATTAGAATCCAAACATGTGGCTTAATTATAGTGTATAGATGTAAGTATTTGTCACTTAATTTTTATTTTTTTTATCAACCGCAAAACCAATGATCTCCTGAGGGTTTGATAAGGGAGGTTGGGTTGTTGCTGGAGACTGCAAAGCTTGATTGTCTTGACTACATATAAGATTCCATTAGAATCCGGACATGTGGCTTAAATTTTATAATGCGTAAATTGGTTGAATTTAAACGAAATGTTGGACACATGCTAGAGATCAACCATGAAATGATTGCTGATTTTGGAGAGAATAGTGACTTTGGAGAGAACAAGCTTTAAAATGTATTCCCATAAATGTATTTATGGACACGAAGAAGCTCCAGAGGGGGTAGAATATTGAGAAGGAAAAACAGCACCATTGTTTTAGTTAAGTTTCGTAATGACATAAATTGATATTTTCCCCTTGTTTAGGGACATCGTTTCTGGGTATTGATATGTATAAAGAATATGTCGTGAATAGCATTTGATTTCAACCCTGCGTATCAAGGCATAGCCTAATTGTTTCATGATATTATTAAATCACTGCAGCAGAGTAGGAGAAGCAATGTTGTAAGCATGAATTCTGATGGAGAAGAAGAGATTATGAACGCGATTTGGCCAAGTGTGTTAGTTTCCAGCTAGGAGGGACCTGCTTGTCATTTTCTATGTGCACATGCTTTTGGTTGTTGTGGCCTTGTCTTGGACCGACCACCAGTAAGATTGTTAGCTGCTCTGTTTGCAAATATAACTTTAAAAATACTTATATAATATAATGTATAAATTTTAGGGAACGAAGCCTAAGAGGAAGAGCAACACATTTTTCTTTTCCACCAATATAACATACTAGCAAATCATCAGTTCAAAATTATGCTAGCAACCTAACTTGTCTACGAAGTATTGAAGAGAAGTGATCAAACCGTTCACACCATAGCTCATTGGACATGTCCACTTCACAGACAAACATTTCTAATAGATAAATATTGGTCAAAGTTACGTACCAAAACCGAGTCATGTATTGATGCATTGTGTTATATATTTATATACGGAGACAATAATTTTTAACCATACACGTTATTAGCTCTAGTCAACTATATATGGTTCAAATAAACCACATGGAGAAAAATATACTAAGATCATGTGAATTTATATTTAAATTCATCCATTTTATGCATGCGTAAATCTCTTTGATATTTGTATACTCTCTCTAGTATAAAATATTTGGCATTTAAGATGATCAAACTTTTAAAATTCTAACCATTAATTTTATATTATAATAAATATATATAATCTAATTTGTTGTATTATATATTATGATAGTAGTATTTTTCAAAACAAATTTACTCACCAATTTTTTAAAACTAAGAATTTAAGAAATAATGATAGGCATTTCAAAAGTTTGGTATATCTAAACGTCTAATATTTTACAAGCATACATGATGATGCTTAATGTGACATGAAGTTATATATTGACATAGGAATGTGATATCGTATGTCATATTGACAAATGAAATATGTCGCCTATAAACTTGCTATGACAGGAGTGGTGTTGTTAACGAGGGTGCATACACAATAGACAATAATCAATAAAAGCTCGTTTCTTTAATACTATCAATAAGAATCTCTTGATTTTCTAAAGAAACAAAATTTATCTCATCTCAGACATTGAGCGAAGAGCCACTCATTGTGTTTATTAACCATAACCAAAATTTAAATTTTAAAACTTAATTTAAGTTTATTTTATAGTTTTTTATTGTACTTTTTTATTATTAGCTTTTAAATCACTAATATATATATATATATATATAATATTGATTCATTTTTTTCCAGGGTTATCATTCGTAGAATAAACGAGCAGAGGTGAGCACACGGTGCGCAAGGTTCTCCACGTGACAATAGTATACTGTAGCATTTATTTTATCGATGATATTATGTCTGTCGGATTAAAGCCGGAAAGAAACGTAGAAAATTAGCTATTAGTGTATAATTAATTAAGTATTAATTATTTTAAATTTGATTAATATAGTTTGTAGAGTGATTTTTTTAGAAAATTTTTATAAAAGATATATCGTTTAGCAGTTTAAAAAACATATATATAAAAAGCAGTTTTTCTCTTTTTCAAACGAACTGTGTTTTTAAAATACAAACAAACAACTTAGCGGCAGTGAAGAGTGGTAAATCGAAGCCCGTTTTGGAAGAGGAGAAATCATAGAATCGGTGTCCATTTGCAGTGATGTGAAGATGCAGGGGTGCGTGGTGAAAGCGGGCGCTTGGATAAAAAAAAAAGGTCGCTTCCGAGGTCGGGCGGAAAAAAGGAGGCCTTTGCGAGGCAAAGAGAGCGAGACCCCCGTGATCCCAATTAACCACCACCATCACCACCCGCCACCGCCACCC
Organism: Oryza coarctata; assembly: GCA_030770085.1. NCBI lineage: Eukaryota > Viridiplantae > Streptophyta > Magnoliopsida > Poales > Poaceae > Oryza > Oryza coarctata. The sequence continues at coordinate 398,760 of CM061471.1, forward strand.
CACGCCGCCGGCGACCTCCTCCACCTCGACGAGATCGAGATGCCTCCCACGCCGCCGCCTGAGCTGGACCTGGACACCGAGCCGGAGTTCGCCGAGGTCGACCCCACCGCCCGCTACGGACGGGTAATGCCTCCCCACTTCTTCCTCCTCGCCTCGATTCTCCGATCTTTCGACTCATTCGGTGATGTATGCCGCCTCTTGCAGTACACGGAGGTTCTTGGCAAAGGCGCCTTCAAGACGGTGTATCCTTTCGCCCATGCCTGACTTCCGGCCTTTGACGTGCGATTTCGTTTGGTTCCTTCCGGGGCCGTTTTGTGGCGTCAAATATTCGATTTTTGTGCAGCTCATGGGGTTTCTTTTGGTTCTGGATGCATTTTTCTTCGGGTTGGTATTCTTCAGAGCTTTTTGATGCGTTGAATTAATATCCATTCGACTTTTTACGCCTCCTCTTTTGGGCTTTGAATAGTATTTGTTTTCTGGATTTAAATGTGCATTTGGCATTGCCTGTTGTACTTACTTGAAACATTGCGAATTTGTCACATCAAGCTCCCATTACCTTTCTACCCGTTCTTGCTGACTGAATCTCTTTGATTTCTCTGTTTATCTGTTGCATTTGATTGGTTAGCTGATGTTCCAATCAATTTACATCCTTCTATGGTCTATTCCCCATTTGTTCAATTTCAAAAACTGATTTGAGAGATGCATAGAGAAGCTGCTGTGAATCTTTGGTTGTTTTGTGAAAGTGTGGGAACGGTCCACCTCCTGTGATTAACTACCGTTAAGATTCCAACTGCTTTTATATGTCAAACTGCGTTGCAACTTTAGACTTTATGCACAGAGTATGCCATGTCCAATTACGAAGAGATATATCTTCAAAACGCAGGTGATCATCATGTATTTGTGTTGTTATCGAGGTTATGTAGTTTTCATGTGGGCAGTTCATTTAGTTATGAATGTCAATCCTGATAGTAGCAAAATAAACTCCTTAGATGTTTGCAGTATTATTATTATATATTAAAAAAGATGTTTGCAATATGTTGAAAACAAAGAGTGTATCTTTGACAACTTCTCCTTTTATCTTCTCCACTTTTGACATGGACTTGAGATCCTTAATTCAATTTTTACCGCAATAGCTTCAAGGCTTTTGATCAATTGGAAGGTCTGGAAGTTGCTTGGAACCAGATCAAAGTGGGTGATATACTTCGGAATAATGATGATTTGGAGAGACTTAGATCAGAAGTCCGGTTGCTGAAGACCCTCAAGCATAAGAATATAATCAAGTTCTACAATTCATGGCTCGACAAGAAAAACAACAACATAAATTTCATCACAGAAGTCTTCACATCAGGGACATTGCGCCAGTTTGTTCTCTTGCTCCCATCTGATTATAACTATGCTCTTTGAATAGTATGAACAAACTGCACTCCGTTGCTGACACATCTTATTTAACATCAGTTAGCTATGTATGTCAGTTTTAAGTCAAAGAAAATGGTATGTTATCAATGAAACTTTGTCCTAGTTCTCAAGTTCACTCTTCAGATCCTAGCATGGCTTCAATAATCAAAACATGCAACTTTTGTTGAACCAAACCGGCATGCTAGACACATGCAGGTCTGTATGATGCTCAAATTTTCTCTCACTGTGTATTTTCCTATCTCTCTGTCATTGTTTAGGTACCGTATTAAGCACAAGAAGGTGGATATTAGAGCATTAAAGAAATGGTCAAGGCAAATCTTGAGTGGCCTTGTCTACCTCCACAGCCATGATCCACCAGTAATCCATAGAGACCTGAAATGTGACAACATATTTGTGAACGGAAACCAGGGTGAAGTAAAGATTGGAGACCTTGGATTAGCAACCATCCTAGATAACGCACGCTCAGCTCACAGTATCATTGGTATGCATTTTATTTTTCTTTTATTTTAATAGGAATTCAATTAATTTTTCATGTAACCTCTGTTTCCTTGTAGGCACCCCGGAATTTATGGCTCCTGAACTCTATGACGAAGAATACAATGAGCTTGTAGACATCTATGCATTTGGGATGTGTTTACTGGAGCTTGTTACATTTGAGTACCCATATTGTGAATGTTCCAATGCAGCACAGATATACAAGAAAGTATCTGATGTTAGTCTACTTATCCTTTGCATTACTTTTACCGTTTCTTTTCTGAAAGTTGGATTTGGTTAGGTAATGATCCTGTAGGCTTCTGTTGAAGGTGTATTACTGTATTTCATATATTTCAGTTGTCAAAAAAATTATTCATTGCTTAGCCTATGCCATCCTGGTGTAAGCAGCAGATGAATTTCTGTTTTGAGAATTAAATGCATGGTTTAAAGACATTAACTAAGATTTTTTTATTCAATGAGGATTGTGTTGAAAGCATGGCTGTTGCTCATAGAAATTGCAGAAGTAGCTGCCAGGATTTTTTTCAGGTTTTAACTGTGTACCAGAAGTTGACTTAATATATTAACTAGGGCTGTCATAGTGGGTCCATTGATAAGTGACACCATCATATAGTTGGTATGCTATGAAATATTGAATAAGTTTTCTTTGTGACAGATACTCCCTTGGTTACAGATACATATTAACTATAACTTTCAGTACCTATTCCTTGTAACTCCATTGTACTAACTCTACCCATTGGCAACTTAAAGTTTTCAAAGAAATTACTTTGTTTTGCATGTATGCACACATGTCTAAGGAAATTGATTTCCTATTTGATCAATCATCATTGTAGAAAATTAAGTGTTACACACTATTACTGTCTCAATCTCTTGTTGCTGGTACAACAGGGTGAAAAGCCTAGTTCTCTGTCTAAGATTGAAGATCCTGAGGTTAGATTTTTTATCGAGAAGTGCATCGCTAAAGCTTCCCAAAGACTTTCAGCACAAGAGCTATTGATGGATCCATTTCTCCGAGATGTTGATGGTGAAAAAATATTCTATCCGTTGCAGTCAAATATGAAGACATCAGGTAATGACTGAATTTTGCAACATAGTAAAGTTGCTCTCTTCCCCATCTGACCTTAGATAAACATGACAGATGGTGCTGGTAGTTCAAACTCAAGCATGGGCTACAAATATGACAGAGATGCATCATCTATAGCCAATCGGGAAAACACAGGTAGAAGTTCAATGATGCGCCAGTGATGTGAACACTATTGCTCTGCCCTGAAGCTTCTCTCCTTTTTATATATCAACCTTATGATGAAATGCAGGTAGCTTTGCAGAAGAGCAAACAAGTGATAGCTACATACACAACACCATGGATCCACATGCAGCCGCTGGTCGAATAATTACAGTTGAGAGTCAGCGGAAGGACCTGAATACCATATTCTTGAAACTGAGAATTGCTGATTCAACAGGTATTTTTAATTGTGGATTCCCATTTTACTTCTCATTATGTTGTTACTTCTGTGTTTGCCCTCTATAACTTTTTTGGAATGCAATATGCAGGTCATGCTCAAAACATCCATTTCCCATTTGACATTGAAGCAGACACTTCGATTAGTGTTGCAACTGAGATGGTTGTGCAGCTAGATCTCACAGACCAGGATGTTACAGCGATTGCAGAAATGATAGATGCTGAAATACGGGCTCATATTCCTGATTGGGCATTAGAAGAATCGGTTGACAATCAAGGGGATGAAGGAGCTCATTCTGAGACTAACAGTTCAGAAGCAGATGATGAAACTTCTGAGCTGCGTAATGAGCCTAATGCTATGCATAATGGTTTTGTCCAAGAACAGCTTCCATCTGGACATAAGTATTGGTCAGACTCGCCCAGAAGAAACAGTGAAATGTATCACTCATCAATGGACCCACATATTGGTGATAATATGACAAATGGCATATCAAAGAGGAATTCCACTGATGATATTGTCAGCAATCCAAAACACAAGGAGCATCAGCATATTGGCACTTCCACCCACACTGTGGAAGATATGTGTGAGCAAATATCACATTCCGTGGACTTGTCAAACCCATCTATGATTGACAGGAAATCAGGAGGAGCTTCTGTCAGTACTAGCTCTCGGACTTTTGATGATGAGAATATTGAAGCAGATATTACTGAGAGGTTAGCAAATTTGCTAGCTCATCAGCAAGAGGAGCTCAATGTGCTACGAAGGAAGCACAAGGCTGACATAGAAGTCATCTTGAAAGGTGTGCCTGAAGAGCATCGCGAAGAAACCTTAACTAGGTGCCGGCTGAAGGCAGATGAGAGAAACAGATCAGGCAAACCTTAGCTGCAACTCATTATCTTCAGTATGGTTTTTTTTTATACCGGTGCCATGGAGCTGTTTAGAATTATTGTTGTGCAAAAGGTGGTCTCAGCCGTTCATTGTTCTTTTTTCCCCATGGAATGGAGGAGCTGCTAGTGCTTGTGGAATCTGTGACCAAATGCTGCAATACATATACGATACTAATGTAGCTGTCTGGAATTTTTTTTGTTTCTTGAAGGCAAGACAAAAGGTTTCTGCTCACCAAACAAGATCTGCAGATACCATTATGCTACTGTATTCCTGAATTGTTCATGAGAAGTGCACCTCCTTGTTCTCTCCCTTTTCTTTTGTAATTTGAATTAATGTTAATGATTTTTGGAACGAAGAATTAATGTTAATGGTGTACTACATCAGTGTTTGAGCTGTTGCATACTACTTGCAATGAAAAACATAAGTTACAATTACTTCAATTATTTTTGGGTCACATGCTTGCCCAAATCCATAGAGCTGTACTATGCACTTACTCCCTTCACTGATATCTATGATTGTGTACACATACGTGCATTTCTTATTGCAAGTGTGCCATGGAGGATGGATGGAGCTGTGGAAGTCTCCACTCAATCTCCAGCTCCACTGATGAGCAGATCTGAAGTGGCCAATGGCATAAACAAGAAACAGTATGTGCAACACATGCTCCAGTAGCATCACTCACATGCCCCAGATTTGTGTCCCCTTGAATCACATTTCCTGCTCCCTTTTGTGTGCATCTATCTATCCCATCTTGTGTGCATCTGAATCTGTGTACCTGAAAACATGAGGCTCCCTAACCCAGGGAAGGTTTGGGGATCCTAGCTGCTGCACGCAGAATTTGGATCTGTGTTGATGTGCAAAAAGTGACATGAGCCATCCCTCCAATGCAATATTTTGGGATCTATGTATCAATGAATGGTGATCAGTTCCTCCATTCAAGGGAGATGTGGAAACTTGTTGACCATGAAAGCTAGGATTATATTGATTGCTCATCTCTCTCTCCATGATATTTGGACATGTAGTGTGTACATCACATATACTATTGAGCCTGTTACATGTTGATGTCAGAGGGCTTACATTAATTCATGGTAGCCTGGCTTGCAAATATGCATAATTGGCTAATTGCATGTATATTTAGGCATCATCTGATCAATGTAATGTTATCCGTTTCAAGTCATGCGTATATATGGCAATTAGAATTAGTTCAGTCAATGATACATGTACATGGATCCAATGCATCAAATTGAGACACATGTCCAAGTGCAGTTGAAAGCAAGAGGACAACACCCCATCCATGTCCACCTTAATCAGTAGCCTACTATTTCATTTTTCACACAGACAGAAAGCCAAATCAATTAAGAAGTAAAGGCACATCATCAAGAACTCAATAACCAAAACCACATCTTTGTGCAAAAAGGCCAGGTTTTTACCCAAATATACTTACACCTTGGTTTCCATATATGAATGAATCAAGTCATGGAAGCTAACAAGGCAAATAGTATAGTACCAAGTTGCAAGCAAGTCCAGTCCAAGCCATGAACAAATACAAGCTAGCATGTCAATTTGAGTGAGGAGATAAAATTATGCAATTATTATATACGCATGACCTCTCTGTCTGCAGCTGATCAGTCATTGCTAGCTCAACTCGATTCTTGAGAAGTTCAGAGTTCAGCTCATCTCATCACCAACCCTATCATTGTTGCCATCAGCAACCACCTCCACCTCTCTCTCTCTCTCTCTCTCTCTCTCTCTCTCTCTCTCTCTCTCTCTCTCTCTCTCTTCCACACTGGCATCGCCGTGTATATAGCCCCCTCTCCTCTCCCTTTTCTTCTCTTCTTGGCCTCCGATCATTTTGCTCATCTAGGCTCGAGCAGCGCATGACGTCGTCGTCGTCGTCGTCGCAGCTGCTGCTCCTGTTGTAGTACGTAGCCATCAGCCATGCAGGACCACGTGCAGCAGAGGAGCGGTGACCAGGCGGCGCCGTCCTGCGATATCGCCGCCGATGAGATCCCCGTCAACGGCCACAAGCCAGGGAAGGCCGTCACGGAGTCGGTCTACCGCGCCAAGATCGCCGGCCACTCGCGGGTCGTCACCGTGTCCTGGTCGCGGGACATCCTCTCGCACTCGTTCGCGGTCTCCGTCACCGGCGTCGACGGCGCCTCCGCGGAGTGCAGGGTCGACCTCCGCCCCTGGCAGTTCTGGCGGCGCGCGGGTTCCCGCCGCGTCGAGCTCGCCAGCACCGCGCCGGCCACGGTGCGCGTGCTGTGGGACCTCCGCCGAGCGCGGTTCGGGGCCGGGCTCCCCGAGCCGAGGTCCGGGTACTACGTCGCCGTGGAGGCCGCGGGCGAGGTGGTGCTCGTGGTCGGTGACATGCGCAAGGAGGCGCTCCGCCGCGCGTCCCCGTGCGCGGCCGCGGCATCCGACGCCGTCCCCGTGGCGCGGCGGGAGCACGTGTTCGGCAAGCGGCGGTTCGCGGCCAAGGCGCGGTTCCACGACCAGGGCGCCGTGCACGACATCGCCATCGAGTGCGGCGGCGGCGGCGAGGGCGGGGACGCGGACATGGAGATGTCGATCGCCATCGACGGCGAGGAGGCGGTGCAGGTGAAGCACCTGCAATGGAAGTTCCGTGGCAACCAGTCCGTCACCTTCAGCCGAGCCAAGGTGGAGGTCTACTGGGACGTCCATGACTGGCTCTTCAGCGCCGGCATGCGCCCCGCCCTCTTCGTCTTCCGCCCCATCGTCCTCTCCAGCACCTCCGCCCCCGCCGGCGGCATGCTCCTCAACGGCTCGCCGCGGCCGCCCACTGGCTTCTGTCTCTACCTCTACGCCTGGAAGCTCGACTGATCGATCGATGATCCATTATTGAGCTGGCTTGCATTCGCCTGCTCTGATAGCATGTTGATGATACCGTGGTTCTCGATCGAACAAAATGTGAACCAAAAAGAGGAGTAAGATTTTTTTTTTTGATTTTGTATTATTTTTTTAGGAAGGAAACATATATATTTGGATATAATTAATTAATTATTCTAATTAAGAGACCTTGCGTATACATATTTATTGATTCATTCTCTTCTTCTTTTCCATCCATGGTTACCCTGCTCAATGGCAGTAACAAGAGACATGATCAATAGTGTAATACCATTGCCAAGAGGGGAGAGCAACTTAGTAGTAAACTATAATCTCCTGTTGATTTGAGATTCTTGTAAGTAGATCACAGTGCTGGGCTACTGTCTAGTCAAAACTCGGTTTCACTTTTATGGTCAGTTAGTTACTGCTGGACAAGAAGTTGACGTTTTAATTATGAGATAACCACACCACATATTCAGTCAGTTATGTAGTACATGTTAGCTGTGCACATAACACTGTATAACTAAGCTGTCTTACAGTTAATTGCATATGCAAGAGAGAGAAGTCAAGAGAGACTCAAGGTTTGCATTGGAAATGTGTATGCAATGTGTTTGTTGGCTGGGCAGCACATGGGATGATGAGGGAGAGTGGGTTCCAGTGATGAGCAGCAGCAGCAGCAGCTGTGGACTGACTCATCAGACTGATGAATACTGATCCAAGAAAAAAAAATTGGCCACCGCAAAAGGTGACAGATTGGATCCACCATCCTAATCTTCTTCTTGGCCCCCCAATTGATTAATTCTTCCCTATAATCTGCCAAATTTCACATTATTAATCTAGGGTATCCTAAGTGACCGACGGATGCCTCTCACCTCTTAATTCCTGATGATGATCACCTTGTGAATGTGGAGATCTCTAATTCTCTATGCGCATATAATCCTTAAACACGCTTTATACATAATTTGTTTATGAACGTCGAAGGAATTCCATAGAAAAATGATATTTTATTGGATTCTACTGAAATTCATGCCTGTTCTGTCTTATAGTTCAGCTGACATGTGGGCTCTACCGAAAATACATACTATAGCTTAGTTGTGCAAAAAAGGAAAAAATGAATATATAAAAATTCCACATGAGATTGTACCTAGACGATTTCTTGTGAGAAATTAATTTACAAGGTTGTATCCTATTTGTGTATGGCTATTTATTATCCTTCATATGGGACGTTTGTGCACTGTGCAGTGTGTTGGTGAGATGCCAAAAGGCTGTAAGATTCCATTATGGAAAACAATGGAGGAAAATGGGGATAAACAAAGTTCTTCCAATTTGTTCCCTTGCTAGCAGCTCGCATCTGTCGGAGATATAGCCGGTGTCAATCAAGACTTTGATTGATAGAATTAAGAAGATTATATTCTGATCGCTGCCATTTGTCTCCAAGGCATTTGTTCAATGACCATTAGTTAATATACAACACAGGGATATTATTAGTCCACTGGTTTAATCTTTATCCTTTCATTTCTGTTTCCAGTGCAGTGACTGTCTGACTGATCTAGATGGTGAGTTCAATTTGTATTTAATTTGCATATCAACATTTTGTGAAATGTGTGATAAATAATTGGTATGATATATTTTATTAAGATTAAAATAAAAAAGATTGTGTTTAAATTTAATTTACAAATTGATGAACAGTGTTAATAAGACCGATGAATTAGACTATAGGGACTAGAGTGATCAGACAAAAAGCTAACGATTGGACCTATCAAATATTAAAAATAGTCGTTTTTAGGTTGATTTATTAGTTTATGATATTTACTTTATAGACTTATAAATGTTTTTTATATATAAGATATTTTATTATATATTAATGTGAGTTAAATTAGAAGAAAAATTATGTTTGAATATGATTTCTTTGGTTGTTTATGTGCAAGTGTTGCTTGAGGTTTTAAGAGTATTACCAGTAATAGATTGAGACTAGGAGAAGTTGAAGATGGTAAATAAGATCATATGGAATACTAAAGTCAAAGAATAATAAATATAAAAATAAAGTTTTTATATAGATTGCGTGTGTATAGAAAGTAAAGTAAAATTTGAAAGGAGTCCAAATTTAAAAATATGAGTTCGATTTTGTGTGGAGATAGAATTTATATATATATAAAAAAGTTTTCTATAAAATTAAAAGTGTTTTTTTGTGTAATCAACCATGGGTATAAATAAAGAGATGATCTCGATATTAAAGTATCATTTTTAGAAAATAAAAAAATTATGGTTTAAACTTAAGTTATAAGTTTAGTCGAAAGTTTAAAAAAATATTTTGTACACACTATATAGATATATTTTAATATAATAAAGTAATAAAATTTTAAAAGTTTCATCAACTTTCGAGATTTTTATCGATATTGTTTTTTTCTGGTTATAAGTGGTTAACCTGACTTATTAGTGACGGTTGGACCGGGTGGAGCACGATAGTCGTCAGGTGTGTGTCAGTCTATCCAATAATAAATGGGCGGTTGGATCAACGATATCTAAAAACTAAAATTTTGACTATATTAACTTTAATAATCATAGGTAATTTAATAGGTGGGCGGTTGGACCAACGACATCTAAAAACTAAAATTTTGACTATATTAACTTTAATAATCATAGGTAATTTTTAATATTGCTAAAAGTTCTTATTTTTTTAATAATTTTATCATTTATCTCCCTATGATAAATTTTATTCTTATATTCCATCTTACACATCTAACTAAATCTATGTCATGTTAAGAATGTGATGGGACGGGCATGTAGAAATTGTATCTAAACGCCTAAATGTACACTTATAAAATGAAAATATTCATACTAGCTACAATGCTACATGGAACAAATCAAATGGAAACAGCACCTAATCTGAACCATCCCCTTTGTTTTGATCCTGCCTAACAGTTTTCTCACACTCCAGTGGACTCCTGCATTTGTTTGATCCCTTTTCGTCTGCAGAAGTTCGGTCAAACCACTGGTTGCGTGTTTAGTAAGGTTTGGCTTCTGTAAATACCATTGACTTGCAACAAAAAAAAAGACAAATGTTTACTCACTATTGCTATTGCCTTTCTAAAGAAAGTATTATGTGGAGAAACTATTGACTTGTAGCAGAATGGATCAAGCAGAATCAACAGACATTGCAGCAGAATATATTAGAAGAGAAAAAGATCAGAAGCTAATTAAGCATCACAGACAAATGTAGTAGTATTAGCTACGAAAGCTATGCTTGCGATCCAAGATATGATTCCTGGCTAGCTAGCTGCAAGATCTTAAATTTGGTGTATCGTTGTGGACTAAGGAAGCAACTAGTACTACTAAAATGGTGGGTAGCTTTTTTTTTTTGAGGGGAAAAATGGTGGGTAGCTAATTAGCTATAGCTTGGAATTGTGTGAAACTGATTATGGAATAGCATGCATGCAGCTGGAGTAATCCTACTAATTAATTTAGTTGAGAGTTCATGCGTTTGTTTTGTTGTGTGCCTGGGATCAGCGGACAGGGGTCTTGCATTTGTGAGGTGGCCTGAAGAACTGAAATATTTTTAATCCAACAACCCATTTGCACATGCATGTGCCACCCTAGCTAGCTGGTTTGCAAGTGCTACATGTTCATTTGAGCAATTGATACATACATATATCATTTGCATCATCAGATCATCTCCTCATGAATGTATGTATATGCATGCTGGCATCTTGTACAATTATGTATGTATGAATGAATGAATGAATGAATTGTAGTCATGTAGCAGCCATGTATGACAACAAGCTCACAGGTACGGCTCAATGTCTCAACACGAAATTAATTAATTTAAAGAAACGTTTCTTGCATTACAATACATTCTCTGAATGACTATACATACATATGGACATGCTGTATATCGGTTGATAGATCTTGCATAGGCACTGTTAATTTGACTGTGGTTTCAACTCCCCCCAGCTCAGAGTGCTCGAGTTTACGGAACCAAATGCATGATAACTGAATATATACATCTTGTGTAGCTTGCAGCTTATGCAATCTAGCATGCTTGTTTGTTGCCATTCAAATGGAAAGGTCATGGAATTAGACATGCACGCATGCAGCCAGACTTCAGTGTTAAGCTTTCTCCTTGTTTCAGTACGTACTGCAAATAGTAATTCATATGTGGCTGATCGATACAGTGATTTATATGATCGATGTGAAGCATGCATGTGAAAACTTCAATTTGCAGCCTTGCAGGGAACCGATAAATATGGCCGAGGTATTAATCTTATGATAAAGATAAGACAAGAACGATCAAGGGAAGAGAAGAACAGAAGTAACTGAAGAAGGGAGCAGTGAGCTAGCTACATGTGCTTTTTCTTGGGATGCCTTTGTATAAACAAAGCAAAATGAAATGATCCAGTTATTGGTTATGGGGTGGACCATCAGTGACACGTCGCCCTGCCTCCCCTTTTGCAAGCTTTCAGCAGAAAGTGTCCATTTTTTGTTGGTCATCATCCTTCTTTCTTTTTACTTGCCATTGTCAATCCACAGCAGGCAGGCAGGCACCACACCATTAATTCTTTAATTGTTTTTTTGTTTTTTTTATTTTCAGAAAAGAAATGAATTTGAGATTTGGTAGTCTTCAGTTATGATGCCAGCTTCTCTGTAATAAGACTGTAAGATGTTGCTTGTACTTTGCAAGGTGGTAGTGCTACTCCTTCAAATCTGAATAAAATTCAGGTTGTATCACTAATCATATCACGCAGAGGACTTTGATCGATACACTGCACTAGCTAGCAATGCTAGGACATCATAGAATTGTAGCACACAGTTGGTGTCTTTTCTGACCAACAAACGGACTCACCTAAAATGGGGTAAATGGAGTCACCAATCATCTCGATCTAGAAAAACTCTACACCAAGATGGTATTTAGAAATTAAGCCAGCTAGTGAAGTTGATTTAGGGATTAAAGCTCGCCTCTAGACTGATTTAGATCGATTTGAAGATAATCACCTGTCTCAATAAAGCCAAACGATTTATAGCGTAAATCGATAAAGATGAACAAACTAGGATACTAGATAAGAGATAAAGTAGAAGAAATGGCTGAAAAATAAAGGTAAAAGAATGATTTGATTTGTTGTTAGGCGTCGGGGAGAAAGAGAATTGAATCGACTATATCCCTTATAAAGGAATTAGCCTTGTCTCCTTCTCTATATACTATCAGTGTTAGTGATCAATTAGAACTTAAAAAACCTCAGACCAAGTAGGAAAACACGAGAACTATCCGAACACCTACGGTCTAACCAAGTTCACCCTCTAGTCTTATTGGTCACACAATGACGGTCGGACCAGCCTCTACAGGAAAGCTCCAGCATATTTCAAATTTGACCCAAACTTCCTATAAATTTATTTTAGTGTCAAATTTAATTGTCAACACATCCTCCTATTTTTTTATAAACTTGTGAGCTAAAAAGCATAGAACACGTGACCTTAGGGCAATAATCTCTATTCGCCATATAGGCATCCAAGTGCCTAGTAAATTGTTCTCTCCACAAAACAAGAATTTCTAAGAACAATTCCAACTCGATATAGAACTTTCCAACTAAGCGACTTCTTACCAAGCGCTTCACACCTATATCTTAAAAGTAAAATCGTCTTGCTAAACCAAATCTCTAAAAACAATTTTACTCCAATTCTAATATAATAGACTTTGACTACTCTTCTCTTTTCATCGTTTCAACCTCTTCCAAAGCCCTTAAACTCTTATTAGTCAACCCATCATCACTAATGTATTATAATCATTGATCGATAAATCATCTTGCTCAACCTATGAGAGCCAACCGGTAAAATGAATTATCCCCCAAGCCAATTGATAACACTTTATCCATAGCAATTCCAAATCAATTGGCATCTAAATATTTTGAAAGTGCTCTTTCTATGATTTGGCAATGTAATTCTTTATTAAACAAAGTGTATTTAGATGCTTACCGCTGAACTCTTTAATAGATCTTCTCCGATCAACCTTCTTACTTGGATCTTTTAAATATTCAACTAGTAGAATCCTCAATTTGGTAACGAATTATTAAAGCATCAACCGAATTTTGAACAATCAATTTGGTTTTTTAATCACCTTTTGAGCCCATGTCCCTTAGTCATTTACTGTTGGCAACAATTTTTAGTCAAACCAATATTAGAGCTATGGACAAACTATCCATATGTCATGTCAAATTGGCAATGAAATTACGATCAGACTGTCTATGAAGCATCGCTAGGACAGTTGTGGTTAGACCGGCCTGGTCTAGAGTTATCTCGCACACTTTCTAATCAAGCATTAGCTTTGTAGAACACAAAATTTGTCTTTCCTATCTTTGTAACTAGCTGCTTATTGTGTCAAATTATTGAATAAAAATTTTTTTCTAGACATATGAAAAACTGTAATATCCAAAGAAACTAGTATGTCTAGATATTTATTCAAGGGGCTATTTAAAAATAATTACAAAAGTATTATAAACTCTCAGCCACTTGATTGATGTATGTTCAATAATGAATCACCCAAAAAGCATGTGTCTCACACCTATGAATTCTAACGATTGCAAACATAAATATTCGACTCAAATATTGGTAAAAAATATTCTAATAGGCCCAATGTTAAAAAAAATAACATCTCTAGGTAATATCATAATAAAACCAATATATTGGACTTTCATACAACCCGAATTACTAAGAAGCAAAACTTCTATGGTGCAATACTAATAAAATATATCTCATCACAATACTAAAATATGATGATACACCAAGAAAGATATGAATCATATTTAATTAACTCTCTTGTCAATTCCAATAGCAAGCAATGCCTTAACCAGGTATAAACATATCATAATAAAAGATATAACACATACATACCATTTCTTAGCATCTAGCAAACAACTGCTCAAGATTGTGTTGATGTATTCCACCCCGTTCACTTATCTTGATCTCTTCATCAACATATTTATGCCTTGTCTCATTGTGCAAAATTGGTTTTCCTTTTCATTGAATGATTTTGAAGGTAATGCAAGCGCTATATTAACATCCTTATCACTATGTAAAGGAGAAACATCTCTAATGACCAGTGATGACTCTTCATTCAACAAATCAGATTTATCATTGCTTGGAGAAATCACCAATCCTTCAATGTTTAATACTTTGGGTCTCCACTCTTGCTTAAGTCTTTGGCCACTTTTTCCTCCTTTTGTTGCTTGGCCCGAAGACGTTGGAACCTCCTCTTCAGATAGCGGGATAATCCAGAAGGTACCCACTTTGGCTGTGGTTGCGTTCGAGGAGCAAAATAATGATTTTTGATAGTTTTGTTTGAATTGGAAGCTCCTATACTGCTCTTAGGTTGTCTGGTCGATTCTAGTGCCTCCCGGTCACACTAGTCATAGAGCTCGGTCGGACCGGTGCCTTGTCGCAATGGCTCAAGCTATTCTGGACACCCTCCATCAAACTGGCCTCAAGGCTTAGTTGGACTAGCATGATGTCAAACCGGATCATGCCATTTTGGTCTCTTAGTCATACTAGCCTGGTCGAACCAATGTTGTGCCGAACTGTCCTAGACGGTTCTAGTCTTTCCCAGTCAGACCGGCCTTGTGGATCCGTCGAACCAATAGTACGGGCGGTTGAATCACTAGCTTATGTCTTATTTGTTTAAATCACCTCCACCGCATCTCTAGTAAGTACTTGGATGTCATGCAGCACCTCATTGATATCAATGACTTCTGGAGCTTTGGTTCCTTTTCTCATCCATACCTTCTTCACGGTTTTTACCTTTGATTTATTGGACTGATTCTTTTGTGGGAAACGGTCTTGACTAGAGTTAGATGGATAACTTGGTACTAACCTAGGTGATTCCACCCATCCTTGATGAAATTTCATAGGTGATGAATACGGAAATGGCATTAGCGATTAAGGCATCCATGGCATGTGATATATAAAAGGATAACTGAGTGATGACATTGGATATGGATACCATGGTGTCACAATTGGAGGTTTGCATGGAGTTTGTATTGTTGGTGGCTTAGATTATTTTGGCGTTTGATCAAATCTCTTCCTAGAAGTTGATCTTGGTTTTTTCAAATTACTAGGCCAACTATCAAATCATTGACCGGCCAATCCTTTCTTGTACTTAACCATAGCCATAAGTATCTCAAAAGTAAGCTTTAGCTTTTTAGTCTTATTATAGCTAAATGATTCATCTTTTTTAACCATGTGATCTTTGGCCTTGACACTCTTGAGCCTAATCATCTCGGGCCAAAGATCTCCAATAATAACATTCTTTCCTCTTGTGAACTCAGTTTGACTTGGCCGGAGATGATCATAAACAATTTTGGTCTTATCTATACATGTAACCAAAATAGCCTTACAACTGAACAATGAATCAACAATCAGCCTTTGGTCTCTTGAATTTGCATCTCCAAAATAATCATGAAACTTATGCAAATGACCAAGTAAAAATTGAATTTGGAGCAACTAAAATAAACCATGTAGATATAAATCTTGATAGAGAAAGAGGAAATAATTTTAGCTTTAGCGTATCATCGCTACCCATCTCTTCGCACTGATCAATATATTTGCCAATATACTCAATTGTTATTCTACTATTCTCACCTTTGAATTTTGTAAAGTTGGGCACCTCAAATCCTTGCAAGTATGAGACCAAATCTATATGCTTAGGATACGGCCTTTCATATGTATGCAATGTTGCTTTAAACTCTATTTTGTCATTGTCCCACAAGACATTATTAATCTTGTTATCAACACTCATGTAACCAATCTATGATTTGGTTTTGGATAAAAATGATATTTCACTTTTGCTTGTAATACAATCCTACCCTGTCATTTAGTTTGGCTATATTTTCTATTGTATTATTATCTAGACTAGTAAAATAATTTGAACCATCACTTTTCATTGTATCATCGTCCAAACTAGCACTTAAATTATTATCATCTACTCAACTTTCTTTAGCTAGAGCTTCTAGCAAAACTTGATTAATGTCGGTCATTCAATTTTTTAGTAGGGCTAAGTAATTTATCGAGAACAGTATTAACTAAAAATTTATCAGTAAGTATAAAACCAAAACATCAGTCCATAAATATATTAAAGTAATCAGCCACAAATTCATCAAATAATTGTTCAGCCAATGTCAAATTAGATAGCTAAAGTTCATAAATAATCATGCAACTTCTACTCTAATTGTGCCTAATAAAGAAAGAATTAGTATGCAAAGTAAAGCATATAAAATTAGTTACAAATAATAATAAGAGAAATGGACATAATTTAAAAATATCATGATTCTCCACATTGTGCTAAAAATTAGTCCCTTCCACTGAATTTTGTTAACTTAGATAACATGAGGATATGAGATTGTATCGTAATTCTCAATATAAGACTTTTGACTAGCCATTTCGAATGCTTTCTAACCATAGCACATGAATGATCATCATAAACTTTAGGCCTTAATTGATTATCCTTTTGTACCTGTAGCATAAAGGGTGGGAGCACAACAGGGTTTTGAGCGTGACCCATCTTCTAAACATAATGTGTGTTTTGTGCTAATCCGTGAATTCCACGCTTTGGGATTGGCTTATAGTAACAATTGGTGTATACCAAATGTATGGGTGAAATAATAGGACTATTCGTACTAACATGATGCATATAATTATTAAGAACAACACCGTTAGTCATGGTATACAAATCTTGATATGTCATCAAGGCGCTGGTTAGAACAACTATAGGTCGTTCGATCTGATTGGCCAAGAGCTTGATCTGACTGGCAGTCAATGAGGCGGTCAGACCAGTCACAAGAGACACAATTTGGCCAAGGATATGGTTTGATTGGTCATAGTGGGCGCGATGTGATCGGCTAAGGAAGCAGTCGGACCAATATGACATCCGGTTTAACCGTTGGCTAAGTTTTTAGTATAACCAATTCTCGTGTAATCTGTCATGCAAATATGATGCATCCATCGTGTCATATGTATGTTGTATATGGACTAAATTAGGGATAACATTAGATAATTGAAAATTGGTTGTCGTAAAGCCAATTTGTTCAATGATACCATTTAATCTATTAAATCATCATCTAGTTTATATACGCATCTATGCAATGGGCAATAGTTTCTTAGATAGCGAGAGATGGATCGAACGGATCAGATCTTAAAGTAGCTCATAAGTATTGCCTTTTTCATCACCGCCGCTTATTCTTCAACCCTGTGCTGCTCATCTTCGGTCGAGTATACCATGGTGAGCATGTAGCCAATCTCATCCTAGTTTGTTATAGTTGGATAAGATGGTTTCCTTAGATTAATTTTAGTCGTATTCAGAGCCAAAAGCTCACTGTATGCCATGTGGACGTAGCAAAATTGGTCTAAACAACCAATCGATTCCTGGAAATCGACCTTGCTTTTTTTTCTGTACCGATGCACAGTACCTAAACGAACATACTGCTGCTGCTTGTTGCGTTCATGCATGCGTTGGAGCAGCAGGCCTCGGCGTCACACGGCTGCAGATGGGAACAACTATGACAGCAGCAGCCGGTGGCAGTAGATAAAAACTGTAGAGCGATGGTCGGCACGATGATGACCAACGTGCGGTGCTGCAGCCAACCACTTTTATGTAGAAAAACTTCAAACCATGATAGGTTTTAGAAATTAAATCAGCTAGCAATCAAAGCGAGCTTTAGAGACAACCATGGATGAATCGGAAGGTTTAGAGGATAAACGATCTCATACTCTTATAGTACAAACATAAGATTTACAATGCAATTCAATAAAGTTGGATGAACTAGTTTAGGATATAAGATATAGATGAAAAGTAAAGGTAAAAACTGTTTCGATTTGTTGTTGATGTAAGGGAAAAAAGAATCGAATCAGCTATATCCCTTATAAATGGGTTAGTCTCTCCACATACCCTTCTACAGTTACTATTAGGCTTTGAGATCATAAGGATTTAATAAATCTCAAGCTCGAGTATGGAAACACGAGAACTAGCCCAACACTTGCGGTCCAACCGGCCATATAATGGTGGTTAGACAAGCTAATAGAAAAAAAGATAAAGCCAATAGAGAAAACTCTGATTAATTTCAAATCTGGCCCAAACATTCTAGTGCCTAATTTAATTGTAAATTCAAGAATAATCTTGAGAAATAGAAAGAAAACTGCACACCCAAAAAAATCCATAAATAATTACCATATTTTTTACTAGGAAGCAGCAACAGCAAGAGAGAGATTAAAGGACAAAAATAGCTCAAATCTAATTTGTAACCTTCATCTATAAACAGATAAATTGATGTAAAACCAGATAAATTGATATCAAGCTCGGTGAGGAAGAAGAGATCACCGGATCCACCCCATCTCCATCCCCTCACCTCTTTATCAAGCTCAAGCTGCTTACTTAAGCTGGTGGCGGCACGAGGTCTCAGGAAGCTAGTCGGTGAGGCCCTCTCCAAGATTTGACCCTAAGGAGGTCGAGCGGCAATGCACATCCTTGCCTCTATCTTGTCTCCCACTATTGGCTCCTACGCCCTTTTCACCACACTACCCTCCTTGCTTTCCCACACCGCTACCGCTAATAGCTGGAGCTCAAGCTCAAGCTACCACTATCATCGTCGACTCGTTGAGCTTGCCACTGTCTAGATCTAGCTAGGGGGTATGCTCGAGGGTGAAGCAACCAAATGACAAGGATGCCTCTGCCTCCCGACAGCATCAAGGAACCTAAGCGGCGGTGACGATGATGGCTCATGGAAGGAGATGAGCACGATCGGAATAGCATCGAGGAGGATGGCCACAGCTAAAATAGTGTCTTGTTCTCCGCCTTGTCCATCGCCTGTACACGTGGAGAAGATGGAGCACTGTATTTTTTTAATTTCTTTTTTTAGTACAAGTCTCATAGACGCGTGGGTTCAATTGGTGTTTTTATTTTTTATTTTTGCTCTATTACCACATAAGCACCATGTTAGATAGAGATTAGATCAATCATGCCACGTAGGTATCGCGTCAGCGAAACCACCCTCAAAACCGTTAAGAAAGTCGATTTGCATTATTTTAATATTTTAATAGTTAACAAAGTCTATAGCCGGTTTTATAGCGGGATGTTATGAGATGGTTAAAAGAGTTAAAGTGTATATATATATATTGAGATTGAGAGAAGTTGAAGGCTGGAGGATAGGCTGTGATCTGATGGGCCTAGGCCCAATAAACTCAGGCCCAACACTGACTCTTCTCTTCTCTCCCCTCTTCCTATCGACTCGAGCTCGAGCTCGAGCGGATCCCCCAGTCTCTGGTCTGGATCGAGGAGGCGGCACTCTTTTCTCCGGCGACCGGAGCCGAGCGGCAGCTGGCGACTGATCGAGCGCCTCGCCAAGCGGGGAGGACGAATCTGACCTTGCTTACCAATACTCTAGTTTTCTAGTTTACTTCTCCACCAGCGCCGCTTGGATTCATTCCATTATTATTTGTCTGGTTCTTTTTTTTTTCTTTTCCTGATTAGAAGGTGAGGGTTCTTGTAGATGTGGTAGGTAGTATATGTGGATATAGATTCTATGAATTTTATTAGTAATCATATACGTAAAAATTGCATCTTTTGTGTAATAGGCGCATGTCTTATGGTTTATTGGACTCTTTCGATTTGTTTATGCAATATTAGAGTTGGGTGATTGATACGCCCTTGAAACAGGTCTATGAATTCCATTTTTAGGATAGACAGAGTAACATTCTTGATTCTTCTTCCTTGTTGACATGTTTCCCAGGATAAAATTGCAATCCGCTAAACCACCATATTGTAAACTGAATGATATTGTTTTACTGTTCTCTGTATCAGTACTATCTTTGTGTGGGTTGTTAGTTTCTGTGATGTTTTTGTTAAAACTTTATTATAAGGTTTGCGAGTCTAAGTACTCTTGTATCAACTTTTGCCCGTGTACATTCGGGTTCTGATGTAGAGACCGGTTTTTAATATCCATTATCTAAAAAATCAGTCGTAGAGTTTATAGCTTCAGCCTTGAGGACTTGTGTAATTGTGTTAGTATAAACTTTACCACATTTGTAACTCCCCTTCTCTTTTGTTTTATTTCACATCCATATAACCATATGTCCATGTTTGATGTAGATTGACTCGTATATTACTCTAGTGCTCTAGCACAACTTGGCACACATTCTATTAGCGCAAAAAGACTTAAACTTTCCTAGCTACCAATAAGAAACCCTGTTCAGTTGTGTTACAAGGATCAATCTTTTGGGCATTTGGCTCATCGTTCTTGCCAATTTCCTTTCCTGCTTTTCAGTGAAATTCGCATTACAATTTTTACAACACCATGTTTTTATGATAGAAGTATGCTAGTTGGGTAGATCTCCAGTTTTGTTGCCACTCCACTGATATGGTTGTTCCGTCTGCCGACCAGGTCACACTGTACTACTGCCCAGAGAGAGCACAGAAAAGATGGTTAATGCAATCAAGGGATTGTTCATCCCATGGTAACTAAGCTCCTAACACAACTTAATTCAATCAACTTAGGGGTCATTGTCGATCTGAATGATTCAATGCCTGCATCAGACAAGTTCATCTTGCACATGCTTGATCCTACGCACATGGTCGTCCAGCCTCAGGTGCAGAGATGATCAGAAGAAAGATATCAGGGTTCAGGGACCAGAACAGCTACGAGAAGCCAGCATGAAGCTGGGACATTTTCTGTCGTCAAACTGCATCTAATAAGCATGCCACTGTTTGTGTGTTGTTAATCTGTAGCTGTGTGGAGTAGTGAGCAACTAGTGATATACTGACGAGTATCACATGTCACTCATGATAATGAAGAATGACGAGGTTCAGTATCATATATCAGAATGTCACTTTTAGAGTGATAGATAGTGCAGTTGTGAGATTGCAATGGAACAATTGGTGTTCTAATCTGTTAGAAACAATTCGAGTCGTGTTTGAATTGAGAAACATGAAATCTTCGTGACTGGCTGTTGATCCGGT
This sequence comes from Oryza coarctata, assembly GCA_030770085.1. NCBI lineage: Eukaryota > Viridiplantae > Streptophyta > Magnoliopsida > Poales > Poaceae > Oryza > Oryza coarctata. Next base: position 419,850 of record CM061471.1, read on the forward strand.
TCTTGTGGAATTTCCAGTTGATATTAAATATTGATGTCCGAAGGATGGGATTTTCAGCATAATTGGATCGAGAGATGGGGAAGGCGCGTGAGACCGTGTGCGGGCGACGGTTATTGGGCCGAAACAGGAGTGCGACTCACAGGCAGCCCATGTTAGGTGCTTCACCTGAACGGGATTTCGATTTCGTGCACGCCGAGAACAGGATTGCAACTCTGCGTGCGGCCCATATTATTTAACTGGGCCCAAAACGGGATTTTGATTCGCGCGGCCCAATAACAGCATGGGGGTTCCGTGCGCGGTGATTCTAACTTACGTGCGGCCCATATTAACGAATTGGGCCGACGACGACATTTCGATTTCGTGCAGCCCAACATGTTCATTTGGTTTCCGGCTCGGTGCTTCAGACTTCACTCACCTGGTGATGAAACAGCTTCCGGAGAATATTCATTCTGCTAAGTCATCATATGATGGGGTATAAAAGGCAAAACAGATTTATTGACAAGATTGATGCAGAGACCCATCACTAATGAGGCAACGACAGCAAGTGTGCGTTACATAGCTTGAAGGTATTATGAGCTGATTTGTGTTAACATGAAGACAGAATTTGGGGATTCAGCAATGCGGATTGGATTAGGCACAAAGGAAAAATATAGACTACAAGATTAGCCTAGAAACAAGAAATAATTGTGCATATATGTTCTTAACATCCCCACTCAAATACAGTATGTATACAATAATATTGTGTTTGGAACTAAACCCTAGATTAACGCCACACTACCATAAAAACAAAGATGTTGTCAAAACACGTAACTCCTGGAATGAAACAGAATCATTTCCTGCTCGATGAAGTGGATCTTGAATCTCTCATAAACTATTTTTTGATCATCGGTATCTTAAAGCCTTCGCAAACCGTTTTTAACCCTTCACTGATTCGGAGACGTTGACAATGATGATAAAGGCTCCTCACAAATTATTCTTTGGACTTTCATTGAATTATAGACATTAATGATGATGGTAAAGGACATTCACAAATGTTTTTTTTTTTGCCCTTGATCGATTGATGATGATGCCAACTTTAATGGAAACATGTGATAGGATAGACAACTCCAACGAAAAGTTACTGATGATGATAGGAGAGTGATCAAGGTTAGTTGAAGCTGGTGAAGATAGAGATAGACTAGACTAGCATGACTTCGAGGAATTAAAGGATATACAATGGATATTAGTGGACTCGATAGAAATCAAAGGAAAATGATTCGTAGAGGACAGTGATATACTAGCAAAAGACATATCGATACTACTTAGATATGTAGCACTAGATAAAATCTAAGTAGATGGATCAAGACAACTAAACAAATCAAAGACCTATGGCACCTCATCTACTTGAATTTTTTTTTAGCGATGCAGAGTAGCAATACCAAGCAAGCAACTAATAGGTGTAGGCTTACTAATTTCCTTGTAGCAAAAAAATGAAAAGAAAATTCTCCATATACCATGTTACGATGTTAAGATGAAAAGAGAAGTTTAGGATTGAACCATATGGATTGGATTAGGCCTAAAAGGAAAATATAGACTACAAGATTAGCCTTAAAACAGGAAATGACTGCAATACCGTTAACTAATACACATATCTTCTAAACAATTTGGTGTAATGCCAGTGCATTCTTGCTTTAAAGAAAACAGAGATCTTCTTGGCTGTGGTGACGTGATGCAGAGGTTCTTGAATCTTGTCAGTCAAATGCACTTGTGCAATGAGGAGAGCTCTGTGTATCATCTTTCTTTTCTTGAGGCTAAGGAGGCTTGCTTGTTCTCTCCATACGAAAGATGCAGTGGAAAGAAAAGTTAAGCGTGAACTGTGAAAAGGAGTAAATCATACACTCTTTTTAGTGTCTTGTTATTAACATGCAGTATGCCCTGTTCTCCTGCCTACAATTTCTATTGTGTCTGTCAGAATATTTTTATTAGAGACAAATGGTAAAAAGTATAATACGTGACAACACTGATAAATGGTATTTCACGCTCAGTTAGTGTTTTGTTGATGTACACTGGTAATTTCAAGTGAAAATACAGAAGAAAAAAAAAGGCTCTCTGTTTTTACAAATTGGAGTATCCACCTTATCAGTGAGCAAACACCTTATCAAAAGAAGAAAACATATCTTGCCAATGTTCCTCATGCAACTAGCTAGTTTATGTTGACTTTTGCATGTTGTGCAGGAGAAAACAATATGTCAGAATGATGTATGCAGATGACATGGTATGATGAACTTGATGCCCTTGATTTACTCCAAGTAGCAACCGTGGTCCAAGAGACAACATCCTCTTTAGGAAAGAGATGGCATGCACTGAGGTACACCCTGCTCGATCTGGTGAACAGATAGAAATCACTCACTGTCTACTATCTTCAGCAGGTGCAGATCGTTCATCCATCAGGTTGTAGTTGGTTCCATGTACAATCTTTCTTCAGTTGAGACTTCACATGTTTGCTTGCATTCTCGATTGCTTTCAGCCATGTTGATGCGCACTCAGACAGCAAGATCTTCTCTCAACGTGCAACTAGCTAACCAAGAAAAAATGTCATCTTTCTGCAGCTCTGCACCTGCCATTCATGCTTGAAAGCAAAGTCTCAGCCTGACATTCAGTTCAGAGCAAAGCTTAAAGCTTTGTCATGATTCAGCAAACACTCAAACTGTTCTCACTTTGGGAGCCTTTGCTTCCAAGCAATCGCCCGAATCAATGGCTACAAATACGCATGCATGCATGCATCCTCTCCTCCATTCATCCTTGAGATTCAGCAACAGTTTCTTCAGTTAAAAAAAGAAAAATTCAGACATGGAGACGAAGCTGTCCGTGGCCGTCGTCCTCCTGCTGCTCTGCGGCGCCGCGTGCGCCACCCGCAGCGGCGAGTTCTCCATTGTTGGGTACTCCGAAGAGGACCTGACGTCGCACGACCGGCTGATCGAGCTGTTCGAGAAGTGGGTGGCAAAGTACCGGAAGGCGTACGCGAGCTTCGAGGAGAAGGTGAGGCGGTTCGAGGTGTTCAAGGACAACCTCAAGCACATCGACGAGATCAACAAGAAGGCCACCAGCTACTGGCTCGGCCTCAACGAGTTCGCCGATCTCACCCACGACGAGTTCAAGGCGGCGTACCTCGGCCTGACGCCGCCGGCGAGAAAGAACAGTAAGGACTACTCGTCGGAGTTCAGGTACGAGAGCGACGGCGAGGGGCCGAAGGAGGTGGACTGGAGGAAGAAGGGGGCGGTGACGGAGGTGAAGAACCAGGGGCAGTGCGGCAGCTGCTGGGCGTTCTCGACGGTGGCGGCGGTGGAGGGGATAAACGCGATCGTGACCGGGAACCTGACGTCGCTGTCGGAGCAGGAGCTGATCGACTGCAGCACCGACGGGAACAACGGATGCAACGGCGGGCTCATGGACTACGCCTTCTCCTACATCGCATCCAGCGGCGGGCTGCACACGGAGGAGGCGTACCCGTACGCCATGGAGGAGGGCGACTGCGACCAGCAGAAGGGCGGCGACGAGGCGGCGGTGGTCACCATCTCCGGCTACGAGGACGTACCGGCCAACGACGAGCAGGCGCTGGTCAGGGCCATGGCCCACCAGCCAGTCAGCGTCGCCATCGAGGCCTCGGGCCGCCACTTCCAGTTCTACACCGGGGTCAGTAATTCATCTCTCTCTCTCTCGTAATACATATATGAACGTTCACCACAATATTCTGTCAAACTTTTAACAAAAATCAAAGCGGGGTGATTGTTTTTGGTTACTCTCTTCCTTACTAAATATTTGATGTTTCATATAATATTCGGTCAAACTTTAAAAATCCTCATTATCAATTTCATATTAGAACATATTTATATGAGTAAATTTGATAAATTTAAAGTAAATTTCACAATCCCAAGTTTTGGATATCTATAACACATTTTACAATTTGTTTCACAAAACTCTAGGTTTTGGATAAAATATTTTATAAAACCTCAGCTACAAGTTTATATTATCTATTTGACTAATATATTTATCAATAATAATGGTAAAAAAATATGAGATATTTTTTAAGTACATATACATGTTAGATGCTTTTCAACAAATGTTGATCGTCGTGGTTTGATCATTTATGTGTATATTTAACTAATTATTGTGTCATTATCGGTTAGGATTATGTTAGTTTTTTTCAATGTAAAATTTAGAAAAAAAACAAAACAGAGAAGAGGGATGTGTACTTTGAGTAAACTAATGTGAATTTATCTAAAAATAATTATATGTAATAATGAGTATGAGTATTTGACATAATTATGAGATTTTTTAAAATATCTTACCTCAAAACATGAGATTTCTTTTTAAAAAATCACAAAACTTGAGGTCTTGTGTTAGGATATCTCATTACCAGAGATTTGTGAAATTTACTCATAAATTTATAATATTATGATGATTTTTTTCAAGACAAATTTACATTTACTATTTCTTTGTTTATTTTTAAGAGAAATTATTGATGATCGGATTTTTTACATTTTGACTAAATCTTGTCGGAATAACTTGAGGGGTATTTTTTATTATTTTCATTAAAAAATAGTTATATTTGCTTTAAAACCATATACCGTTATACAATTGTATTAGCCATATACCGTTATACAATTGTATTACCCATATGCACGACCAGGTGGCATTTTTGTAGTAGAAACCATCCGGATCATCATGGATGAAAAATTAACGTTATTGGTGATATATAAATACAGGGTGTGTTTGATGGTCCGTGTGGTGAGGAGCTAGATCACGGTGTGACGGCCGTCGGATATGGTACAAGCAAGGGACAAGATTACATCATAGTAAAAAACTCGTGGGGGCCACACTGGGGTGAGAAGGGGTACATCCGCATGAAGAGGGGCACCGGCAAAGCCGAGGGTCTGTGTGGCATCAACAAGATGGCCTCCTACCCCACCAAGGACAACTAAACTGCATAACTCAATTGATCAACATGAAGATCTTGCATTTGATCCTTCAAAGTTTCTCTTCTCCTCGTTTTATTAGCCTTTAATTCCACTGTTTTTTTCTCCTCCTTTCTGAATCTTCGTGGAAGAGCCAAAAAGAGAGAAGCACAAGCTGTTTGTTTGAGTTTGATTTTCATTTGCTTGATCAACCATGGATGAAATAATAAACCTCGTGAGCTTCTCTTAAGACAGTGTCTGCTCCAAATTCATGCGGGTGTTTGGTCAACTATTGTGTGCATTTGATTTTTCCCACTGATGTTTGGTTTTACATAAAGACGTGTTAAATATAAAAGTGTGTAATCATTTATATTTAGAGTAGAGTTGTATCTTTTGATTACCGTCGGTCACGCTTATAACTTTTTATTTATACGTAACCTTTTATGTATGTGTTTCTCTCTATATATAAGTGATCATAACCCATACGAGTTATATCCGAGGCTATGGCCGTGGCGGTTCTCTGTATCAGGGATGTGGAGGCGACGCCCCTCCTTATCAGATCTGCGGTTGTACAGGTCACACCGCCATCAAATGTTGGTATCACATGGATGAGTCTTACTAGGAAAAACAACCTTATGCTGCGGTGGCTACTACTTCATCCTACAAGATCAACACCAACTAGTATACCGACACGGAGGCTACCGATCACATAACCAGTGATCTGGATTGCCTAGCCTTGCATAAACAATATCATGTTAAAGAAACGGTTCAAGTTGGCAACAGGACATGTTTGCAAATTATACATATTGGTTCTTATTCTCTTAATACTGCTACACGTCCTCTTAACTTACATAATATTCTCGACGTACCTGATATCTCTAAACACCTCCTTTTGGTTTATAAACTATCATATGACAATAATGTATTTTTTAAATTTCATCTCTATCATTTTCTTGTAATGGACCGAGCAACAAAACAAGTGCTCTCAGAATAAAAAGTGTGAATCCGGCCTCTATCCCATAAAGTCGTCCGATGTTGAATTCTTCAAACAAGCACTTATCAGTGTCAAGGCATCCATAGATCAGTGGTATGCTCGTCTTCGCCACCCCTCTACTCCAGTCGTGTGGTCTATTTTGAATTTGAATAATCTCCCATATATGAAGGAGTTGAGTCCCTCAGTTTTTCATGCATGTTAATTAAGCAAGAGTCATCAACTCCCCTATACTCATGCCATTTATCGTTCTACATCACCTCCTAAACTTGTTTTTTCAGATATGTGGGGCCCTGCCCCTAAGTCTATTGGTAGATACAAATACTACATAAGTTTTATCAATGATTTTAGTAAATTTACGTGGATATATTTGATGCATGACCGCACTGAGGCTCAACGCATTTCCTTGCAATTTCAAGCACATGTAGAACGTCTCCTTGATACTAAAATTAAATGTGTCCAATCCGATTGGGGCGGGAGTACCAAAAACTTCATACTCAATTTTTTCGATCCCTTGGCATAGCCTATCATGTTTCCTGCCCACATACTCACCAATAAAATGGATCAGCTGAACATAAGCATCATCATATAGTTAAAACTGGTCTTGTTCTACTAGCTCATGTATCCATACCGATTAAATTTTAGGACGAGGCCTTCCTTGCAGCCACTTATCTCATCAATAGATTACCCACTCGAGTCCTTGATAATCCGTGCCCTCTAGAACTTCTCCTCAAAACTTCACTGAATTATTCAATGCTCCCTATATTTGGTTGTGCATGTTAGCCCAATTTGCGACCGTATAACCAGCACAAACTTTCCTTTCGATCCAATGTTTACGTGTTTTTAGGATATAGTGGTCTTCACAAGGGATACAAATATCTCGATATGAATTCCGGACGCATGTATGTGTCCCATCACGTTATATTTGATGAAACAAATTTTTCTTTCTCCACTTATCCTTCATCCAACGTTACACCTAATCAGGGCAATGGCAGTTTTAATTTGAATAATTACGATATGCATATGTTTCCTGCTAACCCTATGAATGTAGCCTCTCAGCATGCAGCAGATCCCGGGATGCCTAAAACCTCATTAGGATTGGCACTGATATTCCCTGCGCCCGCTTCTTCACCCGAGATAAGCACTCCGCATGGAGCGCCTAACACTGACTTTCCTACATCGGAGTCTCTGCCTGCCTCTCCCGTGTCCCCTAGGGTAAGCACAGAGGCTACGGCTGGGCTGTCATCTACCGACCCATCATCACCAACATCGCGGCAAACTTTGTCACCGAGCATCCGGCCTGAGGCCGTGCACCACTCAGAGGTTCCTGCACCGAATCCTCCTGCCCACAAGTACGAGACGCGCTTAAGCCACAACATCAAGAAGCCCAAGGTTTGTATCGACAGCACGATTACTTATTCTGCCATACGAACTTCAGATATAGAGCCTACATCGCATGTTACTGCTATGGCACACCCCCTTTGGAGGTCAGCAATGAATGATGAATTTCAAATTCTTGTCAACAACAAGACTTGGCATCTGATTCCTCCACGTGCCGGCCTTAATGTCATTGATTGCAAGTGGATTTTCAAACTAAAGCACAAAGTTGATGGCTCCATTGATCGCTATAAAACACGATTGGTCGCTAAGGGATTATAATAATACATTTAGCTTGATAGTGAAACCTACTACTATTTAAGTCTTATTGTCTCTTGCAGTCTCTCGTGGTTGGTTTCTTCAACAGATTGATATTCAAAATACATTCTTACATAGCCATCTTCAAGAGAACATCTATATGAAACAACCACCTGATTTTATTAACTCGGCTCATCCTACTTATCTTTGTAAGTTGAACAAGTCATTATGTGGCCTCAAACAGGCCTCACGTGTCTGGTTTTCTCTTCTTAGTAATAAACTATTACAATTAGGGTTTCAGACTTCTAAGGCTGATGTTTCTCTTTTCATGTTCAACAGAGATGGCATTCAGATGTATATTCTCATCTATGTGGATGATATTATTATTATGAGCTCTTCGTCATCAGCTACGGATCATCTACTCATTTAACTTAAGGTTGAGTTTGCCGTGAAAGATCTTGTCACTCTTGGATATTTTCTTGGCATTGAAATACATCATACTTCTACTGGCCTCATCTTGACACAACATAAATACATCTAAGACCTGCTGTAGCGTATAAATATGGTCTCCTCTAATAGTGTTCTGACACCTATGCTTTCCAACAATAAGTTACTCTTAAAGAGTGACGACACTCTCTCAGCTGAAGATACTACACGCTATCACAATGTTGTTGGGGGTCTCCAATATTTGTCTTTCACTCTCCCCAATATCTCCTTCTCAGTCAATCGAGTATGCCAATTTCTGTCAACACCAATGACGGCTTATTGGGCGGCAGTAAAACGTATACTGTGTTATCTTCATTCTACGTCTAATATGGGGCTATGCATCACTAAATCTAGGTCTTCATTGCTAAGTACGTTCTCTGATGCCGATTGGGCTAGGAACCCAGATGATCGACGCAGTACAGGTGGCTATGCAATTTTTTTGTGGCAATCTTATTTCTTGGAGCTCTCGCAAACAACTAACTGTTTCTCGCTCGAGCACATAGTCTGAATACAAGGCCATCGCCAATGTTACCACTAAAGTAATATAGATACAAGTGTTACTAAGGGAATTTGGGATCTCTCAGCTTCAGCCACCGTCCCTATGGTGTGACAACATTGGTGCCACTTATCTCTCTGCCAATCCCATATTTCATCGTCGCACGAAGCATATTGAGGTTGATTACCATTTTATTCGTGAATGTATTGCCTCTCGCCAACTCGACGTCCGCTTTATCTCATCTAAGGACCAGGTGGCCGATATCATGACTAAACCACTCCCGGTTACTCCCTACTGTAATTTACGGTGTAATCTAAACTTAGTCTACCTCCATCTAAATTGAGGGGAGTGTTAATTATAGAAGTGTGTAATCCATATTTAATAAGAGATCATTTATATTTGAAGCTGTGTCCCCTGATTACTGTTTATACGTAAACTTTCATACATATGATCCGTGATTTATAAAGATCATCTAGCGTCAATCATCAAAACACATGGGAAACACTGGTATCACGCGGGAGAAAATGTCATGAAATCGACAGTTTGTATTTACCCGGTACAAGCTACTCTTAGGTGTCAGCATCTGAGCCCATCACGGTCAATAATCCCGAAAGGATTGCAAGAATTATTGGAGGACCAATGCCCATGCATTGCCAAGTACAGACATTGTTTCAGCAATTTTTATGTTTAGTACAAGTGTGAATCATTTTATGACTTGTTCATATAAAGGTTGTATTAAGGATATAAAGCCATGCGAAATATCAGAAATATTGGCTGAAAACGTCAACCATATACTCAGACGGAGGCAGTAGAGGCTAGACATAAACAATTTTCGATGGTTGGCTTGCCTTTGACCTCAGCACTCAAATCCGGGGGCGCCACTGGGAAATGAAAATTCAGCCACAAATTTCTTCTTCTTTTTGTTGTTGTTTCAGTTATCCTTTCCCTGTCAAGATTGTCCAGCTAACGTTCCAAACGATTCTCAACTCACTCCAGAAGCTTCTGTTGTCCTGTTAACCAACACCAATTTTTTTTAACTAATGGTATCTTCTCTTCTAATTTTCTGCGGACTGTGTTTAACACTAGCTGGATTTGTCTCTTTGAAGAGCATACTACTGTTTCCCTTAATTTTGGGGCCTACTTGAAGATCATTATATTATGTTGCTAAAATAATGGTTTGCCATTTAATTTGTTTCTAAGTACAGTGAATCATGTGTAATCTAAAGACTAAGTTAGTGGTAGGTGTGTTAGCTCCCTCCAACTGAAGAAGACGAGACAGCACCCTGCGTCATGTACAACCCACAAAGCTGTAATCAACGTCCTTAATTATAAAACATCATAAAAAAACTCCTTTATGTGAAAGTTAAATAGCCTCTTTTCCTATCTAGGAGTAATCCACATAAAGATCTGGATCTGAAAGACAAATGAGGATGCAGATCTGAAAACATTTGTAAATAAATTTCTAGGATAAGAAAAGACAAGGCTTGATTTGATACTGATGGTCACTAGTCATAAGAGAAAATGACTTCAAAGTTGGAATATTGTTTTGGATTGTTAATAAGTGCTTCGATTGGACTCTGAGCAGAGCCACCAACCGTAGAACTTTTGAGCAGGTAACATAATATTCCTCTATTCCTTTCTCCAAATAAGCAAGAATAAAAAAAAAGCAGAGTCCAAATAAAATTAGAAAAGATTAACATTTACTTACCCGTTTTTATGATAGAAAAAAAAAAGATAAGCTATGCTTTCTCGCGTAGTTATTATGACACCGCCGATCACGCTATGTATGGTCGGTTGTTCCACTTACTGTTTAGATTGGACAAATACAGTGTAGATCTGACTAAGTATTTTACGTAGCGATAGAGTGATTATAGATGCAGTCCCTTTCAAATTATGATAAAAACGAAACTAAAAAAAGGAAAAGAGCTGTGTTGTAATGAACGGCGTCCAAGAGTGGACGGGTGGGATAGGGGTAGGTAGACCGTAGACAATAGACAGAACGGCGCCGGACCGGAATTTGCAGGCGGCCGGTTTTTTTTGGGTGGCTCTCAAATTTCTTTGCTTTCCTTTATTTAAAGAGCCGAGGCGGGGGGGCTCTCTCTGAATCCCCTCGGGAAACGAAACCTACCAAAAATCTCATCTTTCGCCGCCTCCCCCCTGATTCCTGCTGCTGCTGCTGTTCTTCCTTCCCCCCTCCCTCCCTCCCTTCCTTCCTTCCTTCCTTGTCGGATCTCAATTCCCAACCAAGAACACACACACACAGAGGAAGCAGCAGGAAGAAGAAGATGTCCAACAAGGTGTACACACTCGAGGAAGTCGCCAAGCACAACTCCAAGGACGACTGCTGGCTCATCATCGGCGGAAAGGTCTCATCTTTTTCATGCTTTATTATTTACTTCTTCTACGCGTCGATTTCGATCCTGCTAACCATGCCCACATGCCCTAATCTGGTTCCCCCCAACTAATTTGTTTGTTCATCGACTGAATAACTGATGGGATGGCCCAAGTAATCGAGATAGAATTTCGATTCGTTTCGTTGATTGGTGGTTCTCTGATGCTGTGATGGTGGGTAGATCATGGCAGATGGAGACTCGAAATTTGACTGATTCACCGCGCCCCTGAGGGATCGGTCCAACCCTGTGTTTGCTTGTCACCTGTGAATTCTTCTCTTCTTTCCTGCTGATAGGACTGTCAATGATGCATGCGCCTTCTTTCTGCATCTTGTCCTACCTGGAATGAGGGGAGGGGACGAGTGCTAGCAGATCCAAACATCATGGACTGTTCCTTCACAAGTTTCATATGCAACCTGTTCTACATGCTGTTTTTCCTCTTACTGTTCGCTGTTTGTCAGTCAACACCACAAAGTTGTCTCTGCCAATTCTGCAACAACTTAGTACAAACGAAGAATCACTCCTCTGTTCCAAGTTCCAACTTGGCGTCTGGATTGAATAATGAATGTTTCATAGCCTTAAAACACAGTCCATTAAGAGTCTGATCTTTTTATGTTGGGCATGATAAGAACAAAATGGTTGTTTTCTATTATTAATGTTTTTTCATGGAAACAATACTTGTATTGATGAACCTACCCTGTTTACCTGAGCTTACCCATGTTCTGTCCTATTTGTCTAGGTATACAATGTGTCGAAATTCCTCGAGGACCATCCAGGGGGTGACGATGTCTTGCTATCTTCAACCGGTATGCTTTCTCAGTTCTTACTCTGGCCTTCTGGGTATAAATCAGTTTGCAAGGAACAAACTTACACGTTGAAATATGCATGGACCTTCTGCAGGCAAGGATGCGACTGACGATTTTGAAGATGTCGGCCACAGCACGACTGCTCGCGCAATGATGGATGAGTACTATGTTGGCGACATCGACACATCCACAATACCTGCGAGGGCAAAGTACGTTCCCCCTAAGCAACCGCACTACGACCAGGACAAGACCCCGGACTTCATCATCAAGATCCTCCAGTTCTTGGTTCCCATCGCCATATTGGGCCTGGCTGTTGCCATTAGGATCTACACCAAGTCGGAGTCTGCTTAGTGATGTTCTTTTTGTGTTATAAAAGTTGAAGGTACTGAATAAGTTAGCAAGAGTTGTGTGTGAATGTGATCCATACCAGTGTAACATGTCATGAATTCGTCGAATGTTCTGAAGCTGCTGTGGGTTTTGTGGTCCTGGGATGTCCACTTTGGTAAGATCGATAGGATTCAAAGAAGTACTTATATATCATGTTACTCATTGTTATTAATTGTTAGAAACCAGAAACTGTTCCTATACACACACAAGGTAGTGATTTCATTGGCTGGTGTTTCTATTGAATTTCTGTTTGTTAAGAATGTAGATTTAGCAGTTGCTGCATTTGTTTGTTTTTGTATTGCTAGCTTTTCTACAAGTTACTGATTGATAATGTGGCGTGTGTAGTGGTGCTGTCTATACTGGCCAGATTAGTTTCACGAGATGAAGAGGGGGAACACTATAAGAATGGAAGATAATATCACTGTGCTCCGTTCTTCTGTACGCAATTTTGACACAACATTATGTACGCTATTTTGACCAATTAATTAGGTATCACCACACACACGTCAAAAACACGCACTTCTCTTATCGTTTCTTTTCTGACTAAGACGTAGGTTTTTATCTCATATTTTTTATGTTTCGTGTGAAAACCTTGCTTTAAAATACAAATAAATATATTTTTTAAGTTTGTAATAATTAAAATTTAATTAATCTACGCTAATTGCATTTTTTTACCTGCGCTAACTTAATCTACAACATTAATCGGGAAGCCTACATCTGATCTTCAGTTCTTCACTGACAGAATGTTGGGTGAGCGGTGCAGGTAGATTCTGTTGGTGTATCGCATTGGACCAAGGGGTGATGCATTGCATTGCAAATTGAGCTCAGTGTTAATAAAATAAATCCTTTTATAAAGACAGAAAAAATGTTGAAAAAAACAAAGGGTATAAGAACAATGAACTTTGGTGAGGGAAAATTCACTTTATTGCATTGCATTATTAATGTAATAATATGATCATGGGTAAGGCGCCACAGACTTCACAAGTAGGGAGTACTGCGCCTGACATTATCAGACAAGCATAAAAGGCCAAGTAGCCTTCACAAGCATCTTAACACTAGCACAGGTAACTTCAGTCACCTCTGAACCATTGACATTTGGAGTAAAACCAATGGTTTCCGTAACACAGCCAGCTGGAACTACATCATCCTGATTAACAACGGTCAATACAACTTTTATAAACATCATATAAAAGATATTACCAGAGATGACGCAAGCATATATAGGTGTGTGCAGCTACATCTTACTAATGCCATGATATGGTCAATACAACTTTTCGACAAGACATGAGAAAAAGCACTTACGAACTAAAGATATTAGTCACGTTATAGATGCAACATCAACCTCAGCAAGGGCATAATCAATTTTCCACATGTCAGATTGACAAGTAATATAACAACGCGCAAATGCAGAATGAAAATTGATTGCAGATCAGAGAAGTAAGACATTTAGATTCATAAACAGATATGCAAGATGGCAGTGCAATTTGATCGATATGTGAACACAAACAGAAAGCATTATTCTTTGAAAAAAATTAAAATATCGCTACGTACTTTTTGGTAGTACCTTTGAGTTGATGAGTTGGCAATCATCTCTATGGCGGCGGAAGAGATAGATGCACTTGGCTGTCTCTAGAAATTACAGCGCCATAAACATTAATCGGGAAGCCTAAATCTGTGCCTACTATCTTCACTGAAAGAAAGAAGGTTTACAGATTTGCACAGACGGAATGCTATTTCCTCATGCTCATTGTAGATTCTGTCAGTGTATCGCATTGGACCAAGAGGAGCTGCATTGTAGATTCTTCGTCGTCTTCTTTGAATACGGAGACGTCGTCGGCCGCCATCGACAAGGGGACTAGGGCTCCTTTCTTATTCGTGATCGACTAGTTTTATTTTTATTTAGGTATACTGCTATATATATTATTCTTCTGTTAGGCCGGGATTTGTTTTGTAGGTGGGCTGGTCTTGTCTGGGCCGGGCTGGTTTGTGATCTACAAACGGGCCGGGCTGCAGTTTGTTGCATCTCTACTCTAGTATATGTTCCTCCTACGCTTTTGCTATGTGAGTCATCGAGAGCCTAGGCCCAGCAATGATTTGACTTTAGAAGAAAAAAATATGTCATTAACTCTGCTCTAGAAAAACAATTAATTGTGCCCAGTGCTGCCTTGTATAGAAATCAAACTATCTCGTAGACTCCCAAAATAACTAATTCATGTAAAAACTATACATAATTTCTATATTGCAGACCAAATCTAAATAATATAATATGCACAGGCGATAAACTAAAACCATTAGGCCTATTTTCTAGCATTCTCCCACGGACAAAGGATGAGAAAGAGAGAAAGAGTTTTTATTATTATTTACACCAACCGAGTTTAGAATGTAAAACAAGACAAAGCTTTCAATTAACTATATACTAGTATTCTAATCCATCATCGAGGTTGACCAAACAACTTTCACCCGCATCTTGTAAAGACCCCAGCTAATCTCCTCCTCGTGTGCACCTCTAGTCAATGGAGTCAACCTCAAACTGCAACCTGAGGACACACTCATTCTGAGCATGAATATTCAGTATCAGCATCTCATTTACTGAGACTACCACGACACGTCGCAGTACTTGCATAAATCTGTCATCGCCAATTGCGGTTAAACAACCAACAACATCCCTGTCATACAATACAACATGATTTGGGACATTTGTTGTGCAAGCAGTAATTTTCCCATGAAAAACTTCACCATTTGACAGGATCTTTATCTCAACTGTACCTTCCAGTGCTTCCTTAACATAATTAAACACAAGTTCCACCTCACTGAGCCTACTCTCTAAGGTTTCACTCACGATCTTAGGCTGAGACTTAATAGTATAGATCTTCATATCAATAAGTCCTTTACTAAATTCCCTGTCACTGTACTCTTCATCTTTCTTGATCTTCAGATTTATCTCAAAGAATATTTCACCCCCAAAACAATTCCTCTAGTTGGGCCCGTCAAAATTAGATCTTCATTCTACTAGGGAAATATACACAATGTCAGCAATGGCACGCTAATTTTACGCATAAAAGCAAATGCCAATTATTGATATAAATTATACTGAGATTATATATTGACCACCTTAACATCTAGATTCAGATCAAGAACTTTTTCAGATTAAATTGAATTGCTATCACTAGGCGAGAACACGGGCTGAGCTCAACAAATGCAATCATTTAGCTGCGACAATTATAATATAATGACACAACTAATGAAATTATAATACCAAGACATGAGTTAATGTTGAAATCCACAAAAAATGTAGTACTCAGTATTTCATATGAAACTAAGGGTACTGTACAAGACATGCATACAGACGACTTAAATATGAAACTAAAGGCTTTAGATTGTCTTCAACTGTACAGCACTGTAAAGAAATAAGTTCGATCGTCACATAAAATAGGGAGAAATTTGTAGTGCTAAGACATATTCTTTGAAATACCTCTGACTTGACAACTTGGCAATTGTCCCTATTGCGCCGGAAGATGGTGATGCAATTAAAATCTAATGTCTCTGACGGTCAGAGTCCCATACAAATTGATAGGGTAGCTAACATCTGAGGACAATATCTTCAGAGAAAGTACATTTAAGGAGCTGGTGAATTCATGGTCCTCTCTGATGATGGAATCTGTAAAGCGCATTGGACCATGTGGTAAGAGAAATGAAAATGTAGTTAGTTTTGTGACAGGGAAGAATAGTTCGTTCAAGGAAGCAGATACTGATAATGCATAAAAATGAGAAAAGTTTGCATAGGCACCAAGCGTGGATTCGGTCAGAATAGTAGGTTTAGCATTAAATTTGGCAAATCTTTGTAAAATTAATCAGTAGAATATTCAGAAAACTGACAGAAAATAATAGGATTTCAGATGTCGCACACATATTTACTGTATGTCACTCTAGGTGAAATATTGGATATAGTTATGTCGGAGATTTGGCACATAAGCTTTTAGGATTAGGGAAAGATGGGCTCCTTCGATGACAACACAGTAGTATTGCAATTATTGCAGAATAATCTTTCTAATCATGAATAAGAACCAAGTGAACTGTAGTTTTTATTGATTCTAGGTTAATTCACGTTATTTTCTTGTTCTTATTTTCTAGAGTGAAGTATATTTTACCGCTGGCAACTGTAGACCAAGTCTAGAATCAACCCTTCACTGTAAAACCACATATTTTACAACCTCAGCTAAAGTCAATCCAACCTATTTAAAGGTGATTTTCATAATTTTGACATCTAAGTAACCCGTTCCTACCATCTTCTGCTAATCAAGTGTAAGGTCAGCGAAAATAGATGATTTGAATGTCAAATTTTACAAAAACATAATTGGAATATGATCAATTGCTCTTAAGGGTACTTCATCACATTTTAATAGTTTGGTGCAAAATGTCTGGTTTCATAATTAGAGGGTTAATTTCTACTTTTCTGTTTTATATTATAAGCATTGTTATTAAGGCGTTAAGGCGAGATAAGGTAATCCTACACACCTGGCAAACCATATATTCAGGAGGCCATGTTGATCACACTTGGCTAATGTTCATGCTCTGGGAAGCCTCAACATCTAGGTGAGGAAGTGAAACTTAGACGCCTCCTCGTTGACAAGTCAGCACTAGCGATAGAAGAAAATCCTTGCTCCCCACACCTGAAGTAGTTGAAGAGGTCATTCAAACTGGAGAAGATGAGGAAGTTCCCTAGCATCATGACCTCCATCCAAACGGTCATTCAAACTAGCAGCACTTGGTAGGGCGGTGATAATACTATGTGGGTAATATAGATTATAGCTCTATTGTCACCACTTTTGCTTCACCGTATCCTTCTCCTTCTCGCTGGCCTCCTCCACAAATAGTGGTAGATTATCAACACCCTCTTGATGGTTTGCCATATAGTTTGCTCTTGATTTTAGGATCCGCTTGTCTCAAACTCTACATTGTGACCAATGTGACCGATAGTTATAGGGTGGCAATGTACCTATAAAATTTGACAACTAGGATTAAGATGGGTGGGTTGAATTTTTATAAATTTTTAACCTAAAAATATGAGGGCTAGGTAGGGTTGTAAAAGAACCCATGGGCCTTGACCACTACCACCGCTTTAGTCATGTACAGTAGTTATGGCAGCATAGGCCGGCTATGGGCCTTTCACGTGTCAGGCCCAATTCATCTTCTTTTTTCTCTTTTCTCTCTCTCTGTTTTTTTTTTTTTTGGAGCCTATAACTCCTGACAGCTGCATGCAAACAAATTACTTGTACAAAACTAGAGTATGTATAACACCTTCCATCTTCAGATCAGAGACAGGTAAAACAACTTACTTGCACCAAATTAAAAGTGCATCAACGTCATCCTGGATTACATTACACCACAGTAAAGTACAGTACAAACTGAATTAACAACACACAATGACACAACAAACAAACAGTTCAGCAAAGCTGGTACTAATACCTTCAGCTTAAAATGTAAACAAGGCTTAGGCTAGTTTTGCGCCCTGAGTAGTAGTCTAGTTATGTTACAGCATCAACAACAACCCATCACTCACTCATATTGACAGCTAACAGCTTCCTCTTTTTTTCATCTCTCTAGTGCTAAATAAATTTGTACAGCAGAGCACGTATACTCATCTTCTTCTTCCTCATCTTTACAGCTTCTTCCGTATTGGATTAGAACTTGCACACATCACTCACTCAATCCATCATCCATCAATCCCTGCTGCCTGAAGCGTGCTCCTCAACTACATAATGTACACTCTCCAGTGCAAGCGATTCAGAGGCGTATTTTTATAATTTCTCAAAGAGGCCAAACTGGCCTTGTAGTACGTTTAGTTGCAAAAAACGAAAACGTGAGTGCAAAGCAAACCTAGCCACTGTTAGCTGTACATCATTGCTTGCCCTTCAGGCGGCAGTGGGGCATCCTGGTTGAAGCCCTAGTCGCTTCTCTGCGTGCACAACAACATATATTAACCATTGTTAGTCCCTATGACAATAAGAAACAATGGCTGTATGAAGAAGGAACCAGACAGTAAAACCATACCTCCAGCAGCAACAAGCTTCTCTACACGTGCTACTATGTGCTTCCCGTAGGTATACTTCTTGAGCGTGTTCAGATGTGCTTTTATCCTTGTAAGGATTGCCTCCCTCTGCTGATCATCACAAGTCTCTAGCACCTTCTGCACCACATAGTTCGCAAACTGATCTTTCATCATTACCTACAAGGGCAGCACAAGTAACTTCCGTGAGGTCTCCACAATCAGCTTTCCATGTAACAAGATTTAGCAAGCTATCAGCTGGACAAATCATAGGCCAGATTTGCTTTAGAACTTCATAAAGTTGAAAGAATGCAAACCTCAAGGTGTTCGCTCTCATTAGTGGATCCAAGCATTTCACCGATCAGGATCTGGCGTTCTACAGGATTCCCAAAGGCTAAGCATTTCTCAATGACATTCGAGGCAAACTTTTGCTGGCTCATTTGAACAATTTGTCCAGTTAACTTCTCAATAATAGCCGATCTCTCGTGTGGTTTTCCATGTTCCAGGACATGCTGTAAAGTAGTGTGCACAATGTTAAAAACAATACATTGCAAAAATGAAAAAGCCATGCACAAACTATCAACGATGCCTAAGATTATCAGAATTAAATCTGAAAAGTGGGGAAAAAAAGAGCAGGACTCAACAGCAGCAGACAGTAAGCAGTTACCATCCATTCATTAACAAATTACTGCACGTCAGGATGG
Source organism: Oryza coarctata (assembly GCA_030770085.1). Taxonomy (NCBI): domain Eukaryota; kingdom Viridiplantae; phylum Streptophyta; class Magnoliopsida; order Poales; family Poaceae; genus Oryza; species Oryza coarctata. Next base: position 438,725 of record CM061471.1, read on the forward strand.
ATATGATTACCTACAGATGCTACTGCAAAATCAGAAAACAGTTTACCTCATTTCCAGCACATGCTGTAAAGTAGTGTGTACAATTTTAAAAACAAAAAATCGTGAAAATGAAAACACCATGCACAAACTAACAAGGATGCCCATGATTCTAAGAACTAAGACTGCAAAGTGACAACAAACAGAATTCAACAAAAGCAGACAGTAAGCAGTAAACATCCATTCATTTACAAATTACTTTGGCAGGATGAGTATGATAACCTACATATATGCTACTGCAAAATCAGAAAAATAACCTACAGATGCTACTGCAAAATCAGAAAACGATACCTCATTTCACTGAAAGTCACCATTAAGAAAGCATAAGACTGGAAATATCCAAATCTTAGTACTACATGTTGAATAATACTAGTAGATATCAAACAACTAGCACACACCTAGCAATTACCAAGCAGTAAAATCATTTTGAAGTAATTACGTTACACCATGTAAATGGTAAAACAATCTAGAACAACGATATGATCTTGCAACAATGTCAAGGGGTAGACCTGAACAACGTAGTTGCCATATTGATCTTGAGCCAGCAAGCAAACGGACTGGAGAATCTCATCCATCATTATTTGCTGTGTTGTAGGATTATCACAATGCTCCAGCACCCTCTGGGAGTTCACGTGAATGATGACAAGCGAGTTTGAATATTAACATCTGTAAACCTCAAATAAACTCATTACATGCATAGTATATGCATACCTGTATAACCCGACAACCATATGGATGGGTAGATAACATCACAACTTGACCATAGAATGTTGAAACAATGAACTGGATAGCATGTTGAGGGATGCACTCTATGCATTTCTGAATTACATGGTTCCCATTTTGATCACGTACACAGCGCATGACATGTCCATCCAGCTCAGCGACCATTTTAGTCTGTTGATCTAAACCAACAACCTCTATAGCCTGCATATATATCATCCATGACATAAGATTTTGCCTTCATGTATCTCTTTCAACCATTTATGCATTCGTACATTTAGCAAAGGGTCTGTCTTTTGTACAGATATGAGCAAGTCATGACTACGAAAATGCCTATAAAAATGTTTCCTGGAAGTGTTTTCATAGTTTGGTACTGTTGTTATTGGATGACACAGAACACATCTGAGGTATCATACCTCAGAAGTGAGGAATTGTACCATTGACTGATAAAAATATACACAAATTCAATTATTCACGACGATTTTGTTTTGCTCTACTCTTCCGACGGTTCCGACCATTTATGTATTTGTATATGTATGCAAAAGGAGTTCTTTATGGTCCTTGGGAAGTATTGAGAGGTAGAACAAGTTTTCAGTGCATTAAATAGGAAATGCAACTAGGACCCATTCAAAAGGGCAATAACACACATTACTACCAATCAGATAAAAAATTAATTCCAAAATTGCAAGAACTCTTAATAACTTCCTAGGTTAAAGAAAAGATCAAGTAATAACCACCTTCTGTATAACCCGGCATCCATACATCTGAAGACTGAGAACAAGAACACGTCCAATAAGCTGATCGGCCAATTCCTTTATCTGAGTAGGGCTTCCGTGCTCAAAAAACTGGACAAATGACAGACTATAAGAACATTTATCACACAGTAACACTTAGAACATTGTTTTTTTTCCTTACCTTCTGAACAACGTAATTTCCAAATACATCGGTCATCAACGTGAGAGCTTGAGGCATGATTTCTGAAAAAACCATGTCTTTCTCTTCAGTACTGGCCGTTTCTAGCTTTTGCTGTATGAATCGGCTTCCATATTGATCAGCACTACAAGTTTGTCAATTATTAGTAGATAAACCATGTAACATTAATATGGACAAAAGCATCGTCAGAATTCATATTTAGAAAGAGACAGATTGAATGGACACAGTCACATGTTTGCTCCATGTTTTGTACTATTTTTTTCACATATTGTAGCTCATGTCAAGCATATCTCTATCCTTTTCTTCCCCAAAAACAGATAGATGCATGTTGTAAGAAACAAATGGAGAACACACTGGATTAGACCAAATCATAAATCTAACCATATTGTGATTCATGTCAAGCCTTATTTGGTTAATCATCAAAGTTTTTTAACAAGTCAAAACCATTAGTAGCTGTATACTGTACTTCAGTACTGCAATTCAGCAGGCTGTAGAAGCTGCATGGTAATGAAATTGAAAAGTGTACCTGAACTCAACAACATGACCACAAAAAATAAACATATATGCATGTTGTAAGAAACAAATGGAGAACAAACTGGATGAAACCAAATCATAAATATGACCATATTGTGATTCGTGTCAAACCATACTTGGTTAAACATCAAAGTTTTTTAATTAGTCAAAACCATTAGTAGCTGTATGCTATATTTGAGTACTGCAATTCAGCAGGCTATAGAAGCTGCAAGGTTATGAAACTGACAAGTGTACCTGAACTCAACAACATGACCAACAATTTCAGAAAGCTCGTAAGATTTGCTTTTGTTGCTCTTGAATTCCTCCAGAAGTGAGGGCATCAGATTGATGTTCATCTTTCCACCTAGGTCAGGATTCCATGAACCAAAGGAACCACCAAAGTTTCTCATACCTGATTGTAAACGCATGCTATGTTCACCATGCCTAAGTGGACTACCAGGTGCAGCAGGGGAAGAGGGAAGAACAGGACTCATCAAAGGACTTCCAGAATAACCAAGGCCAAATCCAAGGTTTCCATAGTAACCACAGTTCTTCTGAGACTGAAGCAATGGACTAGGGTAAGCTTTCTGAGGACCTAGTAAATCCATGTAAGAACTTCCCAGATGGCCACTGGCCATGAGAGGATCATCGCAGCTAGCTGCGAGTTGGGCAGCAATCTCAGCTGCCTGAAGGTACTGAATATATGACGGATCAATGGCCATTTGAAGAGAAGTTGCTGCATTTGGACTTCCAATTCCATTGTAGTTCAGAAAGTTAGATGCACCAACCAAATTCTGCCTTGAAGGTAAAGTCCCTCCTGGGGGCCTAGAACCGGTCCTAGGAGAAGCAAAGCCAGATCCAGCAGACAAATTTTCAAATGATGTGAAACTAGCAGCATTAATCTGATTTCTAATCATGGCAGAATTAGGCAAGTTTGCAGAATAGCTATCAGACGCCTTAAAATGTCCTTGCTCAGTATGTTTCATGTAGGAGTGTTGCTGGTTGCCATTTGATTGATCACCCTGCTGATCAAATAGAAACTTACGGACATTATCTACATCCTGGTAGAGCTCAGAATGGGTCATAGTTTGTCCACTGACTGCTCCAGATGATGATAAATTCATCCCAGATAAAGCGGCTATCAGATTATCAGATTCACCAATAGCAGATGAACTGCGGCAGAAGGAAGAGGAACCACTGTTGTTCTTCTTATCATCAGCACTGACTTTCACACCAATTGGAGGAAGGCAAGGACTAGGGACCCTCCTCACAAGCTCAGGATCTGGCGATGCGCTCCTAGAAAGCGATGATCCTAAAAGAGAGGCATATGTATGTGATGATGGATCATTGTTCTGAACTTCAGCCAAGTTCTGTACATTAGTGTCACTCTGCAGACCTCCCATAGCTCTAGTCTCACGAAGTACAGCATACTGAGTCCGAGAAGAATCCTGAAAGTCGCCACTGTTGCGGTTGGCACCCTGCTTACCCATATCCCACTGATACGAGTTCTCCTGCATAGTTTGCAACAAGTTGTACAAATCTGATCAATTACCTTGGATTGGATAAGATGAAACTGAATAGGAAAACAACTGTCCACAAAGGAATATTAAAATGCTTGAGATCAACAAACAAAAAAAGCTTAGGTGTTCTGCTCTATACCTCTATGATGTGACCATCAATAAGAACAATTAAGCTTATTAAGTGGTTGAACCATTTTGGGTAAGGTAGACTGTTGAGACAGCAAGGGGAAATGGTAATTGAACACAAACATTACTACATGTAGCAATAAAGTCAACAAGTGCCCACAGCTGCAAGGTCAAGAATATCTCACGTAGCATACATACAGTATTGAATCAAGATGGACATATACTGAAAAAAGGAAGGAAAAAATATGAGATATTTCATTCATCAGAGCGAGCAAACCACCTGGAAGATACTGGAGAAGCTACCCTGCCGATCGAGGTCGATACCTGGCAGCCCCACGAGCCCGTCCCCCCGCGCCGCCGGCGGCTGCGGCTGCCTCCTGCCGTCGCCGATCCCGCCGAGGCCGGAGGAGCGGAGGCGGTGCTGCGCCGAGCGCCAGTCCTCCTTGGAGAGCAGCGGCGGCGGGAGGCGCGGGTTGAGGTGCGCATTGGAGTAGTAGTAGCTCTGGTAGACAGGGTCGGCCCGGAGCTCGTCGTCCAGAAAGACGTCGCCGGCGGCCGCGGCGGCGCTGGCCATGGCGCCCTCGACCGTCGGCGGCGCGGAGCCGCTCCGGAAGAGCTCCAGGTCCCGGTCCGCCCCCGCCGCGCCGTAAGCCTCCCCGCGCGTCGCCATCTCCGTCACCATCGAGAAAAAACGAGATCTACAGTGGCTCGGCGAGCTAAAACCCCACCATTACAGTCGCAAGAAAGGCGCCGCCTTTGACAAGATTTCCAGCCCAGAAAACAAAAATGGCCGCTTCTCGTGCAGCTCGAGAGCAGCAGCAACAAGAAGGAATGGATCCCGGTTGCTCAGAGCGGGCGAATCGGAGAAGAAAGGTCCGTGTGCGGGAGAGCAGGCGTACGGATTGCGCGTAATGGTGCGGATTTGGGAGGGATTCAAGCTCCCGTTTTTATTCCTTCTTTTGGGGAGGGTTCTCCCCTTGAGAAACTAGTAGCTTAGCTAGCTGGGAGTGGGAGCGCGTGTCGCTGCGGAGAAGACGAGCAGCGAGAAGAAGAGGAGGCAGCGAGTGGCGGCTCCGTTAAGTACAACGGCCGGAGTGATTTGGGTCGTCGGATTGTTGGCCGGACGGCCGAGATCTTCCGGAGGGTTTGGGCCCTAGGGTTTAGAGGGGTCGCCCGCTTGCAATTGCAGAAGCGAATGTGCAGGAATGGTGGCGAGCAGAGGAAGCAGGTTTGGTTAGAAAATGGAGATGATTTGGTAGCTGCATCCTGCACCGCAGCAGTGCGCATGCGCTCCTGACCTCCTCGTCTCCAGTCTCAGTACAACATTTAAATTCAGCACTAAGTTTTGTCACGTTAGAAATACAGTGGGACAGGCAAGCGGATTTTTTTTGTTTATTTCAATTATAATTACGTTTTACTTCCAAGGTTTATACATCAAGTCGGAAATAAAGTATTATTGTATACGGAGCATGCAAGGATTATAATCCACTCGCATCCTCCTCGTCATCTGAATACAAGGATTAAAACTTCTCCATCTATGATATGATATATTGAACAAATCTGTTGTATGCAAAAGTCCGTTTGGCTGAGTGAAAGATGGGTAATAACCATCAACGCCACTAATTCAATTTACAGCTTACTTTTCGTGATAACGTGGAGATAATTGTTTTTGATGGAGAGTATAGAGGGTTGACTGGATTGGGGACAAGAGACGGTGGAAGAAGGAGAAAGGAAAGCGGTAGCACACGTACTGCTAGTGTGGGATGGCACGTGACACCATCATCTACTCCATGCTCTCATCCAGAGACTTGCTAGTGTAGTGTAGCTCTCTGCTCGTCTCATCTCTCTCTTTTATCATCCATTCCAGGCCATGTTCTGTTCATTGGCCATCATCTACAAGGTACTGCACATCTTGTCCGCCCTGGCCCACTACACATACTTACAACGTGGGCCTTATTACAACTGTAGGAAGCTGTTTGCCATCACCTTGTTAGTTTTTTCCCCTTGTAATAATGGTGTGTCCAACTGTTGTTTGTACAAGATGGAAAGGGTGAGTGTTGAGGAACAAGAATCCCCAGTACTAGCGACAAACGTACGGATTATGAAAATTAAAGAGATTTATATATTATTATTGGTAGGTTTTTTTTCTCCCAGTGGGAGGGTTAATTTGTGGTAATGCTGATATATATTGTCAAAGGGATTATACAAGGATTTCACATATAATAAATCATTTCTATTGAGAAATGTTCTTGTAATTCCTTTTTACTCGTGTTTGTACAACCAATATGCGTAATACAAAACTAAATATGGATATTTTTAGTTTTATTTTAATTAACTGTTAGATAGTCGGTCACGTGATAATTTTTACTGGTTGTTATAAAAATTATATTTTTTCTATACTGATTTTTATTATTTATTTTACTATAGTGATTGTCTGTTGTTTTTTATTGTTGTACTGTTATATATATATATATACATGTTTATATTATAGCGTATATATAATTACAGGTACTTATGTATAATTAAAATTAAATATATGTAATTAATATAGTACAAGTATAATTATAATTTCTTATATTCTATTATATATTACAAATATATAAAGCTAAGAGAACTCTTTTCGTTGCCGAATAACGTGCTTATTATCGTAGGATTCTCCTAATGGATTAAGTTCTTGTCTATAATAAATCCTATTGGATATTCTTAAATAGCCCTTATGTAATCCGCTAGAAAAGAGTTCTTGCTTCATACCTGTTATTTTTCAAAAAAATATGAATATGTTAAATCAATAATTCAACATAATAAAAAAATATAAATTATGTATAAATAGTATTTACATACTTAGATATCATATTAGTGTTAATGATTTGTACAAGATGGTGAATAAATTTAGTAGTTGCATAAGTTGTTCACTTTTTCTATCTCAAAAACTAAACGAGAAACGAAGTTACGAAATATTTATATTATAGAGTAAATGAGATGTATATTATTAGTATATGTACTTACTAAAAAGTTCACCTCATAGTGTTTTATTGAATGGACCGCACGTGTCTTCACGTAATTGTACTCACGCACTGTAATTAAAAACAATAATGTTATTTAGTGCATATAATTATAATAGAAGCATGTATAATAATTATAGTATAATGTATAACATTACTTATTAAACAATTCTATAACTTTCTTGAAGTCCTCTATTGGTTTTTGCAAGGAGTCCAAGACATAAATCATGCTTTTAGCAACATCTAAGAATCGATGAAATCTATACATTATATTATTAACTCCAACCAGTACTAATACTTAAATCTTTAGTATCAGTTAGTGTCACTAATCGATACTAAAATATAATGCACAATAAGAACGTCTAACCGGTACTTTAAAAAATAACATTAGTATTGATTAGTATACTAATGATCATATAGTGACACCAAGTCTTTATATCCGGTACTATACAACATATTTAGTATTAGTTCTTCTATCGGTAGTTATATTTGTATTTTGCTCCGTTGGAGTATAGAACATTTTTATGTTAGTGTATTAATATGTGTTAATAAATCACATGGTAGACAGTATGTATTCACCCGAGATATTAGATAAATTGGTCGTATCTGGTTGACATTTCAGTCTAATAATTAAATAAAAATATATATACATGCCACCGTAAAGTCCACACTTTAGAGATACACCACTCTTAATATTAATATTAATATTAAGAAAGATCTATTGTTGAGATTCCTCATCACAATTAGATGGTGCTCATCAGAGACAAGGTCACAAGGTTAGTGTCAAGTCTCGAGAATAGGATATAACTTTGGTGTGTCTACGTGATAAAGCTCACGGGGCGATTTTCCCTTTACGGTTGCATTGCAATTCTAGAGAAAATGGTGTTTGTCACGGGGGTTGTAGGTGTACTTTATTTGATACTGGACCAAACTTTATATGGAACTATGCAATTTTTTTAAGACATTATGTACATTAAAAAAGTAGCTTGGAAAAACCACGTTAGCAATGATAACAGTCACTATGTTGTATAAATCTGTAGCAAATAGACAGATACATATACGGATAGTACAAGGAAAATGGGAACACACTCCGGCACCGATAGTAAATCACTGCATGGTCCATGCCAGAAGAAATAAGCATGCATTACGATTAATTTATTCTTAATTAAAAACAATGCAAGCAGTAAATTATTAAGCTACTAGCTGCAGGCAATATAATTAATATATGCATGCGAGGAGAGGGTCACGCATGAATATTAATTAATCGGAATTATATAGTCTAGCCGACTCTGGGGGTCTCGGCGACGGTGACGCCGCCGAAGATGCGGACACCGTTGGGGCGCAGATCCTTCGTCACCGGCAGCACGACGATGTCGGCTTCGGGCTTGTCCGTGAGGATCGCCTTCTTCGCGGCCTCCTCCATCGGCAGCCCCACCACCTCCGGCCACGACCTCTTCTCCTCCGCCGAGGAGCTCGCCGCCGAACGCACTCCACCGGCCATGGCTAGCTAGCTAATTACGATACTTTCTGTGAACTAATGTGCTTGCACCACTCGACGACCATTCTGGTTGCGGTATATATAGAGAGCAAGCGTATATTTATATGGACACCTGACACGCGACGAGATCAACTATATAGTCGTTTATATTTTTGCATACGGTTGTGAAAATCGCTTGTAAAATTGGTGATTTATATATAGTCATTTATTTAGAGGCAGATCGTCAACCTGTCTTTAAAAATCCATTTTGCTTGCATATAGAAATGGTTTTCATAGTGTACGCATAAGCGCCAAATCTAAATGTTCACGTGAATCACATGTACAGCTCCATACATCATGCACAGTATTGACGAATAAATTTTTTATTAATTTGCATGAAATTAACAAGTCCCTTTCTCTCCTATATATATAAATTTGAATGAATATTAGAATTCACTCCCTCCGTTCAAATATACATAAGATATATTTTATTTTGCTATATAATACTTTGGACAAAAATTACTCTATTAAATAGGGTATAATTTTTGTGCTTCGTAATTAAAGATATTTCCTTATATCTATACTTTTGTATGTGTACTTAGATAGTGGACCAAATGACATATTGAAAAAAATGCAAGTTGCAAAAAACATGTAAACAATGATAACAGTCACCACGTTGTATTAATTTGTAGCAAATACACAGAGACATATACGGATAATTAATATCAGGAAAATGGAAACACGCTCAGGCAACCGATAGTACATAGATGGAAATCTGCATGCTCCACCCCAGTAGACATAAGGATGCATTACGATTAATTTATTCTCAATTAAGAACAATGCAAGCAGTAAATTATTAAGCGATATAGCAGGCAATATAATTAATAGTACTATATGCCAGGCAAGGGCCATGCATATAGTAATTTAGTCTAGCCAACTCTGGGGATCTCGGCGACGGTGGCGCTGCCGAAGATGCGGACGCCGTTGGGGCGCAGATCCTTCGTCACCGGCGCGCCCCACCCGCAGCACGACGATGTCGCCCTTGAGGATCGCCTTCTTCGCCTCCTCCACCCACAGCCCCACCACCTCCGCCCACGACCTCTTCGCCTCGCTCGCCCTGGCCTCCGGCGGCCTCCTCCGCCGACGAGCTCGCCGCCGCCCATTCTGGCTAACTACTAGCTTGATCTCTGTAAGTCTACGTGCTGCTTGTGTAGCCACTACTCACTCGATCGATCTCTCTCTGCACGGCTTGAAAGGGTTCATCTGGTTGCGCTCTATTTATAGAGCAGGCATATATATATATGGAAACGTGACACACGACGAGCGCATATCCATCGAAGAACTTTGCGTACATTAATAATCGTCGTAAGTAACAAACTTGCACAACAACCTGTGTGTGTGTATATATTGTTGCACAAAAAAATCGTTGCCGATTGAAGCTTAAATATTATTTACAAGTTGCAGCTACGTCATTCCTCCTAAGTTTCTTAAAAAAACTAATAAAAAAAACTCACAGTTTTTTCGGCTCTCCTCGAAGACTAACCTCCCTCTTTATTTATAGCATTGGATGTAGCTATCTATAGCTACGAATCACAAAATGTTATAGTCATGTAAAAAACTCTCCCGTATAAATATCCAACTTATATATATCAAATACAAACTCTAATCTTTCTAATTTTAGATTAATTTTAAATTTGACTCTGCTTTTCATACGCACCTAATTCCTCTTATATGCCATATGAAAGTTTTACCTGTATTGTTCTATAGCTTTAGTATCCCATATAATATAATCTCCTTGATTGTCTAGAAATATCGTAAAACCAAGAAGCAATTTGTTTTCTAGATTACATCGGTCCGACTATCGGTCTTCTCAGTTTGACCGCTCTAATGCTTGTGGATAGACTAGATATTGTTTACCAGTCGGAGCAAGAGTCTGACTGGTAATATTCACATAGCTGAAAATATTGTTTATAGGTCTTATCGGCACCGTTCACAATTGACCAATATTATTCGCTAATTTTATAAATTTAATTTAATCATAGATTTTTTACTCTAATCTCAATAAAACGTATTATGTTAATCATTAGTCACACAGGCTGCGTTCCATTTCAGCCGTTGGGAACTGAACCTGTTCGCAAGCAATTGAATACCATGGATCGATCAGAATTGAATACCATCAGAAGTACTATACGGTCTTCATCATCTTGTCATGTATGTATGGCTCACTTTAGAGTTAGGATTTGGCCAACCAAAATCTCGAGTACTCGTAATATTTAACTCGCACTAATTAATTAATTATTAGTTGGCAGCAGCAAGCCAGAAGGGATCGATATGAAGCGTACGTGTGGGATGGGTTGCCAAGTTTGACTAATCAAATTAAACCCTCAATTATGTCCATGTCACTAGTACGTGCGAGTGTATCTCTTCACCTCCAATGCAAGCTAATTAAGCTAGCTATCTACTGGTAGTTGCTAATATATATAGTAGTTAAGCCGTGGGCCATGTCTACGTACAATCATTTTTCTAATAAAAAAAATCTATATATAACCAGTGGCGAAGCCAGCAGTATGGTCGAGCCGAACAACTAATAACGTTTCGTAGCGATCGACAAATTTTACAGACGTTGACGACGGTCGATAGTGAAGCGACAACGGCAGAGATCAATAAATAGGGCAATTATAATTGAGATGGATCGTAGACCAGCTATCTAGCTCTTGCACTAGTACGTACATATAGCATAGATGATTAGTACTCCTAAATTATATGTCATGCCTGCATGTGTGTCCCCTGTTAATATAAGCTAGCTAGCTTAGCCAGCAACTTGTGCTCCCCAACTACTTATGCTGATGACGATATATATGTATATATCCCTTTTAATGAGCTACCCCGTGAATGTATGGATGCCAGCTACTCCATCTGCAAACAAATCTAGCTAGGGGCTAGGCCGACGACGATGCATGTATTATTGGTTAATTAATTAACTAATAGCCGGCCGGAGAATATTAAAAAAATAAGCTGCACAGATACATGACAAAAATATTAAAACGGCACTGCATATACACAGCCAACTAAAGTAAACTTGCAACACGCAAGATCCATGTCATAGAATATCAGGAGTGGATCCAGAGAAATTTATCACACCAAAGTCACTCTTCAAATGTAACGGTGGCATTATCTTTTTAATTATATATCTAAGAGCAATTTCTTAGCTCTACAGTGCCTTTGAACTGAGAGTAACAAGGAGTTACTGGGGCCATATGATATTCTCTCTGTTACTCTATATTTGTTATAAATTACTATACATATTTAATATTAAGCCAACCAGGCCAGTCCACATGCATGCTAGCTAACCGCGGCTTAAATAGTGGTTAAGCACGCATAAATTAATATACCCTTGTACTATATGATATGCACACGCATGTATGTTGCTACTATATTACTAGCTAGTTTTCCTCCAATCAAGGAGTTGGTTAGGAAGAAAATTATTAGCTTTGATCGAGTAACATATATATAATTTGCTAGCTTCGTCTAGAGCGCCAAAACATATTTGTCTTGTATCAGTTAATTACTCTTCATTAAATAAGCTCAATCGATATGATATTACCACTAGCCTCGGTCCTCTTGTAACAAACAAAACACGTAGGCAAATTTTAAGAAAGCAAAAGCACGCAAATGTTAATTAATCATATACTCGTTAAGTATAGGCTATAGAGAGAGTAGGTTTTGGCTGTGTCAACGCGCGTTAAGTTTGGCCGTGCCCATTATGCATCGATATATAATAATCAATCGTCGATCAGAACAACAAACTGTTAAGTACTAATTAATTTACAGATTAAGTGGGTGATTTCCGGTCTTTGGTTAGTTTGACCTGCCTAGCTAACTCCACGAGTATATGATTTTTTTTCTTCAAGAAAATTCAGTGGATACGAATTCGTTGGCAACCATTTATCAACAAGTTCAAACATTGTGAAACAATACACAACTACAAGCGGTAAAATACAATCAGCAGAGATCTTTGTAAAAAAAATGCTAAATTATAGAGGAGATGACGAGGAGACAGGGACGTGGCAAATAAAAGTGCACCAAGAAATAGTCCAGCCTTAATATTGATGGTACCACCTGTCCAAGATTCGGGTGGAAACGGGCATCGGCATAGGATTCCTACTACCGCAATACTCCATTTTTAATTACACCAAATTTTCGGTGGAACATCTAATTAATAAATAATCTGCTCTCCTTTATGCCCCCCTAAAAAACACGAGACACTTTTCCCTTTTTACTGCAACCGTTCCATTCACACTAGTACTGTACTACTACTGCTTTCTTTTCTTTTGCTGCCCAACCTGTTAACCGATAAGAAATCACCAAAGACAAATACTCCTATATGAAAAAAAACTAGTAGCATGAAATAGAGTGGACAGAAAAGGTCAGGAAAAGCTAAAAGGAAAACAGTACCCGTAGCAATTTTAATTCTACAATTATCTAAGAAAAGAAAATACTACTAGTAGTAGTACTGTAAGTATGAATGCAAAAGGTGGCTGTGTAGGGTAGTGAGTTAATCAGGCAGTTAATTGTTTCACGGGGTACGGTCGTACGAGCACCATACGTTGAGCCGGCCAGTGATTGGGGTGGGCCCGCGATGGCAGTGGCCCAGATACCATGGCGAGGGTATTCTGGTCAATCCGTCCGTCGCCAGAGATGGACGGACGGTCGTGGCTGGTCGTCGGCAATCCAACGGCGCATGATGGCGGTGCAGTGGTGGGCTCAGCCTGACGCCGTCGTCGTTGGCTTCTCCGCGTCCCAGTTCAGCCGTGGTGGTTTGGCTGACGACGACTTGTCCTGCCTGAGCCATGAGCCATGAGCCTTGAGCCTTGAGCCCTTAGCCCTTGAAGCAGTTCATTCCTTTGCTTGTAGGAGTAGCAGCTAAGCTTTTAGCTGTGTCCAGCTTAGTTTAGGTTGAGACAGCCGCCATGTCCATTTCTCATGCTTAATGCCTGACTTCTCCTCTGGAAAGAGCCACCCGCTCGGTCAAACATTTTCCGTTGAGATGTGCACGTGCATTCATTCCTAACGCACCACGAAATTTCATACAAACAGCCGGTCACTAATTGAATAGCAGTCCATATTTTTAAAACTCTAATAGCACTTAATTTCATACAAACAGCCGGTTACTAATTGACCAGAAACAGTAGCATAGAAAGCAATCTTGTGCTTGAAATCTGCAAAAGAAACAAACAAAAAAAAGAGCAAGAAGAGAGGGAGGGAGGAAACGAGCAAATGAGTGTGTCTCCGGAGGATAACGGCGTGAGGAAGCAAAGCAAGTTGCCAGCTTGGAGCCAAGCCATCCGTCACCGCCGCGCCGACTACAAGAAACAAAACAAAACTAAACTCTTCCAGTCTAACTCCTGCTCGACGCGCTTCCCTTTCTCTCCTCTTCCTCTCCGCCTCCACCAGCCAAGCTCCTCTCCGCCCTCCGACCACGGCGCTCCTGCTGCTGCTGCGGCGGCCGCGCCGCCCTCGGGAACCAAGGCCTTGACCGCCGGGAGAGGAGAGGTAAAGAAGAAAAAAAATATAAATCCCTTCTTGCGGTGGTTTCCGGGCAGATCTGAGAGAGAGAGAGAGAGAGAGAGAGAGAGAGTGAGTGAGTGAGCAAAAAGGTCTCGCCTTTTTCGATGGCTTCGTCCCCCTCCCCCGCCGCCGCCGGTGCTGCGCCGGCGTCCTCCTCCTCCTCCTCCTACTGGTGCTACAGCTGCGACCGCTTCGTGCGCGCCGCTCCCCACGAGGACTCCGCCGTCGCCTGCCCGGACTGCGGCGGCGGCTTCCTCGAGGAGATGGGCGCGCCCCCTCCGCGCGCCGCCTACCTCCGCCGCGCGCTCGCGCACCACGCCAACGACCTGCGCCTGCGCCGGACACGCCGGGCCGTGGCGGCGGCGTCGGCCGGGGACCGCTCGCCATTCAACCCCGTCATCGTGCTGCGCCGCTCCCCCGCGGCGGCCGCCGCCGACGACTCCCTCGCCGCGGCAACCAACTTCGAGCTCTTCTACGACGACGGCGCGGGCTCCGGCCTCCGCCCGCTCCCGGAGACCATGTCGGACTTCCTCATGGGCTCCGGCTTCGAGAGCCTCCTCGACCAGCTCACCCAGATCGAGGCGGGCGGCCTCTCCCGCGCAAGGGAGAACCCGCCGGCATCCAAGGCCGCCGTCGAGTCCATGCCCGCCCTCACCATCGCCGCCTCCCACGTCGGCGCAGACTCCCACTGCGCCGTCTGCAAGGAGCCCTTTGAGCTCGGCGCCGAGGCCAGGGAGATGCCTTGCAGCCACATCTACCACCAAGACTGCATCCTCCCATGGCTCGCGCTCCGCAACTCCTGCCCTGTCTGCCGCCACGAGATGCCCACCGACGCCGCGCGTCCGCGGCCCAGCAATGCCGGGACAGAGGAAGAGACGGTTGGTCTCACCATCTGGAGGCTGCCTGGAGGCGGCTTCGCCGTTGGTAGGTTCGCCGGAGGGAGGAGGCCCGAGGAGAGGGAGCTTCCTGTTGTCTACACTGAGATGGACGGTGGCTTCAACAATGGCGGTGCCCCGAGGAGGATCTCCTGGGGGTCAAGGCAGAGCCGATCGACGGAGAGGAGCGCCATTATGCGCATCTTCCGCAATGTGTTCGCGTGCTTTGGTTGCAGCCATTCATTGAATTCACAGGCCTCGTCTTCACATTCGAGGCCGGAGTTGAACGAGACATCTGATCGGAGCGCCGTGTTCAGCCATGGCTCAAGAAGCCGGAGCACAAGCTGGAGGCTAGAAGATGGCCATGCTGATGCCATGGTGCAAAGATAGGCCTCAACTGAAGAAAGCAAGGTCGTTGATTGTTTCCATTTCACACATATGTATGTAGAAGAAAAGAAATTTGTAGTACAACAGAATTGAGAATTGGTGTTGTACATAGGAGCAGCATCACATCTACTAGTAGGTGATAACTTGCAGGGAAGAAGATGCCCAGGATGGTGATTCTGAAATGAGCATTTGTTATTTAGAGTGATGAATTGCTCTGCTGGTAAGCAAACGACTCTTGGAATTCTATGATTCATTCAAATTCAATGTGGCTATGATTCTTTGCATCTGTGAGAACGGAATGAAACTGCTTTGATGTTTGCAGTCTTTCAGGAATCATGATTCAATAAAAATCTTGTTCCAGATATCTCATGGCCTCTTGAATTTCGACCTATTTCATCAGCTTTCTGTTGAAAATTGAAATGCAGATATCCCATGGCTTGATAGTTTCTGGAGGATTGCTATGATGCTATGTTGTTGCCTCTATAATTGGTGATCATATTTCCTGGATCCAGTTTTTGTCACATCTTTGCTTCATTTGTCTAAACCCAAGAACTTTAGATTCGTGAAATCGACCACTGTAATTTGTCTGTAGCCTTTCTCATGTAGATATTTTAGTACTTCCTTTTTCCTTATCTGAAACAGGATTTTTACACATCATTGTCCTGATGTCAACACAGAAAGTAGCAGGCGCATGGATTTACTCTCCTTTACTGCATTTGAGTTCCTTTCCGGCATCTGTGTACTAGTTCAGTAAAAGCTTGGCTTGTACATTGTCCCCATGGTTGACTACCTTCTGCAGTAAAATTTCCTTCCTTTGAAACCTTGAAAGCTCGTCTGTTCTCTTGTAGTAGTCTTTGAATAGTACTGACAGCGTTGTACAACTATTTCATTTGGTAAACCAACCAAGAAATGTTTCTTTCATGCATATGGTCCATACAGGCATAATACAGCTACTGAACTGAAACGATTTTGCTTTTTTTTTTGTACAACATTGCAGTGTATGTATGTATGTATGAATGTATGTAGGTCCAATGATTAAGCTCTGCCCTTAATCCTGCCTCTGATGTCTGTTTTGGTAGTTGAGCTGCAACTGCATGCGAGCAGAGTTGGTGCAAGTTGAAGTACGATTGGTAATTTTCTTTTCAGTTCTGTATGCAGAATACACCGGCAAGTATTAACACAGTATCTTTGATGCCATCATCTTGTCCCTGAACAGTTTCCTGGCTTTGATTGAGTGAGTGTGACGTTGAAACAGAAGAAAAAAGGTCTCTATTTTACACTTTTTACTCAGTGGAAGTCATTGGCCTCTGACGAGAATTGAGAAGCTAAGTGGTAGGCTTCTGAATTTACCACGTTTCAGATTCTTTCTTGGGGTGACATGGACATGCTTGTTTGCAGTTGTGCGTCTCGCCTTCAAGCTGCTTTTGTAGTTCTGTCACAAATCCACACTGGTGACTCGGTGAATGGCCATTGAGTTGAGTAAAGAGCAAAGTTTGGTTCCATTCACTGAGCAAGCAAAATTGGGGTGATGACATGTGGCAATACTGCACTACTGTGGTCTTGTGCAGGCAGGTCTTTAGCAGAGGAATTCAGAAAACCTGAAAACGACCCTTGGAGCATTTCATAAACTCGTTACAGATTGTCGAGAGAGCTTGGTGTATTGGGCATGCTTGGAATCAATCTGGATATGTTGCTTTCACGCATGACACATGCATTAGCTAACCCTAGCCTTGAGCGATTGCTCTGGTTTTTATTCTTTTTCTTTACCTCCCATTTCCTTTATTGCAGTTAAGTGCAGCATCAATGATAAGTCTCTGCCCAACTCGGCAACTCCAACCCCTGGAAGTTTGTAATTGACAAGGGTTTTCCTCCTGTTTCCTTTTCCTTAGGTGGCTGAGTTATAATTCCAAGCAACATGGTGAAAGTAAATTTCTCCTCCCTTGTGCTGTGCAGCTCCGGTCGCATTGTCAAGCTTGAAGGTTGGAGCTCGGATGCGCTCAACATACTCTTCACTTCTGTCTTAAATGTGAAAAAACCGTACTTGTTCAGCTCCAACAAAATACAGGCTGTGGAACTTACACTCCTAGCTTACGTCCAGAAAATTCTTGATATATGTGATGAACCAGACAGGCAGACACACGGCAGATGCTATTGGGGGAGAAATGTTCGGACCAAATGAAGTAGGTCATCCGAATTCTGAACTTTATGCCTTATTCTCACTTGGTTAATGGGTAGAAGATCAGCGGGACAGATGGCAAGTTTATAGGGAGCCGGCGACCCACTTTGTATGCAGTTCTGCTCGTCCTGATGATGCTGCACGCATTTTCCATCTCATTTGACATCACACCAGAAGCAAAAACATCGGACTCCAAAGGGCACAGAACCTGCAGATGAATGAATTTTGACAAGATATATCCTCACTCATGCATTGCTCTTGCTACCCGTAGTGCATGTATGGCATCTCATTGTGAGTCATGTGAGATTTTTCCAATTCCCATGCGGATGACAGATCACCACACGTAGAATATAATCCAGACACATGGTGGGTAATAGTGGAGCGGGCTGAAAGTTCTTGTGGGAGTTAATTGTTGAGCTAGGTAGCTGGGCGAGCAAAGAGAGGCGTCAGCGTCACTGCTGACTGGGACTGGAGTGTGGGGTCTTATCCGCATCGCATGGCGGGAATCGCCTCCCTTATCCAATGCAATCGCGTTCCCTCTCTTATTGTGAGGATCGTATCATCGGAGGTTGCAGCGTGTACTGCACCAGTGGTCTGGTTTGCTCTAGCCATCTGCGAGCCATGGCCGCTTCCACTGCCGTCGTCAATGCGCCGGCCTCCTCTGGGCTGCTGCCGCGGCGGAGTTGCTGCAACAGCACCGCTCCGACGATGAGGGCTGCGCCTAGGACGAGGAGGCGCTGGCGGGCGGCGGCGGTCGGCGAGGTGGCGGCGGAGGGAAACGCGTACCTGATCGGCGGCGCGGTGGCGGTGGCGCTGGTGGGGACGGCGTTCCCGATACTGTTCTCGCGGAAGGACACGTGCCCGGAGTGCGACGGCGCCGGGTTCATCCGCAAGACCGGCGCCACGCTGCGCGCCAACGCCGCCAGGAAGGACCAGGCCCAGATCGTCTGCCCCAACTGCGACGGCCTCGGCAAGCTCCGACAGATCGACAAGTAATATACATGGTTCAACCATCCATCGATCCACACATGCATGCTTCTGATATCTCTATCTCCCCGCTCTATATACGCATGCATACATGCGTACATGCTTCTACATACTGCTGGGCTCGTTTGGAACGCTGGAATAATCCCATGCTTGCTGTAATTCCACTGTTCCAACCAGGCCATCAACCGCAATCGCTACTTCAGTGTACTTGTTGCCCATCCCGCTACTTGTTTCTCATATATTGCCTCTCGTTGCTCTTCCGTTTAATCCAACAATACTAGCATGTTCTCGCTTATATACTCCATTGTCCATTTTTATCATCTGGTGCTCACCACCTTTTTTTTTCTTTCACATCATGGGAATGTTTTACATCGATCCTAGCCTCTACCATCACAACCATAAAGTTCTATTTGTCGGACAAGAAAAGACATACATAGAGTGAAGGGACAAACCCCCAGTTCCTCTTAGTGTTCTTTTGTGCCGAACGGTTAAATGACTTAGATAGCTAAATAATTTGTGATAATTATTTGAGAGTATAAATAAATAAATGAACTACTATAAAGTAGAAAAAATGGATTTAAAATAGGATTCTAAGAAAGTTATCATATATAAAAAGTTTACGTACAAGAGTTTGGGAAGTGTGTGCATGGATCCATTCATTATAAATGAACGCCATCTTAGACTCTACCAAGTAATCCTAATTAAAAAAAAATTAAACAGATTAACACTCAATACAAATAATTACCGTACCCTTATTTAATTTTGTTTTTGATGATTGAACATTACTCCGAATCTACCATGCATGCAGATTAAAAGAAAAAGCCAATTAGTCCATCTGATTAGCGTTTTAAAATTAATTAGTTAGGTCATTAGTATTTTTAAATTAATCAGTACGAAGACAAAGGTTACAACTTCTAGATTGACTTACGCTAGATCATTTCTGCAGAGTTACTTATTTCGGTTGTAAGTATATGCCCATAGGCACATTGCATATGTGTGTTGAGTGTAGTGCTGAAATCTTGTCACTTTGTATAATTAATTGAAGTATCGTTTATATATTATTCTACACGTAACTAAACTTGCTGGGGTGATTGAGGGACATTTAGACCCTATCTGAGCATCCCCACAAATATAATTTAAAATATCTTAAATTTGGATTAAAAACAAATATTATTAAAAAATATTTCATATAGGAGTATAATTTATAAATATTTTAAATATGAATTAAAATAAATAATATTAAAAGAAGAGTCAATATCTTACTTATATTAATTGGAGGCTCTCCAATGAGCCTCACATTATTACTATGTGGTAAAAATAACTAGAAATTTTCAAGTTAATTAAAAATTCTTAGAATTCATGGTTAATCAAGGAAAAAGAAAATAACTTAATTACCTAATCCATATTAAAAATTATAACTAATAGATAAGATTATATCCTCAAACCCTATGGTAACGTGACAACGGAGTTTATAGAGTCTAAACCTTAAGCAGCCACAATAACAAAAAAAAAGTAACCTGATAACAAATAAATATTAATAATGATGGACATTTTCTTATTTAAAATGGGTTATAAATTATTATGAATACATGAAACAATATGATATCTTTAGTATGTGAAAAAATATTATTAGAGATAATAAAAAAAACTACTAAGATGAATATCGAGCAAAGAAAAGAAACAAGTATGCCATAAATTCATATATCTTTAATTTATTATATTATTAAAATAATACTAGAGAATATTTGTTTTATGGAAAAAAAAGAAGCTAAGACGTTTGCTTTCAATGCCTAAAAATTCTCCCATTAGCGGGAGAAAAAGAAAAAAGAGAGTCCAAATAGAAATACAATTTAAAATATCTGAAATTTGGATTGAAAAATAAATAAAAAGAAGAAGATTGAAAAATAAAAAAAACAAGAGTACAAGTAGAAATACAATGTAGAATATTTGAAATTCGGATTAAAACATAAATGAAAAAAAACAAGAGTACAAGTAGAAATACAATTTAAAATATCTATTAAAAAATAAAAAAAATTAAAAGAAGAATCCATATAGAACACAATATGGTTTAGTTAAAATTTGGAATAAAAACATTATAAAAACAAGCAATTTTATTAAAATACAATTTCCAAAATAAAATAACATTTTTACTAAAGATAGAAATAAAAAAAATAACAATGGTCCATGTAAAAAATATAAAATATCAAGAGAGTCATATGAAAGTACAAGTTATAAATATCTAAAAGTCTGAATAATAAAATAAAGATATGTATTAAAAGAAGAGTGCAGATACAACATAATGCAATATTAACTACAATTTGGTATAAAAATATAATAAAATGAACAATTTGATTTTAATAGAAATTCCAAACGAAAATCACTAAATCACTAAAATTTGGAATATGATAAATCGATAGGCAAAGAAGTATCCATCTGAAATTTATATAATGAAATGCCCATATCTAAATTTATATAATGAAATGCCCATATCTAAATGATGCTTATAAATATCCGAAGATATGATTGAAATACCAAAAGAACAATCCATGCAAAAATATTAGAGTGATATTAATTCTGAACTTAAAAATAAATCAAATATAATTGATTTCAATGAGAATTCTATAGTAAATACCTAAAATACTAATAATTGGGATGAAAATTGGTGAATGGTAGAAATTTCAACAAGAAAGTTTATATCAATACAGTAGCTGCAGTTTTACTATGAAAATTAGCAATTGGATTGGAAAAAAAAAATAAAGGTATCCATTTTACTCTGTAAGCTTTAAATTAAAATTAATCTATTTTGGAGAAAAAACATTGAGCATACTTAAATTGTGTTATCCACCAGGACTAAAAACTAATAATAAAAACTAATAGTAAAGATGGGTATTTGTAATTTTGGAAATGTTGCAATTTTAATAAGCCGATAAAAAAGAAGTGTTGGTAAGGAGTGACATTTTATTATTTGAACGAGTTATAGAATATCATTAATATGCAATAGCATCTTTGGTAGATGATAAAAAAATACAAATATTAGTCTGAAGATGAAGAAAAAGAGAGAAACAAATATATTATAAATTTTTATTTCTTTGATATATTATATTGTTAAGCAAATACTAACTGGACCCATCATATTTCCTGGAATATGAGATGAAAACTTTGATCAAGTTCAAAATTATATTGCTATTTTTGATATTTTTTATAATAAAGTGTGAAATTACATCTACTATTTTAATTTTTTAAACACTATAGTATATCTATTATTGTATGAATTTTTTTAATGCTAGCCACTCAATCCACCACGCTAGTTATCTTTAAAACAAGTATAAGTTTGTCCGGACCACCATGCACGTTAGTATCTTTAAAACAATTACTCTCATTGCTATAAGTTTGTTCTAATTCGTATATTTGACTGTCAATTTCTATAAATTCACATAGTTTAACACTGAATGATTTATATTTTTAAATTCACCTCAATAAATACTTTTATAATATATGATTTATAAGTTGTTAAATTATATGTTTTTTAAAATTGATAGACAAAGATAGAAATGTTTGAATTAAACATAGCTGTAATGGTAAAGTAATTTGAAATAGAGGGTGGATATCAAAAATGCGTTATTTTAAGGTAGATAGATACATGGGATTAGAGAAGCACCAGGGATGTGATGGTTACTCCAAAATGATTTTAGAAAGGCCACGAGAATTACCGTGTATGGACACTCACATGAGTGTGGTGTGTGCGCATAATGATATGTCTTCCATATTATGAAAAAAAAGAATGCCTGAGTTTTGTTTCTCAGTTTCAATTCTAGGTAAGTTTGTGTCTACATTATGTGTTGTTGCAATATTTAAAAAAGGTACTATATGAATTTGTATAGAAATAGAGAGGAAATGAAAGAAAATATTATTGGCAATTATTGTTATAGCGATAGTGTTGAGAGGTTGAGGTGGTTATAGGAGGTGTGCGTGTGTTGATAAAATTGAAAGGAAAGAAGACAAATGCGGCCCACTAATAGAAGAAGTCCACGAGGAGCGGGAAAGCGATAAGGAGAGCGACAGCCAAGCAACCATCGCTCGCTGCACCTCATCACCTCGCCGGAGAAGACAACCATGGCCGTCGCCGCGAGGATGGGGTTGCCTTCACCGCTCGCGGGCCCGCATCTCAGGCCTCCTCGCTACCTCACCGCTGCGAGGAGGGGTCCCAGGAGGGCCGGGCTGGCAGTCTCCGCCGCCGCCGGTGCGTCACACCCCACCGTGCTCGTCACCGGCGCCGGCGGCCGAACAGGTACAATGTAACGATTTTTCCCATTTAATTCCTTGCAATCATGTAACGGAATTTCTCACGTCGCCGCTCCATGTGGCATCGGTGATGAAGGCGTCGCCTTCGAATCGAATCGATTTTTCTTGGAAGAAGAATCCAATCTTGCGTGCATCTACTCTTTGAATTGACTCGGCTTCCCTTTTGCACGCTGCAATTGGCCTCTCTGTGACGATGATTCAGGCCAGATTGTGTACAAGAAGCTCCAGGAGAGGGCGGACCAATTTGTGCCTCTCTGGCTAGTCAGTTTGAAAGTTTCATGAAATACTATCCTACAAATGACTGTCAAAAAAATGCTATCGCCGACAGTATCCTAATGGCAGTTTACCGTTATGATTTGTTGAAGCTGATCATGGACGCCTTAATTCAAGTTTTGTGGCATGCAAAGAATCACAAACACCTTAATCATAGATTGTAATAACATTTTAAGAGAATACATTAATTACCGTAGCATTATAATCATCTCCGTGTACACAAGTGCACAGTCCAAACCTTACCCACAGGTCAACAGCCACTTTCTGGAACCAATTTTGTATGCATTTTTTGCAGGGTTTTCACACTGCATTGCCCAACTACACACTTGACAGAGGCGAGCAGCATCCGAGCTCCAAGAACAGGAGTCATGGCGGAGCAGCCATGGAGGCCAAAAACTAGCTTAGCTAAAATGCTATGACTCAAATGAGATTTGATAAAATACTAACAGACCACGTTCGCAAGCCCAGCTATCCCGTTCTTCATCTCTTCTTGTCGTCGTCTTCCCCAGCGAGCGAGGAGCGATGTGGCCCGCCGCTGCGCCTCATCCTGCCCCTAGGCTCGGCGCCCCGCCTCAACTGCCACCCACAGCCGCCACATCCGCATCAGCCGCCGCCCCTATAGGTAAACCTAGCTTCTTGTGCTTACCGTTGACCCTCTATTGTAGTGCTCCTCGTCAACGGCAGGGAGGTCGTCCTCGCTTCTCTGGCCTCGATGTCGCAAGGTAGCCACTCATTCGGTGGGCACACTAAATCTTGTGGACTCCCACGGATTCGTTGCCCAAGGTGTGAGGGTGAGGTTTTGGAGTGTAAATCATGGAAGAATGGTGGCAAGGCCTTCATCAAGTGCAAGAACCACGAATAATAGGTTGGTATTTGGTAGCATGGTGTTTTATATTGATTAAAATTATTTTCTTATTGGCTGAAATTAGTTGTGATGCATGTTGACATAGGTTAGAAACCGTTGCACATTCTTCAAGTGGATTGAGGATTATAGGAAAATCCTAAGAGGAATGGTTCAGCTACCGAATGGAGATGCTCCCGTGTCGAAATTTGCCATGTCGATTGATTGTGTAGGTGATATAAAGATGAAGGAAAAGCTAGGTGATGATGGACTTGAAGCTTTAGGTGGAATGAATCCCATGCTAGGTGTTGAAACAAAGTTGGATAGGCTAGTGAATTTTGCTCAGCTGTTAGCTATGATCAATGTGGTTGTAGTAGTTGTGGTATTTCTAGGTCTGTTGGTGCTGCTCGTTAAGTGATGGTAGCTATATCAGTGTATCAGAAAATCAACAATGGCAAGTGATCGCATTTTGCATCTTCACTATATCAGCATGTGCTTTATATTTTTATGGCATCAAAGCTGCAACCATTGGCAACTGAATGCCCCTTTGCATTAACATGGATATTCAAACTTGCAAAAAATAGCATATCAACCAGTGGCCACTTGTTTGCTACAAGTCATAGTGCACAACCAAAAATCTTAAGATGCACACGGATATATATTACATGATTCATAATTCTGACATACGAAACTTGTCTGCAACAAGTCTTAGTAGTCTTTCAAACAAAAGTCTTAAGGTGCACACAGATACATATTACATGGTTCTTAACATGATGAGCACATCTTAACCACATAAAGGTGTATCAGCAGTTAGGCTTTATTTTCTTAGGTGTCAAATTTCCTTGCACTAGCCCTTTTGTTCACATGTGCCAGCTGAGACAAGCTTGTACATCTTCCAGGTGTTAGCTTGTTTGCAGGAGGCAGCGGCAGAGAGCTTATCCCTTGTCCTTGCCCTAGCAACATAGTAAGCCGGCTGAAAAAAAGAGGTAAGGTTTTGGTTCAGAAATATGATAGCTAGGAACTAGTTCTTTACAAGTTAATGGAAGGTTGCCAAATATTGATTACCTTCTTGTTACTTTAATAGGGCTGTCCTGAATTATTATTTCCATGGTTGGTCTAGTTGGGTAGATGACTCAGGTTCAGGAGCTTTCCCATATTTGTAGTATTCTAACTTGCCTTTCTTTTCCTGCATGTATGGATAAAAAAGAAGGTAAATTAGGTAAAAACAAATGATAGATAGAAGCATAACAGCAAACATACATTTTGTTCTTTGCTCCATTCAGTGAGCACTTACAACTATTTGCTCCATGACCCAATTCTCCACATCCCTTTGCCTCTGATCATCTGTTTCTCTTTTCCATTGCCTCTTGACTTGCTTCTCCCACCTTCCAAGCAACATTTGATCCTTAGTTTCTTGCACCTTCTAGGATTCCTCCTGGTAAGTGGTGCCCCAACCACAAAAGAGGTAAATCAACTTTTGGTCATGGTGACTTGGCATGGAGTGGCTCAATGATTGTGTTGTATGCATTTATGAATAGCTCCACAGAGTAGTGCTCATCAACATTAAAAGTGCATCTAGCCTTCTAAGTCGGTTTTAAATGATGAATAAAAAACTGATTAAGAGACTAATATACTTATGGAGGTACACACAAATATTAAGTGTGAGCATGATAATCTCTATAAATTTACGATTGAGATACGACGAGAAGACTTGGAGTTTATTTTAAGTTTTTTTAATTTCTTTTAAGTTTAAGAAAATTGTACTATTAAGAGGGGTTGTAAACAATGCTTCAAGTTTATTTTTGTGCTCAAAGATCCATTTCTTAGTTAAAATACACATTTGCACAATATTTGTATTGTTATGAGTTTGCTTCTACTTGTGGGTTGGAGGTTTCGGTCTTGGGGGATCGAAGAGTTTCGATTCACCATTGTCCGTCAGTGGCTAAGTGTTAGTTTAGAGGTTTCGAAAGAGGAGTAGGAACTTCTAGGTGTTCAAATATATGAATAATGGCTAGGTGATGTAGAGGAGTGGGTACAAATATCTCATTTCCTTCTTAGAGTCATGGAGACATTTCTACTTTTCCTATCTTGTAGCTTTTCTTAGGGCTCTACACACCTCTTGTACTAAGTTATTAAGTTACTATAGGGATTTGAGTAAAGTTTTTGAGTGGTTGGAGTGCATTTTCTCTTGAGAATAGCTAGAAGGATTTTAAGTACTTGAAGATCGACGTGGATCGCTGTTTAGAGCCTATTACTCTTGGAGAGTGATCTCTTAGATAGTTAGTCGTCGTTCGTGAGCTTCCTCAAGTTATGAATTGTCTCAGGTAAGTTTGTAAGGGTGAACCTCACTTCCACAAAGAAAAGAGCTAACATATGAAGTAAGAACCAAGTTGGTATTTATGATTACTTGCTGAAGCAAGTGGTTGAGAGAGATGTAGTTCTTAGGAGCTTCTCAATGGAGACGTAGGATCTTTATGATCCAAACTTTAAAAAAAAATCCGTGTGTCTCCCTCTCTCTCACTTTGTGAATTTTATATCAAAACTTACTCCTTTTTTATGTTATTTAATATTTCATGTGTTATAGTACTTATGCACATATCTACTGCTTTTGTTGTTATTACTTGTGTTCCTGAGATTATGGAGAATGATTTAAAAGAGTTTATCTTCTGCCTGATCGAAAGTTCCTGTCTCAATAGATCGGAGGTTCTGACTAGCTCTCTTGGTTTATTCGAGAAAGCTGATCGAAAGTTTTGACCCATTGGTCCAAAAGTTCTAGTCAAGTTTGAATTTAACTGATACACTTAAGTAATTTCTAGGAACGCTTTTTCACCCCCTTTAGACTATTTTTAGGGCTTTCAAACATAATTCTCCAAGTGCGCATCCCTATTTTGCCGGGCTATAATCAATGCCAAAGCATGATTACAAGGCTTGCCAATGTGTTGTCACTCCTCACATGAACAATAAAGTTCTTGTGTCTTCACAAAATGCTTGGCTTGGCTGTTGTTACTATCCTGAACCTCAGTGTGGGTACTGTCAGCATGCACAATTGTTAAGTAGCCTAATCCCCTAGTCCTTGCTCTCAATTGCTACAACACTACCGATAGGATCCTCCCTATGAACTTTTCTCCCATTCTTCTCTTATTCCACAAGGTCATTATCATCTCTCCACACTTGTCTACTACTTCATAAACATATCTCTCTGATCCAATTATTGAAACATTCAACAAGGTTATTAGTTACATAATCAACCTTGATGTTAGGGTTGAAGGCACTCCTCGTCCACTTCAAGTTATGGTAGGTGTCAAGCCAAATAGACATCTTAGGACAAGCTCGCTTAATTGCATCCACGTGATGATCATACACTTGTTGTCTATATGCTCTAGCTGCAGGATACAACTATTGAAAAATAGATCCCTAAACTTCTTTATGAGGTTTTGCATAAGATGTTAAAACATTCTCTCTGTTCAGCAAAGGGAAAGCTATATGTACCTCTACTTCTAGGCCATTGCATGCATTAGTACAAAAAGCAAAAGGAGAAACATTTCCTATGTCCTTATGCAATTGAGTCATAAACCATGTCCTAGTTTTAGCATCTATGAAACCAAAAGAAAGAGGGTATATCCAATTATGACCATCTATAGCTGTGATAGCTGCTAAATGCCTATTCCACTTACCATTAAGTGTAGTGGAGTCCACACTAAGGTATGACCTCCATCTAATGCAAGGACTAAGTGCACAAAATAACTTATGAAAATAAACCTTGGCATCAACCTTTTTGTGTCAATCTCAGTAACACTAACAAGTGATCTTTTCATGACCTCTGCCCTCCACCTATACAACAAGTGAAAATTTTCTTCCCAGCTACCATGCAACTCCTTCAAAGCCATCTGTTGCCTTCTTCATACAATATCATATTGTAAGGGAAGGCGTAGGCTACGAAAGCATAAAACAAAAATTTTCTACCACACACATTAGGACATCATGCGAAGCAAGAATCATGAACTGTTATCACGAGAAGCGCAGTGTAGCGGAAGTAGGAATGGAGAAGCCGATCTAACCACGTACGCATCGAGGTACTAGACGAAGTAGTCGATTGCCACGATCCTAAATCCACATGTCCACGGGCTGGAACGCCGATTGCAGCTGTACTATCACTCGCAAGCAGCTAGGGTTTGGCTTGGGAGGTAACGGCTAGAGATTTGCTTGAGGTGAATAAAGGTGTTTTCTCTCGACATCCCCGTCTCCAACCCGTTAAGCATGCGTTAAGTGTGCGACCTTGTAAGTTCACGTATATTTGGTCATGACCCGAAAACGTATTTCCAGTCACCCTATTAATAACAGTCTCTAGCAAGACATATTAACCATAAAGTATAAGTAAAGATCATATCAGCTGAACCTATAATATTTTCACGTACAAATCTTTTTGCCTTACAATATCGATCGAGCTTAAGACGATACCTATGTTATCCTTTTAATAGATCAATCACTCTCTCAATGCTAAGATAAATTATAAATTTATGATTAACTCCTCAATCATCTTGGTATGACCATGCACTTCTATAATCTATTATATCGATGGGACCAAAGATATCTCTGTCATATGAGGGTCAAATTTTATCTTTATCACTTACATCGCACTATATATTTTATAGCAAATCTGAAGACCATTTTTATAGCTACCCTATTACAGAGTAGAGTAGTGTTTGGTATTCTTAAAATAAGCTACTACGTATATTAAAAAATATGATGATTTAAGTCTAATGATTTTATATAAACCCTACTTAAGATTAATTGATGATATATAAAATATCTATAGTATGTCATAGTGAATTTATCTAATATATGTTCACTAACATATGTCTATATATTATTGATTTAGTATCTTCATAATATAATCCATAAAACATGATCATTAATCAATATATATGATGATTTTATAGTCATATTTGTTTCTCATATAATATATGATTAGTAATCATTTAGAAATTGCAACATCTGATATTAGAAGTCTCATGAATAAGTTACATACTCGTTGATCAATAATCTAATGCCTATTTTAAGGAACAAATCAATATATCATACTTGATTGTGCATTTCTGTTACTCTTCCAATTTCAATTGCAAATCTTTAGTGTCCATACCTATGTTCTTTCAAAGGATTTTGATAGCCTTTGAAGCAACCAGGCATTAGTTGGTGTAGTAGTAGTCTTTCTTCTACCGCTAGATGTACACTCATGCTTGTCATTAAACACTCTTACATGCCAAGATAGATAAAAATGCCATAGTTCCAAATTAAATATGCAAATACTAGCAACAATATCATAGCAATCAACTAGCAACATAATGCCATTACAGTCTTTTCATTAGCCTGCTTACACTCATTAACATGCCAAGGGCAATCCTTTGCCCCTTTGCATCCTCCTATGAATCTAGATCGGTCTATTTTTTTCATGGTCTAGTTCGAACTTCCCATTAATGATAAACTGTCTAACCGCCAACCTAAAGGTCACTAGGGCAAATGGTGCTAACTTTCAAGAATGGTTTGTTTGGGTCATACATCATCATCCTTTCTCCTGCAACATTATCATTGACAGGAATCACTGCACCATCACTATCATCCTCAATCGAGGCTTTCCCTTTACTAGCGGCATTACCATCAGTGGTTCTAGCCTCTTTGGCTGTAGCTTTTGACTCCTTTCTAGTTGTTATTGTCGCTTCATCCTTAGCTCTCAACCCCAATAGCACATACAACCAGTCTTCGTTAACGATTCCTAACCCTTCATCATCATCTACTGTTTTTGTGATCTATATTGTATCCCAATTAATATTCGGTTGGGCATGTGCCTCTAGCTGTGGCTATGAATGAGGTTATGGTTGTTTTCCTTGATCAAGAGGAGAAACACCACCCATAGTAGCTTCAATAGCAAGATGAGGTGGAATAGCTGCTAAATTAAAAGCTCAGGCTCCTACTCGAGCCTAGAGAAAAAATCAAATAATTGCACAAAGTTATAACTGCTTATTCAGTACTCCGTGCATACCTAGGTTCTAACAATACAATCGAGAAAAAACATGAGAATTGTATACATCGTTATAATATCCAACCAATTACAATTATCCATTGAACCTGCTAATTTGAGCTCGAGCCTAACCCTAACCAGACAGATGAATTTGGTTCACAGATGTAAATGGATGAAGCTAACCTTGTACCTTGCTGGATCCAATGATCCTTAATAGCCCCGCTGCATGTTCCCCCAAGGATGAGCACCCCTTCACTATGGCTAGGAAAGGCAGCATAGCTAGCGAGAAGAGGCGGTATGGTTGAGGGAGAGGGTATGGCTAAGCCTAGGCGGTGCGGCTAGGACAGCAAGGCTAGCAGCAGAGCAGATGGTGGGCAACACCGACGAGGTCACAAGCTATCTTCTTTCTACTCGCATGGCCAAGCATTTGCTATGGCTCAAGTAGTGAGGACTAGCATGGTCTGGTTCAACCAGACAGCAGACAGGGACATAAACGTTAGAACAGAATTAAAATGGAGGCAAAACGATTTGCAAATATAAGAAACGATGAAAATGTTATTATAGCAAACATACTAAACGAATCCTATTTAAATGAAAGTATATACAAATTTCTCGCCATGTAGATGTAGGGGTGGTTGTGGTCACGAGTCATGACCTCAAGGAGATGGCGGCGGCGGTGACGTTGAGCACCCGTGCGAGGCCATGGACGACGTCATAGCCGCGGGAGCCGAACAACATAAACCCTTGTTGGTACGGTAGGTACATCCGTTGCCGCATCTCCTCCACCTCCCATGCGCCGATCTCCTTGCTCCACCATGTCCCTCTCCCTCCCCTCGTGGCCGCCGCTGGCGATAGAGATGGAGGTGGTGAAGGGCTCCTCTTCGGCGCCGCCCGCGGAGCTTGACGCGGGATAGGTGAGCAGTGTCGTGATGGTGGTGGTTCTTGCGGCCGTCGGACTTGCTCCAGTGGAGGTCCTTGAAGAACGCCCACCGGCGGGAGCCTCTCGAGGTAATTTTTTTGATTCAATTTAATATACAGCAGAGCATTAACAATTGGGCCGAAAGGCTGAATCGTTTACGGCCCAAGTAAAGTTGGTCTCTTCCACTTCCTCCTCGAGCCTTGCCCTCCTCGCTAGTTTCTGCTCTCCTGCGCCGCCGCCGCCGCCGCCGCCCCCAACTCCGGTGCCGCGCTCTGCTAGAACAAGCCGGCCGAGTCATGGCCAAGAAGCCCGGGAAGCCGCCGGTGGCGAAGGACGAGGACAAGGAGGGGTTGTTCGCGTCATGCTCCTTCATCGACCTCGGTCTCCACCCCACCCTCTGCGCCCACCTCCAAGGTCCCTCTCTCTCCCTGTCAATCCAGTTAGGCGTATGTGTACTTGTGTAGAGTTTCATGCCTGACTCACGACAAGCGTTAGGAAAGAAAAACCGCAGGTTCCTGGTTTTCCCTTCCAAGAAACATGGCTTGTTGGTTCTTGGATCGAATTTAGCGCGTACCATTTACCAAATTAATGTCGAAATTGGATATTTTTGGATGCTGCTGAGTGACATTTTGCCTTCAATGTGTTCGTTTCGCGGTTATCTCTTCCAACTGCTGTGGCAAGTTGCACAGCGTACTAGCACATGGATTAAATTATGAACAGTGAAAAAGAAAATCAATTCTTTGGCTTGGTAACCAAACACTTTCTCGTCTCTTTGGTTTAGATAAGATGGGCTTCCAAGCACCAACAAGAATACAAGCTCAGGCAGTTCCGGTCGCCATGTCAGGACAGCACATGTATTCTCCTTTCACAATATCATAGCTCCTTTGCTTAAGGACTTTTTTTAATTACATTTTGTTTTTGGACTGTCATTTGCAGGCTAGTGAAGGCAGCAACTGGTACTGGCAAGACTCTTGCGTACCTTGCACCAATCGTTCACCTTCTCCAGATGAGGGAGCCCCGTGTTGACAGAACTGATGGAACTTTTGGTAATAATAACTTCTTGCGCTTTGCTTATGTTTCTTTTCATGCATTCTTTCGTTGCCTATGTTTTTCACATATCCACCATCCACTTGTAAAACTTTTTCTAGCTGCGGGGACTAACCTTTTGCTAACTCTTTTGATGATAGCTCTGGTACTTGTGCCAACACGAGAGCTATGCTTACAGGTCTATGGGATTGCACAGCAGTTGGTGCATCGTTTCCACTGGATTGTCCCTGGCTACATAATGGGTGGTGAGAACAGAGCAAAAGAAAAGGCAAGATTACGTAAAGGTAGGACTTGCATTTTTTTTCTTCAAATGCACCTTTATATGGCATCATATCTTGAATACACGTTTATTGCAGGAATATCAATTCTCATTGCTACTCCTGGGCGTCTTCTGGACCACTTACAACACACATCATCATTTGTTTATTCAAATCTTCTTTGGATAGTTTTCGATGAAGCTGACAGGTCTGATAGCCATACATTCATTACTTGGTTTACCCTATTTCGTAGAAGATTTTTAAGTGGACATAACTCTTATGTCATTGGTGCTTGTATTCTTGCAGCATTCTTGAACTTGGTTTTGGAAAAGCACTAGAGGATATACTAGAGCACTTGGGTTCAAGAAATGATGCTTCTAACCAAAATAAAAACAAAATGGAACCTACGAAAAGGCAAAACCTTCTGTTATCTGCAACTCTTAATGAAAAGGTGAATCGGTTAGCCAAAATTAGTTTGAAGAACCCTGTGATGATTGGTCTTGAGGAACAGAACACCAGTGCCCATGAGAAGAACCACACTTCTCTATTATCTGATGATGAGGAGGAAATATTGAAAAAGCACAATGTTATAGTGGAACAAGCAGTTGACGATTTCAAGCTTCCTGCACAACTTGTTCAAAGATATGTTAAAGGTAGCAGCCAATTGCCTTCTTATATATTTTTTAGGGTTAAGTCTGATTTATCTTCCTCAACTATCACAAAAGTACGACTTACCCTCCTTAACTATGATACCAGACATAATGTAACCCTCAACTATTAAATCTGGACGCATAATCCCCTTGAGTCGTTTGCCAGGCAGTTTTGGACTAGGCCATTTGATGTGGCACTCCTACGTGGCAGTCAACTTAGAAAAAAATTAAACAAATCCTAGAGCTCCTCTCTAATCCTCTCTTATCTCCTTCCTCTCTCTTTCCCATTTTGACCTAGGACAACGAGATGAGGCTGGCCTTGAGCAGAGGGGATGGCATGGCCTCTTTGCCTTCTAAGCGATGCTGGCGGTGGCGGTGTAGAGAGGGCACTGGTTGTGTGCCTCAGATCTGAGCGAGCTAGCGGGGTGGACGAGGCAGCAAGCCATGATGGAGCGGCAGAGATTGACGATGATGGGGAAACAGAGGTGGGGAGCGCGGCGGACCCAGGGCCTAGTGAGCCGTGGCTCACAATCGGCCAATGGAGGTCGAGGCCTAGGTGATGGGTCAGAGACGGTGGAGATATCTGGGCGGCTGTGTCCTTAGGCCAGTAGGCACAGTAAAGACGACGCAAGCGAAGACACAGTGGTGATCGGAGGCGATGTAGGATCTGGGTGGCGAGGCCAGCGGTTCATTGGGATGTTCACGTCTCTATCGCCATTGTCGCCCCCGATGAAGCCCTCGTTCGTGGCTGAGGATGAGTTCCATGAGGATGACTTCTTGTTCTTGTCCTTCCCCGCCGTGCATGTGTCCTAGAGCGCTGCGTGCACGAAGGGGCCAGGAGCCCGAGCAGTTGGGTGTCGTAGGGGCAGCTTGGGCTCCTCGTCGCGTTGCATGAGGGGGACAAGAGGCTCCTGCTCCGCTGTGGTGGTGGGTGTGGGGGAAGGGGAGGAGGGGCCGTGGTCACTGCCACCACGACTTCCGCGGGGACGTTGCTCCAGTGCAAGGTGACCATTGACCTGCTCAATGTCCTCCCGGGCGGATGTGTAGAGGTGTATGGCGCTGGACGTCTCAGGCACAACGTATGCCGTCGGGTGCCCATAATGCTGCCTCCTGTTGTGGCTAGGGTTAGGGATTTGGGTGGGGAAATTTTTCACGGGAGAGAGAGAGAAGGGTAGGGGAGAGAATTAGTGAAGGGAGGGGTATTTTTATTATATTACCATGCCATCCGCCATGTGGGTGTGCTACGTCGGATGCCATCACTGAAACCAACTGAAATTGGGCGCAGGGGGTTAAGTGTACGGATTTGATAGCTGGGGATGTGTTTTGTCTGGTTTCATAATTTAGAGGAGTATATTGTGTTTTTGTGATATAATTCGGACTTCACCCTATTTTTTTAGCTCATGTTTTCCCTTTGCTCACTTAGTTTTATATTTCATTCAGTTTCATGTGGTTCAAGGCTCGCGATTCTTCTTACCATTCTTAAATCTCTGTTTGAAAGACAACTGTCTCATAAGGTGAATTCAATATATCCAGACCAGAAGCTGTTCCAGTTTCACCATGCTATAACTTTTTCACTGCAAGTTTTGCTAGCCACCAATAAATACTAAAAGTCGTGTGAGGAATACTATTCTGCAGTGGCTTTTGTCTTCTTTCTGCAGGTTGTTGTTTTCTTGTCAACATGCGACTCTGTAGATTTCCACCATACTGTACTCAGCCAGCTTGAGTGGAGCCCTGGCCTGCAACTGGATATGGATAAGAAGCAAAAGTTTATTAGCTGCAAAGTGTTCCGTTTACATGGCAACATGGATCAGGATGATCGCAAGAAATCATTTCTGGGATTCAGTTCTGAGAAATCTGCAATTCTTGTATCTACTGATGTTGCTGCCAGGGGCTTGGACATTCCAAAAGTTAAATGTATCATACAGTATGATTCACCTGGGGAGGCTTCTGAATATGTTCACAGGTACCTGAAGCATCTCCCTGTCTAAAATATTTATTTGTAGGTTTCTGGTTTATTGTTTCCTCCATAGTTATCATTGTATTCTTTGTTTGTATGCGAACAGATAAAATGTATGGTTTTAGACTTTCAGCTCTTTACTCTTTATCTGGTTCCTTTTTATGTGGCAGTATCGTTCATTGATTTGCTGTTACACGAGACTTTTTGTCAAAACAGTACCTTGTTATTGTAGTACTATGACACCTCTGCAAAGTTAAGTCTTGTGATGCATTTGACGTATAAGCTATGCTAATAGAGACAATTTCTCTTGTGCTTCCCTTTTGCTATTTATGTTCGTTTTTGTTTATTTCAAGTTTCAACATTATTCGTTTATTTTAGGGTTGGAAGAACCGCAAGGATTGGTGAAAAGGGCGAGGCTCTCCTGTTTCTCCAACCTATTGAAACCGATTACTTGAGAGATCTAGAGCTACATGGTGCATCACTTACAGAATACCCCCTCCAAAAGGTTTTAGACAGTTTTCCTGTAAATGGACAGAGGCTTCACAAAAGGAAGCAAATATCTTTAGATATGCATCCATGGATAATGTCTTTGCAGAGAGCACTGGAAAGCTTTGTCGCATCTGAGGTAATATACTTTTTCATTCTGTTTCTTACACGAGCATCATATTTGGCTACTCATGCTCAATGAGATCTATTGTGAATACCATGAGCTTTTGACCTTTTGCTGATCTTAGCAAATGTACTCTTATCCAGGACACAACGAAGAAGCTTGCGAGGGATGCCTTCTGTTCTTGGGTACGCGCATACACTGCCCACCGAGGTGAACTGAAGAAGATTTTTATGGTCAAGAAGCTCCATTTGGGGCATGTAGCTAGAAGCTTCGGGTTGAAGGAGCAACCCTCCTTGGTGGGAAGGTTGCACCAGGTGCAACTGAATAAGAGGAAGAAAGAACAGAAGAACGAAAGGCCTGCGAAAAGGAGAAAAATCCCGGCTAAGAGATGAATTACCATATCAGAAATGCTTGTAACTCAGAACTAATGGTGGATCATGATCCACTCCAATTTTGTGGAACTAACAGTCGCAGCCTGAAAGTGAATGCTCAACATTGACCTTGTAGAACTTTCAAGTTTTGGCCAGAGGCTTAGAATGAGTTGATGTACTGCCTGTATTCTGGAATATGACAAGAGACGTGAAATATGTCATGAGATATAGAATGTTTTGTTCAGTTGGGATCATCTATTGCTGTCCTAGTTAACTTTTAGTCGGAATATAATCCATGTGTTTCCTTCCTTACGATACTGTTTGCTCAACATCATCTCCACGTAAAACTGGATTTGTTAGAAAGGCTTAATTGCTGGATGCAATTGAATGGTACAGTACATATGTTCTAACTCGGTAAGCACATTTTTCAGACAAGCAATGTTCTACCTCACTGAGTTAAAACCATACAATCAAAATTACATTGGGACTCTGAAAGGAAACGACATTACTGCCTTAACGGTTTTGATAATACAATGTTTGTTCTAAATGGCCCCTTAATCTACACTGTTCTGGTGATTCCTTCCTGACCAACATGGTGCACAAACGTCCATCCATGGGCATGTAATCAGAGGAGCTTCTCAAAATTGAACCAAACTGTATATGAGTGTCCATGAAAGCTGCAGTAACAAGAAGCAAAGTCAGTTTCGAACCAAAACAAGTATATTAGGTCTGCGGAAACTGGGTAGTCACAGAAATTGTTAATCTTTACCAAGAAAAGGGTGAAAGAGGCAAACATTCCCTCCTGAAGTAGTGCTCCATGGCCTCCAATCTCTTCCTCATCAATCTTCAACAGGTACGCATAGTACCAATAAACGAGCCCAGTAGAAATAACCAGAAACCTGTGGACGGTATATATCAGGAACATGTCAAAAGCTCACATGCTGGTATTAATTAAAGATCTTTACAAAGTCCGCTGTGGCATACAGAAGAAAGCAAACAGTAATTACTGAAACTACAAAGATGAAACAGTAATTACAGTAATTCTGTGCAACGTATTGCTTACTAGTGTCATAAACCGAAATAAGTACTGATAATTCTGCATAAACTTTTCAGGGTACTAAGCTATCGACAGATTCGATAATCATGCGTGCTATGCACTCCAGGTCAAATTAAATTATATTGCCAAAAACTCAACTTAAGTATTTACATGAATCTAAAGAACCTAGTAACATTCACAGTTCCACACACTAATTATACTAAATTCTAGATGGAAGTTTGCGCAGGCTTTGCTGATAGCTTCGGGTGTCCAATAATCAGTAATTAAAGGTTCAAGGCACAGTTAATCTTTCACCGAAGGTAACCTAAATGCATCTGATGCAGCAGATGTGTACGTATCATCGAGTTAAGATGTTTCAGGTGTCGAAACAACAAAAATCCGCACCACCCAGTTCCTACCAAAGCAAAAGGTGGATTTTGTAGACAATGTCCTCCTGTACTGTACTGCAGATCCCAATTCCCAACTAAAAAGCAGAAAAGTTTTTAAAAAATTTTACCATTCACTCAACATTTGCTACAGTGGGCGAAATCATCCTGAAACTAGCAGCATGGAGAAATCTGCTATTCCCCTAACAAGTACTAGCATCTGATCCCCACAAAAATAAGGGATTCATCTGCACTACAATTGAAGTCCTCAATGTGAGGAAGAAACTCAAGAAGACACATCGGACTACAAAAAAATAAGGGAATCCACGAATCCAGCATAGGGCGAGATGGGATTGGAGGTGTGAGCACTCACAGGGCGATCCAGACGGCGCCGACGAGGGGGACGGCTCCCCAGAGCAGGCCGCAGGCGAGGCCGAGCACCTGCCGGATCCAGTGCACGGCGTCCAGCAGTTGATCCTTCGCAAAGGAGAGCCCAAGCAAGCAAGCATCAGGCGAGAATCCAGAGGCCGCCATTAGCGCCAAGAACAGCTAAGCAGCGAGGAAGGAGGAGGTAGTGGTGTAACCTTGTCCCAGGAGGCCTCCGGGTCGAAGTACCTGGCGAGCTTGGAGTGGCCGGCGCCGCCGTTCTGCTGCTTCTGCGCCTGCGCGCGCGACTGCTTCGACGATGGCTTGGTCTTCCTCATCTCGCTCGGCGGCGGCGGCGCGGGA
Organism: Oryza coarctata; assembly: GCA_030770085.1. NCBI lineage: Eukaryota > Viridiplantae > Streptophyta > Magnoliopsida > Poales > Poaceae > Oryza > Oryza coarctata. The sequence goes on from CM061471.1 coordinate 476,439, forward strand.
CTCCCGAGGCGGCCGGCGACGTCGACGAGATGGGATCGCAAGGGAGTAGGCTGGTTGGTGGTGCTTTTGCAGATGCCTCCTTGGAAAGATCCGTATTTTACATTTAGGTCCCTACCAGTAGTACTGCAGGTGATGATCGGCTAATGATTAGGTCCCTACCATTAACAGATCATCTGATTACGTGCAAAAAAGCTCTCCATTAGGCTAAATTTCGAAAATGAGAATTATTCCCGATTACTACCCAGAGAGATTGAAAATAATAGTTGTTTTGCATAAAGACACGTCTACTAAAAATAACTTTATCCAATGATTTCTGTCTATTCTTTTCAAAAAATTAAACTTAAGACTAATAATTATATTAAGCTAACTATTAGATATGTTATATTATTATATTTGTATTTAAAATATATGCTAAATTTATAATTATTGATAACATAATATATAATAAATTAACACTTGAATTAATACTCAAGTAGTATATTATTAAAGGCCGTCTAAAAAATCTATCAGAATAAAAAATATATATAATTGTAAATATATATATATAATTTTATTAAAATACTTTTTAAAGTTCAATCTATTTCTTATGTTTCTAAAATAAATATTTTAAAAATTATTTATACTCAAAGTTTAAACGTTTGACATTAGTATTGTTGAAAACGATAATTATTATTTAAAACAATAATTATTTTTAACGGACTAAATAAACATAAAATTACAGGATTTCAATAAATTCATATGCATCATAGTTGGAGCAAGCGAGACAACCAATTTTTCACAAATCAATGGGCGAAATTACAGCAGTTCACCTCGCCCCCCCCCCCCCAAAAAAAAAAACTCGTACAACTGCTAATTGGATACGGTACAACATGGGATCGACAGGTCGCTGTACAAGCGATACATTTGATGGGGGGAAGGAACTCACAACGCAATCAAGTTACAAGATCTGACAAGATAATTTGATGGCAAATCAATCAGCCAAAGAGAGAGAGAGGATGAACCATCCATACAGCCCAGCTGGGAATAGCTATTACTTCTACTGGAGTATAGTTTATTTCTTGGATCTACAATGCTTAATAATCAGTTAAGAATCAGTCTGCTCAGGTGACAACAAATTGCTTCAGCTGACAGTTCACCCGATTCCCTGCAGAAACAACGTGACAATTGACAATATTCATTATCTGCCTTGCAATATGATTTATCACTTAGTATCATTCATGCATAGAATGATAAAATGTTCACATATCAACATGCACAGAAATTTGGAATGTGTTTGAAAGGATCTGAACAAGATAATGCCTGGAAGACCTTCTCATCATAACCATGGTGCAAAATGCAGAGACAGATGTTCATCTAAGGAATTAATATGTAAGATTGCAGTTTGCAATTCTTTCTGACAGAGTACTAACCCCAGTAGAAGAAACAATCCTTGTCTAGCCTAAAAGGTGTAAACCTCAATGATCATTCATACCAAGTTTTGAATCGCCTGAATGAGAAGTTTACAAGAGCCTAGGAAGGAGCCTGCAATGCCCTATTAGGCTATTACTACTAAAAACTCAACTTTTGCAAAAGAGCCAAATGTGCATCAAGGCAACAGGGCATATTGCCTGCAAGAATAGGCATGATTAAAATGGTTCTCCCAACCTGCTAAAACATCTCCGGAAAGTGAGTCGAACAACCCAAACTGACAATTGAACCTCAATGCCACTTTGGCTCTCCTCAAAAGATAATCAGCAAACTGGAAATAAATTTGAGAAGAGATTGTTACCACAAAACGTGGGGAGAGACGCACACTAGATACTGCAGCACCAGGAGATGCTGTTGATAGGGCAGCGGCTCTTCTTTTAGAAGGTAGACCCTGCCCCTTGTTCTTACTCTGAGAAAGACTCTTATCAGAAACATTTTCAGTTCTAGAGTCAAGTGGCATCAACACTGGAGATGAGAAAGAAGACGACAAAGTGGGATCCATTCCATCGTGTGGGCCTTTTCTGAAGCGTGTTGGGCCTCATATTTGATTTAGGCCCAGCTAAGAGCGACATGCTTTGTTCAATTAACAGTCTCGCCGTCCCAAAATAAATCAACGTCTACATTTCAAAATTTATTCGAAAATAAATTATTTTTTATCTTTTTATCTATAATAAGTCCATAAATTGAGAAATTTTAGACTTTTAATACCCCTCACCTTACCTATCTTTCTACTATTAGAGTGCATTTTGGTCTTTTTTTCATCCTCTTTAATTCTTACTTATAATCTATAAATTTACGTTGGAAGATGAGCATCATTGGATCATTATGAAATTTACTTTCATAGTTTAATATCGTACAATATATACTTGAACAAACTCGGAATCTTTTATATTTGTGGGCGGAGTAATTGTTTTTCTCGATTTTTTGAAGCTCGAATGTGTGCTGAAATGTGAGCGTGGAGAGATTTGATCCAACTCAACCTGGATAAATGGCATACGATTACCCAATATAGGAAAGATCACAACACAGAAATCTACAAGATTCTGCTAAAGAGTACCAACAAACAAGAAGTCGTAAGAGGGAAGTGATGTGATGGATGATTGCCAGTCGGCCACAAGATCAAACCTGTGATGAGACAGGCATCCGGGCACGAAAGAAACGCGGTCAATTCATTCTCTTGCTATTCATCGAATCGAAGAAGAAGCAATGGAAAATCGGGTGGTGCAGAGCGCGCAGGAGATACCGCGGAAGCGATCGCAGCCACGGATTCCTCTACACGTCTCCTCTCCACGGCTGTTTCCTCCAAGCAACCACCACTGCGGCGCACCGGCGTCACTACCGCCGTTGAGTCGTCGTAAAAATCCCACCTTTCCTCCCCTCCCCTCCCCTCCGGGGCAGGCAGCGCACACACGCCCCTCCAGGCTTGGATTCGTCGGGGAGAGTGGAGCCATGGCTACTGCCGCCCCGGCGGCTCCGGGTGCCGGACGCCTCGGCCGGCCGCGGGCGGGGCTGCGCGTCGGGCCGGCGGCGGGGGCGGGGGAGGGGCCGTCGTGCCTGTACGTGGGGCCCATCGAGACGGCCAGCCAGGAAATGCTCGAGGCGCTCTACCACCAGGTATGTCTACCTTCCATATCTTGTGCACATTTACATCTTCCTTGATGTTGCTATTCTGCCTAATGCTCCATGTTGTTATCCCATCATTTTGTTGGAGCCGAATTCACCGATTAGTATAGTGTTCACTCTCCACTCCATTGTTGTCACCAGGAGAATTGCTTCATCGACCATTAGCCTAAATAAATTGCATTGTCACTGCCACTTTTCTTGCAATACCCGCACGGTTATGCCAATTAAACAGGAGACATGACATGGCTTAATTAGCTTTGTTTGGTTCTCTCTCAATTCGTTGTATCTTGCATTGTACTCTGATGTTTTACAGCTTGCTTGATGTTGTAACATGCTATAATGCAGTAACCCAAAATGCTTCTTATTCCTGACCTGAATGCATCGAGTAATCACCATCTTCTTATTTTCTCTAATACTATTTTGATAGGCCAGGGATTCCTACTACAGCGGCCAGCCTTTGATTGTTGATGACATGTTCGACAAAGTTGAGGTATAGTGCTAATCAATCCTATATATATTCAGCATATATGTGTCTTTCATTGCTAGTTACTCAAGTTTCCTCCACTCAGCTAATATGATTCAACAAGTAAAGCTTCAACATGCGCAATTTCTAACAAATTATATATCCCTGCCAGTTGAAGCTCCGGGTTTATGGATCCCCATCTGTAGTGAAGTACCCCCGTTGCAGCCTCAAAAGGCAATCGACATATGCAGACGCTGAGGTTACCTTTTCAGAGAAACAAAAATGGTTTCTCTACATTTGATCTCACATCTCACAGTTCTGCCAATACCTTCAACTTACAGTCCGATGTTTCAATTGGCTTTTGGGTGTAGGGCAGGAGGACAAATCAATGTTCATGGCACTGTCAAGCATCTGGATGCTGCTGCTCCTCTTTGGTACCTCAGCATTTCTTGTTCCCACACTCTGTATTCTTAGCCTCACTTTCGGGGATGCATTTGGAGCAAGGTATCTCTTGTACAGCGCGAAATCATTTGACGCGATAACAAGGGTAAATGGCATGGTTTTAATTGGATTGGGCTATCTGATTGGTTATCCAATTGCATCTGCATCTGGTAAGGGAATATCTTTGTAAATATTTCATTCATACAGTATTCTCAATACAAGGATTTCGTGTTCACCCTGATATGCCATGTTGGCCACATTGTACAATTTTTATGCTTTCATTAATCATCTTGTTGTTTTTGTTCTTTCAGTTGGTGCGCTTCAAGGCTTGCTGACAAACAATCTGGTTGCACTAAAAGGTTCTTGCCCAAATTGCGGTGAGCAGGTCAGCTTCCTTCTACAAGTAGCCAAATCCTGATCGCTTTTAATGTTAATCCATAATTCATGAGGTTCATCATTTCGATCATCTAAGTGTAACCTGTTCCTACCAGGTCTTTGCATTTGTCAAGACAGATAATTCCATCAAAGCTCCCCATAGAGCAGAATGTCATGTCTGTGGCTGCCCACTGGAGTACCGCACTAAAGTTGAGGTATGTCAAAACACCTGTAAATTTTGTATTAGTTTTCCAGTATCAAAATGTGGAACTCTGTACAAATAAGATGAAGTCTATCTATCTTGCTGGTTGGATGTCATAATGTGCAATATACATCAATTCTTGCATTCTCACAAAATCCGCAAACCTCTGAGATGTGGCAGCGAGGCACTCATTCTGTCAAGGTTTAACTGCATAAGTTTGGTACTCAAAAACAACAATGCAGCACAGATAGTTGAATGAAAATGTCTATGACAGTAAATGACTCAGGTTTCAGAGTACCATACGGTATAAAGAGTAATCATTTTAGATTTTTGGTGCATGTTGTAAGTGTAGTTTGTGACTTTAAAGAAACAAAGTGGATAATGTCTTTTTTTTTACGTTGTCATCCAGAAATCCTTGTCGGGACCTAGAAGAACCTGGGTTTATGGCAGAGTTTATCTTGTGATGCAAGGGCATCCAAGGAAGCGGAAATGGTTGAAAGACTAAACTGCCAGTGCTAGATGCTGAAGAATGTTTAGAGCATGGTTTTAAGTTATGTGGCTGTTCTGAACTTCTGATTGACTGAAACATATTTAGAGATGGTTGCTCTTACTGCTCCAATGTGCTTATTGTTTCTCTGTTGTTCAACCAATGTATCTTGTAAAGTGACGCATTCCTTCGAGAGATTGCCAAACATTTTGCACATGAACACATGTTAAATTGATGATGCAGCATTATGAATAATGTCTTGTCTTCTCATATATTTGTTCATTAGAAATTTTATTTTCATACATGAGGTATGCTTTCAAGTTCGTGCAAAATGACAAACGGTGACCTGTTAAGAGCGAGTTCAGTAGGATCGAATTTGTTCACTAGATGCTGGACACTAACAGAAAATCATTTTTCCTGTTCGTTCAGCAAAGTTGCAGATAAAAATGTCAGACAGAATCATATTCCTTTTGCTGTAAATCGCACTAAGCACACTATATGTAACTAAATCCATTATCACCAACTATTTGCTACTGCTCCAGCTCAGACTTCAGACTTCAGAAAGGCCCTAGTTCATGAGCTACGGTGAGTTCCAAATCCCTTTTTCTACTCAGAGAGGACATTTATCTAAAGCTGGTTTCAGAGGGAAAGATCTTGAGCTCAAAAATATGATCTGTGCCAGCTTGTATATTTAACAATCAGGAAAAACTGGATCTGGGCACATCTTTTGCCTCGAACAAAAATTTTGCAGCATTGGAACTAGATATAAGCTGTACAATCCACAATGCACTGAACTGAATGCATGCAGATAGGCAACGTCATACTTTTCACTTCAGACTAGACTCTGACTAGAAGCTGCAAAAACAACTAAACAGGCAAGCACCAAGGATTCACAACTCTCCCTCTTCTTTACAGGTCCCTCTAAAGCCTACACTACATCTCAACAGATCTCTATCTGATCATATGATGTATGATTGTTCACTCAAAATGGCCTCGCAGATGCAGGCTTCCCCTTCGATGACGGTTTCGAGCCATTGCTGCCTGCGCTCTTGCTGCTTGACTTCTTCTGCAGCTGAGGATTTGCCCCTGCATCCTTGGAATCCTGGAGCTGTTCTAATACAGCAACCACCTGTTCCATGTTAGGCCTGTTCTTGGCCTCCACAGAGATGCACTGAAGTGCCAGCGTTGCAGCCTTCTGGGCCTTAGCAAGGGAGTACTGCCCGCCCAACCGGGCGTCCAGGATGCGGAAGATACGCCGCTTGCTTATCAGGTATGGCCTAGCCCACTCCACCAGGTTGTGCTCCCCGGTTGGGCGGTTCTTGTCCAGTGCTCGTTGTCCTGATAGCATCTCTAGAAGCACGACTCCAAAGCTGTAGACATCGCTCTTGGTGGTCAGATGACCTTCACAACATACAGAGAAATTTGTTAGTTAATTCAATAATAGCCAAATCACTCTAAATTTGGAGCTCAGATGCTAGCAAGGGAGCCATAGATTGACAGTGAACACAATGTGTAATGGAGCGCTAATCTGTGCGTGCCGTGCATGCTCATTCATTGTAATGAAATGATTGCATTCTAGGACTCAGAACGTGGAAGTAACATGCTACCTGTTGCAAGGTATTCTGGTGCAGCATACCCATAAGTCCCCATCACCCTTGTGGAGACGTGACTCTTGTCACCAGTCGGCCCATCCTTTGCCAGCCCAAAATCAGAGAGCTTTGCATCATAGTTCTGAGAAAACAGTCAGGCTATCAGATCAAGCAGTTAAACTATCTTGTGAATACAAAGGATAATAGTTCTGAAGACTGCATACCGCATCCAAAAGGACATTAGAGGTCTTGAAATCACGGTAGATGACTTTAACCTTGGCACTGTGGAGAAATGCGAGCCCTTTTGCTGCTCCGAGAGCAATTTTCATCCGGAGGTTCCAGGAGAGTGGCTGAAAATGTGTACTCCCTGCATTTTAGAACATTTTAGCATCTTTCTTCCAAATTGTAAACAGAAGCTGGTGACTAAGAAAAGTACAAAAAAAAAAGGGAAAACTTACTCCTGAAAAGATGATTTTCCAAACTACCACGCGGCATGAACTCATAAACGAGAAGGCGCTGTTCATCTTCGACACAGTACCCAACGAGCCTTACGAGATATGGGTGTGACAACTGTCCAAGGTAATTCACTTCAGCCTGCACAAAGTAAAGGAAGATAATGTCATAAACGGTGCAAACTTGATACTAAAGAATCAGCCAGTGGGTACTAACCAGCCATTCCCTGTGACCCTGGTGGCCTTCCTGATTCAACTTCTTCACAGCAATGACCATCCCCGTGCCTGGCCTAGTCGGTGCGAGTGTCTTCTCATCAATCCACCCTTTGAAGACAGATCCAAAGCCTCCCTCGCCAAGCAAACTGTCTGGTCGGAAGTTTCTGGTGGCAGTCCTCAACTCATTGAAGGCAAAGGCCTTGACATTTGCTGCCTCCAGAATCTCACCCTCGCTCCGTGGTGTTGGCGGCACCGAGGCTGCAGACACACTGGAGTTGCTAGCAAACTTGGATGTCTCCCCTAAACAACAGAAGACAGTACAAATTTTCAGGCTGTCGTCCATTAGATTTTAGCCTAATGAAGCTGTTGTTTCTTTGCTTGGTTTGGGTATTAAAAGGCAAAAACTTCACAGATAAGTTAAAAGGTTGCACCAAAAGCATTGAACTTTCTGCATAATAGTCAATAACATTGAAAAAAAGCACGCAGATTTTGGTAAAAAGTAGCACCAAAATTAGAATTTTCCACTTAGCTTGATTTGAGCTCTGCACTTGGACCAAACAAATACTAGCAACAAAGAAAAACTCAGATAAAGTTATATGTGCGTTTCCATTGGAAGCTTCCTATCCTAGTCTGGAGAAGGAGAAGATTTGAGCTTTACGCATGAAACAATGCAAGAAGAACTCAAACTAGAACTTTTATGCACGCACTAATAGTGCTAGGAGACAAAGCATGTGATTGGTGACCCTAAACAGCCTGTATGAAGCATTAAAAAGGGATTAAATTAATATAACCTATAGTCCTATACTAGTACCCAAAAGAACATAACAGAGCAGGAAAGACACAAATCACAAAATTCCCAACACAAAGATATGATTGATTGATTGATTGGATAGTTCAGAAAAAAAAAACTGAAAAAAAAAATAAACATAGCATACATGTCTAGACCACAAGTTCATAGTCTAATCAAATTGCTATATGGGGGGAGGCAGAAGGTAGGAGAAAGGTTAGACGCACCAGAAGGGGAGGAGGCGCTGCGACAAGGGCTATCCGAGCTGATCTTGGCGCCCCAGCAATTCCCCATGTCGAATCCACCAACAACACCTTCTTGTTCTTGGGTAGAACCCAACAAGCACCACACCTAACTCACAAAAAGGGAAAAGGCGCCGCCTTTTCGCTGGAATCGAATCGGCAAAGGCTCAAGAACGAGAGGCCAGCACAGCACGGCAGCCACAAGAAGCGATCAGGACAGCAAAAATCGAATCACAAACCAGGACACCTCCTCCTCACAACTAAATTAAGTACTACTCCCAATCCTCTGTGTGTGTGTGTGTGCGCGCGTGTGTTCTTCTTCCAGGAGATAGAGAGACAGAAATAGATACAGAGATATAGAGAGAGAGATCTGGAGAGAGAGGGCGGGGAGAGATTTGTATGGAAGAAGTTGGAATGAATCAAGGATCGGAGGGAGAGGAAAGGGGATATGTATTTGTGACTCTCGTGTCTCGTTCTTGCCTAGCTGAGGGACTCTATTGACCTTTGGCGCAGGAGAGCGACAAGGAGGAGGAGGAGAGAGACACACGGCAAGCAGTTGGCTGGCTTTCTCTTCTTCTAGTAGTAGAATTCTAGAAAGAAAGAGGAAGCAGAGGCGCCATTAATGGCGGGCAGAGAAGGCAAGAGAAAAGCGGTGGTTGGGAAGGAAGCCTTGTAGCCGCCAACCTCCCTCTTGTGCATCCCAACCGACGCTCTATGACACGTGGGGCCCACTGTGGAGAGGCCGATGGATCTGAGCCGTTGGATGCACATCCAGCGGGTGTGATGCGCTGGCACTTGTGCTCTATTTTCTGTTTTCCTTGGCTGTATGGAGTCTAGAGGGACAGGTTTATATCCACCTGAGTCGAGTCAGCACTGATCCATGAAAGGTTTGTTTCAACATATTTTTGTATCCTAATAAATGTGATTCAATTCCTATAGTGTAGCAACAAATAAATCAAAACAAAACCTAGCATTTTTTTAGCACATATAACCATATTATAGGAAAGAAACGTTATATTCGACTAGAAAACCAACAAAACGTCACATATATCATACTGTTCTTGAGATGCAATTTTAATTATTAAAAATTAGTTAAATTACAAGCATGTGTAAGTATATCAAAATTGTAAAAGAAAAAGCTTATTACAACATTTTTTGTATTCTAATAAACGTGGTTCTCCTTACAAACAAATTGAAATAAAACTTAGCATTTCATCATGCAACGTCACCCATCCGGAGGTTAAATTATTTATTCTTTGGCGTATATATTTCTCTTTTTTTCCCAACTGTTCTGATTTGGGCAAGGGAATAAACGATCAACTGTTTTATATTAGACTAGAACATCAACAGATTTATGCACGCTTCACTCGTATCCCCGTTGTATCCTTGAGGTGTGATTCATGCACCAACAAATATAGGTGTTTGTACGTTGTACGAGTTTTTAAAAGTGCATTTCCTATATGTATAAGTCACACGTCACTCGTGTAGATAGTATATAGGTGCTAAGTGCAATGCAAGTTCACACCTATGGAGATGATGTATGGGATAGTATTTCTTCTTGCATTATAAGTTTCTATCACATAATTATAAGTTTCTTCTTGCAAGTACTTCCTCCATTGATTTTAAGGGGCACATTTCGGTTTCAAAAGACCAAACTATGTAAATTTAGATTAAATATTATTAAATACAAGTATATTTAATGCATAAAAATAATGCAATTGATTCATATTTAAAAGTGGTTTCACATATATATTTAGGTTTTATAGTTACTAATAATATATACCACAAGAAAACAATGTCAAAAATTAATCTCCACACAGCTTTTAAATTAAAATACACCATATAAAAATCAACACAATAGTAGTCACTACTAACTCTTTATATTTATGATGCAGCCCTACCCTCGATAAACATGAGAAAGGATGAGCTGCTAGTGATAGCCCTAGCTTCAATCACTTGAGAAAGGAGCTCGGCATGCGATAAACATGAAAATTCGGTGTCTTCAGTCACTTGAGAAAGGAGCTCGGCATGCGATAAGCATGAAAATTTGGTGTCTTCAATCACTTGAGAAAGGAGCTAGGCATGCATGTGTTCATCAAGCCTCTCATCCTTTATCTACGACCGATAACCGGTGAAAAATAAATAAATAAAGCAACTAAAAATATTTTAGAAGTAAAACTTTTACATCATATGTGTTTTTAACAACTTAAAAGCCAATAATACTAAAAATAATATATAAATAATCATGAAAAAAACTCAAAGTCAAATCTAAAGCTGAGTTTCAAAATTTAAATTTGGTTGCGGCTGATAATCCAATAAGCAAACTATAGTGTTACAACTATTTCAATATATATTTAGTCATCCAACGAGTGTAGCACAAATTAAGTTAATTAATCAGGTAGGTTTGGTAGATCTCGGTGCAAATGTACGCGGATGTGTGGACCGTGTAGACGGGCGTGTTGATTCATTCACAAGTTGCCTTGCCATCAGGGGACACAACAATCATATATCTAATTACCTAGTTGACCTGTATTATATGTTGCATACCTGCTGGTTGCTGGTGTGTGCAACTTGGAAATGAACACGTCCAGCTCGTGAATTTTAACCTCCTATCATCATTTGCATGTGTACGCTCCTCTTTAATTTCTTTCTCAACTGCTTGTTGATTTTATTTGCGCATGTTATTTTCTTTCTTTTTATACTTGTTATTTGCGTATACATGTGTTTTAAATAAGGCGCACGTACTCTTGCCTGGACATATATAAACAAAGACTAAATATTGCAGCTAGCCAAATTGTTGAACCTATACATATATGTAGCCATCGCTACAGCTAAAAAAACAGACAGCATGCATGATCGAACAATAGTCGTTCTTGGTAAGAATTTGTCTACTCCGGCCGATATATTAATTGGTAAATATATTTTTCTAAACTGTACGAGTTTTCTTACTTTACCATGGCATTAGCTAGCACGTACTATATATGTACGATCGTGACAATAACTATAACTATATCAACACTAGTACGGACCTTTGGCGAGCTGAAAAATATTAATTAGTAGCTAGTTGCATTCAGGAAGAAATTAACATAATTAAGCAGATGTGATTCATTGATCATGAATCATCAGGTCCTAATTAACCAACTAATTAACCAATTACCTGCCACCAGTTGACCATTGAAACCATGCATGCATGTCTCACAAAATAAATCAAAATAAAACCATGCACTCTGGCATATATTGAATGTGAACCCAAAACATGGAAAAAAATGTAAGGATGACAGAAAAGATTTGTCTAAGCCTTTAATTTAAGCATAAGTGTTTGTATTTATAGCTAATATTTTTTTAATGATGACAAAGTTAAGTTATGTTGGAATTATTTGGAATTCATGTTTATAATAAAGAGTGTGTACGTGCGCGTGTGTCTAAATATATATATATATAGATGTTTGTGTTTATAGTGTGTTGTAAAGAAAAAAAAAGAAGGAACAGCTAGCTAGAAACATTTTGCTGGCTCCACATGAGATGGCCTAAGCTGATGGCGACACACAAAACTGAGCACTAGCTAGACAAAGAAGGGTTTGCTATGTCGGCACGGTAGTGTTAAAAGGTTTATTTTTCTGTACATGTTGTTTCCGGTTGATCCATGTGTTCACGCTTCAAAGTGATCAACCCGACAGTGACTGCCTGCCCAGCCAGTGTGGTACGGCAGGCTATATTGACGAGAGCACCCGATGGATTTAACAATCAACCAGTAGCCACACCCACACATTATATATATTTAAATAAACATTTTCAAGTCCTCATATATATATATATGCGCGAATATGCCATTATTAAAAATACTAGCTAGTTTATTTTTGAGTGCCTAGTAACTTATTAGTACCCTCTCCTCTAAAAAATAACTTAATTATGCTACACCTAACAATAATTATATTAGATGAAATGTAATTTCTTATTCAATTTTACATATTAGGTATTTATGTGTGTATATGAGCAAGTATCACCATTATTTAATTTAGTTGTTGCCTCATTGTTTTTTCACTCCATTAAATGCTTTTTAGTATTTTATGTATTTGTGACCGCGTCATTGTATACATGTAGCCATTTTGGTATATCTTATATGATGCCATCCAATAATTTAGAAGTCAGAGTGAGCCATCCCTAAACAATTGTATGAATATATAGGCTAAGATATATATTGAGGTCTTTTGTCGTAGTGCAATGGAAAGTAATGATGGTATGCAAATTCTACCAATATAATCATACTCCAAAGAGTCTTTATATATATATATATATGATATTGGTTTTGTACCTGTTGAAAAAATATATATCATGAGAGGTACATCAGATGGTCAAAACAAATTTTGAGGACTAATTTCTCACTTCGAAATACAATCATGGATGTAGCCGTAGTGATTTTTGGGTACAATTGGGGATCAATGTGTGGATGAAAAGAAGAGAAAAGAAAGGGAAAGAAAGTGGTTGTCCATCCATCCATCCATCGATAAGACATCGATCAAGTAGAAATGAAGGAAATGAAATGAAAGGAAAGAGCAAGCTAGGTACGTCGGTATCAAGTGCTCTGTTATGTATGTTGTTTTTCACGGGGTTCATGATAACTTATTAAATAGAAACCGTGAAAAACAATATAATACAATATCATTTCCTTCATTACAGCTTATCAAACAGGAACCGTGAAAAACAACATAATACAATGCTATTTTCTTCGTGACAACTTATCAACAGAAAAAGTGAAAAACAGCATACATAATAATAATGAGAGCACTTGATGCCGGCGTATCTAGCTAGCTCTTTCCTTCATTTCTACTTGATAGATGTCTTGACATATAAATATATGTCCTTTTAATCATCTGCAAATATAGATATAGTTAATAAATACTACTATCTCTATTTCATATCATATTATAAGTCATTTTAAATTTATGTTAAGCCAAAATTCTTTAAATATGACTAAATTTATATAAACTATAGTAATATTTCTAATATAAAATAAATATTCTATAAAAATATATTTAATGATAGATTTAAGAAAACTAATTTGATGTTATAAATGCTACTAACTTGATAAACCTAAATATTATAAAAGAGAGTAGTATTTAATTTGCGACTGATTGGGTGGATCAATTTCATTTCTGGTGGCTCACGTTAATTAGCTAGCAGCGTGCTAAGTAAGGTACCCATCGATCGATCCATCCATCCATCTGCATAAATATATGCATGAGAGGGTTTGAATAATTCAGAGCAACTTCAAGGTCAAAAGAGAGCGATCGATCGAGATGTATGCATTGTATTGTACCTACTATATTTACTGCCTTCTTGCATTGCAAAAAGTATCAGTTTGTCGGCTAGCTAAGCTAGTACTCCTGTTCTTTTTATTTAATTTTAGACATCGAGGCAATCTCAAATGCAAATGTTTTATTATTATAATATTTTCTAACTGTATATTTGTATTAATTATTAAAAATATAAATATATGAAATGTATTTTTGATGATAATTTTTAAATATCATTTTTTACCTATTGAATCTTAATATTTTTATATAGTAGTAATAATTAAATGTTTTTGAGATTTGATCAAATGTATTTTAGTATGTTATTTATTCCCTTCATCCCAAAATATAAATATTTCTAACTATACATCTGAACAATAGTTGTTTAGATTTATAGCTAGAAATGCTTCTTGTTTTGTGTAGATTAATAGCTAAAAATGTTTATATTTTAATATATAGGTAGTGTATTTAAAAAATGGAGGTTGTTTTAACAACTTGGTAACAATGTAAAACCATGCATGCATGAAGCAATCCATGACCAGGAGCTGTTGCTGTAGTTGGACCTTTGGTTTGTTTTTGCGATGAACTTGGTATAGATATAGATTAGCTGTACTTCCGTTTCACACGCTAAGTACAGCTAATCTAGCTCATCAATACAATACATCGATCTGTTTGTATGCCGCACGGTTAGCTTGGAGTACAGTGATGCCTGCATGCATGAATGGACCTGGAAGACAAGAAAGGATGAAAAAGAAGGATTATTCTCATGACGGACCTATGCATGCATGTATCACAAAAAGGAACAACACAAATGTTTACATCCACCTCATCATGCTCGTGATTCAACCTCTGCCTGCATGGCTGCATGCATGCACATGAAAGATCTCGTAAATTTTGATCATATACCCTCTTTTTTTGATTGAATACCCACATGTAATCAGTACAGGAGAAGAGAGGGTGTATGATCAATTCTACTCTACCCGTCCAAAACACAACTATATTTTGAGGTTTGGAAAAGATTGAAGATTGATATAAAAGGTCTAAAATGTCCAAGTCACTAAAGTGACCTCTTTGGTTGGCATGATGTGAACTGACAGGATGAAAAGATTAGTGTCAAAATTCATCTTTTATACATACTAGGTAATTGTATTTAGGATAAATTTTAATTATAAAGATAGATATATTTTGAGACTGAGGGACTATCTACAATCTCTATTAAAGAACAGATTAAATCTCTAGATCATATAAGAGAGTTTAATAGTAGAGAGAGAGTTTAATATTAGGCTATAAGAGAAAGTACATGTGGAGGAGAGAGATAAAGCAAAATGAGAAGTGTTGGCTCTCATATAGGAGCTCTACACATACTCTAATATTAATGCATTAAATATATAAGCATATAGAGAAAGGAGATAGAGAATGAGAAGTATTGGCTCTCATGTCGAAGATAGCTCTATGCATACTAAAAAAGATAAACGCATAAGTGAGAGAAATGGGATGAGAAGAAAAGTGGAGGCAACCTTATAGCTAGTATTATATATATATTAGCTCTAATATTATTTTTATATGTGCTTATAGCTAGCAGTAGTCTCTAATATTAAACATGGTCGGCTGGTGATTGGCAATCAGGAAGGCGCTGTACCATTGGAGGCCCATCTAGTATAGCCCACGCATCAGCCATAGTTCCTTTCCAGCCCATAAGTATGGGCCGTTCATGAGTGGAACTTTCGTTCCGGCCCACAGAAAACAAGGCCCATTATGGAAAACACCCGAGCTTGTTAATATCCTCCTTGGGCCGGCCCAAGTAACCCAAGCACTGGCCCTGCGTGTCTATTCCCGGCGGCGACGAGCCAGCGGCGGAGCTCCGGCGAGAGCCTGGCATCGGAGCAGGTCACCCTGTTGGCCTTGCTAACGGGGAACCTCGTGTCCATGCCGTGGCGTCCGTCGGGCCCGTACGTGTTCCTCCTCCTCGCGCGCTTGCTATGGTTTGCCCCCTTCCTCTGCGTAGCTGTAGCTTGGGGTTGGGGATGGAGTTGGAGAGGCGGCACAGCGGCGGCGGCGGATGCTGGTGCATATCAGGCCGCCTGATCCTTCACTATATACAGATGCGACCGGAACGAGGTTGATTTGATTTCATCCTGGCTTCGTATGGTGAGTTCTCGAGATCGAATTCGGGACTCCATTTTCTATTCCTCCCACTAGAAACTAAAAGGAAACAAAAAAGAAATGTATGCATCATTACCTACCCTCAATTTTATAGTGCTCCATTCTCCAGTTTCTTAATACATATGTAATGATGAAGATTGTGTTCAGCCACTGTTTTAGCTTGTTTGATAGCAATATTAGCCTGTAATGGCTGTGCTTTGCCACCTTTTGTTCACAGCTTGCTTGAATGGAACATGAATCACACCTTTCACTCGCTTCTGATAAAACAACTCTGGGAATGTTCTCTTCTGCTGTGGAAAAAAGACTGCTCAACAATTCAACTAGGGACTATTCAAGATGATGGGATGTCTTATGGTAACTACTAACTTCCACTTAGTTAATGTTTGGTAATTTAGTCCTAGTCGGTAGCCATACATATGCATAACCAGTTCTATCCACACAAATACACAATTACTGACTAATTCACCCGTACAGTGCAGGACTAACCTTAATCTCTACGGCTGCATTACTATGTTATGTTGTCTTCCTTGCTGTACAACACTACATGAGGGTGTGCAATGGAACAGATTCGATTCAGGCAGTCACTGCTCGATAGACCTGCTGCATGCTGGGCCGTTCGTGTGGGGAAGACCTTAGACACTTGAGTGCTAATGAAATAAACCGAACCATTGCCGCGTCTTCGGCCTTGTTAATTTTGGGTGAGGGGAGGCGGTGCTCCAGATGCTCTTCAAGGATTGTGTCTGATGTAGCACTGCTTAGGAGATCACCTGGATGCTGTCCCATCAGCACCTCTAACGCCACAATGCCAAAGCTGTAGACATCGCATCTCTCGGTGACCAAGGATGTGTAAGACAGTTCTACATAAAACAAGTTAACACATTTAGAAAAAAAAGGGTAATAGACCAACGGTTTGTAGTGGAGCTCGGAAGCTTGTATATATACCAGGTGCAATGTAGCCATATGTCCCTGCCAGGGCACTCCAATTTGATGAATCAGGCTTTAGAAACCTTGCAGGACCAAAGTCTGAGACGAAATCCTTGTTTTCATTATCTAGCAAGATGTTGCTACTTTTTATGTCCCGATGTATTATGGGCGGATGACAACCATGATGCAGGCAGGATAATGCTCGTGCAACATCTCTTATGAGAGATGTCCTTTTCTGCCAATCAAACTGGAGTGCCTGCTCATTGTTACTTAGGATTGCAGCTAGGCTTCCCTTCTCTATATATTGGTAAACCAGAAACTTGTATTGTCGATGGAAACAAAATCCATACAGCTTGACGATGTCGCGCTGGCGGATCTTTGCTAGTACCTCAATCTCACGATGAAAACTTTCTTCCTCATGTAAACCTTCCTCAATATGATGAAGCTTTTTGACAGCAAGTACTTGCCCATCTGGAATACTTGCCTTGTAGACATGGCCATACCCACCCTCTCCAATGCAATGTTTCTCATCAAAGTTGTCTGTGGCACTGATAATATATTCAAACACTATTTTTCCATTGAAGTTCCATATGGAGAAGATATCTGTTCTTTTTACATTGTCATGTTTTTGAGAATATTCCTTCCTCGAAACCAAAGCAATAAAGGCACCTACAGTTACACATATGCTAGCTGCCAAAATAGGGAGGCCAACCTTTAGCATAAAACTTTGACCTTTTTGCGTATGATGTTCTGCAGCAGAAGGACAAGATGGGAGACCAGCCAGCGGGCCACAGAGATCTTCATTGTGAAGAAACCATTCTGATGTGGCATTGTGTATCCGTCCAGGAACTAAGCCATGCAAATTGTTCTAGGACACGTCGAATATGGACAAGCTTCGCAAACCTGCAATTGAGTGAGGAATGCTTCCAATAAATTGATTGTGCGATAGGTTTATAGTTACCAGCATATCTAACTTCCCAATTCCTGATGGTATGTCACCACTTAGATTGTTATGGCTAACATCTAGTGTTATCTGTAGGTGAATCAGGTTGCCTATGGAACCAGGAAGACTTCCGCTTAAACTGTTTTTGTTCGACTTCACAGATTGCAGTCTCGTGCATTGACCAACTTCTTATGGTATTGCTCCATTAAGTTGGCTGCTTGACAGATCAAGGACCTCAAGAACATCCATTCGACCAATGCTATGAGGAATGCTTCCTGCTATATAATTTTGGCTAATGTCCAGCAAGTACAAGTTGACTAATTCCCCAATATGAGAAGGTATCTCTCCTGTCAATCTATTTGAATGAAGCTCAAGCCTTCTGAGATTTGTTAGCTCTGTTAGCTCATAAGGTATATGACCAGTAATCATGTTATTTGCTATGTGCACTTTTGTCAAGTTACGAGAAGAGCCCCAGTTTGGTGACAGCTAACCTTGCAGCCTATTTGAGTTCAATCCAACAAATTCCATATGTGGGTACGCTCCAAGTTCTCGCGATATGTTCCCATCCATCTGATTATACATAATATCAAGGATGACTAAGGAACTTCAGTCCTTGAAACTTCTTGGAAAGGAACCACTGAAGTGATTGATAGTCGCAGAAAACCATTGAAGCTTTTTACCTTGGCATAAGTCTGGCAAGGTTCCACTGAAATTGTTGTAGCTTAACTCGATGTCAACTAAATTAGTAAGGTTTGAAAGTGCTTGAGGCAAAGGTCCAGAGAGATTAGTGCCAAACAACCACAAATCTACCATGTCCTTGAAATTTCCAAAGCTTTGAGGTACTGATCCAGATAAATAGTTGAAGTAGAGATAAAGATCCAATAGTTTATATAGATTTCCTATCTCAGCTGGAATTTTTCCGGAAAGACTATTATTTTGAAGGCGAAGGGAGGTGAGGGAGGTCATGTTTCCTATACTGGATGGCAACCAGCCAACCAAAGAATTGGATCCAAGGCTAAGTTCCTGAAGATTAGTGAGACTTCCTAGCTCATATGGAATTGATCCAGAGAAGTTGTTTTCATAAAGATACAAATACGAGAGCCTTGTCAAATTTCCGAAAATTGGAGGTATGCTCCCAGTGAATTTATTACCGAAAAGGTAGATCTCACGAAGATCACTAAGACATCCTATTTGTTCAGGAAGAGGGCCACTCAAGTTGCTCCTGCTGGCTGCTAGAAACTGCAACTTGGTCAAGTTTGCAATTGCCGAAGGAATTGTTCCCGTGAAGGAACTGTTTGATATCATGAGAACAGTAAGATTTGTAAGTTTTGTTATCTCCTCAGGAATGGAACCAGTAAGCAAGTTATTGGAAAGCTGTAAGTAGTCTAGGAATGGAACCTGTTAGACGGTTATCACCTAACTTCAGGTGTGCCAAACTGGAGAGTTTTCCCAACTTTATGGGGATAGGACCAGAGAGCTGGTTTGCAAACAGTCTTACATTTTCAAGCATAGTGAGGTTGGTGATGGAAGAAGGAATCACCCCAGTGAGGTCATTGTTATACAAGTGGAGTTTTTGCAAGGACTGAAGCCTGGCAATGGTTGGAGGGATGGTACCTGAGAGGCTATTGGAGGAGAGGTCCAGCACAGCGAGACTCATCAGTTCACCAACAGTTGGAGGTAAGCTGGTTACCAGAGAAGTTCAGCATGGAGAGCTTGTGAAGCATACCTATGTTGGGTGGTATGTGTCCTGAGAGATGGACGTTGTTGCTGATGCCAAGCTTGGTGAGGAAAGGCAGGGACTGGAAGCTCAGCGAATCGAGATGTCCGTCGAGGCCAGCACCTTGGAGGGAGATCTCAGTGATGCCGAGCTGAACGGCGCCGCTGCAGGTGATGGCTGTCCAGTTGCAGGGGTGGATGCTGGGCCTCCAGGTGCTCATGGCTGAACTACCGCTGCTGCTACTTGTCAAGGTGGATTTCCACCAGAGCAGCGCTGCTGCTTGAGCTCTGAATGAAATTGAAGTGCCTCGCTGTGCCACGGCTGCCACCTCACCTAGCACGCAAGGAAGAAGCAGGAGGACGAGAAGGAGATGGAAGAGGAGCCATGGAATTGTTGGAGCTCTTGGAGCTTCAGAAGTAGCCATGGATTGGAACAGGAGTAGTGGCTGGACTCTGGGCTGAATGCTGAATACCATGCATATATAAGAGAGTATGAAGTTGTTGTATCAGTCTATTGGCTCTGAATCATCGATGGCTGGTACTTAAACTGTCTTATGCATGATCCACACGACACAAAGGTAACATATTCTACTCACAGAGATACTAGCCCATACCATGCATGCTTACAAAGTTTGTTGCAAAAGAAATATGAACCGACGGAAAGGATTTTGTATTTTAGTTGGGGAGCCCTTGTGAAAAGCTTGATAATGTTCGCTGGGGTGGCAACTGGCTGGCAAGAGCAGAAGGTCCTTGAAAATAATAACACATAGTATTATTCATGTATGCAGGACAAAGCTTGATGACAAGTCTTTAAGAATAACTTTGGTTGGCCGGGTTTTTTTTTTTAAAAAAAAGACCAGATGCAACTAGTATTTGTCAATGAAATCGGTCAAGGATGGTTACTTAACAATTGCCTGAGAGTGCAAACAAAAAACATGGAGGATTCAGATTTCAGAAGGATGTTTAAGTCATAGAGAATACTGTACCCAATGGATCAATTTTTTGGATAGAAGGCAAATTTCTCCTGCATTCTGTTTCAGTTTTTCAGCTCTGTGAAAGGCAGCCTGCCATTCTGAACGTCGCTATCGTCATGCTGGTGATCGATGCCTGTACGGGTACAAGAGAGCCCAACACATTGAAGCTAAACATGGGCCAGCCCAACTAACCCACGACTGCCTGGCTATTTCCGTCATTTCACGCCGAAAACCTCCTCTCCTCCCTCCCGCTCAAACTCGAACGCAACCGCCTCCCACCCCATCTCCGCCGCACGATCCACCTCGAGATTCCCTTCCCTTCTCTCGTGCGCCACCCACCGACCCCACTGATTGCGCCACGTCATCTATATTTTCACTCCCATTCCTCCTCTCCGTCCCTACTGTCCAAGAATCTCCCGCCTCCCGATCGATCCAGGGGGAGAAGCTTCCAGAAGGTTGGGGAGGCGGCGCCGAAGTGGTGATGGCACTGACGCTCCGCGGGGCGGTGGCGGCGATGTCGCGGATGGAGCAGGGGCTGCGCCCGGTGCTGCAGGCGGCGAGCGATGCCGGCTGGTGCTCTCCGACGGAGCCGACTCGGAGCGGGGGATGCTGACCTCCTCCCTGAGCCACCTCGTCAGGGCCGGCACCATCATCCGCGTCCTCGACTCCCTTTGCAATTCCATCATGAACCGAAGGTGACCACCCACGAATCTTGCTATCTCCATCTCTCACTGCTGCTTAATCAGGTTGTTTAGGTATACCAGATCATGCCTGGTTTCTGCATGCCGCATTGGGGATCTTTGGAAAAAGAATAACACTGATGAATGATGGTGTGTGTTTTACATGGGGAAAATGTTCTAAATGGGATTTCGCATGAACGCTACTGGGCACTTATTTTAGATAATTCATTCTCTTTCTGAAATATGACAGATGCATGTGTGTACTTGTGTAAATAAAATACGCTCTTGTCTTGTGAATGTTAGTTTTGTGTTTTCTCTTGCGCGTTATATACTGGATCTTGTTATCGAATAAGTCACCTAGACATTTTAGCAATCTTTTGCATGGGAAATGGAATAGAGTGGCCTGGCTGCCCTTAATAGGCCTTTGTTCTAACATACAGGCAGGGTTTCCTTTACCATTTGGGGAGGGGTCCCTCCGGTAACCTCTGTAAACTGGACAAAATTTACCAAAAATTTAAATTTTTGTTTAAGCTTTTTTGAAATTTGTCTGTAATTGTGCTGTAACCGTCTGTAAGGGAAACTCTGTATCCACGTACGTCTGTAGCATATCAATCGATTTATTTGAAGATGCCAAAATTTCTTCTTTTTTCAATTTGAAAAAACACTCTAGCCTCTAGAGAGGAGAGACTGATGAATTAATCAGGACAGAAATCTGAAAATAAAAATTAAAGTTGCCTGTTTATTTTAGTTCAGTACGTTAAATTCCAGCTTATTTACCTTATTTACAGACTGTATTTCTCTGTTTCCTTTTGTTATTTGAATGTGTCCAAGTAATGCCAACTGTTAATGAAGAAATTATCTGACTTATAAATCCTGCCTTGTCTTGCATTCTTTATTCAGGACCATCATTGTTCTGCAACTTGAAATACTACAAATTGAGTGTGCACTGATCAGTGCTACTACTACTCATGGGAGCACAGTGTGTCCTGATCCATCCTATCTGCAGCCGTCTCCAATTCGCATTACCCCCATTGCTGAGCTGAGCCCTTACAAGGGTAAGTGGACGATCAAGGCTAGGATAACTGCAAAATCTGATCTCTAGCACTGGTGAAATGCCAGAGGTGAAGGGAAGTACTTCTACTTTGATCTCCTTGATGCACAGGGTGGGGAAATACTCGCAAAATGCTTCAGTTTGGCTGTTGATAAGTTCTATGACCTAATTGAAGTTGATAAGGTCTACTTGATATCTGGAGGATTTGTGAAACTTGCACAGGACTATAACCCTTTTAACAGTGCTAATGAATTAGCTCTGGATACCTCAGCATCAGTAGAGATCTGTTCCAGCGATGATATATAATAGCATAGTCAGTGTCAGAACTGAATAGTTATGGTTCTTCAGCTGGAAAAATGCAGGCTCATCTCCATGCTGCTTCAGGTGCTAATTAAAGGCTGTCCAGGGCTGTCTGCTCGCTAATAATGATGCTCCTACTGTCCTACCCATGGGCTTGCCATTGAGGATAGATAGAAACAGTAGCCAATCTTATGCAGGGAACTGCTAATTAAAGGGCAGGCCATGTAGGTTTATTTAGTTTGGTTTCGCTTAGCAAAACGCATCCAGCTTCTTATGTTCAGAGCTATAAATGTAAGAACTATCTATTGTTACCAGTCATGAATTCCGAAACACGGGAACCTATTTACCTACGTTACTACTTAATAATTAATTAATAACAATTTGTTCTGTATGTGTTGTAAGTTCGTCTTAGTGTCCAAAACTATCCAGTGTGGAATTATATTATTACTACTATCTAAAGTAAGATGATCAAGATACCAGGAAAATGGGCATGATCTGCCTTGTCGTCAGGTTTTACCTCTTCTGCAGTGCAGACTTTGAACTACTAAGGCAAAAGTGCCGGAAGATACAAGAGGATGAAAGATTATCTGATTTTTATTATAGCTTTTTAATTATATAAACGATAAAATTAATTAATATAAAGTTAAATATATTTAAAAAATAAGATGGGTAACTTTTGTATAATTTTTTTAATAAAAAATGTAATGCGCGCAAAAGCCGAGGAAAAAGCTGAGAAAAAAAGTACTAACCAAGTGCGTAAAGAAACATTGCTCTTGGTGCTGGATCAAATATTTTATTTTGCCAACTGATATATAAGTAACTTGTCCTGCAATACAATTAAGCATGAAGTGCATGCCAATGGATGCAATCAATTAATTGTGAGATATCTCACTGGCATGATGCTTGTTTTATGTCTCCTGATATGTGATCATCATTTTCATGCCTCAACATTGATGTGATCACGATTTTTGTGTTGCTAGCACTCAAGCCGTGGGTATATATGCTCAGTACAAGTTAATTGAAACAACATGTTGTCGACACACAAATACCAACGTGATGCTCGCTTCTTGATACAAGACACCACAATCTTTTCGGAAAGGCATGATAAATTAGCCCATTTTCACTACTATTTCACTTAGTGTTTATTTCTTAAAAAAGAAAAGTAAAAATAAAAAAAGAAAAGCTCTGAATGATCCAGCATCCATGGGCTTTATCAATCGTACAGCCCATATCGATTCCCAAAAGGGCTATTCGGCCCATTCTAGAAGGCTCAATTCTACAACGAGAGGAAGGCACCACACAGCGGCCACCAAGGGCACTCCCGTCATTTCGCACGAATTTTCCCTAAACCCTCCAGAGCGCGCTTCCCCAAAACGCCTCCACCCGCCCGCGTAGACCAGGTCCATGCACCCACCCAGCATCTGAACTCTCCAAAACCGCCTCGAGATTCGTGCAACGGCCGCCCTTACGCCTCGCCGCCTCCTAGGGTTCGCGACTCCTCCAAAAACCTCCCCCAAATTCGAAATCCCATCGCCTCCTCCTCTCCCGCATCTCTTTCGCGGAAGCTTCTGGAAGGTTCGGCTGCGCGATGATGGAGCCGCAGCTGACGCCCGGCGCGGTGCAGGCGATAGCGGAGCACCCGGACGGGGCGGGGACGATCCAGCCGGTGCTGCAGGTGGTGGACGTGCGCCCCGTCACCACCAAGAACGCGCCGCCGACCCCAAAGCCCGCCGAGCGGTTCCGCATGATGCTCTCCGACGGCGTCAACACGCAGCAGTCCATGCTCGCCACAGCCCTCAACGGGCTCGTCAAGGACGGCACACTCCGCCCCGGCACCATCGTCCACCTCAACGATTTCATGTGCAACACCATCCAGGGTAAAAGGTGAGAAAGAATACGCCCCCCCTTCCCTCCGCTCTGATGAGGTTACGCCTTTGCTTGGATGTTTCCGCGAGAAAGATTGGATCTTGATTGTTAGTTTATCTGGTTACTGATTGCGGACTGACCCCTTTTGAGGGGGATTGAGCGGCATCAGCAAAAGATTTGGTTTTGCAGCGATGTGCGGGTTGGCAGAGGAGGTCGCACAACTTTTGGGGCCGTGGGGATGTAATGTAGTACTCTGCGTTTAGGTTTCTTTGGCTTGCGATGTTTGCAATCCAGATCGAGGCTATTTTTTAGAAATGTTGGGTTATAATTGATGCACGTGTGCAGGTGTTTCATACAGAAGGCTACCTAATGTGTTCGTTCAATAAGATGGCCTGTATCAGTTTCCATTTAACTATAATGTCTTCTCAGATGAGAAGAACAGTTCCTTCTTTTCCCCTTTGGTGTGTTCGTTATGTAAAAATGCCAACAATGCTTTCTATACCCGTCTTGCGAGCTCCACTATTACTACATTGTAGGGATTCTGTGATTTATATCTGCATCTAATTCACACAGTAGTCTTCATGTCAACATGGGGGACAGTGAGAAGGTTACATTGCTTTCAAGCATTAATTTTTTCTCCTGTGCCAGTTGCAATGGGAAACCTTGTTCATTCTAGTTTGTCTGGCATGTGATTAAGGAGTTTTCATTTAGTTACAATCGAACAGGCTCTCCTTGTTTTGGAATCATCGTGGTAAAATTGGGGAGTATTGTGTTGATTCAGTGTATTGAGCTCTCAAGCAAATGTTTTGTTCAAGTATGTACAGGGGCTCGCATGTGACCTCATCTTATCTGTAGGTTCTAAGGAGGTTTTGGTTTTCCATCTCTACATTGATTTGAGATGCACTGTTATCTTTGTCGTGTTTCATCCAATGAGATTTTTTCACTTTGGTTTTCTATTAGTAGCAGTTGTACAATGTCAAGAAATATTCAACCTGCAAATATGTTCCAACTTGCAACTAATAGTAGGTTGGTTAGTAAAATGGTATTGCATTTTGAGTCATTTCTTAGAGTATTGTCTTTCATTTTGGTTTCCATTAAAACCAATGAAAAAAGTCACAATGGCATGTTGCAATGAGCTGAACTGTAGAACCATCATTCATAAATAAGTATGCAACCTTTCTTTTTCTTGTGTCCACAAGTAAACTCATATAATTCTGTAGGGGTGTTTATCTTTTCACTGTTTCATCACCTTCATTGAGAAATGTCACCTTTGTTATTGTTTACCTATCTATCTATGGTTTATGTGCTAATTTCTATGTATCAGTTTAGTTGATGTGATTTAGAACTGGCCTAATGCCTTCTAAAATGAGCATCCTATTTGGAACTACAGCTTTTTTTTCTTCATTTTTATGAAGCGCTACGACTACTGTAGTTGACAATTCTTCAACTATTTTTTCAGGATTATTATTGTTGTAAAACTTGACGTTCTGCAAAATGAGTGTGCCGTAATTGGGAACCCCAAACACTATGAACCAAAGAGTCTAACTAAGGAGCAAGACCCCAACATACAGGCCAGTGTGGCTCAAACTAATAATGGAACCTATTCTGGCGGCGCAAGCATGCTGGGGCCCTCCATTATGCAAAGGGCAGAGCAGGCTGCTAGCAATCAATCATATGGTGGACCTTATAATAGTGCTCAAGGAATGTTGGGTTCTTCTATTGGCCGGACAGTTGAACCTGGTCCTGCAAATGCCTCCGTTGTTGGCTCTTATGGTGCAATCTCAGCACAGAACACAATGAATGCCAACACGATGCAGCCTACATCTCAACTGTCCTTGTTGAACCCTAATCAAAACCAAAGGTTTGCAGCTCCTGCTTCGGGTGGAGTCTTTGGCCCTCCTGGCAACGCTTATGGGCAGCCTACACGCCCTTCATTTCAGCAGCCACCTCCAGTGTATATGAATAGAGGGCCTGCTGCTAGGAATGACTCTGCAACTCGTATCATCCCAATTACTGCATTGAATCCATACCAGAATAAGTGGACAATCAAGGCAAGGGTGACAGCACAGTCTGATATCAGGCATTGGAGCAACACCAGAAGTTCAGGAACACTTTTCTCGTTTGATCTTCTTGATGCACAAGGTGGAGAAATTCGTGCACAATGCTGGAAAGAATCGGCTGATAAGTTTTATGGCCAAATTGAGGTTGGTAGGGTGTATTTGATATCTAGAGGAACAGTGAAGCCCGCTCAGAAGAAGTTTAACACTTTGAACCATGATTATGAAATAACTCTGGATGCTGGGTTAGCAACTGTTGAGGTTTGCTCTGATGATGATAACAGCATCCCCAGGCTGCAGTACAATTTCCGGCAGATCAGTGAACTAGAGAATATGGCTAGTGAGACCATTGTAGATTTACTTGGTGTGGTTACATCAGTTAGCCCTTCTGCAACAATAATGAGGAAGACTGGCACTGAAACCCAGAAAAGGTCTATTCAACTGAAGGACTTGTCTGGCCGAAGCATTGAAGTAACATTGTGGGGAAACTTCTGTGATGCTGAGGGTCAGCAGTTGCTGTTGCAGTGTGATTCTGGCTTGAACCCTATAATTGCTTTTAAAGGTGCCCGCGTGAGTGATTTCAGTGGCAGATCAGTGAGCACAATCAGTTCAACCCAGTTAATTGTAAATCCAGACTTTCCTGAGGTGGAAAGGCTGAGACAGTGGTACATGACAGAAGGACAAACTGCTCCTTGCATTTCTTTATCTCGAGAAATGTCTAATATGGGCTGGACTGATGCCCGCAAAACAATTGCTCAGATCAAGGATGACAACTTGGGACGATTAGAGAAGCCAGACTGGATCACTGTTAAGGCTGCAATTTCCCATATGATTACTGAGAATTTTTGTTATCCAGCTTGCCCAAAGCTCTTGTCCGGTGGGAGGCATTGTAATAAAAAGGCAATAAATAATGGTGATGGGATGTGGCATTGTGACCGATGTGATGAGAGTTTTCAAAGTCCTGAATATAGGTACTTGCTTACCTTCCAGATCCAAGACCACACTGGTACAACCTATGTTAATGCGTTCCAGGAGGCTGGTGAGCAGATTTTTGGTCGCAAGGCAGAAGAACTTTTCTCGATAAGAAATGTCGACCAAGATGATGCACAATTTGCAGAGATCATAGAAGGGGTCCAGTGGCATCTATATCTATTCAAATTGAAGGTCAAGGAAGAAACCTACAACGATGAGCAACACTTGAAATGCACCGTTGTTAAAGTTGAAAAACTGGACCCATCAAAAGAGAGCAACGTCTTACTTGGAGCAATTGAGAACCTTTCGCTGGATGGGTCAGACTCATAC
Source organism: Oryza coarctata (assembly GCA_030770085.1). NCBI lineage: Eukaryota > Viridiplantae > Streptophyta > Magnoliopsida > Poales > Poaceae > Oryza > Oryza coarctata. The sequence goes on from CM061471.1 coordinate 504,050, forward strand.
CCCAAGGGGCAAAGCGATCTTGCCCCTAATGCTGGTTTCACCGATCTGGTAGGTGGTCATGGTGCACCTACATCTAGCAATGCCAATGCCATGAATACTGGTGGCGCAAATCAGTTTGGGCAGCAAGCGAGTATAAGCACCGGGATGTCTATTCCACTATCAGCAACACGAAACGTGCAGACATGCAGCATTTGTGGAGCCAATGGGCACAGTGCCCAAAACTGCCATGTGGGTGCAGATATGGATATGCAGGAAACATCAGCAGGTGGAGGCTTCATGGGTAGTAACTACAACCCCATTGCTGGCAACGGCAGCTTGGAGTGTTTCAAATGTAAACAGCCTGGGCACTTTGCTAGAGACTGTCCAGGGCAGTCTACTGGTGTCCGGCACCAGACATATGGGAATAATGTTGCATCAAGGGATTACAATAGGCAATCCTTTGTTGGGGGCTACTGAAGTATTTTGCCAGTGAAGAAGCAGCAGCATCTTGATTTTGTTTATCTTGGATGGCATCGGTGTGCATCATGTATAGTTGTTAAATCTGCCTTGTGTTTATGCCTTTATATCTCCAATGTCCACTGGGTACCTGGGGTCTGGGACCTTGTTTCGCTACCTTAAAAAGTATATTATCCTTGTCTGCAATCTTGTGAATTTCAATGCCAGTTCCTGCTTTGCTTAGTCCACTGTTTGTACTTTGCTTAATCAGCTCGCTCTGTAATAAAAAGGGGCTTTGCTTTTGTATGTGTGTGTGTTTTCCCATTCAGTTTGAAAGTTGGTATCATGAGAATCAGGTGTAGAATGGCATTTGATCTGCCTGGTTCATGCATTTTCAAGGACTGGATTGTACCGTTGTATGGGCTACAAATTTGGATAATTTGGAGATATTTGCAGTATGATAATTAGAGGTAGAAATGCTTTAACTTGTGTCACATCATGGTTGTGTTTTACGGTCAGTTGCATTGCATTTCTAAATGTGAAAGTCATGTTACCCTTTCTCCAGCGTGTTGCGTGGCCAAAGGACACATGAAAAGCGTTGCATTGGATCAGAACGCAACCGGTTGACCTTTTTAAATTTTGTTTTAGCGCCTGAACCTTGCACAGGTCCATTTCACCCTTATATCAATTCCGAAGAATATAAATAGGTTTTTTTTAGCATTGATAATATTCTAGTCAGCTTTGGTTACTTGAAACCGCAGAAGAGTCAAACCAGATTTCTGTTCAGTGTATCAGGCCATACGACTGGCCTCTACTCTGTAGTATCAGATAGATAAGCGGGCTGATGCTAGATAAACGGGTGTAAATATTACATGAACCATCAACCATGAAACAACACGAACTGGACTGGGCACAAAATTGGAACTTTTGAGCAACAGCAGCTTTGATTCAGATAGCAAAAGACACATACAGATAGATAGCCAAACTGATGTGATTCGTTTGTGTTAATAAGTCCGAACCAAGCTCCAAAAATCCATTGTTTGGTTGATACAGCCAAAGTATTTTAGAAACAGAGCTAGGTACCCTACCCTACTCTTTTTTTAAGGAGCAGGGTAGATTATATTAAATAAAATAAGATATTACAAACCTATTACATACACGTCATAGAAACAAAAAATTGTCAAAAAAAAAAGGCTCCACATCTTGAAATGCATACAAGCATAGACACAATGTTCAGCAACCTTGGGATGGTAATTTTGTTTGGACATGGGGATCATGGGGAGAGTAAATTTGTCAAGTTCTTTAAGCAGTTTTTAGCTAAGAATTTTAACTTTAGTCGGCCTTCCTTCAGCGCCAGCGCGAACGCAGGGCGACCAAGAGTCCACACGCACGTGATGGCGAGATGTCTTGCTGGGCTGGGCCTCCTCGTGTTTGAATTGAAGCCCACTTGCAACTTGCCCGCTTTCACTTCCTTGCCAACCGCAAGCCCACCAGTGTTTGGCCCAACAAGAGGTATTTTGGCCCTGAAAAAAAGTTTGTACGTAGCAACTTTGCACATAAAAACTTTACACATATTAAATTTATTCATATAACTATTTGGGCACTAAAAATTTCTGCAAATGAATTTGAAGCGAAATAAAAAGAACAAGTTAAAAAAAGAGAGAGAATCTCAATTGGGTCGTAGGCCCATGTGGCCTGGCTACTGCTAGTAGCACTCGAATTCCTACCTCCGTAGCCCACTTGGGAATTAAAGTGCCCAGCCTAGTAAAAGAAACGTGTTTGGGCTGAAAAAGGAAAGAGGGAGTGGGCTGAATCCGAAAATGGAAAGAAACGTGTTTGGGCTGAAAAAGGAAAGAGGGAGTGGGCTGAATCCGAAAATGGAAAGAAACTTGTTCGCGCGGCTGGCCTTGCGGGCAAACGTTCGCGTTTCAGCCTTTTGGATAATCAACACCATGATCGTCTACAAGAGTTATATATATATAACCCTAGTGCTTGGCACAGAGGTTGGGCCTATTGGTTTTGTTAAAAAGTTTTTGATAGGGTATAAGTTTTGTTAAATGAAGTATCAAAATTTTAGCTATTTAGGAGGCTTTTTGCAGTAGGTAGTTTTAGCATAGAGGTTAGTTTGTTCTCCATGGGTGACTAGGGCGGTATTTATTTCTTGTACGCATGAATTCTAGCTGCATACTATCACTGTATTTGAATCTATACTTATTGGAGCCTGCTTGTATTTATGCATGCTTCCGAAAAAAATAGAGAAAAGAGAAATAATAAAAAAAATAAAAGAAACAAGAAAAGGATGACTGGTAACTCTATAAGGATGGCTGTGCACCGTCCATTGCATGCAGCAACGGGCGGCACGGGACAGTTGGGTCCACAAGGCTTGTTAAGAGTGACTGACGCGTGGGCCACCATCTACAGGCCTCCAGCACGGGACTTATGGGAATAATGTTGCTGCATCAAGTGGTTACAATAATTTTGCCAGTGAATAAGCAGCAGCATCTTTGATTTTGTTTATCTTGGTTGGCATCGCTGTGCATCGTGTATAGTTGCTAAATCTGCCTTATATGTTTATGCCTTCGTTATTACCTTCGATGTCCACTGGGTACCTGGGTCTGAGCCTGAGCCTTTTGTATCGCTCTCTGCAATCTTGTAAATTTCAGTGCCAATTACAAGTTATTTCTGTTTAGTTTACCGTTTGTAATTTGCTATGTAATAAGAGGGGCTTTGATTTTGTGTGTGCGTGCGTGCGTGCGTTTTTTTGTGGGCTCCTTTCTGCCGGTTCGAGAGAATCAGGTGTAGAATGGTGCTTTGATCTGCTTAGTTGATGCATTTCCAAGGACTGCATTTGTATGGGCTGCGAATTAGGATAATCTGGAGATGTTTGCATTAATTATAAAGATGAGAGGGGGAAATGCGTAGACTTGTGTCGCAGCATGATTCGCTTGTGTAGTGTGTTTACAGCCATTTTGTAGTAATTTTGTGTAAGCGTTAACATGTAAATTTACTACTAGCTTACACTGACTGCTATTGAGCTGTTTGCTTATGTTTGGCATCTAATTCACCTGTGCGTGCTTCTGACAACTATCCAACTCATTGAGCAAATCCATTTTAATCCTTAAGTCAATTCTGAAGAACATTAGTTTTCTGACATTTGATAATAATATTGTAGAGCTTTCATTACTAGAAATTGAAAGCGTAGTAGAAGACCCATCATACAAGATTATTATTCGGAGTATCAAGGCAGACGTCTCGTGATCTGGCCTCTGTAGTGACGATTCAGATAGGCCAGCAGAGCAGATGCGTAAACAGATTACACATGTAAACATGAAGCCGGGCTGGATCACTAAAAACTGAAACTTTTGAGCAACATCAGCTTGGATTCAGACAGCAAAAGACACATTCTGATAGATAGATAACATTAAATTGATAGTATTTGGTTTGTGTTGATACTCTTGATATCTCCGAATGAAGCTCCAAAAATCCATTAGTTTGATGCAGCAACAGCAAGAAAGAAACGGAGCTAGCTAGCTATCTGCTCCAGTAGCTACTTGCATTTCCCTACTCCGATCCAACCACTGAAACAATACTACTGAATTCGTCGGTGTCATCATGGATTCATGGTGATATAAGTTTGAGATCTATCAGATCTGATGTGATGACAAGAAGCTCTAGAGCTACTAGACTAGAGTAATCTGAAGAAGGTTCAGACAAAACTCCTACTCCTTCCTGCACGGCAAGAAAGAGGAAATCGATCAGTATTCAGTCGTCGTCGAAGGGGTCGGCGGCGAGGCGGGCGAAGCGGGCGGCGGAGGCGGAGGAGAGGAGGAGGAACTTGCGGACGCAGGCCCTGACGCAGTCCTCCTCCTTCTTCCCGAGGGCTCGCCGGTAGAAGGTGGTGACGCAGTCGGAGAAGCACCGGTGAGACACCCAGTTGTACAGCCGCATCCTGCAGTTTGCAATCCATTACTACTTTGCTCTTGCAAGGAGGAGGCGGCAAAGTACGTACGCATCTCGGGTCTGGAGGTTGTCGGCGACGGCCTCCGTGCGCGCCTGGTCCACCTCCTCCCCGCCGGCGGCGGCCATGCTCCACCACCCTCTTGTGGTGTGATTGAGGAGAAGCGCCGCCCAAGCCCTAAGCCCCCTTAGCTTCTAGAAGAGAAGGCAAGCGATGAGATGGGCCTCGATAATTGGGCCCATGGTGTGTGGGCTGCTTGAGGTAAGATGCACCGTGCACGCGACGCTTTTCAGTTTTTTTTAATTCTTTTTGTCGTCTCATCCAAAAAACACACACGCACGCACACACACACAACACAGAGAGGAGAAAATAAAAAAGAGAAAGTGGAAGATACAGTACAGTATACGTTAGCACCATGACCTCCGTCCGTATATATATTTCTTGTACGCAGGATGACGCACTTCGCTAGCTACAGTAAATACTAGCATTGTAGTATTTGGACTTGTACATACCGGAGCCTTGCATGTATTTGTGCATGTAGTATATTCCAGAAGGATGGCTGTGCACCGTCCATTGCAGCATGCAGCAACGGGACACTTGGGGTGGGGGCCACAAGGCGGTGTAAGCGTGACTGACGCGTGGGCCACCACTTTGGGATTGGCTTTCTTTCGTGCCTTGTCAGCCAGTGCCCCCATCCGTCTCTCTCTACTTCTGCCCCCCCCCCCCCCCCCCCCCCCCCCCCGCAACCTTCACAGAGGCAGAGAGACTCACGGACATCAATTCGATGCCTCGCGGTGGGTTCTCGGGGGCGTCGATCAGCTCGCCCAAGATCGACGTCGCCATCGACATGGGCAACCCAATCCTCAACCGCACCGTCGACGGCTTCCTCAAGATCGGCGCCGTATGTACATATATATATATATATATTATGCATCCATTCCTCCCTCTCTTCTCTTAATCACTCCATCCATCGTCCTCCTCCTGCTAATAATCGATCCAAATAAATGCATTTATTTATTTGCAGGTCGGCGCGTGCAAGGTCGCCGCCGAGGAGACATTCGACTGCCTTCACAGAGGTCTCTACCCGCCGGCCACCTTTCCTCCTCTCATCTCCTCTCTTCCACTCCTACTTTCACCATGGAAAGTTGCAGTAATTTTTTTTTTTGGGACCAGGGATCCCCACTCCAAGAAAATAAATTAAGTAGATAACTGCACTGCATGCATCCCAACGTGGAGTACAAGTGTATTCTACTTTCTAGTAGTATGATGGGAAATATAAATGGGGTTCCAACCTCTGGGACAAATTATAGGATGCTTCAAATGAAGGCAACAGTAGAGGAGTATATTAGCAGCTCTGTGTTGAGCGAACTATGTTTCTAATAAATGGCTGTAACTTCTTTTGAAGCAAAGACAAAAGACAGGATGTTATTCCATTACAAAAAAAAAAAAAACAGTAGAGGAGTATATATCTATGGCCAACTAGTCATATGGCATGTCGATGCACAGTAGGTCCATCCCTAATTCTTGTGGCATTGATGGAGCTATGCTCACTTGATATTTGACAAATCAAAATTACCTTGTTCATAACAAGTAATTCAATATTAGCTTTGATCCAAGTATTTTCTTTGCACCTGCCACTATGCACTGCAGAAATATCGCACTACCATGATGCATACACGAGGACAACATGTTGTGACGTAAATTTCTTTCTTTGCGTTTCAGGGAATGTTTCAAAGCACAAGCTCGAGCATATGGTGAGTATTTCCATGGAGTTCATTATCTATAAAATTTCCATGGAGTTTGTTCCACATGGTTTAAGACTATAACCCATCTTTTCGACTGGAGAGTATTTTACACATGCAGCTCACATCTTTGCACCTATCTGAAAGTGAATCGGGTAAAATTCCATAATTAGTGCACCACAAATGCTTGAATATTTTGACTAAATATATATAGGGATGCCCTTGAATTAACCCAGAAGTGGATGAAAGACGCTACTTTCTGTTTTAGTATGAATCCAACATGTTGACATGTTGTCATCTTAAGAAAATTCAATATGCAAAGTCTAAGGTGGAATTTTGAACCATCACCCTGCACCTATGTAGCATAGTTGCACTCTAACTGCAGATTTCTTCTTAAAATGTAGTTGTTTCACTAGTATTAAGCATCGATCTACGGTTCACTAATATCCTATGATGAATGCTTCTGCAGCTGAAGAAAATGTGCAAGGAGGGTGCATATTGGGGTATATTTTTGTTGGCTTGAAGTCCAATGAATCAACGAATTGGCATTTAATCATTTATTCATTCTTTCTTACGTTACCTAAGAAACCATGTTTCTCTGACAATATTCAGGTACTGTTGCTGGAGTGTACGTGGGCATGGAGTATGGAGTGAAGAGGATTCGTGGTCACTATGACTGGGTACTCCCTCTATTTCTTTTTATTTTTCACCATTGATTATTGTATAAACTCTATTAAGTATTTAATATTATGCAACACTATCATAGTATGTTGTGTCATAATATAACTATACAACTTTCACTCACCATAACAAATTAATATAAAAATTATTAATGGTCAATCAGCCAGCATAACAAGTATTTTGAAATGAAGGTAGTAGTAAATTCCTGGAATGTATCTCACACATTTTTTGTGGTTGATTGAATCTTAGTTGAAGGGAAAAATAAATCTGCCTTACCTAATATTGTCAGCCCACTTCAAATGTGACAGCTCCTGTCACATAAGTACTATTTTTCACATTGACAAGGCCTAGGCTAAATATCACTTTGAGCACCAATTGCTATATCAATATATTTTAAATGCTCATAAGTTGTAATAGTCCTACATTTTTAGATGGATCTAGCCACATCATTTTCATGTGCCAAATATTCGTAAAGGAACTGCTAAACGAAGTTGCAATAGTTTAACTGCATTTAAAATGTAACTTTTACTGGAGGAGTAAGCCTGATTAAGTTTTTTTGGGAGAATAGTACTATAGTCTACAAAATAAGATTACTGCATATGAGAGCCTAAAAAAGTGTCATGTTGTTCTACTACATTAGAAAATTTATCCACATAATCTACCAACATAGCTGATTTTCCTTGGATAGTTTGTTTTAGTCATAATTTAGAGTACTTTATGAAGTTCAGTTTTTGTTACCCTATCATTTATGTCTGGTGCTATATGATCTTGATTCGTTGTTATCTGTTTCCTCCTGGGACTCTTGCAGAAGAATGCTATGATTGGAGGTGCCTTAAGTGGTGCTCTGATCTCTGCTGCCAGCAACAACCACAGAGACAAGATCATCAACGACGCCATCACAGGAGGTGCTGTTGCAACAGCTGTCGAGTTCATCAACTACCTCACTTAGTCATGTAACTGCATTTTGCAGTTTCTTTTGTTGGACAACAAGAATAAAAGCTTCTTCACTGAAGCCCATGTTCAGTTTAATAATAAGTTCAGCCCTGTTTCGTTCCCTGCGCTTGTGATTTCAGTACTTATTCTGAGTAATCATTTCCCTGATATTAGTGACTTGCATTCGTTAGTATGATGATTTGTTTAAGTTGAGAAAAGCCATAATTTGTGTAGGAGTGAAGTGTACAGATTGAGAGACTGAGACCCCGTTTACTATAAGAAAGGTCGGAAATATATATACATGTCTAATAGTATAACACCATCGTAGTCGTAGCGGGAGGGGTATAAACGTAAAGATTAAATCGAAAAATGATAAACAAAAGCGCGGGCAGCCTTTTGATCATGATATCAGATGTCAGCGAACTGATATGTCGAAGATACATGGAACACCCGAATGAGTCTCAGAGTGATCTTGTCACGGACAAAGTGTATGTCAATCTCGATGTACTTCGTGCGACGATGGTAAACTGGATTGACAGTCATGTAGACGATACTCACATTGTCGCAGTAGACGACGATCACAGAGACGATGGGTGTATCGAGTTTCTGGAGAAATAGTGACTGTTAAGTTGGGGTAGCAAAGACACTCAAAAACTCGTAGGTGAGAGTAGTCAGAAACCTTGTGATAAAGGAGAGTATAGAGAATTTCATTGCGGATGGAGGAATAAGGGCGTCAATTCAGCAGATAAGTCGCTGTGATGAGTACTTCAGTCTAGTATGATGCTGGTAGATGAGCATGAAGAAGCATGGTACGACTGATGTTGTTAAGTGTGCGAAAGAGACGTTCGGCCCTGCCGTTTTGTGAGGAAGTGTAGGGGCAGAAAAGTCGAAGATAAATGACACGAGAGTTAAGAAAGGCTTGGATGGTTCGGTTGATAAACTCCGTCCCATTGTTGCCCTGTATGGCTTTGATGGTGATATTAAATTGAGTCAAAGTGTAATTGAAAAAGATGGTTAAGTAGGCTATGACGTCGAACCTGCGAGAAAGAGAAAAGGTACAGCAATAATGTGTGTAATCATCAAGTAAAGCAAGATAATATTGATAGCCTGAAACACTAGTAATAGGAGAAGTCTACACCTCATAGTGAAAAAGTTCAAAAAGTCAAGAGATACAAGATGTCGAGGTGGAGAAGAGGAGCTGCACATGTTTGCTAAGTTGACATAAATGATATACAGTGGGGCTGTGGCTAGTACACTAGATTGAGGCGCTTCGACAGAGAGTGGCGACGGCTTTAGAACTGAGGTGGCCGACGTGGAGATGCCAAAGGTTGGTAGAAATTGCGAGACTGGTGTGAGGAGTGGATGACGTAGTAGGAATGGTGTAGAGGTCACCACCACTATTGCAGCGAAGTATCTCACGCCGGGTCGAAATATCCTTCACAGAGAAATCAGTTGTGTCAAATTCGATGGAGCAATTGTTGTCTCTGGTGAATTGACGGAAAGAGAGTAAATTGTGTACAAGAGAGTGAACAATTAAGACATTATGAAGTGAAAAGTGTGATAACGGGATGACGTTGACGGTTGTAGGTCTGAGAAAAGAGCCGGACTGGGTCAGTCGGGGCGACCACTAGCAGGAAGAGAGTCAAAGCCGACAACAGATAGGGTGTCGGAGCCAAGAGCCGATTCTGTAGTCATGGTGAAGGTAGACACGACGTGAGAAAATCACACACGGATGCGCTGGTAATGCGTGTGCAAGACCGATGGATGTGGGTGCGAAGCTGATGAAAGTAGGTGGAAGTCGATGGAAGTGGGTGCGAAGCCGATGGACGTGACGCGGGGAGTCGCGGGCGTGAGAAGAGAAGTTCACGTCCGGGAGGCAGGGTGTCACGTCCGCGAACACGCGTACGCGTCGAATTGATGTGCAAAGCCGATGGACACATGCGCAAAGCTAATGAGCATGGGTGCGAAGCCGATGGAGGCATGTGTGAAGCTGATAGACGCTACATGGGGAGTCACGGGTGTGAGGAAAAAAGTTCGCGTCTGGGAGGCAGAGTTTTGCATCCGCGGACACGTGTACGCGTCGGGTTGGTGTGGACCCGAAAGCGAGAGAGAGGCTGCGGGCGCGAAAGGGAAATGTTCACGTTCGGGAGGTAGAGTTTTGTGTCCACGGACACGTGTATACGTCGGAGAGGCGTGGACCTAAAAACGAGAGAGACCGCGGGGGCGAGGAGAGAAAAGTTCATGTTTGGGAGGCAGAGTTTCACGTCCGCGGACGCGTGTACGCATCGGAGTGGCGCGGACCTGAAAGCGTGCTTCGGCCATAGACAGAGAGAGCGGGTGCGGAGGAGCGCCGACGCAACTGCGAAAAGAAGAACGGTGTGAGACACAAGGAAACAGGTGGATGGAACCAGAAAACGGATATGGACCGTCTCCTTATCACGCAATAAAGGAGATAGCGAGCAAGGATAAGCTCGTGGTAAAGGAAACTGCGGGAAAGGATGAGCCCGCGGAAAAGGATAGATCCACGGTGAAGGAGACGGTGGGAATGCAACTTGAGGCGAAGAAGTTCAGAGATCAGCGAGAAGAAACACCGTAGCAGAGAGAGAAGTGGAAGAGATGTGCATGGTAGAGGGGGTCTCGGAGGAGACACCTACTACAGAAAAGAAACGTCAGTTCGTCAACAAACAAAAAGGTGCCGGTGCATAGGAATATTCGAATTTTACTATGATATTATACATAGAGAAACTGAATTCCCGTTTTCAGGAGTATATATATACATTGTCTATTAGTCTAATAATTTAAAAGTTTAGCATCTGAGGTTGAAGCTTGTATGTAATAATTACTCGATGATATTATCTGAATTTCTCTCCAAGTGGTGTCCTCACTAGAAAAGAAGATGGTAATGACAGGTGGTTTGTCTTGAACTGACATCAGGTGTCTTGGCATGTTCTGGTGATTGCTAGTAGCATAATTACTCGTATCTCTATTTCTCCCTTATTCTCAAGATTTTTTTCACCATAACCTTGATTTGCTAGTTGAGCTTGAAAGCTTTCAGTTTCAGAGGCACTTTCAATTGGGTGTTGTGTTGATGTGGATTGTGTATGACATACAATAACAAAGCTTTTAAAAATCAAAGTGCATGTGGTGAAAATTTTACTACAATCCATTGGATTGGAGTAAATAGTCTTCATGCTATATGTAAAAAAAAAAACCTTTGCAGACATACTAGAGAGAAACTGAACCGACAAAAGATATTTTTCGTCCTCGTCCAATACTATCAGTACTGTTTGTTAGCAAGTTATTTGAAAATCACTTCACTTTTTCACGTGATGCTCCAGTACCAATAATTGGTTTAGCACAGTAGTCAATACTCCTAATGATTTTATTTTATTTCCTGTAGTCCCAATGATATTCCTTTTTCCCTTTGTTGCAGGTAACAAGAACTCGATTGTTCGTCCGTGAGCGGTCGTTTTCGTTATCTATATTCACGAATTTGCTGCATCGATCAAACTTCATGGCGTTTTGATTCGACAGGTAACCGGCCAAATGGAAGCGATTTGTGTGCACGGGCAGCGATACCTCCATCGATTGATCGGTCATGTCTCCTCAATATATACTCCTATATCGCACAAGATACCAATCAGGAAAAGAGATGCTAATCAAGTCTCCCTGATGGTAAGAGCACACAGCTAATCAATCACCATTAGATTCCAGACCAATGAAATTTCGTCAGGTTAACTCGACACAACCATAATTACTCTGCTAAAAACACAAGTGATAACATTTTGTTGCATCAGAAATACTACTCGCAGTCAGAAAGCAAACCAGCAGACAACATGTTTGTCAGCTAAGACGTTTCGTCAGTAAACTGTACTGTTGGACCTGACCTAACTGCAGGCTATTACTCTGAAACTGTTCTTCGCTCGAGCCAGCACTATCATTGCCATTGGGAATCAACTCTGCACGGCTAATCTGTTTCTTCTCCCTCAATAATTTTATTGTTCCTTTTTGCGAGGAGAGAAAAAAAGTCGCTGCTTTCATGATAAGCTGATGTGGAGATGCCTCTCCTTTTTGAACCATGGTAATGTAGTGTTATGCTTCGCTAGAAGGCTAGTAGCTGTACGCTGCCGTCCACTGTCAGCTAGAGTCCAACACGATTGAAAAGAACATCGATCCAGTGATGATTATATACTTGTTATTTCTTTAAACTTTAGTATCTTTTCTGATCAAGAGTAATTTCAGTTAGCTTTATCATGGTCATTATTGTTGTGGACTTTCTAACTCTGCAGGTAAAAGTGCTAGCTTGTGAATTGTAGTATTATTCTTATTTGGGCGAACTCCTTTAATCACTCCAGGGTTTCCTCTCGTTTCTTCAAACACTAACCAAATAATTGTAAAAAATCTTTTAAAAAAGTAACATTCATACAACATAAATATATAACTCCACAAAATCTTAATTCTAAACTTAACAAACGTATTAAAAAATAAAAAAAAGACAAACTTAACTTATGCATTAAGAATAAAAAAAGATGTTGGTACTATTCACATTTTTTGTTTTTCTCAATGCATAGGTTTGAACTTAATTTTTTTAAGTTTGTATTGAATTTAAATGAAAAATATATATGAGGGACATCCCCTTGAGAGAGTATAATCCATCTCCTAATTATTTGGCACTAGCACATTAATTTTAGTCAAATTTTGTTGTACGATACTGTGATTTTATAGTTTAATCTCTTAGATATGGTAAAAATCGATTTTTATGAACACCACTTACATTAAAATATATATTTCCAGTTAAATACGAGAGAGAAAAAACGTGAAAGGTAAAAAATACCCCTAGGTCTACTTATCATATTCCTTCTCCTCTCTCTATTCAACTAAAAATCAATATTTTAATGTGTATAGAGTGGCTTTATTTAAAGATCCACTTTTGCTATGTGATGTTCTACAACAAAAATTGCTTTAATTTTATCTACAATTGTACAGTTTTAAAAGGATAGGGCATCCCAATTACCTTTATCTTTCTTGCTGACTCAGACGTCTAATTAGCTAGTAGCTAGTTAGGTATGAAGTCAAACAAGAGAATTTCAATTATATGTAACTAAGAAAGATCAAAGGAGAAGTGGAGAGAACGAAGAAATGATGATTTGATTGCTGGATGCCATACTACTGGTATATATATATACGTGTCTATCCATATTCCTGTTCCCAATGCAAACGCAATGGCGAGGAGACTGGAGATTGAAAGGTGGTGTGGGTGGTGGACCCTGGAGCGATCACCTCCATTCTTTCCGGAATCTCGCCACAGCACCTAGCGTCCTCGCCGGCCACACTGCCCGCCTATTTATACACCTCCTCCTCTTCATCTTCAGTTCATCCGCAAGCGAGAAGCAATCTTGAGCTCAGCAAGAACATCTATCTCCTTCTTAGTTAACTCCGTCGTCGTTGTTGGCGAAGAAGAAGATGTCTTGCTGCGGCGGCAACTGCGGGTGCGGCAACGGCTGCCAGTGCGGCAACGGCTGCGGCGGGTAATTAACTAGGAGATTAATTATTGTGGCATATATATATACACTCACACACAAAAACGAACGCATCAACTGCATATGCAAATGAACTGGCAAACTGCTGAATATGTATGCGTGCATGCAGATGCAAGATGTTCCCTGATGTGGAGGCCACTGCCACCACCAAGACCTTCGTCCTCGCTGCTCCCTCCAACAAGGGGTACCTAATTACACATGTTCATCATTCATTAACCGATCTGTAATGATCAGCTTATTAAATTGTTGGAACTATACATATGCGCACTTAATCACAGGAGCTCTGGAGGATTGGAGATGGCGGTGGAGAGCGGCGAGAACGGAGGGTGCGGCTGCAACACCTGCAAGTGCGGCACCACCTGCAGCGGCTGCTCCTGCTGCTCCTGCAACTGAAACAACCACCCTATGTGTCTCCCTGCATGAACTGAGGATGGATTTATTTATATATATGGATGCAGCTACCATTGATCAGAGCTTGATCGAGGCCTTAATTTGCTTGCATTAATACTATGCAGGCAGGCCTTGCTTTGCTCTGGCGCCTAAATAAAACCGTTGTCGTCGTCGTTGCTGTCAGTGTGTGCGTCTGTCATGTTGGATCATGGATCCCTAGCTAGCTTGGATGGATCATCTATCTCATCATGGTGATCTCATCATATACTCCTGATGCATCTCCTCATGCATGCCAGGCTTCTTAATATCTATCTCTTGCTTTCATCCAATTTTTCCTGCCCTGTGCCCTTGTTTGACTTCCTTTTGGTTTTCTTTTTATGACTGCTTTAGCTTGAGGAAAGAGGTGTTTTTCACTACTGAAAACAGAGGCTGCAAAGTTAAACTGATCACAAACCAGTAAAACAGAGAATGCATCAGCTGAAATACCTGAAAAATCAGGAACACTAACCCTGATAACTATTGTCCAAACTGACAAGAAAATGGTCATGTTTTTTCACTATTGAAAACTCTGCAGAGTAAACTGTCGGAAACTAAAACAGAGTACCGCATGCATCGGCTGAAAGAAAGACCTGAAATTTTAAAGCAGAAAAGGTTGCCCTGATAACTGGAGTAATGTCCAAACTGAAAACAAAATGATCATGTGTTCATCATGTGCAAAAAATCTAATACTAGTAGGCCCTTGGCTGTGTTGTATCTGAAATCTTTTCAGCAACAGGATTCAGGGACACTGAAATCAGAGCAGAGAAACTATAACAAAGGCTGCATTATGTGAAAGAACTGAAAAACCAGGAACAGTAACTCTCAACTATTCCTCGTCCCATAGTTGTTGCTTTAAAATTTAAATTTTGTCTTCTCACTTTAGAGTATTTTTTATTTTATCAATTATTTCTAATTCAAATTTTCCTTCATCAGTCGTATCTCCAACTACTCTTCTACTCCCAATCATATATCATTTAATAAGGGCAATATAATCATTTTTTTCTAAACCTTAATCTTTGCTAACTAACCTATTCCCTGTTCCAAAATATAGCAAGTTTTAGCTTTCAACATAGATATTAAGGATGATGGTAAAGAGACAGACTGCTTTTTTTGGAATAGATGAGTATAGGTCGAAACTAGTTAGGGCTATAATAAATCAATGATAGGGGTAGTATGGGTTGTTTAGTAGTAAAAGATAGTTTATATTAAAAAAAATTAAACTCTAAAAATTATTATATTTTAGTAAGCTGAAATGAAATTAATCATGTATCGATGATAATCATGTGCAAAAAATCTACTCTAGCTCCTTGGCTGTGCAGTGTCTGAAATCTTGAGGATTCTGCAACACTGAAATCAAAGCAGAGAAAAATACAAATACTGGCACTGTAGCACTGTAAACTATCAGGGGCCAGGAATTCATCATGATGCAGAGTAAGCATTAGTAGTACAACAATAGCTGGGTCACTAGTGTGATTGAGTACTGTGTGGTCACTGGTGAGGCAGGCTAACACATTACACATAGACAAACGACTCAAGGACATGAGCACGACCGGCACCGGAGTATTACTAGTCAAGCTGAATGAGACGTCTCCATCTCACACAGCCGGCCCAGCCCATCACATGCATGCTGTCTTGCACAACAATAATTAGAAAACACTCAATGATCAGAAAAGACATTGCGACTTGTATGCCTCTAATATTTACATATGAATGAAGCTAGGAAAGTAGAATAGTTTAATTTTCACAGCAGAGACTGTGGACTTGCTCTATCCCTTCTGGTTTGGGTGATCAAAGAATCTTGTTTTGTTATTTGTAACATCATATTATCACTGATACATATAGATTATGTTGGATTGTCTTCTTAGTCACACTGTTAAAAAAAGATTAATGTTCTGCAAGTTTTAGGGAGGCAGAAAATAAACATTTTGTTGTTCATTCTGTCACAGTTAACCTTTTTTTAATTTTTGAGCTATTGTCGTTTGAGACAAGATGATCTTTGAATCGGAGATGTGCCTGCAGGAAGAACAGACAAAAGGAAAAATAAAGAAAAAGCGATATTGGTGACGCGCATCCAGTCTAATCATGTCTACTAAGAATCATGTCCAGTGAACAGATAAGCTAGCATCGAGTTCTCCCAAGCACCCATCTTCCACCCAAGAATTAAACAGATTAATTACACACTTCATCTTAGAAAAAATTCAGTCAGAAGCTTGAAAACCTAGTGTAACAAAAAATCTTACCCAAGTTACAGAGGCACATACAACAGCAGCAGTAGTAGAAACATGAAAATTTCTCAAAACAAAACAAGTCCAAGGAAAATCCTGCGATAATCCTCTCTTCCAGACAGAAAGTTTTTTCTTAAAAAAACAAAAGTACTTCCCTGTTTTGGTATCGAGCCATAGAAGAGAACAGATATAAAACTAATGCATTATAAATCTTACTGGCCCAAAGCGTAACATTACGAGGTTAACTCTTAGACTTGGTCTTACAGTGTTACACGTACAACTCGACCCCAGCTAGAGCCTAGAGATGATTTCATGAACATTAACAATTATACACTTGTATGTAATATTAATATTAAATTATAAACGAACGGCTATTAAGATTCACCGATGCCTGAAAAAGAAACAACCAGTAACTATGTAGTATGCATCCTCCACTAGATGAATAAAATAACCACACGTAGAAATTAAATCCTATTTATGAAAGTACTAGGATCTATCTACGAGTCTCCAGCCCAACTTGATGAATAGGAAATTAACAAATAGCAACTAGCAATATAATTTAATCTGTTGCGCAACTGAAAAAAAAAACTGGGGGCCGGGATTATGAGTTTGGTGTGTTATACTGTTATGTTCTGAACTTTGCATTGCACATCATATTCTTTTCTATTTCCATGTGATTTGTTTTGTTTGGTTTTACCTATGGATGTCTTAGGGTGGAACTTCACTCCCCCTAAATTTTGAGCGGTTCTTTTCACAAAATTGTGGGGAGATGGTTAGATCTAAGAATAATAGAGTGAAAATGATGCTTCTTTATGTTGTATGTTGGCAATTATGGCTAGTAAGAAATGGCATCCTTTTCAAATTGCTTTTCCCCCATTGCCTGTGATATTTCGAATAATATTTGTTCTGCTATAGCGGAAAGTACTACTAAATCCTGCTGCAGCTAAGCTATTAGAGACATGGTGGCATCCTTCATAAAGCCATGACAGCCTTCTTCGTACCTCACATATAATAATATAAAACCAAAAGACTATGATGTCTCTTTTTTAACTCTAATATATTTATCTCTTACTTTTTTAAACTCTAATAAATTTTTCTTTATTTTTAGTCTCAAGTTAGAATTAAAACATAACAAAAATATTAAATCACGGTTCAGTTGCTTTCTAAGCAGAATATCTCAATAATCTTTTTTTATTATCTTTTTCTATATTGATTTTTAATTTTAGTGTTTCTTTACCTTTTATTATATTATTGTCTTGGCTTATTATTTTACAATATACCAATACATCTCTTTAAAACATGATCAAACCATATCAACCAATATTTAATAAGTTTTTTTTAATTGATGTTACCCTTACCGATCATATATATTCTTGTTCTGAACTCGATCCATTTTTATATCACCATAAATTTAACATAACATATATATTTTTTATTATTCAGCTGTTAAATATATTATATTAATATTCTGCTCTATATAGTATAGCAGCTCTAATCGTTATACTATAAAACTTGACTTTTATTTTTTACGATAGCCACTTATTACATAGTATATTAGATACTTGTCTCACTTCATCCAACACTCTTTGATTATATAATTAACGTCTAATCAATATTCACATCCATCCATCCATATTCTTTTTTTATTTCTCACCGTAAGAGTTAGGTTTAAACTTAACATTTTGTAAACTGTATATATGTTGTATGAATGTTTACATATATATATATTAAAAAATTGGATAATATTTAAACAAACGAGAGAAGGCATCTCAAGCATTAAGAATTTCCCCTCTGTTCTCAGTGTCAGAAGAAACTAGACTGAGTGATGGATTTGATCAAGTTAGATCGTACTCGAAACTTAATGACGACAAGCGATGTCGATGGAGTTTGACCTGCACAAAGTTGAAACAAATTTGGCATTTCACATCTGAGAGTTACATAACAATGGATTTCATTTCAGCACTAGCCAGCTACAGGGCGTCACGATAGGTTATAATAAAAAATAGTTTCAGTGTATGTAACCGCTCATTAATGCAAGAAATAGAACCAACACTAAATTTTTAGCACTAATAAAAAATGGGTCATTAGTTCTGGTTTTAGAACTGGCACTGATTTATTTCCCTCGAGTTAAAAAAAAGGCGGGCTCAAAGCATCGGCTCGATTATCGAGCGCCCCTAAGATTCACAGCTCCATCTATAATTTCTCCATCCATATTACAGATCAACAACAAGAACGTAAGGGCATACACACATCAAAAATAATGACAAGCACATCACTAATTAAGAACAAGCTAATCACATCATAGATCAAGAACATCCTATTCAACATCACATTTCAAGATCTTTCACCATGGTCAAGCATTATACGTTCTAATAGATTGGACTCATTGTCCTAGTAGAGCCATTGCCACCGTCATCTCCTTCTAGCCGCACCGCACTAGGCCTCGAGCATGTTAGAGGTGATGGAGGAATTATTCTTAGTGTGGACGTTAAGGACAGCATCAACGATGAAGAGATCCACGACTATGAGGTTCGAGGCAGCCTGGATCTGATGGCCTCCGACCTCTAGGTAGCGTGATATAATGAGGAGGTAGTGAGGAGGAGCTGTCATCACTCAGAAGAGAGCTCGAAGGTGGTGAGAAGTGTTTTAGAAAGATCTTGTCACGAATCTTCTCTCACCATGCGTTTTTGATTAATAGTTACTAGATGTTTAAAGTAATCTCATATCATATGGGTAAAGCGTGTACCATTTACAAAAGTTATAATCTATTCAGACAGTTGTGCCTATGGTTATGGGTGGATGAGAAGTAATCTCTCTAACGTAGTCTTGTATTTAAAAAATATATAAATTTTTTTGTTGTAGTATGGAAATCGTTATCAGAACTACCCTATGTGGCCATTGAAAGACAAGTGGTCTGAAACAGGACTGTATGACCCAGAGTATCGCTTGGTATTAGAAATAAAGTTGGATAAGATGAAGTTGAGTTGTGATTGAGAAAGAAAAAGAAATTGAAAGCTTAGAAATAGAGGTATCGTTCGAGACCATACGCTTCGAATCAAAATTGAGATAAATCGTTACAAAATGACGTGTGGAATGCGTTGAAACATGAGTTTCTTTCCGGTAAATGTGGTGAGTTATTGTCAAGCAACTCACGTAATGGATTAAGGCATGATTCTCTTTTCCATAACTTAAAAACACACTGAGTATTTATAAAGATAATTTTTAAAACACACTTGATTGTAAAATAAAACCAAACTCCTTTTGCTAATCCTTGCATGACACATTCATTCCAGTGACTTTTGAGTATCTCATGTACTCACCTCTGCTATTATTATCCCATACTCAAAGAAGTAGTACGATGAAGACCTAATCTTGAAGGAGTTCCTTCATGAGTGAGCGAAATACAAAGATTTTTAGGGTTTCGATCTAAGACTCAAATCATATTTAAGGATTTAGGTCTAACTTTATTTTTATTGTCATCTTTTACTTGGTGTAGTATTACAAGCCCGAGATCTATTCACAATGTTACAAGCCCAAGGTCTATTCGCTGCTACAAATTATATATTATACTTTATCATTATATAAAAAAGAGGTTTAGTGATGATATACGTATATGAGAGGACACCACAAGATCGAGTTTTTTTTAAAAAAAAACAACACTAATTAATTAGTAGTGTGGGTTTTGTTAAACAACACTAATAAGAGTGGCATTGATAGAATGTTATGTAGTATTGAATTAAAATTAATTAAACTGGCTCTCTAATTAATTATACTTAGTCAAAGCAAAGTCAACTAGCGAGGAGCACAAGAGAATATGAATATGAAGGAGAATCGAGATGCAATTATGATATATATAGTATAAGCAAAGATAAATATATTGATAAATACTTGCAAGGCCAACTCCATAAACAAGGCATTGAGGCAATGGCAATGTCAACGCCCTCCCTCGCCGCCCATTTTTGCCATCTCCCGCCGCGGCGCCGCCACTTCGATCCCCCCGATCGATGCGCATCGAGATCCGGCTATCGAAGCTATCTCGTCTCGTCTCCTTCTCGTCATCATCACCATGGGCAACAGCGTGGCGAGAATGGCGACGACGTGCTTCGCGGATGGCGCCGGGGGCGCGGTTTACCACGCCGCTGGTGACACAACTGTGGCTGACGACGACGCGGCGGGCTGCAGCAGCATCGGTCACATTTTGAGCTTCGATGGCCGCGAGGCCCCGGCCTTCGCCAGCGCCATCCATGGCGTGTTGATGCCGTCGAACCAGTCGACGATGGGCTCTACGGGCGTCGCCTCCGTCCTCAACGACGGTGCACTGTCCATCGGCTCGTCGTCGTACAACAGCTCCAACTCCTTCTCGTTCCGGACGCTCCAGCCGCGGCAGTACTCGGGGCCACTGGTGTACCGCACCACGTCGCCGTCGACGTCGGGCGCGTCGTCGTCGCGGCAGCTCGGCCCGCGCACCGACAAGCAGATCCTCAACGACATCTACGCCAACCGGCAGCGCCGCCGGTGTCAGGAGTCCAAGAGGCCGCCGCTCCTCGACCGCCTCCGCAAGGCTGTCGCGTCTCTGCTGCGTGCCGGGCGGTGCGGCTTCCCCGAGTAGGAGGAGCCCGACGCCACGATCAACGGCGTTGGCGCTGGCGAGTCTCGCCGCGTGATGAGGAACGGCAACGAGAGCATCGGTCTCAACGGCGACGCGGAGGACTACAGCGCGGAGAGGGTGCAGTGGGCGCGTGACAAGGCCGGGGAGGACAGGGTGCGCGTCGTCGTGTCGGAGGAGCACGGGTGGATGTTCGTCGTCCTCCTCTAACCTCGTCCGCCGCGCCGAGGAGAAGGCGCGGGTTAGTAGTCCTCACCTCGATTCATCCCCTTTCGTCTTGCAACAGCACCGCGGCTTGGGTTTGCTATAGCTAACCAACTAGTATAGCTGTCTCAGTTGTTGAGTGTGTTCTTGATTTGGGTGTGATTTTGCAGTATGCTTGGATGGGAGCGCGCCCGGGTACCATCTGCAGAGGGGCTCCGGCACTGGATCTCAGAACTGGTTCCTCCACTTGGAGGTGAGCACATTTTTTGGATCTAATTCTACTGATTTAGATACAGAACCATGAATAACTAGCTTAGTTTGGAGGACAATGCATGTTTCGTGGATTTGAAATTTAGATACTGAAATCATTGTACTCACAAGTAAGAATACGTGGTTGCTCAAGTTGTTCCCGTCATGGTAATATGTACTATAAACACTCCGATTATGATAGCCTGGCACAAATTTCAGGCATGATTTAGCTGTCACTGATTCGGTATTGACGAAACGAAGGGTCTAGAATGATTTTGCACAGAGTAATGTTTGGAGCATATCAGCGTATAGCAATGTGCTGGTAAGAAGAATAGGACAATTAGATTATTCATGAAATGTAACGTTGTGGTATCTAGAGGGCTTCTTATTGTTACCACTTTAACTAATGGATACTTGCTAAATGATGCTTCCAAGCGTCAGTTTCTAGTCTGCCCAGTTTTTCTTGTTTGAGTTTTGTCTTTGCCATTCTTGTCTGCTTTTCATTTTCCTGAATTAACATGTTCCATGAGCTGTAGGGTGGAGGCTGGTGCCGGAATTTGAGGTCATGCGCTTCACGTCAGAAATCGGTGTTGGGTTCTTCGCGGTACATGGAACGCCAGGTTGAGTTTGCTGGGATCTTGAGTAATGACAAATTTCAGAACCCAGGTAGCTACATTTCCTCTTTATATTAGCCGTCTGCTCCTTTTTTTAATAATGTGCTTCTGTGTTCAAACTACTATATTGCGTCATTAGCACAATGTGTACGGTGGTTGACTGGTTGTGCCTACTGGTAAAATAATCATCTCCAAATAACTCTGAGAGTTCTGTTGTTGCCACAGTTTTTAATAACAGTGTTTTCGGCAACATCAACAGGACCTCATTGAAACTCCAAAATTTATTGAATAGTTATTTTGCAGCTTAACCTATCTGATCATATTTCATTAATTGTTATTGGCATAAATAATATGTTTTCACCATCTGTATATACCTAAAAGTATGTGCCTCTATATTTTATCATGTGTTCAAACAGTTGTATCCATCTAGTAGTTACTTTGTGTGAGATCAGGCTCAATTGTTGACAACAGAATAAATTCCTTAATCCTTTCGGGAATAATATTCTTGAACTCCTAAATACTGATTGTCTCATTCAGCTTGCCTTCCATGTGCAGATTTTTACAATTGGAATAAAGTTAAGATTAGGTATTGTGATGGGGCATCATTTTCTGGAAATGTTAAGGACGAATTGCAGATCTGATTTGCCTATTTTTCCAATATATTCTTTTAGTAATTCAATATTTATTCTGATATCCAGGTATGGTACAAAGTTCTTTTTCAGGGGCCAGCCTATCTGGGAAGCAGTAATGAGCGAACTTCTACTAAAGGGACGCAGGCATGCTAAACAGGTAATTCCTTGCAAGCACAATATTGTTCTTTTTTTTTATTTTTCAAGGCGTCAAATGTATGAATCAAACAACCATATTAATTTTATATTAGGTATGTGCATTTTGGAACTGGATAAAAATATGGAAGGCTGTATCATAAGAATTGCATGAGTCCTTTTGGCTGATTTATTTGGTAATCAATTGAATGACACAGAAAGTTTTGGTGTGTTTCTGATGATGTTTGGCAATCAATTAAATAATGTTTATTGAATATGAAGTTTTTTTTTGTGTCGCGCCAGCCTAACTTTATTCAGATAGGAGTGTTTACACTGGTTACAACAACATGTTTGTTGAGTGAAAAACTACAGCATCACTGATGGAACCGAAGGAACACGGGACGGCCACATCCTCAACTATGATGCTTAGCACAGTGGGCGAGGGAAACAAGCCCGGCAAATATTAAGTATTTCAAAGAAACAATATGGCTGATTATTGATCGATAAATAATGTGGACCCACTACATATCAACAATGGTGTCTAACTTTACTTTTTTGTGTACCCAAGGGATCTCTTCATCATTGTCCATGAAGTACTGTATAACTTGGTGGTCTTTACTCTTTACTGTATGTTTTCCTTACCGCAGTATGTATTCGCATGGTTACAAAATGACTATATCTTGATCAAATACACTATGCTGTTTTCCATATTAGAAATTCGACTTTTGTACTGATGGTGTAATGCTGATATTTTCCAGCTTTCAGGCTTTTCTAACAGGATGTTCTGCTGGTGGGCTAGCCACTTTCATTAGCTGCGATAATTTCCGTGCTCTGCTACCAAAGGATTCTAGGGTTAAGTGTCTTAAGGATGGTGGCTTTTTCCTTGATGTGTATGATTCCAAATCACCTTTGCATGTGCTTTGAGATTTTCATTTTTTTTTTCTTCTGCATGCATGCATGAAGTACTTGCTATGCATTCAGCGTCAATCTGAGTATTTGCAGCTGTAGGCACAAATAGTAACTAGAAGACTTCAAACATCTAAACTATTTGAGTGTATGAACATTGAAAATCTTGTGCTGATGTATAATATAAAATGGAATTGTCCAAAGAGACAATATTTTATTATTCTTACTATGGTGTCTTGTTACAAAATCATCCCTAGACCAACCAGAGGTGGTGCATATGCATTCATTCTGACTTTTCATTTAAGTTTTCTTCAGAGTTTGCATTTCCTATTTTCCTCCATGGCATCACCTAGTTCACTAGTTCATTTCAAGGCATTATTTGTCAGCAAGCAAACATGTTGCGCGCTCCTTTAGCATTTGTTGATCAGGATTCAGGAATAATAAAGTATGTTCAATATGCCATTTTTTTTAAAAAAAAGATACTGTAATAGAAAATTGTACTGCATTATCTTCAGCTTCTATCTAGCTCATAGCTCCTTTCCTCCATTACAGAGAGGACATCTCTAGGCAAAGGATCATGCGGGCATTCTACAACGATGTTGTCCATCTTCAGGTCTCTTTCCTTCCTCCCTTCTATAAAGTTATCCGTTTCCAACATGCAAATTTCTTTCTCGAATGTCCTTTCTTCAGGATCTGCAGGGAAGTTTTCCGCATTGTGATCCAAACATGGATCTTGGCCAGGTCAGTCACGGCATGCATTTATATCAGTAATCCTGCTATCCCTGGTCTCGTGCTTTGCTAAACCCAGGCACTTAACTTTGTTCCACTGCTTCTTCCCAAGCGAAGTTGTAAAGGACATCATCACCCCAGTATTTGTTCTTAATCCAGCGTATGATGCTTGGCAGGTATCCTTTTCTCTGCCACTAGAGTTCTCCAGAGTTGTGTTCAAAATATCAGTGTCAAATATTCTTAAAAATTCCCATTTCAGGTGCAACATGTGTTGGCTCCAGAAGCATCTGACCCACAACATTCATGGCTAGAATGCAGACTGGATATTAGGAAGTGTGGTTCTAATCAACTTAAAATTCTCCAAGGTTGAGTCACATTGCGTCTTATTATATTATTAACTTATTTGGCTTTCAGGATTTTGTAGTCATGTTTTGCTATGTCAAACTTACTTTGCAGGTTTTAGGAAAAAATTACGCACAAAAGGGACTGGGGCTTTTTTATTGACTCATGCTTTATACACTGTCAGTCGTTGAACTCTTTGACTTGGCATTCTCCATCTTCTCTTAGAATCAACAGCAAGGTAATGCTTTCATCCTCTAAATAGTAAACAGAAAAAAAATTATCTACAGTGTAAGGAACATTATATATCATATCAAATTGACAAATTGTAAGTTAGCCTATGTTGAGGGCTAGCCTTTGCAAATTTATGGTGATCGTCAGCTGACTTAATATTTACAGTGATGATGTTCTTGAGATTTTTTATGGGTTTAAACCATTAGATGTACAAGAAAAAAAGGTGTCCTGTTCGTCACAAGATAAGAGGGACTATAAATAGTTTGCCAAGGATTCAGTCTATAAATAGTCATCGGTGCTACTGCTGTACATGAGTACATCGTCGAAGCCGCATAAAGAATATTTAATGTGACCTCACAAGACGTCCCTTTGTAGGTCATCTCTTGTAGATTGCATGTCTCCATTACTTCATTACCTCAAATTTGTTTAGTTCCCTGCTCATAATACTTAGTACTGAACTAACCATGCACATGAAGGTGTCAGTATTTCCCAAAATCTTCTTGGCTTGCTTCAATATTTTGCTCGTGGTCTAACATTGAATCTGCTGAATAGACCATTGCAGAGGCGGTTGGAGACTGGTTCTTTGACAGGAGAGAGGTGAAGGAAATAGATTGTGAATATCCCTGCAACCCGACTTGCCACAACTTGGTTTTTGCCAAGCCTTTCAAGGCATGATGAAGTTGTAAAGAGGTTTCTCCTTTTGCCATGATATTGTAAAATCAGGATATTTTATATCAATCATCGGTCATCATGTAATCTTCAGATTAGTTCGGGTGTTTGACACCCTAAATCATACCTTACTCTAGATGTGCAGAACTGTGAGACTGGCTGGATCATTCCACGCAGTTGTGTAGGGTTAGATTATAGTTTATTGAAAAGTAGAACGGTATGTACTTTACAACTTGTTTTCTACAAAAAAAAAAGTGTATTTCTTATACTGATGTGTTGTCGTTTAACCATGTCTTGGTCAATCTACCACATTATAATTTGCACCCTGTATCATCAAACAGCTCAGGTCTTTAAATTTTTCCCCTGATTAACGTGATAATATCTAGCTCTTGAAAGCAAACATGTCGTTTTCTTCTGACCTTTTGACCTTGTTCTAATAATACTATGACATATTGATTAATGATATGCAATTTAACCTGACAACTCCATCTCACGACAAAGCCAAGGGCTCACATTTGAGATAGATGGGCATTTAACCTGTCGTTGTCGACTAAGCAGTGGGATTACTGATCGTTTCCATTAGAGGGACGCGCACGACGCACCCTGCGAAAAGAGAAGGAAGCTAATGAAAACGAAAGCAGCCAAGACCAAGAAAACGATGTTAAGTTCGCTCATCAACCGTTGTCTCTCTTTCCCTCCATTTCTGGTCCAGCCATAAACACCATTTTTTGAAATTTTCAAAGGAAATCTGCTCAATACTCGGACGGAACATGGCACTTGGCTTGTCTCAACCAAACTACAGTAGCACTTGGCTTGTCTCTCTTAGTCCTGAAACTGTGCATAAAAACCAAGCTTTTGCCAAAAATTTATTGCTATCGCCATGAGTTTCGTTGAATCTCAACCCAATCCACACGGTAGACTTCACTGTTGATCAGATCTGTATCCATTATGCTGAAACGTATGATTTGTTGATAGAAAAATTAAACGTGCCGCATCTCTCAAGAAAGCTTCCGGCACTTATACGTGCTGGATCTCACATCAGTGCAGGTAGGTGAACACAACACCACAAGAAAAGGTAGATCGCAAGGGCAACCAGGGTACCTACAGCCACAGGCCACAGCAGTCTTCATTTTATCAGCGTGAAGAACCCATCTGATGCTGATGCCATCTCGGACAAACGAAGCCATTACCAGCAGTAATCCGGCTGTAACAGCCGGGCGATGATGGACAGTGCCACTGACAGAGACAGTGACACGCCACCACAGTTCAAAGGACCGGTACATACTACTACTTACATACGATGTCATCACATAGGCAGAGAGACGCTGCTGCTGCCTGCTGAATTCATGGCGATCCAATGGACCACCCTGCTGCTGATGCCTGCAGTATCACCAGGCCATGAACTCACACCATTATAACACGAGACAAGGGCCAAAAATGGGCATGATTCATCACACAGAGGAGGGGTCAGGCCGGCGCAGAGCTCACATGCCTTGGCAGGCTAACTTTAGAGGTGATGAACCCATTTCACATCTCTGCTGCATCCTTCACCACACCAACACTCGCTGTGTGATTGATGATGAATAGCTCTCTCTCTCTCTCTCTCTCTCTCTCTGAGTCTTTCAGAGCTCCTATGCATATGCTAAGCTTAACCAGGCAAGCCAAAAAATAGGGTGGACACAGACAATGGGGAGTGGAGGGCTCTACTTATTTAGTTCCTATCTATTTAACTTTCCATGGATCACCCAGAAAGTTGTTCCAAAATAGTCATTGGATTTCATCTGGGTTTCGGATACCATGAGGATGATGCAGTGATTGTCCGTGTGTTCCGCTTCATAGATTGTGCTCAGGCTTGTCCAGGGTACCGCTGTCACTGTCCGCCATGCAGCTCGAGCCACGGCCCAGCTTTGAGAAGGAGCCCATAGCTGAAGATAACCCCTTGAAGCTGCTGCTACCCTCACTGAGGTTGTGAGATCGCCGAGACCGCCTTCGGGTGAGCTGCGGGGATGCCGGCTTGTCAGGATCACAAGCAGACCTTGTTTGGGCCACCACCAGCCGTGAGATGCTGCCGCGGCAGAATGGGCAGGCCGGTGAGGGCGGTGTCAGGGTCATTGGATTGGGTTTGCTGTGACAGCACAGCGCCAGCGTGCACGGTGCACACATTTGATGTCCACAGTCTTGCACCTCAATGGTGCACGCCTGGTTGAAGCAGATGCAGCAGAGCTCCGTGTCGCTCACCTGTGCCCAAATGATCAACATGGCCATTCAGTCACCAGGCAAATGAACACAAAACTAAATTACACAATGTGTTTATGGGAGCCCAATATGGCAGATAACATGGAAATTGTTCAGCGCTCAAATACCTCTGAGCATGCATCATCATCGGCACTGTCATCATAAGGTGAAGGGGATGGCAGGGAGTACTTTGTGCCATTCAAGATTTTCTTCTCCCTCTCCCTGTTGGCTTCCATCAGAGCTGCTTCCAGGAGAGCCTTAGCTTCTGGTTCAAGCTCACTGATGAACTTAAGTGGGGATGGCCACACCATGGGCTCCGCTGATGAAGGGTTTAGCAAAGCTGCACATGCTCCATGGTTGCGTTTCAGCGCAACAGAATAAGGAATTCTCCTGGGGAAACAAAACCAATAAATTTCAGTGGCAGAGCATGGGCAATTCAGCAAAAGTACATTTCAAGTTTGAGAAGAACAGCAAGCTCCTGTGAATTTTCAAAATGTGAATTCAGCAAATGGTCACTGAGTTCTACCAGCTAAGGACTGTAGGGATTCTACTAAGCACCTAAAACAACACCTGAACTTCAACTAACTATACTTGATAGAACATCAATGTTTCAATGTTTTCTTTTATATACGCCAAGACAAAAACTGAAGGGTAGAGATCTAGTTCTCACCCAGCCGAATCCCTTAGGAGCCGATCAGCTCCCCAGGCAAGCAGCTTCCTGATGCAATCCAAGTTCCCGCTACGAGCGGCCAAATGGAGCGACGTGCTTCCAGGGAAGCTGCATCATCAACAACATATAAATCAGCACTTGCACGGGCGAGCAACCAACAGAGCTTAATAGCTGATCACCAAATATTTGGGATGCCAAGATCAGCAGCATTACCCATATGATCCGGTCAAAGCGGACACAATGGCGCTGCTCTCCAGCAACACCTGCACACACCCCGGCCGCCCCTGCCTGGCTGCAAGATGCAGCGGCGTGGCGCCGTGGTCGTCCCTGACGTTGACGAACCGGGCGAAACCCCTGCCAAGCTTCGACAGCAACAAGTGAGCAACGTCGCAGACGACAGAGACATGCAGAGCTGCACCAGCCACACGACAGGATCTCACCATGAGTCGGCTACCGGCGTGGTCTGCGCGGCGGAGAGGATGGCCTGCAGGCAGTCGACGTGGCCGTAGTACGCCGCGTGGTGGAGGCAGGTCCTCGCGTGCACCGAGTCGAACATCAAGATCTGGTCCGAAATCATACTGTCAGTGACTTTTCAAAGAGAATTACAATATTATCATACTTATTTTGCAGTTTGGCTTACATTTGCGCCGGCCTGGAGGAGCTTGAGGACACAGTCGATCTTGCCGTGCATGGCTGCGAGCATCAGCGGCGTCTGCAGCAGAAGAAGAGCAAGCAAGGTGAAAAAAAAAGACAAGATCTTTTTTTCATTCGAAATCAAAAGATGATATTTTTAAGCAGAGATATAGTTGGAAGAAACACAAATAAGTTGCAGAAAAGAAGAAATTTTGATGGGATCTCGCACCTGCTTGTGCCGATTCACCGCGTCCGGTGGCGCCCCGCGATCCAAGAACATGGAGAGCACCTGGAAGAAAAAGAAAACAAGAGAAAGGGTGAGACAAGCAAGTCCCAGAGACCAAGGAGGGAAGAAGAAGCAGCAGCAGCAGCAGCAGTAGTGACCGACCTCGATGCGGCCATTGGCGGCGGCGATGTGGAGCACGGAGAGGCGGTCGTAGAGGGTGGCGCGGCGGGCGAGGGAAGGGTCGGCGGCGAGGAGGGCGGCCAGGGCGTTGAGGTCCCCGATCTGCGCCGCGCGGAAGAAGTCGTGCTCGTCGCCAGTGCGGGCGCAGCTGACACCGTGACCCATGGCCACAGCTCCTCCTCCAGCACCCGCCGCCGGCGAAGGCGAAGTGGGTGGATGCTGGTGCCGTCGCCGTCAAAGGCCGTGGGAATGGAGAAAGGAAGGAACACACCGCCTCTTTATTGAGCTCTTTCACCCTTCTTCACTCTCTCTCTAGTTAGTCTCTCTCTTTCTCTCTCCTCTTTTTTTTTAAAAAAATTCAAAACCGAAAGAAATATCTTCGAATTATTTATTTGAGTCTTTCACTGCTGAAATTTTTCCTTACTCGTAACTGCGACCCCCTAATTTATGACTCTTTTCAGGTCATTTTGCAATTCAGTTCGCAGTTTTTGCACCTGGTGATTCAACAAGAATTAATTTTTAATTTGGATGAAGTATACATTTCCAATTATATGAAAACTGTACGGATTGGAAAAGTATCCACATTACAAAAAGGCTCTAAATTTTCTTTGATTCCCTTCGATAAGTCTCCTCTGAGAAAATGAAATGGGTATCACTTACTTTTCAGAAGACTCCTCGGTGATCTTTCGGCCAGTGATCGATGCTCTTGTTGCCTAAACCACAGGTGAGATTAGATTAGGTGCTAATGCTAGTACTTTGTAAACGCCTAGCGTTGCTCTGGTAATCGTGGACACTTCTTTCCCTTCTCTGAAAATGTCTCTCTATAGCCTCTCATAGGCCCTTTGGAACGTATAATAAGATAATTATAGAAATAAAAAATATAAGAATTTAAGTAGCCTTTTTTTTAATTATATATGAATTAAAAATATAGAAAATGTGAAGAGATGCATTTAATTATAACACAAGAAAAAAAGTTTCCGAGAGATCTAACATCTTACTTATTTTCTATAAAATTGACCATAGGAATACAATCCTATAAAAAATTTCCATCCGAGAAAAATTCCAAAGGAATTGAATCATCCAAATATCCTTAACCAATCCTGGTCCCTTATTTGGCTTTGCCACTGTATTGCATACACCACACAACTAGACAAAAAAAAAATCAGGTTGATTGGCTAGCCATTTGGCTCATTTGCCAAGCATTTATTATAGTGGCTGAAATTGTAGTTTTTGGATAACATCATATCCGTTGTTCATATGTAAAAAGTATTTTAATTTATTATCATCTTTAACCTTATTAAAATTTGACAATATCAAAATTTAACCTGTAACATACCAAACACACCATTACCAAATTCAGGCACTTCCAAAGTTTTCCACTCTCAAAACCCTTTCAAAATTCGATGAGGCCTGGAACCAAACACTACTTGACCTTACTTTATCCTTCTTTTTCCCAACAAAATGAACACACATGTACTCTTAATGAAAACTGGCAAGATCTTTTAAATCTGATTGTCTCCTTCATGGATTAATTAATCAACAAAATACAATCAAAACTGAAAATGAAAAGTGAGGAGTCATGATCTTTGGGGATGAGTCGGCATGTATGATTGATGAAGGCAATCATCATGGCTCATCTTTTTTTTTCCGGTGTGGTGGAAATGGTTTTATTGGACGTATTATTAGTGGGCACAAATCAAATATTGCGAACTCGTAAGAAGATGTGTGTACAAGAAAGGGTGAGCAGACGGTAAACGTAGGACCCCATGCATGCGTGGTACCAGACATGCAAAGCTCCCTTTTATTTGGCCTTTAATTAGTTCGATCATACATAGTTAACTAACTTAATTTGTGTATAGTCTTTTTCTTTTTTCCCGAAATGCTGATTGGTGCAAGTTTGAAGGAGAATGATTCCCTCCATTTTCAGGGCGACATCTTGCAAGCAATGTGGCTAAAAGAAGGGGGCACTTTGTAAAAGTAGATAAAAGTCTTTTTTGGGTAATGTTGTGTCGGTGCTTCTTTATTGCCAGCAATTGTTTTGTATTATAATGTTGGAACTGAATTATTGAAATGAGCTAGTGGTCGTTGAGAAAATGGTAGCACAAAATAATTGAAATGCTGATTTCTATGTATGAATTAATCGATCATGGAATCATCTGTCCCATACATACATGCATTGAGGTGTGCAATGCACGCGACACGAAATGAAGTGTTTTCAAGAGTTTGAGATAAAGGCTCACAACTAGTACAAGAAGAAGAGAGTTTTGATGCGAAGCCTTGATTGATCACTTGATGTGATCCTTACTCGCGTTCTGTTGTGTTTGTTTTCTTAGCACCGTGTCCGATATATGCAGCGTTGTCTCATCACAGATTCTAAATGGGGGCATTCTACAGCTTGTAATTTATGTAAAAAATCCTCTAAAATCTCTATGAATTAGGGTAATTCACAGTAATTTTATAGGATTTTAAGAGGGCAAGTCCTTTATTCTAAAGGCACACATAGGAAAAGTTTCCACATGATTCATATCCTCCAAATTTTCTTTAAATTTTATTTGTCCAAAGAAGCCCTGGAAATGGTAAAATTGATTTAGTTCAAAAAAACTATAGTAAAATTGCATCATTTTGGTAGTAGAGTTTTTTATTAAAAAAATGCAGTTATTATTAGCTTAGGTAAGGCTTCCAATTTGCAATATGAAAAGAACAGGATTAGATCACGCTAACCAAACCATACGGTGATGACTGATGACAGTGGTAAGCAGAGTTGCACATGATAAGTTATTTTTAGCTCCTCAAACACACAAATGAGCTCCGTTTTCTTCTCTAAATCATTTGCTTAATTTTTTAGATCTCTAAATAATACTTTAGTTAATTTCAAAGAGGCCCTACTGATTTGTCAGTATGCACCCAAAGATGATGGGCAGGGAAGATGTCAAGTGGGTAGGAGCAGTCGCAGAGCATGGAACAGCGAGCTAAGCACATGTCATGCACACAATCATTTCTCATTTCTTATTGATTAATTGGTTCGCACGGTTCAGAAGGTTAAGTAGGAGTAATTAATTAATGGGTACACACATCGCGGTGGCATATACCTGGACAGATGAACCACTGGCCCCACAAGGAGGGGCTAGTCATTCCCTGCCTTGCTCCTTGCTTAATTCCCATACTGTGTTACATAATCCACCCTACTTGGATGAGCCAGGTTAGTTACTGACACCATCTACTTAATTAGTACTAGTTTTGAGCTGATGGTGCATGGTCCAAATGATTCAGTAGTACTATGATCACATGTAGCCATAGATGATAAAGCATATTTCTTACTTTAACCCAAACCAACACAACTTTCTTACTATTAAATCTTGAGCAGTTGCGCCGTTAAAGTTAGCTGCTTTAACTCAAATGGATCGATTTACCTTAGCTTAACTTGCTGACGAGGGACTAGCTCCATGACAGTGCGATTGTGAATGATAAAACAGATATAATCAAGTTGCCATCAAATTAACTGCAGATCGGAGAGATGCATCGCAGCCACTTGTCAGTGTACGTAATGTCAATTAATCAGTTCCAACCACTAGTTATTGTCACTGTGACCCTCTATCTCTCTTGCAATGATTCGACTGATCATCAGTTCATCACAAATATATATGGCACATTTTATCTCACCATATTTCGGTTTGTAACTGATCAGTTGAATAGAGATTAGGAGATTAAGCACATATACATGTTTTACATTAATGTTGTCTTAGTTTTATAATAAGCACATATACATGTTTTACATTAATGTTGTCTTAGTTTTATATGGACTTCTGAAATTCATATTGATTTCTCAGTTTTCTATGCAAATTAGGTTTGGCCAAAGGTGGCCTCAAATTGAAATGTTAATGATCTTAAGAAAACACAACTTACCTATTTTCGTAAGTCTCTGAAAACATGGACAATGATGTGGTGTCAGCTGCCGGGGAGATTTACCATTTAAGTTTCCTCAATAAAGTTTGCTTTTGATGTTTCAAGAAAAAAAATAAGGTCAGAGGAAAATATCTTCGGGTAGTACGCGTGGCATGCATAATGCTGACGATGGATGTTTCATTAGCAAAGACACTCACAACCAAACAAACTTTTGGTATAAAAGTTGTTAAATAATAATAATGAAAATTTGGTTTAAGTAAAATTGGTAAAAAAAATAATTTATATTAAAAATAAAAAATTAGTTTATATTAAAATTAATATTATTTAATTGGTTTATATTAAATTATTTATGAAAAATGCAGTGAGCGTGTGCACGTGTTAATATATGTCAAGTTATAAAAATCTGTACTTAGATAATGTTTTTTATTTGTATGCAGATATTAAATTCAGGAAGCAGATTAAAAATTGCTGAAAAAATTTAGAGGAATTTTGGACAAAAATTGATAAATTAATTTTAGAATTTGCTACGAGAATGGACTAGAATTGCTGCTAGTCCGAATTAACAATATAGATTCTGCATAGTAGGAAATACACCGAAGGTAGCGTGTGAACGAACTAGCGAGGGCTGAAGGAAGGCGAATGTGACTTGGCTGATGGAGTAGACTGACTTGACAAGCAGGCTAAGAAGTTAGTAGGTTGGCGAAGTAAGTTGACGGTGAGAAATGGTCTAGCAGGGCAAGCGCACGCGTAGTGAGAGAGAGGCTAACAGCTAGGCCATATCTATCAAACAGGTGTGGACGTGGGCCTATTAGCAAGCGTGGGCGCAGGCACAGAGAGGCGTTATCAGCATGGGGCTAAAAGAGTGATGTGGCACTCATGGGTGCAAGCGCGTGTAAGGACGCATGAGATCCTAAGGCGACATGGTGCAATCAGATTGGTGCGAAGGCACGGGAATAGTGACTGAGCCAGATTCTCATGTCGGACTCTATGGTTCTCAGTGTAATGGGTGACGTAGCGTAATCTGAAGCATTTATTTTGAATCTAACAGCTAAGAATAAACATAGTAATGGTTACGAAATCTTAAAGTTATTTAGTTCTTTTCCTTTGGTTGTGCTATAAATAGAGGGGGTAAGATGTTATGGATTGGGATACACAGAAAATTGAGAGAGTTTTATTGTAAATTTTTTAAGCGTGATTTTGGTGATAAAGGTAAAGTTTATAGAAGATTAGCACGGTAATTAATCACTTTTTTTCATGTCTAGCGTTTAATTTTAGATTAATTTATTTTCTCTGATTTCTTTTATCTAAAAATTAGTTAGGATGTTTTTATAATGTTCTGAAAAGTTTAATCGGTTGATTATTTTGAAATCTCGTGTTATTAATTAATTAGTGTTTAATTAATTTTGATTATCCTTTTGTTTAGTAATTTTGTTTCGTTAATATATCAAGATCCATAATTACGATTGAGGTGATTCTAGTTGAGTTTGTTTATAAATTTTGTCTAGTTTATTTTACAAAATTTTTAGGTTGATTGAAGTTACAAATCTACGGCTATAATCTATTTAGTAATGAAATAGTGTTCTGTCCAAATTTGGAAAACAAAGTTTTTAGGTTTTATGATTAGGGGAAAGTGTTAAATTTTATTTTAAACTTTTGTAATTATTCACCCCCTCTGATTATCAATCTTAGAGTGAGTCGATCCTACAAGTGTATTGGAGCGAGGTTATTTATTTTATTATTTTTTCTAATTAATCTTAACCGGTGATTAGAAAATATGTCGATGTATAGGTATTCCACAAAACCTTATGTTTTTGATGATGTTGATTTTCAATATTGGAAGCCTAAGATGGAGGCATACATTCAAGCTGAAGACTTTGCTATATGGGAGAAGATCTATTAGCCATATCAAGTTCTCGACAATAATACAGTGATAAATGTTTCATATGTGGAGGCTAACAACAAGGAGAGGAATTTGATTATTCAAGAGCTAGGAAGAAGCCACTTTGACCATATGGTACTTCTTAAGTCTGTACATGAGATGTGGAGAGTACTTTGTGATTATCATGAAAGTTCAAACACGATAAAAGAGGTAAGTCAGGATATGTATAAAAAGTAATACATGTGTTTTAAGATGAACCCTGATGAATCTCTTGATGAACTATTTGCTCGCTTTAATAAAATTCTTAGCAACTTGGGTTCTATTAATATTATATATTCTAAGGCTAAAAATTATCGTTAATTGCTAAGAGTTTTAGATGTAACATCAATTAGAGAATTTGTTGTCATGAGTACACTTACTTTAAATATGTTTTATTCTAAATTGAAAACTTATGAGCCAAATGTTTAATTCAATAGCTTTAGCTTCACAAACTAGCAACTCTATTGGTCTTAATTCTTCAACTAGCTATGTTTTGTTTGCTTTATCTTCACTAATCGATGAACAACTACAACAACTACCAAAAAAATGATTTGTTATTTCTCTCCACACACTTCACAGGAGATTTTGTAGAATGTTCGATCTAGAAAGAGAACAAATGGTCGAGAACCTCAAATATGTTTTGAATGCGGCTCGCTTAATCATCTTCGTCTTAAGTGTCCAAAATTTCTAGCAAGACTTTCTAAGGATGAAGATGAGGAAGAGAGTGACAAGAAGAAAACATTCAAGAGTATCAAGAAAAAGGGGTATTTGAATAACAAGATAGTACACTATGTTCTTTTTGCTCTTAAACAGGTAAATCTAAGAGATGTAGGGCATAAGAGTGATGATGATGCTACTCCAAAAAGCAAGAAAAAATTAATAAGCTATGTATAATGGCAAGTAGAAGAAGCATCACTAATAGTAACATTGACAATGATAGCGACAATAAATTATAATCTTCTTACGATGATTTAGCTCGTGCTATTAAAAAACTTAGTACTTTATTAGAAAATAAAGATAAAAGGATTAAGAAATAAGATGCTTTAGTTGAACAATTAAATGTTGAAATTATAGGACTTAAAAACTTGACTTCTATAGATAATTCTTGCAAATTATGTGATTTAGTCTATGCTGAATTTATTTCTCTAAAATATATACATACTTCTACTTTGTAACCTTAAAAAAATAAGAATGTTTGTGTAGTTGATAATCTACTTATTATTATAATTTTAATTATCTTAAGTTGATTTAAAAGATGCTGATATTAAAGTTGTTTAACTAAAAGATGATCTTCTACTCGTAAGTTTCTTTTATAGTCTAATGGTAAAGGATAATTTTTAACATGTTTCTTGTAAAAATTATGCCACTCTTTTGAATCATATTGATTACTTGCAAAGAAATATGAGAACTAAAAGTTGGAATCAAAATTTTAATCAAAGCACTAGTTTTCAAAAGTGTAAAATATGTTTAGGTTATGATTCTAAGACTCATACTCTAACTATTGTTAAATCAATTGGTAGTGGTATAATTAAGATTGCAAATGAATCTAAAAAGATAATTTTTAAATAAAGTATAACTAGTGGTGTCATGCCATCTACTAGTATAACTAGTATAAGAGTTATATTTACTTTAAAGTAAATATAAAGTTAAGTACCCTTACACTTACTATGGTAGAGATAGATATAAAGTAAAATTTTCTCAACAACATATGAGAAAAAAGATTAAGGCAATGTCTAATTTGAGAAAAGGATGACTTTTAGTTCTACTAATATGAGTAATAATAGATTTAAACTTAACATAAAAATACTTATGTTATATCTTCTAGTGTGTATCGTGTATCCCATTACTGTATTCCTAAATGTTATATTACTAACTCCAGTACTAAAACCTCGACATTATTTTCTTCTATATAGGCATTTTGTGTGAGAAAAGAGAACATTTGGCTAGTGGATTCTGGATGTTTATGCCACATGTCTAGTGATAAGAATTGGTTCTCCTATCTCACAAGAGCTTCACAAGTTAAAAATATAACTTTTGAAGATTCTTTTATCTCTATAGTTGTGACTATAGTTACGTGTGTATATATTCAAGGGGAGAACATTTTTGTTAATGAGGATGATGAAGAAGATTAATTTGAATAAGATGAAGTTTCTAAAATTATGACTCCCTTTCACATTCAAGAGAAGATATTTACCTCAACAAACCATTGATATCTAATTTGTAGTATGTTTATATGCATGAATTCAAGTTTCTCCATATGTTTTACTTCTTCAATCAATTAAGTGGATTCTCAAGTATGTTAATATCACTAAAGATTTTGGTATATGGCTATCTGTATCTTCATATATTACTCTAAGAGTTTTTTCTGATATTGATTTTGAAAGATGTAGACTTGATAGGAAAAGTATTTCCGGTGCTTATTTCTTTTTGGATAATTCACTTGTTGCTTGTTTATATAGAAAACAATTCTTTGTAGCATAATTAACTTTTGGATCTGAATATGTGCCTACTGCTAGTTGTTGTTCTATAATTCTTTGGATAATAGCTACACTTAAATATTATGATGTCACTCTAAAAAATGTTTCACTTTTATGTGATAATACAAGTACCACTTGTACTGCTAAAAATCCTATTCAATACTCTAGGAAAAAACATATTGGTATTATATTTCACTCTTTTTAGAGATTATATTAAAAAAGGTAATGTGACGCTTCATCATATAGATATTAAATATCAGTTGACATATATTTTTATAAAACCTTTGTAATTTTCTCGTTTTGCTCTTTTTCGAGAAGAACTTGGGGTTATTCATCTTATGATGTTTTTTTAGTATCAACCTTTGTAACTTATTTTTTGTGTTCTTTATTTAAATAGAAAAATTTATTAAATAATAAGTCCTATATATGATTCACGTGTATTACTTATAGTCATGTTATAGTCATGTTCATGTTATAAGATATAAGTGTTTTCATGTTTTTATATGTATGTTGTTGACCTTTGCATGACAACCTAAATAAAATGATAACTGAATTAAATCTTGATATGATTGAACTTTTTTATCTATTATGATCATGTTTTAAATATGCTAATATGATATAAGAAATATAAAAATATGAGAAAAGATCAAGAAAATATGCATTATCACACTTCTTTTAAACAAGATTACTTACTATTTCATTTTAATATAAACTTAGAAAAAGTTGTGTATAACACACTTAGGCTTTTAATTGTTAAAAGATATATACTTTAACAGAATAAAAAGTAAGACTGATGGTGCATGTAATTTATGTTATAATTGAAATCAATCAATTTCTTAATTTATTAAAAAATATATTAAAATAGTTGAGGTTTCAATAAATTATTAATTATACTTGATTTTATTAGTTAGGCTAAATTTATATTACATATATATTGATATGCAAGTGTAAATTATTTTTAGTTTGGCATGTGTGAGCTTATTTACATTAATGATTTATGATGCTCAACAAAATAAAAATAAATAAATAAATTGGTATAAAATTAGAAAACTTTTTCCTTTTTATATTTTCATGATTAATTCATTGTTAAAGAGGGGGAGAGAATTTATAAAAAAAATTAGAAAGTTAAATGCCAATGTTTTTTAAAGTTAAATATAAATGTTCAATATGTGTTGTTTCAAATGTTTTTATTAAGGGAGAGATTGCTAAATAATAATGATAAAAAATAGTTTAATTAAAATTGATAAAAATGATATATATTGAAATTAGCAAAATTAGTTTATATTAAAATTATTTATGAAAAAATATGATGAGCATGTGTATGCGTTGATATATATCAGGTTGTAAAAATCTGTGAAAAAGAATGTTTTTTTGTTTATTTATGTGGAAGTATTAAATTTGGAAAGCATATAAAAAATCACTGAAAAAATTTAGAGGAATTTTGA
Source organism: Oryza coarctata (assembly GCA_030770085.1). NCBI lineage: Eukaryota > Viridiplantae > Streptophyta > Magnoliopsida > Poales > Poaceae > Oryza > Oryza coarctata. The sequence continues at coordinate 542,994 of CM061471.1, forward strand.
TCGAATTAAGAAATTAATTTTTAAAATTTGCTACATTAACGAGCTAAAATTGCTACTAGGCCAAATAAACATTACAGATTCAGCTAGCGAGAAATGGGCTAAAGACAACTCATGAACGGTCTATCACGGGCTAAAGGAGTGGACAGGCTAAGAAGTCAGTGGAGTGGGTTGACGGTGAGAAATGACTCAGCAATGAGGGCGCGCACGCGGCAAGAGAGAGCTGACAGGTGAGCCAAGCCTATCAGCAAGCATGGGCGTGGCCGTGAAGAGGCGCTACGGCTGACAGATGGGTCCAAAGAACGACGTGGTGCACAGGTATAGGAGATACTGAGGTGATATGGTGCAATTGGATTGGTGCGGTGGCACGAGAAGAGTGACAAGTCAGATTCAATGTTGAAATGTATTAGATTCTATGGTTCTTAGTACAATGGGTAACATGGCGCAATCTAGAGCGTTAGTTTCGAATCCAACGGTTGAAATAAACAGAGTAGTGGTTATGAAATAGGGTGTTTAGATCTTTACTTTAGAATAGAGGGTAAGATGCTAGAGATCATTACATAGAAAACTAGAGAGCTTTTTTAAAAAAATTGTAAGATTAGAGTGATAATTAATCTCTTTTTTCACATACATAGTGTATTTTAGATTAATTTTTTTCTCTTTGTTTTAAATTGATTACTTTCATCTAAAATTTAGTTACTATTTTCATAGTGATTGATTCATTATTTTCAGATCTCATCTTATTAATTAATTAGTATTTAATTAATTTCGATCAAACTTACCTTCAATAATTTTACGGTGATTTTGTTTGTATATTTTATCTAATTTATTCTGTAAAATTTTTACGAATCTATGACTATAATATATATTTAGTAACGAAACGAATTCAAAAAATACAGTTTTTTAAGGTTTTGTGATAAGGGGAAAAGCGTTAAATTTTATTTTAGAATTTTGTATTCATTCACTCCTATCATTGTCTATGTGAGAGAGTGATAGGCGATCCTACAAATAAACCCAGGGTTAGAATATATAATCAGGTTGATGACATCAGTTGCTCGACAGACTGACACGTCCATTACTGGACGGACCATTCGTTGTTACCGATGTTAATGTTTCTTTCTTTCACAAGGACCGGCGAATCGAATCCAATGAAGCGTGATTATGATGGTTGCTAGCTGTGCTTGTAATTATCAATTATTACTCACTAATAACTATCGTGTAGTTTGGATGCTAAAGCTGAAGGCTTTGGTGCTAACGGCTTATATCGGCTCACCAAACATTGCTAGGTTTCGATGCTGACATATCTGAAACAGGAATTTACATAGGTGAAATCTCTGAATTTTTATATCGCAGCATGCGAGCGTCTGCATTTGTATTGTTTTTCTCAAAATCTGATCTAACACTCCATTGGTCAAATCACAGAAAAACTTTAGTTCCAGCGTTCAAGTAACATTTTAATATATTAAAATGTTACCTAAACTAAAACACTATCTCCATTTACAAGTTCCAACATGATTTAGGAAAAATAAAACAGATGCAACTATTGTCCCATTTAGGAAGCCTCTCAGGAATTTTTTGGGATGGTCCATCAAACTTTAATCTTAAACATATCGTCCGTTGCTAATACAGCTCAGCTCATGAATCACGGATAGGCCATTCGGCCCACTTGTTCATATGCGTAGACATCAGTATTGTCTCCTCTGAACAAATGACTAGACCAAACAAGCCAAAATACTCGAGGACAAGAACAGCAGATGGACTCATCTGTGAATACCACGATTCGTTATAAATTATAATTAAACATTGCTGTCTATCATGAATTCATGATCCGTTATGGCAAAACAAACATTATCTCATGACGTTTTCCTGATCCCCTGACTGAATCTCTGAATTGTTCAGCTAAGACTTGAGAATGCAATGCCAAAGCCGAAAGAAGAACCAACCTACCAACAATTGCTGCTGAATCCAAATCGAAAAATGGTTCTTTTTAATCAGTAATGTATTCATGTACACTGTATAATCTCAAATGTAGTATATGTATACAAGTTCATCGCTTCTCTTTACTAATCAATCAAAACCAATCAATCTCGCAAGAGCGGATTAGTGCTTCTTATTCACAACTTCATCGAACTTGATCTCTCTCATCAATGGCGGATCATGCCATCTTGCTCAGTAGTAGCCACTGTACGACGCCATGGGCATCCCGTATTGCATCGGCATGACTCCGCCGCCGCGGCCGGCGAGACTGCCCATGGCGGCCTGCCCCTGCATGCAGCCCTGCCGGTACTGCGCCCACAGCTTCTGCTCCTGCACCATCAGCTGCTGCTTCCTCTCCATCTCCGCCATCTGCACGTACGCAAGCGGCGGCACGGCCAGCGACGCCGCGAACGGGTCGCCGCCGATAGTTTGCACAGTGCCGTCGGGCGCCGGCAGCGCCAGGACGGGGGCGGCCGCGCCGTGACCGTGACGCGGCGCCGCCACGCTGCTCGAGCTCCCCGTCGCCGCCTGCGCGCCCACCTGCTGCCGGACGGTGCCCTGGTCGTACATCCCGTGCAGCAGCAGCGGGTCCAGTCTGCCACCCATGGACGCCTTCTGCCGCGACAGGTTGCTCGCCGTCTCCACCAGCGCCATCTCCCAGTCCGCCTTCCCGGCGTCTCCCACCCGCTCTCCGTGCCGTGCGCCGCCTGTGGGACGGAGAAGAGCGCCAAGGCGAGCTTGTTCTCCTGGTCGTCTTCCACGGACTCCCTGAGGTCGACGAGGTCACCAGCCTGAGGCGGCGCCACTTGTTCAGGCGTCTTCTTAGCCACCGGTGCAGCTTTCTCCGGCGCCGATCGCGATGGCTCAGCGGCGAGATGCTCTGGCGCCGGGAGCGCCTTGATGCCGTTCATGTCGGGCTCGTCCTCTCTTCGGGCAGGTTGCTGCTGGCATGGAGGCGGCGAGCTCTGGCCTGCCCTGCCGCGCTCTCTCACGAACTGCTCGAGCGTCTCGAGGAGCTTGTCGTCGATGCGCTTGACGTCGGCGAAGTCGGCCGGGCGCGCGAGGCCGACGTCGTCGCAACAGCCGTAGAAGGCGAGGAGGTCGTCGGTTTGCTTGGCGGTGCTGACGTGTGCCTCGAAGACCTTGACGCAGTCGGGGTATTCCATGTCGAAGAAGCCGTCAAGGAGGACGGCGTGTACGACGGCGACGTCGGAGCAGAGCTGCGTGCTCTCCTTGACCATGGGGTAGAGCGTGGCGAGCACGACGCAACTTCGTCTGGCGGCGCCGGAGGGGCGGCACGCGAGGAAGCAGTCGAGCAGCTGGCGAAGCTGGAGCGCCTCGGTGTCCATGTCGTGCACCGACGTCGCCGTCGACCCATGCGCCGGCGACGATCCTGTCTCGTCGCGAAGCGCACGGTGCGTGGCGCGGGGAGGAGGGAGATGAGGAAGCAGGCGCGGTGGTCGAGGTAGACCGCGTAGGCGCGGACGAAGGCGGAGTGCGCCTCGTCGCGGAAGTCGGCCAGGAGTGCGAGCATCGGCGGGCCGCGCCGCCCCGCGGGGCGGACGAGCTCGTGGCGGAAGTGCGGGTCGCCGTCGGCGACGAGGCGGTGGACGAGCGCGAGGCACTTGGCGGCGACGACGTAGTCGCGCGTCCTGGAGAGCCGCCGCGAGAGGAATGCGGCGCAGGCGGCGGTGTAGGGGCGGGAGTGCGCGGTGAGGGTGATCACCTCGCGGACGTGCCGGTCTTCCGCGGGGGCGTCCTCGTGCGACGTCGCGCGGACGATGGCGACGTCGAGCTCCGGGGCGACGGCAGCGGAGACCTTGGCGATGCCGATGGAGGTCTGGTCCTTGACGGCGCCCAGCACCTTGCGGATTGACATGGCCGGAGATGGAGCAGCAACCAGAGCAAAGCCAAGCAATGGGGCGGTGGCGAGCTAGCGACGGAGACGACGAGGTGTTCGTCTGGTTCTTGACCACGTAGGAGGACGCGGTTTTGGAAGTGGAGGGAATGGGTCATGGGGATGATCGGACGGCTGAGATGTGAGGAATGGTGGATATGGACGGACGAGATGGGTTTGGAGAGTGGGTGGCACGTAGGAGAGGGGGCACAAGTCAAAGGCGTGGCCTGCGGGCGCTGACACTGGGCCCCATCGTTGGTTCGTTGGGAATTTAGTTGGAGCTTAAAATAGTTGATTTCTTCTCTACGAATTAAGTCGTGAGGTCTTCACTCGTTTGGACCGGACAAGTACACATTTTTTTAAATTTTGATTTCTTGTCATTTTGTTTGATGGATTTAGGTAGAGAAAGAACCGGGAAGAAACATGGAGAATCAAACGAGGTGATGGGTGAGAAAATTTTCTTTATCAAGCAAGCATATGTGGATCAATCAGAATTCCATATTCGAAATATGCCTATTCTATACAGTGCATTTGTGCCCACGCATGCATTCACAAAATGCAAAACATTAACACGGAAACTGATCGGGAGAAGTTGTCAATTACGAATGAAATTGATCGGACGTTTCAAATCAGATTATCCTCTACAATACGAAGCGGGCCATAGAGGATTAATTCGCAGGCGATGCAAGCATGTATGCTGACGTAAGCAGGCTCAAGTGGGCCCACCGCTCTCTCATATGGAGTGTATGTTTCACTTATGGATCAGGGAGCATTTATTAATTAATTAATTTCGCCATATCATATAGTATCACGAATAATCGTATAATCAATTGTCTAGCTAGCTACTTTAGTTAGCGCTTAATCCTTCAGCTAGGGAAGGTAAGAAATTTTAGGGCCTGCTTGGGAAGGTAAGAAATTTTTGCACCGGTAAACCAAAACCACCTGTAACTTCTCGTGACTCAAGTTTACCGGTGAAATAAAATACCATGCAGGCCATTTCGTTTGGGAGAGGTCGTGGCTATAGCCATGATTCAAGGATTAACACCAATTCATCACAAATGGTAACTAACTGTACAAAATGCATTCAAATTTTAGATGGAAACATCAAACTGGAGCTACAAAGCATGACAAATGAAAGAAAATTAAGGTCAAGTCGTTGAAAAAGCCTCTGAACATTCACGACAGCACAGTAGTCCACCATCAAAAGTTCAGATTTCAGACAAGAACACCGTATTGCATCCTAGGAGTAGCAGCTGCAAAACTACACAGAACAATGAAAAGATTTGAACCAAAATTATCAAAGGCCAGCGCCCTTGTCTTCTCTCCATTAGCAAGACACCAAATCTGACCTTGCCACTGAAGTAGATGATACGATTGCACATTCGAACGCCTATCTGTTCATATACATTTGTGGTGTTGCATAAAATGGAAAAAAAATCAATGTGAAAAATACCAGTTATCCATCATTGACTACCCTCTTTCCTCAGTTTACAACACACACAAAGGTAGGGACTTTGACAATATTTCACGTCTTAACTTTCCAAGCTGATGAATTACCTCTCTACCTCAAGTCTAAGTTTGGCAGTGTTTCCCTTTACGTTTGAGAGGAGTTAACACTAACTCCTCCGCAGCAGTAAGCTGATCAAGAATCTTTAGTTAATTTAAATAGTCTAGATTCTTAAGACTTAAGACTCAATAATTGTACTTTACATAAATATACTAATAGAAAAAATAGATTTCTCCATATTCTTACTAGCTAATACGAATGCTTATCGTTGTTTCTCAGAACTTTCAGTTTCCCAAACAAGCAATAGGTGATAAAAGCTCGAGTTACATGTCATATCAAGCTTGGCTTGAATCATCTTAAACTCATAGTTATAATGAGCCAAGTCAAGCTAGGCATCTCGTGAGCTACTACATAAATTAATTACCTTCCAAACTATTTATATTTAATAAGCACTTTACTAGTTGGGCTCATTATTATGTTAACCTATGATAAACTGGCACACTTAAAATTAAAATTAAAATTATAAATGTGATCTAAGATAGGCCCATCTCACAAACTATGCTTTTAGCTTGTTAAGTTTAATGAGTCAAAGTCGAGCTGAGGAGACCAAGTTATAAAGACAAGCACACAAAGATAGTATTGATAATGGACAGTCCAAGGTAAAATTAAAAGGACGAGGCTAAGAACTAGCGAGAAGAAAAGTGAACCGATATCTCGGTTCTTGTCTTGACAGTGTAGTCCTTCATCTTATTTCGGTTCCCAGTTTCGACGACATTACGTACCCGGCCGCTATGACAGCATGAAGAAAAGGGAACTTATGAAACGATTTAGTTGTGCAGGTAGGTCTTGATCCTATCTTTTGTGGGCCTCATTCTGCTGAATTGCAGCCCAGGAATGACAAGGCCTCGAGTCGGCCCGAAACTACTCTCATGTGTTAGTTTCACTTATCGTGAGCGTTAATTTAATTGGGTAGTGCCATATTAAGCAAATAATACTACTCCATAGCTGCCTAAAATATATGCGCCATGGGCAAGATATATGCATCGGGTAAGTTCAAACAAGAGAGAGTTTCAGTGAAAACTTAACACTAATTTGGACTAACCATACATGCATCCATATATAGGGTGAGAAAAGAGATACGCTTTTATACTTGATCTCTCCAAAGTGATTTACACTAATTTTAAATCATAATAATTAATTTGACAGGGGATGAGTAGGAGTGTAGTACTGCATGCTTCCTTGTTGAAACACCTCTAGCTTGCCTGGCCGCCGGTAGGGTCAGAGCATATATAACACACCCTAGGTGTTTATTAATTATATTTACTACCCATTACTGATTTCAAGCAATGTATTGCGCTGATAGGGCCTGATATAATGGTGCTTAAGGCGAGAGAATATGCCCATATATATATATATATATATAAGCACAAGCCATTGTGAGGGTCGTCTTTCCTCCAATTAATTAATCAACACAGGTGTCTTCACATGACGGTTACAGTCTTAATCAATTAAGCACCTGCTAAACATTTGAAATTTTAGGATTAGCACGTCTTGTATCCCGAAGAAAAACCGCTATCTTTTGATGATAAGCGTTCATTGTAGCACCGGCATGTATTGAAGATGGCCTGATCAGTGTCGACAAATTTAAAGTGGTGTTTAGTACATGAAGCTTACAGTAGTACTTACCAAGTACTTTAGAGCATTGAGAGAACCTTTTCCCTAGCGTGAGAGAACTAGGAACCGGATCCTCTAGTGTACCAGTTATCGCACCTACGTTTAAGTGCTAGCTAGCCAAGTGTAAAGAGGATAACATTTGAAATCGGTTTATATACCTCTCCTCTCCAAAATATATGAACTGATTTAAAGAATTTTATGAATATGACCAGCTTACTAGCTAGCTAATAATAGTTTATTTATAAAAACCAATACCCTACATTTTAGCTTGTAATACCCTGCATTTTCTTTGAGAGATTACAAGGAAGATACTTGAGGAATAACGGTTTTATCCCAAAAGTGAACCCTGAATGAATTAAAGATGCAGGACAGCTACTCCATTTGTCTTGAGATGTGTTGATCAAGACAGAGAACACTGTATTCCAGAATGATTGATTTTCCCAATGATTTTGCATGCATCCACCGTACCTGCATCCTAGCTATCCTCGCTCTAGAGATGTCATTTTTAGTTTCCCTAGATACATACTTAACGAACCAACTGCAGCTGGCACATTCCAACACAATCTATGGATGCATGGATCGAGATACCATAAAGAATATAAGCGTGTGTGACATCTTATCTTGGATGCATGGGTTAAATCATCATTATTCCTCAAGAATCCAAAACGAACTACTAATTGCATCTCTCTCTACCGATCACTCTCACTATTAAATTATTAGACTAGCTAGCTAGTGTATCTTAAAATTTAAAATATATAGTAATATAGTATTCGATTAAATACTATATAGTTTTATATTTATAGTATTAGGTATTATCCAATTAAGTATTAATTTATTATATTTTGAGACAGATAAATAGTGTTTAATTAGTTAGCTGGTAGTTTATAGATAAGAGGAGTAGCAATAGGCAATAGTATGATGTATGTGTTGGATGAGGAGTTACATGTGCTTGGTGACTTTATTCTCCCAAAGGGGAGAACAGAAGAGAGAACTGGGATAGGAGGAGAGGGGCCTAGGCCTTCGAGAAAGCAAAGCCAAAGCAAACCCAAAACAAAGCTATCAAAGCAAAGCAGCAGCTGCTGCTGCGAGAATCTGATTCCCTGCCCCTCCCCTCCTGCGAGTAACATGCATGCATGCGTCCCTAGCTATATTTTTCCTTCACTAGTATGCAGCTGCTAATTCCAGATCTATCTTGGACCAGCTACCAACCTATCTAGATTACATCGTCTCTCACTCTCACTACTCTCTTAATCACTATTCACTCAGTACTCTCTTAATTCCTCAGTTACTGCTTGCTAAGCTTAGCTAGCTCCAGTACTACTACTATCTCCATATATATATATATATATATTAACCTAACTTAGCTAGCAATATGATGCATGATAATGATATCCTCAGTACTGATTCATGCATGACAGAGAGCAGTAGTATGATCTTCTCTCTCTCTCACTATCTCTTTTGTGTGGTACACAGACACACACACATTCTTTCGTACGCTCCGTTCACTTTTCTGTGCCAGACTTTGTTGGCAGCAGCTTGTGCTTTTGGGCACAGCATTCCATCATGCATTCATCTCTATAGCTCCCTTATTAGCTTGTGTGTGTGCGCTACCATCAGCCATAGATGTCGATTAGATGAGAGTACACACGTAGTCCCTGAAAAAACAACCGGCTGGTCACACAACTTAACACAAGCTAGCAGTAGCAGTAGTACCACTGAACCAGCATGCACTTCCTTCTTCAGCTCTTCTTCCTCTTTCTCAGTGCACACTTCTCAAACTTCCGTGCACAAAGACCATGACGAAGACTGAATATGTACTCTTTCATCTCATGCACATATATAGTGCTCGATCTTGCTTCCATTTTTAGCTCTCGAATCCGTCCATCAATTATATATATGTATTGGACTGCATGCATGCACGCCTAGCTAGGCTTGCCAATTCCTAGCTGGCTACGTGTTCATGAGTTACTAGAATATACATGCACATCGTGCATGCATTCAGAGAATTTCAGATGCAGTATAAATGCTGCTAGTCTAGGCTAGGCATACATCGAATGGTCGCTCTGTTTCATTCAGATCGATGTCTTGTGTGTATATATGCACGAGATTTGTCATATAATATAATGTAATATGCTCAATATATATATATATAATGCATTTGTGGTGATTGATTGAGCTGAGCAGCTTATGTGTGTGGTCTCTGCTTAATTACTACTAAGCCAGAATATAAATATGTATGTAGCTGTTTGTAACATTGATCTCATATATACGAAATCTATATCTAGGTTGGATATTGATAATTAAAAAAAGTAGCATATATATGCAGGCAACTGGACTAACTTAATTGGCTAGCTAGACAGGAGGAGTATATTATAGTAAATTATTTGAGCTGATCAAATCAAAATGGCCCTCATGAAACACTAAAGATCAATCTGTGGGATATCTTCACACTTTAGTACGTTCTATCACTGTAAAAGGAGGAAAAGGTAAAGGTAAAAAAACAAAAGAGCCTTACTTTTGAATGGGCCTTCTCAGCCCTCTTTGACTACACCCTTTAATTTGTAGTCGCAATTAACATTGCAATCCTATTGCCAAGCCGTACTACGTGTACTAGCTATACACCATAGAAATTAACGTAATGTATGTATATTAGTATGTGCATGTTATTAATCGATAGGGCATATGCAAAATAGGCTACACATTTTTTAATAGCGCATATGCGAAATAGGTGGTATTGCATGTTTGCTATAGTTATATATATCTCTTACTTAGAGAAGAATTCATGCACTAGCTATATATAGCTAGCTAGCTTCTAATATATTTCTGACCCACAGGTCAATTCAAAGACATAAATTTATACTGATTGTTGCACCAATAGCAAAAATTAAGAATTGATAGAGAAGGCAACATCACACATAATATATAGGATAATTAATTGACATATAATAGGAGTTTCCATAAACAAAATGAACAACAGTAGTGGTACACACAACTTGGCCACAAATTAACGAGAAAAAACCCTAACATTTAAAAGTACAGAAGAAGAAGAAGAAGAAGAAACACATCAAGTGAGATAGATCATGCATGCAAAGCTAAACTAGCTAGAAATTACTAGTACTACTTTTGCATGATCAAATTAAACACTCCTCCAGTCTTCATTGGGACATTACCTAATTGCAAGTGCAAAATGCAAATGCCTCTCTCGATCACCATCCTTAAACTTAATTCGGTTCTATATCTCACACCACCATCGATATGATCGATCACACGCCCTATGATATATATCTAGCTAGCTAATCGTAGAGTTGCATTATATTTGCAGTTCGCCATTAGCTAGCTAGATTGTGATTAGCTAGGCTCTCGATCATTACAAGAGATGGTTACCTGTGGTAGCACTGGAGTAAGAGGAATAACCTCCGGCGAGGTGATGATCGCCATACATGCCCCTTAGGTAGCCTCCTGCTTCTCTCTTCGATGGCATCGCATGGTGGAGCTCGCCACCGTTTTCGCCACCGCCATGGCCGTCGCCGTCTAGGCCTAGCTGGAACATCCCCGGCATTGCCATTGCTGGTGGAGGCGCCATCGCCGCCTGGTCCATTGCGTGGAAGAACGGGAAGCTCTGCATCTGCTGTAGTCTCCATTGCTCGAGGCCGGCGGCGGCGGTGGCGCCGCTGACCGAGTAGCAGCCAGCCGCGTCGACGGGTGGCTTGCCGGCCATGCCAGAGAAGGTAGAGCCGAGGTTCATGGCGTCGAAGTCGGCGAGGCGGAGCAGCGGCGGCAGGATGGAGAGGTTGCCGCCCAGCATCGCCGGGAGAGCGGGCGCGTTGGCCGTGGTGCAGGTGGACGATGTCGTCGACCCCGCAGGCGTCGAGCCGGCGGTAGTGGCGGCTGACGAACCCGCCGCCGCGGCCGCGGCAGCCGCCGACGCTGCCTTGGGCTTGGCGCGCTTGGCGTGACGGCGGTACCCGCCGCCGACGGGGACGTTGCGGAGCGCGCCGCCGCGCGTCCAGTAGCGGCGGCAGGCGCGGCAGAAGTGGCGCGGCTGGGAGAGCGAGTAGTTATTGAAGTAGCAGAACTTGGTGTTGGTGGAGTCGCAGCGCGGGCACTTGAGCCCCGGCTCCGGCAGCGGGATCCTCGCCAGCCGCGCCCTCTCCGACATCGACATCGGCTTTGCCGGCCCCACCACGCCGCCGCCCTCAGGAAGCGCGCCCGGCATGATTGACTGCTGCAGAAGCTCATGACTATTGCCGTCGCCGCCGCCGCCGCCACAACCGGCGGCGACCTGATGCTGGTGGTGGCCGTGAGCATGCTGCTGAATGAATCAAACCAAATTAATTAAACACATGCTTAATTAGCTAGAGATCGAGAAGAGAAGCATCTATGCTCCTGCTGAATCAGAGGCAGCAAGAAAGAAAGATGGAAGAAGACGATTATTTGGGCAGTAAGTATATACCAAGACAGTGCTCCGGATCGGAATATTGAGCTAGCCCTAGCAAGTATTCTCACTTCTATCTTTTTTTCCAATTTTAATATATCGCCACAACTTTCTAGCTTTTATTGGTGCTCTTGCGCAAAAGTGAATGAATAAAATCTCTGGATGGAAAATAAAGAAAGAAAGGAAGAAAGAAAGGGGAGGAAGATCATGACTGAAAATTGATTATTACCTGCTGCTGCTGCTGCTGGTTGTTGTTATCATTCCAGCTCGAGGAATCCAGGAAGGCAGGGGGGAAGATCATGGTGGTCGGTAGCGATGCTGCTGCTTGCTGTGCTGAGCTGAGGTCTGGAGAAGAGAATTAAAGTGCTAGGGTTTGGCAAGCCCTTGTTTTTTTTTTCTCCCTTGCTGCTTGCTTTCCCTTCTTCTGCAGCTAGCTAGCTACCTTGTATTTTGTTTGTGGTGTATGTGACCAAAGTTGTGATAGGGGCCGGGTTGGAGAGATAGTGAGGGAAACAGAAGAGAAGAAAGCTAACTAAGACTAATAAAAGGTGAGGGAGAGAGAGAGGATCAGTGAGAGTGAGGTGGAAGGGATAGATGAGGTAGCAATTAAGCAGGGGAAAAAGGACAGAGAAAAAAAAGGTGAACATGTCATGTACCACCATCCTTCCATGTAGCCATCCTTATTTTTTGTGATCTTCTGGCTTTCTTCTTAGCCGTGCTAAGCTGCTGCTGCTCTCACTCTCAATCTCTCTCTCTCTCTCTCTCTCTCTCTCTCTCTCTCTCTCTGCTCTTCTCAGAAAGAGGGACACCACCGTGCAAGTGCTGACAGCTACCCGTAGAGATCCAACTCCAAGTGGACGGATGGATTGATGGATGGCCGGTGATGACTTATGAGCTTGTAGAGATCTAGGAATATGCCCACATCATTGTCAATAAATTTAAACTGAATTTAATTTTAAATATTATTAATTATATAGATATATACAATCATGTATTAACCGACAACAGAGTATACGTATGCAAATAACTTAATATATATGTTCATGCCCTTTTATATAAGTCCATCGACAAAATGTCCAGGGGAGGGAGCACATGCAGAGCACGTACGCTAACACCATCGCCATTAATTTCTTATATTTTCAAGGAGTAGAGATATCTACCGCCCTAGTGTTGAAATGCTTTAAACTGTTTAAGAAAAAGTACACAATTAGACATAAAGTTTTTTTTTAAAAGTTAAGTAGTCTCTAGTGCAGTACATTATCCTCAAAAATTTTACAAATTAAATGCGATGCATATCTAATAGGATAATTTAACAAGAAACACGCCAAATTTTAAATAGTAAAAAAGACAAAATCATAGCTCGATGTTTATATATCTATTTTTTTCTTTATTTTCATTGTTCCTTGAAATCTTTTAGATTTTTTTATAACCATGCATTTTTGATAGTTTGGAGCAGGACTGCGGGAGAACACCGGAGGACTACATCTTACTCCCTCCGTTCTGTTTTGATCGGCACATAAGCTGTTTGCACCAAGACCAAGGAGAGAAAATCGATCCATAATCCATTAATTTGCACATCGATGAAACCACATAGTCGCTTCGAATGATGGATCAATCGCCATGCAAATGAACACGTAACAATCGCCATGCACATGCACAGGTTACACAATTGCATGCATTAATTCCACACCGCTGAAGCCGCGTAACTCCATCGGAGTATGCAAATGAACACACTTATGCGCTGATCATTGCTGAATTCTTCGGTTTTTATTATGCGTTGATCAAAACTGAATGGAGGGAGTAATTTGTTTTGTCTTATAAGAGTATGACATATCATGTTCAAACTTCCTCTGTCATTATTGCCATTTAATTGACAACACAAATCTCAAATCAACTAGATATTACCTCGCAAGCAAATACATATGGATATATGGTTAATCACAACATATAACTATATAAGTCATAAAAGAAAATATAGTAACATGTATAACCCCCTTCTTCACGTCCTCTCTATATTATCACCTTTTCTCTCTCCCCCTTTCTTTCCCTCTCAATAAAAGAAAAAAACGAAAATTTCCCAATTCTCTTCAAGTTCTACAGATTGTCCAAGAGACATGGCACATGCAACTACCAACTGCAGAGCCTCAATCCCATGTTGGGCTAGCTATAGCTACCATGTCTAACCCCACACATCCAATATTTTTTAAAATTAATAATTATGCACTAATATCTTGTTTTATATGTTCGTTAGTTATCAATTGCTACCTCTCAATCAAACGAAGCCTTATGCCTTAATCTAATTAACTACTCCCTTCGTTATACGTTGCTTCTTTTTCTTAGTTAAATTTGTTTAAGTTTAAGCAAGTTTATAAAAAATATAGCATATATTTTAGGATCGCCAGGTGCATAGTTATTAATGGTGTACGTAGGGCTTGCAGATGGCTTCATCTGCAAGGATATGTACTTAGTGTGGCATTCCATCTCCTCCTTAATGAGAAAAGTACGTTGATAACAAATTGATCCGTCTGATTGTCGCTAATTGCTTGTAAGGTATATATAACGAGGTAAATTATTTTAAGCTTAATTTGCACAGGAGTGTTTAATTTAATTATGTTAGAACAGTAGCGATTGCGTTAAATACGTTTATATATATACGTACAGTTCCAAGAATAGTTCCAACAATAAATCAATTATTTGTTTAATTAAAATTTTGAACGTGCCCTATAAGGACGTACGTACAACGCAACTTGAGCAGTCCTCACCAGCAATCAACTGCACGTAGTAAGAAACTACTGTATAAAAAGGGCCAGGTTTTGGACAAACTTGCTGTCCTTTTTACGTTACTGGTAGGATATGCCAATCATTCGTTAACTCACGTGCCGTTAATAATTTGGACCATTTGCTTTGAGATTCAGCGGTACAATTAATTGCATAATTAAATATGGTTTCCATAAGTTTTCCCTTTTGAGCCGTGGTACCTTAATTGTACATCTAGATTTTAGTGAAAGTTAGATAATATCTCATGTGTTGCTGTGGGAATTTGTATGAAGCAATAAATATTTTGATGAAATACCTACAATACAGTTATGAAACAATAGGAGCGGTCGTCCTATCGGGTCAACTTGAGGATGACGTGGACTTACGCATGTGCTCCTTTACAGGAGTAATTAATTGCAATTATTGGGTTGTAAATGTATATAGAAATATATAAATAGAGGATTAGCCCATATTTCCCACGCAATTTCATTGAGTTAGATTAAATCTTATTTAAAAGTAGAATTTATATTTTTATGTATATGTCTTGTTTACAATATATATAGTTGCATATATTTTGTATGTGATTGTCTAGTAGATTCAATTACCTAAAAATATCATAAATTCTAGTCACTTTTGATAACCTAAATTGAGTCAAGATTTATTCACAACCTTATCTCCTCCCCCTTTCTCTCTCTGTCCACCTACGACGCTAGCCAAATCGAGTAGCTTGAGGCATCGAGCTCTACCACAACTCTCTCCCCGTGTGGCCCTCTTCTACCGCCCTTCTCATAACATCCTTCCCGATCCTAACTTCTTCTCTCCACCACTCGTTGCCCCTCACCTTTCCTCCCTATGCCCAAGCGGCATCGAGATGCCCCCTGCCAGGTGTGCTACCTACCCCAAAACCCATTGCTCTTCTCTAGCCTCATAGTTTCGGTGGAGCCATCATCACCCTCCCGTGTCTACCATCAGTTCACTGCCTATTGCACGTATGTTGTCTCCCTAGCCATCCTTCTAAAGCCACCACATTCCCTTACCTTTCACCACCTCCCAACACCAAAACCCTAACCTATAGATCCTTTGTTAGAGTTTCGATGTTGTTGTCATCGCTAGAAAGCCGCCACCATTGCCGCTATTGTTGGTGAGTCATTTGCCATGAATCCCGTTTCTCCCTCCTAGAGGTTGAAGATGACCTCTTTGCCGTTGGCAAGTAACAGGTGACTGAGATTTTTGGGTTAGTCTCAGTCACCTAGAAGCTAGAGATCCATATTTTATATTTAATTAGTAGTATTTCTATATACTATATACAATACGAACCAGCCAGGTATCTATTTTTAATGACGTGATAATCTCTAGGCCCTCTACTGTCTTCTTTTAATTTAGCCTTCCCTTAACAACATACCACTAATATATAACTAGCTTGGCAGAAAAGGAGCCATTATATATCATTCGGCCGTGTTCTTTAGAATAATCTCCTGTCACTATGTGGTGAGCATTGTGCACTACATATCGATCGATCGATCGTTGTAAAGAGATGATTACGATGATTGCTTGAAGAACAAAGAAAGCCATGCATTGTGCACTACATGCTTCCTTCTGGTCCCCAGTGTTTGTGAAAAAGGAAAAAGCCAAGGTTGATCGTCTCTCTCGCCTCCCTCTATTATTATTATCAGCGATCGATCTGCACATACAAACTGTAGCCATCGATCGATATATTGATCTGTCGCTTCTTTCTTATATGTTGCCAATTTGCAATCCTGTAGCAGCTAAACTACCATCGAACTAACTTGTGCAATTCAGCCTTGTTGCTCACTGCAAAAAGCAATTATCACACAGAAGAAAATAACCGTACCATAAATTATTGTTATTATTATTTTCTTTTCTAGATCAACAAAGATATGTTAACAATGAATTGGACTAAGAACTCCCAGTCCTCTGAATCTGAATTGAATTATAGTGGGTTGCAGATATATAGAGTTGGTCCCGGCCCATTTGAGTATAGTACGTACTAATTAATTGTGTCATGGGCCCATGCATCACCCAACTGGGCTGGCTCGATCGATCGGCCCACAAGGCAGAGTATCTGACAAGCTGGCCCCACCAATGACTCTGTCGGTAGTGATCCATCCATCACCATGGTAATCGATCAGCCAGGGAGTGAGGTAATTAATTGATCCATCCATCACCATGGCAATGCAAGTGAAATTAAGATGCATGTATGCATGGTTAATTCTAATTTACTCTATGAATTGAATGGAAATATATATATATATATATATCCCCACACACACCTGCCGACATATATTAAAAAACCAACGACAAATCGTACATATGATAATGTTGATTCCCTGATCGGTAGGATATATATGTGCACGCACATATGTTTGCAATTATTGGAGTATAGTTATATTGCTTGCTTGTGTAAGTCTACAGCTGCACACGTGAGAATGTCGTTGAAAACTTGCAGGTTCTATGTCACTCACAGCCGTCCGACCAGGGCAATATTGCGATCTGATCCAAAAAATCAATCACAAACTACCCGTACTCACAGCACAACAAAGATGCACTTACATGATCATTTTTCATTATGGAAAAAAAATCCTGATAACAAATCATGGACAATTTCAGCTCAAAATACATCTCACAAAAAGATTAAAAAAAAGACGAACTCGTGCATTAACGGTTTCTTTTTTAAAAAAAACGCTGCTTCATATGCATGCATAAATATATATTTTTAATATTAGTTTATACAACGTGTTTTGAGTTTAAATTTTTTATGATTAAACAAGATGCAATGAGCCCATGACACACATGCATATATATTAGATTTTTTTTGCACAACAAAAGATGACAATATATGATCGATAGCATTTTGGTATACGTGCATTGGGATCCAGTACTGGATCACCGATCGATTTTTTGAAGAGCGATAGAATTGTTCTCAAGCTCTATTCTATCCAAGTTTAGAGGTGTTTTTACTGTACACCATTAGCGTTAACCGAGCTTCACGATTAACACTACGATATTTTTAGTGCTAATTATGAAGTTGCAGTACCTCATACTATACACACTGGAAAATTAATGCTCATAATTCGACAATGTTGATGTTTCGGAGAGCACATGCATGGTACAATTCGAGACATACCGTCCTCCAACTAATCCCTGTTGAAAGAAACCCTTAAAATTAAATGACACCATTCTAAACGACAAACAAGTTGCTTTCTTACTAGCTATAAAAGTAATATCATTAGTTTTCTTATACCCTACAGAAAACTATTTATTAGACTTGGTGGAAGCAATCTTATTAGATATTAAACGTTTTACGTAACACTCACGTACTTTCACATATTGAGAAAGGACAAGCTGGAGGCTCTCTAGTCCACATCTCATATGGCACGTTTCTAGAATTGCTTAAATTTTTTAGAAGCTTATGATTCAGTCATTATGCAGCAAGGGAGCGAAAAGACTTTAATTGAAAAAGAGAGTGAGGGGAAAATATTCTTAATTGTATTCAATGCGATTTCAATTTCACAATTTAAATTTTCATAATGTAATTTAAATTTGGAATGTTGAGTCTTGTGATGAAAAATAAGTCAATATCTATATTGGCTTAGAGAAAAAAACCCAAGAAGTTGAAGTCTCTAAGAGTAAGGTTTTTTACACATTTAATTGTTTATTTGAATCTTATAAGAGGTTTTAGATTTTGGGATAGGCATTCATAATTTGTGATAGGTTCAAAAATCTTACACCAAGTGATGCTCATTATTCACAGGAGTCTATCTAAATATCTAGCTTGCTTATAGATATATCTTCTAGGTTGACCATCGATTATTATCTTGATCTAAATTTTAAATAGCTAAGATTTTGATAACTAGGTCAAATTTTTTTTAGGTATTTTAGGGACAAAGTAAATCGCTTTATATTCACCATACTCTATAGCACGTTTTGGTCTTCAATTAGTATCAAAGACTGGTTAATTTTATTGTAACCTATCCATGGCAATGAACCACACTATTGAGAGACACTCCACAAAACCATCTATTTTTGATAAAGGAAATTTTGTTTATTGAAAAGCTCGAATTGAAGCGTACTTCTATTCGTTATGGTAGAAAGTATGGAAAAAGGTGACAACACCTTACACTATACCTAATGATATGGCTATCACTGATGCAAATATCGAGGAGATAAATGCTAACTTCAATGCACAAAATGTATTGATTATTGAATTGGAACAGAGTGAGTTTAACCGTGTACAACACCTAATATCCACCCATGAGATTTTGACAAACTTATACAACTTTCATGAATGTTCTAATGAAATCAAATTGGTTTACCCAAACCAATTCTAGAATGAATATTAGATGTTTGAGATATATATTGGAGAGTCCATTAATGATTATTTCAAGTGTTTTGATAAGATTGTTTTCAATTTAAGATCGGTTGACAAGATTCTCACAAACAATGAGAAAATCTGTCATCTCTTGAATTGTCTTGATTATGGTGTTTAAAAAATAAAAGCTATATTTATTATAGAGAGTGCGCATTTAAGTGACCTTACTATGGATAAACTTTATTCAAAGCTAGGAAGAAAGATAGGACTAGTCACTTAATCACTTGTTTTAAGTGCGGAGAGCCTAACCACATTCGAACAAACTGCCCAAAACTGAAGAAGCATGACAAGACTCTCAAGTGGTCCGAGGGTCAATGGTGTAAGAGACAGAAGAAGTTGATGAAGAAGACGATCCACAAGGTACTAACGTCACTTGATGAGATCCAGCTAAGCGACATCGACATTAATGATGATAATCAAGAGAAAAGGATAAGGACTTCTCAGTTCTGTGTTGCTCGCTAACAACAACGATTTCATCGACATGTGTCTCATGGCACTCGAGAATAAGGATGAGTCAAAGGTATGTCCTAATGATACCCTCTTCTTAGTTAGATCTTTATGTGATAGTTTTTATTCTGATGATGGTTCAAATAATGATGATCTTAGTAGAGAAAGGGGGACTAATCTAATTTCACAATTAGCAAAAAGTATAGGTCTTCTATGCTTAAAATTGAGAAACTAAAATCTGATAATGAAGTAATGGTGCTAGAAATTGCTAGCCTTCGTTCCATGATCCTTGAGGAGTATACTTGTCTTTCATGTGTTTCATATCTATCTGAAATTAATCTCCTCAAGGGTAGAATTGATTTATGTATTTTACAAGCTAGGAACCCTACTAGTGCTAGCGCTTCTTGCTATGAAATAAAACTAAATCTTGACATAATTGAGCTTGAAAAAGAGCGAAAAGAAAAGTTTGATCACATCAATAGTCTTTATAAACATGATAGGATAAAATATTGTGAAAATTATCTAGACTTACAAGTGAACTTGATGAGGTAAAGCAACATGGTATGCTTAAAATTAAGAGCAATTTGCTTAAAATGTATGCTTCTAAAGCACCTATTCAATATATTTGTTGTGCTTTCTTAGAATCTAAACTAAACGATGCTAAAGTTGATATTGCTTTAGCTAAAACTGTTGATTCTTATGCTTCTTGTATGTCTTTTAGGTTAGATCTTGTTATCATAAAGAGGGAGTGTGCCTTAAGTGAGGAATCCTGAGCTACCCTAGCCTAAGGGAACACCTGTCTGCAGTAGTCTTTAGAGAGGTTTACGAAAACAAGAAAAAGTTTAATATGATCCTTGATCAATTCAGAGTGTGAAAAACAACCAAGGTATAGGTTATAATTTTGATAAAACCTAAAGATAGATAACCATGAGATAATAGGGGCCACAGATGGTATCATAGAACTAACTCAAAAACCTATAGTCTTCATATTAGCTGATTTCATAGGAGATACTAGCTTTAGTTTACCCAAATAGTAGAACCTATCTTGGTACCTATGTCTAGCAAGTCTAAGCCTAAAAAGGCTATAGAAAAAACTAAGCCTATTGAAATAACCTAAGCCTATTGAAACAACTAAACTTGTAGAGAAACCCAAACATGTTGAAACAACCAAGTCTGTAGAAAACATCCAAGCCTGTTGATATAACCAAGTCTATAGAGAAACCCAAGCCTGTTGGAAGAACTAAGTTTGAGTGCACATCTTGTAAAAAGGTTGGCCACTTGGTAGAATTCTAATTTAGAAAAGTCAGGAATGCGTCAAGAATGCCTTAGGTTCTTAAGAGCCATTCATAGTACACCTATAAGAATTCCTAAGAGGTTTGAATGTGCTTGTCATTGTTATTCAAGTGATATATCTCACTTTGCTCACTGAGATGTGCACACTCAATATGACTTGGTAGGGTTAAGACAAAACAGTCAGGGTCAATATGCTCATTGTTTTGTTGGTAACTCTACAACTAATTTTACTCATCATATGACTTAGTACTAGATATCTAAGTCTTTTCTCACTAACCTCAGTACTAAGTCATCGAGATTTGTTGCGTATTGTATATAAGACTTTCTAGTATAAAGAAATGAACCATGGCTGATGGACTCAGATTGCTCATGCCACATAACAGGTGAAGCCAAATGGTTTATCTCTCTCACTCATGCATCTGGTGATGAGACTATCTCTTTTGGGGATGAAATTAGTGGACGTGTGATGGGCAAATAGACTATCAAGGTTAATAATAAGTTCATGCTGAAGAATGTGGCATTAGTAAGCAAGCTTAAGTATAACCCACTCTTAGTGTCACGGTTGCGTGATGAGGATCTCAAGGTATGTTTCAAGAAAAATCAATATCAAGTTCTTGATGCTTTTAAGTCTCTTGTTTTCAACATCTCTAGAGTTGGTCTTGTTTTCTTTGCAAACTTTGATGATTTTTCTGGACTCTCTTATTGTCTTATTGCTTCTGAAAATCAAGATATGCTCTTTTGGCATTGACATCTTGGTTATATTAGCTTCGAGTATTTATCTTGGGTCAGTGGTTTGGATTTGATATTGGGATTGACAAAGCTAAAAGTTGTTAAAGATTTTGTTTGTTCACGTTGTCGCCATGGCAAGATGATGATTTCTTCTCATAAGCCTATCACCTTGGTTATGATGAATTGTCCAAGACAATTGCTTCACATAGACATGGTTTGTTCTATAAGAGTACAATCAGTTGGTGGCAAATAGTATGCTTTAGTAATTATTGATGATTTCTCTCATTTCTCTTAGTTCTAGTTTCTTGAGTCAAAGGAGGAAACTTTTAGATTCTTTCGTGATCTAACTCATTGTCTGGCTTTGGAGTTTCCAAGATCTCTTCGAATAATTCATAGTGACAATGGGTTTCAATTCAAAAACTCTGCTTTTGAAACTTATTATGCTTCTTCTAGAATTGAACATATGTTTTTCTCGCCATATGTTCCACAATAGAATGGTGTGGTTGAAAAAAAGAACTGAACTCTTCTGGAGATGGCACGAACCATGCTTAATGAGTATACCACTCCAAGGAGATTTTGGACTAAGGCTATTTATGCTACTTCTTTTCTTTTGACTTGACTTTTTTTAGAACTATCTTGCACAAGACACCTTATGAACTTAGATTTGTTCAGTGACCAAGTGTTTCACACTTCAAGGTTTTAGTTGTAAGTTTTTTGTTCTCAAACCTGAAAACTTGGACAAATTTAATCATTATTCTTCCGTTGCTATCTTTCTAGGCTATGCTTCTCATTCTCGTGCCTATCGAGTATATGTTCTTAAAACTAACAAGATTATGGATACCTCTAAAGTTGCTTTCGTTGAGGCTAGCCCAGATGCTTGACCAGAAATTTTAGGATATCTAGATATAACTGAGAGCATATTTATGGAGAAGGACTCTGATAAGAACAATATTGATTCTGTCCTTCCACCTCTAGCTGCTACACCACCCTTGCTAGAATGTGGATTCCCTACTATAACAGCATCACCTTCAGAAGAAGTTTTAGCTACTTCATCTTCATCAGTTGTACCTGAGGAGATTGATGGAGACACTTTAGGATTGATGGCTCCTTGACACATCTAGAACCAACATCTGCCTCATAAGATGATCAGAGGCTTGGGTGAAAGGGTAACTTGAAATTGGTCTTATGATCTTGCCTATTATGCATTTCTTGCTTCTTTTGAGCCAAAAAAAGTTTGTCATGTGTTATCTTATGAGAGCTAGATCAACACTATGCATGAGGAGGTTGAAAATTTTAATAGAAACAAAGTTTGAACCTTGGTTGAGCCTCCCTAATGTTAAAATGTTATAGGAACCAAGTGAGTTTTTAAAAACAAACAGATGGAGGATGGATCTATAGGTAGAAACAAAGCCAAGCTGATTGATTGAGATTTCACCCAAGTTGAAGGCTTGGATTATAAAGAAACTTTTGCTCTAGTTGCTAAATTAGAAGCTATTAGAATCCTTACTGCTTTCAAAAATTTCAAACTCTTTCAAATGGATGTAAAAAGTGCCTTTTAAAATGGTGTTATAGAAGAAGAGATTTATGTCAGATAACTCCTTAATTTTTAAAATTGTATGTTTCAAAATTATATTTTCAAACTTGAAATGGCATTGTATGGTTTGAAACAAACTCCTTGTGCCTATATGTAAGGTTGAAAACCATTTTGATTCAAAGTGGTTTTGAAATGGAAAAGGTGGACAAAACTCTTTTCATCCTCAGATATGGTATTGATTTTCTTCTAGTTTAGATTTATGTTGACGACATTATTTTTGGATGCTTCTCTCATACTTGCATGGCCAAGTTTTTAGAGATAATGAGCAGAGATTTTGAGATAAGCATGATGGGATAATTGACCTTCTTCCTTGATCATCAAATTAAGTAAACCAAGGAAGACATATTTATCCATCAGACAAAGTACTCTAAAGATTTTCTGACCAAGTTCGACATAAACGGCTGCAAGCCGATTACCACTCCCATCGCTACTACCTCAACACTAGGTCTTGATGAGGATGATGAGGCAGTTGGCCAACATGAGTATCGGAGCATGATCAATTCCCTCCTCTACCTGATTGTGTCAAGGCTAGACATCCACTTCTTCGTGTGCCAATGCACAAGGTTTCAGTCATCTCCGACGAACTCTCATCATTAAGTAGTCAATCACATTCTTCGCTACATCAAGTATATCCTTGAATACGGTATTTGATACTTGTAACACCCTAGTTTTAGCTTAGCCGTTAAAAGCTATTTTAATAAAAAATCATAGTTTTTTTTTTAAAAATGGTTCCTTGTGTTTACCTAAGTCCTAGTATTAAAAATCTCAATTAAATCCCTCCTCATGGCTCTAGAAATTTCCAATCCAAATTTTCCCTCCTAAGTAAATCTTGAGATTCGAATTTCGAGGCTCAAATTTTGAAATTCAAATACCTCCAAAATCTTATCCAAAACCTCTTTGGAACTCCCTCTCTCTTTCCTTTCCACAAAATCAAATATATTAACAAAATACACAAGTCCTGATCTTGAAGCCCTTTCCTTGATACTCATATTTTTTTGTGAGTTCAAATATCGAATTAGAACTCAAATATCCCTTCAAATCTTTTGAATACCCTTTTTATACCTTCTCTTTAAATCACCAAAATTCTATTGAGACCATATACAAAATTTGAATTCAATACCCCTCCAAATACTCTCAAAATCTTATTCTAAAATCCCTAGAAAGAAAAAGGAAAAACTTTTCTCTAGGCTACCATTTCTCCCTCGGCCCAACCCCTTTCTCCTTTTCCTCCCCCTTTTCTTCTTTTTGCTGGCCTATCTCCTTACTGCGTCGGCCTAGCACTTCCCTTCCTTTTCCCCCACCTTCCTATCAGCCCATGGCCCAGCCCCTTCTCCTACCCGCACACACCCGCTTGCACCACATCCGTACGCACACTTGCTGCCTACCGCTCCACCCAGGCCCACTTGTCAGACACTCTGCGCACTCATCCTCCTCTCCGTATCACGCTTGCACACTCGTCAGGTGTTTAGCAAAATGCCTATCTAGTGTGCCGCAACCCCGTTCCCGTGCACCTCACACCCCTACCGCGTCCCATCGTTCTGCGCCACACTCATCGCCGTGAATCTCACTGGTTGTCCCCTTCAGTGTATGGTCACATCCATCATCACGTCATCATCTAGTTTCCTATGCCGCACCATGCTAAGCGTGGCCCTACCGTTGCAAATCGCTTCATCAAGCCTTTCGTGCCACGTCGTACCAAGCTCAACCCCCACCTCCAAGAATCCCGTTGACTCCCACTTTTTATCCACCTTGTCACGTTGTGCCTATTCAAGCCATCATGTTACCATGTCATGGCGCTCTTGTCCCATCCGTGTTCGCACCTGGCCACCTATAAAAGGCATCAGTGACCTCTTCCACCTGAGCCTTTCCCCTCTCCCCTTTTCCAAGACCAAGCCACAGCCACCATCGAGCCCCTCATGTCCATCTGACCCTGTTTCACCCATCCCAAAGGCCTAATCGCCCTCGAGCTAGTTTTCCCCAAACTCAGTCACCGTTGTCCACCACTATCGCTAGCTTCAAAGATCATCGCCATCGAAAGTATAACCCTATCCTTCCTTCTTTCTTCTTCCTCCCATCATGATGTGCCCAATCGTCTCCATCTCAAGCCTTTCCGACACCCAAATCATACCGGTGAGAGATGCCGCCAGTTCTCTCCATCTCCGATCCATCTCCTCCTAATACAAATCATTCATCAAACTCACCGCGCCTCACTTGTTCTTTTGTTGTGCATCATGTTTCCTTCCTCATCGTTGTTCACTGGATCGACCTCAGCAGCCATCGGCTGTCGATCCACACTAGGGTCAACCGACCCCAGTTGATGCCGATGTGGTAAGGCCACGTGGTTGCCATGTCCCTGACATGAGGGTCCTCCTTGCCACCTAGGCCCTGCCATCCTAGGCCAGACCATTGGCCAATGGGTCGACCCATGTGGCCTTTTGATCCCTCTCTCTCCTTGGCTCGTCAAACCTCAAGGCCCAACATAGCCTTGGCCTCCACGATAACCTAACAAGCCTTGGGCAATATATCATTTAACCAATTAAAAAAATAAGTCTATTTTACCTCCCTCAGCTCAAATCCAAAACCATTTATTCTTTTAACACATTTCTAGTGTCCCAAAAATAATTTAAATTTTAAAAGTTCATATCTTTTTTAATTGTAACTCCGTTTGAGACTACTCAACTCTCAAAATGTTTCAAAGATTGAGATCTATACTGTGGTGCTATTAGTTAGCTAAAATAAGTTCTAATTTTGTACTATTTTATTTGTCTTACTTTTGCAACACATAGTAGCCAACACCTAGGATAAACCAATCGAGGAATACAAAGAAGTCCAGGAAATAGAGCAAGACAAGTTACTCTTGATTATATTGCTTCTAATTTATAAAATATGGTTTTTTTACAAAGTTGCTTGCTTAGCACATAATTAAATTAATCATCCTCGGTTTGTGCGCAACCGACGAAACAACATATTAGTTGCATTACTTTCTATAGGTTATTGAATCATATCCTTGTAACTCCACCATAATGTTGGTTAGAAATTCTCTCTCCTTGAGCGGGAATATAGTTGCCCCATCTTACACTGTATTTTGTCGTTGTGAAAAAAAAATTAGGTTGTGAAACCTTAATGAAAACCGGATTTGAAAAGTTGGTGGGTTTGGTAAAGAGAAAAGATTTGTGAAAACTCACGATGCAGAATCTTGCATGTGTGGCTTGGTTTGATAATCGCATGTAAGGACCAATTTCTTAGGGAATTACATCCGAGCATCTCACCGAATGACCATAAAAGTATTTATGGAATACTCCTGGCTAAGTAACTATTTATCACATAAAAATCTTGTATGTCAATAGTTGTGAAACATTAGGGATGAGGAGACGGGATTGTAGATCTTTACTACCTAGGATGAGTGTTATTCTCTCATTTTTTAAGGCGATTGGTTAGGAATAAGAGACATCCCTAGCATATTCTGAGTAGATAAAGGTATGAGACTTGCCTAATACTCAGTTTGAGATATTCGATCTAACTATGTAATAGAGGATATTCATGGGTTAGCTTTAAAAAGGTCTTGCCATAAACTTTCGGTGCCAACGAGTATCCAGTGTCAGTTTTATTTTGTGTGGGTAAAGCATACTAACTCTACAGATCTTAAACTATTCAAATAGACATGACCATGATTAAGGATGAATATAAGGTGATTCTCCTAGCATATATTTGTTTGCTAGTGTTTTATAAAAAATGTTTGTGGGGATGGGAATCGTTACTAAAGTCAGTCTTAGTAACTGATGAATGACCTTAGTGATCGAGAATGGGTCTGTGTGACCCAGGATACTGCAATGGCAGTATAGAGTAGTCTTCCTAAGAGGAAGTGAAAGCTAAAGCTCTAGTGGTTCCGAGAAAGAGCTGATGAAAAGAAAGATATTGGTTTAGCTCTAGGTAGAGCGAGCTAAAGGTTATATGTATGCCTTAAGGAATAATGTTCGTTGAAAAGATTAAAAATAAAAAGAAACTATTAATAAAAGTAAAACTTGTTATCATATTTGTATTGTTGCAGAGTAACTCACATCGAATCAAGATGGTAAGTCTCTTTCCCGAATGAATGGTGAAACTCATACTTAGAGATTGTGAAACATTTTCAAACAAAAATTTATGAAATAAATCTAGCATTCTTTTGCAACTTACATACTTATGTTTCCCGTGACTTGCGAGTACAAAAATAATCACCCCCTTTATTTTATTATTTTTCTTTCTTCTTCCTTAAGTTTGAGTGGAATATACCAAAGAGTTTGGTTTCATCCCTAAATCCAAGCCACTACCTGTGGATTGGTGTGCTAGCCATACTAAGTTTCGTTGTCATAGTATTTTTGTAGTTGTTGCTAAGGGTCTACCTAACATGGTAACAAGATATAATGTATTCGTTTAGTTTTTTACAATGATTATTGTTTTATTACCGTGGGTGTTAGCTTCAAATCCAGGGACTGGCACTGACACGCGCGGTCCGGCTAAGGATGGTTCACCGTCCTCGGCAGCATGTATTATCTAGCATTGGTTTTTCGGTGGTATCAAATCGGGGTGTGACAGTACTACTGCTCTTCCACTCTTTTGATTCGTGCTTTTTTCGATGTTGATTTTGTAGGGTATAAGATTGATCACAAGAGTACTTTTGTCACTTGTCATTTCTTGAGTACTTCTCTTGTTTTCTTACAAACAGTCCTTTGTTGCTTAATTAATAGCTAAGGCTGAGTATGTTACCGTAGCAAACTCTTGTAGCTAGGTTCTTTGGATGGTTTCTATTTTAAAAGATTATGGCATGTTATTTTCTTGTGCTCCTCTATTTTGCGACAATACTAGTGCCATTAACATCGCAAAGAATCCGGTTCAACATTCAAGAACTAGGCACATTGAAATTCGATGTCACTTTCTTCGAGACAACATTGAGAAGAAAAATATTGTGCTAGAGTTTGTTGAATCAGATAGTCAAATCATAGATATTTTAATAAAACCTCTTGATCATGTTCATTTTAAAATATTGGGAGTGAGTTAGAGGCCATTCACCCATATAGCTTGCGTTGAGGGAGTTTTTTTTTGCATTTGTACCATAGTGTATCATAGATTTTTTTTCTACATTATAATATACTTTACAATAAATTAAGGGCTTTATTTGTTATCTCTTATTTATCTTTATATCAGGAAAATATTACTTTTGTCTTTGCTTAATATAATATCTAGCTTACATACTTTTGAGTAGGTTATATGATCTTTTCATGTTTTTAATCATGCTAAAACTTGCTTAAATTATAGTCAATTTAAACTTATTCAATGTACAAGTGTTTGATCTAGTAGCTAGCTCTTTTTAGAGTATCTTTATTAAATGTATGTTATGTTTATTCTTTCTTTGCAACAACTATGGTATATGCGTTTGAAATACTCATACTTTCATATTCAAGGTTTATATCAATCATACTACTTTTACTTTTATAAATATATTTCAATCAATAGTATAGTGTTTATTTTAAAATCAATTTTATCATTCCAATTCAACCATTTAAATTTTTTATCACAATTTAAATTTTAAGTATTTTTTTTCTTGCTTGTGGTATGAGTTCTCTTCTTACTTTTAATCTTTTTTTTCTTGATCTGCCTTATGATGAAAAAGAAGTCAACAGAGAAAAATTCAAGAAGTTGAAGTGTAAGTTCTTTTACATCTTTAGTAATTTATTTAAATCTATAGGATTTAAAAATTCTCAATAAGTATCTTATTATTAACAAGAGTCTACTGAAAATTTGTTGACTATTGCTTATTATCTTAGCTTTTCAGTAGCTACGATTTTAATAATTTGATAAATTTTTACAGACATTTTAAATGCAAAGTAAATCATTCTATATTCATTGTGTGTATAACGTGTTCTGATCATAAAGCTTACACTTGCTGATTCAGGCGGCGGGGTAGCTTCAGGAGGAGCAAGTGCTCTTCTGAGGTGGAAGCTGCGGCGGCCGCAGAGCGTGTCTTGTTCTGCCGCTTTCCGAAGCTACCCATACCCTTCCCCTGCGAGCCACGAGAAGCGTGATATGAACAGAGGAATTTTTACTAAGAGGTATTATGGCAAATCAGCATTAACTAATGAGCCTAGCTTTGCGACAAAAAATGTCACTTTCACTAGAAATATAAATTGTTTATGTTAGAGAGGTCATATACTCCTTCCTTCCCTTCAATTATTAAATGGCAAATGAGTATGCTTCCTTAAGCAAAATGGCATTTGCATAGCTAGGGTTAATGCAAAGCATCAGAGAAAACAGATAACATAAAATTTGTATCATGAACAAAGTGCTTTTATAACACAGAACTGTGGCATGTAAACTCCAGTTTTAGAGTTCAAAGCTAAAATGGACCTTTAAAAGCACCACAAAAGAATATCAAACTAACAATATATATCCCATTTGATTGTTTTTCCCCAAAGGAATTTTTTGTGTGAATAAGTAACCCATTTTTATAGGATGCTTACATGAAATATCCAAGAAGCATCTTGGTTTACATGTCTCCCCAACCCTGGAAATAGAAGCCATTTTAATCACAGGATTGAAAATTCCGCTTGCTCTTTCACTTGAAACAGAATCCATGTCCCTGCAAAGTGCAGAATCAGAACGCCAATGATTGATATGTGCGTTCATGCTCAAAGGAAAAGTTCAGAGTTCAGTTGACCGCATGAATAAATGTTCTGTATTTTAGAAGTAGAAACACGGGGAGAAAACCTTCTTATGAAGATATTTACACACTGTTCTCTTTTCGTATCTCATCATATTATACACAGAAAATTCTTCAGAAGGAAAACCTGCTTCTCCTAGCTGCATCACTATCCCAGAACAAAGCTCTTGTAGAAGATGTATAGCAATTTTTATTACTGATATATACTGTGCACTACTGAAAGTTGATTCAAAGCATGTCGCAAGGAATTCTGCAATTCTCACCCTCTCTATTCTGCACATATGTAATAATAGGTAGTCCAAATTCCAATCAATGAAAATTACCAAGGATGCAAAAATATGTAGAACCTTCAGTTTAATCTACAATTGAGCTAAGTAGCGATATATTAAATAGTTCAAATACACAGCAAGCAACATACCTCATTTAATTGATGGCCCTTTGTATAGGTGCCTGATCTAGACAGCTAGAAACATTGGAGAAAGAGAGGAGAGACGGCGATGGGGACAGGAGAGAGGTGTCGGTGGAGGACATGGGGGGAGGATGGTGACAAGAGACAACGGCAGGAGACGGTGTGGAGAGGATGGGTTGGAGGCGCCGGAGAGAGGAGATGCACAAAGTATGAGGGAGTGGTGGCATGAGAGAGGGTGGCCACCGACGCTAGCGTCAACACTGACATGACATGTGGATGGCTGGCGGCGGAGCCTGTGCGCGTCGCATGTATGAGGGTGGAGGAAAACAGAAAAAAGGGACGGTTTGGGGGTGAGGGTGAGCTGCTTGCTTAGCCCCACGGCTTTCTAGTCCTAGCCATCTAGCCTGCTCCTCATTGCCAAGCTTGCTCGTCACCATGTACTCCTACTCCTTGCCCTCTTGGTCTTGCTCATCGCCATCGTGACCTTCTGCTCGCTGCCGTCTAGCTAGCCCACTGCCATCACCTGCTCTCGGCTAGGTCACCGCCTAGCCTAGGGTTCATGTGACGAGGAGGGCCAGCAGCATGGAGCAAGAAAGGCAGGAGCGATGGCACAGAGGAGGGCAGCCACCCCACGACGCCTTAGGTAGGCATGGACAATGGCGGTAGGGGGTGGCGGGAAGGAAAGGCGATGATGGAAGGCGTGGAAGGAGGATGGCGGCAGGAGATAGTGGTGGGAGGTGAGGTTTAGGACAGGGTTGAGGGAGGCTACGCCGGAGAGAGAAGAGGTGCATAAAGAAGGAGAGAGTGGCGGCGTGGAAAAGAACGACCAATGGCGCTAACGCCAGCGTCGACGCGAGGCGTGGGTGGTCGGAGGCGGCACCCACACGACGCAGCAGTGGGGAATGGCTGAGAGATGGTTTTGGTGGGAGTAGGTATATTTTTTTTGGAAAACCCCTATACTTTTTTATATTTACAGTGTTATCTTTAGAAGTGGAATTTTGTATTCTGTGTATTGTATTTATTTGAAAGATGAGGGCTTTTTAGAAAAAATACAACGAGCCTTCAGGTCGTGAAAGGACATGTTCGAGATTCTGTGTATAGATGAGGAGTTTTTGGCAAAATTTCCTGCCGCGTGTCACTTCCTTTAAGGAGAAAAAAATTCCAAAAAACGGAGTGTTTTGGGCTGTTATAAGCTGATGATGAGACGGATGTATAATAGATTTATTTTTTCTAAATACAGAACACATTTATATTTTGGTTTGATATAATGCGCTTAATTCGAACTTAACATAACATTTTTCACATGCAAACTTTAGATTTAAAAAACAAGGCTTACAAAACACAACTATCAAATTAATAGCATGTCTAAGTGAGACGGCCCACCGAATTATCTAGCACATGTTGAAGCGGGGAGCTACATGCTTCCATTTTACAATGTCCACCAGCTGATGTCATACACGTGTGGGCCTTGCTAAACAATTTAATCCCAAATGAAACTAATTTCTGGCCCATGTCGGCCGAGCCGCTCAAAAAAAAAAGGAAAAGAAAATCATTTTCACGAACTTAATATCGGGGGCGCGGTCGTCGAGGCCGACGAGCTCGTGCTGACGGTGACTGCTGCTTGTCTGCCTGAAGCTGCAGCTGCAGGCGACGGTGACTGCCACCATCTCACCGATGTTGAATTCACTCCAAGGATATACGGTTCAGAGAGTGTTGAAACCAGCATCTGCAGCATCTATGAGCTGCTCATCGAGGTTTCCTTTTCTTCACTGTAATAAAGAAATGCTGATAATATAAAGTTTTCTTTTAGATTAATTGAAGTCGTGCTAATGCACTCCATCAATGGCCCTAATAATGCAAAGTGTATATCCCTCTCCAAGGATGGTAGAAAACCTCATATAATTAAGCCACAGCAAAAAAAACAAACCTACTGATGCAAAGTGTGTTAAGGTTCACATTTGCAAATTTGCAGACCCCATGTAGACAGTAATGTCATCAAATTTGCCTTGCACTGAACCTCTCAGTTGGTGTCAATCTGTGACACTGACAGTAGTGAAATCTGTTAAAGACTCCTGAACTTTGAATAAAAATAGTTTGGGCCTACAGTGCAGGAACATTTAGAAGTAAGATAGAAGGCTAGCTTGTTCAACCAGCGGGGAATGAAAACAAGTAATGCTAGTCAGAAAGTTTCATTTGAATACAGACACTACTGCAGCTTCCAGTGGGCATGCTAAAGTTTCGTTTTCAGTTAGCTTGAGATGAAAAGCACCATTTGGCCTAGACAATCCTCTTGCTACAATAGAAGGCAACGTATCAACTCAGGTTGCTTACATACACGAGATATGCTGAAACTTCCGAGTGCCATCAAGCCTGAGAATTTTTTCTTTCTTTTTTTTTTTTTTTTTTGAGAAAGGGAGGGCGAGGCCTCCCAATTTCCATTAGAGAAATGACATAGGTCTCTACGACTGCAAAGCAGGAAAAAATAACATTCCAGGCCTAACCCAAACACTGATTGTTGGAGCACGCAGGCTCAGCACAACCAGACCAACAAACTGAAACTACTCTCCTTCTCCTCTGGTCACAGACTGAGAAAAGGAAGATGCCATCACACCTGAGATATTCAGACAAAATCAAGATGACGGAGATTGTGGTGGCTTTGTTGCATCATTGTCTTGCCGACGACCTTTACCCATAGCTTCTTCCTCCAAGTGCTCTTTTAGACCTTCTTTGTAGGACTCAACATAGTTCTTCAGTGCATCTGTGTAGTTTGAGGCGCGAGCCATGTACATCCGCTGTAATGCAGGCTTGGCTTTCTCTGCTCCACCCTTTAATGCACCAAGAAGGTCCTCAGCCATAGTAGGCTCGCTTCTTCCCTCCTCAGTCTTGATGTCAGGTTCCTCTTTGGCCTTCTTGTAGTCGTTCGGTCTGAGATCAGGGCCAATGTCTCTGACCCAAGAAGCCCCATACAGCCTGGTTGCCTCCTTCAGAATACACCACTTGTCTTTCCAGGTGAGCTTTGGCCGCTTCTTGATGTGTGGAGGATCTGGCAAGGATGAAGGAAAAGCAATCTCTTTGAGATCATATCTGACATAATCATACAACTTCCTGCAAACAACTCTGAACTTCATGCCGATTGGTACTGCAGTGCTCTCCTTTGTGTGGTCCAACAATAGATTAACCTGCAGCACAATGAAAGGTTGTCGCCTTAAATTTTTTAGCTCCCATGTTCTAGATTCTAACATGAGACATGTAAAAAGTGCACGGTGGAGTTGGTATGAATGCCGAAGCCAACCAAGATTTCAGCATGTGAAGTGACTAGGAAGCTAGCAATTCACCAAGCTGTGTCACAGGAAAGGTACAGAGACTACTTGTTAACATCAAAATCTTCAACAACTATCTATTAGTATCCATGTCTACAGCTATCTAGAAGGGATAAATGTTGCCATGTCAGCACGTTCCACATTCACATTTTATTTCTCCTCAGGTGCTTCTCACCTTGTAAAACATCTCATAATGATTCAACACAGATAAACTGAAGATTCACAGCGATGTCAGAGAAAAACTACACACGTGATCAGTGGAACACCTGATGAAAGAACTTGAACACAAGGAGAGTTTTTGGTGCTGCGAAGCAGCAGCTTTTCTTGATCTTGTATTGCAACTTAAGTAGACAAAGCAGAAACTAGATCATGGCCTTGATGGCACTACGCGTGCCACGCCCGTCCACTTCTTATGCCATCCCACACGTCGAGGCGTACCATGCCATGCACTAACTAAAGACCCATTCCAGCATGAACGTGCATGTGTCGACCATGCACTGACTCAACTCAACAGAACAAGAAAGAAATGAGCTACGCGCACAAGAATTATTTGCTAACAAACAATTGGGAAATTATAATATCAATCATGTATGTGACTATGTTGGTACCAGTACTAGTAAACTACCTAGCCAAAGCTTTAGTTTCAGTAACAGCGTGTAGAGCTAGCCCTATATTTTTATTCAACAGGCAGAAATGTTTTGTTAGAACTAGAATATAAAAAATTGACACAATTACAGGGAGCATATATACAGCATAGAAGTATTGCAGTATAGTGCGCAGTCATGCAATGTGGCATTGATTTCCTTGAACAAACCATGTCAGAAGCAGGGAACTATTTGTATAGAAATATATATACAGATCACATTAGTACCATTGAAGCTACAAACGTAGGAACCCATGTCAGAAGCAAAATAGGATCAGTGCTCAAGCTTATATTGACAAGATCGAGCAGAAGTTTAGTACTGAAACTAATGGCAAAGCACAAAGAGACTGAAAGGCTCTGAGTATTTACAACGAACACGAGTTGATATCGATCTACTATGACTATACCTACCAAGATTAATCGAAATTTGTACATCCAAATTCCATGAATCAGCGCATCCAATTATGTCAAACTGCTAATTGGGGGGGGGGGGTCAGATAGCAGCAAATCGCCGCGTGCCGGTGCGGCAGGTTCGGCCGATCGACGGCGGCGTCGGAAGAGGGCAGGAGAAGAAAGGAGCGACGCGCCGGCGATCCTGCAGGGGGGGAGCTGATTTATGAAGGAAAAAAACGGAGGATTTCGGCGGCGGCGTGCTCGGAAGGAGGGAACCGGAATCCGGTGGCGCCAAGCGGCAGCGAGCTAGGGGACCGGGGTAGCTATGAGAAGGATGGACGACGGCGAGGTGAGGTCGGAGGTATACTAACCGTCGTTGGGAGGCGGCGGCGATGGCAAGCTCCCGAATCCCTCCCGACCTAAGGACTCGACTTGGGCCTACCAAACTTGGGCCGTTGGCGGTGGGTTGGGAGATTTCTTCTTGGCCTGTTTGAAGCAGATTATTCATCACAGAAAACGTCTATTTTGCCTTCCTTCGCTATAGGCCAGTCTGATTTTTATCCCTTAATCGCAAATTGTTACGGACTAGACTTCTTTCTTCATAGAATTTTTGTCGTGAATTATTTACTTACTTATATGCATAAATTATTTTTTTATAAATACAATAGAAGAAAGCTTTTTTAAGAAAATAATCTACGTAGCTGAAAGTAACAAACAAGCTCGCTCTCTCTTCCTCTTGATCATCAGTTTTTCTCCTTTTACATATTTTTAGACTAAATGTATGCCACGCTCGCAAAAAATCAAAATGAAAATAAATATGGGCCATAAACTAAATGTTGGGTGTATTCCAAGCGTATATATTAGTCGCTTGCAATGCGATTCGGCAAATCAATTCAGAACCATACTAAACTTGCAATTCAGAACCATACATAAACTAGTAATATATGGGATTTTTGGGATACCCTTAAGTGGACGTACGTGAGACGTCCCATTTACAGCGGTGAATTAATCATTTGTGTACGGGTTCAAGACGACCTTGTCGTAGTCGCCGGCGGCGGACGCGTCGGCATTCTGGCCGTCGAGCGGGAAGAATGGGTATGACTCGTAGCGCGCCATGCAGCTGCCGTAGACCACGCGGCATCCACGCCGGAATCGGCAGTAGTTGGGCATCTCCGCCACCGCCTGCTCCACGCACAGCCCGCAGTCCGCCGTGGCGATGTCCCGCGTGCACCACCCGGGCCCGTAGATGGTCACCCCGTCCTTGAACGACCTCGCCGTCTCCCTCGCCAGCCCGCCGTTCCCCGCGTCGCCGGCGTCCGCCGCCACCCGCGCCATCAGCTTCCGCTGGGCCTTCTCGAACGCCTCTGGGTCGGTGGCATTCTGCGTGTTGAGGAGGATGAGAGCGTAGCCGGTGTCGGGGAGGCCGTGGAAGTCGGCGGCGTCACAGCGCGCGAAGCAGTAGTCGTACCAGACGCGGGCGTCGGCCCTGCCGCGGCACGTGGCGGCGGCGGAGACGCGGAGCGCGCAGTTGGAGGCCGGGATGTCGCCGCGGCACTGCGCGAGGCCCCAGATGGCGGAGTCGCCGCGCCCGGCGGTGGCCGTGGCGTAGTAGCCGGCGGAGGCGCGCGGCACCAGCTCCGACAGCACCTGCCCGACGCTGGCCTGCGCCTGCGCGCCGCTCAGGTTCTTGGCGAAGTTCGTGTTCACCGGGTCCACGGCAGAGCTCAGCGCCGGCGCTGTCACCACTAGCACCACCAGCAGAAGTAGCACGGACAGTGATGGAGATAACGACACCGCCGTCGCCATTGATGGATGGACTTGGTTGTCAGCTTGTTGATGGTGTTGATGATCGATTTGAGCGGCCTCGCTAGCGTATATGGAATGGGATGTCTGTGCTTAGTTTGGTCCAAGTGAAGGTGCAACCATGGTTGACCAAGGTAGCTAGTGCAGGGGCCTGTCTCGTCGATTTTTTGCTAGCTGCGAGGCACATGCACTGGTGAAGGAAGATGACGATGCATACGTGTCAACTTCTAGATCGTGTGGACAAGTTCCTCATTGGCTGTGAAAGCGCATCTCAAAATATTATAGCAATTCACGTTTCGTTTAAAAGAAAACCCTATAAAAAAGAAAAAGAAAAATAGGATTTGAAATAAAGAAAAAATATTTTTTTCTTAGATTTCTTAGAACAAATCAATTAAAAGAAGCTCAAGTTTAACTAGGTTGAGAAGCAAATGCTCAATAAAACGTCCAACTCTAGATGAGCGGATACTCATATCATGTATATTTTAGGATTTTGATTTTTCTCTCTCAGTATTTTAAATGTTTGTGTATAGATTTTGTAAAAACTTATATACAAGTCTCTCTGTGAAACAGACCATTTGGTCGGAATCTCTAAATTGAGTTCTTAATCTGATAGAAAGGCTTATCTGACATCTCTGAAAGTTTAAATCAGACACTTCGAACACTTTCTCATCATAAGGCTAAGTGTTGTCTAGATTCTTTGGACCGCTGACTGAATTCTTTGGACTGAGGTCTTTGTCTAGACCAAAAGAATTGTTTAGAGTCTCCGAATTATTTGGCCAAAATCTTCGGACTAAAGTCTATGTTCTGGCCAAAATGCATATCTGGAGTCTCCGGACATTCTGTCCAGATACTCTGAAGTTTAAATTCTATTAGTAACGGCTAATTTTAAAAAATACGTGTATTTAATCCTACCAACCCATATTTTAAAGGAGTGGCTGCTTATTCATTGCTACCTATCGTCTTCGAAAACAAGTCATCTGCAAGAAGTTCAAAACTTCTTTTCACCTGCTTGGCGGCAAGCTGGGGTGTTGAAGTTCAAAATTTTTTTGTGAAATTATTAGCCTTTGCTTTTTTCCTCGTAGCCTGTGTGCTCCTGTTTCACCCGCTTGGGTTGGGTAGCCATGTAACCAGACTTTGTTTGGGGACAGCTCTCTTTCTAATGAAATGATATGCAAGTCTTTTGCATGCTATCAAAAAAAAAAAGGTTAAGAAGCTGATCAAGAGTTCATCTGATCATGTAAGCATGCTATAGACTAGCCCAGCCGGCAGATATCCAAAGGATTATGCTGCATTGATGGGGCTGTTAATTATTGTGGCAGGACAGAAAGGTTAATACTATCACATTCAGGAGTCAAACCTGGGATGGTAACTTGATATTCCAATCTAGCACATTTCTTTTAAGCCTTCTTTCGTGATGTAGCTATTTGCCTATTTAAGTAACTTTCACTTCGGTTTATTGCCTTATCAAACAGAAACCCATATACAATGTTTACCTAGTGAGTTGTTTTTGGTCCTCTTAGAAAAGAAAAGGAACTTCATTTCAAACTGATGCAACAATAAATAATGTATGTATTATATTTTGATGCTTCAGTTACATTTTAAAAAAAAATAGCTCAGAGTAATTCCAGTTACTTCCTTCTTCTGAGATACACTCACGCTTTTCCCAGGTTTATGATTTTGATTTTTCCTTAGATAATACCCTCAGATATTGTGTGATAAGCTGATGGTCTTGCAATGAGCTCTTGCACCTCACACCTAAGAAAATCTGACAATTTTCTTCTCTGCAGAGAAATCAGCTGTGCAATTCATTATTTTTGTAGGTAACATACAATATTGGCTTTGTTATCTAAGTAGATAAAGTGCTCACTGGTTCAGTAAGACAGACTAAGTTTGGTTCATTAATTTGAGGCTGCAGTTTTGTTTAATCCATATTCTAGACAGGTTATGTTTGCCTGACAATTGGAACTCAGTTTAATCCAAGCTAGCTTATGATTGTCGCTATTAGAATCATGTTTAATGTTGATAATACTTCCTTTGTTCTCCAGCATATGGCAGGAATTGATTAGTACCAACTACCGAGGCTACAGGTCACATTCACATAAAGGTGTCTGTTCTGAGATGCAATCAAATGAGATAAATTCACCAGAAGATGATACATTCCACTAGCGTGTAAGTTTCCCTGGTCCCTATTTGGTTTCCTTGGGTTAGGCTTGGGCACAATTGTTCACTATCCCTAGATGTTTTTTTGGTTAGGCAGTACAAAAGAATTTTTTTCAACAAAAATGTGAATTACGAAGGATTGGTCAGCGAAATATGAATAAAAGACTGAATCTTGATATACCTCAGAACAGCACCTTCTTGAATATGGTTTAGCCATTACCAACTGTATGCATCCATCGCTGGATCCCAGAAGTTTTATGGGTCAGGAGCCTACAAGGTAGCATGATCATGGAATGTCTTTGGTAATATATGAAAGCGATTTTTGTGATAAGTAATTTGCATGATTTATGCTTTAGACATTATCGCAAATGTTTTACTACACTGGATAAATCGAGAATAGAAAATGGGATACAGGATGAACTCAGAGAATTTGGGGGAGAAAGAGGACAGCAGCGCAGTGACAAAATAGTGACAGAGCACCTTGCAAATTGTCTGGTCATATCAGCTTGCAATAAGTACAACTTTCCTTTGTTGCCATAATCGACTTGTAACTTGCCCTAACAAGATGCACAAAAAGTATAGGCACGTGGTTTTAGTTTCAGTCAATTAGTTTTTGTTTCTTAGTTACTTACCTCAATTCTTTTTAGTGATTAGAACTTGTAGCTATCCACGATGTATTAATCTGGTTAGTTTCTTTTTCTTTTCTTTTTGGTTGATTGGTTTATCTTGGATCCACATCCAAGATTATATCCTTTTCTAAGACAACCAAGTGAGTACTACAAGTTGTTATTGCAAAGCATTCAGAATTCTTTCTATTGCAATGAATAAATTCAGTAAGCAAGCAAGATGGTGGTATGCAAACAGATTTATGATCCAAAAGGCAATAGGGAAACCATGTGAGATCAGCAAGCACTAAGGCGTCGTTTAACTGGAAGTTGAAGTAGGGTGCTGATCAACATCATGCTGAACTGTTTGTGCGAAGAAGCTCGAATTCAGCATGTTCCTGTAAATTCCCTCCATCCTTCATGATATTCGCTCCCTGTGGTGCTTCTGACCCAGGATGGTCTTAAGAAATGTATGCTTTAGAGTTCTATCTCATTGTGATTTATTTCCTCTTCCTTTTTCTTGTACTACTGATGCTGATTATTTTGAAAACTAATAACACAATCATGAGCATCTGTATGAACACTGTATTAACTCATTGAAATTTCTTCAGTATGTTGTATCAGTGCAGATATGAGGAGGCTGGGGACGGGTCAGAAGTCAGAACCTCCTTGCTGCCGCTAGCTGTTTTCATAGCAGTGCTCATTGAGATCTGCAAAGGAAATCGAGAAGCCAAACCTTGTCTTCCTCGATGCTTCTGAATTCACTCTGTGGATTCCATCCATAATGTTCATCTCTACTACTCCATTAGATTTGGGGAAAAAGAAGAGAAGGTTAATTTCTGGGGGCTTTATGGGTGGTCTTGAGCGCGAAAGGTTGCTCCTTGTTTGTGTTTCAGTGTGGTTGCTCAGGAATACTGTTTTTTGAGGGGTGCTGTTCTCTCTAATCGTGATAACAACAGTACATGTTCAGCACTACTGTTGTTATCCTAATGCTCTCCATGATTCATGGCTTTATCCTAAGCTAGCAGGTTCCCTTTTCTCAAAAGAAAAAAATATAGAGTAACTAGAATAATAGTTGATTGAGATGAACAATTGCTAATACATGACAACTCTTACTGTAATATTTACTGTTAGTGCAATGATCTATATATAATCAATAATGGATCCATAGAAACAAGAGCATTGCACTCCGCTATGAATTCAACACATGGTTTTCTTGTATTTATTCAATCAATTATCTGAAGCTAGCTAAGGAAGCCACCAGCAGCTTCTGCACGCTAAGCTCCTGTTGCCTAGTTTGTACAAAATATCAGGCCGATGCGATGAATGGCATATCTCTATCTTATCCTCCCAGATGTCTGACAAAGGATAACCAAAACTGCATACGCAGAGCATGCCGGTTCGATTCGGCCCTTGTTAAATTTGGCTACACACCAGGTTGAGTCTTAGGTCCAGTAAAACACGTAAAAAAATTATTAGCATATAATTAGTTGAGTTTTAATTATTATAAACTTAAAAATAAATTTATTCGATATTTTAAAACAATTTTTCTATATATATAAAGTTTTTGCAAAAAATATTAACATAACGCGAGAAAAAAATCTGCATCTTCGTAAAAAAAGAATGGCCTTAATGATACCTAATTAGGCACATAATTAGAAGCAGTAATGATTCACTGCTTGGTATGCACGCAAAATCTGGAGCAGCTAGCAGCTGATGACAACATGCTTCCCGAGAACTGCAAGGCTGTCCGAAGAGAAAAGGAAAGGTGAATTCTTGGCCGAGCAACAGAGACACACAAGAGCAAAGCATCGGTTGCGTAGCGATCGATCGACTGGTCGAACCCAATGTGTGGCTTCAAGTGACCAGACAGCGAAGCACACAACATGGAGGGAGACGACGAAATTAATTTATCGATGCTGGATCCACTTTGTGGTAAGTAGTTTCGTTTTCTGGACAATTCTCGCCACATCTTGGACAGTATTGAACCGCTTACGTTCTTCACCACTTAATTTATATTATCACTATTAACCACGTCCTTTTTATAAAAAAAGATATTTTTTTCAAAAAATATTTTCTACAACATAACATCATATTATACATGCTCAAACAATTAAAAACCAGTGACAAATCCTTAAAAGTCTATTCTATCTGTGTATATATAATATTTATATATAGCATATGACTACGACTAATGTTTTTTCATTAAAAAATATGGTACATATATAGTAGAAAATGTATAACATTGTTAATGATTAATATTATCAATTAAGAAAATTATGTAAGTAAGGAGTAAGCAAAATATTCTTCTACTACTATTAGTAATGCGTTGAAATGTACTATAGTTATAATTGATAGCTTGGATTTTGTTCATATTTTCTTGCTAGGGCTGACTAAACAGGGACCAAAAATGCGTGAGAGGAGAGAGAGAAAGCTGGTGGTTTCGTTCCCGCCTCGGCGGCGAACGGTGAATGGCAGGTGGGCCCATCCACCCACGCGGCCGCCTCCCTCCCACGTCACCCACGCTGACTCAGCATGTGGGGCACACCTGCAATCCTCCGATAACAAGCACCCCCCTCGCCGCAACGCAATTCTCTTTTCTCCCCCCGATTTCTTCTGCAACAAAAAAAAAATCAATTCTTAGGAGGAAGCTACTAGCTAGACTCCACAGGAGGAGGAGGTGCAGGTAGGAGAGAGGGATCCGGAATCTCGACGGGGGATGCCGCCGGTGGGAGAGGTGGCGGCGGCGAGATCGGGGGCGGGAGGGATGGTGCTGGGAGGCGGCGCGGCGGCGGCGGCCGGGGGAGGGGAGGACGCGGTGGTGATGCAGCTGGCGGCCGCGGAGGGGCAGGACACCGTCATCACCATCAACTGCCCCGACCAGGCAGGGCTCGGATGCGACCTCTGCCGCACCATCCTCGAGTTCGGCCTCCGCATCACGCGCGGCGGTGAGGACTCTCCGTACGGATCGCTCTTGTCTGCTAACCCTTGTGTTAGGGTTACTGCTGCTTCTTATTATAACTTAGGTTTACCAAACTCTGAATTGCAATCAAGAATTGGGGAATTAGATTTCAAAATGCTTCGATTATTTTAGCATAACAATGTTTCGATTTTTCCGGGTTTGCTGGTGTTCTTGAGCGTGAAAGATTGCTCTTTTTTTTTTTGGTTTCAGTGTTGCCTGGCTGCTTCTCGTTCTCTCTCTTTCTCTCTCTTTCTCCGCGTTCCG
Organism: Oryza coarctata; assembly: GCA_030770085.1. Taxonomy (NCBI): domain Eukaryota; kingdom Viridiplantae; phylum Streptophyta; class Magnoliopsida; order Poales; family Poaceae; genus Oryza; species Oryza coarctata. The sequence continues at coordinate 584,947 of CM061471.1, forward strand.
TCTTTCTTGGGAAAGATTTCAACTTTTTAGCTCTTTCCGTTCCAAGAGATATATATCGATTAGTTAGACAGCTCAGGCCCAATTTGTTTTGTGTAGCTCATATTTATCGTATTTTCTTACGCAAGTCGCCGTCAAGGTTCGTGTCCCTGTTACTGTGTGCTCACTGCATTTCAGGTTCTTACTAATCATTGGTGTTTCCATCTTAACATTAATTCTGTACTGCATCATAAGCTGACGACCCATTGCAACTTGCAAGTAGTACTTACTCATGATAAGTAAACTATGTAGTATGTACTTGCAAGTGCTGCGCACTGTTCCAACTGCTTCTTCAAAACTGTGGACTTCAATCTTTCTTAATCCTTTCTCCAACATCTAAAATGCGAGTCTTTGGTGATTTTAGCAGATGTGTCTACGGACAGGCAATGGTGCTTCGTTGTGTTCTGGGTCGTGCCCTGCTCGCCTTCAATCAAGGTCCGGTGGGCAAACCTCAAGAACCGTCTCATGTCAATGTGCCCATCAAATTACCCAATGACTTTCTACCCTGAGATCACCCAGCCAGGCCCCTCCCGGTTCTACCTCCTCAAGCTTTTCTCAGCCGATCGCAAGGGGCTATTGCATGGTGAGAACCTGAACATCTCTTTCTACCTTCCAAATTTCAACGTATGAAGTAGATCAAGGTGTGATATAATTGCAAATGTCATATGATGTTACACAGATGTTACGCATATATTATCAGAACTAGAGCTTATAATCCAGAGAGTGAAGGTGTCAACCACGCCAGACGGCAGAGTTATTGACCTTTTCTTTATCACTGACGGCATGTAAGTTGTCATTGTTAAAAGTTCAGGCCTTTTGTTTATGGTGCTCACTTTTAACAAGCTGCTGGTGTGATATGCTGCTGAGCAGCATCACTTAATAATTCCACTATATGACTGTTGATATTTATATGTAAAGGGAACTATTGCACACAAAGGAAAGGCAAGAAGAGACTTGTTCCATGCTGATTGCTACCTTTGGTCCTTCCATAAGCTGTGAAATCCTATTAGCAGAAGGGTTCCAGCAAGGATTCTCTTCTCTCCCTCCGACAACCTCTGAGGAGCTGTTCAGGTTGGAACTGGCTGATAGTGACAACTGTTCAAGGTCTCTTTATGCAGAGATGAAAAGGATGCAGAAAGCCACCGTCAACTTTGACAATACCCTGAGCCCTGCACACACATTGCTCCAAATTAACTGTGCCGATCAGAAGGGGCTCCTTTATGACATTTTGAGAACAATGAAGGACTGCAGCATTCAGGTACATGGAGATATATGCCTGTATTCTAGTACATCCTAATGTTATGAATGCTTATTAATCTGTAACATTCAGATCATTTCACAAAAGAAGGAGAGATTTAGATGTTCTGAACATCTGAGGGTATTGTCACAATGACCTTAGAAATTACTAAGATATATCAATAAACAAGTTTCCTCCACCTTGTTAAGAAAGTTTATAGCGATCAAATGCTACATGATGATTCGTTGTCTGTTATCTAGTCATCAAAGGCTACATTACATAAATGGCTTACAGGGAACAGTAGTTTGTCAAAGTTGTCACTAGTATATAGTTGAAATGTTCCATAATTTGGTTCCTTTTCAGGTAACATATGGCCGATTCTGGTCAGACAAGAAGGGTTTTCGAGAGGTGGATATTTTCATCAAGCAAGCGGATGGAAAGAAGATTATTGATCCTGAGAAACAGGATGTTCTCAGCTCACGCCTGAGGTCAGAGATGCTTCATCCTCTCAGAGTGATGATTGTCAACCGTGGTCCCGATGTAGAACTCCTTGTTGCAAACCCTGTTGAGCTATCCGGGAAGGGACGACCACGTGTATTCTACGATGCTACATTTGCTCTGAAAGCGCTTGGGATCTGCATTTTCTCTGTAAGAATCACAGATTATTCAGAGAAGGTTCAAAATGAGTTTGTATTTACTCTCTTGTTTATGCATTTCAGGCTGAAATTGGGAGGCAGACAGCATCAGAGCGTCAATGGGAGGTCTACAGATTCCTCCTGGATGATAGCAATGAGTTCCCATTGGCAAACAGCCTGGTCAATGGGAACCGTGTTGTCGATAGGGTAAGGAAAACGCTGCTGGGCTGTTACAACTGAAACTTGATTTCTATCTCCATCAATCCAAAGCTAGATCACTGATACAGTCAGTATGCAGACTGTTCTGGTTAATTACCAGGCGAAAGCTCAGACTAGGACTACTCCAGGTTGGTCATTGTCGGTGATAAACTTGCTGGCCAAACTGGCTGGTATCACTGCCTGCAATTGCCAGCTTCTGTTCATGTCATCATGTGGTTGAAGGATGATACGGGCTTGTGACCAGCACAACGTGTTCAGTGGTGATGGAAGAAAGTGTCATCTCTATGAAGGTTGCCTGTGTCATCTTCAGACAGAGTTGGCAAATATATGTGTAACAAAGGAGCGAGTGACGTACCCAGAATATGTTATTTGGAGTTCCATACTCTGAGCACTGTTGTAAATGGTTTCTGAAAATTGACAAATGAGCATCGGTGCATCGTCATCTTCCAATTCCCATCCATTTTCACGTTGCTCACATGTTGGTATGAAGAGAGAAAGAAAGAGAGGAAAAAGCCATATGTTTGGTGGGAGAAGCAAATCGGAGCTTCAATTATTGTGCTTTATTTTGGCTAGGCGATTACTGGATGCTGACACAGATACATGAGCTCGTTGTAAAGTAGTGCAAGATGTGCCATCTGGCTCACTTGCCTTGCTTTCCTGCCTTCTTCCTACCTTCCTGTATGATTGACATTTCTTGAGTAGATTAAACTTGTTACCTGATGTGGGGTTTGTACTTTCTTGTCAGCATTCACGCTAGTATCTATCATGGTTAGAACTTAGAACCCTACTTTGTTAATGTAAAAGCATATTATACACACACACACCAGCTGGTTGTAAATGACTCGATGGAATTCTCTAGTGACCAACAGTGTTTTGAACCCAACACCTGAGTAATTGGATCAGTAATCAATCACTCGTACCTACCACTGGATATCCATGATTGGCTTGTGTGCCTGGTGAGATAGCAGGTAGACTTCGTTCATCCGGATCGGTGTAGATTATGGTAATCTTGTTCAGTAAAATCGGTTTTGGATATCAATCAGGTTTAGTAATATCATTGTGTTCAATGTCATATTGGTTGAATGATGAGAGTAAATAGATGATTCATGTAACAACTTCAGTTTAATGTCAGGTTTAGCAGCAGATGATTTTGAGAGACGAAAAGGCGGGCTCACTTGAACCGTGGACGGGCCATCATTTGTTGTTTACAAAAAGGCAATTTGCTGCCCAAGTTGCATCCCTAATTAGAATTTGGATGCATACATACATTCATAATATATATATATATATATATATATAATTGTAGTATCTTCCCTCGAGAGTTATTTGGCCCACAGGCCCAGGGGCAGGCACAGTATCCTTCTTTTTTTGTTTCTTTTTTCTATTATTTGATTTTAGAATAGATTGAAAGTTGTCTAAAATTTGTATTTGAAAGTTTCGAATTGATTTGGATTATTTTCATAATTTATTAGTGGTTTTCGGATACATTTCAAATTAGAGTAAAATTTTGTAATAGTGCCTTTTTCAAGTGAGATTAATTCAAATTTAAAAATTCGAGTAAACTTTAAACTCAAAATTTGAAACTTTCAACTTAAAATTTAAAAATTTCTGAAACTTTCAACTCAAAATTTGAAACTCTTAAGTCAACTTTTTTTAAAAAAACCTACCCAAATTTTTGAAACTTTCAACTCTAAATTTAAAACCTTCAATTCATTTTTAAAACTTTAATTCAACTATCTATTTATTATTTTATTATAAATAATCATGCTTAGCGCTCACAACCCGCTTAGCATGTTTAGCGAGGGGGAGGCGCAGACGGGTGGGGGCGTGTGCGCTACTTGCACCCCGGCGCAGCGTTCCGCAATAGCAACCCTCGTATCTTCCTATTTCCAGATGGTTACTACCCATTCTGATTGTTTCTGATTGCTAAAAACTAATTAATATGGCCAAATAATACATACTTAATCTATTTAAAATAAATCAATTTTGTACGTGTCTATATATATTCACGTACAAAAATTTATTTATTTGCCTATGTATAGATTTACGTATAAAAATTAATTTATTTTGGGATGGGTACATACATTAATTTATGGTTGTCATGTACTGAAAATATTAACTTTTTAACTTTTTTTTAGAAAGGCGTTATCTCAATCACTAGTCGCGTAATGCCCTGACAGAATTTCAGACAATTTAAACATATCAATCAGAACTGAGACCTAGTAATATTCATACATTTCAAGCATGTCAATTAGGGAGGATTAAACTCTCTTAACAGATGTCTCTTCATCTTATATATCATCTTTAATAAGATAGGTTAAAATGTGATGTCACTCAAATATAAGTTTAAATATAAGTTATAAAAAAATAAATTAAACTGTAACTAAGTATAACTAAGTATACGCATACTTACAGCTATATTTAGTTTTTTATCTCCTAAACCGAATTGTGTATGTAAATCTTGCTATTGATACGATGGAGAAGAGAGTAGAGAGACGGATGAGAGAAAGGAGGCAGTGGATGTGAAGGAGCCCTTGCAGTTGGAGACGAAAGCGGAATCAGAACAGGACTTAACAGACATGAACAATGAGTACTTGTAAAGGGTATCAGAGGAAGATGATGACAAGAATGGGGAGGGGAGGTTTTGCAACGGTCTAGGTGAGATAAACCCTAAACCCCATCGCCTCCCATCCAAAACAAAATTTTGCTTTGCAATTTTCGTTTTTGACCACATGCCTTGCAGGTACTAGTTGCAATTTTCATTTACTCGTCATGTCACTGACTTCCTGTTTTCTCTTGTCTGTCTTTGCCATCCAACTAATTTTTCTACATTCTCTTCCCTATGCCGTACAGGATACCTGGGCAGACTTGGTGTATGATTATAGGGCAAAACAAGTTACTAGTACCCCCTTTCTCCTCTGCTTCCATTTTCTTTTAATTAACGAAGAATATGGCATTGTTTTCAAAATACATTGCATTAGCTTAACACACATGAACTTATTATGTTCTACACCTCAATAATTGAGGACTTGAACACCCCGGCAGAAGAACGACATACTTTTTCATCCAGTTGTGTCTTCTCCCCTTAACATGCTTGTTGCTGTTCGTTTCCTTAACAGGCTGTTTTTTCTGAAAGACTTAGAAGGCCAGCGCCATTAATCAAGTTACTGGTGTCAGTGAACCGCGTGCTGAGATGATCCAGAAATATATGGAACCTGAGCAGAAATTAGCCGTTGGCGTAGGATCAACACAACAATCAAAAGAGGTAGATGGTAGAAAACATCAGCAAAAAGTAAAAAAATTATAGTGGTTTAACTGGACCTCTACCTATGGTCACCTGGGGACAGTCCGAACCAAGTACAATTTTTATCTATCCGTCAATCTGAATCTGATTGTATTTTTATAAAAATACAATTTCTCTATAACCAACCATTGAATCAACTTAAAAATAAATTATATAAATAAAAAAACAAGTTCACCAGAGATATTTATAAAATAATCAACGGTTTAAGATAAAATACCCTTAAAAGTGAGTTGTAAATCTAAAAAAAACTAAACTTAGGCAATTTTAAATCTAGCAAAAACCAATCAACAAAACTTAACAGATATAATTTATGAAGTATTAAAAATATTTTGGATAGATTAAATTAAACGAAATCACAACCAAACGAAGAATCAAATTCGCCTACATATATATTATTCTATATAATCTACTTGACCGTCTAGACCTTAACAAGTCTAATCTCGATCTATCATCAGCAATACTATCAAGCCTTTAAACAATAATTAGACATAAACAAACAAAAAACCATATCTATAAATGGCCAAACGGGTCAGACTGAGACACGCTACTGTTGGCTCTGCCTAGGCACAGCATAGCTTGTGCCTAGAAAGGCCGGGTCATGCCTAGGCCGACGGTGTGACCCGTCAGGCTAGCCCAGCCCAGCTCGTTTATTAATTTTATAATTTAATAAATTTTCTTACTTATTTCATATTTTCTACATTTTTAGTTTATTTTTTATTTTTCTTATTTTTAAAATTTTTCACATACTTTTTAAAAAATTTCACAGGCTAAACAGACCACCATGCCATACCTAAGCTGCCACCCCGGCATACGAGCCGTGTCTATCTAGGCTCATGCCAAGTTGGGTCAGGCTGTCCGTTTGACCATCTATAACCATAATAATTTATCACCTAACTTAACTCACATTAGTACATAATAAAATATCTTACGTATATAAACTATCTAAAAGTTATCCAAACGGTCTGACAATACAAACACCGCCAGTCTCACCAGTCTGATCATACAAACACCGTCGGTCTGACATGCTGACCACTTCACCAATTTCTATACATGACTGCAGGGAAATTAAGCAACTTACATAGCTGCAGGTTCGATGGACTGAAACCTATGGATATTTGGGATCCAAAACTTTGTGGCCGCATTTTGACTGAGGTGAGTTGCTCAGTGCATGTGGGGTACTCTCTTGTTTTTTCACTCAGTAGGGGAGTACTACTCTCATGTAGTGTTGAACCAACGACGAATGAAGCCATGTTAGATATTGAAGTATTCTCCGGTTGCTTGTTTATTTATGTATCTGCATGCTCTCTAACAAGGAGATGCAACAGTTATGATGTTGAAGCTTAATTACGAGGAGCTCCCGTTTGGGCCCAACTAAAATGGGCCGCGTGCGTTCTACAGTTTTGTTCCGGCCCATCTAACACGTCACCCAGAACCCCAGTTCCGGCCCAAATAGAAGCTCTTTCGTCTGAGTCTGAGGCCTCAGGCCACCAGCCGCCCCGAACCCACGGATGAGATAAGATTTGATCGATCGAGGAGGCAGGCGATCATCAGTCATGGATGAGGTGTGAATTCCATTCTTCCTCTACATGTTTTAGATAATTAAATTTATTTTAACCTCTTCTTTGAAGACGCTATAGCTAATTATTACAGAGATTATAGCTCGAACACTGTGACTTACAAGATCACAACTTGATTGATAGAGAAACCAATTTTCATTGTTTAGTGAGAAACTGCGTAAATGTTGTTTCGCAATGGTTATATAGTCATTGTCTTTCTTAAGTCAAGAAATATCATCTTCAAAATCAGTGGCCAATCATTTTGCCGATTGAATTTTACTCACATCATCATTTACAACTGAAGTCGAAGCGAAGCGAAAGATAATATCAAAAAGTAATTGAGTAGTAAATTAGTCATTCGTCTAGATATTATCACCGTCACAGCCATCAAAGCCCTTAGGTTGCTGCGTCGTCAACACCGTGGCCCCACCAAGACACCACACCCCCTACAAACGCCACAATCCCTAGGCGCCGGTGAGTCGCTGTGCTGTGTTGTTCACGACCTCAAAGAGCCGCCATGACAGCGCTCTGACCGGCGGAGACGCCCGATCTAGCCAAGCCCCCTCCAGGCGGCATGGAAGCTGCCATCGATCCGATGGTGGCAGGAGGAAGCCTTCCACCAGGGAAGCTTGGTATGATATCTCTGGATATAAAGAAAAAAAGAAAGGGAGGTGAGGGGAGGGGGGGCAGCTAGGGAGGTGCTGCCCGCCGCCGCCGGCAATGGGTTGGCGTGCGAGGGGGCTGAGAGGTGCGAGATCGCTTGTATGTGATTTCTGGATCGATCAAGCTTGTTTGCTTTTTCCCCTTCTAATCCTCATATGCTTGACACTACCATTCTGAGATTGTGTTTCTCATTGTTGAAAACTAGTAACAAACATGGCCAAATAATATGGCTTCATGGTTGTCGTGCACTGAAAAGATTAAGTTTTTACTAACTTGTGCTAGCTCTGGGATTCTTCTAGTTTTTATTAATGTCTTGTTAAAAGTATTACTAATTGCATTTTTGTATACTGATTTGTGTTCTGGCTGTTTCCGCAATATTGTTATATCTCAGTCTGTAGTCTCCTACTACACCAACAAATTCTTCAGAAAACGTAAACACTACCAATCAGAATTGACACTTAATATGCACAATACATTTCATGCATGCATTCCAATTATATATAAATGAGAGAAACATGGGGTGCTATGCTAGCTTCACCTCATTGATTCGGTCCCTCTGCTGAAATAAACATGGCACATTATTGCCGACTCATTGTTGGTTCTGCTGTGCCATGCGTGCCTGAAATTGGAATGCACAGCAAGTTTGTTCATCAGAGAGCAGTTGACCATGCATGCAGCATGGCCTATAGAATTGAGATATGATATCCAGCATGCATGGTCTAAGAATTTTATATCCTTGATTCCTTGTCTTTTTAGGAATCCGTAGAGATGGAATCATGGGAAAAGCATTTCGTGGAAGATGAACGATCAATTGAATCTCATGAACTCTAAGATGGTTGGAGCGTAGGCAATGCCGACGTTTAATTTGGTCGATCCCGTGAATGATCACATGTATCAACCATATACTATATTGGACGGCAAGAACAGCTAGCTGCAGCTGAAATGGGCTTAAGACAATCGATAGATAGGTATGTTGATTAGCCAGGTAATTGAGATGTTGATTGATTCCATGGAGCTAATTTATTTCACATAAGTAGCTAGATTTTGCTTTAATGCTACTTAACTTCTACTAGCTCTGATCCCTTCCCTTTTCCGTGTCATCTCACCTCGATCTCGTGCTAGCTAGATAAAGTTGTTCAACGCCACATGCTTCTTCATGCGCATCAGGTGATTCAAGCGTGTGTACTTAAACACTAGCAAGGACTCTTGATTATAATTGCTATTTGACCGTGTTATATATATAGTTTGATAATTATTAATTTGTTAACATGAATGAATCTCTTTGTTCACCAATCTGAATCTGTTGCTTATCGATCTCAGGCAGTGTTAATCAATTTGATTATTTCATCAAGAAATTAACTACATATGTAAGCCGTGTGTGTAAAATCAAGCTGGATGCTCCACCTAGCTAGTAGTAGTTCAGAATGGACGGTCGACCAGCGCTTGCTTCTACAATAAAATTGGAGTTGAAGGCAGATCGATGCTACTACCAGCAGCTAGGCACAAAGTAATTAAAGAGAGTTTTTAAAGGCGAATAGATTAGTTAGCTCCCAATGCAAGGCACGATTATTTTGTCGCACATTGCAAGGTTGAGAAAGATGACGGGTGTTCATCGATCAAGATGCTTCATGCTAGCTAGTGCCTATACTATCTCTCTGCTTAGTATTGTTATTCTTCTTTATTGTAATGGCGCAGTTTTAGGGAATCACGGTGCATAGTCTAAAGTTTAATGTCGAAGAGAGCCATGTCACGTTGCTTTTCGTGATATGGGAGGTCAAAAGAAAAGGGGAGTGAAGCAATCATGCATGGTTGAATGAATATTTTTGTAAGTGGACAGATGCTTCTCGTGTTCGATCGTCTATGAACAATTGGTAATTACGCATTGGTCGATCGACGCAGAATAACACGGCTAGTTAATCTTGTGTGTGAGCAATATCAGTAGTATACAATCTGCTCCATGATGTAGGAATAAATTGCTTTTCTGATGCAAGCAGATATAGTTATAGTACATCGTTTGTGTTAGTTGTAGTTAACTAGATTAATTAATAACAGAGAGGTTAATTAGTCGAACGAGTGATTGTTGACAGCAGTTGATTTTGCGTTGAACGCGAGTAGTCTGAATTTTAAAGAAACAAAGAAATTGTAACAGAAAATTTCTATCTATCTGATTGTGATTATTTCTCTATTTTGACTTTGGACAAGCTCCTATCATGCATATTGAAGTATAAAAAAAAACAAGCAAAAAAAAAGACGCTTACATATATGGCCCAGAGGGCAGTGACCCATTCCAATTCCATCGCCGTCACGTATACACGAGACACCCGCGCGCTCGCTGCTTCTCTTCTTCTTCTTCTTTTTTTCAACCAAATAAAAACTCAAATCTCCCTCTTCTTCGAGCACGACGAGCTCCACCGCCGCATTTCGCCGATCGGGTCATCAGCAACGATGTCTTCCTCCTCGTCGCCGGTGACGGAGGCGGAGATGTCCAAGGTGAAGACGTCGTCCAACGGCGTGTGGCAGGGGGACGACCCGCTCCACTTCGCCTTCCCGCTCCTCACCCTCCAGGCGCTGCTCATCCTCCTCCTCAGCCGCCTCCTCGCTCTCATGCTTCGACCGCTCCGCCAGCCCAAGGTCATCGCCGAGATCGTCGCCGGCATCCTCCTCGGCCCCTCCGCTCTCGGCCGCAACAAGGACTACCTCCGCGCACTCTTCCCGCCGTGGAGCGCGCCCGTGCTCGAGTCTGTCGCTAGCCTCGGCCTCCTCTTCTTCCTCTTCCTCGTCGGTCTCGAGCTCGACCTCCGCTCCGTGCGCCGCAGCGGCCGCCGCGCGTTCGCGATCGCCGCCGCGGGCATCTCCCTACCCTTCGCGTGTGGCGTCGGCGTCTCCTTCGTCCTCCGCCGCCAGCTGCCTGGCGCCGCGCAGGCCGGATACGCGCCGTTCCTTGTCTTCATGGGCGTCGCGCTCTCCATCACCGCGTTCCCCGTCCTGGCGCGCATCCTCGCCGAACTCAAGCTGCTCACCACGCCCATCGGGGAGACGGCGCTGGCGGCCGCGGCGTTCAACGACGTGGCGGCGTGGGTGCTGCTCGCGCTGGCCGTCGCCATCTCCGGCAGCGGCGACCACCGGAGCCCCATCATCTCCCTCTGGGTGCTCCTGTCGGGCGCCGCGTTCGTCGCCGTGTGGATGCTGGCCGTCAAGCCCACCATGGCGTGGGTGGCGCGGCGGTCGGACGGGCAGGGCGGCGGCGAGGTGTGGGTGGCGGTGACACTGGCGGGCGTGCTGGCGTCGGGGCTCGCCACCGACATGATCGGCATCCACGCCATCTTCGGCGCGTTCGTGTTCGGGCTGACGGTGCCCAAGGACGGGGAGTTTGCCGGACGGGTGACGGAGCGCGTGGAGGACCTGGTGTCGGAGCTGCTGCTGCCGCTCTACTTCGCGTCGAGCGGACTCAAGACGGACGTCGCCACCATCCGCGGCGGCGGCGCATGGGGGATGCTGGCTCTCGTCATCGCCACAGCCTGCGCCGGCAAGATCGTGGGCACCTTCGCGGTGGCCATGGCGTGCGGGATGTCGGCGCGCGAGGCCGTGGTGCTCGGCGTGGTGATGAACACCAAGGGCCTCGTCGAGCTCATCGTCCTCAACATTGGCAGGGAGCGCAAGGTGCGTATTGCTCTTCCTTTGCTTCTACTCATACATGTACAAACTACTAGGAGTATTATATCACGTATTTTTGTTGAATACATCTGCTCTTTTTAGGGGTATTTTTTTGTTCGTTCTCTTTTTTAGCTTTTCTTTTTCTTTTGTTGAGTTTATTTTTTGTAGAGATATATTTTTTTCGTTAAGTTTCCTCGTTTTGTTTAGAGTTGCTTTGGTTGAGTTTCTTCCTTTTCAGAGGTAGGAGTAGTATTTTTGTTGAGTTGCCCCCTTACCCTGCAATGAGATGAGATGAGATGCGAGAATGGAAGGAGCCAAAAGCAGAGGTCTCCTGTTACATGCTTCCTGTTGCTGTTCTACACTCTGTTTTTTCCTTTGTTTCCTTTTTTTTTTGAGAGAGAGAGAGAGAAAGAGAGGAACCGTTTCTCGTGATTTTTAGTGCATTTTCTTGCTTTTGGAACTATGAATCTTACCAGATTGTTTTAGATTTTTTTTATGAATTTTGAAAAGACATACAAGAATCCCTTTTGGAGCTATGAATGTCACAGACGCAAACAACAAAGGTAGTCTGCATATGAATCTTCTCTTCTGGTTCTGAATAGAGTACTCCATAGGGAAGTGGGAACACTGACCACACTGCTGCCAAGAGTTCAATGTCGCATTTGATGATGCTTGCCATCCATAGACCATAGTTGCAATGTAGGAGTAGGAAAATAGACACTCCCTCCCCTTCTTGAACTGCACCATCCAGAGCTTGAAGATGAGCGGCGTAAAGTGACTGACAGGTGGGCCTCTTTTAGGGCTTATGGGCTCGATCGTCCATCTGTCAGTCATGCATTTTAATGTTGAGTTTGGCTCCATCCAAGATTAATTCCAACATCTCGAAAATCAAACGCACGAATGGCAGAATGCATTCGAATTTGCATGGGTTTTGCACAAAATGGCTCCCAAAATGCTGTGTGTTTGTAGGTGCTGGACGAGGAGACGTTTGCCATCCTGGTGCTCATGGCGCTGGTCACCACCTTCATCACCACCCCCACCGTCATGGCCATCTACAAGCCGGCGCGCAACGCCGGCCGCCGCCAGCACCACCGCAAGCTGCACGGTCCCTCCGCGCCGTTCTCCCCGTCCTCCGCCGCCGCGGCCACCGCCGGCGCCAAGGAGCTGCGCGTGCTCGCCTGCATCCACGGCGGCCACGACGTGCCGGCCCTCATCAACCTCATCGAGACCATCCGCGGCCACACCCAGCCGCGCCGCCTCGTCAGGCTCTACATCCTCCGCATGGTCGAGCTCACCGAGCGCACCTCCTCCATCCTCATGGCCCGCGCCGCGCGACGCAACGGCGTGCCGTTCCTCCGCCCTCGCCGCGGCGGCGGCGTCCCACATGACCAGGTCGACGTCGCCTTCGACACCTACGCGCAGCTTGGCCACGTCCACGTCCGCCCCATGACCGCCGTCTCCGCTCTCCACACCATGCACGACGACGTCGCCGCCGTCGCCGAGGACAAGCGCGTCTCCCTCATCGTCCTTCCCTTCCACAAGCGCCACCCGGGGCACGGCCATGGCGACGACCTCGGCCCCGAGTGGCGCGCCGTCAACCGGAGGATCCTCCGCGAGGCGCCATGCTCGGTCGCCGTCCTCGTTGACCGCGGCTTCGGCGGCGGCGAGCAGGTCAGCTCGGAGCAGGTCGCGCACGGCGTCTGCGTCGTCTTCTTCGGCGGGCCGGACGACCGCGAAGCCCTCGAGCTCGCCGGGAGAATGGCAGAGCACCCCGGCGTGCAGATCACCGTCGTAAGGTTGGTCGACGGCAAGGCCGGCAGCGGGGAGCACGCCGAGGTCACGCTGCGCCCGTCGAACACCAAGAACGCCGACAAGAGCTACACGTTCTCGACGGCCGTCGTCGACACCCACAAGGAGAAGGTACATCATCCGCAATCCTTGGCGGCCAGAGACCGAACAGCCACACACCTAACCTCTCGCTATACGCGGCGGTGCAGGAGCTGGACGAGGCGGCGGTGGCGGAATTCCGGCAGAGGATGGGCCCCATGGTGCGGTACGAGGAGCGGGTGGTGATCGGCAACGTGATCGAGGAGGTGGTGTCGATCGGCAAGAGCCGGGAGTACGGCCTGGTGGTGGTCGGCAAGGGGCGGCTGCCGTCGGCGATGGTGGCGGAGCTGGCCGTCCGGGCGGCGGAGCACCCAGAGCTGGGTCCCATCGGCGACGCGCTGGCGTCGGCTGGGAACGGGGCGACGTCGTCGGTGCTGGTGGTGCAGCAGCACGACATGAGCAACGCGGACGAGGTGCCGGTGTCCGTCGTCGTCGTAGACGACCACGCCCACGACGACGGCGAAATCGGCGACAACAACAATAAGGACATGGCCGAGGCATAAGCACAGAATCATTTGCGAAGAATTACTGGAGTATCCCCTAGCTAGGATGACGACGATGGTGATAATTAAATTACTCCTGTTTAATTAGCGAGCAATCAAATGGCGGCGGAAAATGGAAATAAAGCCAGATTGCTAATATCATGCAAGCTAAAGAACTTGATAGTGTTCTTTAAATTACTGCTTTCCAAAGCTAGTTTCATAATTTGAATTTGTAACAGTGACAGTGTCGTAGTGTGTAGGTATGACGAACCAATAAATGGGCTGAATTCGGGAGGCCCGATAGAGGAACGCCAGCCCATGAAAGATGCCTAGGTTACGGTGCTGAAAGAATGACAGGTGGGCCCGCGGTGGGTCGGTGCCACCGAAAAGAAAGAAGAAAAAGGGGATGCGGCGAGCGTCCATTCCACGCGACTCCCCCACACAAATACCACCTCCACCTCCCGCACCACACCAAGCACAGCGCCCCCGAGCCTCAAGGGATCAACTCTAGCGCTTTCTAGATTCCTTCGTCGCCGGCGAATCCCTCCCCGTCTCCCCTTCGCGCCGCCGCAATGGTATACCCCGCCGGCCTCCTCTCTTCTCTTCTTCTGCATATATTACCACTGCTTGCCTGCTGGTTCTTGATGCGCACGGTAGTCTCTATCTTAGATTTGTAATCTGTTCGTCACACGTTGTAGATCTTATTAATGTGCTCGTTGGTGAAATATCCGCAAGACCACAAGTGCTCTTGGCCTTTCTTTCTTTTTGACAACTTTGCGTACAGCCGTTTAGTGCTACTATTTGACTAGACTGTTGGCAACTTTTCCCTAGCAACTAAGATCTGTTCCAAATGCGCTAAGTTCAGTGTCTAATTCGGTGTCATAGTGACGAATGAACATGTGGAGTAGTAAGCAGATGCCTTCAATTTTGCCATGGATTCGTCTGCTATGGTACAACCGTACAGCTAGAGTTTCTCTCTCTTTTGCTAGTGTACATACTTGGATTAAATCCAGCCTGAGCTGAGCCTAACCTTTGGCTGGTCCCTCAAAGATTTTGTATATGGGGCGGCGGGGGCGGCAGTGGTTGGCGACTGCCTGCCTTGTGGCTCCCATTTGCTTCGTCCGGAAACCTTAGGTGTCAGGGCACCAAACATTCTTGAAAAGCTTATGGAGGAATTCTGCGGTTCATTGTTCCATCGCAGGATATTGCTCTTGTAATCAGGTATAGAAAATCTGCAAGTGAGAATCGGGATCTCTAGCTGACTAGTCATATGCGAATAGCATGTCGATATTGATCTTCGCTCATATTACATGCCTAAGGCTTAATTTACTGATGATAAGATGCAAACGGAATATGATTGACAGGTCATCATGTTGTTTTTAACTATGTATGCCAGTTTTGCCCTCGAGTCTGGTCCTGTAACGACCAATGATGAATTTACTTAGCTTGACTGTCTGCCTTGTTACCTGTAGGCGAATGCAGCGTCAGGGATGGCCGTGGACGATGAGTGCAAGCTCAAGTTCCTGGAGCTGAAGGCAAAGAGGACCTACCGCTTCATCATTTACAAGATAGACGAGAAGAAGAAGATGGTTGTTGTGGAGAAGGTTGGTGAGCCTGTACTGAAGTACGATGATTTTGCCGCTAGCCTCCCTGCCAACGAATGCAGATACGCCATATTTGACTACGATTTCGTGACCGAGGAGAACTGCCAGAAGAGCAAGATATTCTTCGTTGCATGGTACTGCTGCATTTCTCTTCTCCCAATATTACAAGGTCATCTGAAAATGTAGAGACTCTAGCTGATTGAGTTTATATGCCAATGCGAAGGTCTCCTGATACATCGCGCGTGAGAAGCAAGATGATCTACGCGAGCTCCAAGGACAGGTTCAAGAGGGAGCTCGACGGCATTCAGGTGGAGCTTCAGGCGACAGATCCATCTGAGGTTGGTCTCGACGTGATCAGAGGCCGTGCAAACTGAGCATGGCTTTGATGCTGCTACCTATAAAAGTATGAGCCCCAGATGAGAATTTAGAGCTCCCCTGAGGCAATGGTTGTGACTTTGTTATCATCTAGTACTGCTATCTACGGGACGGTGTGAGGCTGTAATCTATGTGCGGTGCAGTGATAGGGCTATCCTTTCTGCTTGTGATCATGACATCTCGTCGTTGTTCGATTCTTCCTCGCTGGCGTCTATTACGTTAAATGATGCAGCTCCTCTGTAAGAGTCTGCCTTTACCTAAATATCTTTCTTAAAAGATTTTACCTAAATACCTTTCTTAGAAGATACCAAACTTAAATTGGGAATACGGATCCTATTTGAACATACGCAATAATCACTGGATCTATTCGAGAGAATTTTTGTGTGATCATCAACGAGAGCTCGGTACTTGCTACCTGGTGGCAACTGTTACGACAAAGCGAGGTTTTTTGCCTCTGCCTTCTGTGTTGGTGAACATTTGACTAAAAACAGCGGCATGTCTGGCCGGACCGGGAATCAACAATATCAGAAGATCAGAATCCACTATAACCAATACAACAGCTGCTGAACTAAGGCTATATATAATCATTCGTCAAGGAAAACAACTGCGGCTCCATAGATTAATGCTTAGCTTTGTCCATCAATACGTACAAAAAACCAGTCCAACAGTCATGGTAACAGCTCCAAATCAAAGCACGCCAGGAGTTCTCTTAACGCCTCGCACGGCAGGAAACACATCAACAAACTGGATTTATTTATCTACACATCCATCGTATTTACATACTAAGGGTGAATCTGCAGGATTCATTTCCCTTGTCTTTCAGGAAGCCTCGGCAGTGGAGAAATGCATTTTAGCAGCCGATTCACACAAAAAGCTGCTTCCGCATTTGGCGTCTTGACTGCCGATGCCATAATCCAATATCTCAGTCTCATGTTTGTTGAGATCGTCTGGTGCTGAACTACTACTTGTGGTTTCAGCATTTTTCACCCTATCAAATTCGCTGTGCATGAATCAGTTAGAATTCACCTGCATGTTTTGTGATGACAAAATAGCAGTGAGAGTCAAGCAACCTTACCCAGGAGCTTGGAGCACCGCCGGACTCTGGATAGCATTCTGCTGGTTTTTCTTGGACCTCCCCTTTTGCTTTTGTTTCTGCTTCTGCTTATTCTTGTCCTTCTTCCGGGATTTGGACCGACGCTGGTAACTGTTATTCACTGAATGACATACAGATGTCACAGGGGGGTCATACACGTCAGGGGCCCATTTGACACGGCGACTTTCAGTTGGTGAAGCCATCCCATTCTTTTGGCGGCTTCCTTTCATAGCAGATATGATCTTCAAAGTTGGCTGTTGACAAAGGAAATGAAGATGGTGGTCATGGGGCAATGCTAATAACTACAAAAGCATTCCCAACTGCCACAATGTTCCACAAGCAAATAGCAATAGACCAACATGGTGAGAAGAATAAACTAATTGGTTCACATGCAAAAGCAATGTTGGTTACTTACACCATCAAATTGCCAACTATAACCTTGTATGCATGGCTATCAGATATGCATAGAGACGTATACTGCACATGCCATTAGCAGTACTATGGATGAGGTACCATCAAAAGAACAAGCATAGCAATCGATTCATGTCAACAACGCACCAATAACATTATGCTTATTTGATATCCCGTTTACCTATAATAAGAGCAACAGGAAAGAATGGAAGAATAGCATAGCATTCAAATCACATGCAGGGTTTCTAAATATAGTGTAGACAATAAGTGATAAATTTACATTACCACAAAGAAACATCAACTTAGGAACAACTTCAGACAACTAAAACCAAATTTATATTACTATCGCAGGCAACAAATTGATCAGCGTTATCCTCAATCCTACTGTTATTAGTGCCATTGAAAGAAGGCATTGGCTAATATGGACCAGCTATACATTTTAAGCCTTGGCCTTGAGACGCTCTGCGGATAGTGCAAAACAACCAGAGCTTTATTCAATAAACTTTTCAAGTGGTTCAATATATTATTGCTTTTAGATAACAGGAGAAAAAAACCAAAATATAATAAAGGCTGGTTATTAATGATATTGAAGCGTTTCGATTAAACCATGTTTTCAATATGAATATACATCAAACATAAAATTGGTCACTTAAACTAGACATAAGCTACTCCCACCCAGCAAGTGGAAACCATTTTGCAGCAACTATCATTACAAGGACAACATCCTAGAATTTCATTCTCGAGTTCAAGTACACTTAATGAAGGTTAAGAAGATAATTATTGGTCCGAATAAGTAATCAATTTCTTATATATGATGATGCTGTTTAGGAAGAGATACTCACAGGCAGTGAGACGGAGCGCTCATAGGTTGGCGCATCCTTCGGATCCTTATCTGCATCACAGCATGAACCCTGTTGTTGTTGTGCCTCACCACCAGAGGGCGGAAACGTCATGCACTTCTGGAAGCCTTTCTTCACCCCCAAGCTGGTAGTATTGGAGAAATCCATGGCCGTCCCAGCTTCCGACAAATTATCGGCATTCTCCCCCGCCACTCCAGAAGTACCGTGAGCCAGTGCACGATGCTTCTCAGGCAGACTCTTACTGCCGTCTGCGTTACCCGATGAGGTGCCGTCGGATATCACTTCCGACACTCTCCCGAGATCACCACAGGAATGACCATCCATCAAGTAGCACAACCTAGCACTGAAACCCTAACACCGCCACCCCCCCCCCCCCCCCAAAAAAAAGAAAAAAAACAACAACCACTCTGAGCCGATGCCTAGATCCTCGATGCTACAGCGCGACTGATCCAATCCAATCGAAACAGAGTGCGACCAACGATCCAATACAAACACCTCAATCTAATCCAAATCAGCACAGCACTAAGCAGATAAGCCTAGCGCTCTAGCTACGAGAAGAAGAAATGGAGGGGGGGGGGGGGGGGGGAAGGAGGGCACAGGAGCAGGAGACAGACAGACGAACAGAGATGGAATGAGAGTGGCGTTAGGAGGATGAGAGGTAGGGATGGAGAGACCAAGGCTTAAGACGGTGGGAGCAAGCGGAGGGGAGGACAAGAGCGTCGACGCGGAGGACGCGGCGCAGGGGCGAGCCCCCCTGCTCCGACGAAGGCATCGTGGATCGCCGCCGCCGACGGAGAGGTTGGTCGCCGCAGATCTGGAGATCGGGTCGGAGGAGGCGCCGCGCCGTGCGGGTGGGTGAAGGAAAGGGTTGGGGATATTTTTTTTCTCTTCTCTTCTCTTCTCTCCGAAATGCTTCTCTCTTGACGCAGAGTGTGAGACAAGTCAAGTGTGGAGGAGCTTATATACTCCATAGGATCCCCGTGGATAAGGTGACACGTGTACGCAATCTTGTCTGTAAATCTGCGTCCAACAATTTTTTACCCTGTCATGTAAAATGCTTTACTAAAAAAAAAGGCTATCTACTATCCGTTCCTATATAAGATGATTGTTTAAAATATAGGATATATTTTATTTTATTAGAATAAGATTTTGATAAACATTTGCTTTATTAGAATATTATTTATATGATATAATCATGCTTTTACATATGAATCTAATAAATTTAATTTTGTGTTATAGAGAAATTATTGGTCAAAACATTATTCTAACTAAAACAAAATACATTCTATATATTTTAAAATAGAAAGAGTGATTAATAATGCAACGCTTGTTCAGTTAGATTTATTAGAGATGTCTTGGTAGGGTATAGGATCAATGTGGATAAAGGGGTGTGTGTAATAGCACAAACCTAAATTGGATTTGCTTACATAACTTTTTTTTTACTCTTTTCTATAAAATTGATTCCTTTTTTACCTCTCTTTCCTATTTTACTCTTATACTAGTGTAAATTTCAGTGTTATTCATGCCAATGAGATGATGGTGGAAAACAAAAATAAAGAATACTATCTTGAAACCGTTTTACTAAGTGCCTCATGTAAATTGCTCCTTACTTTCAGTGTAGCACTTGTCAGTTTTCTCTCCTTTTGGTGGTCTCACCGTTATTGGACAGGAATGAAAACCACATAAATGATAAAAAATGGTCATTTTTTGTCTTTTCATCTTTTCTTAAAAAAACTTATGTTTATGTTAGGGTGTAATGTTTCCTATATCTATAGATTTTGCTCTATTAAAGAATTTTACGTTATATTATCCATTTATTCATCAATTTATTTTATTTGTTGGTTGTAACGGAGGAATGTGAAAGTATCCATTAAGACATATAGGATAGGCGAATAGAGGATTTAAAACTTTAAAAGCACAACATGTGAGATATTCCTGATCCTATCACAAACCAGGCAAGCTAAAGTAGTAGAATCTTTTCTAACCCTATCTTATTTAGGTTATGCAAATACACTTCCCTAGTGGTGATATATCTTTTCTTATAGGGGTGAGATTTGACTTTCACAAACTTTTATCAGTGCACCACACACGAATCAATGCCTCGAGAGCGATGTCTAGCCGTCTAAGAGTTAAAAGTGTATCTGAACCCCTAATTAATTTTAGTAATTAAAGATAAGCAACTAGGAAGGATTAATGTTTCTTATTAAGTTGTATTAGAGAGAATTTAGTCATTCAAAGTATAAAAAGTTTGGTTTCCAGTGAATCCGCTAGGTTGAGAAGAATAGACAACAAACACTATGATAAAATATATTTTTATTTTACTTTGACTCATAGGAAAAGCCATACTATCAAGATGGTTATCATTTTAAAATCTAGAGTTAAAAATTTAGTGCTTAAATTCTTATTTGAAAAGGGTTCTTCAAAATCTTTTAGAGCATTAGAATTTTCAACCAAACAGAATTTCCATTAGTTGCTACCACAACTTTCATTTTAAGCCAATTTCATTTTGTTGTATGTTGTTGAAAAATTAATGAAATTTCTGTTGTACATCAACGGAATTTCCATCATTACTATTATCAGTTCTGTTGGCTATATTGGAACATTAACGGAACTTTTAGATGCTAACAGAACTTCTGTTACTGGCCAAATCAATTATGTTTATTTTGTTGAGAAAATTAATGAAACATCCGTTAGTTGCTAATGAAATTTCTATTATGGTCTAAATCGATTTTGTTGCCCTTGTTAAAAAATTAACGAAACTTTCGTTGTGTTCGAACATAACTTTTGTTGTGTTCGAACAGAACTTCCGTTGTGCATTCTGATGACTGAGCTAAAGTTTGAAATTTGCATTGAACAAAAATTCCAATGATATATAACGGAATACCCGTTATGAGAAGTCTCAACCTCTAACGGGTAGAATTTGTGAGATGATATAAATAGCCCTCACCTATCCCCAAGTAGGTTGGTCACATTGAATACTATTGAGCTTTGGGTTTACCTCTCAACTTCTCACTTTTAGCCCTTATTTCCAAATCAATTCTCTGTAGATCTACTCGGTTTAACTTTGTGTGAGTGGATTTGGTTTTAAAATGAGTTAATGCTTGGTGTATTATTGATTTGAGCACTAGCTTTTAAAACCAAAAAAGTTCTTATCTCATCTATTACTCTTAGAGATTGAGAACTCCTAAATGGTTAGTGTCACTTTCGAGCCATCGATTTACTTTTAGTGACCCGGAGAACTTTGTAAAGGTTGAATCTCGTCTCTGCAAGAAAAGAGATGCCAGTAAGAGTGTATTTATGTAACCTCTAGAGGAAAGGAATAGCAAAGACCTGGCTCTTTATAATCTTCTCAACATAATAGATAATAGAATCCCCTCAAGGATTGGAACTTCCGGGACATACGTCTACAAGTATATCTCGGTGATATCCCTTCTTGTTGATTCAATAGCTATTGTATTGCTTTGTTTTTTTTGGCTGTCAAGTATCTAGTTGTTATTTGTACAAATATATTGTGATAGATTTAGATCTAATCAATCTTGTTACTTAACTTGGTTCACTATCGCTGTGAATAACAAAAATTCCGTTGGCCTCCAACGAAATATCCTTTCTTTTAACATCGGATATTCTATTGGGGTTAGCTGTTTCCACTTTGCTTTAAAGTTTTAAATTACTTATTTACCCCCTCTAGACCTCAAATGATCCTTCAAGAGTAATAAATACAACAAGAACTCATTGGGATTAAATGCTAGTATTCAAGAATCAAGCAAAAAGTCACAAAGCATGAGCAAAATCCAAAGGCAATCCACCGATAAAAAGTTGGTTTACATATATTGAGAAAGGGAGAGGATGGAAAGTCCGGAGTAGATAACAAACGAAAGAAATACTAAATAAGAAAAGAAATATAGAGTTCTATACTTGAACCATATCTATACTTATGTACCTTGTTTTATTTGGATAGAGAGACACTCCGAGAGTATACATACAAGGTCTCTCAGGAGTGGAGGGACAACCCAGAAAAAGATATTTCAATAGAGAGAACCTGATAGAAGCCACATCCAATCTCATCGAATCAACACCTAAGGAAGTCGATGATAACTAGCCATCTAAAAGAGCATATATATCCCTACTGGGTTTTAACTAATCAATAATAAATAATTAAAGAACTAATATATTTATTAAGTATATAAGTAGAGGATTAGTCTAATGAAGAAGAAGATAGTGATAGGATAATGAGGAAGATGCATACGTGATATAAGGTTATAAGTGGATAAGATGGGGGTGAATAGTTATTAAAACTTGGCTGAGACCGACGAACAATAAAGGAATTGGTTGAGGACAGCTCACGACCCCATGGCGCCACCTCTCAAGAGTAATCAAATCCGTGCATAGCTTACGTATGGGGTGCGAGAAAAGAGGAGAGATAAAATGGATTCGAGTAATAAATAAAAAAAAAAGTCATGGGGGTGGGCATGCGCTAGGGGAATCACGTATGGGCCTGTCGCGGAGCATACAGCGTCTCATAGTTTGTGTCTCAGGGTTACCTTGTGATGGCCTACCGGGGGCCCAGGCCCAGGCCCAAGCAAGCAGGCAACGCCCCCGTCCCCGCTAGACCTGACGCAGGAAGGCGGAGGCAAGGCTCGTTTTCTTCTCTCGCGTTCGAACTCAGCCGCCCAGGCACGATTGATCGAATCGAATCGACTCTATGACGCATGCGCACAGGTGCTGCTGCTGGCGATCCGGAACGACGACGAGCTCGGCAAGTTGTTACATTCGTAATAATTGTAAATAACGAATTACTTGATAACATTTTTTAAATAAAAACAATCAACATAAAGTGCCACCATTCACCAATACTCCACATCGTTGTGGCACTGAGGGCCATGGAAGGAATCACTCCTCGTTGTCCTAGTAGTTTCTACCTGTGTTGTTGCTACTTTAAATGTGAATAATAGCGGTGTATATCGTACACCAACAAAAAATAGTAGTAGTTGTTCATAAGGTGACAGTATCTCCTCAGTTTTCGTTAACATCCATCGTCTCGGTCCAGGAAGCGACACACGTCTACCTCCTCAAGCCCTCCACGATGTAGGTAGCATAGAGATCCCTGAATGGCAACATCAACATGGTTGGAGAGTCAGCTTGATGTGATTTTACACATACAAGTATGTTCCAGAGTACTCACATGGAGTGCTTTATGGCCTCATAAGCAGCACTTGCAGGCAGGAAGTCATTGACAGCAACCTCCTTGTTCTCATTCTTCTTGTCTGAATGTCTCGGTTAAAGAAACCATTCGGTAGGTGACAAGTGTTTTCAAATTAGCATGACCCTGGGACTCCAAGAGTATTTTAAGTTGGTGTGTGGTTGACCATGTGTGCACATGATACAAGATAGTTGAGATAAAATAGTGCCAAATGGCTTCCAGAAAATGCACATATGGGAACAACATATAGGTGGTGTTCAGATTGTTAAGGAGGTAGGAATCTGCAGTGTTAACCAAATCACATGCGTTTTATAATGTGTTGACAGAGTTGTAGCAAAATTTATAGTACCTTGCAGGCTCAAGGTTAGGACATGAGTTATTGCCTAGAGCTCATTTAGAATGCACAACTTGATATTAAGTTGATAAAAAAAAAAAAGGATACAGTCCTCAAAAAAGCGCCTGATTTCAGCCAAGCGATGAGGTGGGAGCTCCTTGATATCATTGTAATGCTTGTACTCAGGATCATCAGCACAAACTGCGATAATCTTGTCATCTGCCTCTCCCTGTTCAAACAAACATGGAGATCAGAATAGCATTTGCTGGACTTTGTAAGGGCTTCTTTCAAATACATGGATTTTGCAGAATTTTCACAGGAAACAGTTCAATTCCTTCAAAATTCCTTGGAATTTCTCCAAACCGAATAGGCCCTAAAGGGTGAGGGACGAAGCCAAACCTGGTCAATCATAGGCATGAGACCAATGGCCTTTGCTCGTAGGAAGCAGCCTGGTATAACTGGCTCCTGAATGAACAAAAAATAACTTTAATTTGGTTCCCCAAACAAAAGGAGGGAGATGGGAATTTGACATAATAGAATATTACTATTATTGGACAAGAGGTAAACCAAAGCCCACGATTTCACATGACTATATTAAGAAAAGTAAACCAGAATTTACTCTACATAATGGTTGAAGGGAAAAAAAACCTATGCACTGTTTTTTTCTTAAAATTACAAGCAATAGGATTCTACCAACTAAAAAACCAAGACATACCTGCATTATAACCAGCACATCCAACGGATCACTGTCTTCACACAGTGTGCGAGGAATGAACCCATAGTTGTGAGGGTACACAACTGATGAATATAGCACACGGTCCACCTTTACATGTTCATACAACCAAATGATGAACAAAACATTTTAGAATCATTGGAAAGATAGAGTTTCACTATAAAAAAAAATACGACGAATCCATTGAATCGCATTGTTTTACCACTATCAGTCCAGTTTTCTTGTCAAGTTCGTATTTAACCTTGCTGCCCCTAGGTATCTCGATGACCTGACAAGTAAAAAAGAAAAAACACGATCTGTTAGTTTTTTTTCTTTTTTTGGTCGAGAGATTCTGGGCGCAATGTGAAATGCCAAACAAAACAACACATGAACTCTAAAAGTTCAAAGTGATAGGCGCTTCAAAAGGGGTTATGCTATTGACATAAATTTCCAGCAAGAATATGTATCAAACTGAATCAGGGAGAACAAACAAATGTAAATCTGTTACGGTGGGGCCTTACGCAGTTGAATATAGTTGGTGCACCAGGTCCTGCAGGAAGAAGCAAGGAACCTATAAATTCCGAGAGAAACATAGAAATTGATGGCTTGTCAAGACGAAATGTCAAGTACCAATCTCAAGATCATGCCAGGGATGTGCTGCAACAGATCTCCGGGACATGGATGACAGTATTCTTTCATTCAGAGCAGGAGCCTTGATGGGGGCTGAACTTGTCTTCTTCTCCACGGCTTCAACAGCAGGAGCCATCGCAACAACCTGTCATCGATTACAAAGGTCAAGTTAATGAAATCCTAGAACAAGCTGAAAAAAAGGGGTCGATTTTTGAAAGAAAGAAAAAAAAACATGATTGACAGCGCAGGAAGATCATAGGACCCCATTGGCCCACCAAAAATCAACAAGAATTGGCAAGAGTAGAAAACATCGTCAATATCTCAGATATTTGGACAGAGTAATTACCAAACAAATAGATTTGACCAGAGCAATCCGAGAAAACCAGAAACTATAAAGCCTTGAAGAAAAAGGAAATGAAACATAAAGATATGATGAGCCTGATGCAGCATGGCAATATCTTGCAAAAAGAGCACGCAGCAGGTGGCTGTTGAAATCTGAGATTAGAATGTTCTTCCGGACCAGGCTCTTTCGGCGTAACTAGACTTGTATGATTTGACATCGAGTTAGGCCTAGTTTGACTGAGTTTAGAGAGAGCAAAAACTAGGCGACCATTTGTTTGTACTATTCCAAGCTGACTGCTTCTTGAGTTACCAATTGAAATGTAAAACTATACTGGTACATTATATAACAGGCAACCACATCTGTCCGACTGTATACGCCAAAAAGCGATTGATGTATTTTTTTTTCCATGGGTATAAAATGACCAATAGGTGTGAACATGTGGAGAACCTACGGCACAAGTGCGAAACATGGCACCATACCTTAGCATCGAGAAGAGAGCAATTAACAGCATATGAAATACTGGTATGAATCCAGACGAAAACGTAGTAGTACAGATATGAAACGGGATGGTAGCAAATGTGGCGACAAAATCCGCGCGCGCGCATATAAATGTATTACGCATGGCAGAAGCGAACCGGAGGAAACCACGTGTAGCAAAATGCATAGATAGATAGCCCGGTGGACTCGACGGAGAAACGTAGGGCGTGCATAGATAGTTAGTTACGCACCTTGGTAGGAGTAGATCTGAATCTGGGGGCAGAGGCGGCGCTGTGCGAGGAGGGAGCGGAGGAAGAAGAGGAAACCCTAAAAGAGGAGAAGATTGGAAGCCTTCTTTAAAGAAGAACGGAGCAGGAGGACTAGTGGCCTGGAGGCAGTTCCCTTTTTCCATTTTAATTAATTAAATTAAACGCCGCGCCGAGTACGACTTTTTTTTTTTTTTTTGCTCCCTCCCGGACTACGACTTTTTTTTTATCATAAAAGTCTAAAAGAGTCTGTGGTATTTGCATCGATGCCCTTTGGTGCTGTCCACCGGGTAGGACTGGGTCGAGAATTTGGTGAGGCCGATGCCCTTTTGGACGGTGGGGCCCACGGGAGCAGGTGGGGCCTAGCCCAGTGTGGAGGGTTGGCGTCGGTGGGCGATCGGACGGCGGGGAGGGTGTCGGTGGGACCACGTCATGTGCGCTGCACGTCTCCATCCACCTCATCGCATCGCACTTGTTGAGTGTGCGATCGACGCGAATCCTGTTGCTGCGGTGCCTCCACTCTTTTCGGGGTGACGTACGATCGACTTGGGGCGGCCGCGTCCTCGTTTTCTTTCTTTCTTTTTTTTTTAAGCCTGCTTTCTATCGCAGAACCGACCCCGGCGCACGTAATCAAGCTATAATTAATCAAATATTAGTTAACACATTTTAAATATATATTAATATAATTTTTTAAACAACTTAGAATTTTTTTAAAAAAATATGTGAGGTGAAGTTGAAAAAAAAAAGAGGAAGGAGACTTTGGTAATGACAGGTCGGGCAAAATAAATTTGTTTACGCTATTAACGTATAATTAATTATGTATTAATTATTTTCAACTTTTATTTGTTATTTTAAAGCAAAATTTTTATTAAAAAATATAATTAATTATATGTTAATGATTTATTTCGTTTTACAGAATTAAGTTGGTTTAACTTTGAAAAAGAACTCCCGTATACTCACTGACTAGCTCTTCACACCACAGGCGGCCGGCCGTGCGTCGGTGGTTGCCTAATGACTCCTTCAGAAATGATGATGATGATGATGTATAATTTCAATGTGATAAGTCAGTTGTTGAGTTATACTACTACTACTGTGAACCAATCGATCAGTTTATAATCTCTTTTTTTTTTACAAAGATCAGTTTATAATATATATATACACACACTAATGCATACATAAGGATAATGAGTAGTTCAACATGATTACAACATGGCTTTCCAATCGTATATGAGCTAGCTGGACTGGCTACCGTAGGTAACGTAGTACGTAGATTGCTGCCCCATCGAACGCGCGATTTCCTCGTGCGCTAGCTAGCAGCCTTTCAAACGCACGCATCGCATAGCCAATATACCAATTGCATGGTTAACTAGTCAGACGTCAAAGATTGCCGAATTGCTAATGCTTACCTCGTCAGCGATGATTCTGCAGCATACGGCACGCATCAAATTACATACAACAATTATTATTATTATTGTTCCCTTCTTTTCTTAATTAAGATGTACATTTTTTTTAATTTTTATTAGCATGTTTTTAAAACATGTTTCGTGTAAAAAACTTTCTATTTTAAAAGATTAAATATTTAATAATAAAAAATCAATTAATTATACGTTAATAATATGTTTTAGGTACGTACTTAATACTTTATCTCGAACGCGGGCCAAGGAGGCAGTGAGCAAGGCACCAGTGCTTGTTTGCGCTTGCAATTTAAGTCCAAATTAACTATATCCAGCAGGACTTTATTACAGTATATATGTACCAGCTGCTGCATGCGTATCCAATACTCTTGGACTGCATACGCCGATCGATCGATACGCGCTAGCTTCTGCTTTTGCATCTGCATATGCGTGGTGTGCACGCGTTCATCTCATCGATCCTCTCTCTCTAGCTGTTTACTCGCTTTCTTTTTTCTTCTTATTCTATGCTTTTTTTTCACAACAGAGTTATAAATTAATTAACAAACGTAATTTTACACGTAATTTAGTGCGTGCCTGCCGGCTACTCGCTCCTTCTTTTAATTTCTTAATTATTAATTACCTTGACTCATACGCTCTTTGATTCCACGACCACTGATCTCTCTCTGTGAGTTATTTTTAATCTCAACGATACAATTAATTAAGGACTAAGTGGACTTTGCCGTAAATATAGTATGCCGATTGTGGCAAATAGAGTTTAACGAATTTAATTAGGTAAATATAGGAACACTTTATTTAACCAAAAGATCAAGCGGTTAGCCGAAGCTAAAATTAGAAAATGTAAATCTTTGCTAGGTATAATAGCAAAACACCTGACATCTTCATGTGAAATTTTCGTCCTAAACGCAAAGTGGTATGTATAGACATATTCATCTGTATTAATATAAACCTGCCACTAATGAAGTTTAGTGCTCTCTTGTGTCACAAGGTTGCTAAACTTGAAAAATAAATTGAAAAAAAAGTATACATCAAATTTTAACTATAAGTTAATAGAGAGGGTAACTATAGGTCAAATTTTAACCATATATCTTTATCAAATTGATTATACGTCATCTCTGAACTTCTAAAAGCCACACAAGGTTTTGGTTGAAGTAACGACTTCGTAGCATTCTAGTAAAATAAAAATAGAACCCATGTGTAAGCCTCTTAACAAAAAAATAAAAAAATAATAGATTCATATGTCATCTTCTCACCTCTACTCTCCTCTCTCCCTCTTTTCTTTATCTCTTCGAGTAAGTGGCTCCAAGGGCAAGAGAGAGTGGTGTCAAGGAACCTAATGACAGAGGACATCGTTGGAGTAAATCTAGGTAGACCAGTCCCGATAACGAAGACGAGCAACAAGGGATGGTGGAGATGTCCCCTTCCCAAGCAAGTTGTCGTTCACAACTGTTAGAGATTGTAAACGTGTTACACTAGGATTGTAACCGAGCATGTCTCAAGGATAGATGGACTCCTGTAATTTGCTATAGATAGAATAGAACTTAAGTTAGGAGTCCTAGTTTAAAACTATCTATATCTGTAATTCTTGTTCTATATATAAACATGCAACCTATGGTGAGTCTAGGTGAGGCAACCATAGTTACTCCATATTTTTTCATGGTATCAGAGCCGCCTCTTTCTAGAATAGATCTACAAAAATCTCGTCAAATTCTCACGACAAAGGGGCTGCGACCTGCTCGTGACGCTCCTCCCCGCGATCTGAACATCCCGCGACAAGAGGGCCACGACCCCTGCTCATGACGCTCCTCCCGCGACAAGATGTCTTCGTCCTCCGCTCATGGCGAAGGATACCCGTCCTCTCTTTTTGGACATCCGGTGTCTGACAAGCTGACACGGGATAACTTCGTCCTATGGAAGACGCAGTTCCTGCC
Source organism: Oryza coarctata (assembly GCA_030770085.1). Classification (NCBI taxonomy): domain Eukaryota; kingdom Viridiplantae; phylum Streptophyta; class Magnoliopsida; order Poales; family Poaceae; genus Oryza; species Oryza coarctata. The sequence continues at coordinate 614,268 of CM061471.1, forward strand.
CGCTGTCCGTGGCGCCAAGACGCTTGGTTTTCTGGATGGAACCATCCCCGAGCCGCGACAAGTCCTTGAAGCTGAAGTCGACGGCAAGAAGAAGGAGATTTCCAACCCAGAGCATGACTCATGGGTAAAAAAAGATCAGCAGCTACTCAGCTACCTGGTGAATTCGGTCTCCAAGGAGGTCCTCGTCGGGATCACGACTGCAACAACCTCTGCGCAGGCATGGAAGGCGTTAGGGGCTATGTTTGCAGCACAATCAAGAGCGCGGGTTACAAATCTGCGCATGCAATTGGCCACCACCAAGAAGGGCAGTCTCACTACGACAGCCTATTTTAACAAGATGCAGAACATTAAGGATGAGCTCGCGTCAGCCGGCGTCACCGTCGGGGATGATGAGGTGGTTGCTCATCTACTTAATGGTTTAGACTTTGATTATCACCCATTTGTTTCTTCTATGATGGGCCGATCAGGAGATCTTTCACTCTCTGAATTATATTCTCTACTCATGGAGTACGATCTTCGGCTCGAGATGTATCAAGGGACCGATCAGTTCCAGTCTTCAGCTAACATGGCATCTCGCGGTCGTGGAAACCGTGGTCGTTCTGGTGGTCGACGTGGTGGAGGCCGGTTCAATTCATCGCGCAATGGACAAAACAACAACAACAATCAAAGTTACACCAACAATAATCAAGGCAATAGCTCGCAAGTCACAAAAAAGGCGCCCTGTCAAATCTGCAAGAAGACAAATCATGAAGCCAATCAATGCTATTTTCGCTATGAGGAAGACAATCAGTACCGTGGGCGATCAGCAGGAGCTTATGGTGTTGATACAAATTGGTATGCGGACAGCGGGGCCACTAACCATATCACCAGCGAACTTGATAAGATGACCGTCCGTAATAAATATAGTGGCAATGAACAAGTTCATAACGCCAGCGGCAAAGGTATGAGTATTAGTAATATTGGGCATACAGTTTTTCATACCCCTTTCAGTAAACTTCATTTGAACAATATTCTTCATGTGCCCTCTTCTGCCAAAAGCCTTATTTCAGTTCATAAACTTGCCAAAGATAACAATGCTTTCCTTGAATTTCACCCTGATTCCTTTCTCGTTAAGGATCAGGAAACGAAGAGGATTTTATATCACGGTAGATGCAAATGTGGCCTGTATCCTCTCATTCCATCGGAAGAGAAAATAGAGTCAAAGCATGAAATTTTTGGAGTCCATGTTCCTTCTACATCGTTATGGCATAGTCGTCTAGGTCAACCTGCTACTCTCATAGTTCAGAAGATCCTTAGCTCAAATAAGTTGCCGTGTGCTAGTTCCAAGAATGTTGAGTCAATTTGTGATTCGTGTCAAAGGGCCAAGAGCCATCAACTGCCTTATTCTGTTTCTAATAAAATCTCTAGTGCTCCTCTTGATCTGATTTATTCTGATGTGTGGGGGCCTGCACCCATCTCTGTTGGGAGTTATAGTTATTATATTAGCTTCATTGACGACTATAGCAAATACACCTGGATATATTTGTTGAAGCATAAATCTGATGTCTTTCGAGTTTTCCAAGATTTTTAAAACTTAGTAGAAAGACAGTTCACTAAGAAGATCCTTTGTGTTCAATCAGATTGGAGAGGCGAGTATGAAAAATTAAATTCTTTCTTCAAGCAAATTGGGATCACACACCGTGTGTCCTGTCCTCATGCTCATCAACAAAATGGTGCTGCTGAACGCAAACATAGATATATTGTTAAAGTTGGTTTAGCTCTTCTTGCTCATGCTTTCATGCCTTTAAAATTTTGGGATCAAGCTTTCCTTACAGCTACCTATCTCATTAATATTCTTCTCAGCAAGGTTATTAATTTTGAAATTCCTAGTACTCGCCTTTTTCATGATGCACCCGATTATAGCAATCTTCGTGTTTTTGGTTGTGCTTGTTGGCCCAATCTGAGGCCATATAATTCTAGGAAGTTATCTTTTCGATCCACCCAATGTGCTTTCCTTGGCTATAGTTCCATGCACAAAGGTTTCAAGTGCCTTGACATCTCCACCGGACGCATTTACATCTCCCGTGATGTCGTTTTTGATGAAGCCGTGTTTCCCTTTTCAAAGCTCCATCCTAACGCCGGTGCCTCTCTTAGAAAAGAAATTGTCCTACTGCCTTCTTCCCTTCGAAATCCAGGGGATGATGACTGTACTGCATCTGATATTACTAATACTACTGACGTACCTGCTGTTTCTAGTGAATCATCTGAGAAAATTGCAGGTCTCATGCCTATGCTCCCAGCGCTACCGGCACAACGTTACGCATATAGCTCAGGCTGCAGCTCCCAGGTGGAAACGCTGTCTCCTTCCAGCTCGTCGAACGGTGCTGTTTTGCCTGCTACACCGCCTGGGGGAACATCAGTATCGCTGCCGACCGCTGTTGCTGTGCCAGAGGACAACAGTGCGGCAACAGGTGGGGGTAATGCGGTGGTGCCTGAGTCTCCACCTGGGACGTTGCATGCGTCTGAGGAGTCTCCACCACCGCTGCATGCTACAGCATCAGGTGCACATGAATTTATGCCACCCAGATCTTCTACAACATCTGGATCTTCTACAATATCTGGTTCTCCAGCAGCCACACCTGATCCCCCGCGTCACCAAACATGGTTGCAAAGCGGTATTATCAAACCAAAGAAGCTATATGATGGTATGATTCGATATGGCATGTTTAGTGCTACTGGTGAACCTAATTCCGTTGATGAAGCTATTTCAGATCCAAAGTGGCGTGATGCAATGGAAGTGGAATTTTAAGCTCTAGGTAAGAATAAAACTTGGCATCTCGTTTCAAGAAAAACTGGACAGAATATTATTGATTGCAAATGGGTTTTCAAAATCAAACGAAAAGCCGATGGGAGTATTGATAGATACAAAGCTCGATTAGTTGCCAAGGGATTCAAGCAACGCTATGGCATCGACTATGAAGACACTTTCAGCCCAGTTGTCAAGATAGCTACAATTAGATTGGTACTCTCTATTGCAGTGTCAAGGGGATGGTGCCTCAGACAACTTGATGTGCAGGATGCGTTCTTGCATGGTGTTCTGGAAGAGGAAGTTTATATGAAGCAGCCTCCGGGTTTTGAGGACACTAAAACACCGGGATATATATGTAAGTTGGACAAGGCTATCTATGGGCTGAAGCAGGCGCCCAGGGCGTGGTACTCCAGGTTAAGCTCCAAATTAATCATTCTAGGTTTTGTGCCGTCAAAATCAGACATGTCTCTTTTTATATATCATAGGGGTGGTACAACTATTTATATGCTTATCTATGTTGATGATATTATCGTTACAAGCTCATCACCTGAAGCGGTGACAACTCTTCTTGCTGATTTAAAAGAAGACTTTGCACTAAAGGATCTTGGCAAGTTACATTACTTCTTGGGTATAGAAGTTAAAGAAGAGTTAGATGGCATAACTCTATCTCAAGCTAAATATGCACAAGACTTATTGAAGCGTGTTGGAATGCTCGGCTGCAAACCCTGCACGACTCCTTTATCTACATCTGAGAAGCTGTCGAGCTATGATGGTGTTCCTCTCAGTCCAGAAGATGCTACTCGCTACAGAAGCATAGTTGGTGCTCTTCAGTATTTAACAAATACACGACCAGATTTATCCTTTGCTGTCAACAGAGTTTGCCAATTTCTTCATACACCGACCTCAGTTCATTGGACTGCAGTTAAAAGAATACTTAGATATGTACAACACACCATTGGACTCAGGATGCATATTTAAAAGGTATTGTCGTCATTCATCAGTGCCTTCTCTGATGCAGATTGGACAGGTAATACAGATGATAGGCGTTCTACTGGAGGCTTCGCAATATTTTATGAAAGTAATCTTATATCATGGAGTGCTAGAAAACAGCCAACTGTTTCAAGATCTAGTACAGAAGCAGAATATAAAGCGATGGCTAATGCTACTGCAGAAATAATATGGCTTGAGCAACTGTTGACCGAACTTGGGGTTAAAGTGCATCGCACCTCAGTTCTTTGGTGTGATAATCTTGGTGCAACATACTTATCAGCTAATCCCGTGTTTCATGCTAGAGCAAAGCATATTGAAATTGATTTTCACTTTGTGCGTGAAAGAGTTATGAGAAAATAGCTACACGTTTGGTTCATCGCTTCTGGAGATCAGTTGGCGGATGGATTTACAAAAGCCTTACCGGTTGCAAAGATGAATACATTTATTCGCAATCTCAAACTTCAAGGTGGTTAGAAAAGTTTAAATTGAGCAGGGGTGTTAGAGATTGTAAACGTGTTACACTAGGATTGTAACCGAGCATGTCTCAAGGATAGATGGACTCCTGTAATTTGCTATAGATAGAATAGAACTTAAGTTAGGAGTCCTAGTTTAAAACTATCTATATCTGTAATTCTTGTTCTATATATAAACATGCAACCTATGGTGAGCCTAGATGAGGCAACTATAGTTACTTCATATTTTTTCAACAACTACCAAGCACCTGTGACCAAGTCTCCACCACCACCACCATGGGCCTGGAGTTGCAGGAGCTACACACCAAGTCGCTAGAGGCCACCTTTATGTTCTACAATCACAACCCTAGCCCTCGCCCACCTCCTCCTTCCTCTACTTTTTTTCCTCCAAACCCAATCCTCATCCCCTACCACCACCAACAACTAGAAGGCAGTTATCTCCCTTCCTATCCACATGCTGGCATCGGTCACCACCTAGCCCTAGGGCACTACCTTCATTGAATCATAGATGCTAGTTATGTTGATGTTGTCAGGACGCCTATGGCTTCAAAGGCCCTCTCAACGACAATAGGATGATCTCCAAGCTCCTCAAGCGCTCGTCCACGACCTCCTTTATACGGTGCACCGTGTTGATACCGGGGACTCCAGTAGCACAAGGGAGATATTGGTACAGCTCAATTGTCACCTCTTTTCTCTGTCGCTGCCAAGGTACCCTCCTCTTCTTCGCGTCACCGCCCTTTCCACCAGATCCAACGATGCACCTCCCGCTCTCCGCTCTTTCTCCTAACTTATGGGCAGATCAAGCGATGATGTGATGTTATTGAAAGGTAGGCAAGTAACGATAGCGTCTATGGCATTGCCTCCCCATGCCACCTCGCTTCTTTTATGTGGTATCAACAGCCGGCTCACATGTGTATCAAGAAGCGAAAGCAGAGAGAGAAAAGAGATGGAGTTAGACTATTTGTCAGTCGACTGAGGAAATCGAATGTGACGATCGATTGTAGTCACCGTCCGATCTCCCATCGAAAAGCCAACACAAACAAAAAAAAGCGATCTGCTTGGACCGTTGACCACTGATCCACGTTAACAGGTTATTGGATTGGGCCACCACTAATCCACGTTCTTTGGATCTGAAAATTGGGCTGGGTTTTGCTCTTTCGTGTGGGCCATACATGTAAAGTAGCCTGAATTGTTTTGGATCTGTATTTTGGGACGGTTTGTATGTGCTCCTTTCTTGGTTTCATTTTGTTTTGTCCGGTTTTTAATCTGAGTAAACTATAAGTCAGCTGGGCTGAAAACAAATTTTAATCCACAAAACCGGGTGAGTTTTGTTTTCTGCGTCTGGGCTTTGGACTTTTTATGTGAGCCATGTGCTTTGCAAAGCAAGTTCACTTGAAGAATGGAGGGGGTATCAAAACTCTAGACACACCCTTACGCTCCAGATTTTTTTAAAAAAACCACTAGACTGGGTCAGAGCAAAGCAATAGGGGATCAGGTCGATCAAAACCAGAGGGTCAAAACCGGCCCAAAATAAAGTTCAAATGTGTTGCTAATTTTTGGTTGAACTGTGATTGCTGGATCTCTCTCCCACCATCCCTTTTCTACATACCCCATAATATATAATACACCAACTTTTTTTTTACTCATCATCATTATCATTGGACAAACCCAACGTCCCTTATTCAGCTACTGACGTCTGATGGTCCACATCACGCACAAACAACATAGCTGCTGCGGGAGAAGAAGCGGATGCTGAAGAAGTCCATCAGAGAGATCGAGAGGGAGAGGCAGGGCCGGCAGGCTCAGGAGAATGAGCTCATCGCGGACACCAAGAAGGTGCCCAAGCAGGGACAGATGGTGCGGTGCGTCCCAGACCGGCCGGCGCGGCGGATGGTCCCCGGCGATGACGGCTGGTGCGGCAAAGCATGGCCAGCACGGCGGCGGCGTGCACGCGCACCGTGGCGAGGCTGTGCCTCCGGGTTGACCTGGCAAGCTGGCTCGTCAGCTTGGCTGGCTGGGGCGCCTCGATGGGCAGGCCTGAGCTGGTGGCTAGGCCACTTCGTCTGGGGCAGTGCTGGCCCATGTTGAACAGACGGCATGCAAAGAACAGTGCCCGCCTGGGAATTTTCAGAAAAAAAAAGGGATGGAGAAGCTAGGGTAATTTTGGTAACTCTAGATGATTTGATTTTGGATTCAGATTTCGGTTTTCATGTTTTTAAAACCTTCTCATAAATTTGGAAATTCAAATTGCTAATTGAGTTTGGATTTTCCAATTCCCTTTGAAACCATGTATGTATTTTATTGTTTGTTTATTGGGGAATAAATAATTTCCGTACTGTGTGGATTCCATTTTAAGTAGTTTCATAGTATTTTCCAATTTTTATTACCTGTGCTTACTTTTATTCTAAAGCTTAGTTTAATTAATATGTGCACCCTATGGTTTGGAAAATTAAAAACTATTTTAATTTTCCACTTTACTTGTATGAGCTTTTAATTTGGAGATTATATGATTAATCATAATTATATTCACAAGGATTGGAAATTAAATGGATATTCGGTTTCCTTGTCTTTTATTTATTTGAGATTATCAAATTATTTTGTAAGTTAGTTTTGGTCTATTAACCACTTGATATTCAACAGGTGGGACGACGACACTGGCAGCATACATTCTTGTTCATAATTTTGCTTGGATCTTGATCAAAATTTTGCACTGGCCCAATAGTATTCATGTTGAATGGGCTCCATGGATCCATGTACCAGTATAATTAATTCACTTTTAATCCCATGTCGGATTAATCTGTACTAGTGACGAATACAGTACTTCCTTCATCTTGAAAAAGATATTTCTAACTATTAGGTTTGTTTCAAAATAAAGTTATTTCTATATATATATATATACTCTCATTTCAATTTATTCTCTATTTAATTTTTTACATACTTTATTCTCTAATAATTTTTACAAACTTCTTTAATGCCTATGTCTAGTCTTAGAAATGATTAAATTTTGAAACGAAAGAATGTTGATAAGACAGGCAGCAGTATGGGTAGGAAGAGAATTCCATTCCATTGGGTCTTGGATTCCCAAGAAGAATGTCCCCCCTGTTGGTACTATGTCACACTGCACTAGGGCACCAGGATACCGTCCTCCATCGATTCACTCCAATTCTACTCTAGTAGTCCAATGCGCCGGAAGTTTGTCTGCTCAGCCAATGGCAATCATGGCGACTAGTCTCGATCCAGCGAGCAATGCATGCCGGCATCCATCCTGGCTACTCCAGCTCAGCTCGCTTAGCCGTGTGTCAGAATCTGGATGAGCGGGGGCCGATGCAGGCTGCTGCTTCCGCCCGGAGGAGGAGGAGGTGGAGGTGGTCGGCGTTGCTGCCGGCGAGCTGCACGGAGAAGAGGGAGTTGACGGGGCGGTGGTCGGAGAATCGCGACTCCCCGCGCGCGTACCGCAGCTGCTCCATCCCCGACCCGCGCCACAGGATGCGGTCGCACCTGCATTAAATCCAGTCATCCAACACACGGTCAACTAAGCTAATCATTCTTATAATTTACTACAAACTGATTAGCAGGAAGCATGAGTTAATTTAATTGACAATTTGGCGTCTGCAACAGTGAATTATCATCAGAGCGCGACAAGGACTGCTTTGCTCATTTTCCATGGAGTCTACGCTACTCTACCCTCCTTCTGATCAACTGCTACTGGAACCTAAGCTACTAATATTGTGTACCTAGTACGTGCTAATCAAATTCAGTTAAATGCAGAGCATAATCTCTAGTCCTCAAGATTCCCAATTCTCTACTCCACTGAATAACTTGTTTGATTGGTCTCGGCCTGTAGAGTCTCATAGTATTCTTGTTTTGAGATGGGAGATATGTTGCACGGTGACGGAAACATGCCTTATGTTAGTATCATATAAGGGATCAATTAAGTCAAAACCGTGGATGATCTAGCTACGTACGACGAATATATGCAGGAATCAGGATGCATGGGCCTGGCTACCTCACATGGGTCACATGAGTGAATGACTAAATGATGCATTGCATGCATGCAGCCGGTCTATTGGTAGACCATGTCTTAATGCATCTTCCTCAATATTCATGTCTTAATGGATCGATCGTGAAGCATGTGATCTCTAGCTAACTCTAACTAACTGATCCCTATTGCAGGGTTAGTGATCTCAGCACGTCAGTTAATCAGTCTGAACAGAAGTACAGGAGGAGTAATTTGTTTGTGACAGTAGCGGTAGGAGTAATTAGTTACCATGCCGGGGTGCGTTTCTTGTTGGCGGAGGAGGAGGTGAAGGCGGCGGCGTAGGTGTCGGAGTCGGCGAGGTATTTGTACGTCGGCGGGAACCTGATGCGCCCTTCCTCCCATCCCCCAAACACGCGCCCGGCTCTCTGCTCCACCCGCAGCTGCATATACGCAATCACACATTTATCAAATTTAATTTAGCTTATTATGCTCATCTCTGAATTCGTGCAAGAAAAATACTGCTTCAGAGATCGATCATTGCTCCAGATTTAAATTCGCACCTGATCCTTGTCCAGCAATGCTTGCCAGTCGTTCCTGTCGAGCAGCTCCTGCGTGTCGCCGCTGCCCGTCAGCCGGTAGTTCAGGTCCCCGAGCCAAATGATCTTGCTGCAATATCATCATGCAGTTCAAATCATTCAGACGTGCATGGATGCATTATCGTGTCAGACTGAGATATATTTGTTTCAGACAACAGAAGCCGGGCCTTACTCGTGCTCCAAGATGGTCTCCGGGGACGCCGCCGGCGCGAACAGCCGGCCATGCGGCCGCCGCGTGAAGCGAGTCCTCTTGAGGATCTCGATGACGTCGCTGTTCCTCCGCACCTCGTCGCCGTCCTTCTCGCCGGACGCCAGGTGCGTGCACACGAAGCACATCGTCGTGCTCCCTTGCACCGTCAGGCTTATCGATATGGACCCCTTCATTTTTTATCCACCATTATTTCAAAACACAAGTCACAATTTTTGTTGCAATTTGATCGATCAATTTATGAAATGAGTCCGCAAGAAATGATCTCCAGCTATCTCATAATTTAATTACCTTATTACCCATGTACCCCATGATGCCCCTGCCAACACAAGACACCCTGAGGCTGGTGATACATGGCATCAGGTCAGCCCGGACCCACACGCAGAGGAAGATGCCCACCATCTGCTTGCTGGCAGCTAGCCGGTACCCATGCCCCACTGACCTTTGGTCGCCCATCTCCTCCTCGCTGCTCGATTCGGGGTTTGAGGTCGACGGTTTGCTATCGTCGTCGAGCTCTGATGCCATACTGAGCCTGTCCTCCATCGCCACCAAGTCCGAGAAGCTAACCCTTTCATTCCTGGGTAGCTCAGGGTTTGCTTCAGTGGTATATCGGTAATTGTCAGGAAAACTATGGCTTATTTTGGAAGAGGAAGGGTTTAGAGCTTGGCGAATGAGGTGAAGCCACTTGTAAGCAGGCCCCTTGTCCTCAGCCCCAAGGACATTTCCGGCATTCAACGGCACTATTTCCTGGAAACTGTGGCATGATGGTAAAGGAAACTTAATTAGGATAATCACACTTGAGGCTCACTACACATACAGGTTAAATGGTTTATTAGTAAAATCCCTTTGGTGTCATAGCTGTTGGTCAAAAGGAAACGCATCATTATGCCACTGTTTCATGGAACAATACCGTCTTGTTTATGTTGATCAAGGCATATGTCAGGACTGGAAGGAAGCAAATTACTACTAGTAGCTCTCTTAGCAGCACTAGTAGTAGTATATTTACGTCTCTTTTGTACTGCACCCATGGGCTTTGGAGGAGGTGAATAGGTGATGGAGTAATCATGATTAGGTCCAGAAATCCGAACACTGGAACTCATGGCCATTGCTGCAGCTATGCTAACCTACAGCTACAGGCGACCATTCCTATGTTAAAAGAGTAACAACAGCATACCATAATTCTGTCCAGTATGAGTCTACACTGAAATTCATACCAGTTTACCGAACTCCTAGACCTGCTAGCACACTGTTTCATGATCTGAATGATCAGTAGAATTTTTCCAGGTTCATTTCTGAATATGGGCAGCCCACTATTTTTGCTGCCACAGCAAAGCAGTATTGCATGCCCATCTTCAGAAGTCAATACTAATACTGCATTACAATTTGTCCTACCAGTTTCAGAAAGGAATGTGCTCCATCCCTGAATCCGAGGTAATTAAACATACTTATGGCGAAGATAAGATACAAAGATGCAAATACAAATCTCTCATATAATACAGCTAGATGAGTGCATACCCAAGAACGTAGATGTGAGCAGGGGAGGATGAAGGTTGCTGATCCAGGAGCCAACTTGAGATGTCCAGCCCTTGATGAGCTGCTCTTCCTCCCACGTTCCACGTCCCCACGAACATCCTGTATATTTATACATACATACATACATAATTATCTTTCATACGCACGATGTACAAGTAGTACAATACACGTATCATTAAGACATTAACTAGACTCATCAGCTAGGTTCAGTTTGAGTACAAAACTGTCTATCACTGCAGCTTAGCTACTGTGTACTGTCCCTAGATTAAACAACCAAGAATGCCCACGAGTTGCCAGCCCAAAATATTCCCAGTTTTATCCAGTACTAATTCGAGCTAGCTACTCCAGCTATCTAACCGACCAATTCGTTTGAACTGAACTCGACAGAGTCCCTGAACAAGTGCGTGCTGAATCTTGCTCTTCCGTTGACATGACAGGAAGAGAAATTCAGAACGTGTTGATGCATCCACAGCCTGTTATTTCTGCTTCTTGTTCATCTCATTGGCTAGCTCCATACCTCTGGATGATGTATGCAGTGTGGCGATGTAAGAAATGCACGCTACACGCAATCTGAATTCTGAAATGCTAACATGTAGTAGTATGTATATATCCATGGCGACTCACCTAAGCTCCTTGGGAGGTTGACACGAAGAACTTGTTGGGTGTGAGCCATACCGGGCAGGAGGTCTCAGATTTTCAGAGCACTCCACCAGCCAACCACCTGTACATGAAAAGCAAAAAAAGATTAAAGAAATCAAGAAAAAGAAACAAACCAAATTGACCTCAATGACAAACATCTGGTTTTCTTTTTCATTTTAATTCTAGTTCGTCTGCAGACTTTCAGAGAGGTTGCAAGCTACTACTTGTAGTATGCAGATGCTCTGCAAAAGCTCATAGTTCCATCCCGTGAAGTAGACGTGTAGAAACAGTAACTATGCTGTCGCTTTTTGATACCTTATGAAACATAAAGATTAAAGAGAGGAGAAGTTCTGAAGTTGTTGTTGTTGTAGTAGTACTAGCATTGCAATAGCAGTTGTGTCTGAAGTTGTTGTTGTAGTAATACTAGCATTGCAATAGCAGTTGTGTACTGCTTGTAAAGTAGCAATGTACCTGACAAATTTCTTCCCGTCAGAAGGCTGCCATCTTTGTCCGAGCAGCTCTTCCTCCTCTCTTGCCTCCCTCGGCCAAAGCTCTCATCTTATTGAAAACATCAAATTAGCACTGAATTTAAATTTTTTGGTGGAGAAAACATAACAGGATGGTTAATAAATTGTGGATATTGTTTGGAGATGAAAGCTTACTGATGCAGCAGTCTGAATGGAACTCCTCGTTCTTCAGGTTGAGCCATTTCTTCACCACCGTTTTCGTCCTCGGCCACGACGATGACTGCGCAAAATATGAAAAAAATCCTGTAAATTGTATAAAGCACCGATTTTTCTCCGGGGAGAAACTTCAAGAAATAATGCTGCAATTGAGATCAAAGCTCCAACCATTGGGAATCTTGCATTGCCTTTCCTCATATTTCACCACCTTTAGCTTGCTCTCTCCCTGTCAAACACGAATACGAGACATATAAAGAGAAGGTCATGTGAAGTGAAGAGGGGCTTGTTGTCTGAATAAAATAGTTCAGACATGCATAAATAAAGTGCAGATCTCCCCATTGACCGTTCTTTAGTTGCATAGTATAGTACTCATGCTATAAAGTGTTTGGTTGTTATATCATCAGTAATCTATTGGAATGCAGGGGAGGTAGTCCCAAGACTAAACTAGCAACTTGCTCAGCTGGAACATGAAGACTAAGTTAGGCCTCAAGAAGAGGAGAGAAGAGAAGAGAAGAGAAGAGAAGCAAAGAGAAAATATGTATGAAATGGACGGTGCAGTAGCGCACATCTGCCAATCAGGAATGGGAGCTGAAACTGCTCATAAACAGAGGGTCAAAAGGCAAGTAGGCAGGCATGTGTACATCTCTTTTCTCTGTAAGACTGTACACATTGATAGATAGATGCCTGCCCAACCCTAAACTCCGCGTGGGAGAAATCAAGATTGCAACTTTGTGAAGAGAAAGGAAACCACAAAAGAAAAGGAAAAGGAAAAAGGAGGCATTTTTTCAGTTTGCACAATGATCTACGCGATGATCCTATGAGGCTAGCTAGTTTATGGACATATATGCTAGCTGATTGCCGCATGAGAAGGAAAAAAGCACTGTCTCTACAGTCTAGATATCGAAGCTAGAAATGACACTTAACTCGGATGGGCAAAAGAAAGAATCAGTTGTTCTTTGAGCCCTTCCGTTCTTCGTCTTCCTGAGCTGCGCAGCAATGGCGAAGAGCGAGAGAGAGAGAGAGAGAGAGAGAAGGGCGGGTGGTTAGTGAGCTTTTCTTGATAGGTAACGGGGGGGTGGGCTGGGAGAATTAAGGGTAGCTTAGGAGATGGGTTAATGGTTAGGAAGAAGAGGGGAAGAGAGGTGGTGACAAAGAAGAAAAAAGAGTTAAGAGTGGGGTGGGGAACTGCCTTCTGCCTTTATAGGTAGGGTGTGCCCTGCTCACAGTATTCTTGGTCCCCTCTTAGTCTCTCTGCTACCCGGGCCCACCACAGAATGATGTGGCCTTCCTGTTGACATCTTCGATTCTTTAAATTTGGTAAGACTTAAGAGAAAATGATGCAATCTAATTTGCTGCAGTATATATGCCATCTCCTAAAAATTTTAACATTTAGTAGCATATATAAGCTGAAAAGAAAATAAACAAGAAACATAGGCATGGTGCTGACTCTACCCATTATACTTTAAATCGTTATGGTCATAAATTTTATGCGTATATAGGTGTGGTTTTAATATAATTTTAATAAGACTATTCAGTTGGTGTTGGTCTTCGTCTGAATGTGATCTTAGTGGTGTATAACGCACTCTTCTTCTAAGTTTTTAAAATGAAAAATGAAAATTTGCCACATCTTTAGGAAATTAAGGCTAACAAAACTTGCTTGCAACTTGCAAATTTTGCATGCTCACAGCCTAGTCAGCGTACAGGCTTGCCTGCCACGCCTACGTAGGCACCGTTGACCGGTCAGGCTACAGCGTGATACTTTACTTTCTAATAGTGAAATGTAGTAGTATATACGATCCAGAGTGGCACGCGACGTTGACTTGTACCTGCCTGCTGCCTCCTGCGCTTTCTCACTTCCTTTTGCAATTCCATGCATCATCAATATCATAGCTAGCTTCTGGCTGGCCTCGATTCAGACTTTACATATGCTCGATCATGCATCTTGCAGAGCTTCCAAATGATTGCAGTGAATACTGTTTTATATAGTTTAAGAATTATACCCCAGACATAATTAATCATAATACACAAGCAAATTAAGATTAGTGATAGAATTACAGACTCTTACTGTGGTGTTTTACTAAATTTGAAACAAAAGGCCTTTTTCAAAACTTAAACCAGACTGCTAATCCTATAGTCGGTATGTGAATAAAATAGGACTGCTAGCTACTTATGCGATAAGTTGATGACAGTTAATTAATCTCTGCCTAAATATCATGCATGTGAGGTCACTGATCTGCTCGATCGATACAATCACCGATTGATCAAAGTCAGACAAGCAAGATAGAGCAAGCTCATGCTATCTTGTAGGAATATCAGTCAGTAATGCGGCAGTAGTAGGCTAGTAGCAGTAAGCTCATGCTATCTTGAAGAAAATCAGTTTCTTGCTTTTACTTCAATTTTTAGATTCTACAACTACAGTACTTAGAATCTAAATGAAAAGCTGGACTATTTAGGAGAGCTTTTAATTATATGAGAAGCTACAGCTAGGGGTAGTAATGGGCTTAACCTTTTAGCCTACAAAATTTAAGGGCTGGATCTAAAATAGGATAGGCTGAATTTTTATATATATTTAACCTAAAAACATATAAAGACTAAATAGGTTTGTAAAAGGAGGCCATGACCTATCACCACCCCCTAGTTACAGCTGTCTCTCCAAATAAGCCCATATCCTGAATGCTGATGTATGGAGATAGATGGATCAACCGATTCAGACTACATTGCTGTATTGTGCTCCACTTATAACGATAGGTGGTGGACAGAATGACGCATAAGTGCAGGCACAATTGACATTCAACGATCGATCACCTGACTTGTTTAGAGATGCACGACTGATCTGTGGTAAACTACTCGAATCGACTGTATTTGACAGCAGCACAATGCATACTACTCCTACATTGCGTACATGGAGTAAAAATGATGAAGAGAAAAGAAAGGTCTGAAATGCAATGTATACATCAAGTATTGTCAATTCTGAACAAATCTATTATTAACAAGGGAGCTGCATATGCCGTACATGCATCAACACCTTCCGTGGCGTGTTGCTGTCAGTAGTGGACCGACCACGCATTGATCTCCACCATCTTTGAACAATTCACATGATGGTTACCAAAAAGTTAACCGATCAAATCGCACAAACCATAGACAGCCCATGCATGATGCAGACGAACAGGCAGGAGTCTGATCTCGCGTATCAGCGATAGTCCTCTCAGGATTAAGAAACAGATTTGGATCTGCCACGCGCCAACACCGTGCTTATAGGACGGATTAGGTGGCTAATACCCCTCCTGTTCCTAGTTAACTATACTAATTAGCATCAGCTGCTAGCTGCCCAACCACACACTAACCAAATCACCTGCATTTTGCTGGTGATGGGTCATGCTGTTTTTATTGCTGCTGCCTTTCATTCTAAATGCCTCTCTAGCTTGTTAGTTTGTTACTGATCCGTATGCATAAATTAATAAACTTTATTTAATTCTCATTACTTTAACTTTATCATTCATGTGGCCTAATGATAGTGAATGTAGCAGCAGTGTATGTGTCCCTCTGTCACAAATCTGTAAAAAGGTAGAAAGGGATGTTTGAGGCTGCAGACAACAACTTGTTTCAGTTCAGCGATTAGTTGTCACCTCATGGCACACCAAGGCAAATGCCCTCACAACTAATGGGCCTTTTTTGTTTTCTCAGTAGTGTCGATGAGTTCTTCTAATCATCACTTGAAATGACAGCCAATGTGGGAGGAACTTTTCAGATAAAGCTGAGAATCAAATGCTCCATCAGTTAGTCAATTATATATTTTTAATATGTGGAACATGAAAACTACCCAACAAGCTGCATTATGTAGATGATGTGACAACATTATTCAGTGGAAAACATATATAGCTACCACCACTCCCATTTAGTGGAGTGTAATGGGAAACTGATGGAAAGTTAACTACTGCTTGACTAATGATTAGTGAAAATAATTAATTAATGAGCTCAATACATACTGCCTAATTCTGGTTCTCATATTCATCTCATTATTAGCTAGTAATTCATCATTAGTTACTCTTCATTAATTTCAGTATGCAATTAACCAGTTTGCCGTCAGAAGAATGTACTGATTCTTTGGCTGATGGTAATGAGATACACATAGCTAGACTAGTGACACATACGTCCACATGTAATCCAAGTAGTACTATAGAAACGAAGGCAGTGCAGAGTCCAAGTTTTTGGGAGGTGGTGGTTGGCTTATACAGACGATGATTTAGATTATACGATAAATAATTGACATGATATATTTTATTAAAATTGAAATAAAAAAATTATGTTTAAAGTAGATTTGCAAAATTGTAAACAATATTGATTAACTATAAACAATAAACAAACATTGTTGATCAATTGGACCGGGTTGTCCTGAGAGGTTTTGGTTTGATTTTTTGGTATAGTTCATATTTATAATTTCTAGATGATTTTTATATATGATATATTCTATTGTGTGCTAATGTGAATAAAGTTACGTGAGAACTTTGATATGATTTTTATGGTTGCTCATATATATGGATTGCTTAAGGTGTTAGGAATATTATCAAGACTAGATTTAGAATAAGTTGAGATTTAGATGGTTAAGGACATTATATGGGATAGAGAATAATATACGTGGAGGTAAAGTTTTTATATGGTATATAAGAGAGATTATGTACATATAAAAAATGAAGTCAAATTTAAAAGTAATCTAAATTTGAAAAGATTAAAGTTCGTAATTGATATGAATGGGTTGGATACTTATACGGAAAAATTTGTCACATAAAACTTTTTATTCTAATTAGATTCATGACTATGGACAACTATACTTAAGATATAAATAGAGAGTGAGGCTAGACCCTAAGAGTAAGTTGAAAAAGCTGCGATCGAAAGATTTGAGAGTTGAGAGCTATTTCTATTAGGATTTTGTGAGAAAATTATAGGGGGTGATGTGACTACAAATTGTGAACAATATTTAAATAATAAAGATCATATTCAATCATCAATGCGCCGATAATCTGCTTCGATTTTGTAAGTTTTATGTTTTTATTTGATTTTATCATTGGTTATGATTTTGTTTAAATTAATCCGTTCAATTAGATTAAAAAAATTTGTTGATTGGTTTTTTTTGCTAGATTTAAAATTATTTAAGTTTTAGATTATAAGACAACTGACTTTTTTTTGAGAGTGTGTTGATTAGTTTATAGTGGAGTTTTTTCTTAGTTTAAATACTTTTGATCAAATTTAAGTTTTATCTAATAGTTGATTTTAAAAACAATCATGTTTTTATTATAGTTATGTCTATCATGATATTTTCAGGCAGTTCGGTTAATCATGCATATGGTTTATTAGTACACATGTCACATGGAGCCACCATATAGCTAGTTAATTAGCTAGTGACTGTGATGTGTAATGTGAAAGTATACAAGATGGCTTTAATCAATTCGTGGGATCACATGCTAACGAACTTTTGTGAGGGCGAGATGTGCCACTTAACTGTAGGTTTAAATTAGCTTAATTAAGGTTGCTTGCTTAATTAATTAACCATGCATGCATGACGAAAGATGAGGTAGCTTGATAGCTGGTCGGCGTGGTGCACGCGGGCAGTGTGTAAAACAAATCTTGAATGTTTCCGTCATCGTCGTCTCTACTCTTGTTTCTTACTTCATAACTTAATTACCTCTCTTGATTTCATGATTTGCCTTTTTCAGATTGTAGTTAAGGTAGCCTTTTGTTACGAAAAGGAAGAGCTGAAAGGCCGACGAGATCGGTGTTGGCTGAGCGTTTTGATCGCCTTGCTGTGGCCATCGGAAGCATCGGTACATCTCCCTGCAGCAAAATATATCTGAACATGTGAGCGTCGTGTCGTAATTCCTGTCTCGATCGTGAGTTTGTACTTGCAGCAGCATGTCTGAATATACGAGTTCTTATCTTATTACTATTAGTCAGGAACAAATGTTATGCCATATGCATTTACTATCCCACAAAGAAATTCAGTCCAAACTCGAGAACATGAAGTTCTACCTTGAGAACATGGCTTCTACGATGGGCTGCAAAGGCCGATAAGACGGGCTACCTGAGCCCATTATTGTGGCCCACGTATGGTTTCCTCGCCACCAGTTTGGGCCCAGATGAAGGAAAGCCGAACAGAAGTTGGGCCATATGAGGTGGTGGGCTGGAAGCACCCATGTGAAGACAACATGCTTTAAAAGCCCAGAATGGCGCTCTTCAACACCAAAAATCTGTTCTAGTTGGTCTCCTCTGTCTGTCTGTCTCTCTCTCTCTCAAAAAAAAAAAAAAAGAGAGAAGAAGAAGCGTTCTAGTTGGGCCTAGTTGTTTCCTCATTGACACCAGCCGCCTAAACTATTTCGACTTCTAATTAAACGGTTTTTGCAAGAGCATTAATTCTGCCGTGATGTTTGTAAAAGCTCTGAATTTATCTTCAAATTAGATCAAGCATTTCTGCAGATAAATGGTGCCTAGTTCAAGCCTAATTGTTAACAGAGCTGAGGGTTGGGTTAAAAAAAGAAGGAAAAACAGTTTTGTACTGCTACGTCACACATTTTTCATGGTTACAGGTTCACAGCTATATCTTCGGCACTTTTTCCCCCTAAAAAAGGGTAGGTAATTCTATTTGTTAAATGCTTCTAGTAGTAATTGCTTAACAGATTTGCTATAATTCTGTCGCAATATTATTTTTGTTAAAAATTAATCGATTTCTTTATATCTAGGTTTCAAAGAGAAGCCTTTATCAAAGGAGCCTGGTCACTTTTGGGGATCGATGACCAGGTGTGGTAGAAAAAAAAAAGGAGGATCGACATAAAGAATGGGTATATATGGGTGTCCCAATTCATTCACGCTTACTTTTCCTTACGGTTCGGGTGGATGTAACATACTAAAATTTTTAAAGGAAAACTTTTGTGAAAATCATTAAAGTTGCTGTTACTAAACTTTTTAAAGGAAAACTTTTGCAAAAATCATTAAAGTTGCTGTTCTTAGTTCTCTGGAATTGGAGCCTCCTAATTCCATTCTTTATTTTATTTCCTTTAAATTTATACCTCCCACATAATCTCATATGACTGTCCTTCCTAACCAAATCCCAAAATTTCCAAAATTCTCCAAACCATATCTCCAAAAATCATTCCATCAATTTATGTTCAAAAACTTATGTCGAAGTTCTATTCAAAATCACATAAAAAATTTAAAGACTACTATATTTCTCCCTCAGCACCCGCCACCCTTCTTTTCCCTTTCCCTTCTCTATGTTTTGGGCTGTTTCGGCTCACTGCGGCTCCTTGCCCAGTTGAGGGAGCCCACGCTGCCACTTCTAGCATAGCCTCGCGCCACTACATGTGCCACCTCGCACGTAGCACACGCCTGCCCGAGCCGCCTTGTGGCGGCACACGCGCTCGCTTGTGAACATCGCCATGCGGTTCCACAATCATCACGTAGTTGCTCGTAGCCCTCCTCTTCCTTTGTTTCTCCTCCTCTCCTTCAAAGCAATCGAGCCACAGATCGAATCACCTCCATCCAAATTTTCTGTGTCGCCATCGAGTCACCGCTGGCCATGCAGCCAATCCATTGGTCTCCTCCTACCGCTCCACTGCGCCAGTAGGACCACCTCTCCTTGGTGAGGATTTGTCCCAACTTCAACTCCATCTCCACCATCATCAATGACCTCCATGACCGCTCTTTCTCCTAGATCCACACCACTATCACTGGCCAATTTCACTCCACATCCATCAACAGGCTCTAGGAAAACATAAGCATCTATTCATTTTTATTTACCATCTTAGAGAAAATCCTTTTCATTCTACTTAGCCTATAAGCAGAGGAAGACGAGGAATAGTGTCAGCCTATACTGTTTCCTCGTGACTCAGCCCAATCAGCTCCACCAGGTCATCAAACAATATTAAACCCCAATAAAACTGGTTCAATAGAAATTCCTCCAGTTCAGCCAATTTTAAACCAAATTTCATCTAGTTTTCTCTTGTGACATGCAGTACACACGAGCGGACACAGCAGGGGGGTAAGAGGGGTCGAGCATCGCATACCCTTAGTGGCTCGGGCGTTTGGAGTACGTGGGCTTTGATCGATCTATTGTTGTTTCATCGCTCGGCAGCTGTGGGCGTGTAGGTGGCTGGTCGTCAGTGGCCAACGGGCATACGAGGTAGGTAGCGCTAAGGCATGAACCAACACATCATGATAATTAAGTTTGAGGTTATAGCGCCCGTTGATAGATACTTATTTCTTTGTTCCATGATTCTTATTGCTTGCTCCTACAATTTTAAATTTCACAGTCGTGGTATCTACTATGTTACATTCATCTATTGATTACTGACGCATTTTCTTAGATTTGTATAAAATGGTATACGAAGATTACATAGTATATTTTTAATGATATAAGTGGTAGCCTCTCATCTGTCATTACTATATTATTCATGTTAGTTAAGTTTCATTGGCACCCCTAAATTTTGGTCCTGCGTTCGTCACTTACAGTACACTATAACCTTACACCTCAACTACTTCCGTGTATACTGCAAAACCTAATATCCATAGCCATTCGAATCAATTTAAGGATTTATTTATCTTCTGTTCATCTATCTCCGCATCAAATCACTTTTGGTTTTCACTTCCACCATTCAGTACCATAACCCTATAACACATTCACCTGTGTGTGCAACTTTAGTCATAAACCTATAATCATTTTGTTACCAACCAAACCCATTTAAACTTTGGTTCATTATTATTTTTTCTTTCATGTTGTCTCTAATTTCATTATTTCTTTTATCGTTTATTTGTAGTAATTTTTATTATAGGCTTATTTGCTTCATTCTTGTATGTACGTTAGATCGCATAGAAGATTTCATCAAACGTATACCCAGAAGGCTACATAGAAGCTTCAGAATGCCACATTCCATAAGGCAAGCCACAGTTCCAATCTTTGACTATATTGAGAACCTAGTAGAGAACCATAGTATTATTTTTTGCATTATGTATTTATAAAATTTATTTTGTGTATGATTTACTTTAGAATAATCCTATTAGATTAGTTATTATCCAATTATTACATTGTTATTATTGGACAAATCCTTAAATCGCTATATCTTGTCCTTTGATAAGTATAGATTTATAAACTTCAAAATAACATTGTGGTGGATAAGGCCACCAAATATCTACAGTCATATACTTGTTTTACCCGTTGTTACATAGTGGTGTGTTAGATGATATAAAATTTGTTGATTCATGTGAGTCGCTCTCACCTAGAGTGACTGATGTGGAAGATTAATTCCAGGCAGAGATGGATGTTTTGGTTTGTAAGGCTGTGCACAATACTGTGCTTATTTTGTGGAAAGTATATCTTTATGTTTGAATCATGCACGGGCCTGTGTTAGCTTTGGTGGCATCCCTAGATATAAGGACTACCCTCTTATGTCATGAAACATGATGTAATTTGCACTCATATACATGATAGAGTAATCAGACTTAGCCTAGTATATTGTCCTATTATATGAAAGATTGTAGGGTGGCTCTATGAGCATGTTTAGGGTTGGACATGTGGAAGGGCTTTGGCTAAGTTGACATGATCCATAATAGTGGAACCCATGAAAGCAACGATGGATACTATGCCTTGCTTAGACCCATCAAGAGCCCGACTGCTAAGACAGAGCTATTACTCACTAATTGGTTACTAATATTATGTGGGACTCTCAAACACATATGTTGTCCTCTGTTGGTAAAGCTAGATGGTCTTGATAGAAATGAGTCTTAAATCATTCGAATGTACCGTTCTCTCGGTTAAGGAGATGTGTCATGGTGTGATTCCTAATTATCATGGTATGAGTAGAATTTCATAATTAAAACTTGGTTATGATAGATGAGGATGTTGATGATTAATAATGCTATCATTTTAAGATATTGATTTACAACTGTTTGCAAATGAAATGTTTAACAAAGTAGGGGAAAAGCTATTTATGATAGGCTTATTATGAAACCTCCTTGATGAACTCTATTCCTTGTATGCCTTCCATATATTTTACTTCTATTATTATGGATGCGGCTTGCTAGGTACCTCGGTACTCAACTCTTGCATAAAATGTGGTTAAGATAATCAGTTCTTCCCTGAGGAGGTGCGGGAGGGAGAAGAGTTCCTCGGTGGTGGGGAGTCCTCATTCTAGGTTGGCTTGCTCTTAGGCGTTGCCTGTGGTGATTCATCATATCTTGTGTATCGGTCTTCCATTTGTAGGGAGTGTCATAGTGAAGTTTGGTCTATCGGACCCTAAAATCTACTATAGTTTTCTTTTATGTAATATTTTGTGCAAAAACTTGGATATATGTGTTGAAAGCTATTTTGTTTATCAATTTGTGCGTGATCAAAATCCTAGACTATCACGGGTAGTTGCGGGATACCGTACTCAAACCAGGTATCCCCATAGTCAACTCTTGGGGGGATCCCCCAACAAGACGCACACTTCAATCTGGTGCTAAACTGGATTACCGATTTGTGCACCGCTAGCCTGGATGCCATCGGCCTAGATGCCACCATGGTGGCTGACGCTTTTGCGCCAGCTGCTGGCCCCACTACATCGCATAGCCGATCCACTTGGTTGTACACTAGTAATCAATATGCCACTTAGACACACTTTGGCGAGGGCCAGAACTAGACACAAAAGGAGTATGCCTTGGTGATGAAGGTGATCATGGAGGTAGCTGATGTGGCATGGACGCTCTTGCCCAAGGAGGACCTTGCGTTGCGCTCAGACAATAGGAGGGTGGAAATCCAGCAAACCCTCCCCAAGTGTGATATGAAGGGGATTAAGGAGTGGAATCTAGATGCGACGGTGGTAGTGCCTTGGCTGATAGGCCCACTCAAGGTCTGGGAAATGACCCGAAGGATGATGACATTGAGGTGGACCCCGAGGATCCATCCCCTTTGCCTCCCTGAGTCGAAGACATGTCGAATGTAGCCCACAACGGCAAGACCAGGGGATCAAGGATGATGTGAGGCACCCCAATGGTGCTAAGCTCGTGGCATAGGCCCAAAGAGATTAGACACAAGGTGCTCTAAAGTCTAAGATTGGGGAGAATAATGAGAGCTCCTTGCCAGTAGCTAGGGGCAGGCTACACCTATGGCCCCTTGGCAAATAACAAAAAGTCAGCCTAATGCATAGCAAGGACCTCCTCTCTACTCAAGGTTGGGGTTTCGTTGGGTTGAGACTAAGGTGAGCGCCATACCCCAATTTGCCACTAGTGAGAGCTCCAAAAGAACAAAG
Source organism: Oryza coarctata (assembly GCA_030770085.1). Taxonomy (NCBI): domain Eukaryota; kingdom Viridiplantae; phylum Streptophyta; class Magnoliopsida; order Poales; family Poaceae; genus Oryza; species Oryza coarctata. The sequence goes on from CM061471.1 coordinate 637,430, forward strand.
TGTGGATGGTGTAATTTGGCCTTTGCTGTAGTGGTTTTATGTTAATTTTTCTTCTCTTTTCTTTTTTGCCTTGCTAGCTCAAGGCGACGACGGCCACTCTGTGCCTTGGGGCAACAAACGTCCTTGAGGTGGCCAAGACGGGAGCAACGGAGACCGAGCTACTAGCTGGTGAGCCCCCGGTAGGGGTGAGGAGTCCCAAGTGCCCCCACTAGGGACAGTAGACTAGTGCTCGTAGAGAGGGTGGAAATGACACCGTAACAAGATGTAGAAGGAGTGCAAGAGCCAGATGGTGACACAAACGTCGGTGGCGACATCAATGTGAGAGATGCCACCTCGAACACCAAAGTGGGAGATGAACCTGAGCAGGAAGCCACGACTCCTGAACACTCGCCTCCTAGGGTGACCAGGTGGTGCTAGCAGGTGAGGGCGACATCTCAGCCTTGGTGAGGTCACTCCCTCATCTGTCCAGTGCTAGCCCGACCGGGCACGCACACCGGTGCGAAGCACTCCCTGATGTGCTCGAGAGCATAGGGGAGGTAGTTGTGCGAATTCAGGCGACGACTGCTGTGGAGTGGGAAGACATCAACCGGGAGCATGCCATACCGACTTCAAAGTAGGAACAACTCGATGAGAGGCATAAGTTGTTGGTGGTCTGCATTGCGTCGGCAAAGAAAATATACGACAATGACGTGAAAGAGTTGGCACTATAGAGGGCCTCCCTGGAGGTCATGCGTGACGTAGCCATGGCAGAGAGGGCATAGACTATCGAGGCCATGCGTGAGGCTTAACAGCTAATGGATGAAGCACTCCTCATAGCTAGCTAGTCACCGCCCATAAGGGCGAGCTGGTGCGCCACGAGGAAGCGTCTTCTACTCAAGAAGCTACAATTGGGTCCCGATGAGAAGCGGTTGTTGCTCGAGAAGTTGTGGGCGTCACCCGCAAGGAGGCTATTGCCTATGAGGGCGACAGGTCATGCTGCTTTGCTGAGAAGCAATCTAAAGAGGAGGAGGAACTTGCGCTTTGGGACATGGAGGTGAAGATAGCAGAGGTGTCCCTCTTCACCCATGAGAAAATGCTCGTAGAATGGTAGGCTGCCACGGCTAACCTAGAGTAGTAAGTGTGGGTTCGGGAGATGGCCATCACCTCCTAGAGCAGGCCCTGTAGTGGGCCAAAAAGGAGGTGGCTGAGTAGGAGGCAGACATCACCACCTGGATGTAGGCCTTGGAGTAGGCTAAGAAGGAGGTGGCAGAGACAATGACAGTCGCTGCCACCCGTGAACTAGCCTTGGATCAGGCCAAAAAGAGGATGGCTGAATGAGAGGCCAACCTTGCCACGTGCTGGTCGGGCACTAAACCTGTTTCAGAGATCGAGTATGTACTCTCTGTAGTTTGGGTGGAGGCAATGACCCTCTAGATACAAAAGCTAGAGGAACAGCTAAAGATGGCAAATGCGGGGAATAGTGCCTAGGGCATCCAAATCTAGGGAGCCGGTGACATGATGGCTGAAGTCCTCAAAAGGGCATGGCATGCAATGAAGACGGCGGAACTCAGCTACACACCAACAATCGATATTGATGGCCGCACCCTAGGACACCATGTACTGGACTTCTCGTACATCGTGACTGCATCGTTGAGCTACAACACGTGTACACCTGTTGGTTCGAAAAAGATTGTGTCCCACTGGGTGTGCCAAAGGAGCATGTTGACACAAAAATTATTCGATATCTACGTCGATGTGTCACACACATGAATGCCTAGGGGGTTTGCTTGGATATAATGTAGGTCCTTAAATTCTTGAGATTCGAGACGTACCGGTCAATTTGATCTGCAATTGACAAACGAGATTAAAAAATTAGACCAATAAGCCAATCAACCAATAGGTCGATATGGACTCCATTTATCAGTTGTCTAGCCAATATAAATTAGCTGCTAGGTCACGTTACTAACCGAGACATTATAAGATTGGAGCTAATATGGTTAGGTACGATTGATAGCAGATTAAACATGATATAAAAATATATCAGATAATTATTCGATACGGATGAAAATAAAAGCACAGTATAAAAATAAATCATCGACTAGAACTTCGATGCAACGCTAAATAAAATTTATCGACTTATCAAGATTTACCATATTAAAAGCAATCTACTAGATCAAAGCTAAGTGAGATAATATAAGATTGAAAATATAAGATAAATTTAATAAGCCAATAAATTCTATACCAGCGCGATAGATGCACTAGATTGGACTAAGAGATTGAATCAATACAGTCTTAGATAGAACTGAATGCATCAAGATAAACATCAAACGCATAAACTTAGTTAAGATCTCAGACTGAATCGAGAAAGTCTTAAACAAGCCACATTTACTATATGACTAGACTCACCTCTTGCTAGAGATCGGACTTAACCAATGCAGCCTAACCCGAAGCAAGATCCTGTTGAAAATTATGTTACTTCTACTCTTAGAGGTGGCGATGCCTTGAATTTATTGTATTGATTTGATTGATGTCTTTTACAAGATCCCTAGGTATAGATATTTTTACTCTTAGGTTTATATAAGTCCAAGATAAACATGTAATAATATTTTCTAAAGAAAAAGGAAAGAAAACTATTTCTATCTATTTACAAGAGATATTTACAAATAAGGAATCTATTCTTAATGGCTTTAAGGGATAGATTCATTTTTCTCCACTTATGAAAACTTCTTTGAATCTGGTCTTCATTAGGCAATCCCTATCAGCTTCATTGGCTTTCCTCTTCTGACCAAATCCATTAACATCTCTTCAAAATTTTGGTGTTAAGAACACCAGGTGGTGATGAAGGAGGGTCACACTCTAACACGGTCCATGGCTGAGTACACCCTCATTGCATATTGTGTGTGTGACCCTTGCTTCCTCTTGAAACCGCATTTGGAAGGTATCACCGTGGAGAATGATGTCACAGCGCGCTAGGAGGTGGCTGAGGCTATGGCCAAGATTGCCAGCTTCTTCAAGCTCAGTGTACCGGTGCCCAAGCTAGAGGCAAAGGAGGAGGAGGAGGCCGAGGATGAGGTTAAGGAGATTTACATCTCTTTTGAGTCCACATCAAATGGCGAGCAACATGATGGTGATGACGACAATGGTGGCAGTGAAGTGTGATCACCATAGCGTGCATGCACCCACCTTTGCTTTTACTTGTGTTCTCGTCCGGGCTTGTATATTTGAAAATTTTTGTTGATAGTGTAAGTATTATGTTTTTGTTGCTAAATCTTGGTCTGGTTTTCACTTGCATTTTTCTTGGTGTGAACATCTTTGGGAACTATGGCGTTGGTGAGGTTGGTTCCATGCTTGCCTGCACTCAAGCTTTGGTGCCCCATGTTCCCCCCGAGAATGCGGACTCGAGGCCCTTGATCCAAGATGCCACATGCACGATCTAGTGAAGGGTTCAGTGGGATGTGAGCACTCTTAGAGGATTTTAGCTCATGCATCTTCCCTCACATAATTATTTAAACTTGCACACAGTTGAGCATATATGTTTGCCTGTAAGTGTTATACATGGACACACTAATTAGTTTACCTATCTTTACCTCTCAGTGGCCTCTTGGGTAGCCAATTTTAGGCAACACGTGAGGATACCCAGGTAGCTCATGGTGCTTGAGCTTTGGTAGTGCCTAGGATAGAACTGGCATGGCTGAGCACTACAACCCATCGCCGGAGTCTAAATTTCCCCAAGTTAGGGTTTGCTCAAGACATCGGGACTTCAGTGATGCTTGGGGCATGGTCCACATCCTGGATACTTGTCCTTAGCATGTGGGACCAAGCTATCCTAATCACCCAAACACACACTATGACTGCCCCCCACTCACGACCAAGAGAGAGAAGTAACAATTTGAGTGACAACATGTGAATTTGCAGATAGATAAAAGAGAGAAAGATTTCCTGAGCACAAAAATGAAAAGAGGATATTGAAGAAGGCCATTAAATTAGCTACATATATATATTTGATGTAATGCACATGATGGGAACCCTAGGCCAACCTGTAGAGAATGGAGTTATGTTTAGGTTGGTCTTGAAAGGACCTTGAGTCACATAGAGGAAGGGTAAATGTGCACACATCTAATCCTGAAATAAAGTAGCAGCGGAAATTAGATTTTCCTCCAGAGTCTCAGGTCCTAATGTCTAGAATCTCCAATTATATGGTCCAGAGATTCTAAACCTCCTTCAAAATGTCTAAGGGATGGAGACGAACCCTAAGGGTTGGGGAGGATGTAAGGAAACAAAATTATAGAGAATAAAATATATAATGGGATGCTAGGAGACAAGCAATTTTTCTCCAAAGTTCGAATCTATCGATCCTACATCTTTGTTGAGGAGCTCTAAAGAGCTAGAATGCATTCGATCCATTGCCTCACCAAGTTCAACCAGTTTGGCCTCCAAGCTCCCACCAAAGTATAGCACTTACTCTAAGGCAACTATCAAGGTCTCCACTAGGACACTGTGCTCCCGCTTTCTATATAGCTTGCTCTACCAAACCAACATCTAAAGAAGAACTCAAAAAATCACTAATGTACATATTTTGTTATGGAGGTGAGGAAGACCTTCACAAACATCCTAGTCGATTCACATGTTAAATCCTCATGGGCAGTCATCTAGGAGGTGGTCCTCGAAGAGTAACAATCTTGAGTCTTTATTAGCATTGATTCACAAGTGCTCAACCAAATCCCTAAAATTTTTTCTCTCGCAAATCACCCAAAAAGCACACTTAGAGAGTAGATTAAACTCAAGATCCAAGAGAGTGGAGTAGAGAACCTCTAGAAAGCTCTCGGCAATGGTGTAGAAATGAATGAGCAGCCACCTTCTCAAAGGGAGGTTGGTGGGTTTAAATACACACCCCTCTTAAAATTAGCCATTACTCACATAATTTTAAATTTTGAAGTATCCTCTCCATAAGTCCGGAGACTTTAGACAGGCCTTTCGGCCTAGACAGAGAGCTCAATCCAAAAACTTTAGCCAAAGGGTCTGGAGACACTGGACAACACTTACCTTTGAGAGAGAGGAGGTTCGGAGTATCCGGTCTAAATTTCTGGAGACTATAGACATGCCTCCCTGCCAGGCAGAGAGCTTGGTTCGAAGACTCTGAGTTGATTCATCTGTTTGATAGATAAACTTGTTCACAAGTTTTCACAAAGGCTAGACACAAACATCCGAAACATTAGGAGAGAAAAAACAAAACCCCAAGTTGTACATGGTGCGAGTGTTTGCTCATCTAGACTTGGAGGTTTGATTGAGCACTTTCTTTTTGAACTGGTTAAACTTGTGCCCCTCTTAATAGTTCAACTTATCCTAAGGACTCAAGAAATAATAAAATTATATTTTAATCAGTTCAAGTCATTTCTTCTTTTATAACCTTCATGGGGGTCTTCTTTTAACCAAAACAATCTTTCACTAGATAAATTACTGCAAAATTCTCAATCATAACATATTAGCTCCCTAATTTCTTATCATTCATCACTTAAAACCCACTAGGGGGTCTAGATGCACTTTCAGGTCTAAGGGGTAGAATTTATGTAGGTGATTTCCATGGGTTCAGGGGTGGGGTCTCATCCTTCATAACCAGTCTTATGGAACTTGGTCAGGAGACATCGGTCATGAGGGAGGGGCCTTCCAACATAGAGGATAATTTATTCTTTCCAACAATCGTTTGGATGTGGCGGAGCACCAAATCCCTGACCTACAGTAACTGGGCTAGAACATTGTGATGGTGATAGTGCTTTAGGCTCTACTGGTATCTAGGAGCTCATAGCGCAGCCCATCATCGCTATTCCTCAAGGTAGTCGACATCATCGTGCCTCAACATACAAGTGGATTCGTGGTAAGCTGAAGGTGAGCTTGGATGGGAGAATGGCCTCGGTGCCATACACGAGGAAGAATGATGTTTCTCTAGTAGCTCGGGTCAATGTATTGCAATTAGCCCAAAGTACGGTGAGCAACTCATCGATCTAACTAGCCCCATGCTTCTTATGGATGTTGTATGTTCTTGTCTTAAGGCCTTTTAAGATTTTGGTGTTGGCTCGTTCTGCTTGGCCATTGCTCTTTGGGTGGATGGGTGAGGTGAAACAAAGCTTGATCCCAACATCATTGCAGTATTCCTTGAGTAGCTCTCTCTTGAACTAGGTGCCATTGTCGGTGATGATATAGTTAGGGATGCCCGTGTATAAACTTAAGCATCAAGTGCTTGTCGATCTTGATGACCAGAAACACTTCCAGCCACTTGGTGAATTAGTCAATGGCGACATAGAGGTACTCATAGCCCCCAATAGCATAGGGGGATAGTCCTAGGATGTCTAGCCTTAAGACAATAAAAGGCCATGAAAGGGGGATGTTTTGGAGCACTTGGGCCTATTGGTGGATTTGCTTTGCATGGAGCTAGCATGCCTTATAGTGTTGTACTAACTCAGAGGCGTCCTATAGGGACATAGGCCTGTAGAATCCTTGGTGGAAAACCTTTTCAACCAGAGTATGAAAAGATGAGTGGCTACCATATTTGCCTCTTTGGACATCGGCGAGTAGCTCACTGCCTTCTTCTCATGAGATGCACTTTAGGAGGACACCGTTCACACCATGCCGATAAAGGTCTCCATCCACTAAGATATAGCATTTTGAAAGTCGTGCAACCCTCTCCACAGTAGCATCATCATTAGGAAGGATGCTTTCTTTCAAGAATCCTCAGATTCTATCCATCCATGAGGGCTCCCAAGCAAAAGCAGCCAATGCATCGCATTCATCGGGCTATGTTGCCCCTATGGGGAGCCCTGGTAGGGCTTCCACCTGATCCGCCTTGCTTAAATGCGAGGTTCCTGCTTCATCTGGCAGGATAGCCAACATGGATGGCCGCGTGAGCCATTCTTTGACAGCTCCAAGTAGGATCGGTGCTCGAGCAAATGCTAGTCATGAGAGCTCATTCGCGAGCATGTTGTCATGATGAGAGACATACCAGAGCTCCAAGCCATCAAAGTGATGCTTCAGTCTCCCAACCTTATCCACATACGCTTCCATTTGTGGATCCATGGTTTTCTTTGGAAACTTGGTTAACCACGAGTTAAGAGTCGCCCTTAACAAGGAGGCATCGAATGCTCAGGTCTACTATGGTTTGCAAGTTGGCAAAAAGGTCATCATACTCAGCCATATTGTTGGCCGCATAGAAATCGAGCCGCACGACTTACCAGAGCACGTTGCCCGTTAGCAAGGTGAGAACGACTCTAGGCTTCACACCTTGAAATAAGAGAAAGCCATCAAAATTCATGATCCAATGCATGGTCCATTGCCCGTGTTCCCCATCGTCGAAGTTCACGGACATGTGTTTTCCTCCAACACCACACTGATGACTTGTGTAATGGTGATGATGTACAATAACAATGGTTCATCTTGCCTAGGTGCCATGAGGATAGACAATGAGGTAACGTAATGCTTGAGGCCATGCAAAGCCTGCTCGGCTTTGGACATCCATTTGAACACCCCAGTTTCCTTGAGTAACCTAAAGATAGGAAGGCTCACTCCCCTAGCTTAGAGATAAATCACCCTACGACTACCATGCAACCCGTGAGGCACTTTATGTCCTTGAGACGTGTGGGATGATGCATTTGTTCAATGGGATGTATCATATTAGGGTTTTCCTTAATGCCTCAGTTGAAGACAAGGAACCCGAGCAGCTTGCCGATGAGCATCCCAAAGACACACTCTTGAGGTTTACCTTCATGCGCGTGGTGTGGACATTGTCAAAAGTCTCCACTAAGTCTGCGAGTAGCGTGTCCCGATCACGCGTTTTCACCATCAAGTCATCGACATAGGCATTCACATTGCGACCTAGCTATAATTTAAGAGTGACACGCATTGTGCACTAGTACATGGGCCTAGCATTTTTCAACCCAAAAAATATACACACATAACAGTAAGTCTCAATAGGGCTAATAAAAGGATTTTTTTCCTCATCAACCTCTACCATGCGAATCTACTGATAACCTGAATATGTATTTAGAAAACATAAAAGATTGCACCACATAGTGGAGTTGACTATCTGATCTATGTGTGGCAAAGGAAAAGGATCCTTGGCACATGTTTTATTGAAGTCAATGTAGTCGATACACATCCGTAGCTTGCCATTGGATTTAGGGACAATAATGGCGTTCACAAGCCACTCTAGGTAGATGACCTAGCGGATGAAGCCAGTAGCCAGTAGCTTGTCTACTTCCTGGCAAATAAAGGCTTGGCATTTTAGGGCTTGTCGTCACACCTTCTGGCATATGGGCCAGACGTCTGGGCACATAGCTAAGTGATGCTCGATCACTTTCCTAAGGACTCCGAGCATATTCGATAGTTACCAGACAAACACATTGGTATTAGCTCAAAGGAAGGCAATGAGCGTGCTTTATTATTTGCCGTCTAAGCCATTGTCAATCTTGTCTTAGATGTGCCATTGTTGAGCACGACCTCCTTCACGAACATGGAGTCGCTGATGGTGATGCATTGTTAGGGGCACGAGGGCTGATATCACAAGGCGATCGTCGTGGCTAGGCCTCGCGTAGGCAAAGTCGGTAGTTTGTTGCTCAATGCAGGCGAGGGCAGTCTTGACATCGCCAACGATAGTGATTAGGGTAGCCGGGCCTGGCATCTTCATCGTTAGGTATGCATAGTGTGTGGCAGCCATGTACTTGATAAGCGCGAGGTGCCCGACAACGACATTGTACGATAAGAAGCGCTTTGCCACATTGAAGATGATGCGCTCTATGCAAAAATTATTGTGGTTGCTGAACATGACTAGCAACATGATCTGGTCTATAGGCCAAGTGTATCCCTTGCCCAAGGAATGACAACAAGGGCTTGAATTGCATCCCAGGAGCCTTGAGCTTATCGTAGACCTCTGGGGCGATGATGTTGAGGGTGGCATTCCCATCAATGAGGACACTGCCCACCTTGACATTGTATATCATGGGGGAGACAATGAGCATGAGTTGACCTCCCCCAGCGACACTCGTTAGATAGTCAGACTGATCAAAGACGATTAGAGAGTCCAACCACTTGAGTCGTCGAGTCATCAACATGGTCGGGGTAACCGACAACAACTCACACTTCATAGCTTTAAAGCTACAACATGAGGCATGGGCATAAGTGTAGCCATCGAGGGTGGTGACTACCTGCTTGGGCTCCTAAAATTCGAGGTCTTGATTTGGTTCACTAGTGGCTTTGCCACACTGGTGCTCCTGCTAGTATTTTTTGGTGCGCTTGGAGCACCACTTGCCCCTTTTTGGCTTGGCCTAGCGGCCTGAGGCCACCTTCCTTTTGTCGTTGTCACTCTTGTCATGTGGTGATCTACGTGGCTTTTCATCTATGGCAAGGACAAAACCTTTGATGGCACGCTTTTCCTTCTTCCACTTCCTTATCTCTCGCTTTTCGGCAGAACAGGAGGTACCTTTGCCCTTGGAGGCCTGTGTGGGTGTGGTTTGTTCCACATTCAGGCCTCCACCTTTTTGGCACACTTGTCCACGAGAGCGAACAACTGTGCAGTTTTCTCTATCTCATGGGTGCCGAGCTTGTCCAATGTTTGCTCGTCACGGACGTTATGTTGGAATACGTGGATGACGGCATACGGGGGATTTGTAGGGTAGTTTTGTAGACTTGGCTAAAGTGTTGGATGAATTGGTTCAGCATCTCATCCTCTTGCTACTGCACAGCATGGAGGTTGGCTTCCATACCAAGGCATGGGTACATGCCCTAGAAGTTAGCCACAAATTGGTAGGAGAGGTCTTTCCATGAGTAGACGGAGCTCGGGGAAAGGTTCATTGGCTAGTAGTGAGTCTGGGCCTTAAGGGCCATGGTTAAGTTGTTGGCCATAACCTTCTCGCTCTTTTCGGCCTCTTGGATGGCAGTGGTATAGATTTGCAAGAACTCCACTGGGTTGACGGAGCCATCTTACTTCTTTGGGATGTTGGGTAGAACTAGGTGGATCATCGTACTAGGCGAAGCCCATAGGAGAATGCATGGCACCCCGTACCGTACAACATACCATCTACTTGTAGCACGTAGTACTTTAGCTTGTGGGCCAGGGATGTAGCACCCTCGTACGACACCTAGTCCTCTAGGCACTCTTCCGCCTCGTGGTGCCTTTCGCACTGGCGCTCGATGGTGACACATGCATCTTCATGGACCCATAGCTCGTTGATCTAGGCCCATAGTTCCTATTCTTCCTTTTGTGCTCTCGACGACCCTTGTGGGCTACCGGCGTGTAACGCTCGCTATTTCATTAAAATTCTAGTCCAAAAATATTTTGTTATGTTACACTATTAAATCCCATGCATTTTTTCCAAAACCTCTAATGTCAATTTTTATTCCGATTTTAGAAGTTACTGGTCCTACCAAATAAATTTCCCTTCCATCTAGAGGTAGTAAAAATACTTGTTTTGAACTCTAACCACCCGACGAATATTCTCGCATGCATCCTTTCTTCGTTAATCCAAAGCAATAGCATGCTTGGAACCACTACCCCACCTACTGGCAAAACACCCTCACCATCTCTCCACAACACACACTACACAGTCGGCACGCAAGCCACAAGCTCACTCCATTTCTCTACACTGTTGAGTCTACTGATGTTTCCCCCTAACATTTCCTTTCTTTCTCTAAGCAAGATAGCCATTCCCTCACTCTATCTCATTGCTAGGAGTCAACTTGTGCTCCTCCCAACATTTCCATTCTTCCTCCAAGCAAGACGACCATCCCCTCACTCCAAGCAAGGGACAAATAGCAGAGAAGGAGTTGTTGGAGGAGAAGAAGGGACAATACTAGGTATGGTAGCCATGCTCGTCGTTTTGCTCACCTCGGTGGTGCATCAAAGAGGCTATAAGAATTTCCATAAGCCTCGGGTGATACCTTCACCTCCCACATGTTCCATTTTCACTACTCCAAGCCATCGTCATCGCCAAGCCAAACCTCTAGGGGCCGCAATTGTCACTGTGCTATGAAGATAGTTCTCTCCCTCCCTGGTAGTAGCAACGGTGCTCTCTGAGTCTCCATGGTAACCCTGGCACCCCTACCTACAGCTGACCACACTGACGTCGCCTCCCTTTCCCTCCAGCGCCACCCCCTCTCCCCTCTGCATGCGCGCTGCCTCCTTTGTGGGCCGACATTGCCCGATGCCCTCTTCGTGCTGTGCGTGCCTTGGTGTCATCACATCTCCATGTGGCCACTTGCGCCACCCTCCTAAGCCATGCATTGTCCCTGTCGCCTGGCCTTGGCGTCGTGTTGCCCGGTGTTGCCTGCTCGCACCTACCCACGCCGCCGCCACCGCACCGGCCCACTCCGGTGTTGGCTTGCCACCCCACTATCATGGCATCGCCCTTACCGCACCGAGCACTGCTCGACATAAGGAAGAAGCGGCAGAAGAAAAGGAGAAGAAACGAAAGAGAGAAGAGAAAGAGAGAAGAAAAAAGTAAATGGGAAATAAAAGGAAGGAAGAAGGAAAAAACATAAAGAAAAAAGAAAGAAAAGAAGCGTGACCCATGTGGGTCCCTATCACACTCTTTCTTCCTTTAGGCCCCACCTGTCAACCTAGAATATTCCTTCCAGATTTTAATTAATCATTTTACCTATCCAAAAACCCTTTTAAACTTTAAAAATTCTAAAATCCTCCTCTATGTAATGGCATTATCTTTTTATGTGTTTATTTGTGCCTAGCAGTAGTTTTATCTGTTGTTTTATTTTTCTCACATATAGGGCCCGAAGTTTGACACTCTAGAAACCACAACATACCAAGGCAAGCCCCCTTAACTACTTCTTGTACCTATATTTTAATTAAGTATTTTGTTTATAAAATTGCATGATTAGGTTGCACTTTATTTACTGTTCGGTCATGATTTGCATTTGAATCATCAGACCCTCCTTGTAGCTACACTTATATTATATAGGACTCAACCCTCAACTCCACCATATACTCTCTGTTACCCACTATACCGGGGTAGAAAGCCTATAGTTATGGTTGTACTGTCAAATGGAAAATAAAACTTGGGTATTCACCATCAATAGGTTATTTGAAAACCCGACAAGATGTCGATTTGATTATAAAGTGAAAAATGTTTTATAAAATTTGATGGTGCAGAGGTTAGTGCCTTGGTAGCTTGACTACGCACCATCCATAAGGACCGATTCATTTAGAAAATTCATCCAAGAATAAAACAGTACGATCACATGGGTAACATGGGATGCCCCTAGCAGAGTAAATAACTAAAACATGGGTGCCATGCATATTAATATTTGAGGGACATCGGGATAGGGAGATAAAGGCATACTCCTGAGATGAGGGTTTGTCTTAACCGTGAGATGCTGTTGGTGTTATACGGCGTGTCCTAGGTAGAGAAGAGCCTAAGATTGGCCTAATGCTTGGTTTTATAGAGTGGCCCAACTGTGTGACATAGGATGTCTATGGTTTGATTATGAAAATGCCTTGTAGTGAACTCTTGTTTGTCGGCCATGTCTGATCCACATGTGCTGGATAAAGCGGAATGTTCATAGTATGTGGGTAAAGCATGCAACCTTTGTAGAGTTTAGTTAAAATGTTTAAACAGTAGTGCCCACGATCATGGGTGGATGTGAGGTGTTTCTCACAGCGTAATTTTGTTTTTAAGTAAATTTTTTACGGAAAAAAGTTTGTGGAATGAGTTGTCGTTACCATAGTTTGCCTTTGTGACAAACAGCCAGCCTTCGTGGTTGGAAATGAGTCTGTATGGCTTGGGGTGTCGGTTGGCACCAAGTTGTTGTTTGGCTGGGATGGTCGAGGTGGTATGCCGAGAAGGCCGAGGGCCGAGATGGTCGGTTGTGAGCCAAGATGGCTCTGGTGGATTATCTACTTTACGTGCTAAGATGGCATGGTTAAAAAGGGACTTTTCACTCATGATAATGGTGATAGGTTGTTGCAAAGCAACCTATGAAATGGAGCGAGGTGTGAGCCTCATTTCGAAACTAAAACTTGATTCACTAGTATTTTATTAACAATTGTTTAAAATCCTTGCTATTTTAAAAACAAACATTTTACCTAACCTTGTTTATAGCCTTGTATGTCATAATTTTCCCCAACTTGTTGAGTACACCGAGTACTCACCCTTACTATTATATACTTATATAGAGTTAGAGGATGGATACATCAACTCCTCTATCGAGGCTTACTTCTCTAGGTTTTAGGTCTAGTTCCCAAATCAAGCCTATGGTTCATGTCCGTCCCTTTACTCTTAGTGTTTTATATTTCATGTCTTCCACCGCTGCTCTTTCACTTCTACCTTAGCTTATCCTGTTTTACTGGTGTTTTTACTAGTCTAGGGTTTGTTCACGACGGTAGAATGTATGAGACTTTCACCAGTATTGTAATAAAACCTTGTTACTTCTAAATTTCATTGTGAGTACCATCTTGTGTATCCTGGGACTGGTGCTACATTCACAGGTAATGTTGTGACCTCTAGCGTATGCCAGTTAGTATTTGTAGATTGGCATAGTTTGGGCGCCACACGAAGTCTGTCCCCTGCATGGGGGGCTCATTGTCCAAGAGATCGCACGAAGGGTGGAGTCAACCTAGAAGCTGACCTTGAGCTAGTCTAGAAATTGCCAGTGGTGGCTTGGTGATGGGCAACACCCACCAGATCGGTTACTTCCTTTAGCCAGGAGCCTTCTAGGGTCTCCCCGATGACCTGAAGAGGAGGGTGACAGAGGAGAACTTGCACGGCAAGCAAAGCACTCCCCGAGTTAGTGGAGTCAAAGTTCAAGCGATGGTGAGCTAGCACGCGATGTGCACACTTCCACCGTATGGAGGAGGCTACAATCATGCCAGCCTGGCTTGCCCTAACTCCTTTGGCTTGTGAGTGCTCCTCCGTCACCCTAGTTCACCTAGGCTAACCTTCCTGAGTTGTTGCTGATCTGTTGCCACCTGCCCCTGCCCCTGCTGACCTCTTGTGGAGCGACATGGAGGACCTTCATCACTTGGCACATTCTGCCTATTTTTTTGTCTTTTCTCATGGAATATGATCACCACTGAAACATGAATAAAAGAAAGGTAATGAGTTCAAGGAGTAAAGGTGGTGGCAAAGGTCAACATTGGGCTAATCTAATAGCGGTCAGAACTTTCGGACATGAACATTGGAACTTTCGACTAGCAAGATAGTGGAATAGGGGTATCCATGGTGTAGCGAGTGCATGTGACAAATAGTTATAGATTGGCAAACTAGTGGTGCTGGGTAAGGTTTTTGTCTAGAAAAAACTACTCCTAGGGTCACATATTTAGAGATTGGGTCAAAGTAGGGAAAACCTAGGGTTTGAAGATTGAAACTAGTACCTAAAGACAAGAATCGACATAGACGATGACAAGATAGAGTTTCCGACCACCAATGTGGTGAGAAATGTGAAGCCTCAAAGAAAGTTATCAGTGGAATTAAGAAATCACTGTGGGAGTAGAGTAGCAATTAGGGTTTGGAAAAGGGGAGAGTGTGAAGAGAGAATCTAGAACTCGGACTTCCCTTGAACTTATATACCCTTCAACGGCTGGAAATTCTAAGATAACGGGTCAGAACTTCTAACGTTCAAAGATGTTCTAGAATTGAAAACCGAGAGAGTCAGTTGGGTGTTTCGAGTTGGGGGTCAAAACTTCTGACCAAAGCAGAAGTGGTAGGATTGAGATGGAATTGGACATGAAGGGTGTTGTTCTACATACGACCATCGATCAAACAATCAATACATAACCATGGTCACAGTGTAGTACAACAAGGAGAAGAAAAACTATAGTCATAGTGTAGTACAACAAGGTGAATAAAAACTAAGTTTTTGCAAAGAAAAGAACGCTCAAGATTTTCTCAAACATTTTAACAAAAGGTTTTTTAGATATGGAATGTTTGAACTCCACTCCTAGTATTAAGATCAAGTTCTACACAAGAAGAGATCTCAAGACACAAAAGTTTAATTTTAATTTACATTTTCAATGAGTCATGCTTGGATATTTCTCAACAAATGTTGCGAGAATCTAAGATATTTAGTTCACTCCTTAGCTCGTAAAATCTTTTTACATCTAATGGCTTGATGAAGATATTAGCTAATTGGTTTTTGGTTCTCACATTGGATAGGGTGATGTCTCCTTTAGTCTCATGATATATTAAGAAATAATGGCAAATGTTAATGTGATTGGTTTGTGAATGAAATTGTTGGCTATCTTAATAGCACTCTTATTGTTACAAAGAAGTGGGATCTTGATAAAGAAAAAGCCAAAATTTTGAAGTGTTTATTTCATTCAAAGAAATTAGGCACAACATGACCCGACAACTATATATTGGATAAGGCTTTTCTTAGAGGACTAAAAAAACTAGAGACCATCGAAGAAATTGATAAGTCTCCATTATAATCTTTTGATCAATTTTACTTAATTAGAATCGGAATATCTAATCCTTAGCATACCGCAAGCCCGATATCTGATTAATTAATTATTCCATCCACTAATGGATATTTGTAAAGATTTTTGCTGGATTCTCGCAGTAGATCGATGAGTGAAACGGTGTGCTCACATATATACATCATATATCATGATGAGTGAGAGCAGAGCTAGCTAGAGAACAAGTGTATGCATGCATGAATCATGATGATCGTGTATGCATGATTGATTGCCAGCGGTTAGGAGTGAGATTAATTAGCTATGAACCAGCATGTACTAAGTTAGTTACTATACTACTTAATTAATGCCTCAAAGTTGCCAGCTTTAGGGTTAGCTAGGGGCGGTTCAATGGGAGGCTGGATACTATATTCTTCTCTAGGGTGCAGTGCGGTGTGAGATCGATGGAAGAAGAACCAGCTGATTACGCTAGCTAACTGCTATTTCATTCCTTAATTAATACGCTGACCCCTCTGCAACAAACGGCGACGAAACTAGCATCTTATGTTCAGTATGTTCTGCACATATGTGATTTAATTTCCAGTAGTTTTGACTTTTGAGTACTGACAGTATCAGATGAAATATTTAAGCAGCTTTCTAATCTCACGGTTTTGACCACTTAAGATAAACATATAATGGATGCATGCAGTCAGATTCACCAAAGCACCTAGCGAGAGTATATACGCGGTTATATATGTTTATCTGAAAATCTACGTGCTGAGAACACTGATTCTATACGCTGATGATTGCATCTAATTAAGTGCATATCTATAAGTTTCTTGGTGGTCTAAGTACGTTCCTTTGCTTCATCAATAATTATACGCATATCATATATTATTGCTCTTTGATGTGAGCAAACGATCATTTGATAAGAGCAACTTGCTCTTGTAGTATACTTCCAGCAATAACCAAGAACACATCAGACATGGGATTAAATAGGGTTAGTTTCTCTGTCTCTGCGTGTGATGCTGACTTAGCAAAGCTAGCTATCAACCAGCTGCTGCAGTTTTCCTCATATACATGCAGGGTGGATGATACTACTAGCTAGCTAGTCTAGAATATATAGTACAAACCATATTAGTAAATAGCAAGAGAGTTTCATTGGAATTTTGCCTCTGAATTAGCACTTGTTTTTAGCAAGAGATGATTACACACACGAGATCCACCACCGTTTAATTATAATTCAGGCTGAAGATTCACCCTAGTAGTGCTCCTGATTGGAGGAAAATGACACAGAATCGCTACTTTAATAAATAGAGTTTTGCTGCATCAGAAAATTAACTAAGGATGCTAGCTAGCTTTGCATGTGTCAAGAGATGTGCTCACCTTACCTCATCAATCATAACATATATCTGATCTACATGTAAACACCATTTTACTATATGCAGCTAGACAGATAAAAAACAATAGAATGATTTTACAGTCCTTGAGAAGGTACATGGAGACAGTTTTATATATCGGTTTGCACATTCCTTTTTGTTAGCACGGTGAGGGGTTTAAAGATATGAAATTTCAGAATATTTTGGCTCCTTTTTTTTGAAACTAGAACAAATTTTGGCCAATTTAAATAAATTTTGCTAAATTCACAAAAAAGATTTTTTTTCGATAAACAACTTCCCCATGAGAAGGGGTGTGTGTGGTGGGGGAGGGGGGTTTTAAATTTCCCCAAAAAAATCAGAAATTTTGAGCCGAAATATCGAACCTTACTTGGTGGTATGTTATTTTCTAGCGTAAAATTTAGAACATCAGATATCAAGAAGTATCAAATTGCACACTAAAAATTTTGGTACCTATCGCAATAACTTTCACTTTCAAAGACGGTTAAATTTCTCAAAAGAATAAGTACAAGGTGTAGAAGTAAATCTCCTACATAATTTCCTTAATTAACAGTTCAGGTTTTAGACAAACTGAATGAATGCATAATTGACAAAAGAAAGATAATGAACCCTCTAATTAATACAAAACTGACTAAATTAAGAAGAAACCACGATTATATATATATATATATAAGCACATCCATGGTTGATAATGTCGTCATTGTTTGATACCATCGGCGAGTAGCTGCGTATATGCAGTTGTGTCATCGAGCCATAAATTTTCAACGCGAAAGGCGGCTCGCAAGTTGTGCTTTTTATAAAACAAAACCATTTTGTTTTTTGTTACAGTCCTAATCGCCACATAAGCCAGTTGCTGCATTATTGAATTTATGAAACCGTACAAATTAAGTTTAACTTAACCATAAGAGCAGCTACAAGTCCGCAACTGCTGCGCCTGCAAAGTGACGACCTAACTGCCAGTCTGCTATAGCTAGCTTGTGTGATTGCCTCACCTGAGCTCAATTTGGTGATAAAGATAAATGCCATTCTGCCGTCCAATACACTGACACCACATGTAATGTCCTTGATCCAATCTTTTATTTCTGCTTGACAAAACTGTATATTCACAAGTACTGAGCAGTTTATAGAAAGATCAGTTTAGAGATGAATCTAGTATATGCATTGACTCATTGCTATTCTGTTCCTGTCTAGGTTCAGAGAAAAAATTGAGCTTTTACTAGGATTCCATTGTACCAACAATTTCTTTATTCTTTTTGGGGCAAGAGTATACAGCATACTCCTGTTGCTCAATAGAAGGATGGAGAATAGCATTATCTCTATTTCAAGAGTTCAACGGTTGAAGTTTGGGCCATGCAATTACAGGGACAAAATTTATGGTTGTTTTCAAATGCTGTGGGAATCTATTTAGCTCTGATAATCTTTGTTAAATTGTCGAAAAAGAAAACAACATGGATCTAAATTTGGTCAGTGAGAATATACAGTATGGGGCAGGTAAATATACAGTACTTTAACTATCTCTGTCTTACAGTCTCTACAAGTAGGGTTTCTTTGTTGACAACAACAGATCTCCTGTTCCAAGGATAACAAAAATGGTATACTTTTGTCTCTACAGGTATCTTTGTTAACAGATCTATATTGTATACTTTTTTTTCATGAGCAGACTATTCTTATTAGTAGATATGAATAGTGACGTCAAGTACCGAAAATTCTTGCCTCTTGGCATCGTACTTCAAATCTATTCATATATTTACTCGCTATGTAAATTACCTTGGACAAGAATATACTATTAATAGAATTAAGGGTCAACGTGACATGCATGGAGTGAGTAGAAACTGAAAACCACAAGCTCTATACTTAATTTACTCATTTCAGATAATTACATTAAGCCATCTGGTCAAAGGGTTTGAGCACAAATGACATAAAACAGGAGGTGAATTATCTCATGTAATCCTCAGATTAACCCCAAAGCACAGCATCCGATCATTGGCACCCAAAGCGTGTGCCATGCTCTGTTGTATTAGGCACTACACTGCCGCTACAAAATGTGGATTTCTCAACAAGAAAAAGAAATGAAGAGAAAAAAGAAGAAGAAGTGATAAAATAAAGAAATTGCACCAAGATTGATTAGTGCATGTAAGTATTGTACTATTATATATCCGGCAAAAATCCGGCAAGAGAGCTAGTAGCCGACACAGTCAACGGCCATGGCTCCGGTATCCAAGAACTGGTGGAACGTGATCCCGGTGGCGGCATTGTGGCCGAACTCGGCGTTGTCGTCGCCGGCGTCGTCGCACGGTGGATGGTTCAGGTCGAGCCAGAGCCCGCGCTTGATGCCGCCGTCGTCGTCGGTGTGGTCGTCGGGCTTCTTGTCGACGACAATCGCCCGCGGCATGCCGCCCGTCATGGCGCGGTGGCGCCTCATGTGGCCGCCGAGAGCCTGGCCAATGGCGAATTCGAGGCCGCAGATGGAGCAGCCGTGGAGCTTGGGCTTGGACAGGGAGAGGTCGCCGTCGCCGTCCAGCCTCGGCTTCTTGTGGCTGGCGCGGTGGCCGCCGAGCGCCTGGAACGACGGGAACACACGGTTGCAGGTCTTGCAGACGAACGCACGCTCCTGGGCGGCGCGGTCACCGCGCACAGCGGCGACGGCGAGCGGCAGCTGCACCGGCACCGGCAGAGCCAACGCCTGCTCCTGCTGCCCGTGCGACGCCGACGACATGAGCATTAGAACGCGCGCCATCCCGCCGTCCTCGAATGCAAACCTCTTCATGAATGAATGAATTCTTTCACTTACTGTATTATCAACCAACCTCTCTGAGGTCTCAAGACTGAAGCTATCGATCTCTGAAGCAAGCTGAGATGTATGATTCTCCAATGGAGAAGAAGCATATCAAGGAGGAGTATTTATAGGCTGGACATCATCTCATCTCACTGTGATAAATACACACATAAACTAATTGACCAATGGCACTAGTAGTAACCAGTTGCTGATTAAACAAAGCACAAGTTGCCCTTATGAGAAGCCAAGAACCGGTTTACCTTTTGCTTTGATTCGTTGCAAGGAGTCAGTACTCAGTGAGAGGAATACTATTAACTATACTATGCTACACTGATTCTGATCCTGAAATGTAAGAGCTAGCAATGCATCAAGCTGCATCTGCTATGGCGAGGATGATTGGATTGGACAAGCAGGAGACTGTAGACGGCGTCGAGTTTTCGCCGTGCCGGCAGCTGTTGCTTGGATCGATGCAAGCGACGGAATGACCTCGGGATCGGACACTTTGTTTGGGTCGTTTCAGACGGTGTCAGTGGCTCGTTGACTTGATTTATGCGTCCCTTGGTTGATGGAAGAAAATCTGAAGCTCACTCACTCTGCCGCTAACCTGTGCATGCAGTTCATCTCATCAGTGTCTGTACTTTGTAGATTCTAGGTCAATTGATTCTTTTCTTGAAAGAAAAAGAAAGTTTGGGAACAAGTAAGAATCACATGTTAACATGGTCTTCTTTAAAAATTACTCATGTGAATTTCGATATTTATCAGTAGAAATGTAGAATTTAATTACATAAAGCGTGGTAGACTGTCAACAAGACAACAGTAACGACATTTCAGAAATCAAAACTACAGATGATGATGTGTAAAAAAAACAGATTATTTCTTCTCAAGTTGGTAAAACTAGGCCACCTATGAAATATTTGGCACTTCTAGCAGAAGCTGAGAGCAGTAGTGCACTAGTACTAGGATTAAATATATGTAGATCATTGCAAAAAAATTATGATGTTTGTACTTTGCAAAAACATGTAGTACTGTGTTTGTACCTATGAGAATATCTTCTTTTTTTTTCATCCACTGGAATATATGATGGCCCATTGGACGAGTTGCAGTGTTGCTGAGCCTACCTTCTGACAGTTCAGTTTGATTATATATTCGTTCTCTCGTACTATATTTTTAGTGCCAATCAGGACCGTACTTACTTCTGAATACCTTGAAAGGACCGGAGATAAACTCGTTTGATTATGCCTAGACAAATGGTGGTGAATCTTGGAACGACAACGGTACGTCTTGCTGACGATGATAACCTGCTTGCTTGATGAACGATTTATTTAGACAATGTTGATTGATGAATGATGAGCTCATGAAACGTCTCACACATGGAACAGTATCTTGCATTTAATACTACCTTTTGCACTCACTCACTGTGCTGCTGCTGCTGATAGTTCAGAAATGACTCTTCCTATTTGCAGCTGAGTGACACTTCGTCAGCTCGAACAGCTAGCTTAAACAAACATCCAGTAGTGGCAAACAAGGCTGAAACTCGACGAAGGCAATTGAGCCTTTTCAATAAGCAAATGTGTTCCTGTTAAAATAAGCATTTCCTGATTATAATTGATTCTTGGATAGTTGGATTGCTTGCATTGGCACTGCACTTGTTTATTGGACTGAACTGATCAATTATTGCTGCTTGATGTAAGCAGAAAAGGAAGTTGGGGGCAAGTTATTGTATTGTTTACTTCTGCTTGCTGCAACTTGCATCAGAAGTGCTTTGCTGCTTCGATGTATTATGATCTAAGAGTTCATGCCTTCTGCAATTGTTCCACACAATGTCAGTGTTTGATGGGGATCAAATGGAATCTTGCTACTGTTCTGTTGACATTTAGGTTGAGTTCTAAGATGCTATTCGGATCAGCTACTTTTTGTTCAAGTTTTTTAAACTGCTAAAGAATATGTTTGGTGTAAAAATTTTCAGAAGTTTCTTTAAAAAGTCATATTAATCCGTTTTAAAATTTAAAAT
Organism: Oryza coarctata; assembly: GCA_030770085.1. Lineage (NCBI taxonomy): Eukaryota > Viridiplantae > Streptophyta > Magnoliopsida > Poales > Poaceae > Oryza > Oryza coarctata. The sequence goes on from CM061471.1 coordinate 658,981, forward strand.
AATTAATACTTAATTAATTATACGTTAATAACTCATTTTGCTAAGTGTGCCGCTTATAAGCTTAAGCCAACCCCAGTAAAGAACAGGGCCTTACAGGGAAGAAATGTAGATAGGAGAGAATATTAGGTCGAGATCCCGGCTAGTTGGATCAAACTCGTGTATATCCAGCAACTCTGAACTCTAAAAGAAGTATGACTGAATCTTAGATTAAAAATGTCTCTGGCAAGTACTTCTGAGACTGAGACATTCAGAAAACTACTAACTAGTCACACAGAGATGAGGAAAAAAAAAAGCTTCATTTGTTTGCTGCATCTCATCATGTTGGCAGCACATACAAGGAGCTAGCAAATAATTTGCAAAGGCTAGTTGGCAAAGGTGATCCTTTGTGCAGCCTGAAGCAACATGATCCTTTCCTGTTCGCGGAGATACGATCAAGCCAATATAGAAAAACAGGAGGAACAACTGTTCAGTCAGTTGCTCTAAAAGATTCATGGAGCTCTGTGTGCACAGATTGACGCACAGCATGATGTCCTTTTGACAGAGACACAGATGAGCAATTTGCAGTTTTTGCCAAGAACCTACTACTCAGCAACTGCAGATGATTGGTGCTTGGGAGTTCAACTTGTCCCTGCAACTTCTTCTCATTGGTGCAGCAACCCTAATCAGTATGAACTTGTCAGAGGAGACAAGCATGAACATGACTCATTGCATGATTATAAGCCTTTGTGTCGCTTTCACTCCGACTCTGCATCTTGTGTTGCGCCTGCCGTTCTCCGCATAAAAGATCCAAAATAGAAGTTTGCTTCATTATTTTCCTGGAGATTCAGCAACAGTTGCATCAGGAATCTCAAAAACTTGCCATCATGTCAAACCTATGCAAGTTTTTTTTTATCCTTTGCTACCCAATACTCAGTTTTTGCTTGTATTGACTTACTTGCTAGTTATTTATGCGTGTTTCTTGCTACTACAGTACCAAAGCACAAATCTGATTCCTTGTGCAGCAATTTCTTTTTTCACTTCGTGAAGCATGCTGAGCACAACTTATCTTTAAACTACACATTATAGAAACAATTAGCACTGCATCAAACATGTCAACCAACACTTCTGAAGGAGAAGAATATCCCTGAGAGATGCTAAGAAACTGCCAACCTGTTTCGGTTTTCTGCATCTTCTTTCTGAATATCATGATTTTTATCTGCATATGCGGTGTGCCGTCCACCGAATAAGCAGGAGAATCTTTCAGGGAACACTTACTTTAGCTACTGCTGATTCAAAAGGTTATTTAGTGACATGATATCATATTAGGAGCTTTCGTCACAGTGTTGAAACTGCGATTCCAGTTTTCCAAAAGGTGTGTATTCCTTGGTGATTCAGGGGGCAGATTATGCATATCATGCTGCTTAAGAGCCAGCGTATATATCTTAATCTTATACAAGAATGATAAACCAGGACAGCTACTCCGGAATTTCTAGAATTCAGCCGTTGATTTCCAGATATCTTGAAAAATAAAAGAACTAAACCGAAAACACAAATAAGAAAACAATGACCTGTAATTGTTGACACTGGTTATGATTTTTGCTTTGCATGCCATGTTCTATCCACTTCTTTCTTGTGGTGTGGTTCTAGGTTGCTCCAAATATAAAAGAAAAGTGGAATGAATTCTAAAGCAATTGTGAATACTGTAATTTAATGGTGCTAGTAGAACATAGTGCTGTGATGCTGCTATACATCAACGTAATAAACAGCTTCATGATCCCTTGGAAATATCTGAGTACTAACCACAATTGTAATGGAGACGAAAGATCAACAAGTGGATCATTACAAGAGTAGATGACTGTAGTGAGCCATGTCGGAAGCATCAGTATTCAGTACCTGAAAATCTTGCAGCTGGATGATCTTTTTTTCTGAAAATCTTGCAGTTTCGATCTTGCCATCGAAATCCCTAGACCTGTACCAAAAACACTGCAAAAATGTCATCGCAGCAGGTTTAGATTCATTAATTCATGACAAGAGCAGGAAGAAAATGTGTGATCATTTGGCATTTTTGTTTCCTCCAAACCATAATCAAACAACCTGTATATATGATTATATGTAGCTGTCACACAAAGGTCACTAAATGGATGAAGCAAACCTGCTTTTGAGAAAAGAGTTAAGTCACTGGCAGAGAAAAGAACACGAACGGGTTGCTGCGTTCAGTGATGGAACTCACCAGTGCGGTTGGGATCTCCAGAGTTAATCAGCTTTGATTCTGCAACTGGCTTTGCATTTGTTCACGCACCTCTGAATTTTTCTAGGGTTTTGGTTGCCTTCTCCACGTAGGTCGCCACCACTGTGACGCAGGCTGCTCTTGTGACTGAATCTTTAATGAATTCAGCATCTTGGCTCTCAGAATCGGTAGCAGACAAATGAATCCAAAGTGCAGTAGCAGTGATGCAGGATGTCAGCACACAAACAGCTAGTGCTGATCGAATCAGATTGGGAGTGAGCTGGGGACAAGATGTTATGTTACTAGCATTTAGCAGGATGCATCTTAAGAATTATAATGATACTGTAGTTTATTACTCTAAAAATCCCTATTATGCTAGTATTAATCATTGGGCAGCACTAATAAATAATTTGCTGTGCTGATATGGACGTCTGATTATATATACTAGAGCAATTGGGGCTGAACTGCAGTATCTACATGGCCTGGGCTGAGTACATGAACAGGCTCCGTCTCTAATTTCATTTCTTTGACATATATTCCCAACTTACACAATTGATAAAAAAGATAATTATTGGTACAAAGCTGGGATCAAAAAGATATAGACCTCATAGATTGAATAATGATTGATTCATTGCCTGCTCTAGGATATCAGGAATCAGGATGCAGTCAAATTTTGACAAGGTAAAAGAAAGATAAGAAGTGTTCTATTGCACACTAGATTGCCGGCAAAAATGTCTCTAAATCACATTCTCTATTCCTTCCATGAATATAACTCGTGTCCATGAAGGACACTTACCTATTACTACAAAATTCCAAACAGTAACACAATCATTTGATCTAGGTAGTTTTGTTTGGGCATTCCGATGAGAGATGGCCAGTGATGCCACATTCATAACATGTACGCCTCTTCTTTTTCTTTGCAGGCACAGGGTTTGTGTCATCACTAGCCTTATTTCCATCTGAAGTGGATGAAGGTACTGTACTTGAGCCACCATAGGATTTCTCCATGTCAGAATTGACTGCAGCAACTTTGTTGGGGCAAGCTGATGAGAGATGACCAGGAATGCTGCATTCATAGCATTTCCGCCTCTTCTTGGAGGGTGCTGAATTTGATTCATCACCTATTTTATTTTCCTCAGGAGTGATAAATGTTGCAGACTTTGTCTCGTCATCAGGCCCCTTGTCACTAGAAACAGCATCATCAGCCTTCTTGTTTGGGCAAGCCGATGAGAGATGGCCAGGAATGCCACATTCATAGCATGTCCGCCTTTTCTTTGACAATGCTGTGGCTGAGTCAATATTAGCCTTCTTTTCGTCAGAAACGGCTTCAGAAGCCCTCTTATTAGGGCAAGAATAAGATATATGACCAGGCGCACCACATTCATAACAAGTTCGTATCTTATTCTTTGATGAATCGTTGAGCTTCTGATTGTCCTTCTTGGGAACAGCACATCTAATTCTGACTGACCGCCCCTTAATCAACTTCTGATCAAGCTTCATGGCAACAGCAACAGATGTACCCTCCAAAAAATCCATATGCACATAGCCTTTGAAATCACCTGTCTCCTTGTCTGTTCCGAATCGGATGGATGAGATTTTGCAGTCAGAAAAGAACTTCTTCAGGTCATCCTCTTTTATGTCCCATGCCAGGTTTCCAACATAAACCCTATTGTATCCCTCTATCATCTTTGGTGCAAAATCTTCTCTTTCGCGGATAGATTTGTATGGTTGAATTTTCAAATAAAATCCTCCCCTGTGTAGTCAACAAGAATGTTATCACTTATGGTGAAAACAAAAAGGAAGGAATAAAGTTCAGAAGGAGATGTGCTTACATATCTGCACCATCAAGAGCCAATGCCCTTTGTGTGGCGGCATCAGTCTGAACAAGAAAAATCAGTCAGGTTAAAATTACCAAACAGAGAAGATGAGAAAAAACATGCTGCCACATCCAACAAGCCATGTGTGTGATTGGTGGTAACATATTCAAGGAGCACCCAGTGTTTGCATTTAGATGGTTTTGATCCATCAGATGAAATTAAACCAAAGCGGCAAATTTGGTCCAAAACAATACCATGAGATGACAACAAGATGCATTGTTAACATATTAGTTACTACAAGAACACAGAGAGGGATTCCTTACACGATTCTGAAACTAAATTAATAATTTCTACAAGACTATAACAGTGTTGCAAACAAGCGAGATTGCATTGGAATGTAGTTAGCTGAAACAAACTCTTCCAGTATCATCAAAACTATGCACATTCAGGCATTTACTGCATTAACAATTGTCTTAAGTTATCTGTTACATCTGTGAGTTGGCATCCTTACTAGAAGTAATCTGTTACATCTGTGAGTTGACATCCTTACTAGAACATGAACAATGGACTAAAAGAAAGCAAATCAGGTTTTGAGGCTGACCTTAAACGTGAGAATGGCAATGCCCCTGAATTTCCCACTCTCGGGAAATGTCATGCAGTCCACTGCTGTGATGCTGCCACATGCTTCAAAGAAGCTTCTTATGTCATCCTCAGAAGAATAGTATGGGATGCCACCAACATACACCTTCTTCACATTTTTCTCACTGAAACAAGGATGCAATACCATTACAGAGCTAATTTCGACAAGCCCAGCAAACAGCAAGCAGTTAAATAGCTCCATTACACTGAAGATTCCACTACAAAGCAATCATTTACAACTCCATTTCAGAGTAAAAAAAATGGCTGGACTTCTTAAAGAATATACTTTTAAAAAAGAAACTGGTTTGATGATAACCAATCCAAATTAGAACATAATTTCTTCTGAACAGTGGAACAAACTATACTTCAAGCCATGACAAATCAAAACAATGGAAAGCTAGGTACAACCACTAATATTTTTCGCAAACAATCACATCATATCAACATGTTATGTTATTCTCTTACATTTCCACAAGAACGGTATGTTAACCATTAACACCACTCCTATTAGACCATTTGCATGCCCACATTCTATTTTCTCTTATGTTTCGACAAAAACGACATCTTAATATCAATATTTATCTCCATGACATACAAGCGGCAATCAAACAATGAATTGGAATACGAAAGCACCAGTCTTTGAAGCACCAAGTACTCACCTCTCCTCTGCCAAGATGGGATCGTCAGATCCAACTGCAAGGTCAGCTACTTGCTGCAGCTTCTGGTTCTTCACCTTGGACTCCGACTTGGACTTACGTTTCTCAACCACCTTCTGGTTCTTCACCTTAGCCGCACCGTCTGGTTCCGGAACTTGCTCCTCCTCCTCCTCCTCCTCCTCCTCCGACGCTTCATCACCCTCCACTTCCGGCTCATGTTCATGTTCCGGCGGCGGCTGCGAGGTTTTCATTCTGCCTATCGGGGAAGAAGGTTATCGAATGGGCCGGACCTTACGCTGCCGATTTGATTGATGCTCATGAGGATAACGGCGTACGTGCGGCCCATAATAATTGGGCCGGAGGGGTAATGTGGCTTACGTGAGGCCCGTAATTGTTCGCCCGTGACGGTAATCTGGCTCACCTTCTGCCCATTGGAGTTGGCCTAGAACGGTACTTCGCTTACGCGCGGCCTATTCTAGTTGGAAAAGGTTTACTTTACGTTCCTCAAAAGTCGAGATTAATTTACGTCCATCAACCGTAAAATCGGATAATATTGAGGGCAGTATCAGCTCATGTGATGCTTGCTGACTTGGTCTTTATCCCACATGACCTCTATGTGTCACTCGAAGTAAAATAAAAATAAAAACACCAATATGACCCATATGGAAGTGATAATCTGACTAGAAAAAGTAAAAACAAATTTATCAATGTCACAGAGGGTGACGTGGGTGGGTTGGTGAAGCTATTGCCAATGCCTCACTATCAATGTCTCGCGGGGAACACGGCGTGGAGCGCCGCCTTCTTGCAAGACGGTGCTTATTGATGTCCTTAGAGAGGTGATGGATGAGGTGGAGCTTGGTTGCCATCACTAAGGCGGCATAGGAGATAATTCCTTAGCGATGGGATTGGTCCATTGCACACGATTGGGTTGCAAAATTAGGAAGGAACCCACTAACAACATGGTAGGAAAGAGGTGGAGAGAGATGGGCAGATGGATTGGTGGCAGGAGAGGCGGCGTAGTTGATGTGAGTGGCTTGTCGAACATCTCCCACTAGCCTTGGCATTGGGTCGAGATAATGAGCGAGGTATGTCCTATCGTTGCTGCAACAATGTCCCATCCTCTATCTAGGAGGACGAGGCTAGGGCTAGCTAGCCTACTTGGAGGAGGAGGAAAAGCCAAGGTGGCTAGGGGTAGGCATTCGGTCAGCCCGAGTAATTCCGTCTTGTTTTTCAGTCTTTAGTGAAATTTTGGTCATTAGAAAGTAAGGATCAACCGGTCTTGAGCAAAATTAAAGATCAATCAATTCGATCTCAATCTTAGTCACAATAGGTATTCCAGAGATGCAAAAATACAGATAAACCATCCATAATTTCATAGGTGTAGAAAAATCACAAAAATTAAAAAAAAATCACAAAAGTGTCCATTGCTCCCGAGAGGCGTTAAGGGCACGAGGGCACGAGAAGGTGGGTTTCCCGCTGCAAGATACGGTGTTGGATCTAGGTACGTGGACAATAATTGTCGCTTTGTCACGGCGGGGCTAGATCTAGCGCCTGAGATCCTACCACCCACCGCAAGTCCATCGGCCACTTCAGCCTAGCCTCCACCACCACCAATCGAAGAGAAGGAGGTGTCACCAAGAACACGCAGTCATCGTCGATCCGTCAGAGTCGACAAGGTGCAGGGCGACGATGTGAGGAGGAAAAGGCAGTTTTATGCCTGGAGGAGGAGGTGGAGAGGCACGGCGCGGGGACAAGAGTTCGCACGGGGAAGGGAGAGGGTGCGATTATGGGTAGGGATGGGGGAGGAAGACTAGGATTTTGTCTAATGGGTTGTATACATCAATTCGGTTATTTTGGTTTTTAGGTTAACATAGAAAGAGCGTATTAAATTCGGTTTGTTACAATTGACGACCAATATTTTCAGTTTTGGTCTAGGTCAATTTGGTGTTTCAATTCAGTATTTTTATGCCTATCGGCCAAGGCGTCGGAAAGGAGGTGGAGTATGGCTAGGAGAAGGCAAGTGACATATATGGGCCTCATGTTTTTTTTCCATTTTTCCCTTATGACTAGCGCATGGGTTCCACTATTTTTATTTATCTTTTTCCTAATTATTATGTGCCACGTAGACACACGTGAGATAAAAACCAATTCAAATGCACCACATGGGTATGATGCCAGCTAAAACCGCTTTGGACTACATTTTAACTAGTTTTGCGGTTGAGGGCCACCATCTAAACTCGACCGTTAGATAAGGAGAACCTTTACAATTCTAGTTGGGCTGGACGGTAAAAATGCGTCATACGTGTGGCCCATAATTGTTGGGCCGAACGGGATGGCAGCTAACTGCAGCCCATTTAAGCTGGCCCGTGAGTGAATTGTGGCCTACGTGCGGACCTTTCTAGTTCGCCCTGATAGGCCGCACTTTGCGTGTGTAGCCCATTTCAGTTGGGCCGGCGGTATTGTGGCCTATTTTTTTGGGTCCAGTGGGTGAAGTGTACCCAGCCGCCGTCGAAGCGGCAAAACCCTAGCGCGGGGGGACGATGGCCGGTAAGGCGGCGGCGGAGACGGCAGCAAGGGTTTACCCGTGGAGGGAGAAGCTTGCCAAGTACAAGGGGGAGCTGACCAAGGGGGTGTGGGGGTACTGGGAGCTCGGCGCCTGGAAGCCGCTCGGCCTCAGCGCCCGCAAGCGCGCGCGCCTCCGGAAGGAGGTCCTCCTCGCCGGCGAGGACTGGACCTACGACCCTCCCCGCGGCGAGATGCGCACCAAGCGGAAGGGCCATAAGTGCGACCGCATCTCAGCAGAGAAGTACGCGCGCGCTCCCTGGATCCATCCTCTTCGATTTGTTGGTTGCGCTGTGCTTAATTTTGTGATTTGATTCCGTTTTCCAGGCGTGCCAACACTGTTGAGCTGATGAAGAAGATGCCCCAGATGCTCCTTGACTATAAGGTTTGCTTCCTCATCTTGCCTGTTTTTTTCCATTCTCCACGCCTCGCATTGGTATTACTAATCCTCATGTATAGTATGCATTTCCGAGCTCATTCTCATGTATGGCTCTGCATTTGCATTTCTCAGCTGATGACTGCAGTTTAGGTGTATTGTTTCCTTGTTTTGTCTGTCAATGTTTGTTTGCTGCGGTATATTAGATGATTTTTTATTGTCTAAAGATAGCACCGATAGTATCTCAGTGTCAGCCTTGATCGTACTACTACAAAGTACAAACTAATTCCTTGGGGTTCTTCTATCTAGTATAGTCTTAAATATGAGCTGGTGGAGAAAAGCATGGACATTCATAGTTTACTAATTCTGATACATATTTGAGAACCTATCATGTGACTCATGTCTGGTTTGTCTAACATAAGGGCCTATTTTCCCTGCATTTTTATTCTTATTTTCTTGTATAACCACATGATGATGTTACTTCCAATGTATACCCTGTATTGAGATGATGCTAGTTCTGGTTTGCCTTAGATCTGGGCCTGTTAGGCCTAGCTGGATTTCTTAATTTGTGTTGTATGCACAATCTGCAGTTCTAATTTAGGCCCTCTCTTACACCTTGTAAAATAAAATCTAGAGATTGTTTTGTAATATATTTTGGTCAGCAGCTGGCTTGTATTACTGGCATAATGAAATTCAGGTAGTGTTAGTATTTGTGCATGATCAGTTGTAAGCATAATCACAAGAAGCTGGGCATTACAGTTTTCAACCTCGTAGTGTAAAAACCCATATACTTAAAATCCAAAAAAAGCCCATTCAACTAAACATTAGGCATCTAGGGTACAGTTTGCAACATGGTCATTCAGGTCCTTGATACCTAGCTTATCATTCAGATCAGCATAGTTCCCGTACCTAAGCTAAAACATAAGCTCTATCTCCAAGTATAAAATTAACTAAATTCAGATCAGCTTAGTTCTAATACCTAAGTTAAGCATAAGCATCATATCCAAAAAAAAAAATCTGCTGCTGGGAGTGGATTTATGGTCTTGTAAATTCATTATTGTTGATGCTACCTAGGACTTGAATAAACCCAATTAGCCAGCTTATGAGATTAGCATAAACGTTTCCAAACAGTCCACCTGAGGTCTGAGTCCTTGTTTGGATGGGCCAAGAATTTGAACTTTCATCCTGGTCCTTTGATTTCTTTATAATTGCTTGTCTCTATTTGCTTTTCATCCATAAACTACTAATGGATTAATTTAGGAATTCTTGCTTTCCAAAATAAGGCCACTAGTTTTAGTCAAAATGTTTTCAAGCTGGTATTTTCAAGACCAAGTACGGTGATGTTTATGCTAGCTTCAATTAACTCAATATTACCATGACTTGCCTTTGCAAAAATATTAAATATCTAACTGGCTGTTCTTTGCCTGTATGCACTTGATTTTTTGTTTCTTCAGAAACGTAGATGGGAGAAAAAGATGAAAGAGGAGGAGAGTGGAAAGAGCTGAGCTTAAGCTGCGCAATAGGAATGCTGCTCTTCCTAAATAAGGTTGAATCTGATGTAGTGGCTTCAAATGATGGCTGGAGGTGATCTGTTTCTTTGCCTTGTTGGCCACCAGCTTTCCTGCTGCCTAAGGCGCTTTGTAGTGCAGATATTTGATTGCCTCTATAGTTCCCAACACTTGGGTCAATGAGTCATGATCCTACTAAGGCCCAACTTCCATTGAACTGGCTTCTTTCTTGTTAGGGATCAATTATGAGTGCACTTCTGTTGAGTCTGTTCATTATGTATCATATTCGCACCATTTTGTCACTCTGTTTCGTTAGGGAAGGCGACGTTTTGTGCTGTCAGGATCCCAGCCGATATTTCTGGGGTCAAGTATTGGTTTCCCTTTGCTGCCCATGAATGACTCATGAATTGCGACAGTTTCAGACAAAACTTGTAGTATTTTTCAGAAGCCAGTAGTGTGCTGCCCAGTTGCTCCCATGTCATTCCCCCACAACTACTATTCTGCCCATTACCTTTGCATCGTCAAGTTGCACTGCCTCCATTGCTGGCCATTTTTTCTTTGTTTGACCTTTGGCCTGTACTGCTAGATCTGTAGCTCCCTTTGGATGTGTTGTGCTGGCACAGGAAAGCAAAGCATGCAGTAGGGACGTGCGTGTACATGAGACGGCACGTTTTTGGCAGATGGAAAGGCAAAGAATGGGTAGCTGTGCAATGCAAGTGGCAATGGCACCCAGCATTTCTGTGCTACTGCTGCTAGTAGCCTATCTATCTATCTGTCTGTCTGTTTATCTATCTATCTATCTGTCTGTCTGTTTATCTATCTATCTGTCTGTCTGTTTATCTATCTATCTATCTATCTATCTAATCCATCTTGGCCTGGCTTTCCAGGGACCAAAAGGTCGGACAGGGGCACAGCTAGAGAAAAAAAAAAGGGATGCCGAGAATACATCTAGACAAGTAAACAATATGACATTTTTATATCCGTATAACTATATTATATTAATAGAAAGTGCCGACGTGAGGGCAAAAGGGAATCAAATTATTTTCCTCTAATATATCATTATTTCTATCCTTCTTGTAAAAAGCATGAAATGTCTTCTTTTTAGTTTTAGGCACTGTTTTATTTTTTAAGACTGATTAAGGCATTAGATAAGAAAATCTACACTAGCATCAAACAAAAATTAATTTTGTTGGGGGAAGCCATGGCCCCTGCCAGCGCGGCACTGAGGTCAGCTATCCCCATGCAAGTAGGCTCAATTATTAGTGGAATCAAGTTCTGTTTCGTGTGAAATTCCTGCAATATTTGTACTTGGGCTAGTTGAACACTTGAGCTATTGATACGGTTGTCTTTATAGTAACAGCAAGATGTGCTCCATTGCAACAGAGTGATGTGCATTATGCATTGTGCTGTTCTACCTGCTGATGTGTTGGATAGGAAGGATAGGTTCAGATCGATTGGACCCAATATCCAATGATGATTCCATGGACACTATGTTGTTGCACTCTTATAATTAAAGCTCCAATAAACGACAAATTTAAGTCAAATGCCACAATAAGGGACAAATTTAAGAAAAAAAAGTTACTTTATGGGATTGCGCGTGCTTGTTGCCCACCATTCATATCAAAATGAGCAAATCACACTCAAACGCCTTTTTTTCTCTCGCAAAATCCCGGCAAGAAAAGCGAGTGGGAGTGCATTAGAGCCAAATTGAATGGATTGTATAATCTTGGGATAAGAATAAGATGGTGTCAATTGATGATATAAAGAAGAGATGAGGCCAATGCAACATGCTTGGTGCTGTCCATCTCACCTTTCCCTGACTTTCACGCCAGCAAATTCTATCTCCAGATGCTACCTTCCTCTCTAAGTAAAAAATTCTCCTATTTTCCTCAGTGTCAATTAAGGTTAACCATGAGGCAAACTAAAAATATATATTTACCTAGTGCAATTCAACAAGAAAAGCACAGAGGAAATGTAATTAAGTTTAAATGTTGCAATCCAACCTAGCTCAACTTACTCATATATAAATTCATTGGGAGTTAATTTGTTCTTGCTGCTTGTCTTATCCTGGGATTAACTTGATGATAGTGTTGTGCACTGTCTTCTAATCTTGCTGGTGTAGGTGTAAAAAAAGTTGATAATGACCCCTCCTTGACATGACAAAAGCTTGAACAAAAACTCTTTTGAACAGGGCAGCTACGATCCTTGGCGAGGACAAGTATGTATCATACATAGATCGTGCTGTGCATTAAGTTGCAATTTGTACCGTACGTTGCACGACGTGCCACAGCACTTATCCCATCGATTAAACCTTTCTTGGGAGGAATGGTGAGAAAGGCCTAGCTCAACAGTGATCTGGGGAATTCATCCATCATGCGACTCCCATGCAAAAGAAATTGATATCGGTAGAACTCTAGTACTAGAAACTAGGCGTGCTTGCTAGTTTAGCCCGTATTTTTTCCCTGGTAGAGAATGTGTATTTTTAAGGATAGAGAATATATATTTTTAATTTAAAGGTTTTGTATATAAGCTGTTAGAATTCATAGAATTAAAAGAAAATACCTTTTTTTTAAAAAAATATATTTATACTTGATATTAGTTGATTTAGCTCTTGTGGAAATATAGGGTCAACGTGGTTAAGTTAATTTATACATTGTATCGATCTGTATTAGTTTATACTTCATATTACTCTTTATATGTAAAATTTTATTGTATATATTTTTATTTGTAAATAATACCTGTATGTAGGATGTTAAATCTTAAACACCCGATCTACTTGCATTGGTTTTCACTTTAATCTAGCAGACCATACTTCTCTGTTGTTTAATTAGCTTTTAAAAGCTACATTATTATTGAACATTGATCATTATGTATTGCCAATAGCTATGAAATTAATACGAACTTAAAGCTATGGCTGAGGGGACAGCTCGCAAGGGATCGAAGCACAAACAGGTGCTGCCCGTGCGCTAGAGTCATCCAGAACGCATCGGGAAATCTACCGACTAGCCACTTGCCCAGATGGCGTAGGGACACGTGGCAGTAAAGTTAACGATTGCCAAATCCACCAATAAGCTGCCGGCTTTAGATGAGCAGATTTTCGTGGACATAATTCTCGAATGATTTGGTGGAATTCAGCGCTACGTACCACTATGGTTAATTAATAATTAATTAACTAAGCCGCTCTTTTTTTTCCATCTCGATTATTTATTTCACGCTTTTAAAAATATATTTTATAAAAATATTCTATCGTCCTATTATTATACTGAACTATTTATTTATTTGGTTTATAATACATAATATATAACCTTACTAATAACCATCCTATTTCATCCGCCAATGATATTGAAAGAACACTAAAAAAAAAATTTGGGGATCTCTAAATACATGTTTACATGTTTGGGAGTTGTAACTGAGGACAGTCCATTTTGTCTACGCAACGCGCTAGGCTTTTTTAAAAAAGAATTATTTAATATGCATCACTAACTTTTATTTCTAAAATACAATTATCCTTTGGCAGTGAATTTATGACAGTATAATGTGAACTGGACACCTTGATCAATTGTATGAATGTCCTTTTACTGTTATTATCATGGTGGCTAGTTTTGTCCTTAGTATAATAGATGAACCATTTTTCTTCGAGGCATGATTTAAAATGGATAGTGGTGTACACCTTTTTGTGCGATAACGTTGGGTAGAATGTATACACTAGCAGAAACCGGATTAGACAACTGACGTGCATGCCAATACCTAGCACAAAAAAAAAATCCTTTTTAATGACGAGCCCAAAAGAACGTGAGAAAAATTGCAATGTCCCTGACGCGAAGGCAGAGACCATCATAATAATTTTAATATCCTGACGGGGGCGTGGCTGTGAATGAAAAAATTAAGTAATGCTGGGCGTTGGCGCGGGTAGCGAATTCCGCACCAAAAGCTGGACACTTGGCGGGCTCAGCTAATTTCACTGACGTGAATGACTATCAGGAAATTTACATGAGGTTAAAAAAAAAAAAACAACTCATGCATGTCCAGACTCGAGAACCCTCGACTCCTATCCCAACCTGCAACCTCGTTCCTTCCAATCTACCACTTTGCAGGTCTCTCCCCTCAAATCCCCTACATCTTGTAGCCCTCCACCAACTAGGGTCTGCTCCAATGGTGGATTAGAGGTTGCCCTGTGTCATCCCCGTCCAGATTTGGAGCTACAGTCCCGGTACACTCGCCGGACATCCCGATATGGAGCTACACCCCATCCCTACATCGTCTCCATCCAGATGAGGAGCTCTAGCCGCGGTGGACTCCCTCTGCTCCTCTGGCTAAGTCCCTGTTCAAGGCTGCAGCTGTTAACCTGCAGGGAAGAAGGTACCTTTTGCATTTTTTATGTTGTAACGAACTCTGATAATGCTTCTTGTTCTTAGTGATTTTCCTATGATTTGAGGCAATGCTCCTATGGATCTGTTCTTCTATCTCTCGATTAGAATTTTAGTACAAGCTTTCTACTGTTAGCATGGAACTAATACTATAAATCTTATAATTTTGACTGCTAGATGAACAAATCCCTCACTTTTCTTAGCTATTTTCTTCAGCATTCTGACCTTGTCATCCTCCTCCTCTCAGTAAATGTTTTACTTTGAGAGAGTATTTTTGTTGTTCCTACTATAAAGCTTTTATATTTCTTTTAGCCCAATTGAGCTTATAGGCAGTGAAGAAAATTTGAGCTTCATGCAAAGTGTGATTTATCTTAAACTATAATGAATCTCTATCAAGAGAATTTAATTGTCTGCTTACATGACATTGTGAATATATTTTTCTTTAAAGTTTCACCTTTTTATATACAAAATGGAATTGAAAGTCATGACTATCATGTTTTCATGGAACAATTGCTGCCTCTTTGGAAGTGTTTGGCTAAGCTTAGTTACTTTTATAGGCAGTTATGTGTAAAAGAACTAAGCAAGGATACCATCCACTCTCTAGAACAGAATATAACAGTTCTTATTTGCAAATTAGAAAAAAAAAATTCTTACCAGGATTCCTTAATCCAATGCAACATCTAATCATACATCTTCCCCATGAGCCTCGACTTGGAGGTCCTGTTCAATTTTGTTGAAATTATCCTTATGAGAGGTAAAAGAAGAACTAAAACATTAACTTGTTTTTATAGAGTTTAGTGACCCTAATGCTTTTTATCCTGCCATATAGGTGTATCCAAAAACTTAGAAAGAAAGTACAAAATAAAGCTTGAGTTGTGGGTTCCATTGTTGAGGCCTACCTTGTTGAGGAGACATCTAATTTTCTATCACTTTATTTCAATCCTAAAGTTCAATCTGCTAGAAACAATATGCCTCAATATGATGACGGCAGCTCAGAATTTAAGAGTACATGCAAGATTTCTTCAAGTATGTTTTGAATTTATTTATGCTATGCGATTTATATAATTTTCTATGTCATAATTCTAAATAAGTTTGTCAATGTAGAATATATGATAAGGAACAATGGAAGAGTCGAATTTCACCAACACCAAAGCAGCTACTGGACTGGCGATTAAATGGATGGAAATCTAGTTGTGGCATGAGTAATGGGCCTGATTTCTTTGATTGGTTCAGAACTGAAGATACTTACCACTTGAGGCTGTGTCTTTTCTTAAATCTGCAACCAAGTAAAACTAACACTAATAACTATCCTTTGCAGTGCATGAAGTCATCTAAGTATACACAATGCCTTGCGCCAAATGTCTTATGGTTTTCGGAGTACAGTTTACACTTATGGAGTTTATGATATCAATGGATATAGGTTTCGTTCAGCAAATTATCAGAGCATGAAATCAGGATTAACTACAACCAACAGTGGCGTGTGCGTGTCTTGTGTTGATGATAACAACAATGTGTTAGAGTTCTATGGTGTCGTCAAAGACATAATCAAGATTAGTTGGGAAAGCACCATGCACCTTGAATTGGTTTTGTTTGATTGCTATTGGTTTGATCCAACATCTATTGTTATTCGGTGTACTAAATATTTGGGCTTAGTTGAAATTAAGAACGCGTCTAGGCTTTCAAATTTTGAACCATTTGTGATGGTTAGTCAAGTTACACGAGTATATTATTTGCCTTACCCATGCAAGACAAGACATGATTTATCGGAATGGTGGGTTGTATATCATGTCAATCCACGGGGTTATGTCCAGAAAGTCGAGAGCACAAATAATGATTCCAACCCATATGATGTTCAAACCTAAGATGTATCATTCTATCAAGAAGATGGATTGGAAGGCACTTTTACCATTGACCTTGGGGCTGACTTAGATAATTTGACTCCACCTATTTTGGATGAGATAACCAATGCAAAAGACTTGCAATTTCTAGAAAAGCAGACTCAGGCTGAAGATAATGACGATGAAGATGATAAAGATTATGATGATGAAGATGAAAATGACGATGAAGATGGACCATAGCCATCAACTTATGATTCAAATGATTTTTAGTTTTAGGATATAGAGATATCTAGTACAATTTGTGTATGTTAATTTATTGATGCAGCTGTCCACTTTCATATGACTTTTTAACCTTGAAGTAGCTAATGTCATTTTGTACTTTCTAAAGGTTTTTATATATTATTAAGCGTTGATGGTTGTAATTTTGTTTGATTGATTCCATGCTATGTAAACATATGCAGTTATTCTTCATTTATTTTTATGGATCGATTTTGCTCATCTAAAACTAATAAATGAATATAACATTGCAGGAAATGCATGGCATTCATTGGAAGCGGCTTAGAGGACAGCAACATGGCAGGAACATCTCCACAAAGAACAATGCTGATGCTACTAATGCCAAAGACAGTCCCACAAACGATCAATGGAGGTGGCATTAGTAACTCCAGTGCTAACTCATCCCAAAGAATTGGAGGTGGTAGTGGTAGCTCTAATGCTAATGCCTCGCAAGCCACCAACATTTCTAGCTGTAACATATGCAGTGTGCCACTGATTAAAAGAGGGAGGAAGAAGTGTGCCACCGATTAAAAGAGGGAGGAAGAAGGGTTCGAACACAAAACTAAAATTATGTTTGAGAAGTCAAAAGGTCGCTCTAAAACATTGCGGTGATGAGTAAGTATATGCATTTCTAGAATATATGCATTTCTACCAATGCATATTGCTTTGTTTTCTGCTCCAATAAGTTAGAGGCATTCTTGATTTATGTTATAGAAGTAACATGATTCATATTGTTCAAAGCTGATAAGTGTATGAAATGATAAATAGTGTACAAGTCTAACTAGCATACATGTTCTTCAAAACTAATATGTGTATGGCTTGATAAACTAAATACAATAGCTATGTACAACTGTTTTATATGTTTTCTCCTTACAATGGAATTATCCTTGCCTTGTGTTTTATAGGCAATTTGAGTTCATATCTTTCCTCTATTAAGTTTAGACCCCAAATATGGTCCATAAATAGGAATTATTCTTAAGCGTGAATACCCTGGCATTATCAAAGAGAAGGATGAGAATGGTGTAATCATCTATGCCCATCCAACAACCTTATGGGTTGATTATTATGAAAAGGTAGATGACTCAGGAGTCAAAAAGGCGGATAAGGTGAAGCAAGAATTTTGGGTAAGTCAAAAGTTAAAATGTCCTTCAAAGTACATGCACTAGCAATTAAATTGTTATCTAGCGTTCTGTGTTAGTGAGGAGGACAAGGTGGAGGCTGACCGTGTTTTGGAATACTATGCAATGAAACAAGTGAGGCAAATGATGTACCAACTTTGTGTTGATTCTATCAAGGTGTACCATGACAAAATTGGGGAGGAGATTGATAACACCCTAGCACGCCCAAAGGAACTTGAAGCTGATGGATATAAGGATGGCTCTGTTGAATGGTGCAGAGACAATGGATTTTCATCATTTGTTGATTATTGGTGTACCGAAGAGTTCAAGGCAAAAAGAAAGAGAGGCCAACATGCACGCCTCAATTCTGAAGATGTTGCCCAAAATCGAGGAGGTTCCCGCCCATTCATAGAGACATAACAATGGTACCGCATTTTACCTGTACAGTTCTTCATTAGTTTTATCCACAGTGTATTGGTTTTAACCAATTATGTTTGTTGTTAGGGAGTGAAATTTGAACCTGGCAAAGCTATGACATTAAACACTTTTAGCGCGATGAAAGTCACCTTGGAAAATGTAGATTGCAATGGAAATATTGGACCAATCCCTAGCCAGAAAGCACGAAAGCGTGTGGTATGGTTTCTGCTTCTATTCTTTCCATTGAAGCAATGTTTTGGCTGCTACCAAATTACAACATTTTTACAGAGTGATTATTTAACTGGTCTTAGGGCTGAATATCCAGATGATTGGCAACAGAGACCTAGATGATAATGTACTGTATAGCACCAATGGTGGCTTGCCACATGGCCACGCATAGATAGCAAATAGGGCTGTTAGGAAGGCTAATATTGGTTGTAGCCAAATCAAGAAATGTCCGACCTGCCAATTCAATTGCTTTCCAACAAACTCAAAATATGACTCGACAAAATGAACGACTACAATGAGAGAATGTATACATGCGCAGAAAACATGATCTCATTGACAAATTGTTTGGTATGAAGTTAACATAATCCTTATACTCTCAGCTTTAGTGTTTTGTATCTAAACCCCAGTTGGCTACTTTGTAAATGCAAGCACTTTATGCAAAGTTGGGTGAAGAAGTACCACAAGAATTGGACTGTCTAGATGAAGATGAAGATCTATTTACATAGGCAAGCAGAAGGGTTTAAATTTTTTAGTTATTTATCTAATAGTAGTTTCTCTTATATTATTATGGTGATTCAATGATGAACAAGCTGAGAATTCATATTGTGCCTACAGAATATGATCGCCCTATTGAAATAGCAAACTAATTCCTATTGATATGTCAGAGTGAGAACAGGCAATGCAGCACTGACCGTGAGTGATTGGACTCATTTGATTGTTGTAACAGTTAGTCTTAAAGTCACATTCTCAAATAATTGAGATGGTAAGATGGAAAATATAATTTTAGTTTGCGATGACTTGTATCTTACTCAGAACAGAAAATTGTTTAGAAGGTTATAATTAGTCCAACATTTGTTCAGTATAGTACAGAATTTATGTCATAGGTACTTGACAGACCACTGTGTATTACTTATTGTTTTTCTAGTTGCAGGGGCATGTATTTTCATTACTAGTTAGTACTGGAGGGATTTCTTATAAACTTCTTTTCAAACTGTGGTATGGAACCAGTTCATCCCAAGCAGTCTCACAGTCAGTTGAGGACAATGGGAACAACAACAACGATGGATGTAATATTGCTTCTGGCAATGGTGGCAGTAACAACAGCAACAACAACTGCAATGGTTGTAATACTAGCACTTTGAATGCTTTTCCATGATGCATGCTGCCACTCACTTCACTAACAGATCATGTAAGAAGGGCTAAGGCTTTTGGATGTAGTATCTTGGAGTTGTCATACAAATGCTTTTGTATATATTGTATCTATGGTTTTAAACTTGGATGGAGAGTGAGACTCCAAAAGTTAGTACTAAAGTTCTTACATAGTATCTTGGGAATACAAACTCCAGAAGTTAATACTTTTGTGTTATGTTGAAATAGTAAACTGGAGCTAGATTATTCTATGACGATGGATCTATGGATAGCACTTGATCCATAAGTTAATGAAATATTGAACATGAACTTGGGGTGTGTATGTGATGCATGATGAATATCGGAAATGAGTATTTTTGCTGTTGTAATGTGTATATTTGGTTCATGTCTGCATTCTGGTAGACATTAATATTGCTGTTGTAAAACAATCTACAGTTTTCTCCTGACAAGGTGAAGGCAGTTGTTTAACTGTCGGACAAATATATTTTTCTGATGGTCATAACCATCACAAAAAATAATACAAAACCGTGATGGGAAAAGCTATCAGCGATATGTGAATATCTCTGACGGTTCGCAACAACGCCAGGAAAATTAGCCTTGACGTGCATTCATGTTAGGAAATTTAATCCTGACGTGTGTACGCCAAACAAATTTGTTTTTCTCTGACAAGTTAGTCCTGACAGTATTTTCCTAACGTTTACACGTCAGGAATAATTTTCCTGACGGGATTTTCTTTTGTTTTGACGGGTTTTGACCGTCGGGGCTAATGAGTTTCTGGTAGTGATACCACTAATAGCAAGATTGATTGGTAGGCCACACAAGGCGACTACTTTGGCTTTAATTCCCAAATGACATGCCCCCACCCTCCACACATCTCTCAAAAGAAAAAACAAAGATCGCTGTTGTTAGGCTCTAATCAGTAGCTGTGCAGTGTTCATTTTGTTGGATGTCGTTGCAAATTGCTAGTCCTCTCTTCATTTTTATATTTTTTTGACATTGAAGCGAAACTAACTGAAAGTGCTAATTTGTTTAATTTAAAACCATGTATATTGGCTATGCCGATGCTAGGTCGTTCTATACAAAACATCATGGTATACACTATAGTCTTGTTTGCTAATATATAAACATGACGAGTAACCATCAAATTCATATGTATCCCAGATACCATGAAAAAGACCAATAGGAAATGTCTATTTTACGTCTGTCAACTACTAATTTGAAATTGTTCACTTTCAAAATCGATCACTTTTCAAAGGTTTTTCAATAATGGTCCAGCGAAAAAAAAGTTTTTCCAATAATTATAAAAAAGAGTGGAGTACATGAATTAAAAATAGTTTTAAATATTATATTAATCCCTCTGGTTTTATAATACTTATTATTTTAGATTAAAAAATAATTTTGATCATCATTTTCTATTACAATATATATAGAAATATTAACAAATATATTATTTATTAAGTATCTTTCAAGATTAATCTATATGTATATTTTTATGCTTCTAAAGTAAATATTTTAAAATTTATTCATAGTCAATGCTCTGAAAATTTGAGTTTGGTCCGTATTATATGACCGAAGTGAGTATTACTTTATAATGCCTATTAATATGAAGTGGTAAAGTATAAGTTTACAACTTATATTTCAAAATACTTGAAAAATCAATATAAAGTACATAATAATATAAAGTCAAAATTTCAAAATTTCAGAAAAAAGTCAAATATAAAGCCATCTTCAAGTTATGATCAAGAGAAAATACTTTGATTTAACTCAGCTTTGCACGGATAGCTCTTATTATCTTATATGTAAATGATGCATGCAAGAATGTGGGCTGCATGCTTGCCCTGATCCCTCTTATTGTTTAGTCATCAATAGAGATCAGGTTCTCTCATTCTTTTTTCCTTTAGAAAAGAAGCAAGGATATTCTTAAGAATTGCAACATGTGAATTAATAAGTAACATAGATGCTCTTGCTAGCTATTGATCGTCTAGAAGGCGTCAAGAATCATGCGAAGACATGTAAGGGGGATCTCCATCTCATATATATTGACTTGCCTAAGACCATATATCTAGTGTCGTCTCTCCACCGATTCGAAGGGAGGGAGGGCGCCATTAGAACAGATCAAGAACACTAGTTAAAACGACTGATTTAAAAGGAAAAAAAGATGCTCAAAACAATTAATGCAACTAATTGCATCTCTACACTAAGAGCACATAAATATATATAACATTCAGGTAACCCACTAGTGAGATTTCATTGCGGTTGCCAAACACAATCTAACAATGCTGCTCTAGACGCATCATCACCTGATCAACACTAATACAGAAGACACTACTATATGTGCCAGTAAAAAAACCCGGCACATATGAGGCATTCTCCATCCACCCCGAGTCACGTAGGGAGTTGAAATTAAAAACTGAAACCTTTGTTACTGCTAGATATATCAAGATTGCTATATGCCCATTCCTACCGATGATTCTAGCCCTGCGTATCGTGAGCCGTTGTTGTTGCTTCAAGTTTTGCCAGGCTTCACGGTGGAGAGAGGGAGAAAAAAAAAGAGGTGATCTAGAACTTGATCGTCGTGGCATTGAGAGGCCGGCGACAAATGTGAAATCGCCTACACTACGAGGAGGAGGAGGAGGGTTGTTGAACACGTATGACAGCAACAGTACTGCAGATAGTTGCAGATGGTCCTTGTGGGTATATACGACAAACAAGCAAAGCAAATTAGCAAACGATATTGGGAAGTAGAAGTGTCACATTGGGGAATTGAAGGGTCAGAAATGGCATCTCCTTTCCAAGGGCCGGCTGCCCAGCCGGGCACAAGGCAGGCAGGCACGCACGCACGCTCAAAGCCATGGCAATGGATGCAGCATGCAGCGTTCGATCGATCGCCATCATGGATTCACTTCCAGCTAGCTAGCTCGTCGTTGCAATCATGGACCGACAGATCGACGTACATGCACTAGCAAAGCTGCAGACATCACGGCGCACTGATGAGATGATACAGACGGCATGCACTTGGCACTTGGTTAATTCCACTCACCTGTTGTCTCTGCCAATTGTCCACGTCCGCTTGTCCGGCCTCTTCTTCCAGCTCTATATATATCACAAGTGGCCACTACAGAGCCTCCATTAACTGCAAGTATATCCCTTCTTCTTCCCAGTTCACAATTCAGAGTACGTAGTACTTTCTTCTTCATCGATCTTCTTCAGCTGTTGCTGCTAGCTAGCTAGCTGTTAAGGATGGTGGGCAAGAAAGCGGCGAAGACGGCGATGGCTGCGGCGGAGGAGGAGATGATGATGATGTCCGTTGGCGCTGGAGGCGGCAACGAGAAGAAGACGAAGAATAATATTGATGATGATGTAAGTGGTGGTGGTAGGACGAGGAAGGGGCCATGGACGGAGCAGGAGGACGTCCAACTGGTATGGTTCGTGCGCTTGTTCGGGGAACGCCGTTGGGATTTCTTAGCAAAGGTCTCAGGTTTGCGCACGGTGGCGGGTGACCTGCACTGCATGCCTCTCTCCGATCAAACATCGAGCGCTTCTATTTCTTTCTTTCTTTCTTCTTGATTAATTTCTCCTCTTTTTCCTCTTCTTCTTCCTCTCCCTCTTTTCTTACAAACATCGCATGCAACACCGGACGCGCCACACACGCACGCACGCATATATCGATCCATCCACCCATCCATCCCCCTCATCACATTCGATTCATACCAATTTGGCAACACGATCAATGATTTTTGATCTGAAACTCTGAATTGATTTAGGTGGATATACATAAAAAAATTGATTTTTATCTGAAACTCTGAACTGATGTACGTAGACGCATATTGATAAAAATTGATTTTTGATCTGAAAATCTGAATATTGATCTAGATGCATATACATAAAAATTTCATTTTTAGTTTGGGGATGCGATCGATGATTTATATATGGTGATGGTATGTGCTATGCATGCGTATGAATCGATTAACGTGCGGTGTTGCACGCGCGAAATTAGAGGCGCTCGATCGATGGTGGCAGGAGGAGAGGCATGCATGCATGATCTAGGACGCACGGGAAACTGAGGTGTTAACCATCTTCTTCTTCTTCCTCCTCCTCCCTGCCTCTCTATCCCTGGCACATGTTGGCCTTGGTGCTTGTACCTTTCAGGTTTGAAGCGCACAGGCAAGAGCTGCCGTCTCCGGTGGGTCAACTACCTCCACCCTGGCCTCAAGCATGGCCGCATCACCGCCGACGAGGAGCGCCTCATCCTCCAGCTCCACGCCCAGTGGGGCAGCCGCTGGTCCCGCATCGCCCGCAGCCTCCCCGGCCGCACCGACAACGAGATCAAGAACTTCTGGAGGACACACATGAGGAAGATGGCGCAGGAGGCCAAGAAGAAGAAGACGACTCCATCGTCGGCAGCGGCGCCGGCGACGTCCTCCTCCTCCGGATCCTTGTCGTCGTCGCTCACCTCCTGCTCCGCCTCGGAGTCAGCTTCCTCCAACAACGGGAAGGCCACCACGGCGGCGACGACGACGACGACGACTTCCTCGGCGCCCACCAGGGCGCTGCAAGAGAGCAGCAGCGGCGACGACGAGGCCGTCGACCAGCTGGTGGCGGCCACCACGCCGGCGAGCCACCATCACCACCACCAGCAGATGGACTACACCATGGACCAGCTCTGGAACGAAATCGCAGCCTCCGACACAAGCTACGGCGCCGAGAGCTGGGCAGCCGGCGGCGACGACGCCGCGGCGGCGATGACCTCGCCGCCATCGCCTGTTTGGGAATTCTGCACCGACTACTCGCTGTGGAGGATCGACGACGAGGAGTACTACAAGAAGATGCTCGATGCCTCACAATAGTACTGAAAAAAATTACAAACAACGCCTTAATTAATTGCTGCTCTTAGCTTAGTCTCAGCTGACGACGACTCTGATCTGATGGATGAACTACGAAATCTATATTTGCCTTTGGTTGCATGCACTGCATATCCTTGCATCTGTTTACTGTAATTACATCTGATGCACGTATTATGCATTGCATGTCAGACTTTGCTATATATCTAGCTTGTGTACATGTAGGAGAGAGAGAGTATTGGTAGTCAAGACTGATGGGATCAAGTGCTCTATGTATATTGCTTTAATTTCATGGTATATGTACTATGCTTGTATGTGTCATATTCAGTGTAAGCAGTGGTTTGTAATTAACCTCTGTTCTACCTCGTAAAAACAGGCATGTGACTGATTTTGCCTTGTATTGGTGCAGTGCTGGTGATGTTTTTTAGATGAGAGTGGTCCCATTGTTAAGTGATTAACAGAGTTTGACATATATATTTGAAGAAGAAATATTTCAATTATATCAAAATACAGTCAAAATTATATTCATGCAATTAATTCCCTCTTTAATTTGTATATATATGAAGAGATCATTGAAAAAATATGTATATGAAGAGCTAAACCAAGGGTTTTTTTCCCAATGATCCACTAATTAAAACATTAAAATCTCATAATTAAACTTCCCCTAATTTAAATCAGGAGTTAATTCTAGGGTGGTTAGCTGTGCAAATTCTGTTCACTACCAAGTAGTAAACAAGTACTACTGATGGTGCTGCCATATCAGATGATATAGATATCATGTGAAACTTGGTTCTATATATCCCAAGAAATTAACACAGAATAATCTTGACTCTCGCAAGAACAATGAGAGCATATAGAGCATGCACATATAGAGAATCTTCACCCCCCAAAATTTTTTATATATTCCAAGATACCAGCAAGCAATCACGGTATAGTGCATGGCGGCAGTGGTTTCATGGGAATCTAATAATACAACTCTCTCCAAGCAGCTAGCATGGAGAGACACACAAGTCAAGAGAGTAACTAAAAAGGATATATGCCTCAGATCAAGAGGCCATGAGCAGCAGGAGAAATGGTAGGGAAGGAAGAGAAGGCAGGGTTAACCCATCCATCCATTCATCACCATGCATCCCCAATATGCCGTATTGCTCATATCCCTTTCCCGCTTTTCCTCACATCTAACTTTCCATCCCTAAAATTGTCCAAACCACATCTCCTACAGCTGTTTTTAATCTCACTGTCACTAGGAGTGATTAATGGGTGATCTACACCGTCTGTTTGGCTATGGGCACAGAAAATTGCTACGCGAACGAGCAGAAAAACTCGGTCGCCCTTATATATGATATATATAGGCGATTATGTATATATTATAATCTACCTTAATGGCTGCAATATATTTTATATTTTCTCTTCTTCTTTGGTGAATAATTATTTCTAGATTTTTAAGGATTGATCCAAGATGTCTTCATATTGCATAACAGTTAGTTATTAGAATATGGCATATAAGACATCTAAACTGGAAACCACAAAGCAAGTCCTATCTGGCTAGTTAGCCTAAAAATCCAGTTAATTTCCAGCTCATGCTTAGATTTTTCTAATGCAAATCTCATACAGCAACACGCTAGCTGAGTTTCCACCTAGTATTCATATGAAGAGCTAGCTTCTCTTTCAAATTTGCCATTGACAGAGAGCTACTATTGACTACGCCCTGAGAGGAATTTCATGCCTATCCTATGAGTTCATTTTGTAGGTGTAGCTCTAGCATATCTCCACGGTTGATGCAACTTGCAAGAAAGGAAAAATGCCAAGTGGCTTTGGTGATAAGGGATGAATTGAATAAAAAAATATGGTGGAAAAGGTGGTGATAAGGAGGCGTGTCCTTTCTTTTCTCCTTTTGAAATCACTTTATGCTCCTAATTCTGATTAATCTAGCATTATCTCTGTGATTTGTTTACACCACTAGTGGTTAACCACAATGGTGTTAATTAGCTAGTGACAGTGTGTGTCAGTAACCCCACACAAGATCTGTGAGCTCACCTCCGTTAATTATGTTCTCCACTGTCCACTATTTTTTTCTACCAAATTCTCCAATTATTTTTGTGTTTTTTTTGGAGTAACATCCCATCGATATTTTCTGGTGGCCCCTGGTAGAGAGAGCAGGAATCATGCCTGCCCTCGTTTCTCGCTTACCGGTACATCAAAAGTAGAGCTAGTGTAATTTTTTTTGTGGGAAGAAACATGTCACATAAAGCTGAATATTCTTGGGTTATTATTCATCTAATGTACACAGATTCTGTCAGTTGTTGCAGCTGAATAAATTCTCTCCCTAAGCGTTTATAAACTTTTCATCCTCCATCAATGCTACTTTCTGTCACGGAAAGATGACGCGCATGGCAACCTTACTTGTATAAGATATCTGTTTTTTAAATAATATATATAACTTCCAATCTCTGTTGCACTACGGAGGTAGACAACTCCATTCTTAGCGTCTATAATTTGTGACACAAGAGGACACGACATGTGGCATTGTCATTTATTGGTTAGCTTTGTTGTATTTTTCTCTTCTTAAAATAAGTATAGCTAGCCGAGTTATTGCCTTTGTTTCACAAATTCACAGCCACATTTACATAAATAGATATTGCTAATTAATTTGATCACACATTAACACCTAAAACATTTATAGTTTTTAGCCATACTAATTCACTCTCTACTCTTAACTCATATGAGATATATAGTATAATTACTATATGTCAACTACAAACATATACTCAATAATAATTAATGCATTTATATAAGCACTTTCTTTTACATAAACGTACCAATCCATTACAACTTAAAAGATAGTAAATTGGTTTAGCTCTAAACAAAAATAAATATACAATAGGTAATTGATGTCATCAACCAAATAGAGCACGGATTGAGTGAATATGTATCCAAACTCATTCATCACTTTAAGTTAGATGCATTGTAAGTTATCTTCACATTATACACAGAATAATTACAATAATTATAAGTATCAATACAAATGTAACTGAAAATTATGAGATTTATATACCACTTCAATTAGGTGTTAGAAAGCTTAAGAGATATAAATGACACATCATCATCATCTTCAAGTACTTTTAGTTTGAAATAACTAAAGATAGAAAAGAATAAACCACTTTATACATCAAGCTGGTTTGTTTGCTTTTCCGACAAGGGACACATATTTCAATGGCCATACTTTGCTCATGGCTTGCACAACAATTAGTGTATTACCATCTCAATATTGATCAATGGTAATGTATATCTTACGTATGTTTCTATCTGACAATCAGGAGAACTAATATATGCTTTGTTTTAACCATCGTAGAGGTTCAATATGCTACAAAAGACATAATGCAAAACCATACATTATAAAACAATTTCTAATTTGACACTGATTTATAATTTGATTCATATTTAACACTTACTATTGGATGTCTTGTGTCTAGGGGTGGTGGCTACTATTGGTCACCATGAAGTAAGATACTAAGTGGGTAGCTTGTTACATGAGCAAAACAATTAGATAACATGTAATTTTTTTAGTGTATCATACTCTACAAAATACGATAATTTGATAAATTAATGAACGAAAATTGTCAAAAAAAATGATAATTCTAAGTTAACGACATCTTTCCATGTCTTAGTCGGTTAGGGTAAGCACTATACAGCCCAAACCACACGAAAATATCACAAGACTCATCATTATGTAATAATTTGACAAAACAATACCTTCACAATGTATATAAGCTCTCATGCACTGAACAAGCAACTTTATGTACATTGTTATATAGTTTAAGCCAACGACATATCGTTGTGTCTTAAGTTGGTTAATATAGTGTTGGCCCTTAGTTTTGGGAACTGAAAACCTATTGGTACACATAAGACATAGCAAGTTCATAACATATGATGAATTGAGGTTAGGCTAAAAGAATATATATCTTTATTAGGGCTGCTTTGGCCACATCGTATTAGAGAAACTACAATGGAAACCAAAGTATGGTAGGGCCTAGATGACATGCCCACAAACAATGGACTCGGGCCATGACCTAGTCTCAACTAGCAATGTTTATCTCTTCTAACCTACACATTTGCTAAAAAATATAAATTAATCAACCATGAGTAAAAAGGTATTTAGCAAGCTACCATGCAATATGATTATCATGCTCATGATATTCAAGGAGTGTCTAAGGTTATTTTTACATAAAGCCAATTTTAAGAATTATTTCATAAATATCTGAGACCTAGTTGTGTAGACTTAAAATAGTTTTAACATCGGTGTTCACTCAATGAAGGTTTTATCCACCATTCCGAGACCACCTCAATAATGAATTGCCACCACTGATCATGCAATTTCTATAACTCATTACCCCATTGCCTTCAAAGGAACAATAGCCATAGCCAACCAATCATCACCATCCCATATTCCCAACCATTCCTTAGTCAATTGTAGAAATCAAGGGTACTACAAGTCCTAGTGGTCAATTAACCGTAAGCATGGTTATTTGAATAAATTGGTTTTACTCATATTATAGTGGATGTACGCTTTACCAGCATTCCATGATGTGGCTAACATATTAGACTAGTCCCAACACATGAGATGTGTCATAGCGTATTTTTTGGGATCACCTAGCATTGCGGCACCCACTCCAAAGACTTTGAATACTCATGCATCTCCTAGGCCTTGACCATGTTGTGCCAATGGTAAGAGTAGTCTTGGAACCCGAGATATTAGGGAAGGGTTTATTTTACTTTCTATCAAAAAGGTTCATGTTACTCAACATATTATTTAACACATTCTCTATCTTCTTTCTTCAAACAACACCACACACTGATGTGATCAGAACCGGCCATGACTGGCACGCCCACCTAGTCCACTAGGTCTATGCCTACTCAAGAAATATGGTTGTATTTTGTTTGTTTCTAGCTTAGCTTCTTGACTTGGACTTTAATTGAGGGTTGGTGCTAATCGTTTCTAAAACCCTTTCCTGTCGCCTTGGTTGAAATGCATTTTCCCTTATTTTTGGTTTTCACAAATAGTTTGCATTATGCACGCGGGATGGCAATATATGCCTCCATCCTCACCAATCACTGAACCCTAGTGATTTTGTCGGCATCCTAGGATGAAATTCCTAAATACCTATAGCATTTATTGTATTAGTCCCAAGATCAATGGCTAGTACACACTTCCATAACATTATTATCACATCTATACACCATACATAGTATATAAATAGATAAAGCAATTCTTATAACTTAACGGTGCAGGAGTTATACATGATAGTTGGGCCATTTGGCTAAATAAAAAAGTTTTAGTGCAACAAAAAATAGATATATAAGTTCTTCGGTATGCCCATCTACCAAACCACACAAACAATTGACTAGAAATCACCCTAGAAAGAAATCATGGAAAACTCTAGAACTTTACAGAGTAATCGTTGCTAGACATCTCATCTTCTGCATCTATGTCTAAAAACAACAACAAAGAGTGGGTTAATACACAAGTTATTTGGCAAGTTCTAAAGTCTTGAGAAAACTATAACTATTGTAGGCTTGGATCAAATAGGGATTTATTTGTGGACTTATTTTTAGCATAAAGTAAAATTTAGTTCACAATAGTAAATAATAATAAATTGTAATAGAATTTGTAAAATAATAAGTAATCAACAGCAATAAAAACAATAGTAGTATAAATCTTGTGCCCTCCATGGCAGTAAGTAAACATTTTATTCTCAGTTCACACCATGCAAATATCATCACCAATATTCACCAAACTCATTTCACAAAACATTTAATAAATCACTAGTACTATGCTTGTATTATTTCACCAAGTCACTCATGACTGCAAGTACGACTAATAGATTAGTTTAGACTCTACAAAATTTATGCACCTTACACGAGCTAGCAATCAAGTCAACCATGCCACGTGATACCAAATCGGTACCCATTTTACTAGCAAATGACGAAGCCACTATACTGCTCAAAGATTAACCTTGCATGAGAATGTAGAGTGTTTCTCCACATTAGCTATAAACCAATGTCGCTAGGAAAGGTGGACCCTAACCTAATCCTAACGCCACTAGGCGAACAAATCTATTCCTTCAATGAGGCACTATCCATTATATTGAATATACTTAGACACCCATACCATTTGGCGAACACAACCGTCCCCACAGAGGGTCACATAGGTAGCTCATATGAACCATCGTATGAACCATTGCTTAGACTAGTCCTTACTGCAACGGCCTCCTAATGTAGGGTTAAGCAATAAGCAAAATAGTAAGATAAGGTTGGCCCATAAACAACATGTGATTGCACTATAATCTTAGTTGGTGACACATGGTTTGGTCCTTAATCAACTTAGGCAAACACTCCCCTTATTAGTGTACAACTACTACCATATGCACAAATAACAGGGACAATACCTTTGTACAATATTTTCAAATATCCCATGTTCAAAATATCTTGTCATTTATAACCATCCGTATGGCTAAGCAATAGAAATAACTATTTACTTGAATATACTCATTTTGGTGCTTTAATAACATTATAACCCATCCTAGGTTATAACTCATCCTAGTAAGGGCAAATAATAATTTAAGGAGAATAATGCAACAAGTAGGAGTATTTTTTTTTTGCCATATCCCAATTTTGCAAACATCACATGCAATTTGTAAACAAAATATCATTTACGAAAACATATGATTCAACATGATCAAAGAAGAATTGAATAGGGCTTGCCTTGTTTAGATAGTTCCTTAAATGTCTCGTCTCTTACCCTATAGTTTTGAATGTTTATGAATAGGTCCTTGTCTCTTCTCTATCCAGCCACCTTACAAGTGGGGCCCATGTGTGATAGGCGCAGGTTCGGGAGAGAGCAGAGTGGCTCGAGAAGGGCTCATTGGCGGCGAGCGGCGCGATAGTCGGTTCGATTGAGGCCCAGGGAAGGTAGAGGGGTCCTAGCGACCATGTTGTTCGCACCGAAATTCATGCGCCTGGCGTGAATATGCCAATGGCTAGGAGGTCTGCTTAGCTAGTGTAGGCCAGTCGGCTTCTCTCCGTGACTTGAGGTACGCGCACCAAGGCCCGTGAGGTTCGCTCGACTCCTGTGCGACGGTGCGGGTGTGGGCGTGTCAGTCAATTTGATCCTGTAATTGACAAGGAGATGAGGCGAACAGGACAGTCGGACGATGGGCCAATACGAGCGCTCATTATCGGCTGGCCGCTGATAGGATCGAGATGGTCATCGGTCGCGTCTGGATGGCTCCTACTATCGACTAGTTGCTGATAGTGATCGAGACGTTCTTCCATTGTCTAGGGGCCGATGAAGGCGTGGATAAATGTCGACGAAGGATATGATGGCTCCGAGTGTGGTGAAAACGAAATCCTAATCCATCAGCCGTAGAACCAATGGAGGCACCGAAGGGTATTAAAAGCAAAGTGCATAGAATCTCTCTCTCCTAGTAGTCGACGAAAGCTATAGCGATCGTTCATCGGCTGGAAAGCCGATGAAGGCATATGTGAACTGGCAAGAAATCGTTATAAAAGACATTCGGCTACAAAGCCGATGCCGCTCCGGATATGGTAGCATAAGACCTGTTGCCCGCCGTGATAATGCTGCTAGCACCGAATCTTGAAGATCGGACCTAACCAAGACAGTACGAGACCGAGACCAACGGCAATAAGACGATGGACGCCGGATTGATTGTGCTAAAGTAAGGGCGTAGCGAACCCATCGGTTAGCTGAGCCAATGAGAAGACGTATTTCTGAAGACATGCGCACATCGGTTGGAAGGCCGATGCGCTTGGCGTGACGCTCTCAAGGGAAGTCTCTGAAAACTAGTGTGTATCGGCTCCTCAGCCGATACGCTAGGTATGCTACTCAATGTATAGATAACTCATCGACTAACACTCTGATGAAACGCTGTACATAGACTTTATAGACCTAAATCTCAATCTACCGTCGATAACCTCGTAGGTCGAACCTAACCGATGCAGCATTAGACCGACGACGATAGAGAGAGCTTGATAGGTCGATAGACCCTGCACGAACGTGATGCAATATATTCAACCGACCTAAGAGGTCACGCCTTAGATAGAAAAGACATATCGAGATAGTGGCGAGATTTACCCCTTTATCGAAATTATATTAGTTGATGTCCTCATATATGTTCTACGAGGTCTATATTTACACTCTGAGTTTACAAACTCAGATACGTTTACAACATTCATCGAACGTAATTTTCTAACAAAGATTAAAAAAATATCTAAAAAAATTAACTAAATTAACTAAACCTTTATAGAATTTATATTGATAGAATAACCTGCCGTAAGTTTTACGGCTCCTCTTAACTCTGTCAGTGTCAGTTGGATAAGAATAGACACCAAATCTTTCTCTGCTTCATTCAATCGGCTTTTCTCTCTATTGCAATTAGACTTTACTTAAAGCGATCTTTTTTCTCGATTTTTCCTTAGCTTTTTAAATTTTAGGGTTAACAATGTCCAGCCCACGCGGAGAGGCACGCGGCGCTACGGTCGGCAGCGGCTCGATTCAAGGCGAGGGGAGCATCTGGGGACTACGTAGGGGCTTACCCCGCGCTTGATTCGGGCGGAGGCGGCTCGGAGCGGCATGGCCACGGCAACCCATGGTGGCGACCACGGCGGTGGCGTTCCGACGGCGAGCTCCTGAAATTGGCGGCGGGGGAAGGCTTAGGGATGTCCCAGGAACGTGCCGGCGAGAGGAGAAGGGAGGAGGCTCACCGAGGAGGGAGCTCGATGGAGGGCGGCGTCAGCGGTTCTGTTCGGGCCGGCGCCGGGTTGCGGCGTGGCGTGGTCGTTCCCGTCGATGCCGAGGGGCTCGGGCTTTCGGTTTTGGTGGTGGACAACGAGTGGGTGTTGGGCAGTTAGCGAACGCGGTGGCTGGTTTTGTAGGCGAGCGGGGAGGGAGATAGACAGCGAGGCGCGTTGTGGCGGTGTTGTCGCGAGGCGCGTCTGGCGCGGTCGGCGGCAGCGGGGGCAGGCAGCGACGGTTGGGCGGTGCGCGGCTGGCGCGGGCAGAGGCGGCAGGGCGTGGCAGAGCAGGCAGACGCGGTCGGCAGCAGGCGGCATCAGGCGCGTCAGGGCGCAGCGGCGGCAGGCACGGTCGGCCAGAGTCGTGTGGTTGGCGCGCACGCGGTGCAGGGAGGAGATGGGAGGGGTCAGACGCGTCGTGCAGGGCTGGCGCGGTCGGTTGCGGCGTCAACGGCTCGGTGGTTTGGTTCCCTCGGCATGCACACGACGTGCTCGATAGAATACCCGAGTGGGAGAGAAAGGAAAAGAGACAAAAGGGAGAGAGGGTTTGGACGAATTTTATTTGGATTTCCTAGAGCTTGTAAATTATTGCAAAAATTACAGGAAGCTAGTGTGGTAGTGGAGATGATTTGGTGAATTTTGAGATTTTTCTGGTGTGTAGATTATTGTTGAAAATTAAACAAGTTCACTGTTTTTATGAAACTTTAAATAGATTTTAAATTAATTTCCCTATTAAATTTTTTCGCAAAATTAGGTTTTAGATCAAACACATATGTAGGCCATCAGTCAAAGTATAACATTTAAAATTGTATTATTTTTATTAGTTTTAAATTAAATTGTTTCATGCAAATGCAATATTAGTTATTTAGAGTTTTATTAGATATTTGTATTTTATTTGTTAACTAGCCTTACCTTTTGAGGAAATTTAACATATGGGATTTTAATATGGTGTGTTTAATTGATAAATCAAATTGATAGAAAAGGTAGCTAAAAAACTCCTTTCATCCTTATTTGATTTTATGAATACTTTAGTATAGACATATTTTCAAATGTTTACTTGCCGGAGATAAAATTTGATATAGGATTTCATTATTTAGTTTGATGCGACTTACAACTTGGACGTAAGAATTTAATTTGTTTTCCAAGGTTATATAGGATGCTTATTTATTTTTTATAATTTTACATGGGTGTTCTACATTTGTTTATTTGTTAGGTGTTGTTTTTTAAATCATTTTACCTCATCATGATTTGTAAAACACGGTTTTCTCCATGTTCATAGTAGTGTTTAACAACTTGCAATTTAGAGTCGTTACTCCCATTATTTAGAAGCTTCTAAACAATGAGGGCCTGCTTGTCAGTATAAGAGGAAGGGGACTTACCCCTCGTTCCTCCCATCGCTCTGCTGGGTGCGGCTAAGCGCGGCGCGTGCCGGCGTAGCAGCGCGGGAGGCCCGGGAAGGGTCGCCGGACCTCTCCGCATAACGAGTGGGTGGCGGCGAGCTTTATGGCGGCCCGCGCGAGGGTTGGGGTGGCCCGGCGCGGCAACGGTTTGGCGAAGGGAGGTGGCAGCCGAGGAGGGAGAGGGACAACGGCGGCCGATTGCGACGGCAAGGCGGCGCATTAGGGGGCGATTCGCCGGCGGGGCGTCAAGTGGGGAGCAGGGAAGCGGCGAACGGCGGTGCTCACCTTGTGGCAGCCGGGATGCGGCACACCGTTCGGGCGGAGTGCCGGGACGACGGACGGTGAGGTTCGGCGTGGGGAGGTGCGGCTCCAGCTTGCGGTTCGTCTGGCGGCGGGAAGTACAGGCATCAGCGTGCGCAGGGACGGCTCCTCCTCCTCGCTCCTATCCTGTGCGTCTCCGGGACGGGGGTTGTGCCGGTCCTGTCCTTCTTGTTCCCGGCGGCGTAGCGGGGTTCGGGTCGGCTTTCCCCTTCCGGACAGGGCGTGGGAGCAAGCCGATGCTCCAGCGGCTAAATGGGAGGGCGAAGCGGTGGCTGGGTTGGCGAGGTGGTACGGCAGTAGTGGAGGCCGAGGCGGGTGAGGTGGAGGCGAAGGCGAGGTCGCCTTTTATAGGCGCAGGGGCCGCTCGGGCTAGTGGAGGCCGGCGGAGCGAGGACGGCAAGGACGACAGTACGGGGTGTGGCGGTGTGGGCGGCCTCGCCGGTGTCAGGGTATGGCGGCATGGCTCCCGGCGTGGCTGCGGAAGGCGGTAAGGGGAGGGGATGGCTGGGTCGCATCGGGACAGGTGGTCGGCAGCGACCGCGCGACGTGACTGGGACGTCGCGGGGCCCAGCAGTTGCAACGTCTCCGCTCGGTCGGGAGGAGGGAGACGAGCGCGCGGGTGACGCGCGTGTGGGCGGCCGCTGGTCAACTCGACGCTGACAGGTGGGGTTGGTCGAGCGCCTAAGTGTTGGGCGTGCGCGCAGCACAGGGTGAGCGTGTGGCGAGGGAGGCGGTGGGCCGGCTGGGCTGGCGCGGCCTGCTTCGGCTGGCGGGAGAGGTGGGCTCAGGGAAGAAAGGAGAAATGGAATGGAGAGCTGGGCTGGGCCAGGAGAGGGAGAGAAAGAAAGGGAGTAGATGGAGGATTGGGCCCATGGATGAGGAGTTTGAATTAGACTTTGCTGAAAGAAGGATTTTCCAATTTTAGGATTTTTTTAGGGAATTTAGTATTTCAACTTTAGAAATTTTAATTTAAGGTTTTGGGTTTGGATTTCCGAGAGATTCAAATTTGAATTTGGATAGGGATTCCCTTGTGATCTGAATGAATTTGTAACTTGATTCTATTTGTAATGTAATTTGATTTATACTTTACTTTTAAATTAAAGTGCAATCTAATTCTTGAAGAAAATGACATTTATTTTTGTTGAATTTTGTTTGTTGTACTGGGAATTAATTTAATCCCTTTTTCGAGAGATATTCTTTGATATATTGTTTGGTTCTCCTATTTCATTAGTATTTAGGTGTGTAGGAAAAATATTTAATTCCAGTTTTATTTCCAAATTATATTATTGGACAAACATCTGCATTATAATTGGATTAGAAATTAAATTGGTATTTAATTTCTCTTTATTTGAATTGTCTTTGCTTTATTTGAGATTTGGAGATTATGTTATTGAGTTTCCTTGGTATGACTTGGGATTTAATTATTAATATATTTGTTTTAGAGCAGATTTCCACATAAGCAAATATCACAGCATGATGCAAAATGTTTTTAAAAGTTTAAAATTTTATGAATTTTTATTGATGCGATTTTTAGGGTGTTACATATAGGCACTAAATCATCTAAACCACATTGAAATATCATTGGCCTAGCATTATGTGATAGTTTGATAAATAGTCAACTAATATTATATACAAGACATTGCATATTGAACCCTAAATTCTAGTAAAGAAACTGAGTATTGCTATCCTACATGCTGCCAGCCGAAATCCTGAACGCTAGGCTAGAAACCAAATAGATCTATTGAGCAACAAGCAAACTTACTTTCTGTGGAACAACAAGCAAGTTTGCTTAAGCAACTATCCTCACACAAGCTATTAAGAAACTCTGACGAAAGTAGTAAGCGGGATGACGTACCTAAACGTTTTCTACAAATGGTAGGACAAACGGCGATGCTGGTAGTCCAAACGGCCACACGGCGCAAGAAGAGTGTAGATCCAGCGGACAATAACAACAGCACTAGTGGACTAAGTAGACAATAGCAGCGGTGGTGGATCTAGCATATAGTGTTGGCAGTGGCAATTTCAAACATAATACTACTCCGCTACCACCCTAGGATGAAGAGCTATCAAACACTTTGGTTTATTAATATATCTACATGATTTACTTAGGCGGTGACACAAGCAAATCACACGTGAAAACCATTTTCGTAGGTGGTTGTGAGTGTGCACTGCCTGCAAAAACACTATTCATTGTTTAAAATATTTGTACGGACAGACAAAACAACAAGCATACCATGAAAACCATTTTCATATGTAGTTATATGCACAAGAATCCATCTAAAATTAGGTAGTTCCAAAAGAATTGACCTAATCAAGCTGTAGTAAATGTAGTAAGGATGCTGTAAAACTTGAAAATTATGTCTAGAGGCGGTTGCTTATATGAGCCATCCAGAAAAGTTTTGGGACCACATGTTACAGAGAAGCAACATTTCTATGTCTTCACTTGTTAGCGAAAATCTATATTTCTAATATAAATATTATATTATACAAGATGAAATATATAACATATATTTATTATATCCACTTGACTGTAGGCCTATACTACTTGATGATATATTACAAAGCAAAAGTATTTTTCTAAACAAAATATACTATGCGGGTCTACTTGCAATACTCTAGGCCTAAAAAAATTAAACTAGTTTGCGGCAGGTTTACTTGTCATATTCCACCGATGCTGAGCAAGCACTCAACAACATGGCTCTAGGCACCGGTCCTACGCCTTCTCCTCCGCTTCTGTTTTTGTCGGAGACTCCTCTAGGCCTATCAGCGGCCTAGCATACGGCTCGTCTAGTGATGCCATGGCTGCCTAAGATCTCGCTCCCTATGTCACGGCCGTGTTAGGGCCCCTCCAATGCCACAGCCACACTAGGGACCATCTTTGGTGCTATGGCTAAGCAAGCCATCACCGCCATAGTGTCCACAGAGATCGAAGTCTCCTCCTCGACCTCAACCTCCATGCACTCCTCGGACGCCTCTTCCTCCGAGCCCGTCTCTACTGTCCTCCTTCTCGTCGTCAACATCATCGCTCTTCTCATCAGAGCCCTTTTTCAATGAGGACCCATACCACCGCTTGAAGTCGATGTCTACTTTATCACCAAACATTTTGCCTAGTGGTTGTGAAGCAACGATAAGGAGGTGTCACTAGAGGAGCTACTTGAGATATCCTTCTCCTCCTCGCTAGTGGTGATGTATTGCGGCTATTGCAGTGAGTCTACCATTGTTGGAGAGAGTGAAGAAAATTGTGAGATGGAAAGAGGGAGAGTGTGACGAGAAAATCCACATCGCTCTCTATTTATTGGAAAATAAATACTTTACAAGAGCTAATGAGGCACATCGTGGTAGTGGAGGATGTGACTGGTATCTGACAGTTTGTCTTCTAAGGAGGGAATGATTAGAGTCCACATGAAAACCGATGGTAAGGGATATAGTTGAAGACTTAATTAATGGTATGAGGAAGACGAAACGATAACACTACAGGTGAACGTTTAAGAGTCCACCACCTAGAAAATATAGTTTACATCAGCAGCCGTCTATGTCATGTCATCCATGTAAATATAGTCAGCATTTCAAGGCAACTGTCTACATCGTGTTATTATGAGCCATCGTTAAAGGAAGCCGCTCGAGTAAATTCAAACGATTTTTATGGCAGCGTTCGTCAATGACCTCCTAGCGGCTCTTTTAACCTCCTATCCCGGTAAACACAAATCCTGCTAACATAAAGTGTTTTATATTTTTATACATCTATGGAATTGGATAAGGAGATTAAAAAATTATTTTTTAAGTAGTGAGCTCTGTACTTGAACTGTTAAAGAAAAGCCGGGTGTGGGTAAGCGAAAAAAAAATCTACAGAATCATTAGTGAGACCCAACCTAAGTTATTATTGCCAAGCTCAGCATAAGCAATCTGGACTTCTTGATGAATTAAATTTTGTCAAAATTTGAAGGAACATCGATGAAATTGCACAGCAACAGTCGTCATGCATATATTTCACTGTCACTATTTACTGTTCATGCATTTTTCTTTCCACCCAGGCCTCGTGCAAAACTCAGATTGGCAGCGCTGAAAAGATAAACAATTTTTTTTTTGCTACAACTACTCCTGGGTTTATGATCGCCTGTTTTCCCTCAAATTTTTTACCGAATTATTGGTGGTAATAGAGAAAGTTACACCTTATCAGAAAGGAAATCAAAACGTTAACATTTTTTATATTTTCTGAATCTTTTCTCATCATTCATGAACGTAGTATCGTGGATTGCACCCTGAACTCCACCTGGGCCAGATGTGTATTGAAACGCAGTGACTAGCTAGCAGGTGAAAGCCTAAATGACCTATTAGTTGGGCCGGATAAATTTTCTGTTAGCAAGTCAGTCAAAATTGTATGATTAAGGGTCTTCATAGAATTCAGTCCCAAATTGTAAGATCCATTAGTTCCTCTTGCTAAGGCCCTCAGCAATTATTGATGCAATCCACATCCAGATGATAGCACACTACACACACTCGAATTTAGGCCCAACTTGAATTTTCTTCTTTCGGGGGGAGAGAGAGAGAGAGAGACGCACCGATCGATGAGATAGAAGATGGAGAAGTCTAAATATCGGCCAAGGTGGTTGGTGTGTGAAAGAAGTCTTTTTCTCCAGCTGCAGTTTGGTCGATATGGACCTTTTAACGAACTGTTGAAAAATTGAGATGACTTTTAACAGTGACGAGTCGAGTTGAGACTACTGGTACAAAGATGCTAGCTTGATGCGTATGCTATCTTATGCATCATTGGGAAGAGAAAAGCAGTCTTAAAAAAGAAGAGAAAAGCATGACCGTCTTGTGTCTGACAGTATCGAATTGTAGAATCAGATCGTATCATTGGGATTTTACAAAAATATAAGATTTATAATATATTGTCAAAAGTAAAGCCTATATAAATTTAATTAACTTTTTAGAAATTAACTAGATTTTTCGATCCACCATAATTTTAAACAATATACTTACGTAGGATCTAGATCCTATGTACTATCCTACCGATCTCGTGGGATTGAATGAAACTTTTATGTAGGATCAACATACTACAAAAATTAATATACATGGCAGGATCACGACAGTTTTGGTTTGGTAGGATCGATGCTAGCTAAGTTCCAGATAGGATCCTAACAACTTTGGTATTACTGCTTACATCCGATTTCAAATTTACGAAGTTGTTTCAGACGTCTGTAGTTAGAGTAATAGTTAAAAGAGACTTCTTACAAATTTTCTTAATTGTCGGATATAACGGTGAAATGGCACGTAGTTAAGAGTAAAAAGGGTGTGTTTGGTAAAACGGGTTGGGAACTAATTACCACATATATAAAACGGAGCGACCCATTAATAATATATGATTAATTAAGTATTGGCTAAAAAATAAAAAAATCAATATGATTTTTTAAATAACTTTCCTATAGAAATTCTTTTAAAAAATATTATTTAATAGGTAAGGAAGTGTGCGCATAGAAAGTAGAAAATAAGAGGAGAAGTTGAGAACAGGTGGAAACGAACCAAAAAAAGGAGAGTATAATTAAGATAGGGAGGAGCTGTTAGTTTAAAGTTTTGACCCGGCCGGTTCTTCTTACCTGCTTATCTATCGACCTCGATGTGGATGGATGGACGAAGACCTTTACCTGACGCGAGACAACGCTACCACACGCTGCGCTACACTCTGCTAGTCATCAGAATCTTAGCATTGTCTCCAGGAGAAGCACTTCGTCAGTCAGATGCCTCGGAATCGTAAATAACAACTGAAGATTTTAGGTATTACTTCCCGTTACTTCTGAGAGCCGTAACATATTTGTGGGATTACACGAAAAAGAGCTGCATATATACACAATTATGATAGAGATTGTAGGTTGATTTACGGTAAATTAGAAAATTTTAGCTTGATTAAAAACTAGAATAATGTCCAATAGGAAATGGTAGATTTTACACAAATAACGGAAGATGAATGTTAAGTGAGTATTAATCGATTGATAAAAAATATTGATTGCACGCTCTGGCTATGAGTATATATGTATAGCTAAACTGCCATATAAATTAATGTGAAAGTAAGCTACGACTGCCATGTACGGATGGGCGTTTGGTTTTTCCGGTTTAATTGGCTCGGTTTGGTCGGTTTATCAAATATTAGGATTTTGAAAAACCCTAACCGACGAAAGTTCTGAACAAACAAGTACGGTTTTTTTGCCCTTGGTTTTTACCCCAGAACACATGCTGCTCAGCAAAAATGCTTACCCCACTGCCGACGGATCTACCTATTCCTGAGCGCCATCGAGCTCTTGAGCCTATGCCAAGCCCACATGCCGACGAGCTTTCACGCCAACTCCTCGCACACCGTGTCGCCTTCAATGGAGAGATTTAAGAGGGAGGAGAGAAAGAGGACGAGAAGGCAGCACCACACCACCTGTAAGTTCGGTAAGTTCAGTGACTTAATTTAATTTTAATAATTAATAATTAATATAATTATATGAGGTTTGTATGAGTTTTTATTTAACATATAAAAATAATAAGAAATATGTATTAAACTTCAAACAATCTTGTGTATCTAAGCTAAACTCTATCATCGATCTAGATTGATTATATGCATACGTATTTCTTTATATTTATATATATTTTTTTTTCTTATCTAATTGATTAAATTTTCTCTATTGATTAAAAATTATCTTTCATATCTATCACTAAAAGATTAAAGGATATTAGACCAAAATAATTATGACTTTGATGACAGATGATAAATCAACCTTACAAGTTACCACTAAGCTATTTCCAAGATACAGTAGATATGCATTCCTTGGCAATGTCATGATGAAATCTACATGGATACTATCACCTCTTATCTCTATCTATATTTTAATTGGTTCATCTATATAATTTTCATGTTATTACTATATATATATGTGCCTAATATTTATTTAAGCCTTATTTTTTTAAGTCTGCTTTATATTAAAGACATAAAGATCAGGAAAGTATGAATTTATATTTATTTATATATCATCACATGTTTTATATATTTGTATACGATATATCCTAATTCACTACTAGAGCGAGACGTGAAAGAGCGAGAGACGACGATCATAACTGAAACTTGATGACTTTTTAGTAAACTAATAGAGACAGCCTCTCTTGTCACTAGTCGCTGAAGTCTGAATATCGATCAATGTTCAGACATGAAAAAGTGACAACCCCCGGAATTTCAGAGAAATTAGCAACATCTTTCGAAAAGAATTTTCAGAGAAACTACACAACCATACACTGATAATAAAAACATATCTTTAATTACACTTACAGCTTAGATGTTTATTGTTTTCTTGATTGATGTACAATTATATATATAATATGATTAACGATCTCATTCGTAATAAATTTAATGAGTTACTTTTAAATAGTCATTATGTAATCCACTGGAAGAAATTCTTGCTTTAGGACGATGGTAGCGTCAACAATGGCGTCATCAGTGGGCGGACGCATGGTGACATTGACAATGGAGATGGAGATGGCAACAGCGTCGAGATAGCGTCACTGATGAAAAGGCAAGCATGCAGTATGGAGGACGATGTCGTTAGTGTGAAGGTGAGCACGTGGCGTAGAGGGTGATGTCATCCATGGAAAGATGGGTGTGCAGCAGTGTTGATGTGGATGGCATCGGCTTGGAGTACGGCGGCGTAAAAAGACAATAAAAACACAATCTAGTAACTTAGATCGAAGAAGACGAGTGAATGATATATATATATATACACACTTTTCTCTCCTTAGTACCGATTGTATATAAAAAGATTTTTCTCGCTCGACCAAAATATATTTTTTTCTGGTTGTTACTAACAAATAGGACAAACAATATTGGTTGTTCTCAACAACCGATACTATAGAGTTTTCTTACTGGGTCAAAATATTTTTAATATTAGCTAATATTAACCATCGAGACTAAAGAGTTTTTCTGCTCAGCTAGAATATAGTATTGGTTAAAATTTAGAAAACAAGAAAAGTGTGAAAAGTAATTTGAAAAATCAGAAAAATTACATGATAAATAAATCTAAGAAGAAAAATAAAACTATGATAATTAATTTTAAAAACTTTGATGATAAAAACCTTTTGTTCTAATTTTCTATTTTTTCTCTATTTTTTTATAATTTTCCTTTGTTTTCTTTTTTTAATTCTTTTATCCTATGTATCTTATATTTGTGCTATTATGAAATACTCTTATTATTGCTATATTACCTCTATTTTTACTTAAGACACACTCTTATTTTTTTAAAATTTTTTATTCTTTCTCATCTATTTTTACGTATTTTTGAGAGTATAGGGTATACATATATAACCTTTTAGTGACATTGGATAAGTAAAATCACCAAATAAAACTTCATAAAAATTTTGGTAGCATTTTGCTTGTACTTCTCCTCATAAGTATCTTTAGCACCAATTAAAAATAATAACTGATATTGTATAGCTATCGAGAATGTTAATTGTTACCACCGCTAGAAAAAGATTAGTACCGGTATTATTT
The DNA here is from genome assembly GCA_030770085.1 of Oryza coarctata. Taxonomy (NCBI): domain Eukaryota; kingdom Viridiplantae; phylum Streptophyta; class Magnoliopsida; order Poales; family Poaceae; genus Oryza; species Oryza coarctata. The sequence continues at coordinate 702,029 of CM061471.1, forward strand.
GTGTTTTTGTCTTTATACCGAACTCTATTTTTCTGTTAGTGATTATGAATGCACTTGTCTTTTATGGATATATTTCATACGCATATATCTAGGAGTGCAAATATGTATACTGTGAATGTTTTAGATCCACTTCAATTTTATTTATATTTTTGGTATATAACCCGTTGGAATCAAACAAAGGATGATAAGACCACTCGAAGTTGTGCAAAGAAATTGACACTACCATGATAAAGTTAATGATGAGTCACGTATTGATAAGAATGAGATCGGAAAGTCTTCATGAAGATCTTGACATAAAATTGTTTTAATCGGATGGTAACAAATGTTAATCATAGCTAAACAACTGACCTGTTATCGTGAGAAGCAAGGAATATAATTAATGATTAGTTGACGTGACACCTTATCAAAAACTAAATGCACATACATATATAATATTGTCCCGATATTTTGTTGTTGTATTTGTAATTAATTGGCTGCATGCAAAAGTCTCTGATGGATATGTGTATGTACTAGCTAGTCGGCCAACATCTCTCTGTACGTAACATGCACTCGCACAAGTAGATTACAGCAAGTTTACAGAAAATCTAATGTACTGCATGTTATAAATCAGATATAAGTATATAGACTTAAAAAAAATATTGCCTCTCATATAATAGCTAGATTTATACATATTTCAAGATAATATATTAAATATACAGGGGAGAAAGAAAGATATGAGAAAAATAGAGACAACCTTATAGCAATCAATCTATTATATGTGTTAATTTTTAGATTAACTTATAATGTGTGAATATAAATGTGATTATAAGTTATCCGACATTAAATAATTAATTAATATAATTTTTTCGTGGGACAAACCATGTGAGGCAAGAAGCTTACAAGAAAATCGAACGCACAACCACTTTACTTACAAGAGACAAGGCAAGAAAAGTAGTCATAAAGCTAAAGGAAACAGGGTGAGGGGTCTGACGGTCGATGCAAACTCACGAATTCCTAATTAAGGCTAACCCTCACAGATCAAGTACCCAACTTAACAAGCGTAAAACAATCATCAAACAGTTGCTGATGCATGTTTTTTCCCTTGTCAGTAGTCTAATTATGTATTTTTAGTTAAAAATAACTAACCACTAATTTCTATTATAATATTAATAAATTTATTTATTTATTGAATTATATTCGAAGATTAATCTATATGTACAGTATCTTTTAAGGCAAATATTTTAGAATTTATTTATAGTAAAAAATTTAAAGTTTAATATCAGTTTTATCTAAAATGATAATTATTTTTAACTTAGAGAGAGTATGCTAACTGATGATCAATATATCCTAATTAACTATATGCCGATAATCAATAGAAATAGCATGATGGCCCACGTATCAGTGTGGCTAGATTCATTTTAAAGTCTATAAGATGGTTGCTAACGCATGTTTAGAAAATATTTGAGTGACTTATAGTCCAATATAATTCTATTTTTAATGTATTTGTAAAGTCTTTTATCTCTATAAATACAACTATTTTAACACAGTAAACCCTCACGCAGTTGTCAGCAAACTCGAAGTTTATTTGAAAGTAGAATAGCATTTACCACATAATTTCATTAGGAATATAACGATCAATTTAGGACATTATAATTTAGATCAAAATGGGTCTGTCGGTCCATGATCATAGTCCAGAAAACCACCACCAACATCAGGCAGCCTAAGGTGTGAAAACTTATTTTTGTGAGTGGATCTAAGAAATTATTTTTGTGAGTGGATCTAAGAAATTTACTTGTGAAAATATGATTTATGAGTGGTCCCTACTGTAAAAATCAATTTTAATGGAAGAACCGTCCTTAAAATAGGAGCACCACTAAAATTAAAAAAAAATCATAACCTATTTATATAAATTCATATCTCTTGACGAGATCTAAAACTGTGTTGATAAAAGTTGTTCCATTTGAGATGTTTAAAGGTTCAAATATTTAATTTTTGTGGGCAATTCTATGTAAGAAAACCCCACTTAAAAATAATAGCACTACTAAAATATAAAAATAAACTGTAACTCTTTTAAATGAAGTTGGATGATGATAAACTTTGTATAAAAATTGTAGCCCTCATTGAGATCTACAATTTTGTAGATGAAAGTTTGTTCATTTATGATTGTTTAGGATTCAAATATTCATTTTTTATCTATATCTATTTTTGAAATTATTTTTTTAGTTTTCTAAACGACCTCAAATGAAGATATGTTCAATATTAAAATTGTATAGCTTGACGAGTTCTATAACTTTGTCATTAAAAGTTTTTACATATGAGATTATTTAAGTGCCTAAAATTCCTTACAAGTTTTGTATCTAGTTTTGAAGGGGAAGCTAGAAAGTCAAAACTTAAAAAAATTCTAGAAAATTCATATTAAACTTGATTCAGGTAACATAAGTGAACAACCATATTAAAATAAGTATTTTAAGTAAATATGAACCTAACCATATTAAAGAGAATATTGTAATTATCATGGAGAACTTCGATATATCTCAATCCGACTTAAAGTGAATTTTCTATAAATTTTTAAAGTTTAACCATTTTTAAAAAATAAGGGAAAAATGTTTTTAGGTGGTTTTCCTAAAGATAACCACACTTAAAATAATATTTATAGGCATACTTCTTTAAAAAATCACCAAAAAATAGAAAACCCGTAAAAATTGATTTTGGTGAGTGGTTTCTTTAATAAACTGTCCTTAAAATAGGAGCATCACTAAAATAAAAAAATCATAACTCTTTCATTTGAAATAGGATCATGATAAACTTTATATAAAAAAATTATAGTGTTTGATGAGATCTATAAATAGAAATTATTTATTTGAAATTGTTTAGGGCCAAATGTTCATTACAAACTCTTAGATCTATTCTGATAAAACAAATTTTTTAAGTTTTTCAAATGAGTTCGGATAGAGATATGCTTTATATTAAAGTTGTAGAGCTTGACACCATCTATAGGTTTGCAGTTGATGACTTTTTCATTTGATGTCATTTAGTATGTATTGCAAATTTTATGAGAGGCAAAGCCAAAAGAATAACATCCATTCCATAGTCATAACTACTTTATAGGTAAGATAGGAAAGAGACTATGCAGGGAAAGACAGGTCCTAGGTTTAAATCCTATATACAAGCGTGCATATTTCATAAAATTGTGTGATTTGTGACGCTCTGCTCGTGTAAACCATTTATGGATCGTTTGGACAAACTTTTTTTAAGCAGTGGATGGCTTTATGGTGGGAAAGCTTATCCCAATGCTCTAATTTTTATATTGTTTTCTTCGTTGTTCTTATCAAGTTATATCGGATCAAGTTTGCACAACAGTACTTGGAAAAAAAATTGCTCCAGATCACGCATGGTAGCTAGTGTAACTATATAGCTACATGCATGTATCTTGATTAAGGCCATGTATTGCAAGGCAATTGTGTTTCATTTTTCCTACCTTGGATAAAGACCCCTGCATGGCCTCTGGTCTAAGCTGCAAGGAACACCATGCAAGCATGCATCCACAACTTGCATCCACTGGGATCTAGCTTCTTTAATTGGAGCTTGATGCGTGTAAGACCAAAAGTCACATCCTAATTAGCTTAGGAAGAAAACTCTACATGGACCCAGCTTGGCCATGATTGATTTGAAGACGGTTTTGACAAAATCTTCAATGAAATTGTGATCTATCAAGATTCAGGATCACTAAAAAAAACTAATTAGACTACGTACGGCTACAAGAAGCTAAAAGGAGACAAACATCCTTTCTTTTTCGTATCACTGTCTTTTGGTTGTGACATGCATTCATGCATATGCACACACCTGCATTGGGCCCTCTCGATCTTTTCATGTCTTGGATTTCTTCACTCAGACATTGGCGTTCTTATGGAAGATAGTACAATGTTAGCTATACCGTTGACCATAAGGAAATCCATGGACTGGTAGTTGGCACGCGATATATGTTTCTTTTCTTTTTTTTCTAATAATAAAAAGGGTGAGTTGATTGGACCAAAACTACCACAGAGACGGATTTTCGAATCATAAGTGACAAAAGATCTTGAAAAGTTCAAATCTTATCACAGACCCCTTCTCTAATTAAACTGTTATAATTCAATCACCAAGAAACAAAAGAAAAGAAGTAAACCCACCTATCAGATAAAGATGGTCCCGCCATCGTCATGCTAGGGCACTGCCACCGTGTTGGCTTGCTTGTCACCATCTATGGAGGTCCCCAACCCCTTGCCCATCGTGACCAACTTGTTGCTATAGAAAGGGTTACCTTGCAGTTTGTGTGCCATGTCTTACACCACACCATGCATCGTCTACTTCTCTATCCTACTTCAATCTACGGTTCACATCGCCCTAGGTAGATGAAACTAAAGAAAATAAATTGAAAACTGTTTATAGGAAAACATAACCTTCAACGAAAAACTAAAAATATCATGAGAAACCGTTTACTTTTTAAACTTTATAAGAACACGTTTGTTGCAGAAAAAAATTCGAAAGTTAGGGAGCCTAGAAAATTTTCGTTGAGAAACTTTCAAACAGAAAAGCTTTATGGTAGCGTTACAAGGAAGAGGGCCCACCAAGTTCAGGGTGACTAGGGAGATCCCCAAAAGAAACAAGAGATCAGATGGAAGCTGTTCATAGTTTGACATAGTCGTAGTAATTCCCATTCATGCATTTCATTTGGGGAGCAGAACATGGGCGATTGAGTGACGAACTGACGCAGTATTAATTGAGAGGATGGTTTGACTTTGAGCAGCTTAATGCATTGCATGCATGTCTCAACATCGATCATTTTCAAAACAAAGATCGATCGAGTTCACTCTCCATGCAAGGAATTCTCCTTGACTTGACTAATAATTCTTTTCTAGTGTAAGATATAATCCACAACTGCTATCATGGTGAAGTCTAGGTGGGCTGCTTCTTCTCCTCTTAATTAACCTCTTCTCTAGTGCCTCTCAAAAAAAAAACTTCTTCTCTAGTGATTACCCTGGTGCCGAATACCTTTCGGATATTAATTAGGACAAGTATATATGTTTCGCAATGAAACGCAAATAGCTGGCTGGCCAACCATTACCTCGATCTGTCTAGAATGCATCTCTCTCCCCTACTAAAATCAATTTGCATGTATATGTCATTCCCCACCCCCCACCAAAAAAAAAAGAATTGATAAACAATTAAGTGCGTTATGTTTGTCGTTTGTAGGTGTTAATCGATCAGACATCAGCTAGCAATTTTCTTTCTTATTTAGTGGCAAAACATATATATCTAGCATGCAGATATATTAATGGTGGTGAATTGAAGTGTAGTACGTGGCTGAAAAGTGTAGGCCTCATGCATGTGAAGCACTTGTTTAACGATCGAACTGAAGCAGTGGTTGCCGGTTCTTCGCGTTTAGCCTGCATGCGGATCGAGCTCCAAGCGTACGTCATTTATTTTGTTCGGTGCATACACGTTCTAATTTAAAATAATACATGCAAAATTGCAAAATTATGGTTCTGTTTCATTTTTGGGGCATCTGTTTTTTGCTTCCAATTTTTTGAGAGTTTCTTAGGAAATTTGACATTTTTTTATTCTTTTAAACCTACAAAAGAATTGCACGTAAGTGTACCTTAAAATCATCGCTATAGAAGAGTTAAAGGAGTAAGTTAAACCCCAGAGGAAAAAAAAACCTTCGAAAATTAAACTTTTGTATCATGAGTGGTTTAGATTTTTTTTAAATAAAGTTATTATGATTCTATATTAGCTACTCTCTCTGTTATAAAATATAGGCATATAATTTCATTTCTAGCTATTTAGAAACGGAAAAGTATATCAATACATGGAAAAGAGAATTGAGCTCTCTCGATACATTCCTTCGTATTTGTCATCATCACTGTATCTTTAAACTTCAATTATTAGTTTTTATTTTTTAAAAAAAGAAAAAAATGGAGTAGCTAGAGCTTTGTGGAACTGTGGATAGGCTGGGGTAGGGAGAGGTTATCGTGGGTGATCTGTCAGTCCGGCCGGCCGGTCGGCAGCCGGCGCAGCAGTGGCGGCGACTGTGACACGTTGCGAGGCGCAGTGCAAGGTTTGTCGCGTAGCGCGCCGCACGTGTACCCGCGGGTGACACGTGGCCCAATCGGAGCTGACGGCGAGGCGCCACACATGGCCCCATGTGCCTACCCCTCAACCTCAATACGACAACCGCGTTGGGCGCCGCATGCCCGGTCCCACCCCTCTACTTACTTTTCTAATAAATAATATATATATATACACTGTACTAATATAAATCCTGCTCTAATTAATCGATTAATTACTTACTCCTGCTAAGCGCTATTGGTTTCTGCCTCTCGCGTGTACTGATCCTACTCGATCGAGTAATTACAAGGATGAATTATTAATGGTAATATAAAAATTAGTTCTCGTTGTACTGCGCTTTAATTTGTTGTTGATTTGTAATGTTTCATACGAATAACGTATAGTACAGCTGTATGATTGTTGTTAGACACCCGATTATGTATATATATTAATTAATAATAATAATATATTTCTATAGTCTAGTTAGTAACGCTAAACTAGTGGTAGACGACGTTGTTAGTCCTAGATATGTATGTTTATCTTGTTTCCTAATCCTCTAAGCACTGGATCCAAAAACAAATCAGAGGTACGTAGATTATATATTAAACTCGGAGAGAATCCAGAGTTTGTGCGCCCCATGTTCGCAAGAGAGACGTACCTGTACGTGGCAGCTTGTGCAGGCTTGGTTTATTTTTTTATATATATATATAATTTCATGTCTGCACCTCTAAGCTACCCTAGCTAACCTCTTTTAATTTTATTGTTTTTTACTTTCACGATGTTTATAATTAACAAACTATTTCTTATGCCTAATGAAATAATATAACAGATAAGTCGATCAACTTAGTACTGTTGTTTTTTGCACGATCATAAAAAGCAAAGTATGTATATTTTTTCACAATAATTAATGTTACGATGTGATATGTATGACAAGATATAACTACTTTATCTAATAAGCAAACTATACATATGAAAAAGAACCAACTAATACAAATATTTTTAAAATCCATATTTGCAAAAAATACCAATATCCAGCTAAGAATTAAGATTGATAACCGTGAACTGATAAAAAAATCGATATGTCCATCAGGTAGATTTGTTTAAGAACATAGTTTATGTAGAAAAGAAAAACATTCAATAAGTATAGGCAAACACTAAAATTTACAAGATGAAAATACATATCAAAATATTTAGCATAAAAATTCTAAAACATAATTATCAAATTTAAACTCATATATTGTTGATTAGTTTATGGCTCTATCAATTAGGAGATATTTGAATTTTAAACACCTTACCTACAAAGATAATTGAAAAAAAAATGAAAATTTGGAGGTAAGTGGATTAATGGTGGAGAGGATATTAAAGGCTGTGGGTTTTTTGTGCTGAATAATTACTGTTGTGCTCACATGCATAATTAGGTTTGACGGGTAAAGCCGTTGCTAAGTCGACCATCCATTGGAGTAAAACCGCGGGAAAGGGCCGGGGCCCGGCCATGCTTGTATACGACGGTCGCCTGCTACCCCGACGAACTCCGTTTTTCCTTCGCTACCTGATAATTAAATTAATTAGCTAGCTAGCTCCTCCTAATTAATCCTGCCATTAGCTCTTAATTTCATCAGGTTTATATAGTATTGTACTGCGTTTCGTAATTAATTTCATCTGTGCTAGCTTTACTTGATCCATAATCCTATTCGGTCGATCTCTTTTTAGGTAGCCACTCTTCACACACAAGAATGACACAATGTATGCACACAGACTAGCACGAGCCTAGGGAGCGTGGCCGTAATCTACCTTGGATCTTATTTTGTTTATGTACTTAATGAATTGTTTATCATCTTATCTTGAAAAAGTAACCAATATAGATTATAAAAAGCGATTCGCTAAGGATCCTCACTTGAAATGCTTCTCTCATATACTCCCTTTGCTCTATATGTTATAAGTAATTAGTTTTGTCCTAATCAGGTCAAAGTTTTCTAACTTTGATCGAATTTATAGAAAAATAATTGACGTCTATAGAACCAAATAAATACAATATCAAAATATATTTCATAGAATAGTTTAGTTCAACAATTGGCCATGCTTACTCTGTTAAATGAAAATAACTCGTTATATAGAAGTGGTAGTTTTTCTATTTTTATTTTTCCTATGTATACGGTGGCAATGATTTCTAATGTCAGGATTCGTAAGAGAATCCTATGAGAGTTAGTTTCACTTAGAATTAAAGTTTTTTATATGGTTTTTCATAGAAAATTAATCCTAACAAAAGATAACCTTGCTAAAAGAAATTAGAGGGGAATCAAGCAGTATTGTTTTTGCAACATACAAGAGACAATTAAACATATGTTTTTTATTTCCATATTGCTCATTTTGCATGGCAATGCGTTTTCTTTGTTTTTAATATCCCCTCTCCAAAACGCAAAAACTATTTTTGATAATTGGCTTAGGAGAGAACCTAGATCTATGAAAAAATGGTTTTATTTGATGCTAGTGCACTATATTGGTCAATTTGGTATTGCCAAAATGATCAAGTATTTGATAACAAAAAATTGTCTAACTCATGTAGATTATTTTCAAGTCTTTCAGCTGGCTCCAGTATTGTTCTATAATGTTACTACAAGAGGAGTAAGATATTATGCATAATGGTGCAACACTCTTAGGAATCTATTGCTAAGGATATTTTATTTCATTATTGATAGCGTAAAACATATAGGTTATTTATTAGAATTTATATAGTTATCCTAGCCTTTAGCCAATTTTTATTACTTAATATATTTTTCTATAAACTTGATTAAAATTAGATTAGTTTGACTTAGGATGAAACTAAAACACATTGTAAACATACGGAATAGGATTTATGTTGAATATTTGTGAAATATTAGTAGTGAAAGACAGTGAAAAATGGTATCACAAAGTAAGTTATTTGATAACCATGCATAATTGCAACGAGAAATTTGGAGTATTATGGAAAATGAATAATCAAGTACAGACCATATATACTTGTAGTGATGCATATATGCAGGTCCTGCAGTCCCCAAGATTGCATTGCACATGTCTTCTAGCTAGTAGGGCATAATATGTTATCTATTGATTGACTTCGGTAGTAAGGGGTAACTCTCTTCCTTTTTCTATTCAACCTCGATCGAGACCACATAAAGAAATTCAAAGATTAGATGGGAACTAGAAAGATCCTATAATTAAACATATATGGCACATACACCTAATTGCAAAAGCAGACATGTAGGAGGCCAAAGAGTGTACTACATTGCCGTGCCCCCATAATTGCCATGGGCCCCTGTGTTGACACCTTTTTTATAACGTCACCAATAAGATGGAGATCCATTAAGCGTTATGGTGTTGATTGGAGTTACCAACCGCCTAGAGAAATTCCTAATTGAGATGGGTTTAAAAATCAAAAACAGCTGACTTAAACAAATTGAGGGTAAACATCCATCTCATTAGCGAAATGAAAGATTTATAAAACAAACCTACAACGAGGATTCACACTCTCACAGTAAAGTTAGAGGAGTTACAGTGAAACCGATGAATATGGATAAATTAGGGTAAAAACTAAGACAAAAGGTAGATAAAAAGTTGAAAAAATGATTCAATTGACTAATTGCTTTGGTTGTCGATTGTCCTCTCAATTAAAATGATCATAGCTCTTATAAAGAGACTAGTCTTGCCTCACACGATCTTCTCCACGTCCTATTAGGTTTAGAGATCAATTCAAGCTCAAAAAATTTTGAGCCTAAGCAAGAAAAGACAATAAACGTTCCAATTGAACTCGATTTTAGAGTCAGCCATTAGGTTTTTTGTCAAACCAGCCTCATGCTGCCGATCGGATCGGCATTGAACTGCCGATCTGATCAACTTATGCAAAAGACTCGGGCCGTTCTAAGTGTAGTCAAATCCAGCTATATATTTTCCTAGTGCAAATTTAGGTGTTAACACCTTACAACTACAAGCAAATCCCAAGAACCCTAGCTAGCTTAGCTTAGAGAGAAGAGAAAAAGGAAAAAGATAGATGGCCTGTTTTAAATAAGAACATGGTCTATATTACAATATATATAAATATCAATATATATATATATTATTAAAATACTTTTAAGATTAAGGTAAATATTTTAGAAGTTATTCGTTTTTAGAGTTTAACATTAGTTTTGTTCAAAGTAATAATTATTTTCAAGGAGGGATTAGTAGATGACTAATTAAGAAACTAAAGGTGATCGCTTCATCACTTTATTATATAGGGCTCAAACCAAAAGGAGACGAATGGATGGATGAACGGACGGACGGATGGATGGGGAGATCCAAGGTACATGACCCCTCCAGATTTGTGTCCCCTATAGTGCTTGTTGTCGTCTTCTCTTTCCCTCTCTCTCATTGAACTTATTGGTGAGGAAAAAAATATTAGGTTAATTAATTTAATCATGCATGGGCCGGCCCTCCTCCTCTACCAACTAGATTACCTGTTTGCTTTTGTTAGTTTGGTTTGTCCGTTTACTAGGTGCACTATTTTATTGTAAGTTGTTGCATATAGCCCCCAGCTCGAGCTATATGCTAGTCAGCCGTGCTATATATGTGGCTTGCATGCTTGTGTGTTTTCCTTGGTGTATAAGTAGTCTAAGTGCATCTTGTACCTCAATCTTATTTGGCCAATTTTTCGTGCATGCCTCACTTGTTGATATTTCTGCGCCGCCTAATTATTGATTTTCATCGTATAGATCATTTTGCCTTCGGGACGGGCAGCTAACCATGTTAAACTCTTGCAATTATTGTTGCTGTTATTATTGTTGTTAGACCCACACTACACCCCGCACGAATGCATGCAGATACGTGCACGCTTTTCACCAACACTTAGATATTGTTGGAGGCATCAAATATGTAGCACCTCTAGAGTGCACTCGCATGCATATGCACGTAAATACGTAAGTTCGCACGCATGTGCCACTTCTGGCGAAGAGTGATGTTACGATGGTCTCTCAGTTATTGGTGGTCGCTCCACGTGCCTTTCTGTAAAAATCGATGCTAACCGCTTGTATAAACCGGTTTGATTTGTAGTTGTGAATGATGAGTAACCGAGCTAAATTTAAGATTTCAATCATAATGCACCGGTGAAAAACCATATATATAGCACCTTAATTACTATGTAAACCGCAGTCCGAACATCTCTCCATATATAGCAGAAGTAGATCCTCTGACATCAACTCCCCTTAACTTGATCACTGACATATAAACGGTGAGGCCCACGTATCAGCGACCACGTCCAATGGAGGAGCACGTTGATAGTGGTACAACTAAGTCAAAAGGCATGAATCAGAGGAAGAATCAAAGCTAGCTAGCTAGCTACTCCTCGGAGAAGCAATCAATGGAAATTTTGGAGCTTAGCCGCGTTGGAGCCGTGTTAATTAGCTAGGAGTTACTATGTAGCATCTCGATCCTCCACTATATTGCTCGATGATCATGGTCTTCCTCCTCTAGCATCTTCTTCCTAAGGAGGAGGAAGCATATACTAGCTAGCAGCCACCCTGCATGCCACACCACAAAGGTAGTCACATAGTGGATGGTGCGTCCTTTTCCCACACAAAAATTTAAAGCCTTTTGTCTCCTCCGGCGCCGCTCTTATCTCTCTCTCTCTCATAAAAAATGGAGGAAGAAACAAACAACATATATATAAATTCATATCTCTGGTCGCTTACCTAGCTATGTTAATTTGAACGACGTCAACCATGCACACCGGCCGGCCGGCTTCTTGTAATAATAGTACAAAGGCTGTGTTGAGGTAGTGTATAATTAATTAAATTTTAATTATTTTAAAGTTGAAAAAGGATTTATTTAATATTTTAAAGTCATTTTTATATAGAAATTTTTCATACGAAACATTTGAAAAGCGTGATCTAGATAAAAAATAGTTATTATTTTAGACAAAACTAATATTAAAATTTAAAAACTATGACTATAAATCACTTTACCTTAAAAACATGAAGACTTTATAATTAATGATTAAAGTTATTTTTTAAAGGCCATATCATTATTCAAAATTACAATTTATTTTTAAACGGGAGGAGTACGCACACTGCTGCTACGTACATATAATAACAGTACAGACGTACGTGAAGGAGGGTTTAATTTGGTTTGGTTTGGACGAGCACTGTGCATGCACGGCCGGCGACTACCTGCTGCTACTGCGTTCATAATGTTGGCATGCGAAATACGTACGTTACTGTCTATGGTGTCCTCCTCTGCTTGTTGCTTGGATTCAATGAATTAATTTCTGTACATTGTTACGTACGTGTTGGCTTGGCTAAACGTGTAAGACCGGCCGCTAGTTGTATATATATACATCCACAGGTGAGGTGAGGTGGCTATCTGCCAGAAACTGGACAGATAATGTACATGTCCAGTTTTGCCCAAGGTCAACTCTATGCCCTGTTGCATGCCTGTCAACAACTGTGTATATATGTACCTCGTCATCACGTCCTGTCCTCTCTAGTCAGTCCACGGTCTGTTTGAAGTGCTATAGGATAGGATAGCACCAGTCAGTCAGTGATAAAGTAAAAAAGTTGATTCTATAGCCTTTTATTCAGTGAAAAAATATACTACTGAGCTAAAAATTCTGAGAAAAATTATTGCTGCCCGAAGCTCTTTCAAACAGGTCTTATATATACATCAATTCCTGGTTAAACTTTCTATAGATTATTTTCTTTTTTTCTTGTACTATAATAACATCTTGTTTTTTTAGAAGTTATTCGTGCGCGAGAAGATCGGACCAGGTGGAGAGATGTACCGAGAGAGCGAGCGAGTTAACTAACGAAGGTCCAATACGATGCGTCTAAACACGAGAAGGCCTGAGAGATCTGTTTAGCTCCAGTACAGTGTAGGTACTTTGGCTTGTTTGAGTCTTCTGGTTAATAGGGTTGCGGGCATACCATTCAATTTAAATTGTAATTAATAAAGAAGACAGATAGAATTAGATCATCAAGTCAATCGACCGATAAGTCAATATAGACTCATGCTATCGGCTGGAAGTACCAATAGAATTAAAATAGCTACCAGCTATGAGTCTGATGCACTCATACTATCATTTGATTAATAATAGGGGCTGTAGCACTCATACAATGATTAGAAAGCCGATAACGGTATAGGCAAATAGCGAGAAATACAATAAAATATACATCGGCTATGAAGCCGATGACACTTTGAATAAAATATACGATAGGCGATAGAAAGCGAGGTCCGATCTCCCAAAGTGACGAGACTCAGCGACTACCGATGACGGTACCATTAGAGCTAGCCTTGATAGATCGGATCAAACTGAAATAGTATAAGACTAAGGTTAACAACACTAAAACGACAGGGAGCTAGATCGGATATACCAATGGAAGAAACGGGTGAACCTATTGGCTGCAATCGGCTACGAGTCCGATGTAGGCATATAAGTAAACCAATCGGCTAACTGAGCCGATGAGATGAATGAAACCCGCTAGATCTTGATACCAACCTTATTAAACATAGACTTGATAGATCAAATCTAACCAAGATAATATAAGTTTGAATTTAATAGAACCAGATCAATTGCTAGCGGATTAATTGCTGACGATATATGTATATTGGCTGAAAAGCCGATACACTAGGTGTGAAGCTCTGTGTAGAGATCTACTCCGATGAAATATCGAGTAAATAACCATCAGCTTATGGCTCAATCTAATATCAACGATCTAGTAGATCTGACCTAATCGATGTAGCACAAGACTGATAACGATAAAAGGAGCTTGATAAGCCGATATATCTCACGCGAACGTAATGTGATATATTCAATCAGACTAAGGGATTAGACCTAACTAATACAACTTTAGATAGAACGGATACACCAAAATAATAGCAGGACTTACTCCTTTATTGGAGTTCGGACTTAACCGATGCAGCCTCGTATTAAGAGCCAAAACCCATCGGTAAAAACCTAGATAAACTAGGATGGCGATGCACCAAGATTGTATTGATCTGAAAAATAATTTACAAACCTCCAAGAAGTCTATATATATACCCTAAGGTTACACAAATCCAATATGGTTACAAACAATCTCTAAACGTTACTTAAAAAAAGAAAACTCTCTATAAAAAATTAACAAACTAATTAAAATTGTATATGTTATAAGATATATTTTATAAAGGTACAACCACTCTGTCGTGGCTTTCACGACTCCTCATCAGATCCGGTTTCATCTAGATAAAATTACATATTTGACTGAACCGAATTTATCTTCATATGTCCGATCAGTTCTATGTATTAATCAATCTCTTTCCATAAGCCAATCGACTCTCTGATCCTATGTTATTAAATTTTGGTGTTAAGAAAATTACATACACATTACGTTGAAAAATATAAGACACATTTTTTTAGGACAAAACTCTTGATATAGTTTTTTTAACATAAAATTGGTGTTATATTTGTGTTTGAATGTACTTACTTAAGATTATATATTTGTATCACATAACTAATATGTTAGCAAAACAATTGCTCTAATAAAATAGAATGTCTTATAATAAAAAATAAAAGGCGGACATCTCTATCAAATATATTTTAGGACCGAAAGAAGTATATATATAGACGTTGTCTACATTGGGCTTATATCAATTTACTCCTGTATTGTGTTTGGAACTGTCATTAGTTAACATGGAGATAATCCAGTAAAACTATAGTTGTTGTACCTTGTACGCGTAATGTATAGATTATGTGATTAATCGGTGTTTTTTTTAAGTATACCATGGTTTAACTAACCCTACACCTTATCTATGGTGTTAATTAACCAACACACACACATATCGAATGCATATTTGTTAGATTTTTGTTCCGAAGAAAGAAACACAAATATGCATGTCGAGACGACTTTCGCGATTGTGAGGACACGAGGCAGCAAGTCATTGTCCTCACATGCCTCTCTACGATTGATATAATTTATCCTGCATTAATTAGTTTAATTCTGTGCTCTTTCATGACCTGAACGTTAAGCGTACCTGGACACATGAACCAGGTTGTTAATCATTTGTCTTCTGATACCATTCGGGCTTGTTGGTTTATTTAATTTGGAAATGGACAATGTCGATCATATGTATGCTCTATTAACATATTATGCTGCACATCGATCTCTACACAGATTTGTCTTAAACAAAAAACAGATATGCCACATAAGAGTATATATTTAAAGTATATACACCAGGAAACTGACACAAAGTTTTTCTCGTACTTGTGCTAGTCGATGTTCACACTACTTTATGCTTAAGAAATTTAAATATTTAAATTTAATACTGGGAAAATAAATAAATACAACAACCATCCTAGTAGCTTTCAAAAGGAAAACATTAAAATTCACCCTATGTAGTAATACAACTCCACAACAATCAAAAGTAATTTCAATATCTTCCAAAAATTAACCTACTATATATGTAGAGACAGTAAGTTGCCAAAATTATGAGGGTTAATGAATGTATTTACTGTGCATTCATGCATGGAACCTGAATTACAAACAGAAGAAATACTATTCCTTCTAAGCTAAGGGCGCGTATAAAGATAGAGTCTGATATAAGCTGTACAGATCACTTATATAACTTAGAGACCATCAGACCATCATCTTATATAACAGTTGAGACAAGACCTCTTAACCATTAATACACTAAAATAATTTCTTATTATCTTTTTTTCCTTTTCTGCACCCCATGTAACAAATAAATGCTAAGAGCTGACTCTAAGCTAATGTCATGCGTAATAACGATATTTTCTTTTGATCCTATCTCTTTCACATCATCAAATTTACTTATATGACAAGGGAAAGAGTCCACTAAAAAAATTATTTTACATGCCCTAAGGCACCCAATGCGGTGCACTAATACAAGCACTGCACAGTCTTCACGGTAAAAATCAAAGAAGTGGCTCTTGTTTCTTGCATAGGGTTTTGATAGTCATAAGAAAAATGCAAAAATGTTAGCAAATGCAAATTATTGAACTAGCTATATTTATTTATGACATCATATTTTATTTACAATATAATTAAATCATTTTTATATAGTTAAATTTTAAGGTATGATAGTAATATGATAAATATCGAAATTGACACGAGAGTAAACAATTAAAATACTTGAAATATTAAAATATTTTTAAAGTTTTATTATTAAATAGGAGTGTATGAAAATAGTTATTATCATGTCATGTGACTTTTGTTAGTTTTAATAGTCTATCCTAATTTATTTAGAATCGAAGGACTTTAATAATGTTGATGATAATTAAATTATTTTTATATTATAAATTCTCTATATTTATACGATGAATTTTAAAAGTTACCATGTAAACATCGTAAATTCAATAATTACATTGTATTTTTTTCAAATACACACGATATAAGATAATTAGGATTAAAAATAATTGATTAACTATTTACATGTAAGATAGAAACTTATTTATATATAAGAGAAATAACAAATCCAATAACGAATGCCATTGTGATTTTCATAATCTGGTTGTTATTTCTGTCTTTTCATGTGCATATCAAAACTAATTTTGTAAATCTAATGGAAGTTAGGTGACATAATAATCCATGCTGCCAAACATTTTCAGAAAGGATCAACCGCATGCATGCAGAGGATAAACCCATATTTAAGGCTTAATTAAAATATTTTTCCTGTCAAATCGACATGTATACTACTTCTATCTCAGTTGGAAAGAGGATGATGCAGTTATCATGAGAAACACTGTAGTACATATATATACTCAGCAGAAAATACCAGAAAAAAAACAGAGAAGATACTGTTGAGTGTTTAGAATTGAGAGGCATCGATTTCAGGTAGTCTGGAGAGGGGTAGCCGCATGAGACTTGTAAATAAGAAAAGAAGCAAAGACTTTGTCCACGGCATCCTCCAGGTCTCCAACCTACACAAGAGACACAAGAGTGGTTGGGACCCACCCCCAGTGCAATTTTTTTCTCTCCTCTCCCATTTTTCTTTTCTTTTTTCTTCCGTTAGAAAGTAGTAGTATCTCTCTCTTTCTCTCTCTATGTGTATAGGAAATGTGCACAGATGGCAGGAGATGATAGGATAATGCACATTCCATATACTTTAATCCCCTGATTTCTCTCCTCCCCACACGACCTTTCCATACTCTAATGTAAGTCCTCCTAGTAATCTTCTCTTCTTCCCAAAAACCTCCTCCTAATTGCTAAACAAACAACCGGAGAGAGGAGCAAACACACACAGAGTCCATCTCCTAGCTAAGACTCCTATATATACTTTTCTCTGAATCACTCTGCACCCAAAAGCCTTCTTCTTCACTTGTCCTTTCAAGTTTCCTGGCAAGCCAAGAGAAAGAGGAGGAAAAGAGGAGGTATAGGAGATGGCAATGGAGCCGCTGCCTCTCGGATTCGGAGACGGCATCGACGCCACGCTGCTGTCCTCCCTCTGGGCCTTCCAAGATGATCTGCAGCCCCAAGAGGTAATTATAAATCGTCTTTAATTTTTTTTCCAGCCGTCTTCTTCTGTGAACAAAAAAAAAAGAGAGTGAACCACGTTTCTTGGCCGGCCATGGCCGGCGAAATGGCTGTGTTTGCTGTTGTGGGAGTCGCGGCGGATGAACGAGCGATGTGCTGTCCCTCTCATCTTTTTCTTCTCTCTGCGTGTTCATGCGTGTTTGTCGTGGTCAAGGGGTGTTAGGCCACAGCCTGGGGACTCGCGACGCCATGGCTGACGTGCTGGAATTCTTCTCCTTTTCGGCACTACCCTTGCTACTAGTTTTGCTTCTTGCCTCCTTCCTTCTCAGTTTTGCTTCTTGCCTTCTTCTTCCTTCTCCTTCCTTTTGGAAAATTCACTCAAGAAGGAGACTCACTCTTGTGAATACTTACGAGAAGCACTCCTTAGAATACAATTTCAGGTTTGGTTCGGTTCACTTTTCTTTTTCAACAAAAGTTTATCACTGTAGTGAGATGCTGTACAATGATGTTTTTTTTTTGCCTTGCCTCCGGTCCCAATGAGGAGAGAGAGTGTGATTTGTTTTTTTTAAAAAAAAATTCCAAGCATGCATTGGACTAGTGGTGGTTGCATGATGCAATCATTTGGATGGATCGAAATCATTTGCCCTCTGGATCATGCGTCCATCTCCTCCCTGCCCTTCCATTACCTTGTGTCTGCTACCTCATGAACAACTGTTTCCTACCACTACTATTAACTCTAACTTAATTTGTGCTTAATCAGTTCCTCTGGTGATTAATTGGAAGCATCAATCCAACAAAGTATAATTGATAGTATTTTGATGCAAAAAAGGGATCTAGCTGAATATATCTTGAGTGGAAAGAGATGGAATGAGTGACTGAATGGTATGGATTCTTGGTTATTGGTGCAGAGCATGGAGGAGCTGAAGCAGAGCTTGATGGCGACGACGCTGGAGCTGGACGCGGCCAAAGAGGAGCTCAAGAAGAAGGAGCAGAGCATCGCCAAGCTCGCCGACCTCGTCCACCAGGTCGCCAAGGAGCGCGACGACGCGCGCGACCAGCTGCAGCACCTCCTCGCCTCCGCGGCCGCCGCCAACGCCAAGCCGCCGCCGCCGGCGCAGGCGGCGCTCGTCACCTCCAGCGTCACCGACTCCGACAGCGGCAGCCTCGTCTCCTCCCCCGCCGACAACCCCTTCTTCGACCCCGTCACCTCATCCGACAAGCGCTACTGCAACATCGGCAGCCCGCCTCCCGCCGCCAAGCAGCACTGCCACTCCGCCACCGCCGCGAGCGCCGACGCGGTCCTCGACATCCTCGCCATGAAGAAGCCTCTGCCGCAGAGAGGCAGGCTGCTGCAGTCGGTCATGGAGGCCGGGCCCCTCCTGCAGAACCTGCTCGTCGCCGGCCTGCTCCCGCGGTGGCGCAACCCGCCGCCGGTCGCGCTCGACGCGCTCCCGGTCGGCGTCCGGGCCGGAGGAGGAGGCAGAGGCGTCGGCGCCGTCTACCCCGGCGCGTCCCTGTCGCCAGGGATCAGCTCCGCCGCGGCGGTGCTCGGCTACGGCGGTGCCAATGCCTGCGGGAAGAGGCCCATGGCGGCGGTGGTGGCGGCCAGCTGCTCGCCGGCGTTCAGCGCCAAGCGGCACCGGCTGCACTGACCGTCCGATCCGATCCTGTACACCGCATCGGACGGCTGTCGTGCGTCCAGCTTCGTTGGTTTGGTTTAGTGGTGGTCGTGTGCCCTGTCCCTGACAGCCGTTCCCCCCTGGTCCACCTGTCAGTGACAAGTGATTACCTTTGAGGGCCCACCTGTCAGTGACAAGTGACTACCATTGAGGACGAATATTTGCATGAAACATAACATTTAGTAGCTGCTAACTGGTTAGTGTTATGAGTCGTCATGATAGAATTATTATAGAGTTGATCCTGCTTATGATGTAAATAGGAAGTTAGTATCAAATTTTAATTTAAACTGTTCCCTGCTCTCTTTGATTTGTTTTTTCACTTTTCAACTTGTGAGTAATCGAGAGTGTTCATAGTTTGACATGGTAGTTATTCTTGCTTTGTAGTGAGACGAGAGATTTTTAGGTTTATCCATTTCATTCATGCCCTTGGCTTGGTTGGAGTCGCAATTTGATTATCCTTTTGGTAGGTAGCTTATTTCTTGTTATGCTCTCTGCATATTGATGTATGCCAGTATATAGTATTTTGGATGTTACAACTTGCAGACTAATTTATGATGCATTCTCAGCATGTCTAATGTAGTATGTTCTGATCAGATTAACTATGGATGACAAGTTTAGGGCAGACATGCAAAATTCAAAAGGAAAAAAAATCTGATGCTCTGATGAACGTTAGCAAAAACTATTACTACTTATCAACAAGCATTAAAACAGGGGATTGCACTTACTAAAACTTAAAGGCCATGTTCATCAGCAATGGGTACAACCACAGAAGGTGCCAAATTTCAGTTGGAGGATTTCATAAACTAATTAATAGGTGTTCAAAAAAGAAGAGACAAATCTGTTATCTTTTGCCAATGTTCTTCCTGGAAACATGAGGCTTGTTCCCATGCATCTCTTTCATTTATGGAGCAGAACATGGGTGACCAACTGCTTTGAGCAGCCAAATCCATTGCATGTTCCAACATCTTTTTCAACACAAAGTAGCTCACTCCAAGGAAACTCTCCTTAGCTAGGCCACTTCTTTTTATCTAGTGTAAGATAATACATAGCAACTCGTTTGTAATTAATCCTGTTAGTAGATTAGCCTGTTAGGTCTCACATGAGCAGAAAAGAGGGGGTTTCTTATTTCTTACTTCTTACTCCTAATCACATGAAAGTAAAACAGTTCAGGGCACAATAAGAATTTTACCCCAAAAAAAACTTGCTGGCTAGAGACCACCATTCCTAAATGTAATGGATACAAGCATAAACTGCATGAATATTTCTTAAAGCATAAAAAAAATACATGTGTTCCATTACATACAGAGTAAACCATCTAGTAGTACCATTTTCATTAGAGGCAAACTTGATTAGTCAGTGCATGATCTACAAACTAACCACATCACCGTTCAAAGGTAGCTTTTGCCGAAAAAAATATACAGTTTAATCAAATGATTGAGATATCCAATGTAATGTATACTAGTACTAGTGGCCTAGCAACATCAGCATGCAACTGCTGTCCCTGGGAGTACAGAATTGAGTCAGGATGATAGAAGCTGCTGCTAATCCATGGATGATGATGCCTAATGCTTTCATCAACTCCTAGGTCCTTTGCATGAACTAGTTCAAATGTATGATTGATACAGCCTAAACAGAGACTTTACCTGAATTGCAAACAAGATAGCACAGGTACTTGTAATTCAGGAGGCCTAGCAGGCTAGTACTAACAATTGCTGGTTAATTAGATGGTCCCCATAAAGCACTCTCAGAAAATTACCAATCCCAAACTGTCCCAGTAGCATCAGTCAATCCAGACGGGCAAGCACATGATATGAGATGATGAATTTTCGGCCAACACAAA
The DNA here is from genome assembly GCA_030770085.1 of Oryza coarctata. Classification (NCBI taxonomy): domain Eukaryota; kingdom Viridiplantae; phylum Streptophyta; class Magnoliopsida; order Poales; family Poaceae; genus Oryza; species Oryza coarctata. The sequence continues at coordinate 723,088 of CM061471.1, forward strand.
CTTGGATCAAACCTGGGTAGAAACACACCGCTTTCGGCCTTTCATGTCATCATTTACTTGTTTCAGTAAGCAGGAACATCCTGTAATTCAATCATGCCAGCTCTATTACGTGCTGTCCCAGTGAGTAAAACGGAACATAATGCAGCATGTTATTGCTTGCATATTGACATCGATCTAAGGTAGCTTGTAACATAGTTTTCCAGACCACATATCCAGACCACATACTTTCATACTTTGAGATATTTTTTTCTTATTTTTTTGGCTCTGTGCTAACTATTCCCATAGGCATGCATGGTACATCCTAAACAGATTAACATAATCTCCAACAGCATTGCAGGAATGGAAGCATATATCATAGATGTGCTAGTAGAGAGGAGGTGAAACAAACTGTGGAATAATTTGTTTATACAAGAATTTAATGTGATCCCTTGAATTTACCCCCGTAATTTACTATGATGATAGGCTGATACTTTAAGCAGCTAGCAAATAAATTGTAGCACAGCTAATTCTGCTATTAGTATGAAGCATCGATACAATAAACCAAGTAAATAGCATTGTTTTGTTAAAGGCCATGGCTAAATCATAAATCAAAATGCCCTGCGCAGACTTCACCTGTCATTTTTAGCCTTTGTGCCTTCTTTGAGTACCTTTAGACCTTGAAACATTCCCACTGGAGCCGTAAATGGCACTGTACATGAACTCACAGAACATAAGGAAGCAAAAAAGCAACTCTGCCAGATGTAAGTTTTTTTTGCAGAACTTAGTAAGCTTTATTAGTTTATTGCTCTAATAATAGCATATTCTGAATACTTGGTGCACCTAAAGTTGTGATCCCTCTCATTCTGTAACCATATATGGAAATACTCAGCCTTAATACAAAAGATGCACAATCTCAGCGTATTGATACACAATCTCAGCATATTCCCCCCAAAAAAACATATATGGAAAAATATGTGCAGCTTCTTCAGTATGAAGAAAGCCGAAAGGCCAGAAGGCTTACAAAACATTGTTAACTCTCAAAACCATGACAGAAAAACTACCACTTAACCTGCCTTTCATCATAAATCATCAAATTGAAGGAAGGATCACTAAACAAATGGAACATAACTACAAAATAAACACTAGGCCATCCTATATCAACTGTTAAAACTAAATCAAGAAATTGAGGCTATCAGCACTAAAGCTCTTCTGCTTATCAGAAAATGAGTGGCTGAAGTGTTGAGTTTAGAACTAAATATAAATAAGCTACTCTGATCGACAGTGAATTTTTCAGGAAAAATTAACTCCAGGAAAATATTAGTTTAAGTCCGTAACAGGAGAATCCTGAATTTCATTATTGCGACACCACCTTTAGAACATAGCATGTGAATACTTTGAGTACATGAGTAATTTGTTTTTCAAGCCTAACATTCTACACTGTAATTGTATCTTCTAATCCGAAAACCGTGTATCATTCCATTCTATAAGCCTCTACTGCAGCACTGGTACATAGCAATCTCTGTTAAAGAAAACACTGCCAACAATAATATTTTTTTAAGGAAACTACGGCAGGTGATTTTAACCAGCCTGAACAATTTATTGAATAAGATATAAAATGCATTGGGACATTGCTAACAATAATAAGGGTATAGTTGCCACTATTTTGATCTATGAGCAAAAGAACACATGATACAATTCAATAATATTAAGTAATCGAACATTTTACTTTGGTGTGACACTGAGTTCTTGTCTGTGAAGGGCAGCATAAGGCATGCCAACACCAGGCATTCAAGCTTGGAAGAACTCATCTACAATCTATATTCCAATGCCCAATAAAATTCTGTATGTAATTAGTATTTGTATACTTACAAGCATTGTTCCACTATTACATAAAGCTGCAACTTCACCATCCTCCGCAGGGAAAAAAAGAGACATTGTTTTTTGCAGTAAAGATATTGGATCACAAAATGTACAAATGACCACTCGGCTGACGATTGTAATCGCACTTGACCAAATTTTGTGCAAGAGATTACAATTAGCCATTCTGTATAAACACTTGCAAACGAAAATCAAAGGGGGACGCAAGAAAAACACTAACATCTAGTAACATCTACTCCTGTTCAGTCCATCAAGAAAGAAACCAGGTTGGAGAAAAGGTTACCATTGGAAAGCGCAAGCACAGAACCGAGAGGCCGGCCGCGCGTTCCTTCTGCTCCGCCGCCGCCGTGGTCGCTGAACCTAGTAGGCGCCACCAGCGCCGCCGCCGCCGCGAGCGCTGGGACTAGATGGAGAGGGAGGGAGCGAGTGGGCCGTGGGCTCTGTGTCCAACGCGGCCCACCAGCCACCGCATCAGATCCCAGGGCCCACCTTGTCAGTGAGGCACGGAGACCGTTTCTCCCGCTTCGAATAGCCTCGCTTTGGCGCCGCCGAGGCGTAACCACCTCAACTAACTCTCTACCTCCATCTCCGTCTCCTCCTCGCCGCGCCGCCGCAATCTCTGGCCATCAATGGAAGTGTTACAGGCGGCGAACTTTGTGCGGCTGCGCTCCTCCGTCCGCAGCAGCAGGTACCTCGCCGCGGCCGACGACGGGACGAACGTCTTCCTGTGCGCCCGCCGCGGGGTGCACAACGCGGTGTGGGCCGTCGAGCAGGTCATCGGCGTCATACCGGCCGCCAGAGCCGGGCCCTACGTCCGCCTCCGCGGCGCCTACGGCCGCTACCTCATGGACACCAATTTCGAGGCCGGCACGGTGCCCTCCGACGGCGTCATCCTCGAGCAGCGCGACCTCGGCGTCCGGCCCACGCCTCCCGGCTACCTGTGGCAGGCGTTCCGCAGGCGCGACTCCTTCGTCCTCCACAACGGCGCCGGCCGCTACATCCGCGCCAACGGCAGGTTCCGCAGGTGGCACAAGGACGTCTCCGTCGCCGGCGATAACGCCAGCACGATGATGCAGTGGAGGGTGGAGGTCGTCCCCCATAGCTGTTGGCATATTTAGTAAACCTGTGTCAATTTTTCCTTTTGTTTATCTTTTTCGTCGACTCAGTCTGGTTTGGATTTACATCACGCGTCTTGTATCACGTCCACGACCTGAGTCGTGGGCAGGGCACAGCGTCCGCATGACGTGCTCCAGTGCGTGGGACGGCACAGACTCCATGAAGCTCGGAGGTATGGCACGCATGGCGGGTATGGTGGCTGGGGTGCGTCGTAGGTGCAGTACAACGTCTGCACGACGCGCTCCAGTGCGTGGGATGGCACGGACTCCACGGAGCTCGGAGGTATGGCGCGCACGGCGGGCATGGTGGCCGGGGATAGCCTGTCCACCATTCTTTTTGTTTTGCTTTTCTTAATAGCTCATTGTGTATAAGTAGGAGCACCGAACAAGAAAAGAAACAGCAGTTGCTGAGGCACCAAAATCCTGTGTTTGAGTTCTCTGCGTTCGCGTGAGTTCGTGAGTTTGGGAGCTCGCCGCAGTTCTGCTCCGACGGTCGGCGAGGAGTCCGGCTAACATCTGGTATCAGAGCCAAGATCGGGAGATGGACCGCCGGTCAGCACCGGTTGGAGATCGGTCGCGCACGCCACACCGCCGCCGTGGGCGCGGTGGGCAACGGTACACGCCATCGCCAGTGCCACACCGTGGGCGCCGCAAGCTCGTCATCCAGCGCACCGACAACCCTGCTGCCGGCGTCCAGTGGCCCCTGCTCACCCGCACAAACTACCAGGAGTGGTCTATGTTGATGCAGGTGAACTTCGAGGCAACCGGTTGGTGGTACGCCGTCGAGCCGTTCGATGACGATGACATCGAGTACCGCCACGACCGCCTGGCACTCGCCGCTATCCTGCGCTCGGTACCGGCGGACATGCTGTCCACTTTGCAGGAGAAGAGGGGCTCTGCCGCGGAGGCATGGGCGGCGATCAAAGCCATCCGGGTGGGCGTCGATCGCGTCCGGGAGGCCAACGCCCAGCAGCTCCGCCGCGAGTTCAACGCGCTGGTGTGGAAGGACTCGGAGACCGCAGAGGACTTTGCGAACCGCATCAACAGGTTGGCGTCCGACCTATGCATCCTCGGCGACAACGTTACCGATGTCGAGATCGTGAGAAAGATGCTGCAACTCGTGCCCGAACACCTGGCGCAGGTAGCCATCTCTATCGAGACGCTACTCGATATCTGCACCATCTCTGTGGAGGAGGTGACCGGGCAACTGCGCGCCGTCGAACAACGCCGCAAGCCTCAACCCATCCACGACAACCACGGCCGGCTGCTTCTCTGCGAGGAGGAGTGGCTGGCCAGGCTCAAGATCCGCGAGGCCGGTGGAAAGAGCGGTGGCCATTCCTCTGGCAGCGGTGGCGGTAGCTCCAGCGGCTACGCCGGCGGCAAGAAGCGCGGCGGTCGTGGACGCGCTAAAGGCAAGGGGAAGCCCGACGGGCCAACTCGCGACGACGAAAAGCCCAATCCAGCTAAAGATCCATGTGCACGCTGCGGCAAGATGGGCCACTGGGTCAAGGAATGCAGGAGCAAAACCCAAGGCCGAGGCCCACGTCGCGGAGGCAGAAGAGGAAAGGGAGCCCACGCTGTTGATGGCCCATGCCACTCTGCTTCCAGTGCCGTCTCCAACCGCCGCCAAGCCAGTTTAGGCTCTATCGGCGAGCCGTCCCCTCTGCATCGTGGAGGCCAAGGTGTTCGCGTAGCTCGGAGACGACAACGAGCGCGACGACGCCACCTGGTACTTGGACACTGGGGCGACGAATCACATGACGGGGAACCGCTACGCCTTCATCGACATCGACACGGCGATACGCGGCACCGTTCGCTTCGGCAACGGCTCTGAGGTAGAGATCCAAGGCTCCGGCACTGTTCTATTTGAGGGAAGGACCGGTGAGCACCTCCCGCTCACGGGGGTGTACTACATCCCGCGCCTCGTCTCCAACATCATGAGCCTTGGGCAACTCGATGAAGGGGATTGCGACGTGCACATCAGGAACGGGGTGCTTCGCGTCCGCGACGACAAGGACCGCGTGATCCTGCGTGTAAGGCATTCGGCGGAACGCCTCTACCTCCTGCAAGTGAAGCTGGCCCGGCCGCTCTACCTAGCTGCGCGCGCCACTGACGGCGCGTGGCTGTGGCATGAGCGGTTCGGACATATGAACTTCGACGCCCTACATAAAGATGGAGAAACGCGGGATGATGCAGGGGCTTCCTCCTATCGATCGAGTTCATCAGCTCTGCACCGAGTGCGTCACCACCAAGCTCAAGCGGAGGCCATTCCCGTCGCAGGCCAAGCAGCGGGCAGAGGGGTTGCTGGACCTTGTCCACGGCGACCTGTGCGGCCCCATCACGCCGGCGACTCCCGGCGGTAAGAAATTCTTTTTGCTTCTGGTGGATGACAAGAGCATGTTCATGTGGGTGGCCCTGTTAGCGGCTAAGAGCGACACGCTGGCCGCCGTCAAGAAGTTCCAGGCTCGGGTTGAAGTGGAGACCGAGCGGCACCTACGCGCTCTCAGGACGGACAACGGCGGCGAGTTCACCTCCGTCGAGTTCGAGACATACTGCGCTGACCGTGGCATGGAGCGGCAGCACACGGCGCCGTACACGCCCCAGCAGAACGGGGTCGTCGAGCGGAGGAACCAAAGCATCGTCAACATGGCGCGTGCTCTGCTGAAAAGCAGGGGCATGCCATCTGGCTTCTGGGGAGAAGTCATCGCCACCGCCGTCTGGATCCTAAACCGCGCACCCACAAAAGCCCTTGACAACGTGACGCCTTATGAGGCATGGCATGGCAGGCGGCCCGACGTCTCCTACTTTCGCACGTTCAGCTGCACTGCCTTCGTCAAGACAGTGAAGCCAAATCTCAAGAAGCTGGAGGACCGCGGCACGCCTGTCGTGTTCATCGGGTACGAGCCCGGCGCCAAGGCGTGGCGCTTCTACGACCCGGTAGCGCGTCGCGCCGTCGTGTCCCGGGATGCTGTGTTCGACGAAACGATGTCCTGGACCTGGGAGAATGGTGACGGAGTGCACACCGACTCGAAGCTCGTGGTGGAGTACCACGACTTGCAGATCGGCGCCGGGGACCACTACATCGACATCGCCGGTGGTGGGTCTGAGGCGCCTGCTAGCCCGGCCCATGCCAGTCCAGCTCCCGCGCCAAGCCCCGGCGCGTCCATGGTGAGCACCCCTGCAGCATCGTCGGCGCAACACTCGTCTGAACCTGCGGCGGCACCCACCTCACCAGAGTTTGTGTTGCCGCCGCCGAACGCCGAGGAGTACTAGGACGCCGACAACGACGACGTCGAGCCAAGGTACTGCACGCTCGACAATGTTCTCCGGAACGCGACGCCTCCTGGTCTTGCTGCTCGACAAGTTGCCGTAGAGCTCCATCTGCAAATCGAGGGCGAGCCCGCCTCGTTCGCTGAGGCTGAGAAGCTGCAGCCGTGGCATCGAGCGATGTTAGAGGAGATGGACTCCATCGAGAACAACAGTACCTGGCGTCTTGTACCTCTACCACCTGGGCACCAACCGATCGGCCTCAAGTGGGTTTACAAGACAAAGAGAAATGCCGTCGGTGACGTCGTGAAGCACAAGGCAAGACTCGTCGCTAAGGGGTACGCCCAGCAGGCCGGGGTGGACTTCGATGAAGTGTTCGCCCCTGTCGCTCGGATCGAGTCCGTTCGTTTGTTGCTCGTGCTCGCCGCTCAGGAAGGGTGGCCAGTACACCATATGGACGTAAAGTCCGCCTTCTTGAACGGGGAACTGAACGAGGAGGTTTACGTGCGGCAACCCCCCGGCTTCGTTGTCGCAGGGAAGGAGAACATGGTGCTGCGGCTTGACAAGGCCCTCTATGGCCTTCGACAAGCACCGAGGGCATGGAACGCCAAGTTGGACCGCACTCTGGGTGAGCTGGGCTTCAGCCACAGCGAGTTGGAGCATGCGGTCTACGCCAGAGGAAGAGGAGCTTCCCGGTTGCTGGTGGGGGTCTATGTCGATGACCTCATCATCACCGGGAACGCCGCCGCCGAGATCAACCACTTCAAGGAGCAAATGAAATCTAGGTTCAAAATGAGTGACCTCGGTCTCTTGTGTTTTTATCTGGGGATCGAAGTGCGGCAGGAAGACGACGGCATCAAGCTCGCTCAGACGGCGTACGCTCGGAAGATCCTAGACCGAGCGGGGATGGGGACCTGCAATCCCTGTCACACCCCGATGGAGCCTCGGCTGAAGCTGTCCAAGACAAGCAACGCCGAGGCGGTGGATGCCACCAAATACCGAGGCCTGGTCAGCTATCTCTGGTACCTGGTGCATACCTGGCCTGACATCGCCTTCTCCGTCGGGTATGTTAGTCGCTTTATGGAGCGGCCAACGATGGAGCATCTCAACGCCGTCAAGCGGATCCTGCGCTACGTCGCCGAAACCATCAACTACGGGTGCTGCTACCAGCGTGGAGCGCAGGAGCTGAAACTGCTCGGGTACAGTGATGCCGATATGGGCAGCGGCATTGATACAAGGAAGAGCACCACTAGAGTGCTATTCTTCCTCGGCTTCTGCGCAGTGACATGGCAGTCACAGAAACAGAAGGTGGTCGCTCTCTCGTCCTGCGAAGCTGAGTACATTATAGGTACGACGGCCGCCTGCCAGGGATCTGGCTAGCACAGCTGCTTGCAGAACTCGACGGCGAGCGGCGTGCCCCGTTCCTCTTGAAGATGGACAGTCAATCTGCAATTGCCCTCAGTAAGAATTCCGTTTTTCATGATCGAAGCAAACACATTGATGTGCGTTATCATTTCATTCGAGATTGTGTTGGAGATGAGAGGATGAGGATTGAGCATGTTCGGACAGCTCGCTGACATCCTGACAAAGCCGCTGGCGCGTGATCGTTTCTGCGAAATCCGTGTTCAGCTTGGTGTCATCAAGGTCGACCAAGAACAACAGGTTTAGGGGGTGAAGTGTTGGTATATTTAGTAAACCTGTGTCAATTTTTCCTTTTTTCATCTTTTTCGTCGATTCCCTGTTAAGTCTGGTTTGGATTTACATCCTCCCAGGCGCGTCTTGTACCACGTCCACGACCTGTCGTGGGCAGTGCACAGCGTCCGCACGACGCGCTCTAGTACGTGGGACGGCACAGACTCCACGGAGCTCGGAGGTATTTCGCGCATGGTGGGCATGGTGGCCGGGGTGCGTCGTGGGCGCAGTACAACGTCCGCACGATGCGCGTGGGATAGCATGGACTCCACGGAGCTCGGAGGTATGGCGTGCACGGCGGGCATGGTGGCCGGGGATAGCCTGTCCACCACTTTTTTTATTTTGCGCTCATTGTGTAATAAGTAGGAGCACCGAACAAGAAAAGAAACAGCAGTTGCTGAGGCACCAAAATCCTGTGTTTGAGTTCTCTGCGTTCGGGTGAGTTTGGGAGCTCGCCGCAGTTCTGCTCGGGCGGTCGGCGAGGAGTCCGGCTAACAATGGCCACTCGCCCTACCCTCGTCGACCCACCGCCCAAGGTAACCTCACTTTCTTCATCTCTTGCTTTTCTTGCATTGGTTCCGATGATTGATCCCATCCCTAGTTTCTTTCTCGAGTTCTTGAATTCTTTAGCATTAATTTAGTTGGTGGGTTCTTGGCTTCTTGCGCTGTGTCGCGATCCTGTGCTGTTCTGTCAGATATTCTGTTCTCTTCAATTGTGTGTTCTTGTGATTAACTGTCAGTGATTCTTCAACCCTCAATCCCTGAAACATTCTTGCATTGGTTCCAATCCCTAGTTAGTTTCTTTTCTGAGTTCTTGAATTAATTCTTGAGCATATTAATTGCTAGGTTCTTGCTATGTGCAGCGATCGTTCCAAACTGAATTCCATTTCATACTGTTCTGTCAGATATTTGTTCTCTCCAATTGTGTATATTCTGCTATTAATTGTCACTACATCGTGTGATCGATGAACAGCTGATGCACCGCACAAATCCGCCGGTGGAGTCCGACTTGTCGCGGGTGATCTGGTACGTCCGAGCCGACAACACCGGGAGGTACGCCGAGCAGGACTGGGCGCCGGTGAGGGTGAACACCAACAACCTGACGCACCTGCGGCTTACGCTGGCCGAGCGCCTGGGCCAGAACTGCGATGCCGGCCAGATCACCCTCTGCGTCCGTGCCGGCCGCTACGCCCACCTCTCCCCTCTGCTCGTCGACCTGCCCATGGGCAACAACCCCATCCACATCATCGTGCTCAATCACGGGACACCAGGTGAGGAGCAGCTCAGTGTCGTTTCTTTCTTGACCAGCTCACACTTCATTGCCAATTAATCATGCTGTATCAGTCACTGATCACTGCTGTAATGTTATCTGGGTTAGTAGCATAGTATCGCTAATAGCTACAGCATTGTTCTTACTGCCAGCTGCTTACTGAATTTTGATCTCGCTTTCTTCAGTAGCATTGTTCACTGCTGTGAGAGATTTAGTCAGTATGGTCACAGTGTGATTTTTCAGTTTAGGAGCACTTTTCAGTAGTAGCAGTTTTCACTGTTGTGAGCATTTAGTATTCGGTAGCATTGGTAACTGAAATTTCATTTTAGCATCATTAATTATATTGGATGCTCGAAATTGTTGGTTTCAGTAGCATGTTACTGATAACCGCTGTAATTTTAATTGGGTTGGTCAGTAGCAGAGTTGTACAACATTGTTCTTACTACCAGCTGCTTACTGACTTATTTTGTCTTGCTTTCTTCAGTAGCACCGTTCACTATTGTTATAGTATTTATTCAGTACCATTGGTCACTGAATTTTCATTTTAGTAGAGTAGAATTAGTTATTACATTGTAGTCTGCTCGACGTTGCTGATTTCAGTAGCATTCTTCACTGTTTTAAGACTTGATTGTTCACTTGTTCTTATCACAAACTTCTTACTAACCTGTTGCTCTGCTCAATGTTGATGAATTACAGCGGAAAATGTGTTGCGGTACCCCAATGTGGAAGCATAGAGTAGTAGAACAGCAGCAAGGATGGACACTAACCAGTGCTTTGGACGTCCTACAGAAATGACACCATTAGGATTTTGCTTCATTCTTTTAGAAGTAGCACTTGGATCATTACTGTTACTGTAACTTACTGAAGATCAGTTCAGTAAGTTGTCCTTAATGGTGCTAGTTTTGCTTGGAGAAAATCAACCTAGTAGTTTGCTAGTTTTACTGAAAATATTCATAGAGCAGGGAACAGTACAGGGCATTGACATAGAACTATTTCTGAATATAATGATAGAATAGGCCTACAGTATTTGTGTTGCCTCCTTCACCTTTAGCTTTAATAAATTGATATGTAACATCGATCTGATGCAATGCAGTTATAGCTCTAAATGGGTTGCTTTACATTTTGATATGATCCCTCCTTCAAGCAGTAGTATCTGCTCAAATGTGCCATTTTGACAGATAATGCCATGTAAATCTGTTTCTGATGCAATGCAGTTATTTATCTCCCAATGGGGTGCTTCACATTTTTATATGATTCCTCCTTCAAGCGGTAGTATCTGCTCAAATGTATCATTTTGATAGATAATGCCATTTGACTGGATCTTCTACAAGTGCTAGGCTGTTCCTTGCTAGTACTAGGAGTATAGGAGTAGTACTATCTCGACATGTAACTCTGTTTCTATTTTCTAAAAGAAAAAAAACTTGTTTCTGCCAGTGTCCTGTGTAAGTTTAGTACTTACTCATTCTGAATGATTTGATCTGGGTAAGTTGGAGAGCTTGGGAGGAGCACTTAACGCTGAATTAACTGCTGAATTCCTTCTTCCCGAAGCAGAGTGTTGAGAAGATAAAAAGGCTTTGGCTGTTCCAATTCCCACCACGGAGTGCTTAATTACTGAGAAGAAGCCTAGGAGATTTCAGTACTTAATTACCAATGCCATTAAGTAGTCTAGTTGAATGGTCAGGTGAAGTGATGCTATATATAAAGACACAGGAAAGCAATCTCTTTTCTCAACATCTGAATACCGAATCATCAAGTAGAGTAGAAACGTAGTTGGAGACGACGACGACGGGTTCGAGCAAGTTCAGCCTGAAGCTGCTGGTGGACAACAAGTCGAAGAAGGTGCTGTTCGCGGAGGCCGGCAAGGAGTTCGTCGACTTCATGTTCAGCCTGCTGACGCTGCCGATCGGCGCCGTCGTGAAGCTCATCTCGGCGGGGACGATGCAGGGGAGCATCGGGCGGCTGTACCAGATAGTGGAGCACATCAACGCCTCCTACCTCCTCCCCAACGAGGACCACGCCGACGCCCGCGAGCTGCTGCTGCTGCAGGGCGGCAAGCCGGGTTGAAGCTGTACACCTGCGGTGGGTACTGTGCCACCGCCGCCATGAAGACCAAGGCGGCGTGCCCGCAGTGCAAGCAGGACATGGCCACGGAGGTGGCGTTCGTGCTGCCGTCCGCGGCGCTGGCGCAGGCTCAGAGGTCGTCGTCGTCGTCCGGAGGCGGAGGCGACGAGGAGAGCAGCGGGTACGTGAAGGGGCTGGTGTCGTACATGGTGACGGACGGGCTGGAGGTGACGCCCATGTCGGCCATCTCCAGCATCACGCTCATCAACAAGTTGAGCGTCGGCAAGGACGTCGAGCTCGCCGAGAAGTACGTCATCATCGGCATGGACGAGGTACAGTACGGCGACGACGCCACGCGATTATCTGATGAATTATTCATTCTAGCTTGTTGGTCATCGTCTTCGCTGTTCTTGTTGTTGTTCATGTCAGGGGCTGGGCATTCTGAAGGCGGCGCTGCCCTCCGACACGGTGCTCTCCGACGTCTTCCTCAGCAAGAAGTGATGCAGCAGACGCTAGCTTGCACCTCCGAATAGCAGAGACAGTGACCTGCTGCTATTCTGATCGATCGATGCAAGCTGAATGTTCTTGCGCTATGCCGCTATCTACCCTTTTGTGATTTCTTGTATTTAGTCTTCTATCTCTGCTTGAGAATTCAGTTAGTCCTGCTTGATGGACATCTCCATTATTTATCTACAAATACTATGCGCCATCTAATTGCCGAAGTACTATATTTTGTTTTGTCACTCGCAACATTACTGTGATTTTTTCAAGATCTCTGCACTATCTTTTATTTATGAAACCATCTATTTAACAAGCGACCGGTTATTTTAATTTTTCAATTGCTTAAGTTTTCACCAATAAGGTTACACTACTATAATTCTCGAAAGATGGCAAGTAAAAAAGGACATTATTGCAAATGAGGAAAATCACCTGTGCTCTCCAAACAATAGCAAACCATGTTTTCTAGACTCTGATTTATGGTTGGCCCCTAAGCTGAGAGCTGCTTCCTTTACGGCGCAACATTCTGTTTGGGAGAGAACAGCTAAAGGAAGGGGTGCGCTAGGGTATTGGCAATCAAACCTCGATCAGGATTCTCAAACACAGCTAGATCCCCGATACGTCAGTCGGAATAGTGAGAACCTGCTACCCTATTCCAGAAGATGTAAATGTTAATTGGTTGGTGAATGGTGATGGAGATCCATGGGATAGTGTGATCATAAAGGCTACCTTTGAGGAGGATGTTGCTAATGAAATTTTGAATATTTCTATGAGCCGTCTCGGTGGGAAAGATTTTGTCTCATGGAGCCATGAGAAGCGGGGTTTGTTCTCTGTTCGATCGGCCTACAATTTGGCTAGATCGGAGCACTTCATGTCTGATCAAAGCTCAAGCAGGAGAGGTTTGCCTTCATAATTGAGAGATGAGTCTTATGTGTGGAAAACCCTATGGAAAATCAAGGCTCCTAGGAAGATGTTGATCAATTGTTGGAGAGAAATTCATGGCTGCCTGCCTACTGGCTTCCAACTCCAACGCTGTCATATCCCTGCTACGGAAGGGTGTGTGTTCGGCGGGCAAGATGACAAAATTGGGCATGTCCTTCTCCCTTGCCCCTTTTGTTGCACCGGTTTGGAAGGAGATAGAAATCAAAAGGCTTAGCCTCAAGTTGTACACAAGAGAGGTACGAAATATGAAACAATGGATCTCTGACTTCCTGAATTGCAGCTCGTGTGTCCAGAAAACTGCTCTAGTTATCACTGTATAGCACATTTGGGAAGCGAGGAACAACACGAAGAACAACTCCGTTTGCTCACAACCAACCCTAGTAACCCAAAAAATCATGGTATGTGTTGAAATGATTATGCATCACTGCTTTCCAACTATGGATGCATCTAGGTGTGATATCCCTCCCCCAATCACTAGATGGAGTCCACCACCAGTGGGCATAGTGCTCATTAACTCATATGTTCAATTTCTCAAGCCTCTGGCCATGTGGGCTTTGGTGGTGTGATCCGAGACCACACTGGTTCATGTCTATTCATCTACAACGAGCGTATCATAGGAATGTTCGAGCCCAAGCAAGCTAAAGCTTTGGTAATTCGGTTTGATTTGTCCAATGCTAAGGCAAAGGGCTAACATAAGGTGATTATGGCATTAGATCGTCTCTCTATCATCCAATAAATATAGTAAACAATACAAATCGATCTAATGTTGAAGTTCTGGTTGGCGACATCAAGAAGTTGGTAACTGATTTCCTGGTCTGCTCTTTTATGCATGTTAAGCATATGTCTAATGTAGCGGCATACTCTCTAGCTCAATGTTTCAAGCTATGAATTTGTAATGTCTTTCGTTGTTCTATAATCCCTAATTACATTTAGGAAGTACTCCTTTCTAACACTAGTTAATCAAGGAAGTGCCACCATTATTAAAAAAAAATTATTTGGACTGAGCAGGCATGATTGTATACTCTAGTTGAAAGTGTAAAAGATGGTAATACCATTCTAAGTGGAGATTTCATTTTTATGGTTGGAAGTGTGCCGTATAAGTAATAAGATATTTAGTTCATGGTTAAAATAATATATAGGTGTTATTTTTGCTAGTATATAAATATAAATATTAGAGTATGTGATTATCTTATTGGTACCTTCATCATCATTTGTTCTACAGCCGCTATCGAAATTTGAATTTTAAAAGTTGATTTAAAGTTAATTATAATATTTTAAATATAATTTAGTTTTTAACATTAGTTTTGAAGCATATATATATATTACATATAAATACAAACTATTACGACTTATAATCCAACCTAAAACGAAACGCTGACAGGCTGTGGCTTTGGTTGCACGCTTCCCATCTTTCCTTTTTTTATCTCTCCCCTTTGCAGCGGGGAGGAGGCGGTGGGTGCACGCGCCGAGCCGCATCTCCACGCCTCTCGCTGCCACGTGGGGCCCACACGCCGCGACTTCACTCCTCCCCAAAGTCCCAGTGCGCCTCCGCCTCGCCATCGATCGCCTCTCTCCTCTCCCCTCCTCGCGTCGCGGAATCCGATTCGGCTGCTAGTTTAGGTTAGGTTAGGGCATGGCGGACGCGGCGTCGGCGTCGGCGGGGAGGGACAAGGAGGACAGCCGCCGATTGGTGGGGAGGTGCGGCTTCGCGGTCGTCGGCATCATGAGCACCCTTCTCATCTACGGCCTCCTCCAGGTGCATGTTCCCCTGCCCCTTCTCTCACATTCGAATCGCTCACGTCCAATTTTGAACCGACGAATGCGGTAAACAGCTAGGGGTTAGTGGCGATCTGTCGCGGCTGCTCGTTGTATCCACGAAATCAGCGTCAGAAATGGCTGCTTTGCTCTCTCGCCTATCGGCTGGGCGATGCATTTTGGTGGGGGTTCGATTCAATCTAGTTGTGAAATGGTTTTTTGTTTACACAAAATAGTGTCGTCAAAACTCAAAATGCGGTGCTCCCGTTACTGCGTTCTTTAACTGGACCAGACCCTGCTTGCTTGGTACATCGACCGTGCGGCACCAAATCTTCCGTTTGTCAGCGCGTCATACGTTGGGTGGATATTTGGTGTTCTTGAAAGTTAAGAATTCACAAGAAGCTGATCTATACACTGGATTGATTGTCTCGTCTAGTCTTGCAAATAAGCTCAACATGGTAGATTACTTCACCTACTAAGTTTTACTGCACTGAGTCCCCTTCTTTGACTGCTATCCTCGTTTCTTTTTCTGTTTTGTAAATATTGATCAACTCACTGGTACTGAGATTGCTTATTGTCCTCTCAATTCAACTTAGAGCTTACTACCAAAATTCTGCTTGCTTATACCACATTGTTGATGAATCAAATACATATCACCATTTTCTGTCCTATCAATGTTTGGATGCAGCATAAGGTTCAAAGTTCAATTTAAACAGGACCAAAAAAAAAAAGAATTTCTGAACATTCTTCCTTTCATTCCTTAAATCACTACTAGTTTCTTCCAGATCCAACAAGGACACTCATTCGGTTTAAAGGATTTCCAAAGGGTTATTGTAGGAATTGAAACCTTCGGATTTTTTCCTGTATGCATCATTCGTTTTATAGGAATAGGACCTACCCAATTCCTAAGGATTGTATTCTTACAACTTTATTCTATAGGATTTTTAGCATGAGGCGAGATCTCTTGGAAAAATTTCTATGGATTGGAGTGCATGTGACATCCTAATCCTCTGCTTTTCCTATTCCTATGATTTGGAAATTCTATGAACCAAATAAGCAGCCTGAAGGATTCACATGAATAGTACACTGCTGGCTTACAGGAGACTTGACTTTTGTATCAAAATCAACGGTCTTTTTAACAGCGTATTAATAAACATTTGTCTTTAAAAAAGACACTCATACAACTGTGTAAATGGACATAATTGCTTATTAATAAGTTTTGGTGTAATGTTCTGCAGGAAAAAATCATGAGAGTTCCGTATGGAGCAGAGAAGGAGTTCTTCAGATACTCACTTTTTCTTGTTTTCTGTAACCGTATCACCACATCAATGGTGTCTGCACTGGTGCTAACGGTACAGATCTCTCTGTGAGATTACGTCCAACAGAATATGCTAAACCCCTAAATTCTGTATATACATTCATGCAGGCAAGAAAGAAATCCCTGGACCCTGTGGCTCCACTTCAGAAATATTGTGTGGTATCTGTATCAAACATACTGACTACAACCTGCCAATATGAGGTTATATTCATCCCATTTATTCATGTCTAGTGTCGTTGGTGTTGATTCATGTTATTAATTTACCGAATGTAACATGATTGTTTCAGGCACTCAAGTATGTGAGTTTTCCTGTCCAAACGCTTGCCAAATGTGCAAAGATGATACCTGTGATGGTAATTTTTACTATACAGCCACTAGTGCTGTAACCAGCTTTTCATACATCTTTTATGTGCTAGTGTTCGTCAGTTAACTAATGATGGCCGTCAAAGCAACCCATACTTCTAATTTATGAGTTTCATCTAAGAATATACGCCATATTATTCTAATTTATGAAATTTCATAATACTTATCTCCAAATAGAAAACTAAATAAAATAATACCAATGGCCACGATGCAATTATTTTTAAGAATGTCATGAGTGACACTTACTTATCAACATAGATCCATGTACAGAAAATCTTGGTAGAGCACATCAGCATTTCAGCAACTGCTCTTTTTACATAGTAGAAATCTTATCTATATGTATTATTGTTTGTGGACGTGAATCGTTTTTTGTCTTCTGTACTTTACATATTGTATGTTCGAGTTTTATTTCCTGGACAATTAAGATGGCCCCTTTTCTTATGACTAGTATTTTTTTTATTTTGATAGATTTGGGGCACAATAATAATGAGGAAGAAGTATGGTGGAAAAGATTACTTCTTTGCAGTTGTCGTGACTGTGGGTTGCTCGTTGTTCATTCTATACCCAGTAATTCCCATATCCAACGCTGCCCCTTTTACTGCTGAGTGTCACATTACTTCATGCTAGATAAATGTACACTGGTAGAAAATGTTGGAAAACATAAGAAATTTCAATTGCTACCAATTCCACATATTTTAAAAAATTATAATAGGAATAGGATGTGTTCTAGAATTCAATTGGTGGCAGTATGGAGGTGAGGGTTTTATCATCCTAAGAACTAATCTTAATAATTGAAAATTTGTACCTTGCTGAGATTTTGGTCTTTCTTCTGAAGTGTTTTTTTTTTCTGTGTGGTCTTCATGGATGCAGGCATCAATGGATGTCAATCCATTCAACAAAGGCAGAGAAAGCACTATTTGGGGCGTTTCACTCATGCTTGGTTATCTTGGGTACACCTGCTTATCTTAAACTTGTGAGGCGAATCATGCATTCTATGACAGTTTACATTTATGAAATTTTATGATTGCTTAGCTCTATTTGGCATGCAAATCTGCTTTTGCTTGCACTCATCAATCATGATAACACACTTCTACATTCCAAATACAATTATGTAATTTTGCCATGTTAGAGCTATTTTATTTTGTTATATATACACCAATACATGTTTGCTGGCACATTAAAAATCTGGACGAGGGATATAAAGATCTGTAACTTTAAAATTTTTCCACTGTATAATTCAATATTGCTCATGGAATACTGAAGTATAAGCAGTTCAATCCCTGAAAATGAGTTTAGTACAGCATGGTATTGGAGTATTAGTACAAGTGCATTATTGGCAGATAAAATTCACTGTTGTGTTTTTTATCCCCTTTTTACTTTCTCTCGATCAGCTCTGACCCTCAGATTTCTATCTAATTGGATCAAATTTACTTATTGAATTTAGATTTGATGGTTTCACAAGCACCTTCCAAGATAAACTCTTTAAAGGATATGACATGGAGATACACAATCAAATATTCTACACGACAATGTGCTCCTGTATTCTTAGTTTGAGTGGTAATTGCTTGCCCTTATGGTTGCTGTATTTTCTTTTATTATGTCCTGCAAAAATTTGTCCTGCAGTTCTTTGCTTTCATGATTATAACAATGTTTTCCTTGTAACATCTAATGTTCTACACTGTACAGAGCAATACATTATTAACAACCGCTATGGTCATGATTTTATATCTCTGTTACTGTAATTCTATTACAGGACTTATTCTCCAGAATCAGATGATTCCAGCTGTGGACTTTATGTTTCGTCATCCAGATTGCTTTTACGATGTCATAATCCTATCCAGTGTAAGACTAACCTTTTGATATTTTAACATTCATTTTTGTTTCTTGTTCCTTGTTTCCATTACACCACCTCTCCACATAAGCCACAAATGGAGATGAAATTTAATGACTGCTATGTCTGGTGGGACATGGAATTTAGGAAAAAGAAATCTTCTGACTGTCTCAAATTTTAAATATTTGGCACTCCACCCACAAATTGAAGCTAGATTGTGAGTGATTGGATAATGAGTTCAATATATCGTTTTACTGGGTTTCAAATTCCAGGTTGCAACAGCTAGTCAGTTCTTCATATCATACACCATACGAACATTTGGGGCGCTCACATTTGCTACGATAATGACTACTAGACAGGTGAATGCTGTTTTCATTGTTCTTAAATGCGTACAGTTGTCTTATTTAACCTTTTCCATAACAGTAATTTTCCATGTATTGTTGTAGTTGGTGAGTATATTATTGTCGTGTGTCTGGTTTGTACATCCTCTTAGCTGGATGCAGTGGGTTGGCGCTGTAAGTCACCTGTCTTAGCCTCGTAAATCATGTCATGATATTACAAACTTTCATTTCTGTTATGATTAACATTGTTCGATAACAGGCCATTGTATTCGGAGCCCTGTACACAAAAAGTTTCTTGAGAAGTAAACCGCAGAAGGCAGCCGTTGCAAACCCGTCAAATTATGCTAACAGCAGCAGCTGACCAAACGACATAAGAAGAGATCCACCCAATTTGATGCCTTGCTGCACCGGACCAAAGTCTCGGTGTCAAATATGAATGAAGACATCCCTGATGAGTTAACTCGACGACAGGTTGTAGGGTTGTGTTAACATGGAGCTCAGAAGGCTGAAGGTATTAGCTTAGTATCCAGTGTCAAATAGTTGAGGGAGCCCAGCTTGCTGGTAGTGAACTCGGCTGCCGTTTTTGGGGCTTTATCCAGGCCGTTCTCTGCACTGCAGGTGCATGATATATAAATGTAAAATTTTCATTTCAGTCATCAGGTTACGAGTAGTTGATGACGCCGTTTTGTTCGCTGGCCGTGGCCAGGGCTTCTGTTGGTCGGGCCAAGTGCGTGGTTGACCGGCCCAAAACAAGATGGCTACTTGCGGCGCACCTTGGATTCGGCCGGGCCGGGCCGGAACGTGCAGGTGCGGCCCATTTTTTAGGTGGCCATAACTGTACTATGTCACACGCGCAGCCCGTTTATTAGTTTGGCTAGAACGGGTTTCTGTCTCACGTGCAGCCTGCTATAGTTGGGCCGGAAAGGAAGTATGGCTTACGTGCGGCCCATTCATACTTAGGCCGGGAGGAATTATGGTCTATGTCCGGCCTATTTCTAGTTCAGCCGGAACGGTAGTGCAGCCCAATTTAGGCCCATTTTTATTTTGTCCAGAACGGCACTGTGGCCCACATGTGGCCCGTATTTGGTAGGCCGGAACGGTAATGTGGCCCACGTGCGGGAGCTTTTAGGGTGGGCCGGAAGGCCCATAAAACCATTTTCTACAGTTCCCCTCGTTGGGAAATTCCACCCCTACTGGAGACGCGTAAAACGGATACCAGTAGGTTCCGCACCATCAAGGCATCAACCCACCTCCCTTCTGTAATCATTTTTTACTAAAAAGGTATGGGATAA
Organism: Oryza coarctata; assembly: GCA_030770085.1. Lineage (NCBI taxonomy): Eukaryota > Viridiplantae > Streptophyta > Magnoliopsida > Poales > Poaceae > Oryza > Oryza coarctata. Next base: position 742,690 of record CM061471.1, read on the forward strand.
GATAATTGAGTACTAAGTCACAATCAGAGAAGGAACAGCTAACAACCGAGTTCTAGCTTAAAAGTAAGGACCAATGGAGGGACTTATAAGCCAAGAGGATTACACATCTGATCTGTTCCTTTTCAACATGTACAAGAAATTTTTAGGGGTGAAAACGACACGGTGGTCTCCCCGTTCCTGAGCTTACATGACAGGGGAGCGGGTAATATACACCCAATTGTACCAAAACTCGATCCATGCGTGTTTAACTCACAGATACAACGTTCTGGCAAGATTCCTCCCCATTTCTGACCATAAGCAAATCATATGAGGTAGGCACAATTGCCAATCCATCATCAGTTCTACTAAATGGAATCTGTAGTCTATATGTTCAAGGGGAATAGTTGTAACGGCTTATACCTCGCTGAAAATCACTACCGCATGGAGCGATTCTGGAGGAAATACCTTCATTCAATCATACTTCCCAGCTGACTTTGTTAAGCTACTACAATATGCTGATATCTACAGCCTGAACCTACCATTAACGAGCATTCAGCACTTCTAAAAGATTCTCAGTTTCATGCTGCTTGAAAACCTGCATTATTCAAATCCAATTAGTGTCCAGTTATAAATTGTCAGGCAGAACAAATGTTGCATGGCATGAAGAAATATTGCACTTAGGCGTGGAATTTGTAATGTTTCTTTATAACATAAGTCCACAGATACTGTTTAGAATTCGTTTCATTTGTAAGCACTGAGGTGAGGAGAAAACCAAAAGCCAAGTACAACTAAGAAAAGGTAGTTCTAGGCAAGATTCACACAATTCATGACAAATTTATGAGAATTTATAGTGAATGCCAGAAGTTCACAGAATTGTGGTGTGACCAATAAATGAAACATCAACCTAAGTTCCATACTTCCATATGCTTCAACAGTAAATCAATATGAAAAATAATCAAGAAAGGTATCGATTAATTTTTTTCCATAGTAAGTTCATGGACAATGGCAGTTCATACAGGAAGGCAAACTGGCAAACAATTTTTACTTCACAGGAAGATGGAATGGAATGTGAAGCCTCATACAAAATAGAAATTATAAATTCCATTATGGACAATGCCAGTTCACACAGGAAGGCAAACTGGCAAACACAATTTTAATTCACAGGAAGATGGAACAGAATGCCACATACAAAACAGAAATTATAAATTCCATTAGTAAGATGGTACGAAAGGATTCACCGTATGCCCTCTTACTAGAACAGTCCACCAACATATGGTTATGCTAGTTTACTATTGAACCATATGTGCATCAATTGTTTGTGGGTATATACTACAAAACTAGAGGCATATGGTCTTGAATCATGACATAATATAATCCATAAGATAAATTATCTGATAAAAGTTGTCTGGCACCATGCACTCCACATACTAGCGAAAAAAAGACGAGCTTTCATGTTTCTGTTTTCCCTTCCTAAGATGGCCCAATAATCTAGGTGAAGATTGTCAAGTTGTGATCCATAAATGGACAAAAGTCCCTGTCCTGTAACTAATTTTCGGACCTAAACATATTTAGAGTTTATGCAATATGAAACTGTTCTAAATTGTTCTGAACGTATAATTCTTAACATGCCACAAAATGGTCCACCTACTTGCAGTATTTCTACACAGTAATAGCTTAACATATGATTCTGAATTTCTGTATTCCCATAAAATATTAGGTCAATAACTGCAATGCACAAGAGAAGAGTTCAAGGCAGACTAGTGTGAGCAGTGAGCTTGGCGGCTAGCAAAGTTTTGGCAGTGTTGGAAAACTATCTGAGATGGGCATAAAGAACACCCGTATCATCGAAAGTAGTAAAATTAGAATTTGGTATTCTCTAACCTCTTAAAGAGTATATAAAACTCAACTAGCACTGAAGCTTTAAAAAGCAAAGTAGAGTAGAAAAAATAGATGTGTGTATAGTATATGTGTAGCCACCTTAACAGGAAGAGTACTGCCAAGCTCCTTTAGATGAAAAAAATCACTGGCAACTTGCAGCCAATCAACAGTATCAACACATTTGCTGCTCTCATATTCACCTCCTACCCATATGTGTACTGTTTTAACTGCTTCACTTCTGCTGTCATCAGGAGTAACAAAAATCAAAACTGATTTTGGGTCAAGATCCTTGAGAGTGAAAGTAGTTAGCTTTTCCTTGCTGGGCCAACGGTAGACTAATAGTTGTAAATTACTGTAAGCCTCTGAGATACTGTCAGTACACTCAGTTAATCCAGTTTTAGTGTGCACTGTTGAAGTATTGCTAGTGCATTTCTCTGGGCAACACACACCACTAAGCTGTTTTACACCATTATTATTACTCTTATCTGTGACTTCCTCTTCTCTGTGAAGACCGGTCGGTACCCTTGGTGGTAATACTAGATCCTTTTGGAATGATGGTAACTTCAGAGATGAAAATCCTCCTCTTCTTTCTGCTATAGAAGAGGTCTTGGAAGGAGAACGTATTGACCGCAGGCCAGATTTTGAAGGTTCCTCGTTAGATGATTGGTGAAGGGGGGACCTAGATGATGGCACCAAAGTGTGGGAAAAATTAGATGAAGAGGGCGAAAGAACAAGTGATGTTGGCAAGCTAGTTGAAGGTGACAGTGAGGGTGAGTCTGAACTATACTTTGAACTGATGCTTGAATCTGATGACAAAGAGCTCGGAGATAAGAAAGGTGGTGATGTTGACGCCTCTGCAACCAGGTGTTGTACTCGGTCCACCTGTGGATCCAAGTCCCTGATTAAAGCAGAATCTGAATAGACTCGAGCTAACGACCTAGAGATGAACTTGCGCCTTAGTGAACTCCAGGTACTTTCTCTTGCTGGAAGATGGGTCTCATCACCAGCCCCTGAAGAAGAGAATGCTGGCACAACACCCCCAGTGATTGCTTTGAAGACAAGCCCAAAATCAGCATCATAAGATTCCACCCTCCGGCTTCCCGGGCTAGCCTTGGATGCTGAATCAATCTGATCCTTGCTAATCTTTGTATTGCTGTCTGAATTAACAGGTGCACTTGAAAAGGCGTCCCAAAATTCTGGTAACTCCAATCCTTCTCTGACAACTTTGATATGCCCCTGCACCTTTTCATACCTTACCACCTGGAACGCCGCCGCTCTTGCATCCTTCTCCATTACTTGATCACATTTCATTCCAACCCAAACATAGATCGACGAGAGCACATGAACGATGAACGCACCCCTAGAGTCCAGGGCAGCAGGTGAGGGTTCATTCAGCATTTTGGGTACTAAATGCAGGGGAGCATAAGGTGAGTGAGGTGCCATCCGGTACATTCGCAGAACTGAGTTTGGAGATAGCGGAATTGCATGAACCCGCTTTTGGCACTGGAGTAGCTGGCAAGCAAACCCCATGTTTGGATTTGCAATCCCCCGGGCAGCTTTCACAAGCTGGAATGCATCATCAAAGCTCTGCCCTTCCCTCCACATCAAGTATGCTATCACCAGCGAGGTAGACCGTGATACCCCTTGGCAGCAATGTACGAAGACACGCCCACCCTGCTCCCTGACGTCCTCAAAGTAATCAAACACATCATACAAGATACTGGTGATGTCCTCCGTCGGGCTGTCCTGAAGCCAAAGCGTCCGGTAGACGAGGTCCGATTTGAAGTACTCCGGACAAACGAAGCCCACGCAATTGAGCACGTGGGTGATCCCGTTCTTGCGCAAGATGTCGCGGTTCTTGGCAACGACGTCACCTCCAAGGTAGACGTGGTCAGCAACCTTGGAGCACTCCTTGTCGAAGAAGGCGATCTGGTCTTTGCGACCCTGCGACCTGAGGGAGGAGAGGTCCAAGCGGAGGCCCTCCCCGGGCTTGGCCGAGCCCGCGCCGTCCGCCTTGGACGCGCCAGGGGTGGTCGGGTTGGGCCACTCGCCCACGTCGTCGGACCCCGCTCTGGGCCACTCGTCCAGGCTGCGGCGGGTGATGTTGAGCGGCTGCAGCGGCGGGAGGCAGGACCGTGCCTTCCCGCGCGGGGTCAGGGGAGGCGGCAGAGGGATGCGGCGCCCCTGGCCTCCCGCGGCGCCGCCCGTCCCCGCATCGGGCGGCGGGTCTCGGGAGGCAGACCACGACGCGGAGCGCCAGAACTTCTTGCCGGGGCCGACACCCCCTCCCACGGCAGCGTCGTCGGGCGTGGCCATGGCCACGAATCGGAGCACCGGCGACGCAAACCTACACGAAATCGCACCAAACCGCCGGGATTCTCACGCCATTCCACGCCCAAAAAAATACATAAAAAATCAGGAAAAAAACCCCCCACCTGATCCGAGCAAACCGAATCCCAGGCTCAAATCCGCGGGCGTCGGAGCGACCCGCGGCGAATCGCGGCGCTTGGGGGCGAGCAGATCGGGAGAACGAGGCGAGCAGCGGTCGCGGGGGAGGGAAGAGGAAGGGGAAAGAGGAGAAGGGAGGGGGAAGTGGGCGAGGGTTTTTAGGACGGAGGAGACCGTCCGATCCCCGCCGAGATTCGTGCGCATGACTGCGCGGTGGGGCCCACGGTTTTGACTCGGGGGCCGGTGGCTTGACTGGTCTGGTCTTACGTGGAGCGCTAGCTGCGGGGAACGGAACGGAAAAACATAAAACGGCCCCGCTCCCTAAAATGTTAGGTACACCTGCTCTTTCGACACTGACACTCAGATACTGGACATCTGCTGTGCCTTTCACTTGCAGAGGCAATTGCAAAAGTCTAAGATAAGTACGGAGCATATCATAAATTTCTAAATTTAGTTTTATGTATTTTATAAATTGAATATTAATTCATGAATAGTTCTATTACAATGCTATATGCGCAAACAAAAATGATCCCCTACATGTAAGCACAAAAGAACTGATGGTGGTGATGGCTACAAAGATGGTGTTGATGGGATGGTAGGCTCAAATAGCAAAGTAGTTTAGACAGTTAGGTTTCTTATGGTACAAAGTCACTAGAAATAGAGTAAGACACTGTTTCTCAACCCGGGAACATTGTAGAAATACAGAAATATTTATATCCCCATCAAACAGTGTATCACGTTTCTCAATCTCATCAACTTAGATATTTTGTGACTATGTCTAAAAATTTACAGCTAATTATTTTTTAATAATAAAAGGTATATCCCTAGTTCACCAATATCAACATATACCAATCTATTTTTTTTCTAAATGTGATATACGTACGTGTATTCATAAGGATGAATGAGGGTGAGTTTACACATGTTATGTGAAGCATCTACAGTGTACTATCTTTCTTTAAAAAGTATTACTACCGGTAACGTACAACATAATGAGTTGCTAAAGACTCCATTTGTGCGCCTTGCATTACAACAATGGGGTACCCTTCGTTTTTGTACATATAATAAGGCCAGCCCATTGGTCAAGGCCCACAGTCTAAGTTTGAGTGCAGTATTGTTTCAGCTATATCATATAGTAACGCTAATCTCTGTCACACAGGATCCATTGCTTCTTGTGTAAGGAGCTACAGTTGTGATCGAGTAAAATACAGGTTTACATGATGATTCTGTAAAATCACAGGCACAATTTGTAGCAGACAGTACATACATGTCAGAATCAAAGGCTAGGAAGTTGCCAATACTCCCACAAGAAAAAAAATCTCAACCTGCACAACATGTACTACAGATCTACTACTAGTCCATAAGTATTCTACGGATTATGCAGCAGTCACATCAATGATTCACATAGGAAGAAAAAATATGTAGTGCAATGAAGAACATCAATACAAAAGGCCATTCTCCAGTCTGCCTCAAGAGTCAGTGTCGCTAGTCTCAGTCCAAAGGGCCAATCTTTCTCTTCCTTTTAACGAAAAAGTTTCACACAGCTGCTTATTATAGGTGGTATTCCTTTCTTCACATTCACTGCTCACCTTACGAAAAAACTGAACTCTGGATAGAAAAAAAAAAGAAGCTGTAGATATGTATGGCCAAGGATGGTGACATTGGAGGACAGTGACCAGTAACAAATGAACAAAACTTGTTCTCATCTCTCATCTAGATCAACAAGCAGAAACAGGTGGTCGTAACTTACACGCCCCCATAAATGCAATCTTAGACCAGCAAGCGGAGCACAAGTTTTCAGGTCAAAGCCAAACTCAGGAAAGGATGATGAGTGAAAGTGATCGGGTCCCAAAATCCATATCCAGTCGAGTAAGCAATGGCAATTGAAATATCCCTATCGAGATCACTTCTCTTTCACCAGTTCAAAGGAGCTTGGCCAATTGGCCAGTTGAAAATCTTGAAACCGATACATGTGGGAGGAATTCAAAAACAAGACTGGTAAGATTAATACAAATTTTAGTGTTACATTGATGACTGCCTTTTCTTAGTTTTTTTTAAAGAAAGGCTACAATTTTATTTGAAACTTAGGGCAAAAATACATGGCGAGGGGCTATAAAATTTTATTGTCAAACATCTGTGCGATTGATAATGTAATTGAAACGAACATACAGAAACAGTATAATAAAATTGATAAGATACCTTTTTTGTCAGAAGTATGGAAGGTGTATGGAGGCAAATACCTCTCTTATGCCTATCTTTGCTCTGCAGGGTGCAGGTCCCTGTTTACTGAATGAAGCATGAACTAGAACCAATTGGGGGACAGCGAGCATAGGAGTTTGTGACTAGAGCTGCAGCGATTCCACGGTGATTCAGCAGGCATATGAAATAGTGTAACCGAACCAAGATGGTTATTTCCAGGTCTAGGGCAGATATGGCCTCTACTGACTCCACATATGCTCTATAGTAATTTAATAAACACATATAAGTCCATATGAAAACAATAGGCATAAAAAAAGAAAGGGAAGGAGAGAGAGATTTACATACAGTGAAAGCTTCCAAAACCTGTACAGTTCACACCTGCTGCTGCAGCTGCTCGTGGCCGTATTGTTTGCTGAACATCAGAGGTGTCTGCTGTCTCACCCCACATGCAAACTTCTCCACCAAGTACAAGCTTTTGCTGTGCTGTGTTATTAATCCCAGTGAGTGGCTCGCTAGTGTAGAAATCTTCCCAGGGAACATCAAGATGATCAAGGTACCATACACCTTGGTTACTCATTATACATCTGAAACCCTTTTCAACAACTTCAGGGCAGACTCCAGGACCCAGCCAGCAATAATGTGAAGATTCAAGGTATGTAATGGATGTCCATTAGCATGGAAGGTATGGTTGTCAATAACTTAAAGAAACTGATTCAACTGCTGCAGACAAACTAATGAATTACCAGTTATGCACCACCGTTAGAGGATTGAGATTTTCTTTGAATGAGTTGAAGGTTTCTTCCCTGTAAGATAAATAGGGCAGCATGCGACAAATAAAAAAAAATAAAGAGGGTACAATGCCACAAATAAAAAAGTAAAGCTCGTGTCCTTTTTTCCATTTGAAGTCCTAAGCAAAAGTAAGCAAGCAAAGAGCAAACCAATTTACTGGAATCCAATTAATATTAATTGCTATCTCTTGAGCCTTCAGGACGAAGTATTTGTAAGCATCTTTTGTAGTCATGTTGTGTTCATGAAGCCTGAAAATAGGTGCTGTTAAGCAGTGAAAGGAAATGAACATCTAGCAGAATATTGCCCAACCATTTACAAAAATTAGAGTGCATACCACTGTCTCACATAGTGTGTTGCATTCCAGCAACCTGAGGTGGGAAATAGAATGAGGCTGGAAAGAACTTCACAAGAAAAATAAGAACTCCATAACATATGAAAGCAATTATATATCAGCATCTAAGAAAATATATCAGCATATATTTTAGCATGATAATGCATCAACTGCTATTGCTCTGAACTACATGGAAAAAAATACGACAGTCTAACAAACAGAAAAGATATGTCACCAGTTACATCAATGAACATAATGTATTTATCGGTTACAAGATACTCTACTGGATTTGGAATGAAGTAGGCATGGATTACAAATAAATATTCTGGAAAATAATATACAGATTACAATTTAAACTAACAATTAAGGAAAGGGGACATAAATTGTAGTTGTAACTTACAACATAACGAGCCTTGTTTGGCAAAAGTATTGCTCACTCCAGTTAAATATATTTGATGTTGGGAGACCTAAGTTTAGCTCTCCCGATGTCCAATATATTTGACTTAGCTCTCTCAAGTCCCAACATCAAATATATTTGACTGGAGGGAGTATTAGAGACAAGATTTCCTTCCTAGAAATAAAAGGTCTAGCTTCTAACATATCAGTTTAATGGAAGATAATTGGCTCACACTCACTTCCAAAAGTTTGCAACATCCTAGCATCACACACTCTTATTAATGAAGTGCCTCCTATTAAACAAGAGAAGCAGGCTAACTTTTTTTTAGATAAAGGAAGCAGGCTAACCTGTATATACTTCATCACCACCCAAGTGAAAGAGCCCAAATGGGAAGATTTTTCTCATATCTGAAAAGGACAAGTTAATTTGTTTATATTGCAGGAAAGACAGAATGCTGTATAACTTGTACTCTGCTGTTACCAGAAGGAACAGGTGATTATTATGTAACATTATAATGAATATTTGGTGGGCAAATATTGTACAGAAGGATGGTCTTACTCTGGCTGATAATTTTGCACACCTTGCTCTGCTACAGTGATTCAGACACCCAGTGGTCAATGGCAGTTGCATGCTAAAGTGACTGAAAAAATGCTGAACCTAATATAGGAATATAGAATTAATAGCTATGTCATGCAGAAGGACTAATTATGTGAATCCCTTCATGTTTTGAGTTTACAGTGACGAGTAATCAAATATAGTCCATTTAGATGCCCACTACTAGATAAAGCACTAAGTACATGTGTCAATACCAATATCTAAACTGGATGATGCCCATTTTGAAAAGTTCCTTACCCATTTCACATGTCACAATTCATTACTATAATGGTTTTGTTTTCACTCTCCATGAAAACAAAAAATATTCGAGTTTGACTATAAATAAAAATATGGAGGCATGTATCTCTGAGTAACAATAAATCCCTAAATTGAGCAAGTTTTTTTTTAAGAAAGAAAGAGGAACTAACCAGACAAAATTCCAGAAATAACTTGAAATGTGAAATTGCCAGTAACATTTAACGGTTCTCTACACTTAGGAGAAGGTCAGAGCTTTGGATATCCCTTTCCCCTGCAGAAATTTAAATATTTGCATAAGTATCTCTGAGTAGCTAACAAGTCAACTTCATATAATAAGCACAACAGAGCAAAACAATAGGGCAAAACCAAATGTGAAATGCTTGCTACCTAAGCGTATAAGGTAGTAACTGAATCCCCAGTTGCTTGGTTATGTACACAAATATACAATGTGCTCAATTAAATCACTGAAACAAATGGAACGTAGTGACACTTGAATTACTGTAACATAATGGGTGAAATGCTAGAGCTAAGAGCTTGGAGTAATCACCTAGTATTTAGTCAATCAAACAATTGAAACTCTATGCGACACAAAAAAAAAACAGCATGTGATTATTTGTTATTTGCGCATGAGACAATTCTGTTGCACATGACAAAGCAACTGAGAAAACCCTCAATGATGCACAAGCAGAAGTCTAACATAATAGGAAATTGTACGTGCAAACTCACCATGATTCTGCATGGCCAAGGGCCATGGCATGGATACCTAAGAGATGTAAATAATAATCAGAACGCATATTCCTTGTAGAGCAATATCATTCTAGACAAACAACAGCTAGGGAAACTGCGACGAAGAGTTCAATAAACATGTAATTGCATGAGTATCATATGATCCCCTGTGAGTCCCAAACTTCCAACTAAAATATAATGATACTACACTCAACAAGATGACAGAAAATATATGTAATTGGAAATAAGCATACCTCTTTTCCTACCATAGCTTTAGAGTCGGGAAGTTTCAGACGTGAAATCAGCGAACATCTTTTACAAGTGGACTGAAAGAACTTGGCAATAGAATATAAAGAAGATACAGAAAATGCAAAAGCCAAATGATAAACTTGATACCTGACAATATCACGTGCATCTTCCACAGTTTAGCGCTCCAATTTTGAATATGAACACTTCCATAGATTTGGATATGATGGTACTTCTAATGGAAAAGATTGCTCGTTGATGATATGCCAATGAAGAACATTCTACTGGATACAACTCTAGGTTTCAGTATATGGCAAGGGAAGAGGGAAAGGTTATTCTGGTAAAAACAACTAACACAATACAGAAGTTAATATATTACCAGCTTAGAAAATGACATGGAGTCAATCACTTGCTTAATCACATCTACTGGGAGAAAATGCCTTGATGTGTCTGAAATAGATGTGACAGGGAAAAGAAATAATCTTTCTGTTGTGGCTAACCAGTCATATCAGGAACATTTAAGATATCGTTGCTTACGAAGGAGCAACCCACGAAAAGTAAAGCGTGGTTCATCTTTAATGTACCATGGGGCATGATGCACTTTGGCATTCTGGTATCGTAGTTGAAAACACACAATTGACTGAATGTCTGCCAACCATAAACCATTACAATAAGGGTAAAATGTTTCTCTTTTTCAGGAAAGCAGAAAAAGGTAAAAGGAAAGAAGCCATGAAACTGTTTAACATAACACTAGTTGATCTTTGGATGCATAAAATGCATCATTGTCAATGGGTTATACCCGACCATAGGATCTATATGTATACAGTGTATTTTGATAACGTAGAGATCAGCTAATATGAGGATTTTTATATATGTCCGGGCCTCCTAATACAGGTAATAGCCCTATTCCTGTTGGTTGGAGCCAATGTTGCCATTATATATATCAACCTCACGAGTGTAAAGTATGGGAAGAAAAACTCTAATCTAGCTTACCAGTATATTGACGTAGAACTTGGATATGGTAGTTGGCGGCGGCTTCCTCGGGCATGGAATCGACGAGATTGGATATGGCTTGTATTGTGTTGTCTCTATATCTCATGAGTTGTTCCCCTCTCCTTCTATAGGCCTTATATTTATACCATCGGGTATCTCCTTGTCTAAGTAGAACTAGGGGGCAAATATGAATATGATTTAAATAGTTCTAGTCAGGCTCAAAAATGACTCTATACTTCTTTTCTTATCTTAGACTCCTCCTTTATCTACTTCAAGCTCTATCTACATGTATAAGGTTTGTTTCTGTACAACACTTGATATATAGTGGTCCTGCCGAGATAGATACACATCTGTAGGGTATCATATATCTAGAACACCACAATTATCAATTGAGTTCTAATTCTCCAAAATCTTAGTGCATAGTCAATAACTACTTCCTTGAAATGCAACATAACAATCAGCAAGTGGAAAACATAGAAACATGGAAAAGGGAGTTCCTCATAAATAAATTTCAAACACTAAGTTCATACCTCTAATCCACGAATAGCTCCATATATGGTATTAGCCTACAAGGATAGATAAAGAAAAAAAACAGCTTCAGTTACCATATCCTTGTGCATAAAAGAGAAATGTGGGACAAGATTGTAACTTAATCTTGCCTGGCACATTTTACTAGTGCTATATATAGCTGATGCAACATTTGTCTTCAGTTCTCTGAATGTTTGCAGGGGGGAACTAACGGCAAAGCTAAACTCTAAAATTTAGTTGAACCCATGCCCCCAAGGCCCCAAGCCTTGTATTAGAACTCTAAAATATTCAAAGATGATGTTCATGTCAATCAGCACACGTTCCACAAACGGTACCAATAGCTTGTTTAGTTTGATACAACCCACAACAATAAGAGCATTTCCTGTCAGAGTTTCCATGAAGATCACAAAAGTTCATTGCATCTATTGAGAGGTGTACAACTGTACAAGATTGAAACCACATGATCATCTAAGAACTTTCGCATGTTTTTTACAGTTGGATACAATAGACTACAAATATGCGCAGAAAGAAAAGTTCAGCCTTAGCTCAATTGCTAGTTCATTAAGAAAAAATCATATAGCTACCGTATACCGTTATGATCTGCATTTCACTGGAAACCAGCTCATCAATATTTGCAGTAATTCCAGATTGAAGTATTTTTACCACTCAGCTCACTGTACATGCTCCAGAACTCCGCTATGCGTTAACCGTACTTTAAAAAGGGAGAAGAGAGTAGCTCTCACATCAAATTCTCCCAAAGCACTTCACGAAACTTACTGAGAAAAAATCTGGAGGGGGGAAATGAAATCATCTCTATGGTTGCTCCACCAACGATCGAATTGACGCCGCGCGCCGCCGCCGCGTAGATCGTGTAGCTCTCGTCCACTCCCAGCTACAGCTGTATCCCAAAAACATGGAGAAATTCACAGTCGTGTACTGATCCAGACGAAGCAATTGCCAACCAAACTCGGGAACAGCTCGGACACCGTACCGTCTCATCGGCGAAGGCGACGACTACGGTGACCTTGGCGACGTCGTACCGTACCCTCCCGAGGCGTTGAGCGAAGATGAGCGATCTGTACCTCTCGAACGCCTCGGCGGCGCCGCCGGGGCCCTGAGCGTCGAGCGCGAGGTCAGGGTCGACCAGCAGGGCCAGGACCCGGAGCTGAAGTTCTTCGGCAGAGGCCATAGGTATACGGGCTCTCCGGTGACGGCTGAGCTCGCCGGAGACGGGTGGCGGAGGCGGCGAGGAGGACTAGGCTGAGATAAGTGAGGAGATTGGGGGGCGTTTCTGTAAATGCGTCCGGGTATCTTGGATTGCAAAATAGAAATCATTTGGGCAAGTTATCTACGGGGCGACATGGTGCACATTTTTCAGTTAGGCTCTCATTTGCTTTGAATGTTAGACTAACCTCCCTGATATCCTAGTGGCATATTGTCATAACGTAAGTATTATTATTAACAAACGTAAATACTCACGTAAACGCACACGCATTCGTCACTATAAAATATACATATAAAGAATCTTCAAAAAATTGATAAAATCATTATAATTTTCTCGTTATCGATAAGTACGTCATATATTATTTAAAAAATAAATAATCATAAATATGAGCGCCTATACTTAAATACTTAAACCCTAATTGAACATATTTACCGTAAAAAATCTAACCTTACATGCCAAATCAGGTGTGTTCGTTCATTAAAAAGCAATCTAATCAGTAATCAACCGATATTTCTGAGTTCTATTACATGTATGCATTTAGATGTGCAATGAAAAGTGGGTAATTTGGCATAATTTAATGAAAATATCACAAGATTCAAACTTTCCGGTCAGAAATTCAGCACATATTGCATGTTTGTGTGGATTTTATTTTACCTCGGTTGTTTGCTTCCATTCCAGTCGAATGTTGATCAGCGCTGCTCCTCTGAAGTGCAGTTTGTTTCCTTTTTCTGATCAGTAAATTTTGGCCTGTTCCTCGTAAAAAAAGGAAGTAGATTTGGACCCATTTTTATGAACATTTGAATGAGTGGATGGATTGGTTAGCCATTGATAATACTACATTTATGTGCTAAAAAAGGTTAAAACACAAGTAAAGCATCTCTTGCTGCAAAGTGAAACGCAAGTCAGTATACACTTGCAGAAAATCAATTATTTTTGGCATCCTTTGGAGTTGGAGTGAAGAGCGGAGATAGCATAGCAGCAGGTGAGCTGCACTTCTCTTAGTTAGTTCTTGTAAACTCATTAGTACAAAATCACTAGAATATTGATAGCAAGCTCTTGATGCTCAAAACAAATATCTCATGTGGAGCACACCACTGGCATTCTTTAATCCCATCCTTGCACTCCACTCAACAGCAATATCCATATCAATATCAAAAACAAATATCAAACCCTCCAGTTTTACTAATTTGTTTCTATTGCATCGAAATCTCATCTTCATTCTTTATATGCCCTTTTCCATTAGACTTCTGTTAGTTGGCTATTAAGTTTATATACAAATTTCCCAAAATAAAAGTGAGGATTAGGGGTGGGAGCCTGTGGGAGAGAATTAAAATATCTATTTTGCCCTTGTATATGCAAAAGATGTTAAAATAGGAGTGCGGGTTGGTGGTGAAGATGGAAGCCTACATGAAAGGATAGTGCGGGCTAGGGGTGGGGACAGCATCATGTGGGAGTGAGAGCAGCAAAGGTGATGGAAGTCGGCGTGAGAGGGCATCAAAATTTCATCTTCATCCCTTCTTTTAGTTGGTTCTTAAAATTAACAGGGATGAATGTTAAAATAAGAGTAGACGTAAACCAGATCAGGATGACACTGGCTAGGAGCAGGGACAACATCCTGTGGGAGTGAGAGAAAGAGAGGCAATACGAGTTAGCATAGGAGGACCGATGAGCAGTGACGATAGTTACCCTCGGAGCACTAGCTTGATGGTGCGCACGGTTCCAACAACACTCAACCCTTAAGATGAATGTGGTTGGATTGGAAGAGCTAGTCGATTTTCAAGGATTCTCTAATCATTTTTAAAATTACAAAACATATGAATCTGCTAGAAAATCTAACCAAAATCTAACAAGGGAGGTATGTAAGCGATCAAAGCGAATTTTGAGAGGCACATAGAAGCGTAGTAAAACTTAAGGTATAGAATGGATGAGCTTTACGGTCTACAGGAAATTTTCTCTCTTTTTTCAAGAGGACTATCATTCATAGGAGTATGGCAAGGCGGGCCTGGGTAACCTGTTATCAGCCCATCAATTTGGGCAGATGGGCCTCAACTTCCTCCGCGGTTGGTTGGCCGTCCCAACAACACCTTGCATGCATCTGCTGAGTTAGTCTAAACTCTTGCACAATGCTTTTTTTTTCGACACGGTGCATACACATATGTCCATGTAAACGCACGTACAATCACATCTATAAATATATACCCTGACCTTATTAGCACTGTGCAATTTTGAAGGAATATCCGTCTCAAGTTTGGTTTTGTCTACTAAATACTCTACTGACCGACTATAGTAACTAAGGCTCAGCTTGGCTGTGCTGTTCGCAGCTTAGAAAATAAGATGAATTATTTGCATATAATTAATTAATTAATTAATTAATAACTATTATAAATTTAAAAAATGGATTTATTTTTTTTAAAAAAACTTATATATAGAATGTTTTTGCTGGCTATAGTGGCTTAGTTTAGCTTATGGCTCGGAAAGACAAATCATTTCCGCATGATTAATTAAATATTAACCACTGTAAATTTTAAAAATAAACTTATTTGATTTTTTTAAAAAAACTTTATATATAAAATTTTTGCAAAAAAAAAACGTGTTAATGAAAAACGAAGAAACTAAAAGTTTTAACATACTCTCTCCTTTCATATTATGAAAGGTTTTAACTTTTTTTTGATTTTTTTAACTATCATCAAATTTTATAGAAAATGTAACAATATTTTTAACATAAAATATTAAATATTAGATTTAATGAAACTAATTTGGTGCTATAAATATTACTATTTTTTTCTTCTATTGAGTATAGTTAAACTTAGAAAAATTTGACTTTTAAAAGAACTCAAACGTCTCACAACATAAAATGGAGAATAGAAAACTATAAAACCATGGCACGGCATGGAGCACTAGTAAGCAGTACTAGTAAGTAAATAGATCTGAATTGGAAAATTCAAAAAAAGTTTCTTATGGATTGTGAAGTCTCAGGGAATAAAAGTTAAATCAATCATCGAAATACAAACACACAGAGAAGCCCAACCAAGTACTAGCTGGAAATCGAGAGGGCAAACCATGCACAGAAAAGATTAATCGTTGCATGGATTATCCTGGCCTCCTTTCTTACTTCCGTCCATTGTTTGGCACCGTAGCTACTCTCTGTGAATTACCTCAAACATTCCACCGCTTCTGCTGAATTAATCAGCACAAGCATTCAAGCGATGGGACAAAACAAGGCAGAGAGCAGATGAAACAAAACAAAACAGAGCGAAACAAATTGAAGATGAAACAAAAACAGAGTAAATTTGCACCAGAAACCACTCCCAAATTGAATAGAATATTAAGTGGCGAATCACTACAGTTCAACGCAACAACTCAGCATAGACGACCCTAAGACAGACTGACTCATGGTAAACATCTCAGGAGAGATGAAATTATTATCATTTAAGCCTAATTAAGACGACACCGCCGCGACGCGATGGCAATTGCTCCTCATCATCAGTTGGGCGCGAAGAAGATCTCCGAGTCGAGCCTCTTGGACCGGAACAGCTTCTCCATCTCCGGCGTCGTGTTGAACGACGCCTCCAGCACCTCCGGCGATATCGCCTTCCACACCGACGTCCTCCCCGTCAGGTGGCTGAAGATCGGGCTGCACAAACACATCATCCATTGGTTAGCACAATGATACAATGCAATGCTGATAACGGCGACGATCTGATGATTCGATCGGATTGAATTGGTGCTTACTTGGGGGTAGTGATGATCGAGAACCACTCCATGCCGGAGGCGTCGGCGATCTTGGAGACGACGAAGAAGCGGGGCACGATGAAGAGGTTGCCGGCCTCGACGCGGGTCTCCAGAACGCGCTTGCCGTCGGTGCCAACCACCTGCACGCGGCCGCTGCCGCGGACGATGTAGGTGACCTGGTACGCGGAGTCGCAGGAGAACCCCGGCGAGCACATGGAGTGGGCGTCGATCCTCACCAGGTCGGCGCCGAGCCCGACCTCCTTCACCAGCGGCAGGTTCTGGGTGTTGAGCACCACCACGCGCCCGCCGTTCTTGATGTCCACGTCGAGCGGCGCCTCCAGGCAGTTGAGCGCCATGCCCTCGCGGTCGGTCGGCGAGGGCTTGGGGAGCTTCTGCCCGGCCTTGAGCTTGACGATGCCGGAGGCAGGCTGGCTGGACACTAGCTTGGCGGCGTCGGACTCGGCGAGGTCCCAGGCGCGGCCGACAAACTCGGTGGAGAAGCCGGTGAAGATGCCGTTGGCGCCGGTGAGCTGCATGTTGGTGAACTGCCCGGCCTTGTGGCCCTTGGACGTGTCGCCGAGGAAGAGGACGACGAGCTCGGTGGCGGACTCCGGGAGGTTGTGCCACCAGGTGACCACGCCGAAGGGGAGAGCCAGGGCGTCGCCCTCCTTCACAGCGACCACCTTCTCCTTGGTCGCCTCAGGCAGCACAATGCCGCAGGTCCCCTTGCCTGGGAAGCATCAAAGATCAACAAAATTATTAGTAAATTCAATTTCACCATCTTTTCACGAAATAAATTGTATTTCGAAACAAAACAGTGCATGTTAAGAAATACAAACGCTTCAGCACAACAGATCAGTAAAAAAATCATTTTTAATAAAAGGAGATTAATCTAGCCATATTGTAATCAGATTAAATCAGCACCAATGACGCAGGTACTCTTGCCTGGGAATGGAAATCGAAAGATCATTAGTAAAATTCATCTTTTTTTGTAAAAGATCATTAGCAAATTAATCATCATTACACGAGAAAACTAAATTGTCAAGTAATTCCAAACAGAGCAAATATAGGAATAACATACTTCAGTAGCAGTACAACAAAGCAGTAAAAAATCATTTTCTAATCAAAGTAGAGATCTAATCCAAAATATTGTACTCAGATTAAAACCAACCTGGGAAGAGGCATCAAACAGTTTCGAGTAATACAAAACAAAACCAAGACAGAGATAGAAATACTTAAGTACTCCACAGATCAGTTAAAAAATGCAACTTTTATTTAACCAAAGTAGAGATCTAATCGAGTCATATTGTAATCAGATTAAACCGCCCAACCTGGGAGGAAGCATCAAACAGTATAAACAGTTACTAATTCATCATAGAACCAAATAAATTTACAGATAATTCTAAACAGAGCAAATGTAAAAATTGAAATATTCCAACAGTGCAACAACAGATCAGTTAAAAGTACAAACTTTTTATAATCGAAGTAGAGATCTGATGCAGTCATGTCCTAACCAGATTAAACCAAAAACGACTGCACTACATTGATCACATCACACAGTAAACAGATTATAACAACGATCAGATCAACTCTGCCCAATCTACGCACCACAATTCCAAAACTAATGGCAACAAAATTCGATCTTGGAGACAAACGAAACAAAAGACGAAACTTTTGAAAGGCCTACACTGCCGATCCCTCAAATCCCAACCTGAAGCATGATCATCCAGAGGCCTATGGGGGAATAGAGGTGATCGATGTACCTTGGAGGACGTAGGCAACCTTGGCGGAGTCAGAGTAGCTGGGGAGGGAGAGGCCACCGGCGGCGAGGGAGAGCTTGGCGCCGCCGATGGAGGCGACTCCGAGCATGGGCAGGTCAGCGGGGCTCCACTCGTAGTAGGCGCCACCCTCGCCGCCGTACGCCTTCCTCGGCGGCCTCGGGGTGAGATCCACGGACGCCATCGCTGCAAGCAACAAGCTCGCGAACTCGAGAAGAAGATTCTGGAAGGAAGAGATGACGAGGGCTCGGGGATTGGGGAGGTTTTGGTGTGTAGTGGAGGAGGGGCATCAGGTTGCCTATTAATAGCTGAAAAGGCGACGATGTCGCAGTGATTATCCGAGTTGTTAATGGCTAAGATTAACGGGTTTATCTCGAAATTAGGCGGCGATTGTCCTGGGCTTAACTGCTTTCCCCTTTCCCTTACTTAAATGGCGGCAAAGGAACGAACGAGGCCATCGCGGGGACGCGTGGGAAATTGGTTGAGATCTCTTCGTCACTGTAGTGGGGCCCGCACGTCAGAGGGCGACCTGAGTTTGATTTGGATTTTATAGCTCGGCCGATGAAACCGTGAGACAGGTGGATAACAGTGGATGATGTTTGACTGTTTTAAGTTTTGGATTACAGATTTTGAGTTCATCTCTTCTTCTAGATCAGAAAGGTACTGTTACGGATTGGAGTTTTTGCGGACTACTGTAGTAGTAAATGGAGTAGGAATATGAATATATGATGAAAGTTTGTTTTATTAGAAAACTATATCGTTTGCCGCATCGAACTTTTTTTTTCTGAGGTATGAGCGTTTTCTGCATGCCGAACCTTGCAGGACAGGAAACGAAAAGCATGGCACGACCATCGCGTGGGTTGTCGTGTCGTGCATACAAGAAGAGCACGGATTCGCGATTGCAAATCTCAAATCTGGAGGGGATTGCCTCAAAAAAAAAATGTTTAAAGACTTGCTTTTTGTTACTTCATGTGTCACAAGATTGTTGCAGATAGACAGATTAGGCAAAGCACGTACACCTTGTTCTTCGGATGAAAAAACTGCTTCATCTTTTAAATCCGGTGAAGTGATTATAGATAGCCTAACGCACGAGACAAACCGATAAACGTGGCCATCAGACGACTCGGAGCCTCACCCGAGAGAGAGAGAGAGGAAAGCCCTATCATGATCGCTGATGGAGATTTGTTAGGAGGAATCCACGATTAGATTAGACATTTTCGAATAGGTTCCCAAAGGTCCACATCGATTCTCTCCTTTCTTTACACCATCATATTTTGTCGCAAGGCACACAGCTTGCACTATAAAATGGTTTGCTACCACAGCTGACATGAACATATCATCGCCTGCCACCATAGCTCACATTTGAGACGAAATTCGCCTGAGGAAACATGGTGTCAGTTGTACACTTACACTGCTCTCCTTGGTGTAACAGTTTCACTAAAAAAATTCTAATGTTTGCTTGAACTAGAGGTGCATTGTATACACATACACTGATACACATTACTGATCATAAGCTCCGAGCAAGAACAGCTCCAGGCTGCATGCCTTCATCTCCATTATTTATACTACTAAAGGTTCCATTACAGTAGATGCATTCTCTTAGAACATAAGGCCAAATCGACCCACGGTTTCGACTAAAGCCAGCAACCGATGATAGTACATAGAAAAATTGCACACTTGTAACAACCATAACAAAGGTCCTCGACAGATGATGCTACATTATTCCAACCCAATCATGCACCCAAGCTACACAAGAGTAGTAGTAGTGCCCACCACTGATAAGGACCGATCAGATAAACGCATAGTGTCCCAAGCAGCACCCAAGCACAAAGGCAGGCTCTTACGCATTCACTTTTGGTGTCCATCCAGCAATCAGGTGCTCCTTAGCTGGCTTCGTCTTGATGAAAGATTCACGGCTAAACAGAGCCTGCGCAAACGATGATACAAAGCTCAATGATTTGATTCTGTCCGTGTTTTGGAAATGATAAGAGAAATATGTCCACTTGGGCATTAGTGTTGTACCTCTGTGTACGCTTGAACATTGGTTAGGTTTTCTGGGATCTTCCAGCCTTTGAAATGGTCCAAAGCAACCTGGAGATGGTAGAGCTTTGGTGCCAGGCTAAGGTCAGCAGCTGAAACGTTCTGCCCATTGATGAAGGGACCCTGAAAACGCCAAAAGTTTTGACCATGATGTAAAGAAAGTTTGCTTCAACCAAGTATTGTAGTCAAACTGAATAAGACCCATGAGGGTATGACCTAGAATGCACTTAGGCAATGCCTAATAATTGCAGCGTGTCTTTTGCAGACAAATCAAGTGCTGTTAGAGTGAAACTTGGATGCATCCGAGTGGATCGCAGTGTGCCATATCCAGACAGGTCAAGTGTATAGACAGCGAAATTTGGATGCATCGAAACGATTCTGGAAGAACATGTTATTCCTATCCTGTAGCAGACAGCAACAGCCAAATCAACTGCCTAAATACTTCAACTTACATGTGCTTTCAGATGCTCCTCAAGTGCCTGCAGTTCAGTAAGAAGTGCCCTCTCTGAACCATCATTTGGATCCTTGCTCTTCAAGAACGTTGAGAAGCATGAGAAAATCTTTGATCCCCTGTCATTACAAGTCACAGCAAAATTGAAGACTCAAACACAGAAGGAACATAATAAATAAGTAGTAAGTAACATCAAGTCTTTTTCTTTTGAAAAGAGACAATGTTAAAATTTATCTTTATGGAATGATCATGTCAATAATCCTGCAGAATACACTTCATCAATGAGATGACAACCTTGCAAGTTGTCACTAGGATGTCATCGAGGAAATAAGGATCAAGTTCATGACGTTTCTCATAGCTGCCTCTTGAAAATGCTAACTTCCTTATTATAGGAGGACATCAGAGCCGACATACGGTGAAGCTAGCAATCATAACTTTCAAATCCAATGTGGCTGTTGAAGAACTATTGACTAGCAATATGAATTATGAATCAACAGATATATAGACAGAAGGTAACAAAGAAGCCTCTGCTTATGAATAAAGCTTTCAAGACATGGATATAGGACTTACACTGATGCATACTCGGGAGGGGTGGCAAGAGAAGGAGTTGGGTACTTCTCCTCAATGACTTGAGTGATCACATCAGAATCAGGAATCCATTTGCCATCACCACCGTTAAACACAGGTACCTTCCCCTCTGGGCTGATCTTCAGAAACCTGAAAGAGTTACCACAGTTGGTTAGTTTAAGTAGCTTACAAACAGTGGGAAGCTCCAAATTCAAAGAGACTATATTAAACCCTTGGATCCCCTCAAACGCCATTTCATAAAGTGCAAAATATCAACTAATTTATTAAATATTAATAGCACTAAAGTCAGGGAAATTGTAATAAACAACTTCCAGATGAAAGCATGCGAACATCCATTAGTTCATCTCTTCATTCTTCCTCAAAAAACGGTGTGTATCTTCTCTAAAGCACCAAGAGGTAACAAAAAAACTTAAGAATTTACACTAGAAAGGCACATAACTTGAAAGGTATTGGCGTTTTCGTTTTGCTTTACAGATAGAGTGGAAGAGAAATGCAAATATAGCATTTTATTGAATCATTTGAACAGTGAAACAAAGAAACACCAAACTACTCTTTACAGTTAAGTATTTGACTGACAGTTCTTAGTAGCTAAATGCAACCTTTTGCTCTGGCCTCTGGTCATATTCTATAACTTTCTGAGGATTAAACTGTTGGTTTTGGTTGCTCCATAGTGAGCACTGTAAGATCTTCAGTTTTCCGCACTTGGGTTTGGATAAACCGTGCCTAAATCTATATACTCACCCAACATCAGACCCATCGAAGGATTAGAACCTTAAGACATAAAGATATCCCAACAAGCACATCCACATAACTCAAGACGATACGAAAACTAGCAACATGAGGGGTTATTAGCTGACAAGACATTAAGACCGCAACATCATCGATCTAAACAAATTTACATTACAACCAACAAGTTTCAGTTGCGGTGATTAATTTACAGAGAAACCAGAATTGCTCGGTGAATTTTCCACATGTCGAAGACCAGTGAAAAAAAAGATTGTTTTTCAACTTTGAGCACAAGTACAGAGTCTACAATTTGAAGCAGGACAATGCAAATTGCAAACCAAAGGCAGCAAAGAAGGTATGAAACTTCGGCAAACAATAATAATTCAGGGATCCAAACAGCTAAGTCATGGTGATACAGACAAAACCCCTCGTTCCTCGCTGTGGCACTGTTCGTAGTCCACTAGTACCACTAATTAGGTCAAAACAGTGGAGAAAAAGCCCAAGGTCATAATAGGTCCCTTCTCCCAGAGGGTAAGCAACAGAACCATCCAGGAAAGCGAAATTCACTGGGGGAAGAAAGGAGACGGACCAGTCGGGCTTGTTCTGGATGTCGATGAGCTTCATGTCGTAGGGCACCTTCTTCTCCTCCAGGGTCAGCAGCACCCTCTGGGAGAAGGGACCTATGACACCACACAGGGGAAAACAAAATTAGGGTTCCGGGAGCGAAATGGGGACGCCGGGGAGGCGGATCCGGCGAGGGGTGAACGGAATGGGGAGGCACTCACAGTCGCCGAGCGTGTCCGGGTGGCCGACGGCGGCCTTGACGCACACCTCAACGCCCATGGCGGCGGCGACGACGACGACCTGGCGCTTCTCACAGGAGTAGAGGCCTTTCCCCCTTGCTTTGACGGCGAGATGACCGGAGGGAGGGCGGAGTCGCGATTTATAGGGAGGTGGAGCTCGCCGGAGACACGGAGGATGGGAAGGCGGTGTGCCCAGGAGACGGCCCGAGTTCTGGAGCCTTCGGTATTCGGGACGGGAAGGTAGCGTGAGGACGACGATGCATACGTGGCGGCCCATGGGCCGCGCATGACACCTCCACGCACGCAACACATCACAACACAACACTTGTAATGAGCGGGTGCTTTTTATTTGTCAAGTTTTGCTCTGCAAATAAACAAATGGTTAAAGTTAAGAAATTGATATCTCCGATTTTTTTTTACCTACAATTGCAGCCGTTCTTCCGTCTCAAAATATTTTGTATGTTTCCTATAAAACTGTTTTATATTCTTTAAAGAAATTGTACTGGAAAAAACTAGTACCATCCATGGCCTGGATCACGGGTGCACGTTTTTTGTAGCCCGTTGTGACGGTTGTGTGGTTGTTGACGAAGCAGGACACATCCTGTCTCCGACACGGTGAGAGGGGTACCACCACATCGATCACCATTATTATGGGCACTGTTGCTTCTCTCTTGTCGAGTTGTATGACCGCGATGGGATACGGTGCCTCCTCATTCATCATGCTCACGCGGTCACGCCCTCCTACCTGCACAGAAAATATCTGACGCCATTTCATTTATGCAAGGAAACTGCTTGATTAACTATAAGGCCCCGTTCGTTTTTAGTTAGTGTCACACTTTTCTGGTTTTTTTAAACGTATTTTTTAAAATGCTAAACCCTAAGACAGTTTTTTTAAAAAAAAATAAATGAGGTTATAATAATTAATAGTTAATTAATTATACGCTAATAGATTATTTCGTTTCAGGTCGCACCATATTATTAAAGCACGCGAATTAAGTATATAATTAATCAAATATTAATTATTATAGACTAAAAAATAATTAATCTAATTTTAAAAAATAAACTTATATAAAAAAACTTTCATACAAAATACACCGTTTAATAATTTAAAAAACGTGTTTATGAAAAATAATAAAATAACTCAGCAGCTAAAACCAACTTAGGCTAAACATGTGACCTAAGCATAATCAACAGCACCATGCCACCATTTGACTGAAGATTGGGACGAACTTGCACACAACTTGACTGATAAATCTAACCAAATTGTTAAATGGCTGTTGACAAAATACCAGGGCTAAAATCTTATAAATTTATAACCTCGCAATTTGCTTCACAATTCATTCATGCTCCGGTGACTACAGCTCCTTCTTCCAACTTGTCAATACCCAACAATAACAACAATAGAGTTATAGAGGTTAAAATAATAGTATAATATAAGCAGAGAAAAGAGGATAAACATCTAATTTAAAAGCTTTTCATTCTAAACTCAATTATTACCTTAGAGCAACCTGTACTCCTATCCACAATTATAATACTGTGAAATTTTACTTATAGATTTAACAAGTTATAATTAAAATAAGGTCAATCATATTTTTTTCCAACACATACATGAGCTCTATTTTACCTTCCAGTTGCAGTTGTATGTAATGGTTTTTTCTTTCAAAAATCGGGAAAAAACGACCTTCCGCAGAGAAACAGAGGTTTGATTGTAAAATGACAGCCTTGGCGATCCTCGATAAGCAAAAAAAAAACCTGTGGAAATAAGATTGCCTCCAAAATTACAACACTTCAATAGCGTGGCTCGTTGGCCAAAAAAAACGTTATAGTTACAGGAGAGGATGACAAGGAAAGACCACCATTAAATTTTCAAACTCTTGTTGGCTGGTCGTTAGTGACAGATAACGGTTGTATGCTACATCATAAAACACTCTTTGAGAGGGTATTAAACAAAATCAATCAGAGAGCGATTCATAAATATTTTAATATATATATATATATTATTAATAAAATAAAAAATTCTAGGCTTTGTTTTTTGCTCGGGTGTTGGGGGGAGGCGCGCGAGCCAGAAAGATGGGCCGCCGCATGGGCTTTCGCGCCTCCTCGTTCTCACCTTTCGCAACCCAACCCCACCACCCCACCCATGGCCCCGTGTCCTCTCTCCCCCTCCAACTTTCCCTCCAAAGTAACTGACAACATGCCCCAGTCTCTTCTATGGCCCACCCACAGAGAGCTGGGTATGCATACCCGCGTGTCAAAAGCCCTGCCACCCACTGCCCAGCCATGCGGGACCCGCCACGGTTTGAACTTTGAATTGCTCCCTCATCAGTGGAGAGAGAGGCGAGCAGAGGCAGAGAGCGAGAAGGCCTGCGCGGCGAAGCCTCGAGAGGAAAAGGAGGCGGCGGCGGCGGCACCACCGGTGGCTCGCGACCCGTGGCGAGGCACCGCCGCCCGAGGCCGCCATCTTCGTCGGCTCCGTGGTCGCGCCGAGGTGAGAGTTGCTGACCGATTTGCCCTCGTTTCGTCGATTGTGCCGCCTCTGCCTTCTCGCTTCCGTTTCTCTTCCACTGAGCAAACTGGTTTCGCCATTGCCCTTGTGATTCAGCGGCACGCACGGACACCAACTCTCCGGAGTCGAAGGGCGTGTCAGCGTTGCAGGATCCGTGGTTTCCTCCATGGAAGACACTTCTGTAAGCCCACCGCTAGCTATCTCTTCTTCTTCCATTAAGTTGACCTTCCCATTGTGCATTTGTGCTATTACATGTTATTCCCATGTCAGCGAGCGAGCATTACGGTGTACTTCGTTTCAAAAAAGAGTATTAGTATGGTGAATTTACCTGTGCTTAGGCTGCTAGCTCTGTTTCGGCAAGCTTAACTGCATCCTGAAGATTCAGATATTTTCGTAGATCATCCTGTCTCTCTGATTTACCATCAGTCCTCATTGTCCCAATGTTATATTATTGCATCAGTTCACCTTTGAGTTCAAACGAGGTTCTAAAAGAGCCAAGAAAACGATGCTGCCTGAGGAATCACATAGAGGGAAAGATGAACTGAGACAGGTACAGAATGTTGCACAGCCCACAAGTGCATTACTGCAGGAAATTTCGTTTCTTGACGAGCTCCTTCCTGAGACTAATGTTGTTCTGCAGGGTTTCTCTAACAAAAGAAATCTGGTTCCTGCAAAGACACCATCTGCAAAGGAGAGACCGGAACAAGTGGAGTTCACACATTGTTCACCTGGTATTGTTGCCAGGCTCATGGGACTTGATACCGTTCCTCGCCCCAAGAAAGCTCTTGACCGATGCCAAAGTGACATTCAGTGCAATATGCAGCGGGTCCTATCTGGAGGTGATCAAGTCTATGATGCTTCATCTGAGGATCAACCATGTAGCAGTAGTGCTGACGATCTCCCTGAACTCAAAGATGTTTTCGAGGTCACAGAAATGGAAAATAAAGACATGTGCATTGGGTTGCAGTCAGGGAACGAGGAGTCATGCCCCGGGAGTGACAAGGCTGATTTGGAATTTGTGAGGCAGAAATTCTTGGATGCTAAGCGCCTTTCCACTGATGAAGCCCATAGGAATTCTAAAGAGTTTGCTGAAGCACTTGAGATACTGTACTCCAAAAAAGATGCCTTCCTTGAAATCCTTCAGGAGAACAGTGGTGCATTGCCAGGATTCTCAGGGCACATCTTTGGTCACAGTGGATTGCAGTACTCCAAACTGTTTGAGCAAGACAAGTCTTCTAGCATGGGAGTTGAATGTGACGGATTGTTTAATGTACCAAAGGAATCGGAGAATACTATTCCTAGTATTCGTCTCAACGAAACTTATGTTGTGCCATTAGATCCTCTGGCACCAAAAGGGAGCAAGAGTAAAGGTTCAAGCCGTCGTTCCCAAATTGTTGTTCTGAAACCAAATCTTCAGAGGAAAAAATTTACGCCTGTCCTATCAAGTGACGAAACATCGCATTTTGGTCAAATGAGCACTCACAACTGTTCAAGGGCCCAACACCATTGCATGTGTAGGCAGCAAGTCAGACACTCTGTGGCACTTAACAATGATCAAGTTTTACAACCAAAAGGAGACTCCACACCTGGACAGAAAGGTGCAAAACAAACCCCTAAGAAAGGTTCTAGAAGGAAAACATCTGAGGAAGCTAGTCAACTCGCAATTGGCAGTGACAGGGCAAAAGGCACTCCTAGTTGTTTTGACGATAACCTATCCATTTTACCGTCGAATCATTCAGTTGGATCGTCAGTCTGTCGAAAGGCCAAAGTGCACCTCTCAGAGCGATGGCAGATAGTTTGTCAATCTGATGCAGAAATTTCAATGCCTGAAGATACCATAACATTAGGGGAAATGCTTGAGATGACCGACAGAGATGCGACAAAAGTAACCACCCACAAGATTTCATCAGAAACAAACTACAATCATGATAATGTTCAGAAGGCACCAGCCTGCCCTGTTGGTATTAGTAGTGAAGATGGTTGGAATACAGGGATTTACTATAAAGATGATGTAAGAGCTGGCACATCGAGGAATTTTTCTAGGTCGAAGTCTCTCCCGACCTCGGTTACCAACAGTGCAAAATTACCGGGTAGGAAACAATCTGCACCAACTTGTAACCTGCCCATTCTGAAAAATTTATTGAATGCACCCACTGATGAATCTGGAAGTGAACATGTCAGGAATAGACCGCCATTTAGAAAAACAAAGCAGAAAAATGGGAGAGCTATCATCCATGCAGGAAAGGAAAACATGCTACCTGTGAAAGAGATTCATGTAACTTCAGAAAAAGCAAGACATTGTATCTGCATTTCAGATTTGTCTCGAGCAAGCAACACGTACAGTGAACATCCTGATGGTGTTATGAGTAATGGGGATCACCAAACATCTGGCTCTACTGCTCTAGAAGATGATTTACAAAGTTCTAAAGATAAGATGTGGTGGACAGAGCAGAAACTAACGCCACCATTACCAGAGACAAAAGAAGACACATCGATTCATAATCAGGATAACATAGTGTTGAAGGTATGCAACAACGCTATTTCTTTTACGACGTTTTCACATTGTTTTTCTGGTTAACTTGTCAGCAGATACAAATAATCAGAATTGTTAGACAGACCACTGGCCTGGTCTGTATATATATAGACCCGACCCCCTCTATACGCTCGGAGGTTTTTATAGTCACTGTACATCTTTCTACATGGTATCAGAGCGAGTCTAGACATCCCGGCGCGCTAGCTTTTCCCTCCGGCGAGCCGACCCTTTCCTCCTCATCATCGACGTCTCCTTCTTGTCCCGACGACGTCTGTCTCCTTCAACGCTCTCTTTACGGCCTCAAACAAGCCCCTCGTGCCTGGTACCAGCGCTTTGCTGCCTATCTTCGGCGCATCGGTTTCGTGGCCTCTACGTCCGATAGTTCCCTGTTCACTTTTCATATCGGCTCCGCCACTGCCTATCTACTTCTCTATGTCGATGACATTGTCCTCACAGCGTCTTCGACATCTCTCCTTGACCAGATCATAGCCCGACTCCACTCTGAGTTCGCCATGACCGATCTTGGTCCTCTCCACCATTTTCTTGGCATCTCCGTAACCCGTTCCATCCACGGTCTCTTCCTCTCCCAACGCCAGTACACCATCGACCTCCTCCAGCATGCGGGCATGACCGACTGTCACCCCACGGCCATCCCAGTCGACACTCGAGCCAAACTCTCCACTGCCGATGGCGCCCTCGTTGCCGATCCCTCTCACTATCGGAGTCTTGTCGGAGCTCTCCAATACCTCACACTAACCCGACCCGACCTCACGTACGCTGTCCAGCAAGTGTGCCTCTTCATGCACGCTCCGCGCGAACCTCACTTCGCGCTGCTCAAGCGCATCCTACGCTACGTGAAGGGCATCCTCTCCAGCGGGCTGCATCTCAGCTCCAGCCCCATCGACTCCCTCACCGCGTACTCCGACGCGGACTGGGCAGGCTGCCCCGACTCTCGACGCTCTACGTCCGGCTATTGCGTTTACCTCGGTGACACTCTCGTATCCTGATCCTCAAAACGCCAGACTACAGTGTCCCGATCCAGCGCTGAAGCCGAGTACCGCGCCGTCGCCCATGCCGTCGCCGAGTGCTGCTGGCTTCGCCAACTTCTCCAGGAGCTCCGTGCACCCATCTCCACCGCGACCGTCGTCTACTACAACAATGTCAGTGCCGTCTACATGATCGTCAATCCGGTCCATCACCGACGCACCAAGCACATCGAGATCGATATCCATTTTGTCCGTGACAAGGTTGCATTAGGACAGGTTCGAGTGCTCCATGTACTATCAGCACATCAGTTTGCCGATATAATGACCAAAGGCCTGCCCACGTCTTTGTTCACCAGTTTTCGGTCCAGTCTCTGCGTCCGTTCCCCTCTCGCTGCGACTGCGGGGGGGTGTTAGATAGACCACTGGCCTAGGCTGTATATATATAAACCCGACCCCTCTCTATACGCTCGGGGGTTTTCATAGTCACTGTACACCTTTCTACAAGAATGAAAAATTAACAGAATTCCTATAAATAGAGAATGATTTTAAGGAAACTGGCATTAAGAACTGATCCCCAGTTTTCCAAGTGTGAGGCAGTAAGTGGGTGGGTGGGGGGTTAACACTGGATGGCTATCATATTTTCGTACTCCTAGGTGCTAAATGTCTACTTGACTTCTATTTTGCTCCTGCAGTTTATGGGTTAGTGCATTGCACTAAGTTCTTATATCATGATATAGTACACATAGCTTTGAGTCAATTTTTTTGTTAATTCTCATTACCAAAATAATTACATTTGGTTCCAGGACTGGGAGGGGAGAATCCATTCAGTTGAGATTGACATCGCTGAAGTTGAGCCTCAAGCAATAGATTCTTCTCATATTGTAAGCTTAGATAATCACAAATGCTCAAATTCAACTGCTTCATTGCAACAAATTTGTGGACATGAGACTGCATATTCTGGAATTTTTAAAGGCGTCAGTGACGATATTCAAGGTATGTATATCAAAAACTCATTCTGCTTTTCTGCACTCCAATATTATTCCATTGTTCATGTTATTCATTTCTGTCCCTTCACATAAATGCAGAACTTAGACTGCAACTTAAGATGCTGAAGATGGATGACCAAAATGATACCTGTGGAGATGATATCTATGTGTTGTCGAGTAACGAGTGCAGCGATACAGACAACTTTACCTATCAGCTGATGGAAGAACAATTACCTGTATTTAAGGATGAGGATGACAGGGACTTCACTTATACAAATGATGTGCTTGGTGCTGCATCAGATTTTCTAGTCTACCCAGAAGATTGGCAAGTGAGCTCAAATGTGTTTGTATGGCTTGAGGACAAGTACAGCAAGCTGATCCTGTGGTCGAAATCAGACAGGAGACTTTTGTTTGATCTCATAAACTCTATCTTAGCTGATATGACTGTTGTTGGCAACACTTTGCATTCAAATATCATGATGAAGTGTTCGTCTGAAATGGATCCAAGAAAGTTAGCTGATAATGTTTGGCCAACAGTAGTCCAAGGAAGGAGCCATGAGCCTTTTTCTTTGGATTGTGTTGAAGCTTTGCCATTGGACCATCATTCTGAAGTTGAAGCGATAGGAGCAGAGATTGTCAAGATGTTACATGACGATATTCTAGAAGAGTCTGTAGCTGAATTCATATCACAGTAGAGCTGCCTTTCTATCAGATGTACATAGCATGCTGCAAATCACTGGTTTGCAATTTGGTTTTACCATGTAAGATGTGGGGGACTTCATTTGATTGCATTTGATATGGAGTGTCGTAACTTGTAAGGTGTGAAACCTAGTACCTGGGAGCCCTGGAGTAATTGTTCTTAGGAGTACCAACTAACACTACTCTAGTAGAACCTGCATGTATACTGATTTCAAACTTTTCAAGTTCCCATCACTATGCATCCAAGAAAACCACTATTTCTCAATGTGCTAGCCCTCTTTTCTCTTTATTCTTGTTTCAATTGGTGGATCAACAGTATACAATAATAATAATTCTACGGGGCATTTGTAATATCCTTATAGGTCTAGTGCTAGTGACTTCTTCTAGCTTGTGTGAGAAGTGTTGCTAAATAATTACACGGTGCCCTCCATCGGCAGGTACGACTGCGCGAAGTAGAACGGCCCGCCGCCGCCGCCGCCGAAGTCGAGGTCGTAGAAGTCGCTGCCCAGCCAGCTGCCCACCTCCACGTCCGGGAACAGCACCGCCTGCGACTCGTCGGCGGTGGGGACGAGCCCCTCGGCCTCGACGGCCCGGGAAGACGCGAAGTCGACGAAGGAGAGGAAGTAGCCGTCGTCGACCCGCGCCACGGCGCGGTGGATCAGCTCGGCGGCGTGCTGCACGGGGCGGGACACCAGCTCGCCGGCGGTGCACCGCGGGAACGCCCAGAGGACGAGGTTGCCGAAGTAGTCGCGCGGGACAGGGGGGGCGCGTGAGCGTCCGGCCGTTGACGGAGATGCGGAGCGTGGTGGCCTTGCCGGCGGAGAGGCCGCGTGCCGCGGTGACCGCGCGCCAGAGGTGGCCGACCACGCTCTAAACATAAACATTAAAATTTCATTTATCGTGGTTTAACCATTTCAAA
Source organism: Oryza coarctata (assembly GCA_030770085.1). NCBI lineage: Eukaryota > Viridiplantae > Streptophyta > Magnoliopsida > Poales > Poaceae > Oryza > Oryza coarctata. The sequence goes on from CM061471.1 coordinate 774,025, forward strand.
ATTATTAACGATTAAAGTCGATGGAGTGGCTAATATTTTTCTCAAACAAAATACAAACGCAGAGTATATTTAAGTTTATAAACACACGCATATAAACACCTTAGATTGGCATGTCTTGAGAGATTGAAAAAATCGCCACATACATCTCGTTATCGAGGGTACGTCATCTAAATATAGTGATTAATTAATGGTGGTAACGGGTGATTAAATATAGTGATTAATTAACGGTGATAACGGGTGATTATACACTAGACTCGACGAAATGATATACTCCTATATGCCTCTGTTTATACCGAGGGTCAGGATTTACTATTTTGGAAAGGGGAAAAAAATCATGGGTCACCGAATTTTCAGAAAATTTTGGAACTAAATTATTTAAAATTTAAACAAATGTTGACTAAATTTGATTTTTTTGTCAAATTCACAAAAAATTGAGAAATCCAAAATTTTTGACGATATAGTTGGTTGTCAGGGATCCGAAATTTTGGAAATTTCGAACCAAAATTTCAAACCCTACCGAGAGTCCAATGGATGAAGATTCTAGCATAAATTTTCCCTATAATCGAGTTGCCAGCTTTATACTGGGAACAGAATTATCGAAATTATCTACCGGCAAAGTAGTTATCTGCATTTCAAGAAGGCATGCAGGATGACGAACAGACTAAGCAGTAGTCAACTGTTCGTCCATAATTTTGTCATTTTAATTTGATCCACCGAAGCTGGCCACAGTGTCGTTGCAGCTAGCTAGCTAGTTGAGAAAATCCAACGAAGGTTTTTGAATCGTACGAAAGATAAAGATGTAATCCGCAATTCAACGGAGCAGATCAAACTGGTTTCCTTGATTCAAAAACTGGAGCATTCCAGCTTGCAGATAATTATATCATATACAAACATATAGGTTTTCGAAGTCAGCATGTTGCTCATCGACTTATTGCTTGCATCAAACTGGAGCATTCCAACTTGCAGTTAATTTGATCAGATTTTGGAATCTTCTATACTTTTATAGGTCTCCAACTAGCAGTTAATTATACCATATTTGATTTTTTTTCTGTACTTTTTTAGGAGTAATTTTCTGCGCTCATCAACGTGGAGAAGCACATTGATCCTGAGGGCGAAATGGTAAACACAAATTCAAAAGCATAGCTGAAATGGCACAATTGCAGCTTCTGTTGTATTTGGCAACATTTTCTTTATTGCTCTATTTGACGCTTAAGAATCCATATGGTTAATGCGACGCTCAGTTGGTTTGGTTTTTTTAATCTGTCCATCCAAGTTTACACGTATTTATGGCTAATATTCTTTTAGTGATGTATAATGTATAGATTAAGGGTTGTATGCTTGTGTATGTATATACACACATATATAAGTGTTCGTGTTTTTTTACTATGTTTTGTAAAAAACAAAGAAGAATCCATATGGCTAATCAATACAAGAATATGTTTAAAAATATTTTAGAGAAGTTTGACCCATGTAGGGAACTTTTACTAGAGGCATATATGTACATATATAATGTAATTAAGCTAATTTGTATCTATATAATATAGATTGGGCTGGACCATATTGCCGTGTCAATTTCCTTGATGGACTGGGCTGTACGCATCTCAATTTATGGGCCTATGAGCCTAATTGCCGTGGGCCATGGACCAGATTAGCCTCTACTAAACTCTGTCCCGTCCTGAATAAATAAATAAATCTATAATGGAACGGTGACGTGTACATATGATCACATCAGCTAGCAAATCTTTTTTATGAGGTAGTGTGTGATCTAAGGCTAACCTTATCGAGGCATGCATTAATCACTCAATGCGATGATAAACATGGTATCTATACATGACATTATCCTTTTTGCAAGATGAGCACAAATTAACTTGTTTCTATATACTATAACCCAACCCATCGATTTAATTAATCACTCAATGCGATCGATGTGCTACGAATAGCCCGATTAGATTGTCCGTCCTCATCCGTCAGTAGCATACGTAGGAGATCGATCAGCCATGGCTAGCCCGGCGGTTGCTCTGCTGCTTCTTCTGGCGATGACGACGGCGGCGCTACTTTCGGCGCCGGCGGCGGCAGCGCGCCCCGCGTCGGCGGGCATGAGGCAGCTCATGTTCGCTTCGCCCTCGCAACATGATGATCCTGCAACTTCCGACGAGGGGGTCTTGTTTCCCTCCAAGCCACGGGGGCGCGTCCCGCCCTCCGTTCCTAGCAAGCCGCCGCCGTCATATCATCTGAACCAGTGAAACCCCTATACTTGATGTTATTACGTACTCATATATAATCTCATCCTCATCATGTGTAATATATATAGCGTGAATGAAATGTGCTAATATTCGATATTAATTATTATGGACTTGCTATTTATCACATGACTGAGATTTCATTAAATCTCAGTTATTTCTCTCTAGCCACTGGATGAACATCCAAAAGCCAGGATGCCATCTTCAATCTCGAGCAACCGACAACATCTGTGAGGAGCAACAAAAGGAAGAACTCACCGGCGATGTCTTTTTCTTCAACGACAGGGGCTTCAGCTCTAACAAGCACATCGGATTAGGTTACTTGGTTGTGTAGGACAGGAGTGTTGGGTGGAGAGGGCAACTTTAGGAAGATGTATCCAATAGCGTGAGTCGAAGGAGATGCGGAGCTCACGCTGTTGAAGGAGAAAAAAGAGGAGGAGAGGGTAGGGCAGGTGAGCACTGTTAGCGCCGATGAAGAGGAGGGCAGGGGTGTGTTGGCGGCACGAGTGAGGTTTATACGTAGGCGGCATGTAGAAGGTGAGATAGGAACGACAATGAAAAACGGATTAGGTTTATAGCTCTTTCACAAATCTTGAAACTTGATCATTCAAAAGTGGCTGAGATTTAGCCTAAACTTAGCCAATGGTCAACAAACAGTAATGACATATGCCTCTGTCAACCGAGAGTTCAATGGATAAAGGGCATATTTAGTTTGTTGTCATTTTTAATCTTATTAAATTTTAGTAGTAATAAACGAAACATATATTAACCAACTCTATCCTACTAGAATTTGATAATGCACGAAGTTTTTACTTATAGGAGGTATACCAAAAGTTTAGTATTAAGTAATACCAGAATCTATCAACAAAAATTTGGCATGATAAAGGTTTATTTTGACAACAAACCTAACAAGCCAGAAGATTCTAGCAAAAATTCAGTTGCCAGCTTTATATCGGGAATGGAGTTGTAGAAATTATCTACCGGTAATATAGTTGTCTTCATGTCCAAGAAGGCAAGATGATGAACAGATTAACCGGCAGTTAACAGTTCATTGATCATTTTGTTACTTTAATTCAATCCGTTTAGGCTGGCCAAAGTGTCGTCGTTGGAGCGAGCTAGCTTAGCCGGCCAGGAAAAGCTCAATATTCAGCAGAGAATCAATAAATCGTACAAAAGCTAAAGCTGTGATCCGAAATTCAATTGTGATCAACAAACACGAGTTGGTTTTATTGTTTTATAAACAAATTAAACAAAGGAATACAAGTTTTTGAAGCTATCATGGTGCTCCTCGACTTAGCTTGCATCAAACTGCAGCATTCCAACTAGCAGTTAATTAGCTCAGGTTTGGAAAAACAAGTTTCCTACTTTTTACCGACTATTCTTCAGCGATCATCATGGTGGAGAAGCACTCTGATCCTGAGGTCGAAATGGTAAACACAAATTTGAAACAGTATCTGAGATGACACCATGGCAGCTAGGTTCTGTTGTATTTGGCAATTTTTCATTGTCCAATTTGACGCTTCAAAGTCCATATATATTTTTTAGACCGGTCATCAGGACGAAATATCCACCTGAATATATTACACAGAGCAGGCTCCACCTACTCAAGCGCAAGAGCCATAGAGGATAATATAAGAGAATACACAAGGAACAAAAAAGAGAGAATACAAAGGTAACACAACCTCCCCAAAGAGCACATTAAGGCATACAAAAGGATTAGGAGACTAGGGAGTTTTGATGTTTGTCACATGCAAAATCACCCAACCAAATCCCAGATCAAACTAACTCTAGTATACTAATTCGACAACATCCATTTTACATATAGACTTAAAATACTAAGAATCAAACATTGATAGAGGACTTTTCTGCTAAGTGCATGTCGGCTTGGTTTTCTAGCGATCAAAAGGTTATGGTTATTGAAGATCACCTACATCAAGACATCAAGATGACTCTGCCATGTTGCTACTTAGATCAATGCCCGCCAACATCTTTTGATGAAAGGAAGTCCTAGAGGAGAGAGGGCCACTAAAGATTGCATCCATAGGCCGCCCACATCAAGTTGTCCTCCAACACCCTTCGGGGGAAGAAAGTTCCAAAGTAGGGAGGGCTGCTAAATGTTGCGGTCAGAGACATCCAAGCGAAAGAGGATGGAGACAAATAGAGAATTGGACAAAAGAGAAGTGGAAAGAGGATCGAGGCAAACAGGAAATTGGACAAAAGAGAAGTGGAAGAGGTGGGAATACCACTAGTAGTGGAAACACCAATAGTGAAAGTGGATAAGCACATATCAAAATCCCTCACATTAGAGAAGCACATGCGCCCAACCAACAGGCAAACCCAAGCTATCGATAAAGGAGCATGCTGATATTGAGGACAAACATAGAAGGGGACGAGGCACTAGCAAACTCCTAGACAACATATTGGAGCCAAGTTGGTTACGGCAAGGTTATACTAGATGGCTAGTCACTCAAACCATTGGGAATGACGACATTGTCACAAAAGTGGACAAAAACTAGGGAGAAAAGTGAAAGGAGAAGGGGCAGTGGATTGGATTGCCAGGGTGGCTGACGGTAGTGAAACACACCTCAAGGATGACCATGGAGACCAAGGTTTGGCTACAAACCCTCCAGTGTAAATGTTGGCCCCCAACTACCATCAAGTAGTGCCGAGTAGATTTGGCCATGGGAACGATGGATCTAGGCACCGCTAGTAGCACCATGCCACCATCGCCTAGCACAACGGCACGTCGCACTAGCATAGAGCCTGAGTAGTTGCCATTTTCACTGCTTGCAAAAGGGGATGGCCCTGTTGCCGTCATCGTTGCAACTCGTCGGTCTTTCGGTAGGCTACTAAAGCATCAATGGTGACAAGGGGAGGAGAAGTAGGGAGCAGTGGAAGAGGGACAGCCATGGCTTGGAGAAGAACTAGAAGAGCACGTAGCTCATCATCCTATCTATGGCCTCAGGCTAGCCCAAAACGAGTAGATTTGGGCCTAACGAAGTGAGAGAAAAAGAGGAAAGATGGGAGGAGATGAGGCAAACCAAGAGAGGAGCAAGGATGCGGACGCCACCACTACCGCCGTCATCGATGGCCTAGCCAATGGGCTGGTTTGACGTAAGTTTGAGTTGCCTCTACGTCGTCTAGGAATGCGTAGAGCTTGCTCTTTCGTTTTCATGGTACTATTTAATGCCTATTTGGTTTAGAGAAATTTTATGAGAATTAGAGGAATTGAACTATTTTATATAAAAATCCTATGAAACTCCTGTGTGTTTTAAAAAGCCCTTAAAATCTATATATAGTTAAGCATTACAATAATATGTTTAAAAGAATTTAGAGAAGTTTGATGCATGTAGGGAACACACAGATGGGTGGGGTAAGTGCAAGTGCGACCATGTTGCCGTGTCGATTTTCTTCATTGACTGATCTTAATTAGGGAGTTCAAATGAATAAATTAATTTTTACTTTTGTGGGTTCAAAAATAAAATTTAATTTTATCTACTTGAATAAGAATGGGCTAACCATTGCCGTGGGCCAACCCATGCCAATACCTAATCTCAATTTATGAGCTTTATGAGCCAAATTGATACAGGCCGTAGCCCAACTTAGCTTCCACTAATCTCCGTGCCTGCATAAACATTTTATACAAGTGATATATATATTATCAAGTCAGCACTTTAATTTATGATAGAGGGATCGAACATTTACAACTAGCTATCATAGATTCATAGTATACGAATGGTGATAAATAGTAGAATGTCATTGAGATTGTCTTTTTTTTCCTTTTGTCTAGTACTAATATTGTTCCATATTAATAAGTAATAACATATTTGACTGGGATTTTACAACGTGTTTGCTTTTGGGGAATACTCTCTGTGCATTGAGTTGGCTCAAAGAGCAAAATATAAAATACACAAGATATTAAAAAAAGACCATAATACCCATACCCTACTCTAGATGTGTTCATAGTATGACTAATAGTAAGTTGATCAAAATATACGAGTTTGACTTCTTGAAATCAAAACACTTTTGATTAGGTTTGGATCAACTGGGCTAGATTGTACGTTAACACTAACAGTTCGGCCCAATGTGGGTTCCAAACTTATCAAGGTTCTAGAAGGCCTAACATACTGTACATAGCAGACCGTAAACCAAAACTGGGGTTAAAAACGTACAAACATTGAAGATTTCAATTTGGTTTGGTGCAAAATTAGCAAATAATATCAACATATTGAATAGTGTAGGACTAAGATCCTAAAGGAGAAACCCATTAAGGGCTTGCTCCATTAACTCAACACCTTAATACATGTGGAATTATTCCCCTCTAAATCTCCATCAATTTTCATAGGGGAGGGATTAACGGAGTAATGCTTTAATTGGATTGTAGGGAATATATTTAGGTAAAGTAATTAAGGCCTCCCAAGTATTTCATCCATACCCCCCTCTCTCTCTATATATATTATATGCACCCATTAACACTTTATTGTTTCACAGTAACAGTTTACCGGATCACGTACATATATATGCACTCATTAACCCTCCATTAATATGGTGCATTTCCATTCGCTCATATATATATCTTGAATCATGCAATCAGCAGAAGCACAGCTAATCTTTTAATTAATAATAACAGAATTAATTTGCTCCTAATCCTGTGTCATTTACCACCAAATCAAAAAATAATTTTCCATATTTTCTCTTTGAAACAATGCCCTATATATATATATATGCACTGCACTAATTAGGACATTTCCAATCGCTCATATCTGGAATGACCCAATCAGCAAATGCACAGCAAATCCTTTCCATTCATCACAGAATTAATTTACTCCTAATCGCGTATTCATTCACCACCAAATTAATCAAAAAAGTTAATTATCCTCTTCTTTTTGCTTGCAATTCCGCGCTATATATACCCCCTACCAGACGTCGCAAGGAGATCACCATCTCACTCACAAACACACCAAACCAAAGCAAAGTGAGCCCGCCGATGGCCATGGCCGTCGAGAGGAACGTCGCTGCGGCGGCGTCGGCGGCATTGCTGGTGCTCCTGCCAATGATGATGCTGTCCTCCACGGCGACGGCGCGCCCCGTGCAGCGTCCGCCCGGCCACCCCGGCGGGATGCTACATATCATCCCTTCCCCGCCGCCGGCGACAAGCGGGGAGCATGACTTCTCGGTGCTGAGGAGGGTCCCCACGGGGCCGGACCCCATCACCTCTGACCGGCCGCCGCCGCCGCCGCCATTGACGCAGTTCTCGATTCTGAGGAAGGTTCCCCGTGGGCCGGACCCTATCACCCCGCCCGGCCCGCCGCCATCGTCCGGCGAGTGATGTGATGGATGCAACAATATTATTCCTAGAATAATACTCATTCGTGTACACGAGTACGAATGAAGGCCTCAATCGGTTATCTAGAACGCTGTCAGAATTAAAACTTTAAAACTATGGTCTTTTTCTAATACTTATGTTTATGTCGTTAAAAACATAAATAGAAATATTTTAATTATAAATTATTTTTTTCACCAATACATTGTTTTACGTATTTTTTATATTTAACAAAATGGGGATAAGCTGAAAGAGATTATTTTGATGGGTGTTCGTAGAACATCCTTCTTACAACATATATTTATGAATTAAGAATATAAATTGTATGAGATATCATTATAGTATTTAATTTGAGGCTTGATTGATGTCATATTGCCATGCATGATAGTTATCTATCCTAATAATTTCTTCTTTTTGTGATTTGGAGTTATTTTTTCACATAATTAATATCAACTACTTTTTATTATAGAAAAAACGTACATGTGCACATACCCCATACATGTCACACTTACACTCATATGAGTGTGATCTCTACACTAACACACGTTACACTCATTAACGTGCTCTCTACCCTAACACAGGCGATCAACAGTAAATTCATCGTCTCACTAAAAATCTATCTAAAGCTTCACTCACGGACGCAATATTTATGGGCAAAGGAGTCCTTCGTTTTCATTTCAATGCGATATGCATGCATTACGACTAAGTTTTGACGTGTGAAGATGATTTACTCACTGATTTTGTCATGCGACAAAGAATACGAGAGTTTTACGGCTGGTTCGGTTTGAAAGAAAAATAAAGAACTTAGATTCATAAGAATTAATTTTTATAAGTTATATTTGGTTTATAGAAATAAGGTATAAGGAAATAAAAGCATATTTTTTCTTTTCTCTGAAACTTATAAAGAGGAAATAGTAAATTTTCTATCCAGTCAAATCGCTTGAAAATTTTTTCTTGAAGTGAGGTGTACATGTATTTGTACTGCCTCATGTTTTCTGAAATGTTAGGAGGAAATGGATGAATACTGCCTTGTAGGTCGCAATGATGTCTAGACCGCATAGCGCAGTGGATTAGCGCGTCTGACTTCGGATCAGAAGGTCGTGGGTTCGACTCCCACTGTGGTCGTTCTTTTTCTTTTTCCTCTTGTTTTAGTTTTTTTTAACCGCTGATTATTAGCACCAGTGGATCCTGGTACGTTGGATCGTAGATCGGAAGGTCGTGATGCACTCTGCTGCTGCTCATGTTGACACGGTGACGCACTGACACCGAGAGAGGCACCGCTCACCGTTGCTGCTTGCGTCGCCGACGACGAGGCCGGCAGCCGAGTCGGGTGCGGGCAGCGGCTGCTGCGCGCCACCTCTTCCCCTTCGCCGCGTCCAGGGGAGACATGGCCTCCGCCGCCGCAGACCCCGGCACGGCGTACAAGCTCCTCCTCTCCTGCCCCGCCGGCCTCCCCCGATCCCGCGTAACCTTCCTTCCTACACATCCATCCCCCGCGCCCCCCCCCCCCCCTCTCTCCCTCTCCGCGTCTGATTGCACGACCACCTTCTGCTCCCCAGATCCCCGAGTGGATGGCGGTGGCAAATCTAACATCTTGACCTTTGGTTTTGCATTTTGCCCGCGTTTGTGCCGCCCGTCACTCTGCCTCCAACTATCTGGGCTCTTCACCTCTTGGTTTTGAACTACCATAAGCGAGACTTAACAAAACCGGTGTTTTTCTTTTCTGTAAAGTGCTTGGATTTTACTATTGATATAGCCGTGACTGTCCCGTAGGTTTATTGAGCTTCTTGCATATTAAGGACAAATGTTATGGTATCTTTGATAGTAATTGTGGGCCGATTTGATGATGCTCGTGTGGTGGAATGCAGGTTTCGGTTAAATTTGATCAGTCGTTTGATAGGATTCCCCATCCAGATGCAGCTTTAGAATCATCTATAAGTGAGGTATAATTTATCTGCCTATGCTCTTCCAGTGATTGTTGATCCAGTACACATGGGTGTTATTTATATTTCTTTGATCCTGCAGATATGGAACCAGAGACTTCAGCAGAACCCATCTTTGTACAGCAACACAAAATTTCGGGTATTTACCTATAGTTATATCTTGATATTCCATTTTCCTGCTCCATTAATACATGGAGATATATTAAATTACTAACAAGCACTTTATATTTTTGACGGTCGGCTGAAAGATTGGCTGACCAAATTTCATTAAGATAGGAAGGTTACAGATTACAAATCATCGACATTAAGCTGTCAATAGCAGGGTCCAGCTGACCAGAACTACTCACACAAAGCAAACAAGCACTTTATATTGAACTCACTCCATTTATTGATTTATAAGGTGTTCACACATTTTAAGATTCAAACAATATTTCATAAACAATCGGTCCAATAGTATGTATAGATTTTATGACACAAAAGTAGTACCGTTGGATGCAAATCTGAAAGCACTTTCCTGTGATCATGAATTATTGTTAGTTACAATATATTGTTATGTTGATAAGATAACACTGTAACACAAATAAATTCCATTGTTCAATTTTGGAGACAACATAATCAAAATGCACCTTATAAGATTCAATGGTGGTAGTACCTAAGAGGAATTGACTGTCATTCCCATAATCTGACATCATCCAAATAAACTTTGCCTTCTCTACCTAACAATGAATGCTATGTAGGTATGACCATTTCTTTAGCTTGCCTTGGTGTTCTTTTTGAGCTGAACCTGTGCCATTGCAAAAATTTACAGAATATACTGCTTTTTTACAGATATCTCTTTAAGTACTAGATTTCATAGTTTGGCCACCAACTAATTTCAGTATGGAGGACATGCCGTGCGCTACAAAGATGAATCAAATAAGGAGTATTGTGTTTCACTTCATTTGGGTCTCACAGATTACAGGTACACCTGGCCTTTCTCATTCTATTAAAATAACTAGTTAGTAGTGACCTTCTCTTTGGAGAAATAAATTCTGGCAGCCATACTTTCTCAACTATTTGACCTTTCCCTTCTAACCTTATATGTTGATTTCCAACTAATGCTCTGTTTAACACTGCTATTTACTTACACATGACAGGACATTTGTGGGAACAAATCTTAATCCGTTGTGGGAGAAATTTTTGGTCCCCTCTGAAGGTAACTTAAAATCTTAGAAACTGAATCACGTGTGCTATTTGGATTAGGGCCTTTTGTCACCTCAATTTTTCTTCTTTTAATTCCATGTCATCTAACTAAAAAAAAAACCTCAACCAACCTAGGAGGAACTAGGTAGTTTTTTAATTAAGAAGAAATAGGCACCCAAATTCACCTGATTGAGGGGACCTGAACTTTGGTGGTCTGGGTGTACATCCATGCTCTCTACCAACTAAGCTAGACTCGGTTCCTAATTCCATGTCATCTCAGGACATCGTTTTTGTTTCATTGCTTTAGATTTTGAAAATGTAACTTCTTAAGACATTTTATCCCATATTGCTTCTCTTGTATAATTTTTTTAATCTATAATGTATAACTTTTCATTATGCTGATGAAATTACTGCCTTGTCAAAAAAAATCAACTTTTCAGTACATAGTATGCTCATACTGCTGCTCATTCTGATCTGATTAGATGATTCTGTGTGTTGCCAACACACGTCGAATCCACTGGGGAATGGTGCAATTGTTGAAACATCCGATGAAAAGATTATTGTATTGCAAAGAAGCTACAATGTTGGGGAGTTTCCAGGTTACTATGTTTTTCCTGGAGGACATTCGGAGGTAAAATCTTAACATTCCTTGATCATTTTGAACACAGTTGATGCATGCTAAGATTTGATTAAAGATTCAAATATAATTGTACTCATTATACTATATAATGATAACACTGGCAAGATGTTTGACTTAAAAGTGATTTCTTCTGCAAGTTAGCATGACCTAGGAAAACTTTAAGGTAGTCTTTTCTACTGAACTTGATGACACCCATAGCTCTCAGTTTGTCTGACTTATCTGTCCCTAGTTCGATCTGTATTCTGTTCAGCAAGGTGATCTAATCTCACTTAATTTGTATAAGAAACTTTATGCTATTTTTCCTCCAAATGTAATGTGAAAATCTAGCAATTCTTCTGCATATTCTAAAAAAAGAGAACATGTAGAAACTTCAACTGAGACAAATGTTGAACCTAGTTATTGAAGTCTTCGGTATTTTGATTCTACATGACTGATGTGATTATTGATTGAGTAGTCTCTCAGTAATATACATGGTTCTTATCACTGAAGTTCATCTGTATATCAGCCACAAGAAATTGGAATCTTGGCTCACCAAACTGATGAAAAGGACCTCGCTGTTCTCAATGAAAGAGTTTCGGAAGAGATGTTTGATGGAATCATCCATGAGGTAGTTGAGGAAACTGGAGTGCCTGCTAATTCACTGGTAAACAGACACACCTGCACTCTTTATCTTGTATATAGCTAAATGCTGCATCGGCAGATCAGCATATAACACCTTTTCGTTTTTGTGAAGTTACTCGTTGATATTAGCTGGCATGGCATCATCGTATTGATTCTTTTAATTGTTTGTACATGGCACATACTATGAAAGGAAGGTTTCTATGGATTTTTTTGGTTAATTACCCACGTTTAATTTCGCAGACAGAACCTGTCTTCGTTGGTATTTCTCACCGGGAGATGAATGTTAGGCCAACTGCTTTCTTTTTTACGAAATGCAACATCGATTCAAGTGGAGTGTACGAACTATATTCTAGAGCTCAAGATGGCTATGAATCTACTAAGATGTATGCAGTCTCAGAGGTGAGTTTAGTTGCAGGAGCAGGCTAGCAGCACAATTTGATCCCCATCTGGCTTTTGGGCAGCTCTAACCGCCAATATTATGTTCGAATCACAGGAAGAGTTGGGAAGAATGACTGACCGAATGCCTGGCTGCCACCGTGGCGGCTTTGCTCTCTATGAAATGATGAAGAATACTGCCAAAAAATCGTGAACAATTGTGATGTAAGTGTGCGTTCAGATGGCCTTATGCAAAACACAAACATGATGTTGCAAAGCTGCGGGGGGCAAAAGAGAGTAAAAATCATCGCGCATCACCCTTTTCAACCATCCCTAGTTGACAATCATCATTTTCCACTGCTTAATTGAGATATTATCGCTGCCCTTCTTAATCTGCCTATTTGATCTTTCTTCTGCAGATTGAGTTCGTCTCTAACATCATAAAATAAGCATACAGGGAGAGAGGGAGATTGGCGTCACAAGAAAACAATAGGAGTAGTTACTACTATTCTCTGGAGCTGATGCATTTTCTTTACCTCTGCGCTGCACACAGAGTTTTTCAGTGCTTATTTACATTCTCACTTTGTTGCTTTGAATTGATGTTGTAATTGAGATAATCGCGGTCGTGTCATGATTTCTAATCGAAATCTTTCAGTTTCAGATGTCGTTTACAAGCATAAATTTCTCTTTCAGTTCGGAATTCACCCGTGTAAGTGGCTAGTCGTGCAGTGCGCCAATAAAAAACAGACTTTACGCCTTCGTTTGACGGACACGTAGTGTAGACAATACGCCTTCTTTAGAAGGAATACGTGGGAACAGAAAGGCCACCATCGGGGGCCCACCTGTCAGCGATAACCCCCTCGTCGTTCTCTTCTCCCAAACTTTCCACCAGTGAATCGTGGAACTCGTTCGATCTCGCCCTCGCCGCGGCAACCGTCTCCTCCTCCGCTCGCCGGCGCCGGCGGCATCACACCACGCGTCCACTCTACGAAGAGAGAGGCGTAGAGAGAGAGATGGACGCGGAGCTCCTGGAGCTGCAGAGGCAGCTGGAGGCGGCGCAGAGCGCGCGGTCGAGCGTGCGGCTGTCGGAGCGGAACGTGGTGGAGCTCGTGCAGAAGCTGCAGGAGCGCGGGATCATCGACTTCGAGCTCCTCCACACCACCTCCGGCAAGGAGTACATCACATCCGTACGCGGGCCTTCCCTTCATCTCACCTCACCTCACCTCACCGCATCTCTCTATCTATCTGCTTCCCCAATCCCACACAATCCCTCGCCGCTACTTTTGCTAGAATCAGATTTGCCTGTAAAATAGCCTCTTATACAGTGGATCATAGATTTTTCTGGATTTGGGGACTGTGGTATTGACTAATGATTATGTGAACTATGGACTCCGCGTAGAAATTATGGGCGTTCGGTATCGTCGAAATGTAATATAAACACTGCCGATGCAGAGTCCTCCCCCCCCCCTCCTCCATTGTTTTAATGTTAGTATTTGATACTGAACAGAAAATTAGACAGATGATTTTAGGATAATTGGGTTTAAAGGATACCAACCATTGGGTTATTTTATGAGATCTCTCACTTCGAAGCTGGGAACAGCATGTAAATTTGGTTGGATGGGACTGAGGTTTTTGGATTGGATACTGGTGGTATTCAAGTTATACTATGTGAACCTATGAATTGGTTTTAATATTTAAGAGGGGAAAGTTTCTTATGTGCATGTTTCATACTGGAGCAGCTACACTTGTACATTTTAATGTCTGAACAAATTGAAGGGATTTGGTGGAATTTTATCTACTGATTATTTCTACATATTTCTCTTGGGCAGTTCACTTCAAAGCACTTGCTTAACTGAGAATTCATTGTTCTGAGCTTATTCATGCTCAACTTGGTTTGGCAGGACCATCTTAAGCATGAGATCAAGATGGAGATCAAGAAACGTGGACGTGCATCGCTAGTAGATTTATCAGATATCCTGGGGGTGGACCTCTACCATGTTGAGAGACAGTCACAGAGGGTCATTGCAGATGATCCGTCTCTTATGCTGATCAACGGCGAGATCATGTCACAGTCTTACTGGGACACTGTGACAGAAGAGATAAATGAGAAGTTGCAGGAGCGTAGCCAGATTGCCTTGGCTGAGATTGCTGCCCAGTTGCATATTGGATCAGAGTTGGTTGTCAATATCCTTGAACCTCGGCTTGGAACTATTGTAAGTCTGCTAGTTTACCCTTTTAATGGTTTTTATCACTGGCTATTTTTTCTGCTACTCTATACTTAAACTTCGATAATCTAGATGTAATCTGTCATGTCAATCATCATAGAGATAGGTGGTTAGCTGGTCCTAATAATTCACCTATTAGTCGAAGAGAGCATTTTAGACACAAGTGGTGCTTAGTCTTTTCCTGCTTCTGTTGCTTCAGCTCACAATTGATTGACATTAAATTTTTTTCTAATTTCTGGTACACGGGTCCCTGATTCTAATATATTGTGTTGTGTGGTAGTGCCATTTCTAAAAATTAGCATTTTCCCAAATTGTTTGTTTGATTGTTTCTACCTTTCCCTAGAGTAGTGATGCTTCTTCATGTGTCCAAATTCAAAAATGCATTATGAAGTGTTTTATACTTTAAAAAAGAACCACGAAATCATTCAAGACACCATACCTAGTGTCAATCTGAACAATATGAACATACCCTTCCTACTGCAACATGGCATTTTCAGTTCTCATTCAAGCAATGACACTATAGAAAATTCTCCTTCCAGGTTAAAGGAAGGCTAGAAGGTGGCCAGCTATACACTCCAGCATATGTCTCAAGAATTACTGCCATGGTCCGTGGTGCCACTAGGGGTATAACAGTTCCAACAAATTTGCCATCTGTTTGGAACACCTTGCAGCTGCAGCTCCAAGAAATGCATGGTGCTAATGGAGTTTCTGTGGAAGGTTCATTCTTCCAGTCCATTTTCAATGGCTTACTGAAAGAAGGTGCTGTGCTTGGTTCAGTCCGTGCAGGAGTACAGTGGACACCAGCTGTAAGATCCGCAATTGTTTAGTTCATATTCTTAACTCTTAAGCTATATTTAACATTTTGGTGATTTTCTTCTGTGTTAGGTTTTCGCACATGCTCAAAAGGAGAGTGTTGATGCCTTTTTTTCACAGGTTAAGAAATTTCTAACTTATATTTTAGTTCCTAGGATTTATAATATTTTAGAAGCTAAGTATGAGTTAGTAGCACAACTAGACCATGTATTTATCTGGGCAAGATCACAACTTTGCACGGGTATTTCATATATAACCACTGGACATATTCTTCTATGCACGTGCTCATGCACAAACTGGTGAACAGCTTTACCATATGTTGTTACTCCATATTAAATCTCTAGATCTGATATTTAGCAAGGATATTGAATTCTTAAACACATGCTAAAATATAGTTATGCATTATCTCCTTCTATTTGTAACTTATATGTTTTCTTTCAGAACACTTACATCGGATACGAAGTGCTTCATAAACTCGCAATTCCTCAGCCTAAACAGTATTTGGAGGTAATGGAAGCTGTTGATGTTCCTTTACTGTTCAAATCATCGGTATGCTTATATTAACAATATTGTTCTCTTCTATAGGCCAGATATCCAGATGGTATTGCACTGGAAGCTGTTTTTGTTCATCCTTCTGTCGTCGAAATGCTAGATGCTGCTGTGGGTGATGCAATTGAGAATGGACAATGGTATTGTTAAATTTCATGTCACCTCCAAGGTTAACTGTAATTTGCCAATGTTATCTGCTATGAGCTCGTAACTCAAGTGTGTGTGTGTGTGTGTGTGAAGAGCTTCTGAATTTGCTTCTTTTCTCCCTGTGTACATGTTTTGAACTTTGGAGCTATTGCAAAGAGCTTGTGATATATCATGAGAAGAGGAGAGGGAGTAAGCTAATCAAGCTATAAAAATATATGGAGATAGATTAACAGCTAACTTCAGTCCACACTTTACAGAAAGTCATTTACACAGCTGAGATTTGACCAAGAGCCCTAAATCTTTTTAGTAGTGCCAACATGTTTTTTGCATTTTTTCCTAATTGATTGTTAGGAGTAATCTGTTTTGCTGCTGTGCTCTGGACTTCTCTCATTGCCTATCTTTGATGTGTCCTTTATTCTTTCAGGATTGATTCTCTTTCAGTCCTTCCATCATATATCACTGGCCCTGATGCAACCAAGATATTGTCTCTCTGTCCATCTTTGCAGAAAGCGATCAAGGTTGGTGTCTTTAAAGTAGTTCAACTTTGTAGATTTTTCATGATCTCGTTAAAATACTTGTTTGCAGTCTTCTAAAGCAGTGGTATTTGGAGAATCATGTGTCTTCAGTAATGCATTCATCAAGGTGAATTCTCAAGTCCTGCTTCATGAATTTGTCAAAATATTTGATGCATTCACATCCTTTTTTCATGTCCCATTATATCTTCTAAATGAGTGTATTATTCTGTTCTTTGAACCATTTTAGGGTATTTTTGGCCGACTTGAGAAAGAAATGGACTCGTTTGGTATTAAACACAGTGCTGGACAAGGAAAGCCCTTGAATATGAATCCAAGCAGTGAACATAAGATAGGATCTGGTCAATTCCCTGATGCAAAAGATCTTGGTGATAATGGCACCAGCAGTACAGGTGCTTCATCTGACAGAGGGCCAAAGAAGAAAAGAGGGAAAGTTTCAGGTTCTGCCAAAGGTGCTACGGTTGAAAAGGACGATGACAATGAAGAAAGCATTCCTGTCAAGGGCAAGAAAGCTCATAGGAAAAACAAGGATGTTGGTTCTTCAGGTGATGCAAAACATGGTGGCAAAAAAGCATCAGAGAAAACGAAAGAGGACAATGCAAGCATCCTTCCAGATGATTTGATAGAACAAAAGGTTTTGACTGTTGCTCCAGAGTTAGAAGAGTTGGGAGGTCAGGAAGTTAGAACAACATTGACATGATTTTTTCTACTGGGTTTAAAATTTTAATTCTAGAATTCATAAACTATTTTCAGGCTCAGACGACTTGAATGGACCACTTAAATTGCTGTCTTCCTGCCTGAAGCCAATGCTTATGGACTCATGGATGAAGAAAAGGAACACTATGTTGTCTGAAAATGCTGAAAGGAGGCGACACTTGCTTGATAATCTGCAAAAACAGCTAGATGATGTAATCTGCTTTTGACCTCCCATCCATATGCTTATTTTTCTTTCTGTTTTTCTATTGTTATTTTTAATGTTTGGATATTTTCCTTGGAATCAATGATCTTGCTTTACATATATTGCCTTGCATGTTTCACCTATTAAAATGTGTCCCTTCATCTCCGCACCTTTCTATATTCTGTGAGAAAGGCTTATTCTAATATTATTTTACTTATTCTTTGTCTGTTGTCATCAGGCTGTTCTGGATATGCAACTCTATGAAAAATCTCTGGATGCATTTGAGGATGATCCTGCTACCTCTGTAAGCTGCTATAGCCATTATCTTCACAAGATTGATTACTATCCAATAAATTAGTATCATCTACTTATGGTTCTTATCTTCTTTCTTGTTTCCAGGCAATCCTACACAAGCATCTGCTGCGAACTATGGGTGCTCCTGTGGTTGATAAAATTTTGCTTACACTGGTAATTTCATGCCCGTCTACTCATGGCTGTCTGCCAGTTTATAATTTTGAAATGATTCTTTGTTATACTCTATGTTTCAGTTTTCTTGGCTTTGCTTTACACTTTTAATATGGAGTAGTTATATAGACCACTTCAGATGAATAAGAATCGCGCGAATAGCTTCCTGCACTAACTGTTTCCTTGTTTGCTTCTTGTGCTGTTTGTAAGCAATAGCAAGTTGTTATTATCTTGACCATTGTATATACTTTGCATTGAACCACTGATAGGATAAGGACAACAAAATGAAGAATGGCATGGATGTCGAAGACAGTGAAGAGAATGTTCAATTGAGCACTGCTGACCGTACTTCTCTGGTATAATTCGCCCTTTATTTCGTCGTCAATGTATTATGTGATGTTTCTGGCACCAATCCTTAGTGATTATCTCATTTGGTTTAACTTTCTGTGCTTGCTCTGTTTGGGAATGGAAAATAAACTTTAGGCGAAGGATCTTCCTGGGTCATTGTCAGTGAAGGCCCAAGCTTTAGTTGAAGCACTGGAGGGAAAGGTTCGACTTTAACCAAGATGTGAATTCTTTATTTTTCACCTTTTTTTCATAATATCTACTGTAGTGGATAACTGAAATTCTGGTAACTGTGCTAGCATCAAACAATTTAACATAACACGTGCGCACATAGAAAAAATAAGTGGGGATCTCTGGGCTACGAATGGCTATTGGTCAATTAAGAATTAACGAATGAAACTATGCATTCTTGGGACAATGAATCTAGTATCATTTTCTGCATTATGGCTCTCACCAATCATCAGACTGCAAGATGCCATATTATAGAAAACACAAACAACTTCATGATAGCTTGCATCCTGCCTATATCCTTTAGGAACTAGAACCTTATTTGTGGCAATTTACCAAATATTCATGGTACCAATAAATTGATCTTCTAACACCAGCTAAACTAAATATGCAGCGCAAGTCCATAAAAAACATTCGCCCATGAAGATTAGTGTTGAATCTTCTAATAGATTATATATTCTATTATTTTTGTAGAAAGGCATTTCTTAGTCTAACTATATAGCTTTACAAAATGACTCAGATCTGAGATCGTGCATGTAAGAAGAATGTTGCATGGTGCATATCTAACATTCAGCGATGTTAAACTTCTTCTCTAAGTTGTCATAAAAAATGTTTGTACTCCTAAGCATATGACTGCACACTGCAATGAGTTCATTGTTGTCTGGAATGCTAATAGTAACAATCAACTGCTAAATTTTGAACGTTAAACAAAGTTTGTAACTCTACATGTCAAATTGAATTTGAGCTCTTCCTAACCTTTTCCTTCTAAATCATGGCAGCGGTTCAACTCATTTATGGATGCTTTAAGAGATACAGCAGAGGAAAGGTATTTGTGTTGTAACTGCTTTCCACAATGTCTGGACTATAAAAAAAAATGCTTACTGCCTTTTTTTTTATTGCAGTGGCTTGCTATTTAAGAAGCTTGATAAAAGATTGGAGAGATCCATGCTGCATTCATACCGCAAGGTGTGTTCTTTGTATATCTTTGAGTGTATCTCATCGTCTGATGTTTGAACTGCTAAACCTGTTGGTTGTTACTCTTATTGAAAAAAAATGATGCTAAATATAGTAAGCAATGTGCCAAATCCCAAGTGTAGACTCTGTTATTTGCCTGATAGGTTATGTCTTTACAGCTGAATTTATATTGCTATTTATCTGACACCTCGATTTCTTATATGATATGAAGGACTTGACGGCACAAGTTTCTTCAGAGAATGATCCAATTTCCTTCCTCCCAAAAGTTGTTGCTCTACTTTTTCTTCAGGTTTGTTTGATGTGCTTCCTCTGATTATTCTTCTGTTCTTCATTCAATATTTTTGTATTGATCCTGAGAAACAACATGTTTTATTCCCAAATTAAAAATATCTAAAATCAAATTCAATTTTTTTGCAGGCATATAATAAAGCTCTTCAGGCGCCTGGAAGGGCGGTTGGTGCGGTTATCACACTACTGAAGGTAACTTTATTTTTTATGTGTTTAAGATACACTCGATGCAGTTGAAGCAGTATATGTACTTTTTTTTTCAGGATAAGATACCAGCTTCAACGTACAAGGTTTTGGCCGATTATCACAGCAATACCGTGAAAGTTCTGGCACTACAAGCTGCTGCTACTGAGGATGTAAGTCCACTTAAACCATTTCAAATTTGTCTGCTTATGACTAATGCATTCCTATATTAAAGAAAGATTGAATGTGAACTTAGAAGTCATGAACTAAAGGGCTGTTGCCGCTCGCATTCATAGACTAACTTGTGTCGTTTCCACGCAGGAGGAAGATTGTGCAACTGATCGAATGCTAGAGAGGAAGGAGGATCTGGAAGACAGGCTGATGCCAGAACTGAAATCCCTGGTCCTAGGCACAAGCAAAGAATGAGCAGCAAGACCTGCTAGCTAGCCTATGTCCGTGCACATACACAGGGCAGGGCTATCCTCATTCCTCATCCTCTGCGTGGATCTTCTTTGCTCTATCAGGGAGTTAAAAAAGAGTTGATTCGGTGGTCTCCTCTATAGACAGAAGAAGAAAAAAAGGAGAAAAGAATCCATGTTCGTAATGCCGTGTACACATCATTTCAGGAGTTGATGTGAGCATCTGATTGACCTGTGTCTCATGTAATTTAGTGCATGCATTTCAGCAAATGCCCAGGCTAATTTTAGTGGCCAAAGGCTAATTTTAAACTTTGATGCTGCTCATAACCGTTTCAGCCCTATATATATGAGCCTCTTCTAAGGGTGCACTACCGTTCCGGCCCAGACATATTAGCCGCACGTAAGCCGTATTAACGTTCTGGCCCAACTTCTTGTCTCTGAAACTACTGGAATTCAGCACAGGAGATCTATAAGACAACATCTCGGACAGTTACACCAACCAGTGCTATAATTTTCAAGCTACGGTTCCACCTTAAGGGTGTGTTCGGTTTTGAAGGGCTTGGAAAAAATTTCTTTAGCATGTAAAATGAAACAACGGATTAGCAGCTCAGAATAAATTAATTAATATGATTTTTAAATAACTTTTCTATAGATTTTTTTAAAAAATATATATCTAGTAGCTCAGAAAGCATACTTACGAGTTGTTAACGTGAAGAGCCAGACGCAGCGTGAGGGTGTGTTTGGGAGTAGGGTTAGTAACCTCTCTAGCACGGAAACCAGAGTGGTGGATTAGTTTATGATTAATTAAGTATTTCTTAAAAAAACTTTAAAAATAAATTAATATGATTTTTTAAAATAACTTTTTCAAAAAAAATGTGCACAGAAAATGAGGGGAAAAGCCTGCCAACCGTAGGTGACAAAAGCTGGCTCCTTTGAAACAGTATCTTATGAAAAATAATCCTAGAGTTTTTGAAACAAAGGATTAAAAATTCCATTGAAATTCCTATGGAATGAGCTATTGTAAATTAATTTTAGAGAAAAATAAGAATGAGGTCTCACCTCTTTGTTTCTTCTTCCTATGTTTAAGTTTGAGTTTTGCTAATATTTCAATCAAACACCAGTTTAAAAACTTTCCAGCGTGTTAAAATCTTAAAAATATTCAATGCGCATGACATTTAATTCCCAAGTTTTTTCTATCCTTGTGATTTCACAATTATGCGTTTTAAAGGGACCTTTTAAAACAAAGGAAAACATAGAAATTATAGAGAATATATATCCTGTGGGAAATAATCCTATAACCTTTTGAAACAAAGGATTGATTTTTACTAATTCCATTAAAATTCATATGGAATGAGCTATTATAGATCAATTTTTAAAGAAAATAAGCATGGGTCTCATCTTATGTTTTATTTTTACTACATGTCTTGAGTTTCTGTGTTTTTCCTATGTACAATCAAACGTCAATTTTTAAAACTGTGTTTCAAAATCTTATTGGAATCCAATAAGCATGCAAACAAGATTTAGATGAAAAATCAATGAAGTCTCATCTTACTGATTATTTGCTGGTCGTTGCAGTGCAGTGAAGTTTTGCAGAGTTTCAGGGCCTTCATCTCAACTCCGAACTCTTTTAGTACAACTGGAACTGTGAGTGTAATATCCTGAAAATCCAAATTTAAAATCTAGAAAAAAAAATTGGAATAATGAAAACCCTTTTTCAAATTTAGATAATGCTAGTATTTAAGTAGATCTTCCTTTTCTTTTTCTTGTTTGTGCCAGTGCCAAAAATTAAAACAATTCGAATTCAAATATGAAATTCAATTAAAAATATAATTAGGACCATGATTATGAATTAATACCACAATAAAAAAATTTACAAATTCAATTTACAAAACTTATATTCAAACCTTCAATCAAAATATATTTGTGAACTCTAATTCAAAGTCTAACCGTAGTCCCTAGCCTAGGCCTAACCCAGCTAGCCCAACCTAAATCTAGCCTAAGTTTATACAAGCCCCTCAGCATGGCCCAAAATCTCTCCCTCATGCCGGGCAAGCCTACCAGGCTAGCCAGGCCAGCGCATTAGGCAGCTAGGCCCAACCTCCAGAGCCGACCGGCCCAACCAGCCAGGCAGGACAGGCCGCCTCCACCCGAATTGACCCATTAGCCAAGCCAGCCTGGCCCATCTAGGCTGCCTGGCGCAGCGGCCGGCTAGGGCAACAACCGAGCCAGGCCGCCGCCGTCTCGTCGCCGACTGCCGGAGCTGCCCGCCGACCGCCGCTCGCCGCACTTGCTGCGCAGCCGCGCGAGAGCCTAGCCGTCGTCGCGACCTGCCGCGCCGCACGAGCCTGTGCCCCTGACTGAACCCGACGCGTCGTGCCTGCTCGCCCGCGCGCGCCGCACCTGGCGGCGGCTCGTTCGCACACGCTACCGCGCCGCACGCCGCTACGATGCCAGCCGTGCACCGCCGCACCACGCCGCTCGCCCCCCTGCTTGCGCCAATTATTGGCGACGACGACTCGCCGTACCTCGCCCACGACGCGCACAGGAGGCCAAGGACGAGCGCCATGCCGCCACTTATGGCACCGACGACTTCCGCGACCTCCTCGGCCCGTCTTCCCGGCCTCGCCCTGCCGCCTCCTCGCCCAAGCCAGCAAGAAGGAGCGCGCCTATAAGAAGCCGCACCCGTTGCCAGCTTGATATTTTCGCCACTCCGCTTGTCGCACCGTCCACCTCAGCGTTTAAGCGAAAAGTTTCACGAAGCCTCAACGTTGATCACGGGAAATATAATATATATAGCCAAAATATTTTATAACTGTTCAACTGATTTTAGCAACAATATCGAGGTTATTGGGAGAGATTACTGACGATACAATATCAAAAATAATACATCCAAAAAATAATATAAGGATAATACACATCTCAGGTAAACCTAAAATCGGAGAAGACCGATGTAGAAAATTCTTTGATAAAGATGTTAACATATTGAGTCATCGTAGAAATATGAAAGACGCGGACTGTCCTAAGAGCGACCTTCTCCTAGACGATATGTAAATCGATCTCGATGTGCTTGATACGTTGATACTGGATCGGATTCGTCGAGAGATAGACTGCACTGATATTATCACAATAAACCAATATAGCTTAAGTCAAGAAAACATAGAGCTAATGTAAAAGTTGGCATAATCAACAAGTCTTAGACACTGCATTGACAACAACCCTATACTTTGCCTCTATGGTAGAACATGATACTGTGATTTAGCGCTTAGAGGACTAGGAAACCAAGTTATCACTAAGAAAGATGGCATAACCCGAAGTGGACTTCTGAGTATCGAGACAACCAGCCTAGTCAACATCGGAGTAAGCAACCAAATCATATGTAGGAGATAACTGAATGACCAGACCATAATCCATAGTGCCACGAACATAGCGGAGAATTCACTTAAGGGCAACAAGGTGAGGCTCTCGGAGATCATGCATGTGAAAGCACGCTTGCTAAACAACATACGAAATATCAGGTCTAGTGAAGGTGAGGTGCTGCAAAGCGCCAACTAAACGTCAGTAGTCAGTTGGATCTAAAACAGGAGCCCCTTAGAGGAGGAGAGCTTTAAGCAAGTGTCCACTGGTGTAGAGTAGGCGTTACAATCACTCATGCCGACACGCTCGAGTAGCTCAAGGCTGCATTGACGTTGACTGAGGAAGAGGCCTAAGGACTAAGATCGCCTAGCGAAGCAAGGCCAAGGAGGAAGCCATCAAAACAATACCATCAACGTAGAGCAGGAGGTACACACAGTTTACGCCATGCCAATAGATGAAAAGCGAGGTGTCAGACTTGGCTTTATGAAATCCAAGAGACGCGAGCAAGCTGGCAAAGTTACTGTACCATGTATGGGGGGCTTGCTTGAGGTCGTAGAAAGACTTGTTAAGGCGACTCACCATGTCTAGATAAGAGGTGTCAACAAAACTAGATGACTGAATGCAGTACACTGTCTCCTTAAGAGTACCATGGAGGAAGGCATTTTTAATATCTAGCTAATGAATCGGCCAATCACGTGAGACGACCAAACTCCGAACTATGTAAACAGTAGCAGGCTTTACCACTGGACTAAAGGTCTCATTAGAGTCAATCCCAAAATGCTAAGTAAAACACCGAAGGACTCATCTAGCCTTGTACCGATCAAGAGAGCTGTCAACCTTAAACTTGTGGTGAAAGATCCATTTTCTGGTGACGATATTGGCACCATGAGGGCACACTACTAAATCCTAGGTGTTGTTTGCTTTCAAGGCTACAAAATCGTCCTCCATGGTGGCATGCCAGTAAGGATCCATCAACGCTGCCCGATATGTTCGAGGGATTGAAGACAAAGTAATGACATAGTAGCTCTCTCTGTGCTTAGGCTGTCGGATGCCATTGTTGCCACGGGTTACCATTCGGTGAGCATTGATGATAGGAGGCATCAGAGAGGCGCCAAGAGTGGTCGATAGTTGAGAAACGCCAAGCACACGTGTGCTACAAGAAAGCATCGGTATCACATCACCACCAAGCGACGGGGACGGCAGAACAACCATAGCTGCAGATGGCCCAATGAAAAATCTAGGCAGAATGACAACAAGAGAACCATTCGGTACGATCGGCCTAGTTGCCAACCTAGTGGCTGAACCAACGATTGGCCCAGTCGGTGCATAGAGAGCTAGCCCAGTGGCTAAGCCAGTAGGTGGCTCGGTAACGGAGGAAACCGATTGAGGGGCCATCCTAGCAGCCGCTGCTCTAGGTGGTGTGGGGGCTACCGTGGCAGCCCGTGTCGTGTAGCCAAGTGGCAAATTTGATAGGTGAGCTCTAGTGCCGGGTGCGCTTGGTCGTTGCATGGTGACCTGACCGATGGGAGCTTGCGGAACAGCAGAAAAATCCTCTAAAAAGCTCAAGTTAGTAGCACATGCTTCATTGACAGACACCTTCGCATAAGGGAAAAATAAGATGAGTGGTGGTGTGAAGAGCTTTAACCTAGAAGGAAGGGAGAAGACTAGCCTAAAAGAGAAGGGACAGCACAATATTGTTTAAGGAGCGAAGCATGTATCTGGCTTTCTTATTTTGAGGTGAGGTATGTAGACAAGACATGCACATGGTGATACTCTTTGTTTGGAAGAAATTACGAGCATAAAAATTATCAAATTCCCGCTCATTGTCGCACTGAACACTATGAATGGTAGTGAAAAATTGTGTAAATAGATAAGCAAAAAAGTGTGATAAAGTGGCAAATGTTTTAGATTTGAGGTGAAGAGGGAAAGTCTAAACATAGTTGAAAAATCAAGAATCACAAGATAGTATTTATAGCCCGAAACATTCGCAATGGGAGAGGTCCATAAGTCACAATGTATTAACTTAAAGGCAAAAATAGTACGACTGGTGAAACTAGTAAAAGGAAGACGAGTATAACGTTCAAGTTGACATGCATGACAAAGGGTGGTGGAGACTCCAGAAGGAACGACCGATGAACGAGTGAGGCGAGTGAGGGCTTCATGACTAGAATGTCCAAGACGTCGGTGCCAGAGAGTAGTAGGGTTGGTGGTGAAGGCACCAGCGGACAGTGACTAACAAAAAGGGTAGAGGTTATTGGAACTATTGCACCTGGTGAGCACGGTCTTGGAATTGAGATCCTTCATAGAGAAGCTAAGGGGATCAAACTCAATGGTGTAATTGTTATCAGAAACAAATTGATGGACAAAAATTAAATTCTTGATTATTTGAGATGAGGCAAGAACATTGTTAAGGGAGAAGGAGGTAGAACTGCCACCCAGATGTGTGAAATAAATGGATGTAACAGATAGAGTAAAGTCATTGTCAACAACAATATTAGAGGGAGCATATGTAGAAGAAGGGTAGGAAAAACAAATAATACCGTTATCGGAGGCCATGTGAGATGTAGCACTCGTATACATGTACCAATCATGAACACCCGAGTGAGGCATTGTCAAAGAGACGGTGTTGAAGGCATTCACCAGTGTGTGTTGATCCCACATCGGTGCCAAGGTGCTAGGCACACTGTTTTAATGTGTTGGTGTAGCCAGTGCAATGGAAGAAGCAGCCACAGGCAGCCCAGCGCAAAGGCTAGGATGACCAAGTAGCGTGGTAGGGAGACCGGTAAAGGCAGCCTCAACAAATTGACCTACACCGAGTGGACCAACCGGTTGTGGGCTAAGAACACCATGGCCCAAGGGACCAGGCCACATGTGGATTGTTCCAGCCCATGGATTGTGTGGGCTGGGCCAGGAAGTGGAAGCCGCATGCTGTTGTTGACCGAGAAGGGATTGCTATGGGGCGGTATTGCTAGAACTATGACCCCTGCCTCCATCGCCGCGCAGGTAGCGGTTGTTGCGGGAGTTACGGCCGCTGTTGCCGCTGGACCCATCGTCGCCGCTAGTGCCACCGGAGCCGAATCCAGTGCCATAGGTAGGATTGAGAGTTGGAGTGCCCTCGAAAACCGAGCCACAACAGGCACTACCACCAGTGGCAAGAAGAGACGTCAAAGTGCCAATGGTACGACTGTCGCGCGTTATTTTCTTAAGGAGAAGTTACGAGCATGCTTTCACAAATGTGGTAAAAAGCTTCTGCAGGAGAAGAATTGTTTGTAAGTGATGATACTTTTCATTCAAAACTTTAAGGATGGTAAGAACAAGCGTGCAGTCTATGAGCGGCTCGTCGAGGTCGACTAGCCTGTCGGCCATCGTCTTGAGGCAGCGACAGTAATCCTTGACAGATAGGTCGCCTTGAGTGAAGGAGTGAAGTTCACGTGAGCAGCGGTGTCACTCATGGAGGAAAGGACAGCCGTGCGAGCGGCAGCGCTAGCTGCGATAGCGACAACATCGACAAGAGCAGCATTAGAGGCCGTAACGCCTGTAGGGGAGAGGACGACCGCACGAGCAGCCACGGGTGCACCGGCGGTGTCGATAGTTGCCGTGGGTAAAACAAGGAGTCGATCGACACAACCATAAGAGCTGTCATGGTCAGCGAGAGAAGGTGGAGAGGAACGAAAGATTAGTATCTAATTCTGATACCATGAAAGTATTAAAGCGACGAGGGAAGAAGAGGGAATAAGTGTAAGACTGAAGGAGAGAAGGGGAGGAAGAGGAGAGACGAGGTTAGAGTCCTAATGATCCCAGTTAAGTTAACCAAATATTTAACTTGTTTGGCTGACAAATGGACCCTATCCGTTACTAAAACATGGTTAAAACCTTGATTAAAGTCTATGACAATGACATGTTCGCCCCTGAGCACTTGATGGTCAATTTTGACCTGGTCAAGGTTGACCATGGCCCACCTGTCATTGGTTCCGGACTTTTTCCTTTTAGGTTTCGCTAAGTAAAATGCTGTGGGACCAATCTGTCAGTGAAAGAAAGATTCTACTTTCGAAAAACAATTCAAATAAAAGGGGAAATGGCTGAACAGACGGTTTTGTAATTGATTTGATTTGATTTAAATTTGAATCTTTGAAAACTAATAACTCACTCATTTTAAATCAGAATTAAGTGAAACTTTCATTCACCTAAGTTAATATAAAATCAAGATCTACCTAATGACACTAATTTTACTATTTTGTCAATTTTATTTGTATTTATGATTTTATTTAATTTGTACTAGCTATAGTATTAAGATGTCATTTATGATGGGAAAGTCATTACAAACCTTTCTATGATCATGTTGTACTTATTATTGTAAATGTTTTGTTTACAAATAAATTTCATGCTATGTTTGAATCACGTATCTAATATAATGCTATGACTGTCTTGATATTGATTACGTATGCTATGTTTAGTCGTATTTATACTTAATTCCTTAGTCATTTATTGACACATGCTAAACAATACTTGTTAGATGTTTGTCATATAATATATTCATGCTAGGGAATAATCGTCAAGGTAGTAGTGTATTGCCGTCCCATGGAGATTATGAAAATTTATCTGTGAAAACCCAAAAACCCTAATTATAATAAAAATGATTTAGACTATAGCGGCTAGAAGATTTAGGTGGTTTCCAATAAAGACTAGTGCTAACCCTGGTCAGCTAAGGATCAAGAAGGAAATCAAGGTAGGAAATAAACTGAGTTACAACCGCATCTTCTCATTAGACCTAGAGGATTAGGGCCATTAGAAGAGGGCGATAACTTTGACATGCTGAGGTTCAAACCGTAGTAAATAGGTCATGTGTGATGTGAAATCCACGCGCGGCATAGTTAATTGAACTAAAACCTAACCAGTTATGCTATATACCTCAAAAACGCTAAAACTCCCCTTACTACTGGTTTGTGAAGCTAGGTAGTATGATGGGGGCACAAGTTCATGAGGATGGATATCACTACTGGGATCTGAAAGACTATGCCATGACGGATCTCATGTTTTGTGCAAAGTCATCGAGTACGGGTACAACAACATCCACTACAGTGTCAATAAATCAATCTATTCGAATGGCTATATCCATGGATATTGAGCGCTAGGACTTATACTGATCTTAACTAGACTTATAATCTTTTAAAATTGAATTAGAAATATGGATTAGATGGATGATTAGGGGACTATCTAGAGTGATGGGAGGTCCTAATGGATAAACCGAGCCTAGGGGTAAACCAATCCAAGGAGAAGCTTGGGAAGGTGAATACTAAGGATTGATTAAACAACTTAAAATTAATGCTGTTTTTAGTTAAAAATGCTAGGTCATAGGTTTATAAAATAATTGTAAAAACTTGCTTTACGTAGACAAACCTCTCCTTTCATGATGCATGTGTGTATTATTGTATGTTGTAGTAGTGGCTTATAAGTACTTCTATTTACTTACCATTACTATTTTTCTCCTTTTAGAGATGGATACATGAGATGATCTTCATGAGCTTGAGGAGATGAAGGAGGCACCATATGGACTTAGATCCTAACCACCAGAACTTCTTTTCTACTAACTCATCTACATCTTTTGGTATTTAGTATTGTAGATGACCATATTTAATCTATTTGTTCTACTTAAACAACCCCTGTAATATTATATTAATATATTATAAAACCGTTAAACGATGTAGAAAATATACTATCAGATATATATATATATATATACATTGATCTAGGGAATGATACAAAGACACTCATTTCAGGTTTCTAAAATCGGGGGCTGACAGTGAGTGCAGGGTGCCATTGTGTTACCACCACGAGTCACTGAAGTTGGTCTTTCATAACAAAGATGGCCGTATATCAACATAATAAGCAACCCATAAAGGCCAAAATATACTGAAAATTAATTGTTGGTACTGTAAAAAAAGGCTGAAATCAAGGCACTTGTTGCGAGGTGCTCATCATTTAATACTTAGCGTGTGTTTGAGTGGATGAGAAAAGAGAATAAAAAGTTACATAATTACGTATTAATTATTTTAAACTAAAAAATATTAATATGATTTTTAAAAATAAATTATCTATATATATATTTTAAAAAATATATTGTTTAGCAGTGCGTATAAAAAAGATATTTCTTGTTCCGAATGAACACAGCCTAGTCCTCGGTTTGTGTTGTGAAATACTAGCTCTATCAATGTAAATAGAGTAGCAGTATCTTGAATTGATATTATCCCATTCTGACGTGTAGAGTGCTAGAAAAAGAATCACTTTTTACTAAATTCCAATGATGCTTGAGTTGTTCTCATGGGCCAGTAAATACCGTGATGACACCTTGGGCTACTTGAAGGGCCATTTCTGTGGCAAAATTGAAATGGGTTTACAAACAAATCAAGTTCAGAAGTGGAAAATGTTTTGACATTTGATCGCCTGTTTAGGAGTATATAAAAAAAGAAAAATTCCGTTGCCGGGACTCGAAGCCGAGTATCCTAAACTACAACGGATCCTACTGCGCTGATTCGTCTTGTGTTTGGTATACAGTTTTCAGCTTTCAGTGAAAAACGACACGCCCTTGTTGATTCGGTGTGGTGCGAGCACCAGCAGACAGATCCTGTTGCTCTACCAAAAATCCAAAATACATTCTATTGGCAGCTACCGAATATATCCTCTTTTGATCAGCGTCTTTGTTTCCTTTGAGTTGGCCAGATTCGTCAGTTTGTTACCAACATGCATTCATGTGCTATTCTCTACCGAATACAGGCATTGGACAAGTTAGCACCGTAAATACTATCTTTGGTTTTTAATATTTAATGCTGCATATATTTTACCATTCATTTTATTAAAAAATTACGTTTTACATATTCATATAAAATTTTTGAATAAGAAGAATAATTAAATATTTTTACAACGGCGTCAAACATATTAAAGATGGGAGGGGTATGCTAAACTCCTCCTCCAAGCAAACTCAAAATGTGGCCAATTAATTGTGTGCCTGCTACATAAATTCCACAAGAATTTAGATTTTGCATTGCTTGTTAATTAATTTGCAATGACAGTACCATCTGCAGGGCCAATTATACACGAGAAGAATAAAAGCCCTCTACCAAATCCACTGAAGTAGCTCACCATATTTACTGCAGCATGATAATACATTATATGGTATATTTGATAGGTCTGTACTACATCAACATTATGATGATTAAAACCCATTCCACCCTGTGAACAAAACAAACACAGCAACCTGAAGTACTACTGTTGTCTAGTATAGGACAGTGATTAATCCCTAGCGATGTTAAGTTGCAGTACTGCAAGATTACTAAGTGACCTGGTACTCATGCATGCCCTACTAATTAAGCATGCCATACTGTACAGTACAGAAGACCAGGTACTTGGAGTATTTGCTAAGCTAGATATAGATAGGCAGAGCCAGGTGGTCTTTGCTTTTCTTATACATGCATGTATGCTCATGTGCCTTCTCTCTCTCAATCTCTATTTTACTTTGTGCCAGGGAGAGATTTTTTTTAGAGGAAAACCAGATAGACAATTAAGCATGGTGCATATTTCTTCTTAATACATTTTTTACTCTGACTTCTTAATACATTGAAAAAGGTGGTTGCTTTGCAAGCGTACAGATGCATTTCAACTGAAGCTAGCATTGACGTTTAAGACAGCAAAAGTAGGAGGCAGCTGTAGTGCATGCATGCATATGCTGCTTCAGTTAAATGAAACACAGTTACACACAGGTAGAAGTACATTGGAGCTAAAGTTTCAAGCAAGATTGGCGGGCAAACAAACCACATGGCATGTATGGTTGTGGCATCATGCGTTATCATTTGTTGATGAAGATGTCTTATCAGAAAGTTATTCAATTCCAGGCACTACTCTGAACAAATTTCAGTATCGGGCTCCCAGCTCTGTACACTTCAGTAATCAGTAATAGCAGTAAATTACTCAACCTTGTTTAACTTCCTTAATTAACTAAATCGAGGTTTAACTCAACTCAGAAGCACCAAAAAATGAATCTAAAAAAGTACTTTACAAAGAAAAAAAGTCTAAATTAAATTACCCCAGTGGACCGAATTATCCCTAGACTTAAAAATCATACATTATATACTCTTAACTATTTACTATTTAGATCAGACAAATACTATACAATTTTCAGCTAGGCTGGCTGATATGGCATTCCACACACCAGCACCGACTCCCATGTGATGTGCAAAGTTGGGAAGACCTATCGTAACGTGGTGAAAGAGGTGAGCAGCAGTGGAGCTCAGGATGGCACCAGATCCAAGAGGAGCTTGAGGCAGTGACGGATTGAATAGGAGCTTGGGCGGTGGAAGACTCCATGAGCTAGTTAAGAAAGGTACTCACCTGCTCCCCGCTTTTCCCCTCTATCGCCACTGCCGCCTCCTCATTGAGCTCTAGATGTGCTCTGCCTCCTCGAAAAACTAGTAGATGTGAGCTTAACCTCGATGAGCGGTAAAGGTGAGGGGGAGCAGAGGCTTTGCCTCGCCTCCTGTTTTCTTCGCCTCCCTTCTCTTCCATCCAACAATACTGCTCGCCATCGCTATTGATAGGCCACTGCCATACGCTCGGCTCGAGGAGGCTGGTGGAGGCAATGGTTGGTGATGACGAAAGAGGAGCTTATCTCAGGAGCTATCAGTGGTGGATGGGCGGATGGTCTTTGTCGAGGTGTCAAGGTATAGAGGGGAAAAACGGAGCACTGACAATTGGGCCCTAACAATTTTTATTTGTTTTTTTTACTAGGCTGTCACAAGTGCGCTACGGCGGCTGAAAACTGCTTTGGGTTGAGTTAGGAAGATAATTAGTTCGGTTTGAATAATTGAGAGTATGAAATATTTGTTTTTTAAATTTAGGAGTAATTCCGATGACCAGGTTAAGGTTAATTTGAACTTTTTTCCTTACGAAAAACTAGACATGTATTGATAGTCATAAACTTTAATCGCCAAACTGCATGCAAAGTTGAGAAAAAATTGGCAAAGTTTTCACGAGCTAAGCCCGGCAGCTTTAGTTGTCATCATGACTCATGACCTACCAAACTGTTGATCATCTCACTCATGCATATGTAGTAGCTGCCATCTGCATTTGATTTCCTCCAACCAAATCCCAGCAATTTATTGTTAGAGGCAAGCATATAGTGGCTAGATTGATAAAAGAGCGAAATTGAATTAAAGTTGGCGGGAGAGGAGAAAAATACAGAACTGGAGACAGTTAGAGTTGGTGTGCTACTACTGGTACAGAGCAAATTAAAGTACAGTTGCTGCTTCAATTTGGTAAAATCTTCTCAAGCAAAGCAGACTAAATGTCAGTTTGTTGGGCTGATTGTGATATTGGTCCTACACATATCAAATTGTTTTTTTAGGAAACGTTAATTTTTTTTTCTTTTTACAGAGATGTCTACAATATTTTGGAACACGTAAAGCATGGTTTTATCTATTGGCTCACAAAATTTCAACCTAACGTAACTAATATAAAAGAGAAGAAAAATGCAAATATCACTAGGAGTGAAGTGAGCCTGTTTTAATAATATAGAGCTAAAGCAAGCGAAATAAACGATTTAACCAAGTTGGGGTGCTTGGTACCATCCAAAAAATCACGAAAATCTAAGGAGTTAAAAATATATCGTATGTGTCACTGACATATGGGTCTAGGGTCCACGTCATTCTCACATGCAACAATATTTTGTAACTTGTGTATATCCACGATGGTATTTTGCATATTTCTCTTCAGGAAAGTAAATTGAAAATTCCCCAAGAATTAATGGCAAATAATTTTTTTCTTATAGTGAGAAAAACATGTATATAATAGTTAAATTTATCACTGGATGGAGTAAGTAATAAACCACTCGATGCCAAGCCTCCAACACTGACAAAAAGGCTTCCAAGAAAACAGACATGTACTACTATCTTTTGGAGCTCACGACAAGAGCTTCACTGAGAAAACGCATGTATAATACTCCTACTTGACATTTCCACCGACCAATACCTGAAGATAAAGCAGGGGTATAACATGAGGAGGTGAAAGTAAACTTAAAGGTGTGACAGTCTAATATATACATATGAAATTAATGAGAAAGGTGTCACATGGTGAAGGGACTAATTTAGCATCATGGCATGAGTGTACATACAGTTAGGACAAGGGATAACAGGACAGGAAGATTGCAGAGAATGCAACCCTCACATGGCTGTCACCTGCTGCTAGGTTTCTATCATACCATGACTCGTGCAGGCACAAAAAGAACTCTGGAGTGGCTGGAATTTTCAGTGATTCAGATATTTTATATACTTTCAATGGATTCATCCTGCAATGCCAATCCTCTCACTCAAGAATGAAATTAACACAAGTGAGGAGGTTGTTCAGAGATTGAAATAAATTAGTACTACATCAACTTGTAATTGAGCCACTGGTTAATTAAGTATATTATGGCAAAGTTCAGAATTCTCTTGCATATTTGGCTCCCTATCCAAGGTACAGCATTTCACTTGGGAATTTGGGCTCATCAAGGTGTGGTTCATTCAAGAATCGAGAGCGGGAGATTATCCCTACAGCAATTCTTTATCAGAGAATTTGGGTTTCAATGAGAAAGCATCCCTTGCCCTATGTTAATAGGGACTTAAATAAATGTTTGATTAGGTCAAATTCAGAACGGTGAATCCCGCTTGTCCCAATCAAAAAACACGTCTTTGTATTGTTAAAACAGCAGTACAGCTCTAAGTTTTTTTTTAAAAAAAATTGGAGGGTGCAATAGTGTTGTTTTTGAATGGTAGGTTTCCAAATTCCAATCTTGAGTAACACATGGTACCATAATCCCTTTACTTTACCATCCGTTGTTATCAAAAGCGATTTCAGAGATAGGCTCTTTTCACTCGCCACCATGGACACCTCATTTATATAATTCTGAACTACATGTGTGATAAATCTTTTATTTAAAAAAGATCAAACTATATTCAAAGATGTCTTCCATATCTTCGCATTCCAAACAGGTTAACCGCCTATATATCTAAGATAAACCTGTCTTATTCTAATTAAATTTGTTTTTTACACTTTCAATTAAGAGAACAATAGTTTTAAGTTTCAACTGGACAATACCACAGTACATGCTTACAAAGACGTTGTAACTAAATTTTACCTATTAGTCATATTATATCAGAATATTGTACTATTGTATGCATGTTTTATCTGTTGAATTCGTTTGGTGTTTATTTGCTTGTATGGTTCTTTTGCTTAGCTGATGTGCGCGCGAATTTAAAAATCATGCTGATCCAACAAGAAGATTCAGAAGATGTGCTCTAAAACCATCCAAGGGCACCTCCTTAATTATATTATATTACTCCTATATTTTAAATTTACAAACTACTGAACTTTACTTAATTCTTTTGACCAATTAAGTTCTGTTACCAGAGAGGTTGATGGCCATTTCCTTTGCTGGTCAAATGCAGCAAACCGGTCAAAAGTGAGGTTGAGAGTCGGTTCAGTACTAATCTACTGCAGCACTGAATAATAAAATATACAAAAAGTATGTACAGTTGGATAAAATCACAGTAATCAAATCCAATCAACACCAACCAAAAGGAACAAGGATAAAATACTCCTGCTTACAATCAAATGAGACAATTATTGATGAGGAGATACAGCTTCCAAATTACCAAAATCAGACAAAGTATTTTATAGCGACCACCAAAATTCAAATTCTAATCAAAAATTAAGAGAACCTGCAATGGCAAAGATCTAAAGTAATTAAAATTTTCCAACAGCTTTCTTGATAACTGGAGGCAGTTGTCCATATTAAAGTTAATGCAAGAAAGAAAACGCATATAAAAGACAAAAAATAAATTGCTTTAATGTGCCCTTTTTTACAGTGGAGTCAACAGTAACTGAAAATTTAAAAGTGCATTGCAGCTGTAGTAAAATTGGCATTACCTGCAAATTAACTCAAACTTTTATCTGAAAAATTTAAAACTGCATGGCAGCTATAGTAAAACTGGCATTAACTGCAAATTAACTCAATTTTTTCTCCCTCCTACTCCTTAAACATGGCAAAAAGGAGAAGCTAGAGAGAGAGAGAGGAGAGAGGTGACCATTGATAGAGACAACGAGCTGTTCTCGAAGTCACCACCCTGCTCCTCCGGAGGGACCTGCTCCTCCTTTGCTCCTTCCTTGACCCTGGATCTCGCCATTGCCATTGCCACTGCTCCCTACCTACTACTGCTCTTGCGCCTCCTAGCTCTGGACCTGTTTGGATCGCACTGACTTTCTGTCCTTCGTATGGGACACTGAGTGAGTGCACCCGTCTTTCGATTTGCGCTTGTTCTTGCGTTTCTTACTCTGCTGGTGCTGGGTGGAGGCGATTTTCTGTTGGCTCCGGCGAGAAAGATTTTTTTTAATTGTTTCTGCGACTCTTGAGTTCTGATGCTTTCTGAGAAGTTCGGTTTTTTGGTTGTTCTTCTGTCAGTTAAGTTCATGCTTCCTGGGAGGTTTTTGCGGAACAAGATCTCGTTTTGATAGCTACTAATTGAGTGGCTGAAGAAGGTAATCCTTGAATGCAATTGCTGTGATATTTCTCCGATCTTTTTTGATTGTCTGAATAATTTCCTGCTTTCCCTGTTTATGTGATTGTTTGCTTACCATTTCAATGGCAAAAAAGATCTCGTTTTGATTTGTGAAAACAATTGCCAATCCTATCTTAATTCTTTGTGAATGAAGATCCCACCGCGATACCTTCAATATTTGCACCTGTTTCTCCCTTGTACTTGCCCTCTTGTCTCTTTCTGCATTTGCTCCACCGGCATTTTGGCTCTTCTCGCTACTTTGATCTGGCCAAATTTTGACACCTGCTGTCATATTCGGTTTTCTTTTATTCTGATACCTAATGCTAGAAGTTGGAATTTTTTTCGGTTCAGTTCTTTGAGCAATTTGAATCTGCATTTCAAGAATCGGTGCTCGTTTGCAGAATTGGGTGCTGTGGGCAGAAAGACTAGACCTTGTATTGTTAAGAGAATCAGGGATTGAAGATGGATAAGAGGATTGGCCTTACCTCACCGTCACCAAAGTCGACTGAGAAGTCCGGGAGAGACTTTAGATCCAGCGGGGACGCCAATGGTGGCGTAAACACTAACAGTAATTCCATTCCCAGAGGTGATAAGGAGAAGGGAGTCAATGTGCAGGTCATCCTCAGATGCAGGTGAAGAGAGCTCAGCGGTTCTAGTTCAGAAATTCTGTTTGGTTCTTCTTTTTTTTTTGTTCTCACAATGTTCATTTTGCTACATTCAGGCCCATGAGTGATGAAGAGACAAAGTCGAATACTCCCGTAGTGATCTCATGCAATGAGCGACGCCGTGAGGTTGCGGCGACGCAAATTATTGCCAATAAGCAGATTGATCGGACCTTTTCATTTGACAAGGTATTAGATCGTCTTTGACAGTCACTCTGTTAGGGCATTTTGTCAGTGACTTTCTGTGGTCACTTGTCTTGCACTTTGCATTTGCTTATTATTGTGTTGATTTCATGAATGCTAGTTTTGGCTCAAATTTAGTGAACTGGTCCTTCTGTGCAGGTGTTTGGCCCAGCATCAAAGCAGAAGGATTTGTTTGAGCAATCTATCTCACCAATAGTAAATGAGGTCCTTGAGGGCTATAATTGCACAATTTTTGCTTATGGTCAAACTGGTACAGGGAAAACCTACACGATGGAGGGAGGTGGAACTAGAAAGACCAAGGTAAAAAAAAATTGTACTTGGGGGTCATTTAAAGCGTACTTTTTTTGTCTCAATTGCATTTTATTTACTACTGACTTGTGCTTGTAACATCTAGAATGGTGAACTCCCAACTGATGCTGGAGTTATCCCAAGGGCTGTTAGGCAAATCTTTGACATTCTTGAAGCCCAGTGCGCGGAGTACAGTATGAAGGTCACCTTTCTTGAGCTCTACAATGAAGAAATCACTGATTTGCTGGCTCCTGAAGAACCAAAGTTCCCTATTGTTCCCGAAGACAAGACAAAGAAGCCTATTGCCCTCATGGAAGATGGCAAGGGAGGTGTTTTTGTGAGAGGGCTTGAAGAAGAAGTCGTGTACTCCGCTGGTGAAATCTACAAAATTCTTGACAAGGGTTCTGCAAAGAGGCGCACTGCAGAGACACTGCTGAACAAGCAAAGCAGTAGGTCACACTCCATTTTCTCTATCACAATTCACATTAAGGAACTGACTCATGAGGGTGAGGAGATGATCAAAATTGGGAAGCTTAATCTAGTCGATCTAGCTGGTTCAGAAAATATTTCACGATCAGGTGCTAGAGATGTGAGTAAACTTAAAATTTTCTATTCATTGATTAATATGGAATATATCTATCTGATTTTTCAACTGCCCAATTCTACTTTTGATATTGAGTTATCATTGCAGGGCAGAGCGAGAGAGGCTGGGGAGATCAACAAGAGCTTGCTGACACTTGGTCGAGTCATCAATGCTCTTGTTGAACACTCTGGACATGTCCCATACAGGTAATTCTAAGGACTGTCCTCACTGTTTTGATTCTAGAAACTTGTTGGCATACCAAATGGTGTTTATATGTTGCTCCATCTAATTGTTCCAGAGATAGCAAACTGACAAGATTGCTAAGAGACTCATTGGGAGGGAAAACAAAGACTTGTGTTATTGCCACAATATCACCTTCAGTATATTGCTTGGAAGAGACATTGAGCACACTTGACTATGCACACCGTGCTAAAAATATCAAGAACAAGCCTGAGGTTATTGCCTAAGCAAGCTATATTTATTTTTGACTATTAAGGACTGTATAAATTTGTGGCAGCCTAACTTGCTGTTCTCATTGCCAAATTCAGGTGAACCAAAGGATGATGAAATCTGCTATGATCAAGGACCTGTACTCCGAAATTGACCGCCTTAAGCAAGGTTTGTCTGGATGAATTTTACTGTAGTTCATTGAAGTGCTAAGAATCATACAACATGTATTCACTCAGTCTCGTATATGTCTTCAGAGGTATTTGCTGCAAGAGAGAAGAATGGTATATACATTCCAAGAGAACGCTACCTCCAAGAGGAAGCCGAGAAAAAGGTTTATATTTCTCCACTAAATCAATACTTAGGATTGTTCGTATAAGCTGAACAAAGCTTTGTTTTTTTAAAATCTACATAACATCTTTCCGAATCTATTATTTTTGCTTAGGCCATGACACAGAAAATTGAACGCCTGGGAGCTGATTTAGAGGCTAGGGATAAGGTATGTTTGTCTATAAGCATGCATAGCACCAGGAAAAAATATTATCTTGTTAATATTGGATGTAATTTTCTACCAATGTGCAGAAATTGGTTGAACTAAAAGAGCTTTATGATGCTGAGCAACTCTTGAGTGCAGAGTTGGGTGAAAAACTCGGGAAGACACAGGTACCTCTCCAGTCTCCACATGATGGTTTTGCAGTATATGTGCAAATATATGGCATATAATCAATATTCTGTCTCTTGAATGCAGAAAGATCTGGAGGACACCAAGAGTATTCTACATGATTTAGAAGAAAAATACAATGAAGCAAAGTCTACCATTAAGGAAAAGGAATATGCCATCTTTAATTTGCTGAAGTCAGGTTAGTCGAAATAACCCATTCTTGCAGCACTTCTTGTCTTAACATGTCCTGGTCATTTAATCATTATTAAGAATATCAGAAAATGAAACTACCAAATGGTGTAAATTCCCTCGGCATTGAATTTACATCCTGTCGGTAGTTTATGTTCCTCCGGTCTTGATTTCACTCAGACAGTTGAATGCCTGTTTACTGTGTTTACTATCAATCAGTGGGACTTATTGTTGTTTTTGCCACAGAAAAATCACTGGTATACTGTGCATATAACCTCCGCGCAGAATTAGAAAATGCAGCAGCAGATGTTTCGGGGCTATTTTCCAAAATAGGTTAGGGATCTCAACTTGATTACCCTTAGTCACTGTTACAGACTTCTCACTTCAATTGTCCTTGATCTTGATTACTGCCAGAGCGTAAAGACAAGATAGAAGATGGGAACAGGTCACTTGTGCAGAGATTTAGATCTCAACTGACCAATCAGCTGGATACCTTGCATAAAACCGTGTTCAGTTCAGTCATGCAGCAGGAGAATCACCTTAAAGAAATGGAAGATGATATGCAATCCTTCGTATCTTCAAAAGATGAGGCAATTCAATCTCCCATCACTTTTTCACTTCTCAGTTTGTTTTGTATGAACGATCTTCCAGGGATGTATATTGATAGCATCAGCTACCAATTTTTAGGCTGCTCAAGGGCTAAGGGAGAGCATACAAAAGCTGAAACTTCTCCATGGTTCAGGGATTACAGCTTTGGATAATTTAGCGGGTGAAATAGACATGAACTCTCAGACAACATTTGAGAGATTGAACTCACAAGTGCAATCACACACGTCATCTCTTGAGCAAGTAAGCTTTACTTCTTTTGGCCTGCTTGTAACAGCAGTACGTATTGCAACATTTCTGATTGCCCTTCCTATTAATAGTGTTTTGGAGGAATTGCTTCAGAAGCAGACAATTTGTTAAATGAGCTTCAGTGTAGCCTTTCTAAACAAGAAGAGAGACTAACCCAATTTGCAAAGAAGCAGCGGGAGGTTCGTATCATGTTGAAACACTAAGCTACTAGCTGTTCCTTTATCCACTCGTCTGTTGTAACTTTTGTTCTTGTGCACAGGGACACTTACGAGCTGTGGAAGCATCATGGTCCATCTCAAAGATCACTGCTGCTTTCTTCAACTCCCTGGATGTTCATGCATCTAAGCTCATGAGTATTTTGGAAGAAACGCAAAGTGTGCAAGATCAACAACTTCTGGACCTTGAGAAGAAATTCGAGGCATGTTGATTATTGCATCAACTATAAGCAGTTCATAAGCTAATTTTTTTATTTCAGTATGTATTTTTTCCATTTTAAACAGGAATGTGCTGCTAATGAAGAAAAACAACTTCTAGAGAAGGTGGCAGAGATGCTTGCAAGTTCCCATGCAAGGAAGAAGAAGCTGGTCAGGATTGCCCATTCGTTATACTTTGCCTTTTGTCCATCTGATAATCTAGTATTTAGTTATAGATCTGCTACCAAAAGTTCTGTACTGATAAATAGATGGCTTGAGGGCTATCTACAAAATTACTACACAGTGCTGAATGTGATCGTGAACATGTGTTACAGGTCCAAACAGCAGTAGGTAGCCTCCGAGAGAGTGCTGTAAACCGCACAAGTCACCTTCAGAATGAAATTTCAATTGCCCAGGACTTCACGTCATCCGTGAGGGAAAAGTGGGACTTTTACATGGAAGAAACTGAGAAGAATTACATTGAAGATACCACTGCAGTCGACAGTGGAAGGTCGTGCTTGGCAGAAGTGCTTGTGGAATGGTGAGTACTCATTATCATGGCATAATTCTGTGAATTGTGATACCTTCTGCAATGCTATATGGAATTACGGATGTCTCAACATTTGACATTTGCTATCTCAATTGCAGCAAGGCAAAGACGAACATGGGTGCACAACAGTGGAAGAACGCTGAGGACTCTCTTTTCAGCCTTGGCAAACGAAATGTGGAATCAGTAGATTCCATAGTCAGGTACTAGAATAGAAAAATACCAAGGAATACTTAAAACATTCTTATCTTATGCTATGAATAATGACCACTAAGCTATATTGGTTTGTGTATGAAATAGGACTGGAACCGAGGCTAACCAATTGCTGCGCTCCAAATTGTCGTCTGCGGTATCAACTGCTCTTGAAGAAATAGATATAGCAAACAAGGCCCTTCTTTCTTCCATTGACAGTAAGATTTTACAGTGAAAATTTTGAGTTACTGGAGCACAGTACATGGCAGTCCAATTTTTTTCTCACCACGACTTCTGTTATTTCAGGTTCACTAAAACTTGACCATGATGCATGTGCAAACATTGGTTCCATAATCAAACCACGCCACGAGGAAATAAGGGAGTTGAAGCGAGGACATTACCACAGGGTTGTTGAGATAACTGAAAGTGCTGGAAAATGCCTAGAGGAAGAATATCTGGTGAGTAGTCATGAAAATTAACAGGTAGGAGAATGTGATCTCTGGCTGTGACTGACCAAATTGCTATTCCATCTTCTCCTTGAACATCTCAGGTAGATGAACCATCATGTTCAACTCCAAGAAGGCGGCAGATCGACCTGCCAAGCATGGAATCCATTGAACAGCTGCAAACCCCGGATTACGAAGTGCTCCTCAAATCATTCCGAGAGTCAAGGGCGAGTTTGAAGCAGGCAAATGGAGACATGAAGCATTTCTTGTAGGTGCAAGAAGCTACACCACCATTAATCACAGACCCGAGAGCTCCTCTTATAGCAAGAAATTAGATTTATAGAGTGCACGTACAAAAGGAACAAATTATTTACCTTTGTTTTTGGGGTATTGATTTACTGTTGATTGTACCATTCGATTTATTGCTGCTGTTGGTTGGGATGGGAGGTCTGAAGCTGATCGGTTTGTAGATATCAGTAAAAGGGCATGTGCATTTACTACCGCATAATTGAGGATAATGTTAGCTCTAATGTAATATATATCCACACAGGTTACAATGACAAGTGCTAGTAAAAATTTGACTCAGATAATCTGCCTTGCTTTGCTGCATATTTGAACTATTAGAATAAAAAAGCAAGGAATTGAGAGCAATCCATGATATTTTTCTCTTTATCTTTTGAAATTAAAAGCAGCTGAAATGTCAAAGTCCATTGAAGTAGAAGAGAAGTTCAACCTAATCTGGAAACAAAGGACTATGGACAGTACCGAGCTAAGCAAGCAACCAAAAAAAAAGAAAGAAAAGAAAAGGTCTGAACTCTCAGACCTGAACTGGCAGCCAAGAAATGATGCTTTGACAAAGGAGAACTGATGAATATTGGATGATATCTGTATCAGGTTTACCAGGTCCTTGAGTGGGTGAATCCTTGTACCCATACAATTAGCCTATCAACTCTTACATCACTATCAAGTATCAGCTCAAGCAGATACTAGATTAGACATATACATAGAATTGCATACTGCACAGTATCACAATATCTATTACCTGTTACTTCTTAGGTCTTACTAACATCATTCTTTTTTTTCACCACAAATAGCAGATTTACAGGTAAACATACTAGAGTGCCACTGTACCACAACACAGAATAAACTAGATTACCAGTGTAACACATAAAGTTGCTCTATTACTACAGTACAAGTACTATAAGTCTATATAGAACATGTCCAGCTGCGAGCCACAGGACGGCTGGTAGCTTGAACTAGCCAGAGTACCCGTGTAGCAAGCACCACTTCATCTCCATCTATTACTTCCCATTCCTGCTCTTTTCAAATTCAGATCTCAAATCATTTATTCTTCTAGCTCAATATCAATCATGGGTGTATATAACTGTACACAATAACAATAATAATCATCATCATTGATGCATATGTGATCATATTTCATTCTTTTTTTTCACGTCAATTGAAGTGGACCGATTATGTACATTAGCGAACTTCAGTTGAAAATGAAGCATGTGCTTGAGTTGACTGCCACTATGGTATTCAAGAATGAAGGGGGCACAGATAACATTTTAATTAAAATCACAGCACATCAGCATGCCACTAGAGAGAAAATATGAAAGTTTGTTTCATGAGGTGAATGTACAAACACGGACTGAAGAAACTATTTCAACTACAAAACATTGTCGGAATTCAGGCATGATACACTGGTATAGTGATGGTGTCAATACATAGATTAATACAGCAACATGAAAGCTGATCGCTGGTTGCTGCTTTATACCCTGCAAAACAAGAAGAAACCATCACCAAGGTGATAAGTGATGAAGGACGAGCATGGCTAAGATAACAAATGATTGAAAAACAAATTCTCTGTGAAAATCTACCGGTATAGTCATGGAACATTTTCCTCTAAAAAATCAACCCTTTCAGATCACACAGCATATTAATGAGGATGTACGCTATCAAAAATAAAACATGCTTCTTGCACTAAATATCTAATTTTGTATGCTATATAAACATTCCTGTTCTAATAATGTTATAGTACAGAATTCTCAAAGTGATGAAGATATTAATAAAAATATTAACTATAAAATCAAAGTGAGGTGAATAAAATAGCAAAAAGCATCGTTGATAAGAAGATATCACAAAAACTAAAAATATAAGTTTTATAAAATAATGATTAGGCATATGATGTTGTATGATGAAGAATATTTTGACTTACAAAATGACGATATATTTAATAGTTAAGTGTTGTAGAGATGTATATATTTCGTTAGATTTATAGATATATAAAAATAGAGCAGGTCCAAAATGATAATATATATGATAGACTAGGGATAACACCAATTAAAAAAAAACTTATTTAACATCTGTTGAGATGGTTTAGACATATTCATACATAGTAAAATCTTAAAGCACGACAATAATGTAACAAAGAGATAAAAGAATACCAAAATTAACTTGAAAGAAGGCAAGAAAAAGAAACTTAAAATATTATAATATTCTTAAAATTTTGTTCTTAAATAGTACTACATGAAAATCAGCTATTTCCGTACTAATCTTGATATATGGCTTTTGTTGGATTTCATTTTTAGTCTATGTAACTGAAAGTCTTCAACATTGATGACAGAATTATGAGGAATACAGACGTAAATGACCAATCACTGGGACATATAAAGAATATGATAAGAATTTCCAGATCAATCTGTTCTGAACAAACCTTAGCTAATGATCAGGGTCAGGATGGCCTTCCAAATCACCAGCAGAAGGGTCCTGAATTGCAGGATCCTCACTATCCTTATCTTCTCCTGATGCTGTAGAATCTGTCTTTTGCTTTTTCGCATCGCTTGCAGAAGGGGTACCATCATCCTCTAAATCATCGTTCCCAGGGTCTGCAGGATCTGATTCTTTCCTTGGTCTCTTCCATTTTTTGGTAGACGATGTGCCATCATCCTCAAAATCTTCCTCCTCTCTACCCCTGTGCAGGTAGGTCCACAATTTTTTGTCAT
Organism: Oryza coarctata; assembly: GCA_030770085.1. NCBI lineage: Eukaryota > Viridiplantae > Streptophyta > Magnoliopsida > Poales > Poaceae > Oryza > Oryza coarctata. Next base: position 818,844 of record CM061471.1, read on the forward strand.
TGTCATACAGTACACAAGGATCACGCTCATAATGCAAGCGATCAAGAGCACCGCTGACAACTTGGTTAATAGCAGCCTCTTTATTGGATTCTTCATGGTTTAGATACTGTGAATCTTTGAGAAGTGTGCACACATCAGCTCTTGTTCCGGTTCTTGCAGGCAACCTGGCAGCAGCATCTCTTACAAGACAGAGAATAGTGACATGAGGCGGGCGATCAGGTAAGAGCATGGGGTGTCCCCTAGCTTTTGCTGTAGGCTTGCCACCCCCCCTTCTCAAGGGAGCAACTATAGATTTCTCCCCATCAGCAGCAGTATAGCAAAATGCTCTATCAGGAATTGAATATCTCAAAAATTCTTCACTCTGGAAATACGCTCTTGCTTCCTCCGAGCTTGGACTAATTGTGTTTAGACTTTTCTGGGCTCTAAGGTCCTTGAATCTTTCCTTCAAATCCAAATTTGCAGGATCTGGTGCCGGAGGTGGTGGAAGGGATCCTATCTGTTTAAGGGTTTCCTGACCACTTTTCAGCCAGTTAGCAAATGCATCAACTAACTTGACAAGCATTTTGTGTGGTATACCCCATGCATCAGGAGAAGTTTCTTCATTAGGATCACCATCTGAAGAACCAGAAGGCAGTGGGCCAACCCAAAGCCAGCTTTTGTTTGACTTGTCATAGGAAACAAGTGCTTTCCATCCCTTTGCACCTAGTGGAGCAGTTCTAGATGAGAGGATCTTTAATACTCCTCGAATTAAATCCTGAAGAGGCTCTTGCGTGTCAAGTATGTTAGGGTCACCGGGATTTGATCTAACCTGACTAACAATCTCTTGAACAGTGAGCACTGGCAAATTGCTCGGCGTGGTCTGTTCTGCAGCACTGGCATCTGCATCCTCGTGACCTTGTTGGGCTTTCTCTGGACCACTGGCATCTGCAACCTCATGACCCCATTGGGTTTGCTCTGTTGAACTTGGATCTTGAGGCGTTTTGCTATGCTCTTCATTGTTGAACCATTTTCTGCTCTCCTCCTCATCAGGTTGCTTGGCTGCCAGTGGAGTATCCTCAGTAGGGGTGGCCATAGCCTTCCTTACGGCAGTTAGAAGATGCACAATAGAGAATGAAAACCCAGTGTGGATAGTTGGTGTGATTGGTACATTTTTTTTCTTTGGTTTCTCAGGTTCTACCACTACCACATTTACTTCTGGCAAGACAGGAGCTGGTTCATCTACAGCAACTACATCCGTAACAGCCTCTGAGGCTGCTGACTTCTTTTTACCTTTCTTCTTTGAGCTACGGCTGTTCTCCACCATCTTTGGAGCAGATGGCACATCCACACCATGTTCGGCCAGGCTTGTAGCTTCAACCCTTCTTTTCTGCTTTTTGGATCCAGAGCTGCAATTTGCCAGTGGCATCTTCCTTTTTTCAAAATCACCATTAGAATCTACATAGCCTGATCCACTGGCTAGCCTCTCACCATTCTCTGGTGACCTGAGTGATTCATCAGCATTATCATTACTGTCACGCAACTCAGTGTTTCCATAATCATGTGTATCCACACTGGCCATTACTTTCCGCTTTCTTTCACCCCTTGCTGCTGGAGGCCTCATCATTTCACTAATCTGTTCTGTCACCGTGACATGCACATCACGTAAATAATCAGACTCTGTGACCTTTCCTCTGTGAGTCCCTTTACTCTGATAGGGTTCAAAATCTTCAGTAGGAGTTGGATAATTTAATTTGGAAGCCTTAGGAAGCTTGTTCAATTTTTTGGCACTGTATGCTGGTCTATGAGACCCGGAATGGTGTTCTGGCTGATTTTTAAGAAGATCCATGTTCCCTCCACCTTCAAACTGTTCTGATGAATCAGATTCAGTCTCCTCACTATGAGTGTAGACAGCACTGCTCCTGGGGTACTTCTGGCCAGTTCTATCATACTGACCACTAGATTTACCTTTGATCTTCCCCTGTGGTATCTTGCCTCTATGATCAAACCCAAAATTTGCATCATTAATCTGTTGCTCAATACTTTTATAGGACTTAACCTTCAGACCATGGACAGCTTGAGCTTTTCTGCTCCTGTAATCACCTGCAGACTGCCCTATATGCCAGTCATTCATGCTACCGGCATGGCTACCAGCTGACCAGTCTATCTCATCCCCTTTCAGAGCTTTACTTGACACACCTTGTCCACCATGCATCCAATCTCTATCAGAGTACTTTGCATTCCTTGCTGTATCAAAATATGGACGATCATATGCTGCTACAGTAGCTCCCTGATTAGCAGTGGCATTCCTGCCATAGTAGTAGGAAGAACCATTTTGGTTCTCATGGTAGTTGTTTCCATATGAATTTCCATCATAGTTTGCAGCCAATTCCTTGTTCCTTGTCTTCGGCATTGACCTATGAGAACGAATCATTCGCAAATCCCTGTCATCTCCCAGCACTTCCGAATCAAGGCCTTCGAGACTCCTGCAATGCTTCCCTCTGTGCATGACTCCCAAATCATAGCCATAAGCATTATCCTGGCGAGAAAGCTCGGAGAGTGCCACTACAGCATCACGGCCAGCCCCTCCAATGTACTCCTCACCCAAACCTTTTGGCACACCCAAGCACAACAATCCCTTAGACCGCTCCTTCCCAAACTTCCCAGATTTCTTCAATCGCATCAAGGATGGGTCCCCATACTCCCTGCTCTCCGAGTCAGTCTCTGATCCAGCCCGGCCATCCAAACCAAGAAGAGCTTTCTGCTGCTGCTGCTGCTGCTGTGCCTTCATAGCATCCAGCGCCCTCAGCCTCTCGTTAAGGTTGTACCCCTTTGAGCCCTTCCAGCAGTCCTTTATCTCCCAGAGACCCCGGACCATCGAATTGTGGTAGCTTTGCAGCCTGTAGTAATGCTTGCGCTGCTCTGCAAAGCGGGTACCGCGGTGATACAGGACAATCCTTGGGTCACATAGGCCTCCTTTGAGCCTGTCGAAGAGGGCAGCAAGGGGACTCCCGAAGTGGGAGTTGTCTCCCCTAAGGAGCTCGACAAGCGTGCGGGCAAAGGTCTCCTGGTCCATGTCAGGCAGAAAAGCGGCAAGGCGGAGCCGCTCCTCCTCGGACAGTAGGGTGTTCCACGCGTGGAGCGAGAGCACGTCGCCCAATCCAGCAAGGTCATAGAGCTCGAGCGGCACGGCGACACTCTGGTCCCCAACCTGGCACATCTCGGACCCTGCCTCCCCGAGCTCCGTGATCTCCAGCTCGTCGGACCCCATCCCTGAGTCCTCCTCCTCAACCTCGTCATCCTCCTCCTCCTCCATCCCAACATCGCCACCGTTCTCCTCCCCGCCCGAGAAGTCGCCCGCATCGGACTCCTGCGACGGCGTCGCTGGCGACTCTTCCTCCTCGTCCTCCGTGGCCTCCGGCGAGCCCTCGCCATCAAGCCTGGGGACCCTGGCACGGCTACTCCTCACGATCGCCATGGCCTCACCTCACACCTGCGCCGCCACCACCACCACAAACACATAAACAAAACCGCAACAAACCAACAGAGATCCAGACCAGTTAAAAGCCTAGCCCATCCCGAATCCACTCCACACCACGGAACAACAGAAATCCAACCAAAAACACGAAACAAGCAAACAACAAACGCACCAGAATAGCGGAACCGGCGGCGAACACGAAACCCTAACCCTAGAGCGGCAGTGGGAAGGGGAAGGGGAAGGGGAAGGGGAGGGGGAGGCGGAGGCGGAGGATAAATAGTGGGCTTTGGGGAAGGGAGGAAGACGACGGCGACGTGGATAGGGCGGGCGCCGTCGGATGGGGCCGCGGCGCGGGGGGAGTCCCTGATGGCGACAGGGGGAGAGGGCCGCGGGTGGGAATAGGGAGGAGCCGAGGGGGCGGGCCGCAAAAAGGGCTGCCCTTTTAGGGCGCGGGGTGCGGTGGCCGAGTGAGTCGGGGAGGAGGCGATAGACGGAGACGGAGCGGAGGAGGAGCCCCGTTAGCCCGTTTGTCTGGCCGGTGGGCCCCGGATCCGGGGATTTAGCGGGTTGTTGGGTTTGCGCGGGAACTAGAGAATGCTTTGGTTGATTTGGTGTCTTTCGCTTCCTGCTTTTTCTAGGAGAGGATTAGGATAGAAGATGTTCCTCCGTAATACCGGCATAAAAAAAATGTCCTGAGCTCCAATGTTATTATTGTGTTTCTATCCATTTTCTTAGTGTATCAATATGTTGACATGGCTTTGGCATTTTTTCCCCATTGGTTATTGATTGGTATGTTTAAACATTGTGATAACAAATTTTGCAATATTCTTGTATGTTTTGTGAATGATTCTCACTAATGGGTCTTTGGCTTAGCCTTGGTTTTAGAATTTGATTTTATGATTAATTCTATGAGCTTGCTTGCCACTTTTTATTTATTGTGCGGCATTCTTTTTCATGGCTACTAAGAAGGCTAGTAAATTTTGCTACCTAATTTTTTTCTCAAAAATTCAAAATTAGAAATCAGCTTAAGATGTTCTAGAGTTCATAATCAGATAAAGTAAAAATGGAATAAAATGACCACAGATTATAAACCATGCAGTTCTCTTACATATAGTCATGTCAAAAAGAACAACTAAACACACAATTTGTACTTGAAGATGCCAAGAAGAAGGCCTAGCCTCCCTAACAATTTTTTTCTCAAGTTTTAATGTCCCCTTATAATACCAGCAAACAATGTATGATCAATAGTTTTCGGCATTTGGGTGTGGTGTTTGTGCTAGCTACTTACAATGTGCATGCAAACAGTCTTGTAAACTTTGTTTTGATGACTCAAATCAAGAATTTTATTACTAGATGGCTGATCATAGTGAGTTCTATTGCATTGCTTCACCTCTATCACCATGATAGTGCTCTCTTAAAATGATAGGCCTGAAAATGATTCTATTACCAAAATTATCATATATGCAAATATTGATACGCTTTATTATCCATAAGAGAGTTAATAACTTAGGAGTATTATTAACAGAATGCTAAGGGACAGGATCTTGTCCTCCGTCCCTCGTTCCTCACACAGGATGCCCCCAATCCCCCAAACGTGAATTGCTAAAGCAACAGAGACGGACCTACTCCTCTTGAAGCCAATGAGGTCACGCGTGGTGGAGGTGGCCCTATTCCTCCAAGGTTGCGTCGCTTCTCACTGTCTCCAATATCCTTTTTGCCTTATAGCCACTCCTCCCTTCAACCACCTGGATTAGTTCATAGATAAAGTGACGCTTTCCTTTCCATGATACTGACGACAAACTTCTTCAATAGTGATAGCGGCAACACCGCGTCTAGGAGAGTGTAGGGCAAGCGATGACTAGAGATCATGAGAAAGCTCATCGCTAGGCGATGAGGTTGGTTGCAAGCAGTTCATGGAGCACACGGTAAAGGCAAACCTGCTCCTCTCAAGTCTCGATGAACTTCTTGTCATCACCAATATCCTCTTTGTCTCCTAGTCATTTCTCTCCTCAGACCACTCGGACCCGCTCGCTGTTTGCCACCCTCGACGCTAGCTTAGGTTTGGTACCAATCAGTATCATCCTGGTATCGACAAGTATCGAGTGGTATCAACATGTATCAATATCTGATACCTAGTAGGTATCATATAATACATGAGAACCTGATACCCATAGGTATCAGAGTATAAGGCATAAGACATCATTAAGTCCGAACAAGATCCCGTGGTATAGTAGTCCTCTTATTATTATGCTACTATGCTATTATGTTGTGTTGTCATTACTATTCAATAAGTTGGCTCCTCTCATGTTGAAATTTTGACTCCATCACTGATCTAAAATGTCATGAAATTTACATTGAAAGGAACGCCAATTAGCATCTAACACTGCTCTAAAATATCATGAATTGTACATTGAAGGGAACATCAAGTAGCATCCACCATTGTCTAAATATCATGAGTAGTTTTAAGGAAACATCAAATATATCATTTTCTTGTGAACATCTTGGGTGTATAAAAAAATCTGTTACTGTGACAACTGTAATCCAATTTGCATATACCAGACAATCCATTATTAAGAATCTAATGAAAAAAAGAGTGTGATTGAGTAGCCGACAGTAGAGACCTGATCCCCACTTTAGCGACATAACATATGAGATTAAATCCTTAAACATATACCCCTACGGTTTAAACTGTGAGCAATAACCAAAACCCAATAATAAAAAGAAGTGTCGATAAGGATGCATATTTTCATAAAAAATATATAATACATGCCATTAGATATGATGAGAATATAAAAAGATAAAGATGAAGAAAAGAAGAGAGACAAATATTCCATAAATTTTGTATATCATCGATTTATTTATTATTAAGATAATTCTAAAGAATCCATGATTAAAATATTAGACATATAAGTTTGGTACCGGAGTTTAAAATTATATTAATATTTTAAATATTTTTTATAATAAAATGTAAAACTATATTATACTATTATTATGTGAGAAAAAAAATAAAACGATATTAGCTGCGCAATCAGTTGATTTGAAAATACAAAAAAAAAAGATTACTAGCAGCACGATAACACATGAGAGTAGCCCAGTAATGATTGGGCCCCTAACTTCTAATGGCCGTCACATAATTAGTCTGTCCCAACAATGCTAACCTATGGCCCATTGAAACCCTTTGGGCCAAATCTGAGCCGTCCATTCTCCATCGCTTCCATCGCACGGTCGGTCTCCACCATCCTGTCCTCCACTGCGGAAGTGCGGAGCATTCCAACCCGACCCGACCCATGGCCGCCACCGCCGCCGCCGGCGCCTGGACCGTCGTCCGCCGCCGCGGCCGCCGCCGAGGTGACGCGACGGGGGATGCCGCCTCGCAACCGTACTCTTCGACGCCTCTCCCCGTCACCCCGATCCCCTGGTCCCCCTCCGACCCCTCCCTCGACCCCGCGCGCGTCTCCCGCCTCGTCGACCGCTCCCGCGCTGCCATCTCCCGCGTCGCCGCCTCCCGCCTCTATGGACGCCTCCTCCTCCCGGAATGCCCGCTCGGCCGCCGCCTCGCCCTCCTCTCCCCCACGCGGCTATCGCTTCTCGGCGTCGGCAGCTTCGAGAACTCCCCCTCATCCCGGCTTCAGCTCGCTCTCGCCGCGCTCCTCCGCCGCGATCTCCTCCTCCCGGAATCCTCCGCCCACGCTGACCTCTTCGACCCCGTCCTCTCCGCTGCCGAGTGCGCCACCGCGGCGGCCCTGGGCTTCTCCGTGCCAGACGTCAACGACGGGTGCCGCCGCCGCGCCGATGAGCCCACCCTCTTCTACATGCCCCACTGCGAGGCCTCGCTCTACGACGCCCTCCTCTCCGCCAACTGGGAGCCCCCTTCGCAGCTCCGCTATGTCTGTGTGCTCGGCAACAGCTTTCGCAACTACGCGATCCAGGCGGAGGAGAACAGATCGGGCCCCGCCGCCAAGGCCAAGCACGTCCTTGCGGCGGAGCGGTTCGCTTGGGAGGAGCGGGTCGATGAGATGGGCGGCGTGGATGACGGCGACGGCGACGTGTTCAACCGCGCTTTCAACGAGACGAGCTGGCATTTCTTCGAGGTGGATGACACCGCGGACTTGGCTGCCGCCGTCACCGCCGCCTCCACCGGAGGACGGAGATAAGTTCCAAAGTACTCTTCTTAATCTCAGTACTTGTGATTGTAATTGTAAGAGCATTGTTTGCCGAATTGGATGCTTTGGTGATCAACACTCGCTATTTTTGTCTTAACTACACTGTGTAACTCAATTGGTTGCAAATTTGCACATTGATTTGGTGTTAACTAGTTTGATTTGCTACTCCAAAGAACACATTACAACCACCTTACAGGCGTCCACTAGTCCAGCATAATGATTTCTAGGTAGCATTCACAAGGATTTCTATCTGGGTGATACAAATCCACAAACAAGATGTTTACTGTTCTATAAGACTTCTTTGCCTGTAGAATCTAGCAGAAACTATTTCCTTGTCAACCCTGTTATTACATATTGACATGATGTTTCTTCGAGGTATTCACATTATAAAAACTACAAAGGGGAGATGGAGCATCCTTAATTAACATAAAAAACTAATTGACTTCAAAGGACTAGAAATTTCGATGATTATGTATCTATCTGAAAGTATATCACCTGAACTGAAGAGTAAAAGGTTAACTTCTTACCCCAATCACTCTAGTGGTAATATTATTGATTTTAAGCAAGTTATGAATCTTAAAGTGAGCGTGCGATTGTTAACTGTACGCAGCAACATTTTGGATGATGGATGTTGTGCTCACAGAGAGTGAACTTGGGAGAAATTTATCTAAGCTACTAGAAGCAATGCCCGTTCAGGTCAGTCAATGCTGCAAACATGTGTGTACTTAGCATTTCAAATAAAATGATCTAGGCTGTGCACACACCAAAATGAAGTAGAAACAATAAACAAATCAGTATGTTACTGTAACATCGATCTTGCAGTTAGCATGTACTTTGCTCATTGCAGTATAGAGAAATTAGAATCACAGGTACCTAGAATACTGTTGTCTGCATTACGTACGTAGGAAAAAAATGTCAACCATTACTTCTTGTTATTTGTAAGACAAACAAGCTAGCTAAATCTCCAACTGTTAATTTCCCTGAGTTCATGATGATTAAATACATGATTATTTGGACCTACAAGTAGTTCAGCATGATTTCCGTCTACAAGAAGTAAGCTCACATAAGATGCTGCACTTGTTTTTTAGGGATAGCAAGGTTTTGGATTCATGTTCGTTGGGCATGTTGGAATAGGGGCTCTTATCCAAACATTTCCTTAGGTCCTGTTTAGGTAGGGAGATTGATTTTGGATTCTAATCTTTCCAAGCAATCCCCCTTGTCCGAGCGCAAGAGGTTAGATGATATTATGTCAGCCCTTAGAAATGGTTGCTCTGCTCTTTGCTTGCATGTTGAATTGTGAATATGTCCCAGAATACAACTGAGTCCCAAATCTTTGTATTTACTAAACAGTACCAGGTACTTTATAAGAAGTAGAATGGTGCCTCTTGCCTGCGTTTCATTTATGCTTTGGGTGCTAAACGCCTAAACCTTAGGCTTATTTTTTGGTGTCCCCTTAATTAACATAGTGTAGTGTTCTCAATTGTAAGTTACCAGCCCTGATGATGTTGTGGTCCACCATAGTTCCATCAAGTTGGGCCAAAACCAGGCCGTTTATTCATTGGTCATGTCAAGGCCCAGCTTACACATATCTCTGGCCTGCGTCCCCTGAAAAGAATCCGTGGCCTGTGCTTGTCCCAAATGATGCAGACCTGTTTCACCAGTGCACTGCAGAACAAATAGGAAATTAAGCTGTAAAAGCCTTGCTAAGTAATGCTTCGGTTGGTCAGTACAAACTACTTGGCTACTTGCTAGTTGCTTGCTATAACTCACTAGTTACTCCAGTAGCCTATTAATTGATTTTGCACTATTTTGTAATTCTGATTTTCTGGTGAAGGGTACCACCTCAAAAGATGGTGTTTCAGGTATTAATGCCAGTCACTTCGTAATCCTTTTCTTTAGTGGCATATCCTTAATATGACAAGAAGGGTAGATTAACTGATTTAGACAAACGGCACAGGGCATACTACTCCTTGTTGTACCATGCGTGCAAGAGAACATCTTCTGAATCTACTTCACTGTTTGTACTCTGCTTCATTTTTTTTCTGTACAATTTGTTTGCCCCACTGGTTGGGAGAGGGATAGTTTGGCAATAAAATGTGATTAAGTTGGCAGATGTCTAGGACTCTGTCTATATATTAGTAATCCAGCATTCAGCAAGAGAGTCAATGGTCGACAGGATTCTAAATGCGATTTCATAGAGCCAGCCAGCCAGCCAGCCAGCCAGCCAAGCCCAGAAGGATCGATGCATGGGAACCCTGCAGAGTGGGAGAATGCAGATGCAGGGTTGGCAGCTGGGCAGAGCTGCATCAACGTCAGCAGTAGCTAGTGTGGGACTGCATGCTGGCCACTGTGCTTGTGTAAGGGGGAAGAGATGACTACACTTGGAATGTTATGGGTAGAGACAAAATATTAAGATTGCATTGCAGTTGCAGTGGTTTACATATTTCATATGCAAGTATGCAACACACTGCACTGCAGGGTGGTCCTCTTCTCTCTCTGTGTGTGTATGTGCCTGCCTGCACCGGCCTCAGGCTGCAGCCATGCATGTATAGATACAGGGAGATATAGTAGGTTTGGCATTGATCTAGCTACTCGGCGTGCATGACACAGCCAGTCTCTCTTCTGCCTGCCTCTTCACCATGGATGCATCTCTCTCTGTTTTTCTCTGCAGTGCAGTGCAATGCGATGCGATTGCCGGTGGCGTGAGGGAGAGGAGAAGAGAAGAGAAGAGAAGAGAAGATAGGAGGAATGAGGTGGATATGATTTAAGAGATGATGGAGTGGTCACATCACAGGATCCCCACTAGAGATCCTCGTCTACGTTGCATGTGTGTGTGTGTGTGTGTTTGCAGTATATATTGCAGTATGCAACAGACACACACACATGTACAGAGAAAGAAGACAGAGGCATGGCCATATAAGTAACCATACGCACACCAACATATGTAGTAGTAGGAGCACAACACATGGTGACTAGTGTAGCCTGCAAATTTTGTCACCTTTTGTTACTCTCTCTGCTCTCTCTGTCTACTTACATTACATGCATGTGTTTTCTCTCTCCTGTACGTCTTGCCATGCCATGCCTCGCTGCTTTGCATTGTACTGACCAGTTTGTAAGCTACTATGCAGCATTGCATATGTCCAAATGGTGCATGTCAAATAGTGGGCAGCTTTCGGGGCTTCGGTTACTTTCTGTTACATGCATCGCCATGGCCTCTTCTTCTTCCTCCTTCCACATCACTGCCATTGCTGTCCCCTTCCAGATCTCTGTCTCCAAAGTCCAAATCTCTAACCAGTGTGTGCTTGGGTGTGCTTGCCTTTGCTACCCTCTTACGTGCATGACGTGCAGCTAGCATGCGCCTTCGTAATTGGTGAAAACGTACCTAGCTACGTACGTACTTCCTGCTTTTTGAATGCATGCATTACTCCTCTGATCGATCTATATGCATGGCCATGCTGCCTGCCTGTCTATGTAGTATTGTCCAATCACAAGTTTTAGTTGGCCAGATTCTAGTTTGTTAATTTAGAGCCTGTTTGAAACTGTCGGTAAGATCACGTACAATAATATCTTCTCATGTTAATTTGTTAATAACTGAAGTCACGAAAGGTCGCATCACACATTACTTCATGCATAATTAAGAACTGAACTCCAGTTTTTTATTTTCGAAAGGAAGTGAACCCATGTGTAAGAAGAATCTCATTTAAGTTAGTACTATACTGCTACATACTACTATACTAGTAGCATATAGGCAATCCATGCATGCTTGCTGTTTTCTTTTAGTGACTTCGATGCAAGATCTCTGTCATGTGGGGCCACGCCTATTCTAGGAGAAGGCGGGCCGTGACATTTACTGCGCCACAAACGCGCGCTGCGTGGCACTGCCTGCTGAGTCTATTTTAGAAAGTGTCTAGATTAGATTAGAGGAGAGTCATGTGGTAAACCTTCAATTTAGGAGTAATTAGCTCAGATTAGTCAGGCCACGAGTCTATAAGGATAATTGTAATCGGTCTTTTGAGACAAGCAAGAATTATATCCCTAAATTCTATCTCTTCTTCTCTAATGAACCGGGGACGTTGAGGGGTAAAACCTTGCACTCCAACTACGGACCGAGGCTATGAACTTTGTAGATGTGGCCCTGCTACCCTAGGCCCCGACGTCCTTGACAACCTGGTATCACGTTCCAGGCCATCCTCGTCGCGCCGCTCGCTTTTCCCGCCACCACCGCCATCATCCTTGCCTACTGCCACGCTTGTCACTATCATGGGAGACTCCAACGCCAACCTCCAGACCACCCTGGACTTCTTCACCGCCACCCTCAAGACACTTAGACCACCATCGAAGCCAACGCCAAGGCCATCCAGTTGCTGGCCAACCAATCGTCGCCCGGCTCGTCATCCTCCAGCACTCAGCCCCGCTTAGGCGAGTCGCATCAAGAGCACCCCCGCGCTTTTAGAAGATGGACTTTTCGCACTACGACGGCAAGTCTGACTTGCTGATTTTTATTAATCGGTGTGAGTCGTACTTTCATCAGCAGTGGATCATGAAAGAGGAGAAGGTGTGGATGGCGTCGTATAATCTGGAGGAGGGCGCCCAGCTCTGGTACTACCAGGTCCAGCAAGATGAAGGGACCCCCTGTTGGCGCTAGTTCAAGGAGCTGCTCCACCTTCGCTACGGCTCGCCCCTATGCTCCAACCTCCTTGGCGAGCTTGCGACGTGCCACCGCACTGGGCCCGTGGATGAGTACCAAGATCGGTTCCAGGCCTTGCTGCCGTGCGCAGGCCGCCTGGACGAGACGCAGCGCGTCCAGCTGTTCACCGCAAGCCTCCAGCCGCCTCTTAGCCACGACGTTGAGATTCATAACCCGCAATTGCTGGCGGCGGCCATGAGCCTTGCCCGCAAATTAGAGCTTCGGAATAGCTACGTCGCCCCCACACCGTGCGTTTCCCAACGTGAGAAGGGCCTCCTGCCAGCGCCAGCGGCGCGCCTGGCCCCCCCGACGCCCGCCACGATCACGGTGGAAGGCCGCCCCATCCGTCAGCTAACCCAGGCAGAATAGGAAGAACGCCGCCGTATGGGTCTCTGCTACAACTGTGATGAAAAGTTTGGGCGCGGCCATAATTGCGTTTGCAAGTGCCTGTTCCTCCTGGATGGCGTTGAGGACCCTACCGACGAGTCGGTGCTGGATGACGAGACCCGCGGAAAAAAAACCCGTATTTCTCGCTACACACCATCGCCGGGTACCCTTCACTGACACCATGCAGATCAAGGTGGTACTGGGCAACATCACTCTCACCGCGCTCCTTGACTCAGGCTCCACGCACAACTTCATCGCCGTGCATCGCCGTGCATCGCTCGGGGCTGCCACTTCAACGCCAGCCACGACTCACGACAACTATAGCCAACGACGAGCGGGTCGCTTGCCCAGGCGTCCTCTGGCAGTCTCCACTCACGATTGCCGCCGAGATGTTCCGCGTCGATCTCTTTGTGATGCCGTTGGCCAGGTATGACTTGGTCCTGGGAACGCAATGGCTGGCGTCCCTAGGGCCGGTGCTTTGGGACTTCGGCAAGCAGACGCTCACGTTCTCGCGGCAGGGACGCACCATCTGCTGGACAGGCGTGGCCATACCCGACACATCGGGGCTTCATGCCACCATGACCAGTGAGTCATTGCTGGAGGAGCTCCTGGCTGGCTTCAGCGACGTCTTCGGCGAACTGCAAGGGCTGCCTCCACCTCGTGGCCGCGATCATGCCATCGTCCTCAAGCCCGATGCACAGCCTGTGGCGGTATGGCCATACCGTTACTCGGCATCACACAAGGACGAGTTGGAGCGGCAGTGCGCTGCCATGATGGCCCAGGGCATCATCTGCCACAGCTCCTTCGCGTTTTCCTCGCTGGTACCGCTTGTTAAGAAGGCGGATGGCACGTGGCGGTTCTGCGTGGATTACCGCGCATTGAACGCCCTCACGATCAAGGACGCTTTCCCCATCCCGGTGGTGGATGAGCTCCTTGACGAGCTGCACGGCGCCAAATTCTTCTCCAAACTCGATCTGCGCTCTGGCTACCACCAGGTGCGAATGCGGCCAAGCGACATCGACAAGACCGCATTCCGTACCCATGACGGCCTGTACGAGTTCTTGGTCATACCGTTCGAGTTGTGAAACGCCCCGACGACATTCCAAGCGCTCATGAACAACGTTCTGAGGTCCTTCCTCCATCGCTTCGTGCTTGTTTTTTTGATAACATTTTAATCTATAGCAATTCCTGGGCGGACAACCTCCAGCACCTGCGCGTCGTGCTGACTTTACTGTGCCATCATTGGCTTTTCGTCAAGCGGTCGAAATGCGCTTTTGGGGTCTCGTTGGTCTCCTACCTTGGCCACGTCATATCTGTGGCTGGCGTAGCCATGGACCTGGCCAAGGTGTAGGCCGTCCTGGACTGGCCGGTGCCCCATTCCGCGTGCGCCATCCGGGGCTTCCTTGGCCTCGCGGGATACTACTGCAAGTTCATCCACGACTACGGTGTGATCGTTGCCCTCCTGACAGCGCTCCTCAAAAAGGAGGGGTTTTCATGGAACGACGCCACGGCCACTGCCTTCGACACGCTCCAACGGGCAGTCACGTCGACACCCATGCTCGCACTGCCGGATTTCGCCAAGGACTTCGTCATCGAGTGCGACATCGTTCGACTTCACGGCGTTCCGTAGTCCATGGTCTCCGATCAGGATCTGGCCTTCACGTCCACCTTCTAGCACGAGCTGATGCATCTCATGGGCACTCGGTTGCACATGTCGACGGCCTTTCACCCCCAGTCCAACGGTCAATCGAAGGCCGCTAACAGGGTTATCATCATGTACTTGATATGCTTCACGGGAGATAGGCCACGCCAATGGCTCCGGTGGCTGCCCTGGGCGGAGTACATCTACAATATGGCGTACCAGACGTCGTTGAGGGACACATCGTTCTGCGTCGTCTATGGCCGGAACCCCCAAACCATCCGTTCGTACGAGCCGAGCGAGACGCGCGTGGCTGCCGTCGCAGAGAACATGGAGGAGTAGGACGTGTTCTTAGCCGACTTCCGCTACCAGCTTGAGCAAGCACAGAAGTCTAGAAGCATTCCTACGACAAGCTCCATCGATCTGTCTCATACGCGGTGGGTGATTGGCAACACAGGCAAGCTAAAGCCACGTTATTTTGGGCCCTACCGTGTCGTCGAGGTGATCAATGACGTCGCCGTCTGCTTGGCTCTATCGCCACGTGCTCGGATGCACAACGTGTTTCACGTCGGCGTTCTCAAGAAGTTTGTGGACAGTCATCGGACGCTCCACCTCCACTCCTGGCCATCCATCACGGCGCGACTTCTCTCGAATTGGAAGAGCTGTTCGTACTCGCCTGGCACGCGACGTCCGCTAAGTGACCACGCGCTGCGCTCGTGCCTGTGCGGCTTCTACGGCGCGGCGAATGTCATGGGCCCGCCTTCTCCTTGAATAGACATGGCCCCACATGACATCTCTCCCCCCCTCGACAGTCAGCTCGTCCTCGAGCTAGAAAGCTAGATACTTGGCGCGGAATGAGTCGATGTCTTCCTAGGTAGCTAACGCCGGTGGTTCGCCCATTCAGACAGTGAATGTGTGTATATTTGTGTGTGAAAGGAGGGGGCTGGGTAGCTAGCTAGGAGAGGAGAGAGATGGAACAAGAGAGACACGATGTTTATTTCGCATGCAGATGACTTCAATATGCATATGCAGTTATGCACATCTCGCAGGCCATAAAAGAGGGGCTGGCTGGAATCTGTTTTGAATTGGAGTTGAGCTATAGCAGCTGTGGTTCAGTGAGTGAATACTACTCCAGCTACTGATCGGGGCAGTACTGCTGAATTCTTGAAGAAAGTATTGTATGTGGCTATGAATGCCTAGTTATTAGGAGTGCAGGAGAGATCGAAAGGATACTCTATGTTTTGTTTCTGTCAAGTTATTGCACTAGCATCAGTGTACATGTTTGTGTAGGGGAGGCCGAGTTACTGCATGCAGATCAGCAGCAGTAGCATGCAGGCCACTGCCCACTGGCTAGCTAGCCCTTTGATCAGACAGAGATAAAGTTTGCTGCTGCTGGTGCATGTTGTACTGTATCAACATTTCAACCTTTCAGCAAGCAGCATGGCTACCTAGGGTCGTAGTACGTCCTGTGTGAAGAAGAGTGTCCTCTTCTAAATTCACTTCTCCTCTCACTTGACTGCAGGAATTGGTATGATGCTGCATGCTTTCTGTGTAAGTAGCCAGTGCAAGACTAGTAATACTATACTATTATTCTTCGAGATGCATGGAATCGTCAGGTCAGAGCGATATATCAGCCCAAGAAATGTTCTGGGTTGGCTTGCTAGCTCGTATTGTACTAGTACATAGTAGCAGTTAAATGCTGCCTCAGCACTGCATGCATGTTCGATTCAATTCGTCTTTGGTACAAAACATAATGTACTTTTAGGTACACACCTTCAGATCTCTGCATCTATCTATCAGCTTCATGGCTTTGTCATCGCCTCACGTGATATGCAGGCAGCAGCCTGCTTGTATGTATGCTCCTGTCTTCTTCACACATGAGTAATGGATATAGAGCTAGCTTTCTACTGTAGTAGTAGGATCCACGTAACTGCACCCAATCTTCCACTTGCTGAACTTTCTCTAGCTCTAATGTCCCTCCTCTATCTTCTTTGTCATTCTGTTTTAAATTTCTCTGCGCGTGCTTTCTTATCCTTCTGCTTCTGCTAAATTAAATTAAAAGGCAGTAGGAGTAACAATTACGTGGCTGTCACATCGCAGGTTGTACATACAAGTTCATAATTTGCAGATTAATTAAATTAAGCTTGCAAAATGGGGAAGGAGGTGCATGATCGAGGTGATCATCTGGCTGCAAATGGAGAGGAGGAAGAAGACAGGTAGCAGGCAGGAAAGATGGATGCATCGACTATGTCCGGCGTGAACACTCCCTGACAGACATTAACTTTGTCAACTTTGTCGAGCCATGCAGCAGGGAAGAATCGAGGAGAGGAATGAAAAGAATCAATCAATTAATTATTGGAGCCGTGGAGGAGGAGATCGAAGATCCATGCCATGGCATGCATGCATGACGTTGTTTTGGATACTTAGCACCAGTATCAACGATCCGGTACTGTACATGTATCGTACTATTCCCGAGACCCAGACATCCAGAAACCAGGCTACTATTGCCGCTGCTGCTACTATTACAACTCTGGTACGAGTAGACGATGCTACTGATCGTACTTTTGCCATTTCAATATAGGAGCTGTATACTAGTGTTCAAACAATAAATACATGTCTATAAACTCATGGCATCTTTGGTCAACTCCCCTATATAGCTAGCATCTTCTGATCTATCAAATCAGATCCATATATATATATATATATTGATCAAATCACTGCTTGCTAGGTACACACACGGCAGGCTGGCTGGGCATGCACAGGGAAAATTAGCTGCTGCTACACCTTAGGAAGCCGTATGTCTATTGCTGCAGTGAAGCTGCACACAACACATGCAATGTACTGCCGCGTGCCACGGCATGTTTTGATATCCTGGTAAGTACCCAAAATTTACACCCTCTGATCCAGCACTTGTGGCTACGGATTCTGCAGCGTTATGCTGTTGTTAATTTGCTACTGCTGCATGCTGTCTTTTTTTTTTTGTGTTCGTTCGAGCTACTGAGTACTAGGCAAAGCATGCATGAGATAATTAGGCTTACTGTTTCAGAGTACACGCTGAGTACTACAGCAGCGCGCGCGCGCACACCATAATACCATATCCATTGTCCTACGGTTGCAACTAATATGTCTGAATCTATGCACATATATGCGTTAATCTACGCAGTATGGTACAATAATGCATCCGCGCGTATATATATTCGAGGTGAGTAAATTTTTATTTAACTCCACTCTGAATGTTCTTAAAATTTTGTAATTTATTGTACACGCGTAGTACGTGCCAGATTTTGTCACATGCACATATACAGTGTATAATATTTATGTGCTTTAAAGAGATATATGAACCGAGGACCTAAACTAGCTTAGCTATAGCATTCAGTTTGATTATCTTGCATATATACACATTCATACCGACATACATGCATAAACTCTAGGCTAACATATGTATCAATCAAGTTCAAACGTTTGTATGCATGCCTGCATGTGTGTATATATATAGCAACGACATAAACTGGTGTGTGAACAACCGTCTTGATTTTTACTAGTTCATATGCGCATGTACCGCCATGTTATAATGTATAATTTAGTATGAACTGTAAGCATGCATGTTGTATACTTGTATATATGACTCGTAAACAAGCTATACAAGAGGAGCAGCTCCAAATGATCAATATATGACCTACTATCAAGTATTAACAACCTCAGTGAGTTATGTCTCTCTCGGCAGCTTGTACACTAGCCACTTGTTTGACATATTATTTACAGGACTACTCAGCACATTGCATCATTAATTAATAGTAGTAACTACTACTAATAATATATACTATTTGATACACATCTAGGAGTAAAGGTAATTACATTAGGCAGCTGCCTATATCACCATTAATTCTAGGTAAGGTGCCAGGCCAAGCTATCTAGCGAGCTAGCAGTCAGATGGAGCGAGGTTGCAAATGATGCTCCAATGAGTAGGAAAGATAGTGTGGCACTTTGACATGCCAAAAGGAGGGAAAAAAAAGAAGAAAGCAGAAACAAATCAATACACATGCGTCTGTAGTATATATATAGATAACCTTAGCTTTGCATATTGTTTATACATACATTTTCTGTGCTCGTCCTAATTATGTACTCCATTAAAAAGATACGATGCGTGTGTACATGTACATGTACATGTGCATCATCTCAGCTCAGCATATATATGCATCATGTCTGGCTGTGGTGTCCTTGTGAATGTGATCTCTCATGCATGCACTCACAGCTCCAGCCAGTTTGTGACGCCTGACGGTTATTACATGACTAGACAAGCCTGCCCGCCTGACTGGATATATATCCTAGCTTCTGGGTTCAGTTAACGTAACGTTACTTGAGTTCAGATCTGTGTTCAGACAACACATCATATATATGTACACCTGCATTTCGATTGACGATCTATATCGATCGATATCCATGCATACATTATCTTCTCTATATAATATATATAACTAATACTCCAATATATACCTTGCCTTAATTGCATTGAGGAATTAGCTAGTACTACATAGTGGTACATCTATACGCATGTTCTACAAATTTCTTTCATCAATCGATGGATGGATCGATCTATCTTCTACAAATATATACTTGTGTAGGTTTTGATTGGATTCTGTGCGTGCTTTCAAACATTTCTTGCAGCAGGCCGGACGGCCGGCCTGTCGATTCCTAATTAATCGTCCTAACTCCTACGCTGCTAGCTAGCATAACACACATAACTACAGTGTCGTTCAATCAAAATGTGAACTCAGAAACTACTACGTGTTTGAAAAGGCTTCGTTCTGATATATCGACTTTGTATAACCATTTACCAAAAATGAACTTAAAGATTCCTTGTTTGAATGTTTTTGCGGACTAGCTTTGCTTGAATATATATGCATGCATGGGATCTGGGCTAGTAACTTGATGGTATTACCATATATCTTTTGGTGATCGAACTACGTGTTTTTTCTTCTACTTTGTTTTGCGAGGTACTACATTTATTATTTGGGTTTGGTATTTTGATGACCAATATGTTGGTTCTCTGGACTGTTAATTTGCACAACCATATAGTACATTCTTAAATAAATGTCAATTTAAATGCATGTCGCTCTTTTTTTTAAAAAAAAGAGCACAAACATACACAAAATCGTTATGATATGTTGAATAAAGTGATTTTTTTAATAATTACCATGAAAAATGCTTCCAACCATTGTTTTTTTTATCATTTCAATGAACATGTAATCAAAGAGAGGAATGGTTAAATGTATGTCCTAAATGATAAGTAAAACGATCGAATTAACATATACAGTACGTCATGACAGTCCTAAATTAAATGACTAGCTAGCTAGATGAGCATGTTTAGCCTTGTATTAACTTGGTACTGTCTCATTGATCTCATGATTAATCAATGCTCCTAGCTCTAACTGTTGCAAGCATGCATGCCTGCATATATATAATATCTGTGGCGTGTGTAGTACAGTGGGGCAAATAGGGGACTAGCGTATCTTTGTGGCCTGCATGCAGCAAAAAAAGCGGATCGATCGATATTTTTAATTTGCTGGACCATACCATATGGAGTCCATTTTAACTAATACTAACATCCTGTTTTACATATCATTCTCTAATTAATTACAGTAATTGATATATTTATGGTTTTGCAGGTATATTCTCAGGCTACTGATCTTACGTATGTTTTGTCTCTGCAAGTTTTTTTTTTCTTTTAAAATATACACATCATGTTCAATATATTAAGTATCACCTTTGGATCCAATGAATTTAATTAAAGTCGGAGTACATGCAGTTGGTTTTTTAGATCAGACCCACTTTAATTTGTGAGAAATGATTTCTGGCCTGGTCCCAAAAATTCATTTATAATATTAATTTATTATGATGCTTTTCAGGCACGTACAACAAAGCATATGGTACGTCATGTACTACGTGTTTCTTGCGCACCCTTCAACCAAACAACTTTATCGAAATTTACGCATGTTTTCAGATTTTTTTACTAATAAGTGCTTAACAGAATATGAAGATTTAGCTCTCTGTCTTCCAGCTAATTAATGTTAACATTTTTTAAAAAAGAATTGCATGAAGGCGCGGCTTCACTCGACCTCCACATGTTGAAAATTAAGAGCTCGATCAAACTAAAAGTATGCTCTAAATTAACAAAGGAAGAAATTGGGAAAATGTTCTGCCATGGGAAAAAGGGACCGCTAATTTATAGCACTAGTAGACAAAACTTTTGTCCAAGCGGCGCTTAAGTCGTTTACATGAGCTATTTCTGACTCACCTCTAGTTAAGGATATGTAGAAATAAGATTTTTTTCGACGCATCAAGAATTTTGTAGGAAAATATATTTATGCAGTGGATATCTTCAGTCTCCATCCATAAAATACGTTTTGTATGGGCTGTCACTGAAGAAATCTGATGATCGAGGTATAGACGACATATCATCATCATCTTAAATCTCTTTTAGTTTAAAATAACTAAAGAGTAAGTCACTTTATACCTCAAGTTTACTTTCCTAATAGCATGTACCAAGGATACCGTCGAAGAGCGAGTTCCTCTAGCAGGGAATCGACATACCACCTTTTTGGTGTTTGGCCTAGGAAGTGGGGATGCTAGATAGGAGTTACAATAGTAGTAACGGGGCAAAAGAGATTATATAGATTTGGGCCACATGGAGGCATAATACCATATTCCTGTTGTATTCTTTCTTCGATCCTGATGGAAAGATAAGTTACAAATCTTACACCTTTTGTGATTTTTTGGGTTAGGAACTTTTTTTGAGGCCTTGGTTTTCTACTTAGGGTCAATGAAGGAATAACGTAGTTGCCATACACTAAAAATTGGATCCTAGCACACAGAGGTTAGGTATGGGATGCTTTATTGCTAGTTAGAATGGGCTCATTTGTCAGGCCTTGGTGGGGCCCTCCTTAAGGCAAGCTTGGGATGAAAGCCATGATGCCCTGCCACGTGTCCTTCGTGACTGTGGAACATTTGAAATAAAAACTTGGATTCTTGCTATTAACGATGGTAGGGCCTGTTTGTTAGTCGCATGTGGCAGGACGTGCAAAAAGATGGTGGGCCCTATTAGGTAGCATGGCAATCATCCACATTGCTTGACAACCCACGCCCTTCCCACATAGGAGTGATGACAACCCATGCCCCATCCCATCACTCTAGTTGCATGCTGGGTATGTTTGTGTCATGTTACATTTAATGCAAAGCTCGTGCGTGGTTGGACACTTTAGCCCGTTGTGTCTCATCATAATTAATGTGTGATTTGTGTCCCCGAGCTACTCGGAGACACCAAGCTTGAAGATGGGAATTTCCCGATCTTAGTCTCTAGGAAGGGCAAGCTTGGGCCGTTGTTCTGCTTTCCTTCAAGCATGTAACCCCTATTGTTTGGAGCCAATTACTTTTGGGTGAGTCATCCGTCTTGATGATTTGTCAGCAGGCGTCCCGAGTAACCAGTGATAGGGACCATGGTACCCACTTTATTGATAGTAGTTCCTGGCCTCGACCCTAGGCGTGAAGCTGTTAGGGATCAGAGTTGAGGCCCACCTTGTCAGTGAGGCGGCACCACAACACTTTGTTCGACGATGACCCGGTTTGTTTGTTCCTGGCCCATTTCCCTAAGCTAGACATACCCGCTTGTAGTGGATGGATGCGTGGCAATGGAGAAGGTGGAGCTACACTAGCTGCTCTGCTTTCTTACTTAATCACACGCTTGTTTCTTGGATATGGAACCAATGTCGGTGCTTGTTTAAAGCAATGCCTCCTTAATCTATGCGTTATTAGGCGATTGGCGTGGTGGATTTGGGTTTTGAGAGGTCATGGGCGAGCATGAAGGTGCCTAACATGGTAGTGATGCTCCTACCGAGGAAGGACCCTGGGTTATGCTTGGATCCCAAGAGGATGCTTATTAAGCGGACCTTCCCGGATTGCAACATGAAGGGGTTAAAGAGCAGAACTCAGAGGTGGCCCTTGGGCCAACACACATCCCTAGCAACGATGGTGGTGGCCTAGGCATCAACCCCGAGGATGGCAACAATGGTGAAGACCCCACAAATCCGTGGGGAAAAGGGAAGCGGTGATGCGGACCAAGCCCCTGCACCTGTCCCCTTCACCTTCTTGAGCTGAGGACATGTTGAGCGAGGCCCATGATGGTGAGGCTAGGGGGTCGGGGGTGTCGTGTGGCACCCCAATGGTGCCAAGCTCGAGGCATAGGCCTAAGGAGACTAGGGCCGAGTAGCACCCAAGCTTGGGGCCTGGCAGAATGGCGAGCACTCCTCGCTAATAGCTAGGGGTAGGGTACACCCGTGGCCTCCCGACGAAGAAAAAGAAGATGACCCTACTGCACTGCAAGGACCTCTTTTTCGTGTAGGATTGGGGCTTCAATAGGGTGAGACCAAGGTGAGTGCCATACCCTATTTTTTTTGCTTGGTTTAGGTTTTTACCGTGATGACCTAATGTTGATTTTCTCTCTCTTTTCTCTTTTTTCTATCTTCCTAGCCCATCCAAGGTGCCGATGGTTGTCCTAAGCCCGCATCATTTTGGCAAAGAAGGTGTATGACCGAGGCACCACAGCACTGGAGCAGTAGATGGTCGCCCTAGAGGTCATGCGTGATGTGGCCGTGGAGGAGAAGACTAAGCCCGATGAAGATGTGCGTGAGGTTCAGTACTTGATGGATGAGGCCCGCTCCTACACCTTATGGGTCACCATCCACGAGATAGTCAATGTCGTCATGCATCATCTATTCTTGATCTGGGTCAGCATACAATTGGACTTGATGTGAGCCAAAGGTAAGCTTGAATAGGAGGATGACCTCAGCGCCATACTATTAATGACAAAATTTGGTTAGCCTGCAAACAGGATTAGCTGATGAAGGAAAGATCAATCTGCTTGTAGAGGGAAGCCGATTGACACAGTGAGAGAGCCGATCGGATGGGTTGAGGACGAATTCGGTTTGTTTGAAAACAGAAGATTATCTAGAAGGCACCGAGTCTGAGGAGGTGTTGTGAGAATCACAGCAGATTGTTTTATCTGTATAGAATATAATATGTTGGCTAGATAAGTTTAGTTAGCCTTACAACTTCTTATAGATTAGTTTCCTTATATGTTTAGGAAATATTGTCTAGGAGTTGTTTGTAATCGCGTTGGACTCTTATAAATCTAGGTTATAAATATAGACCCACTAAAATATATTGAGATATCAACAAGATCATACACAATACAACTTTAGCGTATCGCCACCTTAGCTCGTCTAGTTTTTTACTTTAGCGGGTTCTAGCTCTCAACGTGGCGTTGCATCAGTTAAGTTTGATCTCCATCAAAGGGGTAAGTACCACCATTATCATGGTTCATTTTGCTCTATCTAAGGCTGCATCGGTTAGGTTTGACCTCTTAGTTTGATCAGACGCACCGCATCACGTTCATGTGAGGCTCGTTGGTACATTGGTCTTCCATCGCCGTCCCCGGTATTGTGCTGCATCTATTAGGTTCGACCTACGAGATCAGTGGTGGTGGATCGAGCCGTTGGCCTGATGGATTCTCGTGCAGCGTTTCATCGGAATGAGTAGCCGATGAGTTATCATTACCACATGTGTCATATCTGTTTTACATCTCGTCTAATGATTAATCTGTTAGCGATCGATTCGGTCATGTTGGATTCGACCTAATACTATGTCGATGAGGTCCAATCTATTAGGTTCGTATCTGATGGGGCTGGCGTCAAGATCTAGAGGATTTTGTTCCCCAATGCTCAGATAGTCGATAATTTTAGATATAGGCATGTGTAAGATATTCGGCCTATAAGCAGTCGATGACCTTGCCCTTTTCTTTTTCGTCATTATGTCTGATCTAGCCTCTGTCATCTCTGTACCATTAGCCTTGGACTCATACTATCTCGGTTCAGTCCGATCTATCGAGGTTGGTTCTAACAGTGCTGTTACAGTGGTTGTTGGTCCTCATGACTTCTTAGGGAATTAGATCTTGTTCCGCGCTTTCATCGCCTACCATATCTAGAGTGTCATCGGCTCTTTAGTCGATAAGTCTTTTATTTTATTCCACGCGTCTAGCACCTACGTCTTCATTAACTTTTCAGCTGATGCACAAGCACTACCTTCTTATCAGCACCCAGCCGATAGGATAAGCTATATCGGCCGATTGGCTCGTGGATCTCATTCTCTATCTCCTTTTTAATTACAGGGTCAAATTGACTGACACATCCTTAAATCTAGAAGACTAAGGACTTGCACTAGAGCTAAGCAGATCTTCTAGGCCTTTGCTTGACCAAAGCGTTGTCTTCCCTGATTGGACCTTCGTCAGCTTGTTCACGACTTTACCTGGTCCGATCGGTCTCTATGAGATTTAGCGACCAACACGCTCTTTGGCACTCCTAATGGGACAACACAAATTCAACACAATGGCAGGAAAAGATATCAACTTAGAAAATATAATACCAATGATAATGGAGGATTTGACTAAGGATTAAAGGCAACATATAGAGTATAACATGACTAAATTTTAGAGGCTCTGTGTGGAATCTTTCAGTATGACTAGACATAGGCCGATTCAGAAGTCCTAGATGTCAAAAGTTGTTTTGGTAGGAGAATCGGACCAATCACCGCCCGTAAGTCCTCCAAAGCCGTTGTAGAAGATGATTAATAAAGCCATTCACCATGCCCTCATCAATCAATCAGGAGTATTGGTGAACACCTTGCATAATTTAATCAAGAAGGCGGTGGATGGATCAATTGTTCGAGAACCTAATCATGGTTCAGTGTATTTACCGATGAAGATGGAGCAACCACATATTACTTATGGAACCAGGAGAGACGTCTCGACAAATTTGTTTCCACCAGAACAAGATTAGATTAGGAGGCAACACAATAATATTCTACCAGGGTATCATTGGACGACTTACTACGAAGTATATAGGCAAGACTACCCAGGTGGCAATCCCAATACAAGCAACCACCTAGGAGATTATCCTAGACTATACGAGACATCAAAAGCCGATGTTATAGCCTTATGTTGAGCGATGAACAGCTAGCTGAGTTGGCCTTTCAAGGTTTGCTGGCTCAAATCAGAGAACGTTTTTCATCTCGAGAGTTTAAGAGATTACCACATCTTCTACAGAAAGTATCAGCTCATGAAAGCCGATTCATTAAAGCCAAGAAAGAGAGATTCCACTGGAAGGCTGCTTAGTTACTAGTTTATGTATTGGACTCAGACAATGAGGAATCAAATGTAGAGATTGGTTTGGTAGAGTGGACTAGGAATTAGAAATCCATACGTGTTCCTAGGTGAAGAGTATCAGCAGTAGGAAAGATCTGACTTTTATGTTAATAAAGTTGATTAGATCTTCGATCTGCTACTTCAAGAGAAGCAGATTTATCTTCCACCAAACCATGTATTACCGTCAACTGAGGAACTTAAAAAGAAGAAATATTGTAAGTGGCATAATTCAATTTCTTGTCATACTAATGAGTGTAAAGTTTTTCGGCCACAATTACAATCTTATTTTAAACAAGGGAGAATCAAATTCAAAGATAAAAAGTTGATAAAGATGATGGGCATCCTTTTCCTATGAAACGTGGTGTTTGTGGGGTCTTCAAGATATTGAGCCAATGAAGAGAGACGTCGAGGAAAACTAAAAGTCACCTCATCGGATCTGGTCAAAAAATATTCTAGGCATCAAGATGAAGAATGATGGACCATGATGCATATGAAGAGGTATAATCCGCATTTGGACTGTCCGTTTTTTGAGTTTTGCTAGGATAAAGATATGAGGTTGCCATCAATTGAAGATTGTCCGGAGTGTAATAAGCCAAGGTCATGGCATGTTGAACCAGAAAGTTATCCTTATAATTGGTCACCTGTTAAGCAAACATTGGTACATAACCATTGGGGCCAATTAATGAAGACCAAAATCAAAAAATAGCTAATCACAGGGAATTACATAAGGAACAGGACAATTCAGATCCCAGTGGTGTTTATCCAGAATCTTCACCAAGAATCAGAAGAGGAGGGTACAAAGATTATGCATAAAGAGTTGCACAAGAAACAATAGTGGGGCAATGAGGAAGCCAATCAGAGCCAAAAGATTAAATGCGTCCGGCACGTCGAACATAAGGACGAAGGTGTTGACACATCGGCTCCAACTAATATGGTGTTCTTCTTACCTCTGAAGTACAAAGATTTTTTATCCGATGAAGAAGATCAAGAAGAAGTTTTTTGCCCAGTTAACATTGCAGCCTGATCTAGCCATATTTGATAAACTTAAAGAGTCTAAACATCAACACCTGAAGCCATTGTATATCAAAGGGTATGTAGATGGAAAGCTGATGATAAAGATGCTGGTTCATAGATATGCTACCATCAATTTTATGTCGTACACCACATATGGCATGTTGGGGAAGATTGCTGAAGATCCGATCAAAATAAATATGGTGTCGAAAGGCTTCAGTGGGAATCCATCGAAAACGAAGGGCATACTAAACATTGAATTAATAGTTGGAAACAAAACATTGCTCACCACGTTCTTTGTAATCAATGGCAAGGGATCATATAGTCTACTCCTTAGCAGGGACTGGACTCACGCCAACTGTTATGTTCCTTCCATAATGCATCAAACCTTATACAGTGGCAAAGAGATCAAGTTGAGGTGATTTCAGCTGATCGATTGACTAACAATTTGGTGACCGATTTGCCAACTGGAAAGCAGATAGGGTTGATTGCCTGTATAGGAAAATATGGTATGAAGATTTCCTTGATGTAACCAGCAAGTTGGCTCAGAACTTTTACTCTAATGGGCACCATTGAAGATTTTGAAAGAAGATATCAATAAAAATTTATGTACCAAGTTTCGAGAAGAGCTAATAAAATTGCTTAAGGAATTTTAGGAATGTTTTGCTTGGATTATCATGAGATGCTAAGTTTAAGCTGATCGATTGTTGAATATCAGCTTCCTATCAAATTACGATATCAGACGTTCAAGCAACCTCTGAGAAGAGTCAAGGTAGAATTATATGATGCAATCCAGGCGGAGATCACAAGGCTATATGATGTAAATTTCATTAAATTATGCCGATATGTTGAGTGAATATCTAACATTGTCCTGGTAGAGAGGAAGAATGGAAAGCTAAGGATATGCATTGACTTTCGGGATGTGAACAAGGTTATGCCTAAAGATGAGTATCCGATGCCGATGACAGATTTATTAATTGATTCGGCATTGGGTCATAAAATTATTAGCTTCATGGATGGTAATGGAAGTTACAATCAAATTTTTATGGCACCAGAAGATATTCCAAAGACTACGTTCAGATGTCCTAGATCTGTTGTTTTGTATGAGTGGATAGTCATAACCTTGGATTAAAAAGTGTCGGTGCAACTTATTAAAGAGCCATGAATTATACATGATCTCATCGGCCTACTAGTGAAGATATACATTGATGACGTGGTGGTTAAATCCAAGAGTGTTGAAGATCATATAACCGATCTGTGAAGAGTACTAGAGAGGGCACATAAATATAGACTTAGGGTGAATCCGCATAAATGTGCTTTTGGCATATCGGTTAGACAATTTTTGGGTTTTATAGTACATGAGAAGAGAATCGAAGTTAGTCAATGAAGTATCAAGACTATCCAGAGCACCAAGCCATCAGTCAATAAGACATAGTTATAGTTCTTGATCAACAAGCTTAACTTTGTGAGAAGATATATTCCAAATCTATTAGGAAGGATTGAGTCATTCACTCCATTGCGGAAGTTATGAGCCGATTAAGAATTCATGTGGGGTGTTGAGCATCATAAAACATTTGATCAAATCAAAAATTATCTTAATTCTCTACCAGTATTGATTCCACTGCAAAAGGGGTACCATTCAAGTTAAATCTGTCAGTCAATGAGAAGTTCATCGAGTCGGTACTGATACAAGAATTTGAAGAAAAAGAACCAATAGTATTCTATCTGAGTCATCGACTTCTGGATAAAAAACAAAATATCCTACGGTGGAAAAGTTATGCCTATGCTTATATTTTTTATGTACCAAGTTAAGACATTATCTTCTATTGGCTAAGTGCATAGTGATTTGTAAAGCTGATGTGATTAGGTATATGTTATGGGCTCCAATCTTAAAAGGGTAAATTGGTAAATGGATATTTGCTTTGATGAAGTTTGAACTGAGATATGAATCAACTAAGGTGTTCAAATGGCAAGCTGTAGCCGATTTTACAATGCAACATAGAGGGATCCATGAAGATTTTATAGAGCCTATTCTGTGGGCTTTATTTTTTGATGGATCGATTTGCAAGCATGTATCTGGTATCAGCTTGGTAATTATATCGCCTCGGAGGGAAAGCTTTAAGTTCACTTTTACAACCAAATCTTATCAAACTAATAATCAAGTAGAGTATAAAGCGGTACTCAAAGGTCTTCAACTACTAAGGGAAATCAGAGTCAATGTGATAGAGATAATTGAAGATTCTTTATTGGTGATCAAGGAATTGTCTGGGGAGTATGAGTACAAGGATGTTATCTTGAGATTATATTATGAAGAATATCAATATTTATTAAAGGATTTTATGATAGTATCGTTGGATCATATTACTAGAGAGTAGAATTTAGAAGTCAATGATTTTGCTCAAATTTCTTTGGGATATCAGCTGTATAGAAAGATGGATGTTGAAATAGTCGATATTGATAATTATATTGAGGCCGATGATTGGAAATGAGAGATTATCCAATATTTGGAAAATCTGTTGCAATCAACTTCTAGAAAACTTTGATATAAGTCTACTAAATACATGTTGCTTGATGAAGAATTGTATTATCGGATCATTGATGGAATTTTTTAAAGCTGTCTGGGTGTAGCAGAGGCTATGATAGTTATGAGTGAAGTACACAAAGACGTTTGCGGAGACCATCAATCGGTTCACAAGATGAGGTGGCTGATGAGATGATCTAGGTATTTTTGGTTGATAATGCTAGAGAATTGCTTCAATTATTACATAGGATATCAAGATTGTTAGAAGTTTAGAAATTTTTAGCTAGCCTCAACATCGGCTATGAATCCAACCATCAAGTCGTGTCCGTCCAGAGGTTGGAGAGCCAACGTGATCGGTCAGATTTATCCTTTATCAAGTAAATGACATAAGTTTATATTAGTGACAATAAATTATTTTACAAAGTGGATAGATATTATCTCTTTGAATAAAGTTACATCTAAGAATGCAATTAAGTTCATCAAGTAACATATCATTTATTGGTTTCGTATTCTACAGATGATTAACACCGATTAGGGTTCTATTTTCGTGTCTGATGAGTTTCAATAGTTTGTTGCTAATATAGAGATTAAATTATTAAATTTGTCATTATATTATGCTAAAATTAATGGTGTGAAAATCTTTTTTTAAAAGTACTGTCAATTATACTACTAACTCTGAACCAATTTGCAAGCTCCAACCTACTCCCTAAAAGTACTTCTCTGCCCTCTACTCTACCACGTTAGCTCAGAGTATACGTAGACTTGTGAATAGCTAGCCAGCTGATCCATATCATATATGGTGGTAGAGTTGTGAGTTTGGGTTCATAGCGTTATATGTAACTTAAAAAAAAACTGATCTATATTAAACGACATACTCCTTTCGTTTATATATTAAATATTTTTAGTGTACTTATTACAATGCAGAAAATCTATATATTTTCAGCCAATTAACTATTTCGAAGAAGAATATAAGTAATTTAAAATTTAAAATTTGACCATAAGGGAAAATTTCCCCTTAACAATGTACATGTAGCTGTATACTCCGATGGGGAGTAGAAAATCCTTATATAGTGTTTTGGGAGGGAGTAGGTAGGAACAGAGAGAACCAGAGAGATATTAATTACTGTAATTAGTGGATGTGATACATGATGTGATAGTAAATAGTCAGGGCGAGTGTCGTGCTAAACCGGGGTGCATGTGTATAGGGGCAGGGAGAGGCAGAGTGAGGCAATAGTCACCTCATAATTTCTCGGTTTTTGGCAGTGAGGCTGCTCGTACTACTGTAGAGCCTGGCCGAAATCCTAGACAGATTTCCAGAATCCTACGTGTAATTCTCTTCTTAAATGCAATCGGATCGACGCTAGCTATAGCTGCACGCATTTAGTTTTTCTTTTCTGTTCTATTTCCTCTCTGCTTCACTAGCTAGTTCTGTCACTCTTGGAGGACGTCCTATGGCGTGGCAGAGAGACGTGACGTGTTAATGAAATCATTCGGTCCGTTGTAAAATATAAAGATTTTTTTAGTATTTAAATCTTATACTATAATATAATATAACTATTTTTGGCGTACTATTTTTTATTAGTTATTTTTTTATTTAAATTTCTTTTTAACTTACTCCCATCTACCCTTTCACTCTATTCATTTTGTTTTTATTAAAGAACATTAAATTTTTTTCTTAATTTTAACATATACTAAACAATTTGAAAATAATTATACTTAAAACAAAGAAATATGATTTTTTACACACAAATTAATAAAGCGCGTGTGACTGTCCATGCTTCAATTTTTACACACAACTACTTCCAATTTCCATGAGTCTCATTTTTAAATGATTCTAAAGCAATTAAATATTTTTCAATATATTTTTTAATTTAATATCTCTATACCAATTTAGAGCAAATAATTGTAACCCAACACACTTTAGAGTTTGATTTAGAGTTTGATATATGGTAGTTATCTATATTTTTATTAAGCTCTTATTCTATTTTTTTTAGGTCGAAGTTATCAAGATTATAAAGATTGTTGATTTTGGTCCATCACACTTTCGTACCTACAAAATATATGAGACATGTTTTGATATAGAATAAATGTAATTCATTCATGTATTACTGTGATGTAGGATGCTTATTAATAATTCTCTTATCGTAATCTCATCTGGTATACTTTAATATTGTAGGCTATTTGTTTATTAATTTTCTTTATTTTGGATATAACTATAAAAACTTCTGTTTTATTATCATCGATTGTATGAAATATTTTATGAAGTATTTATCAAAAATAATATTCTTTGTACACCATGTGTCTACTAGTACTAATATTTTGTATGATATATTTGTTGATAATTTTATTTTTACTATGATACTTATTCCTAAAACTTATTTCAAAGTTAATTTTACCATATATTTATTTTTAAAATTGGTTATGGCATCTTTTAGTTGAATTATTAAATTCATTGTTTTATATAGCCTCAATTTCTAGCAATGACTTAATATCATAATTAGCTTTTAAGTTTTTTTAACTATACTTCTAATTATTTTATTTTATTTTCTAATATTCGTACTCTATGTGATAGCATTTTCTCACCTCACTCTAATTATATCTGTTTTCTCCATTTCTGTTTAGTTGCTCTACATTCAGCGTAAGCTTATTTTAGACATATACTACAAATTACTCTAGATACATAAAACACATTTAATATTATAATCGTCATTTCCTCTAACCCAATCATATTTACAACTTAATTGATCCATTATTTTAATTTTTATTTCTGCTAATTTATCAAATAAGTCTAACTCTTCATCGCTTGATTCATATTCTTCATTAATATTTTCTATTTTATTCGTTTTGATGATTGAATATATTGATTATCACATACTAGTATATTTTTGTTTACACTATCTATAATTAAAACTTTCTCTTGCTCTTCATATTTGCTAGAATACCTTTTTTGATATTTATTTAGGCACATTTTACTCATATGGTTAGGTGAATTACATATAAAACATTTGCATGTATTATCATATGTCTTTCTAAGATTATATCGCCTTACATTTCTTTCATATAGAAAAGGGTCTCTATGGTCTGATATTATTAAGAAGTAACTTATCTTTATTCTAATATTATTTCTATAGGAGAAAAGTTCTCATTCTTAGCTTGCATCTCATATAGTCATAAGAGAATCTTACATCCATGGATAAGTGTTCTCTTTAGATAGAACTGCTTGAAGAGACGATAAACACTCTGCTAAAATAAATTTTAACTAAGATAATTAAAAAAATTTTCTATAAACACTTAGGTGAGAAATATGGTAAATAACGAGTAGGATGTTTAACCTCCGAAATAAACACTGGCTATCTTATTGGTTTTGCCAACCAATTCTAAATATAAATTTTACACCGAATGAATAGTAGCTGAGTAGTAGTACCCTCTAATTTCTTTTACTTCTAGGCCTTTCCTCTCCATACGATAAATAGATTTGTACTATTTTATTGCAAAAATTATAGTCAAAATATTTCATACACCTTTGGGGCTGTATGTCCGTACATATTTTTTCTAATTGTTTAAATACAAAGCTTATTGCCTGAGAAATATTAATATTTCTTTTTTATTTTTTTCAAAAATCATGCTTCACCAAAATTTGGTAAGTTTCACGGTCAGGATTAGAGAGCTAATCGATCTATAGGATAAGTGTGATTGATACAAGAAAAGAGTTGATCAGATGGATAGAGGATGTATTCGGTTTAATTAAAGATAGAAGATTATCTAGATACGACCGAATCTGAGGAGAAGTTATAAAAACCATAACAAGGTACTTTTATCTCTATACATAATATATCTTATAAAATATGCAAATCTAGTTTGTTTTGTTAACTTATTAGAGATAAGTTTACTTTTATGTTTTAGAAAATAATATCCGAAGATTGTTTGTAACCGCATCAGAGTTTTGTAATAATAGAGTATAAATATAGACCCCTGTAATACATCTCTTGATCAATATAATTATGGTGCATTACCAGTTCATCTAGTTTTTTTACTAGTAAATTCTAGCACTCGACACGGGGTTACATCGGTTAGATCCGAACTCTGACGAATAGGTAAGTCCCGTCATTATTTTGATGTATTCGCTCTGTCTAAGCCTATATTAGTTAGGTCCGACCTCTTAGTCCGATCAAATATATCACATCACGTTTATGTGGGATCTATTGGCTTATCAAGCTCTTTTTATCGTCATTTGTCTCATGCTGCATCGGTTAAGTTCGATCTACTACACTGTTAATAGTAGATTAAGTCATAAGCTGATGAGTTTTTACTCGACGTTTTCATCATAGTAGCTAGCCAATTAGTTATCTACACATAGAGTCTCACGTTTAGTGTATCAGCTTCTCAACTGATATACATATACCTTTACTGATTTCTTCTCATCGGCTCAGCTAGCCGATGGGTTCGTTCGTTCATCCCATCCGCGCGTCCGATCTAGTACCCGTCGTCTCATTACCGTTAGCTACAATTTCATATTGTCTCGGTTTGATCCGATCTATCGATACTAGCTCTAACGATACCATTACGGTGGTTACTGGGTCTCACTGCTTACTTCTTATCGCACATTCTATATAAGCGCCATCGGCATCCTTTATCTTATCTGAAATACCATCATATATTCTATTCAGAGCAACATCGGCTTTACAGTTGATGGGGTTTTTTTATCTTATTCATAGCACCACTCCATTTTAGAACACTATCGGCTCTATAGCCGATATGTCTTTTATTCACTTCATCACTATCTGTCACGCCTTTATCGGCTTTTCTAGTCGATGGACGAGTGATTCAATCCCTATCGGTAACTAGCAGATAGCAGGAGTTCGTATTAACCTAATGGTCGATTGGCTCATCGGTTTATCTACTTATCAATTGCAGGGTCAAATTGATTAGCACACCTATAGCTCTAGCAACCCAATGAAGAGACCTTAAAGTCAAATGACTTGTACTTGAGCAAAGTAGATATCTTAGGACTTAATGTGTTCGCGATGTCCCATCAAATCTCTATCTGCGAACACGAAGAATACATTCGGCGTGAACACTTAATTGAACAGATTATGCATGGATCAGAAAGTCCTTTCACACCACAGTACGTACATACACGCACATAATTTACCCATTCCATGTAACACCAGTCTCTCTCATCAGAGATTCTTAGAGAGAGATGTGCATGAATGCATGCATGGATATGGCGTAGACGACGGAGAGATGGACTTGTGAATTGGCGGTTTGCTATAAAGTAAAGCTAAGGAGCAGCATGTATATATATATATATATAGACACACACGCGCATCATCTCAAGCTGCAAGTTCAGCTGGCGACCAACAAACTCGCCTTCTTCTTGCTTCTCCTAGTACCCTTTCTGTCTCCTCGCCGGCAATCCGCCCGCCCGTCCGTCCGGCCACCGACACCAACCAAACACACAGAAAACCTAGCTAGCTAGCTATTGGTGATCGATCGACTAGATCGAGGGCGAGATGGCGCCGGCGGTGCAGCAGCAGCAGAGCGGCGGCGGAGGGGGATCGACGGTGGGGTCGACGACGAGGTGGTGCCCGACGCCGGAGCAGCTGATGATCCTGGAGGAGATGTACAGGGGAGGACTCCGCACGCCGAACGCGGCGCAGATCCAGCAGATCACGGCGCATTTGTCGAGCTACGGCCGCATCGAGGGGAAGAACGTCTTCTACTGGTTCCAGAACCACAAGGCCCGCGATCGCCAGAAGCTCCGCCGCCGCCTCTGCATGAGCCACCACCTCCTCTCCTGCGCCCACTACTACGCCACCTCCTCCCACCACCACCACCTCCTCGCCGGCGCCTCATCCCCCACCTCCGCTCATCCGCCTCATCTATCTCCTCTCGCCGCCGCCGCCGCTCCCCGGCTTCTGCCGTTGCACTCGTCGTCGTACCCCTCCTCCTGCACCGGCCTCGACCACCCTTCCTCCGCCCACCTTCTCTCCCCCACGTCGGCGACCACCCCTGCCGCTGCAGCAGCAGCTTACACCACCAGCTTCTACTACCCATTCGCCGCCGCCGTGGCGCCACCGGCCAGGACGTCGCCGGCGAGCCCCCTCTTCCACTACGACCAGGTACGCACATAATTAAGCTACATGCATGGTTTAACTTAGCCACTAGCTTTGCTTAATTAGCACGTTCGTACGGATCATGGATGCCCATGCATTGCAGGGCAGTGGCGGCGTGGTGTTACCGGCGGCGGAGACGACCGGGCGGCCGGGCTACTCGCTGGGGAAGCTGGTGGACCACTTCGGGGTGGCTCTGGAGGAGGCGTTCCCGCCTCAGCAGGCGACGACGACGACGACTACGCCGGCGGCGGCGGCAGGTGGCTTCTGCAGGCCGCTCAAGACGCTGGACCTCTTCCCCGGCGGCCTCAAGGAAGAACAGCATGACGTCGTCTAGCATTAGCTAACTAAATTTTTAATTAGCATGCATGCATGATGGATCGATCCATTAAATATTATTTAACCATTTTTCTGTCTCGACAAATTATGCTTAATTCAGACTTCACAGTTAGATCGATATATATTGTGCCTAGCTAGCTATGGCTTCTTGTTTGCTTAATTTGTTTGTTAGTTTTAACGCTTGCTTTTTCTCTCTAATTAATTTTTTTCTCTATAGTTCACTACTATTGCTCCCTCTATCTCAAAATAAATAAGTTTAAATCCGAACCACTCTCTCTATCGTTTGTACATGAATTTGGATTTAAAAATAAATTCACTTTTATACACAAATTTCAACATTTACATTCGTATATACAAATAAAATTATTTTACGACGGAGGAATAGTACTACTAGCTAGCTAGCGTTAGACTGTAGGTGATACGGACGTGATGAACTTTAAGCTAGCAGAGGGTCGTATCAAGGTCGGCTGTGCACTCGCTTTGACTAATTAACTGGCTAGTACTCCCTCCCTTTCTTTTTGTAAGGTGTATTATAAAGTCAATTATAAATTTCCACCACTAGTTACTTGTAAACTGTTTTGTTAATGCTTACAAAACTTGAATTATATGAAAATACAGTGAAGTATACTTCTATTTTGTATTGTTTTTACATGCCAAAATAAACTTATAATTTTAGCAATTAGTGGTTAAAATTTATAAACTTTGACTTTTGGCTTTATAATATGACTTATAAAAAGAAACAGAAGAGTAATATATATCTATATGGAATGTGGAGGTACTTTGCTACATTAATTAATTAATTGAAGTACTGTAATAGATGTATTGCAGCTTCAGCTAGCTACTGGCCGGCTTGCAGTGAATTGATACTCCTAGCTAGGCTTTTGATTTGCAGTGAGTGTACTTGTTTGAGATCAGAGCGTATGGATGGAATGTTACTAACTCCCTCTCTTTTAAAATATAAAAAAAATTTATGATTCAAATGTTATATCATAATATTCTACACTGATTTTTATAAATTTTATCGTTTTAATGATTTCACAGCAAATTAGATGTTTAAAAAGAGAGTAATTCAAAATTTAAAAATTAACAGCTGAAGTGAGAAAAAATGAATTTTTTAACCTAATCTTAATACTTGCTAAATAATTTAAAAATCTTTATATTTTAAAAGGGAAGAGTAGTCTATAGCAGCTTGATGGTCCCTGCAGCAACCTAACCAAACACACACAACACATGTAGTAGTAAACACTCTCTAGATAGATCTGTGGAAGGCTACATTTCTCACTCTGTACTTGTATATTTAGTGTCTGATGAGGTGATAATGTGTCTTAACTCTAGCCATCCTGCGACCCTATTAATTATAGGTTTAAATTTGTAATTTCACCACTGGTACACCCTTATTTCTGGTTGCAAATATAGGGCCTGCTCGGAACTGCTAGCTACGGCTGCAGACTCTCTACTACAACAGTAGCCAGCAGAGCTCCGTAGCAGGCCCGTAGCGAGCAGTTTCGGGTAGGCCCTTTGGCATTATCTTTAAAATACAACTCCGTATAGCCGCTAATTTATTGGCATGCAAAATTTTACAATTTTTTAAACATTATGAAAGTTATTTCTTGTTTGTACTCAATCAAAAATGTATAAACAAATTTGACAATTAAGATTTAAAAGTTTGACTAGGCATATATTTTTTCCTGTATTAACTGTTGATTACCGAGATACATCCTATGCGTACTGAACTATAAAATATAAATTTGGAAACTACAGTTCCCACCTAAACTATATTGTACTATGCGTGCTCATAGAGTCCTGTGAAACATGAATATATATACTATGAGTTATTACGTACCGATTTAGGAGTGCATACTACATATGCATTATGTATATAGAGTTATAAATGTCGCGAGCCAGCTGCTGATCCTGATTATGAGTTTTCCTTCGTCTCGGCGTCATGGTGTCCAGATGTTTTACGCTGATCAAGCCTGGATGGAGGGAGTAGTGGTAACTTTTCATTTATTTATTTATAAGAGGGGCATCCTTAATTGATCAGTATAATCATGGAAGAAAATTAAGATAAAAGGTTGCCTAGAAATTTCAAAACATAACTTACATATAGGAAAGAGTGGAAAGGATAAAACTGACGACTTTTGTTTGAAATCGAAAGGAAAGGGGTGCAAGCATCAAATTAGTTAATTTGTTGGAGACTTTGGTAGTTGGCTCCGCATTACATATGTATAATAACTAATCCTTCTGTTCATCAGTACCTGCTAATAACTGATGCACGACATATATCTAAGCTTGCTCACAGTTAGCAACGAATTAATTGAATCTCACTACAAGTTGGTACAGCCACAAAACAAATGTTATAAATGACGAGCAGAAAATACACCATGCGTGGCTCCAGAGGCGGGGACAAGGGCCGGGGAACGGTCAGTAGCTGCCCCCCTCCAATAATTTTTTTCACATATAATCATCTAAGTAAGCAGATAATTAATGTAAATAATAGTATATTAGGCCCCTCCAGTACCCTTATTCCCCTTCCATATGTAAATCCTGACTCCGTCGCTGCTGCGTGCAACACGCTGCACGTACATAGTAGCTCTGCCATGCATTAAGCTAAGCTCTTTTTTTTAATTTGCATGTGTCCTAATTAATTAAACTAATGCGGAATTTTTTTTGCAGCACGTAAAATAAATAAGTTAAGTTATTAATATATCATTAGTTAAGTATTAATTATTACAAAATTAGAAAATATATTTATTTGATTTTCAAAATAACTTCTGAAAATTTTTACACGAAATACACTTAGGAATATTGCTAATAAAAAACGAGTAAGTTGCCGGTATATAACACTTTCCAACGGGGCCTAGAGCATATAGCTTGATCAGCTCTCTTCAACGCATGTGAGAAATATAATGACCATATCATGCATGATCTCTTCAGGATATATACTCGAACAGCTGGCTACCTGATTCGATCTAGTCGTTGATTAATTAATCAACTGGCTAGCTTGCACGTACTACACACAAGCAGCATACATATATAATGCATTACACGTACAATTAATATCTCAGTAGTTATGTAGTACGTACGATCTCAAACTCCCATTTATGCGAATGACACATGAATGGATACGCAGAGAGTCAGGCCAATAAAATCGAATTATGTATTATTTGTTTCAATTGTACAACTGTGTCAAAAAGAATTAAAAATCGGTAGTAAAGATTATTTCTTTGTAGTGAATTAATGCTTTAATTAATAGAAATCCATAGCTATCCAATAGAACTATACTAACTAGGTACTCGGATAAACAGCATGCTACAGTGAATTTGTTGCAGTGCAAAATGGTCCTACATAACTTTTGCTACAGTGCATATAATGTATAGGTTCCGCGCACCATACTATTTTAGTGGGACAAATCCAACAGCACACGTATGAAGTACTCATGTACGCATCGATGGACAACTACATGTGTTCTTTAAAATACATTTTTAATTCTATTATAATATATAAAAATAAAAAATATTTAATGATATTAAAGTATACATATAAGACTAATTGATGATGAGCTAGGCTAGATAACTAATTTGTCATTTAAGTTGTCCAGAAGAAATTAATCATTATTAGCCAATGGTTTATAGTACAAATTTATAGCGTGGCTTGGTTATATAGACCACAACTACTACTAATACGGAATTTGGAGAACAGAATTAATAATGCACGCATGTATATACACAGTACGTAGACTTACATTTGGTGTCCAGTGTGCTTACGTGTTGTGCTGACGTGGAAAGCGCAGTGATGGACGTTTCATCCACAAGTGACGTGTGAGGCCCAACATTACTACCCGCTTTTGTTTGGCCCAACCTCTCCCTCCCATCCTTCCCACCAGAAAAGAAACCACCTCTACCATGACAATTTGTTTGGCTGAATAAAATCCAACCCAACCCAATTTGTTGGGGTTGCCGATTTGATTAGTAAAAGCTATGCGAGCTGATTATTCTTAATGCATATATATAGTCGTATTGACGTGCTGATTTTTGACTTCTTCGTGTTTATGTATGGAAGGAGAATGATTTTTAGGCAGCTCAGATAATAAGGGGACTATTCGTTTTTTAAAGGATTATTATAGGAATTGAAACGTTAGATTTTTTTTTCTATATACATAGGAATAGATCTTACCCAATTCCTAAGAATTATATTCGTACAACCTTAAATATTTTTAGCATGAGGTAAAAGCTCTCAGAAATCTTTTTATGGATTAGAGCTATGTGACATCCTAATTCTCTATTTTTTTCTATTTCTATAATTTAAAACCAAATAAGTCCTAGA
Source organism: Oryza coarctata (assembly GCA_030770085.1). Classification (NCBI taxonomy): domain Eukaryota; kingdom Viridiplantae; phylum Streptophyta; class Magnoliopsida; order Poales; family Poaceae; genus Oryza; species Oryza coarctata. The sequence goes on from CM061471.1 coordinate 858,735, forward strand.
TCTTCTTTTATTTAGGGCTATGTAAAACACCTGATAAAAAAATTGTAGAAATATGAAATTTGGACTTTGTGGTGTCTATGGAAGGGGCATAAATATTTTAGCCAGCTCAGATAGAAGAACTTGCTCGGCTTTAGCTTATTTGAAGTAAAGTCATGAATGAATTTTATTATTTAAAAAAGATAGGAAAACTTTGCAATAACCGTTCTTAATTTCTTTATCTTCCTTATTTAATTGCGACAATCTCTTTAACTCTGCCGTGAAAGACCATAGCCTTTGCTTTTGCTTCTATATATTAACAGAGTGGGTAAGTTCTTCTACACTCTTCGAATTAGATGCGCCGGAAATCTGTGTTGTCATTATCGGTAAGAAGAGAAGAAAGGACGTGCAACCGAATAAGATAACTGACAAGATTGCTATACTACGAAGTACAACCTTTAATCACAAAAGAGAATGTTCCTACAGAATATTGTGGGGTCAAAATAGGTTTCCTTTAGAATTGTTACAACATTGTTCCTTCAAAATGACATAGCTAAATTTATTAAACATTATCTCTTCAAAATGACATAGCCAAATTTGTTAACATTTCTTCATATTATGCTTATGTAACCTTTAACGTAATACAAGTAAGTTAACATTATATCTTATTGACTTTTAAAAAAACAACGCTGTTTCGTGACAAGAGGAGTACTTGGCTACAATGACAAGTTATGTTATCTGTATTCTTCCTTGCTATCAACCAGTCTATGAACAAAATCTGAATAGCCCAGATCTACTGTTATATTGCAAATCCAAAATTTAAAAATTTATGAATTCATAATCAGAAACCACTTGTTTTTATGTCCCAAAATTGGTCCCATCAGTTATGCCCCAAAACTGGTCTCAGCGTTCAACCGGTTATAAGCAACTTCTTTTTTAGAAAATGCGTAAAACCCAGCGAGGATGTACACAGTCAAGCCGGCCGCACAGAATATAAACATTGAAATCCAACAAACAAGGTTTCAGCAAATCAAATTGATCAAGCTATGAACACCGCAGTGCATAAGCGTCAAACGGTATTTAATTAATTATTAGCAAACCATTTTGTCACTGAGCCACATACTAGAGTACCAAATCATAGAGGAAGGATAGGAGCAACTGAGCAAGCTCCACCTTGCTTAGATACATTCGAGAGGTTTAAGGCTTTTAACCAGCCAACCACAAGCACTTCCAATTAAAAGCCTAAACGGAGTTCCAGCATTATCAGATCATGCGTATTACTTCCACTTCTTGAACTTGCCACCACCGAACATGCCGTGCCCGTGCTTGCCGTGCTTGAACTTGCCATGGTGGCCGTGCTTGCCGTGCTTGAACTTGCCGCCGTGGTGGCCATAGCCATGGCCGTAACCGCCAAAGCCTCCGTAGCCCATGTGTCCACCGCTGTGTCCGCCGTGGCCATGAGAAGAGATCTTGTGTGCTCCATAGGCCGCGGCAGCTGCAGCGGCGCCTCCAGCTAGCATTGCTCCCATATGTCCTCCACCGCTACTCCCATGGCCTGCAACGTTGCATTAGAGTCACACCATTTTATTTTGCTGAAAGAGTTCAATGATTGCAAAAAATACTTTCAAATATAATAGCATCTAAAACTGGAGATGAAGCATCAAGCATTGCATATGGTACAACAGAAGGGAACTTCAGTAAATCCAACACAATCAATCTTGAATTTCAGTCTAGGTGAAAATCGCAGGGGTGTTTGTCATAGTTCAACAGGAATCGTAGTGCGGTGCAGTTGAAAAAAATCACGTTTATGGCATCTAAAAATGCAGAGGTGTTAGAAAAATTTCAGCAGGAATTGCATTGAATTTCATAGTCTAGGTGACAAATGCAGAGGTGTCTGCCATATTTCAACAGGAATCGTAGTATGGCGCAGATGAAAAATTCACGTACTATCGCATCCAAAAATGCAGAGGTGTTTGCAAGAATTCAGCAGGAATTGCAGTATGGTATGGATAAAAAAAATGCAGACAACATAGCATCTAAAAATTAGAGATGAATCATCACGTTGAACTATTGAAGTGGTAAAGAACGGTTGCACCATTTGGCTTTATCACTGCAAACAATTGCAATGAAGATAAAGACTTCACATATTTAGGCATCTAAATAGGCGATACAACATCATATATCATGCGTGGAGCAACAGGAGGGGAACAACCGCAATTCAACTTCAACACTGAATTTGCGTAGGTTCAACAAGAATTGTACAACAATGACAAGAACAAAAACTTAATAGCATATAAATGAACAGAAATACATACCCTGGTGCGCAGATGAGCCAGGGTAGCCTGCAGGAGGGTAACCACCAGGCGGAGGGTAGCCACCAGGCTGAGGGTATCCATGCTGTGGAGGGTAAGCCCCAGGTGGGGGAGGGTAAGCCCCAGGAGGAGGGGGATACGCCCCAGGGGGAGGTGGGTATGCTCCTGGTGGCGGCGGGTAGCCCTGTGGAGGGTATCCCTGGTGTGGAGGATACCCATGGCCACCGGCAACGCCGTGCATCATGTTGGAGAAGAGCCCTTTGTCGCTCTCGTCATGCTTGTCCTTGCCACCTCCCATTGTCACCCCCAAGCTAAGCTATCTGAACAAAGAACAGAACAAGTACAGTTGCAAGATGATGTGAGTAAACCGAATTCTTGAAATTGGAATGAGATGACCCTATCTATACTGTACTGATGATGAAATAAATCTTGGTATCTCCATTGAATGCAACGATCCCCTCTCATCAGAAAACCATTATGTGTGACGAGCTATGCGCGTAGGCATCTAGTACCAATCAGCTCCGATCTTAGCCATATCTTACTGGGTGAGTAGTAGTTGTACCTACCAATCCTCGTTGCAAATTGCGTACTACAAAATGCAAATACCTAAGACCAGAAACAACGCATTCAACGCGTGGCAACTAACTAAACTGTACCGTGACAAACGATGGATGCTAGCTTTTGATTCGCATTTGTAGACAATTTCACCATGAAACAACCTGAAACTCACGGTGGATGCTAAACTTGATTCGCATGTCTAGATAATTTCACCATGGAACAACCTGAAACTACAAAATTTATCTAGATCTCCATTAGCACCAACAAACCGATCGAGCGCTAGAACTCGAAACAAATTTAAAAAATGAAACAACACAAGGACATGCGATCCCGCATGACACGAACGAATTCTTTCCGATCAATTAATTCCCCACACCGATACCTCCGATTCGACCACAACGCACGCACCACCACACGATTCTAGGATGATGGATCGATGAGGAGGAGAATTTCGGCGTACCAGACGAAGAAGACGACTCGAATCGAATCCTGAAGACGAGGAGGAAGAAGATCTGGTGGATTGGTTTCTGCAATTCGGTGGGCGATGTCTCCGCCTATATAGGAGAGGAGGCCTCGCCTGGCGCGCGTCGAATCCGTCCATTGCGAGTCACTGACGCGTGGGCCCTCCCTGGGTGGGTGGGATGAACCGGATAGGCTTGACCTTCTGCGCCGCGTCACTGACACGTGGGGCCTTGGCGACGCGAGCGCGTGGAGAGCGCGTCGTGGATGGATGCGACATGTGGGGGGGGGGGGGGAGCGACGCGGCGAAGCAAGGAAAACCGACGGTTGTGGTGAGGTGGGGCCCGCGTGGCAGAGGAGATGGGTAGATATTCCCGTCGCGTCGAGCTGCGTGCAAACGACGACGCGCCGCCACGTGGCGGGCCTCATGCTCGGCGCAGGTGAATCCGGCCCATCTACGTAAGGCCCGTTTCTGCTGGGCCCATCTGTCACGTTCGTTCGCTTCCCCTCCGTTCCATATGGTTTCCCCGGCACAATGGGCGATCGGGGAGGGAGAGGCGGGGAGCGAGGGATTCATGGCGCGCGGTGGCTGCCGGGCCGCCGGTGATCCCGTTTCCCCTTTTGTGCTTCCTCCAGCCCCTGCGCTGGATGGCCGGCGCGCGGGGGTGGGCGGGCTGCACGTGTCGGCGCCAATGCTCGAGACCTGCTCGACGGAATGCTTGCCTCGCAGCTGTCAGGTGCGTGCCTGTATATGTGCCAACACAGAATTTAGGGCGGTCGATCTCCTCCTCCGCCGCCACCGGATTTCGCGCGCTCTCTCGCTCCCACTAGGGTAAAGCTCTCTCCTCGTTCCCACTAGAGTAAAGCTCTCTCCTCGCTTTACTCTCCTATGCTTGATTTCGCCCGGTCTGAGGTCTTCCTTGCGATCGATTGCGCGCTCAACTGTTTTTAGGCACGATGCCGTTGCGGGGATTCCGGTTTGTGGGTCGGATGGATGTAGCAGGGGGTTTGTCTTGTACTAGTTTTGAGTTATACTGCTGTGTCCGTGCATGGGGTGTTGGTTTGGAACTTTGGAATAGCAGATTGAGAGGCTCATTCGTGTGGGCTGCTGCTTTTTCACGAACCATCCAGGTTTTTTCCAATTGAGCTGATTTAGGCAACGTTGGTGCTATGTGGTATGCACGGTATGAATTGCGGCCTCAAAGAGATCAGCAGTTGTGCACTGTTGTTGTCCGCCAGCTTTTGTTTGTAGCCGTATGTGCTTCTGTCTGGGTTGTTGTATTTTCAGATTACCGAGTTATTCTGATCATGCACATTAATAGCTTTGGAGATCAAATTATGCTTGCTTGACCAGTGAATTAATGCTTGGTGATAATTTGGAGCCGATTACAAACCAAGGGACTTTGCATGCTTCAGTCTAGCTACATGCCTGCATATATAGTCGCTTTAAGTTATTGGATGGCTGTGTGTTTCTGTTCAGTTTCATTTCATTCGATAGTAGTATGGAAGAGTCTTCAGTCGTACAAGAGCGTGTTCGAACCAACTAGGAAAGTGTGTGTATTAACTGGCATTGGCATTTTGGCGTGTAAGCAATTAGTGGTTATTTGGTCAGACTATCTACACTAATAATTAAGTCAACTTAATTGGGAACATGCGAAGGCCAAACTGTACTAAGTTCTAAGGGCAGGGGGATTATCTGCTGTAGTTCTTTAATATGTGGAGGTGTAAGGGTATGCTCTCTATTTCTCTGTTTATGTTGTTGTAGCTTGTAAGTCTGAATTGTATATTGCAAATTACAGAACATATCAACATTTAAGCATGTTTATGTGACAGATGTTATGCATGTGTAATTCAGTGAAACCTCTTGCTACATTTTTCGAAGATGAAACCTCTTTGTGTCTGAGTTACGCTTGCTTTGGCGCAGCAGAATTCCTAATGTTTCGCGCTTGCTTCTTTCTTTAGATCTTGACTTTAGTCAACTGCAACATATGCTTAACCCCAAAAAAGGAAATGTAGTTGGGATCGGGTGACTTTTTGCATGGCTTTTATTTATTCTATCTGGTGTTCCATGCCGATAGATCAGTAAGCCAGTAATTATAATGCTAAGTTCTTCTGTTGATATCTGTTGTTTCTTATATACGACTATAATCAAGAGCTTGTTATTGACTTTGGAACTCAACGAGAAAATCAGAGAAAGAAGTCTTCTAGCCTTGTCAATGCTTGAGCTGTGTTGTTGTTAGTATGTGGCTATGCGCTTTTCAGATTTTCATGTGTAAATTGCTAGTAGTTGCAAATCATCAATTACGAGCAAAATAAGAAAGGGTTGGTCGTTAATACTTGTCATGCTAATTTATTCCGGGACTACTATAATTCTGTTCTCCCCATGTGATCCCCCAAAACAAACATCCCTGCATGTGCAATATTTTTTATTTATCAATTCACTAATGGCATGTGCACACAACCTTCAAGTGCAGCTACAGGTTGGATAGCCCCACCAGCTAGCTGGTTCATAGTTTCTGAGCATATGTTCACAATGTTCTCTTTATTTTTCTGCCGATTAGCTCCTATGGGTTCTACAAAACACATTCTCATTGTTGGTCGGCACTGGGTGTGGTATCTACATTGCGCAGAACTATGACGTCCCAAACATGATGAAGCTTATGAGGAGTTCGATGGGGAAAGCAAAGGAAGTTGAAGAGACTTACAAGAAGCCTGGCAGTAACATGGACTGAAGGACAATGTATAGGGCAATGTGCTCTCCATCATGTTCAGTACAGCCGTTCAACAGCTAATCGTTTTTAGTTTGGGTTTATGATAAGTAATGGAACTATTTCTACCCTATTATCCTTGCTTGTTCAAGAAAACCAGTCATGTACAGCAGGTTCGTTTCACATAGACTTGTCTTAGACTCTTAGGATTCATAATGCAGCTGGACGTGATCTACAAGTATGGATGTGCAATTGTGCATGTTTAAAATATTACTAGTACAAGGGCCATGATTCAGGACGGTTTAAGGAGTCATTTTCTTTTCCTTGGCTTCATTATGATTAGTTTATGCTTATACCAAGATTTTGACGGAGGCTTTTTTTTTGGCTTTCTTTGACTTCTTGCCCTTTTGTCGTATTACTATGGCATGTGCAATTTCCAGTTCCCATCTGAGATTGGGCCTCTGAAGCTGGCTAGAAATCAGTCACTGTCACTTGCTTCGGTTTGTTGGCTTGGGGTTGTGTAAATTTATTGAAGTTGGATGTCCAAAGCTGAGAATAGTGGATAAATTATTGGTAAAGCCGGCTCCACTAGTAATGACTAATGAAAAACTTTTATGGATGAAATAATGAAATGATATAGGCTTTTTTTTTCTTGACAAACAAGGTGTGGAGAGGAATTTCATAGCAAGAATCCATCGATTGAACAATGGGTGAAACATTTTCAACAAAGAAGGTGGAGTTTGGAATCCATGGATTACTGCTTCTCAACACACTCACTCAAATCCCGTAGTGATTTTCTTCTCGTTTGTTATCAATCATGCTCTTCTTTCCACCTTTGTCTTTTTTATCTTGAGAGCCCACAGACCAATCATACATGTGAAGTGCAATGAAACAATCAATCTCCTTTCCATCGTGCAATCTAGCACACGTCAGTGACCACTCACCACCGAGCAAAGCAAAGGATTCCAGCATCTGGGAGGGCACGTATGAATAGGAAAGAGGATTCGAAAAACAGAGGAATAAGTAAAAAGTAAAGAGCAGGAATGGAATATGTCGCATAAGTGCTACAGGAAAAAATCCACAAGAATTAGCAAAAACATATTGTTTGGTAACACCATAAGAAAATGTAGGAACTTTAAGACTCAAACATGAGAAATCATGAGGTCTTAACTCATGTTGGTTTTCCTCCAAAGTTCCTATGAAATAACTTATTTCATTGGAGTTTGAGAGTACTGCTTTGTTTCAAAAAACCATGTAGAAATTATTTTTATAGGAATTCAATCCTCCAAATCCTCTATATTTCATTTGTTTCAAAATTGTTCCTCTTTAGAGTTTTTCTTTTCTCTCATGTGGAGTAAATAAAAAGATTGTTTTTTTTCCTCAGATGATGACGAGATTAAAAAATTATGTACTCCTAAAAAAAGAGAGAGACACGAGCACTGTAGTGTCACTGCCACATGGGCCCCACTATCCAGCGTGCCTCCCCCGCGTAGCACCCAAACGCCACGCCGCGAAGCACAAAGAAGCACCGCGAAGAAGAAGAAGGCACCGCCTTCCTCGCTCGCTACCTCCCCCGCTTCCGCTCGCTCACCACCACCACCAACTCCTCCTCCTTCATCAATGCGCACGATCGCCTCGCTCGGGAACGCATGATGGCGGGCATGGCGGGGCTGCTGCAGCGGCTGGTCATGCATCAGGTGGACCCGGGTGCGCCGGGGTTCTGGCGCGAGTTCCTGGTGGGCATGCTGAAGTCGCTGGCGTCGACGGCGGTGGCGGCCATGGCGGTGGTCCTGACCTTCACGCAGCGGTTGGGGCTAGAGGGCGAGATGCTGTACGCCATCGCGGGGGCCTTCCTCCAGCTCTCCGTCATCAGCTTCGTCCTCCAATTCATCTTCACCCAGAAGAGCGCCGCCTGGATCCTCCTCGCCTTCCTCTTCATGGTCACCGTCGCCAGCTACACCGCCGGGGAGCGCGCCCGCCACGTCCCGCGCGGGAAGCACGTCGCCTCCGTCTCCATCCTCGCCGGCACGTCTGTCACCATGACCCTCCTCGTCGCGCTCCGCGTGTTCCCGTTCACCCCTCGCTACATCATCCCGGTGGCCGGGATGATGGTCGGGAACGCGATGACGGTGACCGGGGTGACGATGAAGAAGCTCCGGGAGGACGTGAGGGTCCAGAGGGGGGTGGTGGCGACGCCGCGGCAGGCGACGGTGTAGCAGGTGCAGAGGTCGCTGGTGATCGCGCTGTCGTCGGTGATCGACAACGGCAAGACGGTGGGGCTGATCGCGCTGCCGGGGGCGATGACAGGGCTCATAATGGGCGGGCATCGCCGCTGGAGGCGATCCAGCTGCAGATCGTTGTGATGAACATGCTCATGGGCGCCTCCACCGTCAGCAGCATCCTCTCCACCTACCTCTGCTGGCCGGCCTTCTTCACCAAGGCCTTCCAGCTCAACGACGCCGTCTTCGCCGCCGACTCTTCGCCAGCATTTTGACTAATTACTATTACCCATCATAAAATATAGCAACTTCTGGCTTGTCCCAATGCATAGCAAGAAGTTTAGTATATTTTAAGACGGACGGACTATTACTTAGTAGTATTAATTAATGGAGTACTTAGTAGGACAAGGAAGAAACTAAGACCTAGCTCATCGTTGTATGTTTTGAGGTTAATTTCTCCATAATAAATTATGTCTTGTTTCTGTCTCTGTTTTGGGTTGGGAACTTGGGATTAGCAGGTCTAGGACAAATTTTCAGTTGATTCAAAGGCTGATCTCCATCACATAGGTTTCAGTTGTAGGAGTTCTTTATGGTCTTCAAGATGTAGCAACAAGTACCAAAGTTATCTTCAAAATGCAAAATTTGGTATTAATTATCCAAATTGTAATTGATTTTCTTATCTTTCAGATTGTAATTAGCAGAAATGCTATATGTTCAATCTTATTCATGCTCATGGACGTTGTCCTACATGGAGTATTGCGAGTACAATAATTATTCTAAGTACAAATTTTGGAAATATCAGCATCAAGGAAGAGCATGAGCTGGCAGGGGAACCTAGATCAAAATAAATTTCACTTAAAAGATATCAAATTCGTGAACAATGAAATGATAAATTATCCATTCGGTTGTTTGTGAAAATTTTCATCTGACCAACCAAAGTAGCTTATAGATGTAACATATTTGTACAATAGCACTTCCCCACGAAAGATAATATTTGTAGCATTTCACCGATTAATGATTTCACCTCTCAGCCTTTACGTGATCAAGTCGTCGTCTTTTTCTGATCGGAACTCCGCTCGGCTCAGTCGGACACTCCCATGAGGTTTGGCGGCGAGCACTCACGAAAAGGAAGACGCACATGACGATCTAACTAGCAAACATGATAAATATGATTAGTATTAGATTTATTACAATTAATGGTATAAAAACTGATAAGTTTGAATAAAACTTCGTGATAAAGATGACTAAGACGGCGATACCACAAAGTAGTGGGCATGGATGTAGTGGCAAGGGCAGGTGTGCTGGTGGGTTGGAAGAATGGGTAGAGGTCGCCCGTGCTATTGTACTTGGTAATCACGTTTCGAGTTTGGATATCCTTCACAGAAAGACCAAAAGGGTCAAATTCAATAAAGTAATTATTATCGGTGGTAAACCAACGCACAGAAATTAAATTCTTGATAAGGTTAGGTGCGACTAAGACATTATTAAGAAAAAGAGGACGATTAGATGTGGGAAAAGAATATGACCCGGTAAAAATAACAGGAAGCAAAGTCCCATTACCAATGACAATTGATGAATGATCAAACAAGAAAGGAGGATTTCAGGATGATAGAATACCAGCACTGTAAGCCATATGAGAGTTGGCACCGAAGTCGGTGTACCACTCAGTGATCTACGATGAGGGTGAGATTCATTGTGTTGAAGTTGTTGATAAGTGAGGTTTGATCCCCAAAGCCCCCATCATCGGTGTCCACACGAGCAGTTGCTGGGGTAGAGTAGTCGAAAAGGATGGAACCAAGGTGGTTACGCTCGGCGTCCACACGAGCTACTGCTGGGGCGGAGTGGCCGGGAAGGAGGATGCCAGGGTGGCCACGCTAGAGACTCCCCGTACTAGAAGCCAGGCAGTACACCGAAGCCGAACGGAGCGCCGAAGCCAGGGATGCTATAAAGCGGTGTGGAATGTGGTAGTGCGGCGAAGGTGGCTAGGTTTTTAGGCGCTGGGTGCGATGGTTAGAGGATCTGTCTAGGAAGAGGCCCATGGGCATAAGGCCACAGCTGGATGGTCCCTGCCCAAGGATTTCTGAAGAGCGCAGTAGGCGGGGCACCGACTGAGAAGCCTGTGTGGGAAGAAGAGCCGTTGTTGCTGGAGTGGTTGTTTGTCTTCCCATCGCAACCATAGGGACGATTGTTGCAGCCATTATTATTGCGCTAGTTGCCGCTGGAAGAGCCACCATTGCTAGGAACACGGGTGGGGGTATGAGCAGGAAGCGCAGGTGCCATGACGAAGACAGGAGTCAGCGCGTCATCAGCATTGGCCGCACCGTCCTTAATGTTGATTTCCTCGAGGAGGAGCATGGTGTGGGCGACCTGAAAGGTGGGGAAGGGGCGCTGCATCTTCAAATTTGACACCATGTGGCGGAATTTGCTGTTGAAGCTGCGAAGAAGAGTGAGCACGAGCATGCGGTCGTCGATGGGATCGCCGAACTCAGTCTAGGAGGCCACCATCGTCTCAAGGTGACGATAGAAGTCGGTGATGGTTTGCCCTCCTTGCTAAGTGTTGTGGAACTCGGCGGAGAGGAGAAGAGCACACGACTCGCTTTGATTGAGGAACTCATTCTCTAGGAAGCACTAGGCAGCACAAGCATGGGTGTTGTGGAGCATCGCGGACTGTTGCAAATCATTAGAGATGGCCCGTAAATTTAGGTGAGAACGATATAGTCCATCTTAATCCACGCAGGATGATTGACATTAGCAACATTGATAAGGACATGGTCAATGAGGAAGCACTTGTCGAGGACAACGAGGAATAGTCTATGTTAACGGCTGTAGTTGTTAGCCGCCCGATCTAGCACCATGGGCACGAGGACCCGGATGTTGAGAATGGAGATCGCCTGAGCGTGGACAGCGGCAGGAGTAGCTTCATAGGTGTCAAGGGCAACGGCACAATCGGCCATGGCTCTCTTGCAGTCCTCCTCGGCGGCGCAGATCTCAGCACCGGTGGCCATGGGAGTGGCAATGACAACAAGATTGAGAGATTTGGCGGCTGATGAGGAGGGCTTAATGACAGCGCGAGATGGAAGGTTGGCGAGCAGAGATTGGACGGCCGGCAAGGAAGGCTTAGCAACAGCTCGAGGGAAGGCGACCGTTGATGGCACTCAACGATGGCAGGAGATGGACAGCTGGTGAGCAGGGACTCGGCGGTCGGCTAGGAAGGCCCAGCGATGACGTGAGAGAGGGCGGCAATGGCGCGAGGGAAAGAGATGATGGCGCAAGGAAGGGTGGCCGATGAGAAAAGTTTAGCGACGGTGTGAGATGGATGGCCGGTGAAAAAGGGCTTAGCAACGGCTGGTGTTTACGGAAGGCTCTGATACCTTATAAGCATGATTGATTAAGCTTAGAAATATTGGGTACATAAAGGATATGGAGGAGCTGGATAAGCAGATCCGCATATCATATACGAAGATCATGATCAACCATGTAATACAAGTAGAATCACGATTAAACAATACATATAAAGAAGATTACGTTTACGAAAGAAAGCTTATGTGCACCATAAGCTGCCGCGGCGGCTGCACCTGCACCTAGCATTGGACCATGTGACCTCCCCCACCATGGCTATTCCCATAACCTGCAGCACCAATCAACTATGGAGTCCTCAACGATGAATTTGTACGAACAGATCAATTGTGAATTTGTACGAACATAATATATCTTTTTTCAAAAATCCATTGTACGAACAGAGTCAAAGCAGAACAAGAATTGGACGGATCGAGGTACCCATGTCCGGCACCACCGCCGCCGGCGACGTCCTGTATGAGATTGGAGACGAGCCCCCTGCCTTTGCCATCCTTGCTCACTCCCATCGTCGTCGTCTGATGATCGTCGCCGACCATCAAGCTAAGCTAAGCTCTTTGATCAAGAAAGAAACTGACCGAACTGAAGAGGATGGAGAAGGTGTGTGGGATATATGTGCGATGGTGGCGGTCGCGTGGACGCGTCGGGGAGGATCGATCGGAGAAGGTGACTGAGCGGGGAGAGATCTCGACGCGGCTAAGCAAGCCGATGAACGGGTTGGTTAGTGGATTAGCAACCTGATTACCGGAATGGTGGGCGGGGTGAAGCGTACCCTTTCGCCTCGCGCTCCACGTCACTGGCATGTGGGCCATAGCTGACGGCAGCGCGTCGTGGATGGAAGGGGAGAAATGCATTTTACTTTTTTTCTTTCACAAAACATACTATACACGACCGTCGTAGACACTTTACCTACGTAGTACCTCTGAAATACTGAATGTACATACGTATATTTTACCCCTACCTTCAACATGCTAAACCAATTTAGCTTTAAGATTGATAACTTTATTATCAATAAGAACACTTAAGAATAAATACGAATAATAAATCATAACTAACCTAATAAAATGAGCATAGTACCAATACATTTAATCTATCTCCTAGCATCACCTCATAAAGTGAAAAATACTTTGCCACTCATACATGCAGAAAAATTCTTTGCCACTCACACATGCAGTGGCAAAAAGTTAATTATTCTAATTTGGTATAGTCCAAATTACAGTTACTAATGTTTCTTGCTACAGCACCTTGTAAGTGATAAGACTCCATAGTTATAAATTATAATTAACCTAACCTTTTCTAGTCTTCCAAGTTGTAGTTAACAAAAAAAATCCTATACATCAGTATGTCATTCTTGGTCTTGGACATTTGTCAAACATGGAGTATTGAGAATATGCCTCTAATTATTATAAAAAAAACATAAACATAGGTATCACGGGAGAGTGCTAGATGGTCGAAACCACCCCATTTGATTATCAAAATAAGTTTGATTCGGAAGATATGAAATTCATAACCAATGTGCAGTACTACTACACTATTAAAGCCTTTTACTACACTATTAAAACCTTTTGCTAAAGTCTTAAAAAAATCGGTTGCGAAGAACCTCTTATTTAACTGTGGGTCTATAATATATATAACCTTAGAAAAAAACAAAGTCTATTTTACTCATCCGAATTATTTCACCAGAGCACTTAATCCCTAAACTATTTCTTAGCTTATTTTACCTTTTTAAACTTTTAAAAATGGTTCAGCTTAATATCATTTTTCTTATTTATTTCTCATGGGTCATATTTTAAGCTAATTTTTTTTAAACTATAGATGACACCGTTACAAAAGTTTAAAATATTGTCAAAATATTTCATTACTATTTGCTTAAAATTTAAAACCTTAATGTTTAAATCAATCTTAGTGCTTCTAAGCTATGTAACTGTCTTAGTGCTTACAACCTATATAAATAATGATAAATAAAATTCTAAAATATGTTGAGGGGTAAGTTATAATGCATCTATTAATTGTAGCAAAATTTAGTGCAAAATACGATATATGGAGAAAAAAGTAGAAATATCGTTAGAGAGTAAATTAAACCATTTTTTAATGGTATGGGATATAAAATTAGCTGAAATTGTTTTGATGGTTAAGTGCTCGGGTGAAATAGTTCGGGGAGTAAAATGTACCCCTTTTTGACTGCAGAGCCTACTCAGCTGCACTATTTGTGGTACATTACAATGCAAATTAACACCCTTGCTAATGGTATTATTTTTGGACGGGGTAGTAGAATCATTGTGGCTCTTTTAACTTTTTTTTAATAAAAAATTTATTGGTTGTGTGTCTTATCTCAGAGGTCTAAGAATGTAAAACATTTTTGTTGTCTTTAGGAAAAAGGTGTGAGGTGATATAACTTTAAATACGGCCTAGCATAAAACTAAATCTACCTATATCTTAAATTTAACGTATTTTGTGCTATTTTCCCACAAAAGATAATATTGCAACGCTTCTTTAGATTTTGTAAAACTAGTCCATGGAGTCAGGGGGTGGAATTAAGAGTAGGGCAGCTAGGGCTAGAGCCCTACTACTGAACCTAAATAACTGTTGAGATAACACTTAAAATTTTATAAATTAGAAGTAAAAGTCAAACCTATAGAAATTACACTAATTCAGTCCTTAGGTTAGAAAATTTTTGGCTCCCGCTCCGTGATTTTAACTATTTCACCAAACTGTCAATTTCTAATATTTGTTTCACCAACATAAATTTAGTATCGCCAATTGGCGTAAGGTTGAGAGCACAATTCTCTGGACAGAATGAGCATTGAGTATCAGCACAGTAAAAACAGAGCATCAAAACACTGATTGGCTTTCAGTTATTAATCTGCAAACCATATTGTCACAGTCTGAGACACAAACTAGAGTAGTATATAGCAAACTATAGAGAAGGCTATAAACATAATATTGAGTATTAGTAGTTTAATCAAACTATATATTCCAAGCTAGCTCATCTATCACTTGCACATATCGAACACGCCGTGCCGATCCATGCTCGCCGTGCTACACGACATGGCGATCACCATCAATGGTGGCCATGGTGACCGTGGTGGCAGTGGTGGCCATGGTGACCTCCAAAACCGTGGTGACCGCCAAAGAAGCCGCCGTGGCCATGGTGACCGCCGAAGAAGCCGCCGTGGTGGCCGTGGTGACCACCGAAGAGACCGCCGTGGTGTCCACCATAACCGTAACCTCCATGGCCATGGCCATGGGAAAGCTTGTGCGCGCCATACGCCGCCGCCGCGGCGGCTGCACCTGCAGCTAGCATCGGCCCCATGTTTCCTCCGCCATGGCTACTCCCATAACCTGCAACACCAATCAGGGAGTCCTTAATGACCAAATTGTACGAACAAAATCAAATTGTGCAGAGTTATACCGAATCAAAGTTGAGAATTCAATAAAGCTACAAGCTGCACAGGATTCTATACAATGATATTATACTCTTAAATTAAAATTAATAGTAAGAACATCTTATTATACTATATAGATGAGATAGTATAGTTGTATTAGAATTGCTGACTGGTTTAAACCTAGTTAATAATAAGAGGTAGTCGGAGATTTATTCTATCACCTTATTTCTTTTATCTATTAAACACACTTATGGTTACGTGTCATATGACAGAAGATAGAGATGTAAATTATTTCTATTTATAAAAAAATTATGGAAAGTAAATTGGAGAAAGATCCGAGCAATGAAAAATTTCCGAAATAAAAACAGCAAATTGATCCAACCTGATGGTACCGATCAGTTTGCCGAAAAATCGAGCCAAACAAGAACAAATCGCGCTGTAATTAAATTACTAATAATCACAGAATCGAACAGGAAGAAACAAGAATGAGACGCGTACCCTGTTGGTATGGCGCGGATGAGCCGGGGTAGCCGGCAGGAGGATAGCCAGCCGGAGGAGGAGGATACGCCGTGGGCGGCGTCGGGTAGTACCCCTGCTGAGGAGGATACGGATACCCATGGCCGCCGCCGCCGCCGCCTGCGACGCCGTGCATCAGGTTGGAGAAGAGTCCCCTGTCTTGCTCATCCTTGCTCCCTCCCATCGTCGTCGTCTGACCAAGAAAGAAACTATTTTGTCGGGAAATTGGAGGAGAAAACTGAACTGACAGGAAGCGGCGTGTGAGGTATATATATGTGTGGATGCCGTACGCGTGCGGGCGATGGCGGCGGGCGTCGAGGAGGATCGATCGGAGAAGGTGATGATCAAGAGCGCGACGCGGCTAAGGAAGCTGACGGATTTAATGGATTGGTTGGGGTTGCCGATTTGATTAGTAAAAGCTATGCGATCTGATTATTCTTAATGCATATATATAGTCCTATTGACGTGCTGATTTTTGACTTCGTCGTGTTTATGTATGGAAGGAGAATAATTTTTAGGCAGCTCAGATAATAAGGGGACTATTCAGTTTAAAGTTTTTTTAAAGGATTATTATAGGAATTGAAACCTTAGATTTTTTTCTATATGCATAGGAATCTTACCCAATTCCTAATAATTATATTCTTATAATTTTAAGTATTTTTAGCATGAGCTAAAAGCTCTTAGAAGAATTCTTACGGATTAGAGCTATGTGACAACCTAATTCTCTACTTTTTTCTATTTCTATGATTTGAAAATCCTATGAACCGAATAAGTCCTAAGATATCTTCTTTTATTTAGGGCTATGTAAAACACCTGATAGAAAAATTGTAGAAATATGGAATTTGGACTTTGTGATATTAACGTATATAATTTTTGACTTTGTGGTGTCTATGGAAGGGGCATAAATATTTTAGCCAGCTCAGATAGAAGAACTTGCTCGGCTTTAGCTTATTTGAAGTAAAGTCGTAAATGAATTTTATTATTTAAAAAAGATAGGAAAACTTTGCAATAACCGTTCTTAATTTCTTTATCTTCCTTATTTAATTGCGACAATCTCTTTAACTCTGCCGTGAAAGACCATAGCCTTTGCTTTTGCTTCTATATATTAACAGAGTGGGTAAGTTCTTCTACACTCTTCGAATTAGATGCGCCCGAAATCTGTGTTGTCATTATCGGTAAGAAGAGAAGAAAGGACGTGCAACCGAATAAGATAACTGACAAGATTGCTATACTACGAAGTACAACCTTTAATCATAAAAGAATGTTCCTACAGAATATTGTGTGGTCAAAATAGGTTTCCTTTAGAATTGTTACAACATTGTTCCTTCAAAATGACATAGCTAAATTTATTAAACATTATCTCTTCAAAATGACATAGCCAAATTTGTTAACATTTCTTCATATTATGCTTATGAAGAACCGGATTTACACATGCCAATAGTGACGGCTTCTTTTTCTTGGCTGGAAAGAGGAATAGACGGAGTGGCACTCTTGATCTAGACGGTGCATTTTTCCATGTGCTGCTTGCTACCTTTGGTCTCAGATAAGCTAGTTCTTTTGACAATCTTTTCAATGACCTTTTCAATTTCTGCTCGGAGCCCTATTATATGATCCAGACCAATCTGCAGCTCGTCGGCAACCTTGTTGTTCTCCTGCTTCATGTTCAGAACCTCCCCTTGGAATTTTGCAGCCTGATATGAAGTGAAATGAGCTCCTTCCTCAGGATCTGCATCCATATCCATGGCTGCTTCAATGTCCTCTTGTATGATGCATAGGGAAGCGAACCTATACTGGAGCTCTCCTTTGAGCATGGCATTCTGTTCCAACCATACTTGTAGTTCAATCTTGAGTTCTCTTAGCTGCTTTTCTATGGCATTGGATTCACCTTTTGCTGATGGATCATCTGCACGGCCATTATTTGTCTTGAGCCTGTCCTTTTCTGTTAGCTTCCCGATCTCAGGTTGTAGATGCTCATACTTGGACTGAAATCCTTGGATCTGTTGGAATGATGGGCTGAACTTCATCCAGAATTCTAAGTTCTCCTCCAGAAGCGCATCAATGTCTTGTCTGAACTTCTCTTCAAGCGGCGAGGAGTTCTCTGTCTTGACAACATCAATCAATTTGATGTCCTCCAAAATGAGGCTTTCTTGGTCAGTAACTGTATCATGCAATGCATCAACTTCCTTAGGGGATTCGAGGATTATTCTGGAAATGGAGGAAACACTTTGTTTCCTTTGATGAATAGGTGAAAAGCTTGGGGTCCTTCGGTGACCCCTAAATGTCTTGCTTGTCGAACTGAAGTATGTTGTTGGGTTCATTTGATGGCCATTTCGTGATACATCTTTGCTGGTTGCAGCGTTCAGGAGTGCCTGATTCAAACGTGCCTGATTCTCTGTCTCCACTTCTGTAAGCCTTCTCTTTGCATTCTTATAATTTCGGAGTATAGAGGTATACTCGGTTAATAGTACCTTTTCCTTATCTTGGAGCCCATTCATAAGCAGCTTCTGTAGCTTACTCATGTTTTCCTCTTGATCTCCAACCTCATCAACTTTTCTACTACTAGGAGCTGTATCTTCTGTGATACACGAATTGCCTGCTTTATTCATCTTTTGTTCTGAGTTGCCCTTAGAGGTGCCATCATCTAATATTGACAAATCTTGCTCAATTTTCTCTTTTTTCACATTGTTATCTCCTTGGCCATTGGAGGAAATATGTTGCAGTCGTTCTAATATAGGCTTCTCGTGGGAATGTAGAGTATATTGCTGCATGCTGCTCCCGTTGTCACAAGCTATTTCAAGAGAATGAACTTCTTCAGGAGCATGATCTTCTCCTCTGTTGTTATGATCGCCACATGAATTGTTATCTGTATTTCCTCCTCCTTCCTCGTTTACCGATGCAGCTGCCAAGCTAGACTTATCTTCGACTGCACAACACCACAGATCCTCTGAACCTTCTGCTTTTCTCTCAGGGTTACCACTGCACGAGTGGCCATCATCACAGTGGTCCGCTGGCTCCAGTTCTTTTGAATGATCAGGTAATTTGTCTACTTCATGTTTCCCTGCAGATTCATCTGACTGAGGACCTTTTTCTGAGCTTGGTTTATCATACTCACTTGATGTTTCCATGTCAATGTATTGTGTTGTTATGTCGGTCAGCATGCGCACACAACCATCTTGATGCTCAAAAACAGGTGACCGTAGCATACCTAAGACATCTCGGAACCTAATTATTGTTTCAGTGAAATTTGAATGGACTATAGTTCCTTCTGCATGGAAGGAACTCTCAAGATTCTGAACTCTAATCAGATCCTCTTCTGCCTGCTTGAACTTGCTATTTAATTCACCTGGACCTCTGTTTAGTGCTTGCTTCTCTTTCTCGAGCTCGTGCAAGGATTTCTCGAGATCTGTATTTTCATGACACAGTCTGTTTAATTGCGTAGTCTGGGATGAAATCATAAGTTCCAAATCCACAACTTTATTGACTAGTTCATCAATTTTATCTGCCATCTCTAGCACAGAAACTTCAGTGTCTTTCTGGAAGTATTCTTTTATCTTATCTACTGTTGCTTTCCGTCCAATTTTGTCCTGATTAATAGAGTACATACCATCTACCGTATTACTAGCATCATTTTTCACATTCTTATTGGCAAACTTTCCTGAATCTGTGCTCTCGATAAACTTTTCTGAGTTTGGCAGGGATTTCCCATGCACTCTCATAATATTCTTCAGCTTATCTCTAGAAACCTTGACTTTTTCTGACTCAATCTTTGCTTGATTGAATGATAACTTTTGCTGTTCCTGCAATTTGATAATGGTCTCTTGACAGGATTTTAGGGCAGTTGCTGTCATTAAAGCCCTGGCTTCATCATTTTCAAGCACCGCACTTTCGTTGAACTCCTCTTGGAAGTAGCAAACTTCTTCCTGCATGTCATTAATTTGCTTTTCGAGATCCCAGTATTTTGCTATCCCACTCTCATAAGAGCTTTTGATGAACTCTTTCTCAGTCTGCAGCACTAATATCTCTTTCTGCAGCCTGCTTATCTCTTCTTGAGCATTCTCCTTGTTGATTTTAGCTCCAGAATTCTTGCCTCCATCCTTCAGTCCTGATTTCCCTCCTTTCTTCTTTTTCATCAGTCCTTCCACTGTTGACTTGTGGATTTTGTGAGGATCAACCGCCGTAAATGCCTTTGGAAGATTGTCATCATCCTCTTCTAGCATTGAGTACTGGACCTGGTCAGGGAAAGCAGTTGCAATAGTGTGGTTTGCTTTGTGTAGCTCTCCTGATATGTGGTCATAGCGTTCAGCAAGGGCTCTGTATGCCCGATACGCCTCTTCCACCGAACTGATGGCCTCTGGTCATCTCTTGTAATACATCTCTGCCCTTTTTGCAAACGAATCGGCTTCCTCCCCAAGGAGGAAGAGAATGAATTTGACCCTGTCGTCCATATCTGCGTAGTAACAGCGAAATCAATAAAAATATATACGGTGCTGTTTAACGATTAGAAAAGAAACAAAGGACAATTTCAGAAATATGACTTTAGAGGATATTGCAAGATACACTAAATAAAAGTGTAAAAACTAGCAATTTTGCTTTGTATATGGTGTTGATATCAAATCGGTTTGTCCTTTTTCTTTATGTGCTTGTTTGAAATTTATGCTCTTCGTTATTTGCTATCCAATGATATTCTTATGTAGATATTATTCTCGCCAAGAAATGTGCTAGGCCAAGGAAGTTAAAATTGGCAGGGAAAGCACATTATTTCCCTCTCTGGATGACTAATATTGTCATACATTTATGTTGTCAAGTGGCTCATGTATTGCTACTGAGCTGAGCTGTACATATAACCATTTGACAATAACATCATGCAATCCAATGCCAACAAAAGCTACAATTCAGAAAATTTTCTGCATTAGTTGGTTTCTTTCTTCCAGTTTGTAAAATAAAACTGCAAGGCAATGAAGGCAAGATTTGTCATAGATTGCCAAATTTACTGTCTAGCTCTCTCTCTCTCTCTCTTTTTTCCCTGGCCTTTTCCAGCTTCCAAGGAACCCACATCCTGTTCTGAAGGCCATTTCTTTGGCATGACATCGAAAACCTATGGTATTACTCATAGCTCAATTTCACACAAGACTTAAGACCGCAATACTAAAAGCTTGTTTTCCTCTGTAGCCGTGCAAAGCGCATCAGATTTCAACTATTTTCGCAAACTACTGCTTGAAGCGAAATAACTTCGGGTCACAAGTAGCGACTTTATCTCAAAATTCATTATTTTTCTTCCCTCTTTGGACAGGGTGTTCTATATGCAGAAGTTGATCCATAGATTTGGAGTGAGATGATGGTGCGATGAAGGAGACAAACCGTGGA
Organism: Oryza coarctata; assembly: GCA_030770085.1. Lineage (NCBI taxonomy): Eukaryota > Viridiplantae > Streptophyta > Magnoliopsida > Poales > Poaceae > Oryza > Oryza coarctata. The sequence goes on from CM061471.1 coordinate 879,587, forward strand.
GATTGTTGTCGAGCCATTTGGACTGCTTGGTGCGGATGTGACTCGCCCACCACCACGAGTAGGCGTTGCTCGCCGCCCGCTGCAGCATCCTGCCCTGTCCTTGACAATTCGTCAGCCGGTTAGCCTCTATATCTCATGCTTATAACCTTCCTCTCATTTCCTGCATGCAGAACAATCCTTCTCAGAAATGCATGCAGAAACAATCAGTCTGATGTTGCATTCGCAGGGATAGAGAAATTAAGACACAGGGTGAGGCTGCCAAAAACTAACGCCATGGAAGGAATGTTCATCACCTACATTCTCCGTGCCAAGACGGAATTGCTACTCCGCTGATGATTTGGAGAAAGAAACGAACACGACACAGAGGGGGTCTTCCATTACAACGCGGATGCTCGTGCTTGGTCGGCAGCACAGCAGGCCAATAGGTGGGTAGTTGTGGAGAAGAAGTGGCAGGGCTCGGCAGTCACTGAGTCGTGGGCCCGCTGATCCTGGTCGCGGTGGCTCATGCCCTGCACGTTCGATATGATCAGCATTTGATGACCACGCTCTGGGAGATAAGCCCTGGCTCCGATTTCTTTTTCTTTTCTGTCATGAAGACTATTTATCTTCTATGTCCGAGTCCCGCCCTTTTCTTTGTTTTTTTTTTGAGAGAGAAAGCCGCGCTTTGTTGATCATGGCAAATCATTACAAAGTGCCTCCCGAATACACTCCGGGATTACATGTTCACAAGAGCGAGCTAGCAAATGAGCCGCGGCATTGGACACACGATAAACATGATTAAAACTAACAGAGGAGAAACCCATCGCCATGACCTTGATGCCTGCAATCACTATGCCAACTGAAGATCGGTCCATCGACGACGATTTAACTCTCCGTATGACCGACAAACAGTCAGAATTGAAGCTGGCCTTTTGAAAACCTTCATCGCGAGTGAGAGCAACTGCGCAGCGTAGTCCAGAAACAAAGTGCCACAAATGTACCGCCCTCTTGTTGCCGAAACATCCTAATAATCCAGAGTTATCCTCCAGGACAAATGATTAACAAAATTCCTCGTGTGGCTCTGAAATTTCATTATATCCCCTTCTTACACCTAAAATGTGTCAAATCTTTTATATATTACCTCCTTTGCCATTCCATTTCGTTAGTTGACTAAGAGTTCCGTTTGATATTTTAAAAATTGATAATATTGCCCTTCACATATAACCATAAGTAAGAAGTGTTACAAAGATGATTTTTTTATAAATAAATAGTAAGAGATAAATTACAAAATAACTTAAACTTTAGAATTCTAAAAACTTTGCTTCAAATTTACAAAAGTAATTTTTAAATAAATCTATTCTAAAATAGTTGTATTGGTAGTGAACAACCTCACTTACTCTTATTATCAATTCTGTAAATTACCCTTAAACTTCTTAATATTAATTATACTATTCTTAAAAAATAGTGGTGATGACTGGTTACCATTCTACTTATCAATTTTGTAATTTACTCCTTAAACTTCTTAATATTAAAACAATCAAATCTAAATCGATAACTATATATAAAATCAAATTAGGTCAATACTCCCTATGGCAAAAAGATCAGTAACGTATTTCATAGAAAATATATTTTTACTTACTTTAGATAATATTATAATATATTTTTTTATCCGTAGCAAATCACATGCATTCAATTAATTTTCAATAAAATTCAAAAAGAGTAGATTTTTCATGAAGTATGTATTCACCTTTATTAGTCATTGTTTATATAATATGCAAAAAATATTAAAAAAATTCTTTAGAGTGCATTTTGGCGCACACTAATATGTTTCTCATAACCATCAAAGGAATGAGCTCCGACAGATATAGGAAACCACTCGTCCATGACCAGGGGTTTTGGGTGGGCTCAGCGTGCCTAGAAGTGAAGAACACCAAGGAAACATATAGGTTTGGGCTTTCCGAAGGATGATAACCCTACTCTTGTGTAGATCACTAGCAGCAAAAATTTGTATCAGGTTTGAAGTTCTCAAGTTAGCCTAGTTCTTACTAAGTTATGAAAAACCAATCCCCTAGACTGAGCTCCAAACAGGTTTTTATACCCTTCTAACATCCCCTCTCTCTTCTCCAAAAGCTAACACTGTATGCAATGATAGATATGAAACACACTCTTGAGCTGCAAGCCATTTTTCCTATAGAGATCCTGTGGGGCATAACGCTAGGCCCACATCCAGCCTCTGTATCTTTCCCTATGCTGTGGGTATCTAGTCTCATGTGAACAAAAGACTTTTAGATATGGCATATTTCATTGCATTAATGCAATGAGACAATTGAGTGGAATCTAAAGTTAATGCAATGGATAGGCCCTATAACCGACACGCCACTCTTCAAGGTGACGTGGTATCCAACAGGATACACATCCACATGTCTGCTCTTTGCGAGAAGTTCCTACAATGAGACACCTGGAGTGCAAAATCCATCCCCTTTCCTAGTGTCATAACATGGTGCACCTTGGGAAGGGATGGCCCACTTGTTCCTCCAACTTATTTTAGTCAAGACATATCTGGTAGTTTTCGGACAACCCTGAGTCACGGTCCCTATCCTAAGATAGCGCCATGACTTGGTTCCCAGGTGGCAAGCTAGTTAACCGCATTTGATAACACATGGGACACGTGGTTGTCTCCAAGCATCTTTGAGGGCATGGCTTCGATCCGAACTGACTAACCCTAACAAAGTCTTAGATGTTTAGCTTTTCCTTATAATTGATTCTAGGATGACAGATGATGGATACGGGACCTCCCCACAAGACCTTGGATTTAGCTTAGGTGGTAGAGGCGCTGGCTCATGATCCATGTAGTCCCAATGACTTGACTTACTGTCTATTTCTTTAGTCGACTTGGACAAGTGGAGACCCCCTTGACCATGATGTTGACAATAACTAAATTATTCCTTAGGGATGTGACTCATCGTTCTAAGATCATTTTGACAAAAATGAATGACACACTAGCAGCCAACTAACGGAATGTGTATCTAAGAGATTAATATAGAAACTAAAGGGCATGTAAGGGATTACACAATATTCACGGGCTATGAAAGGGATTGTGTGAAAACTCGAAATCACCAAAGAATTTCCTGCATATTGTTATAGATTGACTGTTATGTGTTATGTATATTCAATTTCTAAAATGAGCAGGGACAACAACATTTGTGTGCTTCTTCTCCTATTGAAAAACTGCACAACCCAAAACATGACGGAGAAATCTATAGGCAATCAACCTCACATTTTTTTTCTTAAACATAACATAGGTTCAGACGGAGAAATCTAACTAGGCAATCAACCTTACGTTTTTTCTTAAACATAACATAGGGTTCAGACTGTAAGAAAGGCTTGTTGTTGTTGCCATATTGTCAATATCATCATTGCTTTTACTTGAATTTGATGATGTCCTATGTATTTCGGTAGGGATGATCTAAGATTGAGATGGAAGCATAAAACATCACACGTGGATAGTGGCTAAACACATATAGTCATATAAAAGATTTACTGATCACTCTCCCTCAGATTTGGTGAACTTCAAACACATCTGGTCTGATATTAAATTCAAGACTCTTCCATGCTTGGATTTGGTGATCTCTAACATCTCGTATGAACTATTGAGATTTAGGTGGCTTCCACACTCGAATTTGGTGAATTCCAACATATCATAGCAATTGTAACTGGGGTAGATATAGAACATGATAACATGTAAGCAAGTTTCTTGAATCTGGGTAATACAGAACATGATTACATGGAAGTTATGAAACACACAAAAAAAACCAAAGTTGAAATGTAGAATTTGTAAGTGTTGCATCTCCTAGTAATGCAGATATATTGACGTGGGAATATTGTTTCCATTTCAGACACACTGCAAGTGTGAGCTTGTCATTTCTTTAAAATGAGTTGCAATTAGAACGAATCAAATGTAACTACCAATTGATAAAGATATAAACACGATTGTTGGCATGTGTATACACGGGAAAAATGTAAGTGAAAAGTGTTTTCAATTAAAATTTGGATCCACACTCCAAATTTGCTCGGGCTAACCTCCTGACCCCAGCAATCAGAACATTTCCCGCGCGATACATACCCAGCAAAACAAAAGCGTGGGAAACGAAACTTCGCAAAGGGCAAACTGGGAAAGGAGAGAGAGGAAGTCCAAATTCCGAATCTCTGATCCATGGATGCAGCGATGGAGGATGCGGTGGCCCAAACCGAGAGGGAATGGGACTGTGGCGGTGGTGGGGCCGGCACGGTGCTGGGCCTCGCCGGCGCCGGCGCCTCGTTGTCGTTGTGCTACCACGAGGCGTTTGGTCCCCAAGACGACCTCATCCTCCTCAAGGCCGCCGCCGACCTCCTCCATGATCTCCTACAAGGCCGGTAAGCCCTCCTCCCCTACCCCTACCCCTATGACTGCGCTCTGAGCCGTCGGGCTATTTTTCCCCAAATCGAGCAAGAACTTGGACGGCGCTTTGTAGAAAGTGTTTCTTGACTAATCTAATCCCACCCTCTTTATTCAGATGCAAGATATTGTTGTTTGCATTCACTATATCTGTTCATTTTGGTTTAGATAGACAATTGACCAAAAAAAATCTGCTTGTTTGCACAGTTTAGCTTACACAAGCCGTTCAATGCATCACTCCTGATTTAATGCCAGTCAGTATTTGTAGTCATATTTTTGGTCACATTTGAAATTTACGAAACAAACTGGATAATTGTTTGTATTCTAATGTCCCACTGTTGGATAGTTTAGTGTACCTGAATTGTTGTATTTTGTGAATCTTAACAATTATCTTGCTGCTGCATGGTGACTGTGCGGGGACGCCCTGAAGAAGAAGCTGTCCTCTGCAACCTATGCCATGAAGTTTGTGGGCAACTCCAATTCTGTATTTCTAATACCTCCTGGTGAATCAGCTGCTCCAACCTGAAGACCCAATGGCGCCCACGGTGATGGCAATGTTGCAAGTGCCACTGATGCTGTAGCTTCTGTCATCAAAGTGGCATCAGGTAACATTGAATTGGTCCGAACTGCTCCGCGGCTTGATAAACTCTGGAAACTTCTCAATGAGAGGCCTTATGTGCTTGATGAAGATCTTGGCAGTGATCTGCAGCGCAAGGGGCTCTACACCTGGCATGACCTTCGTGAGCTTGTTCAGGCCAGCGATGGTGAGCTGTCAGAAGATCTGAGTTTGAGTTCCCTCTCAGCTGTTGAGATTGATGGGTTCTGGAGGATGGTCCGCGACAATTCTGTTAACACGATTCTGGACATGATCCTGCACAACTCCGTGTTGCATGACTGGTCACTAAATTCAGTGCCTGAAAATGATGAGCTAGATATCATGGAATCTGATGGTTTTATGCGTAAGATTGTAACCCATTGCCTCAACAGATTTGGAACAAAGGTTGAGAAGGAAGCTAGAAGTTGCTGGAGCCTTGTCGAGAGGAGGGTGTGCTTGCAGTTTGCTCGGAGAGCGCTTGGTGCGGGCAAGATGAAGCTTGAGAACTTCATGGATAAATGGGAGAGAAGCATTCCTTCAGGAATGCGCGCTGATCTTCAGATGCTTGAAGGGGAAGTGCTGTGCGAAAAGCTTGGAGCGGAGACCTGGGTGCATACTTTCAGTGTTGCTGATTTGCCATTGGCACCAGCTGAGAGGTTTACTGCAAGATAATCAATATTGTGCGTTAAAAGCCATGTTTCGATGCTGGGCCCTTCCTGGTGGTGATGCTACTGAATATCTGGAACTTGGTTTTGGTCTGGATATTGTTGGCAACCCAAGATTTGCTGCTTGATTGTACTACATATCTTGTTACATACAGATTGTCATACTGATCGTATTGCAGACAAATATCTTACCTGAATCTGTTTCTCACTTTTGATCGGAGATGCTGTATCTGATCATGCACGTCAGTCGTTTGTTCAGTTTGACACAAGTTTACGTCTTCATTTGCGTCCTTCGAACTTACCAAGGCTACTTAGGTACCATTCGATTTCAGAAAGCATAGGTAGTTCGGTGTCCGAAAATTGATATGCAACAATAAATATGTTACAGCTTGGGCAGCAGCTAATATATATTTCTTGTGAAAGTCAATTTAGGCAAACTTCAGAATTTCCTGTACTTGATTTGAAAACATAATCAGATTCTGCTTTCAAAAAGAAAACATAATCAGATCCAGATGTTTCCCAAAATTCAGAGGGAGCCAGCCAATGTAGCCCCCTTCTATGCACTTGTTTGAAATATCTGAGTTAAAATATATTGATAGACAATGTCTTAGCAACATTTCAACTAACAAATGCCAAATTATATTTGGTAACTAAAATTCTAAAATTTGGTTGGGAAGCTGACTTGAGTGTCATTTCAATGAGAACGCGGAAGGATTTATTAAGGAACTAGCTATATAACTTTTGAAAGAAAATATCTTAAATTTTTTTAAATATACCAAGTAGTTACATGTGACTTGTTATACATAAGTCAAAAACACGATGTGTGGCACAGTGGGTAGCTAGGCACGCTGTCAACCTCTTCGCACGCATGAAAAAAATTTCCACGAGTTTGATTCCCAGCCTCTACACGCGCATGAAAAATTTTTCAGCTCATTAATTACGAGGTTCACCGACGATCACTGTTGCCGCCTTCAACTCATTCTAAAGCTAGTTGTGTTTTTTTTTCTTCAATTAAATCCTTGAAAATAATTAATTATACTTTTCTTTCGAAAAAGGTAGCACCACGGTGAATAGGCCACATGGATGTGATAAAATCCAGATTATCCAAGATACCGTTATAGAACCATTATTGTTACAGCTTTTAAGCTGTAGTGATTATTTTTTCCAATTCATTTCACTCACCTGATCTGGTCGATGCCATCTTCTTAAGCATCTAAAGATTCGGAGGGTACAACCACGCCGTGATAATAATAAGCCAACTCAAATCAATAATCCATTTCAGCTGTTTTTAAATAGCAAATGTGAAATGTCAGTATGTCATTCACCCAACAAACAATCATCTGCTGTCTGTCAGCAAACATGATAGTAACAGATCTTGAGTGCCAACAAATATGATTAATGTCAGCAAACATGACAAGAGATCTTGAGTGCCAACAAATATGATTAGGTGTTGTCACTGGTACATTACATTACATGAATTTTATCACAAGGAGCTGCACATTCTCAGAAATGAAAAACCATTCTGATCAGGAGGAACTCCAGTTACACTCTAACTGCCACAATCGTGTAGATAACAACCAGACACAGGGCAAGAACAGGAGGTCCAAATTAAAAAAGAAAAAAAATGAGACACCCACAAACTACTGCAATCACCAGAACAAGTACAGCCATTGACAGCAAACTCGTAGAAAGCACACTACCTTGTCAAACAAAAAGAAGAAAAAAACAAATCAGAATAGCAATAGCGGTACATATGTCGTTCACCTACTTGCTGTTTTTCTTTTTCAGTAAGCTCCCAAACTTCTTCAGTAGAGGCCTGTTCTTTTTCTGTTGCTGCTGTGGTTTTGTCGGAGACATTGCCACCTTGCTGGTATCTTCTGATACTGTCCCATTTGGATGCTCAGTGCTGGTATCCTCCTTGGGCTCCAGTTCATCTTTGGAGCCTACGGTTTCTTGTTTTCTTTCTGGATGTGGCTGCTTCTCGATAACATTGTTGCTCTCCTGTGTGGTGCACTCAGTTTTCACTTCCTCCTGCTCAACCTTGGTTTCGTCTTTCTCTTCTTTGTGATTCATGTCCCCATTGGAGCTCCCACTCAGAACATCAAGTTCCAATTTAGGGTTTTTATCATTTTCGCTTTCTGCATCTCCATTTTCCACCACTGAATCTGTAACTTCTTCACGAACAGAACTGTGTGCCTCATCAACAACCACTAGCTTCTCCTCCTCCTCGGGATGTTTCTTTATCATGGCCTCAGCAAGCAAGGCAGACAATCCGTCTATCTTCTTCATGGCATCAGCTTCTCGCAACCTGAATTCGTCATTCTCCTGGGTTAGGCTTTGCAATGCGTTCTCTTTATCTAATAACCTCTCCTTCAGATGCGAATTCTCAGCTGTTGCCTCCTGCACAGCCTTGTTGGCTTCAGCAACAGCTGCTTCTGTGTAAATCAGTTTTTCTTCAAGACTCTCTTTCTCAGCCTTTGCCTCATGCAGAGCCTTGTTAGCTTCAGAACATGCTGATTCTGTGTACATCAGCCTCTCTTGAAGCTTTTCTTTCTCCTCGTTGACAGCTTGGAGTTGGTGCTCAGCATCTTGCAGTGATTCCACTGCCTTGTTGACTTCTACTTGAAGAGCGCCGATTTCTTCCTCTGACTGTTTGTTTAATCTGACAATGTCAGTCTCCTTAGACTCACATTCTTCTCTGTACTTGTTCACCTCAGCCTCCAATTTATCAACATTTTTCCTTAAGCAAGTGATGTCATAGTTTGCCTCATCAAGCATTACCTCATAATTCTCCTTGGTGCTTTTTAAGGCCATCTTAAGGTCACCAATCTGCACGAGGGCATGCTCATGATCATCTTCTTTGCTCAAAAACCTCTCATGTGCTTCCTTTGCTTTGTCAGATTCCTCACTCAATGCAGCAGTAAGATCTTCCACTGCTCTTTTCTCCTTCTCTTCTCTATCCCTAGTCTCATTCAACTCGCTTATTAGCTTCTCTTTCTCCTTGGTCAGGCCTTCAATATTTGCTTTCACGGTCTTCTCATTGTTTAAAGCCTCTGAAGCTGCTGCTGCTTCAGCAGCCTCGAGCTTGTTTCTCAGAACATCTATTGTAGTCTGCAACCCAAACACCTCTTGCTGAGATGCATCAAATTGCTCATTGGATTCATTGACATCTGCTAAAAGCCTTGCCACCTCAATTTCCAAGGCCGATGTCTTTCCTTTGAGCACTTCAATTTCAGATTCTCTGTCTTGTAACGCAGACTGGATCTTACCCAATTCTTCTGTTGTGTAGGCAAGCGATTCACTTTTGAACCTCTCTGAGAGAGTAACTTCCTCCAATTCCATTTCAAGTGATCCTGCCTTGTGCTTCCATTCTTCGAACAGCTGACAGGTTTCTGACTCAGCCTTCTTGGCATCAGCTAACTCTAATTTAAGCTCCTCAATCAGTTTTTCCGTCTTGGATAACCTCTCCTCAATAACTCTGGCCTCCTCTAGTTTTCCCTTCAGAACTGAAACCTCAGAGTCCAGCTTCTTAACAAGCTCCTCGGTTTCACGGTTTTTACTCTCTTCGCTCTCTGCAGTCGAATCAAGCAGTCCTTTCAAGCGGACAACTTCACTGGAGAGTATCTCCACCTTCTCTGCATTGACCTCAGCGATCTTCATGGCATCATCTGCATGGCCAAGCGCAGCCTTCTTGGCCTCATTTGCCATCGCAAGCTCATGCCTGAATCTCTCAAGCTCCTCCGTCGCAGTGACCAATGTCTCCAAATCGGTGGCGTGCTGACCACGCACGCACTCGATCTCCCTCTGCCACTCTTCCTCCCGCTTCTGTGACTCGTCAATGCCCGCCTGCTCGAGCTCATCCGCCCGGAACTTCTCGATCTCTGTGGCCTCCTCGGCCCACCTCTTCGCCATAAGCGCATCCTGGAGCTTCTCGTGCGTCTCATCGGCGACCCTCTTGGCCTCGTTCAGCTCCCCGACAAGGCGGTCCCTCTCTCCGATGATGAAGGCCAGCTGATCCTTGGCCTTCTTGAGGTTCTCCTGCGCAGATTCGAGCCGCACCTGCAGCTCGGCCTCCTTCCTCGGCTGCTTCTGCATCCCAGCAAATTTCACACAATTTGCATCAACTCTTCACACAATACTGGCAATGACACATTGAAATTCTTCGCAGTGCACTTACATCAGGTGGCGTGCCGATCTTGGGCAACCGGCGCTCGACGACGGGCTTGGAGTCGACGGACCTCGGCGACCGGTCGAACGAGAGGCGAGGCCGGGCAGTCGCAGACGGCGGCGAGTTGGGCTCCGACTTGAACGGGCCGCCGTTGTTGCGGGAGCGCGGCGTGGACAGCGTACCGCCGATGCTCCTCCTGGTGCCGCCGGGAGTGGAGGGGCGGTGGATGGAGGGCGTGGAGGGGCGGTGGTTGGAGGACGGCGTGCTCGGCCGCCCCCTGCTGATGGGGGACTCATTCGGCCCAGATCTGTCAATGTCACCACCATTAATTGCGATTAACGAAAGCCCCAATCTTCCCCGCCCCAGCATGCAAATCCAAATCAACGAATTTGAACAAGCCGCATTCCGTGGCGCGATCGATGAAAATCCGGATAAAAACCGAAACTTTAACAAGGGCAACAAAAATTGAGCGGATCAAGAAGCCGTTCCAACGGAAAAGTATCGAATTCGTTCAAGATGCCACATTTGCCAGATTCCGCTTGGCCAAAAGCGAGCACATCCATTGATCAATTGGAACGAACAGCGTGAGAGGAAAATAACAAAAAAAAATCTGAGTGAACGTAGTAACCGGTTTAGATCTGCCACGAACACAAGGCAACAAAACAAATCCCGAATCCAACAAACGAAATCACCAACAGTTACCAAAATCCAGAGAGAGAGAAAAATAGAGAGACGAAGAACACACCTGGATTTGGAGGGCAGCATTGTGGACATGGCGGAGGAGTAAGGACAGAGAACTATTCACTCTTCAGAGAAGAAGGAGAAGAAGCGAGGAGGCGTCGTCGTGGTGGCGTCGCCCACACTGGGCTCCCTTGCAAAAGGCTGCAAAGGCAAAAGGTGAACAAGGAGGAGCCAAAGGCAAAAGGAGGCACATGCCAAATACAAAGATGATGCCACCACCACCACCACCACGGCCAGCAGCGGCGGCGGCGGCGACGATTAGCTAAGCTAGCTGGTGAGTGCTAATCATGGATCAACTCCCTTCACCTACTGATGGTGATTGCGATGCAGAGCATTGGCCACCAAACCATTGTACGATTATTGATTAGGGAACTCTGGCAGCAGTACTAGTGACACTGTTTGGACTCTCAACTCTTTTCTTTTCTTGAAGATATTGGAAAAGCATTTCTTTGGAGGCCTTTGGTTATGTCAGGCAAAGGTTGATCAACCACATGTATATTAGGGTTTGTTTATAAATCTACATACAATCTATAAGACGTTAAGGTGGTGTCTGTCAATCTATATCTCTCTAGTGAGTTTTGGGCTCATGCCTTTTTTAAAGTCTAAGTTAAATAGCTTGATATGAAGTGTCGAACTAAGTTCTAGATTAATCTAAGCAAGGCATTTACTCTGAATTAACTAGTCCAGACTTTCACCCTAGGGCTATTATCCATAGAAGACGATCCCATATAAACTAGTTGATTTCGCATGCTTCTCTTGCGGTCTTAATGGTAGGAGCCTAGAAATTAAGTGCGTCAAAACTATTTCAACCATCGTATTCAATGTGATAGGTTTATATACCCCCACACATGCGCGCTCGAGAACGGTTAGGATGATAAAATTGATATCTAGCCTGACAAGCGAGTAGCGTGTGATAAGATAGATACTACCCTTATGCACGTTGTAATAGGGGGCATGAGGCTTTGTTGAAGCACACCACATGTTTGCTCTTCACGTGTCCGATCGACTTGCTACACAACGGGCCTCGTAGGGCGAGTCTGATGCATGTCACCATATAGTAGAGCGGAGTCTATGGAGTGTGATTACGATAGAATTAGATCGATCATACATAAACTTTACGTGTAGGACCTTATAAATCTCGTGTGATGAACCAATAATATAAAGAAACATGAACAAAGAGATCACTTTAAATTGTTTAGCGAATGTAATTCAAATAAGAATAAAAAACATATGATTAGTATGTTACGCCACTAAATAGCTAGAACATATCTAAACAGATCTGTATTTATTTTTTTCTATTAGTTACAATAACTCTAGGACTTACCCATGTGATTAGTCCAAACATACAAAATGCCCTCATAGGTCCCTACTCTTATTGTTTATTCACCAAGCTACCTTAGCATTTAAAATATGTTTTAAAATATAGCTAACTTTATACTTACTCTCTCATCTTAATCAATTATAACTATCTCCACATTTTTTTATTGCAGTCAATCATATTTATTTCTTGTTTTATTTTATTTCTCCTTGGTCAAACTCTAAAAGTAAGGCTGACGGAGTACTACAAGGAGAAGGTAGAAGGACCTGCGATATTCGTGCTAACAGTATGAAAATTAACACGTCAATCCGACAAAATATATAACAATATACGTTATTAATCATGGTGGTCCAAATTAAATATATATATATGCAATGTCGTCAAGGTTTTATAACAATAATAAGTTTCAAAAAGCAAAGCAATATCAACTTAATTTTGAACATAATTTAAGGTTATTTATCACACAATGGCGACGTATGACGCCTTGCAAGCCGTGATTGCCAACCAAACAAAACTTGTAAGGAAGATCAATAGACAGTACCAGTAGAGTACTTGTACGAACTGCTTGGTAGCAAAGAAAATTCCCCTTTGACAACGAAACAGAACGTACATAAACTACGTACGCACGCGAGTAATTAAACATTCACCATCAGTATATAGAGATATACTACCTGCTTAATTAATTGCATAATGACGCCAGCTCTACATACACTTACCACCACCACCATGTGTATGCATTATGCAACGCTTAAGTTAATTAATTAATTGGCCCTGATATGATCAAAGAATTAAGCATGGTTTCAAAGCAAAGATAATGTGGTATAAATAATGGGGACAGATGGGCATGTAGTACTTATTAGTACTGTATAACACTATAGCGTAACTTACACTGACCAGTGGCGACATGTGCGATTATATTGCGTATGGCCCACTTGCATGCATGTAGCGGGAGAATTTACCTAGTACTGTACACAGTAATATATATGAAACTAGTACGGTGATTCTCTAGGTTTATCTTAGATACTTTTCAATATTCTTCAATACAAATGTTTAAAAATGCATGCAGAGAGTCTTTTGAATATTTTATCAAGTTTTCATGTTTACCACTAAAATGGATCGGAGTCGGAGTCTCGGAAGATTTATCTTTGTTGTCCAAACTCTTATACTTTAGATTGACTTCGTTGCTTCAGATTTAAGTATGTCTGAAGTCTTCAGCCCTAAGAGTGGATACTCTGAGTTTGAATATGTGAATAACGGGTAGTTTCGTATGGCTTTGTTTTTCGCTCCACCAACCTGTGTGACTATTTATTCATTTTATCTCTAATCCCTCTGTCATTTCTATGGTTTTGTATCTCTCTATTGGTTTATTCACCAAATCTACATCTTTGAAGTGATTTTTGGATCTAGTAAGTAAGTGAGAGGGTTAGAAATTTGATTGAGCACTAGTGGATCGACACCCGATAAGAATTTATAATTATTACTTTTAGAGGTTATCCTCCTAGACGACTAGATGTCGTTCTCGAGGATTTAAGGTTGTGAATCGTCTAAAAAAGTTTACGAAGTTATTTCTCACCTTCTTAAGAAAATAGATAACTATAATAAATATCGAGCTCGTTCTTAAGAATTGGTTTTGATAGAGGAAACTTCACTAGAGGTTATAGCATTGTGACCTAGTGAAGATCTTAGTGGTTGAATTAAACTTTATGTTAGCCTTGTCAGAGCTTAAAGACTAGACATCTTTCTAGGTTTGAACTTGGTGAGGTTAGGAATTGAGTGAGATTCGGCTTCTTGAAGTCTCTCGATAGAGACATAGGATCTTTAAAAAAAAATCTTGTTTATACTTGTGTATTGCCTCTTGTAATTATTTACTATATTTGAATTATCTAGCATACCCCTTTCTCTCTTGAGATTGCTCCCTATCCATTTTTGAAAGAAGTAAGGGGTGACTAAAATATCCGGTCTCTGTATCAAAGTGTCCAACCAAATTTCACTACCCAGCAGTGAATCTCGACCGAAATCTTCGGTAGTTAGGACCAGATACTTTAGAGAGTGTTTTAATTTTCATTTCTCTTAGGTTTTTAGATGTGTATATTCATCTTGTCTATATGACTCAAGATCCTTTCAATGTCTTAATACTATTATTTAAAAACTAAAGTTTAGATTTAAAAGTAACTTGTTGATAATATATGATTAATAAAATCATTCATTTTGAGTGTAGTATGACCTAGTTAAAATTTTGAAATATATTTTTAGAGGAAAAAACCGTCAATTTGCTTAATAAGATTAATATTCTTCTCACACGAACTGTTGATGTGTTTGCTTTATGTATGTTGATGCTAAATCAACACACAGATTCTAAGTATCTTGCTTAAAATCTCTCGCTCTATTGTTACTTTCAGAGAAAGATTAACATATACCTAAAAACATTAATGATATTATATATAAGAAATCATTGTGTTATTCTTGTATACTTGATTCTCTTTTTTTTTTCATAGTGACTTAACTCCCTCACTACTCATGTCGATGGCTCATTTATATCAGTTTGACATGTCTCCCATTTATTATTTTTTTCTTGAATATCGGCCCCTCTTAATACCTTATCCTACTTTATAGATATCATTTATTTTTTAATATTTTTTTACATCAAAGACTACACATATAACTAATATTGGTCAGGGCAGAGATACTCCAACTTTTTTTTAATGTGACTCTGCTTCTATATCATTTGCCTTTCGAGTTATATATTATAATATAAGCTATATGTCACTGCCATCTTCTTCTTCGGTACACCATGCGTTATTGCATAGATTTAAAATTTAGCACATTTTCACATATTATCTCTACTTTTCTTCTTAATCCATCAATGAGACATCTGATTCTTTTATCTTAATTGTTGTCCCTTTTATCTAACTCAATTGAATATTTATATTACATAGGTCTATAACCTTTTCATACATGTGTAAACCACTTTTATTTCTACATTCTTCTTACAATTTTTTTATTTCTAGTCAAGCTCCTTATTATTAGTTATTGTATATGACTAATCTTCTTTCCACTCAAATATTATAATATTTCATATTTGCAATGTTGTAATTTTAATTGTTAATTGATGTAGTTGAATAATTCTAGTCGCTTTCTAACTAACTCCGTGCTTTAGCTTTATACTAATTGTAGCTACCACTTATCATTTATAATGACAGTGTTCTCTTAAACTGAATACAATATACAATCCTTACCTGTATTTGTTATTATATTGTGCACATTAAATAAAAAAAACTCCATTTACGCATACAACATATGTCATAGAGGTTTTTATACTTCTAATTTTTTAAAAACATAGTAGAAATGCAAGTGCTCACATACACGAACGCTTTTATCACTGAAATAATAATTAGATATAAATACAAATTTCTTTTGCGAAGTCTAAGACTTTAACTACATTCATTTCAAGTAGTACCATATTAATATCTTTTCTCCTCTATGGTTCATTGTTCACCTATAGTATAACTTGAATTTTCTCTGTAATCTATTTACTTAATTAATTATTTGAATTCAACAATGATCTTTTTAATATTTTAATTTATATACTAAATCATAGCATACAAATATTATTACTATTATTTTAATGATTTTTTGATATTTATCTCGGAATTTGTATCGTAATCAAATTGATGGTTTTCAAAACATAATCGCAATTTTTTCTATAATTTTATAATAAAATTTTTAATCTGCCTAAATCATATTTAGTGGAGTTGATATGAGCATGAATTTAATGGGAGAAATTGAGGGATTAATTCGAATTAATTAAACGCACACAGGCAAATACAATCATGAATGGCTTATCTAATCATGTGATTTTCTCCAATCTTGTCGTTGATTGCTTGCCTCGCCGGATCCTGCTTTCACCATTTCTCTTACTTTCGCTTAGGTCTGCTGCTAGACAGAAATCAATGCAAGGCAATTTGATCGATCCCCTCTTGCATCCGAGTCTGATTCCTAAATGATTATTAGCAAGGTTTTTCATATTGTATGGACTCTTTTTAATTTTTCTTTATTTTTTTATCTAAGTTTTTAGGTATTTTAAATTGTATTTTTAGTTGGGCTCTATTTTAAATTGTATTTCTAGTCCATTATAATCTAGACCATGAATTAATAAATGGCTTAATTTTTTTTTTGCCTGTTTCCACAGTATCCTAATATATTTTTTTTCTATTTTTCTTGTCAGTTTTCACCTTTTTTTCCAATTCCGGATAACCCAATCCTAATACCCTTTCGATTTTTCTTTTTTTCTTATTTTCTTTCAATTAATGTAGGATTATATAGAGCGTGAGAGCAAACGTGGAGACTCCTTTTTCTATTAATAGATAGTTGTACCTTTTTTTTTGAAAAAAAATGTCAATGGAATACCAATTACATACTGAAAATTGTTACCTTTTAAGGAAAAGAATATATATGCACTAATTGGTGTTAGAAGTTCAACAGGCATATGGATAGAGTGAGATTAACCAACCTCCTCGACACTGAATCATTCGCCTATTCGCTAACCAGTTGCCCAGGCCACAATATCATATATTCATATATTAAAGTAATCAGTGACGGAGCCAGGACTCAAACCCTGTGGGGTCAAGAATTATACATAACAATGACTTCAAGTAACAAAGTGAAAATATTGACTTAATCAGAGTTCCTCTTTACGGTTTTTCATCCTTTAAAAGCGGTTCAGTAGTGATATTTTGAAACACATCACTTTCAAGGTAATCATGCGATGGTATAAGAAAGTATTGCCTATTCTATTGCACTATTGCACAAATAAGACTTATCTACTTTTTAAGTTTAATCTTAGTTATGCTGTCCTAGTACCTTTAAACTAAATATTTTGAAGTTATTGATTGTTAATGTTTTAAAATTTTAATCTTATTTTATCTAAAATGCTAAGAATTAAGGGACGGAAGGAAGCAGTAATAATCGAGTGAGCTTTGCTTTCTGGATGCATGCGTTTTAACTTGTTGCGTGAATCCAACGGCTGAGTGGGGCCCGGGTCTTCCAGCCAAAAGGAAAGGGAGGGACGCGAGGAAGAAGAAGACTCGAGGAGGAAGACGGACAATGCCGCTCCAACGAACAAATTATTACTATTATTAACCTTTTCGTGACTCTACGACTACTACTGGAGTATTACTTTGTTGTTAATTACTCTCAGTCTCTTCTGATGCTGACGTGTTGGGCCCACCTAATGCTACCCCCACTTGTCAGTAAGGCAATTGATATGATCCTAGCGTCGAGTTCGTCATAGGTCGTGTCGGCCCACGGCCACTTCTTTAGTCAGCTGTCTTTTACTACGCTTTTATTCAGTTAAGGGTGTTTTTTCTCGTGTCAAAAAAGTTTTTTTTTCAGTTAAGGCACCACTTTTGACTCCAATTACGCTCGAGTTCTTTCTATTTCTAGTTCTTTTTATTTCTACGTATTTTAACTCCAATTACACAAGTATTTTTTTATTTCTCCGTATTTTGCAGGCTGACTAAGAAGAAGAGTACGACCATGGCATAACGTTGTCATCACCACCTCCCACCTCCGACTATCTCTCAGCACGTCACCTCTGTCAACTGTTTGCACTGCTAATTCAGTAAATGTGGATAGAAGCATGTATCTGCTGCCTCAAAACCTTTCTATTTTAGCTGGGAAAATAGTCTGCCTTTAGAATTAATGTTGTGAACTTGTGATGACACTAGAAAGTGCTATCTTTCTGCAGCATCAATACCATACCATGTGTCAATTATCTAAACCTTTTGAAGATTTGGTTTAAGGAGAGGTGATAGTCCGCTCATCTTTTCTACAGTTAATTGTCTCCTGTCCTGATTCGTCCGTGCCGCAGAAGCTACGATCTCAACGAATTCCTTATACTCCTCTTTATTTCCTCTCAAGAATCTCATATCTCAGAATTCCTTATACTCCTCTTTATTTCCTCTCAAGTATCTCATGCAAAAACAATCTCATCCGCCCGCTCCGATCATCCTCGCCCGCTCGGTTTGCCTGTTCGTTATCTTACTGTTTCATTACTCAACAAGAAAAAGAAAAGGAAATCTGAAAACAAAGCTGATCATCGATGAAATTCGGTTCAGTCCATCACAAACTTGTTGGTTCTAGGCGGGTTGTCGCCTTCAAATTTGGTGAACTCCACTATCTCATAGCAAAACAAACGTTGGTTATAGAGGTAAGTGGCTAAGTTACCAAATATAATGCCAGGTCCTGCCAATGTCTACCTGCACATATATATATATATATATATATATATATATATATATATATATAATTCATGCTCTGCACTGCTATGCTTTAGCATTTACTATGTGCAAGTTTTGTCATTCCATTGCTATGATGATGAACAAACCAAATGACTTGTTGGAGGAAACAACTGAACTGATAGTGTCCAGGGTGAGGACTTCGCCCAAGGAATTCATGACAGACCATGCATATGATGGCAAAGGAGCAGGGAAATATCTAGGAATGCATGAGCATATTTACTGCGAATACATAAACACATTGGCCTGCTCCTTTTTTTGTCTTTTTGAACTTATATAAAAAAAATTGTGTTGAGAATTGGCGGATATACACAATCTTTTTTAAAAAGAACAACGTTAATCCATTTTGCTTTCTTATTTCAGCTTTAATTTTCCACCCGAAAGAACGTGGTAGCAAAATCTGGTATCCTGCAGCTCAGCATTCTCGTACGAGCAGCTTCCTGTGTTTCCATCTTGTCCAGAATTAGATGTTTCAACTCTATCATTTCAACTTTGCATAAACATGGTTTCTAGTAACATTTTATGAAAAAAAAAGGGACTATTCATTACTGAAGATTGGATCATATTCGTCGATCGAGGGAAGCAATGCATGCACCAGCCGACCGGTTAGAGCCAGCAATGCAACGGCCTGTTGATTGAGCCACTCATAAATCACAACTATAATCTCATGTACATTGCGTACGTTGAGGCGACGCGTCAGTCGGCCAAGCAGCAGGTTATTCCAAATAAGCACGATGATGTACGATGCAGCGACCCGAGATGCGCATACGAGGGACATGCATCATGATGCATGAGCAACAAAAAGACGCCGGCAAACTGATCCAAATGGTAAGATTGCCTCTGTTCTGATGCAAAATAAAAATATTTATGATAAGGTTGTCTCTGTTCTTGCCTTCAGGTTTAACTATGATCTACGTATCGATAATGTAAATCAGTGATTGCGTACATCCAGTTTAGATGTAAAGGCCAGGTTTTTAATCCATTTTCTAAAAAAAATAATGTAAATCAAGTTTTTGTAAAACCAAGCAAAAATGAGCCAACTATATATTCAGCTTTGTTATGCTTCTTGAGTTGGTTCTACTGCCCCTCCTGACAAGAAAAACAAAAAGCCTCCTCAGTCAATAGAGGCAAGTCCGTCACTAAATAATTTAACACACAGTTCATGAATACACGCTAAAAAAAATGAAATCTTGCATACATCCTTCACGAAAGGCTTATCTTCTTTTGTTCTCAGCTCGGTGTTGAGAGTTATGCCAATGGCATTTAGCACGCTTGTCTTCAACTCGGTGTTGAGAGTTCTGTCGATGGTGTTGAGCACGCTTGTCTTGATGAACTCCAGCAAGCGACTGATTGGCGTGCCGTCAAATATTTCAACACCGCGTGCTAAGCACCTGATCGGAACACGTTCTGTAGGCCCGCCTGGTCTAGTAGTTGGTGACTTCGGAGGACTCCAATATCTCATATCGTACTAGTTGAATTGGAAGGTACGATTTGCGAATGGCGGCTGCCCAAAATACTAGGGTGGAAAACATTATTAGTTTTTTTTAAACCGAAGCCAAACTTTGCTGCTGTTATATTAAGAGCAGGGTAGAGGGTATTTACATCTTCACCGGTGAAAGAAAAGGACGAGGAGAAGAGAATAAAAAAGGTCAGACGGATAAGAAGAGAAGGACAAGGAACAGACTCACCCAGATTTTTTAAGTGGATATTCTCCATAGCTTGATCTGGTCAGTGATCTTGATTAGTAATTGTGGCATGTTGTTTCTTGATTCCGAAACACTCTTATTCCACGCATACCATATCTCCCATACCACCAGCATGTGGACTGATTTCATTGTCTTGCTTTGGACTTCTCACCCTGAGATGTTCGCCTGATCCACCAGTCCAGCAATGGCTCATATGCGTCGTGTGTTGAGTTTGGCATGTTACAGTTCAACCCGCCCAAAATCCTCTCCCAAATCTAGCGCACAAAGGTATAGTCGTTGAACAAATGTTGAGCCGTTTCTAGATTCCTGTAGCAAAGTTAACAAAAATATCCATTTGGTCATTGTCTGATTTGTAGTCAATCCGTATGTGTATATATATAGCAAATCTACTCCACCTCCTATACAATAACTATTCTGTATTTCCCCTCAAATACAAAACCCACCTCTCTTTTCTCTGGACTGGAAACCTATCTTTCATCTCAGTCAAATACAATCAAAGCTCGGTCAAAGCACTCCTATACCAGTCAAACCCATCTGCTGACTTTTCCTATGCCCACCTCTTTTTAGTAATCGGCTAACGGGTAGTAACATGACGATAAATATGTAATAACACATCTGCTTGCTCATAGTAACGACATTGAAATATAGTCCTCTTTTTCGTCCTCGGCTAACAGGAATAGGGTAGTAACATGACGATAAATATGTAATAACACATCTGATTGCTCATAGTAACGACATTGAAATATAGTCCTGATGAATCAGTGTTAATCATTTTTTTTGACATGGTATAAATAGATTAAAAATAATATATAACATGAGAAATATTGCTCTATTTAACTCTACACAAATAGCGCTATAGTAATAGCGTTACTACTACTGTAGTACTGTGTTATTATAATTTCATTACAATTACTACACTCTTGCAATAACAACCTATAAATTTCACTATAACGTAACATGTTACTACCCTTCTTCCGCGATAATATTGCTATAGAAACATATAACAATTCATTAATGTTGCATTAAACTAACTAATTTGTTCTATTGAAAAAATATTAGAATCCGTCACCATATTCATTTATATATATATATATATAACATGTATGTATATAGACATATACATGTATACATATGCATATAAATTTCTGAAGTCTTATTACACTTCTATGATAATGTTGCTAACATAGTAAGTTATAAATTTACAACATAGTAGCAAGTTATAAATTACACAGTAACCAAACGGATTTGTTCTATAGTGGATAAAAATAACATTAGAATCGGTCATTATATTCCTTTTTAGATTGAAAAATCAAGTCTAACAGAGGGGTAAATAGTAGGATTAACAAAAATCAAATTATTTTTAAATAAAAAGATACTTGTAACAATATCTCTAGATGTGATCGGTCCAACCACTTTTTTACCGCCGATTCGACCACTTTGATACCGCTGGTACTTCCGTTGTCTTATTGCCAAATAGATCACCCAAAAACAAAGCACACAACTTGATAGAACTTTTAAAAATAGATTAATTTTATTGCATCAAGAAGTGCATACAAATCAGTCGTATATCTCAAAACCAAACTTTAATTTTCTATTTCAAAAATTATATTTATAGAGTCTTAATCTCTCATCTATTTATACCTAAAAAACTTTCACAAAGTACGAGTAGAATTCCTATTATAAATAGGACTCAATTCCTCAATTTTCAAAACTATTATAATTTCCACAAATAACTATATTCTTTCTCAAACTACAGTCGTAGAGAATCTCGTATAGGAAACAAACTCCAAACGCTCTCCAACCACGTGCCGACGCGTGTCTCGGAGAAGTACCACTTCACACGCTCCGCGTCTGCCTCCGACTCGGCCTCCCGCGTGGGCCAACACCGAGGCCAACTAGTCTGCTAGTACGTACGCATATATCCTAGTATGCTACAGTACCCATAACCACCGTAGCAACAATGCAACCTACATGCATATGCACAGCCACTTTTCTTTCCTTTCTTCTTCCAATTTTAGTTGGCATACGTCACTGCTTACACACATAACTTATTGCCATTTTTTATTCAATCTTATTATTTGATATTATCTTTAGCTCTCTGAGCGTGTTCTGGTTTTATTGACCCTAATTCTTTTTAACTCTAGTCTAACTTTTATGATTGATCTTAAATTATCCGCATACAAATAGGCAAAGATACAGATATCGTAACATATATACTCACAACAACACTATAAATATTTTTAAACTAATTTTTATAAAATAAATTATTTATAAAGCTAATTATTTATCATAAAATATTAATCATATAATAATTATATATATAACAGCTCTATTATAATCCTATATAATAACTAATCTACCATTGGTTCCACTCACTGTCCCGTCATGACGCCTCCCTTTCATCCCTTACCATCTATAGCACTGCTCCTAACTCCCATCGCAAGCCCACCCTCCCAAGCACGTGACGCTGAGCGCTCCTCCTACACTCGCCCGATCTCTCTCTCTTAAGCCCAAGCGCTCCCTCCCCACCTCATCTCTCTCCCGAGCCCAAGTGTTCCTCCTACCAAGAAAAATCAACAAGAATAAAAAAAAAGAGAGTGCTCCAATATCTCTCTCGCTAGGCCAACCGCTACCTCCTGCCAAAAAAATAAGGAGGAAAAAAATTTAAAAAGAGAGCTGAAATCAAGAATCCGTAGCCTAAGCAACTCCTCCTGCCAAGAAAAAAAAAGATAATGAGAATCGAGCATATGACCTCCAAACCTCCAAACCAATCTGTCTCTTTTAACCAATACATGATAACTACTAAGATCATATCCTATATTCTTATAATAACATCATCATAAAAGTGCACACGCTACATTAATGTTAAAGTTATAAGTTGTTACTACACGATAGGTGAGATTTTAGTATGCATTTTTTATAAAATGAATGCTGCATCTGCCAAGGGATTTGATTGAGATTAGGCATGATGAATTTGCTTTGATCAATTTCAATTAAGATGGGAGGTGGGTATAGGATATCTATTCTTACTCCTTTCTCATTTCCTACATGGACCTCCCATCACACTCCCAAAGTTCCCAATCCAAGCACATACACACACATCCCGTCCCTCTTAGCCCTCGACACTCATCGGCTCATGTGAGCACCTCCCCACCTAAGTCTATGTGGGCACGCCCCTCCTCTCGTCGAGCGTGTTCCCTTTTCCCCTCATATTCCATCATGGAGCTCTTTTCTCACTCGAGTCCACGTAGGGCACACCTCACATTTTCTTTTTCCTCCCTCTCTCATCTATCTCTTTCTCTCTAATAAAAATTGTAAAAATTTCAAAAACATATAGATTAAAAGCCTAAGGTGTTAACCAACAAATACAAAATAGAAGTAATGTTGAATGCAACATTATTGTTACTACACATTATATTCTATGTTACTACACCATTGTTATTACACATCATATACATTTATATGTATTTGTTATTGCACGTTAACTCGGTGTTTATGTATGTTGTGGGTTTAAGTTTTTGTAAATGTGTAATATCAGTGTCATAGACATATCTTCTATATCTAGACTAAAATATTTTCATAAACACTATATACCTATATACATACAGATAAGTGTCTCTAAAGATAGAAGTATATACGACTAAGGAAGTAAACTGTACTGATTAAGGTAGGACTGTGATGTGAAGTCCGATCCAAGAACAAATCAATCCACTTGGTCATATTACCTAAAAAGTTCTCTAAGTTCTACTTAGAGAAGAGAATATCTGCTACTATAAATACAATAGCCCCTAGGAGGAAAGAACATTGAATTAAATCTCAAACCATAAATAAGCCACATTAAAACAAGATCCAAGGAGCTGCTTCGCTACTAGCCGATAACTACATCTCATCACATAGGTCATTTCATATTAGTTGATAGGCTAGATAGAGTAGATTTATACCAACTTATACTCGGTGTGATCCAAATCATCAAATACATATAAACAAACGTAGGGTAATTACTCACATCGAGGGACCAAATTTGTATAAAAATCTCTCTGTCTTCTTCTCACTATTATCTCGTAGATACCTTAGCATTAGTTGATCTCTATGCCTATAAATATTGTAGTCGGATATCAACCATCGATAGTTAGTGCACCAGGTAGGGGCCTAGTGTTTTAAAGGTTTCCACCATATATGACTTTGAGAATCGATACTTCCAGTGAAGGTCTTGGTGATAGCTTGGACTTGAGAGATTCAACTCAGCTAGCAGTCACCTACCTTCAGATCGAAACTATCACCATCCTAATGACAACTATGCCACTAGAGCTGTCGATTTGCATACCGAAGCCACTCTTAATGAGAGTTCAAACTTGTTCAAGCAAGAAGGTTTTGACGAAGTGCCCATGGTGTCCCATCCACAAGATGAGTTTCCACTCATTTACTAGCTGTAGGGTGTTCCAGACAGAGGTCGTCCTATAAGCTGCTTCCAACAACAAGTCTACACCGACAAGTGATCCACTCTATTTTCGTCAGATTCAATCTGATGATACAAAGCAGATTAATAGCATCACCCTGATTACCTAGTGTGGTTTGTTAGATTAGATTCAGATGAGCCCTCCGTATTTCACAAGCTTAGAGAATATAGATTCGAGGACTCTTCCTCAAATTCAATATTTGACTGTGATGTTGGGGCAATCAAGAAGACTTCACCAAGAGCTTGGAAACTGACACAAGGCCTTAGAGCTGAGGAGGTACTCAGATCAGTGTCACCATCTACATCTACTCCCTTTGAGGACAAAAACGTCACTCGTGCGCAACATCTAGTGACATCGCATTCTCTGTTATACCAACTGCTAGTAGATCTCTACACGGACCCATAGTTTGCAAAGTGGCTCAAAAGTTTGAAGTCTTCTATCACCAATCTCAATGCCACTGAACTGACCGAGTCTCCACCCCACATGATCCAAGTAAAGAATAGGAAGCTGTGGAAGAAGAATAGGAAAAAGGCCCATCAACCGATGACAAATCTCCACCCCCATGTGATCCAAGTAAAGATGATAGAAATGTTAACCATCATGGTGGCAGAAACAATCATTGTACTTGGAAAAATGCACAAGGTTCCCCTCGACAACGAGATTCTTCACCACGGTACCACTCTCACCAAGGTCATGATCTACGTGATGACTTAGAGAGACACAAGAGAGATCATGAGTATAGGTGTTAACGCCAAAATCTGGACGATCCGATAGTGCTAAAACCAATCGGCTGAGAGGTGTCAGCTCGTGAGACAAAGCCGATGGGAACTGTAGAGAAGCCGATCAGAACTGTAGAGAAACCGATCTAATTAGTAGAAAATTGGATCGGCTTGAAGATATGAAATTATCCGATCGGAGTCAGGTCAAAGAAGCACGAGAAAAGGTAGGAAAAGGATCGACTTGAGTAAAAAGAGGTCCAATTGCTGCAATGAAGAAGCCGATCGGGTTGTAGCGAAGGAAGACTCGATTCCAAATTGGAAGATTACTCAGATAAAACTGAGTTTGCGGAAGAGCCGTGGACTCCACGGCAAGATGTTCTATCTTTATAAATTGTAACCTTATTAGGAAGGTTTAGTTAGTTAGTTAAATTCTTTAGAGGTATTTTCCTTTGTTCTTATTAGAAAATAATATCCGATGGTTATAGACGCGTCGGACTCTATCTATAAATCCAAGGTATAAATATAGACCCCCTGGAAACATGTAAGATATCTCTCGATCATATACAATCTCGACGCATCGCCACCCTAGTTCATCTAGGTATTTACCAGTGGGCTCTAGCTCTCGACGCGGGGCTGCATTAGTTAAGTCCGATCTCCGGCGAAGGGGTAAGGCCCGCCACTATCCTAGTATACTTTATACTGTTTAAGACTGCATCGTTTAGGTTTGAACTTTTAGTCAGATCAGGTATACTTCATCATGTCCGTGCAGGATCTATCGGCCTATCAAATTCCTTACGCCGTCTTCAGTCTCGTGCTACATCGGTTAGGTCCAACCTACGGGTCTGCCGACGGAGGATTGAGTTTTAGGTCTATACGTCTCTCTATGGCGTCTCATCGGAATGAGTAGCCGATGAATTATCCTAAACGTAGGTCCCTATCGCCGTGCGGCCGATGGGTTTAGGCGTTAGGCCTGTAGGTAGCCGATGATATCCCTCCTACCTCGTCGTCATGTTCGGTCCGAGCCCCCGCCGTCTCGGTGTCGTTAGTCTCCGACCTCATACTGTCTTGGTTAGGTCCGATCTATCGAGGTTGTCCCTAACGGCGCCGTTACTGCTGTCACTCACCCGCATGGCCTCGCGGTGGATCGGCTCCCGCTCCATGTATCAAACGTGGGTAGCGCCATCGGTTCTTTGGTTGATAGACCTTTTAGCGCGTTATACGTGTCTATCTCTCATACCTCCATCGGCTTTTCAGCCGATGCGCTGGCATTCTCATCTCTATCAGCCATAAGCCGATAGGGAGAGTCGAGCAGGCCTTCCGGCTGACCGACGAACATGTCTTATCCCCTTTTCCTTGTCAATTATAGGGTCAAATTGACTGGCACGCTCGTGAACCTCGAGGCTTAAGGACCTGCACTGGAGCTAAGCAGACCTCCTAGGCCTTCGCGTGACCGAGCCGCCGTCCTTCCCTGGTCGTGGGATTTTTGGCGGTGAGCAATAGGGATGACCACGACAAGGACCGTGGTCACTCCCCATATAGCAAATGAGGAAAGGACAGTCGATGAAGCGGTGGGAATAGTCAACAAAGTTCTCGATCACAATCCTAGCATCCAGATCGTGATGACCAACAACGGCCCTCTCGAGAACCAAATAACTCGCCCAACAGCTCGTCATCATCCTCATCATCATCTTCAGATCCTTAGAGGAATCCTCGATACGACAACCATTATCCATCTTTTCAACTAGGCAGAGGTTATACAACATTCACGCATTCTCTCATATTTATGCATTCTCTCATAGAAGTGAGGTGGCCATCTAAATTCTGACCTGGCTCAGTAGAGAAGTATGAATCCTGAGGAATTTCTATAGGTCTACTCAGTCTTGAACGTGACAGGAGTAGATGAAAATATAATGGTAAACTATTTGCCCAACATGTTTAAAGGTTCTGCAAGGTCATGACTCATTTACTTGCCAGGTCCTCAATTGAGTTTTGAGATAATCTTTACAAACAATTTATAGCTAACTTTTAAGGCACATAAGAGGCACATTGTTGGGATGATTTATATGCTATTAGACAGAAGAATGAGGAGACTCTACGGGATTTTATATGACGTTTCAATGAATGTCATAACACAATCCCACATATCACTGACACATATGTCATCAGGGCGTTCAAGTCTATAATCCGAGATTAGAGGATGATATAAGAATTGGCAACAAGATAAGTAACTATGACAATTAAGTTATATAATATCGTTGAATAGGGTGCTCTCGCTGATGATGGTCTTCGATGAAGCAAGGGAAAAGGGAAGGTGATGGATGATAGGACCTTTGCAAAGAAAAATGATACAAGCATCACTAAAGACCCAGACTAACCCAAGAAGAAAAGCTAGAATAAAAAAACACAAAGCAAAATAA
The DNA here is from genome assembly GCA_030770085.1 of Oryza coarctata. Classification (NCBI taxonomy): domain Eukaryota; kingdom Viridiplantae; phylum Streptophyta; class Magnoliopsida; order Poales; family Poaceae; genus Oryza; species Oryza coarctata. The sequence goes on from CM061471.1 coordinate 907,083, forward strand.
TAGATACTCATCGTAGAATGAGCACCCCAATAATTGGGGTGTTACAAGTCCTAGGGTGAAGGACTAGATCAAAAGTTATAAAATAAGCTCTCACACTTTAGCTGATTGCTATATTTTCTAGAAGAAGATGGCCTATTAGTTGGCTATATAGCCCAACCAGAAAGTCTGTGTAGTCGAGAAGAAGAATTCTATAGCCAAGTCATCTGATAAGGATGACGACTATCCCCTTCCTGACCTCACAGTAGCTCATATCTTCGGTGGTTCGACCTCATATTCTTCTAACAGGGAGTATAAGAACATTAAACGTGAAGTATGCTCTACGTTATAGGGACATGCAATAGGGTTGCAGTAGTTAGATCAAGCCATAACATTCTTGGATGATGACCACCTAGTAATTTACACCATCCTTGGACGATATCCTATAATGGTCGAGCCCATTATCAGAAATATTAGGGTGGCTCATGTCATAATAGGCAGAGGTAAATCTATTAATCTACTCTTCATCAGTGCGCTACAAGCCATAGGGATCCCTCAAAACGAGCTTAAACCTTTAAATCAGCCCTTTCATAGGATCACACCAAAGTTGTCTTTAAAACTGCTAGAGGAGATCAAGCTGCTATTTACGCTTGGTGTCCAACAACTTTCAAACTAAGAAGATTATGTTTGATGTCGCCGATTTCGACACGACATACAACACAAACTTTGGACAAATAGCATTGGCAAAGTTCATGATAGTGTCCCACTACGTATATCAGCTTGTAAAGATTTTATGACCTAAGAGAGTTATTGCTATTCCCAAGGACACCAAGATTGCTACACAGTGTGATAAAAATGTCGATTAGACTCATGTCTGTATGCCACCGAAGAACCTTCTCAGAAACATAGTAAATCTAAGGTCACCACGATGCTTGATGGCGTTGTCTAGATAGTATCACTCTTCAACTCTAACTCTAAGAAGACAATCAATATTTGGGGCATAACTTAGAGAGAAATAGAAACTTGAGCTTATCACTTTCCTCCAGGAAAATACAGATGTCTTTGCATGGCAATCGTCCGATATGCCCAAGATACCTTGCAAGGTGATTGAGCACAAGCCGATGGCATAACCAAACTCAAAGTTGATAAAACAAAGACTGCGAAGATTCGTGCTAGATCAAAAGGAGGTTATTTGAGAGAAGATCAACAAGCTCCAAAAGACGGGCTTCATCAGAGAACTCGTAAATCCAAAATAGCTAGCAAACCCAATCATCGTGTGAAAGTCAAATGGCAAATGGCGAATATGTGTGGATTTTACAGACCTTAATAAGACGTATACAAAAGATAACTTCCCACTTCCCACTTTTACAGATAGACCAACTAATCGATTCGATAACAGAATATGAGTTGTTGAGTTTTCTTGATGTTTACTCGGGCTATCATCATATTAGCATGGTTAGGAAGGACGAGAAAAAACATCTTTTATAACCTCATTTGATATCTTTTGCTACATAAAAATACCATTTAGACTTAAAAAAATATTAAAACTATTTATCAACCAGAAGTTCAAAACACTCCCCGCTCTTCGCCCATAAGGAAGCCAGAGCATGAAGAACGTGAACGTCGCGCCGCCTCGGGAGAGACCAACGGCCAAGAATGTGGTCACCGCAATGGCCAGTGACCACCAGCGGTGGGAATGCGACGACGGTGTTGGCAATCACGTAGGACAGGCGGCGGTACGCGTTGTGCGCCGTAGATGTGGCTCTCTTGGACGAACATCGGCAGCGCGTTGGTGCAGACGTAGAACATCGTGGACATCAGGAGCGCGTGGAGACCCGCTCGCATCCATAACGGCCAGCAGCTCGCCGTCTCAAGCCTCGCCGGAGATGCCATCGAGCAGCTTGGTTGGTCCGGCCGGTGGCGGGTCTATTGACGGCAGTCGATTACTCGGCCGCGACGGCAGGGATGGCATCCCGCCGCCACTCTTCCTGATGTAGAGAGGTACGTGAATGTTAGCGCTAAGAACACCGGCATGGTGATGGCATCGCCGTCAACGGCCTTGATGTGGACGACCAGGCAGTCGCCCGAGATTGCCATGGTGACACAATACTTAGCTGTGTTTTGAGTCAATCAATCAAAGATCGCACAGCGGGTGAGCTACTGGGAGGGAGTCTCCAACTTGTTCGAAGTAAGTATGGCTCGAATCATAGTAGGATTCAGACCGAGAACAGCCCAGGGAGCATGTTCATTTCTACTTTTTTTTTCTTGGACGAATTCATGAACCGATTTAGTTTCGGCATGTCTGGATAGAGAGAGGGCACTAGAGTAAGATTTTTGTTGCATGTGCTGCATGTTGAGTAGCATGCAATTGCTCGTCATTAGTAGTTGCAACTTTGGTGGACTCCAATATCTCGTAACAAACAAGTTTGAATCGGAACGTAAGATTTACAAATGGCTAGCCAAGTTACTAGGTTACTAAACATAATTCCAAATAACATGTTTAGTTGCTTCGCCTTTAGCGTGCCAATGCAAAGCTTACATGGATATATATAAGCTCGCTGCTATATATTAGCACGTATCAAGTATGACTCTGAGTTTTATCATTTCCTTACTATGACGAGCTGCTAGTTGCTAAAACTCACTCATTCATTCATTCCCTTGCTAAGTTGCTATGCATGAGTTGCCAGATGTGACTTTAACGGATCAAATTTAACGTGTGCGTGAGTGTATCGGAAGAGTTTGTTAACCCATAATTGTTGCACTGATTTGTAATTGCACACACAAAAAGGTCTGCAATAAAGTTGTTGAACTATATCAGAAAAGAATGTCAAAAAAAAACAGAACGACAGAACCATTTTAAAAACAAGGCAAGAAGTAGCATCTAACAAAGACAGCAAAATGCAACACTGCAGCGGAATTTTTTTTCTTCCATTTCATCTGCTTGATGAAAATCAAATTGAGTGTTTTCAGGAGGAAACTCTTTTAATCCTTCTAAAGGACGTTGCATAATTTATCCTTTTGTTAAAACTTATGGAGATCAAATTTAAAGTGAAGTGATATCACATATTAATATATCTTTTTTTAAAAAATTATACCTATTTAAATGACATGCTTGAGAGATTAGAATCCATTTCCGTGTTTTTAGTAGCATCGATTGGTTGTGTTTTCCTCTACACTAGAGGACTGGTCCTTCATTTGAATTAAACATTTCCTTGAGTATTTTTTATCGTCAAAGTTGATCAAATAATTTAACACAGTTTTCATGTATGAATATAAATTTTAAAAATTGAAGTATTACAAACACGCACACCAAGAGGCTCAGCGCCTCTTGTTTTTGCTGCCAAAGAGCAGGACAATATAAAAAAGAAAACGAAAAAAGAAACCAAACGCCACGGTGACCAGCAGGCACTTCCACCTGCCGATGTCCATGACAGCCTGCTGCGCCAGCACGTCGGCGCCGGTCACCACGCATGTCTCCGCCGTCATCTCGGTGTTGAGCGTACGCCCGATGGCGTCCAACACAGACATCTTCACGGCGTTCGGCAACCGACCGATCGGCGTGCCTTCGAACATCTCGACACCCCGCGCGAAGCACCTCGTCGCGTCGCGGAACTCGTTCTGGAGCACCGCCTGGTACGGGTACTTGACCAGCGACAGGTAGTGAAACCAGATCCAGTAGTCCGGGATGCGGTCGCGGTTGATGAAGAAGCCGGAGAAGAGGAGGAAGTAGGCGAGGATGGCGACGACCACCGTGTAGCCCAGCATCACGTGCGGCACCACGGCGGAGAGGAAGGTGACGAACCCGCTCCCCGCCCAGAAGGATGCCAGCACGGTCAGCGCGAAGAAGGAGAACGACGCGCCGCCTCCGGAGAGTCCAACGGCGAAGAACGTGGTCACCGCGAACGCCAGCGACAGAATCACCAGCGGCGGGAACGCGACGACGGTGTTGGCGATCACGTACGACAGGCGGCGGTACGCGTTGTGCGCTGTCTCCCGGAGATAGATGTGGCGCTCCTGGACGAACACCGGCAGCGCGTCGGCGCAGACGTAGAACATGGTTGACATGCCCATGGCGAAGAAGCCCAGCCGCTCCTCAACTCCCTTGGGCGTGTCGTCGAGTCGCCAGAAGATGGTGGCCAGGATGAACCCCGTCACCATGATCGTGACGAGCCGCATCACGAACAGCTCCGGCATGCGCCTCGTGTTGGTGAACGCCCTCTTCATCAGCACCCACACTTCCACGTACAGCGGGTTCGCGAACGTCGGCGTCGACGCTGACGACGACGACGACGCCATCCCCGAGCTGCTGCCGGCCACCAGCTTCCCCCTTGACACGCTCTCTGCGATGGCGAGCCCGAGCGGGGTTGTGCAGAGCTTGCTATCCTTGGTGTCGTCCAGGAGAGCGCCGAGCGATGTTTGCCATTTGGAGTTGAATTGGACGAGCATGGCGGCGCCATCGGGCTGGTGCTCGAGCTCGCGGATGGTGTCGAGCGCGAACTCGGCTGGGTTCTCGTTGTCTGGGACGGGCGCACCGAACACGGAGAAGAAGGGCTTGAGCCCCGACGGCGTGCCGGTGTAGACGGTGCGTCCTCGGGAGAGGAAGAGGAGGCGGTCGAGGATGTTGAGGATGCGTACGCTGGGCTGGTGGATGGTCATGATGACGACGCTGCCGCTCTGCGCGATGCGGCGGAGCACCTGCACCACCATGAATGCGCTCGCCGAGTCCAGCCCGGAGGTGGGCTCGTCGAGGAACAGCAGGATGGGGTCGTGGATGATGTCCGTGCCGATGGATACGCGGCGGCGCTCGCCGCCGGACACGCCGCGGTGGCCCTCGTCGCCGATGATGGTGTCCGCGGCGCGGGCGAGGCCGAGCTGGTCGATGAGAGCGTCGACTCGTGCGCGCTTCTTGTCCGGGGAGAGCGCGCGCGGGAGGCGGAACTCGGCGGCGAAGAGTAGTGTCTCCCGCACGGTGAGCATCGGGTACAGCAGGTCGTCCTGCGTGACGTACGCGGAGATGGCACGGACGCGGCGGCCGTGGAGCGGCTCGCCGTTGAGCTCCACCCTGCCGCGGAGGCTCTCCCTTGAGATGCGGCCGGCGAGCGCGTCGAGCAGCGTGGACTTGCCGGACCCGCTGGCGCCCATGACGGCCAGAAGCTCTCTGTCGCGCGCCTCGCCGGAAATGCCATCGAGCAGCGCCTTGGTCGGCCCGTCGGGCGGCGCGTCCGTTGACGCCAGGCGGTTGCTCGCCGGCAACGGCAGGCAGCGCAGCAGTCCGCCGGCACGCTTCCTGACGCTGTAGGAGAGGTCCGTGAACGTCAGCGCGTAGGGCACCGGCGTGGTGATGGCGTCGCCGTCGCCGGCCTCAATGTCGACGACGACGCAGTCGCCGGACATCGCCATGCGTGGCACAAAACTCGGGTGTGTCGATCTTGACTCGATCGATCAAAGGTGTAAGGTTGATGTGGAGAGCGCGGCACGGGTGGCTGTTAGCATTGAGAGCAAAACCGAGTTAGACTCCGGCTCGGCTCGACTCGGAGCAGGGTCCAGACCCAACTCCGATAGGTAGCAAATAGCAGACACAGCTGGATCGTATCGCACGTGAGGACAAAGTTTACTGCGTGCTGCATGGTCACAATCTAGGCTTCGCTTGCTGCTCGTCACGTGATGCGTGCCAACCCCATAGCGTGTTCGTACTGTAGTTAGCGGTACTAACTTTATGGGCAACGCCTAACTGTGCGTTATGCATTAATTCCAATATTGTTTCTCCATCAGATAGCCAGGCTCTCGATTCGTGTAAAAAACCAACAGAAACACGAGACAAATGTACCTGCAACATTGAACAAACGAGGCCAGTAGCTCACATCAGATGCGAAGAGAGTACCAAGATGCCTACACCACAAAATTCCAACGCAGCTTCTGACGTCTACACCAGCAACGTTTTACCACTTCAAAGATACAAAAGAGAACTGCCATCGACGTCGTTCAGCGCGCATAGCAACAAAATTTTCAATCTGAAGATACCAATCCATCTGCAAAAACAATGTAGGATAATAGGAAGTTCAACGGTCCATCGTACACCAATAGCAGCATTAGCATTGCCCCGAGGGCACCAAATCCTCAGGTAAGGAAATACGCTGCCATTTTGAGCAAAGAGCAAATACACTTATCACATCTTAAACCAGGGATGTAATAACTATTACAACCATAGCATGACATCCACAGGTAACAAAATGCGCTGTCGTTTTGAGAGAAGCGCAAATACGCTAATCTCGTCTGAAACTGGGAATGTAACTATTACAACCATAGCATGACATCCACAAGCGGAAAACCACAGACTGCGCTTAAATTTCAGGCTTCAGGGGACTCGCTCGGTCTGGGTGAGCGTGAGCCACCACGGCTACCACCATCATTTCCATCCCTAGGGCTACCGTTGTCCATTGGGCTAGGGCTTCTATTGTTCCTCGGGCTTGGGTTGCGCCCATTGGCAACCACAGGGCTATGGTAGCCATCAGACGGGCTCCTGCTGTTCTCCCTGCCCCGAGGGCTGTCAACATGCTCTGAGCCATTACGCACAGCATTATCCTTAGGTGGTGGGCTCACCTGGTCCTGTGGACTCCTTGGACTACGGCTACCATCAGGGGTGGGACTGCGCTCCTTTTCATTTGCTGCTGGTGAGATGGATCGCCTGGGACTCCTGCTGTAACTAAGACTCCTTGACCTTTCACGGTATCTGCGTCCCCTGGGAGATCCAGATAGGGATCTGGACCTAGACCGGCTGATATAAAGAATGTAAAAGAAGCAGGGTGAGGCCAACGATTACCAGATCAACAATAACATATCTGCGATTTGGACAGACAGCATGGAGAGTAATAATTTGAACATGTGGCTTTTGAAGCATACCTGTAACTGCGGCTCTGGCTACGGCTATAGCTCCGACTGCGACCACGTCCACGGCGTGGCGATGGAGAGCGTGAATAACTTCTCTCGTGCCTGAAAAAAATAAGTATGCATTGGAGAAATCAAAGTAAAATTATTCAAAAACAGTACCACGGAACAATGTCCTATTTCCTTAAATAGGAGTACATAGAAAACAGCAATTTTCGTGTCTGAACCTTTATATGAGACTTATATTGGGTTTTATTTCTAACATAACTCAATTTGCTTAGGACTGATTTGCTTAGAACTGAAAAGCTTTAATGTTGTTATTGTTGTATAGTACCTCAGAAAAATTAAAAGTGCTGCTGTTTATTTGACCAACTTATCAATCAATACCTGAGATTTCTTGGGCTGTTTTGGCAGTTTCTTTCTATGTGACCTCTCTCTCCACAGCGATAACATTTGTTCTTCCAGTCACCAGCCTTGCAGTCTCTTGCCCAGTGACCATCAATCCCACAGTTAAAACAACGACCTGTTCCTGGAGGAGGTCCTCTCCCCATATATTCACGTGAACCACCAGGACCACGTGGAACCTGCATGCACAATTTGTTGAAAAGAACATCAGAGTCAACAAAAAATACAGATGATCAATCCAGCAGCAGCTTCATATGAAAGAAGAAAATAAATAAGTATCAGGATGTGCTTAGAGAAGCAACCAAATAACTGCTTACCCCTTTAGCAAACTCAACAAGAATGCGGCTTCCATCAACATCCCTGCCATCTAGGTTGTACCGTGCATCCTCAGCATCACGGGGATCACTGAACTCCTGTTTGGTAAAAAAGATGTCCCAAAATTGTAGGACTTGTGTGAACAACATACACCTCATCATAAACTAAAAGGTACAACTTAAAAGGAGAGATAGGTAATAAAAATGAGGGAAGAATAATTCACATACAATAAATGCGTAGTCGCGCTTCAACTCCACTTCACGTATTCTGCATCAATGGTTGCCAAACAGTAAGCCATCATGACTCAAGTACTCAATCACATCACCGACTTGCAACGTCCACTAAAACAGTCAATAACATTACACCAAGGGCGCCCTTCAACAAAGTCCTCGACAAACTTTGGAAGAATGGTCACCAATTCCACCAAGGGCCACCCCTTTCACCAGACCACCACAGACCTCCCGGTTTGTGTAAAAAACCGAAAAACCTTCAACAAGATCATTTAAGTCAAACACACAAGACCTGGGGGACAAACTTCTACAGCATACTTAAAGTAATAACAGAAAATGCCACACCGAACGGCTTGAAGGAACTCGTCCACAATGTAGCTGAAAAAAGACAGTACCACGGAACCCAACACCTGCTATGAGCTGGCCAATGAGAAAGGGTAGGAAGGATCCGGTGCTTACTAGTCTATGCTCAGCACAAAAAGAAGACTTATACACACAATTTGGAAAGGTTACAATTTTAATGGGAAACAATTTGAAATTTGAACACACCAAGTTGTTGTAATAAAAACTGTTTAGCAAGTGGTAGCATAGTAGCACAGTACAAGTGTTTTACATTAAGACACAAAAAAAACAGCTTATCATAAATTCACAGAAAAAAATCCATAAACTTCTGCAAAAAAAAAAACTGTACTTCAGATAAATAAATTCTTAAGGTCCATGGTTCTGTCCTTACCTTCCATATCTGCTGAAATGATATTCTAGGTCACGAGAACGAGTGCGGGAAGACAGTCTACCAACATACAAGCGTGTGTTTCCATAACGATCATCATAGCGAGGCATTTCCTGAAGACAACAGCAAAAATACATCATTACATTTCAAAATCTAATGAATGATAGAAAAAGAGCATAAATACTGAAATGTGGATCTACAGTTAGGGAATGCTTTTTTATGCAGGAATAACTAACAGAATAGTAGCGTTTGACAAGTACAACATGTCAACATCCACATCACTACAGTATAGACTCATATTTAGGGGCCCTAGCAAGTAATCAGATTAGAGGATGAGCTAAGACATGATTAGATAACCCTTGTCGCCCAGAGCGCACAGACAAGATCAACAGGCATATATGCAACCATTAAAGTTCACAAAGAATCAGTTAGGCCAAGTCTAAGTCTAACAAGTAACATGTATGGGTATCCCTATAAGAAACTGTGATCTTAGGACTAAAATGAAAAAAAAATCTTGTCATGCCTGCATACAATTCAATGTAGCCACGAAGAATCACAACATGAGCAATTGTATGATCTTATATGTTGCATGAGCATCAACATATAGCAGAGATTAAAAACTGGGGCCCTTCCACCATAAGATCATAGAATCATGAGTGTCCACTTACAGAGAATTTGGATGTCACCAACAGTCTATGCTATCATTAGCATTCACATAACACTATACACAATAGGGGTTTAAGGACATGGGTGGGGTTTGAGCATGTGGGTTTAAGAGGCTTCACAGCTTTACCCCTTTTACTTGAGCTTTCTGATTTGAAGTCGAAATTATCTAGAACTAGTTGCCCTCGGTGAAAAGTAGAATCCTAAATTCTTAATGAATCAGATGCAACATGACCCAACTCTCTCTACGAGCGGCATACAGGCGACGCGAAGCTGTGCAAACAGCGGCGCGCCCGCGCGGGCGATGGGTGGGGCAGCCATGGTCGATGGCTGCGCAGGGGAGGACGGTGGCCTCCAGATCTGACATCTTCGATTTCGATTTTGCTCCTCTCTCTCCCTTCACCCTAGTCCCCAATCGGTGAAACAGGCGAACCTAGGGCGAGCGCGCGTGCCGGAACGGGATCGAAAAACCGCGAGAAAAATCGAAGAAAAACAATCCAGAGCTCGGGGAGGGGCGTCTCGAACCTTGGAGGAGAAGGCAGCGAAACCCTAGGTCGGCGCGGTGCGGATGCGGCGGCTGTCAGACGGACGGAGCTCGTGGGGAGGGTGCGGGAGGAGGGCCATTTATGCGGCCTCGCAGATCTGGATGAACGGGTCAGATCGTTCCCGGGATGATCGGACGGACAGGATACGATTTGGTTTGAGTAGTCGTGTCCCCTCGGCGGCGCGGGGCACGTGCATGTTCCCGCCTCCTCGCTTTACAGTAACGTTCACTGACTCACTGAATGGTGGGGGCGTACAAAGGGTACAGCCCACCAGGCCGAGAGCCCGGCCCAAGTTTGATGGGCATGGCCCAGTCCGGGCTCCGGACATAATGTGCCATGCAAAGCTCAATTGTTTTTTCAGATTTTAACTTTAATAAATAATGCTCAAGTTTTTCATAAAAAAATAATGCTATTGATTGTCCAATATTTTTCATCAAAAAATGGTTAAGTGTTTCAGCATATATTTACACTATATAGATTTCATACCGTGTGCTATAAGTTGTATATATTTGCATTGTAAATTTTAAAACGTACCCTACGAGTTTTCCATCAAAATATTGATGCTTATGGTGCTATATTTTTCATAAAAAATAGTCAAGTTTTTCAGCATGTATTTACACTATAGATTTCATATCGTATACTATAAGTTTTATATGTTTACATTGTAAATTTCAAAATATACACGATACATTTTAAATCTTACACTATAATTTTCCTACTACTACTCAGTATATACAACAGTTGAAAGAAAAACAATTGATTACGCACATGCTCATACCATACATTCTTTATTACACATTGCTGACTTGTTGTGCGAGTACTAGTAGACTATATGGTTAACTTTATTTTGTGACCAAACCCAGAGAGTAAAAATTGAATTTGCACAGTCGATTGTCTAGCAAGACACGAGTCTGAAGTCTGAACCCAGCTCGCGCCAACCAACACGCGCCCTACATAAAAAGCGGCGACCAACGCAGCGCAACGACTCCCCAAACCAACACCGCGGAGTTGGTGTCGTGCCAAACAACCAACACAAATCGCCGAAGTGATCCGCCATCCTGCATGGCGACCTCCGCCCACGCGGTGGTCGACGTCGACTCCGGCGGCGCGGCGACCGCAGCCGTGCTGCCGGTGCCCTACGTGCTGTCCTTCACCGACCTCTCCTACAGCGTCAAGAAGGGCGGTGGTGGTCTCCTGCCCTGCCTGCCGTCGCGCCGCCACAGCAACCGCCTGGCGTCCACGGACGCGCCGCAGCCGCCCGACGGGCCCACCAAGGCCCTGCTCGACGGCATCTCCGGCAAGGCGCGCGACGGCGAGCTGTTCGCCGTCATGGGGGCCAGCGGCTCCGGCAAGTCCACGCTCGTCGACGCGCTCGCCGGCTGCATCGCGCGGGAGAGCCTCCGCGGCACCGTGGAGCTCAACGGCGAGCCGCTCCACGGCCGCCGCCTCCGGGCCATCTCCGCCTACGTCATGCAGGACGACCTGCTGTACCCGATGCTCACCGTGCGGGAGACGCTGCTCTTCGCCGCCGAGTTCCGCCTCCCGCGCGCGCTCTCCCAGGACAAGAAGCGCGCACGCGTCGACGCGCTCATCGATCAGCTCGGCCTCGCCCGCGCCGCCGACACCATCATCGGCGACGAGGGCCACCGCGGCGTGTCCGGCGGCGAGCGCCGCCGCGTCTCCATCGGCACGGACATCATCCACGACCCCATCCTGCTGTTGCTCGACGAGCCCACCTCCGGGTTGGACTCGGCGAGCGCATTCATGGTGGTGCAGGTGCTCCGCCGCATCGCGCAGAGCGGCAGCGTCGTCATCATGACAATCCACCAGCCCAGCCCCCGCATCCTCAATATCCTCGACCGCCTCCTCTTCCTCTCCCGCGGCCGCACCGTCTACGCCGGCACGCCGTCGGGGCTCAAGCTCTTCTTCTCCGAGTTCGGCGACCCCATCCCCGACAACGAGAACCCAGCCGAGTTCGCGCTCGACACCATCCGCGAGCTCGAGCGCCAGCCCGACGGCGCCGCGCCGCTCGCCGACTTCAACGTCAAGTGGCAGTCCATGCACGCCGCACTCCCTACATCTGACAACAAGGACAGTAAGCTCTGCACAATGCCGCTCGAGCTCGCCATCGCAGAGAGCGTGTCAAGGGGGAAGCTCGTCGCCGGCAGCGGCTCGGAGACAGCGTCCTCGACCTCGGTGCCGACGTTCGCGAACCCTCTGTCCGTGGAGGTGTGGGTGCTGATGAAGCGGTCCTTCACCAACACGGGGCGCATGCCGGAGCTGTTCGTGATGCGGCTCGTCACGATCATGGTGACGGGGTTCATCCTGGCCACCATCTTCTGGCGTCTCGACGACACGCCCAAGGGAGTCCAGGAGCGGCTGGGCTTCTTCGCCATGGCGATGTCCACCATGTTCTACGTCTGCGCCGACGCGCTGCCGGTGTTCGTGCAGGAGCGCCACATCTACCTCCGAGAGACGGCGCACAACGCGTACCGCCGCCTGTCCTACGTGCTCGCCAACGCCGTCGTCGCGTTCCCTCCGCTGGTGTTCCTGTCGCTGGCGTTCGCGGTGACCACGTTCTTCGCCGTCGGCCTCGCCGGCGGCGGCGGATCCTTCCTGTTCTTCGTCCTGATCATCCTGGCATCCTTCTGGGCGGGGAGCGGGTTCGTCACCTTCCTCTCCGCCGTGGTGCCGCACGTGATGCTGGGATACACGGTGGTCGTCGCCATCCTCGCCTACTTCCTCCTCTTCTCCGGCTTCTTCATCAACAGCGACCGCATCCCGGACTACTGGATCTGGTTCCACTACCTGTCGCTGGTCAAGTACCCGTACCAGGCGGTGCTCCAGAACGAGTTCCGCGACGCGACGAGGTGCTTCTACCGTGGCATCGAGATGTTCGACGGCACGCCCGTCGGCAGCATGTCGAATGCCGTCAAGCTGAAGGTGCTCGACGCCATCAGCAACACGCTCGGCACCAACATGACGGCCAATACCTGCGTCACCACCGGCGCAGACGTGCTGCGCCAGCAGGCCGTCACGGACATTGGCAAGTGGAAGTGCCTGCTGGTCACCGTGGCCTGGGGCTTCTTCTTCCGAGCTCTTTTCTACGTCGTCTTGCTCGTCGGCAGCAAGAACAAGAGGAGGTAGAGAGACCTTCTGATCATATCCAGCTGATGATCTCTGAGCTGAAAGCAAGAAATCTGTGTTATACTAGTAGTGTTTTGTTTCTGTGTTTTTCCATTTTTGTTGAAGATGCAGTTCATGTATGTGAAAGTGTTCAATTTTATAGGTTGTTATACACTAAAGCATACAAATTACAGGTGATATAACGTTTTTTCAATGATCCTTCTGTTTTCAGCCTCTCTCTCTCTCTCTCTCTCTCTCTAATTTATCTTGATGCCTTCTATTATGCATCAGCGATGAACCGATGATAGAAAATGTGTACCTCTTTCTGAACAGCGTGCAAAACTATATGTTCGATAGTAAGATACTATTGCACAACTACGATAGAAAATGTGCAATGGTATATGTTGTGTACAACTGAGAGTTACACTGTTATTAGTAGTTATTATCAAAAATATAAATATGGTCACATAACTAAGAAGGTGGGTATCATTGAAAAATATCAAAAGAAAAAAGGCATGGTAGTACTGAATTTTGTACCATTTGACATGTGCCTACCTAACTCTGTTTTAATATTCATATATTTCACCTCGTTTATCTGTTTTAGTGGATCAACTCCAGGTGTAAACAAAATTGCATTAGAAATAGCGAGCTGGTGCCTTGCTCTTGGCTAAAGGATAATGACAAGATGCAACAAGTTGTTGCGCATTTGGGTTTCCTCAAGGAAACTGAAATTAAAAGATGTTCGGTTGCATTGATCCGTTTTGTTGAATTAGTGCTGCTAAAAAAGCATAGTTTTCTGTCATCAGTCGGATGGTTAGTTCTGCCAAACAATTTAAATTTGTAATATTGAAAAGGTTGCACCATACATGATTACTTGCTAAATCTTCAGGTTCAGGTGTTTTGTTCAGCAGATGGGTAAGAGGGAGACTTCTGTCCTACTAGCTTATTTGTTCAGTATAAAATGGCGGCTTAAAGTCTTAGACACTTCCGCTCAAATTCTTCTGACATAGTACATGTGTGTAACCAGCTGTTACACTGTCTTTACAGATTTATATTTCCAAACTTCCTTTTCTTCTGAAGCCGATTGGTGCAAACTGCAAACTTCTCATCTTTGCAAAATACTAGAACTCTTGTGCTAGTAAAACATCTGTCTTATCAAGTTGAACATGCATCACTAATTCAAGAAACTCACCATGGAATTCCATGCTGCAGAAATCATGCAATGGATTATGGATGTAACTGTTTTCATACACCTTTTCTGAAAGCGAGAACCCAAATGTGTTTCATAAGATTTTTACTAGTAGTAGTTAAGTACGCATGCCTTTCCCTGATGTACTAGTTTTTTTTTTTTTTGAATGAAGACATCAGGTGTGCCAATTTCATTGAATATAGTAGGAAAGAAGAGTATTTGCAATTGTAAATGGAAAAAGCTGTAGCTGTATTGACGTACTAGTATAAGGCTGATGAAAATTATAGAATGTGTACAATGACTAAGACCCCAAGCGTATATAAGTAGGGTCGGGTCTATATATATATATAACTTAGGCCAGTGGTCTGTCTTACACCTCCGTAGTCACAGCGGAAGGGGAACAGACACAGAGACTGAACCGAAAACTGATGAACAAAGGCGTGAACAGACCTTTGGTCATTATATCGGCAAACTGATGTGCCGATGGTATATGAAGCATCCGAACCTGTCCTAATATGACCTTGTCATAGACAAAATGGATATCGATCTCGATGTGTTTGGTACATCGGTGATGGACCGGGTTAGCGGTCATGTAGACGACACTGACATTGTCGCAGTAGACGACGGTTGCAGTGGAGAGGGGTGCACGGAGCTCCTGAAGAAGCTGGCGAAACCAGTAGCACTCGGCGACGGCATGGGCGATGGCGCAGTACTCGACTTCGGCGCTGGACCGGGACACTGTAGTCTGGCGTTTTGAGGACCAGGATACGAGAGTGTCACTGAGGTAAACGCAGTAACTGGACGTAGAGCGGCGAGAGTCGGGGCAGCCTGTCCAGTCCGCGTCGGAGTACGCGGTGAGGGAGTCGATGGCGCTGGAACTGAGATGTAACCCGCTGGAGAGGGTGCCCTTCACGTAGCGTAGGATACGCTTGAGCAACACAAAGTGAGGTTCGCGCGGAACGTGCATGAAGAGACACACTTGCTAGACAGCGTACGTGAGGTCGGGTCGGGTGAGTGTGAGGTATTGGAGAGTCCCGACAAGACTCCGATAGTGAGAGGGATCGGCAATGAGGGCGCCATCGGTAGCGGAGAGTTTGGCTCGAGTGTCGACCAGGGTGGCCGTGGGGTGACAATTGGCCATGTCCGCACGCTGGAGGAGGTCGATAGCGTACTAGCGTTGGGAAAGAAAGAGCCCGTGGGTGGAGCGGGTTACGAAGATGCCAAGAAAATGGTGGAGAGGACCAAGATCGGTCATGGCGAACTCAGAGTTGAGTCGGGCCATGACCTAGTCGAGCAGAGATATCGAAGACACTGTAAGGACAATATCATCGACATAGAGAAGTAGATAGGCAGTGGCGGAGCCGATATGGAAAGTGAACAGGGGACTATCGGATGCAGAGGCCACGAAGCCGATTTACTGAAGATAGGCAGCAAAGCACTGGTACCAGGCACGAGGGGCTTATTTTAGGCCGTAGAGAGAGCGTTGAAGGAGACAGACGTCGTCGGGACAAGAAGGGTCGACGAAGCCTGGGGGCTGCTGGTAGTAGACTGTTTCCGTCAGGTGGCCGTGAAGAAAGGCGTTCTTCACGTCTAGTTGATGGATCGGCCAGGAGCGAGAGGCAGCCAAGGTGAGGACGACTCGGATGGTGGCGTGTTTGACAACGGGACTGAAGGTCTCGTCGTAGTCGACACCAGGTCGTTGGGAGAAACCCCGGACTACCCAGCGAGCCTTGTGACAGGCAAGAGAGCCATCGACGTGGAATTTGTGTTTGAAAATCTACTTACTGGTCACAATGTTGGCGCCGGGAGGTCGGAGAACGAGGCGCCAGGTCTCGTTGTCCATTAGGGCCTTGTACTCATCGGCCATGGCCGCGCGCCACTGAGGGTCGGCCAGGGCTGAGCGAGAAGTCGCCGAGATAGGCGAGATAGAGCTGTGGACGGCGGAGAGACCGTAGCGCTGAGTGGGACGGGGAGACCCGGTCTGGGAGCGGATGACCATGTGAGAGGTGGAAGGAACTGGAGCCGATGGGGGTACGGGAGTAATGGGAAGAACTAGTCAGGTGGGGGCGTCATCGGCTCCGAGTCGACGACTGTAGACGAGAGAAAAAGGAGGAATTAGATCGGCTTGAACCGATGAGGTCGGGTGGGCCGAGTATTCCGATCGGTCCGATAGAGATAGATCAGCCGATAGGGTAGGGTGAGTCGATGGAAACTGAGGAGCCGATGGAAGTGGGGTGTCCGATGGAGAGGGAACGGTATTGGCTGAAGGATAAATAGGATCGGTATCGATCGATGGAGGTGGGTCCGATAGAGGTCCGATGGTGGGGACATCGGACCGAGTAGTGGTGGGATATGTGAAGGGTAAATCCTCAGCAGCAACCGATGAGGGGGCCGATGGAGAGGACAGTGGAGGAGACTTGGTCGACACGGTGTTGGTGAGGAGAAAGTCGAGATCACTAGAGAAGGATCTCAGATGAAATAGACCGAAGGGAAAACATGTCTCGTCAAAAATGACGTGACAAGAGACGATGACCCGTTGGGTTGAAAGGTCGAGACATCGGTATCCCTTATAAGAGGTGGGATAGCCAAGGAGAATACAGGCGGTGGAGCGGGGAGCGAGTTTGTGGGAAGCTGTGGCGGTGAGATTTGGATAGCAGAAGCACCCGAAAACGCGAAGGTGGGAGTAGTCGGGCGCCGTGCGGTAGAGAAAGGCGTAGGAAATGTTGTTTTGAATGAAGGAGCATGGGCGCCGATTGAGAAGGTACGTCGCAGTAGCCAGAGGTTCGACCCAATAAGTGGCAGGTAAGTGGGCATGAAGTAGCATGGTGCGACTGATGTTGTTAAGGGTGCGAAGGAAGCACTCGGCTTTACCATTCTAAGGAGAGGTGTAGGGGCAAGAGAGCCGGAGATGGATGCCCTGCGAGGTGAGGAGGTTTGTAACGGTATGGTTGACGAATTCCATACCGTTATCGGCTTGTAAAGCCTTGATGAGGAGGTTGAACTAAGTGGACATGTACATGACGAAGTGAGTGAGGTGAGAGGCGACCTCAGATTTGTGGATGAGCAGAAAGGTCCAGCAATAGTGTGTGTAATCGTCAAGTATAGCGAGATAATACTGATTATCGGAGACACTTCTAATTGGATACGTCCATACATCACAATGTATAAGTTCAAATGGACGCGAGGTATAGGAGAGAGAACTAGAAAAGGGCAGACGCACATGTTTGCCAAGTTGACATGAGTGGCAAACTGTAGAGTTGTTGTGAGTACATCGGATGGAGACGTTGCGACGGAGGGTGGCGACAGCGTCGGGGCCGGGGTGGCCGAGGCAAAGGTGCCAAAGGTTGGTGGAGAGGGCGACGCTAGCATGTGGAGTGGACAGCGCAGCAGGAATGGTATAGAGATCTCCGCCACTATTGCAACGAAGGATCTGTCGTCGGGTTGGGATATCTTTCACAGAGAAATCAAATGCGTCAAATTCAATGGAGCAGTTATTGTCTCTTGTGAATTGGCGAATAGATATAAGATTGTGAATAAGAGAAGGGACGATAAGAACATTGCGTAAGGGAAAGTTAGTGCTGGATGTAGATAGAGAGGAGTCACCTCGGCATTGGATAGGAAGAGAGTGACCATTGCCTATGGTGACAAAAGGGGAGGAAGAGGGGTGACAGGAGCGAAGTATACCGGTCGATGACGCCATGTGTGAAGACGCCCCAGAGTCCAGCACCCAAGGGTGCTGTGGTTGGAGCGTCATCTGGTTGAGGGCAGTGACGAGGCCAGCCTGGTTTTAGGAGGGAACCGACTGGGTGGGTGGGGTCGGTAGCATCGGCTGAGGCGGCAGAACGGGAGCCGATGCCAGGTGAGCCTGGGGATGGGCGCCGAGTACCCCGGTTTGCTAGCCGATGGGGCTGCGTGGCTGCGGCTGGGGCGCCCAAGGGTTGTAGCAGAGCCACGGACCCATGGGACCGGCAGGGTGGGCAGGGACCGAGGTAGGTCGTGAGGGCGTCGGACCCTGTTAGGTCCTGCCTTTGCCTTTGCCCTTGCCTTTCCCGGTGTGGGTTGTGTTGCTGTGGCCGGAGCCATGGCCACCAGAACCGCGGGAAGAAAGGGACAGCGAAAGAAGCTCGGCAGCCATTATCGGCTACGACAAGAAGAGCGGTGTGGGCCACTGTCTTCTCATCGTTGGCCAGACGGAGTTCTTTAAGAACTAGCATGTCATGAGCCCGGGCGCACGATGAAAGAGGAGTGGCGTTGGCGATGTTATCGGCGGTGTTGGAGAAGCGGGGATTGAGGCCTTGTAGAAAGGCGAGGACGAGTTGAGAGTCGGCCACAGGGTGGCCGACGTCCCAGAGAACAGCAGCCTTGACTTTGAGGCGCTGATAATACGAAGAGACAGAAGAGTCACCTTGTACCATGAAGTAGAACTCGTTGATGAGGAAGATAGTGCGAGGCTGCTTGTTGGCCAGGAAGATCCGCTCGATGGCCACCCAGAGATCCCGGGCGGTGGGATCGGTATCGTCCCTGGCGAGGTCGAGGACAGAGTCATCGACTGAGCCGAGCAGCCAGCTGCGCACGCAACACTTGGCGATGTCCCACTGAGGATCATCAGAGCGAGGTGGAGCAGAGCCATCAATATGGGACCGGAGGCCGAATTTTTCACAGAGAGATTTGAAGAAGAAAACTCACTTAGAATAATTGGTGTTAAGGTCAAGAGAGATAGGAACGTGAGATTTCACGTTCACAGCAGCGTATGGAGGGGAGAAGATCGGCGAGGTGGTGCCCGAGGTGTGATCTGAGGCACCGAGGGCCGGAGCAGACTCGGCGACTGGGAGAGTGTCGGAGCTGAGAGCGGACTCGATGGCCATGACGGGAGAATGGGAGCAAAGAGCCGATAAGAGAAAGAAGCCGATGAGAGGATGGATCGGGCAATCAAGGATGTGAGAAGCCGATGGGAAGTGGGTCGGCTAGCCGATGAGGAGTGGTTGGCCGATGGGGAGTAGGCAACGGAGTAGGTGAGGAAAAGGTGGTGATAGAGTGGGTGGGTCAGAGAGTAGTTGGGTCACGGACGTGTGAAGATTCACGTCCGTGAAGAGAAGATTCACGTCCGTGGACTTGTGGAGGCCAAGGAGTAGGGCGGACGCGAAAAAGGCGGGGAGTGGCTGGACGCGAAGAGAATATGTTTGCGTCCAGGAGGCAGAGATTCGTGTCCATGGACACATGGACACGTTTGACTGTCTCGGACGTGAGGGGAGAAGGTTCGCATCTAAGAGCTGTTGAGCGTGTCAGAAAAGGTGAGAACCGAGGGAGGGTTCCAGCCGATGGAGGGCTGGATAGGTCCAGCCGATGGGAGGGTGGACGAGTTCAACCAATAGAGACGACGAGCGCAGAGGTGTGCCAGCGTCAGAGAAGGAGAGATGCATGAAGCAAGAAGAAGAGCGGAGACGGGTGCGAGACGAGACGAGGAGGCGAATCGAGACCGTCGCCTGGTCGCGCAGAGGTGGAACGGAGAAAAGAAGGTGACTGTAAAAGAGACGAGGAGAAGAGAAAACGGGGGCGAGAGAGCGAGGAGAGTACCGGGAAGAGGGTCGGAAACGGGAAGAAGACGTTGACGGCGAGGAGGAAAGGATCGACTCGCCGGAAGAAGAAGCTAGCGCGTCGAAGATATCTAGACTTACTTTGATATCATATAGAATGTATACACACCTTTTACCATATTAGACTTACTCCTTACGTTTCTCAATGGGGATGCAATGCCATTGGCTACTCCATGTTTTGTTCACGTGTTTGGGCTACCTCTGATGGCTCCAGCTGCTACACCTTTTGCCTTGCTTTCAAAAGGGTCTCAGAGAAGAAACCAACTAAAGCCATTTGTCTAAAAGAATCTATGGGACAATATCAGCAGCAAATGTTTACATCCACCATATTTGACAACTCATATGTCTCACAAATAAAGTTAGCTCTTGCTAATCTATGCACAGTGGGTAGTTGGATTAATGGAGGAAATCAATGTCATTTACTACCTCATTTCAGGCCTTGATCATCAGACATACTTGTCCTTGTTCTTGATTAGATCTGGAAGGTAGGAAGATACTACAATATAATATTTATATTTTGAGAACTTTTGGTGTTTGATACTTGTACCAAGGGTAAAAAGATAAATTTGCTAGTAGTGAGAAAATGGCAATATTGTCTCCAAATTTAAATCGGTACGTGTAGGTACCAGTCAAGTCATTTGCATGTTACTGCATAAAAGTTATCATTTGCGTGGTTATTTCTATATTTACGTTTTGTTCCCAAAAACACGGTAAAACTCCTCCATTTAATTCTCCATACTCTATTTGCATAGTTATTTTGAGATTTATATTTTGTTTCCAAGAAAAGATTTATATTTTGTTGTCAAAAATATTATAATATCACTGAAGGTTTGTGTCGATTTAAGTTTTACATTTTATCCATAAAAAACATAAACTGTAGATAAAATATTTCTCATACTTGTATCTATTTGAACATGCTATGTTATGTTAACCAACAAGATACCATAACTTTTCCCTCAATGGTGTCTTCACGTAGGTTCACCTATTCAAACAAGAAGAACAGAGAAACAGATCTTGTTTCAATCCCTTATAGGAAAGAATTTATAAACTACATAAATAACAAATCAAAGATCTTACTCATTGTGCTTGCGCCTAGCCGCTGATTGGCCCATCTCATCTCCTCTTCAACCCACATGTTGCCACTTCTCCCATTTTCTCCTTCCAGTGAACTAGTTCAAAACCTAGAACAAAGTGAAGGGTTGAAGAAATTAACACAAAATGGAGCCAGGTATTCAATTAACACAAAATGCTTATATTTTTCTAGTTAATTACTTCACTGCTATCGGTTACGATAATTTCATTCCGTACTTTGCCCCTCTATTAATTAATAGTCTATATTGCTCACCTGTCAATACTACCTCATAAACACCGTAAAATATCTTTTATATTTTTTGGATGGCAGGTCAATGTGATAAGTGCATGAAAGACCCTACTAGCTAGCAAAATCACACAAGTTAGTTCCTGACTTCAAACTCGTGTTCATTGCAGTCATCTACTATAGTGTTTGTGATTTTGTCTTCATTTTTATTCTTTTCCTGATCTGCAGTAGCAATAAGAACAGGGATAGGAAGAAGACAGAGAACAAGAACATGTGTTTTTCGTGATCCCGTTTTCTCCTCCTCATCCTGTGCCTAATGCGTGTGTTCCTTCCAAACGAAATGGAGAAAAGCTACAAACTGCTGCCATTTTGCAGCAATCAATGAATGGTCATGACATGTAAACTTCAGATCGGTTGCAATTTGACTTGCAAGAATATATTCAACTCTAGCTCTCTCTGGATCTGACAAGACGACGAAATACAATACATGCCAAATTCAACTTAAAAATATCAATGATGCATGCCGAAATGAAATATTGTACTCCTGCATGTATGCACTGCCTTCTTTTCTTGCACGAAGTTGTACGCCGAATTAATACGCTGTTCAGCGCTTGGTGATAGCTAAACCGGACAACCATTACACTGCAGGAGGACCAGAGATGATAGTATTACGCGTGGCTGCATGAACAAGTGATGTGCTAGTACTAGTTCGCCAGCGAATCTGCACTGTTTCTGCTCCTAATGGAATTCATTTTGGTTCGTGCCGACTAGCTGGTTACCTCTCGCTTTCTTGGCACTGATGACTCTCGAGACTTTTTCGCGTCACTTGCAGGTCGAATTAATTTGCACCCATACGTGATTAATTCACCTCAAAAATGAGAAGGAGAAAAAAAAATCTCAGTGACACAAAGTCACTAATTACCGAGAAACACAGAAGAATTTGCAAGGAGCGGAAGCAACAGAGTCAATGAAAGATTGGCAGGCGGTTGCTCGGTTTGGCTGCTCAGTTCGTCTTGGCTTGCATACTGAGGTGACAGTGAGAAGATCGGCGCCCATCAAGGAGGAAACAGAGGATGATTTGGACCTCATCACGCTTGACTTTGACCTAATTAATTCCTCGCGAACTGCCCATAACGAAATTCTACTATCGCATGCACGGATGTAGCAGTAGTAGTGTACGGTGGATTCAGAGATTCCTACTACGGTGGCCGGTGATGTCGTTGAACGATAGTGACACCCTGTGTGTACTCTCTCTTTTGGTACATACTATGGTACTCACACTAGAGAGCCCGGACAGCTACACATGCAATCTGTTTGTCAACTTGAGAAAATAGGATTCGGAATTTAGTTGAGGAGTTGACACAACAATGAATTTCATTTTAAGGCCTCGTTTGAAACATGGAACTAGAGAAACACGACAATAGAAAAGGCCTAAAAATATGATAGGAATGCATATACAAAACATCCGTTTTGATTGGTGGGTAGAAAAAACAAAAAATATTATTATGTTAATAGTACATCAGATTTAAATGGTCTAATCCATGCAAACTAGGCCAAGCTAAAGTCAAACATATCATTGAAGAAAAATGAGCTTAAGATAGATGTTAGTTTTCCTATGAAATTCCCTTAAATCGTGGTCACAGGAAATTTTCCTGGACTTTTTGTTTGTCCATTCCTACAATTCTATCAAAGGTTGAACAATACCAATTCCTGTAGGATTTCTTGCTTCTATGTTTTTTCTCGATTTTTTTCTACAAGTGAAAGGAGCCCTAAATCCCAGTCCCTTGTTTGGCGGTATAGATAGGATTAGGGGCTACATGTGCCTCTTCCTCTCGATGTTGGGCCGAGTTTTTTCGATCATCTATTATAAAATCACATTTTTCTTCCAGAGTATTGTTTTTATTGAGTACTCCTACCTTGTAAACTGGGATTAATTAATGCAGAGGTTGGTGACGAATTTTCGAGTAGTACGTACGGGCATTTGTGCATGTGTGGGCCTCTCGTGTTGTTAGGTTAGGCGTGGTTGGTCTTCAAAACTAATAGCTAACTTTAATTTTTTTTCTATATTTATAGCAATAAAATCATAACCATATGAAAATAAATTTAAATATCAATCTAGTGATATTATTTTTATTAAATAAAATTTAATTTATATTGCAATAGTTGTTAATTAAATATTTAAAGAGTTAAATTCTAAAATACGTTTGCAGACGGAGGGGTAGTGCGTACTACATGCCCAGGGGCCCAGAATGTCTTTATCTTTAAATGATACATGGCCCACAAAATCTCTTCGACGTGGGCCCAACTCACTCAAGACCGCCGAGTCCATTTATACTGATCAGGCCTCCCCAGCTGTTTAGATTGAGCCCAATTACGCCCAATTGCATGTGTTCAAGAAATGCACCCCTCACTCAAGTAAACCCTTTTAATCCCTCCACTAACCACACCATGCCAACCCGTTTGAGAAGTGTCTATAGGCAGACTGTGACATGGGCTAGTTTGCTTTGTTTGTGTTATGATTGGTAGTTTGGTTCTGGGAATTTTCGTCAGTAAGCATGAAGCATAGATGTTTTCTCATGGCTGGTCTGTTTATTTCAGTCGGTATACTACACATCTGAATCTAATAGTGCTAGTTTAGGTAGTAGGAGTACATGATTTATGTTGTTGATCTTTTTGAAAGGAAATATGCAGCGGAGATCCAAACTGTTACTGTAGTTGTGGTGGTTGAAGCAAGTGTAATGGTGGATCTGTAATAGAACCTGCAAATACAAAGCCATGATCCGGAAACTACTTCTAGAATAGTAAGGGCAAATTGCTGTAGAGAGTACATACATTGTTGCATTCATGAGTACATTTATTTTGATTTTGTGTGCTGCTGTGATAAAGTAAAATGGTGGTGATTTGTTCGAATAAAATTTTGGATCAGCTAAATGGATAAGAGGCATAAATCACCTGAAATCGGTGAGAGCTGATGATAGCCTGGAACTGTGCCCGTGTGGAAAACTTAGCATACACTGAAACTTTTTGACGGTTGTTAGAACACTGGATCACTAGACTGTATATATATAGATCCGATCCTCCTTGTATACATTCGAAGACTTAGTCTCACTGTACACATTTCTATATGGTATCAGAACAAGTCTAGACATCCCCGACGTACTAGCTTTCTCCCACCAGCGAGTCGACCTTTTTCTCTCTGTTGTCGATGTTTCTTCGTCTTTTTCGCGTCCGCTCCACTCCTTGGCCTCCACGAGTCCACGGACGTGAATCTTCCCTTCACGGACGTGAATCCTCGCACGTCCATGATCCAACCACTCTTTGACCTACCTACTCTGCCACCACCTTTTTCTCACCTATTTCGCTGCCTACTCCACATCGGCCAACCACTCTCCATCGGTTGGCCGGCCCACTCTCTATTGGTTTCTCATATCTCTGATCGACCGATCTTTCCTCTCATCGACTTCCTCCCGTCAGCTACTTATCCTTGTTCTTCTCTCGTCATGGCCACCGAGTCCACCCTCAGCTCCGGCACGCTCCTAGTCGCTGAATCTGCTCCGACTCTCGATGCCCCAGACCACACCTCGGGCACCACCTTGCCAATCTTCTCACCCTCCTACGCTGCTGTAAACGTGAAATCTCACGTTTCTATCTCTCTTGACCTTAACGCCAACTGTTTCAAGTGGGTTTTCTTCTTCAAATCCCTCTGTGGAAAGTTTGGCCTACGGTTACATATTGATGGCTCCGCTCCACCTCGCCCCGATGACCCCCAGTGGGACATCGCCGAGTGCTGCGTGCGCAGCTGGCTGCTTGGCTCGATCGACGACTCTATTCTCGACCTCGCCATGGAAAATACCAACCCCACTGCCCGGAATCTCTGGTTGGCTATCGAGCGGATCTTCCTCGCAAACAAGCAGCCCCGCGCCATCTTCCTACTCAACGAGTTCCATTCCATGGTACAAGGAGACTCCTCTGTCTCCTTGTACACCCACCACTAACCTCCTCCTTCGCAATATTCTTATCGTACCTTTCCTTATTCACAATCTTGTATCTGTTCGCCAATTCACACGAGACAACAATTGCTCAATCGAATTTGACGCTTCTGATTTCTCTGTGAAGGATATCCTAACCTGGCGATAGATCTTTTGCTGCAATAGTGGTGGAGACCTCTACACCATTCCTGCTGTGCTGTCCACACCACACGCCAGCGTCGCCTTCTACCAACCTCTGGCATCTTCGCCTCGGCCACCCCAGCCTCGATGCTATCGCCACCCTCCGTCGCAGCGCCTCCATCCAGTTTACTCACAGCAGCTCCACAGTTTGTCACTTGTGTCAACTTGGCAAACATCTGCGTTTGTCTTTTTTTAGTTCTCTCTCTTGTACCTCGCAACCGTTTGAGCTTATACATTGTGATGTATGGACTTCTCCAGTTAATTGTCTTCAGTAATCAGTATTACCTTGCCATACTTGACGATTACACACACTATTGCTGGACGTTTCCGCTCATCAGCAAATCCGAGGTCACCTCTCGCCTCACTAACTTCGCCACCTATGTTTCTATCCAGTTCAACCTCCCCATCAAGGCTCTACAAACCTATAATGGTACGAAGTTCATTAACCATACTGTTATAACCTTTCTCACCTCGCAGGGCATCTATCTACGGCTCTCCTGCCCCTACACCTCTTCCCAGAACGGCAAAGCTGAGCGTCTCCTTCGCACCCTCAACAATATAAGTCACACTATACTACTTCATACCCACTTACCTATCACTTACTGGGCAGAAGCTCTGACCACTACGACTTACCTCCTTAATCGGTGCCCATGTTCCTCCGTTCAACACAATGTTTCATATACCCTTCTTTACCGCACGGTGCCTGACTACTCCCACCTTCGCGTCTTCGGGTGCCTCTGCTACCCAAACCTCACCGTCACTGCTCCCCACAAACTCGCTCTCCGTTCCACTGCCTATATTCTCCTCGGTTATCCCTCATCTCACAAGGGATACCGATGTCTCGACCTTTTCACCCGATAGGTCATCGTCTCTCGTCATGTCATTTTTGACGAGACATGCTTTCTCTTCGGTCTGCTTAATCTGAGATCCTCCTCTAGCGATCTCGACTTTCTCCTCACCAACACCGTGTCGTCCCGATCTCCTCCACCGTTCTCCCCATCGGCTGCTACTGAGAAATTACCTTTTAACTATCCCACTACTATTCGGTCCGATGTCCCTTCCATCAGACCCCCATCAGCCCCACCACTCTCATCGGCTTCGGTCGATCCTGTTCTTTTTCCATCGGACACCTCACTTCTATCGGCTCCTCAGCCTCCATTGGCTCCCCTCTCCTTATTGGCTGCTCCATCTCCATCGGACCAACCGGACCGATCGGCCCATCCAACTCCATCGGCTCAGGCTGATCTAGTTCCCCCTTTCCTCTCACATACAGCCACTGATCCAGAGCCGATGACGCTCCCACCCAACCAGTTCTCCCCACTTCTACCACACTCCCATCAGCTCTCGTTCCCTCCACCTCTCATATGGTCACTCGTTCACAGACCGGATCTCTCCGCCCTACCAAGCGCTACGGGCACTTTGCCGTCCACAGCTCTATCTCACCCATCCCGGTGACTTCTCACTCCGCCCTGGCCGACCCTCAGTGGTGCGCGGCCATGGCCGACGAGTACAAGGCTCTCATGGACAACGAGACCTGGCGCCTCGTCCTCCGTCCTCCCGATGCCAACATTGTGACCGGCAGGTGGATTTTTAAACACAAGTTCCACGCCGTTGGCTTCCTTGCTCGTCATAAGACACGCTAGGTAGTTCTGGGTTTCTTCCAACGCTTCGGTGTCGATTACGATGAGACTTTCAATCCCGTCATCAAACCCGCCACCATCCGGGTCGTCCTCACTTTGGCTGCCTCGCACTCCTGGCCGATCCATCAGCTTGACGTGAAGAACGTCTTTCTTCATGGTCATCTGACGGAAACGGTCTACTGCCAGTAGCCTCCAGGCTTCGTTGACTCCTCTCGTCCCGACGATGTCTGCCTTCTTCAATGTTCTCTCTACGGCCTCAAACAAGCCCCTCATGCCTGGTACCAGCGCTTTGCTGCCTATCTTCAGCACATCGGCTTCGTGGCCTCTACGTTCGATAGCTCTCTTTTCACTCTTCATATCGACAACGCTACCGCCTATCTCCTTCTATATGTCGATGACATTGTACTTACAACGTCTTTGACATCTCTCCTAGACCAGATCATGGCCCGACTCCACTCCGAGTTCGCCATGACCGATCTTGGTCCTCTCCACCACTTCCTTGGCATCTCCGTCACCCGTTCCTTTCACAGGCTCTTTCTTTACCAGCGTCAGTACGCCATCGATCTTCTCCAGCGTGCGGGTATGGCCGATTGTCACCCCACGGCCACTCCGGTCGACACTCGAGCCAAACTCTCCGCTGTCGATGGCGCACTCATTGCCGATCCCTCTCAGTATCGGAGTCTTGCCAGGGCTCTCCAATACCTCACCCTCACACGGCCCGACCTCACGTACGCCGTCCAGCAAGTGTGCCTCTTCATGCACGCTCCGCGCGAACCTTACCTTGCGCTGCTCAAGCGCATCGTGCGCTACGTGAAGGGCACGCTCTCTAGCAGACTGCACCTCAACTCCAGCCTAATCGACTCCCTCACCGCGTACTCCGACGCGGACTGGGCAGGCTGCCCTGACTCTCGACGCTTTACGTCTGGCTACTGCGTCTTCCTCAGCGACACTCTAGTCTTCTAGTTCTCAAAACGCCAAACTACAATATCACGGTCCAGCACTGAAGCCGAGTACCGCGCCGTCACCCACGCCGTCGCCGAGTGTTGCTGGCTTCGCCAGCTTCTCTAGGAGCTCCATGTACCTCTCTCCTCTATGACTGTCATCTACTACGATAATGTTAGTGCTGTATACATGACCGCCAACCCGGTTTATCATCGACGCACCAAACACATCGAGATCGATATTCATTTTGTCCGTGACAAGGTCGCATTAGGACAGGTTCGGATGCTCCATGTACCATCGGTGTACCAGTTCGCCAATATAATGACCAAATGCTTGTCCACGCCTTTGTTCACCAGTTTTCGATCCAGTCTCTGCTTCCGTTCCCCTCCTGCTACGACTGTGGGGGATGTTAAACCACTGGACCACTGAACTGTATATATATAGATCTGACCCTCTTGTATACACTCGGGTATAAGTCTCACTGTATACATTTCTACACCCCTGACCTCCTTTATGAGACTATGGTACCATATGAGATTTAGTGCAGTTTGAACATTTTCAATTAGACTAGATTACCGAACCAATCGATAGCTATGAATACTTGGATTTGCTTAACACAGTATCAAATAATCAGATATAGAGTACTATGATTAGACTAAGGGTCATGGACAATCCAAGTATTTATAATTCCTTAAACATCTCTGAACGTTTTCTCCAATTGAAACTAAAGGCACATGCTAACCGAAAGCTTGCAGTCAGTATTCTTGCGGATCATAAACTATGTTATAGTCATTCTCGTCTTCACCAAGTTGTAGTCTAAAATTTTGAAGCCGTGTATTTTCTAAGCTGAAGTACTGCCTGTATCTTTATGATACTGTTCCCTACGTAGAATACACTTGCTCAAGAAAAAGCGTGTTTTTACATCATGATTATCCCTATCCATGGGAATATGGACCTGACAACCTCATTACCAAACAGAATTTTGCCATCTTCCATAATTTCAGATATATATAATTGTAGCAAGGTAATCTATATTGGATAGCTGCTTTATATAGGAGTTTAACCGCTGATGTTTCCATTGATAGAACACTTCAATCGTCCATCCCTAAACTCAATGCACGCATTCATACAGTTTGTTAGAAATTGTGATGTTATATCTGTAATAAAATCTATAAATGACTAACTTTTGGTTTACTGCGTACGTTTATGGTGTGTTTTGCTCTAACCTTTTTATTACTAGATTTTCCTTAGATATGTTAATCAAAGTATTCATCAAGTAAAGTTTTCCTTACATCTATGAATCAACGTATCCATCAAGTTAGTCTGTTAATAACACTAAAATAATTTGGTAAGTACACAATTAAGAATTAAAGATATGATGATAAAGATACCGATTGATAGATGGAGAGCCGATTAATTTATGAAAAATAGTCGACGAAGTCGATCAAATAGATGAAAATGTTGATGGTCCGTAAAGAGCCGATCTAATTAGATAAATATAAATTTGGTTTAATTAAAGATAGAAGATTATTCAAATAACATCGAATCTAGAAAGTAAACGTGAAAACACGGCAGAGTGGTTTTTTATCTATAAGATATTTTTTAATTATACAGGAATAGTTAATTTTATTATTATTTTAGAGATAGTTTTTTTTTCTGTTTAGAAAATAAATCCAAAGATTATCTGTAACCATCTTGGACTCGTGTAATCTTATAAGGAGCTTATAAATCATCTCCATAGATCATTACAATTTCGACGCATCATCATCCTAGCTCATCTAGTTTTTTTTCGATGGATTCTGACACTCAACACGGAGCTGCATCGGTTAGGTCCGATCTCTGGCGAAGGGGTAAATCCCGTTATTATCTTGATGTATCTATTATATCTAAGGTTGTATCGATTGGGTTCGACTTTTTAGTTCGATCGGATATATCGCATCACGTTCGTGTTGGGCCTATTGGCTTATCGAGCTCATTCTACCGTCATCAATCTCGTGCTGCATCGGTTATGCTCGATCTTCTAAACTACTGATAGTATATTAAGCTTTAAGTCGGTGGATTTTTACATGGCGTTTCATCGGAGTGTCCAATCAATGAGTTATCTTTATATTGAGCTTCATGCCTAACGTATAGGCTTTTCAACTAATATACATATATCATCAACGATTAATTTGCTAGCAATCAATTTAGTTTTATTAGATCCTGCCTTATACTATCTTAGTTAGATCTGATTTATCAAGATCATGTTTAATAGGGCTAGTATCGTAATCTAGTATATTTCATTCTTTGCATCGGCTCGGCTAGCCCATGAGTTTACCTTTACATGTTCCTTCCATCAACACGACCGATCTAGCTTTCGTTGTTTTAGTGCTGTTAGCTTTAGTCTTATATTGTATCGGTTCGGTCCGATCTATCAAGATTGGTTGTAACGGTATGATCATTAGTGGTGACTAGGTCTCGTCTTTTCGAAAGACCGGACTTTGCTCTTTACTTCTTATCTTCTATTTTATTTAGAGCATTATCGGCTCTATAGCCGATGTATCTGTGATTTTATTCTTTGCTATTTACTCATGCCATCATTAGCTTCCTAGCTGATGTATAAGTGCTATAACTCCTATCAGCAATCAGTTGATAGCAGTAGTCCGTATCAACTTATCAGTCGATTAGCTCATCGATCTAACTCTATTTGTCTTTCTTATCAATTGGAAGTCAAATTAATTGGCACACTCTGAAACCCAACAACCCAAAGACGTTAAAGAACTTAAGAACCTACACTAGAGCTAACTAGATCTTCTAGCCCTTTGCATGTGTAGACGCATCGCATTGAACCTCCATCAGCGAACACGCTCTCTTGACATGCCTTTTAGCGGGACCGATTTTCGCACCGACATTTATGGAGTAATTCAATAAGTAGAAGGTAGTATACAAACATTAAAGAAGCAATAATACGAACATTGTCAATCAAAAGCAATAATCTTTTGTCTACTGCTGCATCTCCATGGTGCTAGGGTGGCAATGTAACTTACCAATGATTCGATGTTTGGGGTGGACGATGCAGCAAATGGAGGTGGTGGCTGCAGGAAGGAGGAGGTGGTGGCATTGCCCTGTTGGAGTTCTTTTCGTTGAAGCTGCTATCCGATTCTTCGTAGCCGACCTTGATTCACCAATGACGAGGTTGATCTAGTGCCATGCCTAGGAGTTGCGGTGAAGGGAGCGATGAGAAGGGTGTGAGGGCAGACGATGACGGTTGGGATGGAGACTGAAGGCATGGGAAAGAGACGGTGGGAACGAGGCCAAAGGTGAGGAGGCGGTGGTGAAATCGCCCGAACATAAGATTTCTAAGCGTCATGCATGGATGCTCTGTATTGGCGAGGCTTCCGCTAGAACCATACAAGAATACTCTTGAACACCCTCCACCCTTTTGACCAAGTTTTGTACGAGGTTTATTCAAGATCTAACGGCAGGGGTCGAACGCATAGTTGCATCCGATGGCCTTTATTACCTGATGATGTGGCAAATGAGAATAATCCTAAAATGTCATCTAAAAGAAACCGAAAATTTTAATCCTCCCACGCTACCGACGCAAGATGTCAGAACATCTTTCTGTCTCAAGTGCTGTTCCTATCACTCCAGATCCACAGCTCCATCGAGCTGTCTGATTCCCATGTCGCCGGAAGAAACGGCTGCCAATGATCTCCACCGTCCGATTCGCGCCACGTGTCGCTCGCATACGCTTCACGTATACTTGTACAACTGACTGTACTGAGTACTACTACTATGAAATGGCACTCGATACGTACGTATCTCGATGCCATGGTTTGCTTGAAGTATGGACCAAGGTTTGCAACAGCAGATCAGCTGAGAAGAGAAAAAAAAACAAGTCTGAAAAATTGCCTTTTTGGCATGAACAATGATGCTGTCTCATGACACTGTTTTACTACGATATGCATAATCTTTTTTCCCTTTTTTTTCTCTAGATGTTGGTGACTGGTGAGTGAGTGATGTACTACTACTCTCTGGAAGGAAGAACACGTCATCAATCAGGCATTGACAGGAGTGATTATCTATCAGTGACACTGGAGAGGCAGAACTGGCAATGGCGTGCATGGTGACTATAATCATATTCCATGCATGTGTGTTGTCTGCTCCTCTTGATGATGGCAATTCGGTTTCAGTTCATCATCTAGTGTTTCACCCGTGTCCTTTGCTTTGACACATCTTTGCGCACAATGCCATTGTTTATCTCATCAACTTGAGGGCTTGCAGAAGGTCAATTGATTAAATTAACTGTTACTAGTTGTTTCTTTTCTGACTGAAAAGTTAGAACTGGTAATGCTCTTCTCTTGTCTCTCTGGGTCTCTCTGTTTCAGGGAGGGTGCAGCTATTTATGCACTTGAGAGAAATAACAGAAACCGAAAATGTAGTAGCTAACTCGTCAGTTTATATTTTCCCAATACTTGATCATATATACACATAGTTCTCTTTTACAGGGGGAGGAGGATAGGTGTCATTACTCTGATTAAAGACATGTACTCCTGAATCATTCTGAATAACAATGCTACCTGATTATTTCCTATCTGAACTTTCAAAAAGTCCCTCTTTGTAATGGAGCACTTGACACCTCCATGTCATGCACAGTAGAGTCATCAGCGAAACAGAAGCACACATCTACACAATGCAATGGTGTTCATGTCCATGCATGCATACAGCCTATATATGTATATGAATATATGATCGTGATTAACAAATGTCAACTGATCTTGACACCTTGTCACTTGGCAATGTTGTCTTGCACAACAGAAACTACTTCATATTGATTGATCTCCCCAGTTTGCAGAAACTAAACCAGATCAAAATGCTGATAAATCCAGCTATTCCTGCTGTTTTTTAGAGTCAGGAAACTCAGGATACTTTTAAAAGGCATGCTACAGATACCTGTTACTTTCAGACTTCCGTGCTGGAAATTACTTAAAAGGTGTACCAGACTTTTGTCTGTCCTGATAGCTGCTCATGCTTAATGTTTCTTTCCTGCAGTTGAGCAGTACTACTGCTTGGTGGCCTACCATTAGTACACTGTCCTGTCCCTAATTACAGGTCTACAGCTAAATAAGCAAGGTTTAGGTGTAGTGTTCATTGTTAATAGTCAGTGTGGCTCTCGGTGTACGCACCGGCATATGGTTTTTAGTCCTTAACCACAAGTGTCAATCATGTCAATCCCTGCTCAATTGTTCCTCATGCATGCCTATCAATCTCTGTCCATATGCTGAACTCATTTTACATATCAATACTGTTCTGCACCATCACACAGTTTTGTTGCTTGCACTTGCATGAACTGCACGAATTCAAATGGTTACGTCTAGATGTAAACATTTTCATAGAATCCAATGGCAGTATATATAGTATACCTTCCTTTAATTACACACAATATTAACTTCCAAATTAATTAAGCCTCAAAACTAGAATGATAAGGACAGTGGTCTACTTCCGTAACCTCTCTTGTTTGCAGAAGGCCACAAAATTTGACCATGGTTAATTAGTTAATTATATTACTCATATATATGACCGACCAGGATGGCATTAGCATGCATCCATGAGCAGCAATGCATGCAGGTAGTACTCATTGGAGGGATGCAGCCATCATGAAAACACATAATTCTCACAGCCTAAATTGCAACACCTTTCCTTGCAACCAAAGCTGACTACTAGCCGGTAAGCTAGAGTGTTGTGCAGTGGAGTACACTCTCGATCTTCAAGTCATCTTCTTCCTTTATATTTGCCCCTCACATGCACGCAGTCGCCATCTCCATTGCAGTCCTAGCTAGCTTGCTTAAAGCTATCTGTCCTCTCTGATATACCCCGGTCCACAGCTAGCTAAGCTAGTACTAGCTAGCTCAGTACTACTACCATGGCATGGTGGTGATCAAGAAAGCGATCAAGAAAGAAGTGAAGCAGCAATGGCCGGCGGGTGCAAGGCGGCGATCGGGTGCGTGGACGCGCGCGTGCCGGTGAGGGCGAGCTACGTGAGCCTGTACAAGTGGCCGGAGTCGGACGCGGAGTTCGTCAGGTCGGTGGCCATGGCGCGGCGGCATGGCGAGCGGCCGCCGGAGAGCCCCACCGTGCTCCAGCACTACGGCGGCTACTACAACGGCAGCTGCAGCATGCGGCGCGACGGCGGCGGCGGCGAGGGGTACTGCAGCCCGCGGGTGGTGGACAGCTACTCGTGCCGGCAGATCTACCTCCGCAGCTACACCTTCTCCAAGAAGAAGGAGACGGTGCCGGAGCGCACCATGGCATGCCTTGGCCGCGTCAGGGACCGCGGCGCCGCCGTCTTCCCCTTGTTCCTCCAGCAGCGCGGCGGCGGCAGCTCCGACGCCGGCTCTGTGAACAGCGCGAGCAGCATCACCAGAGAGGTTGCCGCCAACGCGGCGGCGGGACGCCGTGGCGGCGGCAGCACCAGGAAGAGGCGGCGGCGGAGGAGGAGCAAGGGGTGCGCCATGGTGCGGAGGCTGCAGGAGGCGTCGTGCGGCGCCGTGCGCACGCTCTTCCACCGCCTCCTCGCCTGCACCACCAGCGTCGAGGTCGCCGACGCCGGCGAGCCGCCGTCCCGATGATCCAAGAGAAAACTTGGCGCGCCTCAAAGCTGAATGGAGCTAGCTAGCTAGCTGCTCTAGCTAAGCTTGCGTTCCACTATTTTTTTCGTGTGTTATACAATAAATTAAAATTCCTCCTCTCGAGTTAAGTACAGTAGCTAGCAAGCAGTAATTTATTTCCACGAGCAGTAAAATAGCAATGCATGAAGTCATGAACACATATCGATTGGCTGCCTACTTGTATTAACGTAATGTAAGTTATCTGTGATTATGTTACTCTATTTATTCTACTCTTCTTATTACTACACATGTGGAATTTGTATGGATAATTACTTCTTCAGTGGATTCAGTTCGGTCATCTACCTTTGCGCCGTTGATACTGTTTGTCTTTGTCACGTGGGCTAAGAGGACTTGATCTGTTGGGCAGTTGGGCTAGGCCCAGGCCTACATGACAACCTCTAGGGAAAAAAGTCCATTTTATCTCTCTCAACTACACACGGAATCTAACTCTCTTCCTCAACCACAAAACCAGTTATATCATCTCGCTCATCAATTAAAACCAGTTTTTACCTCCCCTAACAGTTTGGACAGTGATTTTTTTCTAAGTGATGCATAGTGGTATGTTGATCTGGTCTTCGTCCATTATAAGTACGATGTAGCACTTACATAGCACTAGAAGCAAACATAAAAAGTAAAATATCCATCACCTTTTTCCTTACCGCACACCATCCTCACTCTGCTCTCGTCGGGACTATGGTGAGGAGCAGCAATAGCAGAAGTAGCTAACAACAAGATAGTGCTTGAGCTCTAAGAAGATGGCCACTGAGCTCTATCTCTCCTGTTTGGTTGTAAAGCTCAAGAGCATGATTGTAGTAGGTAGTGGGCGGCGATGAGCTAAACTATATTGGATTGAGCAAGTGAGCTCGGTGAAGATAGGCTTGTAGGTGGCATATATTTGCTAAGGTGATTCTACTATTTCTAGGTGTCATATATTTACCAAGGTAAAATTTGTTAGAACATGTGACAGAATATAGGCAGTTTCAATTTAATTTGAAGTTTTATAGGTGGTAGAAGGTGGAGATACCGTCAAAACCATGTAACCCGACAAACCAGATAGCAAGATAAATAGAACCATCGTGATAGTAATGTAGCATCTACGCATAAGAAGAGAATGATGGTATGACTATAAACCCATAGTAGTTAGGTGTGATATATTAATTGAGAATGAGTGTCTTATCGAGTATATTAGCTTGGACTAGTATTCGGTCCGACCGAATATTTTGGTCGACGGTAAATTCTGTTGAAGACCGAATTACTGTGAAAAAAAAAGAGAAGACCGGCTAATTCAGTATTGGTCATTTCGGTCAAGGTCACGACCGAATTATACATGAAATAGCAGTAGCAAATTCCAAATAGCAAATTGCAGCAGCAAACTCCAAATACTACAAGCAAATACCCCCCAAACAGCTGTTCACGGAAGAACAAGAAGCAAATAGCATAATAGTAGTACTGCATTAGGCTATCAGCAACTAGCAAATGGCGGCTGTAGTGGACGTCGGCCGTCGGGGACGATGCTCGCCAGGCGTCGTGCTCGCGTGTCGAGTCGGGAAGACGGGGAGGCAGCGACGATGAGGCTACATCGTCGAGTCGTCATTGTGACTGGGTGGCGGCTGGCGGCTGCGAGGGCGTCGTCGAGTCGTGGACTGACCGAAGCACACGGGCGAGCGGAGGCGGCGGCTGCGGGATCGACGGCCGCAGCGCACGAGCGGGCGAAGGTAGCGGTTGGGTGGTAAAGATCTAGGGCCGCGGCGCAGTGGCAGCCAAAGGTGGCGGCTAGAATCTTTTTATTTATATATTTTCTATTAAAATATTTATAAAAATATATTTTTTTATATATTTTTAAAAATTATAAGTTTATACTTCCTACGCTTTTAAGAGTTCTTTTTAAAACTCACATATAACGTGAAATCCGATGTAATAAACTAGGCTAATAAATTTGCAAGCGACTTTCTTATTATTATCTTAGTTAATAGTATTTTTTTTACAGTAAGGAGTCGTATGTAAAATAACATGTAGGTCACACGAGGGAGGAGGGGAGATGCTTTTTTAGTGGCCCCTTGATGCCCTGTTTTTAGGTGGAAGGCATTCTAAAAGTTTATTTTATTAAAAAAACATAAAAAAGAGAGGGTTGAGAGGAGGTGAAGAGAAGCGGCGAATGCATGCTAGTTTTGTGTATGATAAAAGATTTATATCCTATGTAATATTTATTCTTATTATGTATAGTATTATTCTAAATTAGTAAATATTTGTATTCTTATATGTGTGATTTGATAGTTTCATTCTTAAATTTGTAGATAGTTTTATTTGTAATGTTTAAAGATATATTAGTGTTAAAATATTAAATATATATTACTAGATATGAATTAATTTCTTATTTAGTTTAACTTTATTTTTTTCGTGAATAGATATATCAAATAAATTAGTATTTTGGTTAAATCACGATTGAGGGAATATTAGATATGATCTATGTGGTGTAGATCTATTAGAGTTTGGCTCAATACTTGAGGGTATTGAAAGGTCATATGAGATAAGTTTTTAGTATTGTTCAACTGGTTAATACGAAGTTTATGAATCAACCCCTAGGTCAACGTAATAATCGTATATGTTATAGTGAGTCGGACAACCGAATATTTTTTCTAAGAATTTATGACAGTGGATTCCGCTACCACTTAGAGATGCTATGTAGAGAATACATTAGAATAAGATAGGGCATCTAATATTCTTATATTAGCATACGAGAAAGATAACACTATTTCAATAATTATGTAAGACAAAGAGAATCTAATTATGATAGGATATGCTACTATATATGCATTTTCCCCTATAAAACCGTGAATTCAAATAATAGACATGCATAAAAACCATGTATAACTCTGTAGTAATCATACGGTCTAAAATAATTAAAAGTTGGCTTTTTTAGCAACAGATGATTATAATTAAATGATAGATGATGATATCAATAAGTTTTAAATAAGTGTCTATATCGTGTTATCCATTGTAATATTTATATTACGTCCATGGTCCATCTGTAACATATAAAACTCTCAGTAACCATATAATATTTTTGTTGTTATTATCTAAGTAATGTTAACATGTGAATCTATTAATCATTGTCTCTTTATTTAATGGTATAATGATTTTCTAGTATTGAAGTTGTGTTTTTTACGCAATTTAGTATCTCCATTATATTTTCTATGTACTCCTAAAATTTCTTTACAATTAAATCTCTAAATAAAAATAGATTTATTTAATTTTTTTCTTTTCTATATTTATACGATAGGGACAAAAACGCTTTAACAGATGATATCAAAAGGGTCACTTACAAAATTATCATGTCATCTGTCTTTTTTATAGGTGAGACTGACAATTTTGTAAGTGCCTCTTAACAGAGAAAAAACATCCAACTAGATAATTGTAAGGGCTAACTATAAAAACGACAGGTCCCCTCCTCTCTCATACATGCACACATGCTGTGCAGTATTTGCAAGTAGCCCTTGTAGCAGAAAAAACATCCTCACCTAGGGCAACAAGTAGATGGTGTGAAATTTTCTAGCTCTCTATCGCCTTGCTATTAACATGTGACAACGAACGTTTATCAAGTTAAATTTCACACCTTTTGATAAAATGTTTTTTTTAAAAAAACTCAAAGAATATCAGAAGTATAGATGTGTATATATTTTTTAAAAAACTACATATATTTTTTATAAATATTTTAATAAAAAATATATATAAATAAAAAATTTTGATGGCTGGATGAGATGAAGGAGGCTAGGAATGAAAGAGTGGCTGATGGCTGTAGTGGATCGGATGGGAACCTGATTGAGTATAGGGTTTGCTTTGCAATTGATGGGCTTGGGCCTATTGGGCCTCAATTTTGGTTATTTCAATTCAGGTAGTGATCAAATTGAACAAAATTTGGTCATCTAGCCGGTTTTTATTTTTTTGGTTTGGTCTTATTTTGTCCCATCCCTAGGTTCGACTAAAACTCGTAAACAAATATATTATGTTTTTTATCGTTATTTGGTGTCAGATTTGATCTATAATAAACATGATTGAGAAGATTGGTTGTGTTCCGCAATTTTTCCTAACTTTTATAACAAAACACACCCTCTGTAGTTGAGTAGAATGATTAATTGGGGGACAACTATGCATGGATTGTTCAAATATTTAGATCTGTCTAATAACAAGCTGGAAAAAGTCAAAGAGGATGCAACCGTCGACACCAATGTGCAATTAGTCGTAAGGGAATCCAGTAGCTTCTTGAAGTGTACGATGCACTCTCTGACAAGGTAGAGTAGCTCAGGATCAACATTAGGACAATTGGCGGCTGACTAGTAGAGGCGATCGATTGTCCTAAAAAATCATCTGCGCTCTCTAAACTCCAAGGAGAAGATCTGGTCTACATGTATTACAATATGAACGCTATCCAAATATATTTGACTCTGATTCCATTCCCTTATCATGCATGATTTTGTTAGATTGGAAACTATCATGCTGGTAGATTTCTGCATTGTTCAGTGTTGTAACTTGTAAGATTAATGGGTTACCTAGTAGCTAATATCGATTACACTATCTTCTTTGCAGCGGCCTACTGACCTTCTTGTTTGACATGATCTTGCACTTTCAGTAGCATTATTTACGGTGCTGACAGTGTTGAGATAGACATTAGCATAGCCATCCACTAAATGTTATTGATTTAGTAGAACTGTTCTGACCTCCATGAAAAAAATTCGATCAAGAGGTATTACTATATGACATTTGCGGCCTAAATGGTTATTTCGTAAGAGAACTACCACAACATCTCTATAACCAACTGAGAATCTGTATGGTTTCAATTGAGAATGTGTTTTACCGGGTTTCATAATTTATCGGGGAAATTGGAAAACTAGACTTTCACTTTAATGTTTGCCTATTATCTGGTGGACCTGTGTACACTTACCGATCGTCCGACTATGTAAAATAGCTAATATCTGTGTATCCTTCGTTCCACACAACAAAAGAAGAACATTAAAATGGTTAAATTTAAGTTGACATTGTCAAATACAGAATACAAAATTGCATGCTGATATAAATACTATCATTATAAGTATTTACAACGCCTAACAATCATTAATACTGAAAGGAAAACATGGCATGTCTTTCTATCCTCCTATTAAGAACAAATTTAAGAGTTGATGACCAATCGAACAAATTTAGGACTTCATGAACAATCGATCTGAAATGTCAGTATGTTTTTGTATGTATTTATATATGGATATGCTATTTTAGACTTGATATTATGCAATCTATATAGTTGTGGTATGACTGGACTGTTGATAATTTGGTATTGCTGTGCCTAATACTTCAAAACTTTAAATGGACATTGAATGGTTATAGTAGTATGTTATCCAATTATAACTTTCCTATTCAGCAGTTGGTTGGAGATTCCAATTATCGAACAATGTGAAGGTAAAGAGGGTAAGAAGCAAAAGAACCGTAGTAGAGGCACCCCTCATCCTAGAAAATCACATGCTATCTTATTTCTAAGAAAAATATAACATGTTTAAAATTCCCAAGAAGTACCCAATCAAAACGTGCTACGGAACTAGTATCAAAGAACTAGATCGAAAGTACGATAATGCAAATCTTGGATTGTAATCGGCTCGGGGTTCATATGACTCCATCTTGAATCATCACAACCTTTAGAACAACCAAGAAAAGAGGAAATAAAAACTTGCTCAAAGATTATGGATTGCCAAGATTAGCACAAGGACATTTATCTCCCTAATCATCACAAGGTAAAACCATTCAGAAAGAGCAAGATAGAATCCGTTTGTAAGAACTCGATTTCCTTCACCAAAAACCTGATTACATCCCTCAAATCAAACCTACCACAAACTAGCGCTTATCTCTCACACAGGCTTCTTAAAGATTCACTTGATCTCCTAAGGGCCAACCCTAACCCTTACCTATGCCTCTCTCTATTTGTAGCACAAAGGCAAGGCTAATTAGCATAAGGAAAAAACCCAAATTACTCTTGCAATTTTCGTAGCCCCTAACCACAGCCGTGGATCTTCTTCTTGGTTCTCAAGCAGAGCTAGCCGCGTGAAGCTTCCAACTGAAGAGACCACATAGCCAAGATGCCTGAAGATGTGCAATCCCTGGGCATGTACTCGAAACGTGTAAGTGTTGTGTCGCACCACGACCGCCTCCTGCGCGAAGTTTAGTCGTTGGGCTCTACATACGTACATCAAACGAACCACTTTCCTCAGTTAGTTAGTGTTAGAAAGACCACTGGTCTGTATTATATATATATATATAGATTTGATATCTCTTGTATACACTTGAGTTTTTAGTCACCGTACATATTCCTACATAGTATCAGAGCGAGTCTAGATATCTTTGGCGCGCTAGCTTCTCCCTCCGGCGAGCCGATCCTTTCCTACTCGTCGTCGACGTCTTCTTCCCGTCGCCTATCCTCTTCCCGGTACTCTTCTCCTAGCACTCTCCTCGCTCTCTCGCCTCCGTTTCTTTTTCTCCCCGTCTCTCCCGCAGTCACCTTCTTTTTTCCGTCCCACCTCCGCGCGACCAGGCGACGGTCTCGATCCGCCTCCTCGTCTCGCCTCGCACCCGTCTCTGTTTTTCTTCTTGCTTCGTGCATCTCTCCCTCTTTGACACCGGCGCAACTCCATGCTCGTTGTCTCCATCGGCTGAACTCGTCCGCTTTCTCATCGACTGGACTTCTCCAGCCCTCCATCGGCTGGAACCCTCCCTCGGTTCTCGCCTTTTCCAACATGCTCAACGGCTCTTGGATACGAACTTTCTTCCCTCAAGTCCGAGCCAGTCGAACGTGTCCACGGACACGAATTCCTGCCTCCCGGACGTTAACATATTCTCTTCACGTCCGGCCACTCTCCGTCTTTTTCGCGTCTGCTCCACTCCTTGGGCTCTACGAGTCCACGGACGTGAATCTTCTCTTCACGGACGTGAATCTTCGCACGTCCGTGACCCAACTACTCTCTGACCCACCCACTCTGCTACCACCTTTTCCTCACCTACTCCGCTGCCTACTCCTCATTGGCCAACTACTCCTCATCGGCTGGCCAGCCCACTCCCCATCGGCTTCTCACATCCTTGATCAGTCGATCTGTTCTCTCATCGGCTTCTCCCTCCCATCGGCTTCTTTCTCTCATTGGCTATTTGCTCCCGTTCTCTCGTCATGGCCACCGAGTCCACCCTCAACTCCGGCTCTCTCCCAGTCGTCGAGTCTGCTCCGGCCCTCGGTGCCTCAAACCACACCTCGGGCACCACCTCGCCGATCTTCTCCCCTCCCTACGTTGCTGTGAACGTGAAATCTCATGTTCCTATCTCTCTTGACCTTAACACCAATTATTCTAAGTGGGTTTTCTTCTTCAAATCCCTCTGTGGAAAATTCGGCATCCGGTCCCATATTGATGGCTCTGCTCCATCTCGTCCCGATGATCCTCAGTGGGACATCACCGAGTGCTGCGTGAGCAGCTGGCTGCTCGGCTCGGTCGACGACTCTGTCCTCGACCTCGCCATGGGTGATACTAACCCCACCGCCCTCATCGGCCTACTTCATCCGAGATCCTACTCTAGTGATCTCGACTTTCTCCTCATCAACACCGTGCCGACCAGGTCTCCTCCACTGTCCCCTCTATCGGCCCCCTCATCGGCCGTTGCTGAGGACTTACCCTTCACATATCCCACCACTATTCAGTTCGATGTCCCAACCATCGGACCCCTATCGGCCCCACCTTCATCGGCCGATACCGATACCATTTGTCCTTCAACCGATACCGTTCTCTTTTCATCGGACACCCCACTTCCATCGGCTCCTCAGCTTCCATCGGCTCCCCCCACTCCATCGGCTGATCCATCTCTATCGGACCGATCGGACCACTCGGCCTACCCGACTCCATCGGCTCAAGCCGATCTAGTTCCCTCTTTTCCTCTCATCTACAGTCGCCGATCCGGAGCCGATGACACCCCCACTCGACCAATTCTTCCTATTACTCCCACACCCCCATCAGCTCTAGTTCCCTCCACCTCTCATATAGTCACCCGCTCCCAGACCGGGTCTCTCTGTCTCACTAAGCGCTACGGGCTCTTCGCCGTCCATAGCTCTATCTCGCCTATCCCGACGACATCTCGCTCCACCCTGGCCGACCCTTAGTGGCGCCTCGTCCCCCGTCCTCCCAGCGCCAATATTGTGACCGGTAAGTGGATTTTTAAATACAAATTCCACGCCGATGGCTCCCTTGCCCGTCATAAGGCACGCTGGGTAGTCCAAGTTTCTCCCAACGACCTGGTGTCGATTACGATAAGACCTTCAGTCCTGTCGTCAAACCCGCCACCATTCGGGTCGTTCTCACTTTGGCTGCCTCGCGTTCCTGGCCGATCCATCAGCTAGACGTGAAAAACGCTTTTCTTCACGTCCATTTGACGGAAACGGTCTACTGCCAACAGCCCCTAGGCTTCGTCGACCCTTCTCGTCCTAATAACGTCTATCTTTTTTAACGTTCTCTCTACGGCCTCAAACAAGCCCCTCATGCCTGGTA
Source organism: Oryza coarctata (assembly GCA_030770085.1). Lineage (NCBI taxonomy): Eukaryota > Viridiplantae > Streptophyta > Magnoliopsida > Poales > Poaceae > Oryza > Oryza coarctata. The sequence goes on from CM061471.1 coordinate 950,021, forward strand.
CCAGTGCTTTGCTGCCTATCTTTGGCACATCGGCTTCATGGCCTCTGCATCCGATAGTTCCCTGTTCACTTTCCATATCGGCTTCGCTACTGCCTATCTATTTCTATATGTCGACGACATTGTCCTTACAGCGTTTTCGACATCTCTCCTCGACCAGATCATGGCCCGACTCCACTCTAAGTTCGCCATGACTGATCTTGGTCCTCTCTACCATTTTCTTGGCATCTTCGTCACCTGTTCCTCTCACAGGCTCTCTTTCCCAATGTCAGTACGTCATCGACCTCTTCCAGCGTGTGGGCATGGCCGAATGTTACCCCACGGTCACCCCAATCGACACTCGAGCCAAACTCTCTGCTGCCAATGGCGCACTCGTTGCCGATCCCTCTCACTATCGGAGTCTTGCTGGGGCTCTCCAATACCTCACCCTCACCCGGCCCGACCTAATGTACGTTGTCCAGCAAGTGTGCCTCTTCATGCATGCTCCACGCGAACCTCACATCGCGATGCTCAAGCGAATCCTACGCTACGTGAAGGACATCCTCTCCAGCAGGTTGCATCTCAGCTCCAGCCCCATCGACTCCCTCACCATGTACTCCGACGCGGACTAGGCAGACTATCCCAACTCTCGACGCTCTACGTCTGGCTACTGCGTTTACCTCGGTGACACTCTCGTATTGTGGTTCTCAAAATGCTAGACTACAGTGTCCCGGTCTAGCGCCGAAGCCGAGTACCACGCCGTCATCCATGCCGTCGCCGAGTGCTGTTGGCTTCACCGGCTTCTTCAGGAGCTCCGTGCACCCCTCTCCACCGTGACCGTCGTCTACTGCGACAATGTCAGTGCCGTTTACATGACCACCAATTCGGTCCATCATCGACGAACCAAACACATCGAGATCGATATCTATTTTGTCCGTGACAAGATCTCATTAGGATAGGTTCGGGTGCTCCATATACCATCGGCACATCAGTTTGTCGATATAATGACCAAAGGCCTGCCCACGCCTTTGTTCACCAGTTTTCGGTCCAGTCTCTGCATCCGTTTCCCTCTCGCTGTGACTGTGGGAGGTGTTAGACAGACTATTGGACTGAGTTGTATATATATATATCCGACCCCCATTTGTATATACTCGGAATCTTAGTAACTGTACATATTTCTACATCTACAGTTAGTGACACAACTTAGTTAAATATACACTCATTTTCTATCGGAAAATGAAAAACAAGTAGGTGTGGTTTCACAATTCTTTCTCACATTTCGTCTTTATTCATGCTGCTTGTCTAGTCTTATTTACATTTCTGGTAGGTTTTCTAACCTTTTGTTGTGTTGCTCCATTTTGCTGCACTGTTCGTTGTAAGTCGTAAGATTACGGGTTAGCCAAGAATAGCTAATAGTGACAACATTGTTCTTACGGCCGACGAAATGACAATACCGGAGGTAGCAACTTTGAGCTAATTACCGACGAATTGAAAGGGCTTAATTATCCTAAGGGAGGCCCAACTTTTGTACGCATGGGCCGAGCAAAAGCTCTCGTGGAGGAAGCCCGTGGATTTCGGCATGTTAGGCCCAGTTGGCCCACGCAAATTCTCATATTGGGTTTCCCTACCAATGGCAGAGAACTAGAGATACATTTTAACTGGGCCTAAATTTGACCCGGCATAGTTTAGGCTTGTCAACCCAATACGGCCTATGACCGCTTCGGCATTTCGGCCCAATAGAGAAAACTAAATTCGACATCTGCATTTTCTCGGTTGCCAGGTTCTCCTCCCGATACGATCTCTACGATATTCTCGCCGCCAATTGCTCGGTTCGTCCCTTGAATTTTCTCTCTGGCCATGTCGCCATGAGCAGAGAGCCACAAACGACATGAGCAGAGCAAGACAACCTAGCTACTTAATTGCTACTCGATCTTGTACTGCATGAAGGAGCATATGCATAAGAGATGGGCGTATCCTCGGTCTCTCTGTCCTGTCTGCTCATCACTAAGCAACCAATGCAAGCTTCTGTCTCACCTAAACCATTTAATCCAATTAATTAATTAACACAAGATCATGAAGAGCTCAACGCACAGATCAGATCACTACAGACAATCTAGCAACCACATGGAGTACTGTACTGTCCTGCCCATTCTGTGCTCAATCGCTGATTAATTAGCTCTCTCAGTTTCTGAAGCAGCAACTAAGCTGCCTGTGTCTGTCTGCTCGTGTGCAGTGTACTAGTACTTGCGCGTACCACACCTGCACAGCTGCACTACAAGCTGGGGCAGCCCTAATTTGATTCATAATTTAGTTAATTAAATCAGTCTCTTGGCAGAATTAAACTGGGATGCCTCCGAGACTCAAGGTCATTCCTCACCGATCTGATTAATCTAATCCCAATTATTCGAGCTGTTGGTTTCACTCCAGAAAGAGCTCTGCATGCTCTGGACTACCACTCTGTCATGCCTCCTAAACACAGCTGGCCTCCCTGCTCACGTGCGGCTAAACTAAGCGCTAATACTGAACTAAGTACTCCATTAACACTATCTTAATCACTTCAAATCCATTATGCTCGCATCCCTTCACATGCTAAATATGTATTCTCCTAGAGTAGCGTACTTGCTAACAACACTTCAGTTCTCCAGTGTCAATATGTGATCGAGTTCAGCCGTCCAATGTTAAGGTCAGCAATAGAATTTGCGATTATTCATCTACTACTTGAATTTACTCCAATTTGGATCTTTTTTTATCATTGCATATAGGATTTGGATAGAAAAATAGTACTTTCATTCATTTATGCTGAAAAAGATTCTAAGCTGTTGAGCAACTTATAGCAATTAATTAGCAGTCACTCCTCACTAACAAAGAGTGTCCGTACAGATAGATAGGGACTTAGGAAGCTCACAGGAAGGAGCTGCTTGGAGACAGCATCCAACCAAAGAATTGTTAGCCTCTCAAGTCACCCAATTAATTAAACCAAACAACCAATCCTGCAGATCAAGCTGTCTCCTTTGATAGACAGAAACCTAATTACAATGCCATAGTTGCCATCCATGATTACACACTCCTTCAGATCTATAGTTTGTGTCACCTTTAGTTCATTATTATTAAACTGATTGCTGCATAATTGAGATCGATCTGATCCATATAAATTACTTACATTTACATCACCTTTGCTTCCATCTTCTCTTGTTTGTCATCTTCTTGATCATGTGAAATTTCGCCAGATCACGAAAAGCCTCACTCTCACACTTTTCACCCTTTTCGTTTTGTTACATTTACTGAATAGTTATTAGTTCAGAGATGCTGATTGACAAGGATGCCATGTATATTGGACGGTCGAGATCGAGGCGAGGAAGAAGCATGACCGTTAGATCGAATTAGGAGTAAATTAGAAGGCCTCTCGTGGCCGTTGGATCGCTGTCAACGTTCACCTACTGTTGATTCTTTCGTATCATCTCATCTGAAGTATGAACCTGACCAAGAAATTACTTCAGAAAAAAATGGAGTAAAATAACAGCTTCGGTTCAAGTCTCACCTTCTTGTACGGACACCACGGACGGCTCTGCCGTACATAAAGGCATCCATTTGATGACTGCCTTTCATGGATTAATCGGTTAAGTGTTCATTAATTAAACCATCACATCCATTTCAAAATCTTGCAAATGTTTCTTTCACGAGCAACTCAACCTGACAGGCCAATACATAGGTCATCAGACCAAGAGCTTTCTATTGATCTATCTGCCAATACTTGTCATATTTTAGCAGTATCTTTATATGCATATTCATAAATATACAATTATGACTAAAATGTTATTTGTTATTTTTTCGTGACATCTAGCAATTCCTTATCCATGCTGCCTAACAAGATATTTCAAAAATGATGTCCTCAAATTTCAATGTTCAAGGTAGGTCAATAAATGGCGTCGAGTATTTGCAAACGGAGATAAAGGTAATTAATACTTTTTTCATCGTACTAGCAATCTTCCAAAAAGGACACATGCATTTTATTTTTTTGAGAAAGGGACGACATATATGCACATTTGATGTTGGCTTGTGAGTTGCTGAGAAATTTCAGGTGAAAGCAAGTGCTGGAATGATAACCATGTACATAAAAGCGATGAATGACAGAAGAACTCTAAAGTAAGCAAATTGGAGTTCTTGGCACAACTTGTTGCCCACGTGGACGAATTGTCTTTTTTTATCTGTGATTTGACAAGGATTGACCATACCCCATTATCCAAAACTTGCCTTTATATATATCATTTGTTGACTTGACATACACTAGAGTTTTAGCTGGACTAAACATTCTTCCAATGGTAAAATGTTACGTAAAATGTTAGGCAAATTTCACCTTCTCCGTGCATCAAGAATAAATAATGTGCTTAAAACCCCCAAAATTGATTTGTTTCATGTGAGCGCCCTACGTTACAAATATTTTCACATGATTATATTTTAGTGTATCTAAAATGTTAGTATAGTGGCAAAGTTGACAATTACATGTGTTAGTGTGATTGCTCCATAATCTGTATAAAAGGCCAAAATGATTATCTTTAGAGTTAAACTACATAAAGCTTGTCTTATCTTCCAATTGGTGATTAGTACTCCTAACTAATAAACTGATCTAGTAGTGTACTCCAATATGCTAATTTAACTAACTTGGTAGAATCAGAGAGACCCTTAGTGCATCGGAACTTTCCAGGAAGCAGCAGCAATCAGATGAGATTAATATCATATTAATTCTCTAGAGCACGCCCGATTGTGATTTGGGAATCGGTAAAGTAAGATTAGTGCTAGTAGGAGTACCTAGTTTTGAATATTAATTTACTAAGCTTACTTGTACTTCCTCTGGTTAACTACCCACTAGGTTTAGTAGGTCTAAATTACCATGGAAACTGGCTGTAAATTATGCTTTGGAGACCATGAAATTGACATAGCAAGAATGACATGTAGTATTTGAATAACTCAGATCACCTAGTACAATCTGGCACAATTAACTATTATTACTCAGTACTAATCTCTTTTTGTCCCATGGCTGCTAGTTGTTCACGCAGTTACGTTGTTAGATTGGCAGTAATTAATTACCTCCACGATGCTTATTATGGAAGGATTAGTGGAAACAAAGATGCAAACGTATATACGGTGCTATCAAGAACGTCGTTTGGTTGAGTAGAACAAAATCAACCAACAAAATGTCACTATCGTTGGTGCGTTCCTGAATTGCAACTCCCAAGCAATATTTACCAAACTCAACGGATGATACTATTGAGACAAGAAATATTTACCAAACTGAATTTTTCATATGCCCGGTTTGAAACAATTTTTTTCTGGATTATTGAGATGTATTGTTTACTTGACTAACATGATAAATTAATATTTTTAGAAATAAACTTTATAAATAATTTGGAATAAGTGGTCTAAACAATCCGCAGAAGATTTTTTTTGAGAAATCATATTTTTAGAAGTTTAGAGCAAAAAATCCGTGAATGTCCATCTATCAAAGTCTTTGGAATAAATTGGGTTAATTACTCTCTAATCTCTATCTCCATAGTCGCCTTCTTGCGTCCAGACTGTAGACGACGTGTGACACCATGGTCTACTTGTTAAACTTGTGCAAGAAATAAATTTTAGAGATGCAGACAAAGATGGAACCCCGCAATTGTTCCAAAGTCTCCTGCTGGAGCCTCTCTGTCTATATACCTAGCTATCAACCAATCTTTTCTTGTGAAGAAATTCTGGAGATTATTTGGAAGTATGATAAATGCTGATTGCTGATTCCTCTTGAAAAAGGATGTGGAAGAATTTTGTTATTGTTGCGTTGCCCGGGACAAATCAAAATGAAAAAAAGTTTTTGATAATTTTAGGACCCACTCTCAAATATACATCCAAAATGGCGCAGCTAAAAAAACGCACATTCAAATGCTCTTCTATGTCTGGTGTATTAATTGTTTGACAAAATCGCTAAGGATGGATATAAAATTAAGTTTTACTAATAAATTATTTTTTATTTGCTAATAAGCTCTCATAGCTTATAAAGAGCTTATAAAGGTATGTTCAAACTTCAAAGGTGAAGTATGGTATGAGCACCTATTAACTCCCTACAAAGGACTATCTCTTGAGCCGGCTCTCTATTAATACATGCTAATTAAAACATTGCATGATGTGTGTTAAGATCAAATGTAAACATGTGCTATTTCCTGCATTGGATCCGAAGGGGACTCTTGTTTGGGGACGAAACCGTACTAACGGATGCCGCTTCTCTGGTCTATCCGCGTTTCTCTCTTTTGGAGACGATGTTGAGCCAATGCCAAGGGAAGCATCGTTGTTTCTCTTTCATTGCCCCCTCTCTCTCCCACGTCAGCCCATTTGCCGTCTATGAGCCTGCGAGCAAAGCCCGTTTTACGTGCTCTAATTAGCTGTCGTCGAAGCGATGCAATGATGATGGCAGTAAATGTGCAACCCCACTAACCCTAGTGCATTTTTACTAACTACCTCTTGAAGTTATGTAGTATTATAAAATATTTCTTCTATAGATTGTTAATATATTCTTCCTTTTCTAAAATACAAGTTTATCATAGGAAAATCCATGGTGACATCACATACACATGCAGTATAAATGCTAATTAATTTAATGATTAGAGTACGTGCATATAATAAAGAAACTCACAATCCATTTATTTCAAACAAGCGGACATTTAGCTACTGATGACAAAAAGTATACATGCGAGCTTGATTTGCATGAGCAGTTTTTCATTACCATGCACAATATCGTTCAAATCACTCATACCTAAGGTAGGCCTGTAATTACTTTGTACAACAAAAGTGGATGCTTCAGACTATATAGTACTACTAGTTTGATGAATTTTTTGAACTACGAATTTGATGATTAGGATCACCATAAATACATATAGCATTAAGCATAAGACCAGTCCACTTATAAACACCAAAAAACTAATATGCAATTAGTACTAGACTGTACAATAGTTCAGTCCATCTCTTCAGTCCACAGCTCCACATCAGCCAAAGACCTTAGGCTGGGTGGAATAGATGAGGCGATGAAGATGCTGCATTTTTCTACTGACAATCACCCGGTAGTTCCTGCTCAAGCCCGTCCAGTAATTAACACAGCATCTATTACCGTGTCCATGGCTTCCACCACTGGTGCAATGCATGCGCACAAGTTGCCCCCCAAAAATATGGCCAGAAGAACTAATGCGAGAGCTAGCAACAATTTGGCGAAGAAGAGCCAATCCCAGAGCTAGCAGCGTTTCACCCATTATCAAGAATCCGAGAGCAAATACGAGAACCATGCGGAAAACCCTGAGCAACCATAGCTTGAGCCAACACCGATCCGGGATGCAGATGGAGCTCCGGCAATGGTACCAGCAGCAGGAGGAGGATGACTCCCCCACGCAGTGGCGGCGCTCTGCGTGGCGGCCGCACTCTGATGCCATTGCCGTCACTGGTCCCACAGCAGAGTGCGATCTTGGCAGCAGAGGAGCTTCTTCGTCCACCTCGATCTCCACCTGCAGGCTTGGATCTTCCCGTCGAGGAGACATCGCCATCTATCTTGGCTTCTCCAGGCCTTTGCAATGGCTCTCCCAAGAGCAATGCCTCTTCTTCTTCGTTGCGAGCTGCTTGCTGTGCTGCTCATCTGTGCTGTTCATTAACTGCCATTACCAAATTTTCTTTGCCGCCTCTTGCAGCAGCAGCTCGCGGCCCCGTGTGGTGTTACTATGCACCAACATCAGAGCCGGTTTAGCTGGTAGATGCACGCATTCAGTGATGTGCTGCAAGCTGGTAGTATATATATATCGACAGTAGCAATCTGTTTTCTTCAACTGCGATTGAACAACTTGGAGAGTTGGAGTGCTTAAATTTACTAATAACTACTTTGAATTAGAAAAGGAGATAGGAGAGATATTAAAATACTTACAATATAAGAGAGATAATAATCACATAGGAAAAAATGTGACTAAAATCAAGTAAAATATATAGCTGCCATATTTTAGCAAAATTGTAAATCTATTATGATAGTATAGTCAATAACTCGATATCTTTATTTTTTATATTAATATAATATTTTTTTAGTCTCTAAAGCTAATGCGATGTATATTTTTTGAGTTATCTTTTTTAAGGTAATGGATAGGAATCTGACCTCTATTTTTTAATAATGAATAGAAATTTGACCTCTATATTACATACCGATATACATATTGACTAATAATAGAAAGAAGTCATATATATATATATATATATATAGTATTTTTTTCTCCTCTTTAACATCAACGAAATCAGCTCGCTATTAGAAAAATAGTCCTTAGTCCAATCACCTAAAATACAAATATATGACCTAATACTAAAGATGATATTTAGTACTGGTCTAAAATCTTAATACTAACGTTCTTTTTAGTATCGGTTGTAATAGTTATATGTTCTCGACTCATCCAAGAGTTCTAAAACTTTATTTCTGTGTAGTAATATTGTATTTCTAGCTATATACCTTCTTCTCTTAAAATTATATAAAAATAGATGAAATTTTTTTTTCAGACAATAAGATTACGGCTCAATTGTAAAACTAGGGGTAATGTCGTAATAATAAGATTATTTTAAAATAGAAAAAATACAAGAAACATAGAAAAAAAGTTTAAAAAAAGAGGAAACAAAGAAAAAATATAGAAAAATAGAGAAAAAAGAATAGAAAATTAGAACCAAAAGTTTTTACCCCAAAGTTTTCAAAATTAATTATCTAGTTTTCATTTTTTTTTTCTTAAATTTATTTGTCCTACAATTTTTCTGGTTTTTTCAAATTATTTTTCACAATTTTCCTGTTTTTTAGATTTTGCATTATATTTTAATTGCTTGAAAATTTTCTATATTCATTGTTAAAAAACAACCGATACTAAAGATATTTTGATCGAGTGTAAACACCGTTTGTTAAAAACAACCGATATTCAATCCAGGTTGTTAATAACAACTAAAACTAAAAGTATTTTAGCCGGATGAGAAAACTCTTAATAATAGGTACACTTTTATTTCTGATTGTTAATACCAATCGAGACTAAAAATATTTTAGTTGAGCGGAAAAACTTTTTAGTACCGGTACTAAAGAGGGAATTGTTATATATATATTTCATTACGTTGCTTTCTCCAATCTAAATCCCCAAATTGCATTCTTGTTACTTTCACAAGTCGTTGTCCTCCATACTGACGCCATCCACGTCGACGCTATCGCATGCCACCTTCTCATTGATGACACAACCCTCCACACTATACGCTCGCTTTTTCACTGATGATGACACCCTTGACACCACCAACGTTCTCATCTCCACTGTCGATGCCACTGTCGCTGTCGCCGTTATCTCCAATGTAAAAACTACTTCCGACAAATTTAGAATAACTTATTGAATTTATTAGGAACATGATTGTTAATCATATATGTACAAATACAACAATAAAAAACAACAAATAAGCACTATAGCAAAATAAATATAAAAAACAATATATAAAAAGAAAACAATTGCCAGTAACATCAATCAGTAATTTCCACGTCTCGTGAACGAGTATCCAATCGGTACGGTTTTTAGTACCAATCAATTAAGTCAAGATTAAAAATATTCATTTTTAATCTTAGATTACGCATACCGGGATTACAATAGGTTGTGAACCAGGAACATTTCTATAAGTAGTATCTGGTGCGAAATAATTAATTTAGTGTGATCCATTTACCCAGTTTTTCCTTAAGATCTTGCTCATCATCGTTTGGACATCCAACAGCAAATTTGCTGTCTCCGAGGGCAGCATTGAACACTATGAAAAAGCAGGCCACAGAAAGTGCAGATTCTAGGAATGGCTAGCTGAAATCCATCTCATGCATGTAGTAAAACAGTTCAATTGTAGAACAAATAATAATTCATTAACTAAAAAACAAATAATAGTAGAGAAAAAAATAACACGTGGTATTTCATTCTTGTGGCAATTGATGACATGGATATTTTTGACAGAAGGAGAAGAAGACAAGCATGCAAAGCTGCAAGCACTGACCTTGCATCTCCATCGATCTATCAGTCTTTGTTATAAAATGGATTCCTATTCTAGACGACGTGTGACACCATACCATGGTCTACTTGTTAGACTTGTGCAAGAAAGAATTTTTTAGAGATGCAGACAAAAGATGGAACCGGCAATTGTTCCAAAGTCTACAGCTGGGGCCTTTCTTTGTCTGTCTATACCTAGCTATTACATCGATCAATCTTTTCTTGTAAAGAAAATTTGAAGATTATTTGGAGGCATGATAGTTGATGCTTGTTGATTCTTTCTTGGAAAAGGATGTGGCAGAATTTTGTGCCTGTTTCATTGCCGGGGACAAATCACAATTACAAAAGTTTTCGATAATTTTAGGACCTCCTTCCCAAATATATGATGCCTTCTTTTGGAATTATTAGGCTAGTTACTATAAGCATGCTTTCTTAACTATTTTTAAAAAAAACTTTCTAAAAAGATTTTTTTTAAAAAAATAAATTTATTTTCAAGTTCATAATAATCTAAGTGCCACGGAGAAGATCAGCTATGCCTCATGTTCGAATTAAGCCATACATGCAAATGTTCTTCTAAATCTGAGCTATATGTATTAATTGTTTGATTATATAGGTGTGACATTGCCGGTAATTGGAAAAATTACTGATGTAAAATTGTCAAAAGGAAAATTAAAAAAAGACATGTATTCAGAAATTCAGATAACATAGGATGCTATGAGCTTTTGTTTCGCATCTTTAGATAGGGCAATCCAGCTCCTACCTAATTACCCATAGTTTTGTCAACACTTCTCCAAGTTGTAATTGTTTTGAAGATACTAGTAGTACGATCACTTTTTTTTGAATACACAAATACAAACATATCCTTGCATTGCTTGAACAAGACTACTGAAATACTACATTGTCAAATTTAATTAAGGTCTATTGCGTCAAGAAAGGTTTTCCACCAATAATTCGAAGCAGGTGACATTCTCATTGATAGTGTCACTATTAGTTAATTAAGCACTGAAAGCTCTGACTTTGCTAGATGAGCCTATTCGTAATGTCCAAAATCTTTCACAAATGGGGGTTTCATTTTCTCAAATCCAGCTTAGCCCTTTGTATACATCCACCATCCACCATCAAGCAACAAAGAATATAAAACTGCTGGTCCCTCAAAGACAATTAAAAGAAAAGGAGCAAAAGAAAATAATTATTCTTGTGCCCATATTTGTTTTAAAAAAATATTTGTTTTTGACCAATAATTACACGTGGCAAGCACCCATTGGCCGAGATGACGGAGTGGAGAAAAGCCAGAAGAAAACCAGGAAGAAATGGAACTCACTGTGGCGCCTTGCTGTGTGCACCCTCCAACATGATGGCGCACTAGCCCTACTTACAGTACTACACACCTTTGGTGTGTCCATGTCTATGGGGTCCACATGGAAACCATGGAGGCGGGCCCACATGTAAAGGGCAGAGCAGGCCAAGGCAAAAAGGCAACAATTCTGGGGGTCAATTCCGGAGTGTGCTTTACAATGACGGGTGGTGACAACGGCAGCTAAGCAGGTTGCAAATTGTTAAGACGTCAGCTTCTCTAATTTGCAACGTGCAGAGGAAGAAGATTAGAAGGGGGAAGGATCCATGCAGTTTCGTAGAGTTTTATTATTGCAATTTGCAACCAGTTCAAGGCATACGCTGCTATGTTTGCAGTAGACATGGACAAAAATAATAATGAGAAACCTCGGCGATTAGATGCGTATATTCGTAGCCACACGCCGGTTTGTTACACAGCAGTTCATTATCTATCCCGCACTCCAGCGGTGGTGGTCGATTCTAACCATCAACCTTTTTCTCATTCTTTCTTAGGTTAGTTTTGGACATGTTTTTTTTCGACGTACCCATCGATTATGAAAAGGAATTTCTATGGCGAATTTACCCGTACATGTTTTAGTTAAGATGTAATCTTTACTAAATAGTTCAATTAAATTAACGGTCGAATTAAAAAGAACGGAGGACGTAAGTAAGCTGGTTTAGGGTGTGTTTGAGAGAGTAAAACAGAAGGAATTAGAAGATAGGTAAAACAATTAATTAAGTATTAATTATTTGAAACTAAAAAATATACTAGTTTGATTTTTTAAAAATAAACCGTTTAGAAAAGACAAACATAAAACTTTCTCAGCTCACTGGAAATGCTGCTGCTTATATGCTAGGAACTTTCTAGTGTACATAGATTCTATGGTCAATTATCTAAATACCAATTGTTTAAATAATTATTAGATTAGAGTCTGTAAAACTAAGATAAAGATACATTAAAATTAGATAAAATAGAGGGCAGTTGCATAGAGATTTGATAAAGTAAAGGATATTATAGTGTTTTTGCTTTTATATTGATACGTATGAAATGTGTGAAAAATAAAATTATTTTAGAAAAAAAAAGTGTGTTCAATCTTCGTGCACAAGCATAGATGAGCGTGGAAAAGGCGCCAGACAAAAGCCAATCCATGGAAACTGGACGAATGAATGGATGGGCGGAGCAGTATGATATGATGATTCCATACCAGTGGAAAAGAGTGGACAAATGGTAGAAAAAGCAACCCAAACTACGAGCGTGGCAAGCCGCGACATCACCGGAGGACACGCAGCGCGAAAAACCGAAGCAGCCGCCCGCGAAGCTTCGTGCCACCTTCGTCCCGTTCTCTCTTTTCAACGCTTTTCAACTCTTTCGCTTTCTCTCTCCTCGCAGATTTGCCGCGCATGCCGTTCCCACAGCCGCCCGTTGCCCCCACCCACTCCCGTCGCTCCCCTCTCGGATCTTCGTCGTCGTCGTCTTCTTCCCCGACTCCGGCCGCCGCCTCGCCGCCCGGGGGAATTGGGGCTGGTCCGTCTGTCGCGTTGGTGGAGGAGGAGAGGACTCTGTCTGCGGTCGATCGATCGATCGGGAATTGGGAGGAGCCGAGTCCGGCCTCCGCACGCGTGAGTGGAGGGGTGGGGCTCTAGGAAGATCGCGTCGCGGGCGGGGATTTCTCGGGGTATTATTGTTATTATATAAGTAGCGGCGGCGAGGTCCCCAATTCTGTTGGTTTCTTCTCGCCGCGATCCCCGACGCAGAGACCGCGTCTTGGACCGGAATTCTTCTTCTCTTCCGCATTGTTGTTGAGGTGACCACGATGGGCGAGGCCGGCCAGGACGCGCCGGCGCCGGAGAAGGACATGGAGGTGTTCCCGGCGTGGGCGCTCGCCGTCGAGGAGTGCGAGGCGCGGCTGGGGGTCTCCGCCGCGCGGGGGCTCTCGTCCCAGGAGGCGGCGGCGCGGCTACGGGCGCACGGGCCCAACGAGCTCGCCGAGCACCCGGGCCCCACGCTGCTGCAGCTTGTCGCGCAGCAGTTCGACGACACGCTCGTCCGCATCCTCCTCGCCGCCGCCGCCGTCTCCTTCGCGCTCGCGCTCTCCTCCTCCGCGGGGGCCGTCACCCTCTCCGCCTTCGTCGAGCCACTCGTCATCTTCCTCATCCTCGTCGTCAACGCCGCCGTGGGCGTCTGGCAGGAGACCAACGCCGAGAAGGCGCTCGAGGCGCTCCGCGAGATCCAGTCCGACCACGCCGCCGTCCTCCGCGACGGCGACTGGCTCCCCAGCCTCCCCGCCCGGGACCTCGTCCCGGGGGACATCGTCCAGCTCCGCGTTGGGGACAAGGTCCCCGCAGACATGCGCGTCCTCCGCCTCGTCACCTCCACGCTCCGCGTCGAGCAGGGCTCCCTCACCGGCGAGACCGCCTCCGTCAACAAGACCGCGCACCAAGTGCCCCACGGCGACGCCGACATCCAGGCCAAGGAGTGCATGGTCTTCGCCGGCACCACCGTCGTCAATGGCAGCGCCAACTGCCTCGTCGTGCACACCGGGATGGCCACCGAGATCGGCAAAATCCACGCGCAGATCCACGAGGCCTCGCAGGAGGAAGACGACACCCCGCTCAAGAAGAAGCTCAACGAATTCGGTGAGGCGCTCACCAAGATCATCGGCCTCATTTGCGCCTTGGTGTGGCTCATCAATGTCAAGTACTTCTTGACGTTCGAGCTCGATGGGTGGGTGCTGAGGAACATTCGCTTCTCGTTCGAGAAGTGCACATACTACTTCGAGATCGCAGTGGCGCTCGCCGTCGCTGCCATACCGGAGGGCCTGCCTGCCGTGATCACCACGTGCCTTGCACTTGGAACAAGGAAGATGGCTGCCAAGAATGCTCTTGTCAGGAAGCTGCCAAGTGTGGAGACCTTGGGTTGCACCACTGTGATTTGCTCCGACAAAACCGGGACGCTGACGACGAACCAGATGTCCGTGGCGAAACTTGTGGCGATTGGTGACGCTGAAGGGAAAGTTAGGAACTTCAAGGTTGATGGGACGACATATGATCCCTGGGATGGTAGAATTCACGATTGGCCTGTAGGGAGGATGGATGCAAACCTTCAGACGATTGCAAAGATTTCTGCTGTGTGCAATGATGCCAGTGTGGCACATTCTTCACATCAGTATACCGCAACTGGAATGCCGACTGAGGCAGCACTAAAGGTGAGAACCAGTATGCTCGTTTTGTTAAATGGTCCAGTTTTTGGTTCCAATAGTATGATGCATAGTTTGTTAATCCACCAGTTGCACATTTTTCAATCATGATTTGAGCAGTCGAGGAACATTGCCTACTGAAAGTAATGTTCTGGCATGTGCTGGTTCAAATTCAGAGAATGCTGCTTGATGTTTGGAAACATTCTGTTGGAAAGCTCTGATATTACTTTTTTTTTTGTTGGCTTCTTCCAGGTCCTGGTTGAGAAAATGGGAATTCCTGAAGGAATGAACGGATTGTCCTTGGATCCATCTGAAACATTAGGTAAGCACGAAATGCCTTTTCAGCTTAGCTTACTATGACCTATCAGTTCCAACTACGTGCTTCTTAATTAGGATATGCTTCTAATCATGCACTGAGTCGATTATGAAATTGTTTGCTAACAGGCTGCTGCCAATGGTGGAGCAATGTTGCCAAAAGGATTGCTACTCTTGAGTTTGACCGTACAAGGAAATCAATGGGAGTCATTGTTAAGTCCAAATCAGGAAACAATGCCCTACTTGTGAAGGTGTTAATTCTGTATTTTTTGCTAATAGTCATCTCTTACTGAACTGCTGGACATGTAGTGTTCACTGTATTTTTGTTTTCATTTTTTTAGTATGTTCCAGTGGGTGGCGTTGTCATTAGTGCCTTATTTCGTGTTCTTAATAACAGGGAGCTGTTGAAAACTTGTTGGAGAGGAGTAGCCACATTCAGCTGCAGGATGGTTCAGTTGTGTCGTTAGATGAAAAATCGAGGAAAGCTATTTTGGAAAGTCTCCATGAAATGTCAATTAAAGCTCTGCGCTGCCTTGGTTTTGCATACAAAGAGGATCTAGCAGAATTTGCAACTTACGATGGTGAAAACCACCCTGCTCACAAGCTTTTGCTAGATCCAGCCAATTATGCAGCAATCGAGACCAATCTGATATTCACTGGTCTTGCTGGCCTAAGGGTAAGGTGATGCTTCTCATTATATGTTTTCAACCAGATTGTTTCCTTCTATCTCTTTCCAAGGAAAACCCTTGTGTGTTCTTGGATCCACAAGATATGCATAGTTTCACAGCTGGCATGCAAGCACGGTTGTAAACGGAACAAACTTGAAGGCATAGAAGGCCTAAATAAGACATATTCAACTAGGGGATGACAAAAAAGGGTAAACATTATTCTGTAGAGCTAGGATAAGCCTAACTAGTCCAGTCATTAATGATATGAAGCCTACAGAAAGTGATTCGCTGGGGGGCAGTATTTAAGATCAATGCTCATCTTGTGTAATTTTCTTTTCTTGGCAACTTATTTTCTTCTTACAGTATTAACGTGTTTTTCTCATTGATGTTTTAAATATGACAGGATCCTCCAAGGGAAGAGGTCTTTGATGCTATCGAAGACTGCAGAGCTGCAGGCATCAGTGTTATGGTGATAACAGGAGACAACAAAGAAACTGCTGAAGCAATATGCCGTGAAATAGGCGTGTTTTCACATGATGAGGACATTACCTTAAAGAGCCTTACAGGAAAGGAGTTCATGGCACTTGAGGACAAGAAGAGACTGCTGCGAAGGAAAGGTGGCCTACTGTTCTCTAGGGCAGAACCTAGGCACAAACAAGAGATTGTGAGATTGCTCAAAGAAGATGGTGAAGTTGTTGCTATGACTGGAGATGGAGTTAATGACGCCCCTGCTCTAAAATTGGCTGACATTGGGGTTGCAATGGGTATTACTGGGACTGAGGTATTTACTTAATTTGCTACCATAGGCTGTTTTCAACCAGTGCTTTCTTTCTTTAATTTCCTGTGCAGAAAAATACAGGCCTTAGAATTTTCATGCCATTTCCTTTTCAGTCCTTTTTTTGTTGTTAGCTCTTGCTGTCAATATTTTCAGCTAATCATCGATACTGTTTTGAGTTTGTTAATTTGAACAACATTGGATAGAGAGAACATGAATTTATATCTTTTAATGTCCAAAAAGTACTGGTGTCTGCAACACAATGTTCTGTGCAATTGATAAATTTGAATTGGTATCTTACTTATCCTTTTCCTTTGTTCAGGTTGCCAAAGAGGCCTCTGACATGGTACTTGCTGATGACAATTTTAGTACCATTGTTGCTGCAGTTGGTGAAGGAAGATCTATTTACAACAACATGAAAGCTTTCATCAGGTTTGTGATCTCAGATCCTGTTTTTTGTTGTTCTCACTTTTTACTTCAACACTTGCTTTTATCACTTCTATTTTGGCAGAAAGAAACAGACTAATGTTTGCAGCCGCATTCATAACTCATCTACATTTGCATCTTATAGTTGTGCAAGTTATCATGTTTTGTGTCTGTTCTGAGGATTCTCACTGTCTTTCTTCACTCCTGCAGATACATGATTTCCTCAAACATTGGTGAAGTTGCGTCAATTTTCCTAACTTCTGCTCTGGGTATTCCTGAGGGGTTGATACCTGTTCAACTTCTATGGGTGAATCTTGTCACCGATGGCCCTCCTGCAACTGCATTAGGTTTCAATCCACCTGATAAAGACATCATGAAGAAACCGCCTAGAAAGAGTGACGACTCACTGATTACTCCCTGGATTTTGTTCCGTTACCTGGTAATGATCTTTCTGGTCTTCTATCATTTTTGAATAAGGATTAATTTCCTTGGCCTTACATGTTTAGATGATTTCTCATCCGCTATACCTTACTCGCAGGTCATTGGCCTTTATGTTGGGATTGCCACTGTGGGCATCTTTGTCATATGGTACACCCATGGATCTTTCATGGGCATTGACCTCACTGGAGATGGTCACACCCTTGTCAGTTACTCACAGCTCTCAAACTGGGGCCAGTGCTGTACCTGGAACAACTTCACAGTTGCGCCTTTCACTGCTGGAGCTAGGACTTTCACCTTCGACGACCCCTGCGAGTACTTCCATGGTGGCAAAGTGAAGGCGACGACACTCTCGTTGTCTGTCCTGGTGGCAATTGAGATGTTCAACTCACTCAACGCCCTCTCTGAAGAGACTAGCCTCCTCAGGATGCCTCCTTGGGTGAACCCATGGCTGCTCCTCGCCATGTCGGTGTCGTTCGGGCTCCATTTCTTGATCCTCTACGTGCCGTTCCTCGCGCAAGTGTTTGGCATTGTGCCACTCAGCTTGAACGAGTGGTTACTGGTATTGCTTGTTGCACTCCCAGTGGTGCTCATCGACGAGGTTCTCAAGCTTGTGGGAAGGTGTACAAGCTCATCAGGCCCCAAGAGGCGATCCAAGAAGCAGAAGGGCGAGTAAAATGCTAACAGTGATTCAGACTCATCAGTAACAAAAATCACTAAATTTGTTCGGATCATGTAACAATGATCACCAAATGATGACTATTCAATAGAAATATGTCCAATACAAAAAAGTTGAGGAGAAATTTCTCAAAACAGGTCATCACTCTTTGGGAAGTTGATAACCTTTCCTGTTCTTTTATTCCTTTGTCCTAGATGGTACAATACTGAGCTCACAGCAAACCAGCCTTGTTCTGTTGGCAACATTTTGCTTCTGTGAATTATTATATATAGATGAAATATTTAGATCCAACATTTCTGCTTGTTGTTACTATGCATGTGCTGATGTGGTTTCTGAGGTTGCTCTGGCAGCTGGTTCATGAATTCTCCCTGTTGCTGCAGGCGTCGTCCGTCTTGCAAGTCCCGCGCCGTGCACGTTCCCATCGCGTGTCTGTACGTTCTTCCTTTTTTTTTTCGTCGCGACTGGCGATACCTACGTGGCGTCGACGCCGGCGAGATCGGGGACGTCGGTGGCAATGAGCCGACGACGCGGCAACCGAAGGATCGGAGGAGAAGGCCTGGCAGTACTCGTAGCCGAAGCCACCTTTGGCGCAGCCCGTGATTAGCAGCACCGGCTTCTTGGGCTTTTCGTCCTCGCCAGCGTTCGGCGCCATCGATGACTGCATGCACCTTCGCTACGCACGTAACTACGTATGCATGCAATGCACAGCATTGAGCTAATTTATTAGAGGTGGTATGCTGGACGGATATGCGGCTGCTCATGGCCTCTTTCGCTTGGGACTGAGTCATTGGGACATGCTTCTTGTTTTTGGATTCATTCACCAGCTGTGTTGCATAATTTCGATCCCCAAATTAAGTACTTGATATGCCACGTCAGGGAGATCAAATCTAAGAGAAGACAACTCCATCCATGACAGAGGAATTGAGCATCACCTAGGGTGTAATCTGTTCATACACTCTAATCCTCATGACAGACTCAGCTTGGTGAGCACGCAGGCTGTCCATTCGTCTACACTACTGCAGGTGCATGTTGACTCCACAGTCGGTAACTCTGGTAATTTCCTTAGGATGATTTTTTATCGAAAGCTGTGTCTGTTCGCACGCAGGAAAGATTGTATCGAGTCGAGTTGTGCGCAGAATGCAATGGAGATTCAATACAGACACTGGGATATTTTTTTGTTAGAGTGCACTTTCGATTTTTTTATCGGATGTGCCAAAAGATATATGTTTTTGCGTAGAAAAATTGGACCAAGTGGAGGGGTGCACCGAGAGGACGAGCGAGACAGCAGATGGAAGTACGATGTGATACTTCTAAACACGTGAAGGCCTAAAAAATTTGCTTAGCTCTAATATAGATCTTTCAATTCGTTGAAGTCTTCGTCGGATTGTTGAAGTTGCGGGTATGCCAATCAATTCAACCTTTAATTAACAAGAAAGATAGATAAAGATAGATCATTGAGCCAATCGACCAATAAATCAATACAGACTCTTGCTATCGGCTGGAAGTACCGGTAGAGTTAGGATAACCATCGGCTGTGAGTTTGATGCACCTCTGCTATTGGCTAGTAGTCGATAGCAACTGTAGCACTCATACATCAGCTAAAAAGCTGATGACGGCATAGCCGAATGTCGAGAAATAAAATAAAAGATTCATCGATTGTAGAGGAGATGACTCTCCGACAGAATATGAGATAAGCGCTAGAGAGCGAGGTTTGATCTCTCGAAGGGACGAGACTCAACGACCATCAATGGCAGTACCGTTAAAGTCAACTTTGATAAATCAAACCAAATCGAGATAGTATAGGGCTGAGTCTAACGTCATCAAAACGACAGGAACTAGATCGGACATAACGATGAAGGGATTGGATGAACCTATCGGCTGCTATCTTTTGCGAGTTCAATGCAAATATATAAGTAAACTCATTGGCTAGCTGAGCCGATGGGAAAAACGAAACCTGCTAAGTCTCGATGCCAAATCTAATAGAATTAGATCAATCGCTAGTGGATTAATCGCTAGACAAGATATGTATGCCGGCTGAGAAACCGATACACTAGGCATGAGGTTTAGTGTTTAGATAACTCATTGGCTGGTCGCTCCGATGAAACGTCGTGTAAAGACCTATCGACTTATGGCTCAATCTACTATCAGCAGTCTAGTATGTCAGATCTAACTATGAGACCGATGACGATAGAAGAGCATGATAAGCCGATAGAACCGACGTGAACGTGATGTGATGTATCTGATCAGACTAAGAGATCAGACTTAACTGATATAGCCTTAAATAGAACGGATACACTAGGATAGTGGTGGGACTTACCCCTTTACCGGAGATCGGATTTAACCGATACAGCTCCGCGTCGAGAGCCAGAATCTACCGATAAAAAACTTAGATGAGTTAGGGTAGCAATGCGTCAAGATTGTATTGATCTATGTGGGTATTTTATAAGGTTAGTGAGTCTATATTTATACCTTTTACAAGAGTCTAATATGATTACAAACAACCTCTGAACATTCTTTCCTAATCAGAAAAGAAAATTTTCTCTAAGAAGTTAATAAAACTACCTAAACCTTTCTATTTTGTAAGATATATTCTATAAAGATATAATTAATTTGCCGTGACTTTCATAGCTCATCCTCAGATCTGATCTCATCTAGATAATTTTTCATCTTTGACTAAACTGAATCTATCCTCATCTGTTCGATCGACTCTTTCCCTATATCAATCGGCCTCTTTCCATAAGTCGATCGGTTCTCTGATCCTGTTTACGGGGTTTATCAAATTTTGGTGTTAATACATGCTCTTTAATTTCAAAATATGACGACTCATGCTTCAAAATTATCTTTTTAGGCTTCCACAACTCTAAAATCTTATTTCCTCCTTACAATCAATTTTCATGAGACGATATAGTTTGTATCAAATGTGCTAAGTTATTAAACTCTTACGAGAAAAACATTCTTTTGATGTGTCTTGATAACCATTGGAATGCTAGCTCTACTAACTGTTTATCGCTTAACTCCAAGCTATAGCATCAGCTTCGTATATTGTGGAATCTTTAAATATACTCCAAAAATAATTCCTCTTTCGTTTGCTTCACCGATATCAAATCTGCGATTCGTATCTCGTGGATCCCCGTAAAGAAGTGTTTGTGAAATTATTCTTCTATGTTGGCCAATCCTCTGATTGAACTTGGTGGCAACGATGAAAACAAATTAAAAGCTAATCTGGATAGTGACAATGGAAACAACTTAACTCTCATAGCTTTTTTTGCTGATGCTTGTCCGCACTAAGTCAAGAATCGACAAATATGTTCAATTGTAGACATGTTGTCTTGTCCTGAGAACTTAGAGAAATCCAACATCTTATATCGGTATGGTAACGATACTCTATTAAACTAGTCAAGGTATGAAGGCCGATACATAAAATTCTCCTTTGATTTTAAGCTAAATTGTTTCTTCATCACTTTAAATATCTTTACAGTCTACTCATTGTCTTCATCGTGTTGCCCCCTAAGCTGAACATAGTCATCAAATCAATTGAACATCGGTATCTGTCGACCAATATCTGCCGATATATAAACCGATGACTCTTGAGTAATAAATCTATCCACTCTTTTTCTTATCAAGTCCTGAAGCATACTTGTCAATCTTTTAGATTGATTGATCGGTACGTGATATATAGCTTCATCAACTAATTCTTAGACGGATTTATGTGGACTTAAAAATGAATGTTGAGTTATTTCACTGATCAGAGTTAGTATTGAGAATGAATTCATTTGAATCGGTCCTTCTTGTGTTATGCTAAAAGATTGCATGCACAATCTCTCAAAATCATTCACAGATTGCTTCACCTACTGCCTCTATGTACCTATCAAGTCTTCAAATGCGACCGAAATAATAATATCTTCATCGGCTCCTTCGTTAGATGAGTGTGCCTTGGCATCCACTTCCATATTGAAATTCTGAGTCGTACTGAACATGTCAAAAAATATGTTCAAGCCAAATCGGTGAAGATCGGACCGGATAGAGGTATGAGCACAAGTGTTAGTCGATTGAGGTTCGATGTAGGCACGCAATGGGTGACGATGCAATGAGATTGAATTGATCTATGTAGATATTTTATAAGGTTTCAGAGAGTCTATATTTATATCTTAGAGTTACAAAAGTCCGATATGGTTACAAACAACCTTTGGACGTTCTTTCCTAATTAAAAAATAAAACTTTCTTTAAGAAGTTAACAAAACTAACTAAACGTGTCTCTTATAAGATATATTCTATGAAGATATAATTACACTATCATAGCTTTCACGACTCCTCAGATCCGATCTTATCTAGATAATTTTATATCTTTGGCTAAACCGAATTTATCGTCATCTGTTCGATCAGCTCTTTCCCAGTATCAGTTGACCTCTTTCTAAAAGCTGATCGGCTCTCCGATACTGTCTATAAGGCCTACCAAATTTCGATATTAACAGTGTCTCCACTCTCAATGCCAAAAATTAATTACAGAAAAATCGTGCATGGTTAAAGCTATCTATGGTGACTTGGAGACCTCAAAACAGCAATATATATGAACCCTCTCCCTCCTCCGGCAGTGTTGATCGCAAACACAATAAGATGGCCCTAGACGCCATCGCATCGGACCCTCTCCTTCCACCGGTGGCAGTGATTGCCGACACGATAAGATGGCCTTGGATGCCACCGTGTTGAACCCCTCTGACGATGACGACGACAGTGATCGCGAGTGGTGCATCGACAATACCCACATCACCCTTCTTCACTGCAACGCCCCATACCTAGCACCTCCTTTACCTTTGGTACTCCCTCTCTCCCTTTTTATTCCCCTCTAGCATCGAGCCCTCCTCGCTTCTCTTCCTCTCACACTACGGCTAGGGCGAGGTCGACACTGCCAACGCTAGTGCTAGACCCGATGTGTGCATTACCGTGCTACCGTCTGTCGTCGCCCTGCTACATCCCCGCTGTTGGAAGGAAATATGGGGGAGAGAGAAGGGGTAAGGTAAGAAAGGAGAGATGACATGTGGGTCTCATCTTTTCAAATAAAATTTCTGTGATGATTTGACTGTCACGTTAGCTAATACCACCTTCAATACTATCTTAGAAAGTCATTTTGAGTTATTTTGTAGTGATTTTAATTATATTTGGTTTTTACGGTTAAGAAGTGCGAATCACATCCTGGCTTATATTTTAGGGAGTTACACTAGACCTTTTGATTTCACCATAGTTAGATGACAGTAATCCACATGGATCTTAGGCCATAGGAGATATTGCAAAGCCCATTCACTGATAGGACTAACGGCAAGCAAGATGAAGATTTGCACGTACAGTATCGTAGATCGATCTGCTGGAGTCGGCCTGCGGCGAGACGAGAGCTCGGTGACAATGCGCAGGTGCAGACGATCGGCGACGAGGTTTTGGCGGCGGCTCGTCTTCGTCGGCCACAAGATCGAACGGCGTTTACTCTCTGACTTAGACTTTGTGCCGGCTCAACCAGTTGAGGCTCACAGCGCTGCGGCAGTGTGATCGACGGTGGCGAACGCCACGAGAGGCAAACAGATTGCGCCGCCGGCCACCGGCGTTAGGGATGATGGAGGCAATCCAGATTCCAGCGACCGATATTCCCCGGCCTAATTTGAACGGGCCGTACGTGCGCCGCGAACACGTTCCGGTCCAAACTAAATGGCCCTCACGTTTGCCGCATACCGTTTCGGCCCATCTTAGATGGGGCCCTTATTAGCAGCAGGACTGATGAATGATGGTATCATGCAGAGTTTCAGTAAAACACTTGGTCATCCCTTATGGCAAGCAAAACAAATCATAAATGATCCTGCAGATTTATTTTACATGCAGTCGTATATGCAGGCTATCCGCAGCTTGAAAGCTATAATCAATTTCGCCTGAAAAAGGCTAGATTCAGTTATGCAGCTCCGAAAAGAAGACAGTGTAACGTACTACACAATAACTCCGACCCCCCTATTGATACGAGTAGTTGATCCACTCAATCTGGGATCTAACGGCAACTAGAGACCCAAGGGGAGCTTTAAACACCGACCTCCTGTTGGCGGCCGGAACGAGAATAAAAGAGAAAATTTTGTCAACACTGCAGCTAATCTCTACTACTTACAAAGAAGTGGCGGTGACTCGTCCAACATCCTCGACTCGGTGAGCAGCAACCCATTCTTGATTTCACTGTTCTTTTCGCCGTCATTTCACTCAAGTGCAGTAGAAATTTCAGTCGTTCAAGAAAAAAAAACTCTCATTGATTGGTCAGTACAATATGTACCAATATATTATTCTTCTATATTAGAGTCAAGTGTACGTATTAGCTAGATCCATGGTCTGCCAGCTGTGCCTCCATGATCATTCCTTCCTTCTACATTATGAAACAATCGAGTTAAGTTGAATGGGTTGTCAGTGCCATCATGATCCAGAGATTGATTGAAACAATTGAAAACTGAAATTGGTGAAATCAATGAGAGTTTTTCTGATTTGTAGGCTGAAAATCAATGAGAGTTTTTGTGATTTGTAGCCTGAGATCAAATTGAATTTAGCAAGTCACCCAAAATTCAGAGTCTGTTTAACCTATGCAATGTAAAACTGTAAAGGCCTTCACCTAGGCAATAGTATGGGGCTATAGGCAATCAGTTCTTGAATATAGATTCATGTCACCTGTGTATATGTTGTGATCTATATAGATTCATGACACCTGTGAATATCTTCAGAATTATCTTTATTTATGTCACTGTGTTTGTCTTCAGATTTATATATTCACCTGTGCACGCTCACTACAACCCAGCCTTCAGAAAGAGTAATCTCTTTGTCTCTGCAGCAGGTATCCTTTTCATTTGTGGTAATTTTGGTGACTGACAGAATGTGTTTGCTTCCTGTATGTTCAGTCCATGATCAATGTCAATACTGTGCGCTTATTAAAAAATAAAATATTTTTTTTAAAAAATAATAATATTCAGAATGTAGTTTTTTCTTAAAAAAATGAGACTATTGGCGAATGTGCAATTGAATTGATATGCACAATTCCCATACAGTTCTTTGTCACTGAATTTCCTTTTTTTCCCAGGAGTGAATATGATCAGGATCCAACACAATTACTGCTCTTTAACTCACAAAGAAGCCATAAAACAAAGGGAAGCTCAATTTGTGGTATGTCATACATGTTTCTTTGTGCATTGCATCGCAATGTTAACATGAACAAATTTGACAAGACCAACCCTTGTTTCAGGCTATTCTTCCAAGTTTAGGGGAGAGATGCCTGCATTTGCACTGTTTGAGGAATTGAGAAAGGAGGCTGAGGCCGTGCAGCCAGTGCCAGTCAACTAACTTTTAGCATTTCACTTCTGGTCGAAGGGGTCAAATGTTTTCGGAAAGACGCCAGTGCTTCTGTTGACTACGTCACTCCAGTTACAAAGTAGTCTTGCTGCAAGGTATGAAAGTATTGTTCACTACTTGACTCTATTACTGTACATAGACTCTTCGCATAGGGAGCAAAAGTTATAGATAACAGCAAATCATAAGGACAGTTTGTACAGTTTAGTGCTATGATTTTCTGTTGACGATCTGCTTGCAAAATGGGGCTAATAAGCTTGTGATAAAATTCGTCTCCTATATTTCAAACTGAATTTTATAGTTAGATTTCCAGTCCTCCCTGTCAACAATCACTGACAGGACTGCATCGTTATGTTGGTGGTTTCTATAGTACCTTTGTACATTGAACAGCATTATGACTTGCTATGCTTTTGAATTTTCTCTGCTCAACCTGTTTAGCTTTAAAACAAGGCATATTGTGATTTTGATTGTTCATTCTTACAGGTGTAGATGCAATTAACAATCCTTAGATGCAATTTAATGATTGTGTAGGCTGTCTACCCTCCGATCACAAGATTTTCGGTACTCATTTTATCACTTGTTCTTTGAAGGTGTCATACATATTGTCAGTGTACGATATAGCACTACCATTAATAATACAGTACGTGGTGTCACATATGGGCATGCCAAACAGAGGGCACATTTCATTGAGAGACATGATCACGTTGGGGAGGTATACAGTTCAGTCTTGAATTTACTTACTTAATCTATAATTTTTTATAGTATTAGCAGAATTATATAAGGTACCAATCCTGCCATCGCTATAATTCAAATGGTGTAGCTTGCCGTAATGAGAATTTTTCTTGGAATAAGTGGATACCCCAATTTTAGCATGACTCATTATCTGATTCATTGAAATGATTGGTCTGAAAAATCGGTAAAGCTCCCAGACGGCGTATTTTTTTGAAACTGGGTCTTATTAGCTTAAGTAGGCGATGGCCGTATGTGATATTGATGAAAAATTGAGCAGTGCAGCCCGTGACATGCATCTAGCTAGCAGTAACCAAATTATATGTTCATAAGACTGTTACATATGTGCAAAAGCTACTTCAATGCTTCTGCAATCACTGTGCTGCAGAACATATAACTAATTCTTTTGATTGGCATTATTTTCTGGTAGAAAGATGAACCAGTGTACGTACATATAGTGCTTAAGTGAGCAGTGGGCTGATATAAATTTGAGTGGTTACAGGGCAAATGAGGCTTGCTGCAAGTGCTTGACCGAGAATTTATCAAGTTTCTAGGGTGCACGGGCGTTTCGAAGAGAAGATACGTGGAATCTCTCTACTTAGAGAGAATGTGTAGTGTAGGCGTAGCAGTGTACCTAAATATACAAAATATAAAACCAAAATATTATGTCATCTTTATTAATTGAATTAACAAGATACAATTTCCATGTAAATAAAAGATGTACGCGTCATTGTCTGCCATTAGACAGATCTTGACATCAGCGATATAGTCTTCTAGTTCCCAAGGCTTCGGAGAGCTCTTGATTAATTACCTCCTCTTGTCTAAGCTTATAGGAGAACCTCCGATTAAGCTACCTGTGGTTGTCTCTTCGTGTTCGTTTCACGTTCTCCATGTATGATGAAATAGTGAAGATGTAGATGAATGTGGGTGCCGACAACGTATTCATGGCCTCATCGGTTAGTGCACCGGTGTTGGTGACGTAGCTCCGCCCGTCCTTGTTGTTTCTTCTCATCAGTCTTGAATGACATGGTGACGACAAACCTTATCATGATGAGCCTTATTAACGTGACAGAACAAGGAAACAAACCTATGAGAGGAAACAACAAGGCATTCCCTAAAGCTAGGAGACAAACCTTATCATGATGAACCTTATTAACGTGACAGAACATGATACGCTTTAACACCACCAGACAATCACAACATAGGCAACAAGTTGAGATTGTGCCTAAAAGCATCCATCTGTTGAGTTGTCAAGGCTTCGATGAATTCATCCTCGCAGAGATAAACCTGATATCTAGCAACTTCTGTGCAACTTGTTCTCGCACAAAATAAAAATCTATCGCAATGTGTTCTAGCATGAAACATGGGGGTTCGATGATAAATACTTAGCTCTCAAATTATCACACCAAAGACAAGCAGTAGAGCGATGATTAATACTTAACTCATCAAGTAACTTTTCAACCCACATTATTTCTACCATGCATTAACCAAAGACTTTACTCTACTTCTATTAATTAACTAACTATTTTTGATGATTTCTTAGTTAATTAACTAATGTGATTTTAAGTGATTTTGTATTTTTAGGTGATTAACTAATATCTTTTTAGTTAATTAACTAAGATTTTAGATGCATTTGTACTAAAATACGTGACTTCAGTAAATAAATAAACTAATACAAACATTACTACATTCTCAACTTACAATAACTAACAATTTTTTAAGCTATTTAAATACATGCGATTATAGGTTATGTTATGTTAAATAATTATCTTTGTTATTTTGGTGATTGTTTAGCTAATTAACTAATGTGATTTTAGTTGATTTTGTATTTATTTCATTGCCATGTTTTTAGCTGTATTTGTACTTAATTGACATATTGATTTACTTGATTAAAAAAATTAAACTGAGTTGATAATTTTAGAGTATATAATACCCGACTAAAATACCTTGAATTACCGAGCACCTCATATTATGTTATTTTTTAACAACTTAGACTATGTTAGTAAAATCGACTACCTACCACCTTCACCTCTAGAACATCGAGTGAGTTTTTTAGTTGAAAATTAATTTAAAATTAATTAAATTATTCTATGAAGAAATTTGGTTTACGTAGATTATATTAGATAAATATATTGTAAATCTTTCTATTATACCACCTTCTATATCAACTTATCTCGATGAGAGCAAGGTAGGGCTAGGTAGGTGGCCATTACCTTAGGGCACTTTTGACCCCTATACTCGAGTTCTTTCTACTTGCTCTACTTACACACAATTGCTATGAGTAATTGATAATAAAATGTAGTTACTATGGAAGCCTATGATTTACAATATATTGTCTATTTAATATAGTCAATAATCCTCGTACTGAGGAGGTAGTAGTTTTAAACTCCATCAGACTGATAGAGCGCTATATATATAACATGTTCTAATGATCACAAATAACATTCTCTAATTTATCAAATAATCTTTGTATCAAGGAGGTAGGAGTTAAATGATCATAGATTACGAGGTTCTGTTGTCCTAAGATGGTTTGGTCAGATTAGTACCTATACTAACTGACTTAGACACCTTGGGTCCCCCCAGATCTCGTATTATGTTATTTATTGACAATTTAGAGTAGGTTACTAAATTATCCAAAAATATTCTAAAAGTTATATTAAAAAAATACCGCCTATGCTTATGAAAATCCACAATATATTATTCATTTTTTTCAGTTTTTAACTTCACATGTCGTCATGTTTCTTCTTAGAAAATGCATGGGTGATACGTATATGGCTATGGATAAGTTTATAGATTCAAATGAAAATTATAAATATATATGATTTTTAGAAATTAATGTATATATCTAATTATGAATATATGAGGAATATATATATATATGTGTGTATGTGTGAGCTTGTTAATATGTTAATGTCAATATATCAATTTGGTAGAATTTTGAATGCTTAATTATGGCAATGTTGCTATAGAAAATTAGGAGGGTCTAAAAATATACATGCTATCAGAAGGCATGGCTAGCAATTCCTGATATAAAAAAACAAATTTAATTATTTTTGGCATAACCATGTCACTGTCGGGTTTCAAACCAATTCTGTCATAAGTAAGCAATACCTATAACGGGTTTTAAACAAGATTGGTCACAAGTGACTACCTATAACGGGTGCTAATTTACGTCATCATATGTAACCGAGTCATCTCTAACAATTATGAAACATAACCGTCAAACGTAGATTACCTCTGACAGCTTATAAGCACAACCACATGTTTGAGTGATGGGTCATTAAAGCGTGCGAGAGCTATATTATTTCTAACGGGTCGTAAGCACAATCAGCTTAGCTTACGATGCTTTCTTACATATGATGGGTTTTTTCAGCGCATCATAAATAATCTTAGCTATAACAAAACTTAACATGTTATGGGTAACTTGAAGTCATCACTGACCAATTATCTGTCAAATCCGGATGAAGATTTAAAGCTATTACTGATGAGTAAATCCGGTATAGTGTTAGTTTGAGTGGCGATCAGCTTGTAAAGGGTGCCGTCGCCAGGCGCGATAGCCTCGACGGCAGCAGGTCGGCAACATGAACGGGTGGGGCCTTGTTTCACGGCATCGTAGACGGATGACTCCTCCACGATGGCATGCAGGCGCTGAACGACGCTGCCTCCTGTTAGGGTGTCACAAGCGAACGGCGCCTCAGCAGCATCCTAGTTGACTGCATCGAGGGCGGGGCTCAGCTCGGCGTCTCGCGGACTTAGGGTTTAGGGTTTAGGCACAGCTCGACGACCGTTTGTGGCAGCTCCAGTGATCTCCACGAGACGGCTTGATGACGATCTCCGGAAGGATGGCGTAGTTGACGAATGGCACGGCCGTGACTGTGCCCAGCGTAAGAGCATCATTGGCGAAGTCTCGATGCCGGCAGGGTCGACGGGCGTGAGAGCATCTCTTCTTCTAGTTGACGGCGTCACGAACGGGCGGCACCTCGGCGATGGGCAGCACCTCGACGACGGGCAGCTTCTCAAAGGAGCTTCGGGCTGGCGAGGAGCTCGGCGCTGGCGCCCGTCGAGGGGTCCATAAGGAAGAGAGTATCTCCGGTGGGGTGCATGGGCATCGGCAGCATCCCCGCGAGGAGAGCACTCCCGGTGGGGGCGTGGACGTGGGCGGCGTCGTGAAGAAGCGAATGCGGGCCGGCGGGGGGAGGACGTCCGGCATCTCAGCGGCGTGGTGGCACCAGGACCAGGTCTCGTCATCGACGCCCGGCACCGGACGACATCTCGGACGGGGAGCCCCTCGGCGTCATGGACGGCTTGTCGGCAATGCAGGCGGCAGCTCCATGGTTCCATAGCTCCACGGTCTTCTCATCGGTTTGCTGATTGTTCTTGAAGATGAAGCAGCCGGCGTACGCATACGTGTCCAGGGTACGTACGAATGTGTGAGGTTGGGCTGCCATTCTTTTTGTTTGGTGTAAAGATATTTTATTTCTTATGATTTTAAACCATTTTTAAAAACTATTTTATTCCATTGATAAGTTTTAAGTGATAGGGCGTCGTCGATACTCGTGCTTCGCTGAGCATAAGCACTAAGATGATAAAAGAGCGACAAAAGCATAGAGTCATTACAAAGAAGAAGGGTATAAGCAATAAGTGGGATAAGGTTTATCGAATCGATTAGTGATTTGCGACCAATATTGTGTATCTAAGTATATATGGTTAAAAACAAAATAATTTTTAATTTTGAAAAAAAATATGAAATCAATATGATCAAAACATGATTTGTCTTGGTCTTGGTATTCTTCGATAAACTCCTCAACTGATAGCTCCTCGGCGTCGGCTACTATGTGGTACAAAACAATAACAACATACTAATAGTGCCATTAGACTCAAACAGAGCTTTAGTTAAAAAGATATGAATTTTAGAAGATTAAAAAGAGAGATGATGGTGAGGAAAGGAGGTGAATTAGACTTTTATTTCTATAACAGATAAATTAACAGGCTTAGACGGATGTTGTTGTGTTGAGAAAATGAGGTTGGAGGCATTTCGGCTTTACAAGCCGATTCAAAACCTAGCTGGGCCAAGGAGGGCATCCCGCGTCGATACAATGGACCTAGGGTCTTACAATGTGGCTGTTGCGTGGCAGTCACGTGTTTGCTGACTGGAAAGGAAAGACCAAAGGGGAAATCGACAACCGGTGAAGCTCGACAACGTTTGGCCGAATGACAGCGAATTCCGATGAACGATGACCACCAGAGCATCGAGTGGAAGAGGGGGAGAAAGATGAACAGCTCAAATTAGGGCTAGAGGCTGACAATGAGTGGTGGCGGACTCTGGTGGGAGTGCGTCATTTAGTCGCTGGCGACAACCAAATATACGGCGGAGGTGGCTAGGCTTGAGTTCGGTTGGAGACGGTGTGAAGACAGGAAGAGAGCGAGAGAGAAAACCGGAGGCACTAACTTAGTGAATAAGGAAAGAGGCGACTGCAATGGCACTTGATAGAGAGAGGGAAAGAGCAAGGGAAGGTAGTGGTGGTGTGGGAGCTCAAAATAATTCCGGATGGTGCGAGGCAAGGCAGAGGTCTCCATGGCCTTTTATAGGCACTGGAGTGTGCATGGCGATAACGGAGACACACTATGTGGTACAGTGCAGCACGCAGGTGCTAGGTGACCATGCGGCGTGGCATGAGGCGATAGAGCGCAGCATGGCACTATGATGGTGATGGCCGGAGTAAGGAGAAGAGAGAGTGCGGGCAACATGGCGGCAGGGATAGGACGAGATGGAATAGAGGAAGTGTGTGTTCTTGCTAGGGCATGGACAAAGCAAATGCTATCGCGGTGAGATGTGGGAAGGAATAGCGTGGCACGGCACCATGATGATGTTGGCTGGAGAAGAGTAAAAGAGGTAGATGCGGCTACTAGTGATGCGACACGACGAACACGGTAGCAGCGAGCATGGTGCAGCATAGGGCATTGCAGCATAGTTGACAGGACGTGTAGCCCAGCTAATGAGCTACCATGTTTTACGACGATAGCCGCGCCTATTGGGCCTACACGAGCAGATGAGGGCGTTGTGAGGCGGGCGAGGCTCACGTAGCAGAGAAGCGTGGTCGCACGAGGCAGCAAATGGTGTGTTCTACGTCGTATTTGTTCGAGAACGTGGCGAGCGTGGGAGTTGCACTAGAGGTAGAGGACCGCCACGCCTCGGTATGTCTGGCGACTGTCCATGACGTTGTCGATGAGTGGACCTAACCTATCGGCCAGCCACTTAAGTCACTGAGTGCACGTGAAAGAGAAAAAACAGATCGGGCCATGTGGAGCTAAGCTGTGTGAAAAAAAAAGCAGGTTGTTCTCGTCTCATTATTTTTTTTATCTTTTTCCTTGTAGACTTACATATGGATCATATCTATTATTATTATTATTTAATTAGGAAATGCCACGCAAGGTAGAAGATCTAGTCAAAAGTGGTACGGTCCAAACCGCCGTCTAAACCGCTCGGAGAATAGTTGAGCGACGCATCAGAATCTGGTATTGCGGTTGAGGATGAAAATCAAGTGGTGCTATAGTTGAGGGGCTCGGAATAGACTTTTGGGCTTCAATTTGCCGCACGTACTCAGCAGTGCCACTCGGGCCCGATTAAATGGGCCGGGTGTAAGCTGGAAACCTAGGCGGCGGCCGAACTGTATTGGGCTGCCTTCCCCCCGGAGACAACAATCATCCATCGGAGCGGGGAAGGAAGAAGCATCGTGAAGTCCGGCGGCGAGCAAGCGCACCGCACGCACGAGATGGTGGTGTTCCACGTCAGGTGGGCGGCGGCCTCCTCCTCTCCGCCTCCGCCTTCGTTGCTGCCGGAGGTGGGGGAGGAAGAGATGGAGTTCCTCCACGAGTGCGCTGCCTCCTCCCCCGTGGAGGACGTGGCGGCCGCCCTCGCCGGCGTCGCAGCACTCCAGGCCCGCCTGCTCTCCCTCTGCCGCTGCCTTCGAGGTGACGACAACTTCTTCTGCGAGACCAGCGCACGCATCAGAATGATCTGACGGATGCGTTGCGTTTTCTGTTGCAGAGAGGGGCGCGGCGGCGGCGGGTGAGCTCGAGAGGGCGCTGGCGGAGGCTGAATCCTACGCTTCCAAGGTCAGCTTCTCACTTCGATTCAGATGTTGCTCAGCTCAGATAATTTTATTTGGTTGTTACAGTTGTGCCGATTTATTTGTGGGTTTCAAGTATGTCGCCTCAACTGCCCATATCAACCTTCCTAGTTGCTACGATTGATTGAGTACACCAGCCTTAAATCAATTGAACTCCACAGGCCAAATGGAAATGGACAATAGCTTCAAATGTGAAATGGACACAGGGATGCTACTATGCTACCACTAGTTCTCTGCTACTAATACATCTTGTATGATTCTATTGAATGATATAGGTTGATGCTGCATCTGTCACGAGTCACGACAAGTGACCGGTAACTATTCTCTGGTACAAACTACCATTATGCAATTACTGTTTGTGAAAGGGAATCTAAACTTAGCATCATTATTCTCTTCAATCTTCATCATTTGTTGAGCTAAATTTTGTAAGGATTATTGCTCACTAAGGTGTCAAGCCAATTAAGCAAAATATATACCAGTTGCAATCAATGTTAGAGCTTTCAACTTGAAATGACAGCCCCTTTCCAGGGTATTTCTGTTCGAGTTTTTTTTATGTACCCGGTTTTTATTCCAGGAGCAAGTGCGGCACAACAGATTCTTATCCCCTCGTGCTCTAAGGGAGCATATCAAGAACATTGAAAAGATAGCTGTTGTTGTTCTACAAGAGTCTCCTGAGGCATTGTTCCTGCAACAGAAATCTCCAGGTAATGCATGAATTGAATTTACATGATGAAGATATGATTTTCCAAATGAAGCGGTACTGTAGATGTCATATCCTGGTGAAAAAAAAATTGAATTGCCTGCTAGATGGGTTATTTCCATCTTTTGTTTGTAGTTCCATCAATCTTTACAACCTGTATTGACCTTATGTGATTACTTCCAACTCTGAAGTCAGCCTTTTTTGTCGTAACATGGTTTTTCTTCCCTATTTCACTTAACACAGAATATCATCTGCTTACTGTTAACTCTTTCTTGTAAGCAATATCCAGACGACAAGCATGAGAATGTTCAACTTTGGTGGGCTGGCAAAGAGCTGGTCATGGGCAAGAAGCTATGTGACTATATTGGTGTTAATGACAAAACAAAGGTAACATGCAGCTGTAGTTTAAAATGGTTCCTTCAACTCGTGATTTTTTTACATTTTCCTTTTTTCACATTACCTTATGCAGATTGTCATCAGGCTAGCGCATGTTCCTCAATCGTGATGAGCATTGAGTGTGCTTCTACCCTTCATTGTTCCTGCAGAGTTAGTTTAGTTTTGGTTTTGGATAGTATGCTAGTATATGCATGTTATCCCCTTGTAAATCATTATTCATTTTCATGAGAAAACTCCCATTTTCATCGGTGCCATTGAGAACCTGTAGAGACACCTTAAACTGTAACATTTGCTTTTGATATCTAGTATTCCATTTGTCTTCAAGAGATGAGGCCATTCAAGAAATTACTCTATAATTTAAGCATTTAAGAAAATAAACCATAAGAAACAATGTACATGGTTAGGTTCAGACTATAGATTGAGTCTGAGCTTGGCTTCAGAGTTTGTATGGAAAACTGGAACATGAAAGTATGTTAAACATCGACTGCTACTTTATACATTTGACGGATTTGTGGTTGGTATGTTGCTACTGGACATCAATGAAGACTGTCTTGGGAAAATTCAGATTTACTTAGAAACGGTCACACCTATCATGCTTAGAGGACCATGAAATCAGGTGATAACGAAACTCATTTCACAGCAGTTTTTGTTATTACCAATGATGCTCTATCGATTTGCTTTGTTAAGACACTAGAGAATCGTGCTCAGAAAAATTGCCCAGCTTGTCTAGCAGTGCAGCCTATATAAAGGGGCCCTAACATGATGTGCTCGACTCTGGCTACTGTATTTAGCTTCTGACTTGTGGACCTTATTTGTCCCCATATGTGTGTCTCTTGAGTTTCTATGAACAAACACATACTGAGGAACAAAAAGTGCTGGATTTTTACATTTTAGACCCATAGAGAAACTTATTTCAAAAATGAACTCTTATCATGGCATAAGTGTAATTGGTGCAGGTCTAACGTCTCGACGCTAACGACGCTAGCACAGGCACCCTCACCCCCTTAGTAGCTGAGCTAGGCTAGCCGCTGTTATGGAGGGGGTCGGCGCCAAAGAGATTGTCGTCAAGGACCTATTTAAAATAACTTATTTTACAAATATACTCTAGAGGGGTAAAAATATAAATAAGCTATTTATAAATAGGTCTTTAGTGCTAGAGATACTTACATCAAGAGTCTATTTGTAAATAAATTATTTATACTTTTAACTATTAGTCTATTTATAAAATAAGTTATTACAAATAAGTCTTTGATGCCGACCTCCATGTCAGTGGCCAACATGGCCCTATCCTCCATGGGGGCAAGGGTTTCTGACGTCATCTGCGTTGGCACCAAGATGTTGGATCTTGGTGCTAATGCCAATAACCTTGGCACTGAGAAAATAGTCTATTTATATAATAATTTTTTTTAAGGATTTATTTATAAAATAAGTTTTTATGAGTTAAAATGTAAAAAATCGTGCAAAAAGTGACTTCTTTTGGATATCTAGGTTTCTTTTATCTCTAGATTATGCTCCACGCTGCAGGAAGGTAGCAGACATCATATACAGATGCATTTGATTCTTTGCTTAGTTGATTTATCTGTTGACAAGCAAGGTGATAGTGAGATAAGTCCTTCGAGTCATGATTTTGTCTGTTGCAGCAATTTCTTGTATTTCTTCTGGATATTCAGGTTGAGATACCAAAGTGGAGTATTTGGTTTGTTGCCATCATAGATCTTCCAGTTGTGAAACCCTACATATGACGTATGGTCGGTGGCTGAATGCCTGAATGCAATTCTTGGCGTTTGCTCAGCATGGTCATCACAGGCGTCAGCAGCAAATGTTTCCCATGGAACCAGAATTTCAAAGGGGCCACCTTGTGTGGTTCTGGGCTTCTGGCTCGTCGATTTACTTGCCATAATAACATTTTATATTCTTACATGTTTCGATGCCCTAATAACAGCCTCTTATATTCTTACTCTTACTCCTACATGCTTCAGTTTGGATCTTTGGGACAAAACAAGGTGATGAAGTTGGTGCCTCCTGTCTACAGGTATAAATCCTATCTGTCAGATTTCTTGTCCTTTACTGGTAGAAACAAACATTAGTAAATTATATAATATTGTTGTTCTTATCATCACATGAGCTAAGTTGCATGAAGCATTGAAAGCCTGTCCTGCCTTGCAGTTGCATTTTACTACCATCAACATAAAAAGTATCATATCTTGGTCGATTTTGTTCTGTGAAACATTTATATATTCTTTTCATGGCTTTGACCTGTTAGTCAAACTATCTGCTGCCCCTTCTGGCTACTGCTGCCAAGCTACTAGATGCTAACAACCTAACAGTAATTCCATTGTTCTGCTTCATCTGTGCCACTTGATGATTCTGGTTTGCCAACATGTGATCTACTACTGTATTCTGTTTGATGTGTGGACTAAGTTTACATCCAAGAACACGACAACTGTTCGCTAAGGATTGCACACGTACCAAAGCACTGCTGAGTGCTGTCATCATAGGAGGCTCTTGACACTTTTCCAGTTGTTTGTTGAGATTGGAAATCTCTCTCCTTGAAACTTTTTCTGTTTTTTTTTCTCTCCCCTTGAGCAACAGAAAGGTGAAAACTTTTTCCATGGACACTTTTAGCCACCCCAAGTCCCCTTTTTCCCTTTCTCATCTGAGAAGATTCTTTGGTTGTATCCTGAGAGCTGGTTTTACAGGCAAATGGTTTGCTGTATCCAAGGCGCGGTTAACATTGGGCCTGTGCTGTAACTTTGACAGTCATATTCACAGGCATAAGGATGGTGAAAGTGTGGAATCTCTCTTGTGTTATGTATGCTATAGCTAGCTTTCTCTCTGGCTCATCACAGGGCTTGCTCGTGCTCATCTGGGCCTGTTTTTGTGTTCTTGCATGACCCATCCCAATCAGAAGCTGGACAAGCCATGGTGGTGGGAGAACTGGTAAACTGGCAATCACAACCCCAAAGCTGCACCCCTTTTTGTCACCCTACTGTGTTTGTGTGAGTTTGTCAGTGACCAATGCTAACTACACTGCATTGCTACTACCCTGCAACTGTTTCAGATGCTTGCTTATCTCCCAATTCAGAAGTAGCAGCAAATTCAAACCATCTTGGTAGGACAGTATACAAAATGTTTGAAATGATGATTTGAAGTAGTCTGGTCTTGTTGGACGATGCCATCCGTAATCAATAGCAATGGAGTACTAGCTTGTTCTTGATTTTGTTTGCTCATCACTGCATTTGCTCCATCTCGATGTCTGTCTGCAGATACATGGGACCCCTAATCTCCTCCTCTACTTGATTCCTCAAAAGCATCCCCCCCGGCCATGAGTGAGCTCAACTGAAAGCAAGCAAGCATTGCATTTTTCATTTTTCCAGTGAGTACACTAGAAAACAACTCTGTCTCTTTCTTTTTGTTTTGTTTCTGAAGCTACTACTACAAAAACCTTTGTTTTGAAGCCAAGGAACAACGAGATGCAGGAGCGTGCCGTGGAAGAGGACAAAGTCACAAAGAGATGTCTGCTTATTAATTTGGGAGCCAGCACTTTGGCGTGCCTTGTACAACTATACAAGAGATATGAGGTAGGTGAAGGGTAATGCATGATGCAATTTATAGCCAAAGATTGATTGGTACTCACTCCTGCATGAACATTAGGCATGGTATGGTCAAGTAGAGAGGAGAGTGTACTTTGAGAGAGGAATCAAATCTGCCACCAAGTCAGTGCCACCGTAGCACCATTTATCAGTACAGTACCCAAGCCCCACAACAGTACAACTTCAACCCCTCCACTGCTATGGTAATGCAATGCTTCTCAACACTCTGCATACACAAGCCAAGAAGTAGGAAATTGGGATGGAGATGAACGCATCAGAAGTTTAGAACAAATTCAGGATGGAAACAAATGAACAGAGATTCATATTCATACAGCTAAAATCCTTTGGTCCAACTAGCCACATGAAAAGGAAACAAGAGGGGAAAAATCAAAGAAGAGTCCATGAATTATCACAGCGATTCATTCACAACAAACATTGCTCATCTTCACAGGCACTCCCAACCAACAGCCAAAACAGAAATGAAACAAAAATATGATATACTTTTTTCTGTTCTTGTCAACCTCATGAGTCATGACGTCAAATCAAGAAGAGAATCAATCATCCCCTGCACATCTCCTGCCTCTCCTGGGCGGTCTCGCCGGCAGCGACAGAGGACACCCTGGGCGTGTTGGTCACCGAGTAGAACACCACGTCGCTGACGCTTCTCCGCTGCTGCAGGTGCTGCGACCTCTTGCAGTGGGCAATGGCGCCCTGGATGGCGCCCTCCTCCAACGACCCGGCGCTGCTGCTCCGCTTCAGCGCCGCCGCCGCCGCCGGCACAGGCCGGGTGAAGAACCAGCTCGCGTTGCCGCAGGACGGCGTGGACCACGAGGACGAGGTCGAGCACAGCGGCGAGGTCCCCGTCGCCGATGTCGCCTTCGTCGCCACCAGCCGCACCCGCCGGATGATGCCGGAGAATGACTTGCGGTGGCCGCAGAGCTCTTCCTGATCCAGCACGCTCCCGCCGCAGCCGCCATTGCCGCCGACGCCAATGTCGCTCGGCTTGGTGGTGGCCAAGAAGAGGGACTTGATGTACTCCCTCGACGTCCACCTCTTCATCAGCTTCAACCTCTTGGACCACGAGTACTTCTTGGCACACACCTTGCTCATGTCAACCGTGTCGTCTTCTACCTCTGCAGCGGCAGCAGAGGACGCAATGAAGGCCGCCTTCTTGATCCCCTGCACCTGCACCCGCTGCTCCTGGAGCAGCTTCTGCACGAGCTGCAGCCGCGGCGGCAGGTGGAGGGGGAGGAGATTACCCTTGTAGAACAGCTCGTCGGCCGGCGACGCGAAGACCTTGCTGGCGACGGCGGCCGAGTTGTGGAACTCGAACTCCCGGAGGCCGCCGCCGGCGCAGCAGCGGGGGGAGGAGGGGGGCAGCGGCGTGGTGGTCGGGGTGAGGTCCATGTCGATGTAGTCCTCTTGGATCACCATCGTGGGGGCCCTCGCCATTGCTGCAGCTGCTGCCACCTTTGGGTGGAGGGGACTGGATGGACAAATGACTCTCTCAGTGAGTGTGATAAGAGTGATGTGAGAATGGTTTATAGTTGTAGGGTTTTGTGTTGGAGTCTCTCTACTTGGAGTAGTATATGTGTGAGCCTTTTCTTTTCCATGTGCCACAAGTTTTTTCTTTTTTTATCAAGAAGAAAAAATGTGATTTTTTTTGGAAGACTGTGTCTGTGAGCTCGTGTTTGGTATGGGAATGCAAATGCATGCAGTAATGGAGGATCTATCTCACTTCCAACAGAAACTGTTGCTTTGCTTGGCTCGTTTTGGTTTTTCTAGTTCGACTTTTCCTTTTCTGTTTCCAGTTTCTCTCTTTTTTTAATCCCCTTTCCTTTTCGTGTTTGACTCAGGATAGGAGACAAGCTCCATTCGTTTGGTTTTCTGGGGATGGTCATTTTTTAAGCACGTTTAACAAACGGCTAAATAATATGTTTTCTACAAAACTTTTTTATATAGAATTTTTTTTAAAAAAATTAAACAAATATTTCTTTTAAATTCATAATAGTTTATACTTAATTAGTCCTTCTCGTTTTTTAAACCACCAGCCGGTGTGCTTCTACCGAGCCTTACCGAGTTACTGACAATTACTACTTCTTGCTCTTTCAGATAACAAGAAGCTTCATTTTATTGCTCAGCATTTCTCAGGGAGGGAAACTCTCTGATTCGAACTAACATCTTGCCTGTTCAGATTTCAGAATCTTTTGCTCATGCAGGAAGGAAGCAGGGGACGAAGTAAAATGTTCCAGCTGAAAAGTCCTTTCCGCAGAACAAAGACAGGTAAAACGTCATGTCAACATTTAAATTTTAAAACTTAATTTTAGAATTATTTTTAAGTTTTTTAATCATATTTTTTTATCTTGACGTTTAAATCGCTAAAAATATAAAATAAAAATAAATTATTTTTCGCTAATAAATAGTATTTTCTAACCGGGCCACAACCGCAACAATGCTAACAGATGGGGCCCACAACCGCAAAAACGCCTTGGAACGTTGCCATTCAATTCAACGCAGGTTTGGTTTCTGTTCTGTTCTGCAACCCCCAAAGAAAAAAAAATAAAGAAATAAATAAAAAAAGAAAGGAGAAGGGCAGTAGAGTGCTCGTAGGCCGGAGCAGCAAGAAAAGCTAACGCTGCTGGATAAAAGCAGTCAAAAGACTTGAAGGGCTGTTGTAACTGACCAGCAGTAGTACCACTCACACCCAACCCCATTGGGTACTGTAATAATCTCTCTCTTTTACTATTAAAAAATAATAAGCCTTTGATTGAAAGGAAAATCAAAAGAATTTTAGAAGATTTTATTGCTAAAGGTTTTTTTTCTTATATAGCCTTTTGAATCCAAGGAATAAAATCTTATGAAATTCCTACAGAATGTAATTTAACATAAGTTTAAAAAGTTTTCTTTTAAGTCTTTATCTCTTCTCGAATTTCTGTGTTTT
The DNA here is from genome assembly GCA_030770085.1 of Oryza coarctata. Taxonomy (NCBI): domain Eukaryota; kingdom Viridiplantae; phylum Streptophyta; class Magnoliopsida; order Poales; family Poaceae; genus Oryza; species Oryza coarctata. The sequence goes on from CM061471.1 coordinate 990,709, forward strand.
TTCTACAATATAATTAAATGGTCATTCTTGTATTTTACTTGTGTTTTGCAACTCTCTATCTTATACTTGTATTTCTATTAAAATTCTATATTTTTCTCTATTTTATAGGGTATGTGGTTTTTCTATCATGTGTGTTTTAAAGGCCTAAGCTTCTCTTTTCCAAAGCCTACCAACACACCAACCAAGCCAACATCATTGATAGGCTCAGCATTTCCTTTCTTTTTAATCACCACATAAAAATGCTGGACAGAGATGATCATCTGTTCTTTTTTCCCCGTCTCTCTTTACTTCACTCAAGAAGATGATCGGCTCTTACGCTAGTACTACTAGCTAGTAATAGTTGTTGTAACAGTGGCTTGCTATACTTTATGCTGGTAATAACAAAAAAAAATTACACTGGGGTGACAATTGTAGCTTGTTTGACCAGACTTTGGCTTTGGTCCAGGGCTCTTGAAAGACTGAGCCTTTTCTGATTAAGATAAAAATATTATCTCAATTTTTATTAACATATTTTTAAACTGTTAAATGGTATATTTTATATGAAAACTTTTTATATAGAATTTATAACATCTAATAAATTTATTTTAAAAAATTTATAATAATTAAAACTCAATTAATCGTAAATGATTTTCTTGATTTACATACCTTACTTAATCTTTATCGGTCATGTTGGAACACCACCACCCTTAGAGGAAGCTCAGCTCTTAACGCAGTGGGACCCTAGGTATGTGTGCACAGTACAGTTGCTTGTGCCGCACTCCCATATGCTGTGCAAAAACCATTTCTGGACCTGCCCCATCCATCTCCTTGAGTTTAATAAGAGTTGTTATGATTACTGCCCAATTCTCAGTTTGTTTATGGTTTGATTCTTGTTTAACCATTGTTCGTTTCAAAAAAGATTCTGGTTTAGGCTCCTTTTAGAAGGCTGGATTGAATAATGCAGTAACAGAAAAAAATACAGGAAAAAGTGGATTGGCACAGAATTTTTGAATGATTCAACTCTTTTAGTATTTTTTCTATAGACCTCTTTGATTCATAGTAAAATGATATGAAATTTTCTATAAGATTGTATTTCTGTTATTAATAACATATAAGCAAAAGATTAAACCACTTGAAACATTCCTTTGTTCAATTTATCATGTGATGAAATCAAAGAGTATCTTTTCATGTTTCTTGTATTTTCAATTACCATAGAATTGAAAAAACATGATACTTCAATTTCTGAGTTTTTTCTATTCCTGTGTTTTTTCTTACCATGCACTTCAAAGGTGTCCTTAAGCATTAGATAGCTTTTTGTTTGATTTCCCATTCCCTGTATATAGGCTTTGTTTTGTGTGTGTATTTGTGCATGGCTTTCGATGGTGAGAAAATTAAACTGAAATTCATGGTCATCCAAAGAAATTGCCAAAGTTTTACTGGGTAAATATTTCTCGGTGTGATTTTCTAAGCAACCTTTTCCTCTGTCCTAAAGATAAAAACAAAATTAAAACGTGATTTTGTGAAGCAGTTTCCCCTTATTATTCGATGTCATCAAGATAAAACAAAGTCAAGATAAGGCAGGACAAATTCACAAATGCGTGCAGCCATCTCCAGACTCTAATAACAGCGAGAGATGCAAATTTAACTTCTATTTAACTCTTTGTTTAATTCTTGTGGGAAAAGGTTGTCAGACGTAGCTTAAGTTTGACAATAGTTGAGCCCATAAGATTGAGATTCTAACCAGGATTCGGATCAATGACAAGGCAAAAAAAAAATTATATACTATACTTAAATTGTTTTTTTATCAGCCTGTGAACCTACTACCTAGGAACTAATTAAACAAGATACTATCCCCTAACACCTTTTCTTCCCTGGCCTTCTTCATTTCAAGCTAGCTAGCCAAAGAGAAGATTGTTGTAGCACCTAAGTAACATAATGATTTGCCCACTCTGCCCTAGATTCGACGAGGATTAGAGATCAAGCTCATGTGCTAATTAATTTATATATCTTGTAATTAACTCTACTTGATTTATTTTCTTTCATATGACCTGTGATAAGGTGTTGTGTGTATATTACGCTCATGTGGTGGCATAAGAAGTATAAAGAACAGTTCATGTATAATATTTAGTTAGAATTTTTTTGTTTGGTGTATATGGTATAGAAGTACAAGGTTGTTGGTGGATAGGTTCTAGGAGTGGGAGCTATACAGTTAATCTCTAGAGTTCAGATCAGAGGTTAGAGCTCAATCGTGTGAGTAGATTGTGAAGTCAATACAACTCTAGTCACTAGAAGGAAAATGAATGCGGATCCGTTTAGATAGGTTTAGAACGCTAAGTGGTATAACAACTACTCATGTTTATTTATTTTTCTTGGATGTGGATTATAGTGACTAAACGTTTTAAAGTGGCTATATCCTCTTCTCTCTTTGTCGACAGTCATCCCCTTATATATTCTTAGGAGTACCATAATAAACAAAAAGAAATGCTCATGACTCTAGACTTATAGGTCATACACACGGAGTTTATATATGATTAGTTTAATCCTATTGGAAGCATGCTCTATAGGCCCATTCCATTGTGGGGTGGTGCTCTGCACTTGACCGATGGGGCCCACTGTGCAACGAGTTTGTCAGACATGTGGAGGGCAGAGGATCTGGCGTGGTTCAACAAGACCCCCTGCTATAATGGGTAGAGATAGTATCCGTCTTATCGCACATCATCCATTTGTTAGGGTAGATATTTGTCTTGCCACCATGGCCATCATGAGTGTGCATGTGTTGTGCTAGTGAGAGTGAGTAAGCCTACCGTATTAAATGTTGTGGTTGAAATTGTTTGACGTACTCAGCCCTAGGCTCTTGCCACCAAGAACGTGACATGAGTGTGTGAGTTTAACTAGCTTACATAGGGTAGTCTCCCCATGGAGACCAACCCGGGGCGAGAGACCCAGGCTGACTAGCTCGAACTGAATGGGTTGGGCATGCCAGCCCGGGCTAGGTAGCTTGGAGTGATTAGCTCGGGCACTCCAGTCTAAGTTATTCAGCTCAGACCTTGAGATGGGCATGAGCCTAAGGATCCGTACCGAGGGCCATATGGGATACGTGGATGCCACCTTGACAGCTTTAGGCCTCTTAGGTGGGACCTCTAGTCTCCACTTCACCAATAGTAATCCCTAGGCCCAACGTCAAGTAGCATCATGATAGTTGAGGATGGGGCCATCTTGTTTGGGGCCTAGAGTCGTCAAGCAGTGGCCTTTTAATTTATTTTCTTTTAGGCCATCTTGGGCCGGTGTAGCACCCCCTCCCACTCTCTTTTTTGATGGGCCAAGTGAATAGGAAAGCTTCCCATCTCTTGGCCTAATAAAGGGCTTAGGGAGGCGAAACGGCGCATGCCACTTCGTCTTCTCCTGTCTTGTCTACACATACCCCCACTTCGTGTGAAATTCTAGACATGTGGGCAAGTAGGGGGCCTACCACTTGGTTTTGTGCACCAAGTTGTGGTTCATCACGAGTTCCCCCATAAATCAAGGATGACACTACATCCCTTCCTTTTTCTGCTCCTCTGTCTTCTTAATAGAATCCTCACACTCGTCTTCTCCATATTCCTTTGTTGCCTCAACTCATTTCACTATTACTATGCTCTAGCATCCTCCCTCTTTCCACTCCACTGGTGACCATGGCTAGAACCACACAGGGGCATGCGGCTCATGGAGACTCGTTGCTGTTGCTCTCCCATCTCTTGATGGAGGATGACGCGACAGTAGGAGGATGGCAATCCTCATCATGCAAAAGGGTGCTATGGTGATTAGGTTGGCCATGTTCTCTCCCCAGCACAAGGAGACTAGTAAGGTGATGATTTTCTCATCCTTCATCATGGTGGGGCTAGTGCCATCCTTCTCCACTTTCTTCATCTAAGTGCTAGAAGTTTTCAACATCCATTTGATCCATTTTACCCCTAACTACATAGTCAGGCTAGCCATATTCATACACTTGTGCAAGATGTTTGTCGACGTTATACCCTTGGTAGATCTCTTCTAGCACTTCTTCATGCTAATGGTGGTCGAAATGGGGGTTGCTAAGTTCATGGGCCTTGTCCTCACGACATTTTGAGCCTTACCTCACACTAAGCCAGTTTGGGTATGTTACCCCAACGTGCTCGATGTCATGGAGGCTATTATGGTGTTACCTCATGAGGCAAGCACCCATGAGGCCATGCTCAAAACTCGAGAGCACAATGTGACTTGGGGTGACACCATGCTCGATTGATAGATTACCATTCTTCACCACAAGGTGGAAGATTTAGGGGCCTAGGAGGCGAGAGTCACCGCCACATCGGAGGGAGCCACATTGTCAATGGAACAGGCACCACCCGCCACCGGCACCCCTGAGTGGAGGGCTCTCCACAAGCTCATAAAGACCTCTTTAGAGGAGTTGTAGGGCATAGTGAGGAGGCCTAGACTTGACCCTATCGTCATCAGCGCACAAGGTTCTAACTCCCCAGGGTACTTCATTCTTGGGTTTTCCTAGATAGCGTAGAGCCTCGCTGGGTTGCATCAGGTCATCTAGGCAAAAGTGGCCTAGGAGTGGCATGGGTTAGCGCAAAACGTGACAAAGTACATCCTTACCACCTACTGCCAACGTGACCCAAACTTCGACTTAGAGACAGCTCAAGCAGTAGCATAGGCAAGGACTAACGTCATGTCCTTGTATATTCTTTTTGACAACTTTAGGTTTTTTTCCAGTTTCTATAATTTATGTACTAAACAAACTTGAATGCACTTATCTCTTTCATCGGTATCGAGTTCTATAGCGAAGGGATTATTTTTGTAGCAGAGGCTATCACCTATGGAGACCACAGTTTTAATAGAAGCTCAGGAATGTCACTTGGTCCTTTTACTCGTGAGCTTTAGTCGGAGTCCAAGGCTTAGACATAGGTCACAAATTACGGGGACACATGCCATCCCCTAGGCATACACCAAGCTCTGATGTTTATGGCGCAAATTGCAGGAACACATGCCAATCCCTAGGCGTACACCAAGCTCTGACATTTATGGCCTATGAGTTAGAAAAAAATTATAGTGTGGTCTTTTTGCGGGCAAATAAACTCAATAGTTTCTTTCTTCACCTCATGCGGGAGCGGGCCAAACTTAGTAGCGAGAGATTAGGTAACTCGTGGTTCCTGAGCTTTGTTAGTGCTTGGGACAAGATTAGCTAGACTGGACGCCGTAGCCCACATCCAGGGTCTAGGTTACCTCGACCACTCTTTGAGTTAGTAGGGTGGCCTGAGAACCCCAGAGCTCGGTGATGCTTAGGGCATGACTTGCTAGTTTGAACACCACTGTAGAGCTTGCATCAGCTGGTGTATTTGCTTTGCATGGATCTAGTATGCTCTGTAGTGGTGCACTAGCTCAACAGCGTCCTAAAGGGCTGTTGGCCAGTAAGACCCATGTTGAAAGGCTTTCACGACCATCATGTAAGACGATGTATGGCTACCGCACTCACCATCGTGGATATCAGCGAGTAATACATTGCCTCTCTCTCGAGTGATGTATTTCAAGAGTACATCATTCGTGCCAAAGGTCCCCATCCATTAAGACATAGCATTTTGCTTGGCACATGATCCACTCAGTGGTAACATCATCATCGGAAAGGATATTTTCTTTTAGAAACCCGAGAATTTCATTCATCCATGAGGGCTCCCAAGAACTATCGATAAGCATAGCATGCTCACTAGGCTGCAACCCCTTGAAGAGATCTCCCACTGAAGCAGTCGCCTAGGTCCTCTCGCCTTGATGTGAGGTTTCTTCCTCATCTCAGTTGGATGCCAAGATGGAAAATTGTGTGAGCTTTTCTTAGAATTTCTCGGGCGGAATAAGAGCCTAAGAGGATGAGATGTGGGATAGCTCATCGGTGATCATGTTGTCTCACCAAGGCACATGCCTCAACTTGAGGACGTCAAAATGTTGCTCAATCTTTTGCACCTTATCAACATACACAACCATCTAGGGGTCCGAGCATTGGAACTCTTTCAATATTTCATTAACGACAAGCTAGGATTCACCTTTCACCAGTATATGTCGAACCCCAATGCCTGTTGTGACCTTGAGGCCAATGAGCAACCCTTCCTATTCCTTCATGTTATTAGTGGCACAAAAATCTAGCTGTACCACATACTTGAGAACTTCTCCGATTAGTGATGTATCACCATACTAGCCCCCACTCCCTAGAGTGTGAGGGAGTTGTCAAAGTGTATGACCCAATGCAAGGTCCATTCTTTGGTGTCATCTTAAGCAGGGCAGGCAGAGATCTACTCTTCTTGGAGCTTAGGGGACCAAGATTCATTCCACTAGAAAATTGGTCAAAATTTTGCTCTTTATGGCATGGCGGCTGACAAAATACAAGTCAAACTTAGCAAGCTCGATTGCCCACTTGACGATGTGCCCATTGCCCTCATTATTGTGGAGAATTTGACTAGGGGGTATGTGGTTACCACCAAGATCTTGTGAGCTTGGAAGTAGTGTCGTAGCTTTCCACACACAATGAGGATGGCGCACAGCATCTTCTGAGCCTACTGCTGTTGGGTCTTGGCGTTGTGCAACAACTTGCTGATAAAATAGACCGACCGCTGCTTGGTGCGGATCGGGCGTGCTTTGGAGTCAGCCCCCAAGGGGCTCAGTTGAGTGAGGCCCGGAGAAAGCTCGAGCTCGTCCACATGGTCAGTTTTAGTGGCCTACTCGTGGCCGGATGGGCACTCGGGCTTAGCTAGGAACTTGTGGCCGTCACCCTGTTCAGACTCACAGGAGAGATCAGGCATGACACATGGCCCAGGCTCCACTAGGAGGCCAAGCGTTGCATAATGTTCAGGCTCCATTAGTAGATTGGAGACTACGGACTACCCGGGTTTGGTTGGGAGCTCCGACCCAACATGTTGTCTAGGTCCTGCCATGGTCTCATGCTAGATAACGAGTGATGCACTTACCACCTAAGGCATGGCCGCAATGTAGGGAAGGAGCGTCTCCCCATTGTGTGGAATGACGAGGATAGGCGGTGATGAGAGATATTGCTTTAGGTCTTGTAATGCTTGTTCGTCCTGTAAGGTCCACTTGATGCATTCGGTTTTCTTGAGCAACTTGAAAGAGTAGGAGACCTCGCTCTACAAACTTTGATATGAATCACCCTAAGGCATCCATGCACCTTGTAAGGCACTATACGCCCTTGAGGTGTGCTGGGGACACATCTGCTCTATGGTGTGTATCTTCTCGGGGTTGGCCTCGATCCCCTAGCTTGAAACCAAGAACCAAGGAGCTTGCCGACTATGACCCCCAAGACACATTTCTCTAAGTTAAGCTTCATGCGCATGGTGCGGAGGTTGTCAAACATCTTCATGAGGTCTCTGATAAGAGTGTCCCAGTCTCAGGCGTTAATGACTATGTCGTCGACATAGGCCTCAATATTGCGGCCTATATGAGATTTCAGGGTGATGCACATCGCATACTAGTGTGACAAGCCATTGTTCTTCAAGTCAAAAGGCATGCACACAAAATAATAACTGCTCATAGGGGTAATAAAAGCAGTTTTTCCCCTCATCTTCTCTAGCCATACGGATTTAATGATATCCAAAATAAGCATCTAAAAACACAAAATGTTGCACCCTACAATGGAAATGACTATCTGATCTATGCAGAGGAGAGGAAAATGTTCTTTTGGGTATACCTTGTTAAGGTTGGTGTAGTCAATGTACATTCTTAATTTTCTATTTACCTTAGGGACAACAATGGGATTGGTGAGCCATTCTGGGTGAATGACCTCATGGATGAAACTGGCTGCTAGTAGCTTATTGACCTTCTCACAAATGAAGAGTTGGCGCTCAGGCACTTGCTGACACACTTTCTAGTGGATAGGTCACGTGTCAAGGCGCATAGTGAGATGGTGCTCTATCACCTCCTTGGAGACCCTGGGCATATCTAACAGTTGATAGACAAACACATTAGCGTTAGTCCAGAGGAAGATAATAGGCATGCTTTCCTATTTTAGATCCATGTCACCACCAATGCTGATGGCCCTAGACCCGCCTTCGTTGATGGCGACTTCCTTAGTAGGGATGACATCCCTAGCCACCAATCATGGTTGGGGGGCCTGAGCTCTCTGGTCGGGGTGTTTCCTTTTGGTAGTTGGCATTGAGCTTGTCAAAGCGTTGCTCTACACAAGTGATGGCCTCCTTGATGTCGCTGAGGACGGTGATTGGTCCAGTAGGCTTTGACATCTTCATGGTTAAGTATGCATAATGCACCACCATCATGAATTAGTTGAGTGCAGGCCAACCCAAAGTCACGTTGTATGGGAGATGGTGACTGGTGACGTCGAAGTCAACAATATATGTCCTGTAATTCCCCCTGCCTCCAATTTTAATAGGAAACTCGATGTGCCCTAGGGGCATGCAATGGTTCGGGGTGATGCCATAATACAACATGGATAGCTTGAGGCGGCGGAGCGGGGGTCTAGAGAAGCTAAAATGCATCTGGGAGAAGAGGTTGAGGCCTACACCCCCATCGATGAGGACACGAGTCACCTTAACGTTGTTGATCATGGGAGAGACCACTAATGTTTGACCACTTGAGGCATTGGGTGGTCTTCGAGCTTGGGGTCACCGAGTAGAGCTTGCGCCACAAGGACTTGATGTTGTGGCACGAGGGTTGGGTGAAGGAGCCATCGTATAAGGTCACAACAGTGAGCTCAGGCTCCTAGAACATGAGGTTGGTAGGTTGTGCACCCTTAGCACCGTGATCTTTGCATTGCTTCTTACGGTGCTCGGCTAGTGCCTTAACAGTGCAACACTCCGTGATGTCGTGCCACTCGGCCTAATGGATCTCGCACCATTTGCCTGGTGGAGGGGCTTTCTTGCTGTCCTCGGCGTGAAGTGGATGTTGTTGCTTGTTGTTAGCCATGAGCATGAACTCCTCAGGGAAGCCCTCATTCTTCTTCTTCTTCTTCTATTTCTTCTTCTTCCCGTCGGCAGAATGGTAAGGGTCTATGCTATCATCAGAGTCACGCTTGGAACAAGGGAGATGCCACACGCGGGCTTCCACCATCGTGATGCACTTACTGGCTAGCGGATAGAGCTCCGCGGTATTCTCAATCTTGTGTGTCATAAGCTTTTCCTAGGTCTACTTGTTGTTGACCCCGCTTTGGAACACTGAGATGATGACATACACCAGAATCTAAGTAATGGTATTGTGGACTTGGTTGAAAAGTTGGATGAAATGCCTCAGTGCCTTGCCATCTCGCTGCTAGACTTTATTAAGATCAAACTCTATGTAGGGCTCTTGTAAGTGTCGTAAAAGTTGGCAATGAACTAATGCCATAGTTACCCCCACAGCGTGGTGGAACCCTCTGGAAGGTTCATGAGCCAGGAGCAGATTGAGTCTTCTAGGACCACATAGAAGTAGTTAGCCATGTTCTACTCATTTTTTTCTTGCCACTTAGATGGCAATGGTGTAGATCTGAAATAATTCTCCTAGGTTGACGAAGCCGTTATATTTCTCCGAGATCACTAGCTAGAACTTGGCCGGCCAGTGAACTTATTGAAGTTCCTTGGTGAAGGCCTAACAGCTAGCACTGTAAGATGTGGCATTATAATAGGACATTGAGCGTGAGGGCTCGTGCTCTAGGGAGTGATGAGTACGGTGGGGATGGCCAGAGGATGCTTAGCACTCTATGATCACGTTGTCTCAGCGCCACTCCTGGGGATGCTCAAGTGTAACTTGGATGTCCTCATTAGCCCTCTGTTCATCAATGTGACGATGGAGGTATCGAGGGCCTACCGGCCGTGCGGGAGCGGCCAAGAGTCTTGGGTCGAGCACATGTCCCTAGACAACGTTGATGCCACATGATGGCTGACGACGAACTTGCCTCAGAGCCTTTATGCACTATTTGTGGCTACTAGGGGATGCATCATGTGACAAGATTAGCAACCTCTTGCAACCACTTCCTTTAGGGAGTTTTGGTACCTGCCACCTAGAACGGGACATGCATGAGGGTACCTATGTGCCAAGTAGAGCACTCCCTAGGCTTGCTTGCCCTATGTCTAGGCGGCGCTGGACCAATGGCCGGCATGCTTCTACTGATGTGATAGCCAATGGCTGCTCTATTTATCAGGAATGCTCCTACATAAAGGGGTGGCCACAAATACAGTGCTAAGGTCAACACCTCCTCCCTCAGCTCAGGAGGGTGTGGAACACGTCGAGGCACGTCAGTACCACTGGCAGAGCGCTGGCTTGCCCTACGACAACAGTGGCGGTGTAGGGTGTCACATAGTATCCTCTAGTTCTTGTGAGTTAGAGCAGTGGCAACGGCATCCACCCGTCATCTTTTAGCCCTTCCAGTGGGAACAACTAAAGACTCGGACACGCATGAAAGTGGACAACCACCTCCTTACCTGACATGCCAGTTGTTGGTGGATAGGCAATAGGAGTAGAGACCTATGTAGGCCTCCTTCTGAGTTCGAATCAGGAGGTAGGGCTCAATCACGTAGATAGATTGTGAAGTTAATACAACTTCAATCGCTAGAAAGAAGATGAACATGGATCCATTTAGATAGTTTCAAACCACTTAGTGGCGTAACAACTTACTTCTATATTATTACTTTTTTTGGAAGTGGATTATAGTGGCTAAGCATTTCAAAGTGGCTCTCTCCTCCTCTCTCTTTCTCTCTATCTACAATCCCCCCTTATATATTTTTTGGGAATATCACAATAGATAGAGAAATACTCATGAATCGAGACTTGTGGGTTCTACATAAAGAGTTTAAGTATAATTGGTCTAATCCTGTTGGAAGCACGCTTCATAGGCCCCACTTCATTGTGTGGTGGCACACGCTGCACTTGCCCAATGGGGCCCATTGTGCAGTGAGTCAGTAGGACATGTAGAGGGTGGAAGACTTGGCATGGTTCAACAAGACTCTCCTGCTATAATGGTCATAGGGGGCGGTATCTATCTTGTCGCCCATCTATCAGGATAGATATCCATCTTATCACTCTGGGCGTCATGGATGCGCACACGTTGTGCTGGTAAAGGTGAGTAAACCTACTATATTGAATGCGGTAGTTGTAATAGTTTAACGTGCTCATCCCTTAGTTTTCATGGTTTTCTTGAGGAAAGATGATAGTTTCACGGTACATATTGTGAGGGATGGAAGGACAACTTCCTTAGAGATTTAGCTAGATCACTAATTACTAGTGGTAGTAATCTTTTTTTTAAGAAAATATGGCATTTAATGTATGATGTCTTACTCTATTGATTTTTAGACATGTTTCACTATTAATATTGTTTAAAAAATTATGTAATTATCATTTATTTTGTTTGTTGTGATTTTTTATTATTAAATATACTGATTTATATTTTTATATAAATTTTTTAATAAGATAAATAGTTAAGTATTTATTCAGAAGTCAATTGCGTCCTACATCTTAGGTCCATTCTTAAAGCATAACTGGCTTGGCGTTTATCCTATTGGTGAAATGGGCTTAGCAAGTCCATACATCTCCTATGGACTTACTGAAAGGGGATGAGGCATAAGTGCGGGCCATATAGTCTGGGCTAAAAAAGAAGCGCGGCTTACGTGAGGCCCATTTATATTTTTGACATGCGGCCGACCAGATAAGGCTGTTCGGCCCAGGTTGCATGGTCAGTGCAGATGAGTCATCTTTCTCTCGGAGCGGCCGAAGGAGAATTCCCCCGCAGAATGGCAGATTGCCTCCTTTTGATAGCTTAACAGTCTGGACAAACATTTCTCTTTTACTTTTACTCTCGTTAAGCTGATGATCTTCTGTTTTTCCATTGTGATTAAGCCAAGTCGATTTGGTTTGTTTGTTATCTGACTTGACTGTCATAAGTTCATAACAGACCATCAGTTGCTGTCTGTCCACGACAGACAAAAATTTCTTTTCATCTTGAAAAATTAAGTGGCAGATTGGATTGAAGCATGGTCGTGTATGACGGCGCTCCGGCGAGCATCAAGCGGTTGCTGCTGCTAACAGGGGAGGGGGGGTGGGGGGGGGGGGGCGGTTTGGGCCTCTACCAGCCGTTCGATTAGGCTGTGCGGCCCAGATTGATCATTGGATCTCGCATGTGTGTCAGCGACCTGTACATGCTTAGCAAACAACTAGTGCAATCAGATAGTCACTAGACACTCACAAATCACGACCAACTTAATGAAGTCACTGTTTGCTCCTTTTTTTTGGTTAATCTCTCTCCGTGCTCGTCACTCGTCAGATCAGATTAGATCTGCAGTACGTCGCACTGTATTACTATTTTCATGTTGTTTGCTTTAATTTGGCCTGAAACCAACTAGCGCTGTTCAAGCTGGTATCTCGAACAAGTTTATCTCAAGTATACGTTACACTGTCTTCAATTTCGAAGCTGCATGCATGTAACAGAATCTAGCCTTTTTCAGGGGAAACTGAATCTAGGTAGTAGCTTTCAAGCTGCTGAGAGCCTGCATGTAATCAATCAGGATCATTAATTGCGTGCTTTGATTTTATGGAAACTCATATATACCATCACTGAAAATAAGATGAGCAACCAGCAAGATGCGAGTTTTTGTTTTTGCATGTAGAATTCCATTGGTTTCAAAAATAGCTTAAGTAACTTGTTTCGATGCCCCAACCCGCTTGCCCATCATAACTAGCGGAGAAGGATGTACACCTCACCGCCTTGCTGGCATGCTGCGACTCCAACTCGCTTGGATGTCTATCAACTGTTGGATCAAGATGTACGGGTTGCATATATTAGATACTCACTGCAAACTACGATGGGGAGGGGGAGGTCAGTGTTTAAAACTCCGCCCCTTGTTCTCTACTAGCCTATTAGGCCCAATACAAGTAGCTAGGGGTTTCTGTTCTACACTTCAGCCTATAAGGAGTTATGGCCGAAGTAGATAGCCCAAATAGATCGCTACCCAATTGGTCACTTTTTGTGGGCCCAACTTAAGTTAGGCCCAAGATGCGAGCCTTTGTTCTTGTATACTTCATGTGGAAGTGTAGAATTCCATCGGTTTCAAAATCAACTTAAGTAACTTGTTCCATGCCCCCAACTTGCTTGCCCATCGTCACCAACGGCGGCAAGGAGAAGAATGTGCACCTCACGTCCATACTGGCATGCTTCAACTTCGACCCCCTTGGATGTCTACCAATGGTTGGATCAAGTTGTACGGGTTGCGTGTGTCAAATACTCACCGCAAACTACAATGGGGAGAGGCAGGGGTCAGTGTTTAAAACTCCAACACTTGGTTCTCTACTAGCCTATTGGGCCCAATACTTGTAACTGGGGATATCTATGCTACACTTTGGCCAATATGGAGTTACGGCTCAAGTAGAAACCCTAAATAGATCACTACCCAATTGCTGTCACTTTTCATGGGCCCCACTTAAGTCAAGCCCAAGATGTGAGTCGCATGCTTCATATGGAAGGGTAGAGTTCCATCAGTTTCAAAAACAACTTAAGTAACTTGTTTCATGTCCCTAACCTTGTCCATTGTCACCAACGGTGGCAAGGAGAAGTATGCGCTCCTCACGCCCATACTGGCATGCTAGACTTGAACCCCCTTGGATGTCTACCAACTATTGGATCAAGTTGTGTGGGTTGTGTGTATCAGATACTCACCGCAAACTGCGATGGGGAGGAGGGGTTCGTGTTTAAAATGCCGACTCTTGGTTCTCTACCAACCTATTAGGCACAATACTAGTAGCTGGGGATTTTTGTGCTACACTTTGGTCCATATGGAGTTACAGCCAAGTAGATAGTCAGATTGTTGTCACTTTTCGTGGGCCCAACTTAAGTCAGGCCCAAGATGCTAGTTTTGGTCTACTAGGCCCAACAGTTAACCACCATCCCTTATGTATAATGGGCCTATGTGTTGGGAGTTTTGTTCAACGGCAACCTGCCTGTCCCGTCGCTGGCGAGACAGGGAGCAAGTGCAGGGAAACTCGCTGATCCCATCATCCGCATCTAGGAAACTCCCTCCAACCCCCAGGTTGGGTCTATAGCCACCGTTAGATTAGGCTAGCTGTGTGGCCTAGATTGGATGGTCGGTGCAGGTGATTTTCAACTAGCTAGTTATAAGTCCAATCGACCGAAGCTGAAGCTGAAGCTGTCTTGTCTAACACGGGATAATTACTTTTTGCTTAATTACTTTGTTTATTAGCTTCAGTGTTGACAAACATTTATCTTTTAATCTCGTTAAACTGATGATCGTCTGTTGTTGCATGTTAAGCCAAGTCAATTTTGTCTACTTAGTATTTGACTAGCAGCTCAAGTTGAGAAGAGATCATCAATTCTGGTCATACCCTGCATATTATCACCTCTACTGAATTCCATCTGTCTCAAAAGAAGGAATTGGCAGTATATGTCATCTGCACTTGTGCAGCAGTCCACGACCGTGAATTCCAACCTGTCGTGTCTCGTCGAGCCTTGAAGAATATGAAGTGGTACCAATTTAGACTGAAAAGATGCTTCTGTTTTTTTTAAAAAATACAAACGGCACTTAGACAGTGCAAAGTTTTATTAAGTATCACAGAAAAAATTTACAAGACTATAATTCTAGAAGACTATAGTCACAAAAATGAAAACAAACATACTATCGCCACATGCCGACATCGCCTAAACATAACCGAGAAAGAACCTAACACTGAATCAGCCACCGCTCTGAATCAGCCACCGCTACACCAATAAAAAGCTACGATTGTACCATTCAATGTCGACTCCAAACAATTGAGGATTTGGCCTCCTAGACATTGCCAGGGCAAAAGTTTGTAGAGGAAGAGAGCAAGAGAAAAGAAAGATCTCTCTCCCTCACACAGACCCATCGACCCGCTGTCATCCAAGAGCTTAGCACAAACAGTCTAGGGAGAAATGCGATGAAGAGAGCATCCGCTATCCATACTGGTCTCAAGGAGATCCAAGACAAGGTTTTCACCCGACAACCCCACCAGGAGGGAGAGACATGTCTCGACAATGCCCCTAAGAGGAAAAACATCACCCAAAGGTGCCATCATTCATGGCTCAGTAAGATTGGGCTAGACTTTCTCCTATCGCTTGCCCCCTACCATTCTACAACTACTACTCCAATGCTCCGCCATCAGCCACCCACCGTCAGCGCGTGGACATCGTTGCATCGGCCAGTCTCATCCTGCCTCCATGTGCCATCGTTGTGCTGAAACACGCTGTCACCGTTGCAGGCATTCACCTCAAGGGTCATCACCACCGCCACCCCCAAGAATCCATACCGCGCTGGGAGAAGTTGTCGTAGCTTAGATCCTCGGAGGGGATGGACACACCCACCCTTTCCTGACGTTAATCTGGCACACGCCACCATCGCTAGCCTGTCTCTACCAGTTCTTCATCACAATGGTTGTGGAGGAAGGACCACCAAGGGCACACCACTACCCAGGGGAGGGCAAAGCAGCACCTCGCTGCACCTTCAAGCCAGCCACACACTACGTCACCACCACGGCCGTGCATCACCTTACTTCCACGGTAGCAACCTGTCATGTGCCGCCTTGCATTCATGGCCACAACCCGGCCACTACCTTGCCACCATAGTCACACCCTGCTTCCATGGCCTCCTCATGTTGCGTGAGCTGTAATGCCTCTATGTGTCGCCGCTCTTGCTGTTGTGTCATCACTTGCTCCCATGTTCTATTGGGGCACCAGATCCAACCTCAGGGTAGCGGATCTAGCTGCATGGGTGCAGAATCTAGCCACCTACTGCCCCATCTCACACCATCGCCTGGTCGCATCATGAGCCACCTCTACACATGAGCCACCATGTCAACACAATAGCCTCATCCCCTCCACCTTGGCTCGTGTTGCTACACTGCTCCACCTCACGACTCGTCGCTACACAGTGGCACGCCACACTACTTCTCATGCTTAAGAGACGGCTCATTGTTGAGGAAGAGGCCTCGCCATCGCCATCATGGCTCACCACGTGGTTGTCTGAATACTCGCTCCGGCGGTGACAAGGTAGAGGGCGAAGGAGGAGTGTTGATATAATTATTGGCAATAATGAAACTAGGCTATGCGTCAAGACTAAAGAATGATGGTGACACAAGACACAGGTTTATACATGTTCCTAATCTTGCTTGTAGTGATGTTGTGTATTAGAGATTGCTTGTCCCTATTTGAGGATCCCTTCCCACTTTATATAAGATGAGGGGCAGAGATACAGAGTCGGTTACCTAGCCATATTCGACATTGGTTTTCTTATGTTTATCTTTAGTAAATACATGGGTATCCTTAAAAATAATTATATGATGTGCCTTGTACAACAAGTATAAAATCCTACTATATCTCTAATCACATAGCCTAGTCCACCTTCTATTAGGCAAGTCTGATAAGCCTCTCTTAGTGGTATCTAGGGTCTATGTTATCCACAGTAGCCCTTGAGTCCCTCACACTTGAGCTGCCTCCATTTCTATTGCATATTTGGTCAGTGTTGGCTTCAGCCCGAGTGCTAGAATTTTCCTAAAGGATTCGAATCATTGTCCATGTGATTTGTCTTTCGCCCGAGTGATTTATACCTAAATGGTTTCTCCTTCACCTGAGTGACTATTTACATGAGTGGTTTCTCCTTCACCCAAGTGATTATGTACCCGAGTGGTTTTTGTGAACAATATATATTCAAGTGCCCTTATATACCTTGATCAATTATGGCAAAAAATTCTGCTTAAGGCAGGGAATTTATGAAGGACTTATTTTATAAACCTCCATATGTTTAAACTTGAGCAGTGTTTGTTTCCTTTTATTTACAGTTATGGCTATTTACCTAAACATGGGGGCACACCTTAAATTAGACAATGAATGTTTGAAGATATTTGGGCATATTTTCTAGCCTTTTGGCTTATTGTAAGCATATATCTAAATTTCAGTCTAAACTCAAATGATTATAATGGTACTCGATTTTGCTCAATACACTTACTGAATATTTACCTGCTCGTAGAGAATACCAACATAATTTAATTAAAAATATAATTCAACTATTTGTGGGTTTTAGACTATTGCCACGCATGAAGGCCTAGGCCTCCTATGCCTAATGCAACCTATTAACTTATAAAACAAAGCAGTAAAAATTTTTTCCCCATGCTCTATTGTTTTCAATTGCGCGCCTCTTTGTCTCTGCCACACCAATCTTGTTAGGATTAGCCACCGCCATTGTCGTTTGCTCCTTCGGTGTGCAACCTCCTGTCAATCTTTGCTTCTAAATTCATCAACCCAATGGCATCCCAATCCTCAAATTGACCTTGCTGCCATATCCTATAGGCGAATGGCATCCATCAATCTCTTCCAAGAAGAGGTTGCTTGACTTGGTCGAGGAAAAGTCAATTCTAATCAAGGAACTCATCGAATGACGCTCCATCGAAGGTGAGGCCTTCCCCACCCCCTCATATGTATGAAAATTTTAGTATTCAAATTCTTCTTTCACCATGGATTAGGTCTTCCTTTTTTTGATTTCTTCCATGGCTTGTTGAATTTCTATGGAATCGAGTTAGTCCATTTGAACGCTAACTCAATCCTCCACATTGATGTCTTCATCAATTTGTGTGAAAGCTAGCACGAAATCCCCTCATCTCTTTCAATTTATTCCACCAACTTTTCTATTTGAAACCTCAAACAAGCAAGTTGAAGCCCAACATTGTTGGCCACACTGGCTTGTAGCTCCAAGAGGGATTGAAGCACCAATATTTTGGCCTCTCTTTCAAATCTTCTATGAAGGGTTGGAGCCAGGAATGGTTTTACTACAATCCAAATCCTTCTCTTCCTCCATATATCAGGCATCACCCTCAAGTTCAAGAATCCTGGACCTCAACCCCGTCCGTTGATGAAATAGTCAAGGTAAACCAACTCTTCTCCATTTTGATCAATCTGAAAAACAACGACTTGATAGGAGTTGGAATAGACCGTGTTTTCATTCTTTGTCAAATCCAACCAATGAAAGACTAGATTCATTCCGGTTGTAAATATAGCGATCTTAATGACCCAACCAGAAAAATCTCCAAACAGAAAATCTCCAAATAGAAATAAGGAAGGTGTCCCATTGAACCTTTTGTCCTCTTTCTTCCTTGGCGATGTCACCATTACTGTCGAGAACTGCCCCAATCCATTTATTGTATCCAAGCTGTCACCAGAGGTAAAACTTATGATGCTTTTAATCCTATGATTTACTTGATCTTATGTAGTCATTCTTGATGCCTTGATGTTTTCACTATACAGGATAGGGCGATCTATATATCAAACCCTCGGCTATGCCAACCAAGGAGAAGGAAACCCTCAAGCTTAGTGCTGATCCTAGTGCTGATGATGCAGGATTGAAAAGGGCTAGGAAAAGGCTGATGATGAGCAATGAGGCACTGGGATAAGTCAGTGGAAGTGATGGTCCTAAGATTGGGAACCAAACCACTCAATTGTAGAAATAGTTAGAGTCTCTTGCTTAGCCTAGGTCATTACCGACTCTTCCACCAACCAACAACTCCACCAAGGTGACTAGAGCCCATGCCGATAAGTACTCCTTAGCCTCCATCGCTGAAGACTTCTAACTAGCCTTAGGATAAAAATTAAGACCTCCTCCAAGTTAGTTGTTTAACGATGCCTTTTTGTGTTGGATGTTGTTGCAGACTTCTAATTCTTCTTTTTTGTAGGAAACCTTCTATTGAGATTCCTACCGATGTTTCCTCTCAATCTGCTCCAGCTGATTAAGCATTGACTGGTGCTGACCAAGGGGAATGACCGACTGGTTTCCCAATGGGAGATGAGGCGATTGATTTTTCCCTAGAGCAGGCCAGCCAACCAGCCAATTCTCCACCACATGGCCAGCCTTCGGCTGCAGCTACTAAACAAGCCACTGGCTCCTCTAATTTGGAGATTGAAAAGATCCCGCAAGTTGCCTCTCATCCTCCTCCCCAAGCACCACCACTAAAAATCAAGATAATCAATGAAGATGGCTCAGTGGATGAATTTGATGAGAAGGTGGACAACAACAACTCCACAAAGATTTATGAAGGAATCATCGATCTCTCGCAAAATATCCAAGTTAATCTTCTTACCAGGTGCATAATGTGCACCTAATAGGTGTAGCCTCAGCTTACTACTAAATGTGAAAGATTTAGTAGCAAGCCAAGAATTTATAATTTTCATATCTTGCATATCTTCTATTGATAGTTGCACATTGTGCATCTATTAGGTATAGCTCCTAACTTATTGTTAAGTTTTGAAGAGACTTATGAGCAAGTAAGGAACGTAACATTTATCATATCTTTTCTTCTTGTAGGAAATGATCAGAGAACAAGAATGCCTTCTTGAAAAAGCTCCTCCCTAGATCATCGACCTCGATTATTGAAAGGTCGAAAATATCAAGATGGAGTCTGAAGCACGCAGGAAAGAAGCTCTTCATTGTGAAGAGTCGAACACTTTGAGGTTGGACAATGTAGACTTATCAAGTATTGTCCAAGGTAAATATTTGTACCCAAAAATGCCTTTTTAGCCTTTCTCCTTATATTTCATAAAAATCTGCATTCTCCTTAATCAGCTCGGGATCATGTCCTTCTAGAGCTACCAAAGAAGAATGAAGAAATCAAAAAGAGGTTTGACAAAGCAGAGAAGGCTAGAGCTATCGCTTAGAGTGAACTTGAGTGTAAGAACTCTTCCTAATGTCTTCACCAGTCTTTAAGCTTTGGTTTTACCTTATAATTCATATGTGAATTACAATATAAAAACATAAAGTCAATTCTAAGCCTTCAATGAGGAGATTGCCTTTATCATGGCATCATGGAAAGAAGTTTAAAATACTATGCAACTACTCATCAACCGCTTGGGTCCACCAGGGCAAGGGACCAGTACTTGTACTAACATGCTAGTGCTTGACCGACTGAAGGCTTCTCTCAAAAAATTGGAGAAATATATCAAGGATACTGCCACCATGGGCTCCAGTTTGGCCTTAGCAATCATCAAGTTGCTATACCCTCGAGTGGATCTTGAAATAGTCAGCAAGAGCTTGACTTGTGGCACATCTAAAGAAAAAGGCCTAGAGATGATCAATGAAGTAAAGAGTATTGCTGAAACACTTGTAAATGACATTGATCTAAGAGAAAGACTTTGTATGAAAAAAACAAAGATAAAAATGTATATATGCTATTGATCCTAGTAGTTTTAATTATTTAGTTCTTCATCCCTTTCAATTATGATTTTTTTAAGTAATTAACCCTTGCATTATGCACCTTGCCTGACTTAGCCCTAGCCCCTAAGTGGGAGCTGACTCATGGCGCTTCCTATGAACTCATTATAGGTGCAAAGATTCATCTATTGCAAAGCTTCGCTAGGATTAAATTACTCAAATAATTTCAATCATTACTAAGGATAAAAACATATAAGAAAGAAGAAAGCACACTTTATTATATATATGGCCCTGACTTCCTACTTATTTGAAGAATAAGCGAGGAAGTCAGATACAGATCTAATTAAGAAAACACACTGGGATCTAGTTTAAAACTATAAAGATTACAAGTTTAAGCACAGAAATGATGTAGATATTCTATATTCCATGAATTGTCAGTAGCTCTTCCATCTTTATGCTTCAAGCAATAAGCCCCGAGCATGTTACTTCAACAACAATGAACGACCCTTCTTATATAGGTGAAAATTTATGCATGTTTTTAGTAGTCTAGATCTTTCACAAGACTAAGTCTCCCACAGAAAAGGCGCCACCTTAGACATTGTGCCCATGGTAGTGATGAAGACCCTAGAGATACTTGGCCGATTGGATCATAGCGATGTTTTGAGTTTCTTCTAGCTTGTTAATATCATCCAGTCATTTTTGTTATGATCAATCTTCATATCACATCCGAACCCTTGGGGATTTGAACTCTAGTTCTACCAGAAGAACTGCCTTCATCCCATATGCTAGGAATAAAGGGTTTTTCCTTGTAGCCTAACTAGTTGTGGTTCTCAAAGCCCACAAAACCGATAACAGCTCTTGAACCCATCTATCAACATATGGACGAAGAAGAGTGAAGACTCATGTTTTGATGCCCTAAAACACCATGCCATTGGCTTGTTCCACCTACCCATTGCTCCAAGGATGCGCCACTGAAGCAAAGTATATCTTAATGCCAAACTATTCGCAAAAGTCTTTAAACACCCCACCAATAAATTGGGTGTCATTATCAATTATAATTCTATATGGTACTCCAAAATGATAGTCAATTTCTAAGATGAAGTCTTTCACCCTATCTATTGTGACTATTGCAATGGGCTTGGCTTCTATCTACTTGGTAAACTTATCGACTACAAAAAAAGATGTGTGAACCCTCTTGGAGCTTTCTTGAAAGGACCCACCATGTCTAGCCCTTGGATTGCGAAGGGCTAGGAAATTGGAATTATTGCAACTCCTATGCTAGAACATGCGTTTATCCAGCAAAGAATTAGCAACTTTTGCGTGATCGGATGAGTTGTTCTGCATCTGTCACCACAATTGGCTAGAAGAATCCTTGTCTATAAGCATTCCCACCCAAAGTTCTTGATGTAGCATGACTACCACATATGCTCGAGTGGATTGATCGTAAGATCTATTGTCCTTCTTCTGGTAACACACACCTTATCAAGATTCTCGATGTGCTACAACGATATAAGTCTCCTTTTAGCACTATATAATTATGGCTTTGTCGATGAATGCACTCTTTTTCATTACAATCTTCGGGAAACTCATCGTGTAGCAAAAACTTCAGTAAGGGTACTCGCTAATCTTCCATAACTATGAGAACTTATACTTGTGTTGCATCTTTTTCCTCTAGAGTAGTATTGTCACCGACTAGACTGACAGATGGCTTATGAAGCTCTTCAACAAATATACTAGTCTGAACTAGCTCACGTTTTGATCCCATCTTCGCAAGTTCATCTACCACTTCATTTTTGTTTTCAATAACATGAGTTATCTCTAATCTACAAAATTTACTCTCAAGTTTCTGTACTTCTTGACAATAAGCTATCATGTTATCCTGTAATCATGACCAATCCTTATTGACTTGACTAACCATGAGTTTTCAATCTCTGTGAACCAAACCACTAATCACTAAAAATAACAATACAAAGTCCAACGATGTGTGCTTTATAGTTGACAGCGTTATTGGATGCTAGAAAATAAATTCGAAGGACATACTTCAAACGCTCGCTGGTTGGTGATATGAGTATAATCCTAGCCCCCACGTCGGCAATGTGGAGTTGACCATCAAATATATTGTCTAGTATTCAATATGTTTAGCCGACATAGTAGTCTGAACCTTCATCCACTCGGCAATAAAATTGGTGAGTGCTTAAGACTTGATCACTATGCATGGCTTGATCGTGATGTCGAAGACCATCAGCTCTATTGCCCACCTTCCAATTCTCCTAGTAGCCTCTTAATTATGGAGAATATTCCCCAAAGGAAAGAAGGTGACTATCAAAAATTGGTGACATTGAAAATAATGGATAAGCTTACGAGCAGTGATCAATATGGCATATAACAGTTTTTGAACTTGAGGGTACCAAACATTGGATTCTCCTAGAACCTTGCTAATGAAGTAGACTAGTCATTAAACCTTTTGAGCATTGCTGGCTTCTTCCCTCTTTGCTATCAACACTGTACTGACAAGTTGTGTTGTTGCTCCTATGTATAAAAGTAATGGCTCCTATGGCATCGATGAAAACAACACAAGGGGTGTGGTCAAGAACTTCTTGAAGTCCTAGAATGCTTGTTGAGCCTTAGTTGTCTATTGAAAATTGTTGATCTTCTTCAGTAGTTTGAAAAATGACATTCCATGTTGACTAAGTTGTGAAATGAATCAGTTGAGTCTTAACATGCACCCTGTGAGATTCTGGACATCCTTCTAGATAGTTTGGGCATTATCTTGTTGATGGCATTGATTTTCTCTAGGCTGGCCTCGATACCGCGTTAAGACATAATGAAACTAAGTAGTTTTCCTAAAGGTACTCCGAAAACACACTTCTCCAAATTGAGTTTTGTCTTGAAGGTTCTCAAGCTAGCGAATATCTTTAAAATATTCACAATCAGGTCATCCTTTACTTGAGATTTTACCACCACATCGTCCACATAGTGCTATATAGCATGTTGATATGTTGCCCTAACATTCTTCAAGCCTAACGGAATAGTCATGTAGCAATACGTGCCAAACCAAGTGATAAAAGAAGTCTTGATGAAGTCCTCTTCCAAGCTAATTTGGTGATACCCAGTTAATGCATCTAAAAAGCACAATAGTTTGCACATTTCTGTAAAATCTACCACTTGGTCAATGCAAGGTAACTCAAAAGGGTCCTTGGGGTATGCCATGTTGAGATCGATATAGTCAACACACATGCACTACTTTCTATTTTTCTTCTAAACTAGTACTGGGTTTGCTAGCTAGTTTGAGTTTGCCAGCCTCGTAATATTCTCCTAGATCACATCTCATTGATTTTGAGAAAATCTTCTAAGCCTCTGCTTGACAGGTTTAGCATCATCTATAACATGTAGCACATTCTTCATCACCTCCCTTGGTGTTTGCTACAAGTGTGTTTGCTACAAGTCGGATCTTGTCATGTTTGACCCCTGCCTCCTGGCTTTGTGAAAGCTTATAGCTCTCCTTGTTGCACACAAAAGACGGCTTGATGTCGCTATGCAAGGAGATTACTCCATTAGGACCCGACATCTTCATCATCAAGTTTGTGTAGTGAAGCACCGCCATGAATTTAGCTAAGGCTAATCTTCCCAAGATAGTGTAATATGCCATGTTGAAGCTAATGCTCTCAGTTAGTTGTCCTTGGTACCAAATGTCACGTTTAGCGAGATCTATTTGAGTAGTGTGGATGACAGCCTAGAATAACTCCATGGAAAAGAGCAGAACTTGAGGACAACTCCGAACGAGGTATCTTTATGTCATCTAGAGTCTTGGCAAAAAGATGTTGAGCGCGCTCCCATCCACGATTACATTCTTGAGCTTTATGTTGCAAACTATTGAATCCAGGATGAGTGGATATCATCCCGAGTGTGGCACTTGGTCTGGGTGATCCTATCAGTCGAAATAATTGCAACCTCGGACCATTGTAGGAATTGTGGAACATCTGGAGAAACGATATTGATCTCTCAAATGGTACTTATCTTTTTGACCGGAGAGCTTTACTAAAGTCACTTTAACCACTAGGTTAAACCAAGCTACTAAGTTCTCTCCAACCAAAGCCCTTCGGAAAGCAACATTCAACACCTCCGCTACTTTAGCATCCTTATTTCTTACTAGATTATATAAGGAAGAATATAGCCTATCAAAAGAGGAATCATCCGTCCAACTATTCTCCTAGAATCTCAACTAAGTACCATCAGTTATCTCAAAACCATACCAAAGAAAGGATTCCTTTCCCCCATAAGCTCAGCCTAGAAATGAGAATCTTTGGGACACTTTCCCACTTGTGTGATGGTTTTTTAGACAAATATTTCTTCCTAAGCAAGTCTTGCTAGACTCCTTCCCCATTAATGAGTTTTTCTAGTCATTTACTAAGCTCCTTTGAAGATGCTGATAACCTGCATGTAAAATCAATCTACAATCTGTAGGGTCATTTCTACTTTGTTTTCCTTGCCATAAGAGATGACAAGTATTTTACTGAAACTCTGTATATATCATCAGTCTTGCTTGCATGCTTCATGCGGATTAGAAGTGTACAACTCCATCGATCGGTTTCAAAAACACTGTTCACGAATCTCCATGTGTTCCATGCTGCTTGCCATCCAGTGTCGGCATGCACTCACGCTTGCCGCAGACCTGGGCATCGTCGTTGCGGCTGTTCATGATCTATTTCGACCTAGCTGCAGCAAGCCAATGCTAGGCATGGGGACGACTAGCTATGGAGGTGGCGAGAAGGGGGAGGATGCTGCGCGCCTCACATTGATGCTAGCATTGCTGCACCGGCTCTCCGGCATGCCACCAGATCAAGCTCAAGGATGGAAAAGAAGAGACGAGCTAACACATGGCCACGAAGCGGCGGCGCTTCGGCGAGGCGATGCTACAACTACAAGAGAGGTCGTCGGGGTTTAAAACTCTTTGTATCTCTACCAACCATTCGATCATGATGTTCGCCACGGATTGATTTGATCACATGCTCCTTGTGAATTGTGAGCGACTTTGCAATTTGGGTCGAATGTTAATTTGGTTTTCTAGGATAGGAACTCTAATCCTCCTTGGGTCTTAGGGGAAAAGGTCCACTTTATATCCTTTATTGTGCGGTGGAGTTTCTCCATAAACGGCCAAACCACATATAATATATCATATCCATCTTTTAAAACCAATGCAAATAAAGTCCTCAGATAGTATTGAGACCAGTTCTAACCGATGTGGCTTCAACGTAATGTAATAACTATATCTTCACCTTACATGGTGTCTATGTGACACTTACATTAGAATAAATAAAATATGGTAGGACCCATATGGATCATGTCTTCTTGCAACTCTCTCCACCTACCACCTCTATTCCCCATCTTGATGTAGTTGTGGCTATCTCCACCTCTCCTCTCTCTTCCCCATGAGCTTGCTGGGGTTAGGGGCCGCGGACGAGAGATGTGGCGGAGCTTGTAGGTAAGGATTTGAGCCACTTCACCCCCCTCTTCCCCCATGGATGCACCATTTAGTGCCCTCATCTTGAAGCTCGATACGGCAATAACACACATCCTCACATGCCATGGTTCTATTTCACCAAGGAGGGAGGGGAGCAGGGTTCGACAATGGCAACGATGGTGAGCGGGAGCAAAATGGATTTATTAATTAGCACAGCAGTGACGACGAATGTGCTTCGGCCAGCCGCCCACTCCCTTGACTCCAACAAGCAGTCGACGAGTAGCTAGAGCTCAAGCTCCATCGACCTTGGGCTCTTCCCCTACACCCAAGCCTTCAATGTTACCAACCTCATCCTCAACGACAAGGCCATGATGAGCTCCTAACATCTGAGCCAATGCCGGTGCCTATGGCTAGTGGTTTGTGTCCCGTGGTCGATGGTGTTGGTAGCGATAGCGGCAGTGACAGCGGAGGGAGAAAGAAAGAAGGAGGCTGGCGGACAACAAGGAGAGAGGCATAGTTGACATAGAGGTGGCCCTGTTGCTGCTCCTGCTGCTGTTGGCATTCGACCGCGTGCTGCCAGCATGTGACCCCTCCGCAACGGTTGCTACCTTCTAATTTGGCGGCTGGTTTGCGGCGCCACCTATGCCACTCAGGAGAAAGGAGACGAGATGGTTGCTTGATCTCGATGATGCCGCCATCATCGTTGCCTTGCACCTTTCTCGTCGGCCACCGCCCTTCTCTCCACCGACTGTTGCACAAAATCGAGATGGGAAAGAGAAGGGATAGGTGAAGAGAGGTGAAAGAAGACAAGAGTCCTTGACATATGGGGGCTTACATGGGTCGTACAATATTTTATTTTTTACTGATTATAAATACTACGTAAACATCATGTGAAATGAAGACCGAGTAAATACGTCACGTTAGTTAAAACCAGTTTTAATACTGTTTTGGTACTGTATTTGCATTGGTTTTGAAAGATAAGCTAGATGGGAGACGTAAAGTAGACTTTTTCCGGTCTCAGGCTGTGTGGCGGGTCTGATTTGGTCGATCAGCATCGATTAGCTATCCGTCGCAAAAAGCAAACTGTGAGCTGCTCCTGCTGATTCCTGTAATACCTCTATCGTCTGCTACTTACCAGCCCGTACCATTTTAACCATGCAACGCAACCTACTCCTACCAAGTTAAGTTGTCAACAATATATAGTTAGATTGACTACTCAAATCTCTTCGCATGTAGAGTTGTTGATGGTGTTGGACCTGGCAATGACTCCAAGAACTAACTGCCATCTAAAAAGCATCTGCTACCAACTACTTATTTAAGTATTTGAACACACCAACACTTATTCGAATAAATTTCCACCGAAGTTCCCAAAGAGCATGCAAGCAGACAAGTACATTACTTCAGTGTGTCTGAATTGAGAATTGAACCGGCAGATTGGACTGGAAAGCTACATCATCTCGCCAAGAAAAACTCTGCGCGGAACATGCTTGAAAGAAAATTCAGAGACTTGTCAACAGCCTAACTGAAAACCAATAGTACCTGCACTGACGGAAATCCCACACTTAAAAACCTTAACGCCCTCCTAGCTACTCACTCACAGAAAGGCACAGTAAGAATCAATCAAGATTTAACATACAGGTTGCTAATCAGAATGAATTAACCAAGATTGAAATCGGTTTGAGCAGGTAAGGTAAATGAAGTTAATGTAATAGGTTGCTCATCATGTACAGTCCAGATTGGGTCAAATTCCTGATGGGACTAATAGGCCCAATACATGTAGTGGCGGATTTCAGGGCTACACTATGCTACCTATCAGGAAATCGGTCCCCGCATTTTGAGGAGATGGTAGATTACGACCCAAATTTACAGCCAGATGTATCTTTATCATTAGTATCGGTCCAATTGCTGTTACTCTTCTAGGCCTAGGAAACGCATTTTATTCGCGGGGCAATTGTGTTACTTTCCCTACTTTCAACTCTAGCTGTGACTTTTCCTTTCTTTTTTTAACTTTGTGATTTTGCCCTCATCATTTTCAAACTGAATACTCCATTTACCCCTGGTTTCAGGATCTGTAAGCGGAGAAGGATTAAATAAATTTTACAAAACAGAAAAATGAGGAAAATATTGAAAAAAGACAAAGCCACCATTCTCATCCTTTCATCCTCTGCTCTCATGATCATCCACTCGTGGCCCTATGGATGATGCATAGGGGCAATAGTGTGTGGGGTCATAAGTGTCAGAGCATGGAGCGACGTGCGCACAGTGCGATCACAGCGGTGCACGAGGGCAGCACAAGAAGCGACGTCCAAGAACGATGCTGCGTGGCCGTGCAAAGGCCACAAGTGGAGGAGCATGGTACTATCCGTAGCCTCCTGCTAGCCCACCATCGTCCACATAGTCAGCCTCATACACCAATTCCTTAACGCTATTAGTAGATGTCGGTGGTCTCCCTTATTGCACATGACAGAGCTAACTTTGGCAGTGGTGTGTTTGGGTAGTTATATTGTGGTAAATTGTATAAAATCGTATCCAAAACTTAGGAGGCATAGTGTTTTTATCACTGAATTGATACCGTTAAGTGCTCTTAACAGAATTTAAAAAAGCGAGGATAAAAACAGAAAGTGAAAAAAGAGAGATAGAATTACAATGAGAATTAAAAGTAGAGATAAGAACACAATTGTCCCTATTCAACTAGGCCCAAGTGCTCATTTTGGCCCAATAGGCCAACAACCGTTCCACATAAATAAGGCCTATGGATTGGGAATTGAGTTGACCAACAGCCTTCCCTGATTCCTTTCCGTCGTCGACGAGGAGAGGAGGGAAGGGAAGGCAGGGGAGTGGAGGACGCGATTTCGCTCATCCATTCGCATCTGCTCGCGTCCTAGGGTTTCGTGCTCTGCTGCCTCGCGCTGCTGCCGTCGGTAATCGCTCTTCTCCTCATCCTCCGTTCCCTTCCCTCTATTCGTCGTGCTCGGTTGGGTGACGATCTGTCACCGGGACGAAAATCCCCACTGATTCAGTTCACTTCTTGGGTGGTGTGGGTGGCTGGTGGGGTAGTTGGGTGGCCTAGTAGGTCCTAGTTTGGAATGGATCGGCCGATGCGATGGATTGGGAGTTCGATCTAACTCCATTCCCGTTCAATTCGGCCTGTGGGAAGAGGTGTCTTCCTGATGGATCGGGAGATTGTTAAGATTGCGTGCGTCAGTAGATGAAGCGACTGGGAGTGCGCAATGGGACGAAAAGAAAATATCTATTTTTTGTTTTTTAATCTTTTGAATTGTGATAGACTCACTTGCCTGGATCGAGATGTGTCATTATCGTTCGAAGAAATTAAATTACTTGATGCCATGCTGTCAAACTCCAGTTTGTGTTGCTGATTTTGTCTGATCTCAATGGACATATGCAGGTGCGATGGCTCAACGGATTGCTCTCACTGTCTCTTTCTTTGGCCTTCTAGCGTTCTTACTTGGTGTCATCGCAGAAAACAAGAAGGTCCATCACTACACCTTAGTACACTACTCATTCCTGTTAAGGATGTTTTGTCCGGTACACATCTTTGAAAGGTTTCTACCATTTAAGAAATAGTATGGAAGGCTTATCTATGGTTTTGTCAATAGAAACTATGATGACCACTTGCTGCAATTTTCCGGTATACTTCAACTGCAGGGTAGCATATCTTCTGCTGTGCTATATCTTTCAACAACTGCCACTCACTTTGAACTTTTAAGAATTGTTACTTAATGTGATTTTTATTTGTTCTTTGATGCAGCCTCCTTATGGAACTCCTATCAAAGGAAAGGATGTTGTCATCTGCAAGTTCCCAAGTGACCCAACTATTGCAATGGGTAGCCTCTCTGTGGTGTCACTTGTGTTAGCCACCATCCTAGGGCATGTCTCTATCTTTTATCCATACAAGGGCAAGTCTGTTCCTCGTGGAGCATTATTTCAAAGCACCAGCTTATCTGTATTCTTTGTTATTGCTGAGTAAGTGATTCTCAGCTCTGTGGCTAAGAATTTCTTGTGCACTTGAAGCAACAGTATCTGACATTGATGCAGATCACCCATTGCTTCCATTTGATTTGCTTATGGTTAGCTCAAAACTTTTAACAATTCTGTTTTATGGAAACATCTCGTCTTTGATGGACACTGAAAGCTGAATTCTTCCATAGATTAATGCTAGGCAGTGCCAACAATGAAGTTTCAGATCAA
Source organism: Oryza coarctata (assembly GCA_030770085.1). NCBI lineage: Eukaryota > Viridiplantae > Streptophyta > Magnoliopsida > Poales > Poaceae > Oryza > Oryza coarctata. Next base: position 1,020,517 of record CM061471.1, read on the forward strand.
ATGAATTACCTTTATTGAAAATTTTTAGTGGATTACCTTTATTCAAAATTTTTTAGTGAATTACCTTTATTCAAAATTTTTAGTGGATTACCTTTATTCAAAATGTTGTAGTGCTTAATTCTGCCATTGATGGTTGGGAATTTTGACATCACATTTTTTTTCCTGCTAACTCCATTGAAATGTACTAGTATTGTTGTATGCATACATTACACACAATGATGCCTCCGGCATTTATTCTCTTGTAAAGTGTACTAAGCTGCAAATTATTAATAAATTCATCATCTATTCTTGTGAAATCAGGCTTGTCTCAGGTCTGGCTTTTGCAATGTTGCTCTGGGCAACGGTGACCGAGGGTCTTCACCGCACCAACAACATCCACCATGACCTGGATACCCAGTGCCCTACTGCAAAGACTGGCCTCTTTGGAGGTGCTGCTTTCCTGGCACTTGATGCTGCTCTCTTCTGGCTTGTTTGCCAGATGCTAGCCCTCAATGCAAGGTCTGACTATCTGGATGAGGATGACAAGAGCAATTATGGCCAAGTTTATGCTTCTGACGTGGAAGGCACAAAGGTCTGAGACTTTGACTGTGCAGGGTTTCAATTATCTCATCGGCAAAGTAGGTTCAATTAGCTCTATGGAATTTGTAGATATATGCTATGCCGGTTGCAAAGTCGTATATAAGGGTATTGCTCATTGCACGTTTCAACTTTCATTTTGAACAATAAACAACATTCTCAGTATGGTCGAATTGCTAGTAACCTTCGTTGAGTGAAGTGTCCTATTATTAATTATTGTTGTGATGTTGCTCTGTGTTGTTCTGTGATGTGATTCTCGAACTCGAAGTACGTTTCCAAGTCTCTTTCAGGGCTTCTGAGTCTTCCGGATGCAATATTGAAGCACCAGGACTGCATCATTTTAATTGTTGAACACTAGTAGATAGCTCAGATATCACAAGGGCTTACAGATACTGTTCTCAAACACACAAAGCACGCACATCAGGTTAACCATAAAGAACCGTTGTTGAACGAATAAAACGATGATGGTCAGCTAAATACCATTGTAGCAATAACCAGAAGACAGGATTGTGAGTACATGATTATAAGCTGCAAGATAGCGTCTCAAGATCCATCAAGCTTGGTAGTATACTATATGATCCTTCTCTGAAGGTTACACTTGAAGCGTCTCAAGATCCATCATGCTTGTAGTGCACTATATGATGATGATCCTTCTCTGAAGGTTACACTTGACTAGATACTCCATAAGTACTGATTAATAGGTAATTAACTCTAGAATCTTAAAAAGAACAAGCGGATTTGTATCTCAAATATTCCGACTCAGTTACTCAGACATGATTTCAGCAATGAGTACGTGTAGTGGCCTTAAACCTACACCCTCCGTACCACAAAAAACCCGGTACGTATAGAGTAATTTTTTCCATGTTAGCGCTTAACAATGCGTGAGGATGCACAAAAAGTGTGCCATACCATATTTAGCGTCCACACTAGCTGATATCTAATTTCATGCATCATTCTTCTCTTTGCGTATAGCTATGTTCTAAGTGATTATCATTTGGACAATTGCATCATTCTAAATTACTCAATTATCAAATTAGTTGCTTAGGTGTATACTTTTTGCTGACGCTAGCCAACGAAAATCGAGCGATAGTAAATAAGAAGTTGGAGTTATGATGATATTCTTTAGAGTTATAAGGTTTTAGACCAGTATAATTAAAATTAAATATATAAAATGTGATTTCGACACATACATAAGATGAGAACAAGTATCTCCACCCTAGCTAAAAAGTTTGGGATTTTTGAATGGAGAGTCCATCATGTCCACGTTAATAAGCCCCTAATTCATCATTAATCAAGATTACAATATTATTAAGTCTACAAAACAACTATAGAGTTTCTAATTAAGCATAGCTAAGCATAATTCTAAAATTTATAGTAATTTCTAAGTAAGCATCCATAGAGTTTTTATTAGCTGATTTTTGTTGTGGTAATTACACAATATCCAAATAATAAGGCGATAACAAGGAATATAGAAAAGGCTAAATAAAATAGTTATGAACATAATAAATTTTAATAAAGCAATTGTAATAATTTAAATTAAAATAATCTTTATAAACTATGTTCAAGGAAAGTGTGACTTTGCAAAACATGTTTCTTTTGCCTTAAATTGCACCGCGAGAATTTTTAAAATGACAACAACTACATAAACAGTAAAACAAAGCAAGAAATGATAACAATACATAAAAATAACATACTTTGTATTATAACAAAAAATTAAACAACTTGAAGGATTATTTTAGAGTTCGTATGACTATGGTACGACATCAAAAATTTATATATTGTTTAAATAATAATTTATAAATTATTAAAATTAATTTTCAAAAGTAAATTATATTGATAGATCATAGAGTAGAGGCTTAGCTACTAACACAAGACATGCATGTCAACTTGTAGACCACGGTAGATTAAATGGATCGAATGTCAGTTAAGTCTTGCGCTATGTTTAGTTTTCCGTTCTGCATGTGCACGGGTACTGAGTTTGTGGTCGCCGTGCAAGAATAGCTTGTGCACGAACCTGAGCGATTGGTTTTGGATGCATGTCGCAGACGTGGAGATGGACGTGTCATGAGCCGGTGTACGGCCAGCCACCAAGAGCTTTGCACTTTGTAATGCATAATAAAAGAAGTAAACAACAGAAAACGTTGCGGTTTATGGGCAGCACCAAACTCTGTGTCCACCGAGTTCCAGTTCAAGCCGACGTCGTCGTCGCCCCGGCCCTGTTCAGACATCGGAATGGTCCACGGGTCCACATGAGCCCACTGACCGGTGAGCCCACGAGGTTGGCAAGCATGCAACCATGTGCGTGAACACACGAGAGGGAGGCGACGACCAGCGCTGGTGGCGCAGGACCTAGGGGTCACCGGCGCAGTGGCACGGTGGCACAAGGCGAGGACAACTGGAGGGAGAGATCAGGGAGCAAATCCTCACCACGGACACGACGATGGCCAAGGCAGGCGGAGAAGACCGGCGGTGAGGTCTCGACGATGACGAGCTTGGGTCGGCGGCGTCCTTTGGCTTGACGACGATGAGGCGGCTCTGACGATCTTTAAGCTTGGTGAAGGGGCGGACAGCAGAGGGCTTGGCGTTGCAGATTTGATGGACAAGTTGGCAACGACGGGCGGCACTTCGGCGAGGCGGGAGCGACGACCGAAGAAGCTTCGACTTGGAGACCTTCAGGTTGACGACGAGGCGCGAGCTCCGAGCATCTTTAGTCAATGAGAAGGCGTCGCCAAGGAAGGGCTTGGCGAGGCGAAGCCAATGGTGGTGACGGCATGGTTCTACGGCACTCCAGGGAGGTGGGAGAAGCTACCGGATGGGGAGGACGGTAGCCTCCATGGGTCACCGGTGTGGGTGCACTTTTAGCAGGATTCGGGCGAAATGTAGGGGCAGCCAGGGTAGAGGGAGCTGCTGTGGCACCGAGGGTAGCGGAGCCGGGGTCCTGCGACGCCCAGAATGATGGCAGGAAGCGACTGAAGCTCGCGGGCACCGTGGATAGAGAAGGAGCTTGCAGAAAACAATGGGGGCACAAGAGCTCGGGATGGAGACTAAAACGGAGGGAGAGGAGGAGGATGGTTCCATTTTATATGCCGGGGAGGAGGGGAACGGCCACGGAAGCTCACCGTCGGCAATCAATGGCGGCCATGAATGGGTGAATTAAATCCCGCGAATTAAAGCCAAATTGAAAGGGAAAATTACGGGGGAATTGGAGATGGGTAAGTGGGGATCAAAACCCCTTATTGAACTTGGGTGTTACTAGCGCGAGGGAGGTGAATCAAGCAGCGGCGGTGCTAGGGTTCGTGGGAGAGGGGAGAACAGCATCGGCTAGAGCTTGAAGACGCACCTGACGTGCGGGGCCCACACGTCAGCAGCAACGAGCGGGCGGACTGGCTGGCCAAGCGAGCGGGAGGGCCAGCCAGGCCGATGCGTGGGCAAGCTGAGGCGAGCGACGTGGAGGTGACCTGGTCACGCGGGCGAGACGAAGGCAAGGCTTGGGTTGGGTGGGAGCGAGGTGGGCCAGGCTGCTAGGCAAGCAGAGGCCCAGGCGGATGCGGATTGGGCCGGGTGGGAGAGAGAGGCAGGCCCGGGACCCGAGAGGAGAGGGGATTGGCTGCTGGCCGAGAGAGCACTTTCAGCCGGATTAGGTTTTTTTCTTTTTAATAAACTCCGAATTTGGTTTTGTTGCTTAATAATTAGTTATTGTTCTCTCAAAATTTAAGTAAAAATTGGGAAGACATTTTAGGGCATGGATAATTTAATAAAAATACTCCAAGCCACATATGAATTTTCCTTGGACGTATTTTAGTGTTAGAGATTTCTTTTAAGCTTTTAATAACTCCTATTATTTCATTTAAAATTGATTTTTTAATTGAGATAAATTTATCACAATGTTACAAATCATATTCTTTTGGTCCAACTCCAAGATCACTAAGGGTTAGATAAGCTGTCTGGCCCAATTTCTATGTTTAACGCCACGGACATTGTATACCTAGATCTTCGTGGATTCACTTTACCAGGCTAATCTCCAACCTGGCAGGTAACACCGAGATGGAATGCATCAATCTTAGCAAGAATTCCTTGACTAAGGATGTTCCACAATCACTCCTGCTGCTGTGCCACCTGCAGGTGTTAAATCTATCAAATAACTTGCTATGTGGATAACTGGCTAAGTTCAAAAAAATGACTGTAAATATGGAGACAACCCTAAAATTGGGCACCATGTTGATCTTAATTGTACTATGTATCTTCTCTCCTAATACGTACCGAATAATAAATTGGTTGTTTTTTTGCCAATTCGGCCAAAGGATTGAGCCAACCAAATTATGTTAAGATTGATCGAAAAAAAATAGGATTCGTCGACAGGAAACGAAGTCTCAGCAAGAAGGCAACATGCCCCTTACCACAGACACTCAAGGCTACAATGCATCACAACTCAACCCAGCTTCCTAGCCATTATCAGATTTAAAGTTGCAGGCCTCCTTCCCAATTGTGATCTCCTCCTTGATGTCATCGAACATTCTGGTATTGCTCTATGTTATTATTTATTCTGGTGTTGCTCTATGTTATTCTGTGGTGATTCTCGAAGTATGTATCCAAGGCTCAAAGCTTATGAATATTCAGGATGTGATAGTCAAACAGTTGGATTGCATCATTTTAATTGTTAAACACTAGCAGAGAGCTCACATAAATGCAAGGAATTTCAGATAATGGTCTCAAACCCACAAAATAAGCACTTGAGAAGGATCAGTAGTTAAACGAATCAAACGATAACGGTCAACTATACACCACCGTATCAATAAAAGATAGCACTATTAGCACATAAGGATAATGCTATATACATAGATTCCAAAGATAGTACCCAACGAATCATGGATGAGTGACGTATGAGAGAAGTCAGAGCCAACTTGCTAGCAATCATCGGTCTCGGCCCGACCAGTGCCTCACAGGGGATATTAGGCCTCCATTGGCACATGTAGCCCAGTGCGAGGCACTAGAAGCAGACTCCCAGAGCACCAATGGCAAGAGACGAGGACAAAATCGTGATGGGCCATGGAAGCCGGAGCTCATGAAACAGAAGAAGGATCCATGCCATGCATACAATTTCTAAGTATGTCAAGGATCTATTCCCTTGGCTAGACATAATACAACATGCATTGATTTTAAGTAGAAGTGACTTTGGGTGAGAAGGGAAGAGAAGCTACACCCAAATCTAGGGTTTCCAGTGAGAGACAAGGACATCCTTTGGTATGGCACAATGGTTTGTCATATTTGGAGGGTGTTGAAGAAAATAAGTGATCACCATGGTACATGGAAGTTCTCATGGAGCATTGTTCTCAGCAACCAAGGCATAACAACTAGCCAGTGAACAAGCGACATGTGATGGAGGGAAGAGAAGGAACTTGGGGGAATAGCAACTTCCCCAATAAGGAAGAGGAATTGTGCAATAAGCAAAATCAAAGGAGCACTAAAGGATTAGTGCCTATGCCATCCAGATTAACCAATTCTAGCTCAGGAAACCAGACGCCATGAGGGGACTCAAACCTTGGCAAGGAGATCTACATCTACCAAGCCAGTATAGGAGGTGCAGCCTCAAGAGGAGAAGAGACCTTGGTAAGTAGATGTTTGCCCACCACTATAGGAGAAGAGGTTCCAAAAGCATAATCAACAAGCAAAGTAGAAGCATCCACATGAGGAGTGTGCTAATAGAGGTAGAAGGAATGGCTTCGTGGAGGCGATGAAGCCTAGCTTGCTAGGGGACAAATCTCCAGTGATCAAGTATTCAACTACTTCAACTATGGTAAGGAAGGTCACCACCAAGCCTAGTGCACAAGCCCTCCCTTGTGCTATTCCTGTCACATTGTTTGTCACATCTCAGCTAAATGTCCTCTAAATGCACCATATTTAGACTTCTAGCACTTTACCACCTCAAGCTACTAAACTCCATTCCTTGTTTGTAGTACCATCCTTTTAATCAAATAGAACCCTAAACTAACCCACACTAAACTCCAAACATCTCTGGTGTGAGTATTCTTTTGACGAGATCCTTTATAGATACTAAACTCCATTTCTTGTTTGTAGTACCATCCTTTTAATCAAATAGAACCCTAAACTAACCCACACTAAACTCCAAACATCTCTGGTGTGAGTATTCTTTTGATGAGATCCTTTATAGCCGGACTTCATTTGGACCACAATGTTAAACCAAATTGAACTATTTTTCCATGTCAATTCACCAAAACCCTAATCCTTGCATACTTAGCAGCCAAGATTAGATCTAATGATTATGTTATCATTAATCGTCGAAACATCCAAAATGGCTCTATATGCTTTCACAAGTTACTTACCTAGTTTTTTTTAGAATTTGAAAGTCTTTTGTTTCTAAACATAATCTAAGAATGCTCTAAGGTAATGATATACATAGATAATACTCAATGGTATTGATAATCATATAAATATGTATAATTTTTATGTATAAATTGAAGAGTGACATTTGTTATTAATCTAATGATCATAATACACTATAAATATTTTTCAAGTTTGTAGTGACAGTTATGTAGCTTAAAACTAATGATAAGAGCATAACTAAATATTTTATTTTATATATCAAAAATTAAATAATTATATATAAAGTTAAGTATATAGATATCATAAACAATTCTTTATATACATAATATAAATAACAATAATAAATATAAATAATACAACAACATTAAAAATTTATCAAAATGATTTTTATAATTTATTGTAAATTAATGAGATGTTATATTATTTTATAAACTAACTAGTTTATCGAACCCAGTACACGTACTATTGTTGTTGTAGCAAGCTGTAAAAAGAAAAGTCTTAACATTTTATTAGTGGTGCAAAGGATTAAATAATAGTGTTGGTGATACAGTGGCTTTTCTATGAATAGATGCATTTGTAAATATCCTAGAGTTTAACCTTTTATATATTTTTTCTGCAAATGCTTCACATTATTGTAGGTACCAATACCTATCTCACTTCTCATGATTCTGATTTTAAATACACTCTGATAAATCTCATCTTCATCTTCTGTTGCTACAGCAAACCAAAGATCATGCAACCCAGAAGTATCTGGTGTTGGTGCATCTAGCAATAAAATGTCCCCTTGACGGATTGCATGGCACATGCTATTGTCATTAATTTCCATAGGTAGATATTTCATATCAAGATAGTAGGGATGATTGATTCCTTTAATTCTGATTAAAAAAATGCCAATGATTTTTCGAGAATCTAAAGAGGGCATTACGTTCAATTTTGTTGCCTTAGCCAATTCATTAAACAATAACTCAATATATGCATCAAGAGATATAGAATTTTTTTTTCTTGAACCTACATTGAAGGGACAAAATGCTAAATAGAGTCAAATTAAATAAGTCCAATGAGATTGTATTTAGTACCATGTCAGCCACAAGTACTACTAATGTTGGATATGTGAATTTATGGTGATGATTTAGATTTTGTGATCACAAACATGTTAATAGCTAATTTGTATTACAAAATATTTTTAAAACCTAATATTTTATAGGGAGAATAATCTATTTGGTCCCTGAAGTTTCACTCTGAGGTCAATATAGTCCTTCATATTTACTTTGTCCGAACTGGTTCTTAAAGTTCGTCTTATGGTCTAATATGGTCCTTGGACCCACTAAAAATGGCATGTGGGAATACCATCTCACCATCTTATAAAAATCCATAGTGAAATATCTAATATACCCTTACATATACTATATAAATAAAAGAAAAAGCATACACATTTAAATTTGCAAACTCTAAAAATATATCAGTTAGCTATCAATACATAGAACACAATCAAGTTTGTGTAAATATCAATTTCTTGAATCAGATCAAAGCATGTAATCATGTAAAATTAGTTATCATTTTTTTCTATAATATACATATGGACAAATTAGACATTTCACTATATATCTTGCATTGAATGGTGACATGGCATGTTCACATGTTGCTTCTAGTCGCTAAGGACCATAAGATGGTGACATGGCATGATCACATGATGCTTCTAGCGCATTAGATGGTGACATGACCAACTTTAAGGATGTATTTGGACAAAATGAAATATCAAGGGTTATATTGACCTTAAGGTGAAACTTCATGGACAAATGAGTTGTTCTCCCAAATTTATAATATCATGAAAGTATTTCTTATAGTAAATCTACATATATGGTTTTTAGGCATCTAATCTAAAGTATTAAAAAATGATAGTGATATTTGAAGGTTTTTTTTAGCAAGGTTGAAGTTTCAAAATTTTGACAGACAGAAATGTCTAGATATATGCTATGCTAGTTGCTGCAACTAGTACATAAGGTAATTGATTGCTTGTTGCAAATGTGTAGATTTATGTTATGCTAGTTGTCCTAATATTAATTACTATTGTCCCATGATGTTAATATGTGTTATTCTATGATGTGATTCTCCAAGTTCATTTCATGTCTCAGAAGCTGTTGAATGTTTAGAATGCTATGAAGAAGCTTGATTGTATTATATAGACAAAATTTGTTATAGGACACCCAAAGTTTGTAGTATTTGTCGATGGACACCTAAAAATATGATATGGCTCTTGGACACCTAAAAATCTAATAATTAGCTATGGGACCGTATATCTTATTTTATTATTTTTAGTTCAAATGGAGAGAGAAATATTTAGAGAAGACAATTTTGCTACTAGGGATAAGCTTGTAACCAAGCCACTCTCCTGCCCCAAATTCTAGGGTTTTGGAGAGAGGATGGAAGAGGGGAATGGCTTTGGTCAATTCATTGTAACCCATCTAGCCTAGGGACAAAATTATCTTTTTCATATGGTTCTCTCTATTTGGACTATAAATAATAAAATAATGGCCATGATATCCATAGCTAATTAAGGTGTCCAATGGGCTATAAACTTTGGATGTCCTATAGGAAAATTTTCCCATCATATTGTTAAAAGCCAAATTTGGCATTAGGTCAAAATACAATAAAATCTGGCCAAATTTAAAAACATAATTGGATTTTCTGTACGAGACCGGTCCAACCTTAGATATACGGGCGATCCGATCAGACTACGGTCCAACCTTAGATATATGGCTAGCCCGACCTTCAGCCTTAAGTTTGAGTCTAATTTTGTATTTCCCATGTTTCCTTGCTTAGTACTAGGTTTTTCAAATCCTAGTTTATTTTTTAGTCTAATAAGACATAAAGAGAGTCTAATAGAAACAAAACCACCCCTTCTATAAATATAGGATCAAAACCAATTGAAACAACTACAAATCAATCATTAAAATCAATTTATTATCCCCACGCTGTCTCTTCATCCCCAAATCCCTCAATTACTTGCTCTCATCTCTACGACATTTAAGAATGTCCTATCTAATCTATTGAGTCTAAGATAAACCGACATACGTTCGCTTTAACGAGATCCCTCCTTAGGTGTTCATTCGGTAACATCTATCCCTATAGTGGTGCGTCTCTAGGTGTCACTGCTGATTGCACGTAATGTGCTCTAAGATGTGATAGTGCGATTTAATGCCAACACATTTGCAGGGGCTCTCAGATAATGTTCTCAAACCCCACAAGGCACCTGATCAGGTCAACCGTATGAATCAGTAGTTAAATAAATCAGATGATAGTGATCAGGTATACACCATGGTTGCAATAAAAGATAGCAGTGATATTCATGATGATGAACTTAAAGAGTTAGGATCCATCATTCTTCTTGTATGCTATATGCCCCTTCTCTGAAGTTTTTTTACACATGAGCTTGTTTGACAAGTTACTAAAATATGATGATTACCAGGAGTGAATTTCCTAGTAGCTAAGCTAGGCTCATCTTTTGCAGCCTTCCATTGACCCCTCGTCATCACCTAGCACACCAAAGCATTCTTTTTCAAGACGAACTACGGCGCACATGGGTATTGTTCTTTTGGATCAGGCACCATCTCCATGCCTTGACCGTCATCAATCTATAATTCAGTGCTAAGGTCACAACCATTGATTTGCCTTCAAATCAAACCATGAGCAATGGTGATGTTTTGTCAGAACTGCAACGGTCCTCAAGGGCTTCTACATCCGATCAAGACTAAATGATGCACTGATGCACCCTGCACCACGACAACGGGACAGCAGTTTGGAAGCCTGTACCGTCATGTAAAAAAAGAACCAGTATTTTCATTCGACCTGGAAGAAAGCAAATATATAAGGAAAGGACCTGGAAGGCAAAAAAATATAAGTATTCTGTTCCACATGTAAGGTCAACACAACTGAAAATTTTGAGATCTGATTATTCTTAGATTCCTTTCTCTCACGGCTCATGACATGGCTGCTACCAGACTTAAGTAGTATTAGATTTGGCTGCCAGCAAAACATGGATGAGCCTGGTCTGAAAGTATTGGGCTAGGAAAAACACTTTCTTTGCCAATGCCCTTTAATAATTGGCAATTGCAGTTTACAGCTCAGTGCATTTTTCAAAATTCAAAATTAGTTATGATCTAGAAGAGAAATAAGGCTATTTAAGCTATTTAAATGAAAGAGACTTAATTAAGCCTACATATATGGCTTATTACATGTTTTTGTCAGTCTGGGCTCTTTGATATAGGCACACAAGTAACTTTTTTGAAATATATATTTTTTTCTAGCTTATTAAATGATACTATGATTCATTTGTTGTACTGTGACTACCCGAGAAAGAATCACCAAGTTAATTTATCCCTTTTACCTCCTCTCCAGCAAACTGGCTACTTGTCCTTTTCCTCGGTTGATGCTTTCCTAAGACTCAATATTACTCCACAACTTAGACACGTGGTAACAATAGAAAGGGAAGCTTCAGTTGGTATATGATAACCTGCCACAGATCACGATTGTCACTGAGTTGCCAATGGAGAAAACAAAACATAATTTGTAATGCAATGAATATAAGAAAGTAGTAACATTTGTGTGCATTAATTTAGTTTCTAATTTCTCACCAAAAAAGTCAAAGATCATCTTTGTCCCTATGAAGCCCAAAACTATACCAATAGCAGGCTGCAAAGAAAATTGCCAACAACAATAAGCTAAGCAGAAGAGCAAGGTAGATAATTGAGCAATACATGAATATATTCACGTTTTGAATATTCACAATAGCATGTATATGTCCACGGGGTTCAGTAATACCAGCCAGCAATCACCACTATATGCTGAATATCAATAGTGATTAATGCGAAGTTGATTTTTTTAAAAACAAAATTGACATAGCTAAAGGAATGAATAGGTATTTTGTAAATATTCATAAATTGGTAGATAACTCTAGAATCTTTAAAAGAGCAAGTGGACATGTACCTGCAAATATTCCAATTCAGACATGCTTTCAGAAATGAGTACGTAGAGTGACCTCAAACCTATTTGGTATTTTTTCCATGTTAGCGCTTAACAATGTGTGAAGAATTCATAAAATGTGACACACACTACATAGCATCAAAACTAGCTAATATGGAATGTCTTGTTTCATGCATCATTCATCTTTTGGTATTTAAATATGATGTATGTCATTTACCCAATTGCATCATTAGAAGTCAATTATCAGATCAATCACTTGTCTGCAAAATGCTGTATGAACATCAAAGATTGCTAGAAACCTAGAGATGGTATTATCGAGATTCAATAATGAGGTCACATGTGCCCCATTAAACCATCGAATGTAATTCAGAGACGTATATTTAAATTTTATATTAAACAGTGAAGCTGAACAGAACCAAAATACCTCCAACTAGAAAAAGTACTTGTATGGAATAGATAACCTCAAAATTGTGGACACTAACTCTAAGAATCAACTTGCCGAACAAATACAGGCTGCAGGGGTTAACAAAAGTAAAGGCTGCAGAAAGATTTGCTGATATTTTTTTCTTAAAAAAAGGGTTGAGAAACGAATTCTATTAATATCAAGCTTACAGGAAGTTCCCAGCTACCGGTAAAAGTAGTCTTGTAAAATTTCTTACATCGGCAAATGCTAATATGTGCTATAAAGAAAAAAGAAAGAATTGTTGTAGGATGTGTTCATAAACACAAAAAAAGAGGGATTACCAGAAATTGCAAAAATATTTGATGATAACACTATAAGTGGATCCCTTGTGACACCAAAAACTGCTGGTATTGAGTCGATCTATACATCACAAATGTCAATCCCCATTCATGTGGTCATAAAATAGACAATGAAACAGCACAGAAATAGATTGCAAGGGAACCTACAGCAAAAGCAATATCACTTAGCTCGATCACTGCCACAGTCAAGAGTAATGGTGTGGCCTGCAGGTATTAACCAAAAAAAGGTATCTTCAGGAAAAGGTAGCTCTTGATGTAAGATTAATGTATTGAATGGTCAACCCAATTATGCATCTATATTGTTGTTAGAAGGTTTTGTGCACAAGCAGAAGTTGTAAGGGTATGGGCAGATAGATATATTTTACTTTTTTCAATACATAGACATATCAATTTCCGATAACTAAAAAGGTAATCATGTCTAGTACTAACAAGCTCGTCCAAGCTGTTGTGAAGATAAATGACCCAGCTTATACTGAACAACAGTCAAACACTTACTTTCCATAAACCTTCTTGAGTCGTGAAAAAACGATCACCATCGTAGTAATCTGACAAAAGAAACAGAAGAATATTTAACTGCAACTGCAAGCAAGTGAATATTAACTTCTACATATTAGTTCACTTGTGAAGGAAGTGGGCAAAATTTCAGTGAGTATCTGATCAGTATGGCTATGATCTGGAGCTCGCAGTGGAGAGTAGTGATAGTCCAAATAACATAAATGTAATGTCATAAGAGAAACTGAAAATCATTGAATAAGTTAATTACCAGTGACAGGAATGAATCTTTGGCATGTTTTAACTATGAAATTGTCAGATAGATCAGATTCTTCATCTTCTTTAGCAAATAACTGCCATCATGTTAAGAATATGAATATTAGCATCCGTAAACATCACTTAGATCTAATGCACTTGAAGTTACTTGAAAGAAGCTTTGCATAAAATGTTGAGATGCCATTCATTACAATTAAACAAAACAGAAGATTTTTGAAGTGTGACAACTTAGCACTTACTAACTGATGGAAGGACTAAATTGAACTATAACAAGAAAGCTGGAACAAACAAGAATCCCCAGAAGAAGCAAATCATCATGCTGTTAGCCACTAACTGATGGGAGGTATACACCAAATAAATTAGTAATAATATAGTACATGCACCTGGAGTCCAGGATTGGTTGACTATATTGTTGTTAGAGACAGGGGTGGGGCAGAAATTTCAAAGGAAACAAAACAGGTAGATCTTTCAAAAATAACAAAGAAAACTTGTCATTCTCATAAAAGTAAGTTTTGGGTGAGCAATAGTAGCCACATATATGTCCATTTCAAACATGCTAAAGCAACTAAGTACACCAAAAGGAGAATAGAAGAAAAGAAGCATGATCCACCTTATACGAAGTGAATAGCAGGATCAAAGCCAATAATAGGTTCACTGCTTCAAACCTCTACAGAAAAAGAGAAGTTGAGAAGAATTTCTGCAAGATGATAGAACTAAGAAGATAAGTGATGTTAACATGTGAGAGAAAACAACCTGAATCGTAGCTGCTCCTAGGGTGATCATCACCGTGCGGAAGATCACTGCTCCAGCAATACCATAAGAAAGCACCCGGTTCTTGTTTTCAATACAATAGAAATGTGAGAAAAAAAAGGAAAAAGTAAAATTGGGCTTTTATTTTAAAAAAAAGAAAAAGTAAAATTGGACTTTATTTATCAAACTAGCAAAATCATACCTGGTATTCCTGTGGCACTTGAAAATACTTGAAGACCAGAACAAAAACAAAGAGATTGTCTACTGACAAACTTTGTTCCAATAAATATCTGTTACACAACAGAAACATATCAAATTGTTACACATGAAATTTAAAAGACAGGAGATGAGGAGAAATAGGATGCGTAGTTAAATTCAGAATTAATCATTTAACTCTTTGTGAAGACGTTAAAAATTGCAGGTAGGGAAACTAACTTGGACAAACCGATGGATGAGCCCATGCATACTTAATTTTTACAAACTATTTTCCCAGATGGTTTTGCCTAACATAACAATGTCGACTGGAATCCTACAATTGCTCTCTGTGGATGGGTAAATGCCAACAGTTGTGTAACACAGTTTTCAGTACAAAAATTCAGTTGTGATCCATAACACATACCCAGCAAAATATTCTGATGCCTTCCCAACTCCATCCCTCAGGGCAATGCTAACGCCGAAGAATATGGCAGCAAGGACCTACAAAAGATCAATAACTGAATCAAGTGCAGCACTGACAATCATCAGACTGATGAAGTATTACATCACCAAACACTCACCACCAATGTAACTCTTCTAATGGCTGATCCTTTCTTAGTAATTCTGGTTTCTGGCACAGGTTTTGTGCTCCCTCTGTCAGCTCGTGAGGCATGAGTGGAATTTGGTGCCTCAATTTCTGCAAATATATATGTACATGAGGGGAACTGGAAAGCTTATAATTTCACAACAAAATACAAATATGCTTATAATTTCGAAATAAAATTGCTGCGCGTTTCATGATTACTGATCATCATATAGTTTCTAAGTAATCACTAATCACATTGTTGATACTCTATATGAGTTGTGGAGCAATTCCAAGCTCAAGGCTTCAACTAGATTAATTAGCACGGACACATGGAGCTAGGAGAGGTTGGAGAGTGGGAGACTGATGACGCAACTCACCGGAGCTGAGGGAGAGGCCATCCTCCTGGTCAGCCCCCCTGGCTCTCCTCCGCCTCCTCCCCCGCCGACCCCCTTCGCCGGTGCGACGCGACGCCGCGGCCACCGTGACCGCGGGATAACGCCCCGGCGACGGAGGCAGCGCCACGTGTCCACGGCGTATCCACGACGCGGAGGGCTGCTGGAAGGGACGGCTGGTCGCGGCGGTGGCGCTGGCCACGGCGGCGGAGGCCATCGCCGGCGACGAGGTCGGGGAGAGGCGGGCGGGGGAAGCGTCGTACGGTCTCCTCCAGCCCAGGCGCTCAGTCACACCCACACCCACACCCACACGAGTGGTAATGGGGTGGAAGGGGAGCGCGGGGCGCACGTGCGGGTTTACGGTGCGCCAGAACCCGACACCCGCAAACTAAAACCCGAACCCGATAAAGACTCGTCAACTCGAGCGGCTTCCTCCCAGCTTAAAATCAATTCTACGCTTCTTAGACTGCCCACCACGGTTAAAGCATTGAATGCTTCAACACTCGAGACAGATCGATGGATTTATAGTTCTTATGGGGCTTACCATGAATAATGTGGTATCAGGTGCAATACAACGTTCTCTTACCACCTTCATCCCCTACAAGAGTGTCCAGTGATTTTAGAGGCATGTTCAGCACAATGTGTCACCTACACGTAAAACTCACGACCCAAAAACCATTCCACATGATTATGTGGGTTTGTGCTACGAATCGAGACAAGGAAGAAAAAAGAGGAGCAAGAAATGACGACAGCACCACGCCAGCTAGCTGCACTACACTATGCCATACATACAATTTAGGGTAAAATAATACAAAAGCCTAGCCGATTATCCTATTTAATACCATCACGGAATTCGATCACCTACACCGCACGTCTTGATCTTTAGTTGACAACATCACTCACTAGACACTCTTCCTCCCAAATCACCATAGCAAGCCACCTTACCTTAGTGCCTATCATCCTCCTACACCTATCTTGACTATTTATTGTGATTGTGCCACTAACTCTAGCTTCTTTCCATCAAGATTCTTCGAACATTACTATAACCATTGCTTTATGAGTCAGTTACGGTCTTGATAGTATTCTCCATGGCTTTTCTCAAGCATTCAACGTTGTTGGTGGGTGGTACAATTTGCCACTCTTCATTAACACCCTATATGCACGTCGATAGCTCAGTCAACCTAAGCGGGCACAGAGTGTTAATGTGCTGAGAATGCAGAGCTACAAAGTACAACCCTAAGACATCCCTGCCATTTGAAGTTGTTCGTCGGTCATCTGCACCAAGGTAAAGCACACATGTGTTGCAAGTGATAGCACTTACCACTACATCGCATCATACAACAACAACAATATAACCACCAAAGCCATGTAGATAGAATTTATGATGGTGTTGCTTAATGGTAGATAATGGTAGGGAGAGGGAGGCCAACAGGGGCCAATGCCCCCACATACAGCTTTACATACATCAATCTCTTTAGTCACTACAATAAGTATTAATCAAAATATATTTCATTGCAGGTTGATTTTATAGTGTATGTTTACCTTTGCATTACATAAATGATATGCTGTTAATATAATCATATGGAATTAGATCAAAATATTATATTGTTTGTTTATATTTCTAGCACTGCCCTAATAGCAAGACCACCATGGTTCAGCGTGTGCCATTGACATGTGGCGTGGACAGTTCACTAGTCACCTCATCTTTACCTAGTCAGGTAGGCATTCTTGGAGGTTTGCTTTCATTAGTGGAGTTGTGGTTGGGTGGGCATTTTTGGAGGATCTTGTTATTGATGGAGTTATGGTCTTCAGAGATGAAGTTATCCGATAAGATCTATTTATGCATCAACTACTATGCATCAAAGATGGAGTTCTCATCTTCGGGGACGAAGCTATGCCAATGACTCCTTTGATTAAAATGTCGTTGAGGTGCGTTGTCACTCTAAGCATGGTGTGGTACTGCTCATTGGATATTTGCAATCTTGCGATAGACAATGCCAGGCGATACTTAACACTAGCCGACCTATTTAGCACTTATAATTAAAAACAAAGAGAATTCTATGTCACTAAGTTTATCTTAGTTCAATGATTTATCATTGATATTATCTATTTCTTAGTGAGTTTCTCAATTGTTTTACAATATATTATTGGTCTAGAGGCTTTTTTAAAAAAAATACCATTAGAGACGTCCAAGATGAACAATTTATTTATCCCATTAGAAGTTTTAAAAAAATAAAAAATTTTATGTAACCTCTTTATGCAACATGAAAGTTTGTATATAAGTTTCAAAGTTTATTTGGTATTTTATTTTTTTAAAAAAAATATTTTGTGTGGTAAATGAGAGAGAAATTGCTTATGCAAAAGATAATATCACAGAAATATTTTGTGTAGGATATGAAAGATAATTTACATTAAAAACAACAACAAAGAAGTATCTTATATATAATATATCAGATAAATTATATTTTTAAAAAATAGGAATGCAAAAAATCTATAAACTTATATACAAACTATCACATTGTGTAAAGAGGCTTAAAAAATATAATTTTTTAAAACTTCTGATAGGATAAATTAATGGTTAACCTTTACGTCTATAAGCGTATTTTGTTTTTTTTAAAAAATGGTATATCGTAGAATAATTAATAAACTCATAAAGCAATAATATCAATGGCAAATTATTTAACTGAAATCAACTCAATGGCACAGAGTATATTCTCTTTAAAATAATTATAGGACCCATATGTCATTAACATCCTCTTCTTCCTCCTTTACCCCCTCTAGAGCCTCCGCCTTGAGGACTTCAAGGCACCTTGCTTGTTGGAGGAGGGGAGGATTGGCGTCGAGCGCGTGCTCCATGCTACACACCACGTGCCACAATTTTGTTGATGATCCCCTCAACACCAGTAAGCCCATGGTGAGTTTCAATCACTCAATTGCTCGAGCTCTGTCAGTCATCTCTACCTTGACAAGCTCCACCTTCACTCCATGCCGCTGTGGAGGGACTAACCTCATTCCCCAACACAAGCGATAGTGGGAGCTTCCTGAAGTGGCCTTCTCGGCTTTCTGCACACACGCAGGGTGGTCAACAACGAGGAAATCGTTCGGAAGTAGGAGGCAGGCGAAGGTGAATGATGACGCATGACGATCTATTGATGTGCCAATGGTGGCATAATAGGGCATCATTTTCCGGACGCTCGTAGGGTGTTTCAGTAGAATGCCGGATCTCGATCGGAGGGATTTGGTAGGGATGGTAGTGAGATAGATACTAGTGGGTGTCACGACATAGTAGAAAGGGTCGTGAGCTCATCGATGGTGATTGGACAGAGTGGAAAGAAGGGGCGAAGCTAGCATACTCTGCTTTTTATAGCCATGGTGAGGCTACGTGTGGCGGAGGCGCCAACGCACATGACCTCACTAACGCACTAGACTACACGTGTTGTCTTGGGCGGTCAAGCTACAGGCGCAGCAGCATCAACCTCTACTTAGGTCATGCTTCTTTGACCACCGCATCAAGTTCAATGTCAAGAACAAGAGCTTGTGGCTATTGCTAGTAACGGCATTAATAAGGAGACGATGCCGATGTGGTTACCGGGGGAGATGCAGATGGAGCCATCATAGGAAGGCTACACCTATGTCATCTCCCGCGGGTAGAACCCAAGGATGGTGCACATCTTTGATGACCGTGTCATGAAGGGTAGTAGTGCCACCAGCAAGGGGTTCATCTACCACCTCCAGGGCCTCCACCTCCCTTGCCTACCTGCGCCTCCCTCGCATGGGTGGGCGAGCAAGCTTAAGCTTAGAGAGGCTCGTTGACCACTCCCATACTACGTGCTAGGGAAAGAAGAGAAAAGAAATGGTGAGAAGAAGTGGGTGCTAACATGTGGCTCTATAGGTTTTTTTTTACTTTTCCCTTTGTCACTTACATATAGGCCCACGTCTATTTTTAGTTTATTTGACTGAGCTATCATGTGAACGCCATGTCAACTAAAACTGTCTTTAATATTGCTTTGGACTATATTACACAAGTTTTAGAAGATAAGGATACATTATACCCGGTTTGTGATCGAAGGATAGGATTGAAACTCAGCGACGAAGAGTGGACTTTTTCCTATTAGTGTGAACTTTTCTGGACTACAAGTTGGATAGGCCGGAAAAAGGCCCATATAAACGAGGCTGAAAAGGCGCAAACCAACAGCTTAAAACTGTATATGGGCTGAATTGAACTTTATTAGGCCGTTCTGTGTAATGTTGTTCGTTGCAAGCCCAGGACATCATTAACAGGCCTCGGGATTATTGCTCATGGGCCTAAAAGGCCCTAGATTTTTCTAACGCCTGACTGGTTGGTTGAGTTTACCATACGTTCGGAACAGATAAATTTTATAGGATTTTTATATGAGCAATTTCCTTACTAAAGGAGGACTTACAATACGAGATGTTTTCATGTTTATATCGCACCTTATAGATTTTATTTGACTGAAGAAGGAAATGTGTACCTACGAGGCTACGACCAGGGGTGGAGCCATCGCCCAGCTACCCTGATGGCCGCTCGGGCTTGCCGTCAAATACCCCATTTAAATTTTAAATACACCTTTCAAATTTTAGTTGTTTAAAGGATGTGAAGATGAATCCTGTAGCAAATACTAGGTATAGTTTAATTTACCCGGGCTCAGAAACCTTTCTACCTCCGCCACCGTCTACGACTTTTATTAGTCTTAGAAAGGATTTGAATCTTGATCGTGGAATGGAGAGTTCAAAACATCTTACGTAAGAAAAAGAATAAAAACTTCTAAGATGTGAGCAAGCTAAGCTACACGTGTGAACTCAATGATATGATCATCTAGCAGGAGAAGGTGGCACGAGTGACGGTGATGGATGGAGCAATCAGTTGTGCTAGCTAGCTGGTGTTGCGTCGCTATCAATGTGCTCCAACCATTTCGTCATTGTCCTAATTGGAACACTAACAATGATACTGCTCTCTCTCTCTCTCTCTCTCTCCATTTCTTTTTTATTTGTCAATTAAGATATTGATACGGATTTTAATATGTAGGTTCGATAGTTACTTTTGTCAACATTGGTGCATTAAAACTGTTAAAATTATAACCACGTGAAAGTATCTATCTATTTAGTATACTGATATCATTTTCATATATTAAATTTTAGTGCTTCTAATATACCTCTATTAGTGAATTAAAATATTAAATTTTAATTGCATGTACTCTAAAATGACGTCTATCACAATAGTTTTCTTTAGTTTTTTTAATACAATATACAGACTACTGAAATATTAACCGAAAATGACAGCTAGCTGTTTCAGACAAACACCTTGTTTTTACCATGATTTACAGTGGATGGAGCTTTGGTGTTTGACATATCATCTCCTTGTTTATTACTCCGTAGACCGTACTTGGTTTATATTAATTCTACCAATATAAAATCTTCAGAATTAATATGTAGTACGGATTCCTTTGTGCCAGTCGAGGCTCTCGTACAAACAAATTAAGGAGGGATTTTTATTGGGAGCTGGGTACAGTACTCACATCCAGACCCTTCATGATTTGTAGTACTAAATAGTTAATAAATTGTAACTAGCTAGCAGAAAATTAAAGCTTGGATCTGACAAATCTAATAAAAAAAGTAGTTAACATGCAGCTGTTTCCTTCAATCGTAGGTCATCTGGCTCCTTTGAATATAGGTTGAATTTTGCTTGCCCTTGTTATCTATCAGACAGCAGGCCCCACTTGTTAACTAAAATAATTACTCACACCAATTCTAAAAGTGAATAATCTGGCAGGGAGTATAAAAATCAAGATTAGGCTAAATCAAATTAATCAAAGTGATCAAGACAAGCGTATCATGATGATTAAACTACACACAAAATAAATAATACTAAGGAATAAATGAAGTCATCTCAGGTAAAAAAGTCATTAGCGCATAATTAATAAGTTTTAATTATTATAAATTTAAAAATTAATTTATTTAATATTTTAAATCAAAATTTTCGTACCTTTAACCATTTAAAAAACATGCTAGCAAAAACTAAAAAATACGGGACTAAAAGCAGTACATGTGTTCATAATATAACTAACGTCTTGAGAGTATAAAAGATTATCTCCAATAAACAAAAAGCAGAGCACAAACAATAAGACCGCTCTTAAAAAGAACTTGTTCGTACAACAAATACAAGGAATCAATCTCCAGCATTAACAATGTGATTAGTCCCAATATAGTACTAGTACGATGACCCATTGTTAATTTTTTTTCTTCTCCATTTATTTTATTAGTTTCCTCTGATCCATGTCATGCAACTTAGATTATTACTATCCGGCAGGGAACTAACGTAAGCAGTGACGTATGTAGGTGCTTCGGAAAAAAATAGCAATATATTTGCTCTCGAGGAATCATGCCAAAAGAAGAGAGAGAGACCCAGAAGAAGAAAAAAAATCCAAATTCAAGTATTATTTGTACTTAATTTCTTATTGCCTATCATGCATACGGACAATTCCTCTTACCAGACCGTTAAAAGATAGATCCGTCCGCAGTTGCTATTGTGATTTGTGAATTGATAATAGCAACTGCACCTAATCTCGACCATCCATTTCTCGATCAACCAGTCTGTATAGTAGCACCGCTATTGATGGGCTAATGTATTTCTTTCTTTTTCAATTACACAAAAGTGTATATATATATACACTTCACACTTTTACATCTCACAAATAATCCCCTTAATACACGCTAAAAAGAGTATGCCTTCCATTGCAAATTCTAATAACTAGGTCTAATATAAACTGTCATTGACATAGCTCCCTAACAACATATGCATTTGCTGAAGAGGTCCACAGCTGTGATATATTGTACAATATGTCGTGTCCTTGTCTTTTCGCAAATCTAATCTATGTTTTTATTTTTTTTAATTTCAGATCTCCACCAAGAATATGGGGTCAAACTTGGGTTTTTTTATGGAAAGAAAAGAGGTACTATTTTAGGTGCATTAAGGGATTAATTATCAAATTGCTTGCAGTACTAATCAAAATGATTGGAGGTTGTGGTGTCTTGGTGTTGTCTAAGGTGGATGTCCTTTCAGTGTTGTTTGTTTTCTTTTTTATGGTACGTACCTGAGCTGATGGTCGTTTGTCGGTGATCTAATGGAATGGAACTGTTGTTTGAATTTTTTGAGGTATCATGCATCATATCAAGAAAGGAATAATAATAATCTCATCTGGGGAGGCATCAACACAACTACTATAATGTTACACGTCGAAACCTATACGACAACTTCTCATTGCCATTCAGAAAAGTAATCTCTGTATTCTACTATGTTGCCCAGAGGTGTTAGGTAGCTATCATGATTACTCCATATGAAAATGATATCTAGTCTTCTTTTCTTGATGTTCACATATAATTGGAGCCACTAGCTATGTGCTACTGATGTACACTTAGCTAACTTGGTCAAATTAAGCTCAGTTTTTTAATTAAAAAATCACTTTGTATGGTATGAAAATTAAGCAAAATTAACTAATTTTCTACTTGAGAAAAGAAAAGAAAATGGAGTCAATCTGCTTCGGTTGAAACCAAATTAAATAATTAATTGCATAAAGCATCCTGAATCACTAAGCTATTAGAGCAAGTACTATAAGGGTGTAGGTGTTGTCTTAAAAGTGCCACATAAAATTAGTTGATGAGGTGGAGGAGAGAATGTAAGAGGCAATCTCTACACAATCTTAAAAGAGAAAAAAATGAGATAGTGTGAGAATAAACCAACAAAAAAAATTGTTAGAATTTGTGTATTAGAGATAATATGTTGTACATGTTTTCTCCTAAGTAATAAGTAGATGATACGGTTAAAATTAGAGGTAGTAGCCACCCTCCACTGTAAAACTTGCTCTCATATATATTATTGGCATTTTCAGATCTCAGGTTGGTTCACTGCTAGTAAAGCATGTGTGAACCACCATCGTTCTCCTGATCGAAGCAACAAACAATTGCCAACTCGGGCTGCAGTTTGTGCCTTGTAAACAAATTCAGAGGCATTTACATGGAATCAAGTAAAGAAAAATTAAAGGAAAGAGAACAATGGGATTAGGATGCCAGTGGATCTAGCTAGTACCGATGCATGGATGCATGTTCATCATAAGCAAGAGTTTTGCCAGCATTGGTCCTCTAGTACATCTCATTTGATTTTTATAAGGTATGATCTTAAAAACTGATCCTTCAAGTTGATTTCAAAATATGTTGTTAATGACTATAATAGGAAGATTGCGTCAGAGCAGTTTATAATATGGACATATAAGCGCACTTTTAAATTTTTTTGTCATTTTATAATATAAACAAAGAAAAAAAATTATAGATAAAACTTTTATAACTGTATTATTTGCAAAATAAACTGTGATAAAAAACCCAAAGTTAACTCTAAAATTAAGTTTTAAAATTTAAATTTTGAACATGGCTGATGAACAAACTAGCAAACGATGAGAAGCTATATTGTTAAGAGTTATACTAGTTATCATTGGTTGAGATTGCAAAGTTGGAATGTTGAATTGTTATGATGCTTACCATGCAAATGTTGAGCTTGCCACCGTCTCACATTCACATCAATTAGGCAAACGAGCCGTAGCTCGGTGGTAGAGCTTTACAGTGGCCACGCTATCTGCCTGTTTTCGATTTATGGATCGAGCAGTGGGTGTCGCGCCGATGGTTTTCCCATGTATCCCCTAGGATGGGTCTCAGGATGATTAGGGTACACACGTATGTGTTCAGTGGTACTGCACGTTTTCTATGTAGTAGAGGCTTTACGTCCTTTATGTCTATAGCTTAAAAGCATGTGTCAGACGCACACATGGAGTTGCGTGAGTCTGGTTTGCATGTGTGTACATCCTCATATGTACCCTCTCAAAAAATATTCACATCAATAATATTATGCCAATAGGATGGAAGGAATATAGAAGCAAGCTCACATGTTTCTTGGTACAGTCATTCACAATCCAAGAGATAATCTGTCTCAACACATATGATCCACTACTTAACACCAAGTGCGATCTCACCTATTTACAGTCATGTGATGCATTTATTATTTTAGAGACGTATTTATAGCTATAAATGTATTTACTACGTTTGTAGTCGGTTGTATAGCCTGACTTAAAACATATCTACTTATAATTTTAACCTATTTTTTTTTATTACATCGATCATGTGTCTTTAATTTAATTACATATCGTCAAAGACCAATAAGTTTACTCCCTCTCTTAGAAATAATAAAATATTAGTAGTGAGAATAATAATATTAGTGGGTAGGTAGGAAGGTGAGATTTCACTTATTTATAGATTGAGGGTAGCCTATATTAATTTATTTTTTAACAAATTTTAAACCCTAAAAATCAACAGCAGTACATTACAGTGGGTCGGAATTTGTAGTTTACATATGTCCCTTCACGTGACGGATTCTTTCATGTTGCACCAACTTTTTGCCTCCAGGTGACCTGATGCCGACAGTTGCCTGCCGTCCGTCGGCTAAATTCGACGAACAAAACATTGAAAAAGTTTCGTCTTACAAATCACAGCCAGCAGAAGGGGCATCACATCGCATCGACGTAACAGCAGACGAGGTCGCACCCATGCACCAGTCATTCCCCCGTCACAGCCAATATTTTTTTTCTCTCTCTCTACGCAAGCCTTCGTGTTAATTTCCCTTTTGACTTGTCTGAATTTGAGCACAAATCTGTCCAAATTTTACCACTGTAATTTTCTTTTCAGTGTCCTCTTGTCCTTTTGTAGATTTTCTACCTGTTCTCTGTAGCAAATCTGCCTGAATTTTCCGGTGTTCTTTTCGCAAATTTAACTCTAGCTAGCCATCAGAGAGTGAAAGTTCCTGCAGACAATCTAATCTAGTACAGGGGAAAAAACTCTGTGGTTCCAAATGTACTGTAATAGACATGCATATATTCTTACAAGTACCAAATGCTTCCCTGTCCGTTATGGCCAAATCTTGGCACAGCGCAGAACGAAAAAACAAACAGTGTTTGCTCTGGAAGCAACTTGGTAGCTGGCACCAAACTAAGAAAGGACAACACCACCAAGTGGCAACCAAGAAAGTAACTTGAATAATTCCCCTGTTTTTGCAAAGCTTTAATTTTTCTGTCCACAATATGAAGTAAGCAAATTGAAGGTGTTGTCAATTATCTGATGATGCCTGTACTGTAATTAATATAACAAATTGTCTACAACAATGTGTGTGGATCAATCTCACGTTAGTTTAATTTGTTCTCTGAGGTCAGGGGCAGAGACTAGGAGCATTTGGAACATTTTGGGCGTTTTATGTATGGATGCAAATACAGCCATGAATCCCAATAATTTAATCACTACAAGAAACCACCCGGCCGGCCGGCGTAAAGACGAAAACGTTGGAACGCCGGCGAGGGCCAAGAAAAAAAATTGCCGGCTTCTCGGCAAATTTAAAGCGGTGATGGCTTCTTCCTTTATCACTGACGGTGGTGATGGTGGTCGCTTGACGACGAAGACGACAGCGCCGTTGGGTCGAACCGGAGGGAGACAGTGTGGGCAGCTGCTGTCGTGGCGGTCTTGGAGAATCCTGATGATGCTGCAGCGGACGACGACGACGACGATGAGAAGAACGGCAATGGCAGCGTGGGAGCAGGAGCAGGATGATGGCTCACCTGCTTCCACGCCCAGCTGGGAACAGCAACCCCCTTTGGCTTCCTCTTCTTATCCGATGATCTGGATGCATCCTGCATCATCAACAGTGAACAATTTGAATTGCTTATCCATCCATCAAGATAAAGGTGTACATATATATTGCCAAGAACTATTATATTGTCTTTTTCTTTGGAAAAATTTGATTATCGGATTGGATTTTGCGATGATTCAATTGGACAGAAAGCTGGGCTACAGACGTTGAGATGACCTTTCCGTCCAAGGAAAATAAGAGAAGGACGTAACTGAAGCTATCCTAAGTCTCAGAGGTAAATTTGAACAAAACTCCCAGGTCCAAATGTCTAATGGCAAACCAGTCTAACCTTTTTTAGTGACTAATTTAGTATTAATAATTCTGAATAATAACAAGATGGCAGTATATTTTTTCTTTCCCAATGGGGAGTTTTGAATAACAGCCGACACTAATTTTATAAGATATTAGCATGTTGAAAGGAACAGTTGGACTGACGATTATAAAAGCCTAACATGCGAAATCATCAATTCTCTAGGTAGTTCCTATTGAAGAAAAAATTAAACCCTAATTAGGCCTTTTCTGAAAATTCAAGAACCTACATGTGAAACTTGTGCCAGGCATTAATACTACCGAAGTTGACAGGCCAGAAGGAAATGAAGCATATTGATATAAGACTTGAGCTAAACTGATAGCCACACAAGAAATGCGCAAGTGGATGAAGCTAAATACAATGTTGACAGCTGCAAAATTTTCACCTCATTATTTGGGAATAGGGGATGAGGTTGGGCAGTCCAGATTGGCGGATGCTCGGTCAAAAGAGGGAACCGATGAGGGTGGCTGGCAAGTTCAAAGGGAGCATCATTCTGCACAGCAAATATAAGTTTTTCAGTTGAAATAT
The DNA here is from genome assembly GCA_030770085.1 of Oryza coarctata. Lineage (NCBI taxonomy): Eukaryota > Viridiplantae > Streptophyta > Magnoliopsida > Poales > Poaceae > Oryza > Oryza coarctata. The sequence continues at coordinate 1,047,444 of CM061471.1, forward strand.
CAACTAAACAATGATACTGAAGATCATTTCCAGTTTTGATGAGAAAGATGCATAGGCATGTCTGCTCCTATGTCGTAATCAGGAAGAAAAGAGAAACTTGTTACTATTTGATGAAACTTGATGCAATTTGTACATGTGGTGGGTCAGACAATAGAGAAATCAAATTTAGACGGTAGCAATAGAAATGGGATCTATGAAGTACACTAGGAAGAAGACTACATATGCAAATAGCACATCATACTTGAGTCGCTACCATGGTGAAAGCGAATCTTGATTCTTTATGCTTTTTTGTTTCTTTCACAATACTGCAACTTGCTTTGACATACAAACAAATGATCCATCAGAGAAATTTTGACTGAATTGCAACTTACCTTTGCTCTCTTGAATTCAGAACCTTCAAATGATCCATGGTGGATTTGCAGGCGGAGGGAGCTGTGATCCCGCTTGGGGCTCTGCTGTGAAGCTGGCTGAGATATGCTCAGGTTCAGATCCACATCGGCTCCTGAAAATAATAAAAAATCACAATTGAACCCGGCTTTAATTAAATCTGTTCAGAGCTCAGTTCATCAGCTAGTTTAATTAGTTACAGCGTGCAGAAAAAATAATCAAATCAGATTCAGCACGTATGTTACCTTGAGCAGCAGCATCAGTAGGCAGCTCTCCATCATATGTGCTGGCCTCGAAGTTGGTGACGGCTTCTCTGCCATTGCATTTGATCGCAGCCTTATCGTAAGCCCTGATGTTCGAAAAAAGGAAGGAAGAGAAAAACAAAAAAGAGAGAAGAGATTCGAGTCGGTACAAGGTCCTTCATAAAACAACAACACGAGAAAGTAAAATTTTAAAAAAAGATTTTTTTTTTTTTGGTTTGGATCAGTTGTACAAGAGAAGAGAAGAGAATACAAGCTGATAACCTTGCAGCCTCTACTTCGCTGTCGAATAGCCCAAGATATATGTACCTGCAGCCAAGCATGGCGTTCCCACCGGTGAGGAATTCCCTATCCACTGCCTAATTTCTAGCTAACTCTTATCTGTCCTATTCATCTAATCACAGCCTAGCTACTTGATTACTATCATCACTAATCAAAATGGATGATCACTACGAGATGATATGACAGTCACAAGAACAAGAACAAGAAATTAAAAGGAGTGAGATGAAATGAAAGAAGGAAGAAGATGGGACGAGCTTGGTGTTCTTACTTCTTGCCGAGGAATTGTCCCATGCGCGCCTCCCAGCGGCCGCACTTGTGGAGGGTGACTCCCCTGTACTTGGAGCTTCCGCGGGAGAAGCCGGTGCTCTGCCGCCGGAGCACGTGCACGAACTCCTCCTTGGACAGGCTCCTCATCTGCATCATGTCCTCGTAGTCGCTCAGGTTGAAGTTGATGTCAGCTTCCACCCCCCTGAACTTGATCGCCGCCCGGTCGTACGCCCTGCATCGATGCAATCAATCATTCAATGATTCAATCTCCTCTGCTTCAGAAACAGAGAGCTCATGATGTGATGGATGATGAACAGTTTGGACATGTGTTCTTTACCTTGCAGCTGCGTGAGCAGTGTCGAATCCACCTATGTTTAGAAGAAGATGAGATGATGTGTTTGTTAGATTGTTCATGGCGATATCGCATCGGGTTGAGAGGAAGAAAATGATGACGATGATGTTTTGCTCACCTAGGTAGACTTGCTTGCCGCAATCCCAGATGTGGGATTCCCAGCGGCCGGTGCGGCGGTAGAAGGTGACGCCGCGGTACTGCGAGCTGCGGGAGCGCGGCCCGCGGCGGTTCTTCTTGGTCGCCTGCGGCGGCGGCGGCGGCGACGGGGGAGGCGCGTGAGCGAGGACTCTGATGTCCGGCTGCGGGCGCGGCGGGTCGGGGCGGAGGAAACCGAGCTCCGCCCAATGCTGCGGCGAGGCCGCGGCGGCCGGGAGGAGCTCCCGGGTGACGAGCTGCTGGTGCGGCGGGGGCGACGGGGTGGCCTCCTCCTCCTCGTCGTCGTCGGCCGACGCCGAGCTCCTCAGGATGCTGAACTCGAGCACCGCCGGGGGAGGCGGCGTCGAGCTGGACCCCTCCTCCGCGTTGAGCACCGACGACTCCGACGAGCCGGAGTCGCTCCGCGCCGCCGTCTCCTGCTTGTCCGGCACTCCGTCCGCCACGTTGTTCAGATCCAGCTCCATCACGAAGCAGGCAAGCAATCAATCGAACACCTTCCGATCGATCGACCACCCACCCAACTAAACCAAACGAAACCAAATCACGCAAACCAAAATCTCCGCAATCAATCTCAACGACGACCGTACCGCCGCTCGCTTGGATTCTGACCCGTGGCGTGGAGTCTATATTTCAAGAAGAAGAACCAGAGGAGGAAGAGGTAGAAACAGGAGAGGGCCGATTCGTTCTTGCGGTACATTTAGCCCCGGCGCCGATCGCAGCAGCAAACCTCAGCCCCAGTCCTTGACGAACATCCTACCACACTCCGCCGGGGCGATGCGATCCTACTACTGTGGCCTCACGAACAAGAGTTTAAGGGAATAATTCGCCACCGGGACCCCTCTTGGCGTTTTCGCGAGAGAAGCAGCAGAGGTGGGTCTGGACGAAGGTAGGAAGGGAGGGTGGTGGCGGGGTTTGGGGAGGTGGTCTCCGGCGCCGGCGAGCGATGGCCGGGGGCGCGTGTGGGAGGAGGAGAAAATAGGGGAGCGGGGTATATATAGAAGGCGGGGCCGCGGGAAGTAGCCGGTGGCAGCCCGCAGCCGGTTATCCTTAACATCCTTCCCGATTTGGGTTCTTCCTTTCTTTTTCTTTTTATCATCCCTCATTCGCTCTTTTGGTGTACATGTGCGTGTTGCCTCCTGGTACTCAAAATTTCTTTCCTGCCACTGGGTCCAGCCCAGAGCAGCTTACGCAGCTTAGGCTGCTTTTGCTTTTGTGTACCCTTTCCAAACTACTTAAATAATATATTTTTTATAAAACCTTTTTTAGATTTTTTTTAAAATTATATTAACATATTTTTTAAGTTTTTAGTTAATATTTAATTAATAATACGGACTTTTCGTTTTACATGCATTGCACTCTTAATTCCTTGAATCAATTACTACTCCTTTTAACTTACTACATATGATTTTTCTTAGATTTGTATACAAAGGTTGAATATAGATCAAATTAAATACATGAATTTCATTGGTGCTATATATCATGGATATGGACTTAGAGTCTAGGCTCTAATTGGTTGAGCTAGGGCTGATAAACCATATAAATATATCCACCATAAGAATAGAGGCATTTAGCGATCCTTTCTTCGTGACCCACGGATGAAGGGTCATCACAATTTATGTCTCCTATTATTTCGTGAATCTCGCGGAGACGCTTCAGAAGAGAAGGGTTGTGAGATTACTATAGCTCATGACACATTAGATGACTGTCAATGTTTACTTAGTCTTGGTGACCCTTTGAAGTGTCATGTGTTGTTTGTTTAATTTTAGAAACCCTTATGTTTAATATTATAGAGAAATAATATAATATTTTAAATTATTATTATTTTGCATAATTGTTATTTTATTCTTAAAACAATAATAATGAAATAAAATGACTATACTCCCTGGCTTCAAATATACTTGTCAGCTTAGTAAAAAATGCTTGATTGATTTTGAGCAAGGATCATAGCAGTATTAATTGTCGGTTGGCTTAGAGCAGGATTAGCTGTATAATCAACAATTTAATTGATATCATAGTACTGCTAATAGAATTAAATCAAAATTTTAAAAGAAAATAATTAGGGAATGTAGAATATGATGGTTAGATTATTGAGGCCCTTCTAGGGTCACCATGTTATGACACTTCTCAACGTTCTAGACGACTCTTCATCTTTCGACCCAAAGAGATATGAAAATGCTTGGTGACCCCTTTAAACAATGAAAAAAGGTCTCCATAAGTATGTTTTGTTGTAGTGATCAATGATACAACAAAAATAATTTTTGCGCAAAAAAAATTATATATGTAATATCCAATGGTGAAATATAGACTATGATGAACAAAACACCAAAATCAACTTTTAAATTAAGGTTAAAATTTAAATTTTATATGCAGCTGATAGGGCACCAAACAGACGATAGGAGCGTACGTTACTTTTCATTTAAAAAAAACACATGAATTTTGTAGGGCTTTCCTTAGATATTAGTTCAGTTCGCACAAAAGTGCTAAAAACATAATCTACATTTGAGAGGACCTTAATGGGTCAGTTACCTCCATTTATAGCCCATGGAAAATATGTAATTTATGAGAGTAACATAGCAATGACAAGATAGAAAACGGAATGAAAAATGCATGTAGTACGATTTATATTTAGCAAATAACATAGACGTTCAGGAGGATTTATATTTGGAACGGATATGCATACTTGGCAAGGGGTTTTAGAGGGTATAATATTCGTAGTACTAGTGTACTACTAGATAGTGTGACATGACTGAAAAAAAAAGCTTTCTTTTGACATACTGATGGTCATATATATCATCGAGTTTTGATGAGTGGGCACGCGTGTTGACGTTCAAATTGTTGTTTACCTTTATGTTACCAATATGCGTCTATACTTTTATTGGCCCTCTTCTCCTTGTTTAATTTCCTTATAGCAAATTAATACATCAATATAGCAAAAAAAATTACGATTACACAGAAGAGGTCACACATATTGACAAATACAACCCTATGCATGCACTGCAACACATACGACAGGTGGTAAATTATTGGTCTTTATAAATTTCTATTAAAATACACTCACATATGTAATACTTGTTATTACCAGAATTATTAGAGCCATGTGTCCACGAGTCTATCATTATACACCTGTGCTTCCTCACCAGATCAGCATACGGAAAACCTTAAGTTTGAGACACCTATAATATAAAACCTACGTATTATCCAGCTATTATTATTTATTTTTTAAAGAACCATAGGTTTTATGGTAAAATATTTTAAGAAACCTGTGTTTAAACTAATATCGTTATTTTTGGCTAATATATTTATACATAATAATTGTAAAAAATAATATGAGATATTGTTGAGTGTATATATATATGTGTTAGCTTCGTGGTAGTATTATCAGTGAGATTGTATTGTGTTTTTTAATTGTGCAATTCAAGAGTGAGGAAGAAGATAAATTATACAGGAGATATGTGTATTTTGAGCTTAGTGATGTGAACGTATACTAAAAATATTATATATAATGATGGACTTATAAGTATTTGATGTAAATATGAGGTTTCATAAAACATTTTATTCCAAAATCTGGGTTCTTTAATACAAATCATAATATATGTGGTTTTACATTACGGTTATCTTAAAATATGGGGTTTCGTGAAATTTACTTTAAAATTAAAACCACTCTATTTTAGATTTTGTCAATAAAATCACCCTCCAAATGCTTCTGGTGTGAACTAATTTAGTATTTAAAGAAGGTGTGAATTATTTTAGTGACCCCATTAATAGGAGTGTCAAGTAATCGGTTTTGTAAACGAGAATACTAATTAAATAGACTTCTCGAAAAGTTTAGATGCATTAGATGAACTAAAGTGCTAATGTTAGTAATAGGAAGGAGAAGATGATAACTCATGTTAGGAACAGGAAATGGAGACTGTACACAGAGAATGTAAGGCATCCGTACGTACACGCATAGAAATATGCAAACACAGATAGCAGCCGAGAAAAATAGAGCCCAATTGCGTGGATGGCGATTAAATTAGCCCGGCGGCGACGTGGACCTCTCCTAGCTACATACTAAACGCATATGAATTAATTTGGTTCTCTGCGTGATTGTTTTAGTAATGGACCACGAGGAGCACGCGCGTGGCCTACTTCCACCGTTCGATCCATCGATTTGTACGCATCAACATGCATACGCAGAAATGCGCGCGAGTTCTCGATTACACTAAAGATGTACATTGCAATACGCATATATGTTTTTTTTTATTACATTAATCAATAAGTGCACCTTTTTTTAATAGAAGTCACTATGACATATTATTGCATTTATACTGAGAAAATATACCCGTGTTTATAATAGTAAGAGCTAGATTTAAGTCCTGGTAGCCAGGAAAAATCATGTACGCGCAACTATACCATTATTTTGGTTTGTTTCAAGTGTATATATATATATGGGGCACATCTCAAATTAACAAACATCTGGAGATCAGTTATATTCATTCTTTTCAAATTATCTGTCACTTTACTTCTAAGTCAAATATTTCTAATTTTGACCACTAATTTATAAAGATTTGTATAGTTTAACGCTAAAAGATGAAAAGTAATTTGAAACGGAAAAAGTATATACTTAATTAATTGTGGGTGGAGATCAATGGATTACTTATTTTGTTGCCAACTTGACGCTATACAAGCATATATTTATGTGCAAGTGTGTACGTAGTACACTCTTTAAATAATTGGACAGCTAGCTCACATCGATCTAACATCCATATGGGCAGGTAATCGATCCAAAAGTAGTACGTGTCGGAGTTATCTAGGCCGGCCTAGGTTTCCTGCCGCCCCCGATCGATCGATCGATCATTTCATTCAACCCAACTACTTGATCATCACCATGCATAAAAAAATAGAATTTTTATCCAAGTAGCAAAGGATTAAGGAGCTAGTTGTCTGGTTATGTCCATGACAGTACTAGCGTAGATTTACACTAATTAATCTCTTCTCCTTTAATTTTCTTCTCTAGTTCCCTCTGATATATATGTATGTATGTATGTATGTATATGCCACGTTTGCATGCAACACGATTAATGAATTTATATGCCTATTATATTATGCCATTTGAGGTGATCAGTTGATCACCGCATGCTGACTTGACGAGTCATCTTGGTCGCATGGTGCATATATACGTAAAGAGCATTATGGCATACAACCACTTGCTCTTGACAAAAAAAAAATTTCATGCGACCACTTGCAACTATGCAAGATGTACGTTGCTTATGTACGAGTTATGGAATATATACAAATTATTACGATTTCTCCCGAGACATTACTATTGACTTAGATCTGGCTATCAAACATCTACTTAATAAGTCAATACAAATATGCCTCGCAAAGCAATATATATATATATATATATATATATATATATATATATTAATTTGGGCTCCAAACTGCATGAAATATTTCTAGTGCTAGTGCTTGATGACGGCTTGTTATAATTTATATTACTTGTGGGTGCTCAACATTTAGGTACTACGATATAGCTAGAAGGGTTAATTATCACTATAGAAGGTGTCAATGAAGAACATTAAAAATCAAAGCTCTCATTGCATAAGCAATAATGCATGCAGAACACCAATAGTAAATTACTCTCGAATCTACTATTGGAGGGACTAGCTAGTATCAAATCTTAAACATATTGTTGTCCTTGCATATATCTTGGAGTTATCTCAAGCACATGATTTAGTTTTGGCTACAAATTCTATACTAAACATTACATATAAGCCAAGTTGCATGTATGTGTATACTCCGCTTATTCATTAATACATGCATGATTCGTACACACGTAAAGTAATTGATAGGCCATGCTATTCTAGAAGAAATTTGCTGTACAGATACGCCAAAAAGATGCTACACTTAATTAGGGATTAGGACACGTGAGGCTGCACATGGTTCAATAGATCCAATATCAAACATTAGCAACAATACTGTTCAAGCTGTGAAGCATTTGATTTCGGGCACACTTATTATAGCTAGCTAGCAGCTTAGGCATAGAGATGGCCACGAATCACTTCGGGATTAGTACTTGGTGTGCCACTCTAGATTAATTTAAATATTAATTAAAATGTAATTATATATATATGTATTTACTTTATTTGGTTGAACGATAGCTAGGGCGGACCACTTCATCGGAACGGAACTGTTAGTTAGACATGGAATAATTACATGCCTTTGGATACGACAACTATATCGACGAGGTACGGGAGAAGAAATAATGTGCAAATTAATTGTCTATGAATGATTAATAGGGTTAAGGGAAAGCAACTGCCATGCTAGAAGCGATGTATCAAACCTATCGTTATTATATCAATTTGAACTCGTGCTTTTTTTGATACAGAGAAGTAATATCATTGCATTTTTCTTGCAAAGAAGTTATTTACTGTAATATATAAACTTGTTATATCATATTATAAATCTAGTCAAATTAATAGTAGTTGTATTAGAGAGCATGAATAGTAACTGAAATCTCTGCTTACAAATTGCTGGCGCGATTTTTATAGGATGTATTTATTTAATTTGGAAACATCTTCAAATTAAACTTTTACCGTTCATTGCTCATAAATATAGTACTAACAGCTTAAAATCACCAAATTTTGAAAGTACTTTAAAATATGGATATGCTAATATAATTTTATACACTAAATATATTTGCAATTCAACTAATTGTTAACCAAATTTATAAAGTTTGTCATATAAAAATAAACAAAGAAAATGTCATCGCCGACTAGTATTTTAAACTCACAAACCCCTATTAATAATACGTCAAACATGATAATATTTTTACATGTAACTTCTTCTATATATAAAAAAGACATAATTTGTTTCATTAAAATAAAACATGAACAAAAATTCTAAGTATAGAAAACATTTGTCTAGACGGCACACCGGCCTGTTTACATGAGCATTTTTTAACCCACCTCAGCACTATAGAAATCAAAGTGCACTCAAGAACTGTTAGAAAAAAATATATTTACATAAGTTTTTGATTGTAAAATACTTTTTTTCACATGTTGTTATTGAAGACATCCGCCCATGGAAATTGTTTTAACAGTAGAATTGGCCTTATGAACTTCCTACATTGTTGTATTTTGGGAAAAAATTCCAGCTATTATACAGTGATGTATGCCCATATAAAACATTAGCATGTTTTTTATCAACATACATGCACATTAATCAAATTACAAATTCATAGTCACAATCATATTGACTGAACATTCAAATAGATAGAGTAGCAATGCTAATTAAGTTGATTATACACATTGTCTACATCAACATTTAGAAGCAAAATATATATTAACCTACACAGTTTCTAGAAGTACAAATTCAACACCCCTGGCTCACATGAGATATATGAGATATATAGTGTAATTTCTATTTAAGATGTCTATTATAAACATATGCTCAATAGTAATTAATGCATATATGTAAGAACTGTCATATCAATATAATATAATGATCCATTACTTTTTTGGACTGATGCTTGAAGTCGTCAATTAAATAGAGCTCATATTGAATAAATATGTACCAAACTTATTCATCACCTCAATTAAAATGTATTACAAGCTAACTTCTGTTAGCACCTTAGGAGCTTCATCATACACACAAGAAAATTACAATAATTATTAGTATCAATATAATTAAAAATAATATAAGTAAAAAGTACATGTTAATGCCAAAATTTGCTCAGCATGTAAATGGGATCAGCCGATAGAGGAAAGACTAATAGACTTGTAGGGAGAAGCTAATTGACACTATGGAAGAGCCAATCAGACGGGTTGAGAATAGATTTGGTCTGAAGACGAAGGGCTATCCAAATGGAAAGTTGTAAGAACAACGACAGTGTGCTTATCGGTATAGAATATATTACGTAAACTAGGTAAGTTTAGTAGCTTTACAACTTCTTAGATATTAGTTTCCTTTATGTTTGTAGTAAATAACTTCCGACGATTGTTATAACCGTATTGGACTTTTATAATCCCAGGGTATAAATATAGACCTCCTGGAAGCTTATAACATCATCAACAGATCAACATAATACAACTTTGGTGTATCGCCATCATAGCTCATCTAGGTTTTTTCTCGGTGGGTTCCAGCTCTCGACGTGTGGCTGCATCGGTTAAGTTTAATCTTCAGTGAAGAGGTAATTCCCGCCATTATCATGGTTCATTCTGTTCCGTCTAAGGCCGCATCGGTTAGGTCCAATCTCTCAGAGTATAAATATAGACCCCTTGGAAGCTTGTAACATCATCAACAGATCAACACAATAAACTTTGGCACATCACCACCCTAACTCGTCTAGGTTTTTTTCTGGTGGGTTCTAGCTCTCAATGTGGGGCTGTATCAGTTTAGTTCAATCTCCAATGAAAAAGTAAGTCCCACCATTATCATGATTTGTTCTGTTCCGTATAAGGTTGTATCGGTTAGGTCCAACCTTCTAGTTTGATTAGGCGTACCGCATCACATCCATGTGAGGTTCATTGGTACATCGTATCTCTCCTCTGTCCTTGGTATCGTACTATATCGACTAGGTTCGACCTACGAGATTGGTGGTGGTGGTTTGAGCCGTTGGCCTGATGAGTGGTCGCACAACGTTTCGTCGGAGTAGTCAACGAGTTGTCCTTACGCTAGCCTCGTATCTGCTTCGCATATCGTTTGATGATTAATCCGCTAACGATCGATTTGATCACGTCAGATTTAGCTTGATACTATCTCGGTTAAGTCCAATCTCTTAGGTTCGTATCCGACGGGGCTGGGGTTGATGAGGTTAGGTATAGACTTATGTCGAACGTTCGGCTGGTAGGTAGCTGATGACCTCGCCCTTTTATCTCTCGTCGCTACATTTGATCTAGCCTCTGTTGTCTCTATGCCATTAGTCCTGGTCTCATACTATCTCGGTTCGGTCCGATCTATTGAGGCTGGTCCTAATGGTGCCGTTACGGTAGCTGTTGGTCCTTGTGGCTTCGTGGGGGATCGAGCCCTGCTCCGTGCTTTAGCTGCTTTCATCCTATGGAGCGTCATCGGCTCTTTGGCCGATAAGCCCTCTACTTTACTACACGTGTCTATTGCGTACTCCTTCATCGGCTTTTTAGTCGATGCTCGAGCGTTTCCTTTCCTATTGGCACCCAACCAATAGGGTGAGCCGGATCGGCTCATCGGCCGATTGGCTCGCGGATCATGTCCTATCTCCTTATCAATTGCAGGGTCAAATTGACTAGCACGCTCTCGAACTTTGAAGATTTAGGATCTGCACTGGAGCTAAACAGATCTCCTAGGCCTTCGCATGACTAGGGCACCATCTTCCCCAATCGGACCTCTATCCGGCCCGGTCGGCCTCCTCGCGAGATTCGGCGACCAGAAGTAGGTTACTTTGTGGCTCAAGCTGGTTGTTTGCTTTCCTAACAGCATCTACCAAGTATATATATCTCAATGGGCACACTCTGCTCGTGGCTCACACGGTAATTAGGGTATTGCCATCTCAATATTAATCAATGATAATGTACACCTTGTACATACTATCACCAGTAATATGTCCATGACACATGGTAACTGATATATGATTTCTTGTATACATGTCTCAACCATCCTCAAGTATTAAAAGACTAAAGGGACACAATGCAAATCCATTCATTCTTAATAATTTGACATTGATTCATAATTTGACACTTACTATTGTGTGTGCCTTGTGTCAGGAGTTGAGGCCAATGTTGGTCCTCATCACGTAAGATACCAAGTGGATGGCTTGGCATAGGAGGAGCCATTTTGTGATGCAAGCAGAATAGAAAGATAACAAGTAATTTTCTTAATGTATCCTACTCTATATTGTTAAAGAATGACACAATTCCAGGTCAACGGCATCTCCACGTGTCTTAGTCGGTTAGTACAGTCACTCAACCATTCAAGCCACATTGTGATGTCATCGGCCCACTATTATGTGATAATTTGATAAAAATAAGCAAATACAACAAAATAATCTGACATTGGCAAAGCAAATGTAGCACGATGTATTACCACACTAATATTTTTAGAACACTTTTGGATCTAAATTTTTTCTACACCTCCCATACAGCGAACATAAACAACTACAGAAGCAACAAATCAAGTAGATCATTTCATCCAAACGGTCGCATAGAATACTGGCGATTACACCGGGGGTGAAAACCCTAATCTAGTTTGTTTGGATTCAGCAACATCGATGGTTGTTTGTCATTTCCCTATTGAAGGTGTCATCTCGGGCTTCAAATGAAAATTCTAATCCTATTTTCAATGGTAGTGATGGACAAAAGTTGGGTCCTTCTTGAAAGCATTGTTTTGGAGTAGATGTCTAGGACTTTATGTTCTTGTCTTGGTTGTATTTGAGTGAGTTACTGTAAGACAACAAGATATGTACATGTTTGCCTTAGGTTTTTATTTTATTTTCTACACTATGTGCATCCCTGGTTGATGTAGAGATCGGGTGTAATTTCATTTCTAATGAAAATTTTCCCATTATCTAAAAAAGAAACCGAGTAGATCTATTGTCAACCTACATGCTGCTAGCTAAAACCTAAAACTCTAGGCAAGAAACCGAGTAGATCTATTGAAACCCTAATGAGCAACAAAGCAAGCAACTATCCTCACACAAGCTAGATCGAAACTTCAACAATAGTAGTAAACGGGACGACATATTTGGATGTTTTGTGCCAACGGTGGGATAGACGGTGAAACTGTGCTAGCCTTGATGTGGTTAGGTTCACTTCACAACAGTGCAGGTCAACGAGGCACAAGGAAAGAGCAGGAAGAGTGTAGATCTAGTGGAGAACAATAGCGGCATTGGTGGACCTAGCGGGCAATAGTGACGCTGGTGATTTCAGACAGCATGCTACCCTAGGACTTAGAGTTCTCAACCACTTTAGACTATTTATTATATCTAAATGATTTATGTAGGCGGTTACATAAGATAACCACCTACAAAAAACATTTTGTAGGGTGATATGTTCTAACAGCCAACTATGAAAACACTACAGACAGACCTTTTGGCCTAGACAGAGAGCTCAATCTGGAGAACTCTGGCCAAAGGGTCCAGAGACTCTAGACATTACTTAGCTTCTAGAGATAAAGGAGGTTCGAAATATCTGGTCTGAACTTCTAAACACTCTGGAGAGGCCTCTCTGCCAAACAGAGAGCTCAGTCCAGAGAATCTAGCCAAATGGTCTGGAGACTCCGAATTGATTTGTTTGTTCGATAAAGAAACTTATCCATAAGTTTTCACAAAGTTTAGACACAAACATACAAAATACTAGGAAAGAAAACCAAAACCCTAAGGTGTATATTGTGCGAGTGTTCGCTCATCTAGACTTGAAGTTTGATTAAGCACTTACTTTTCGAACCGATTAAACTTGAGCTCTCCTTAATAATTGACTTATCGTAAGGACTCAAGAAATAATATAATTATATTTTCATTGCTTCAATTCCTTTATTCTTTTCTAACCTTCATGGGGAGGCTTCTTTTAACCAAAACAATCTCTCACCAGATAAATTGCTATGAGATTCTCAATCATAGCATATTAGGATCTCTATAAGATAGCCATTGATTCATTGATTCATTGACTAACTTAGAGTGTTGGTCAATTCATCAACCTTCTCTCCCTCCTTAGCCAACAATTTCTCAAGACGGTTTCTCTTCTTTTTAAGGATGAGTAAGTCATCTTGCTTTTTAAGAGTCTCTTTCTTGCTGTCTAACTCCTTTACAAGCTTAGCCATTTGAGATAGTGCAATTTTGTTGATGTGTCATAATTGAGTTCATCAACATCATTATCACTACTATCATTACCACAATCTAAAGTCTTGGAAGGAGATAATACCTTGCATCCCGATACCATGAAACAAAGTGGGAGCGTAATAGTTATCATTGTCGATCAATTTGTTGAAGAGTGATTCCTTTGGTGACGAAGACTTGATGGCAATTGTCGCCACCCTCTTCTCATCTTTAGAGTTATAATCACTTTGAGAGTTCCACTCCTCTCTAATGTGAGCGTGCCCCAACCTCTTTTTATTGTGGTACTTGGGTTTATCACCTTGATCTTTCTTGTTCTTGGGACAATCGGTGACGAAGTGCCCATACTCACCATATTCGTAACATGCTCTCTTAGAGTGACGAGTCTTGGAGTTGTCTCTGCCCTTCTTGCCATATATGTCACTTCGCAAGAACTTCTTGACCTTTTTGACAATGAAAGCAAAGTCGTCATCATCACTCTCATCATCGCTTGTGTCCTCCTTGCTTCTTGCTTTTGCCTTCAAGACAAGGTCCTTATTTTTGGCAATGGCGGCGTTCTTGGTGAGTGCCTTGACATACTTGGCATCTTCTTCCAAAAGCTTATGCAAGATAATTCTTAAGAGAACATCACTTGGAGTGAGCCTCTTAAAGTTTTTGTTCTTCTGGATGAGTGTCACCAAGGTTGAGTTTCTTATCACGAAGACTCGGAGAAGCTTCTTGACAACTATGTAGTTAGTCATGCCTTTGCCTCCGAGGCCATGAATCTTATTGATGATGACTATCATGCAATCATACATCTCTTGTGGTGTCTCATCGTTTTTCATCACAAATTGGCCGAGTTGTCCCTCCAATAGCTCGATCCGTTACTCTCGCACCCTGGATAATCCTTCGTGCACCAATTGAAAAGTCTTCCAAATTTCCTTGGCCTCTTTAGGCTGGTCCACCTTGTTGAACTCTTTAGAACTTAGAGACTCGAGAATCACTCTAGCAACTTGTTCATTACAATGGACAAGCACCTCTTGAGCAGATGTAAGTTCAATGTCCTCTTCTAGAATGTCGAGACTTGTAAGCGTGATCTTCTACACACTAGGGTGCAAAGACATTAGATGCAACTTTACCTTATACTTTTAGGTGGCATAGTGTGTCCCATCAAAATGAGGAGCACGCCCAAAAGTCAGAGACAAAGTTGGTGGAAGAATTAGAATTAAGCTTATCATAGTCAAGAAGAATAGACACTCTCTTCTTGGAGGAACTTTAGCCTGCGGATTCATTCTCATTGTCCTTACTTAGAACAACTGACTCCTCTCCTAAGTGCAACATTTCTTCAAGCAATTAAGCTTTATTCGAAGACCTAACTCTGATACCAATTAAAAGGACCTTGAGTCACACAAAGGGGGATCAATGTGCAAACTTTTAAATCTAAAATGCACTGACAGTAGAAATTAGTCTTTCCACCGGAGTCTCCGATCCTAAAGTCCAGAGTATTTGGACTAGTCTTTCTGTTAGACTGAGAGGTTAGTCTAGAGTCTCTGGTAGTATCGTCTGAATATTCTAGACCACCTTCAAAATATCCAAGGGACACTTAAAGGAGGCGAACCCAATGGGTTAGGAGGAGTCAAGGTAACAAAATCATAGAAAATATAAAAATCAAAAGTAAGCTAGGAGACTATAATTTTTTATCGAAGTTTGGATCAACCGATCCTACTTCTTTGTTAAGGTGCTCTAAAGAACTGGATCTCTTTCAATCCCTTACCTCACTAAGTTCAACCTTAGAAATCAGTTTGGCCTTCAAGATCTCACCAAAACATAGCAATTATTCCAAGTCAATTACCAAGGTCTCCACTAGGACATGTACTCCTACTTACTATGGAACTTACTATACCAAATCAATCTCTAAGGAAGGATTCGAGGAATCACAAGCATGCCTCTTTCCTTATGGAGGTAAGAGAAACCTTCACAAACTTTTCAAAAGATTCATACATTGAATCATCGCATGCAACACCTAGTCATCTAGGAGATGATTCTCTAAGAGTAACAAGCTTGAGTCTTCATCGGCGTTGATCCACAAGTGCTCACACAAATCACAAGGTTTGACTTCTCCTGAATCAACCAAAAAGCACTCTTAAAGTGTGGATTGAGCTCAAGATTCAAGATAATGAAGTGGAGAATCTCTAGGAAGCTTTTGGGAGAGATATAGCAATGAACGAGCAACCCTTATCTCAAAATAGGGGTTGGTGGGATTAAATACTCACCTCTCTCGAAGCTAGACGTTACTCAAAAAATTTAAACTCTGGAGTATTCGGACAGAATGTCTGGGGACTTTGGACAGGCTTTTCAAACTGAACAGAGACTCCAGTCTGGAGACTCCAGCCAAACAATCAGAAGACTTCAGACAGACTTTTCGGCCTAGACAGAGAGCTTAGTCCGGATACTTCAATCAATGGTTCGAAGAATCCGGATGGCACTTAGCCTCAAGAAGAGAAAGTGGTTCGGAATGTCCGGCCTAAACTTTCGAATACTTTGGATAGGTCTCTCTACCAGACGAAGAACTTGGTCTAGAGATTCTGGCCAAATGGTTTGGAGACTCCGGTTAGATTTCTTTATTTTACAGAGAATCTTGTTCATAAGTTTCTACAAAGTCTAGACATAAACATCCAAAACATAGAGAAGAAAACCAAAAACCCTAAGGTGTATGTTGTGCATGTGTTCTCTCATCTAAACTTGGACATTTTATAGAGTACTTGCTTTTTAACAAGGTTAAACTTGAGCTTCTCTTAATAGTACGACTTGTCCTTAAGAACTCAAGGAAAAATAGAAAAAAATATATTTTTTCTTAATTTCATGTCTCCTTTTCTTTTTCTATTCTTTTCTTTTTTTATAGGGTCTTCTTTTAAATAAAACACTCTCCTTTAGTGAATTGTTGCGAGATTCTTGATCACAATACATTAGCTCCATAATTTCTTATCATCTATCACTCAAAATCCAGTGGGGGACCTAGATGCATTTTCAATCTTTTTCTTTTTTGGTGATTGATGATAATGCTCATATGGCTCACAAGAGAGATATTAAAGAAGATGTTTTGATTGAAAGAAGATAGAAGGAACTCCCTCTAAATGTGTGAATACACATAAGTGAGATTTAAGCATATACACATATTAAGGAATACATGAGAGCTCTCTCTATTTCCTTGCAACCATGGGATGCATCGTGTAGAAGTGAAAAGGAACATGGCGAACTACGATGCATGTGACATTCTATTACACAAACAAACAAAATTGAACAAGCACCATTCAACCAAGCATCTCAATATAATGCAAGAAATTTAAAGTATGATGGGGAGAAACTAACCATCATTATAGCACACACAAATATTTTAGATATTACTTGTCCAAAGCAAAGAATGGAGTGTGCAAACTCTAAAAAATTGAAATAACTAAAGAGCTGAACAGAAGCTTGTACTACTCCCCTTTGTCATCAAAGCACAAAAACAGAGCAACTACGGGTAGAATCAGCTGGTCGCCTTGTCTTCCTCATCATCGATGGCATCACCAAGTCATCCTCATCCTCTAAATCAGTCATCCCAAGGGTTGAACTAAAGTGATGGTTGGCATGACCAATGTTGAACGTCTCCATGAAAGGGCTGCACTGGGGCACCCTCCGTGGCTATGAGAACATCATCCTCTTCTTAAGGGGTTGATGTCGACAGGAGGCTCATGATCAGGAGAGACATCGACACCCTAAGAGTGAAGATAGGTCTTTTGACGATGTTCTATGCGATGGACGCAGTCGGCAGTAGTGGAGCAGATGGAGAAGAGGGCTTTGATTGCCTTCTTCAATTCTGACTTAGGCTTGACAGCTAAAGCAGGTTGATGATGAGAGGTGGAGGAACTATGTTGTGATGGAATAGAAGGAGGGGCATGAGAACAATACGAAAGATGCCTCACCTCCTTGATGAAGCGATGTCCTGACATAGGTTCAATTAGCTTCATAATGTAAGGACACTAGGTAGGAGAATAGCGAGGATCCATGGAAATGGCATACATCTCTTCCCACAAGAATTTTACGACATTGAACCTCAGTCTGATGGAGCGAGAATTGGCAAGGAGGTCGATGGCGATGGACTGAATGGTGGAAGCATCTCCCGCCATAGGATTAATTGTGAGGTAAAAGAGCTTATTCAAGATATTGTAATGAGGTAGCGGCCCATGTGTTGTCTTAATGATCCTATTTGGACTATACATAAAGGTAGACTCATAGGGAAGGTTGTGGTGTTGGTTGTGGAGGCTTGGATAGGTAAGGTCAAGGGGGTCTAGCTTCAGGACTTGAGAAAAAGTCTGAATAGAAGCCTGGAACTACCGACCATTCATCATCCATTTGATTGAATTCTCACCATCCTCAATGGTGCTTAAGAACACAGTTGCCAAAAACTAGACAATCACTTCCTTACACCAATCGTGTTCAAGCCCCATAAGGTCATATAGGCTTCTCTCCTTGCAAATCTGAATCATGTCATTGAAGACGTGATTCTCTTTTTCCTCCATTGAAATCTAGTTATTCCACTGCATGTCAACAAAAGGCTTCGCTCTTCCCAAGATGACACCATTGTAGTAATCTTGTTGAAACCAAGTCTAAAATTGTGGATCAGTGATGCCAGGCCAACTAATTGAATTTGGATCATCTTTCTTGTCTTTCATACATTGATGATGCTTCTTCTTTTAGTCATGCACAAGGCATCCCAATCCACTTCAAGAGAGGTTGAGAGGGGACTTCTGAACGAAGAGTCCAATGGCATGGATTTTTCTCCCAAACCCATGAATTGGATGTGATCCTCGGGAATCCTAATAAAGTCTCCAGGGTGTGAAGCTACACTAACATTTGCAGCAGTTGGAGGAGAAGATGGTGCGCCACCCCATGAATTGGAGCAGTCTTTTTGGATCCAACTCGAGAGGGGACCGCCTTGGCTTTGCCTTTGTCCTCTCAAGAAACCTAGGGAGGGTTCGCAGCGGAAGTGACCCCTTGAGAAGCACCCCCTTGAGGAACTCCAAAACCATCACAAGAAGAGCCGCCTAGAGCGCATGTGCGCTTTTTCTCACAACCCATTGAATGAGACCTGAGATCAACAAATAAGGTAGGGATTAAAGCTAAGGAAGGGTTAGATGGCTAGAGTGGATAGTGGGCTAGAGTATCCGAATATAATGTCTAGAGTCTTCGATCGACACTCTCTGCCAAGCAGAGGGGCTAGTCTAGAAACTCCGGCTATACTGGCCGAAGACTTCAGTCTTGCGAAGAGAACCATGGAATCTAGCCATAGAATTTGCAACGGGGGACTAGATCAAGTTTCTAGGAGTAAGACAGAACCATCCTAGCAAAAGGTTTCTAATCCTAGGTTCAGGGATTGAGAAATCAAACCCGAAAAGAGAAAGAGCACGAATTAGGGTTGAGATTACCTTGAATGGATTGAACAACAAAGGATGAATGTGAAGATTTTCTGCATGTGAAACAAAAATCCTTTGGGAAATGATGGTGGAGGGTGGAAATCACCGAAGATTGTTCATGCGCGGTGGAGAGGACAAGGAGACGATAAAAAGTGAGGATTAGGGTAAAAACTAATAGTGCCTGGGTAAAAACTAATAAAGCAGAACTAGAGACTCCGATATAAAGAGTCAAATACTTCAGATATCTTTGAGCTGGAGACAGAGAAGGTCGAGGGAAGACTACGGGTCTAGGGACCGGAGACTTCGGCCTTCTGGAACAAGGGAGGCTTGGATAAGCAATATATATAGAAACCTTTGTGTAATCAGCAAGCGCACAACATTACAAAACAACAATTACACTAAGATTCCCTAAAGAAAGACACAATTTTTTTGAAAACGTTAGAATGTTTGAGCTCTCAATTATGGGTTAAGGTCTGCACTTAGCAATGTGAGATGTCTAGACACAAGAGCTCAGGATTTGTTAGATATTTTAGGATTTATACTTATTTATTTGTTAAATAAGCATTTAAGTCCTATATGCACTCCTCCTCAAGAGATGTTTCGAGAATTAAGAACATTTAGCTCATTTCTTAGCTCCACAAACTATCGCTCATCTAAAGGCTTGGTAAAGATGTCGATAAGTTGTTTATCAGTTGAGAAGTGGTGACAAATGTTGATGTGCTTAGTTCTTGAGTGTTAAATGGGATTATTTGCCATTTTGATGGCACTATCAATGTCACATATGAGTGGAATATGTGTCATATTGTACTCATAGTTACGGACGGTTTGTTTCATTCAAAGGAGTTGGGCACAACAACTTCTGGTAGATATGTATTCGGCTTTGACCGTAGATAGGGCTATGGAGCTTTGCTTCTTGGATGAGCAAGAAACAAGAGATCTCTCAAGAATTTGGCAAGTACTAGAGCTGCTTTTCCTATCCACTTTGCAACCGGAATAGTCTGAGTCGGAATAGCCAATTCGATCAAAGTTTGAGCCTTTTAAGCACCACAACCCTAGGTTTAGAGTGTGAACTATATATCTCAAGATACGCTTTATAGCAATCAAATGACGTTCTCTTAGGGAGGCTTAAAAATGAGCACACATGCACACATTAAACATAATATCGAGCCTAGATGCGCAAAGGTAAAGCAATGAACCTATCATGAAACGATAAAGTTTTTGGTCAATGAGTTTACCTTCCTCACCTAGGTCAAGATGTCCGTTTGATGGCATTGGCATCTTGATGGGTTTGGCTCACGCCATCTCAAACTTCTTTAGGACATCATTGAGATATTTCATTTGAGAAATGAAAGTTCCTTTCTTTAGTTTCTTGATATAAAATCCGAGGAAGAATCTAAGCTCGTCCATCATCGACATCTTGAATATCTTGGTTATCATCCTACTAAACTCATCACTAAAATCTTTATTAGTAGATCCAAATATTATGTCATCGGCATATATTTTGCATGTAAATAAATCATTCTTGAATTTTTTTAGTGAAGAGAAGAGTGTTCGCTTTTCCTATCTCAAAGTCATTTTTGATAAGGAAATCATAGAGGCATTCATACCATACTTTAGGGGCTTGCTTCCACCCATAGAGCACCTTATGAAGCTTATATACATGGTGAGAGTGCTTAAGATCTTCGAAAGCTGGTGGTTGTTCCACGTACACAAGCTACTTGATTGGCCCATTGAGGAACGCACGCTTGATGTCTATTTGATATAGCTTAAAATTATTCTTAGTAGCAAAAACCAAGATATCATGCTTAGTGTGTGCATGTGTCTTGACGTATGTGTAGGGCCTTGACATGCTTGGTGTCTTCTTACTAGAGCTTGTGGGAGATGATTCTTGATAGGACGTCGCTTAGAGTGAGTCTCTTGAAGTTCTTGTTCTCCCAGATGAGTGTCACTAAGGTTGAATTTTTTTTGCGTGAAAGCTTGGAAAGGCTTCCTGACAACAGCGTGGTTGGTCATGTCTTCACTCCCATGGCCATGAATCTTATTGACGATGACTATCATACGATCATACATCTCTTGTAGCATCTCAATGTCCACCATCATGAATCGGCCGAGTTGTCCTTCCAACAATCTGATTCGTGACTCTCACACCCCAAGAGACCATTCACATTCCAATTGAAGAGTTTTTCAAATTTCCTTGGCCTCTTTAAATTGGTCCACCTTGTTGAACTCTTCAGGACTTAGAGACCCGAGGATCACGCTTACGGCTTGTGCTTTGCGATGGACAAGCTCCTCTTGAGTAGGTGTGAGCACGGTTTCCTCCTCCGGAATGTCATGACCTATAAGCACAATCTTCCACACACTAGGATGCAAAGATATTAAATACAATTTTATCTTGTCCTTTCAAGTAGTATAATGTATCTCATCGAAATGAGGAGAATGCCCAAAAGGCACAGAGAGGAAGTGGGTGGAAGAATTTGAATGGAGCTAGTCATAGTCTAAAGGAATAGACACTCCCTTTTTAGAAAAACTTTTGCTAGTGGAGTCATTCACATTCTTCTTGCTTAGATCAGTTGGATACTCTCCCAATTACGACATTTTTTCGAGCGGTTAAGCTTTATCTAAAGATGAGAATCTAATACCAATTGAAAGAACCTTGAGTCGCACAGAGGGGTGAATGTGCACACTTTTAATCCTGACATAAACTAGCAACGGAAATTAGAATTCCCTCTAGAGTCTCAAGTCGTAATGTCTAGAGTATCCGAACTAGCCTTTCTATTAGACAAAGAGATTAGTCCGAACTCTCCGGATATATGGTCCAAAGATTCCAAACCTCTTTCAAAATGTACGAGAGACACTCAAAAGAGGCAAACTCTGAGGGTTGGGGAGGATGCAAGGAAACAAAATAATATAGAATAAAATAGATAACATGATGCTAGGAGACAAGCAATTTTTTCACCAAAGTTTAGATCAACTAATCCTACATCTCCATTAAGGAGCTCTAAAGAGCTGGATTGCGCTCGATCCTTTGAATTACCAAGTTCAACCCTAGAGACTAGTTTGTCCTCCAAGATCTCACCAAAACATAGTACCTAGTTCAAGGCGACCATCAAGATCTCTACTAGGACATCATGCTACTGCTTTTCTATAGAGCTTACTCTACCAAACCAACCTTTAAAGAAGAACTCAAAAATTCACTAAGATACATCTTCCCACACGGAGGTGAGGAAAACCTTCACAAACATCCCATACGATTCACACATTAAATGCTCGTGGGCAATGCCTAGTCATCTAGAGGGTGGTCTTTCAAGAGTAACAAGGTTGAGTCTTTATCGGCATTGATCTACAAGTGCTCACCCAAATTTTAAGATTCACTCTCTCTCAAATCACCTAAAAAGCGCACTTAGAGGGTTGATTAAATTTAAGATCTAAGAAAGTAGAGTGGAGAACCTCTTAAAAGCTCTTAGGAGTGGTGTAGAAATAAATGAGCAACCACCTACTCAAAATGGGGTTGGTAGGGTTAAATACGCACCACTCTCAAAACTAGTCGTTACTCATAGAATTTTAAATTTCAGAGTATCCGCTCCAAAAGTCCAGAGACTTCGGACAAACCTTTCAGCCTAAATAGAGAGCTTAGTTCGAAGAATTTTGGCCAGATGGTTCGAAGACTCTGGACATCACTTAGCTTCAAGAGAGAAGAGGTTCTAAGTATCTGGTCTAAGCTTTCAAAGACTCCTAACATGCTTCTCTATCAGATAGATAGCTCAGTCCAAAGACTCTGGCCAAATGATCTAGAGACTTCAATTTGATTTCTCTATTTGATAGAGAGACTTGTCCACAAGTTTTCACAAAACCTAGACACAAACATCCAAAACACTCGAAGAGAAAAACCAATGCCCTAAGATATACGTTATGCGAGTGTTTGCTCATCTCATCTTGAAAGTTTGATTGAGTAATTACTTTTTGAACTTGTTAAACTTGAGTCTCTCTTAATAATTTCATTTATACTAAGGGTTCAATAAATAATAAAATTATATTTTCATTGCTTCAAATCATTTCTTCTTTTCTAATTTTTATGTGGGGTCTTCTTTTATTCAAAACAATTTCTCACTAAACGAATTGTTACAAGATTCTCAATCATAACATATTATCTTCCTAATTTCTTATTATCTATCACTTAAAACCCACTAGAAAGCTTACATACGCTTTTACCACCTACGCACATTGTGTTATTAAGGCAGCCATCTGAATAAATAGAAATGATTTTTATGGGCAACTGTCATCAGTGGCCATCCATGGTATTTTGTTTACACAAGCTACTGGACTCCTCGTACCCTAGTAAATTTAAAGTTGACGTTTTGCATTTTTATTTGCCTATGAAATTAAGAGTGAGGCATGTGAAAATCGTTTTTATACTATTAAATTAAGAGTGAGGGGCTAATTATAAAATAATTGTTATTATATTCATATTTAAAAGTAGTTATGTTTATCTTTTGTATGCCATATATATATATTAATAGTATAATCATTAGTCAAAACTTTGTCCTAATAAAATAAGTATTTTTGTAGTTTTGGATTGAGGGAATAGTTTCCAGGTAAAACATTAGAAAAGATTGTCCCTATTATCAGCTCTTTTGGAGAAAAAATGGGAGAAAATCATTGCATTATCCTGTCGCACGCATCCTAATTGTCCCATCTTTTCTTCAGGTGATGCTTAGCTGGGGATAGCAGAAATAACAGTCACTAGTAGAAAACCTGTTCACAAAGTACACGTATGCTAATGGCTTAATTGCAGGGACGAAGACGTCGCAATCTGGGAGACGAAAATCCCTCCGTCCCCCGATACCTGTAGTTGCTGTTGTTTATGATACAACAAGTAGTACTTTAAAAATAATGATTCTTTTTGGACAAATTTTAAACATTAGAAAGATAATTATTTTATGATAGAGAAAATAGTAATTAAATAATTTCAAATCATAATAGTATGCATTTGTGTTTGCGTGGACATGCAACCACAAGGAATTAAAAAGGGGATCAACCGTTATTTTACTGTTGGATTTGAACGAGGGAGAAATTGGTAGGCAGCTCACACAGTTGCCGTGCACGGATAATGATGTGCGATCCTACCCAAAACGGAAGGTCAATGCACGCCACTTATGGAAAGCGCATGAGGTTTCGTCACTTGAGTTGTACAAAATTTGACGAAATTTGGTTCCTTTCAATACAAAAAAAGGGCTTTTAAATTAATTTTGATCATTCAGCGGCTGGCTGAACGTAGGTAGGATATCATCAGGGGTTTTCCCTGCTGTTTTCTGTGGAAATATTGTAGGATCATCATTACAATGGATGAATAGGCAACCGAATTAGTTTCATATATATAGCTATATAGAATGAACTTAATTATTATAAGCAACATAAGAGAACCACCAGCCGTTGAATACCTCGAGATCCAACATTAATCAGCTAAAAAAGTTTATGATGCCATTTTAGTTACAATTTGACATCTCTACTTAAAAGATTGGGTTAGCTAGTTACAGTTGAATTGACATCCAAGGTAAAACTAGCATGGGATAAACAAAAGGAATCGTACATAGCACGAGACTTAAATCTGGGACGCATATCAATATTGCTATCACCGGTGATCCTCTGTGATACGTCTTGTACACGTAGACAAGACCACTGGAGAGAATAAGATACTATAGTACGCGTGTGTGTAAGTGATTGGTTGCTACCCGGCCAATGTCATGCCAGCAACAACTCATAGCTCGTGTTGATTGGTCGGTTGCATTTTCATCAGTACGTACGATGGGTGACGCCCAACAAGAGAACTCATCCATCGCGAATTCATTAAATTAAAAGTGAAGCAAAATAGATTATCCTACTATAGTTTCGACCAATTTATTATATATTCTTGAAAATAACAATATTATCTTTTGTAACATGGATTAAAAACAAAACTAATCGCCTAAAAACATTTACATTAAACAAGATTATAATAAAACTTATGAAACAATGCATTGATGTATATACTGTAATACATCCAATCACTCAGATGTCACTACTTAGACTTAAGAGCTAGCCTTTAGACCTAAAACCAAGGACGAAGCTAGGTGCATTTCATGGTGTCACATGACACCAATGAAATTCTATAAACTCCACTATAAATTGTTGTATCATGTTACTTTTATTTGTAACAATTCTATCAAGCAATAGAGATGACACCAATATTTTTTTAGCCTACTTCCGCCCCTACCAAATTTATAAGGAAAATGCATTATACCATTATAAATTATTTTTTTTTGTAAGGCTATTGGACAGATAGAAAATATGTCAGGCCATAGGTTTGCTCCTAAGTCTTGGTATTGTGTAGAATCATTTTTTTTATATCCTTTAGTGGTGACAAACTTTTTTTGTAATAGATGTATACTACAGGAAAAGAAGTGTGGACTATAGGTCTACAGTAATGAAGGCAAGGAAGTGTTGCAGGATTGAGGCAAAGGTATCCTCTCACTTTTTTTTTTATTGACAGCAAGTAAAGGAGAAAGATTCAAAACAAAAGGATAAGATGCAAAACTAGGGTTGGCCCATCAGTTCCCTCCAATGGAGAACCTATGTACACCACAGTCACAATTTTTATATCGCGATGCGCCCAATTATTGAGGGCCCCAGCAGATTTCCATTTCGGGGTGGCTGGCCCCACCCACGAAAAATTCCATGTATGTTTCAATTTCCCACTTTAGTAAGAAAACTAAAAAAATTATGTACGACGTCTGTACTAGCTAAGCCAGGGAAATGCACCATTTATTCCCCACATCTAAGTCCTGTACTACCTGACAAGCAGTCCTAATAAAAGAAAATACTACTAACAAACACGCTCGAAACACAAAGCCGTCATTGAAGAAATTCACTGCATTTCATCAACTCTAAAATCATGGTACAGACAAAAATTTGTATCTATTGCTACCACAGGTTAGTGAATGCTATCTTTTGGGCAAATCTGTGTTATTGTAAGCCACTGACCTGCTGGTGAAAGGAATGGTAAGATACCATGCCTTAGGATATGCTGATGTGTCCATCACTCCATCTTCTTCTTGATGCTGAACCAGACACAATGGAAATCCATTCTACTTTTTTTTCCCATTAAAAAAAAAGAGAAAGCATTTGTTACTTTACCTTTGGTGGAGCATACGAAAGGGTTCTAGCTAGGGAATAAATAGTACATATGAGCAAGAAAATAAAAGCAACAGCGAAAATGAGGTGCAACAACTGGCAATACAATACATGCCCTCTCCCTACTGGTGGACGGTTGGGACCGCCAGTACTGGTGGTATGCTCATAGGCACCTGCCAATTCAGGCTCTTCTTTGACAGACACTTGTACTACTATAATACTAGCACTAGAAAAAAAAAGTGCCATGTGAGGATCAGTTCCTGTCCACATTTCTACCCAAACAAGATGCCAGAAATTAATCAGCAGATGTAGTACCAAATACCAATATGTGATCTTAATTTCCCTCTTAAGTTCTCTCGTCTTCTTTTTTTTTTCAGGTGATAAACGATCCATATGATATATAGCGGAAGCCTATAATTTCAGAAAGAGAATAGTGCTAATTTAAAACGTAGGATTAAAAAATACAGGATTATAATAGGAAGGTATGTGTAAAATAGATCATTGCAAAACATGAAAAAAAACATAGGAATGGTGTTTTGATTAGGCCTAAAAAAACACAAGAAGAATCGAATAAGAGAAATAGACTCACGAAATTTTTCAAGAAGTTAGAGCTCTTGTCAACTTTTTTCTAAAATCTCTATAGGATTATCTATTTCATAGAAATTTTAAAAGGAAAGATATGATTCAATTCTTTTTCAAATGCCTTCATAAAACTTTTTTCCCTATAGTATTAAAATTCTTCAAATTTTCTATATTTTTTCTATGAATAAAAAAACATGACCAAAATGTGAGGAAAAATAAGAGACCATATTCAGCTGGCGAGAAAATTTGGAATATATCTTTTTCGTCTCCTGCAATGAACAACCAATATCGCCGGTGTGTGTCATGTCAAATCTCTTCATAAAACCATATGATTTTCCCTCTACCTCCCATACGTGGTATCTTTCCCATTTTTCTATTCCGTATTGGGTCCCAGCTGCCGCAGGTCACCTCAAGAAATTACCCCACTGAGGGTGACGTGTCCCCACCGGGAGCCAATCACAAGTCGACAGGCAACCTCCAGGCACGGTGCCAGACAGTGATAGGCTTGATCAGGACAACGTGGTCTAGCAAGTAATCAACACCTCCTAAACCCAACGGAGAACTAATTAATCTCATCAGATATACTAACACTAGTACTATAGTACCACAAGTTTGTTAATTAAAAGAGAAAAAGCAAATAGGAAACTTACCTAAGACATCACAATCACCAAGCGACCTGCATATGGAGTCTTTGCTAACCCTGGAGGGCTCCAGGAGGACAAATGAGAGGTAGATTTAGGGCTGTACCTTTCAGCAACTTGATAAGATTTTTGATGACGCGAAAAAAGAAAAAAAAATCATTAGCTAATGATTAATTAACTATGAACTAATATAAATTTGAAAAATTTATTTATTTATTAAATATATTTTTTTCTTTACACGAAACGTATTATTTAACTGTTTAGAAAACGTGGCAACCGAGGATTAAGTCATCAGAATTGCTGGATCAAACTAAGGCTTAGATGGCAGGCGAGTGGGGCCCACCTGACAGGATTAAATCTGACATGTGGTCGGAGTGTACGACAGGTGGGGCTGGGTGTGTGCTCTCACTTGGTTGTGATGCATCGTGGAGTTACTGGAGCACTTACCGCCACCGCTACACATGTGAGGGGGCCAACTAGATCTTCTCTAATTGGATCCACTTGTACGCTCATTATTAAAGCATTAGCATCTGTTTTGGCAAAATGGACCAACCGAGGTTTCAATTTTCACCGGGTTACTGTATATCGTTTATGTGGCACTATGTTAGAATGCTAAGTTTCTGTCACCGGGATCTTGAAAGAATTTAATGATCGTCCCATTTGCGTACGGATTAATTCTCGCCATTGAGTTCTCTTCTTCACCTTCGATAGGCCAGGAGATAAGACAGGTCGGGCAAAGGAGGGAGGGAGAGGGTTGGCCGAGGCAATCAAAGCCCAACGGTTGATTAGCAATCACCTTGACGAGAGATGCCATGGGGTCACCGTTGAAAGGAAGAAAGGATGAACAGTGAGAATAATGAGGGTTGCCGACAAACATAGTGCTTGTACTCGGTTATACAAACATTTCTACACTACTAATAAAAATATAAGCATTTCTACACTACTAATTATCATATCAATAATCTCATTTTAAGTTTCCTCCCTCTTATCCTAACTACCCTCCTACCATTCCATCCCTAATTAGAGATACTAAAGTATTTTTATTTCCAATCTTAGAGAAAGTAGTATCATAATCTACCGAGGGAAGACAGGAAACGTGACACTTAGGGGGAGAAAAGTTTAAGGCTTCCTTTATTCAAAGGAAAATCAAAAAAAAATTAGAGGATTTTATTCCTATAAGATTTTTTTTCTATATTGTTCTTTGAATCAAAGGAATGGACACTATGAATCCTATAAAATTCCTATTGTCGGTGATATAAGAAATGGGGTCCACAATTAATTATCTCTGATAAGTTCCTCTTCTTCCCCGTCAATAGCCCATGGGATGAGAGAGATTAGGCAAAGTAGGAAGAGGGTTGGCCGAGGCAATTAAAGCCCAACAGTTGATAGCAATCAACTCAAAGAGAGAAGCCATGGGTTACCATTCAAAGGAGAAAGTGTGAATCGTCAGACTAAAGAGGGAGTTGTAGATAAATTTAGTACTTCCTTTGTCTAACAATATAAGCATATGAGGATTTTAAATGGTTCAAAAATATAAGCATTTCTATGCTACTACTTGTCAACAAATTTAGTACTCTCTCCATCCAAGCACTCGAAGAGTTTGAATTTTGTCTGAGAATATAAGCATTCATAGTGTTGTAGATAGGCACTGAGAGCGAAGAAATATATAGCCCCTTTTGAGTTCAGATCACGGGTAGGTTTTAATCACGTGGATAGATCATAAAATCAATGCAATTTTAATTATTAAGAAAAAGATGAATACAGATCCGTTTAAATATTCTACTCTTATATTCTTGGTTTTCTTATATATGGATTACAATGACTAAACATTATAAAATGGTTTTTTCTTCCTCTTCTATGTCCATATTACTCTCCTTATATATTATTAGGTACCATATTAGATTGAAAAAAATATTCATGACTCAAAACTTATGATCATACACATAAAGTTTAGATATGATCGGTTTAATCCTATCGAAATTAGTCTCCATAAGCTCCTCTCCATTGTGCTAAAGCACGTGGCACACTCACCCAACGAGACCCGCTATGCAGCAAATCGTCCAAACACATAGAGGACAGGATATGGTGTGGTTCAACAAAACCACCCACCCCCTACTTACAACCGCCATATGAGACAGTATCCGTCTTATCGTATGCCGCCCGCTTATCATGATAGAAATATGTCTTGTTGCCTTAAATGTCTCAGGCGCGTATGCATCATGCTAGTAGGAGTATGTAAGTCTACCCCATTAAATACGATAGTATAAATAGTTCAACGTGCTTAATCCCTAAGCTCATGCCACCAGAACAGTAAGAGAAGCGTACAAGCTCAACTAGTTTATGCGAGATTATCCTCCTATGAAGACCAGCCCGAAAGTGGAGGCCTAGGCTAGTTAACTCAGAGTAAACGATCTAAACAAATCAATCTAGGCTAGATAACTCAAGCTGATTAGTTCGAGTACTTAAGCTTAAACTATTTAATTTGGACTCCTAAAAGGGCATGAGACCGAAGCTTCGTATAGAGGGCTCTAAGAGCAAGAAAGATATTGGCAGATGTCACCTAGACGCTCTTAGGTCTCTAGGGTGAGACCTCTATTCCCCACATACTAACAACTAGTCTCATCAATTATCTCATTTAAATTT
The DNA here is from genome assembly GCA_030770085.1 of Oryza coarctata. NCBI lineage: Eukaryota > Viridiplantae > Streptophyta > Magnoliopsida > Poales > Poaceae > Oryza > Oryza coarctata. Next base: position 1,077,404 of record CM061471.1, read on the forward strand.
CTTCCTATTTTACGTCTAACCATCTTCTCACCCTATTCATACCTCATTTAATCAGAGACACTAAAATATTTTTTTCTAACCTTAATTTTCACTAAACAACCTAAAAATACTAAATACTTGAATGATATACCGAGGGAAGGCAGGTAGAGGTAACACAAGAAATGTTTTTCATGAGTAGGGAAAGAAAAGTCCAAATCTGAGTGCATGTTTTCTTCTCTTCCATCTATCAAAGTAGTTACCTCTAGGTTAATTCCCCCACGGCGGTAGGTACTGTGGTCGCCGTCACAGCTAGCAAGATAAGGCTGGCGACCAACTGTGCATGTAGAGGACCACGTACAGCCACCGACCGTACCTGCGTCGCGTTTTATGGCCACGCGCCGACGGACCGCCGGACGCCGGACGCCGGACGCCGCCCAGCCTCCTGCAAATGTAAACATGTGAACTCTCCCAATCATGCATGCAAAGAGAAATGTCTACAATAATCCACCTTAATTAGGTACATAAACCTTCCTATTTCTCATGTGCTTAATTTGCAAGTACTTACTCATGTACGTATAGTAGGTCGTACTACTTGGCAAGGCTACGTGACACGGACGTGCAAATTACCAACCGTAAACCGATCCAATAATAATTTGTTAAATCTCAGGATGACATACAAAAGCTAGCTAGTCAAAACATGGTTACAATTAATCACAAAATGGCTAGATATTTGGTGATCATGGGACCTGTTCGATCGATCGATCCAATTGGTTTTGCAGCTTATCTCTGCCTATTCCGGTACGCAATATACAGTACTATACAGTGTGTAGTGCTTTCTCGAGCTGGAGCCGGACACTCTTTACTACTAATCTGCAGTACTGCTGTGTGCTAACACTGTAGCCTCTTTACAACGATTAAAGAAGAGATTTTCTTCGCCGGAAAGAAAGGAGCTAGCATGCACGCGGCATGGTCGATCACATGGTCTCTTTATTTTCTTTGATGAAATAGTCAGAAGATCTGCCTCGTTTCGTTCATAAATAAGAGAGTACGAGCACCAACTGTCTCTTAACTCAAGGACATATATTTGTAAATATGGAGTGGCTATACATATATATCTATGTACGGTATTTTCTTTTCTTTAGAAGGCCGGGGTGGTTGAGTTAATACGTAGATGGCACCGGAAAAGGAACGGATCAAATAGATCAATGAGCGATCTGGTCATCCGTGTGGAGATAACAAAAGAAATGGATCTACGTGTTTTATTTATTTCGTGGCTGTTATTTTCCGTCTACGTGTGCTCAGAATTATAATAGCAGCTAATATCTATTATTGAACACTACATAGTAGACCTGTTGTGATAGCTGTTGATTAAATCTAAACGATGCCGATCGGCTGAGAGGTGTCCGATGGAGAATTTAATTCAGTCATCGGCCGATGAAGATACTGGTCAGCTCGGGAGACAAAGCCAATAGTAATTGTAGAGAAGCCAATTTAATTAGTAGAAGATTAGATCGGCTTGAAGACAGAGAATTATCCGATCGGAGTCAGGTCTGAGAAGCCCGAGGAAAGATAGAAAAAGGATATCCTTATTATGAAGATTTAGTTAGTTAGTTAACTTCTTTAGAGGTATTTTTCTTTGTTCTTATTAGTAAATAATGTTCAATGGTCGTAGACGTGTCGGACTCTGTCTATAAATTTAGGGTATAAATATAGCCCCCCTAAAAACATGTAAGATATCTCTTGATCAATATACAATCTCGACACATCGCCACCCTAGTTTATCTAGGTTTTACCGGTGGGTTCTGGCTCTCGACGCGGGGCTGCATCGGTTAAGTTCGATCTCCGACGAAGAGGTAAGTTCCGCCACCATCTCGATATGTTCTGCTCTGTCTAATGATGCATCGGTTAGATTCGACCTCTTAGGCCGATCAGACGTATCGCATCACGTCTGTGTGGGACCTATTAGTCTGTTAAGCTCCCTCTATCGTCGTCAATTTTGTGCTGCATCGGTTAGGTTCGACCTATGGGGCTACCGACGGTAGATCAAGATTCAAGCCAATAGTCTTCTGCACGGCGTATCATCGGAGTGCTAGCCGATGAGTTATCTATGCTCTGAGCTTCACGCCCAGCGCATCGGCCCCTCGACCGATATGCATCAGCCTTCAGAGGCGTCCCTTGACGCGTAACGCCGAGCGTATTGGTCTCTCAGCCGATACATACCCTCGTCTTCAGAGAGACGTCCCCTCATCGGCTCAGCTAGCCAATGAGTTCGTTCCTACCTTTGCTTCAGCATAGCCGATCCAGCGTCCTCCGTATCATCGCCGCTAGCCTCGGCCTCGTACTGTCTCAGTTAGGTCCGATCTTCGAGGTTCGGTGTTAATGGCGCTGTCACGGTGAGCGACGGGTCTCGTGTTGTTATATCCGGAGCGGCATCGGCTTTGCAGCCCATGCCTTTTTATACTATTCCTTGCCTAGTCCGCATGTAGCTTCATCGGTTTTTTCAGTCGATAAATCACTGTTCGGCTATCCGAAGGGATCATGTGTGTCTTGCTATCCTCTGAGTACATCCTGGTTCCTCTATCGGCTGTGCGGTCAATCCCTTGTCGATACCTGTCCACATCGGCTCCCCAGCCGATCGAAGAGCTTTCTGATCCTATCGGCAGACAGCTGATAGCGAACGTCTGTATTGGCCTAACGTCCGATAGACCCACTCGTCTCACTTCCTTGTCAATTACAGGGTCAAATTGACTGACACGCCCATACCCATACCGATGCGTCGGAGCCGATTGAACCCCACGGCCCCTGGCGCGTATACCTCAAGCCACACAGAAAAGCCGATCGATCTACACTGGAACTAATCAGACCTTCCAGACGATCTGCCGTGTTCACGCCGGGGCGCGCGAGGGACCTCGGCGCAAATAATTACCAGTTCAGTGGATGATCGATGCATACCTAGAGAGTAGTGTTTTAGCTTAACCAAGTAGTTTAATTATTGCCAGGCTTGATTCAAAACAGTAAGCTATATCCTGTATACTTGGCCAACATATAGTATACTTTCACATATTCAAGTGCAAAACATTTTTAGGGATCGATGGGTAATTTACTAGCATATATACTATTATATATTTTGAAAAGGATGCGCCCCTGCCAAATACTCTCTCCGTTCACAGCGTTCCTAGACTATTTGCACAATCAAATATCAAGATCTTAAATCACTGAAAAATTGTAAAAAAATATATAAAGATTTGATATGCAATAATAACAGTTACAGATTTGCAGGAAGATACACTCCTAAAAACTAATTTTTTCGACATGTGGGTTTTATTCTTTCAAGTGGACTAAAAATCTGTTTGTAAAAGTAATATAAAGCCTATAAAAATCTATTTTTATAGATGGGATCTAGACTGTAAAAAACAATGATATTTTTGCATGTGGTATTCTTTAAACCTGCCTATAAAAATCGATTTTTAAAATAGTCCGCCTGCTATTAAAGTCAACACGGTTAACCGAGGATCAGCACAACCAAGATCTCTCGCTCTCACTTCTTTTAAGTCTCAACCCTCATTTAGCCTTCTCTCAGCTCTCTCTCCCTCTCTTCCTCCATCACTCTCAACCAAGGAGCAAAGGGCGGTGCGATGGCAACGACTCCTCCCCTCCCCTCTTTCTCCTAGAACTAGTAGGGGTGACAACGGCAACGACAATGACCGATGACAACAAAGGGAGGAGTGCGATGGACAAAGGAAAGGGGAGTATGGCTCGACGGCAGCAAAGGGGAGGAATGGTAGGGCTTAGTGACAATGGTGTTATAGATGAGGGGGTGGCCCTTGGCAACGACAATGATGGAGAATGGCAACTCGGTCCAAATCCGCTAGCTCCTCTACTCCCCCTCCCTTCCCTCTCCGACCACCGCTCCTTCACTCCCTCATCTTCTCTCTCCTTTCCTAAATACAGCAAGGAGAGGCAAAGACGGCAGGTGGTGGACTCGGCGAGCCACAGACAACTACAACCAAGCTTGGGCGAGGCGAAGAGGCAGATCTGCTTGTGATTGGCTCGAGAGAGACTGATCTACCATAAGTAAGGTCAAGAGAGGTGAATCTACCGCCACAAAACTCGATTGAGGCAGATCCACCGAGCTTCGGCTTGGCAACAGCGACAATGACCGTGGTGAGGCAGTTTCTAATTGGCAATGGTGACAACAACTACGGCGAGCTCGTTGAGTTGATTGTTGTTTGTTTCTTCTGATCTGTGTGAAATTGAGCCAGAAAATTGATTTTGGTTTGGATTCAATTTTGCATGCAAGATTTTAAGCTGGATTTTAGCGACAGGTCGAGGTTATTTTTACACCAAAAATTATTTTTATAGACAGATGGTACAACTTAGCCACTTAGGGAAATATATTTTTACAGTAGGACCGTATAACTTAGTTGCCATTGAAAATCGATTTTCGTAGGAAAATGCTCTATTTTCATTGACCTTTTGTCGTAGGCGACGCGGCCGGCCGCCTGCCAAAATTGATTTTGGCCGCACGTGATTATCCTTTTTTTAACTAGTGATATAGCTATATTTTCAATACTACTTGTGGATATATAATTATCCAAGAACAACGATCGAATGATGAGCTAAGCGAGGTTTATATTAATTAGCTCCCTGCAATAAAATCATCCTACTGCTACCAGAAACTACGCCTAATTGCCTACCGACGGGACTTACTCAAAAGAGGAAGTGGAGCAATTATAAAACAATGGTTTCGTCCACCCAAAGTTTTCGAGAAGCCCACGAAAATGCGTCACTCATTGGCCAAACCAATCTATGCCGTCTGACAATTCAATTCAGATGAAGAAGCACACAGACTACCAGGCATATTTCATAGCTCCTACGACAACAGGTTCAATTTAATTCACAGCATTTTTCTTCCCTTCCCATGAACGAAAACTAGAAGCAAAATTTGTGGTGCAAACAGGAAACATGACATTGTTTGGAGATTGACATTTTCTTTCAAAATTTTTACAGTAAGCAGGAGGGCTAGGAATGTGGTCGAGGTTGACGTAGACACAAAACAAAATAAAACTCGCAGCATATAGTGCGTATGGCATTTTGAAAGATCGTGTGGATAACAGCTACAGATGGCAGGGAGGATAGGCATGAATCTCTCAACAACGGAAAGGCGATAGAAGATAGCAGAAGCAAGCTGACAGGAACCCATACAATACAAGTCCAGAAAAGCACAGCTGCTGCTGCAGCAGGAGGTAAAAGATAAGATAAAAACCACCCTGCATATGGGCCCACCACAGGGAAATAATAATAATAGTAGTAGTAGTAATAATAATAGTAGTAGTAGTAGTAATAATAATAATAATAATAATAATAATAATAATAATAATAATAATAATAATAATAATAATAATAATAATAATAATAATAATAATAATAATAATAATAATAATAGCAGCAGCAGCAGCAGCAAGGATCCAATGCGACTCCAAGAGCATGGTAAAAGTAAATAAATAAAAAGGAAAACAAAGGAATTGGACTCCTACGACAACAACTAGCCACTAGGCTTGCCAGATCTGATAAACCTTAAACCTATCCATTTACATGCTCTCGTACGAGGCCCTCCTCATCAGAGCCTCCCTTCTGTGTCGAGAAAGATGGTGGTTCGGTCAGTGCACGCAAGTCATGCGTGGAATGCTAATGGAAATGGCCCATTTCGCTTTCGCTTTTGATTTTGAGAGGGAGGGACCCTTGGGCCAATGGGAGTGAAGAGGGTCACAGCCATGGGGCCCACAGTACTTGGGTTTTTTTAATGATTCCCCCACACCCGTCCTAGTCACGGTGGGAGTGAGTGCCTCGTCCCAATCTGAAATGAGCGGACCTTCCCCCTCCACCCATCAACTCTCACTCGCTCACTTCAATTATCTTCCTAGCATGGTTTCACCATCTCTCATTGTTTAAATCTCACAGTAATTAGTTCCTACTAAAAGAAAAGAAATTCCAATAAACAAACTGAACTGGAAAAGAAATCAGTATAATTTTTTTAAAAAAAACGTATGATCAAGAAAACATTAAACTTTCATAAGAATGCACACGTAAAACAAAGATTATAAAACACGGGAAGAATAAAAAATAGCTGTCTGGTTAGACCATAGGAAAATCATATGATTTTAAGAAACGAAAGACTAATAGAAAATTTTCCATTAGATCAAATATTTCTTAAAAATTTATATAAATTGAGACATTCAAATAGGATTGTCCAATCCTTTATTTCAAAGAACCATCTTATAAAATTGCTATGTTTTTCCTTCTTGGTAAAAGCAGAGAACAATACCATCAAGTATACCAACTTTGACTGAATATATAGATGCTGTAGCTAGAGAGAAACGAAAGGGACAAATATAGAGAATCGTGAAAAGATGAAACCACGGGAGCACTAGAAATATCGATGTTGTTATAAACTATAGTAGTGACGAGGTCCAATCCAATCCCATGGTTCTAAAATCAGTTTATTGAAGATGAAGATAAACAGGTATAGCTCACGCTGGAATCTTAAGTCCCTCTCAAACATGTTACTATTGGCAGTCACCTAGTAATAGTGGCAAAGGCACCAAGAATCTTGCAGATAAATAGTCTTCGTCGCATCCATTATTATATATATATATATATATATATATATATATATATATATATACACGCGCGCGCGCGCGCGCACACACATATATATGTATGTATGTATGTATGTATGTAGCTCATTAAGATACCCAGCTTGCTAGCCAAAGCCATATTTGCACTTCGCAGCATACGGAGAACAATAGTACAATATACCATAGGGTTGGCAACATGGGACAAATATCAAGTTTATTTTGCAAGGAAACATATATCAAATTATAGCCTCATGGGCAATATAGAAAAGCAAACGGCCTGGATCCAAGGTGTCTCCACTTGCTACTATTGAGAGCAAGTTGTGTGTTACTACTATTACACGGCTTACTTTTTTTTTGTTTGAAAAACATAGGAGGGTGCATTCCTGTGCACCATTTATTTCCTCGTCTCTGACTCTGATTTAAGTCGATAGCAAGAAAACTTTGGCATAGCCTGGCCCCTAACGATTGCCAGGAGACAACACTAACTGTGCAATCTGTCTTGGGGCCCACCACCAGTGGCTAAATTTTCCACGACTATAACAGTATCCCTTTAGGATCAACTCCAAAAGGGTCACCATTATCTGACTTAGCTAATCATGCAAGGAGATGCTACGGTTCTAGACCTGTTTTGAAATGCCATGCAGGAACAAAATTGAGAGAGCTTAAAGGCAAGTTGCTCGAATTCCTGAAGAGTCAAGAAAGAGCTCTAGGATTCACTGTTCCAAACAAGGACGATAATTTGACCACAGTACTGTTCAGTTTACGGCACATAACACCTGCCGTCAACTAAAAACCTTGAATAGTACTGTAAAGACCAAGAAAACGTTGTACTTGCACGAGTTGCAAGTTGGAACATGAGTCTTTTCTAATCTCCGAATGGAGCTTAAAGTCATTGATTGCGGCGGCCTAGCATCACCATGCAATTGAAAAAAACTGCAAAAAGTTCATTCAGAAACTGTTGCTTTAAACTACGTGGTTTACACGCGAGGGTTAGACTACAACGGTGATAGTCACAGACTCTATGGGGGAAGACATGATAACTACGTAGAAAGGGTGGACATAGATAAGACCTGGTTCTTATCCTTAGACGTCCTGTTGAAAGGACACTTTACACAACCATATGCAAAGAAACTCTAGGAATCTCGCCAGCTAAAGTTAAAAGAGTTTGCTATAAACACAGATAAAAAGGAGTGCTCTATATAATCTGCCTAGCTCTCATCTTAAGTAACCAGAATTAGAGAGCTCATGTAAAGAAAGCAGAGGTGCAAACGATTAGGTGTCGTCCGGACTGAAGGCAACGTATCCAAAACACACAAGATAACATAGAACACATGAACTACTCCAGAATTATATAGCACGAGACAAGACCGCCTGGAACTTGTGAAGTATGTTTTATCAATGGTTTTCTATGAGCATCTCTCTTTTTGGACGCCAACTGGAGTAGATGGAATTACTGGTAGCCAAGAATGGTGGTGCCGACACAGTGATCAGAAAAAGACCACCACTAGGATGCCCCCTCTTTTCATCCACCGGCCTCTATCAGACTAGATTGGAAACTCACCAGATCAATGGAAAAGAAACACTTTATAAATGGCCTCCCACAATAAATATATATCAGATATCGTCCCTAGCTGACTATACTAAACAATAAAGAAATGACAAAATGATAGCTCTTGCTCAGCCAATATGAAAATTATCATATTTTTATGCTGTGAATGCTAGGGTTTGTTGGTCACTCTGTCGTGTCTATCCACCATAAAACGATTAGTTGTTCAATTAGGTGCTTTATGACAAGAGTTCAGTGGTAAAATCAGTTCCGCAAGGAATTTTAAAGACTACCATTTAACAACATATACAAGCATGTAAAAGTAGTGCCAGTGACTATAAATTAGAAGTATCTATCTGCATACCCAGGTAGTTGCCGAAAACAGTAGGTGTAGCATGAATACACTGAGGTAGTTAAAGAAGATGACTTAAACTTTGGCCAACATATTTTTGCATCATATAGGCTCTTTCTTAGGCAATCAGGTTACTGGATTGCAACTTGCAGTGCGGTTGCTTTAGGATGGCGGTCCCCAGTTACACAGATACTGTGCTCAGAGCTTTCGAAGGGACCGCTCGGATAAGGTAAGGGAAGCGGCTGGGGGATGCAACTGATGAATCATGGAGGTGTACTTATCACACCGACTCTTATGGAAAAAGGAGTAACTCTATGCATGGTCCTAGCTCCTATTCAGCAACCCAATCTAATTGGTTGGCATCTCGCTCTCAAACAAACGTTGTTAGCTTAGGCTCTCATGCCTCCTTCCAAACCTTGGATCAGGCAACTAATGGCCAATGCAAGACGGCCAAACTACTGGACACCCATGTTTGACTCCTAGGTTAGAGACTTAGCAACACTAATTCTTTTGTACTAGACCTCTGTCACGTGCATGAATATTTTGGGGCTAAAGGAAATAGATTAGATTATAATTAAAGTAAGTGTCCTTAACCTCGATAGTGCAACGGAGCAAGATCACATCACGCCGAGAAGGTAGGACCAATGGATACTAAAATAAATCTTAATCTAATACCTACATTAACCTGAGTTAGGGTCCTAGATTTATATAAATGAACTTCCTAACCTATCCTATCCTATCCTAATAGACTGGGCCCTCTATCCAACTGAGCTACTCTATTTCAACAGACCTATCCAACGAAGCTACGTACCTACCATAAACTTATCTAACTAAGCTATGTAAATACCGTGAGGGTTCGTTCTCCTAGAACCCTTTCATCTTAAGCCCATGACAACCTCACCATGTTTGGGTAAGGGACGGGAACCAATCCCGTTGCGCCAACCGAAAGGCAACTTAATTTAGCTGAGTCAGCAGGGAAGAAATTTACAAAAGTGGAGAAGGGGGCCCACGGCCAGTTAATTAAAAAAGGGCTAAACTAAAGGTGAGTTATAGAGGGAAAAATACTGCATGATGAGACATGACTCATGAGGACATGGTCAAATACCGAGTTCTACAGCCAGGTCAGGTGCTTAGTACTTCTATTAGACAAAGCACCATTAGAAGAACCCGCATCTTGCGGGGGGGGGGGGGGGGGCAAAGCTGTCCCTGGACAGAATCCAGTCTTCATGCATTCTCATATTCTTAAATAATTATGTTCCGATGCACAATTAAAGTCAATGTCCTCAAATGGCAGCAACCATAGCAACTATTCAAGTACCGAATCGCCAAATGAGGATATCCACCAGCATATATGTTGAATACTTTCAACTTTTGGTGGGGCATTTGGCAAATAAGTTATCATGTCATCCGATATTCTGGCAGGTGCATATTATTTCTGTTAGTGCTTTAGATGGCCTATTAGTAATCATTTCATGCCCAAATTTGATGCTAGACGCATGCCCCTTTTGGCCAACCATGATAAACAAACCGCTCGGTAAACTAATCTTACTAGTGATCCAAGATGCAATCCATCAAAATCACACGAAAGGAAGCATTAGACTTTTAGTTTAATTGCCCAGTAATCAAGACCCCGTAAAGTGATTCTTCATGTCTACCAACAAGACAATCCAGTTGCTTCACCTCAGTTGGCTCCCCCTTTTTTTCTGGAACCTGGTTCCGTTTCTGTAAGCTCACCAAAGCAAAAAACCGTTGCTTATTAAACACTAATTCTTCAGTATATGCTATGCATAGTAGCAGCACGATGAGGGATAAATGGTATTATTTCTCTAGGAAGGAGTGATTAGGGGGACAACTCTTCCCAGGGGGAGCAAATGGATGAGCAGCTCAACTCCTAGATTGGAATAAAAAACACCCTCAGGAGGATTAAACAAGCCATGGTTTAGTTGTAGTTGAGGATTTTAAAGAAGGAAAGAAGAGCCCACAAGGTGGCAACTGTGGGCTGTGGCTTCTTTTATTCCGTGAGTAGAGGTGGAAAGAGGACCTGATCTGGCACACGCACGAAAATGGTATTGCAAGACGTGGAAGATTGGTATCCGTTCTTAGAAAGTTCACAATTCCCAGACCAAACGGGTCAGACCCTTTTTTCCCACTAACTAATAGTTCAAGTTTCTGCATAAAATATTGAATGTTCAATCAAGGATTTTATAATATTGCATACGTTGCCTAGTAAACGATCACCAGACAGCAGAGTAAAGCATATGGAAGCGCAGAAACAGAAACAAATTTACTTTTTCTGTACACAAGGTAACACGAAAATTCAAGGAATAATTTCCTGTACCTCAATTCGACAGCAGATCGTCAGATCTCATCAAGGATAGAATCCTGCACATTTCAGCCATTTCAGGAGGTGACTTGTAGATAAATGGTTTTAGACTGATAATATGCAACTCAAATTTCAGAATTGTATCAGTTAACTGATGATCAAAAAGCTTCCAATGTGTATGTTTGCCATTTTTCTTCAGCTACTGACAACATAATGGTATTTAATATTTTACCTGTGAAGTTTGTGAGGCAATCTGAATATCTGAGTTTCATTGTAATATGGAGAACTGCAATACACGGCATATGAGCTGGGCCATACATGGGCCTATTGGACCAGATCTATCTACTGCTATCTACAATATCTATTACCCTAACATTACTAATATTAATCCAGAAACAGGATTAGTTTTAATTTATCTTGTAATACCCATATGAATTTGCATAAACATCCTTCTCGTACCAAAAATAGCATCTGTTTCCAAAGCATTTCTAGTTTAATGATTTTGTGGGGAAATTACCATATTTTGTTAGAAAAGTATTTTCCTGTTGCAAGTAATTTTTGTTTATAGTTGAACATTTTTCACCTGCATGATCATCAGCCATTTGTGCCATCCCTAGAGACTGTGAAATATCTCCATTTGTTATATTGCAACCTACAGAATTCAGAAGACTATTAATAACTTTGTTATAGAAGTCTTCACTTCAAAAAACAATTACAAGGGAGCACAATAAAAGAACAAAAGTTGAATAAAGTGTGGTTTCTATACATAATAAAAGTAGACAGGGTTGGTGGCACCCTCCCACTAATGCAGCAACAAAGAAACCATATTACCCACAATAACCTTATTTGACAGATCCATCAATATGGATCAGGCTTGTAAATCCTTGTAATATAGCTCATTCCAAATAAAGAGCCACATAACCAGTAAAGTTAATGATGTTACCATAATAATGCAAGGATCCCCGCAAAAAAAAAATTACGTAAGGATGGATTGGTACCTGCCTATTACAGTTGGAATGCAATTCAGTAGCAACAATTAAAGATTATGCTATTACACTCTTTCCTAGTTTCCTTACAAGTTAAGCTACTCTAAAATAAATATACATGATATGCAACATAACTTCTGAAGTTGATGCAGAGGGCACTGAAACTAAAATTGATTTCCCTATGGCCAGTTGACTAGTGAAAATGCAGGTTGCACCTCTTGTTGTAGGTGTGGTAGCATTCAAATGGTCATTGAGCCAGGCCATTTTCTCCTGAAACTAGTTCGTTGCTAGGATTAACAAAAGGAACATTGCAGGCATAAACTCTTTATGTGCAAACAATATAAAGTACAGATTGCAGTATCGTATTCGTACCTTGAGAATGGATTGAGGTTATCTCAGGGCCTGGCACATCAATGCCCTCATCACTAAGTAATATTATTCCTGATGACTCCACGGTAAAGGGAAAAGCTACTGCTGGAGACATAGGGGATTTAGCTACCTTGATGAACCTGTGACCTATACAAGTGCAGCTTGTATAACTCATACAAAACTAGCGCGGAAGTTAAATATAAAACAGATATTTGATTTGTTAAACATATAAGTAAGCTATAATGAAAGAACAGAACTGTTAGTAAAACTGATGCTAACACTAACCACTGCATTACAATGCAGAAAGCTATACCAAATCCTAACTTACAGGTCTTACACAGAGCAAGTTGAAAAGACAATAAACATTGTTGTGGTTCCTCAAGTTTAATTGTGCCATTTACAGTGTATGTCAAAAGTGGTATACTATAAGATAAAGGTGTAAGTAGATAAATAATGCATGTACATAGATGAAATTGAAATCAAATGTAATTGAGACTTTCCTATTGCATTGTCATGCAGCGTATATGATGGTGGGTGCATAATGGCGTTAATAATCCTTATAGGTGTCTGTTTCATTATGAAATATAAAAATAATTAGACAAACCTGAGTGAGCCTCAAAGACTAGACATATTGTTACAGCATGAGCCCACTGAATTCATAGAGCAGCAAGAATATGTGATTCAAACCTTTCAGCACTATTACAATCATACTTCTTCTCAACTGCAGGAGAGTAATAGAAACGTTACTCCATCTCAACAGAGTGTCCAAAAGATAATATGTTTTCTTGGATGCCCAAACCTTCAAGGGAATAATGATAGCCATCATCATTACTTTGGCTGTGTACTTGGTTTGTAACAACAACAGCAATCTGTGAGAACTCTACTATAGATCTGCATCTGCAGTTGAGAACCACAGTAATTCCTTATCAACTTCCTATGCTGATTGAGTTTACAATATGTATGTACCTCTTGGTAAAATCAGATAATGATGTTGGGCGCAGAGCTAGGATCCTCCCAGCCATCTGCAGAAAAGTACAACATTGCCCATGAAGTCCAATACTATGAGAACAAAAGTACAACACTAAGGAGATTTTTCAAAGTATCAATGTATATGTACAAGGTGAAGCATAAGAACCTCTTGGGGCAAGCCTTCTTGACGAAATATTTCAGGAAAGCTTTTCTTATCAATCTCGATCATCCTAGATACATCATGCAAACATTTACTACAGATAGTTCTCAATTGGTGTACTTGGGAGCAGGGAATAGTAAGCAGAAACTTCAGTTACCTCCGTGAAGAGAACTTGGATTCAGTATAAATATACACAACTCGACCATTTAAGCCTCCATAGCATTCTGGTAATGTTACTAGCAATGCAAGCTTCAGACAGAACTGCAGAGTGTGCAGACACTTTATAAAATTTTACTAAATGTATAATAAATTACTCAACGTAATATAAGAGAAGCACTTGAAATTCTCTACAGGGAGAAGACCGTTAAAATAATTTTTCAACAGTCACACGGGCCAACATAAATCATCTCAACAAGTGCCTTTTGAAGATCCATTAATTGGCTCAGTGAATGCCTTTGCACTAGACAGAATCAACAAAAGCACGCATTATAATGAAAATGAAAATTTTCCACTAACCAACCAGCCCCCCAATAAATAGGTTCGACCTTGACCGCTGCTGGCTGGAATAATAAAAGAGGATAATACCTAGGAGTAACAAGGGTTTCTTTAATTAAGAAGATAGTAGACAAATAATGTCAAAGAGGATTCAAGCTGTGCTAGGCTCAGTTCCTATCTTTGATATCTGAAATAAGAATGCAGTAACCAGCACACAGCAATGTCATAGATCGTAATGCAGCAGTATCCCGTTACATCCATGCACAAGGTGCATTTACTTTTGGTTCCCCATTGACACGAAGCGATCCCGGAAGGCACGCAGACACACAAATGGGTTCGTATGTTATCACAGACGCACAAATACCACAAAGCATTGCATAATGCTGAGCTGCTCACCTGAGTCTTGCCAATCCCCGAGGGCCCGACGATCTCAGTGAGCTTCCCTGCGGGGATTCCTCCACGCAATGCCTCGTCCAATCCGCAGAGCGTGGTGGCCAGCCGCCCATCTCCTCTTACCTGACGGCCTCGAGGAGCGCAAGCGCCTGCACATATCAACAAGCACAGTAACAAACCCAACTAAGACCAAAACCCAAACAAATCGTACACGCAAATGCACTTCGCGATCCTAGCGGAACAAATCGAACTAGAAGAAACGAGACTAACTCGAATCGAATCCCGCAAGCACACAGCCCGACGGTAGAACCAAACACCCGAACCGGGGAAGGCGATGTGGGGGGCGAGGGAAGCGGCAGGTACATACAGTTTGGTACGGAGGGCTGGCGATCTCGCTGGCGTGGGGACGGCGGCGCGGGCAGTGTGGATGCCGGCGTCGAGGACGCCCATGAGCTTCACCTCCGGCAGCGACAGCACGTCCTGAGTAGAGTTGGGGTTTAGAGGCGGCGGCGGTTGGTGCTGGTTGGAGCAGGAGGAGGGCTTTAGAGGGCGGGAGGGAGAGAGCGGCTGTTGGCTGACCTTGGCAGTGGTGAAGCGGCGCGCGGCGAGGAGGTGGGCGAGGTGGGTAGGCAGCCGCATCTCCGAGACCAGCTTGTTCGCCATGGCGATCGCCGATCGGTGAGAGAGAGAGAGAGATCGGGGGATTAGAAGAGAGATGGGAGACGAGTTTGGGGGAATGGATTCGAACCTCTTCTGTTTCCGCGCTCTCTTTATAATTGTTTCGGTAATTTTTATCCAGTTAGGCGTAACGATTTATAAAGGCTTTTGGTTTGATGCCCAAACTAGTTATACCAAAAAATGGGCTATGTCAATAAAATTGAATGACATTTGGTTTACAATTAATAAATTGGCATTGTCAAAATTTTGGCAAAAAGAAAAAAAAAGCTATAGAAATTTTCCCAAGATGTTGTCACTACCATATATTCGACATGATAACGTCCATTTAAAACTTATAAATTATGGTTTTGTCATCGGCTTTTTAAAAATCTTTTAAAAGCTAGACGGCGTCATATATTCTATAGTACAAAGTTGATATGTTGTTATTATGGGTTACTTTTCACATTATGATGATTATCAAAATCCTAAAACACTATGTTATTTTCATATGTTGGAATTCAAATCCATATATATATCATACAATATTGCCTTCTCTAGACTTCAACGCATTATGTATTCGGTGTGCCGCTATCTCCTATTCCTTCCTTAGTCATTGCATAAGTGCCGACAAAAAAAAGCCCACCGATTCTCCTACACCTATCTTCCTTCTCTCTCAACAAGACTCACAGGGTTGAAATCACCTTCTTCTTACTTTCCTACCATGTTACTCTATCTACCGGCCTTCTTCACCTTAGTAAGACATAGTCGAGCTCAAAACATTAACTTCCTATTTTTCCTCCTCCATGGTAGCGTCCTCCTCCTCCCTAAGAAGTCCCGAGAATAAGAAAACTTCCGTGGGTGTGTACCAAAAGTTTTAGAAGAAGTCCAAAGCAAGCCCTTGAACAGCCCAAGAAAGGTCCACAACAACCCAATAGGCAGCCGCAAAGGGCGCGACAACCCCAAATACCTCCCAAAATTCAAACCATCCCGCCCATGTAAATAATCACCGCCCTTTGACTCAAATGACTCAAACGAAGACGCCATAATCACTCGGCTAGAGCCTAAACCCGCGCGTGGGCCCCGCACGTCAGTCTCTCCCCAAACCTGCCGCACGCGTCGCAACCCCGCCCTCCCAAACTTTCCTTTTATTCCCAAATCCCAACCCGTGCCTGTCAACGCCAACGACTCTCTCCAGCTCGCCGCCGCCGCCTCCTCCCCCCACGCCCCACCCGCGGCGATCTAGGGTTTGGACCCCGCATCCGACGCCCGGCCGGCCGGACGGTCTCCCTCCCTCATGGAGCCGCTCTCGCTCATCGACGTGGCCGCGGAGGACGACCTCCTGCTCGACCTCGCCTCGCCCCAGCCGCTGCATCCCGATCCGCCCCGCGCAGGTGAGAGCGAACGCCCGTTTCTGTCTCTGCGCTTCGTTTTGGTCGAGATTCTGGGGGGGGGGGGGGGCAATCGCGGTGTCTGGGGGTTGATTGTTGCTGTGGAGATGCTTCGATCTGGGGATTTGACGGTTTGGTGCTGCGATTTTTTTAGGGGGTGTGGTGGTCGCGGCCGAGGCTTCTGGTTTGGAGCCCTCCGGCGATTCTCCGGAGGCGGGGCGGGTTGTGGATCCGGATGGCGCGACGGAGGAGGCCCCTGAGCAGTCAGAGTCTCCGAGGCAGAGGAAGGCGAAGGGTGGCGTTAATCTTCGCAAGAGCTTGGCCTGGGACAGCGCCTTCTTCACCAGCGAAGGTTGTGAATTATCCCATTTCCCGCTCATTAATGGAATTGCTGATGTTCAGTGGTATTTGTTTCTCGTTGTACTAGATTCCTGCATCTTGATGTAGATCTCGATTTAGCGATCTCTCCGATTTCTCACTATCGTGATAACGGAAACAGAAGGCTTACAGAATTTAGAGGACAAACCAGCAACATACAGTCACAACCCGTATCATTTTAGAAGAACCACATATAGTTCCCAATGCTTTTGGCAGCGAACTTTTTTAAAAGAGTAAATTTCATAAAACTGCAACTATTTAATCAAAACAATCACTTTGCTGCAACTTTAGTTGAGCATTTCACAAAGCTACAACTTTAGCAAACAGTTTTATAAATAAACTGCAATTTTAATCCACCATGTGTGTCAGACATGTGGACCTGACGTGTAACTGTGTGTGTTTTGCATGTGTGCCTAACTAGTGGGTCTACATTTGTCAAACATATAAAGTTGTAGTTTTATGTAAGACCATTTACTATTGTTGCAATTTTCTGAAATGTCTGTAAACTGATAGTTTTGGTAAAATAGTTGTAGTTCTCTGACATTTACTCAAAAAATTAAAATGCTTCCCTACTGCTGTAAATCTAGTCCTTTGGTTGTCAGCCTGTCATGCATCTTGCATTGCAAAACTGTCAATTCCATTCAGCATTCACTTATCTTGACACATATCGATTGCAGCTCCTAAGTCCTAATATTTCCCTTTCTGATATGTTTTCATTCCTTCTTACAGTAGTCAAACATCCTATTGTAGATGTGCATCAGCTCCTAATGTTTCATGGTTTGAGCAGGTGTTCTTGATACTGAGGAGTTGGCTGTTGTAAACAGCACATTCCGTAAGGCACAGGATTCCAGGTTGCCTGGAATCGCTGAGGAAATGAGGAGGTCAGGGGAGTCAACAACCTCAACTCTAGAAAGCGAAAGCTGGGTGTTGGAAAGCCTGGAGACTGAGCTATTTGACAATGTTCGTGCTTCGATCCAGAGATCACTTGGCAATCCTGGAAAGGCCCCAAGTGTTACTGCTGTTACCTCAAAACCCTCAAAGTCCAAGGCAAATGTTCCTTGTGCCGCAGGTAAGAAGCCTCAAAAGTTTGTGTAGCATGCTGTAACTGTTCTGTTGTAGCTCTTTTGAGCTTTATCAGCTGTTTTCATGTTTGTAACTGATGTGGTTATTCTTTTTGCTACTTCCAGCAAGAAAGGGGGTTGATCTGATGCCTCAGTGTAAGGTATGTAGCGCAATTCATATATGATTTAATCCAAAATTTACGTAGTCTCTGTCCAACATTGACCAAATTTTTTGGATGCTGGTTCAGATAAGGCCCCCTATTTCCACAGGCCAGGGAGTTGCTGGAGGAAAACAAAGGCCCCAAGCTACCTTGAAAGAGCCTACAGCTGCAAGAGTGGTATGGTCCGTGCTAGCAGATACTGATTAATCATGACCTGTTCTGTAGTTAGTTGTTTGCATTCTTCATATACCCTTAACATTTAAAAGTATCCTTCTCAATGGTTCGAAATATGTCTATTGAACGATGGTTAAGCCAAAGGCAGACACAAACAGATCAAAAGGAACTAGAATGTGCTGGTTTAAATGGATAGGAAATTATGTGATATTCTTAACATAACAATGAACATGCTGCTGGTTAGAACAACATGGTCTACTGAACTCTTCTTTTAAGTATCTAAGCGTGTACCATTTTTTATTGAAATCTGAGCTATGGATATACAATTTGTGATATTTCATTTTGCGAGATGTAGTTTGACTACCTTCCCCATTTCCTTGTCTTAGTTGAAAATTGGAACTGTGCAATATTCTGGACTTAATTTCATTTCAACTCTCTGCTTTAGAAGGCTTTTCCAGGATCTACAGAAGTAAAACCATCTTTGAAACCACCAAGGGCTCTACCAAGAGTTGCTACAATGGGAGCGCCAACTAATACAGTTGTGGCTTCTGTGGTTCCAGCCAAAAGAAGCAGCACTGGTGCGTCAATAACATGGATTCTTTGCCTGCAGTAATGTTTATATATAGCAAGCCTAATATCCATTTTCTCTTGTAGGTGTGGTCAACAGGCAGACAGTCACTAACTCTGTTAACAGCTCAGTTAGCACACATTCTAGGTCTGGTGGGGTGACAAAATCTAGTTCAACTTCAAAAACAGGTGCCTTACCATCACCATCATCATCATCAACAGCAGCTTCAATTGGTAATATGTTAGGTCAAAAAACCAAACCATCAACCGTAAACAACAAGGGCAGAACTGCTCAAAGGATTCCTATTCGTTCAACGTCAAGGACTGATATCAACAAGGTTAACCCAGCAAGAGCATCAAGAAATAATATTCCAAGTAGGGACAATAGTAATCGTGTATCGCCAAGCATTTCCCCCAGCAGTTCTGTGGATAGCTTGAGTTCTGTGGTTTCTGGGGCTTCAACAGCTTCCACTGTAGGGAAGATGAGCCATACATCTGCGAGCTTCAGTATATCCCCTTCCCTCGGAAATAGCAATGAGCGCCCTCCAACAAGAGCAGACGCAGCCACCCAGGGAAAAAGTTCCAAACCATCCGGGCTGCGAATGCCTACACCCAAGATTGGGTACTTTGATGCTGTAAGTAAATTTAGTGTTTTTTTTCTCTGGGGCCATTCAGTATTTTCTTCATTGTGATCATGCAAATATTCTTAATTGATGGCATTACAAATTACAGTCTGTGTCATATGTGTTTGTCTTTAGGAGAAGTCCATTGACCAACACATTGGTGCACAGATGCAACTGCAACCCAAGAAGATCCAGTGTTCACCTCGGCGATCTTCTGCTCAGATGGGAACCCCAGCATCATCTATCTTGAGTCAACCGGAATCTAGACCTGCAGCATCACCTCATGAGAAAAAAGGCAGTCTCCGGAGCAAGGCGTCGCCTTTGCTGCCCCTTGAAGTTGCACAAATAGATCTGAAGCCTTCCCAGGCGATGGAACATGAAGCGTGCACACCCCAGCCCGGCCCAGTGGTAGCAGCTGACACGGCAAAGGAGAACATTCCGGCTTTGCATCAGAACATCCCGCCAAATGATGGTGCTGGTTCATTAGCTGTTGACCTAATTTGCCAAAGGTTGTCCTCCATTTCTCTTGGGGACACCATCGACCTGGTATCTTGATCTTGCAGAGGATGGGTCGTATGGTATGCAGGTTGTTTCTGATACATCCTTATTATTGGAAGGCAACTGCAGCTGAAGGCTTAGTTTCTTTCTCTGGCATGTGTGGTTTTAACTCTTGAGTCTTGAGTGCTGTGTAAAATCCTTCTGTACATCGCGTGTCATGATAGGAGTGTGCGCTTTCGGTTGTAATCAGATTGCACACTGCTATGTCAACTGCTGATTTGCAAGTAATCGTATATGAGTCACATTTGTTCATCTCATTTCCTACAAATTATTGGTTGAATTCTTCTTATTCATACAACTCTAGATTCTATATCAAAGAAGTGAACAGAACACTGTGGAATAGTCATCCAAGCTCAAGCTTGCAATGATTTTTTGCATCTCACTAATTACAGTACCATCATTGTTACAAAGCATCAATGCATCTGATCTAACGGTGTGTGATAAACTAACACAATCACCAATCCCTACACTTCAGGATCCCAGATTGCGTCTCTGGAGCATGTAGAAAATGATAGAAATTGTCATCTACATCATCCCGTCAATTATTAAATCAGAACACATCAGGGTGGCAGTGAAAGAGGTGCATATGCGAAATGTTATCATCAGCATTCCCTGGAGTGCAGGAGCTACCAAACTGATAAGGTCAATTAACTCTTTTTTCACTGGGCTGAGCTCACTTGCTCCTCTTCTTGGCCTCGCCGTAAAGAACAACGCCCGCGACCGTTATCCCATACCCTAGCATCCCCATTAAGGTTACCGGGTTTCTGAATATCATGATGGAAACTACAACAGCAACCGCCCCTTTCGCATTTCCAAGAACCTGATAAGAATCAAGTGTCGTCAATTGCAAACATATCAATATGTGGCTGAATGTTAGGAAGATTGAAGTTCATCTTAGCATCATGCTAAGAATGCAGCTAGGAAGGATGGAATGGATTACCTGGAGAGTGAGTGGGCTGGTGTGCTTGGTGACTAGGAAGTTTGTCAGGTTCACGAAGTATGCCAAAGAGGAATTGCAAAGCAGTATCCAGATAAAACTCGGATCCTCCCGCGCAAGCGCAGTTACCATACTGAGAGCATCGCGCTCCATGATCAATGTTGCCGGAATCAGCAGAATGACAGCCACCGGAGCCATGTATTGGAGGAGATCCATGGAATTGAGCTTCTCCCTGCATATCGAATTAGTGGAACGAATTAGCTGACCAAATTAGTTAGACCAATGTTGGTACAAAAATTCATAATTCATAAAGGGTGATGAATTATTACTCTTCCGATGACAGCAAGATCCCCTGCAGCACGGTCTTGAGCGCCCTTGCGGCGGTTGCGCCGATGCACATAATGAAACCAAACAGATGGAAGCTCGGCTCACCCTGAATCACAAACACAATGTACATAGAATCTTTGGGATTGTTCAAGAATTCATTCTGAGGAAATTGCTGAAAAAAATTGGTCCTTTTTGTTATAATTGCATTCCCACATCAAGCATTGCATCTTGGGAAAGCAAGCAAGGCAGATCCACGAGGTCAGTGATGAATCGCGCCTTACCCCGGTGGCGATGACGACGCCGGCGACGACGGGCACGAGCGCGGCGTAGGTGGCGCATGCCTCCCGGCGCGCGGCGACGGCGTAGGCGAGGACGGCGGTGAAGAAGGGCGTGGTGGCGCCGACGGCCTGGTTGAACGACACGGGGAGGTACCGGAGCGAGACATTCCCGGCGACGACGGAGGCGCAGAAGACGGCGCCGAGCAGCGCCACCCTGGCGAGCTGCCCCCGGGAGCGCGGCGCAGTGGGTCGTCGCGAGGAGGCGGCTGCGGCGGCGTAGGAGAGTATGGCGCAGGCGGACATGTGGCAGGCGGTGAGGAAGACCGGGTAGCGGAAGCCGTAGGTGGAGAGGAGGAACTTGTTGAGGAGGAGCACCCCGATGTTGGAGGCGTACCACGCCGCCACCAACCCCGCCGTGAACAGCCGCCCCGGGGAAGCCGGTGCCGGGGCGGCGGCGGCGGCGGAGGACACGGGAAGGAGGGTGAGGTTCTCCTGCCCCATCTCGCGCGAGCGAGCTCGATTAGAGTGGTGGCTGACCTCGTTAATGGATTCCGGCACATTTCATACTAAGTAACATATTATTTATTATTTTAGTCTATGACAAGGTGGTGCTATATATATCAGAAAAAATGAGAATGACAAATTATAAAAAAAATTCATGGCTTCCGCGTCTTGGTGAGAGGGGGAGAAGGGAAGGACACGTGGCGGGAGAGGTGGTGGATTAGGAGCTAATTATGAAGCTATATGTGATCCTCACTGTTTTTTTTCTTAATTATTTTTATGGAGTATTATTTATTATTTGGTCTGGAGAGTGACACGAGATATGGATAGCATGTCAACATATGCAAGTATGCAAACCCGTCGGGCTTTGGAAACGTAGATTATTGGACTAGTATCGTTTCTCTACGAGTCTAGGGTGTACAACACTTGGTATTTTGCTAATCACAATTCTATGGGTTTACTAAGTACTAGCTAGTATAATGTATTTTATTAATATTAATTACTACTTATGGAAAAAATATGAAGCATTCATTAAATCTAATATTAAATATATTTTAATAATATATTTGTTTGGTGTTGAAAATAATGATATGTTTTTCTGATTAAAGAGTTTTAACTAAGAAAAAAATAAATGATATTATAATATAATATGGATGGAGTATATATGTGCCAGCAATTATATAAAAAGGACTGATTTCCAATAATGTAAATACATCGTGTTAAAAATCCTACTTAACACAAATAAACAATAATTCCAATCCACTTATCTTACTTGTCTTCTACTAGTCCTTTTGACATCTTATGAATTTGTACTGCTTGACTAAGACTAATGTAACAAAACCTGTACCCAAACATATTTTCGGAAGTACTATTTCATTTTGGAGATATTGTCTCACTAATTAGTAGCAGTACTAATAGATTAAGGACAAGTACGGCGTATCAGAGGTGGATCCGACGCCCGGTAACCCTGCGCAGCCATCCAGGCTTGTGGGCGGATCATGCCGTTGTAATATCTTGAAATTTTAGTGGTTAACAAGGTTTATAAATTGCTCGTGCATGTGTTTGCCTAAGCTCTAAAAAGTTTCTAAATCTGCTACTGTGACTTTTCACATCAGAATTAGTGAGAAACACAGCGACCGACGAACAGTCGGAAGTACCGTACCGTACCCAAAGCAAACAACTGAGACATGGAGGCTAACGTGTCTCCGATGAGCCCAACGTGTATCAACAGGCACGAAAATGTTTTGGGAGTAATTTATGACGGCTTCTACTCCGTACGGACTTGGAATCCCCTCAACTAATCAAACCTCAATCGACATGACGTGACAATATCCGCGTTAACAAATGATTCGAGTTGACGCTATTTCCTGTTCGTGGCGATTTTATAATGGGACAGGTCTATTTTATCCTCAACTTTTATTGACATATCCTCAAACTTTAAACCACCTTCTTTTATAAAAAAAACTTTAAAACCTGATATATTATACCCTTAACTATTAATACCGAACAATTTACCCTAGAGCGCTTTTTTAAGTATTATTATCCTAGACGTCACATAGTACAAAGAGGGATCCACAAGTCAGTTCTACATCCATCTTCTTTTTTCTCCCTATCTCTCCTATTCCTTAAGGTCAACAAGTCAGTGCTGCTAGCGACCTCCCTCTCTTTGCCTTTGGCCTTCACAGCTTTCCCTCCCTCTGACCTACCCTCTACCACTCTCCGTCTATCCTCTTGTAGTCTCCACCGCTTTCTCATCTTTCATCCCCAGTGAATTCCCTTTGTTGTCCTTCCGAAGCTTGACGAGGAGAGTAGTTGCACCAGCAGTGGAGCTCGGGCCTCACGATAGGGGTAGCTCAGTTAAGAGGCAACTAGAGCTCGATTTGGAGGCAGCGACCTCGTTAACGATTTGGAGGTCGCATCGATCTGCAGTAGGGGTGGCTTTCATGATAGTGGCTGGCGTTGAACTTGGCATGGTGGAGGATGGCATTAGTCTCTATCAATGTCAAGCTGCATCTCCCCCTCAGACGAGCTCCATCTCTACCATTGTCAAGCGGCATCACCACCTCCATCTCGAGTTCGGTCGCTTGTGCCCTTGGAGATGAGGTCGGGGACTCTAGGGTGGGACTTGAGCTCCGCCGCCACCGTGAGTTCCTTCCCTTAATCGAAGACATTGCCTCCTACCCAAGATCCATCGTTGTAGCGAGCTCTCTTCTCCACCACCGTTGCTCTTCTCGTTTAGCTTGGTGAGCTTGGGAGGCCACCGCTGCTGCTCTCTTGGTCGAGCTCGTAGAGGTTGCCACCACATGCCTCGTGCTATACCACTCATGCTACTTTCTTTGTTAAGCTTGAGAAAGTGAGCTACAGGATGAGCTTATGGTGGTTGTCGACAAGCTTGAGTGTGGAGGTCGGTGGGTAGGAGTGGTGGTGGTTAGCACATATAGGCCTAGAGAAGCAAAGATAGAGAGAGAAAGAGGAAGGAGAAAAGGAAAAGAAGATTGAGGTAGAAGAAGAGGTCTCAGGCACTCATGCCTTGTAAAATTTTTTATTTTTATTTACTGATTGGACACAATAATAGTTTTAAAAGTTTAGGTGTAAAATATTCAATTTTAAATTTAAGGGTGTATTTTACATAAAGAGAAGAGTTTAGGGAGGCAAATTGGATTTATCCCTTTTATAATTTACCCACCGGATCACCGATTCACTAATGCCTTGGACGCACTAGCTGCGTGATCTGCCGCGAATTATTTTTCTTCCTATTTGTTGGGCGATCTGCCAATAGTAGAACAAAGAGCAAATCTCATACTGGTGGAACAAAAACTATGCATGAAACTTGCACGTGAGTATAAATTTATTATAGTTAAATCTGTATATAAAACAGAAAATTGTATCCATACTTAATAGTACTCCCTCCATTCTTCTCAAATATAAGCATTTTAGGTATTTAAATTTTATACATAATATAAATATTCCTAAGAAATTAATTTCAATACATCGGAATACAAATATTTTAAGCCAACCAAGTCTTTAGGAGGAGAGTATAAGCAATTCAAATTTTGCCAAAGAGATGTCATGAAGAAATATTTCTCGTTAGGCTTAATCTTTGATAAACAATCTAGAAATATTTATATTTATAAAGAGTAGCAGGTAGTATAAAAGTTTAACCAATCTCCAAGTATACAAGAACATTCAATTTTGCGTTGAAGTTGTAGCCAAGCTCAGTTGAAAGGGGGTGCTTAAAAAGTTAAAGAGGGAAAGAGAAGGAATGTGATGTATTGCGATGTAGTCAATGGAGTCACCAAAGGCAGATCTGATTTAGATTGATAATTGTAACATACTCAAATTTTTAGGAAAACTTTTTGCAAAAAGTTTTATTTTCATTCTTCTTGATTTTCATATAAAATTGGAGCAAACTTGTTTTTCTTTTAACCTTCCTTTTTATTATCTTTGGCCTAAATTTGATTGATTTTAAATTTAAATTATCCCATTTAAATTTATTTCTAATTTATA
Organism: Oryza coarctata; assembly: GCA_030770085.1. NCBI lineage: Eukaryota > Viridiplantae > Streptophyta > Magnoliopsida > Poales > Poaceae > Oryza > Oryza coarctata. Next base: position 1,102,731 of record CM061471.1, read on the forward strand.
AACCCCTTAGTTTTATTTTTTAAAATCCTATACTTTTTGCACACTTTTTTCTCCTCTTTTTCCTTCCCAAATAATTGTTATAATCTAAATCCTTTTGACTCCCTATTCTAAAAATAATAAAAATATCCATAGAGACCTTGAATCCGTACTTAAGTTCATCCTCCAAATTCCAATAGTCCCCAAACAATTCGTTTGAAATTCCATGTCTTTTAAATCCTATTCAAATTATCCTTTCAAAAATTCACAAGAGTCCTTATTCATTTAGGCCGACATTCCTTCCTTTCGGCCCATTCTTGTTTCCTCACACCCTCCACCACTCCTCCCTCCTGGGCCAATATTGGGCCATTTCTTGTGCTTGCCCGGCCTCAAGCCAGGACAACACCTCCCTCTCCTCTCGGCCCAACCAAGCCGAGGCCCAGCCGAGCCGGCCCGCGAGGCTGTCTTCCACCATTCCGTTGCGGCGGCGGCGCCCACCACTGTTTCAGCCGCCGCTTCCACGCCGCCGCGCAGCCGTCTCTGGGTGCGTCGTGTCGCCCCGAGGTCGCCGCCGCCGCCGCCATTCCCGCTGACGCCTGCTGCTTCTACCATCGCCCGCAGCAACCGCAGCCAGAGCTGCCGCGTCGCGCCACGCCCTCAGCCGCGCGTCGCCCTCCCATCACCGCCGCCTTCGGAACCAACCTCACCGGCAAATGAAAAATCGACGCCCGGCGCCGCCATCGACTCATCCCCACCAGACGCCACCTCATCATCCTCATCTCCTTCGCATTCCACTGCCCCTCGTAGCCTATAAAGGCCGACGAATTCATCCTCCCTCCTCCATCGTCGAGCTCTCGAGCTCCCTTTTCTCCCTCTTCAATTTATCCCCAGCACCACTAGGCTGCCGACTTCCCTCTGCCCTACTCACTGCTTGTCGCTATTCCATTTTTCAGCACCGCCTCCGGCCTCCACAGCTGACATCGCATCCAGCCGCCATCGCGGTCGCCACCCGGAGCCGCCCCTCCTCGCCCTCTCCTCTGTCCGGCGGAAGGAAGAAGAAAGGGGAACAGTGCAGGTTTTTTTTCTTTTATTTGAATTATTTCAAATTCAAATCTTTAGGAATGCATTTCTCCTTCATTTTAAATTTGATTTCAGTGAAATTCTTTTATAAATTCTTGTAATTTCAAACCCTTCATTTTCATACCAAATTTTCTATTTTTAATTGTTATTTAATTTTTATTGATATATATATAATATAAATTTAAACTTAGAATTTTGCCATTTTCATGCTCTAAAGGCCTAATGGTTTGCCTAATGTCAAACCGTTGGTTGTAAAGTCTAACTTAACCAAATCTTAAAACCGAAGTGCTACTCCTTGTACTTATGACTTAATGCAATGCATACAATAGTCAGAGCTTCGCTCTTCTCTTGAGCCTCTCTATCACATTGCACACTAGCTCTCGGTCTCTATGAGATTCTAGCCTCTATCGCCACTCGTAGTTGTGGAGTAACACTATTCCTCCCAACAAACCCATACCAACTTTCTAGTTCTATAGTTGTTGTGTTGCTCAACTGTAGCATCGACTAAAAAGAGCACATATCTAGTCGTTATGCTGCTCAACTACCAACTAGAAAATAATCCAACCACTAGACCCCACACAACCAACTTATCTTTTTCTCAAATTTATTTGGATTTTAACTTTTAGAAGCTACTTCTTTTCATTTCAAATTCAAATCCATTTAAACCTATTTCTTGTTCTTTTCTTTTTGCTCCAATTTCATTTCTTTCTTTGTTTTATTGTTTATTTGAAGATTTTTTTCTTATAGGTGTATGTACGTTAGACCGAACAGAAAGTCGTGTCGACATCGGAGGAGCTAACGTGGGCCTAGACAGCTCCGCTGAAGCTATAGGAAACCTTGAGGCACAAGGCAAGACAATTAAAATTTTGATCATATAAAAAAACCAATAGAAACTTCATATTTAGCCTAATGCATAAGTTAATCATTATACACTTCTTTTTAGTATTGCATGTACAAGACATAAATAAAATTTTGAGCATATGGAATGACCAACAAATGTTTACTTTGATGCATAAATGAAGTGTTATATAATTCTTTTTATTAAATTAATTTCCTTTCATTTAGTTAAATAATTAGTATTTTATGTATATATTTCATACTTCAGAATAACATTATAATGCTTTAGTATAATTATTGTTATCACATGGTCAGATTAGGTTGCATAAAATGATAATTACATGCATGTTTAGGTTGCATAAAATGTCATTTCATGTTGTCTACTTTCTCAAAAATACTCTTTACAAGTTAAACATCCGGGTGAATTTAAACAATTTGGAAGGTAGAGGAGTGTATCAAGAATATACATGTGCTCATGTTGGTGGATCATGATCATGCAAGTTTTTATGGTGATTATGTTTACTTATGCATTTTGGTTACGCATAACTTGATGTTAATTATGGATACTTCCGGATGTAAGGATAAACCCCTTTATGAATTTGAAAATAATATAGTTTATGCTCATCTACATGACTGAGTAATTGGATTTAGCCTAGAACATTATCCCACTATATGAATGTCGGTTCATGAGGGTGGATACTGGTGCTAAGTCCATAGGTTTGTATTGTTGTTAGATCCATTTGACCTATGATTAGTTTAGTGAGAGCATAGGTATCTGGCATTATACTAGTACTATTGCCAGGTTACTCAATGATGGGACCATGTAAGTAGTCGATCTAAGTCTGTCTTTGGCCGGACAAGTGTGCCATTTGCTAGGGTGTGATAGTTGGGCCATGAATAGTAACTAGTAGTAAGTGGAACTCTTGAACAACTCTATTATTTTTAGCCTTACAAAATGTTGATATCATGTGAATAAAGTAGGGTAGTATTTAGAGAGGTGAAATTTAAATTATTGGAATGTGTCGTACTCGCAATATTGGAGTTATATCATAGGGTGATTTCTATTAGTTTTAAACATAAAATATTGGTAAGAATAATGTAAATTACTGTTTTATTTACTTTTTATTATTTCAATGTTTTACACATAAAATGATAAGCATGATATGAAATTTTTTGCATCCTTAAGGTTTTTCACCATTCATATCTTTATACATACATGTTTATAATGTGCCTTACCGAGTATATAAGTACCCACTCTTGTATAACTTGACATATAAAAGATCAATACAACAAAGAAGCCCAAGAAAGAGATGAGATTTTCTAGGCTTACACCCCCATCGTTTCACTTATGTTAATGCTTATAAGCTAAAATTTAAATTTTAAAACTTAAATTTGGAGTTGATTTTGATATTGTTTCATCTTAATTTATTCTTCAGCATTTGCTTTTAGATCACTAAGAACAACCCATAAATTATTTTTTATTGTTAATAAGTGGTTTCTCTTATGCTTATTATAAGCGAAATGATGATCCTGTTTTTTTTATCTTCCTTGTATTTAAAATAAGGTTGCGTTAGTTTAGATCTTTAAACATTAGAAAGTGTAATAGTTAGTTTTATGTAAAACTTATTTGAAATAATCGAAAACTACTATATATCGATTTATGCATGTTCGAAATCCTAGACGATCACAAGTGGATATTTAGGACACCAAACTTAAACTAGATGTCCCCATAATAATCATCCATCTCATGGGCGAAACGAAAGGTTTTCGAAACAAATCTACATGGGTAAACTCCTGTCTCGTGGACAAAAGGAAAAGTCTACGGGATAAACCTATAAGAGATTCCATACTCTCGCAAGAAACACAAACATATTATAACACAAACTAAGAAAGATCTACTTAGAAATATAGCTAAAACTATAGTAAAAAGTAGAAGTATGATTTCTTGATTGGATTTTGTGTTGGACCTATCAGTTGTTTCAATGAATCAACCATAGACCTTAGAAAAACATAGTTTATCCACGTCCTAGTAGGTCTAAAGAAGCATTAGGACTCGAAAGCGTATTCAACAAAAAAATTAGGACTAAAAAAACTTCAGGCTCAAACAAAGAAACATAGGAAAAACCTGGGTAGTTGTAAATACAGAGAACATGAATTCCCTTAGGAGCTGAAAAAATCACTAAAGAAATACCACATCTAGAAGAACATTTACTCCGCAATTTGGACAAAAATGGAGTTGTGAAGTTTGGATCCTAGGTAGAAACAATGCAAGTGTTTCTATTTTCACAAGTGAAAATATTGAAAAGCATATCCGAAAGCAAAGAAATGTTACCTAGGCTTACATGCATTGTAAGCCAGGAAAGCAACGGATGAAGCTTCCTGCTATTCGTGTTAGAACAACCTACTCTTCCTCTGGTCTATAAAGATGAACTTCCATACCAGATCGAATTTTTTGGCAGCATGACCAAGAGGTAAGACAGAGGAAAAAAAATACTAGGTTGATTGATCAAGTTAGTAATGGGGGATTCATTCTTCGCACTGGTTTCATTAACAAGTCTTCTTTTTGGAGAGCATGCCACTATGCTTGCCACATGAAATTTATTTCTTGAGTTGGTTCTTGGAATAAAATGGGGTAGAAAGATTGCGAGAAGACAGGAAAAGCCGGGATCAAGGCTTTGCAGAAATTATTTGAACAAAATAATCCCGCTTATCCTATTTTGCAAGCAGTAGAATTGGACGATATCTTTCTTAAAACAAATAGGAAAAGAAAGAGAAAACTCAAACTAATCCATGTTCATAAACCTTTCATCAAAAGTCAGCAATCCATAAAAAGGAGGTTCCTTAAAGGCATCATATTCGGACATTCTCTGCCATTGACCATTAACCTTAAATAGACTTAAATTTAGAGTTTGTTGATAAAACTATATAGTCAATGCCGATCAGACCAGACATCATGGTCCAAACCATTGGGGCCTAATCAGATCATAGCGTGTATGTTGGTTCGACCGGCCTTTGGTCCAAAGGATCTGAATTTGGTAATTTTGAATAGAATTCAAACTAGTGCCAAATTTGATCAACCCGGGGCAAAAATGTGAATTCTCTAGTTTAGAGGGAAAACATCATTAGTGTAGTGGTATATAGTTAAAATCCTAGTCTATACCTATCATAAAAATTCGTATTTTTCCGTCCGCCACAGTCCAATTTTGCCCGTTGTCCAAAGCGCGCCCTTCGTCTTGTCACATCAGTACCTGAAATACGTGATTTCCAGCCATGGATCAATGAATGACATAAAGCTATCGATGACGAATTGTGCAGAAGCCTCTGCAGGCTTCGGAGGTCAATACGAGCATCGAAGAGGATCTATGAAGGAAAACCGGCCGAGCGCCAGACAGACTGTGATTAGGCAAAACGCCCTTGTTCGTCAGCATATGCCCGGCTTGAGAGGCCATGCCGGCTGCAGAGGGATTGGTAGTCTCCACCTCCGTTGATTCTACATCGGTGGGTGGCGGATTAGAGCGCCATGGCTGGAACGAGCTCCATCTCTATGGGAGGAGGACGTACGGGAGGATAATTAAGCGTCCGAAGGGAATATGCTCTCTTCGGTGGGCCCGATATACGATTGTGTACATATACATTCCGCTAGGGACTACCGTCGGCTAGACAACACAGATCCCGTATTGCGCACAAAAGCTAGGAAATACAGCACAAATCTATTGACACATCAGATGACTCCTAGCCTAGGTGCAAAAAAAAACCGCCTTTTCTTTGTCTTCACCGCGTGGGTGGGAAAGAAACGACACCATGGGATTCAACAATTTAGCGACACACTCTTGCACCGACCAATATTCAATAATTTTGTGAACACTAAAATATTAAAAAAATTTAGGAAACACGATTACATGGTCGGACCTGTTGACCGTGAACAATGGCAATTGCCACTGATGGGCTAGCGTGCGCAGTACGCCATGCTCTATGGCAATTGCCACTGGCGTCCTCTCTCTTCTTCCACGCTGCTGCCTCACTTGACTGCCTGCCGACCATGCTCTCTCTTCTCTTCTCGATCACATTTGATACGGTGAGCTCACAGTGAACAAATCTAAGGCACCGAAACATGGAGCGAGTAAAAAAAAGTAAGCAATATATGTTATACCCTGTTATATACTACTGGACCCATTTTAAACAGGTGTGAGAAAAATCTTTTTTCTAAAAAGAAAACTTAGCTGGTGTTAGTGTTGGTGCACAAGAAATAGACTATTTTGAACGAGTTATTTAGCTTGTCTGTACTAAGAATATGTTTTCTTAAAACACTCGGATCGTGAAAACCGAAACCTAATTTATCATAATTTTACTTAATTTTTCTCCATTGCAAAGCAATGCACACAAAAATAATACCGTTATATTTTTTTTGGAGTAAATTGCACTACTAGTACACGAGCTTAAGAGTGAGTGCAATTTATTATCGCTCGTTTTAATGCACAAACTCATTTTAGTGTACAAGCTTGTTGATGTGTGCAAATCAAATCCAAAACATCACGTCAAAGTTGAATGTTGATTAGGATGTTAAGTAGGCTCACATTTCAATATAATATTACATAGATATGCATATGCTCAATTAAACATAGAAATGTTGATCGTAAAAATAAAAAATATATATAAAATATGAAGGAAGTATGCAATAGATACAAAATAATACGCATAGGCTTTTAGTAGACATATGCTTTCAATTGGAATTTAATATGGTATTTATGTTTTTGAGTGTTTTTGGGGCCTGTGGTAAGAGAACACATATGTATATGTGTCTGAGTGGGGGAAGTCGGTGTAATAAAAAAAATCTCTAGCTCGGAGGGAAGAACTGTGGATGGAATTTTGTCTCGTACATAAATAAAGCGTTAAAATATCTGAGCCATCCATCGTCCCATCAACGGCCAACCTTGGCCCGAGTGCGATCCCCCCCTGCGTCGATCGCACAAGCAAGCACCAACAGACCGATCCGTATCCGCCTTCGTCTGCATGGACACGTAGGCACACACGCACTCATGCATGCACGTGCCACGTCGGACTCGCCGCAATAGAGACCCACCCGGTCTTGTCGCCGTGGCCGACTCCATCTGCGTCTCGTATCGTTGCCGCGTCGCCGCCATAAAACCCTCGCGCCCCGAGGCCAACCACCACCCTGAACCTCCACGCCGCCGCACGGGATCGATCGATCAGTCTCCGACACTAGCGCGCACACAGATCGATCGATCGATACGGACTCAATGGACGAGGCGGAGGCGATGCAGTCGGAGATGGCGGTGGTGCAGTACGTGGTGGCGCAGCTGAGGGACGAGGGCGCGGGCGCCGGGGCGCACGTGGCCGCGCTCGCCGCGCTCTGCGACGTGCTGGCGGTCGCCGGCGATCACCTCTTCAACGCCTTCCCCATCGCCCAGTTCATCGCCCGCCTCCCGCGCCTCGTCGCCGCCGGGGAGGGAGACGTGCCGCTCTTCGCCGCGCGCGCCATCGCCGAGGCATGCGAGGGGGTGCCGCTCTGGGCGCCCAGCTTCGCCAAGTACGGCGCCATAGAGGCGCTCCGTGACAAGCTGTTCGCCATCGACTGCATTGAGCTCGCCGAGGAGGTTGGCAATTAATTATATCCATCTTTTCTCGATCGCCTTATTTACTTACTCATCATAAAACTAAATTCATCCTTAGTTTAGGTCAAACTTACATATTACCATGATTAATTTGTGATTTATTTTTATTTTTTAAAACCATTTATATGTAATTTGAGAGAAAAGATGTGAAAGCACGGACGGGTTTTACGTGCACGATTAATCGGTTACTATAGGTTACGTATTGTGTAATGCACTAATGCGACAAGTGGTTTCATCAAGATTGGATTTTTTTTAATATCTGACATACTTATAAATCTAAATTTACTATCGTTGTTTCATCGAAATCACACGCATCGATAATAGGATTGTTAAATTGAGTATATTTGTATGGGTGTCCTCTTTTATGGTTGGTTGGTGTGGTGCTAAAGGACGGTTGCTTCGTGTCTGTTTGGACAGTGCCTACGAGCTCTGGGTGTCATCTCCATGGAGTGCCCCGAGGAGTGCCTCAGCCACGGCGTGCCAGCCGCCGTGCTGCAGTTCTTCGACTTCTTCTCGACGGACAAGCAGGTGAACCTCTCCTGATCAGACATCGATCTCATCTCTTGCGGTTTATCCTGCGCTCGCTGCTGCCTCCGCGCTTGACTGCTTGAGCATGTGTCATGCTCACCGCCTGTTTGTCGACATGCCTTGCAGAAACTGGTGCTCAAGATCGTCGCCAACGTCTTGGGCGACTTCAACGCAAAGGATGTGCCCAAGGCCATGGAGGCCGCGCCCGGGCTGTGCAACCTCCTGCAATCCACCGACAAGACGGTACGCATGTTTTTTGATGGAGTTCGGCTTCTTCTCTTTCTTGGAGAGCTACTGTTTCTGACTGACTGATGGCTTGTTGTCCGTTCTGGATGTTAGATACTGGAATCCGCCGTTTCTTGCTTGGTTATGGTCTCTGATGTTGCCTACGGCAGTGCCCAACATATGGAAAAGCTTTATGAACTTAATTCACTCGAAGCAATGATGAGGTTGCTGGAGAACGACGGGTGGAAGAACCTCAGCGATGAGACTTTATTTGTATGTTGCACGATACTGCTTCCTCATCCATCGGTTTTTTACTCTAAAATTGATTCAAAATGCAACATTCTTGTTATTCTGCATTACCTTTTAAATCTGTAGCCTTTAGATGGAACTCATTATCAACTGTTAAGTCTTCAAAATTGGGAGACTCTTTGATTACCACCTTTATAAACCGCATGTTTCATGAAAAGACATCCTTTTTTATTAAAGAGTCATTTTTATGGCACCCTATTTTTAGATGTTTATATGGCACCCTTTAGAAAATATAAAAGTGTAAAGGAGTATTGACAACACAAGGAAACACTCTATAAGTAATGCACAGAAAAGCACATGTGGTATATTTAGCTACCAACTTATCGTTATTCCTATTTTAGTTTTAGCATTTGATCATTGACTGAATTGACATGTGTGACAGGGCATCCTTGGGCTGCTCAAAGACCTAGCTTCTGTCTCAGCAAGGGCTGTGAAGTCTCTTTTTGAGTTAAATGTTTGTGATTTGCTCAAGCAGATGATAACATACTACACCTCGTTGCACAGTGATCACAAGGTATCCTTTTTCTCTGTGTATTACCTTAGCATCAGAAAAAAAATTTGCCATGTTTTTATGAGGACCTAATACTTGACACAAAAGTAGATTAAAAATTTACAGTGTAAATGTTGTTAAAATTGTGTCACATGTTTATACTTTAATGTATTCTTGGAAGAGTTATAAATATTGGTAGTCCTCTCATTTAGGTTTTTATACAATTAAGGTGAATGTGTGTTCGTGCTGTCAGAGTATAGTAGATATGTGAATGAACTCTACATGTATTCCACTGTACAGTAGCTTTTTTTTTTTGTAAAATCTATTTACACAATTCAATTCAAAACTGCAGGTGCAGACGCTTGTAGAGCTCATTTATCATCTTATGCCACCTCTTGAAATGTGTGACCATCGTACCGAACTAATCATTGCAAAGAAGAACGTCATCATTGAACAAAGCAGATTCATCGAACAGCTTGCTAGCATCCTTACTTTTATAATACTGGTAAGAAAATTCTCTCCAGTCTTCTCATTACACAAGAAGATGGCACTGCATTTATCCCTTGACATAACATATTTCTTCTTGTAACTTAGGTTGCAAAATCTGCTGCACTGTCATCAATTTGCTACAGCTGTGTTGTTGTCATCAGAAACATTGTTGAATTAAGCACTCCTTCTTCGTTGGTGGAGGTACAGAAGACTGTAAACCTGTCAAGGTGAAATTTTCTCCAAAAAAATGTTTTGAGGGGCCTTGAAACATGCTTCCTTTATTTAACTAAATAAATGCATTCATCTTGATTGATGGTACTGATTATATCTTGCCCTTGTATAAGCTTACTTGCTGGCTGGCTGGCCCGGAAGAACCGCCATATCACATTCCAAACGCTCAACATTTCGAAGACCCTTCTGAAAAAAGATCAGAAATTCTTCTTTGTGACCTTCATCAGGGATGGTCTAAAGTATGCAATTGATACAATACTAGCACAAGAAAAAGATGCGAAGTCAAACCATAAGCAAAAAGGAAAGAACAGCTTGCAAGAAAGTTGCCTTTGTTTTGATTTAGACTTGGAGACCTCGAAACATGATGCATGCATGATTAATAATGGTGCTGTCCTGAAACTAGCGGAGGAGATAAAGAAAAACTTCTTGGTAAAGGCAAGTGCCATGTCTCCTCGCAAGTTTGGGCGTGCTTTTAAAAGCATAATAGAATTATTTTCTCGGTTGAATGGTCATGCCACGGTGGCACCCCCAGCTCAAGATCAGGATCCCTGCAAGCAGTTGTCTGATTTTCCAAGGCAATTATTATCTGATGAACTGCCAAGTACTTCTACTTTTGAGATTGTGCAGAGTGGATCTATCAAACATTTGGCAGGTTATCTTTCCAATGGGACATACTTCAATTCAAATCTGAGGAATTGCCAGGACTTAATAGGGCAGCTTAAGGAGGTGAAAAACCGGCTGCAGAAGTTCACGCATTTGGCTCTCAGTGTGGACAATGAAAGCTCGGTGAAGCCACTTGAGATTTTGGTGGAGAAACTGATAGATGCTTTGCATTTGTGGTATGACAGTTTTCCTGTAATCCTGGCTGATGAACAATGTATACGTGAGAGCACCATGATTCCTCTGAGGGATTCAAGAACTGAGGAACCAATATCACTATATATAAAATTTTCAAGAGCAGCTAGTGAGGACGAGTTGGAGGATTGTGGTAGGGTTCTCTCTGTTGATCTTTCTTCAACACCTGAATCCATTGAAGACGTCCTCTTGCCTGAGATCTGTAAAAGAACTGGCAATGAATCTGCATACAAGGTGTTACGCATGACACCGGCTTGTTCATATTTTCTCAATTCTATGTTTTACTGCATGGACTAATTTTTCTACTACGCATGCTATCACTCGTATTTCCATATCATAAACCATCAAATGTGAAGTTTTATTTATAACGTGTTATTTATATGATTCAGGAAAACACTCAAGAAGCAAATGGGAGCAGAAAATCAGTTGGGCTCAGAAATGGTATTAAACCTTTCTCACCCCTATGTTCCTATCCTGCTTACCTCTAGGATCTAGCACGTTTCTTAGAGAAGTCTTTACGTAATGTTTACAAACTGCAATATTGTTTACTTGGTCAATTATGATATGATTTTAAGAGAAATGGACTAACAAATGTTGATTCCCCAGGTGACGGGCACAAGTCCTCAAGATTGGAATTCTCTTACAAAGGAAAACAACTCCAGTCATCTGCATCATTTTTTCAGTCAATCATCCGCTCAATGCATGAAGGAGAAACCGATCTCCAGATTGATCCATCTTTCTGGGATAAAGAACACAACATAGTATACAGAAGAAGAAACAAAAGCAAGAAAATATCTTCCCAGAGCTCCTATAATACTCAGTTGTCCCATGTGCATGAAAAACTTGAAATGTCATTGCCGAAGGACCTGTTTTTCTCCACCATACTCACTGGCAAGCTTCCTGGTGATCTGGATGAATCTGATCCATCATATAACTTCCTGTTCATGCTGAAAGTCCTTGAAGGGCTCAACCGTTTTTCATATCATCTATCAATGACTGAGAAGTTGTGCAAAGTTGCTGAAGGCTACCTCCAAGAGTTGGATGACCTTAAGGTGACAATTTCTCCAATTCCACGGGATCAGTTCGTGAGCAATCTACTGACAAATAAGCTAGAGCATCAAATGCAAGATAGATTGTTTGGCGATGGCTTGATACCCTCGTGGTGTATCTATTTGGCTGAAACTTGCCCGTTCTTATTCTCATTCGAAGCTCGGTGGAAGTATTTCTGCCTGACTGCACATCACTCATTCATGACAGACGAGGCTAGCAGTTCAACAGAAACTAAGAAGTACAGCGTAATACGGAGCAAAATCCTTGAAGATGCTTCATCAATGTTTAACAAACATGGGTCAGACACCACATTCATTGAGGTGGAATTTGATGGAGAGGTTGGGATTGGTCGAGGCCCAACCTTGGAGTTCTATACTACGGTTAGTCATGAACTACAGAGAGTGGGTCTTGGAATGTGGAGAGGAGACAACACCAACCAAGAATGCGAATCTGGTTTTGTCCATGCCCCTTTTGGTCTCTTTCCACAGCCATGGTCCTCAGCAAACACTTCATCTCGAGGGATCAGTTTGTCCGATGTGGTACAAAAATTCAAGCTTCTCGGGCATCTTGTTGCAAGAGCAATTTTGGATGGAAGAGTCCTAGACATTCCTCTCTCAAAAGCATTTTACAAGATCATGCTTGAGCAGGTAACTTTCCAGCAATGGTCCAATGTCAATCTCTTTCCTCTTTTTTGCTCAACCATGTCTCCTTTTCTCTGATCATGCCTGTTTTTGCTTTTAGGAGCTTGATATTTATGACATTCCATCATTTGATCCCAAGTTTGGCAAGACTGTTATAGAGTTTAAAGCACTTGTTAAAAGGAAGAAGTTCTTGGAGGAAAGGACATCCAAACCGACAGCTGATTTGTACTATAAAAACGTGAGATTAGAGGATTTATGTCTTGACTTTACCCTTCCTGGAAATCCGGAATATGAACTTGTGCATGGAGGCTCAGAGAAGATGGTGACAGTAGACAATTTGGAGGAGTATGTGTCTTCAGTTGTTGATGCAACCTTGAAAAGCGGGATATCCAATCAAATAGAAGCTTTCAAGGCTGGAATTAACGAGGTTTGTTTGAGGAAAATATTCAGTAGATCTTATGCATTCTGTCTTCATTTTTTTTTACAAATAAAGCGAAAAAATCACTCGTGATTCATTTCGGCATCCTTCAGGTTTTTGCTCTTAAGACCCTTCGATTGTTCAGTGAGGATGAGATGGAGCAGATACTATGTGGCGAACAAGATTCTTGGGCTGTATGCATCTTTCACAATGCCTTTTATTTTATATATTCGTTTCTGAACAAGAGTTTCTGGTTAGAAACAGTTTCTAACTTTTTTCAAAACTTGCAGTCAAACAAACTTGAGGATCACATCAAGTTTGATCACGGATATGATGCAAACAGTCCATCAGTAATTAGTGTAAGTACACATATAAGCCTATGCCTCTCACATATTTTATATCTCAACTCGTAATGGAGAAGTCAATTGGAAAATTCTCTTCTTTTCAGTTCCTGGAGATCTTGCGGGAGTTTGGAAGAGAGGACCGGCGGGCGTTCATGCATTTTACGACTGGAGCTCCTCAGCTCCCACTTGGTGGCCTAGCTTCCCTCGATCCTAAGTTCACCGTTGTGCGAAAGGTTTGCATTTATTTTTAACACATAAGAGACCATCCCATTAGGTCCAAGATTAATATTTCGATACAAACTTAACTCAGCATTCCTTGTGCTCAACAGCAATGTGATGGCAAAGTCGACGACGAATTGCCGAGTGTCAATACTTGCCGGCATTTCTTCAAGCTTCCACCATACTCCTCTAAGGTACCATAAAAATAGGCACTTGCAAGTATATTGCCAGTTCGTGAATGATGCAAAACTAAAACTGATTTCTCAACTGCCTTCATTTCTGATATGCAGGAGATAATGAGACATAAGATCAAATATGCTATCAAGGAGGGTTTAGGCTCCTTCCAATTATCATGATAAAAGGCTGAAGGTACAACTTATCGCAGAATGATGTAAATACTTGGGATGGTAGATGGTCATTCACTGCTGATGGCTCCGATGGAATTGCACTGCCTAATTTGACTTAGATGATGTGATCTGGCGATGTTTTTACTTGGGGAATAGTTACTTGAGATGTAGCACCAATTTTCTCCACTCCTGCTAGATTGATTATGTATAGCCTACTTCGCTTCTTTCGTGTTATATGTTCATAATATGTATTTACACCCCCCAAGCTCTGGGGACTGTATTGCTGCTCTTTGATAATGAATATCCACCATTTTTTTTTCAGTGGGGAATTTTTTTACTATCCTTGAGGAGGTGCTAGTACGTTGAGGTACCACGTGAGGTGGGAGATGTATTTATATTACCAAGTTAACTGATGATAGTAGAATCAAATAGGGTTGTGATTGTCCAATGAAATGACAGAGCGCGAGAGCAAAATCATAAATTTTATTGTTCGACATCGGGTGAATCCGGGGTTGCGGCCTGCGGCGTGCGGCGACGGCGACGGCGCCGTTTCCTCTCGGGCGAGCCAAGGAAGTTGTTTTGTTGATATTGGTGGTGGCTCGGGTGCGGCGTTGTTCCGACCTGCCTCGGATGGGCGAGGCACGCGGTGGAGACGACCTATCGGCGCACGACTCCGAGGGCGCCATCCTCCATGACCACGACTTCCGGGCACTCAATGCGCTCACCAGGGTGCCGCGCCGCCGGAGGCATCCGGAGATCGCCGAGCGGCTGGAGCAGTACTGGTGCCCTGGGATCGCCGGCACCGTCTTCCCGGCTCAGTTCGGAACAAGGAGCCTGCATCACTCGACATTGCCATTTCTTCTGCTCGCTTGAGCAGAGTGTACATTCTTTGGGTTCCTTTGGTTTCTTGGTTGGTTCGTTGAATGGTGTGTACAAAGGGGTACAACATCTGTTTTGTTGTAGTTATTTTTTCTCTCATGTGTAAATTTGCTACATGGTTATCCCGGTGGCTTGCGAAGCTCTGCAGGCTGCTGAATAAAATGGCAATGAATTGCATATATCGATCAATGGATATATATAGAAGAATAAAAAAAAACGATCATGACAAAAGACTCATAATTTATGAATCACTTTCTAACTATACTGTAAACCAAATCTAGGCAGCAGAATACATCTAACACAAAAGACAGTCAATCAGGTACAAAAGACAATTTAACACGCTCCCACAGTCAAATCATCGGTGGGCCGAACGTTTATATTGAACCGAAATTTAGTGAAAACAAAATATGGTAGCCCCTTAGTAAAGATGTCAATAAACTGAGACGTCGTAGGAACATGAATAATACGAATATCACCAAATATAGCATGGTCTTGAACGAAGTGTAGACCGATCTTCACATACTTAAGTCTATTGGTACTGAACAGGATTAGAAAACATATAAACTACGATAATGCTATCACAGTATATCAAAGTTGTCTTGCATAGAGAAGCGTGCAGCTTAGACAATAGATGATGTAGCCAAGTGACTTCAGCAACAGCATTAGCGACCGCTCGATACTTAGTCTCTGCACTGGAATGAGAAATTGTATTATGATGCTTGAATGATAATGAGACTAAGTTGTCACCAAGGAATACCGCATATCCAGAGTTTGATTAATGGGTGTCAGAACAACCAACCTAATCAGTGTCAGAGTAAATAACTAAGTCAGACTGAAAAGAGGGATGCAAGAATAGACCCATATGCAGAGTGCCACGAACATAACGCAGAATGCGCTTGAGAGTAGCAAGATAAGGCTTCCGTGGGTCATGTATGTGAAGACAGACTTATTAAACTGCATAGAAGATATCCGATCGAGTGAAAGTGAGATACTGAAGAGTACCCACGAGATTGCAAAAATCCATAGGATCAAACACTGTGGTGTCGTCTACAGCGAGCTTCGAATTCATATCAACCGACGTGAAGCAAGATTTGCAATCAGACATACCAACACGGAAAGATAGATATTATCTGTGCTATAATGATAGACGAAAAAAGATATGTTCGACAAATCTAAGCTACAGAAGATGAGAGACAAATCTAATACTACGAAATCTGTATTTCATAGTCGATATTATGGGTATATATAGAAAAATATAAGAGAAGAGATCCATAAAACGTGATCATGGTATGGTAAGAGACGATCACTTTTCAACTATATAATATCTATGGATCTAACTGACGGAATATAACTAGCACAAAAGATAATCAATCAGGTAACTGTCTTATATATCTGTTCTGTTGCTTCGATGAGAAATGAAATTTTATATTTACAGATTTGAGTGCTTGTAATCATGTTTTGCTCTCTAAAATATATAGCTGCGGTCACCTCCCTCCTGCTGATCAGCTTGTGAATGGCAGAATGGGTGCTAGAGGGATGCCTGCATATGCATCATGATCGTACTTTCTGCCTCGTCGTCCGTCAGGCGGCTTATTGGCTCAAAGGCGATCATCAATCAAAATCGAAATCAAGAAACAGCAGTAAAAATGATGTAAATGATCCCAAGCGGCCACCGAGGGAGCGACGCTGACGAAATCAGATGGCGGCGCACACAGGGTGCGTCAACGGCGGAGAAAGTGGCAACTCGCCAGCCGCAGGTGAAGGAGTCCTAGTATCATGTTATGACTGAAATGCCCAAAGCACATAGTTCGGAAATTACAATTATAACCCTACAAATCGACGGCTTGGATCATTTCTACCGGTAGTAGAATACTATCAGTAGAAATCATCGTGGAGAACCCCATCTCCACTAGTACCTTCAAGTATTTACCACGTGCATAATACCACCGGGTACCAATGTCCGTAAGCCCTTCGATAGCTTACAATAGATGGCTCATCAGATCATAGGTACCGGGAGGTACCAGGAGACCTCAAAGACTAAAAAAAGCTCAATTTAGAATGGATGGAAGTATGAAATTCGTGACAAATCGCCAGTCTGTCGCGTAGGTTGGATACTTGTTTCCATGAACATATGAAGAACTGTGTTCTCTACTTGTAACACTAACAGAAACATGCCCAACAAGTGTATATACTATACTAGATTAATTTCAGATACCAAATTGAATATATATGACACCGACATGTCATAGCCAAACAGAAGAACCAGGAGCAGGCAGTAGTCACTGAAAAACTTGTGTTACGAATTCCAGAATCCAGATATAATCCTATGATCTGGCATATACAACCAAAAGCCCCACCCCATTTATAAACTTCAGAGGGTCAGATGCTTTTACAACCATTGGTAACATCATCTGACCTGCAGCGCAAATTAAAGCAACACTCTGCAGAGGACTGTCAAAAAAATGAACATAAATGAGGATAGCACGTTCATATCCATCTCAACCAAGCAGAAGAGTTAGTACCACACAGTAACTGAGAAATTTATGCTACAACTTCCCAAACTTAATCCATTGTTGTCACATACTATAATGGTAATTCTCATCACATTTTTCAAGCAGATAATAGAGTACCAACATTCAGTTGACATATCAGACAACAAATCCAAAATGTAGATACAAATATATAATAGATCATCACCATCCTAGATGTCTTTGCAGCCATTGGTAACTCATCTGCATCACGTAATTTAAACAACAGTTTGAAGAAGACTGCCAAAAAGATGCAACTAAATAGACTAGTTCAACACATAGCCTACTGAAATGATATAACTTAATCTACTGCCTCTTATGGATTCTGAGTATCACCTAAGAACATTTCATGTTTGTAACCTGATCACTGTCTCCTCATCTCCTATGACCTGCATGAAGAACATGATACTGATAAGTAATACAAGAACAATCAAATCAAGCTGCAAATTCTTGGCATGGATCAGATGATGAGAGCCACACTGTCAGGAATCATCAGAACAAACCTGAGTAAGTGGTTTCATCAAACTGAACAGCTCAAAAGAGCAGGTGATCCATGCCAGTGTTCAGTTTGCCCTCTGGAGGATCAATTGGCGAAGCCGACATCGAGTAGTTGAGACGGAAGCTAATGACAGAAGAGCTAAGAGCACTGATCTTGGCGGTGCCTGAGAATGCAACCTCAGCATCTGCACGCCTCTTGAACATCACCAGAGCATATGAATTCTCTGTCCTGGCCTCCATGATCGGCCCAAACTTGCTGAAGATGTTGACAAGTTCACCTAGAGGAAGAACAGCACTAGGGTAGATGAAATTCAGCACCAGTCCAGCCAGAAAAGGATCATCTTTGAGGCCACTGTTCTTCTCATCTGCAGGTCTTGTGCATCTTGCCAACGTGAGTGACATCGCCGGAGGCGGCGGCGCATCATCGCCATTGGTGGTGGTGGTGGCACGGTGGATCACCGCCGGTGACTGCGACATCTGTTGCGCGGCGCGGGTCATGGGCTTACCAATCTTAGTGGACATCTGATGGGACAGTGGCTGTGGTGTTGGCTCGAAATTCTCCAGTTCCAGTGCATCATCATCCACATTGTCAGAGGTCGAGTGCTTTCTTGGTCTTCCTCTCTTGCGGCGTGGCGCCACGACGTTCTCCTCGATGTCATGGTAATACGTGTACTCGGGGAGGCTCCTCGCGGCGCCCCTCCACCGGTCGAGAGCCTCCAGCTGCGCTGTGGCGATGGCGAGGTCGAGCCTGTCGTCTCCGGCGAGCGGCGCCACTGCCAGCGCGGAGACGTACCCGACGAAGGCCTCGCCGAGGAGAGCGCCCCGCGTGAAGGCCGCGTCGACCGCCGCGACGTACGCTCCCTCCCGGACTCCGGCGTTCTCTATCACCTGCTTCTTGGCAGCAACGCCGTCGCGTCGGGCGGCGGCGCAGCCGCACGAGAGTCCCGCGCCGACGCGGCGCGCGACCTCGCCGAGCGCCGGCATGGTGGTGGCGCTCTGGCCCGCGAGGCGCGCGAAGCCGCCGCCGAGGAACGGGATGAGCTCGTCCGCGTCGACCCACGCGAAGGTCTTGTCCCAGAAGAAGGCGACGAGGGTGGCGCCGCGCTTCCTCCGCAGCTCCAGCGCCAGCTCCGACGCGTCCGCCGGGTCGAACAACTGCCCCGGCCACCACGGGTGGCTCCTCACCTTGCCCCACACCAGCCGCCCAGGCGCGAACCCTCCACGCCGCCCCTCCGCCTCCTCGTCCTCGAAGGCGCAACCGTACATCGAACGGTCGCCGGAAGTCGGTGGCGTCGCCGTCGCAGGCTTCGGTTTCGGCTTCTTCGTCGGCGAGCGACGGAAGCTCAAGAGAAACTCCGCCACGTCCGGGTGCACGACGCGGGGCCGCCCTGGCCGCCTCACGGGGCCCACCTCTCCCTCGCCGCCGTTCTTGGCCACTGCGCCGTGAACCGCCGCGCCTTTCTCCGGCGACGCCATGCGATCCTCCTCCGCCTCCTGCAAACGAGTGACAAACTGATCAGCCCCACGTACGTACGTGTACCACTGCCTCCTCTTCTCGAGAGCGCGAGAGAGATGTACGGTGTGGTCGAGCAGAGCTTCCCTTACCGGAAAGTGGTGTTCTTGTTGTGGCAGGAGGAGCTGGGAGCTCACCGGAGTACGAGACGGAGCAGATGAGTGGAAGGGTTTGGTTGGGGTTTACATGTAGCAGAGGTAGAAGGTGTTAGTATGTAATTGTGAATGTCTTTTAGGAGTTAAATGAGAAATGTTTTTTGTCTGGACTCTGGACCAAACACTCTGAATTTGCCAATTAGTGCCTTGTAGTTAGCACTAATTTATTTTTATGACAAGAAATTAGTGTTTGGTTTTGAGGACACAAGTTAAGCACACAAGAACAAGAGAACCAATATGTGTGGTTGTGCCTTATAATTAGAAATGCTTGCTGATGTGCACCATTGCATATTTGCATGTCATCAAATTCATCATATAAGTACTTTCTTCTTTTGTTTACTTACGTATATATGGTTCAAATCTCCGTAGTGCTACAATATTTTCTTTACAACAAATGCAAATCTGCATCGTGCCTTTTCTATACTTGTTGAGTTGCTTTCTGTATACTGCATAGTGATAGCTGATATGCAGGTAATGCAGCTTGTGCAAATGTTGTAAGGGCTTCAGCTGTACTAGTATCAAAATTCATTGGAGGTGGTGTTATAAATCACGAGAAGATAGTGGATTATTCTACAAAAACATGAGAAGCAAGAAAGAAAAGCGTACCATGAGGAGAGGGGAGGCTGAAACCGAAACTGCCATCTCTGAAACTCTGCAAAACCTGCACACAGAGAGAGAGAGAGAGAGAGAGAGAGAGAGTTTTGTGGTTGGCAAAAGATTCACACCATTCTCCCAATCCCAATTACAGCAACCCTTTTCCGTAATATCTGTATCAGGTTTCATCAAATGCATTTACAAGATATAGGTAGCTAATATTCCTCCATTCTTTTTTGTGCTTGAAATTCACAAAACTTCTGTACTTATTACAGGTGAGTTGAATGGTCCATAGTGAAACAGAAACTGGTAATGATGCTTCTGAAGTGAGATGAGAAGGTGAATGCATTACATTAGCAGACAGTTTTTTTATTGGAATTTTACTGCATTGCTTGCAGCAGCTGGAGTACATCGGTGGTATCAAGACAAAGCTAGAATGGCATGCATCCAAGAGAACTTTCACCCTTTTGGCCAAAGCAACTTTTCACCACTGCAGAGATTGCAGAAGCATTGCTGCTTTACGAACCAACCTCCATTGCTGCATCTCTCAGTCTCTCTCATCTCCTGTCTAGTTTATTTGGGAGTTGTACAAAAAATAACAAAGTTAAAACACAATTTACATTAACCTCGTATCTTGTTTTTGTTCAACAGCAATAGTTCTGAATTCAGATCTGGCTTCTGTGATCTTGTCTTCTCTTTATTCAGTAAGCGCACCATTATGTCTGCAGTCATGTAGGAGTGGACAATTTTTGGCCCAATGCTGCGTTCCACGTACGAGTTTTGGGCCGAATTTCAATGGTGGCGATCCAATCTTAGGCTGAACTTTGGTCGACGACCAACTTTGGGCTGATTCGGCCGTCCAATCCGCGGCCCAGGACCAGTACCCACCCTAACACATAATCTCAAGTGTTAGGAAATGCATAATCGCCAATTCGCCATGGCTGCTCCGATCTCAAGCTTGTGCATGCACGGGATGTTTCAGCTGTAATGCATAGTCTCTAAACATTTTTTTTAAAGAAAATACCAATGTGCACGCCCATCAACAATTAATTCAGTTTGATTTTATTTGTGCAGTAATAGTCATGTGCATTCTTATTTCCAATCATAAGCTCGTTCCTAACAAAAATTACTAAGGTGCAGGCCATGTTTCTGAAAATCGAAAGCGAGAGCTGAAGCTAATGTATATCCATTATGGCTTGATTAAACTTTGCAGATGTTTTAAATTACATGGAAGCTGAACTTTTCATTGCATGGGCAAGGCTTCATGCTTCTGTTTTTATGAACTCGTGGTGAGAAAATATGTTAATGGTGGAGCTTCTGTCTCTGACTGGGTTCTCAAATCTCAATTTTTAACATTCACAAACAGGCTTGGAATTAGCCTGTTAGCTCATGTAAAGTAAAGCTCGGTCTCATGTTGTTCTTTCATTCACTGAACAACTAATTAAAGAGCTCATACTAGAAGAAAACAGTGTTCCATTTTGTAATAAGTGGCCTTCGCTTTTGAGGTGTGCTGATGAACGCATGATGAGCCATGATTTCAGGGCCTCTGTCTGCCATATCTGAACCTTCTTCTCTTTCTTTTTTATTTCAAAAAAAAAAGTGAAGTTAGTCACGCACGGACGGTCAGATACATAATACAGATAGTTAGGTACAGTAGTAGGGGCAATTACTTAAGTAGTCCTGTCACTTGTTCAACCAGCTGTTCTTAATTCTACACAGCATGAGCTGAATTTAGGAGGTAGTACCTGCATTATTTACTCCAAATCAAGCTGTCAGACAAGCAGGCTATGCATCTCATCTCTGAACTTCCAGAAAACCAGCAGCTGACAGTCTATCTACACCCAGTACTGGCAACGGCTTGCCTTAGCTGCTAATTAACATAACTCACCGAGCAAGATGTTAGTACTAATTAATTAAATAAATCCTGTGCAGTTAATGTAATCACCCTGGGAGCATGTACACTAGTCATCTCTGTACATTTAGCCCCTTAATGAAATGAAATGAACAGATGAACAATGGTACTGTATCTACTAGCTAAGCTAGCTGCCAGTTTTGTTCAACAGTACACTACTACACCCAAAAGATACTCATAATTTAGTTAAGAGAGAGAATTACATACACCATAATTAAGTTGGAATGCTTCCAAATTTTCTTTTGAGAGTTTGTTTCTGAATTGATGCTACCAGATTGTGCACGCCATGCATGAACTACTGCAACAAAAAAAAGAGGAAAAACTAAGGGCCGGCTCACTTGTAAAAATATGTACAGTGAGGATCAGATATATATATATACAAACTAGGTTAGTGGTCTATCTAACACCCCCGCAGTCGCAGCGGGAGGGGAACGGACGCAGAGACTGGACCGAAAACTGATGAACAAAGGCGTGGGCAGGCCTTTGGTCATTATATTAGCAAACTGATGTGCCGATGGTACATAGAGCACCCGAACTTATCCCAATACGACCTTGTTATGGACAAAATGGATATCGATCTCGATGTACTTGGTGCGTCGATGATGTACCAGGTTGGCGGTCATGTAGACAGCACTAACATTGTCGCAGTAGAACACGGTCGCGGTAGAGAGGGGTGCACAGAGCTTCTGGAGAAGCTGGCGAAGCTAGCAGCACTCGGCGACGGCGCGGTATTCGGCTTCGGCGCTGGACCGGGACACTATAGTCTGGTGTTTTGACGACCAGGATACGAGAGTGTCATCGATATAAACGCAATAGCCGGAAGTAGAGCGTCGAGAGTCGGGGCAGCCTGCCCAGTCCGCGTTGGAGTACGCAGTGAGGGAGTCGATGGGGCTAGAGCTGAGATGCAGCCCGCTGGAGAGGGTACCCTTCACGTAGCGTAGGATTCGCTTGAGTAGCGCGAGGTGAGGTTCGTGCGGAGCGTGCATGAAGAGGCACGCTTGCTAGACAGCGTACGTGAGGTCAGGCCGGGTAAGGGTGAGGTATTGGAGAGCCCTGGCAAGACTCCGATAGTGAGAGGGATCGGCAACAAGTGCGCCATTGACAGCGGAGTGTTTGGCTCGAGTGTCGACCGGGGTGGCCGTGGGGTGACAATCGACCATGCCCGTACGCTGGAGGAGGTTGATGCCATACTGGCGTTAGGAAAGAAAGAGCTCATGGGAGGAACGAGTTACGGAGATGCCAAGGAAATGGTAGAGAGGACCAAGATCGGTCATAGCCAACTTAGAGTGGAGTCAAGCCATGATCTGGTTGAGGAGAGATGTTGAAGACGCTGTAAGGACAATGTTATCGACATATAGAAGTAGATAGGCAGTGGCGGAGCCGATATGGAAAGTGAATAGGGAACTATCGGACACAGAGGCCACGAAGCCGATGTACCAAAGATAGGTAGTAAAGCGTTGGTACCAGGCACGAGAGGCTTGTTTGAGACCGTAGAGAGAGCGTTAAAGATGACAGACGTCGTCGGGACGAGAATGGTCGATGAAGCCTAGGGGCTGCTGGCAGTAGACTGTTTCTGTCAGGTGGCCGTGAAGAAAATCGTTCTTCACGTCTAGTTGATGGATCGGCCAGGAGCGAGAGGCAGCCAAAGTGAGGACGACTCGGATGGTGGCAGGTTTAACGATGAGACTGAAGGTCTCGTCGTAGTCGATACTGGGTCGTTGGGAGAAACCCCGGACTACCCAGCGAGCCTTATGACAGGCAAGGGAGCCATCGGCGTGGAATTTGTGTTTGAAAATCTACTTACCGGTCATAATGTTGGCGCCGGGAGGTCGGAGAACGAGGCGCCAGGTCTCGTTGTCCATTAAGACCTTGTACTTGTCGGCCATAGCCGCGCGCCACTGAGGGTCGGCTAGGGCTGAGTGAGATGTCACCGGGATGGGCGAGATAGAGTTGTGGATGGTGGAGAGCCCGTAGCGCTGAGTGGGACGGAGAGACCCGGTCTGGGAGCGAGTGATCATATGAAGTCGATGGAGGTGCGGGAGTAATGAGAAGAACTGATCGGGTGGGAGCGTCATCGGCTTCAGATCGACGACTGTAGACGAGAGGAAAATAAAGAATTAAATCGGCTTGACCCGATGATTTTTCAGGCATGATGCACCACCTTTGTCTTAGTCTTTGTGCTAATCATACTCCTTTGCACAACTCCTGATTAGTAGTAAAAGTATCTTAGTTGTGAAGCTAGTGATTGCCTGATTGCAGCCTGCACTCTATCACTTTCTAGAAGGGAATCAAACAAGTAAGGGGAGCCTCTATCAATTAGTCATTCTTGTTTAGCGAATGGGGATGTGGCCTAGTAGTTGCAACACTCTAGTACCTATCAGCGTCTGGGTTCGACTCTCATTGCGAGTGAATTTTAAGAGTTGGTTTAAAAAATGTCACTCGCTAGCCTCTTGGTTAAAGCACGTTTTAGAAAACAACCTATAGGCAAACCCTTGTATATGGGGCAAGGACCTCAAAGCATAAGTTAAGCCTCAAACAATGGGAGGCAAAACCACGTGTCTAATGGGTCAAGGTTCATGGCTTTTCTTGGTTAGCTTTGTCTTTTCTTCTTAGTGAAAAGCCCCGTTTTTTGAGTTTTTTATATTTGCCTTCTTTCTTGTTCTTGTTCTATAAGATGTCAAGCAGAGTCGAGCTTGTCTTAGGGCAGAGGTCTCTCTCATCTTATTTACATCCTATCTATGTATGTCCACTCATAATTGATCACACAGCAATGCAATGTCAACCAGGCTAAGTAGATAGGGTGAATGCCTTGTCCTTGAAACATTTCGATAAGCTCCATCGTTGCTTTTCAGTTTATCAGTCATAGCTAGGGTTCATAATCCTGCTACTCGACCAAAAACCGCTCACGAGCGGTTTCTTCAGTTTTAGTGAAAACCGTTGTTAAATCGAAAAAAACAAACATTTTTTTTGTCAAATAATTAAATTTTAGTTTGATATTTTTTGACTAAGAAATTGACTGGTTTTGTGTTATCGAGCCTGCCTGAAAAATCTTTTTTTCCATTGGGATTGTGAACCCTGGCGGTAGCCAAAATGTAAATCTTAATTCTGATTTTAATATTTTTTATTCTATTTTATTTTTCAGTATTGACTTTTAAGTTGTTAAGAATATATAAAAGTTTATAATTTTTTTACTAATAAGTGTTATGGTTTATAATTAGCTATCGACGAAATGATCCACAATTAATTACTCCTTGCATGAGTTGCATCTCATCATGATCATTCATCAATATCTGTTGTTCTCTAGAACTCTACATGTTTTGAATGTTTTTATTTATTGGTCATAAGCAACAACTAAACCTTTATGTGGTTTTTTCTTCTGAAAAAATAACAGTTTTTTTCTTTGTTGCAGATGTATGCAGTATGCTTCACTCAAGAGCAAGTGGAGAATCTGTCAATTACTGATTCTTTTTTGCCTTCTTTCTTGTTCTACAATAAGTCTAACAAAGTGATTTTGGGGGTTTTTATCATAGTTTATTTTTTAACTATTAGTTTTTAAATTATTAAAAATGTAGATATAAAATTTTTACCTATAACTTTAGGCCAAACAATGGGAGCTAAAACAATTAAAATGATCACCATTTGCACCTCCGAATATCTCGTGAATAACATTGTGCTAAATGACCACAAATTAGAGTAATTACTATAAGCTTCTAAACACTTATTCCAAAATATCATATAGACTTATATAATAATGTTGATGAGAAAAGAGAGGAGTAGCCCTCTTGTGCAAGGAGCAAACTCCACACAAACTCTAAGAAAAAAAGGAGAGAAAAGGAAAGTGTAGATTGGCCAAACAAATAAAATAAAATTATTGTGATTAGTGTTGTAGAACTAGTATAGAGACGATGTATTGTCCATGTTATCTCTTCGTTGATAATTAATTTATACGTATAAAATTAGATGCGATATCTAGCTCTTCTATAATACTTACTCTTAAATATGTAGTATGCTTTACTCAACCAACACAATTGAAGAACCTGGGGCAGGAAACAATCCCAATGGAGTGCTTACATGTGTTGTGCATTGCATTAGAGCAAGGATAGCATTAGGCTCTAAAGCCAACTATAAGTACATGTGCTGAAGAGTGACAAAGAAAATTATAAAGTATCCGTTCAACTATATATATATATATGCGCTTAAGATAGATAAATTAAACTTCGATTCCTTTCTACTACTAAAGATACGTAAGACAAAATAAATTATTAATATATGATTAATTGAGTTTTAATTATTATAAATTTTAAAAAATAAATTTATTTAATGTTTTAAAACAACTTGTTTCGTACAAAATATAGCAATTTAAAAAGCATACAAATAAAAACCAAGAAAAGAACAAGACTAAATACATTAAATACATAATTAAAAAAGATAAAGAAGAAAAAAAACTAGAACTATCCTTATAACTAATGTATTATATATGTTGGATTTAATATAAAGTACAGTTAGCACGGAGTAGTTGGCTCTAATTTAAACTTGCTCTTAAGATTACACTAGTAGTGTAATTACAGCTCGCTAATTACGATGCAGTGATGCAATCAGCCCAAGAAAGACGAAGGCACCAAAAGCAGAACACCCCAATCTTTTTTTCTTGAGAGTGGTGGAATTTTTCACAGCTTCCTTGCATTAAATTACTGTGTCAGTGAACGATTCCTCCTTTGACTCAACATCTCTTGTCGGGAGCCAAAGCCGCTTACACACACCGGACACCTGACCAGTTTACGAAAGTGACAGGTGGGGCCCTGCCTATCCGGGCCCCACTCTTCAGCGAGGAGTAAAGCCAAAACCGGTCGTCGAAGCCACCACTGTTCCTCGAGATCAGCAACACTCGGAGGACTGACATGTGGGCCATGTACATGTATGTGTCACTGACGTGTGGGCCCCAAAAGCGGCCCGCACGCTCCGGGACACGTGCCCGTGCGCGGCATCGTGCGGCGGAGCCACGCAACGGCCGCACGCAGGGAGGCGCAGCGGCGGCATAAACGCTCCTCTCGTCCAACAGGAGGAAGACGCTACACCGGCAGCAGCAGTATAACACAACACAAAGCAGCTGCAGCAAGGCAGGAGAGGAGCTTCAAGACTCACCAAAGAGCAAGGGAGAAGAAGCCTCCAAGGAGAGAGAGAGAGAGAGAGAGAGAGAGAGAGAGAGAGAGAGATAGAGGGAGGTGAGAAATGGTGTTCCTTTGATCTATGCTTTGCTTCTGTTTGCAGAAATGCGTGTGCTTGGAAGTTGGAATGCTTGCAGCAGTGTCTTGTGGGTTGTTGTTTCTTGGGTTCTTGTATTGCCATTGTTTCTGTAGGAGGAGGAAGTAAGGCTCAGAGCTCCCATGGTTGGGTTTCTCCATGGCCTGTTAAGTGGATAGGGATAAAGATCAAGAAACTCTTCTTCTTGCTGCTAGCTCCTTTTGTATTGCATCCCTACTTTGTTCGTTCTTTGTTTGATGTCT
Organism: Oryza coarctata; assembly: GCA_030770085.1. Classification (NCBI taxonomy): domain Eukaryota; kingdom Viridiplantae; phylum Streptophyta; class Magnoliopsida; order Poales; family Poaceae; genus Oryza; species Oryza coarctata. The sequence continues at coordinate 1,129,986 of CM061471.1, forward strand.
TGTGGTTTCTTTGGTTCTTGGAGTAAGTTCATTCACTTTCTTCCCTTAAAAAAAGCTCATTTCCTTCTGAAACATCTTTTTCTTTCTTATTTTCCTCTTGTTCTTGCTAATCGCAACCTGAGAAAGAAGCTACTCCAGTAAATATCCTTTAATACTGGTAGTAGTAGTAGTAGTAGTAGTACCGCAATACGGGTGCCTTAATCCAAAAAACTACAATGCGTTGCCGTTACTGCAAGAAATGCAGATAAGCTTTTAGTTTTTGGAACGTTTAAAACTCGCATATTTTTAGCTGTGAGAATGAATCACGCTGCTTGCATCTGTCAGTTCCTCCCACCACTCCATCAGCAATGGGTTTCGATCCTTTGGCCGCTCAGGTTTTGGCCCATCAATGCATTGCTCCGTTGCACAGCTACAAACATGGGCAAAACCGCAAAACTCATTTCAGGATCTAGACATATGGGGATCACAAATACACAATAATGGCTTTACTACCAGCACACACAGGGCCTTCCCTGTAACTGTGCAAGTTTGCTGCAGTCTTCTCACTTTGAATTTTTGACCCACCCTTTCTTTACTTTCTGCTATGCTATTGCTCCATTCCATGTAAGGGTGCTATTATTATTCTCCTCTTGAGGGAGAATGACCATTCTAGCCCATGCTGTTCATCTTGTTGGTGTTTGATGAATCAAGGCAGTTTGTTATTCTTGCAATATTTTAGATTTGTTGTGTGAATGGGTTCCTGCCGCCAAAAGGCCATTGATGTCCTTGTGGTCGTGGTTGTGGGCAACTAGGTGAACTGTTACCTCTGCCTGAGGTTACAGGTGTGAGAAGAAATGTAGTAGTACTACATTACTTTTCATTTTTCTTGGTCTGTAAAAATTTCAAATTAGTGGGATCCTATGCCATTTTATTACTGGCTTTGCTATACTCCATAACTTTCCAACTGTTGTTTGTTTCTTTAAAAAATGTACTCTGCTAATAACCTGTACCTTTTGATACAGTAACAGTTCAATTTCACCAGTGTACTTTGCTTTCTTTCATTTAAAGCTCGCGCATTGCAATTGCAAGTGTAGTGTCAACCAGATAATCTTGTTTTGGTGTACTTGTTTGAGTTGTAATTAACTTGCAACTTTGCTTTTCTTATTACTTACTTCATCAGTTCTTTTTTCTTTCTTGCAGAAGTCAGGTGAGCTCAGAAGGATTTGGTAAGGAATCTCATTATGCAGTCTTCAAAAACCAGGTTAGATTTCTTGTCCTACAACTTTCTTGTATCTTTCCCCCTGCTATCTCTTTCGTTTTCACAGCAGGTATGCCGTTCTGCTCATGCATGTGCATGTCTGAGATAGTGTTTACACCGTGAGCAGACAGTACTAAGTAGTATCCAAGGTCAATAGCTAGTGTGTATTAAAATGGATCTGATGTACGGGGGCCATTGCAGGTTGAATTTTCCATGAATTGTTACTTGTGAAATATACCACAAATCTTACAATGCCTAGTGTACTCTAACCATTGTTGAGTATTAGGCATTTTCTTTTGCAAGCGAAATTTTTCACCGGTATTAACTTTAGTTAGAACAGTCAAATGAGAACATTCCTGTGCTTATTTACTGCATGTTGCTGGATCTTGTACATCATGCAACCAAGTGAAGGTTGCCTACCGGTGAAATAGTTTTCGGATGTACTCTTGATTAGTCTTGTATAAACCAACTGTTTTCTCAGATTATTGTACTGATCCTGTTATCGATGTCTTCATCATGTGGCATGTGCACTAATAGATCTGTATCTAAAAATGTGCACTAATAGATGGCATTTGACAACATTGTCTTCAAAGTCAGTATATCAGTACACTGGGTTGTTCAACAACTGCATGCTTAGTGTACTGTTTGTGGTTAATAACAGTACTTGAAATCATTAAACTTCTGTTTCCCTCAATGCCTCTATTGTTGTTGTTTGTCTTTTTTGTTGGTGTGTGCAGGAATGGGCCTTCAGATGCCCCACAGAAGGCTTCTCCGGCAACACCACGGTCATCTCGTGTGACGAAAACTGGAGGGAATGAAACTGACTCCGCAGGGATTACACCAACAAGAACCCCTCCAGAGAGGAGCCCTAAGGTTACCCATCGTCCGTCACCACGAAGCCCAATTACTGAGGTGCTGATATGTTTTGCAGGCATCACATTTACTTAACTACATGGTGTTTTGTAGAAGTTAGAAGCATATTTTTTAGAAGTGCACCTCAAATTTTCATAAGGTCTTTCAATACCAAACCCTGCACATTTCATTATTCTGCAATGGCTTTGGGCAAGCAAGTGAACCTTTAGCACACAATACATTTTAGAAAAGCAGTTTTATTTTTAAAATGATATGTTCATACACAAATCCTGAATGCTTCATTAACCTGTAAGTGAGCAAGTAACATAATGATGGTGATCACTTCAGAAATCATTTAGCACAGGAAAAATACGTGCTGTTTCGTCATATGGTTTGCTTTATTTGAATTATTAAGTGTCAATTTTCTTAAATGGATATCAGCTAAATAATTTGCACGCTGTTCCAGAAGAAGCGCCCAAGTAGGCTGTCTGAGTTGGAGTCTAGGGTCAGCCAGCTACAAGATGAGCTGAAGAAGGCCAAGGAGCAGCTGAGCTTATCGGAGTCACGAAGACGCCACACACAGCAGGAAGCAGAGGAAGCGAAAAAGCAGGAGCAGGCTGCAACCTCAAAGCTCGAGGATCTGCAGCGCCAGCTTGTCGAGTTGTCAGCCACGGAGGAATCCCGATTCCTGGAACTGCGGAAGGTCTCGCAGGAGCGCGACCGTGCTTGGGAGTCTGAGCTCGAGGCGGTGAAGAAGCAGCAGTCAGTTGATTCAGCTGCTCTGAGCCCGGCCTTGTCTGAAATTCAGAGGCTGAAGCAGCAGCTGGAGGCTACCACACAGTCTGATGCAGCTCGTGCCAAGCAATGCGAGCTTGCTGAATCTGAGCTCGAGGGCTTGAAGCAGGAGATGGAGCTCCGGCTTGCGACCATCGAGGGCCTGAAGGTAAACGTTGGCGAGAGCGACAAGGCTGCAGCTGAGGCAAACACGGTGGCAGCTGAGACCAAGAAACAGCTTGAGACGGCACAAGCCACCATCGACTCGCTGCTCGCTGAGGGTGCTCGGTTGCAAGAATGCCTGAGGTCAAAGGACGCTGAGCTCGGCCAGTCCAAGGCTCGGTTAGCGACACTGGAGGAAGATCTGAAGAAGGCACAAACTGCAGGCAATGGACATCTGAAGAATGAACAGGACAAGGATAATGTTGATGGCAGCTTTGGCAGCCCTGATCATGATGAAGCTCTGCAGAAGGTGGTAATACCTATCCCTAACGGCAATGGCAGCTGTGGTGGTTCTGGAGCAGGGATTGACCAGCTGCGGACGGCGCTCGAGGTGGCTGAGATTATTAGGTACCAGGAGGAGCAAGCTCGCATGAAGATCGAGATGAAAACTGCCTATGAAATGCTGGAGAATGCCAAGTTGGAGTACGAGTGCAGAGTGCGCGATCTTGAGCTGGAGCTGAAGAGCAAGAACGAAGAGCTCGCTGAAGCGAAGGCCGCTTTGGCTGTCAGGTGTGACGGGAAGAGCGAAATGATGCAGCCGGAGCTGGAGGCGAAGCTGATGAGGTCGGTCACCGACGTGATGGAGCTGAAGGCGAGCCTGATGGACAAGGAGACCGCGCTGCAGAGCGTGATGGAGGAGAATGAGACGCTCAAGTCAGAGGCGGGGAAGGAGGCGGAGGTGCGGCAGAGGTACGAGGCGGCGGTCGCGGAGCTGGAGCTGGCCAAGGCGGCGGAGCAGGAGATCCGGATGCGGCTCGGGTACATGACAGAGGAGGCCGATAAGAGCAGCCGGCACGCCACCAGGGCGTCGGAGCAGCTGCACGCGGCGCAGGCGGCGAGCGCCGAGATGGAGGCGGAGCTGCGGCGGCTCCGCGTGCAGTCTGACCAGTGGCGCAAGGCGGCTGAGGCGGCCGCCGCGGCACTGGGAGGAGGCAGTGTCGGCGGGGGTATTGGCAGGAACGTGGAGCGGACGGGGTCGCTGGAGCCGGCGGAGTACACCAACTCGATGATCGGCGGGAAGCTGGCGAGCTCGCCGTTCTCCGACGAGCCGGAGGGGGAGTCGCCGATGCGGCGCAACAGCGGCGTGCTGCGGCGGATGAGCGGCCTCTGGAAGAAGAGCCCCAAGTGATCGACGCCATACAAGGACAGCTTGGTGTGTACTAGAACTGAACTTACTAAGCTAGGCTGATCAAGCCATCGATGATTAGCTGCAACACTTACTGGTTGGTTAGTTGGTTTTGCTGCTGTGGTTGCAGTAAAAAAAGTTAAAAACTCTTGTAATGACGGAGATGAGGAGCTTCTAATTTTGGCTGCATGCTGTCTTGACAAAGAGTCTTGTGTTGTTAGCTGAGCTGCCTGTCTGCAATGCATGCTTTGTTGCTTCATGTGTTTGGTTCTTCCTACGCCATGGTAGCTAGGGTACAGTCCCATTTAGAATTCAGAAATTTCATGCGATTTCGCAAAAAATTCACTTGTATATGAAAATATTCACTTGTTTGACACAGAATATCAGTTGAACTTGTTGATGCGTGCGATGCATCAGGCAGGCGGCAGTTGAATTGTTTCTTAGTGTCTGTCTGGTATTTCGTGGGCCGGCTTGGCTGTGAAATTATTATTATTAATAATATTTTATAATGAATGGTTGGTTTTTACATAATTTATTTTTATAAAGATTAATTTGAAAATATTTATAATATGTATAACTGATTACCTCTGTTTATACTGTTTATATGTAGGTGATTTTGAAGAGAGAAAGAGTTTGCTTATATGTATGTGTGCTGACTTGGTAGGGTGGATGGTGACCACATGCAACAGAAGCAGCAGCGGCTCGATTGACGGTTGGGCCAGCGCAGCATGAGCACGGCCCACGCGGCAGGAGATCAGCTAGGCAGGAGGACGCGCGCGTGACTAGAGTCCATATCGATGTGGCTGCTGTTTTGATAGAGAGAAAGAAAGCGAATATTTCAGTTTTGGTAAATTGAATTAGATTTGGAATACATGAGAGTCTCTTCTACTCCTACTTTATGTTACTTTTGAAAAACATAAAATTTTTGTTTAGTTTTGAAAGATAAAAGTGATTTATATATGAGTTGATCTACTTTTAATAATTTCATCAAGTTATATTATTTGATCGTGAACGGTTAGATCGGCATCATCAAGACAGTCGGAGCACTCGGAGCACTGACAACATGGCAATTGGACCGATGGTTACAACATTACATTATAATGTCATCCAGTTTATAGGTTTCTTTTTATTCCGTAAAAAGATTTAATTATTGGTAATTCTATCATTTATCTTTTTGGTAGATTTGTTTTTTTTCCGATCCTATAAGCTTGTAGTATTAGAGCATTGTTTTTTTCTCTTTTGATTTTAATTAATTTTGAGTTGTCATGATGGATAAATATATAATCAAGCCACATATTTTCGAGAGAGCTGATTTTTCTTACTGGTAAAAAAAGATTCAATCTTCTAGTTCTTCGGTCCACTCTTCATCATTTTTTTCACTGCTTTTAATGCAATGTTCGATGACCAACTCGAGCAAATCTTAGAGGAGAACTTGGTTTTGTTAACTAACATATTCTCTCGAGCTTTAAATAATATAAGGAACAGAAAACAAAGAGGTCCAATCCGATGCTATGAATATAGAGAGCATAACCACATTTGTTTCAAATGTCCCAAAATCGGAAAAGGCATGAAAGAAGATGAAGCAAATAAGAACAAGGGTGATAAGAAGAAGGTGTTCAAAAGCAAGAGAAACAAGGAGAGCTATAAGAAGATGACGAAAAAACTATGTGCTCCATTTGATCAAGCAAGCGACATCAACTTTGAGACCTAGGAAAAAGATAATGACAAGTGTAAAAGTATCTATGCAGCATGCCTTATGGCTCGTAGAGGATAAACATCTAGAGAGTCTAATTATAACGATAAACATCGAGATAACTTCGTTTCAAGATATTATTGCTTCTCTCAGTCTTAAAATTTAAAAACATGAGAAAAAAGATAAAACAATATGACTTTATCATTGAATCTCCTAATGCTAAAATCCGTAGATTGAAATCTCTTATTCTTGATGATGATAGTTGCACATCTTGTAGGTTTTATCTTCTAAAATTTTGTCTTTATGAGATATGAATGCTAATAACTATTTGGTATTGGAATTGAAAATTGAGAAAATAAAAAATCTTAAATCATTTTTTCTCTTGGTATTACTTTGTGCTTTTGTGCTGCAAATGAGTTATTTTTAACCAAAAAGATTTTGAAAAAAATATCATGTTGTTTTTATGCAAGTTTGATGTTTCTCATTAATACTAAAAGGTTAAGATAACAACAGAAGGATGCTTTGGCTACTAAAAATTGTATAACATGTTTTCTTAATGAGATAAAGTTAAGAAGTGCTTTATATCGTGCTGAGTATTTGGAGGATAATATGAAAACTCATGAAGTACTTTCTTATCAAAATTATAGAAAAGAAAACAATATTTTGGTTGATTGTGAAAATTGTGCTACTTTGTCAAAAGAAATTTCTTATTTGAAAATAGTTTGCAAAGGTTTTCTAATGGAAAAAAACTTAATATGACATTAAATCAATCAAAAGTGGGCAGGGTTAGGTTTTGATGCACATACTTATTTTATTAATCACCAACATGCTTTTTTGAGTGTCACTAACAAAGATGAAATTTTAACAAAACCAGAACCTAAGAAAACTATTTTCAAATTTGCTAGAATTATGTATTCTTTCTTCTTCAAGTATTGCAAAACCTTTGGTTTTAAAACTATCTACTCGTGTGAAGTATGCTTGTAATTTTTGTGAAAAAGATGAAAATTTGGTTGGTTATTTTTATATACTTGCTCACAAATAAAAAAATGAAAGTGAATGTATTTTTGCAAAATTTAAATGGTAAAAAATAGGGACTGATTCGAGGGAACCGGTTGACGTTTAGTCAGTTAAACCGGCGTTGCTAGGTTTTTGTGAAAAACAAAATTAGTACTTGTTTTACTCATGTATATATGCCTATTGTTACTTCTGATCGTGTGTCTCGATACTAGATTCGTAACTTTTTTTATTTAACCCCGGTACTAAGGCATCAAAATCTGCTTGTGTGTAGGCTTTTAGGGCGATGAAGGATAACATGTAGATGATGGACTTCGGTTGTTCACAACACATGATGATAAAAGTTGGTTCTCCTCCCTCAAAGTGGTATCCAAGATAGAATCAATAATCTTTTGGGATGCTTTAATAAGTACAATTCTTGCTACGAGATCGGTCAAGATAAGTGACAAATTTACTTTAAAAGATATTTCTTTGGTAAAAAATTTGAAATACAATTTGCTTTTAGTTTCTCAAATAATTGATGAGGATCGTGAAGTTCGATTTAAGAAATCTAAAAGTAAAATTCTTGGTTCTTCTTATGCTTGTACTTTGGGATTTTCTAGATATGGAAGAGTTTTTAAAGTTAATTTTGAGAAATGTGTTTCTTTTGAGATTACATGTCTAATTACTAAATTTCAAATGATTTAATGTTTTGGTATCATAGACTTGGACATGTAGGTTTTGATAATCTCACTAGAACAAGTAGTTCAGATTTTGTTTGTGGTTTGCTAAAAATCAACAAGGATATTGATTTGGTTTGTTCCCCCTATCGCCATGCTAAGATGGTTGCTTCTTCACGTGCCCTAATTATTTTTGTGATGATTGATGCACTAGGATAACTTTTATATATGGACAATGTTGGTTTGGCTCAAGTGCAATCTTTGTACCAAGGTCTTGACCAATATTTGTTAAGAATTCTTTGTTAATATGATGATGTCGTTGGTTTGATGACCATCAACCAATGGTGTCATCTATTAATCTCATTATAATAGGATCTATTCATTTACACAACTTAAAAAAACACATTAGTCCTAACAAATCGGTTGCCATCCTCTACATGATGACCAATCGGTTGCATATGAAGTATATAAATTAATTTGGTGAGTATTCATTAACACCAAATGTCATATACTCATATATGTGCTTAATTTCAAAGATCAAATATTAAAGAGAATGTAAACAACATGGATCTAGAATATGCATAACAAATGTATAGGATTTTCTCCCTTACAAAATAAATACATAAGAGCCAAGTGTATGTATAACCTAAAGTTGAAGAAATGAGTTTTATGCAATACATATATAAATATAGATGCATACATATTCTCAATGTAAAGGAGATAAAATAAGATAAATCTTAAATAAACATTAGTCTCACACGTGTGTATATATATATATATATATATATATATATATATATATATATATATGAATAACATGAAAATAATATATATGATCCTATCAAAAAGTAAGAGATAAGAAGTGATATCGTTTGGTCTCTATGTATTTCATCCTCTCGTTATTTTTAATTCCATATCCAAATGACACAAGTTAAAGAAAAGCTTATAAAAACAATAGTCTTATGTAATTAGACTTGTCAGTAATTACCAAATCAAATTAATGACACTTAAACAGCCGTCATGTGTATTCTGAGTTATTTATAACATACATATGGCATTCTACTTCATCATTTATAATTTTGTATATTTTTTCAATGAGGATTTTGGAGGTTATAGAATAAATATAAAAAGTTCTTGATACTTCTTTTGTTGCATGGTCTAAAAAACAATCTAATATTGCTCAATCAACTGCTGAATTTAAATATGTTGCTGTTGCAAGTTGTTGTGCATAAATACTTTGGTTGATTTCAACTTTAAAATATTATGGTTTGAGTTTGGATAAAGTTTCAATCTTTTGTGACAACACAAGTAATATAAATATTGTTAAAAAACCGGTGCAACGTGAATGCACTAAGCACATTGAAATTTGTTTTTATTTTCTAAGGGATTATATTAAAAAAGGGTATATTGTGCTTCAATTTATTGATACAAAAGTAGAATTGGTAGATATTTTTGTAAAACCTTTATATTCTTCTTGTTTTACTTATATTTGAGGGGAGTTGGTGGTTGATCTTCCGTTTGGCATATTTTGAGGGGAGTAAAACTTGAATGTTCATAAAGAAAAGGTTAAAAGATGAAAAAGTGGAGATTTGATTTTTTACCATGAGTACATCTTTTTTAATGGCTAGAAATATAAATGAAATTTATTGTCTCTAGTATAACTTGTATAGACTTTAGTATTTATAGGAACATTAGCTATTACTTTTGTGGGATATAAAGTATGACACTTAAATTATTTTATTTAAATTAAATAAATATGCAATATTGAAATTAGTGCTAAGTTTGGATGATTTATGCTTATATCCATCTTTGTTAAATTTTCATTTCTCAAATACTCTATAATTGCCTTTACTTTATGAGAAAAAAATGGATACCAAATCTCCTTAGTAAGAGTATTCACCATAAGTGCATATCCGATAAGAGAAAATAATGGGTGCCGTATCCTTAAAAATACATGAAAAGAACGTATTCAAAATAAATTTAGAGATAAAAGTGAGCAAGAAGCTCTAAAATTAAGAAAGCTCTCAAATTAATGCTATAAATTGTTTATTTACTTGTGAGCCAAAATATTTGAGAAATAATGATTTATATGTAAAATTATTTTATTCAATATATATACTAGTGAATCTATTGCATTATAAATTGTTAAAATCAGTGCTGATTTGATATTAACTATAATATTTTTGTTACATGTTTATACTTTAGTACACGCCTGTTATCTAGTTTGGTAATTTAGTTACCTTATCTTGCAACACATGCTTTAGAATTGCTCTAAGGGAACAAAGTATCTACATAAATTTTCATTAAAATCATTGTCAAAGGAGAAGAAAGGACAAAATGCATAGATTCTTAAAAATAGTCAATTTTAGGATCTTATTGATTTTTTTTAAATGAAAGAATTATTTGTTTTAAAAAATAGGGAGAGTTTTCTTTTAATTTTGGTATTATTTTCATCAAACACCAAGATTGCTAATGTGTTCCTAAGGGGAGACTGTGAAATCATTATCAAGATTAATATTTTGTGATAAAAAATTGGCTTTGTAAATAATTTATTTTATAAAAATTGGTTTGAAAATATTTATGGTGTTGGTGTGAGGATGTGTGACTAATATGATTAAATTACGATATCTGTACATAGAAATAGTTATTTTGTCTATTTTTAGATGTATGTGACTTGAGGTAAATATTAATCAAAATTATGACTACGCTTAGCGACGACTATAGTTTAATGCACTTAAGGAGAACCATACTAAGTTAATATTCGGAATCGAGACTTGAGCTAAGATCAAGGATGCATGATGGCGAGTTTAAACACAATGTTGAACATCGTGTGTGAGAAGGTATTCGTAATGGTCTTCGTGTGTGTGCAAACGTCGATGTTCGCGAAGAAATTAGAAAAGAAATAGAGAAAGAGTTTGCTATAGTACTTGAGGTACTATAGTGTGGAACCACAGCAGCAAGGAGCAGCAGCTTGGTAGGCAGTTGGGCCAGCTAAGCATGCACATGGCCCATGTGGCAGGAACGAAAGGTAGGAGGACACGTGTGCGTGACTAGAGTCTGTGGCTGCTATTTTGACAGAGAGAAAGAAAGTGAGTATTCTTGTTAAATTGATTAGATTTGAAATATGTGGATTTAAGTTCTAGTAGGACTAAAAGCTCTAAGGTTTTGCATATAAATAGGTAAGTAGTAGATGCCCCAGTGATAGAGAAAAAAATTAGTATTTAGTTTTGAGAGAGATGAATACTTTCTATATACTAATTTATTTTTAATAGTTTTATTAAATTGTATTCTTTATTTGTAAGCGGTTGGATCGACGGTAAGACTCATAAAGACGGTCAGAGCATCGATAGCATAGCAATCATAGATAGCTAATTAGATCGGTGATATATAATAGTATATATGTTAGAGGTTTTTTTAATTAAAAAATGATTTGATTTTTTTAATACTACTATTCACATTGTATTTCGATTTTACAGCAGCAACTAGTCGATGGATAGACCAATGTCATAATCGGAGCGTCCATAGGATAGCAATCATAGATAGCTAATTAGATCGGTGATATATAATAGTGTATATGTTAGAGGTTTTTTAATTAAAAAATGATTTGATTTTTTTAATACTACTATTCACATTGTATTTCGATTTTACAGCAGCAACTAGTCGAGTTTCTTCTATGCTCATATTTTTATAGTAGGATAGGGTGGCCCATGAACACGATAATCGATCGCCAATTCTTTTCCTTCATTGATTAATCTCGCACAGCATGACATAATTTTCTGTAATCCATAACCGAAGAAGGCGAGTCCGAATGTCTGAATATTACAAACTGGAGAAATACATGAAGCTCATCATCCGTGCTGAATTAATATCACACACTCTGAATTCAGATCACACATGAATCAACCATACTCATCAATCAGGAATTCAGAATTCAGGGCACACATGCTGAATGCTGACAGAACAGAAACAACACAGATCGATCGATGTCTAGGCGAATAGCTCCGCTGCTACAGGCGAGCAGCTACAACTTAAAAAAAAAGAGGAAAAACTAACTAAACCATGGTAATATAATCGATCGATCAGATCAGTGCTAGCTAGTAATTAATTAAGCAACAAGCACATAGATGGCGTAGATGATGCCCGGATACGTATCCCAGGATGGTGAGCAGCAGCGCGATCCAGAACTCCATCTGCCATTCAGTTCTTCCATTATATTCGGCATGCATGAGAACTGAGAAATCAAAATCAATCAAGAATCAAGGATGAATCTGAGGTTGGTGCTACCTACGGTAGCGGAGGAAGACGCCGAGCGGCGGCCGCAGGATGGCCAGCAAGATCTCCGACAACGTCTCTGAACCCATCGCTTATTCCAGTGGCGGAAGCCGAGCTAAAAAAAAGTAAGGTGTAGGCATAAGAGCATCTCCAGCGTGAAGTTAAATTGACGCGTGAGACAAAAAAAAAAAAACCCCGAACCAAACACACTGTCAGAGTTGGCAGATAAAATTGACCCCAACAGAGGAGTCGATTTAGCCGATTAAAAAACTATATCCTTATCGGTTCGTGTGAGCGAGGAAGGACATGGCTGATTTTTGAAATTTTTTTTACACATATAAACTCTATACGTAGAAAAATTTAAAATAGAACCATTCTATATGAAAATATTTAAATTCAAATCGGAATTGAAATCGGAAATCAGACATATAAAAAGAAGGTACGGATGTTCGCGTTCGCTGTGTGCGAATATTGGCGATGAGGCCGAATGCCGCAAACAAGGAAAACAAATTTGTCTAGACGAGTACCAGCCACACCCAAGGCGTGAAATGCTCGACTGCAAGGGTGGTCTGAACTTGAGAGTGTGAAATGCTTAGCAAGTGCAGCAATCAGCTGGAGTACTACACAACACACAGCAGGACGAGGAGGATGGGCCACGTGGCAGTGCAAAGCTTCCCTGGCATGCCACGTCGCCTTTCATTCATGGACACCTATCCTGCTTGCTGCCTCGCTTGCACTGCAGGGCAACCAGCTGCCTGCTTTGCCTTTGTGGCTCTACTCCACGCGCAAAGTTGTCCGTATTTTCTTTTCTCTACACGGTTGATCATTACTATTTCGACTTTAACCACTAATTATTATTTTTAAATAATTAGATCACGATGAATGAATGAAAGCATCATGTTTATATTTAAGATGCAATACGCTATAATAATATTGTGTTTACATTTTTTTTAAGAATAGACGAGCGACCAAAGTTCTAAAATAAATGAGGTTAAATGATAGCTGTTTGAAAGTGGGGGAGTACGCTCATCTGTACAATTTTTCACAATAGCTGTTACTATTTATTTCTCTTTGTCTATTTTTTTATAATAAAATACACTGATATTATTCATAAAGAGAAGCCAGATATATAATTTTATTTAAAAACAGTTTTTGATTTAACTTTGTAGAATTCGTGTAGCAAATACGGCTAGTTAAGGTGGAAAGTGCGAATCATCTTTGTATATCTGTTCATCGAAAGGCCAGAACTGGTTAGCGTCAAAAGTCTATCTGAGCGTCAATAGCGGAATATTGTAGTCTGATTTGTACTGTCGTCTTTTTTATTCTTTTCTGATTGTTATCGAATATCCACTGAATTTTATTAATAGCCTTTCATGGATTCGCATATATTTGTAAAAAGCAATCGATCGAGTTGTCCTTCTCTTATCTGAACCCTGCATACCTAATACTTACATGATCCAGATCCCTGCTGACGCAGGCATTTTTGGGAGAGAATAATCTTCTTGAATCATTGATAATTAATATTTTAATCTGGACAATTGATTTGTAAATGATTTAATTAATAAAAATTAGTTTGGAAATATATATGGCGTTGTGTGAGTATGTATGACTAATGTGTCAGTTTACGATATATATGTCTAGGTGCCTTAAGATTAACAATGTGATAACTAAAACTACGCTTAGGAAGTAGAGGTAGTCGAGCACAATCAAGAAGCCATATGACAAAGTCTAGTTAGACTAGAATGAAAAGGTCTTGAGGCTAACATCTGTTAATGGTAGGATCAGAACTAGATTCGGAAGAGCTAACATCTAGAATATTCAAGAATGTCACGTGACAAAATTGAGCACAAAGTGGTATATGGTGGATGGATACCGTATGGGAGTATTTCATAATAGACTTCGCAAGTTGTATGTACACGTATTTGAAAAATCACAAATAAATTTAGAGTAGAACTAAGAGGAAAAGAGAAAAAATAAATTAGAAAATTGTAAAAAGGTCTAGAACATAAGAGGTTGAGTCCTATTATGAGATCTACATCCAGTTAGTCTTAGAATTTGAGAGTTTGACTCTAAATAGGAGTATGAGGTCTACTTCTAGTTAGTGGAGGAGATTTTATGTATAAATAGATAAAAGGTTGAGGCCCTAGAAGAATAACTTTTGGAAAAGAAAAAAAGATATGGTTTAGTTTTCACATAGAGATGAGTATTTTGTATATACCTTGTAGACATATCTTAATGCAATAAAGTTAATATATTTTTAATGTTTTAATTGAGTTATGTTCTTTAGTCATGAGTAGTTAGATTAGTGATAAGGTGGCGAACAGACTGGCGGCATCAAGACAATCGAAGTGCCGACAACATAACAATCGGACTAGCAATAGATAGATAATCAGACCGGCAGTATATGATATTACATTGTAACTTTATTCAGGTCAGATGTTTCTTTTTATTTCATGAAAATATTTGGTTTTTTAATTCTACTATTCACCCTCTTTAGGCTTAATTCTCATGTTTCGATCTTAAAAGTGATATCAGAATCTTATTTTCTCTATTTAATCTTCACCGATCTTGAGATTTAGCCATGACAAATCGATTTTTGACCAAGTCATATGTTTTTTATGTAATTGATTTTTATTACTGGTATAAAAAGATGAAAACTTATATTATGTCTAAAAGTTATAATATTTGACATAAAGTTTTAAATCCTTATACTATTCCTAATGTTATTGTTGCTGTGAACAAAATAGAATTTGAAAATAATTGTAAAGATTTTGATCGGATCTCTTTTCTTGAAATTGCGTATGAGACGTGGAAGACACTACGTGAGTTCACGAAGTATCTTGTAGCATCATAAAAATTCATATGGATGTTTTTAAAAATTATTATATGATATTTGAGTTGAAATGAGAAGATTTAGATGAATGTTTTGCCCACTTTAAAAAAGTTTTAAGCAATCTTGGTTCTATTTATAATTTTTTTGATGTGACTATTCTTAATCTGAAGATGCTGTGTATTTTTTTAATGGTCTTTACATATCGATTTACAAAAGTTATGTGAATTCAAGAATCAATTAACATTATAATTTTAACTTTAGATTCTCTTAATACCAAGTTTAAGATATATAAGATGAATATTTTTACTCATAAGATAGACTCTAAATCTATTGTTTTGATGTCTTATTCTACTTCGTCTAATGATTCTTCTTTATTATCATCTTTTAATGCTTTTAATACCATGTCCAATTACTAACTCGAGAAAATCTTTAAGCAGAACATGTTTTTGCTTTCTAACAGAATTTCTCGAGCTTTGTACAATATGAGAAACAGGAAACAAAGTGGTCCCGTTCGGTGCTTTGGATGTGATGAGTTGAATCACATTCATTTCAATTATTCTAACTTCAATAAATCAAGACAAGAAGAATAAGAAATAGGATAAAAGTAATAACCACAAGTAAAAACTTATAACTGGTAGAAGCTTTTTTTAAAATGATGTAGAGTTGGAGATTGAAGAAAGAGAGATTATTGGTAGAGGTAAGCATTTAATGGGTTTAGCTTTTATGGCTTACGGTATATCTAGTTCTGATATGGATGAATCTGATAATGATATTTAAAAATTGAATCTCAGTTATTATGTATTGCTTTTTAACTTGCTAACAAAATTAATGTATGTTCTCAAATGTTTAAAAGACATGATCATATTGTTGAGATTATAAATGATGAAGTTGATAGATTAAAATATTTGATTCCTAATAATGATTACTGTATGAAGTTTTATTTTTTAAAATATCTACTTTGAAAGTTGTTAATACTAAAAATTGTTTGATATTGAAATATGAGATTGATAAAAATAAAAGGCTTGAGCCTTCTTTTACTCTTGAATTTTCTTTGCACACTCATATTGCTGATAAGTTGTTTTTAACAAAAAAAAGCTTTTGAAAAAAATACCAAGTTGTCTTATGAAAGTTTGATGTTTATCCTTTTGAGTGTTAAAAGGTTAAAACAATAAAAATATGCTTTGGTTTTTAAAAATTGCTCAATATATTTTTCTAATGAGATGAAGCTAAAAAAGCTTTTAGGTTATGTTGAATATATGAAATATATTGTGAAAAATCATGAGGTGTTTTCTTCTTCAAATTATCGTAAATGAAAAGGAGTTTTTATTGATTGTGAAAATTTTACTAATTTGATAAAAGAAGTTTCTTACTTGAATTTTTTTTAAGATTTTCATATGGTAGAAAGAAACTTAATATGATTTTGAATCAATTAAAAGTGAGCACACACAATCAAGACATAGATTGATGCGCATGCCTATTTTACATCTTATTAGCCTGCTATTTTGAATATATCTGAAAAGGATGAGATTTTGATAAAACTCAAACCAAAGAAAATATTTTTTAAATTTGTCGGTATTTTAAAAAATCTTTCTACAATATTTTCAAATATTTCTTCTTTTATGTTCAAAATGTGCACAGTATAATTAGACCTAAAAATAGTCATTCGGTTTAGTTTTACTGCAAGAAAACAGAAAAATGATAATGAACGTAAGCTTGTAAGGTTGAGATGGTAAAAGCCACGCTTTTTTTTGTTGTGGCTCGATCAGATCGAAGACCAGATAGCAGTCATACTGTAAGACAAGGGTAGTCACACCGTAGTCATCCTAGTGATTCAACCGACAAATATATCTAGTCAGATCGGTGTTGAAGTCGCGGTGAGACCGGTGCTCGGTCTAATCACGAGGATAGCGATGGTTATATCGGTCTCGAGCAATTGTGATGTAATACTCAGACCGACCTTTAATAAAACATCGTGATAAGATTTCAGCTAAATTCGATTCTAATTTTGGTTGTACATATGTATCTACTGGTTCTACTAGTTGTGTAACTTAGTGTTGAATTCTTAAATTTCTTATTTCTAATTCTAACACAGTGGCCTCGATATCTTTTTGTTTATAGATCTTTAGATGACATACTCCCTATGTGCATAAATATAGATTTGAAGGTAACATCAATTTACTCTTAAATTTACGTATTATTTTATACTATTTGTTTTGTTAGCTTTTTATGTTAATTATGGAAATAGTATTTTTGATATGCACTACGTGGATTAATTTTAATTCTTAAAAACATTGGTGATATCATTGGCCATTGGTGATCTTTTTCAAAATCTTTTATTCTTCTCGGTTTGCTATTTTTTGAGAATTGGAGGTTGATTTGAGGGGGTTTATGATTTTTATTGTATTGATATTTATATTCATGTATTGCTTTTAATCTAAAAATAAATAAATAAAGATATTTGATTTTAACTATTGTTATGCTTGTTAAGTAAGTTTTATTAATCTCGTGTTTTAGTTTTTATATGAGTTTTTCCTGAGATATGATACATAACACATAATTCTTTTATTTGAATTAAAGAATATGCGATACTGAAACTCTTGCTAGTTCACTTACATATATATTTGCTTAATTTTTTCATTTCTTAAATGCTCTAAAATGCCTCAAGTGCAAATAAAATTAATTTACGTATTTACTTTATGAGAGGTAAAAATATATACTGAATCATCATTATTCACAGCAAGAACATATCCACAGTGAGAATGAGTACAAAAATTTTAAAAATAGTAAAGCCGATGTAATTGAGAATATTCTTTTATGTACTATAGAATATTCTTAATTTTTGTGAAATAGCAAATAAATTGAAGAATGAGTGTTTAATTCAACTTGCTTATATAAGTGTATTTTGTTTAATCTTTGTAGTAACGGAAGCTTTGAATTATAAATTGTTAAAATCATGAATTCTTAATTTTAATATCATTAATTTATGTTTAGAATTCTTGCTAGTTAACTAATATATCTCCTTTATCTTATAAAATATGTCTTTGGATTACTTTTGATATACTTCGAAACTCCTCAAAAATAAAAAATTGATAATTTTAAAATATTACATTTGGACTTTAATTTGATTATTTATTCTGTGTTTTTACATTTTTATTAAATCAGTATCAAAAGGGGAGAAATATATACCAAATACATACATGGTTAAAGAAAATGGGAGAATTTTGACATAGGGAGAAAATTAGATAAATTTGATTTTTTTGGTTTTTATGATTAATTAACAAAATTTTTGATAATATTTTATTCTTATAATTCATGATAATATTTTGATAAATAATCTATTTTAAATAAGCCTAAAGTATGATTCTCTCGTTGACTCAGTTGAGTGCGTTTGTGTGGGTTCTGACTTGTACCTAAAAAGAAATCCTAAATCATAGCACAGAAATTTCCAGCTGTGTACATTCAGATTCAGGAAACCTCCTGACAAGTAACTACTATATTACTAGGTACTTATCAGTAAGCAAAGACAACCAACATGTCCACCGACCATGCATGACCGATTACTTATTTCTGCAATCAGCTTGATCCATGACTGAACCTTGGGGTGCAATGAAATGCTCTGTTCTAGTATTTTTAATTAGTTTCGTCCTTGATGTTAGATTATTGCTGCCTTGTAATATTCTTCTTTGGCCGGTGCGGCCAGAACTGCCAGTCCATCGCTGATTTCTTGGCCATGATACCTTACGTTACGTACTTATAGGTCAACTCTATCTTTAATTTACTCCTACACTTTGATTATAATTAATTATTTCGGCTCTGGTCTATACTGAAGTAGGAATAGTAGTATATACTCCATAAAGATGTAGGAGTACTACTAGACAAAATACATTACTTATACTGATAGTCAAACTGGTTAAGTATACTCCATCTCTTCGTACATAGAAAAAAGGTGAGAAAAAAAACGATATCATCCCTTAGTATTCGTTTGGGGCCACCATGTCAGTAAGAAGCAAATGATTTATATAGCATAAAAAAATGATTTTTAGTGGCCAGGGACAAATTGTCTCAACGAGTAATTAAACATGGCGTAGGTCGTGTTTTTCTCTGGTTATTTTTTAAGTTAGTACGTTTTATATAAAAACTTTCTATAAATTTTTTTAAATACTTTTCTAAAACAAATTTTCAACAAATTTTTAATTTTGTACTTGTTAATTTATTTATATTCGTAAATAGTAACTATGGGCACTGTTACTTTAGCTTATCCAGTTGGTGCTCCACTAGTCAACCGATGACGCTAACCAGCCAGCAGGATGGTGACACGTGGCACAGTGGAGCCTCGACACGTGACCTGCCAAGGACGATGTAGATGAGTCGCCGTGGCGCCCTTGGGTGACGTCATGAGCTTCCATTGGTCGCCAATTTTGCCGGTGCCGGTTGGTGGTTGCCTTCTGATCTGTCGATACTGAGCAGGACAATTAACAAAAGTTTACTCGTAATTTCGTCATGCGTAATCATTGTTAACTTAGAGCTAGTTCTGCTTCTTTTATTATTTTTACCTTATGATATATTCCCTACGTCTTCGTCAAAACATTTCTTTTTAACCACTTAAATTCCCTTTCTAAATATGTAATTAGTTTTGGACTCATAAAATAATGGGAATCATAGAAAACAGTGCAAGAATATTTATATTATAGTACAAAATTAAATCATCAAAATAATTATATTTTATTTTAGAACGGGTGGAGTAATAGCTATATTGAAGTTGCATTTGTAGAATGGACAAGTATTTCGGAAGTAAACATAATTCTCAAACTTCTCACAATTTTAAGATAATTTATTATGTCCTTTTTCTACTGAACAACAATTAAAATTAATATTAGTAAAATAGATAAAATATTTCAAAACATAGAGGCTATAAGGAGAAAATTCAAAATCTTATTAATAGTACTCCCTCAGCTCCCAAATATAACTAATTATAACGTTAAAATTCTGTTTTAAGATATAGTTATTTCTTTACCTACTCATCATCTCAACCAATCATAATAATTCCTTATTTAATTTTTTCATGTAAATTCTCACCTTAATTAATGATAATCTTTTCTAATTTAAATTTTCCTCTCTTCTTAATCCTTATAAAAAACTGTAAAAATGCTTATATTTTGATATAGGAAAGAATTTTTTATTTATTCATTGCATGGTCTATGATGGCAAATAAAAGAAAGGAAAGAAAACCATTCATCTTTCTATACACCTTTAATCACATTCCCTATTTATCTCTTTCATGGATCACTACCCCTTTTACTTTGAGAAGTTTGCCACACCCAAGTATCACTTTGAGCTCAATTTTAATCTATAATACATCTTACTCTGAAATGCAGAGTATCTGGATATGTTCATTGGTACCCCTCAAAGATCATAATGAAAGTGAGTTCTGGCCATTTGTATATATCCCTTGCCCCTAATGTTCTATCACCAACTTTGTCTCCATCCCCATATTCCTGAGGTTTTTTCCTTGATCCAAAAGGCCTTGTCATTCTCATACGTGTGACACGTGTTCTATACTTGAAAGATCAAAAAGATATTTTCTTCTCTTATGAAAGGAAGGAATACTTTAACTTGATATCAATATATAGGCCCACACTTTGTAGTAATGTGAGATGTTGTTTTCATGAAAATGCCTTGTAATGTCCATCCTGTGCTGCGCATGATGTAGATACATCGCACCTCATGACCCATAACTCATGACCCCATAACTAGAAGTAATTGACTAACTAACAGTACAAGTCCCTTGATGTATAAGTAGTATTAGTTAGGCCACGTTCGATAGCAAGCAGACCACGATTAAAAGATAAGATATTAGCATATAAAATAATTGAGTATTAATTATTATAAATTTAAAAGTAGATTTATTTAATATTTTTTAAAAAACGTGTTAATAAAAATTGAGATAAAATCTATATCTTAATTAAAAAATAATGCAAAAAGGGGCCTTAGTGCGACAGTGTAATCACTGAATTATCTAAATGTTGGTTCAGAATCAATCGATGTTGACCTGGCATCAAGTCGAAATTTCCTCTTTATTGCTGTGTAGTCACTCCATTGCACATGCATGTGACTGCATTCCGCATCATTTTCAGGAGGCTTAGTTGTTGAATAATCCAAGTTGCACCATTTTTCTATGTAGAGAGTAACCTACCAACCATGCCCTGTCATGTACAGAAGTTAAGAAATCATGGGATCCACTTGGATGCTCTTACCTTGGTGGATGAAAATTTCCTAATTTCTACATAAAAATTGATTGAACGGGTAAAATTTACTAGAAATCTTGTTATGAAATCACCGCAAATTCTAAATAATACATTAATGTAGATATATCTTATAGCCTTAATTGCGTAATTTTTCATATTTTACTGTCTTTAAGATACAATATTGATCATTAGTCCATTTGCGCTTAAAATATTTTCAACAACAAATGAGAATTACTGGGACTTTGCCACCTATTTTCAGGCAAACATCACATTCGTAGGCACCGTCCATGTTGATGTTGTTACCAAGTAATCATAGAAACGTGTAGCCTCTCGATAGTAGAAAACCCGTGTGGCTATGATTCCTTTTCCAATCGGAAAATACTATGCGTAACATGTTTACTCGCGATTTTAGTATGAACAAACGCCGCACCTTCCGTGTGAAAGAGGAATCCTTTGCGTGGACCAGAACTTGCAGCCGTTAAAAAACGCCAAGAAAGAAACATTTGATCATACAACCATCGTAAACTGAAGATCGTACGTATAGCGGCCTTCTTACAAAGCAGTGGAATCAATCACTTTCTCTACTGAAAAACTGATACGATTATTAGTACTAGCAGTCAAAAAAGACACAATCATACATGGACAGGACACCAGGCCGTATAAAGTCAAAAAACAACCGAGCAAATCTCCCACGTATTATACTCCCCTGTTTACAAATATTCTGTATTTAATGTTTAAGATAGGATTTAAAAATAATATGCATAAAAATTCATGTCACAATGTTATAAAACCATTACATTTTATACCTGTTTTCATATAAAATTAATGGCTATAGTTTTAAAATTTTGATATAACTGTGAGCTAAGAGTAGCAAATGTAAATTTTTTTTCATATTTACGAATAATTATTTTTAGAGTGTTAGATGGCGACATATCTATTGATAATGAGATGTTCAGTCTCTAAGATGCTCATAGACTAGGTATGCATTTATAGAGGAGAATGCACATGTATGTATATAAGCATATGCATCTATGCCAAGATAAACGTTTTTCAGATAAAAAAATTTTAAGATAAAAAATTTTTATAAAAAATATACGTTAAAAACACACGTACGCTAAGTAGCAGTGCATGTATGTTCTCCTTGTGCCGACGTCGACGTATACGCCCACTCCCACACTCTCTTCTGTTGCAGCTGCCGCTGCTCCGCTCGCTAGAAGCCAACTCCCAAGAGCGCACAACGAGCACTAGCAGCGTAAGAAGCAGAGAGAAGAAGGAGCAGAGGAGGCCAAGAAGCAGAGAAGGAGGGGTTGATTCAAGAAGAGGAGGAAGAAGAAGAGGAGGAAGAGGAGGAAGAAGAAGAGGAGGAAGAGGAGGAGCAAGATGCTGCGAGGGGGTACGAGCTTGCTGGGGATCGTGAACTTCGTGACGTTCCTGATCTCGATCCCGATCCTCGGGGGAGGAATCTGGCTGGCATCGAGGGCAAACTCCACCGACTGCATCCGCTTCCTGCAGTGGCCAATCATCGCCATCGGGCTCGCCGTCATGGTGGTCTCCCTCGTGGGGTTCGCCGGCGCCTGCTATCGCCAGACGTGGCTGCTCCGCCTCTACCTCTTCGCCATGTTCTTCATCGTCGTCGCGCTCCTCTTCTTCGTCGTCTTCGCCTTCGCCGTCACCGATCGGGGGAACGGCCAGGTGGTCATGAACCGCCGCTTCCTCGAGTACCAGCTCTACGACTACAACGGCTGGCTCAAGGACCGCGTCGTCGACCCGCAGTACTGGGCCACCATCAGCGCCTGCCTCCGCGACGGCCGCGCCTGCGTTGGCTTGCGGCGCTTCGCCCGCGACCCCAACACCGGCATGCTCGTCCCCGAGACCCCCGACATGTTCTACGCCCGCGACCTCTCCCCCATTCAGGTACTAATAAACTCTCTCTCGCTCATCTCCCTATAAACAACGGATTGATTCATCAGTTCTTGCAGCGGAGATTGCTGCTATTTGCTTTGCTTCCATGCGATTCGGACTTTTTTTTGAGGGGGGGGGGGGGGGGGGGTGTTGCGCGTCCAAAGGTCGCGTCTTTGTGACTCTCAGGGGGGAAAAACTGACTTCCTTTTAGAACTAATTAAGCAGCTACAACGGAGAATAGATGCATTTTGGACGTTCTGGAGTTGAAAGATTAGATTGTTGGAGAGTTTTGGGTCACAAACCCCATGGATTAGACAGTCATTAGCAGTTTCCCAGTGTCAACCAGGTCAATGTAGGAAAAAGCTGGAATTTTTTGTCACAAAGAATAAGGAATGAATTAGTTGATGTGTCAGTGTAGAAAAAAGGTGGAAATTTTTGTCACAAAGAATAGGGAATGAGTTAGTTCATGTAGTTCATCATTTAGCTCTCTTGTTCATCATTTAGGGGAAATATTACATTTTGGAGTCAGTTTTGATTGGATTATTGATTCATTTTGAAGGAAGGGAAAACCTATACTGTTTGCTGATTGTTTGTTGTAAAGTTTACTTGGATATTCCAATTATCACTACATGGTACCCGTGTGGGTCTCCAGATGTGCTTTGCTTACCACTTTCATCTGCAGCCCCCCTTTTGCTTGGCAAGTCATGGCCCTTTAAAATATTTGTTCCTGCATCAGCTTGCACCTTTGACAAATTGTTAATTCTGCAACCTTTTGCTTTCCCATGATTTGGCCAAAGCAGCAAGAAAATCACAACCTTTAGCCGCACCCGTCCTTCGATTCCACCGGATACCTTTCTTCAAAAGCAATCTTTTTTTCTGCTTTAATAGTTCATTGAACTGCTTCACATCTCAAAGAAGGAATTACGTCCAAGTTCCATGCGGTGCGCCCTAAGTACAGACTCTTTAAGGTGGTTTAGACTTTAAATCTTGAAGGATTAGTATCTAAATTTCTTCTTGGATAAATTATTTGCTCTGGAAGTGTGAACAACTCCCCCCAAAGCAGTGTCCTTTTTATGGAGCAAGTTGGTACCTCCAACTGCAGGCTACACACCAAAAGAAACCTATGTGACAAAAATTGACTGCATGGTCGATATGAGTCCTTGTGTTTGTCGTTTATTTTTTTCCCTTTACTCAGACGTTTCAGAGTTATCACTATTGCAGTGGTAAGTAGTAGAATCTGCAGTGTGCTGTGATGCTGAGGACAAGGTCATTTTCCTAGCTTTTCCCTCTTCTTTTCTGGATATCAAAGGACAAGGTGGACCACAACATTAGCATGATTGAGGGATTACAGCCTCTAGCTTCTTACCCAACACAACAAAATGTGATCAGGACAGCTAAAAGCCGGTTGCTAGGAGCCACATTTGAGAGTTGGAATTGGACCATGGAAGCCTTGCCTTGTTTGTCCTTTATATTCTCGTTGCTGTCTTCTGTAACTGCCAGTCTGTTTGTTGTTTTCTTTGGCTACAGTTTCACAGATCACATGAAAAACATACCATTTCTGTTGTTAATTTTTCCCCGGGGACTGTACTGGTATGCTATGGATTGCATAAATATTCTAATACAGATTAGCTGTTGCCCATGTCTTCATAGGTCTACTTTGATAGAGCCAAGAAATTTATATAGTTTAATATGCATGGGTACATACTTTGTAGGACATATCCTAACCATGAAATCATTCAAAGTTGGTTCAAGGTTTCCCTTACGTCAGATTTGGATTGCTTTGTTTTCCCTCTTCATGTAGACATGTGCGTGATTGATCAGTAATCGAACTGGCATCAACAATTTTGTGTTGAATATAGGAGATTTTTTTATCTATTCTTTTATATTTGTGTTTGCTGCTGTTGACAAGACTTGGCAGTCTAGGTGATGGCATATGGATAATTGGTCCCCAAATTTTACTTACTGTCCCAACGGATGTACATGTTCCATGGGAACCTTTAAAATGTTTAATTTATGTTGTTAGGCTAGTGCTATTGTAGTTCTGTTCATTTCAATTTATGTTGGGTGTAAATATACTTGTAGATAAATTATATTTTTTCCATTATAAAAAAATGTTAGGTAAAACTCAAATTTTTAAGTGAACATTTACACAACATTTTTGTAAAAAAAAAGAGAGATCCTGTTAGCTTAATGTAACTTGTCTCCATGAACAATTTAGAAGAACTTAAATTCTAACGCTGAATATTTCAGGTTAATGATGTTGATTTGGCTTCTGACCAGCAAAGCGTTTCATGCTAATTTTTTTGGAATCATCAAGAGTGAATTCAAGTCAATGAGCTATGATGTTTTGCTTGTAAAACTGCATTCTATAAAAATGCATTTTGTTGCCTTGTCCTTTCTTTTCTTCTCCGTTGCAGTACTAGTAAAACTACTTTCTGTATCTATAGGAGCGAAGTTCTGAATATATAGTTTGGATTACCTGTATGATTCCTCAGAGTACTAACACTGTTTTCTGACTGACATTTGCAGTCTGGATGCTGCAAGCCACCAACATCGTGTGCATACTCCTATGTTAACGAAACGTTCTGGACCGCAAACCCTGGCGTTCCCACCGTGGTGAATGATGTGGACTGCAGCAGGTGGAGCAATGACCAGCAGACACTTTGCTTCCAGTGCGACTCCTGCAAGGCAGGTGTCCTCGCTGGCATCAAGAAGAGCTGGCGCAAGGTTGCCATCCTCAACATTGTCGTGCTGATCATCCTTGTCATTGTGTATGTTGCTGGCTGTGCCGCTTTCCGCAACGCCAGGAGGATCGAAAACGAGGAGCCGTTCGGTATGGCAAGGATGACCAAGACTCAACCGAGCAGGTTCCAGTTCTGAGATACTGAAAAGAACATGAAGCCTTTGCCCTTTGCCTGTACAAAAGACTACAATTGGTGGTACTAAGGCTTTGTCTGAACTCTGAATCTCTTATATTATTTACTGAAATGTGGAATCAGCTACACTTGGGTGGTGAAAAGGAAAGTAGTTCTTGTGTCAGACTGTGTGTTTGGTTTGGTTTTGTGCTTGCTATGTAGTGTTTAGGGTAGGCCTATTTTGTATTGGGTAAAAGGTGAGTTCTGCAAGAAACTAGAGTAGTCCCCTCATTTAGGAATGTATTGTTCCGTATTATTGGAGATTTTGATTTGGCATAATTCCTAGATGAATATGTTATCATGTACAAGATGAATGCATTGCTCTGTAGTTCCTTCTCTCTTTTATTTCTTTATTTCCATTATTAAAAAAATAATGGATGACCATGTTACGATGATTGCTGATTAGGAATTGCACAATATGATGATCTTAGATGTCTAACTCAAAAAAGTATGTTCTTTTGTTATTGTGAACGCAAGAGATTGAAATGAAGATTAGGGTTTATGCAGCCGTCATGAGTGCTCGGATGGAGAATATATACATTAGGCCAAGCATGCCAACAAGGCCGCATGGGCTAAATCTAACATGGGTCGTGTGGCTTGAAATCATAAGTTTAACATGCCTCTATAGTCGAAACAAAGAGCACGATGAACATTTATACTAGACTTAAACTCAGTAAATACAGATGTTGTTAGATCTTTGGTGAAGATGTCGGCGTACTGGGACGTGTAGTATGTGAACTTCACTAAGAGCGACACGTTCACAAACAAAGTGTAGGTCGATCTCCACGTGTTTGGTTCGCTGATGCTGGATGGGGTTGGTAGAGACGTAGACGGCATTGACGCTATCATAGTATATGATGGTGGCACAACGAACTGGACAGTGAAGCTTCTGGAGAAGTTGACGTAACCAGTAAGCTTCAACAACATCATTGGCCACGGCTCAGTACTTAGCTTCGGTGCTAGATACTGTTGGCTGGCGCTTAGAAGACCAGAAGACGGGATTGTCCTCGAGGAAGATAGCATATCCTGAGATGGATTTGTGAGTGTCGGGGCATCCGACCCAATCAGCATCAGTATAGACCATGAGATTGGTCAGGGCAGTCCGGTGAAGATGAAGACCGAGATCTAGAGTATCTCGCAGATACCGCAATATCTGCTTCATGGCGGTAAGATGGGGATCTTGAGGGTCATGCATATATAGACAGATTTGCTGAACGGCATATACAATATCAGGTCGGATAAATGTGAGATACTGGAGCACACCTGCAATACTCCTGTAGTGAGTGGGATCAGGTATCGAGTCGTCATTCTTAGATAGTTTGGATTGAGTGTCTACTCGGGTGTTGCAGGGTTGTAGTCACGCATACCGACACAATCCAGAATGTCCAGCATATACTGTCGTTGTGAGAGAAATAAATTGTTGTCCCGATGATTGACAGTGATGCCTAAAAAGTGATGAAGTGACCCCATATCTGTCATAGAGAACTCCTACTTCAAAGCTGAGATAATCTGCTGAAGGAGTTGCTCGGACGAGGTCGTGGGAACAATGTCATCGATGTAGAGCAACAAGATCAGTGCCACAGCGATAGATGAATAGTGAAGTGTCAAACTTGGCTTTAACAAATTCAAGGAAGGTGATGTCTCGTGGGGCCTGCTTAAGTCTATAAAGAGAACGGTTTAGGCGACAGACATAATCGGGCTACGATGGATCAACAAACCCGGATGGCTAAGCGCAGTACACAGTCTCTGTCAATGTCCTATGCAGGAAGACATTCTTGATGTTGAGTTGATTAATATGCCAAAAGTATGAGAGCATTAAGCTGAGCACCACATGAATGGTGGTGGGCTTCACAACTAGACTGAAGGTCTCATCATAGTCGAGGTTAGGGTGTTGGATGAAGCCCCGGAGGACCCATCTTGCTTTATAGTGAGCAAGGGATCCATCGGACTGAAACTTGTGGCAAAAAATTCACTTCTCGATGACGACATTCACACCAGGAGGGTGAGGTACTAGTGTCCATGTAGCATTTGCCTAGATAGCATCGAATTTAGACTACATAGCTGCACGCCAATTTGGATAAGATAGTGCCGATCTAAAGGATGTTGGGATCGGAGAGAGCCACCATGCTAAGGTTGAGACGGTCAATAGGCTGGATGAATCCAGATTTGCCCCGGGTGCGCATATTGTGCATGTTGGTGATGGGCACGACTATTTACGGAGCTGTGGCGATGGTACATCTACTTACGTGCCTTGGGCAACTGGAGGTATCAGTAGTAGGCATGGCAAGGAGCTCAGTCGTGTCGTTGGCAACAACCTAGGGTGTAGCATCCCTAGGAGTAGCGACACACATCCGGGGTGAAGTGGATCCCGTAGCAGAGGAGGGCCACAATGACCTAATGGTGCCAGGAGAGGCACTCCCATGAGGTGTACCTGTAGACATTGTATGAGACCTGATGGGTAAAGTGGAGTAGTCCTCACTGCCTAAGAAATCGAGAGTGGTGGGATTAAGGGACGATGTGGATATCTCCGAGAAGGAAAAGAAGGACTCATCAAACACAATGTGTCGAGAAACGATAATCTTGTTAGAGTGGAGGTCAAGACAACGATACCCCTTGTGATCAGTGATGTAACCAAGAAAGATGCACAAGGAGGAGCATGGGGAGAGTTTATGTGGAGAGATTGAGAAAATGTTGAGGTAGCAGGCACAGCTGAAAACATGGAGATGAGTGTAGAAAGGATGTGTACGATGAAGGACAAAAAAAGGTGTGAGGCCATGGAGAGTTGTAGTGGGATGAAGGTTAAGTAGGTATGTGCCTGCATGGAGGAAGTCAGCCCAATAAGCAGAGGAAAGGCTGGCCTAAAAGAGGAGGAAGCACACGATATTGTTGACAGTGCGAAGAGTGCGCTTCGCTCGACTATTTTGCTAGGAGGTGTATGGATAGGACATGCGAAGAATGACACTGTTGGTGAGAAAGAATGTGCAGGCCAATGAATGGTCGAACTCCTAGCCGTTGTCGCACTAGACTTGCTTGATAGCAACGCCGAACTGAGTGCGCACATATGAAAAGAAGTTCAAGAGGGTACCAAAGGTATCATATTTTACGTAGAGAGGAAACATCCATGTATAATGAGTACAATCGTCGAGAATAACGAGATAATAATTATAACCTGATACACAGACCACAAGGAAGGACCAAAGATCACAATGGATAATGTTGAAAGGGTGAAGCGCACGAGAGACGGACTTGCTAAAAGGAAGGCGCACATTATGACCTAATTGACAGGCATGTCACACATAATTAAAGGTACGCTTGTTACAAGAAATAGCTTTAGAGTTTATAAGTTGATAAAGCTGCTGAGCCAAGATGACTGAGGTGACGATGTCAGATGGTGGTGGAGCAAGCAGTGGCGGTGAGCGCAGGTGAGCTGACAATAGATAGAAGGAATAGGTAGAGGACACATGTGCTATTGCACCTGGCGATCAAGCTCCAGGTTTGTAGGTACTTCACAGATAGGCCAATTGGGTCAAACTCAATGAAGCAATTGTTATCTGTAGTGAAACGATGAACAGATATAAAGTTTTTGATGATGTTAGGAGCTACTAGAACATTAGAAAGAACAAGAGATCGATGTGGTGTGGAGATAGTGGATGACCTGACAGCAGTGACAGGGAGTAGTGTTCCATTTTCTACAACGATTGATGAAGGGTTGAAAGGAGATGAATGATGAGAAGAAGTAAGTATACCAGCTGTATTGGCCATATGGGAGCTGGTTCCAAAGTCGACATATCACTCATTGGAGGCTGACGGATTTAGAGATAAAGTGTTGAAGTTATTGATGAGAGAGTTTTGATCCCATGAGGGGTCAGCCATCGAGGTCTAGGAGCCCAGAGACGGCACTAGCGAAGCAGGAGACATAGTGCTGAAGGCTGAAAGAGTGTCGAACCCTAGTGGTGAAGCAGGCGGCCCGCCGCAAGTGAATCCTGGTGACGAGGAAGGCAAACCCCCGCACACAGAGCCTGGCGGCTATGAGGGCACCCTCGTAGGTAAAACCTAGAGGAGGGCTAGAGCCTGGTGGCGCAGCATAGTAGAAGGGGTAGGCCAAGGCAGTGAGAGCGGCAGGAGGCTCGAACGACGAGGCAGGTAGGCGCAGGGGTGCCCCTAGAGCACGGCTTGGGCTATAAGAAAGCGGCCATAACTGCACTATCTCTGCCCAAGGATTGAGGAAGGGAGCTCTAGTAGGGCGACCACCATGACAAGGTCTGGAGTTGAAGGTGTTGACTCCATGGTGTGGGCAAGTTTGCCATTGTGGCCATGTCGATTATTAGAGGGACACAGATTGGTGTAGCTCCCGTGGTCGCCTCGTCCTGAGCCCCCCAGTTGACCTGCCAGGAGAGCGTTGCTGGTGAGTGGCGACGAAGGCGGGGGATGGAGCTTCTTTAGCGGCATCGTTGATGTCGATCTCTTCGAGAAGAAGCAACGTGCGCACTTCATCGAACGTGGGAAAGGGCCGCTGTATCTTTAGGTTGGAGATCATGTGGTGAAAGTTTCCATTGAGGCCTTGGAGGAGAGTCAGCACGAGGGTGCGGTCTCTGACTAAATCTACAAACTCAGAGAGAGCGCTGGCCATCGTCTCGAGGTAGCGGTAGAAGTCGGTGATAGAAGTTGCCCCTTGCTTGACGGTGCAAAACCCGACGGAGAGGAGAAGTGCGCGTGACTCACGCTGACCGAGAAACTCAGACTTGAGGACGGACCAGGCGGTGTGAGCAGTAGGATTGCGGAGCATTACCATCTGTTGGAGGCCAACGGTGATGGTGCCATAAATCCAGGTTAGAACAGTGCAATCCATCTGTACCCATGCCGAGCGGCCGGAGTTGTCGATGTCGGCAAGAACGTGGTCGATGAGAGCATATTTATCTAAGACAACGAGGAAGAGGGTTCGCCATCGGTTGTAGTTATTGGTGGCACAATCCAATGTCTCTAGGACAAGAATTTTGATGTTAAGGACAACAAAGGCTTATGCGCGTACAGCCGCATGCTTGACCACATATGCGGCGAGGGCAATTTCGCGGTCCCGGCCGTCCTCCGATGGACAGTGTTGGCCTCGAGCTTGGCGATCTTGCACTGCAGATCGATTTGCTCTATAGGAGGATCGGAAGCCATGGATTTGAGTATACTCTTCAGCGACAACGGCGACGTGATGTCGGTGGCAAGAGTGTGGGTTGATAGGGCTTGACGAGATTTCAGCAGCGGCAGTAGCACCGACAATGAGGCGCGCGCGAGTGGCGACATCAAGCAACGGCAAACCTAGACAGGCAAAAAACGACAAAGAGACCGAGTAGCGAGGAAATCGAACTCAAGCTGTGGCGGTGGAGGCTTTGATACCATGTGAACATGAGAGACTGAAATGAGGATTAGGGTTTCCACAGCCGTCACGAGCTTACGGGTGGAGAATATATATATGAGGCCAAATGGCCAAGCAGATTTGGCTTGAGCAGGCTGATAAGATCAGCCTGATAAGACTGTACGGGTCGAATCTAATATGGGCTGTACAGCCTAAAATTATAAATTATAAGTCTAACAATTATCCATGGAATAAAATTTATGTTATGTATTGGAGGGCTTGGGAGGTGCAATTGTCCGTTGTCCGTTTGCGTGTGTTAGAGGGTGTAGCGTGTGCGTCCTCTGTGTAATCGTGAAAAGATAATGTTCTGTTATACGTAGTTGAGACCTCAACGAGACACCGTATATAATAAAAAAAACTTCACTACGATTTGGGCCATGTATATTTTGTGGGCTTCAATGTTTAGGCTGTGTGTCTACCTGGGTTGTGTGTCTCTGTGAAACCGCAAATTCCAATGGCTTAACCTGGACCACTACCATTAGTTGCGGTACTAATTTTGATGGGCCAATTGGGCTGTTAGATACTAGTTTGCAATAGGAGCACAGGAACAGAAAAGGGGCATATAGGATAGTAAGCTATACACAAAACAGAGCACAACAAATTCAGTAAGAAAAACAAATGAGATGTCATGTTTGAACACAAAATTTGGTATACATCTTGCTAAACAGGCATAAACTATAGCTCTCTAGCTCAAAATGTGCTCAAATTATGGTCATTTAGAATTACATGGCCTCTATATGAATTGAAATCCTACATTTCTTCTTACAAAATACCTACAAACAAAAGAGGCCGTCCCAGTCCAGTGGGAAATCATCATTGGTCCAGACAAGCTCACTAAAGATTCTAGAATACCATATGATTGGGAAGAGCTTTGCTTTACCACTCTGCAAGTCCAAAAGTTGAGAAGAAATGATAAGACATATGAATCAATTAATCAAACAATAACATGCATGCCAGTGAGAATGCAGGGAATCCAGCACCAGCAATGCAGATTATCCACATGTCCAAACCTCTAGTAACTAACCATTGCCATTTAGAAAATTAAGCTCTTTCTCTCCATAGCCCAATCAAAGCACATGGTTCCAGTTAAGGGGGAAGAGATTGGGTCAGAGAAAGGAGACAATTAAGGACTGGCCCCCATGTGATGTTAAGAAAAGCAGTGTGCATTCGACATTCAGCAATCCAGTTAGGTTTAGTTTATGACAGAGGTTCATACGTATTGTGAATTTGTGCACGCATGAAAAAAATGTCGGCAGCTGCCCTGCTTGACAGAGCAGAAAAAAAATCAGTCAATGACAGAACTGCAGAGTGGAGATCATGCATCCACTAATATGATGTTCAGGGATCAAATTGGTAGTAACTCAGCAGATAAAGAATAGGTAAAAATAAGAAAATGCCAGAAAAACACATGTTAATTAGTGACATCCGACAATCACCGTACAATATTGTACTCGTTTTTGCGTCAAGTCCAACAGTGGTTGTTGCCAACATTTTCAAGGATTCTTCTGCATGCCAAATTAATTAACTAAACAATTGGGAGTGCAAAGCTGGCTGTATTTCATTTCTGCTCGACCAACTCTAGCCACATTTACAAATCGGCCTAATTAAGCTAGGAGTTCATCATGCATATGTCTGTATTCCACATTTGATGAGAGCACTAGGTTGGATCATGTGGCATGTACATTGCTCTAGTTTGGCATTGGGTTTGGAACCATTTGCATCTGGTCTAGATAAGGTAGTTATTTAGGTTGCCATTCTTGTTGCTTTCTCCACCTTCTTCTCATATCTTTTGGAAAGAAATTAAGTTGGAAAATCCTAACGCAAGATGATTAGACAGACAGCTAGGAAATTAAGAAGACGAACATTTTTCATGCAGATATATGTAATTAACCTAGATGGTAGAGTAGAGTAGTTAGATCCCTGTACTTTAACCTGCCACTTGTGTTGTTGAGGAATTTTTCATCTACTAGGTAAGGCTAAGTTAGGTCAATGTACAATGCACATATATCTCCTCTCTACTAAGCTACTTCATGCATGCTGCCATGAATGCGTGTTTGATACTAGTTTAACTTGTTTTCTTAATAATTTTGTCACTGGATGATGCAAACTAGTGCATGTTGCAGATATATTGTCTCTTGGGACTGCGTAAGAAATACTAGAAGCTAGAAAAATGGGGAAAAAGTTAATGATGCCACGTCAAGTATGGAGAATGCACGCATGTACTAATAAAAAACTTAATCAATTTGATAAGTATTTGGTCGGCACGCGTCGTATATGTACATTTCAATTTCAAACGCACCGTACGATCGAGGGCAACTAGTCAATCAACTGGGATTATATATTTGACATCGTTTTGAAATACAGGTACTCCAGTTGTTGCTTGCATACGGCATGAATATGCTTCTCTCGTATATTTTTTAATTAATTCAATCGTTTACTGCATTGTTCTTGCCAATTATTAGTAAGATGCATCGATCACTTCTGCATCAGACCATATATATGGACAGGAATTAATAGTAGCATAGTAGCTAGGGTCGTTATGGTTGAGTTTTGTTTAGACCGTCAAGTGTGCAGTGTGCACAGATCGATTAGTCTTTTGTTCATAATTAAATACTATCCCATTTGCTTATAATATTATTCTGTAGGCCAGACGAGATATAGAATATAAACAGGATAACTCTTGATGATTGGCAAATTGGAATTCAAGTTAATGTCAGCACATGCTTAGCTTTGAATTGAGCTCTTTTGCGGCCTGCGTATCACTAATTCAAATATGGGTCTTCTAGTTATGTAAGTTAGAATTTAGTTGTACTTCGTGGGAGAATGAGATTGAATTTAACCTGCCCTTAAGAACTAGATGAACATATTTAATTTCTATTACCACTACCAGTCCGTAACCCGTGCATTCGAATAGTCTAATTATATTACATACTTTCTATATACATAAGCTTAATTTGCTTTAAGAGCAAATTTAATAGTAAACTATAAGACAACTATAAGTGAAGAGAGAAAAAAAAGTGTTAGCTATCATACGAAATCTAGCTTTAAAATATTAAATGCATTAATTATATAAGAGAGAAAAAGATAGTGAAAAGAAAATTAAAGATAATCTTATAGCTAATCTAATATGGACTTATAGTTAGTAGCTAGCTCTACTATTAAGCTAGTTAAGAAAACTTTTTTTTTCAGTAAATCCAAAATTTAAAGCTCACACTTCCAAAATTATATGTAGAATAAACTTTAATGCCTTTTATGCTACTTTCTATTACTAATTAATTCAATAATTTCGAAATTTTAAATTAAGAAATACAAATTAATATTTATTGTATACTCTTAATTTTAGTTTTTCTTTAGTAAAATATTTCTTAAATAAAAATTAATAAATAAAAAGTTTCTTGTATTACAAGCCCAATTTAGAACTTTTCTTGATTTAATGATCTTAAATTTTGAAATTAATAATTATCAAGTCACAACTTACATACTCGTAATTAATAAACATAAAACTAATTTTTCATAAAATAAATTTCTCATTTTGTAACCAATAATTACAAATTTGTACTCGACTTAGAGTCTCATTTTTAGTTTCTCAGAGCTTTAATAAATATTAATTTTTACCCTTTTTGGACTCTCAATTTAATATTTATTGATTTCATTTTGAAATCCTAATTTAAAAATTAGCAATTATGACTGAAGTGAATTATTCTTTTAGTCCAAAATGTTATTATTCAATTGCCCAGATGGATGGTCATATTTGTCACTTTTTCTTCGATAACGTGGGAATTCAATTATTAAGGTACCAATTAGATTAGTATAGGTATAGATAAAAGCACAGAGTAGACCTAGTTAATTATGTCCTTTTGTGATGCTGCTTTCAATTGAAATGAGGGTCTTTCAGCCCTTTTGATCTAATTCATAGTCAGAAATTTGCTATACTTTTTTCTGGTGCAAAATGAGATTGATCTTAACATTTAAGAAACAAATAAGTTAGACTAAAGTTCAAATCTAATAAAAATTTTAAATCAAGTTTCAGTAACATCAAATTTAATTCGTATTACTACTAGCACTTCTGTGCTTACCATGAAATTATCTCCTTCTTGGACTTTGAAAATCTCCCTCTGTGGAAAGTTACATGATATATTTAATGCGGTTATGCCTAACACAGAAGGGAATTAAGAACATCCTTTTCACAAACGACGTAGTCAAGCAAAGAGCAATACGCACAGTGCTTAATTATTCAACTAGCTAGCCATGACTTGTAACATCAAATTGGTCAATACTTTGAACTTCTTGTTGCAGCTTCAACATGCTGGAATTTTTATTCCACACGATCTTTTGTTTTCATGACCAAAGTACAACTTAGTAGTCCATGCACTGTATATATACTAATCTAGCAATTTCTTTTCCTTAATCTTGAAACACCAACTTAACAAAGTATATATAATTTAATCAAGTATTGCACTCTAGTTAACCCTTTGGTTAACTTGCATTTGGTAACATTACATCAAGAAAACTTTAATACATGGATATACTATATATGTCACATATATAAATATTACTCTATACTAATTGACATATCCCAACTACCTTGTAGAACTTGAGTACTAATTGGATCAGTTTAATTAATTAATTAATTCGTCGTGGATTAATTAACGCCGAATGCCAGCTCGCCGCGAGCTCACGTCCAGAGCGGCTCGTCGACCCAGCCGATGGAGCTGGACTGCATGGCGCTGGCGGCGCCGTCGACGACGTACAGCGCGTCGACGGGCGTGGCAGGGGAGGCTCCGGCGAGCTGTGAGCCGACGGCGGCGCAGTAGGCGGCCGCCGTGGTGGGCTGGGGCGGCGCGGCGGCGGCCATCTCCATGCAGAGGAGCGCGACGAGGTGCGCGTGCTGGGCTCGGGAGCCGGCGAGCTCGGCGTGCGCGCGGGCGAGCTGCGCCTTGAGGTCGTTGACCTGCTTCTGCAGCTGGCAGATGGCCCCCGCGCAGCCGTACACGGGGTCCCTGATGCGCGCGTTCGCCTCGTACACCATGCTGCTCACCGCGTCCGCCCGCTGCTCCTCCGGCAACTCCTGCACCCACCGCACAACGACGATGTTAATGGCGAGCTCGTCATGGCCGGCGACATGCACCAAACATGTACATCCGACTTATTAGCTGCTTGCCTGCAGGAGCTTGATGATGTTGCTGGCGCCGAAGACGCGGTGCGCGGTGGTGAACTTGTGGGGCTCGGTGGGCGGGAAGTAAGGCGCCAGCACGCAGCGGTCGACGCAGCGGCGCCGGAGGATCTTGCACGCCGCGCACGGGCTGAGCACCACCGTCGTGGTCGCAGCCAGCGGCTGCTGCTGCGGCGACGTTGGCGTCGGGGAGGGAGGCGCCGCGCAGGCCGTGTCGCTCGACGAGCCCATCTTGATTAGCTAACTAGCTCTAGTTGATTGCTTAGTTTGGGGAGTTAAGTGGTTTTGTGGCCATTTATGTGGCATATATAGAGGGAGAGTGTGAGAGTGGCTGGGTAAGCTATTGGAAGTGAAGCTGACTGTTTAAACCTAATTTTGGTAGGAATGGATGTTTGGACCTGTCATTAATTAACTTGATATAGGGACATTAGTTGACTGGTTGACCCTCGTCACATCTGACAATTAATTGAGGTGTCTTCTTGAAAATTAGACAAGCAAGTCTCTGTATATATTTGATCTTGATTGTTAGGGTAAAAGATTTAGTACCACGATAGTGAACTAAATTAAATTACAATGGTTGATGCTCAATATTTATCATGTATATGTTAGAATGGTTTAGTTATTTATCAATTACCTGATTTTTATCTAAATTTTAGTCCTCTTTAGAAGGCTAAGATCGTTTCCTACATATTACTCTAACCCACACTACCCTTCTTTTTCTCCCGATTGGTTCTGCACACACAACGCCTCTACCATAACCTACCAAACCACACACTACCATCTTCCCCTCGATGGTGAGGCTTAGCATCGAAGAGGCCTGCAGGATGCACCCTCCTAGCTACATACCTCCTACCACTTTATTCTCCTCCACTCTTCTTCCCAAGAGAGATTCCCCGCCCCGTCTCTCCTCTTCAACTCACACACCACCAGATCTGCCATCACTATCCCTGCCTTCTAACCATTTCGATGAGGTTCTCCTGCCACTCAATAGCACACCGTCCTACTCCTAGCTTTTCCATCGCCAAGGCAGAACCATTGCTACCACACTGCCCACCAAAGCCACCACCCATTGTCAGCATGTCTTTCACCTCCCATGGCCTCTCTCTAAAGACACTCCATCCAAGAAAACCCCCTCCTCCCAACTTTAGTGACCTTATTCGATATGTTTCTTAGTGTTCGGGCTACTATCAGCGATGCATGCATGGCCACTGGAAGACATGCTGCCATCGGTGAGATCTTCTCCCTTTCACTCCTCTTCTCACTTTCAAGTTTGCTCTCCCCTCTCCTCTTTTGGTTGGACGTTGAAAACGACTCCAGGTCACCCATGGAATTATATTTGTACGTATAATTTTACCGGCCTCCAAATATTTTATAACAAAAATTAATTAGCGGCCGGCCATCTGAATTTCTAAAACGATTTTTTCACCAGAAAGAGCTTGCAACGGTTGTGTGAGAGTTATAGAACGGTTTGCTAGTTAAACACATGCAGCTTGTGTTCCACGTACGTAATCCATTTGCATGTACGTATGTACTTACGTACGCGTGCCCGTACGTAACGCATCTAGCACGCAAGTTATCAATTTCACTCTCCACGATGTAGCAAATACACTATATATTCCCCCCTGTAAGAATATTAATTAGCAGCTTGCAATATATATTTTCACATGATAAATATTAGTGTTTTTCACGTGTGTATTAATGAACAATGTTTTGTGATTTGAATGTACGCATCCATTAAACGTCATTGATCAATTTGAAAATTCGTCCTGATGAGAAGCGACAATATGGACATATTCCAAAAAAATAATGGTCAACTGACATGCATGGATTTAAAATGGAAAATTAGAGATGTATATTAGATCATAAAACAAAATTCAAATTGTTGGGTTTAGTGGCAGGGCACTTACCGATGTCACGTGAGGCCAAATCTCCAATATCTTTAAATTAGATGTATGCTAGACACATCCATGTGGTTGTGTGCGTATGAGTATGGTGTGAAAATTCAGAATCGAGTTGAGTACAAAACTTAAAAGATGCATAAAGAATTTTCACTATGTATGTGTGTATATATT
Source organism: Oryza coarctata (assembly GCA_030770085.1). NCBI lineage: Eukaryota > Viridiplantae > Streptophyta > Magnoliopsida > Poales > Poaceae > Oryza > Oryza coarctata. The sequence goes on from CM061471.1 coordinate 1,168,379, forward strand.
TGGTGGCTAGGAATATTTTCAATTTGTCTCATCTATTATATATACATATATTATATTCTATGACTATAGTACTAATCATTATTACTATAAATATATAATATTGGACATGTAGATATGCTGCATACCACGAAGACATTCACTACGCCAGCCCAGGTGATCACTCATGAGCCTATAACATCATCTCTGATGGGTTGATTGTAGAGGCCCGTTAGTGGTGATAAGCACCTTATAAGTAGAGCCTGTCACAGGTGAGGTTGACCATCTTAACCAGTTGATGTTGTCACCTGTCATAGGTGACTCATCTATAACAGGACTCTTTTCTAGCCTGTCACAAGTGATCTCATATGTGACTGGGTTTTATTTAGACCCATGAGTGATGAGTTTTTCACAAATTTTTCTAATTTTTTTTGCTAGCCTTAGAAAATTGTTAGCCATGTCCTCCAAAAGATTTGGAAATTCTCCAGACCCAGCAGCACATATACACATTCATATATGCATATTCACATGTGTGCAATCACAATTCATCCAATTTGCCACAATCATAATTCATTCACATATATTGTTTCGCTCGGAATTTCCATCTAAAATTCCAAACACTTACATGTGTACTTAATCCTCATCTAGAAATTAGTAGATATATATAATAACAATGTTAATAACAAAGTATAAGTCTTAAACTAATAATAAAATGAGGGCATAGTTATTATAGAGATAGATGAAACCTCTCAAACTAAGAAAAAAAACTAGAGATGACGACTCTAACTCCATAGGCAGTTATAGAACTCCTCTTCTAATGATTGATTATTACAAGTTAAGTACATAGAATACTTAACAAGTCATACAATAAACATGCATGTGCACATGATATAACAAAGAAGGATATAGCTAATTTGCATAAACAGTATTTAATTAACACTTTGAGATAAAACTATAGGATAATTAAGTAATATTAATTCATCGCTATGCAACCTATGCTGGTTGCACAAGCCCAAACCATTACACATATGGAGTTACCATAAATCTCCTAATTAACACATTATTTAGTATTAATGAGAAGTGTCTGACTAATTACAAAAAATATTATTAGGCTTGTCTATAACCACGGATACGACTATTCAAATAGTTTTACTTCTTCTAGAAGAGTAGAAATTTACTCAAAAGACACAATGTTGATATCATGTCAACCATACGGCGTGATACACGAAAATAACCAAATAGAGATTGTGACAGGAGCCTTCACATAACATGTCCAATAGAATGGTCATTGGGCAAGTCACTAGTAGAGGAGGCCCAACCTCAGAAACTTTCAGCTCCCTAATATAGACTTAATACTGTTATGTAGCACTTATGCCTACCGCTGTGGATTTATTGGCACTACCACCTATAAACTAAATACACCATAGTGCCTCCTACTGGAACATGCTACACTATAGATCTAGCCGTTGTACATTCTTGCTTGTGGTTAGTATGATAAATGATTCACAACAATAGCTCACCAACTAGTTCTTAATTGTCTTGAGTATGACCATCATAATGCTCACAACCCTTTATTAGTCAAATTTTAGTTGGACAATTATTAATTAAACACAATCAACCGTCAGGAGATACCGTTAATTAACCATAAGTATAAGTGAAACATTAGTTTTTTCTAATAGTGATTCTAGAGTGAAGCATGGCTAAGCAATTACACTAAATATCTAGTTAAATCATTATATAAAGTTTAAACTAGTTAAATTATATCATAAGGTATTAAGGTATAAGATAGTCAATATAAATTGACCATAATAAGAGATATAGGTTTATACCACCCAATGACATTCAAAAATAAATGTACATTTGAATCAAATCATAGTTTAAAACAATAGATCAACATGTTCAAAGGGGGTTGAATCTATATGACTTGCCTTGCTACTCTATAAAGACTTCTAAACCTTCCTCAGTAAAGATAGGCTCTCCGTAAATGTTAAAAACTAAAGGCAAATAATAAAACCAATAAAAACAGTACATGAGAATAGATAAACAACACATGTTGATATTTTTAATGTATATATCTTGATTTTTAGAGAATTTAGCAACTTGAATTGAGTGATTTGGAGTTAGGATAAATTAGTTTTGATTTTTTTTTTCTAAGATTAAACTGATTTAACGCATATATAGAAATTAATTAAAATTATGATGCAATAAAGGATTGTTTTTTAATAGGAAAAAGAAATTATTACATCATATAGACTCGGTTCACCATGGACCAGGTGCATAGAGACGTTCTACGAGAATTGACGACCAAGATCTAGTTGACCTACCAAGATCGATGGTCAAGATTGGTCCTAATCTATGGTTGAGGATGGAGGCCACATGGCATCTAGCTTGTTGCCATGGAGGATGGGGAGGGTGACATGGCACTAATGTAGATACGTCGATGATGAGTAGCATGAGGAGAACTCATTTGATGGCGACACGATGAAAAACGATGATGGACAGTGGTTGGCGATGAGGTGGAAGTGGTGACGGCTTCGGGTCATTGATGAGGGTGGTGCTCTGGTGATGGACAGTGACCATGAATTGGTGGACAGGTATTGGATACTCCTTGCGAACTTGGCGGAGGGGACAGCGGGCTCCGGTGGTGACCAACACAGCGGTGCGGCTTGGCTGGAGTCGATGGGCAGTGGCAGAGATCAAGCTCACGCTACAGCTAAGGCTAGGTGACACGGCGAACTAAAGTGAAGGTGGCAGTGGAAAGAAGAGGGGGCATGGGTCCTATATATAGCACAAGATAGGCGAGTCCGGGACGGAAATGATGGCTAGGAAAACCTAGAGTTTTTATCAATTGGATAAGCTCGAGGCTGAGCTCTATACGAAGCAAAACAGATACAATTTTACTATGATTCTTCGGGAAAAAGATGGAGGAAGATAAGGGGAATATTTTCCCTATACTAATTGGACGCGAGAACGAATGAAGCAACCGAATTTGGCATGGGAAGAATTGGTGACATTGGATTCTAGCTCCGACCTAGGGTTGAAGACAACCTTGATAGGTGGGGCCCACCTATCGGCAGCAGGGGGAGAGAGAGGAGGGCACGAACTAGCTAGGCTGCCTAGGTCAACGTAGCTACGCATGTCGAATGTTGTGCGTGTGGAGAGAGAAAGGAGGCGCTAGGCCTAATTTAGCCTAGGAGAGATTTTAATAGGATTTTTTATTTAAATTATTCACTAAAATGCTATTTTATTTATTAAAAGATACTTCACTTACTTAAATAATTTCTAGAAAAATCCAGGAGCTAAAGAGACAAGTGTTTAATAAAATTTTATCTATCCAATTTTTATGTTGAAATTTATTAAGGATTATATTAAGGTTACTCTTTTAGGCTTTTAAATAATTTATAAAAAATCATTAATAAGTGTATTATTAAATTAAATGATTTTTAGGGTGTGACATATACACATGTAGTCAAGGTCACATATATAAATGATGTGTATCCACGTAACATTTGCCACCACAATCTCACACATTTGCGACCCAAACATACACCTCATGTAAAGTCAAAGGAGATCCGCCACATTTTGTCATATCAGTAAATTAACAAGAAGTATTCAATATTAGTAGAACATAAGCTATTATATATATGAAATAAATAACATTGTCTAACGCATAGAAGAATACTTAAATGTTACATCCCACAAGAACAAAAATTGTTTTATCTACATACTACAACTAACACTTAGATCATCTACTTCAAACAAAAGCTTCCTTTCTTGAATATGATTTTTGTAAGAATGAAGCCAACAATTTCTTCTCTAATAGTAGGCAGGTTAATGGGCACAAACTTCCAGCTCTTTTTTTTTTGCTAAAGAAGAAATTAGTTAGTACGTGTTGTGGAAAAATAAGGGTATTTATATACAAGACACGCTTGTAAGCATAAACCTCAGGGTCCTAGTCGGTCACATGTTTTATTAATGTAGATTTGTTGTCACACATATGAAAACCACACTGATTCCTAACTTGTTGTGAGCATTTGAAGTTGAAGTCATAATGAAGGGAGTCCTTGCCCTCTTTGTGCCTACCTTCTTTTTTGGTATATGGTGCCCAACCCTTATCTAATGCAGTGATAGGAGGACTAAAATTGTATGTGCTGACCTTATTAGAATTAAGGTAGTAAACCTTGTTCCATTTAGTATTATGGCTAACAAAATACAATGTTGTCTACATGATGGTCGTGTAGCTTAAGAAATTATAATTCACTAAAAAGAATATATACTAAATATTCAAAGGAAAATTCTAGTGTTTCCAAGTCCCTTACTTTTGATTGTGTGCACACATTTTGCATTCCTTGTCTTGGTGCGCCCATAAACATTTGGTGACATTATCTATTTGGGTGTTGAGGTTGAGATCATTGATTATCGATGGATCTAGAAAACCAACCCATCTAGCCGGCCTCATTGATTCCTTCCAAGACATCCTAAAGAGGTCAAAGAGATATTTGGACAATTTGAACACAAATATTTAGCACAACATATAAGAGCCATGTGCACTTACAATGAGTAGCATTTAAGAAGCCATGTGTCCATTGTGCGTAACCTAAAGAGATTGAAGAGATGACCAAAGCCTAGAATAATGGAAGACTCTTTATTCTTCCTCTTGGCATTGCTCAAGTCTATGAATCTCTTGTGTAGTTCTCGATATGTAATACCCATTAGAGCTAATACATGGTCCTCCACCAAGGACATGCCTAGCATGAACTGAGCTGGCACTTGATGCTTATGGGCCACTAATGACTAAACCATCTCCTGCACCTTCGCTTTCCCCTTGCCTTTCCCCCTTTCTCTTCCACCCTTATTTATCTTGCCAATTGGAAGGGAACTTTTGTCCTGGTGGGTGGTCTTTTTCGGAGTCAAGGTGGTGGTTATGTCACACAAATCCATGAAATCAACCACCTGTTCAGACGGTTTCATCATACTTGGCCCATGTGAAGCCTCAATTGACAGTTGTGGTTGAGGAGGTGCAAGAGACACATTGAAGAATCGAGTTGGACGATGAGTCATCTTTATGACTATATTTGATTTGGGCCACTATTTGTAGGCCTTGCACATATCCCCCAAAGTTAGAATCTCATCAATCGGTGGTACTTCAAGAGGCTTGTTAGCCTAATTGTCCTTGACCGCATCAATCAATACCTTCGCATATCCAGCCAAAAGGCATGTGTCATGCATCATTTGATCTAGAGAGGGTTTGTAAGCTTGGCCCCCTGGTTCAGCTAGGATGTTCTAGGTTTTCAAGCGCCTTGGTGAAGATATCATCCTCACATTTCCACAGCATCGACTCAACTTTGCTTTATGAAGATTGTTCGGCAATCAATTCCAACTATATTATTTACAAAAAATTGTTAGTCATATGTACTAGAAGATGCAATGTATACCATGTGTTCATTAAATAGCAGGGAAAACTCATAAGTTTTCGATAGACCGCGGCATCGCCATTGTTGGGAAACATCATGGTGCCATCCTGGTTGACCTTACCCCTGGCTTAAGCCTAGTTGGGAGCTCAAACTTTAGTGATATCAGCGAATAGGGCAGGGACATTTGTTGGAGTTGCAACTTCATCCTTCTTAGCCCATATTTGTTCCTTCCCAATGTAGCTTGTCATGCCAAGTCGGTACGGATGCTCATTGATAGCTTGCAATAATTGGTGTGCCTCGCTAGTATCTTTGAACTCCGCAGTGGTCTTCAAAGACTTGAACTCTTCCCACACTTTCGAGGTTACATGTGAGTAATCTTTGAATAGTGTACGATTACCCAGATGGATAATATACTCTCCTATGAGGTTGGTTTTAAAGTTCTTCCGGATATGGCCCATCTTCTAGAAAGCCTTGTGCTTTAGTTTTTCTTTAGCTTCGGCTAGAAAATCAAACTTCACAATCAGAGCTAACCAAGCTCGCTCTTTCTCTGCCATTGGGACTTTGTCAATGTATTTATGAAGTATCTCAAAGTAGCCTAGTGAGACGTGGCCATAACTGTTCAACCATCTAGAGATGGCAGTTCTCGATACGGTAGGCCTTCCAACATCGTCCACCTCGATGATCATTAGCCTATAAGCTGACAGGCAATTATGTGTCGTAGGGTTCCTACCAAACATCACTCCGCTTGTTCCAGCTGACTCCGTCGTATCATGATGAGCTAACATTTCTGTTTGTAATAAAGTCCTACCATGATTATATCACTTTGAAAACAATTTGAAAATCATTTCATTTGCAATAAAGTCCTACACATTTCATTTGCCAAACACTTCTATAATTCCTAAAATTATTTGCATTTGCCATACACATTCCATTTCCTAAATTCCTAAAATCATTTCATTTGCCATACACTTCTATAATTTCTAAATTCATAAATTCCTAAAATAATTTGCATTTTCCATACACTTCTATAATTCCTAAAATCATTCATAAATTCCTAAAATCATTCGCATTTGCCATACACTTTTGTAATTCCTAAAATCATTTGCATTTTCATTCCAAAAATAATTCCTAAATATCGAATTGATATATATATAGAAGCAATATGTAACAAAAAAAACAAATTAATCATCACATCAAAATCAACAAATTAAAAAATTCCTAAAATCATTAATCATCACATCAAGAAAGAATATAAAAGAGCGCATCACAGGTGAGTCACCTTTGATCAAGTCAGTTTGATCAAATGCACACCCATCATAGGTGAGTTGACCATGGTTAAGTCATCATGTGATTTTCTAATATGTTTTTTTACTAAACTCATTTTTTCATAAATCTATACTGTAAAATTTATTTTTAACCCAAAATATTTATACACATATTTAAATGTAATTTTAACTTCCTAAAAATATGTAATTGAAAAACAGGAAAATATGAATAATGAATTAATCGCGGTTAACCATAAATTCGCTTCAAAGTCACATTAATATTAATACATTAATATTGGGTTCAATTATATTAATATTCCTTCTCGATGGTTGATGTGGGCATGCTAGACATCTTCTTCTTCTAGAGTTCCTTGGTTGGTGGCGTGGATGTGCTGGTTGCAATCTTCCTTGTCTACGACGTTGTCCACACTGACATTTTTTCTTTTCCCTTTATGAACGGCATATCTTCTTGTTTGCTAGATTGATTATATAGAACACTTAGACAACTTGTTTTGTAATAACAAACGCCTTATCCTTGTTTGTGTTATTCAAAGATTAACAACCGTAAAATCCTCTTTATCAACTTTGACTGCCCAAAGATGAACTCATTGACAACAAAACAATGGTACTTTGAACTTCACATAATTCAGTTCCAAAATTTGCTCTATGCAGCATAACACCCAAGTTTCTCACTTGTTGCCTCTATGAGTACCCACTATTCTGTATGGAGTATTTGTCACCTTGCTTGATAGTGTGAATGGTATATCCATTGATGTTATATCCTTATTAGGTGCTAATAGCCCATTTAGGACCTGTGATAACCATTTGAGAGTTTCACTTACCATGCTATAGAAGTTGGCAATACGATTCTTGAACTTGAACTGTTCGTTGAAACAAGCAATGTGCTTCCTTTGGACCCAACTCTCTGATCAGTCAACGTTCTCCTATCGGATCAATGTCTCATATTCTTCGAGGTAAGGCACTTCTTTGGTCATATGCTGGAGGATAGTGAAATGAGCTTTATCATACACTGTGCGATCTAGCTTGATACTTTTCCTTCCGATAATGTCCATCCCTTCTAGTCTCTCTTTATGGTGAGACCGAGGAACTCCAATTGAAGCGGTCTCCAACATATAGTGAACACAGAATTCAATTAACTCATCAGTTGTTTACCTTTCAATGATGCTTTCCTCTAGGTGGGACCGGTTCCATACGTAGCATTTCATTATTCCCATATATCTTTCAAAAGGATACATCTGTCTTAGGAACGCAGGACCAGACATTTTTATTTGCTTTACCAGATGTACATTGAGATGTACCATTATATCAAAGAACGTTGGTAGAAAATACATCTCTAGATAGCATAGGGTTTTCACAATATCTATCTATGGGTCATCTAGTCCTTATGAATGGCCATTTGTATTGAAGAAGGAGCACAATCGTATTATTGTGTGGTGGTCTTTCAATGATAAGACAAGGTAGCAGCTATGTAATTAAGACAAGACAACCATATGATTTTATTCTAACCAATTTAAGGTCGTCCATTGATATGAACTTATTAATTCTCGATGAGAACTTAGATAAAGCCTTAATACCATTTAAGAGCATCAACATGCCTTTTTTTTCTTCAGTAGAGCAAGTCAAAGGAGGTACACTCTTTCTAATTCTATAATTTTTTGATGTACACCTGCACAAATATTCATATATTCTAAATCTCTACATGTATTGAGCCAGTCATTTGTCTTTCCTACGATGTTAAGCAGTAACCCAATAAAACTTTCGTAAATATTCTTCTTGACATATATCAAATCTATGCAATAGCGGATCTCAAGATGATTCTAATATAGTAATCTTTAGAATATTGACTTTTTTTCACATCCTCCTATCCTTTGGTTTAATAGCTTTCCTCTTCTTTCCAAAAGCATTATGGATTTTCTTTACTAATTCATGCATCTTTAGACCTAATAATTCAATTTTTCCTCAATCCTCCGGTTCGATAATTGTTGAAATTTTGAATAAGTTTGAGATAAAACTTTCAGAACTTTGACTAATAATAACTTCAAAAATATTTTGTTTGAAAGCACTAGAACAACATATATTAATTAATCTTAATAAGTACTGTAGTAAAATTAAATATTTATTTATTTATTGTATATATTATAATAGAAAATCCTATATCAAGATAAGTTTTGGAGACCGTGTTATTGTCCAAAATGTCCAAATTTATAGAATTGGAGAAAGTAAATTATATTTTTTACCTATAATTTTTTACCTACCCAAAATATAAATAATACACAACACGGCAACATGTTAAAGAGTGAGGTATATATAGAGAACAACTTACCTATGTCAGGTTAGTACGTGAAAACCGTCAAAGATAAGTCATGGTCATTGACTGATGTACACCTATACCCGTTAGAGGTGAGAGATAATTTCTGACGGGCCTTGTGCGCTATGAGTCATACAATTATAAGTGGTCCATCACATATGATTTATTATTTATGATGGGCCACACCCCATAGCGTTATATGTAATGGGCTGATCGATGAGATCATTTGTAACAGGGCACTTCGGCCGCCTGTGAGAGATGAGCGCTGACATAGTGATCTAACCTATCCTCTAGCGATTAACTAATTATTTCTTCATAGGAACCAACATATATATCGATCAGCATGCAAATAATGATTCATCATGCATCATGTATTGGCAAGGTAGTTGTAGTGGAATCCTGTCGTGTATATATAGACCGCCACTGCCAATCTCCTACACAACACGACTCAGGCTAGATATTAATTTCGCCTGTGTATTGATTTCTTTTATTGAAACTGAATGCGAATTTCTAAAGTAGAAATAGTCGTATATGCGTGGCCGTGTGGACTTTACATGTTAGAACAATAATGGTAGAGTATATATGGCACTTAGAAATATATTAGAGTAGAATTGTTTTGTATGTAGTCTTCCTTATCTCTAATCCTTTCTTATCTTACCTACGTATATAATCCCTGTATATACCGATACAAAACTTATTTTAGTTATGTAAAATTCTCTACTCCTATACAATTTAACATGTATCAGAGCGTTCTAACGCCGCTTCAGATCTTTCGCTGCTGTCATCCAATCTTCCGATCGCGCTCCCAGGAACAGCCACTCGTTCGTCGTCACCGTGTTTCGTTCCAAGAGGATCGATCTCGATCTCCTTGGGCAACCATGTTCTTCATCAGTATCGACCGTCGTCCATAACCCCATGCGCATCCGCCTGGCCCGATCTAGTCCCTGCGCCATGCCTTCATGCGGCGCGTCCCTGTGCGGCCGTCAGTGGCGTCGGTCGGACGAGGCCTCGCCGCCTCACGCTGGAGCGACTCCGCCCCGGGATCTGACGCCCGCGGCTCTTCACCACCGCCAAGCCCTCTGGCTTGACAGGATATCGCATGCCATGTGTGGTATACCCATGCAGACCCAACCTGTGTGGCACCTACGTACTGCATACGTGCACGTGAGGCTTGGCCCCAACATGCTGCACGACCGCGCGGCTAGGAGCCATCAGCCCAACAACGACATGCTTTTGGCACTTCCGGAGCTGCACAAGGTTTGGTAATTTGGATGTATCCGTTGTTGCTGTGATTCTTCTTCTTCCACCGCCGCTTGTCGTCCTTCGGCGCCAGTACTCCAACATCAGCATGGGCTTCATTTTCGTCGTCCACCGGACGGATCATCCGATAAAGTGCATGTCTACGACATCTCCCTACAATTGATTGTCTTCGAGTAACGTCTCAGTCATCAAACCACCGGCTGCCGCTACGTCGCCCCATCGAGCCGTCGTCAGCGACTGCGGTCCACGTCCACTACCTGTTGCAACGCACCTCAGCGTGGGCTTTCATCAGTGGACTTATCACCATTGGTTCGACATGAAACTACAGTTGTGTGGGCCTATGGGTCGTAGTGACGCCGCTCTAATCGTTTTCACCTTTGTTCGCTCATCCACATTCCTATTGTTCATACTTAGTCATCATCAACCGCTCGGGTTCTTCTTCATCCACTTCGAGCACTGCCGTCCCATCTCTAGGCTGCCACTGTTGCTGCATTAGAATATGGTTACCAATGTCATCTCTAAGCCAGTGGTTCAATTACTACAACTCAAACTACCAACGTCATCATTTATCTTACTACTGCGCCTTCGTCTTTATATACCTTCACCCATACGGTATTGGCAACACTACTTGGCACGTTCGTCCTGCGGTGTTGGCAACACTGCTTGGCACGTTCATCCCGAGTTGTCTTCAGGTCTAGCAAACTTGGTGTTGCGTCTTGTCCTTTAAGTTCGACAGATCAGCTCTTCAGCGTCATCTTTCCTGACAAATGTCGTGATTGCATCACATATTGATCTTTAGTGCGTTGTCACACTCCTTGGTTTGACACCAACCCTCGCATCTACGAATCAATAAGTAACACTCCAGAGTTTAATTATCTCGTCATCAGTATCCTTCACTTTGGCTACATTAACCATAACTACTATCATTGTTAAGTCTTTCTTGGGACTTATCTATTCTAAGTATCTGTTTATTCTAAGTATCTGTTTAGTTTATATTTGGACTGTAGGTTGATATATATTAGGATATGATTGTTTTGTATAGTAGTATTTCTTATCTCTAATTATTTCTTAGCTGTACCTATATAATCTCTATATATACCAGCTTTTTAAGACTCAATATAAAATTCCAGTTACAAATTATTCTCTTCTCCCTATATAATTCAACAAATAATCTGCTTTTATGCTAATAATCATATCTCTGTTACCTAAAAATTGAAAAACCATCGGGTACCAAATCAACCATGCATAGTACCAAATCAACCATGCATGGATGATGCATCTGGTTCTTTCGATTACTACGTGCCAGTGCTTTGGCTGTCAAATCAGTTGCACTAAAAGTGCATGCATGCTGGGCCAGGAGTAATTAAATTTGTGCCGAAATAATATATAGGACAATGGACATTAATTATATTTCATTTTTCCACGGAAACGATATAGCGAAGAAATTATCTAAACTAATTATAAAATTAATTAAGAACTAATAATTCAAAATTGTCTTTTTAAAGTCATGAACTACTGGTGAACTCGGTTGGTTAAGTTACTTATGCAACCTACCCATTCGAATTTAATTCATAGACTTGGCATAAACATTTATTTCTAATTGTTTTTTATGGTAGGCAATATAATTGTTGATAATATCAATATATGCCATCCAATCTTCTCGACATTCTCAAGATATGAGGCTTAGTCTAAATTCAAGTTGGCTACTTGGCTAAGATTTTTAACGGTATATAAAACGAGATAAACTATTATTATATGATTAATTATATATTAATTATTATAAATTTGAAAAATAAAAATTTTTAATTTTTAAAAAAAACTTCTCTATAAAAAAGTATCTGATAAAAATATACTGTTTATTAATTTAGGAAATATGCTCATGATAATCGAGGGTAGTCCAGCAGATGTGATAGAAAGGAACTAAGCTTTAGTTTTTGACAACCTTAAGATATGCCAGTCTTCTCGACAATCTCAAGATATGACGCCAAATTTTAGACATTTTTAGATATCATATAGAGGATAGGGTGTATATATATACGTTTATAATGGTGAATGTGTACCCTATGCTATTTCATCTCAAATAATCATAAAAATATCTTAGTATTTAATTTATCCATCTAGATACTTTCTCATCTAAACCAATGACAACCATTAATTTTACCATATTTGTTAATCACTATATAAAACTTTAAAAATTATATTTTAAAACCAAGAGAATAGCTCAAACCGATGTACATACGTGAAGCACAGTTACTGCATGCATGCTCCTACACAAGTACAATATACTAGTCTATCGCAAAACATTGGATCAGAACAAGAAATTAATGCGTGTGCATGACACACACACAGTTGATTTCTTGCTCGGATAGCTAGATGGATGGATAGATATACGATGGCGCGAAATTCAGAGATGAGGTTCGTAGAGGCTGTAGATAGCTAAATGCTAATGCTACTAATGGGATGGCTGGAGCGCACTTTGTGAAGACCTCAGTTGAGCCCAACCTGGAACGAGACCGGGATTAATTAGCAGCCAGTATTCTGCACGTAATACAGCAAACTAAATCAACTCTCAGATTATCCTCGTCAGAAATTCAGACAACGCGTACTGGAGTACAGACAGATGTAGATGACTGCATTACATATGCATGCATGTCTGCAAAAAGGTATGGAAAGAAACAGAGAATTTTCGAAACAGATGATGAGATGCTACGACAGTTAGGTATGGTGATACACCCACAAACTCAAAAAATCTGAACTCCATTAATCTAACCTCTTATTTCTGTAAAGTATGAACGAGGTTTATGAGGCTATAGCTAGCTAAGGACTTACTGTTGATTAGCAATAAGAGCACATATGCAGTACAGTACTATTTATATTTAAACTTTAGTGCTTTGTCTTTTTAAAAAAAAATCTGTATATTTAGATAGATAGATGTTATATTATCAAAGTATATTATATATTAAATATAAGTATTAAATTTTCATTCACTATAATCTAATTAATAAAAAAATTATTAGTGATTAAGTTGTAACAGTACCAGTGGAGTAATAATTATGAAGGAACTTAAGGAGTAGAAGGCATTGTGCTTGCGCCATTTATCAATTAATTTAGTTCTTTTGTTTTTTTCTTGTCCGTGAGGAATCCATACATGCATATGGATGCAAAAGTAAATACACGTACCGTTTCTAAACTTATATAAGGCCGTAAACTTTAAAAATACAGATATAGACGCCGAAATATAGATTCAAAACTACCATACACTGGTGCTTGCGTAGCTGATACTTTAACCCCTCAATAACACTTAAAGGGTATGCGATAGTTTCAAGTCAGCGCCATGTGGGCGCTGATAGGGTTATGTGGAAGTTTGAAACTTAGATGTCATATTTTAATAAATCCCAGAATTAAATATGTATTTTTAAAATTTGAGGACCGCCACTGTATTCTACTCACTAGTATAGACGGGATTATTACAGTAGAACGAGTTTTCGTAGGCAGGTGGCCGGCCTGCCTAGGAGAAGGGCTATGTAAAAATACCCATTGTCTCAAGCAGGTCAGCACCTATATATGCAAAGATCTATTATTACTGGAGGGTGGGTGGCATAATTGGGTATCTTGCCTATGATAATCGTTTTTGCACGTGCATTCTACGGAAACCATTATCGCATGCGGTTTTAATTCAAAAAACAAACAAAATATTTTTTTTCTATTTTTGTTTCTTCCATTAATTAATAATTAATTAAAATTATCACCAAATCAAATATTATTCATGTACTAGTAATTGACATCACAGTATATAGTACAGTGATTACCATGAATAATTATTTATCATACACTAATTAATAATTATTACACAACGTAATTACTAACATAATTATTCACTACAAATATGTCTACATAGTTAATGAATAATTGTTGCATACATTTGTAAGAAGTATATGTTCTTTTTCCTACTATAGTCATACCTCACATATGCTTCGAAAAACAAAACAAGTATATTAGATATGTCATGTTGGATGAAGTGGCATAAGTCATCACAAAGATTTAGAAGTGTTGTCTTATTCATCCTTTGAGCTAGCCCAATTACTATACAACTACAACAAGAATAAGATAAGCACAACATTACAAATAGTAATACATACATTCTTACTAACAAATTTAATTAAGTATATACCTATATCTAGGTGTGATATAAACCTACCATAGATCCTCAACATCTCATGTTTGTAATATCCGTAGCACTATGTGTAGTCCCTACGAGTTGTTTCTAGCACTATCCAAGAAGTAGTAACAACATAAATTAGATATGAATATACATTTTGAGACATAAAATATGTACTACACATCATAACCGGTCACTTTGTCTTGACAAGTAGTTTTTCCCTATTCTTTTCTATTGCCCCTCCTTTTTTTCATGTAACATCCGTGTGCGTTGTTCGAAAAATTAAGTAGATATAGTATAAGAAAATAGATGACGAAGGCCAGAGGTATACACAATCCTTATTTTAATTACTCATAGGTTCAAAATAACAAGTAATTCTATATAATCAGCCTCTGAGTAATCGGCTAGATCACAGACCACGACTATCATGTCTTTAGGGTATATAATGAATAAAATATAGTGGTTGCTATAAACGAATAAAAATGTGTTAATTTAATAGTTCTAAAAGTTCTTAAAGAAGAAATAGTAAAATTGCTTGAAGTTGTACAGGGCCATTATGCATCTCTTATCTTAATAACTTAGTATTTCCCATCCAATATATGTCCCTACTTCACAACTCTTGTCGCTATGGAGTTTCTTGATATACTTCTTCTTCTCTTCCGATGATTTGTCCTTGTGCTCTGCAAAATCGTCATGTATGTCAATAGTGTTTACGTCTTGTAGATTCTGATTGTGTCAAGATAGCCAACCGGTTCCCTCGTTTTATCCACACCGTGTAAGTGTAACCTACATATGTGTAACGGGTCAAAACATTAGACACCATGTCGATAATAGATTGGTCGATTTATGTATAGAAAGAAGAGTGATCGATATATATACTTACAGGGCACATGCGCCAACAAGATTGACGTCCAATTTTTCTAGATGATACATGGCGTGCATATCCTTGAAATCGACAAAGAATACGCCCCCATCTCCACCCATGAAAGTGTCTTTTGGTACCCTATCACTTAGTCAGCTTAGGCCTTCACTAGCCTTGATGTACCACTCATACTACCTTATCATTAGCTACAGCAAAGTTCTCAAAATGTGCATCGGAAGAAAAGGCTTGCCATTTTTGAATTTCTTAGGGACGACGTCAATAGCATAGAACTTCAACTTATTCTTAGAGCTTAGCACTAATTTTTGGCTTATATCCGGTGTTGTATCTTTCTTCATGTTGCCTCTACCTCTGAAGGCCATAGACAGAAACTTTTCCACATCTTTTGATTTAGCCTTGTGATCATACATGGTTATCTTCTGTGGAATGGACCAAGGTGGAGTGGATGGTAGAGGAGGTGGTGGTGAATGTGGATTTGTTGGGGCATCTTGCGGTGGCAGGGAAGGTGGATGTGGTGGGAAAGACAGTGGTGGTGGAGAAGGTGACAATGATAGGGAAGGTAGATGTGGTGGGGACTTAGGTGCCTTGTCTTTAGGGTAATCTAGATTTTTCGATGATGAAGGACCTGATAGGGATGTCGTCTCCGGCACAGCGGTTGTCTTCTTTGGAGCCATAGTTTTCGATGTACTTGCGAGCCACTGTTGAAGGAGCACGATATCTCTACGATGCTACAATATGAATTGATTGACCATATCTCCTAGAAATTTGATTCCCTCCAGCATGGGAATATCGAACTCATACTAGTTGTAATTAGCATTAACCTTTGTGACATTTACCCTCACGTAGTTATTAGGTATGTCCTAGCAATGAAACTTTCTATTTGGTAACGCCTCGCTACTAGCAACCTCCTTTGTTTAGCCTGCCCTTCCAATTGGCACATGCAACTTGCATGGTATAGGACCGGCTATGTAATCCACTAGGTATTGGGTCGCACGTGATGACGTACGCTAGGTTCCTAGTGCCACGCAACATGTTGCAAATCTGCCGGCAATTTTTCATTATTTTTATTCATCAAATAAAATAATTGCTTGGCCACTTCTTCCCTGATTTCGTGCCTCATGTTCTCCTTATACCTATCGTGTCTTTTGTAACTTCCTATGTCTTTTGGAAACCCTTTCTTTCAAGTGAGCATGGAAGATAACCCTCTGATGTGGCCAAAGTGCTCGGGGTTACTCAACATAGCACTTAGCTGATCTTTCTTCCTTCTAAGCATGAACTCACCACTTCTTTGCTTCTAAGAGATTTTCTTTAAATTTTTGGCTATTTGTATATTGATTCTTTTTTGCCAATTTAGACATCTTTTTACTACTCTCTAAGGACTCCGGCGTAGTCTTTTTCTTGATGAACTTGTCCAAGTCAGCAGCGGAGATTTTCCCTTATGTTTGAAAGGGGATCCGGTTCTACTAGACGTACTTCTTGTTTAGATCGAACTTTTATTGTCGCCATCGCCAACCCGTAATTGTTAGTGCATACTCCTTTTCTACTTCGTCTAATCCTTCAAAATATAGGAATCTTTTCTTCAATTCTGTCCAAGAAGTGCCTTCATCCTATCGCTAACTTTCTCTCTTTCATCTACGAGGATTGGACAATGATCCCTTACCAAAGCATCACAGGAGTTGCTCCATTTTGCAATCATACCTTTAGGCTCAATGGGGTTCCCTTTTCGTCCTACGTGGGTGATGATGTGTACTTCATCTGTTAACTTATTCTTGTTTCTCTCATCGTACTTTCATTTTTTTTTGTCGACAGCTTCACTCATTGTTGTATCCGTCTTCATCCTGGTAGGGGCCGATGTAGCCATCTCTAGTTCAGCAGGATCGTTCGTACCCTTCTATTTTGTGACAACTTTTCGGTAAGTATGACATCTTGTTCCCATCTATTGTACATATAATAGCAGCACTGTGTTAGACAATAGTAAGCCAACAATTATCACAAGTAAACTTAATGTTCATATATATAAATTAAAATATCCATATATTAATCCTAATGTCCATATATACAAATTAAAATGTCCATATATTTTATGGAACATCCTATTTATCCTAATGTCCACATTGACTGCAGCAACAATCTAGATGAAGAAAATTAACTAACCAAGAACAACTCGCCAATGGTGCCGGGCCTCGAGGCACTGGCCAAGTAAGGTCAAGGAGGCATCGATGGAGAGGGCCAATGGTGGAGGAGCCAATGGAGAAGGGGCGATGGTGGTCGGAGGAGCCAGTGGAGAGGGGTGGAGGCAACTGGAGGAGCTGGATCCAATGGTGGTAGGCTAGCAACAACCGGTGATGGCAGGGGTGCAGTGGTTGGACACAAGGCCGATGGTGACAGTGTGGGGATAGTAGGGAGCTACGGTGGGTGCGCAAAGGGGTGAGCAATGGCAGTAAGGTAGTTGGGTAGCCTGGTGGCATCAATTTAGGATTAGGGGTGCGCTAGGGACTTAGAAAATTTTTTTGTCCTTTCGCACCGCCTATATAGTGGCTAGATTTTCATAGGCAGGCGGCTTAGCCACCCGTATGTGAAGACCATCTTCGTAGGTGAGCCGCTTGATTGCCCGTATGTGGCATGGCGATGGGGGCCACCAGTTAGTGGCAATGCAAATATTAAACTAATATTTTAATAGTGTGAAATATGTATAAATTGTCTAATCAATCAGCAATTTTTATTATTTACCTATGTATTTTTTTTCAATTGAACAATTAAGAAGGATTTGTATTAAAATATTTAATTATTTACTCAAGTAAGCTCCAAATTAAGTATAAACATGCATAAAAATTCATAAATCCTCATAAACAATAACATAGTGTGACTTGCCATTGATGTACACGTAGAATTACATGGGAAGACACGATTCAATTGTTATACATGGAACCCAATAAACAATAGCATTACATTGTACTATTTGTAATCTTTGTAAGATTCGACACCATTGACACCAACGATTCTTTGCTTATCCGATAGAGCTACATCTTTTTTCTTCTGCATAGGGTCGGTAACATAGAAAACATGTGTGACATACTCAACTAGTACCCATGGGTTGTCCTTGTAACCTATATTGACGAGTTCAACAATTGTTAGCCCGAAGTTGCCTACAAACACTCCTATTGGGTGTTTCACCCATTGGCATCGAAACAAGAGATCTGAATGTTTAATCCATAATCCAATTCTTTCATCTATGAACACATAATATATGGTCTTCTATCCATAGTTGTCTATTGCATCCACTCAAACCCTATTGTTTTGTGCCATCCCCTTATCCTTTGACTTTGTATAAAATGTGTACCCATTAATCTCATACACTTGCTATGACATTACTAAGCTTAAGAGCTCACATGACAATTTTTTAGTGTTTTTTTCTTCAAAGGAGTTACCATCTGGTAGGTTCTAGTCCTTGAACCATATAGTGAATCAACGCTTGTAATCTTTCACAATCCAATCTTCCTATCTTCCAATGTTACCGACTCTAATCTGGTTAAGTGTTGTTCGATGTAGGGCTCAGCTATTGTATGTTGTTGTAGGACACTATAGTGTGTTGCTCATAGAGTAACGAACTCATTGTCATGAAACTTTTTCTTGCCAGCGGTCCCTCTGCCAAACAATCACTCCTGATGATGAGGCATAGGTAAACCAATGGGATTGGCATCTTCTAGGTAATCTATGCATTACTCGATGACTTCTTTAGTAGTGCATCCCTCCATCATTGACTCCTCTAAATGAGCATGGTTTCAGACGTAGCCCTTCAAAGTAGACATGAATCGTTCGTACGTCCACATTTGATGTAAGTACAAAGGACCTAGTTTAAGTATTTGAGTAACGATGTGAACCATTACATGATTCATAATATCAAAAAATGATAGAGCAAAGCGCGTCTCAAGATGGCATGAAGTCTTCATCATAAATGTCTGAAGAGGTCCCAATTCTTCAGGATCCAAAACTTTCTATGAAATCACATAAAAAGGGTAGCAATTGTTCATGATGACAGCCTTAATCAAAGTTGGTTTAATTGCCTAGATTGCAATAGGAAGAAACACGATTAGCATAACATGGCAGTCATGTGAATTATCGCTAGAGACACAAGTCCTTTATCGAGACTAGTTTCCTAATGTTTGATGAAAACTCAATAGACACTCTCAAAGTATGTAAAGACTTGCACACCCCTCTCTTCTCCTCGAGTGTTAAGGTGTAGCTTGTTGGCGGCATGTACATTTTTCCATTATCTTGTGGTTATGGATGAATCTCTTTCATGATCTTCAAATTCCCCCAAGTCATTACAAGAACGTAGACCATCCTTAGTCTTAATTAGAATGTCTAGCAAAGTACCAACAATGTTGTTGAATACATTTTCTTAAGGTGCATGACATCAATGTAATAACGAATCTCTAGATCTTTCCAATAGGGTAAGTCTTTAAGGAAAATATAGTGTTTTTTAATGGAGCGGCTGGCTCATCTTTTTCTTCCCTATTTTTCTTCCTTTTTGGTGCATTCTTATTTCTCTTTCCCAAAACAACCTTGATATTGACAGACATATCAAAGACCCATTTACCATTGCGAACTTTAGGTGTAGACCTAATCTCTACTATCTTGTTAAATAGTCTTATCATGCCCTGATACTTGTGCCTGCTAGTTAGGAACCATTGATGTGTCATGTATACCAATTTGTTCAATGATGAAAGATAGATAGATATGGTATTATCCACATGCTTTATGTAACCCATCTTCCCTTTGATCTATCCCTAGATGAAAAAATTTGTTGGGTAGTCGTTGATGGTGATGAATATAATGGCTCTGCAAGTGAAGTACTCTCGTAGGTATTCATCCCACATCTTGATCCTCTCATCCCATAGATCTGTCATGTCCTTCAACAAAGATTCAAGAAACACATCTATTTCTAACTCAAGTTGTTTCAGACCTTATATAAGGATAAACAATAAGATATACTTTCACTTCTGATATACCCATATTGGAAGGTTGTACATGGTCAGTAGTATTGACCAAATATTGTGTGAGCTGCTCAAGTCACCAAAGGGTTCATCCCATTGATACTCAGTGCAAATATGATATTTCTTAGATACGAAACAAAGTTTGGGTGTATTGCATCAAGTTTTTCCATTGGCAAGCATCAGCAGGGTGGCAGAGCTTCCCATCAATCTTGCACTTTTCATGATGCTATCTCATCAATTCAACGTTCCTAGAGTTTGAGTACAAACGCTTCACATGATCTTTCACTAGTAAGTACCACATCATCAGGAAAGGAATTTTCTTCTTATTATGTGGCAATAAATCATCTTCTTGTCTATCAAAATCTTGTGATTCATTACCCAATTTATACCGACTGGTCCCACATGTCCGGCATCTCTCCAAGTGTGTATGCTCTTTACGATACAGGGTATAGTGGTTCTCACATGCATAATTTTTTTGCACACCTGATATATGAGTTTTTTCGCTTCAAATGTATTGGTAGGATTTTAGTTAGGAGAGTCAATACATTATTAAAACTACTATCTAATGCTACATCTGCTGCTGCTCCTAGTGGAGTACTCTCTCATCCTCGTTTACTTGTTACCAATGACCATAAGTTTTTAACTTTGATCATTAATATCTTATGAATTATTAATTTATAATTAATGAGAGTTCCATGGTTGCATTTATGGCATACTATGTGACATGCTTTTAAGTACACATTTTTTTAAAAAAAGACGAGCGGTCAAAGTTTAATAGCATTCAGCGACAAGTATTTGAACCAAAGACCGAGTGATTGGTTGCACTATCCATATCAAACACATAAAGGATGCACATGCAAAAACCCCCCATGCCAGCCATCCCCATTGGTTGGCATCTTGTCTCTTGCCCAGCAACCATTGCTGAACCTGTTCATTGGCTAGCTAGCTGCCTAGCTCCATGTTGTTCAGGGCAGTATGTGCCATTTGCCCTCCTGACCTGCTGCCATGCAGTAGTATATAGTTTATGAATGCATGCAGATGCAGCAGAGGAGATGTCATCACACAAATGGAAATTTGTGGTTGGGAGTTAGTAACCACACCACTATCTTTTGGACAGTTTTTTGGCTGGCATTATACTAGCTTTTGATGACAACCTAGTAATGCCATTGTTCAGGGTGGTTTCACTTTTTATTTGCCCTAACTAACCTAGCTAGTAGCTTTTCTTCTTGTTCACAGATGCTTAATTCACATGTGAATCTGTTAATGCTGGGCTTGTTTAGTTGCCTAGCTTGCAGCAGTGGTGATAAGTAGAGATCAACCATTTTTGTTACCATTAGATTGTATCAAAACAAAGAGGAATTAAAATCAGAAAAAAAATACTGAAAATTTTCTGCCATTTTGCACGCCTGCATCTGCAGCTCCACCATCAGAACAATCTTTCAGTTTTCTAAAACCAGGTAGCTTTTGATGCAATTTTCTTGGGTTATTAACTCCAAGTTACAGTGAGTGCTGGGTCTGCGTGCATCATCACCAGCTTGTGCAATCAATCTGTCTGGCCTGCATTGACACGTGTAGCTCGTCCTGGATTTGGTCGTTGGGTGATTATCTCGATCAGCGTGCATGGCTCCACTTTTAAGGACTCAATTAGCAGTAAAGTAAAGAAAGGGATCTAGTTTAACTTGCCTGAATTTTTCAAGTGATGAACCCCTTTTAAGATGATAGACATTGTCCTTGTGTGTAGTCACTTATACAGCTTGTTTTTCACCATGGAAGCATTCAAGCATTCAGAATGTGGATCATGCATGATGCCTCTGTCCTCTCTGTTCCATCACATTCTTTTTGGACAAAAATTCCATCACATTCTTGATGAATGAATATCTTAATTTGCTGCTGTTATTTTGATGCATTGAAGTTTATGTTTTCAGAGTTTTGGGATGTTGTCTCCTACAGATGGTAGTCCATATTGTCGCTTGTACGTATGATTTTCGGTAGCTTGTCATTTTGCCAGCAACAACTCCTCCCTTTCTGCCTGTCTTTATCAACAAATATACAGTTCATCTCAGATATATATTTTCATTTGATTGTTGCTTACATAAAAGTAATTGAATTACACTTAAGAAGTGGTCGTCAGTTGCAGCATAGCTTTCACTGACGTATCCTTAACAAGTTGTTAATTAGCACAAGTATGTTTTTTTTACCTGTGTGTCCGTTCGTGTTTCTTCTTTTCGCTACAATGATTCGGGTAGAAAATAAGAAGCGATCAATGCGAAATCCTCTCTCTTTTCTGACAGAGATGCTTCTGTTTTTTCTTCTCTGTCTAGCTAAAGGCATGTGCATTGTAACGAATGTTTTAAGAGATAAAAGCAAAAACTACAAGTTTTTAGCATAACTAGTCGATTAAAGCATATAATGCCATCTTCAAATACTTTTAGTGTTAGAATTAATATCCACGATATATTCTCATTTTGTAAAATTATAGGATTTTTATTAAGATATTTGTCTCAAAAGTTTAATACATAACTTACACTGTAGTATTTAGACAGTGTGTATGATTTGATGGTCCTATATGTTTGGTGGTGGTGGAGGCAGACTCACCAGCATCACTAGTGTATTTAAAGTAGTATAGATAATGCATTGCTTGCTGCTTGCTTCCACACAGTAGGAGATGAACTGAAGAAGAAGAGTTTCAGACACAGACAGATCATCGAGCCAGTAGCTATCTAGTCGATCAATCGTCGTCAACTAGACGACGAGAATTAAGAGTTCGTGCACGAGATGATCGAGGAGGAGGAGAGCCGGAGAAGTACAAGAAGAAGTGAGAGATGGAAACAAATTCAGAGAAACGCACACAGCGAACTGGAGATACAGCAGAGTGACTGACATTAAGTAGAGCCTCACATTAATTAATTTTGTTTCTTGTACTAAGAAGTTTGCAACAAAGAAACGGGATCATCATAATTCTCGCAGATGGAGTTAGTTCGAGGGAGGGAGTCGCATGCTCGCAGCTTACTGACGGAGTGATAGGTGAGTCATCCTGCAGTTCTTGTCTCCACATCGTCGTCTCCCAAACTCTGAAAGTGACCAAAGCCAAACTCTTATGGACCAGACCTAAACCAGCCATAGCCTGCATGATCAGAATTATTATTGGAGAGAGTATCATGTCACTGCAGTAGATTATCAGTTCAGTCTCCTTTAATTTCTAGGTACACTACAGTCAGTTCTAGCTAGCTCCTGATAAATGTGCATGCATTTGCATTTGCATGCTCCTCATAAATTTGCATGCATGGCAATTTGGCATCTGATCTAAGTATATCTAAGTATATATGCATCTATATATATTCATCTGCTCTTAGAATTTTAGGAAACATAAAAAGGAAAGAAAGAATTTTTTTCTTATTCCAAACCTCCATTGCTCACCCAATTATGAGGCTGCCAAGTTAGGTTTTGAAATTTGTTTCTTTCTCCAACTTGATTAATCATCCTAACTACAATTAGATCTTAACTTCCATGCATGAGCAAAAGGGTGAGAACTCCAACGACACGCATGCACGCATAACTGCTCGTAGACAATGATACACACATCGTATCAATCTCCAATTAAGCTAGATATCCGTGCCTGCCAATTGTTAAAGATGATCACTTTGCTCAATAATAACAGGGTGAAGGATGATCAAATGTTGAATTATTAGTTAGTTAATTAACTTTACAATCCAGCAAGACAGGACTAACCAACGCGTAGGTGAAGATCGAACAAATATTCCTCAACTACTTCTTGTCCATGATGATCATCAACTCGACTGAAGATTACAAATTCATCTAAAAATCGAATAGTTTATAGATTGTTACAACTTAGAGCAGACGTGTACAGACGAGATCGACGAAGAAGAAGTTGGTTCTTTGGACAAATTCACATGGGCTCGTCGAGATTGACCTCTTTCTTGAGAAGAAAAAAAGAAGGATTGGAAAGAGGAGTGAGAGTCCTGGCTGACATGGAGAGCTGTGCTATCTGAATCCCAGCACATTCTGCCCTCCTTCCATCTCAAAGACTAATTAACACGCATTCTGATTTGTTTTTGACTTGATGATTAGCTAGTTGTTTAATGACTGTTTGGTGCTTGAATATGTTTTTTTAACGGTGAATGGCTAAATGATTTCGAGGTATGAGCGAATGAATTAATTATTATAAAATTAAAAATAGATTTATTTTTAAAAAAGTATATATATATATGAATTTTTTTTACAAAAATTATTTCTCTGATCATTCCATTAAACAGAAAGGAAGGCACCCGATTCCTATCCATGGCCCTGCTTGATCAGAGTTCTTGTCTGTGACTAGTAAATTTTTTCATGGTAAAACTCACAGCAATCATGCATGTCTACAGTGAATTTTGAAAGTGTTGGGGTTCAGATCAGTTCCTGTCTCCACATGAATTGATTCCACAAAATTGTACCGTCGATGTGTTGATGACACTCGCTTGTAGCTGACAGGTGGACCCATGCAGTCATGCACCTGTCCTACTACGTGACAACCGCAAACATAATCTGAATACTTAAAAGGACATGCAAATTCATCTCCTATCTTGTTTGTTTAGAAGCTAAGCGATGCATGCTTTTAGGCCTCGTTTGAGAACATAGCAGATGAAGTTTAAATATAGGCATATAAAATGATACAAGCAATTAATTAGGTTTTAATTATTATAAACTTAAAATTATTATAAACATTCATTTGATATTTTAAAGAAACTTTTATATACACAAACTATTTAAAAATATAAGGCATATTTTATTTTGTTAGGATGACCATTATTAATGTATTAATATATCGCGTTTATGAAAAAAAATATTCATAAAAAATAATTTCGAATAAGAATCTAATAACATTAATTTTATATAACAAAAATTATATCCTTATAAAATAATTGTTGTTCAAACAATTTTCCTAATAAAATAAAATAAACCATATATTTTGAAATGAGGGGAATAATTTTTTTTCACAAAAACGTACTGTTTAAAAAACATGCTAACGAAAATCGAGATAAAATATATATCTTAAGAACATAAAGTTACTGTTTTACAATTTGGTAAATGACACTATTGTACTAATCAAGAACATAACAAGTTCTCGAGCTCTTAGGGTCATTGCCACAATCTCAGAATTCAGAATTTTGCAGATGCCTGGTCCACACTGGTCATTCTTCTTGTCAAATACTCCTATTTTGATACCAATCTTCTCTGCTTCAGATTCCTGCACATTTGCAACAAACATAACACCGGTGGCTTAATTAGACCATTTAGAGAAATCTGCACCTTTTATTGCATTTTGAGTAGGTTCCATGTTACAATCCCAACAAACTCAGAAATGGCCTCTTCTTCCAGCTCGAAGTCTTTTTTTCCTTTGGCTTCAAGAGAGTCGAGAGAGAAATAGAATTAGGGGGTGTATTAAAGAGAGAGAGCAAAAGCTGCAGCTCACCTAATATTCTTCATCCTGGAGTCTGAATGCTTTTCTTTTTGGTAAATGTCAATCCAATCAACTAAGTTAATTGCCAAATAATCTTTAGTGTAAAATGACGGAATATAGAGAGACATAGATTAGAAAGAAATTTCCCCTTTTTTTATCCTTTATTTCTATGGATCAAATATTTTATTTTATGGAAGAAAAATAAATTGATTTAACTCATGTTCATGAAGCCCTAGATTTTTGGGTTGAGTTGGATTTGAACCAATGCAGACATAGCGTTAACAAATTTACAGTTTGTCCCTATTAACCGCTTAGGTATCGAATCTAGAAAAATTTATCAAGGTTTTCGATAATCTATAATTAATCTCCTTTCATATTACTCCCTACCCCATGGAAAGTCAAATGCCCGCTGTTCAAGAGAGATGTCCTAAACCACCAAAGAGACGATAGGGCATATATAACAGCTCCTCGTAATAGCATAACGATAGTACGAGTAGTATTCTAAAATTATCACTCTAACAGTATAACTAGATTCAAAGCACGAAATCCTTCCTACTTTTCCGTTATGCTTTTATAGTATTTTTTTTGAGTTGATAGTTAAGCTAATTCACCGATCATCATCTATTATATAAAATAAAGGATATTGATTTTATAATTGTATTGGAGTACTTGATATGCAGTAAAAAATTGGAGGCTCTGAATTAGTTTGGCTATGTCAGTTGTTGTTGGACATCAGTTAGTTTAATACACATATGTTGTTATCAAAAATTTAAATTTTAAAACTTAATTTTGAAATTGTTTTTAAGTTTTTTTCATCAAAGTTTATTTTTCATCATTACCGTTTAAGTTGAAAAAACACAAATATAACAATTTTAAACACAAATTATTTTTTTTCTAATATACCGTTGGATATATTTTTTATTTGACTAACCATGGGCTCCTCGCTGCTTGCATTCCTCACTGTGGAATCCTCAAAACCAGCCAAGGATCCAGCAGCTGGCGGTAGTCCTGCAGTCCATTTCCAACCAAGTTGAGTAGGAATCAGCAGCTCTGACCATAATATTACTACTTTTCAATGGTCATACACTAAACCATCATTAAACTTACTTGAAAACACTATTTGCTGTGCTAATGGAACACACAAAGGACAACAATAATAAAATGCGTAGGTGCAGCCCCACCCAATTGCCACTAGATCCATCTCTAGAGAATTGAAGAAATAAATTGGTACTATTCCATATAACCTTTTCTTCTTGCCATTTCACCATGAACGAAAATATGAAATTCTGTGTCGGTGAGGTGTAGTTTAGCAGGAGATTTGGTTGATTTGTTTGCAAGAAAGAAAAGCGGTGGAAATGGTGGTGTGGCCGTTGATGGACAGGCAAGTTTCACCACACCCCTCCCGCCTTCTTTTAACCCTCACCAACCAAGCTCACCATTTTCCAGTTTTCACCACACAAAAATTCACCATTCCAAGCACCACAAAGCCTTCTTCCTCCTCCCATTTCTCCCCTCATTCTCTCTCTCTCTCTCTCTCTCTCACACACACACACATCAAAATCACAGCTTGATTGGTCTTGTTGAGATTCCCCTTCCCTCCTCCTCCTCTATTTCCACCACCCCAAATCTTGTTGGGTGATCTATCATCTTGTAGGAGTACTAGTGGATTTTGTTGATCTTCACCCCCACCACCATTAATGGCTAGCTTGGGGGCTTCACTAGAGTACTAGATACCATCTTCCTCCTCATCTTCTCCACCTCTCATTGTTGGCTCTTCTTCTACCTTGATCTGGTGCTCCATTGGTGTTCTGCATCTTGATCTGAGAGGAGCTTGAGTCTTTGTCGTCTATGGGGACGGCAGCGGTGGCGCCGGAGAGGCCGAAGCAGCGGCGGAGCAGCCACCTCTGGAAGAAGGCGCTGCTCCACTTCTCCCTCTGCTTCGTCATGGGCTTCTTCACCGGCTTCGCGCCCTCGTCGTCCTCGTCCTGGAGGGCCGGGAGCGGCAGCGGCAGCCAGCCGCACCACCGCCCCGGGCACCAGCTCGCGGCGTCCCACGTCGCCGTCAATCAGCAGGTCAGCCTTGTGCCGGATGCGGCGGCGGCGGCGGAGACGGGCGGGCTTGGGAACGGCGCGGTGGTGGACGTGGACGTGGACGACGACGAGGAGAGCGGGCCGAGGCGGATGCTGATAGTGGTGACGACGACGCGGTCCGGCGCCGGGGAGCGGCGGCGGAGGCGGGGGGAGCTGCTGCGGCTGGCGCACACGCTGAGGCTAGTCCGGCCGCCGGTGGTGTGGGTGGTGGTGGAGCCCGCGGCGGACGCGGCGGCCACGGCGGAGGTGCTGCGGGGCACGGGGGTGATGTACCGACACCTCGCCTTCAAGCCGGAGGAGAACTTCACCACCGCCGACGTCGAGGCGCACGCGCAGCGCAACGCCGCGCTCGCCCACGTCGAGAAGCACCGCCTCTCCGGCGTCGTCCACTTCGCCGACGCCGCCGGCGTCTACGACACGCATTTCTTCGACGAGATCCGCCAGATTGAGTCAGTACTCCATCCATTACTCAAACCTCGCCGGTTTCTAGCATTTTGCTTGATTACTCTTTCGTTTAGGTTGCAAATTAGAATGTGCTAATCCGAATACCTCTTGATTGATTCTTCCTGTTGATTTCTAACCTTAAAGGTTAAACCTTTAAATTGGTTTTTCTAAGTTTTTTAATTCAATTTGAGCTCTTCTTGATCCTCATTTCTTGCATATCTATGCTGTTCTTCCAGGGAGTCGAATCTAGAAAAAGAAATGCTTCAAATTCAATCCTTTTAGGTCATAAATTTTAGATTTTTTTCTTTCGGATGTCCACCACCGACTAGGGCTTGTCTTAACTAATCACCACTTCTTAATTTGGTAAATTACTCAAGCCAATAATTTTTTAGTAGCCGTGTGGTTCGTTGGGGGCGTATCATTAATGGCACAAGCTGTCATTAGTGGGCAGAATTAGAGTAGGTTAGTGTGTGTTGTACCTATATGCTTTTATCATCTTGTGCAGAATACTCTGATATGAGGGAGTCAATTATTGGATCTAGCTTCACACCTTATTTAGTCCCCCCTACCAACAAACTAGTATGCATCTATGCTTCTTTTGCAGATTGAAAATCTTTTGCTTTTGCTCAGCCCAACAACCAAATGTGTTGCAACCACTCCAATTAGTTTAATTAAGACCTTGAACGTGCCTGTGGCTCATGCGCCATGAGCAAAGCAAAAACCTATAAAAAAATGGCAAAAATGATTAGTTAACAGTAGTTTCAGTACAACTAGCTGTTTGCCCACCGACATGTGATCCCAACCCTTTGCCACCTAACAAAATGCATGGCGAATCACACATCACTCTCCCTATAGCATGAACTGAATTTTGCATTTCTGGGGCTCCCAAAGTGGGTAGCAAAATGCAGGAAGAAATTTGCATGAAAACAATTTAGGCAGAAAATAGCAACCCTATGTTAGGCCATGACCATTGAACTCCCAATAAAAGGAGGCCCCATCCCCACCATTTGTTGCTTTCTATGGCCATGAATGGCCATTTCATATGCAGAACAAGATCAGCCGACCGTTTCGGTGTAGAGTTTTCCAGAATGGCGTATAGTTGCCGTCTTGGATTCAGTTGGAGTCGGCAGAATGGTTGGCCATTGAGATTGTGCATGATGATTTTTTTTGTACTTGAATAATTGCAAAGAAGGGTAAAAAGGGAACATTTTTTGACTGGCACTTTGATGTTGAACATTGGTTTCCATGGTAGCAGTACTCCAATGTTGTGATCTTGCAGCCAGGGAATGCTACTATATGTCCAATTCTGTTTGCTTTGAGCTTCTCATATCCAGGTCAAATCTTTCTTCTATTTTCATTTGGACCTGATTCAACAACTGGTGGAACTGCCTGATGTTTCACCCCCCCCCCCCCTCTTATCCTTTTCTTATCCAGCCAAAATATGCTAAAAATTGCTGTTGGTCCTATAATATGAGATTTTCTCCAATTGATCTTCTCCGTAACATCATTTCTTCCAAACTTTGGCCTTTCAAGTTTCAACTAGAAATGCATGGCTCTGAAACATTTGACTTACCTTTTGCCTTTACTTTTTCAATAGCAACATGCTAAGTTTGATGAGTACTTGCCTTGATAAAGAAAAGAAATGTACACTTTGTTCAGTACTACGGTACTACCACTACTGCTCATATCATGTGAGTGAATAGTGGTAATATTCCCAGGAAGAACAAGCTTTTGTGTTGAGGGAAACATGATGAGATTAAAGCCCTCCTCTTTTTTCCAACCAAACTTTTGTGCATCACTTCACCAACCCATAGTGTTTTTTAGTGCGTGCACATCAGCAAAATGTGTGCGTCAACCAAGCACATCCCAGAGGTACTAGCGTAATTACACTGCATATGTTCTTCGTTACCTCTGTCAACAATACAACATAACCTGGGATGTGTGTCACAGAATTTACCACTTACCACAAATGAGGAAGTGCAAGTGAACAATACTTTGCTCACGCCACACTCAGTGCACATAGTGGGCATGGGTTTTGAACACGGTTACCGTCTGTTAACTAGGAATTAGAGTTCGAGAGTTCTTTTATTTAACTCTAGATGTTGGAATTTATGTACTGTTTGTCCAAAGAAGTTTCGTTAACCGAATTGAGTTTGTTAATCGTATTGCTGATGACCTAAATACATGCTCAATAAAGTTTGCATCCATGTCAACAATCGCCTCATCCCATAGCTTGTTCTATCTAGTTTTTTAGCCCTTTCAAACTTTGGAATTTGAGTCCATTTAATTCAATATATGTCTGGTGGGTTTAGTCTTTTCCCATGTATGTTGAGGCAGTTGTATGCATGCAGTAACTCACCTTGTGTTGTGTTCCTTGCCTAGTGTCTAGTGATGGAGATGGGTGACAAAAAAAATTAGAATAATAGTAGTACTAGTGTTTATGATGACACTACTAGGAAGGAAGAATGTGGAAGATATTTCAGTGGAGTTATGGTGACATATCCTCCTTAAAATATCTCAGTTTGAGTGAAGCCTCTTATTTTCAAATCAAACTCAATTAGCCATGTGTGCGTAGTGTCAGTGGATGCTAATTCTAGTCAACTGGCATTGTATTCTGTCTAAGCAAGATGAGGTTGATGCTATCACAAATAATTCATGCACTTCAATTTTTTGTTGGTGCATATGTGCATAATGCTTACTTACTGCATACTACTATGGTATATGTATGTTCTATTTTCTAACTGTTAGCATGTACAGGGCGTTTGGTACATGGCCGGTGGCAACAATGTCGGCAGGCGAGAAGAAGGTGGTAGTCGAGGGTCCGCTATGCAGTGACTCCAAGGTTGTTGGTTGGTTCTCGAGGGATTTAAATGACTGGACCACCCGTGCAGTGACATATAACACGGAGGCGGACTTGAATCCTGCCGGTGCTGCTGGCATGCGAGCCCACTCGATTGACGTCTCAGGGTTTGCATTCAACAGTTCTATATTGTGGGATCCTGAGCGTTGGGGCAGACCAACGTCATTACCAGACACTTCACAGGTTAGTTCATCCCCCAATGATGTTGTCAAATTGGTCAAGCTACATCTGCATTTTAGTAATAGCACAGCACTTTCTGATTCTGCACATTTAATTAGATGACAACAACAACAGTCTTTTTAGTTCCAAACAAGTTGGGATAGACTAACACACTTAATTAGACTGTAACACTAAAAAAAACATAAAAAAGAAAAGTGTGGAAATTAAGATTTGTTTAGGTCTAAAATCACAGTAGTTTTAGGTTGTCCATCTCATGATAGCCAAATAGTGAACCTCCTAAAACAGAGGGCCCACTAGGATTGTCAGAAGTGTGGGGGTGCATTTGTTCAATAAGATTGAGTTTGGTTTCAATAATTTATATTGAAACAGCCATGTATTTGGCTGTTTGAAAGGAGAAGGATCATATAACTAATCACCTATAAGGGCAGAACAGCAATAGATCTCCCTAGAGATGAAAATTCAGAGCTGCTAGGGCCTTTTAATTGGAAAACAATCTTACTGTTCCCAAAGCATATTATAGTTTGAACAGATACATTAATAGGTTCTTATTATTTTGGGGAGAGAATATCAGATTTTCTAAAAACCCAAGGTGTTCCTATTGATAAAAGGACATTTGCAATTCGGAAAAGATGTATTATCTGACCGGTGGACTTCAGTATAAATTATTTCGTACTCGTACGGATTTTTTGGAGTTGATTTGACCGCCCAAGTGTTACACAATTATTGACTTCACTTTCTTTGGAACATGGTGGGCAACAGGTGGCAATCAGATGTTGCACCATCACTTTCATGCATTCTTTTCTTAAACTTATGGTTTTTATCTTGTTCAAGTCACCTACTGACCTACTGGTCACATCCTTGAGCTGCATCCCACCAGTGATACTATTTACTGAAAGATACATTGCCACTAAACCATAACATATCTACACTGACTGCTGATTATAACAAGATAATCGAGCACTTTGATTATCATCTAACTTCTTGCTCTCCAGTAGAGCTACGCACTTATGCCACAGGCTATTTGCACCAGAAAGATCCTAATTCATATCCACCTCAAGTTTGCTACAATCCTAGACTTGCAAGGAATGTGTATTGATACAAAACTTGTGAGCTTTATTCTGAATTATGAGCTGATGCTGATGGTATTAGACTTTTCTTGCACTTCTCATAAGCCAGAAACAGTTCTTTGAAGGAGACATTCAGAATAATAATTTGCTTCACATTCCTACACTAACCCAACCAAAAGTTAAATCTTCCTTCTCCCAAATAATAATGGATATACTTTTCTTGATGTGATTGTAGGATTCCATCAAGTTTGTGCAAGACGTTGTATTGGAAGACAGGACCAAGCTAAAGGGGATTCCCTCAGATTGCTCCCAAATCATGGTTTGGCGATATAATATGCCCATGCAAGCTCCTGTCCAATCTTCTACTTCAAAAACTCACAATAGAAGGTAGGGAGAGAACAAGCAAGAGGTTTCTGCAGAAAGGGAAAAAATGTGGGGAGTTGCTGTAAATGTGGTGAAAGCAAAAGAAAAGGGAGAAGGTTGTTTACACTGAGGGTTTTTTTTCCTTTTCTTTCTTTCTTTTCTCTCAATTTTGTTTTCTTTTTAGTTTGGGGGTCATGAATTGTCTGCGGAAAATCTCCCCCCAAGCATTAGTATTTATTCAGATTTACTTGTGATTCTTTAACTCTTCTCCTCTCATCTCCTGGGTAATCTTTTGTGAAGGGGGGGGGGGTGTTACTTCAAACAAATTCCCCTTGTGGATTGCAATAATACACTGTGTAGAAATGTGGAGAAAATTTGGCAATGACATGAGAATTCAGAAGAGTAAGGCCCTGTCAGAAATCCTGTTCATCCAAGAAAGAAAAAAAACACATGAAAGGAAACAACTCTGTTAATTTGCTGCATATTCTGACATTGTTTTCACTCTTATTCTGGCATTGTAAAAGCAGAACTAAGATTGGTGATTTCTGCCTCGGATACATGGATACAGGTACGCACTACTGGAGTAGTGGTCATAGCAACAGCCCCAGATTCAGACATCAGAGACATGCCTGAAAAAATGTGGGGAATTTGGGTGTGGGATCTGCAAGAGTGCAGCTGCAGATCCGCAGATTGCTCGTGCAAGTTTTACAGCGACACGCTTTCGTGTGTCGGGCCGGCATGGCAGATGCTTGCATCGAGATTCACGTCTCGTGCTTTTCTTTTCTTTCCTTATTTCTCTCTCGTTTTTTTTTCTTTGGAATATATGCGTCTCCTCGTCCTCTAAAGTCTAAATTGTGGTGGAATCAAATTTGGGCAAATTATGAGCATTCAAATTAATTAAAGTCACCAATATTTTGGATTGAATTTCACTATTGGAAAAGGGACTCTGGATCAATATTGGTGCAGCCTTTTTGGCCCACGCCAGTAGGACATGGTCCCTTTCCCTGTAAAGCACATAAAAGTTAAGCCCATACAAATTGTTTACGCCCTCACGACCAAACTTTTTTTTTGGTTAACTGATCCAACGGTGAGATGGGCCGCCAAAAGATGCAGATATACTAAGGCTTGAGGTTGTTATGTTGCGTTGTGCCCTTTTTTTTTTAAGTTGACGTAGAAATTGAAACTTTTAATCAATATACCTAACTTTTTTTGTTTCTAGACAAAATATGTTACCTAACTTTCATGTACCCCATTATTGTTTCATATTTTCAGATCATAATAATATTGTTGTTGGCAACATGGATGTAAAAAAATCAGTTTACTAAACACACAAAGAAAATGTCTAAAAGCTGTTGCAACAAATGAGATTATCACAAATCCATTGCAATACCAAAAGGAGCAAGTTATCTTTTTAAAAAACGAGAAATAAGGTTTTGACATTTTTTTTTCCTTTTGTGGGGTTCTTTTGAACTAAGGCAATTACTTTCTTTTGCGATTAAGGCAATTAAATTTGACTATAATGTATATTACTCTAATAGAGAAGGTAAGAACTAGGGACAACACGTTGATGTCAAGAAATGGGTTAAGAGAACCAGAAAGGAACAATGAAAGGGTATATTCTCACGAAACGAAAGGTTTGATTTATTCATGCATATATATACTGTATCACTGTATGAAGACATGCACAAGCAGATCGAGTTGTATTTATTTTGTGGTCCAAAAAAAGTTAGTACAGCGCCAAAAGAATTCAATAAATTCACGAGTACATACGTACGATCTGTACGATAGTTTTGCATGTAATTTTAAATGCTACCGATCGACGTGCCTGGATGTGAAAATTTTTCAGATTTTTTTAAAGAAAACATCACAAGTGAAAATTAGCACTGTATATATAGTACATCATCTGTGCAGTTCTCGTGAGACCCACGCATGCATCACCTTAACATATGTTACGGGACAAATCTTCATCAATGATATCTAACTAAAATATCGAATAGAAAATATATAAATTTCATAACGATAATCTATAAAAATTACGTTATTTAAAGTAGAATAAAAGATCCAAGCTGTATGCACATTTTATATATAGGGATGGAAATATAAATTAACCTCTTTAGTATCACTCAAAAAAGAGATCAAGAAATGTGTCATGATCTAATATGCTTCATGCATGCATCCAAGACACCTGAACTTATCGTTAATGCAGACAAAAACTGAAACAGACGGACACTGACACAAGCAAGCAAAGATCGATCCAAGAAGTACTTCGAACGACTGACCCTTGTTCAGACGATCGATTTATCCATTTCTTCTGTTCACTAATCGATCGATCAGCCAGTGATAATGAGGTAGACAGCATTAGGATACTTTGTGCCTTTCGTCCTTCGGGTTTCAAAAAGATAAAAAAAAGAAGCGAAATCAGAGAGAGAGAGAGGGCAAATTAAAGGCAAGTTCATTAATTAAAGAGGAGAAGCTTAAAAAAAGAGAGAGAGAAAAGAGAAGACCCAATGCAAAGCAGCAACCACTTTGAGAGAGATGATAGATAAGCATGCAGCATCCTTTTTCAAAGCGGAAAACGCCCTCCTACCTATCGATCCAAATTTATGTCTGATCGATCATTTGGGTCTTGAAAGCATGATTAAACGTAATAAATTATCACCCCTCAATCTGTCTGCATAAATCTTACATGAACCATTCAGTGTTTTGGATGATCACTTGCAGTTTATTATTACTAGTACTATATATCTTCAGTGCCACATCCACCTGATCCTATCAAGCCTTAACAACACATAAATACACATAAGCACACAAGTACAAAATAAATCATACTATTGGAACCCTTCGAATATATATATATATATATATACATATATATTAGTAGTGTATATAAAATGGAGATTCCATTTCTATTACTATTTCACTCTTTTCTGTCTCCTAGCTGTCCACAGTCCTCTTCCCACTGATGAGAGAGAAGAGAGAATTGCAAGAAGCACCAAGGAAGTGTACCCAAAGAAGCGTCTTTAGCTTCCCTCAGCTCTCACCACTTCGCCAGTCACCACTCCCATCCAAGAGATCCCAGCTCCAGAGCCTCTACTACAACTTCCAACTTCCGAGAACCCATCTTTCCTCCTGCTCTGGCTGGCTCTGGGTTGGCAGTGCTCTCCTGTCAGTCCTAGCTCCAGCTAGAATCCTCATTGTTCATCCTCCTCTCACCACCACTGTGCAGCTTCCTGGAGAATTCAGCTGTCCTCTCATGCCAATCTGACATTCCTTGTTGTTGGTTGCCGCACAACCGAAAGGGATTATCTGGCCTTCATTCTCTTTCCTTTCGTAGGAGGATTTGGTGATTCTTTTTCTGAGGCTGTGTGCCGTCTCCTCTGTATGTGCTCTTTCCCATCCCATTGTGCCATTTTGTAGGATAGATCTGGGCGTGTGTCTGGGATGTTGCAGATCTGATCGATAATTTTCTTTGGTTTTCTTCAGAAGAATTTGGGACCATGGGGAAGAAGGGAAAGTGGTTTGGAGCTGTCAAGAAGGTGTTCAGCCCTGAATCCAAGGAGAAGAAGGAGGAGGTAATGCTTCTTGGGGTTCGTTTGAATAGGTCCTTGTTTCGAACTTAGAAAGTTTAATCTGGATTCGATCAGGATTTGAAATTTTCTCTCTGAATTGCAAACAATTCTGTTTTTCAGTGAGGTCTGAATTGTGTTGGGAGAAAAGTTTCGATTTTTTTTCTATTCCAGTTAGCGATGAACACATTGGTTCTAGTTTTGGACTTGGTTGTCATCAAAATCTCACTTTTCTTGTTACTGGAGGCGTAGCACATAAATTCAGAATCTTAAGAAATTTTCACTCATGTCATGGTTTCAATTGGCATTCTTTAATTGCCATTCAGTAATTTGAGAAGAATACATTACATATTTCCTCTTGAAATTGATTGTCTTCATTGATTTATGACCAAATTGTCACATTCTCTTTTGCAATTACTTTGTCTTACTCCAATTTGAGCTGAATTGCAATCACAACTCAAACTTTGTCCATTGAAATGAACAGAGACTGAGGAGGAAATTAGCAGCTAGTAACCCAAACCCGCCAGATCTAACCCCTTCGGCTTCTCTGGAAGTCAATGTTTCGGTGCCACCCCCTCCAGCTCCTCCACCTGTTCAACAGATTGAAGAGGTTAAGGTCCCTGAAGTTGAGCAGGAGCAAAGCAAGCATGTTACTGTGAAGGCTGTCGTTGATACTGTCCCTGTACCCGTACAAACATCGGCATTGCCACCTGGTGTATCAAGGGAAGAGCTAGCTGCAATCAAGATCCAGACTGCCTTCCGAGGTTACCTGGTAATGTCAGATAGCTCTCTTGAATTCAGCTATTTGATGCCATTTTGAATTTTTTTTTCTTCAGTTGTTTGAGAACTCATCGTGGCCATTTATTTCATCAGCTGCTTCATTTACCACTATGTTGGTGCAAATATTACAAAGATGGTTGTATTGAGTTTTTATCTATGCTGGCTGCTGGTTGGGTCATTGCAATTTGAGGTTAGACGTTAAAAGAACAGTTCTTGTATAGTTCTTGTATTAGATTGCTGATAGTAGATTGAACTATAAGCTGATGAGTCTTTACTCGGTATTTCATCGGAGTAGCCAGCCGATGAGTTATTCATACATCGAGCATCACGCCCAGTGTATTGGCTCCTTAGCCGATACACATACGTCTTAAGTAATTTTCTTTGAGCCTCACGCCTAGTATATCTTCAGCTCATCGGCTCAACTAGCGGATGGATTCGCACGTTTCTTTCGTTCACGCATCTAATCTAGCGTTCGTCGTTTCGTTGTCATTAGCCTCAGTCTCATATTGTCTCGATTTGGTCCGATCTATTGAGACTAGCTCTAACGGTACCGTCACAGTGGTCACTAGGTCTCATACTTACGGGAGATCGGGTTTCGTTTCTTACTACTCATCGCACATTCTATTCAGTGCGCCATCGGATTTGTAGTCGATGGGTCCTTTATCTTATTCAAAGGACCATCGCATATTCTATTTGGAGCACCATCGCTTTATAGCCAATGAATCATTTATCTTATTTGGAGCACCACTCTATTTTAGAATGCCATTAGCTCTATAGTCGATGTGTCTTTTATTCCATTCATCGTCATCTGCCTACGTCTTCATCGGCTTTTCAGCCGATAGATAAGTGCTTCAGCCCATATCAGCAATCAATCAATAACAGGAGTTTGAATCAGCCTATCGGCCGATTAACTCATCAGTTTATTTCCTTGTCAATTACATGGTCAAAGTGACTAGTACGCCGATAACCCTAACAACCTTGATGAAGGGATTTTAAAACCAAAGGATCTGCACTAGAGCGAAGCAGACCTCTCAGGCCTCAGTATGTTCACACCATCACATCGGATCTCCATCGACGAACACAAAGGACCAATTCGGCGCGAACCTATATTCTTTTCATAATGTTGTGTTGTAAACGAGCTTCTAAGATTTAGGGGTAAACTTTTCTTGCGTGACCTATGCACCCTAGGGGAACTTCAAACTTATGGTTTGGTTCCTCTCCTTTGAAGAAGTCGTTGTATTGTTTATTTGTTTCTGCATGTGTTTGTTGACATGATCTACGAAAAAATCTTGGCAAGTATTAGAAATTAGTTCTTGATCAGTTGGCAGTTGCTGGAAGCCACCTTTCATTACTAATTTTGATTCTTAATCATTTTTTGATGTTGATGGATTTGTTGGTCAGGCTTATTGATGTCCCTTGTCCCTTGATACAAAGATAACATTTCTTGACGTCGACTTAGCAGCAGTATATTCTGTTCCTTGGAAAACATGATAGCAAATTTTAAAAATTGACCTAGTGAGAAGTAAAAAGTTTGTTACTTCTATAATATACTGACCATTTCATCGCTGCAATAATGCAGGCAAGGAGGGCATTACGAGCTCTGCGGGGACTTGTCAGATTGAAGTCATTGGTTGAGGGTAACTCAGTTAAGCGTCAAGCTGCAAGCACTCTGCGTTGCATGCAGACTCTAGCACGGGTGCAGTCGAAGATACGTTCAAGGAGGCTGAAGATGTCTGAGGAGAATCAAGCCCTCCAGCGCCAGCTTCTACTGAAACAGGAGCTGGAGAGTTCGAGGGTAGGCAAACTATCTCAAAACCTTGCAATCTGTCAATAAAATATTTCATGCACCACTATTGTTCAACGAACTTCCTAGAATACTATTATTATCAGTTCTATTGTAAATGAATTTTTCTTGATGAAAACTCTAGTATGCAGTTGTTCTACATCCCTCAGAAAATCATAAAATATCATTGGGAGCATTAAACATACTCCATTTGTGAATCACATCAGATGGGGGAGCAATGGGATGACAGCACTCAGTCTAAGGAGCAAATCGAGGCGAGTCTTATAAGCAGGCAAGAGGCTGCAGTAAGAAGAGAGAGGGCGCTCGCATATGCATTTTCACATCAGGTAGGTCTCTCTGCTTCTCAATGACAGATGCCAATCTGTACTCTGGCTTACTCAACCACACATGCTTAAAATGTTTCGAAACTTCTGTCTTCTGCAGTGGAAGAGCACTTCAAGGTCAGTCAACCCAATGTTTGTAGACCCTAACAATCCACAGTGGGGATGGAGCTGGTTGGAGCGCTGGATGGCAGCAAAGCCTTGGGAGGGCCATGCCGGGACCGACAAGGAGAGCAACATTGACCGTGCATCAGTGAAGAATGCAAGCTTGAATCTTGGAGAGGGTGAGATCACAAAAGCCTTCAACCGTAGGGGATCCAAGCCAGACAAGTCATCACCAACAACTCCAAAGCTGACCCGTCCAGCCTCCCGACAATCCCCTTCAACTCCCTCCGCTAAAGTGTCACCAATCTTTGCCAAGAAGAAATCCGTGACACCAAAGAGCGGGCTCTCACAGGTCGATGACGACGCGAGTGTCTTCAGCGTTCAGTCTGAACGACCAAGGAGGCACAGTATAGCCACCTCGACAGTGCATGACGACGAGAGCCTTGCAAGCTCCCCATCTGTGCCAAGCTACATGGCTCCCACAAAATCTGCAAGAGCTAAGTTGCGCCTCAAAGGATCAGCAGTGACGGATGGCGCAGAGACACCGGAGAAAGTAGGCTCTGTTGGTTCAGTGAAGAAGAAGCTGTCCTTCCAAGCTGGAATGGCGCCTCCATCTCCGATGAGGCGACATTCTGGCCCTCCCAAGGTGGAGAGTGTGGTGAAGGACATTGCTGAGCCACCTCAGCCAGAGGCCTTGGTGATGAATGGTGGAAGCAAGTGACTCATATCAGCAATGGATTATGCAGATATATTTCATCCATGAACAAAGGTTAAGATCATATAACAGCTGTATGAGTTGTCGGCGTTGTTTTTCCAGTTATAACCACATTATTTGCTCTAGCAGATTCGCAAGTACCCTGCCAGTCGATTCCATTTGTTGTTTCTGTAAAACTACATCGATT
Source organism: Oryza coarctata (assembly GCA_030770085.1). Lineage (NCBI taxonomy): Eukaryota > Viridiplantae > Streptophyta > Magnoliopsida > Poales > Poaceae > Oryza > Oryza coarctata. The sequence continues at coordinate 1,208,599 of CM061471.1, forward strand.
TATCACTTGAAACCATTGGTGTTTGTATGTAAACAAGTCTTCGATTTATGCGAGCTACACATTTCTTTTTCTGAAGATCCCCTCTGTACTCTGAAGAGTGTCGCAGGTTCAGAGTTTGTTGTGTTGCACAAACAAAAGCATTCCTATCTGTCGAAAGACCGCCAGAGAAAAAAAAATCAGACTAGTGAAAATCTAATGCCACCAGATCAAAGCAATAAATCATACTATATTAATAATCATGAGAAATTTACATTTGAAGTTCAAATTCCACAAAAGCAAATTCCATGAAGTGATCTCATTGTGTACAAGAAAATATGATTCTCTTTACAGCAACATGATCAACAACATGTAAGTTATAATGCTGCATACATAGTAAAATCTTGTGTTGATCTACATTTCATCATCAAAGAACAAAAAGAAGAAATGAAAGAACGAAACTTAGGGCGCTTCAAATGTTCAAATTCATCAATCAGGTGAAAAGAATCTCCCCAAACTTTGACCTATAGCAATCTTCAATGCAACATTATTCAGCAACACCTTGATGTGAAAGCATTCATAGGGCAATTATTTGCAAATTTGCAGAAACTGCATTTCCACCTCTCTTCTTCACTCACAAATTTAGGCTCCCGTGCTCCTCGCCAGAAGCTGAGGACTTCCTGAATTTGATCCTTGAACCACCTAGGATCATAAGATAACTGGTATTCTTCAAGCAGGGAATGAATTGCCTGTAGTTCATATCTGCACCAGTTTAGCATGTCATTTGCAAGAACTCAAAATAGTAGTGATTAGGCATTCAGTAGTCAGTACTACAGGTCATGTGCAGGCTGTAAACTTGTAACTCATTTACCTCAAGAGCAGCTGTTCCTAAGACTCTGGTGGTGTATGGCAGGTGACCTTGAAATATTTCAATACATCTTCTAATGTCTACAAACAGAAACCATGTCCCGTGTTATAACCCACAGAGATACTAGAATTATAACAAACATTGTCAAAAGTAGAATGAACATCCTAATTCTAGCAATCACTTGCTGGAATGTTCAGTACAGTAGATAAGCACTATACTGCTCATGGAATGGAATGATTTCCCAAAAACAACTGGTAATTCAAAACACAATGCCTGAAACAGTAATAGTAACGGGAAAAAAAATTCAAAGTGTAAAATTTGAGGCATGGCACCTTTGCATTGAATCCCAACAACCTAATGTATTACTTGATATCATCTGATAACAAGTAACTGGGGTCTAGGGAAAAATAGCTGAAGAAATTCGCTGCTAGGAATTTCTCACCGATCAAATTGTCCCATAGATACTTGTAACACATCACCTGAAGCCTGCCACAAAAATATCAACCTGAGAACAATACAAACTTCACAGCTACTAGCTTGTATCATCATCGAGAGGCACAACAGTAAAACTACTAGACAACTCCACATACTACTAATCATCTGAATTTTATTTTTAAATAGTAAGTATCACCAATTTACCTTTTCATTTTTTGAGATAATGACCAATTTACTTTTTCATATGAAATATGACATATCTTAGTCTCTTAGATGGCGCAATAAATGGGATACCAGTGCTACAATCTTTTGTAAAAAGCATACTGGTCAAGTATCATCAACTTGGATTAATTCAAGCATCATTCTTTATCCACATACTGAATAATTGACCCCAGAGTTGCTTCCTAACAATACTTACAAGATACTATAATCAGAAAAAGAGGATCCCTGGGTACCATTACAGATCTAGGTACAAACTAAATTTGTCTGAAAGAAAAATGTTAAGTGTACTCTAGCCAAAAAAAAATCTTTCAAATCCCTTTATAACTATGGTGTGATTGACAATAGGCCCTGTTAATACACCCATCAAGCATCAAATACAACTTTGTACAATTTCAGATCAAAGCAGAAGTCTCTTGAAGGGAATCACCATTCATTATTCAAGGAAACTTGCATTTGAAGCTAAGCTTAACTATGTACCTGCCAATAATACTTCTGTGATCTCTACGTTTTGTGATTAGGTAAACAAATATAAGGACCAAACCTTCCATTTCTTTTTTGCGCTTCTGAGGGAACTGTTGGCTTGTAACGTGTCTTTGTATCTACCAGGATAGGATGGAGTGAAATACCATCTGGTGGCATTCGGAGTTCATCAATAACACCTATCATCCATGAACCTTCAACGACCCAATCCTGCAATGACATGGTTTAGAATCAATTTTCCTGAAAGTAATGCTAATGATATAAAATGTTTTCTATCCTCTCTGTAAACCAACACTCTAGCAGAGAATTTCCATAGGTATGCATTACTGGTTCGGAGAAGTATACCCACAAGAACATGTCAAGTTCTTACACGGGGATATCCCTGAGTGATGCCCTCCAACATTAACTGGTTTGCTCCCACGATAAAGTTCATGAATTTCACTGCCCACAATTCTTCCAGGGATCTAATGGTGACATTTACTCTTTCAATAACCTGCTCCAAAATGAATTAAATCAGCAGTCTTCTTTAATATTATCTGTGTAATCTGCAAGCAGTCTTGTCGTGTCCAAGAAGATCTTCTGCAAAGACCATCAATGCAGAACAGATTTAACTTTTGATCTCCTAGCATGTTAGTCAATTGGTTTCAAACTTTATCAACAAGCAATGAAGAATTAACTATCATAGGATAACTGTTATCCCCTTCACAAGCAGAAATACACAAATTGGATGTTCTTAAGTCCTATTATAACAGTAGATTTAGATATTTTGGCGCGAGTTCAACTTCTTTACTGTTGTTACATAACCAAAGTAGTAATTGCAGAAAGGGATTTCAAACAAACCATCTCAGGCAGACAAAGCAGATGGACGAGCTTGTAGATGAAGTCAAGATCAACTTGCATGAGCTTCTGGTCAGTTAATAGATTGTCCTCCAGATACTTGTGCATGCAAGTGTTCTCAATGGCAACATGTAGAGGGAGGAGTCCCTCGATGACCTCAGGGCCCAATGTGCGTAAATTCGCCGATGCACCATAACAAAGCAGCAACTTAATCATGTCAACTGAGAAAGATTCAGCAGCTCAGTGGAGGGGGAAGTACCCGAAGATAGTCATGTAGTTGGGGTTGACACGGATCTGACCGAGCTTAGGTGCCTTGCCCTCCAAGACAACCTTAGCACAACGCAGGGCATTGTATGAAACAATAAAGTCCAATGTTTGAGAGGTGATGATCAAACCCCAAGCCATGCGATTCACATTTCTTCTGTACAAGTTGAGGAAGCTCCGAACACTGTCCTTTTCAACGATGACACCCAATTCACTGCATATTTCCGAAAATTTACGGCGCACCTCCTAGATAATCAATCCATGTTTGAGAAAGGATTAAAGGAAAGTTCAATTCAGGTATTCAATAATGTAGCAGAACAACAAAACACACGCTACAGATCTATCTTAGTAAAAGAAATTATAATGTTGCAATACACAAGGTAGTTATAGAACGAGTTGCCTGTAAACATGAAAAATATTAAGATAACTAAATGATCTGTCAGATATGCTGAATGAAAAGAATAGAGAACCTGAGTACAGTCTGGGGCAATTATATTTTTGGCCCTGGAAGCAGCAAGTACGGCCAGTACTTGAAAATGATGCTAAAAGGGACGAACATTCAGTCAACAAACAACAAAAATAGGTAAAATCTATGGAAAGGGATGGAGTGGGATATCATATGAGAAGATAGTTGTTGTACTTGTTTGATCATTTGCAATTGGCCCATAAAGTCTGCTGTGGGTGGGAAAGTAGGACGAGGAGGATGCGGAGGGTCCCATGGGTCCCACTCAACTATGTCCGATGACTCTGATCCATCTGAGCCTTCACTATTATCTCTGGAATGCATAGCTTTCACAGCGTAAGTTTTGTCAGTTGTTTGCATTGGCATTGACTGCAACAAAAAAGAAGTAACATGGAATTACAAGACCAAACCAATTTGATATGCTGCTTGGATGTGCAGCTTTTAGTGACCTTCTGCTAGGAAAAATGAAAGGACATAGAATGCGTGAGAAAGTTCAAAATTCAGAGAGGCTATTAGATAATGGAAGGCCATGGTACCAAATAAGTCTTATAGACTACTCAATCAAACATTTGTGGTGAACATGTGAATCGCCTAGCACTTAATCTAGTTCATTTTTTAGTTTGCCATTTTGTTGCCTTACCACTGAACAGTCCAGCTGCTATCACACTTTATTTACATGATCCAGATTCTTCACTAAATATTCCTCTGCTTCACAATATCTATCCAAGATCATCATGTGCACAAAACAAGTAACAGCTAAAGTGACCATGCGTACCCATTATTAAATTATATGCTGGACAGGCACTTAGACTTTATGAAAATAAGGGGATCAAGAGTGAAAAAAAGAATGAAATGGATAGTAAACCAACACATCTCAATCGAACGGACAACCGTTACAGAATGGATGGGGTATGTAAAAGTACATGTTTCTTGTTGGGTCTTCTGAACCAGACTGCCAGCTATTTTTTAATCCTTCAACAGAAAGGGCTTGTGGTTGAAATTGTGCACTCTACAGTTTACACCCCCCCCCCCCCCATCACTTTAGAAAGATCCCTTGTGGATGAATGTAGTTAGACGTGTGTGTTGTTTATAGGATCCTTTAAAAAGGTTGTAATGTATCGTCCGTACATGTGTGCATACAACGGATGAAAAGGTGCATCTTTTTAGAAGAATAGAACTTAGCAGTGTTCTAGAGAAGTTCTACAAAGCCACATATAAGGAATCGATGCATAACCTTGTACTGAATAAGCCGCATAAGCTGCAAGTTAAGCTGTACAGGTGCTACAAGGTGGGTAAGCACACGAATACCAATTACCGTTTTTGAAGGATGGAACTTTTTTTATTATATCCACTCAACATAGCACATCCGTACATACTATGTTAGTCACATTATAAATTGGACCGGAGATAATGTATGACTCTATGAACTAAGTGCATAAGTGTGCAATTTAGAGAACAAAATTTAACGTGGATTACTTAAAACATGAATAACCAAGCCACAGTACAACATTATGAACCATGGAGATTAGAAGGAACCTAAAGTTAACTGTAAACGGCAAGAACCAATGTAAGTGGTGAACAAAACTATAATTGCTACTCTGTCTGCAACTCTGCATAGTTCAAGTCAAAATTAAAGGTTTCAGACTTGACATAATGAATAACTTGGAATCTGAGAGTAGCAAAACAGCTACTCTCGAATAAAACCAGACCATATAAAATAATATAGGACAACACCATTCGGATTAGTAACAGGAGTGTGGGATTGGTAAATAAACATCACAAATTTATAGACGATGCCGCATCGCTTCTAAAATCTCCCAGATAGGAAAGGTGGAAACTTTATTTCGAAACTTGTTTGAGAAGAAGAGAGAGAGAGAGAGAGAACTTCATTTCCAAATCACAATTAACTAGTAAGATTGAGACGGGCCATAGTAGGGATTAAGTGGCCCTGCGCTGGCGCCGCAGGAAATTTTACGAGGGAGGGGGAGAGGACGCGCACCTAGGGTTTTGCCGTATGTGATTGTGCCTCGCCGTGCCGTGCACAAAGTCTGGATCGTCGCCGGGGATGATGCCGGAGAGGGAGAGAAGGGAGGGAACCGTACCTACGGCGGAGGGTGTTTTCGCTTTACGAGGAACAAAGAGGGAAACTACTGATTGTAGCGTCCTCACGTAACCTGCACAACCGCAGCAACGTGTCACCCTGCAACTGGGCTGACCCAGAAATGGGCCAGGGCCCAGGCCGCCCCATTGTTGTTTTGGCCCAACAAAAGGAGAAATTTCAAAGGCCTGGGTCCACCCTTGCTACAACATCTAATCTCTCTTATGCCGAATTCTGGGTCGATTCTCGGGCGGAGCGCCTCGCCACGTGGCTTGTGCTAATTTGAGCATTTGGTCCGCCACTACCAAAATAATTGTCCAACCAAAACAAAACCTAGAACCTGTCCCATTGCAATCTAGAGAACCACATTTCCATTCATCTTTCTTCCATCGGAAAAAAAATTATATAAATATAAAATATTAAATAAATCTCACCTGCCCATGGCTCACCACCATCTCCTTCCACCACAAGCCACCGCCATAGGTCAACAGTATGCATAGGAGCCTAGATCTAGCCCTACCGAGGTTAGGGACAAGCCACGAGTCATTGGGATGTCAATTCAGGAAGACTATCCAGCCTCCTCCATCTTGGAACCATTAACCAACGGATTTGACAACATCCTCCGCCCTCTCCTGATGCTTTTGCTGTAGAGTCAAAGCTGCTGTGTGGCCGGAGGCGACAAGCTCGACAACGATACAGTTTTCAAGTAGTCGAAGTTTTTGCGTTGCTTTTGTGGCAAGCTCGATGCTGATGCCATGTGTTTGAGCTTCATCTTTGTTGTTTGGTGGGATAGTGTAGGTAGTGTTGAGTGTGTTGGGCTTGTTCAGCTAGCCACGTGCTCGGTGAGACATTCTCGTTGAGTTTTTTCTCGTAACTTGTCTAATTATTAAAATATAATTAACAGTCGTTTCTTTTTGATATAAAAGGGTTTTTTAAATGTAAGGTTATATATGTAGAATTAAAAATTATCTTCGTCCATTATAAAGAGTATTTTGCTATAGTGATATACTTATATATATTATAAAAATTGATAGTGTTTATGTATTTTTATTGTCCGTCGTCCAGCTGTGAGTCCCACACCCGTACGCATCGTCCTTCGTCAAATCGCTCAGTGGTGTCGGCCCATTTCCAATCCCACCTCCATTGCTCATGTAGCCACCCAAGTCTTTGCCTCCGGCCCCAGCTCCTATCCACGATCCGACGTCCATGCTCGGCCGCTGTCGTCAGGGCCACACCAGAAATCATGTTGGAGCCGGCCCTTCTTTGCGCGAGCCATCAAGTCCGGTATCATGCTTAAGAAACTTTCATATACAGCACTTCTAATATGTAAATCTTCTGTAATTAAAAAAGTTAAATATTTTATATGACGTAAAGATAGGTAAGTGACTCTTTCTTTCTGTATATATATATATATAACACGTAGTCGGTACAACGCCCAGAGACTCTTTCTTTCTGTATGTATATATATATATATATATATATATAACACTTAGTCTGTACAACGCCAACCTCTGAGGCTACGCCTTCCTAATCCTCCTCGCCCTTATGTCTGATGAGATTCGCATGGAAGTGAGAAGATAATATCAGGAGAAGGGACGGCCGTCTTCCTGCTTCTTGCTTCTGGGGTTCGTCGGAGTTCGTGGCATCCGGCGTTCTTGAAGCTTGGAGAAGTACAGCAACAGGAGACTGTACGCATGGCTGCAAGGCACCAGCGTGTGGCTGCTGCTCCGTAGCCGGTGAACAGAGGTTACTTTCTTTGTGTTCTTTGATTTGGGTTGTTTGTGGGCTGGTATGAACTTGGGTTTTCTTTGGGGTCGGTATTCAATAGCGACATCGCTGCCGCCGCCGGGAAGACGCATGTCCTTCTCGTCATCGTCGTAGGATGAAAGGGACGAGAAGCGGCCGCACCGGCCCAGGATCCACCTCCGGCACCGGCCGACGTGCGGTGAGTGTGCTGCTCCATTCTTGGACGTAAGGATTGATGCTTTCCTATGTTGTTCGTTCACAAGGAAAATATGCTGCGAGCTTGTCTACTTGGAAGAACTGAATTTGATGTACGATAGGTTAATTGCCGATCAAATTTAAGTTTTTGGTTGCAAAAAAAAAAACTGTTCTTTTGACAGTAAAGTTCAAGTGAGCTCATCAAATTGCCGCTTTGATTCTTTAGAACAACTTGAAGAATTTAGTAAATCCTTTGAGTCCCTCAATAACTATAGATGGGTCAGGCTAAGAGAACGTAGAGTTGAGCTGATTAACTGCATGCAAACCCATTGTTGTGTTTTACCCCCATGCATGCTCCAATTTGGAGGGGCACGACGACTTGGGCTTAGAAGTTGCAACCGCAAGTTGCATGCAGAGCAGCAGCACAATGGGGATATACATCACCGTAGCAGTCGTCTGGTTCAAAGAGCTCCTCCATTTTGACTTGCCTTTGGTTGTTGGCCGGCTGTCAGTGTAAACTCATTTTGTTTGTAGTAGTGGAGGGGGCATCGCTGCCTGTAAGGCAGGCGAAAGCGGCCGCATGGAGTCGATGCTAGCTGTTGATGGCGAAGCGACGATGGATGGCATGTAGAGGAGAAGAACTACATTAGATAGTATCGATCTTGGTGCGGTAGTTTTCATCGTGCAGCAAGTTTCGTGGCACAATTGTCATGCAGCAAGTACGGGATTAAATTCAGAGGGATGGGCGGATGGGAAGAACTGGTAGTAGTTTTCGCTTGACTATTTGACTTTCATTGGGCAATACACAAGCTTTAACACGTTAATAGGTTTCTACACTGAATTCGGCAATGGCCAATCCACCCAAATAATTCCTAATATCTAGAGCATAATACTATGTTCGGTTTCCTGAAACAGATACTTCATATAAAGTTAAAAAGGAAAATAAATGGCTGTTTAATGCTTCTAGCTAAACATCATTGTAGTTAAGAGTTGTTGGAACCAACTATACTGCATTATTTGTATGGTCTCTTCATGTTTGCATAAACCGAGAAATCAAGAAATCATTAATTTACTAGCGAAATACTCATGCGTTATAATGGGTGAAACAAGCCGAGGGAGTTGGGGGACAGAGGAGCATGATCGTCAGGCAGTTGGTGAGAGAGGAGCATGATCGTCAGGGAGTTGGTGAGAGGGGAGCATGATCCTCATGAGTGCGTGAGACAACAGCGTAGAAGAAGAGAGGGATGGTTGTTTGCGCTAATGTTATATAAATTTTGAATAAGCTTTTTGTATTGCATAAGTTTAGTAGAGATTAGAAAAATGACTACACAAAAAGTCATGGCATCACACACTCGGGAGAAAGGGATGATGTAAAAGTACAATAACACCCTTCTGCGTTAGTACTCCCACCATTTGGGATGATGATACCGAGAGTACAAATCATCACAACCGTTGAATCTAATATGATAAACAGCTTTTTTTTTTAAGTGTTACCTTTAGCTACACGGTACCTCTTAAGAATGTTAAAAATCTTCTTCCGGTAATATATGCTTGTTTAGTGGCACAATCTCGGTGAGAGATATTAGCCAAACTATACATATAACTGATTAGCATATGGAGCTAAACTGCTAATCGCGCCTTAATAATCCTTAATCACCAAAATAAAACAAAATTACAACAGGGTAATGTTTTCATCCAACGGGGCATAAGTTGCAAAGGCTACAGATATTGAGGTAGTCTAGCAAAGCCAGAAGAAAATGTCGAACGTGCCAGTGAGCTTGTTACATGTGCCAGACATAAATACTAAGCAGCCAGCTTGTTAAGGCAAGCACCGTGAAACATGGCACACTACACACAATCATGCTATGATGCTTAGTAGTTTGCACCGCACCATGTGTACATGGCACAAGGCAACATAGTTACATGGCACAAGGCAACATAGTTACATGGCACACCAAAAATCATAATCCCAAACCACTGGACTGGCAGCATCTTTGGATAAAAGATGCACCAATTAACTAAACTTGAGGTTGCAGGGGATGATTATATAGGAAATTTCCCCAAGCACCTGCACACACCAGACCAAATGGAATCCTTTTAGTCTAGGAGAACAATTAAGGATTTACAGATGCATATTTGACTAAGAAAAAACTCCTAGCTCGACATGCTATCCCTGATGAATTGAAATGCAAGTTTCTACCGAGGTAGCAACTATTTGTTTACTTATTACAAGCAGCATAACAGAACTAGTTTCCTTCCATACTGATTGTGTTTGGCATTTCCTGGAACTTTAAGAAAATCAAAACAGATGGCATACCCTTTCTACTCATGCATTCTTTAACACCTTTAGAAGCATCAATGCAGCACTACCGAATAGACTTCTGGGTTGATAAATACTCGGCTGTGTAATCTTTCCCAACAAACCAAGATTATGCTGCCTCCCTTAACTTACGCCGATAATTGTTGATCTGGCAGAGATGCTTGTCCTGATCCTTTAATTTATGGCTTGGAAAATTCTTCGCACTACACCATGGCACCTCCAAAATGAAAGATAACTTAGGAGTTTGCATCTGTCCTCCCATCCATTAGGTGGTTTCTTTCTCATAGCCTGTCTCAGGAAAATAAGGATTTGGGCGTCAGGTCTATAGAACCTCCCCACTTTTTTCACTTCATTGATGAAATCTAAAAACATGCATGCATATTTCAGCGTAACAAGCCAGCAGAACTTGAGATGGTAGTACGGCACATGATGTTTGCATCAGTGATGGATAATGTGATATTACTTAAGGTACTTGTATTATTGTGTGTTGGATCAAACGTTGCTAAATTGTAGTAGTTGACTAGCATACTTTTACATTCTTTTACATTATCAAAAAGTAAACGTCATGGCAGAAACATATCAAATGGAACTGTGACTCTGTAACATGCTTTTACATTCTTTTTCTTAGAATTTTATGATAAGCATTTAGTAGTGAATTTTAAAACTGTGAAAATCACTATCATAATATCGTAAACCTATTAGATTTTATAAACTTATTATAATACAAAATTGATGGTCAGAATTTCAAAGTTTAAATCTTTTTTTAAGCTTTAAATATTTATGATCGATAAAGTAAGTTGATATCATGCTTTATAAAATTTCAGATGTCTGTATCTGAAGAATTAAATGTATCAAATAGGGATAGGCATAGAAAAAATAAGGCTGCTTTCAAAAAGTTCACAGCCTTTCCCACTGCCCTTGCAAAAATTTAAGACGAAACAAGAGGAATGTAAAACGGATACTCCGCATGAAACAAGAACCAACAGGTCGGAATGTAAGAATTACGCATCACCTTTTTCTATACAGCGACATATAAGGCACATCTGTAGTTGCCTTGCCTGCAACCGAGCTCCCTGTTTTCCATGATAAATTAAATAGGTTCATTTTCTGAGTTTATGAAAGGATGACTTGGGACATCACAGAAAAGACCCACACCCACCAGATTTGTCAGGTACCTCCTTGTTGGGCATCGCTAATGTGTAGGGGCAGCTTCAACACGAAAAAAAAAATTAAATGAACATCATATCGAAAATGCATCTGCATACAAAGATATAATCATTGAAGCAAGTCAAAAGAAATGTAAAGGAATGCATGTTTCCAACGTCGATGCCTTCTCCAGTGGGAGAGAAATCAAAACCCTTTGAGGATCAATGAAACATGTTCAAGGGCCTCTGTATGTGCCATCTGCATGGCATTTTCTAACTTTTACATAAAAACAAAAAAAAAGGGAGAGGAGAGGATAAGAGAAAGAAAAGCAATATATAAACAGCAAATAGCACGAACAAATTTATTGAAACTGCAGATGCCCCAACAGAGGATAACATCTCCATATACCAAAAGCGTGGAACCTCAGAGTGCTCTCGAATGTATGCATCAAGTGCTTCACCAGCTCGGAAAATTATATTAACAAGCAACGATGAAGACAACAAAAGTTCAAGCTTAGCCTGTCCATTCTGATGCATCTGCCATTTTAAGGCCATGGAGTGATGGATACGAGCATGGATAGTAACAAAACCATCTAGCTTATTACCACCACTTTTGCTGCAGGATGATCCCAAGCGGATATGATCTTGAGCTGCCAGGAGTAGAACTGCAGTAATTTCCGACCTCATCGACTAGATTGTTTGTGTGTTTTGCAAGTTCTCTAAGTAGTATCCAAGAAGATCTTCTGCAAAAAACCACCAAGGAAATACAAGATACATGTGCAGGTTAGCATTCAGCTTTATCACCACGTCTACCTAAAATATCAAACCTTGAGTATTAAGATTTATTGGGAGCAACTTGAAACCGTTTACTTCTTTTCTGTTAAATAAATGCAAGCTAAAAATGGTCCAGAGACATAAATGCTCATTACAAAACTAACAAATTGCTCACTATTATGTAGAAATATGAGATAATATTAGTATTTAAGTGTTATTTGTTTTACATATTTGATGTGATCGCAACAAATTCTTACTTATTTATGCTGCGAAAGATATTTCCCTCCGTACAAGTCATATTTTATTTTGTTATGACAAGGCTTTAACCAATAATTACTTTATTAGAATATAATTTTTACAACACAAAGTTAATGTTATTAGACTTATGTTCAAAAATAATTTCTTATAATTATGTTTTTTGTCACATAAATGATATATTAGTAAATCAATAATTCAAAGATTTGTTATAACAAGACAAAATACATCTTATATTTTTATATAAAGAGAGTGGTAGTTAGTAAAGGGAGAGATGGAGAGTGGTAGTTAGTAAAGGGATAGATGCCAGACAAACATCTCACGTGGACACAGAAGATGGATAGCTTTGTAGATATCTTCCTCGCTGTAATCTGGAAGCTCCTGGTTAGGAAATAGATTTTCCTCCAGATACTTACGCAAGCAAGTGTTTTCAACTGCAACATTGAGGGAGTAGGTCCTCTTTGACATTATTGCCGGACGTGCGTAGATTAGCTGACGCGCCATGGCAGATGAGCAAGTTGATCATGTCAACAGAGACTTCGTGAAGGGGGAAATAACCATACTGATTCATGCAGTTAGGATTAGCTCGGAACCCTCCGAGCACAGGATCCTAGCCCTCCAAGACAACTTCGGCACATCGGATGGCATTTTTCATGATGATGATGCAGTTCAAGGTTTCGGGAGTGATGATAAAGCCAGAAATGAACCTATGCATACGCTTGGCGAATAGGCGGAGGAAACAACAGCGGCTATCCTTTTCCAAGGTGGGCTCCAGGAGACGATAGGTCATGCCGTAGAAGTCTTTTTTTTTTTGCCTGGATTGCCAATTGAAAGGGGAGGTGAAAGACAATAAATTGTCCAATCAATAAAGCAAAAGAAAGTATAAAATTCTGCTACAATGCGTCTTAATACTAGACAAGATAAATATTCTGAAATATTGCGGGACCTTAGGGCTGTGGTCTGAGCTGATTACACGCGTTGATTGATAGGAAGCAAGATATGCCATCCTTTTCATCTTCCACTGATATTGGAGATAACGTGCCAAAATCTACTATTGAGGAAAGAAAGGAGTAAAGGAATATACCATACAGATAGTTACTGTACATCCTGGATGAATCCGATAGGTTCATTGAGACCAAGATTTGGTGGAACTTCTGGTGGCCATAAAGGAAAGTAAGGATTCCATGGATCCAGCAACGTCTTTGTTGTTGCATCTACAATTTGGCCATTATCTTGATGCAAAATCAGTTTTCATTCCACCCTTTTTCTTTGTCTTGTTTGGTTTTGAGTTGACCTAGAGTTCCAGCCTCATATTTGCTTATTCTTTATTATCTGAAACAATAAAGGCAACGAAGAATCAAGTCAGTTTCAGAGGAAAATGTGCGCGCGCTCGACACTCGGCACTACGAAGATGGAATGCTAAACTTGCCAACGAAACCTTTAATTCCGTTAATGTGGCAATTCTATCAGTCTACAACAAGAATCAACAATTTGTAAATAAGACGCTGTACTTCAAGGTGCTGCAAAACAGTATTCCCGCCACGGAACAGCAGAATATGCGATAATTGCAGGTTAATTCCATTGTCTAAAAAGAATTGCAAGTTAATTACTAGAACAATTAAGGATTTCATCAACAAGCTAAGAAAAGGAAAAGCAATGTACTAGTTGAAATTCGAAACACAAAGCACCACAACGGAATCAGGAGAGAGTGGGGGAGGGGGAGGCCAGAGGCCGTCGTCGCAGCTTGCTGCTCCGGCCGGGTCAACCCGCCGCCGGACCACCGTCCTCGTCCGCGCCGGCCGGCGAGGAGGGAAAGAGAAGGGCGAGAGAGGAGCGAAGGCGATCGATCGCAGAGTCGGGGCGGCGGCGTGCACGTGGCGACGCGCGCGGTGCACCTGTGGCGCGTGCAGCGAGCCGTCGAGTTGCTCTTTTTTCCCCTTCTAGCGATGCAAACGTATGTACTTTCTCTGTATAATTAGCTTAATTAACTCGAGTTCTATTGCTATGTAACCTACAAGCCGCGTGTTGAGCAACTAATAGCGTGAAAGAAGAAGCCCAAACACAGGGCCATACTCGATGGATGTAAAAGAAGGGAACTTGGATGGGTAATTCGTCTATTCTAAACATCATATTTCTATGATAATTATCAATTATTTTGTTATAATTAAAATACTAGCAGAAATTAAATTGCTCTCTCCGATTATTGTGGATATGACCTCGCTGGTTTTGACTTAGACTATCCATTAATACTCAATTAATAACTCGTATGGTTGTTTTACGTATCTCCTCTTTCATCGTCTCTTCTCTTCACTCAAACATATCCGTCCTCAGACGGAGAAAGGAATGGCTTACCAAAGGTGTTGATAGTGGTGATTTGCAAGACGACGGTGACGTCGCCAGCCACAATTTAGAGGACCGGAAGAGAACAGTGGGCACAGCTGACGGCAGGAAAAGGGACGCTGATGGCATGGCAGAGTGTAGCAGCGGCCGGCGGGGGAAGGGGACGGTGACGGCTACGCCGCTGGCCGCCGGAGGTGGGGCGGCAGGGGGCAAACCGATGAACAACGGACACTGGTTACTGGGTTGAGCTCACCGAGGGAAGCCGTCATGAGGCTGCTCGGCGACATGGAGGAAGAAGCGCTGCTTCGGCTTGCTGCTCCGCTCGCTCTTGTCCCAACGTGTAGAGGAAAGATAGGAGAAGCCAAAGTCCTATACGGTCGTGACGCCTTTTGCTAGGGCGTAGGGCATGAAAACACCTACATGGGCTTCCATTAGAGCCCCTCGACTCACCTATCATCTGTGCCGTCTCCCTGATCTTGCTCTCTTATTCAGTAAGGTGCCTTCCGGTCTCAATGGTTTGTCCCAGTGCCAACACCCCCCTGCCAACCCCTCTGTAAATTAAGGACTTGCATGCGTGTGCATGTACGATAGTGCGGTTTTGATGTGGGTGTATGTGCAGAAAAAAAATTACCCCATTTAACTTTGTTCAATTAACAAGCACCATGGGACGATTAGACACCGTAAACCAAATAAGTCGTCATGTGCAGTTCAGGTCGAACTTGGCCCAGTGTCTGTCAAGGGGTTCAACGCTTGACTGAACAAGTGAAAGATAATAAGGGCTTAGTTCACTTTGTTACCACTTTTAATCCTAATAAATTTTAGCACTGCTAAGTTTTGGTAAGGTAGTAAATTAAACATATACTATCAACGCTTCCCTATCAAACTTTGGTGATTATAGAAGTTTCCACTTTTAAAAATTCTACCAGATTTTGGTAAAGCCATAAACTAAACACATCCATCACTATTAAAATTTGACATTACTAAATTGTGTTACCAAATTTTAATGGGGTTGAAAGTGGCTACAAAGTAAAGAAGCCTGAGGTTTACTACGATTAATGAATGACTAAACAGGCAGATGCCACCTCAGTGCAATTCTTGTCATTTGACTCATGTCACAAGAGGTTTTTCAAGTTGGATAACAGGAAAACCAGAATTTGTATTGCTGTGCCTTAGTTTTTCCTGTTCCTTTCTACGTTGAGTTGTTGACATTTGCATGTTGCTGATGCTCTAGCTTAATGACATTTTGAGGTCCAAATCCTCAAGTCTAATGGTGTCATTTGTCTGTTTTGCAGACAATTGACAAATTGTTCTTTTTCTATATAATAAAAAATCTTCTCTGCAAAAAAAAGTGATATTTTCCCCCCTCGGGAGATTGGGTATTTGGTGTATGTCTGCTCATGATCAAGCTTGTAAGTGTGTATGTCTGCTCATGATCAAGCTTGTAAGTGATCGATTGTATGGCAAAAGCTCGTCTCAAGGCAAAGTACAATCGAATATCACCCTCCGGAGACAATTAAAAAAAAGTATATATTACCCTTAAACTAGCACCTTAAATTATAAAATTAGACATTTAACTTCCAAACTTTACGATACCGTTTCATATTACTGTTTTTTTAGGATAGTTTTACATAATTTTAATCTTAGAAAAGCCCATTTTGCATAACTTATATAATACATTTACATGTTGTGAATCCTTTATTAGTTTATACTCTATAATATTGTCATATTATTATTATATCAGAATTTGTTTGTAACTAATAGAGAAAAAGGTAAAAATTAAATATTTAAGTTGGGATTTCAACATATATGCTTAATTCCTAGGTCATATGGTTAACAGGATAACGTTTTTGTAAATTAGATAAAAACTAGTTTGAAAAACACGTTAGGAGACTATATGAACATTAGTGTGAAGCTCGGGGTTAAATCTCTGATTTTAAAATTTAGGGTGTTAAATGAACTTACAATCAATATTAGAGGGGCACACAGGGGAGTTTGGCAGTGGCAAATTTATGATATATTAGAATATAATTAATTAAGTTTTAATTATTATAAACTTAAAAAATATGTTATTTAATTTTTAAATAAACTTATATATATATATTTTTAAAAAATATACCGTAATATGGGAAGTATACTAATAAAAAACGAAGAAGTTACTTACTGCCAAGCTCTAGAACAAACATGCCTTGGACCGAACAAAACAGACAAACTGAGAAAGTTCAGTTTACATTCCATTTGCTAGAGCAAAATTCAGGCTTGCAACTCGACTAAATCTGGATTAGCCGCTATTAGATTTAACATAGTCTATATATACAATTTAACAGGTTTATCCTTAAATAATAATTTAGATAAATTGTGACTAACTTTAAGGCCAAATTTATCTACACATATCAACTTGGCTAAATCTAGATACAACTTCAAGATCAAATATAGCCCATATATAGTCCATAATATCTATCTCCAATTAATAATCCGATCTGTCCCATATATTATCTGACGTGGTAGGTCAATCTTATGGTCGATAGTTGCATGTGACGTGACATGAGTGTATAGTGTTTAAAAGTACTAAAAAATAAAAAATATCTGATTTTTAAATAATTATTTAATGATATAAATAATGAAATTAGCTACAACAAAATTAAATACTTACTTTAGAAAATAT
Organism: Oryza coarctata; assembly: GCA_030770085.1. Classification (NCBI taxonomy): domain Eukaryota; kingdom Viridiplantae; phylum Streptophyta; class Magnoliopsida; order Poales; family Poaceae; genus Oryza; species Oryza coarctata. The sequence goes on from CM061471.1 coordinate 1,225,679, forward strand.
GATCATAAACTTTTATATAAAAACTTTTTTTAAAAAATATTTAGAAAAACTGAGGAAAAAGCAGAAAGAAAAAGACGTATAAAAACTTTTTTTAAAAAAAAACATACTATTTAGATAGACCGAGGAAAAAGCGGAAAGAAAAAGGCGCAGCCTAAGTGGAGAGCGACCTGGCCAACCCTGGTTCCGGCCGCGGACTCGTACGGCCCCAAAACCAGATTTGATAGCATCGGATACGTCCGCCGCGGCGGCTGAATAGGAGAGAGAAAACGATCGAGCTACCCCCACCTCCTCTCCTTCGCCGAGCCGGGCCGACGCGAGAGGAAAGAAAAAAACCCACGCATCCATACAAAACGAGGCGAGAAAGGTGGGGAGAGTGGTTTGCGGCTGCTGCTGCTCCCTGCGCGTCGAGTCGCCATTCCCAATTCGCGGCGCCGCCCGCCGGATCTCCCCCGCCCCGTCGTCTTACTCCAGGCCGTTGGCTGCCGCGGCCGTTTGGGCCCCCGATCGGTTGCCCCCGCGCATGGTCGTTGCGGCGGAGGCGGTGGTGCTGGTGCGGGGGTAGGGAGGCGGGCGTACCGAGGCAGCGGCGCCCATGGCGGACCTGGCTTCCAGCTGCAAGGTAGACTCACGTTCCCCCGCCCGCCCGCCAATTCGGCCCGATCTCCGCCGATTCCGCGCGTAATTCGACGGGGAGAATCGTTGCGTCGCGTCTATTTTGGGGGGAAGTTGCTGCGTGCCCGGCCCTGTTCGCGCTGCTGCCTGTAGATGAGATGATTAGTTTTGTCGCTAGTTTTATTTTTTTTCGGTGGTTATGGAATTTCTCAGTACCTAGCTCTGGCGTTTAGGGTTGTGGATTAATCAGTGATTTCAGTAGCACCTGGTGGGAGGCTTCAGTGGGCAGTTCAATTACTTAGCAGCCGCTTTCGCTTAAATCCCCCACATTTGCTTCATCCGTAGTTTGCCCCAATGTATGGATCCGTATCATACGGGGAGCTTTCAGGGGGTGTTTTATGCCACCCTAGTCACAAATTAAGTTGCAACTGCATGGTGAGCTGCTCAGAAAATTGCTAATTTGCACTTTCGCCAGTTCAGTAGTTTAGGTCCTCGTGTTCCATGACAGTTAGTTTAGTATGGTTAGTTGCGTAATGCTTAATTCCACATGGAGTTTCTCCGCTGCTTTGATTCAGAAGTGATCCTGGTGTTTAGTCCATGGATCAAACGCCAGTTGTACCTTATGTGCGTGTCATGCTAAATGAATTGCTTTAGTACCTTTAGCATTGATCCCTTTTCCTTTTTCATCGCAGGATAAACTGACATACTTTAGAATAAAGGAACTCAAAGATATATTGAATCAGCTTGGCTTACCAAAGCAAGGAAAGAAGCAGGTCAGCAAATTTTGTTCCTATTAATCTTTTTTACATCACCATCTATCAGAGGATGGTTTCAACTAAATGAGATGTACGCGTTTGAGCTTCACTGGTAGTATAGACTCTCGTAATAGTATAATACAGCATTGATGGACCTTGGGCAGTAATAGTGGTCTGATATGAAGAGCTTCATTTCAATGAGCTATTTCTTGGCTCTGTGCCTTAGGTTTTCTGATATACTTCTCTTATATTCTCACAGGATCTTATTGATAGGGTGTTGGCACTGTTATCGGATGAGCAAGGTACGCATTTGTCTGTTGTTTGTGCTTCCCTGGTCTGTGCCTTAATTGATTGTGTTTTGCATTGTTCGCTATGTTATTACCTTACATATTAAGTCATGTACTAACATGCTAAATTTTCCACTGTTTCATTCCCTGTATTTGTTTCAATGGCACCTAATCCTTCAGCATGAATGGATGATGCCTTTTCTATTTTCTGCTAGTTTTAAATACCTAAATTTGCGTGTTATTTTCTTGTTGCAGGTCAAAGGCATCATGGATGGGGAAGGAGAAATTCTCTCACCAAGGAGGCAGTGGCAAAAATTGTTGATGATACATACAGGTTAAATTTCATTGTTTCATAAAATTGTTGATGATGCATAATAGTGTGGATATTTGAGATGAAATTGGTGGTCCTCCTTTTTTGAGATCTTTATACCTTCACTAGCAGGAAAATGCAAATCCAATCTTCTCCTGATCTAGCCACCAGGAGCCACAGCGGATCAGAGTTCAATTTCAGGCCTAAAGATGAAGCCTATGACTCTTTCCAGCCAGAGGCCAAAGTTCGCTGCATTTGCAGTAGCACAATGGTTAATGACAGCATGATCCAGGTATTATAACATTTTTTTATTTATTACTTCTTTTGAAAGATTGTTACAGCATGGAGCAAACATTTTTTTTCTCTAAATCTATGAATTATGATCAACTTCTTCCGGTGCCATCCCTTTTTTTATTATTATTGTTTTAAATCCTGTATTATGTCTTTCTGCAGTGTGAAGATCAGCGATGCCAAGTGTGGCAACATTTGAATTGTGTACTCATTCCAGATAAGCCTGGGGATAGCACTGAAGTTCCACCTGTTTTCTACTGTGAATTATGCCGACTGAGTCGAGCAGACCCGTATGTCTTTCTACTGTTTGACTTTTCTTTGGGTGGGGTTAAGCGGGTAAATCTATGGTGGAAACCACTGCATTTTTTTTTAAAAAAATAAATCAAAACAAAACATATGTAGGGAAGGCGATAGTACGCACTCTTGTAATTCCATTTGCAAACTTGATTTTGCTTGTGAGATTTGAAATTGAAAAGCAGTGAACCAAAAGACAAAAAAAAAAGATGTGTGAGTTTTACATTGCTGTTTCTCAATTTCATATCTCATGAATGAAATTAAGTTTGATCTTCTGATTTTGCACAGTTGAATAATGTATCACCTCCTCTATGCATGAGATTACTTGGGTTTTTTTTGAAACTTCTGAGATGGTTTTCTGTTTATCACCATATATTCTACCAGGTTAAGCATGATTCTACCTGATGTATGCTTATCTGTGCATTGTGTGTGTTCATAGTCACAGGAAACGGGGTCGATGGCAACGTTCCTTGACCCGGGAATGTTGTCCCCGTCCTAGGAACAAGGGGGCATTTTCGTCTCCACCTTGTAAAAACCCCTTGCAAGTAGCGTACTTCGTTCCTCGATCCCATCGACCTGGGAACTTTGTGACTATGTGTGTGTTTCAAATTTTTTGGTGTATATCACTAAAAAGGAACAATTCTAAACTAGAGAGAATATCATGCTCCAAAATTTGCCTTTATAGAATGTGCTTCATTCAATAGGATAGAATAGACTCAATAACATCCTTCCTTCATGTCTGATCAACCATTAGTTATAAGTTTACACTTTTGTTAAATGTGTATTACCAAACTTGCCAAGGTCATGCTTTAATCTTTTAAATGTATTGATGATTTATTGACTGTTCCATTATGCAATTGTTCAAGGAGGTTTGGAACTATGCCTAATGAATTGTCTGAGTGCACCATGTTTTTACTAAACACCAACTGTTTTTCTACTTGAAGCTATTGTATGTTTTATCTTCTTTTGCCACAAATATGGCATACTATTGATGTTTCATAAAAATCCAGTTCATAGAGGATATACAGTATGGTTAAAACATGTAGCCTCGTTCTTGTTTTTACACATTTGTGACTTTTTACAAAATATTCAGTGTGAAAGGGATTGTCCCCTGATGCAGAGAGCTTTGCAAATGTAATTAGGGCTCTGAAGTCTGAATATCACAATAGAAGTTGGCTTGTGTAGGATTTGGTGTTTGCATCCAATATAAAACATTATTTAATTTGAAGCGATTCTTTTTAGATGTGTTGTCTTTTTAATCGATTCACCCGTTCTTTCCTTAGCAGACTGGGATTTAAGTTTTGATTTGCTGCAGCTACATGCTTTGAATTTGCAGATTTTGGGTCACTGCTGGAAATCCATTACTCCCAGTGAAATTCGTGTCATCTGGTGTTACAAATGATGGGTGGGTATAAATAGATTCGTCTTGTTGGCAACATTTTAACTGATAATTTAATAATCCATGGCTGACTATTTATTTATTGATGCTCTTCTTTCTCTATTTCCTCTCCCCAAAAATGGCAGTTCATCCAACATATTGATTTACATTCACTGGTAGCTCGCTAGGCTCTCCCTTACAGTCACTCCTTGCAATAGAAAAACAGTTCATGACACTTGTTTCATCATGCCTCTTAAATTTTTTCATTGTTGCACAATCATAGAATGTTTACGGTTACACTATGGCTCATAAGTACATACCTAGTTAAAACCTATTGTTGATACTTGATAGTCATGAGTTCAGCCTACATGCCTCTACATATATTGTACAAGGCTCTTCTTAGTTGTTACTTTGTCACATTATACTAATCCTTGGAAAATTTTCTAATTAATGTTATTTGTGACTATACAACATTTGTCTAGCACATTTATGGACAACGGTATGCTTAGAAGGTTTAATTGCTATTCTATTTACTCCATGGTTCTTAAGGCAGCAAGGCAACCAACTCCCGCCTTACCGCCTAGGAGAATAAGGTGTTAGGCAAGGCAATGCCATACAAAGCTGTGTAAGCTAGAAATAGTGCTTAAGGCATTTAGCCTGTAGAGGGAAGGAGTACCAGAGAGAGAAGAGGGAGAGAGCAGGTATAGGGGAAGGAGGAGGCGGCTGAGGGGAGCGCTAGAGAGGGAGAGAGCTGATAGGGGGAGGAAGGAGGAGGGGAGAGGAATAGGAGTACAGCTGTGAGAGAGAGAGAGAGAGAGAGCTGTGGAGGCTGCAGGTTGGAGACGATGGCTGCTCCCTAATAATAATTTTTCGTGGACTGACTGGGCCTTGTGGGCTTCTATCTCCTAAAGCTTTCTCAGCTGTTGGATTTCTACTTCATCTAACAGAACCATTGATCTCTACTTTACCTCCCTGCCCTAATCCTTCCCATCCTTTCCTCCCTCGTACTTCCCCAGCTGACGCTCACGCACAGACAAGCAGTGTCTTCTCCTCATGCAAGCAGTCTCTTTTTGCTGTTGCTGCTGATGCATTGCCTAGGTCGCCTCCATGCCTGCCTGGATCAACTCAGCTCTTCATCCTGGCTCCATTTTTGTGCTGTGCAGCACCTCCTTGTCGTTGCCTGACTCCTTGTGGTCCCGCCCCCATGATTTCATGCAATATTTGGAGACAAGGCATGCAGAAGGCTAGGCGACCGCGATGCTTTGCCTCGTGGTGGTGCTCAGACGCCTAGGTGACACTAAGGCGACGCCTTGGTGATGCTTTAAGAACCATGATTTACTCTAAATTGTCTCTTTTAATGATCTTGTTTTACTTGTGATGTATAACATCCTTATCGAACCTCTCATATCTCTAGAACAAGTGTACCTCAAAGTGTGGAGAAAAGCTTCCAGCTTTCTCGATCAGATAGAGAAACTGTCCAGAGACAAGAATATGACCTCCAGGTTTGCTCTCTGCTACAAAGCTAAGTTATATATGCTTGAGTTCTGGAGTCCTCAGTTCAACTTAATATTGAGTCATATTTTATATCATAATGCTCTTGAGTACCAAGTAAGAAACCATGGATTTATGTCACTCAGTTGTTTAGGACACCCGTAAGATTTTTGTTGATTTTAGGCTCATATGATAGCATATCACTTATCCCTTGTCCAATTATTCAACGTTGAAGGCAAACCTCTGAACAATTCATTTTCCTTTTGTAACATGGAATTCACACTTATGTGAGTAATTTGTCTATTGTGCAATTTTTCATTGGTTGGATTGTGAATCCAAAGTACTGTGGATAAGTTATATTCTCTATGTAACATGGAATATTCTTAATTTGTTCTGTTATAGGCCAATTGTTTACTTTGCATTGTAGCAAAATTTCATCTGTACCATGTGGATGCTACTTGCTAGCATTGTACATGGAGAATATTTCTTTGTGCCAAAGCTTAAGTTTGTGGACTAGGCTGATTTAGAATTCATTTTGTCCAATGAGGAAACATGTTTGAATTCATTTCATGTTGTTTTTTTTCCTTGCATACATCTGAGATATGCATGCATATATTGTTCGTTTACACTATCTTAAGCAGTGAATGTGTTGACAGGTTTGGTGCATGCTTTTGAATGACAAGGTTCATTTCAGGATGCAGTGGCCCCAATATGCAGAATTGCATGTTAATGGTATTGTCGATGATTTTGTAGCACAATTTGATTCATGTTCATATTTGAAATGCACCCCAGCTTAAATATTGGCTTACATGTTGTGCAGTGGTGCAATATATGTTGTGCAGTTATGCTATTGTCGGTTAATATTTCACATCGGTCTTTCTTTAAAATAAGTTACTATCTGTGTAACATTAGTTTCATTTTCTGTACAGGTATTTCTGTACGAGTAGTGGCTAGACCTGGTTCTCAATTACTAGGGATAAATGGACGGGATGATGGGCCACTGGTAAGTTCAATTTCCTTCTGTTGCATCACTAAGATCTAGATACTAATTGGAAAAGCTTTGGCTTTCCTATTTGATATTCCTGTATGGTATGCTATTTTAACTTGTATCGTTTCTGCTGTTCTCCAGTTGACAGAACCTATGTTATTGAGTTGAGTTACGACCTTAAAATGGAACCATGTTAACGTTACAAAACCTTTGAGCTTGTTTTCATTGATTTGTAGTTAAAATTTGCTTTAGCTTCTAGTGGCGGTCCATAAGATTTGCTTCTGTATTTTTAGAGCTTCTATAAATTCTCCTAAAATCATATTAGCAAATAACTCTTAGGTGGAAAGTCTCATTGAGAATCTTAGCTGGATGTGTTTTAGTATGAGAAAAATGTATTGCCCAGTTTGAAGCAGATTATTGACCAGATTATTGTTGTGGATTATCTACATGATTATGGATATAAATTAAAAATATTGATAAATAAACTTAACAAATACAGCTTAGAACAAGGTATCTAAGTAATGCAGTAGAAGAAAGTTTTTTGAGAAAAAAAAACGTATTTTTAGAGGTGTGGAGCAAATAATCCGTGCAATAATCTGGTGAAGTAGCTCAAGAATAGGGCCTGGTTGAAGATAGTTTTCTTTGATGGGTAAGCTTGCAGAGTCTTGCAGCTAGGAGTGATGCAGTTGAAAACCAGCGTTAAGGTTTGGAAGAATAGTGCATTCTCTTAGTTTAGGAAGCACTGTGAACTAACGAACAACCACCGGTCGATTCTCGACAGTAGTTGTTGCCAATAACCTCACTAGGAATAGTGGCCATGAGGTTGAATCATCAGTTGCCACCATAGTACCACCTATCTTAGTCAGCAGGCCACCAGCCACCATGTGAATCTTGCATGTGGAGAGCTGGAGACTTGGCTTTTTGTTTATTCTGGTTTCTAATGATTGTAAGGCTTTCTATTCTTATTACACAAATGTTGTCTACTTGCTGTTATGCTTCCTTTTTAAACATTCCCAGGCATAGGGCATTACTTTTACACGAAGCAAGCTTTCGCATGCATTCTTTATATAGTAGTAACGCTAGTTGCCACATTGTGTTACTTTGTATTCTGTTTCCAAAGTTTTTGTTCTGCATAGCCTGAACTATCATTCTCATTGTTGTTTTCCCTTTATTTGCAGATAACCACATGCAGTAGAGAGGGAATTAATAAAATTTGCTTATCAAGGGTTGATACTCGGACATTTTGCTTTGGTGTTCGAATTGCTAAACGGAGGACTGTTGCTCAGGTTTTTCCATTTGACCTTTTGATTTATGAAATGATAATTTTCAGGTTCACATCTCCCAGATGTGTTTGTTTATTTGATTGAAATATAATCTCCTTTTAAAATGTGTACAAGCTTAAAGTTGAGGTTTCTACATGAGGTGTTTTTTATTCTTTAATCATATTCCTATGTATACAATTACAGCATTGCACTCAAAACTTTTAACTATATCACAAGAACGACATTTACCAAATCAAATTAAAAATTTATATATTTTTATTTTGAACTAAATCACAAGAACAACGTTAACAAGCTCAACATTTTATTGTTGTTTGTAGTATGTATGTTGTAGGAATCAAAATACAATTATATAGATTGTAGTTTTGACTCTTTGTTTATTTTGTTAAATGAGGGTCTATTATTTTAATTCTTCATTCACAAAGTTTTTTTTTTCATTTCTGTGTACCAACTCTGTTATGGTGTTATGCTACTGTAGGAACTAGTTAGTAGCTGGCTAGCTGTTGAGAACTTCCCAAACGGTTCTCAATTTTCACTCTTTTCCAAGGGTGCTTTCAACCCCGATCTGACCAGGAAAGAAATCCAGGCAGCTGCTTGGTCCATGCATCCTTCAATGGCATTATGGTCCAGCTCTGAGTACTGATAGAGAAAACTGCCAAATTACACCACAAAAAAAATCATAGTTTGCAAAGATTAACATTAGCTTTATGTGTGGGTTGGAAACAATTTTGCTATACTTTTAAGCAGTATATACATTATGGTCTTATTCTGTTTCATGTTCCTATTGAAGTAGTTATCATCACCATCATTAAGTCTTTTATTTTAGCTCTAAGGAAATTTGGGTAGGCTAGAAATGAAACCTATAAAATTTACATATCAAGTTTTAGTCACGAAAATAACTGTTTTTCATGCACTCTTATTCAAAACCAAAACTTTAGAAATATTCCAACAATTCAAATCTTGTTTTATTGCCTCATTCCATTTCAATTTCAGCATTCTTCTGTCTGTTGTGTTTTTATGATTCTACTATACACGGGTCTCTAGATGTCTCCGTTAAATATGCCTAAACTATCTTAATCGGTATTAGATAAGTTTTTCTTTAATTGGTGCTACCCTTACCCTATCAAGTATATTATCATTCCGAATCGATTCATTTCTATTGAAGTAGTTATGAATGGTTTAATTTAACATTTCCTTATGTATTACAAAATTTAATAAAGTTCAACGATATTTTTCAATTGAACACGATGCCTGAGGAGTGGAGAATTATATTGGTAGCAATTTATAAGAATAAGTGAGATATCCAAAGTTGTAGTAATTATCAGGGAATTAAGTTGATGAGCAACAACTACTAGTTATGAGAGAGTTATCGAAAATCGTTTGAGAAGAACGACACGGATCTCTATAAACCATTTGGTTTCATACCTAGAAGATCAATCATAGGAGCAATTTTCTTAATAATTTAAGATATAGAACGGTTTAGAGAGCAAACGAAGGAACTACATATGGTTTTTATTGACTTGAAGAATGCTTATAACAAGATACTAAGAAATGTTATGTTGCAGGCTTTGGATAACATAAAGTCTCAACAAAGTCTCTCATTAAGGATATATACAACAATACTAGTATTTGAACAAATAATGTTAACATAGGTTACTTTCTGATTAAAATAAGACTATATTAGGGATCAATATTGAGTCCATACCTCTGTCTTGTTAATGAATTATGTTACAAGAAATATACAAGTAAACATCCCTTGGTGTATGTTTTTTACAAATGATGTATTAGTTAATGGAATCTTAAGTCAAGATAATAATATGAAGAGAGATAGATGAATATCAAAATTAATATGGAGAGGGGCAATAAAAAGGGACTTAAAAGAGTGTGATATTCCTAAAGATCTGTACTGTAATAAGAATACTTAGAAAGTAGTTGTTGACGTAACTGAATCATGATTAGAGGCTCTTGGATTTTAACTATAGACTATCCTAACTTGTTTAGAACTAAAAGGTTGTATTGTTGTTGTACAAAATTTAATGAAGTTATCACCTGGAAATGTCTGAAATGATATTACCCTCTTCTTTGCTTAAAGGAAAAAAGTATATTTTAAGCATAATAATGAAGGGGGATTGCTATGCAAAGTCTTTATTTCCTTGAGATGTTTCGTTCCTCTATAAAGACCAACAACTGTCTTAGCTAACACACCTTTTCTGTTTCTAATTGTGCTATTGTTTAACCAGGTTTTGAACTTAGTCCCAAGGGAAGCTGAAGGAGAGTCTTTTGAGCATGCTCTTGCTCGTGTTCGGCGCTGTCTCGGAGGTGGAGACACTGCAGAGAATGCTGATAGTGACAGTGATTTGGAAGTGGTTGCGGAGTCTGTTACAGTCAACCTTCGTTGCCCAGTGAGTTTTTGTTATGCATAACTGTTTAGCTAGATTAACATATGTTTGTTAGTACTGTATTTGCACCACAGTACATAGATATAGTCATTTGATCAGGTTATTAATGTTCATTGCTCATTGATATGGTGTAGTTTTAGCACATGGTTCTAATGTCATTTCAAGATGTGCTTATGGCTGCTGGGGTGTAAGGCTACCTTTCTTGTTATGCAAGATTGGAGACGAATCTAATTTGGTTTCTAATATGTCTTCAGAATAGTGGATCCAGAATGAGGATTGCTGGGAGATTCAAGCCTTGCATTCACATGGGTTGTTTTGATCTTGAAACTTTTGTGGAATTGAATCAACGATCCCGCAAGGTTAGATATTGTGCTCCTTGATGCTCATCCTTCAGATACGGGTGTGTGCATACAGGAAAGAAATACTTTTTTCTGGAGCCCACAAACCCACCTTTTGACATGTTGATGCTTTCATATTTTTTTTACATCCTCTGATTGCTCTGTTCTTGTTTCTATACAGTGGCAATGTCCAATATGTTTAAAGAATTACTCTCTTGAGAACTTGATGATTGATCCTTACTTCAATAGGATTACTTCTCTGGTAGGTTTTCATTCTACCTCTAAATCTTTTCATCAGATCCACAGCATTTGGTGATTATTTTTCTTTCGGATGCAGTTGCGCAATTGCGATGAGGATGTCAATGAGGTTGATGTCAAGCCTGATGGATCTTGGCGTGTGAAGGGTGATGCTGCAACTAGAGAATTATCTCAATGGCATATGCCTGATGGTAACCTTTGTAATGCTAAGGAAGATGTCAAACCTGCCATGCCAAATGGAAATGAACAAATGATGGAAGGTACTTCTGATGGACAGAAATCTTTGAAAATTGGGATAAAAAGAAATCCAAATGGAATCTGGGAAGTTAGTAGTAAAGCAGATGACAAGAAGCCTTCTGTGGTTGGAAATCACATGCAGAACAATAGTGGGTTACAAGGTCCAAACAACATTGTGCTTGTGAGCAATAGCCAAACTAGTAGTTATAGAGAGGGTGAAGACCCAAGTGTGAACCAAGAGAGCAATAGGCATGTTGACTTATTGAACAATGGTAATGAGTTTGACAGTTTCTCACTCAATTTTGTTAAAGCATGCAATACAGACGATAGACCACAGCAACAACATAATGTTGCAGATGTCATTGTTCTTAGTGATTCTGACGAAGAGAATAATGCTATGGTTTGTCCACCAGCTATCTATGACAATACTGCCACTGCAAATGGTAGTGGTTTTCCTTTCACCACTAATGGTGCTGGATATAATGAAAGATACCTGGAAGATGCTGGCGTCGGTACTAGTGGCCTTGGTTTATTGAGTAACAATGTTGATGATTTTGAGATGAATAACTGGCAAATGCACTCTTATCAACAACCTGAACAAGGTTTCCAGTTTTTTGGGAATGATACTGATGTCCATAATACTTTTGTTGGTTCACATAATTCCTTTGGCATAGCACCAAATGACTATTCTCTTAATTGTAATGTTGGTGTAGAGGAGGCTTCTGTAACTCCTCTCTCAGTCTGCCGGAATAGTAATGAAATGCATGGAAGTTTGGTTGATAACCCACTGACTTTGGCTGGCGATGATCCATCCTTGCAAATTTTTCTTCCAAGTCAACCTTCTTCTGTTCCTCTTCAGGAAGAACATAGCAAGCGTGCTAATGCACTGAATGGGGTTCAGTCTGATGATTGGATATCTCTTACACTTGCAGCGGGTGGAGGTGGTAACAAAGAGCCTACACCTACTGATGTCAATTCACAGCCACAAATTCCATCAACAGAGACCGGGATTGAGCCATTGACCGATGCTGGTTTGTCTCCCTTTTCTGAGTTTAGTTCTTTATTTATATGACAGTTATATTCTAAGGCAATGATTTATTTTTCTTCAAATATTTTTACCACCGACTTAAATTTCTGTCCATTTGGTTAGTCCTCTTTTTATGAGTTGACTTATTTCCTTGTATGATAGTTTATATCTGTGCGCAATACTTTACTTTTTCTTGTTTTCATAACTAGTTAAATTGGCTAACAATTATCTTAACATAATTTTGTTGTGAACTGATTACTGACCAGAAAGAAAACAGAGTGATGAAATAGTACAATGTGGATAAGATTATATTGGAAACATAGTTGCTGCTAACCTTTGGTGATCCTTGAGTATGTCTTCAACTAAGTTACCAAGCATGATTATTCCACTTTTTTGTTTCAAGAGTGAAGAGTTTGTTAGTTTTTGCTCTCAATGCATTTTTTTGGAGGCTGCAGAGACCCACACCTCAAATTGTATTGCTAAGCTAATACCTGTAGAAAATGTCGATTCACATTGTTATTCTGAGTTGAGTGTGCCTGCTTTCTCTTTTCCTCATTAAAACAACAATTTTTAAGAAATTTGCTTAGTATCAAGATATTTATGATAGACCAAATGCTTCTAAGCCTGTCTTCTGTTATCAGCTCATCTTGCTAGTGGGTGGTTTGGTAGTTACAGTGTCTATGGATTTTGCTGTCTGTTATGGTCACCTGTATAACAGGGTAGATGCTGCAATATTTGGTTGGAACATATGCAGGAACTATCTAGCTTATATGTTAGTATATATTAAATAACTTGAGCCTCAAAGAAGTAACATACAATTCGTTTCGACCTTTTGTAGTACAAAATTGACCTTTGCTTTTAGACTCAAACATCCAGCCTTTTTTCTGCTAGTGGTTATTGTTGGGTGTTCCCACCACTATCATCAGTTATACTTATCAGAAATTATTGTTGTGATCGCTCGGTTGGTCCAAAATATTGGCATAATTCCTTTACTCATCTATTGCAGCTTCTGCATTTCTGAGCACAAACATTGAAAGACGTAGTGGAGCTGATTTAAATCCAAGAAGGATAGAAAATATATTTTCTCATCCTCGCCAGCCTCGGTCTGTTAGGCCTCGACTCTGTTTATCAATAGATACTGATTCTGAGTAGTTTGGACATCATAATGGGGTAGTTGAGTTTGCATTAGTTTGGCAAAGCTGCCATCCAGAAATCTTGATTTATACTGAGGGGGGTTATTGGTCGTCTGGTTGATGTAAAGAAAAGCACCAGCATTGATGCTTTGTTGCCTCAATGGTTTACAAGCTTTCAAGTGTTCCATATGATCCAGGAGGGATCTGCATAGAGGACATCTAATGGTGAGCATAACTGATTAGTCTTTTTCCCCTACTGTTCCAGTTTCCTTGTAGTTTGTTGTTTGGATTTGATTAAAGTTATTAATTTGCAAGTGGGCATGTCTTTTACCAAATAAAAAGGAAAATAATGACATAGTAGATCCCTTCCCTTTCATTAATGACACCATCTGGACTTGATCACAATAGGATAAGAAAGTTGCAGATTACAGCAGGATCAATAAGAGCAAATTAATATTTGCTGTTAGTTTCTAAGCACAACATGAAGTTGAATATTCATTCTTATAAAGCTTGTTTATGCTTGGATTAGCTTTAGAGCTTACATAGCATGTTAGGTTCACTTATTTGCTTTTGCTCAACATTTAGTTGTTGTCTTACATATATTCATATGTAACACAAAACATTTACAGTAGTAGAGTTTTTCTGATAAGATGGGAGTCGCAGTGAGGAAGCATGCATAGGTTTCTTGTTAGAAGCTTGTCTAAAGTAGGTCTTTGCCAGCAGCGAAATGAATACAATTTTGTAATATATATGGCTGCTTCTCTGGGTAGTAGAATTACTCTCTGAAGTACTCCAAATAAGAAGTAAAAGAATTGAACCTCGTATAACAATAATGTTCCCAGTTTCTTGTGCAGTTGTACTGTTGAATATTGATGTACTAAGGTTGTTACTTTTATATCACAGAAATAGTTGAGGCTTGTCAAAAAAGGCATGATTTTGTAGTTACATTCTCTCTTGGAGATCGCTAATGTATTTCTTTCTGTTAGGTTGGTATAGAAAATTTTCTAACTGGGTATCGAGGCTTAATGTGGCGACTGGAGCAGTTTGTACATTTTTTTTTGACTTTTACTGGATATAAGGAATAGAGGTGGGGTCATCCCTGGATGCAAGACAAATACGTGTGAATGTTTGTGTACCATCATTGTACTTAGGGTTTGGGGGTACTGATTTAGTTGTTTATTGACCTGGTATTTGATGGAGAATAAATTATTCCTGGAAGTGGCGATCAATAAACACTGAGCCCTTGGGTTTTTACTTGGGTAATAGTTGATTAATCTCGGCTTTGCTACGCAATGCACGAGAATCGGGTATTGTGTTCACCGCGCTTCCACATGCCGGCACATCAGTGTTCGGTAAGTCATGGGGGTTAATCATCTCTCTTCCCGGCAAGTAGCAAGTTATATTTTCTCCTCCATGATGGTAAGCACGAATTCTGTTGTTTCAGCTTAATGTTGCCATTGTATCAGGATTAAACCTATAATTTTTTTCCAGTTTTCATCAAAGAGGGATGGATATAGATATCAAAAGGAGTTATATCTTACATGCATCCTTTTTTTTTTTGGCGAGTGTGGCCGTGCGGGTGTAGATGAGTTGACAGCAGAGCACAGTGGGTTTCAGTGTTTGCTTTGTGCTGGTTCAGAATCCTGCATCAGGGCGATGGGCTCTGCACTTGCGGTTGTGAATGACCCATGAATGTCTCCCTGAGTCTCTGCTTGCACCCGGAGCTTGACGTAACAGGCAGTTTGTTCTGGAGGCAGAACCAGACCTGGTAATGGCGTTGCGCAATGGTACGTACTCGTACTAGTAGTTTACATTCTCTGGAGCGTACGGCCGCACGTAGGTGTCAGCCTGCTCCCTCCTTTCCTGCAGATGCAAAGCTTTAGCTGTTCTCGTTTCTTCTCTCGTCTCTCTCAGTCTCACTCAGCATCATTGCTCTTGGACTTCGTTTGGGTATTGACGGTTTGACACTTGATTCCCCTCGCTCCCTCCGTTGGTCATGATTAAAAGGGAGATCTCAGGCATCTCGTGATGGCAACCACTGCTGCTGCTGCTCTCTCTCCCGTCTCATTTGTCCTGAATCTCGATTAATGCACATGTCGTCACTGCACAAGTTGTAGTAGTAGCTCGATGCAGTTCAATAAACTATGCTCCTTGCACGCTCTACTAAAGTACTCTGTAGGTCAACTTATGGGCAAAGCAGCGGTTAACACACATCTTCCACGCATGTCTCCACGATCCATTGCATTTTCTGCCACAAGCGCGTTAGATTCTCCAGGAATGCTAGGCACTCTGCAGGTCAAACATCCTATCTCGTTGATTTTTACAAAGCCGTATTTCTTTATTTCAAAACTTCAAAATCTTGTATGTACTAGTATAACACTGAGCCATTCTTGTTTTTAGATCAAAAGCTAATCTAGTTACAACAATTCAATTCTGATCCAATAGATCGATTTCGATCCAGAGCTCAAACTTGAGTCTGCCTCTTTATCAGTACTACTACTCCAGTGCAGAAAACATTGCTGCACGTCGCCTCTCGCCATAACCGTAATGGATGGCAGTAGCTGCGAGTTTAAGTTGCGTTCGTTTCTGCTCGTGGAAGATTTTTTTTCTCTAGGATTTTATGTGTATGTTTATCGTTAAACGGTGTGATTTTTTTAAAAAAATATGTAAATTTATTATCGTTTTTAAATTAGATATTTAACTTTATAATAGTTAATTTTATCATATATATAATCATTAAATAGCTATAAAATATTAGATAATCTTTTATATTCCATCAACCGCACAAAAGCGAGATGACTACTGCTGCAGCTGCTACAATTACCGAGCAACTAGTAGTACAACTTTCGCCCGCAAGATTGGTTGCTGCTGGGAATTTCCTCTGGAATAAACACACCACTGTTTGATCTGACTGCGGTGCTTAATCCAAAATGCAATTTTGTTTCTTCAGGGCTCTTTGTGCCCTTGGAGTAGCTGTAGCCTGTAGGTGAGTACTACTGCTAGGCATACCACGGTCAGTTCGTTTCTCTTTTTCTAACCTCTCCTTTCTCCTTTTTTATACGTATGTTTTTTAAAGTGTTAAATATTATATTTTTCAAAAAAATATAGTAACTTTGTTTTAAAAATTATATTAATTTATTTTTAAAATTTTAAGGTATTTCTCTTTCTAACCTCTACTTCTCATTTTTATATGTATGTTTTTAAGTGTTAAATATTATATATTTTTTAAAATATAGTAAATTTGTTTTAAAAATTATATTAATCTATTTTTAATTTTTTAAAGTAATAATTAATTAATCATATACTAATTTATTACTCCATTTCACAGTTTCCAACCCTCGCCAACCAACCGAACACACCCTACATCTCTTTCTTACTAACGGCAGCGATAATCAGTTAAGGCTGCGCATTGTTAAGTGAGACAATTGTACAGGTTTTGTTAAGCCCCATTGTAAAGGACAAACGAGGGTACTACTAGTGGCTACATTGATCCTATCCTTTCATATTTACTGTACTGTTTTCCACTACTAATAGGACAAGTACAAGATGGTTACATTGAGAGATTTAGTTAAGATTATTAAAGTAGCTAGGAGTAATAATTGCTTCGTACTTGAGCAGGTGTTCAAATTAAGGTTAAGTGTGTAAAACGAAAAAAAATATTATCGTACGATTAATTAAATTTTAATATTAAAAATAGATTTATTTAATATTTTAAACTTATAGAAATTTTTCACAAAACAACTTTTATTAGTTTGAAAAGTGTGATAAAAAATTAAAATAAAATTTAAATCTTAATCAGAAAAAAATAAACCTAAATACCATCTTTTTTGAAATTTACAGCATCATCAGGTAAACTTGATTTATACAAGGAATTTTTGGCACAGACACGAGGAATAATAATAGTATTAGCCACAAGAAATTACAGCTTACTATTCTAGACTAATTAACAGAGGAACAAAATGGAAATATATTGCTACTAGTATATGGATAATTGGATACCAACGCAGCTTGGGTGGCCCACCTTCTCAGTTACCGGCTAATGCCACCGGAGGAGCGGCCGCCGGCGGCGCTTGCCTCCTCCGGCCGCTGCTCCCGCCGTTGGCCCAGAAGCACCCGGCGGTTGTCGCCTCCGCCGCGGCGCTCCCCGCCATCTTAACCGCCGCCGTCGTCGCTGGCTCTGATTTGCACCTCGGTAGCACCAGCGGCCGCGCCGACGAGCACCTCATGTCTTCCTCGTCGTAGTCGTCGTCGTCGTCTTCTTTTTCCCTCGCCTCCTCTTGCTCCTGCACGGGTGCCATCTCTTCTTGCCTCTCCTCGTGCTGGGCTTCCACCGCCGCCGCCTTCTGTACCTTGCGGCGAGAGGGGGATGCCCGAGAGGGTACGGCAATCTCCGCCGCCGCCACCGCGGCGTCCTTGGTCGGCGACGGCGCGGCGACGGGGAACCTGGAGGTAAGCGGGGACGAGCGGTTTTGCGGCGCGGAGCGGCAGCGCATGAGGAGGAGCGCGTTCTTGGGCGGCGTGGTGGTCGCCGACGAGACGAGCTCCGCTTCCTCCTCTTCGTCCTCCTTGTCCTCACCGCTGCCATTGATCCCAAGCTCCTCCTCTTCCTTCTCCCCCAACGATCCGAAGACCCCCGCGGAGGCCTCCGTCTCCTCGTCCTCCTCGGCGTGCTCTCCCCTCGTATCCGGCTGCTTCGGCGCGGCGGCGACGGCCACGTCCCTGCTGCTAAACACCCACGGAGAGCGGCGGCTCCTCTCCACCACTTCCGGAGAGGGCGCCTTGGGGCGGCGCCTCCGGTCGAAGTCGAACAGGCCGCCGCAGAGAAACGCCTTCTTGAGGCACCGGCAGTACCCCCTGCCCTTCTCCAGCGCCGCCACCTTGCTCGCCGCCGCCGCTTTCTTCCCCTTCCGCATCCGCACCTGGCCAATGCAGGTCACCTTGGGCGACGAGGGCTCCCCGTCCGCCGCGGCGCGCCCGGCGCCGCCCCGGCCACGCGACACGAACATCGGCGAAGTCGCTGGCGCGCGGCGGGAGCGGCCTCCTCGCCGACTCTTGCTGAGCAGCAGCCGCGCCAGCCCCGGTGGCGCCGGCAGCTGCTTCTCCGCGCGCCCAGGGCTCGCCACCGGCGGCTTCATCCTCGCAATGCGCTCGCCCTAAAGCACAACACGAAGCGGCGGACACCAAGGAAAGGAAGCTTATAGCTGCGGGAAGATTAGTCTGTGATGGGTGATTTGTCAGACGGCTAATCGCGATTAGTGCTTGGGGTGATTAATTAGGCCGGATTAATTACGAGCCGTGTGGGGGAGAAGTCTTAGGATTCTCTTACCTGCTGCTTGGTTTGATGTGGACATGGTCCACTGGACCATGCCATATATTGCAACGGTGGCTTGGTTGGTTTGTTGGGTTTGCGTGTGATGTGATGGATGTGTCATGTCTGTGATTATCTAGTTTACAATGCTCTGCTAGTAATGTCCTTCCAAATCCTTCAACAGAATTGGATTTGAATAGAATTCTACGCATGAATTTGGTTTTGGTTAGGATTTGTAGCTAAAAAATATTATATTTAAAAAAGCATGAATATAACTCCCGTTTCGATTACTTTCATTTTAACATTTAATCTGCTATCGAAATATTTTTCATTATGGTATTCTAAAGTAATTTTAGATTTTGTATTTCATCAATACAGACATATATATATATATAACTACTTTAAAAATTATGAGAATATATTCCCTCCATTCCCAAGTACAAAATATTCAAAGCAGGTTACTAATCAAATCAACCACATTTCATTCAAATTTATCTCATCTTACTCCTACTTATCCTTTTACTCTCTACATGCCCTTACTTAAACTTATTAATGAGGGTCACTTCTATTTTTAATTTCTTCGTAACAACATAAATCCCTTATACATGGGGACGTAGAGAGTACTAGTTAATGAATATAATATTATAATTTGCCATATCTTCTGATGTGAAATTTGTTAGAACGATAAATAATTTAAAACAGGGGAAGCATTCTTTATTTAAAAATTAATCCTTGGATATAAATTGAATGAAAGCTCATTCAAACTATTGTGGATCAAATTAACCATGCCTAGCCGGGTCGGCCCCGGTACGAAGGCATTGTTCACGACCCGTTCGGCCATGACCTTGCCGTCCTTGGGCTATAGCCCCGGCCTGGTGCATCAGCATGGCCTGACACGACTATTGTGCACGGCACATCCTAAGGACACGTGTCGTTTTTTCGCTGTGTCAAGCGCGCCCACGTGGCTACGCTGCACCCGCCTCCCCCCCCCCCAATGCCACATGTCGACATCTAATTTGCCCATGCCTGCAAAATGTTACAATTTTGCAAAAATCCAAAAATTAGCTGCTGGAGCTCAAAACAAATAAAAAAAGGAACCTTTAGTGGAATAGCACCTATCTGCATGTGTTAACTTATAAGGATTTAATAACTGTGTTTTTATAGTCATATAATATTTATAGCTAGTGTTGGGCAAACGATAATGATAAAGCATGCTATTAAAAATTTAGCTACATTTTATGATGTCACTGTTGCTTTATCTAAATTAACTTTTTGATATTGTTACTTTATGAGAAAATGAGAATGACTGCAGTATTTCATATAAAATAAAAATATCGTGTTATATGCTTTTACATTTATTCTTGAACCTAAGACTAAATTATAGGGATTTTTATTTTTTAATGTGTTGAATCTTATCAAAGACACAGTGATAGATTGTACTAATTTTTATTTTAATGTTAAGATTAAATCGTATGAGGTATTTGCAGAGTACGAGAATAATTTTTAAGATGTTCACCTACAAAGACCCTACCTTCCCCAATGGTAGGCAAGAAGTAATTTTGGTAGGACCAAATTTAAAGTGGTGATTCCTCTTTCATCTCTGCTGGGAGTTCCACCCAAGACTCGAGTGGTTAAATGATCATAAGACTCAATATCTCGTGCTCTCAAAATTGGATGTATTCATGGTGTTGTATCTACGATATCCTCTGAATTAGACTTTAGTAATTATGAAAGAATTATTAAAGACCGGAGAAAAAAATCTAAGCAACAATATGGTATAAATGCGGCTTATTATCAAAGACTGATAGCTATCTAAGGAATGTGCCTATATATATATATATATGAATATAGATGCACAAGATTAACCAATTTTTATTTTGATTTTTTAATGTATCTTTTTTTCTTTATCATGGTTTTGTTGAATATGAGTTTTACATGATAAAGTTTTTAATGAGATAGCCGTATAATATCAGTATTAATAGAGGTTATTACTCCTTTCCTCCTTATTTTTAGTATAATTTTATTTGTCTATATTTTTAAAAACAAAAAGTAACGTATCATTATAATTAACCGATATAAATTTTTTTTCTTTATGTAACATTCATATTATAATTTAAAAAATACTTATATCATCGTTAACCGACATAAATTTCTTCTGTTTAAATATTTATTTTTTCTATTTTTTGCTACTCAACAGGCCGGCCTAGCCAGTTATGCTATCAGTCCAGCACCGACCCACGTGCCTCACTTGGGTTCGTGTTGGCATGGAACGCCCGACATCTTCTTAGGCCATACCTGATCGTGTCGTAGCGGATCATACCGGAGCATGCCGCCAGGTCGTGCGGGCTCGATTAGCAAGTGTACGTTCAAACACAGAAAAAGATGTGTCCATTCTTGGGTTTGATTTGAACATTTATTGCAAGGGTTTCGTGAGCTAGTAGCGCTGATAGTGGGGCCCACAGAGAGTTCGTGGGCCGGGTCCACACATTTGCTCTGACCACTCACTCCTTGTGAGTAACATGAGTTGTACTGGCAAGACAGACAGCACAGCAGGGGGATGTGATTTGATGATTCTTTGCCCTCTTCTTCTTTCATTTGTTGGGCATCCATCCATCCTAGCTGCCTTTTCCCTCTGCTTTGTTGATTTCCATGTAACAGACTAGACTGCAGCAGAGGTCATTTCACTTCACTTCACATCAATCCATCTCATTCATCATCCATGGCCTCTCTATCCATGAGAATGCTGGAGAAAAAGAGAAGCAATGCTTTGCTAAATGACCCACATATGTGGTTGGCGCAAGTAGTAATTTTTTAGAGGTTAATAAGCCTCCAGAAAATTCTTTCCCATTTTTTAGGAAGCCAGGTAGCAATGTGATTTATGGGAGGAATTGATGTTTCAAAATAAAGGAATGTAAAGTAGTATGTATCTTGGTTAGTTTGAATTAGGTGAATAAAATTAAATGTTATTAGTGTCACACCTATATATAAAATGATACGTAAAGATAAATGATTTTTTTATTATTTATTTGTCTTTACTAACTTATATGTAAGATAGAGGCCAATATACTAGGAATATCTTTTTTTTACTATAAATGTCTTCCTACCTTAAATTATGTCGTGCCAGTGATGGCTATCGCCTCTAGGCATTGAAACGGTGGCGGCAGGAGCGGTTGGCCCTTGTGGCGTCTTGGGACAAGTAAGGGTTGGCCGACTATGTGGACAGCGACATGTTGGAGGACACATGCTTGCGGAGGTCGTTTGGTAGAAGTTGATGGGTTGCAATGGCAAGGAGGAGGGATGTGATAGGCAAAAGCTTAGCCTAAGTTCGACAATGGTGACACCTTTGGATGCTCTTATCTCCCTTTAAGGGTATTGTCACCTTCCTCTTCTTTTTTTAAGTCCTCTAGGTAAAAACTAAGTAGGTTTTGGATAGACAATGGTGACGATTTCAACATCATGACCTCTCTAGGGGCGTTGTTCTAAGGATATCTTGTTTTTGTCATGTCTTACCTTTGAACAGTTAGTCTTCAATAACACTTTTGGAAGTCATCATCGGGTTTGCTCGAGTGACGAATCAATCTTCTCTCTCAACCTCCCACTCAACAACCCCTTCTTTGTGTGGATGACCAAGAGTCTATGGGTGGCTTTCTACTTAGTGTTGCTATAAGGCAGCATGTTTCTGACGTATTAAGACTAGTGCTGACTGGTCCTACATAGTGATGCTCGGCTCGGTGCTTGTTAGAAGTTGAAGTTGGCAGCCGTGGTGTATTTCTTTTCTTTTTCTTGATCACAGTTTCTCAATGTTGTTTCTTGTATTTCTCTCAAGATTATATTTCTTCTATTTTTTTCTATATCAATATAAAACCTTACATTATGTGTGTTTCGTTTTAAAAAAGGTTATGTCATGCAAGCCATTGGTGTGAGAGACTAAAATCACAAGTCGCATATATAAATTTCACACGAAAAAGAAAGAAACTCCTTGCTGAATATTTTGGGTTAGGTTTATGTAATAATCGGTGTGCTAATGGGACTGAAGCAGACTTGATTGATATCATACTTTTTTTTACGACATAAAGAAACATATGTATCCACTTACTCACCTCCTGCTTAAGATGTTCAATAGTTCTCCCTTACAATTTTTCTTTACAACGCCTATTCGAGATGAATCGGTTTTTCCCCTACTACCATCGTAGCACACACAAGTTCCACGAACCATGGCACCATGGGTTCGCATAGCATAAAAGGCTGCACTTGCACCCACTCTTCCTCGATAGGATGGAGTGTTGAATAAAATACCCAAAAAAACGGGGGCATTGCACGAGTGGTGAATCAGCCATGGCAGCTTTACTTCGCCACGTCGTTTGTGGATAGCATAGCCAGGTTGCTGCACGCATGCTACTCCTAGTACTAGTAGTAAAATCCTTTCGTTTTTTCCTTTTTGCAAACCCAAATTTGGTGTTAGCGTGCGTCCTGGCCACTGGTCAGTGTGGATGCTGCTGCTGCAGCTGCCGATTGTTTTTTTTTTGTGTGTGTGTCAGGTGATCGAGCAAAACGAGCTGCATCTGAGTGCGTGTGTGCTCTGAGCTGTTGCCATGTGGATCTCCTTGTCTGGGGATCTGAATTTGTGTGTTTTTCTCTCTGTGTTTTCATATGAGATCCTGATCTGAATCCTTCACTTGACCTTGAATAATGCACAAGTGGTGGTGCTTCCTCAGCAAGCTCCTGGTACTTGCTGACAGAATTTGAGAATTTGTGTTTGAAATGGAATATTTTGGAGACCAACATTTGAATTAGAACCTTTCGGAGATTGGAGTGCTCCAAAAGGTAGAGACAAAGGCATGACAATTAACATCATTCTACCTCTTCATCGTCATAAATGCTATTTCCTCCTGTCAAATATATATATTTGACGTTGGTATTCTGATCCAGGGAGTAGTATATTTTCTTCAAAATCCAGGAGCGCCGAACTGAGATTATTATCACCATTAATTGCAAACAATCTAACTGTAAAGGTATTATACCATGTTGTTCTTATCTACACTAGATTATCATCACGAATTATTAACTCCATGTCACTAAAAATATATTTTCTTGTTTTTATCAAAACCTTTTTTCTCTCTTTCTTGTTTTTGGTTCTTGTTTGTAATGTATGGAGATTAGAGAGGCTAGATTGGCATTTTTTCTACCTCTCCTTCTTGTGTGCTATATCTCTTGTTTCTTTTACTTTCCCACTTTACTTGACCATTGATCTATCCTATCATGTGAGGAAACACATCACATACCATGGCTTGGCAAAAACCCCACCTAGCTAAGGTTTTTGAGTGATAGGTCACTTCATGCTCTTGATTATATTTATTATTAATAAATTTAGTTGTGAAAGAGTTTGTTTTTTTATTATGAAAAATGTAGATTATCAAAGGTGAATCAGGGTGGATCCAATCCGTAAGCTACATCAAATATTTGCTTAGTTTGGGTACGCTCTTTATAGCTTGTTGATTATGGACTATCGCATGCATTCTTCCTAAATGGTAAGGTGTTTGAAAAAAAAATTTCATCAGCATTTTTTATAATTTTCTTAAACCAATTTATCAACTTTCTAGTAATTTTAATTCATTTATTTGTGCCTTCGAATAATTATCATAATCTTAGTTTAATCCATCATCCATCATTTATAAAGAAATCACCCTTTGTGGGTGAGGCCAATGAATTGTCCGTGGTTAGTCAGGCTTGGCCATGCTTCACAAAACTCCTAGTAACTCTAAGGTGACTGAAGTTTATTTAGTAAATTGTGGCATGATCAGTGGTTTTTCTGAATAATTGCATATTGGCAACCAAGAGTAATGCGGTAGAGGGTGAGAAATTTGACAGGGACCAAATAGTACTACTTTACTATTATACACAAGGCAAGCGAGATCTAGTTGTAGATGCATGTATACAAGTAAACGGTGCACATCTGAGGTCAAAAATAAATGTGTGGGGCTATTTAGTATTTGAGACATCACTATATATGCAACATGCATGAGTTATCCAATAGCAACCCACTTCTCTCTTCTGTGTCCTCAATGAGAAGAATTATCCTCTCATCCGGTGAAAAGACCAAAAAGAAGTACATGTTGTTAAAAGAAAAAAAAGGAGAAAAATCAAATGTAAGGAAAATGAATTTTATGTTTGTTTTTTTCCTGTGTTTTTCCTAAATGGACATACATTAAAAATAATGACTCTTAGCTACTATCCTATATTTTACACTTATATTTAAGTTAAAATCATATGTTTCTTCTATTTTTATATTTTCTTAATCGTGCATTTGAAAGGAGCCTGAAATGGAATTGTTGGCGTGTATGTTTAACCAATGTGGAAGTAGAGGACACAAAGTCAAACTGTGGAGGCATAGGATCCCATAATGCTTTTTCTTGAGATTCCAATACCATTCTACTCGTACAGTAGCCTCACTTGTATACTGGCCAAGTCGGGCGTGTCTGAAACGAAACAAACAAGAGAAGAAAATGTCATTAGTTGACGGGACACCGAGAGGACACTACGTTAAAAGCTACTCACGCACCTTTCGTCCACCACACTCTGCACTGCAATGTACAGTACATAGGAGTATTTTATTATTGGCGCTCACCATTTTTTAAAAAATGGGTGATGCTGTGATACATAATCCATATTATTATCGTCATACGAAAATAATCCAGTAAATAATCTATTTTAAAGTAGAATGTAAGAACACTGCATCAATCCTATTATTGACAAAGAGCATCAGGTTGGGGAGAAGGCAGAGGAGGAAGAAGAGCCATGGCCAGTTAATATGCTTTTCTTCATATGATTGTTGACTTGATCCTTTGGCATGTGAACTAGGCCAAGCCCAGCCCATAATCCGGCCCACCTTGTACTAACATATATCGTGGCTTGTATATGGCAAAAACTACCGCAAAACTTACTTTATTCGAAAGAGGTCCTCATAAGTGGATTAGAGAGAAGAACCCTACCCCTACCTCAGCTAATTTGCACGCGTTTAGGTCTCACACATTACTATGAAATGGATTTTTGTAGGCGGATAAATTAGTTTTTTCGCATGCAACG
This sequence comes from Oryza coarctata, assembly GCA_030770085.1. Taxonomy (NCBI): domain Eukaryota; kingdom Viridiplantae; phylum Streptophyta; class Magnoliopsida; order Poales; family Poaceae; genus Oryza; species Oryza coarctata. Next base: position 1,251,148 of record CM061471.1, read on the forward strand.
TGGCTGCCGCCTGCGATTTAAAGCCTACAAAAAACCATATATTTTCGTAAATCGGCTTTCGCACACGGCTAAGTTATATCGTCCGCCTGCAGAGATATTTTTTAGCGCAAAAAAAAAAAAAATCCTAGCTGACGCCACGCTCCTCAGCCGACAATCGATCCCCAAATCAAAATTTACATTCACAAATTCACAAAACTTTCCAAATCCGATCCAATCCACAGAGCATTCACAAATTCACATTCACCTGGGCAGAGGACGGAGGCGACGAAGGTACGTAGGGGTGCTCATCGGTCAAGAGCCCTCGTCGCCGAGCCGTGGTCGTCGCAGCCCTCGTTGCTTTCGCCGATGGCCACGCCGCCGTCCCGAGGACTGCCGCCGGATCTGCTGCTGCTTCACCGTGCCATGTCTGCTCCCAGCGGATCAAAGGCAGGCGAGGACGGTCGCGACGAGGATGCGCGCTCTTGAGGCCCGGCGGTGGCGGATCCGCCCTCCCGAGGCCCGGCCGTCGTCGTCGTCGTCGTCGTGGCGGTCGCGGTCGCGGTCGCCGTCCCTTTGCCTCCTGAGCCCGCCGGCTTCGGATCCGCCATCGCGAGCTACGGGCGTGGTTGACGGCGGTGGCGGCGGGCTGGAGCGGGGGAGGAAGGCCGGGCACGCCGCGCGTGCAGTGCAAAGGGAGGAAATGGGGAGAGGGAGAGAAGAGTGAGGAGGGTGGAGAGAGAGAGAGAGGGATGCAAAGGAGAAGGTATTTTTATAAGCGTTTTTTTTCTAAATCTCCTGCAAAAATCTATTTTCATTGGTGGAGCATAGAATTACGGGGCCTTCGGTTATTTTTATAAGCAAGAATTTTTTTAGTCTGCTTGAAATTATCAAACTTAGGTGTTGTGAAAAAAATATTTTTTTATTAGTGACATGTTCTAGATTTTCTAAGCTATTTGCATGTATCTTTTGTCAAATTTTGAAATAATTCTCGAGAAAAGAGAGGTGGCTCTGTTAAGTGAGATGTAGTTCCCTGATCCTTTGTTTTGCTAGTTTTTTTTTTACTTTTGGATCTCAAAATCGGAGGAGAGGGACAATAAAAAAAAAACTCACCTTGTGAGATGTAATTCTTCCACTTTCAAACAAGTCATATTCCAGAAAAAAAAAAGAACCAGTAAGGAATAGGTGTCTTATCTGATGGGTCAATGTTGTATATATAAATAAAATCTGATGGGTTATCTGGGCTACGAAGAATACAACGGAAATGGACTGCAAAAGACTCATGCCCCAAATCCTCTCGTCTGTTTCAATTATATATATATTAAATATTTTTAAAAATATATTTTTACTTTTTTAATATATATATATACCAGGTTCTTTACAGTTTTTTTTTAAAAAACCTTTTAGATAGCTTTTTTTCTCTTGAGGTGCTAGATGGTCATTAGCCATCGCTATCGGTCGAGCCAAGAGAGGTTTATAAATTTACGGTCGACCTTTTTCCTATTCTCCCCTAAAGGCTACCTGCTAAAACGTATGGCTCTTTTTCCTAGAGGAGGCGGCTAATAGCCGATATGTTATGTCAAAAAAAATGCTCTAGTAGTTTTTTTAAAAAATCCTTCCAAAGAGCATTAGGTATATATCTATAAATTTCAAAAATTAAAAATCTCTTTCAACGATGAATTGATGTGTATCAGTTCCAGTGCTGGGCAAAACGGGCCATGAGGTATGGACAGGATATGCAATGTACTTGGGAGTTGGGGGTAGGCCGCTAGTGGCTGGGCTTTATTACCGTTGGGATGACTAGCCTGTGCATATGGACCCACGGACTTGATAATGACCCGATGGGCCCTCGCCCATGGAGTTAATGGGCCTTGCAGACTTTCTGGTGGGCTCTTTCTTGAACAGGCCTTCCATTCAGATGCCAACACTTTTACTGCAGCAGAGGATTTTTCCTTTCTTTCTTTTTTTTTGAAAAAAAGCTACAGCCTTTGTGCAGGCAGTATATGTGCATACACATCTAGAAATATAGAATATACTTTTCTTGAAATTTTATATATATACCTGGGAGATGTTATATGATTATGAATATATTTCGGACCGATGAATTAGCTTGCAAGAAACTCCAGCCAGCCTAGCTAGCTGGCCCGTACGATCGATCGATATGTTAATCCACTATATATTTGTCATTGACAACTGGAGTGGGCTTTGGCTCATCAGGCATGCATATCGGCATATTTAATTTGATTATTCCTGTCTCAAATCTCTTTTTGAAGGAATTCATGTCTTAAATCTGAATGCTCAAGTAATTCCTTGCTGCCGTAGCGCAATGTACCGCATGAAACAAAGTGATATTTTAAACGCTAGGCACGCCATGTATGAGAGGAAAAGAAGTGCTATCTTTTATTTAAAAAAAAGAATTATAATTTCCAATGTTTGCTGCTATCTCACATCGTGCTTGCCCCAAAGGCAGTGCGCGAGAAAATAGAAAGAAAAAAAAAACTGCAGCGAACAAACCGTCGTCGGAAACACGTGGTTGTTAGATAGTATTCCTACTACTATAGTACATAGAGACACGCAGGCCAGCATACTGAGTACGAGCTACTGCAGCAAGTTGTAGAGCGTCTCCATGCTCTCGATGAGATGATGATGATGCAGCTGATCCATTCCATTGGTAGCGTGCACGCATGTGACACACCAATTAATCAAGGATTAATATTTGAGGCAGCAACTTGTTACGATCGACGTACCCCATGTATTTCCACGATATATATAGGTAGTACAAGTACAAATACAATACAAGTACAACTACAGGAACGTGGTGTATATAATCTAGTGTGTATATATTTAATCAATAGTTTTTTTTGAAAACACGAGCATTTTATTTTACACGACACCCTAGTACATCACCATACATATAACTGAAAGCATTTAATCATCCTTACAACTAAACTAGGAGGCAAACTTACTAATAAAACCCAACAAAAGGAGAGGAGCAGACCAACAAAGAGTTACGGCATTCCACGATGACTACATCCTTGGGCCTCATTTGACATATACATCACTTATAAACCAGTAATCTCTTTCAGCCGCCTCCATAAAAAATAATACAAAACATAGGTTTGTATTGTGCCATAGATTTTAGAGTGAGATTGCATAAAGTTCACCATTGAATCTAAAGAAGCTTAGACTTTAGTCCATGCTCTATCCAAACGACAAAACTTGCATGGCTACTACTAGTAAGAAACAAGCATAAAGATGTAATCAAAATCTAGCTAACCATATTCCCACATGAATTCTAATGGCAGCAAAGAAGCCGCTGCCTTGCTCTATTAATGCCTGAGGTTGAGGAAGAGGTGACTAAAGGTTTTGTTGCAACAAGCAAGAAGGACAAGAAGTTGGATGATGTGAAGTAGGAGCATCACTATGAGTTTGATGAGATGGGGCACTAGGAGGAGAGAATGGACCACGAGGTTGCCGGTCTTTGGTCGTCTGAGATTGAGGAACGCCGCATAGTAAAGCAACCTCTGGTTGGACCTTAGTGGTGAAGACTCGCCTGTGGTCGTCGCCCTCCCCACACATACGAGGAGCAAATGTAGGTGCAACGAGGACATGGCCTACGCTTGTTCCTTTTTGCCCACTGCCACTTGGAACGACTTGCGGATGCTCCTCGTTGGCGAGTGCCATCACAACAAGGGCATTCATGACAACTTTCCACTTTGTCTATCGTCGCTTCCCCTCCTAAGCCTAACCATCCCTCATCGCCCTTCACCTAGCAAAACCACTTCAGATCTATAGTCCTAAAGAAGCCTAAGTGAACCATGGAGCCCGAGCTCAATCTAACAGCCTCGCTGCCAAGGTAAACTGCTAGCATCGTCAGAAATCACCACCACCAGCTCCAAGACCACCAAGCTCTATGGACTCAAATCAAACGAGAAAGAAAATACCCAACTACGAGATTGACTTGACCTTGAGACTAGTCCGAAACTAAAACTATTAGGAGACTTAAGGATATTTATGTTTAAATAAGCAGTCTGATCTGACCTAGGATGAATCTGATTAGATATAGCCTGTTTAGACTTAGCTACTAAATAGATTGTGCCAAGCTAAACTCTCTCTCACCGTGGCGGTGAGGCCACTAGAGATGAGACGAGGAAGAAAGAGGGGTTGGAAAGAGAGCGAGGAGAGATCGGATTCACCGTTCTGTACTCTGTCATTCGAATTACAAGTTGCTCATGAATGATTATAATGTCGGGACAGCCCAAAATGAGCACTGCTAGAAGACAACGGTGCGGTGGTAGGATTAAATAAAATATTTACAGTAATACAGAGCAGAAGTATATTGTAGATATAGTAGTATGTCATCCCAATAAGGCGCGGCGGTTGTTAGCGTTGGAGTAGCGGCGGCAGCTGATACGCAGGCATGTACTCCAGTGTGGTCGCGTACAAGCAGCCCCTCCTTCCGTGGGCGGGCGTGTGTTTCCGTGCACCCCCTCGTCGCTCCAAACCTCACCACCGCACCGGCGAAAGGAAAAGGCAGCTCACTCACTCCGATACACTGCACTGGTGCCGCCCTTCTCTTCCCTACCGTTGCTTCCCCGGCTGCGCCTCGCACGTGTCCCCCCCTGGCCGCCACCCCCACCACCGAACACGGCAGATAAACTCTAGCTCCCCTCCCTCTCCTCTCGCCGTCTTCTCCCCTCCCATGTCTAGTCCCCATACCGCCGATGGCAGCACCACCGCCGCCATCAGCCACGCCAATTCCGCTCCTGCTGGTCGCGCTCCTGCTCGCCGCCGCCGCCGCACCTGACTATTCGGCCACCGCGCTGCGCTTCGACTACGCGACTCTCACGCTCGGCAGCCTCAGGCTGCTCGGCGATGCGCACCTCAAGAACGGCACCATCCGCCTCTCCCGCGACCTCACCGTCCCCAACTCCGGCGCCGGCAGGGCGCTCTACGCTACGCCCGTCCCGCTCCGGGGGGGCTTCTCCACCCAGTTCGCCTTCACAGTCGCCACGCTCAACACGGACTCCGTCGGCGGCGGCCTCGCCTTCGTCGTCGCCTCGGACGGCGTCACGCTCGGCGATGCCGGGCCCTACATCGGGGTCTCCGCCGCCTCCGACGTCGCCGTCGAGTTCGACACCCTCATGGATGTCCAGTTCGGGGATGTGAATGGGAACCATGTGGGCTTGGATCTTGGGAGCATGGTGTCCGCCGCCGTCGCTGATCTTGACGGGGCCGGCGTGGAGCTGACAAGCGGGAGGATGGTAAACGCCTGGATCGATTACTCGCCCAAGAGCGGCATGGAGGTGTTCGTCTCCTACTCGCCCAAGCGCCCGCCGGAGCCAGTGCTCTCCGCGCCGCTCGATCTCGAGGAGTATTTCAAGGGCGATGCGTTCGTCGGTTTCGTCGCCTCTACGCAGGGGAGCACGGAGATGCACGCCGTCGAGTGGTGGACATTCTCCACGCCCTCGTCGTCGCCGCCGCCGGAAGCGCCAGTTTCGTCCGCCGCTCCGCCTCCGGCGAGTCTCAACCCAATGCTACCCTCGCCACCGCAGCTCCCTGGCGTAAGGACGACGCCGTCGCCCCCGGCGTCCACGGTTTCGATGCCTCCCACCAGCTCGGTTGCGGTGGCGAGCTCTCCGGCCAATTCGACAGCGGGGAATAGTAATGCCGGATCGCCGCACCCGCCCGCGCACGCGGCGGTGACCGGTGCCGCCACGGCGGGGGCCTTCGTGGCAGTCTCGTTCGCCGGCTTCGCGCTGTGGGCGCTGGCGCGCCGCGCCAGGGCACGGCGGCGCAGCACGGCGGCGTTGGCGGTGGCCGACAAGCGCGACAGCCTCGCGTCGGCTGCGGCGCTCGCGCGCTCGCCGCGGGAGTTCACCTACAAGGAGCTCAGCGCCGCCACGCGCGGCTTCGACGCGTGCCGCGTCATCGGCAACGGCGCGTTCGGCACTGTGTACAAGGGAATCATCCCCGACACGGGCGCCATGGTCGCCGTCAAGCGCTGCACCAATGCCAGCGCTGACGGCGCGCTGGCGCGGTCCGAGTTCCTCTCCGAGCTCTCCATCATCGCCGGCCTCCGCCACCGCAACCTGCTCCGTCTCCAGGGGTGGTGCCACGAGAAGGGCGAGATCCTGCTCGTCTACGACTACATGCGCAACGGCAGCCTCGACAGGGCGCTGTTCAACGCCTCCTCGCCGGTGCTCCCGTGGAACCACCGCCGCGAGATCCTCGCCGGCGTGGCCTCGGCGCTGGCCTACCTCCACCACGAGTGCGAGCGGCGCGTCATCCACCGCGACGTCAAGTCCAGCAACGTGATGCTCGACGAGGCGTACCACGCGCGGCTCGGCGACTTCGGGCTGGCGCGGCAGGCGGAGCACGGCGAGTCCCCCGACGCGACCGCCGCCGCCGGCACGATGGGATACCTGGCGCCGGAGTACCTCCTGACGGGGCGCGCCACGGAGGGCACCGACGTGTTCAGCTTCGGCGCGTTGGTGCTGGAGGTGGCGTGCGGGCGGCGGCCGATCGGGACGGAGGGGCGGTGCAACAACCTTGTGGAGTGGGTGTGGAGCCTCCACGGCGAGGGGCACGTGCTCGACGCCGTCGATGCGAGGCTGGGCGGCGAGTACGACGAGGGGGAGATGAGGATGGTGCTGCTGGTCGGGCTCGCATGCTCGAGCCCTGACCCGGCGCTCCGGCCGGGGATGCGGGCTGTGGTGCAGATGCTGAGCGGGGAGGCGGACCCGCCGTTCGTGCCGGCGACGCGGCCGTCGATGAGCTTCTCGGCGAACCACCAGCTGCTGCTCAGCCTGCAGGACAGCGTGTCGGACTACAACGCGCTGGGGCTCAACGAGCTCTCCGACGACTCGTCGTCGGACTCGCTCAGCTCGTCGTCGCTCACCAGCACGCTGCGTAAGGGCGGCCACGACATCACCGGCTTCAGCTCCACCGCCGCCGACGCCGCCCGGTGAAAGTTACTGTCTTTTTAATCCTACATACTAGTAGTAATTTCTCTCCAATTGTATGTATGTATTGAGTACATAGGTTAGCATTGATCTCAAAACTCCATTTCTAATACTTACTTATCTAGATAATAATCCAAGAATTAAATCAGATGATTCGTTCAATCCAGTAATCAATTACTACATTATACTCACAACTTCTTTTACAGACCTGCAAGCTGATTAATTGATCAGATTCCGTTATCAAAATATCTTCATTTTGAATGAACAAAATATCTTCCTGAAATATTTCGCATTGGAATGACTTGTTGGGTGTGCAATGGAAATATCCAATCCTTGGGCAATTGGGCAGGCAGCTGGTTGCTGCAGCATGGCAAGGAAAACATCTTCCCTTCCAATCTAGTGCTGCATAATTACTGATCACCTCTTCTTGTTCTAGCTAGCTGTTAGTGATTACTACTTACTTTTAGCTTTGCTTTTATGAGCATCGCGTGGAAGCCATCCATGATTCATTCATTCGAGCCACCAACCAAAATTCTCAAGTGGAGTATCAAGATATCAACACTAGCTAAGCTATTAGCTGCCACTAATCCTAACACTGCTGTTGCTGCTTGTCTACTAGTACTACTAACTAAATCAGACACCACTGATAGTGTCACTCAGTAAAGCACGCTCAACCAACTGATTCCATGAGGGTGGAATTGTCAACGTCAGCCTGGATAGATCGACCTATGCTTTGCGTACCTTGCTTAGTCCCGTGATCTCGCTGTCACTGCCGAGTGGGCCCGGCGCAATCCTGGGGCCACAAAACAGTGTCCCAGCGTCTTTTCGGTCTAGGGTAATCCACAGGTTTTTCTCCAAACGTTGGCCCATATTTCTTGACAGAAATCCTCTGCAATGGTGTGGTTTTCGTACTAGACTCTTTTCCAATCATAGACTGTAATAATAACAACGTAGAAGATTAGAGATTTTCATTCTTTTTTTCCTGTGTTTGATGTCGATTGGGGTTATACATACAAGATAGAACATCTATCACGTACTTCCTCCGTTTGCAAATAGTTAGCACTGAAGTACTATTTATCTATATCATTCGTCTTTTTTTCTTTTATTGGCTGTATGTATCATATCATAGATATCATATAGAGATCGAAAGATTTTTTTCTTAATGATGAAGGGTACATTACAATCTTTTATCACTAAAATATTTTGCGAATCCAGGCCCATGCCATATCAGCCTTATTAGGGACACAAGAATTAGACAGGGAAGGAGCTTGGAATGGAGTTCATGAGGACAGCCTGAGGTGGGGGGATCGGGAGTAATGTGCCATTTTCATGGATGTCTCACTCTCATCCTCCTCTATCAAGTGTTTGCTTCTCAACCATCATACAAGCACACACTCCTGTCTACATAAGTTTTGAGGCTTGTATATGGTGGTACTATTCATCAACTCATCATCTCACTGTAGCAATGAAATGTTTAGCTCATCAAACGTTTCGTCGATATCTTTCGGGTACAAACGAATCTCGGTCATATTCTGAATTTGTAACATCTTAACATGAATTAACCGAGAAAACGATTTTATCGAAATTATGCAATTGATCAAATTAGGCCAACATTTGGAATGATGAAGAAATGGAATTATGGAGGGAGAAATGGATCATGAGAATATGCAGTTTCTTTCATCCTTGAGCTGGATGATGGAGTCATTGTCAAGCAGGGATTAAAAAGCAACCATAGCTTTGATGGAAAAGGTAAGGGGGCCCTCTCTGAGCATTGCCTTGTGTTTGTAGGGAAGGAATGGGATTTTGAGACTGACGGTAATTTAAAAAGTTGACTTCATTTGTAGAGTTGCCTCTTCTTTTTTCATAAAAGCATCCTACTCTTCAATCACACCAAAGAAAGGGATAATTGTCCAGTGCCAAAACGTTACTAACACTAGTCTGAAGATTTTCTTTTAAAGAACATTACATAAGGTTTTTCTTCTTTCTATAAAGGTTAGGACACCACATTACAAACCATCCTTCTCTCCTAAGTCCTAGGTTTGTATGATGAGATTACTCATTTTTATGTAACGTTTTTTAATAATGGAATAAAAATCTCAACCACTCCATTATACAATGCATAAAGCCGTTAAAAGGTAGTCCGTGTTATTGTTATTTTTTATTAAGATGTATATTTTATCCTAGTTAGTACGCAAATTTTTATGTAGAAGTTGCTTTAAATTATTAAATAAATATATTTTTTAAAGTTTTTAATAATTAAAACTCAATAAATCATGTGTTAATGATTTTCTCGTTTATGTACGTAATTAATCTTCATCCGAATCGCAGCGGCCTTAGGACTAGAGGAATAAATATCCTGACGTCTCCAACATGCATGGCCAGATCTTGAACTCAAATTATCCATCCCATTTGGTCCATGGATTATGTGGCTCATTCAACATCCACATCACATGTTGAGCTTGCCGACATGAGTACCATCCTTTGGGCCTCTGATGGCAGGGATCAGTAGCAGCCGGCATGACAGGCAGGCAAAGCCACAATTTCAAATATGGCCTTCAATGGCGTATTGTTGCAGCTGAAGCCATTGGAGATGTCGGCAAGCTCCGCGAGAATTTTCGGTGTGTTTATTGGGAGATGACATGATCAAGCACATGGAAATGATTCTGCATTACTCAGTCATTGTCACTGTGATACTACTGAGATCAATAGCTTAATCTTGTTGTTAGAGAACGAAAAAAAAACAAAACTAACAGGACAGTCATGAGAGTATCTACAAGTGCAATACTACAAGCCTGCAGGCTCAACGTGGCATCACAGACCAAAAAGGTGCAGCACAGTGCCTCACATGCCTGGATCACAACAGCCTCAGTGTCAGAGAGGACTTTTCACCAGTAGTACAATCACTCATATATCAAACAACCAGAGCCCTTTTCTTACGAGAGTTGAGATAAGTTCTTTCACTTTTGACAGGTTGCTCAAAGCCCTATAAAGCCTATGTAACTGAAGTGCCAGGTGACTTGTTTGGTTGGTTAAAGATAATACAGATGGAGAAGTAACTTCACATGTCACCTTACAGATCAGGATTCTGGTTCCATTACCTGTCTTTGGCATGGTTCAGAAAGCAGACAGACATCCCGAGTCCAGACCAAACTGGTCTAAATGAGAAAAAACTATGAGTGACCATACAGTTTTTTTGATCAAGTTCGAACAATCCAGATCAGATCACTTCAATAACTAATAAGAAGACAGAGCAGCCCATTTTCTAAAATTCAAACCAAGGAGACAACATAAGTAAAAATCCAGCGGATTCGGTTTCTAGAACCTGAACTTTCTAGGTAAGTACTAAGTTACATCCAGCGTGTTCGCGAAGACGGTAATTATCTAATTTTAGAATTCAACCATGGCCCAAAAACAAAGAGGTTCTATTCTTAGTTCAGCACATTATCCTCCTCCATACAAGCATGAATAAAATGCTCCTCATGTGGCCCTTCAAAAGAAAACAAAAATGCTCCTCTTGTTTTTCCACATTTTCTTTGCAGGCAGGGATCACATTTTTCTTGCAGTGCACAAGTACAATCTGTAACTTGACAACAGGATCTTTAGCAAAGGAAGGGGAAGGGAGCCTGTATGTAAGTCTTTCCCTTGCTGCCCCTATTGTGCACAACCAAAAGTCTTGTCAGTCGCAAGGGAAGAGAGGCACAGGGATTGTGATTTCAATATAGGGGAGACAGGGATTGAGAGAGATTTCATACAGTGAGCAGAGATGAGCTGCTTTTCGTGCTTCAAGCCTGACAAGAAGATGCCGTCGAAGAGGATGGAGGCGAGGTCGGCCACAGTTGTGAAGAAAGTCTCCACACCACATGGATCATCCCTAAAGAACTCTGGTAAGGCACAAATCTTACCAACAAAAGTATATTCATATGTTAGTCATTCAAACTGAGCATAAATTAGGTTGAGTGGCAGCATCATCAGCACAAAATCATACAAACAAAATGTAAAAGATGACGTGCTCTAGAAAACCTCCAAGATTTCAAGTCTCTTAATGTCTTCTCTTCTTCCATGCAATCACTATTTAGATTAGATTCCATTAAACCTCTACTCACAGACTATTCGTTGTATCTTTGTCTAAGGACAAAAAACACTCCTGTGCCACATTAGTCCCTTCTGGATATCTGTGCATATATATTATTTGTCTAAATGAAATCTGTCTAGCCATTATATGCTGTATTATCTGTTTTGTACTTTTGTGCCAGTGTTACATGCATTTTGATGTTTTACTTATTCCTGTCATGTAGCTTTAGTTCAAAATATGAACCATGACGGATCAAAAATGATTTCTGCAAAATATGACATGGATGACTACAAACAATTGATAATTTTTGTAAATCTAGTACAAGTCTAGATTTGCGTGAGGGGCAAAACATAACCTAGACAAATAAGCACATAGTGGAATTTTGTCTAATATATCCTAACACTTACCACTGCAGAATCCGACAAGTTGCCACATGTCCATTCAAACCACAAGCAATCATCTGTAGCAGCAGAAAATACCGAACCTCCCAAAGGAATTCCAGTTACTGCCAAAACTGAAAGATCATTCACGTTCCGTGAACTAGCGACAGCCACCAACAACTTCCATCCTGACTGTATTGTGGGAGAGGGAGGCTTTGGCAGGGTCTACAAAGGCCAGCTTGAAGATGGCCAGGTATATACAATAATGATTGGTGGCAAATATTCTTCAGATGAAGTCTTGCTCACTTGTCTGAAATGATCCAATTATTTTCCAACACATGATCAGGTTGTAGCTGTCAAGCAAATGGAACGCAATGGCTTTCAAGGTAACAGGGAGTTCCTAATTGAGGTCATGATACTTGGGCACTTAAACCATCCAAACCTGGTCAGCTTGGTTGGCTTTTGCGCAGACGGAGATCAAAGACTGCTGGTATATGAGTACATGGCCCTTGGCTCACTTGCTGATCACTTGCTTGGTAAGTGCTGGTCCTTTTTTTTTACCCAGTTAACACATTCAAGCGCCGATGATTATCTGGTAACAAAATATCCATGCTTTTGATCACAATATTGTCAGCTTAGAAAAATACTCTGAAGATTATCTAATGTTGTTAGCACTTGGCAGAAACTTAATAACTAGATTCAACAAAGACTAACAAGCTGAATTGTTATTGCAGACATCACTCAAGATCAAGAACCACTAAGTTGGCGTACCAGGATGAAGATAGCACATGGAACTGCTAAGGGGCTTGAACACCTCCATGAGAAGTCGAATCCGCCTGTCATCTACCGGGATCTCAAGTCCCCCAACATCCTTCTTGACAAGGAGTACAACCCTAAACTGTCAGACTTTGGGCTTGCAAAGCTAGGCCCTTTTGAGGGAGACAAACACATCTCAACTAGGGTTATGGGCACATTTGGGTACTGTGCTCCAGAATACGTAAGAACAGGCGTGCTAACTACCAATACTGATGTCTACAGTTTTGGGGTTTTTCTACTTGAGTTGATCACAGGAAGAAGAGCTGTGGATACCTGCAGACCAGTTTGTGAACAAATCCTGGCTTACTGGGTATGCACTAAAAGTACTTAACTAGACTAGCATTTCTTTTATCAGAGTACAACTGCCTCTATAACTCGGTCATCTAATTCAAACAAATGGAGCATAACAGATGATATGAAATTTTGGGTAGAAATTAATCAAATAAGATGCCATTCTACAAAGTTTCTGATCATTGAATTTGTTTGTGATCAACAGGCCAAACCCATGCTTCATGATAGGAGGAGGTACCATGAGCTGGTAGACCCTCTTCTTAGAGGTGACTATCCAGAAAGAGATTTGAACCAAGCTGTGGCCCTGGCAGCAATGTGCATATACGATGAAGCCTCAGTTCGGCCATATATGAGTGACATTGTTGTCGCTTTGGGATTCCTCGCAGAAGTACCCTCAGGCTGTGAAGAGAAGATTAACACTGTACCCCAAAACAAAAAGGATGAAGATCCATCAGTAACTGGTAGCACCAAGCAAGATCAAAGAACATTTGATCGTCAACGAGCAGTTGCTGAGGCCATTGAATGGGGTGCTATGAGGCAGAAACAAAAGGCTCAAATACAAGGAAAGAAAACTCAATTTCAGGGCATTATAGCCCCCAAGAAAAACATGTTGTAATACCAGCAACGGCAGTATCCTAATTTGTAACTTCTCAATTTTGTGCAAGCTTTAGGGCTGAATTGTCATAAAGAAACTAGAATTCGTAAATGGCATCCTTGTCTGCAGTCTCCTAACTTGTAACTTCTCAATGTTGTAACTTCAACAAGAACTCTATTCTAAATTACCAAAACAAAAAAGAAACTCAGATATAAAACCAACAAAACTTAGCAAGTGATTTGTATAAAACACAACTCATAACAGAAAGGTACTAAAATTCAGAACTAAGAATACTAATATAGTAAATTAAATGCTCATATAAAAAGGACACCACAATATTCAAATATGGTAATTATCAATTCTAAATTTTAGAATAATTAAAACAGAAATAAAAATTGTAACTTTCATTTATTCAGAGTTCTCATCATGTAAATTTTGATAAATATTTATTTCTAAAATAATAAATACAAAATGATGATTTTTAATGTATAGAATAGAAAATTGATTTTACACAAATATATTCAATATTTATATATTCAAAACTAGTTTACATAAAAACCATACGTATATGAAATGCATTTAAAATAAAAAGGTAAAAGTAATGAAAAAGTATTGGAATAGATTTATATTTGTAAAGAAAATAAAAGTGTGTATGGATATGCACTTAGAAAGTAGAAATTACATTAGGCTCAACTGGAATTTTTAGTAAGTTATGAAGTAATATGTTAGAATGTACATCAAGAGTTCAAAACCCATATTGGCATCCTTCATAGCCCCATTTACATGCTAATTAGATTCTTAAGGCAACAAAATATTTAACCTAAGTTGAACTAACACGGGGATGAAAGCCTCTGACTGGTGCGTGCAATACACTATGATGTATGCAAGCTTAAAGTGCATGTCCTACAGATTAAGCTAGAAAAGACAGAACAGTGCCTCGCATGCCCTGGATAAACTACAGGCTCACATTAGGACTTTCACCAGTACAATCATTCATGTACCAGACAACCGAGTCCCTCGGGAGTTGAGAGCAGTTTTTTACTTTTAAGGGCTGATCAAAGCAGATAACAGAAGTGCTGATGACTTGTTTGGTCAGGAAAATTTGTATAGATGGAACACTTTACAATTTACATGCCACCTGATAGATCAGGTTTATGGCTGTAGTGCCTATTCTTTTCAAACGAAAAGGACCAGACAATTGCATTAGGGGAGGAGAAAAAAATGAGTTTTGTAGAATGTGTATAGTGACTATGAATCCCCCTGAGCGTATATAAGGGGGTCGGTTCTATATATATACAGCCTAAGCCAGTGGTCTGTCTAACATCCCCTGCAGTCGCAGCGGGAGGGGAACGGACGCAGAGACTGGACCAAAAACTGGTGAACAAAGACGTAGGCAGGCCTTTGATCATTATATCGGCAAACTGATGTGCCGATGGTACATGGAGCACCCGAACCTGTCCTAATGCAACCTTGTTACGGACAAAATGGATATCGATCTCGATGTGCTTGGTGCGTCGATGATGGACTGGATTGGCGGTCATATAGACGGCACTGACATTGTCACAGTAGACGATGGTCGCGGTAGAGAGGGGTGCACGGAGCTCCTGGAGAAGCTGGCGAAGCCAGCAGCACTCGACGACGGCGTGGGCGACGGCGCGGTACTCGGCTTTAGCGCTGGAGCGGGACACTGTAGTCTGACGTTTTGAGGACCAGGATACGAGAGTGTCACCGAGGTAAACGCAGTAGCCAGACGTAGAGCGTCGAGAGTCGGGGCAGCCTGCCCAGTCCGCGTCGGAGTACGCGGTGAGGGAGTCGATGGGGCTGGAGCTGAGATGCAGCCCGCTAGAGAGGGTGCCCTTCACGTAGCGTAGAATACGCTTAAGCAGCGCGAGGTGAGATTCGCGTGGAGCGTGCATGAAGAGGCACACTTGCTGGACAGCGTACGTGAGGTCGGGTCGGGTGAGTGTGAGGTATTAGAGAGCCCCGGCAAGACTCCGATAGTGAGAGGGATCGGCAACGAGGGCGCCATCGGCGGCGGAGAGTTTGGCTCGAGTGTCGACTGGGGTGGCCGTGGGGTGACAGTCGGCCATGCCCGCACGCTGGAGGAGGTCGATGGCGTACTGGCGTTGGGAAAAGAAAAGCCCGTGGATGGAACGGGTTACGGAGATGCCAAGGAAATGGTGGAGAGGACCAAGATCGATCATGGCGAACTCAGAGTGGAGTCGGGCCATGATCTGGTCGAGGAGAGATATCGAAGACGCTGTGAGGACAATGTCATCGACATAGAGAAGTAGATAGGCAGTGGCAGAGCCAATATAGAAAGTGAACAGAGAACTATCGAACGCAGAGGCCACGAAGCTGATGTGCCGAAAATAGGCAGCAAAGCGCTGGTACCAGGCACGAGGGGCTTGTTTGAGGCCGTAGAGAGAGCGTTGAAGGAGACAGACATCGTCGGGCCGAGAAGGGTCGACGAAGCCTGGGGGCTGCTGGTAGTAGACTGTTTCCGTCAGGTGGCCGTGAAGAAAGGCGTTCTTCACGTCTAGTTGATGGATCGGCCAGGAGCGAGAGGCAGCCAAGGTGAGGACGACTCGTATGGTGGCGGGTTTGACAACGGGACTGAAGGTCTCGTCGTAGTCGACACCGGGTCGTTAGGAGAAACCCCGAACTACCCAGTGAGCCTTGTGACGGGCAAGGGAGCCATCGGCGTGGAATTTGTATTTGAAAATCCACTTACCGGTCACAATGTTGGCGCCGGGAGGTCAGGGAACGAGGCGCCAGGTCTCGTTGTCCATTAGGGCCTTGTACTCGTCGGCCATGACCGCGCGCCACTGAGGGTCTGCCAGGGCGGAGCAAGAAGTCGCCGGGATGGGCGAGATAGAGCTGTGGACGGCAGAGAGACCGTAGCGCGAAGTGGAGCGGAGAGACCCGGTCTGGGAGCGGGTGACCATGTGAGAGGTGGAGGGAACTGGAGCCGATGGGGGTGCGGGAGTAATGGGAAGAACTGGTCGGGTGGGGGCGTCATCGGCTCCGAGTCGGCGACTGTAGACAAGAGGAAAATGAGGAATTATATTGGCCTGAGCCGATGAGGTCGGGTGGGCCGAGTATTCCGATCGGTTTGATAGAGATGGATCAGCCGATAGGGTGGGGAGAGCCGATGGAAAGTGAGGAGACGATGGAAGTGGGGTGTCCGATAGAGAGGGAACGGTATCGGCTGAAGGATAAATAGGATCGGTATTGGCCGATGGAGGTGGGTCCGATGGTAGGGACATCGGACCGAGTAGTGGTGGGATATGTGACGGGTAAATCCTCAGCAGCGGCCGATGAGGGGGCCGATGAAGAGGGCAGTGGAGGAGACCTGGTCGGCACGGTGTTGGTGAGGAGGAAGTCGAGATCACTAGAGGAGAATCTCGGATGAAGGAGACCGAAGGGAAAACATGTCTCGTCAAAAATGACGTGACGAGAGACGAGGACCCGTCGGGTGGAAAGGTCGAGGCATCGGTATCCCTTGTGAGAGGTGAAATAGCCGAGGAGAATACAGACGGTGGAGCGGGGAGCGAGTTTGTGGGAAGCTGTGACGGTGAGATTTGGGTAGCAGAGGCACCTGAAAACGCGAAGGTGGGAGTAGTCGGGCGTCGTGCGGTAGAGAAGGACATAGGGAACGTTGTTATGAACGGAGGAGCATGGGCGCCGATTGAGAAGGTACGTCGCAGTAGCCAGAGATTCGGCCCAATAAGTGGCGGGTAAGTGGGCGTGAAGTAGCATGATGCAACTGATGTTGTTGAGGGTGCGAAGGAGGCGCTCGGCTTTGCCGTTCTGAGGAGAGGTGTAGGGACAGGAGAGCCGGAGATGGATGCCCTGCAAGGTGAGGAGGTTTGTAACGGTATGGTTGATGAATTCCGTACCGTTATCGGCTTGTAAAGCCTTGATGAAAAGGTTGAACTGAGTGGATACGTACGTGACGAAGTGAGTGAGGTGAGAGGCGACCTCGGATTTGTGGATGAGCGGGAAGGTCCAGCAATAGTGTGTGTAATCGTCAAGTATAGCGAGATAATACTGATTACCGGAGACACTTTTAACTGGGGACGTCCATACATCACAATGTATAAGTTCAAATGAACGCGAGGTACAGGAGAGAGAACTAGAAAAGGACAGACGCACATGTTTGCCAAGTTGACATGAGTGGCAAACTGTGGAGCTGCTGTGAGTACATCGGATGGAGGCGCTGCGACGGAGGGTGGCGACAGCGTCGGGGTCGGGGTGGCCGAGGCGAAGGTGCCAAAGGTTGGTGGAGAGGGCGACGCTGGCGTGTGGGGTGGACGGCGCAGCGGGAATGGTGTAGAGGTCTCCGCCACTATTGCAGCGAAGGATCTGTCGCCGAGTTGGGATATCCTTCACAGAGAAACCAGACGCGTCAAATTCAATGGAGCAGTGGTTGTCTCGTGTGAATTGACGAATAGATATAAAATTGTGAATAAGAGAAGGGACGATAAGAACATTGCGTAGGGGGAGGTTAGTGGTGGATGTAGACAGAGAGGAGTCACCGCGGCATTGGACAGGAAGAGAGTGACCATTGCCGATGGTGACAAAAGGGGAGGAAGAGGGGTGACAGGAGTGAAGTATACTGGGCGATGACGCCATGTGTGAAGATGCCCCAGAGTCTAGCACCCAAGAATGCTGTAGTTGGAGCGTCATCTGGTTGAGGGCAGCGACGAGGCCAGCCTGGTTCTAGGAGGGAACCGACTGGGTGGTTGGGGTCAGTAGCATCGGCTGAGGCGGCAGAACAGGAGTCGATGCCAGGTGAGCCTGGGGATGGGCGCCGAGAACTTCGGGTTGCCAGCCGATGGGGCTGCGTGGCTGGGGCTGGGACGCCTAGGGGTTGTAGCAGAGCCACGAACCCGTGGGACCGGCAGGGTAGGTAGGGACCAAGGTAGGTCGTGGTGGCGTCGGACCCTGCCAGGTCCTGCCTTTGCCTTTGCCCTTGCCTTTCCCGGTGCAAGCTGTGTTGCTGTGGCCGGAGCCATAGCCACCAGGACCGTGGGAGGAAAGGGCAACGCAAGAAGCTCGGCAGCCATTATCGGCTGCGGCAAGGAGAGCGGTGTGGGCCACTGTTTTCTCATCATTAGCCAGACGGAGTTCTTTAAGAACTAGCATGTCATGAGCCCGGGCGAACGATGGAAGAGGTGTGGCGTTGGCGATGTCATCGGCGGTGTTGGAGAAGCGAGGATTGAGGCCTCGCAGCAGCCTTGACTTTTAGGCGCTGATAGTACGAGGAGACAGAGGAGTCGCCTTGTACCATGGAGTGGAACTCGTTGAGGAGGAAGATGGCATGAGGCTGCTTGTTGGCCAGGAAGATCCGCTCGATGGCCACCCAGAGGTCCCGGGCGGTGGGGTCGGTATCGTCCATGGCGAGGTCGAGGACAGAGTCGTCGATCGAGCCGAGCAGCCAGCTGCGCACGCAGTACTCGGCGATGTCCCACTAAGGATTATCGGGGCGAGGTGGAGCGGAGCCATCAATATGGGACCAGAGGCCAAATTTTTCACAGAGGGATTTGAAGAAGAAAACCCATTTGGAATAATTGGCGTTAAGGTCAAGGGAGATAGGAACGTGAGATTTCACGTTCACAGTAGCATAGGGAGGGGAGAAGATCGGCGAGATGGTGTCTGAGGTGTGGTCTGAGGTACCGAGGGCCGGAGCAGATTCGGCGACTGGGAGAGTGCCGGAGCTGAGAGCGGACTTGGTGGCCATGACGGGAGAACGGGAGCAAAGAGCCAATAGGAGAAAGAAGCCGATGGGAAAGGGAAGCCGGAGAGGACGGATCGGCCGATCAAGAATGTGAGAAGCCGATAGGAAGTAGGCCGCGAAGTAGGTGAAGATTGGCCAGCCGATGAGGAGTGGTGATAAAGTGGGTGGGTCAGAGAGTGGTTGGGTCACGGACGTGCGAGGATTCACGTCTGTGAAGAGAAGATTCGCGTCCGTGGACTCGTGGAGGCCAAGGAGTGGGGCGGACGCGAAAAAGGCAGGGAGTGACCGGACGCGAAGAGAATATGTTTGCGTCCGGGAGGCAGGGATTCGTGTCCGTGGACATGTGGACATGTTGGACTGGCTCGGACGTGAGGGGAGAAGGTTCGCGTCTGAAAGCCGTTGAGCGTGTCGGAAAGGGCGAGAACCGAGGGAGGTTTCCAGTCGATGGAGACGACGAGCGCGGAGGTGCGCCGGCGTCAGATAAAGAGAGATGCACGAAACAAGAGGAAGAGCGGAGACGGGTGCGAGGCGGGACGAGGAGGCGGATCGAGACCGTCGCCTGGTCGCGCGAAGGTGGGGCGGAGAAAAGGTGACTGCGGGAGAGAAAGGGAGAAGAAGAAATGGAGACGAGAGAGCGAGGAGAGTACCGGGAAGAGAGTCGGCGACGGGAAGAAGACGTCGACGACGAGGAGGAAAGGATCGGCTCGCCGGAGGAAGAAGCTAGCGCGCCGGAATGTCTAGATTTGCTCTGATACCATGTAGAATGTGTATAGTGACTATGAATCCTTCCAAGCGTATACAAGGGGGTCGGATCTATATATATACAGTCCAGACCAGTGATCTGTCTAACAAGTTTAATGTACAAAATCAAAACAGGAGCAATTTGGCTCAACAAGCACAGGAGCCACTTGGTGGATTACAAACAGCACTCGTCTTAGGCATGGTTCAGAAAGCAGATAGATGTCCAGAAAAACCTGATCTAAATCAGAAAAATGACCATACAGCTTATGATCAAGTTTGTACCAGATAACCACCAGTGTCACCCAGATCAGATACTCTAATAAGCAGGAAAACAACCCCTTTTCTAAAATCAAACCAGGGAGTCAACATAAGCAACGTGTTCTCGAAGCTACACATTCTCAAATAAGCAAACTGTCTAATTTTAGAATTCAAGCATGATCTAAAAACAAAGGGAGGTTCCATTCTTGGTTCCGCATGGTCTCCTCCATAGAGGCATGAAGAAAATGCTCCTCTTATCTGTCCACATTTTTTTTGACTGACTATCTGTCAACATTTTCTTCACAGGGATCACATTTTTGTTGCAGTGCACAAGAACAACCTGTAACTTGGATACAGAATCTTTTAGCAAGGAAGGAGAAGGGAGCCTGAATATAACTCTCACCCATGCTGCCCCCATTGTGCACAACAAAGGCTTATCGATTGTAAGCGCAAAGAGGCACAGGGATTTCAATATCACAAAAAAAAGGGAAGAAACAGGGATTGAGAGAGATTTCATACATTGACGAAGATGAGCTGCTTTTCATGCTTCAAGCCTGACAAGAAGATGAAGTCAAAGGGGATGGAGGCAAGGGAGGTCACGGTTGTGAAGAAGGTCTCAACACAACATGGAGCATCCCTCAAGAATTCTGGTAAGACCACGGGGGATACTCCAGCTACTACTCTTAGAAACAAAAAGAATCCATATGCTTGTCATTCAAACTGTGCATAAACAACACAGAATCAGACAAACATATGGAAAAAAAACAGTGCTCTAAAAGCTCTAAGGTTTGCAATCTCTTGATAATGGATATGTTCTCTTCATTCACAATCACTTTGTAGATTAGATTCCATCAAGCCTCTACGAACAGACTATTCACTGTATATATGTTTAAGGATATATGGCATCCCTAGGCCACATTACTCCCCTCAGGATATCAGTATGCATATTTGTCCAAACGAAATCTATGTAGCTATTACATTCTACATTATCTGTTTTCTGACAGTTTCACATGCATCTGTTGTCATACTTATTCATGTATGTATCTTCCAAATTAGAAGCCATGATGGATAAAGATGAACTTTGCACATTTGACTAGCATGACTATAAAGTATTGTTAGTTTTTGTGTAATCTTGAACCAATCCAGATTTGAGTTTGAATAACAGTAGAAGACACCTAGATCTAAGTAAATAAGAACAGAGTGAAATTGTGTAAATTTATGTCTAATGAATCCTACAACTCACCACAGCAGAATCGGAAAAGCTGCCACGTGTTCGCTCAGACCACAAGCAATCATCTGAAGCAGCAGCAAATACTGAACCACCCAATGGAAGTCCAGTTACTGCCAAAACTGGAAAAAAATTCACGTTCCGTGAGCTAGCGACAGCCACCAAAAACTTCCGTTCTGACCGTCTTCTGGGAGAGGGGGGCTTCGGCAGGGTCTACAAGGGCCAGCTTGAAAATGGCCAGGTATACACATTAACGATTAGTGGCAAGCATTCTTCACACAAAATCTAGCTCACTTGTTCCAAATTGTTCACTGATTCAATTATTTTTCGATACATGATCAGCTTGTAGCTGTCAAGCAACTGGACCTTAATGGATTCCAAGGTAACAAAGAGTTCCTAGTTGAGGTCATGATGCTCAGCCTCTTAAACCATCCAAACCTGGTTAGTTTGGTTGGCTATTGCTCAGATGGAGATCAAAGATTACTGGTGTATGAGTACATGGCCCTTGGCTCACTTGCAGACCACTTGCTAGGTAAGTGGTCTTTGTTTTTTCTCAACCAACAAATTCAAGTGCCAATGCTAACTTGACGACAGTCAATTTAATCCATGATAAAATCTAGAAGCTATTGATCACGAAGCTAACACAAGTGCGTACACTTTTGATCATAATATTGTCAGCTTAGAAAAATACTCTGAAGAATATTCAGACAACAGTGTAACATGATTATTTAATGTTGTTAGCACTTTGCAGCAAATTAATAGCTAGATGCAACAAGGACTCATAAGCTGAATTGTTATTGCAGACAACACCCCAGATCAAGTACCACTAAGTTGGCATATCAGGATGAAGATAGCCCAGGGAACTGCTAAAGGGCTTGAATACCTCCATGAGAAGGCAAATCCACCTGTCATCTACCGGGATCTCAAATCCCCCAACATCCTTCTTGACAACGAATACAATCCTAAGCTGTCAGACTTTGGGCTTGCAAAGCTAGGCCCTGTTGGGGGAAAGGCACATATCTCAACTCGGGTGATGGGCACATATGGGTACTGTGCTCCTGAATACATAAAAACACGCCAGCTAACTACCAAGACTGATGTCTACAGTTTTGGGGTTTTTCTACTTGAGTTGATCACAGGGAGAAGAGCTGTAGATTCGTCCAGACCAGAATGTGATCAAATCCTGGTTAAATGGGTATGCACTACAAGTACTTAACTAGACCAGCATTTCTAACCAGAATACAATTGCCTCTATAACTCGGTCATATTTCAAACAAATGGAACATACAAAATGCTATGAACTTTTTTGATAGAAATTAGTCGAATAAGATGCCCTTCTACAAAGTTTCTGATCGTTGGATTTATTTTTGATCAACAGGCTAAACCCATGCTCAAAGATACGAGTAGGCACCATGAACTGGTGGACCCACTTCTTAGAGGTGACTATCCGAAGGGAGATTTGAACCAGGCTGTGGCCGTGGCAGCAATGTGCCTACAAGATGAAGCCTCAGTTCGGCCATACATGAGTGATACTGTTGTCGCACTGGGATTCCTCGCAGAAGTGCCCGCAGGCTATGAAGAGAAGATTAACACTGTGCCCCGAAACAAACAGGATAAAGATCCCTCATTTACTGATAGGACTAAGCAAGATCAAAGAACATTCGATCGTCAACGAGCAGTTGCTGACGCCATTGAATGGGGTGCCATGAGGCAAAAACAGAAAGCTCAAATTCAAGAGAAGAAAGATCACTTGCAGGGCATTGTAGCCCCCACTGAAACCAACAGGTTGTAAAAACCAGTAACAGCTATGTATAAATCCATTGAGCATAGTTTTTTAGGTTCTCTCCTAACTTGTAAGTTTTATAACAATGTTGCGCAAGCCTTAGGGCGGTATTGTCATATAGAATCAGAATTTGTAAATGGCATTCTTGTCTCATAAGGTTGTCTGAGAATAGTATCACGGCACCATTGTCCCTACTGATTGTGACAGGCTGTAAAAAGAAAAAAAAGGCTATCTTATAACAAGTAACTTTGCAATTCTCAGTGAACCGTAGGGCTAAATTAGAAAAGCAAATATAATATTCTTATCCTCACAACAATGTCAAAGTGACATGGCTAGAAAGGTGAACCGGTTTGTGTTTATAACATCTAGCAAGACAGATATTTTGTAAGTCCTATCCCCATGCAGAACACTAGCATTATTTACTCCAGGTCAAACTGCTGCTTGTAACTGATACATTATTTGCTTAAATATGACGCAGCAAGCCATAGGGCAATTTATTGTAGCCGTAAGGGATTACCTTTGAACTTTGAAGTGACCTATATGTTGGATTTTGCTGTGAAGTTTAATGCACTAATTGCAAATTAGAAAAACTTAAGCTGTTAAAACTAAAGGGCAGTGTATAATGCTTCAACACTCTTGGCCTGACAACCTGCATAATCCTACAATGCAGAGCTGTGTAGCTAATTGCAGAAGTAGGGACAGGTTTAATTGCTAATAAAATGAGTGTCTCAATATGGCCCAAGAAACCTGGTCGTTGCAGGAAATTTCCTTCCCATCAACAAAGTTCCACATACCATTTTGTTCTTCAAAATAAATAAAACAAGCACACGTAGGCATGCACTCATGCTCTCCCCTGAGATGAGCTTCAATCACTAACTTGTCACATAAAAACTTAAACTCTGAAAGGGAGTTCCAACTATCTAATCATACTCGCTTAAACCATGTACCCTCCCTAACAAAAGTTTCTGGATACCTTCTCTTGCCTCTGTACTAATATTATGATATAACACAACTACACATGAAGTCACTATTAACAACCTTATGGTCTATGGACACTGAACAGAACCTCAGAACAAGTAAAAGTAAGGTGAACATAAATTGCAAATATACAAAGTCATGACAAATCTTGGGCATCAGGCACACCGTACAAATTGTTGAAATCCTGCTCACCTCCTCAAGTAAGCAATATACGTTGGTACCTGGCTTCCAAAAGAAGTCTCAGTCCTCTTTAAAGAGCTCACGGCCAATTATCATTCTTCTTATCTCACTAGTACCGGCTCCAATCTCAAACATTTTTGCATCTCTGAGCAAACGGCCAGTTGGGTATTCATTTATGTATCCGTTACCACCAAGACACTGGATTGCCTGCCATGGTGAAAAGGTTTAAGATTAATTAGTGGACCACAAAAAAATGGTACATACTGAAAATCACTAGCTTAAAATTTGGTAAATTTTTTTAGTTTAAAAACGTAAGTTACAAATAGTTAATCTTTTTGGGGAAAACACAAAAGGTTGCGTATATTTATATTATGAAGAAGGAAATGAGTCTCCAAGGAAGACAAATGACAGTCATGGGAACACAAGTATTGGTTTTGAGAAGTCAACTACATTTGTCAAATGAAATATTATAAATAAATAGGAGCAAATCCCATGATATATGATCGTGTTCCAAATAATTCATGAGAAAACAGCAGAGACAACACAGACTCTAATGTAATGAAGATAAGGTTTTCACCTGAAGTGCAACTTGGGTTGCCCTTTCAGCAGCAAAGAGAATCACACCAGCACAATCCTGATTAAAAAACAATAATCATTAGATGAAGATGAAGACAGTTTACCACCATGACATACGGAATAAGTTTCCAGTTTTGTCTTGAATAGCAGAACTACAAGCAGGTGATGTAACAATGTAAGCATCTAACTCCAAAGGAACAGACAGTAATAGAGTAGGCACTTCGAGAAGTACCTTGCGATCAACTTTTCCATTGTCACAGTCCCTAGCAACCGAGTAAACAAATGACCTGAACAGTAAAGAAAGCTGCAGTAAGGATCTGCTTAAACCTGGTAAAAGTCTCGAGACGATGTGCCTACCTTGATGACTGCAAGGAGGTGTACATATCTGCCATCTTCCCCTGTATTAAAAATTACTTGTTATGGCTAGCACCAGATGTCTATTAACAAAATATTGCATCTAGAAACAGGAGAAAACAAGATATATGTAAGAGTTTCCTGGTATAACCTGTACGAACTGAAATTCACCAATTGGGCGGCCAAATTGCTCTCTCTGGCGAACATATGGAAGAACAACATCCAGGCAAGCTTGCATTAGGCCTATAGGACCGGCAGCTAACACAAGTCTTTCTAGATCAAGCCCCGACATCATGCCATAAACACCTGCAACAAGAAAAGGCAAAAAAAAATCAGGACAGGTATCTAGCTCAGGAACTAATTGTTCACTTTCTGAGGATGATTACAGGATCAATGCCAAGAATTATTACAGTTTTCTGTGTGTACATTGGCAGTTTGGCAATCGCAAACAACTGTACACAACCAAATAAATATCTCAGGACAGCAACAGGTGTTCTGACTAAGTTAAATACAAGCAGGAGATAATACCTTTCCCTACTTCCCCGAGAACATTTTCATGTGGCACAAAACAATTCTCGAATACAAGCTTACACCTGTATCATAAATATATGTTAGATAGGAATCTAATGCAACTCATTTGGTTATCCTGTCTAAAAAGAAAACATACGTGTCCAATCCTCTCATGCCGAGCTTGTCCAATTTCTGGGCAGTACTGAACCTGCAGAAGTGCAGGTGGGATTGAAAAATTCTGGCATGTAAGATTCTTTGGAGAATAATGTATAATAATCGTAAACTTCTAACTATCCAAAGCCTTGGTCTTAGCTTCCATTAAAGGCCATTTATCTCATATTTTTTACATGACAAGAAAATTATAGTAACATATCCATGATCATGCATAACGATAGGTGATGGAGTATTACCCAGGCATCCCCTTCTCAATTATGAATGCAGTTATTCCTTTTGATCCAGCAGCTATATCTGTTTTTGCATACAGAATCTGAAACTCCCAAGTTTAGCGAACCAGAAGGCTTATTACGTTTATAGAACTATGAACAGATAAAACCTGCTTTGCTGTAAGCTACCGATAAGAAATGTTTTGGATCTGCAGATACAGTTGTTGAGAAGGCAACAGCGGCCAAAGGAAACATATTGAAACATCAAGAGACAAAAACCCAGCATAGCTAATGAGAGGTCAACCAAACATGAATGGAGATAACTTGAGTGAATGAATGTACAAAAAGGCTCGACAACATTACCAGCGTCTGAGCGGATGGTCCATTGGTGCACCACATCTTATTCCCATTAATGATATATCCACCATCTACTTTCTCAGCTTTGCATTTCATACTGACAACATCAGAGCCAGCTGAAAGTACAAATAGGCATGCCAGAAGGAATGAACTATGAAATCATTAATCATGGAATTAAACTGGAACAACACAGTTAGGAGATCAAAGTGATACTTACAGGTGGGTTCGCTCATCGACAATGCCCCAACATGCTCCCCACTGATTAGCTTTAGAGAAAAGGCAAAACACATAGACATGATTCATTATTAGTCACACTGGAGTCTGACTGAAAGAGTACAAGTTGATAATCTGGGAAAGCACCTTTGGTAAGTACTTGTGCTTTTGGGCAGGGCTGCCATGCCGGACCTATATACAAACAGTGCACACATGACAAGCGTGTTCAACAGAGATTGTCTTATTCAATGTAATGGCTACTGGCATGTTACGATCACAGTAGAGAAACAGCACCAGTTGGTTAATGCAGAGGTTGGAATGAGTGCCGTAAGATGCGCCGACCGAGCCAGACGCCCTGCTGATCTCCTCCATGGCAATGCAGTGGTAGACGTAGCCAAGCCCCGTTCCCCCGTACTCCTCTGTAGAACATGGCATGGCGGGCTTGTTAAACGCTGTTTCAGTAGCAGTACCCTGACTGGGATAGCTAAAATTGGCAGACATTATATTGTGGTACACTGCTACATGCCATTGCGTTGCAAAATGTCAAAATCTTTTCACATTTTCTTATTCGTGGACATTGGAGTGCCCGTTTCAGCACCTGAGATTTTTCTCTCCACTGCTGACTGCTGAGCAGTGAGCACTAGAGAAGCGAAATTGAGAGATGAAATTAAGTAGTGTATTACTAATACCTGGCGCGGTGAGGCCGTGGAGGTTGAATTCCCCCATGAGCTTCCAGAGGTTGACGTCCTCGGGGAAGGCGTTGGAGGCGTCGATGGTGGCGGCGTGCGGGGCGATGGTCTCCTGCGCGAACTTGTGCACGCTCTCCTTGAACTGCAGCAGCGCAGGCCAAGCGCGGCGCGAGAGGGAGTTACTGGCTTCCGTGGCGATCGATCAAGTAGTACTCAGCCACGAGCATGAATGATTCCGGCTAGGCGCGGCGCGGCGCGGCGGAATCGGGGTTCATCGGAGCTAGCGTGGGGAGAGGGGAGGGCGGTGGCGCACGTACCTGCTCCTGGGTTCCGTCGAAGAGGAGGGAGGAGGAGTAGAGCCGCCGCGCGAGTGCCCCCCCGGCGGCCGGGGCCGCTCGGCGGAGGATGCTCGGGAGCCAGCTCTGCACCGCGGCCATGGATGGAGGCCACTCGGTCCAAATCGCCAGCGAGACAGAGAGAGAGAGAGAGAGAGAGAGAGAGAGAGAGGCAGTGGGCTCGACTGCCTGCGTTGCCGCCCGTGCTGAAGGAGAAGGGCCAGTTCACGCTAGGCGAAACGCCTGACGGCAAACGCGCGCACCCGGCTTGGACTCGGCTTCAACTTGTGCTACCTCCCTACCATATTCCACTTTTCTACGTAATTCTCTCCACATGCCTAGATTATAATGGAACACATGTAGTACTAACTTTTAACTTTTAGAATAAAAACTTCAGTTCTGCTATTTTGCTATTTGTCAGTTGTCTGATTTTTTTTCTTAATTACCGGCCATCTATACTTGCATAAGATGTAAATTAAGTTATCTACTTACACACGCTAGGCTGCACTGCAGCTTTATTTTTACTTTATTTTGTATTAATTCGATGAATTTAGATGCACATATATCATACAAAGTTTTATATATCAATGAGATAAATAATAGAATAAGTTTAGGTAATAATATTGTTTGTCTTTAAAAAAAGAAAAGAAACATAAGTATTAATGATTAGATATTGAGGTAGTATTAAAAAAAGTGATTGATATATATGAAAAAATCAGTCAAACTACAACCCCTAAAAACATTATCCATATAAAAATTTCACGTAGAAACTCTTTAAAATAATATTTGATTTCAAACTGCATAAGTGAATTTTTTAAAACTAAACTTATAATAAAAAACTATGTACATAAAAAATCATTCCAAATTAATGAAAGTTCTAAATTGATTTTTTTTGAGCTAGTCTGCACGCAAGCATATAAATGCGCTTGCAATGGTCTTTTTACTTTGGGCTAAACAAGATCCATGTGTATCGTGGGCTGCACACCCATAATGACACATGTGAGACGGTTAACACCTGTCCTCTCCATGTGAACCTTTACACATTAGGCATACCATAGCACAAATGCGATGGGCTCATTCTCCAAGAGCTTACCATGGGGCCTTTGACCCTGTCTCTCCTTACAGCTCTCGTCACTGACACAGGTAGCGGCTCCTCGTCCTTTCGCCTCGCCTCCCAATAGCTCTCTGACATCCCACCACTGGCCCAGGGTGGTAAAGCGGGTGATCTTGGTGACAAAGTCAGCGCTCACGGCTCCCGCGGCGTCCGCGAAAGAGGCAGCAAAGGTGGCGGCTCAGGCACGCCTTCTCCACCCAACCAAGAGGTGAGTGGGCCTTAGCCCACGTCCTACAACCCGTGACTCATCATCCCCAAGCCGTGCCCCCCGCCTCACGCTTCGCCTGCCTAGCCACCACACCAACAGGCGCTGCTGACCTAACAGGGGGCCTTCTCAGCCTCGTAGCAATTCTCGTTGGCGTCGTTTTAGTAGTACCTGCAGCAGTCCACTCCTGCTGCCTACTACGGTCAGTAGGGTGTCTCTCTGCCTTCCCTCGGTGCCTTGGCTCCTCGCGACTTCTACAACCCAATGACTGATCTTCCGATGGCCTAGGATCAGCACTCCCTCGTCTCAACTTTCAGCATCATGATACTTTTAATAAAGTCTAAATATAATTTTAAAATTAATTAACTACTTTGGATCCATACTGTGAACCCTATGTTTTTTTTCCTGCTTGTGAGTGGAAGTGTCATGTTTTAATTTGTGTTCCCTAGATTTTCCTATGTCACATGCTAGCCAGGAAAAAACACGCACAGGAGAGGCGTAAAGCGGTGATATTTTTGGAAGGGGACTAAGTGCATACTTGTGATATATGAAATGTACTACAAAATACAAAATACAGAATACGATATTAGGTGATCCACATTGCAATTAGTCTTGAGCTGCTTGGTTGCCTTGCCGAGGCCGCCTCTGCTCGTGGAAATCGAAGGTGCAGCCGTGCAGGGCGACGGCAGGGGACAGCGATGTGTTTAGCAAGCCACTTCCAATGCCGGACTTGAGCACGACGTATCGGGGACATGCTTAAGTAGAAAATGACGAGACTGATATTGTGGATGTAGATGATATGCAGCAGGTGGCTGGGCAGGAGAGTCCACAGTTTCTAGGGTGGGCACAAGAAAGAAGCAGAGGGAGAGTCATATGTAATGGCAAGGAGAAGAGAGGAAGGGATTGATTCTCGATACCAGCCTCAAGTTAGAGTTGTGTCATGAAGAAGAGGAGGCCATAAAGATAATGACGATTAAAGACGAGGGAGACAACAGTTGATTAGGATGGAAGGATCTCGACAGAAAGTAAGGGCTAGCTCACGTCATCACTTAGAAAGAAGGTGGTAGGACTTTGATTTGTGAGGCATAGAGATAGACGGGGCGAAGGCCAAAGACAAGGATGAGAAGGGATTTGATCGCTTAATCCAACAGATAAGTACACTGACCATTGGATTGACGGACGATAGAATACCAATGTAATGTTTTAAGTCGATATAGATAAAAATTTGTTTTTTATTCGACTATTCTCGGACCGGCCTTTTGACTCTGGGAGAGAAGCATTAATTAGTAGTGGGTTGGGCCCGCCCGTATATGGACTACTGGGCTATTAGCCATCTCGCTATTGGGCTGGCTGATCGCGCCGCCGCCATCGATCGATCTCATTGAAGCAACCCTACGTCTGCCTGCTCGCCGGCGTACGTTTGTGCCCTCTCCTTCATCGATCGGTGCGACCGGTGCCGACAAACCCTCTTCATCGATTCCGGTGGCGCCGGCGGCAAGCGGATTGATCCATTAATTATGAGCCGCCTCCGTCGATTTGTGAATGACCGTGGAGGCTTCTACTCGCTGCACCGCATCGACCTGTCGGCGACCGCCGCATGATCTGCCCGTGCAACGAGAGTTGGAATACGAATTCCATCCGTTCAAGCGGCAGCTTCCATCCATCGCCAGCGTTATGCCATCGACATGGGGCATCGATTGCTTCCCTCTCGCCGAGTCCGAGAGCAAGGTCGTCTTCACCGACCAGGCGGGACGCGCCTTCCTCTACGACGCCGATCGACGAGAACCGCTTCATCGGCATGCCTAGCCTCCACGCTCCCAAGAGCCTCTTCCCCGTCTCCGTCTCCATTGCCGCGCAAGGCGAGGAAGAAAGCAAGCTCTACATCATGGACCGTACCCTCCTGCCGGAAGCGGCGTCGACGTCGATGCTGTTCCAGTTCGAGGTGTTCGACGACATCGCAAGCCCACGCCTGACTCGTGGGACAAGTTCTTGCACTGCGACCCGCTCCCGCCGCCGCAGTTCGTCTTCAACTCCGGCGTCAGCAGTAGCTATAGCTTCAGCCGCCCGGTGAGATCCTACGCCCTGCATGCGACAACTACACATGAACGCGAACATCGATGAAATCATCTTCCCGGTGTTCACTGGTCTGGAGGTGCTGCCCCCCCCCCCCCTCCTCCAGCTGGCGGCAATAATGGCGGCAATAGCGGATCAGGGCTCCGTGTGATTAAGCACAAAGTCCAGACGTTACGCCGTGCTCTACAACTACAGCACCGGATCCATCAAATCCGTGCTCTAAGTCTCAGTTTAATTAATTTGCTCCTGAAACATTTGCTAGTACTACTGTTTACGATGCATTATCTAGCAATTAAAGAGTAAGACGCGCGATCGAGTTTTTCAGTAAAATAAGATTCTCTCCGATTATATAATACTTGTTGTTTTAATGTTAAGGTTAAATTTTTAGAATTTTAACCATTAATAAATTTTAAAATATTTTCTTTAAACAAATAGAATTCCATTGTATGTATAGAATAATGTTAAAATATTCTTTAAAAAAATCATATATTTATTGATATTTTTATATATTATAATAGAAAATAATCGTCAAACTTATTTTTTAAAAAATATGTCCTTATCCAAAATGATAAACAATAAGTATTATAAATCGGAGGGAGTAATTAGTTTACGTGATGCTGATGCAATGCACAAATAAAACAAAACATTTGGCTTCCTTACATATGGCTCATTAATAGTGCTTCTCACATTAAGGCTGCTTTCTTTTCATAGGTTGGTTTAAGCTTCTCTCTTACATACATAACTAGATGTATAACAGGATAAATCATTAGCACGTGATTAATTGAGAATTGATTATTAACTATTATAAATTTAAAAATAGATTTATTTGATTTTAAAAATAAATTTCTATATATAAATGCGACATCCTGAAAATCTGAAAAAATATAAAATTTTAAACTTTAAAAAACCTTTTCATCATGCTGCTGGATCTTTGAATGCTTTATTTACAAATCAATATACGAAATCCAATAGAACAGGTTAAAATAACCAAATGAGCCCAAAAATAAAAAGATTAATTTAACAACCTTGATGATCAAGAACACAATGCAAATGCAACTATAAATTACATCAACCTAAATATCAAACCATGAGGTACAAGTATTAAGTTCAATGGTGTATAATCATAATAACAATTAAGTGGACAACAATGTTGAATAGTATGAGTAATAAGAAATTAAATACCCATTTAATTTCCAAACGGAACAACGTGAAAACTACATTAAATATGCATATCCTAAATTAAAAACAATACCTATGGAATAAACTTGTCGCCTAGGTGCCTAGTCTATGGCTTATAGTTATTTTTTGCTGTTAGCTTTTGTTTATTCGCTGTTTTTGCTTTCTGTGTTATGTTGCGGGTTTGTTTATGATGGTAATTTATATATGAATTAATTCTAATGATATAGTAAAAGTTAGTTATTTCTGATTTTACTCTATACCAACCTATATTCAATTAAGTTGACACTTTAACCAGTGTTTTATGGCTAACCGAGTTCGAGGCATTATAAGAAATAATCACCAGGGTAGCAGTGATTGTGAAGAAAAGAAGCGAGTGAAAACATGTAATAACACTCCACGTGTTATGTGATAACTGTTTTCTATTTTTGACTAGGACGGTTAGATAGAATTTGGGTGATTGGCAAAAGCTAATACCAATTCAAGTTAGTTTATGAGTTATATAAGAAACGAAATAAGTACAATCACATCTTCTTAAATAACTATAGATATGATGAATTAAGGTCATTGAGAGAGACGATATCAAAAAACGCACTAATTCTAAACTTTAGCTATATTGGATACGATAGAGTCATACGAGACATGACAAATAAGAAAAAAGTAAACCTAAAATAATATTTCTATATCTCATTATCTTTGATAATCTCACAAACCTAAGACTCATCTTATTGTTGATGTGGTACGTTAGTTAGAAACTTTCTTGTCATGCTATTACTTCGGTTTCCACTTGATTGGGCTTAGCCAGTTAGCCCTATTTAAGATATACAGTATTAACTATGTATGTACTTTCTGTTTTTAAAATTGGAGAATGACAATAAATTTTTTACAAAACACAGCTTGGGAAACATGGAAGTAGGTAAGCTGTTAAGCTGATTAGAACTCAAATCATTTTTCTCTGTTTCTTTTACTTCTCTCCAAAAAGTAGAGGAGCGATTCATCTATCTAGGTAGCTCTCTTATCTTCCTTGGTTGTCAATTCCAAGAGATCTTCAGGCTCTCTGAACCTGATGAGCTTTAACCACTGTCCACTCGATCGCTCTGCCCTTTTTCCTCGCCACTAATTAATCGCCCCATCTCCGCAATGCAGATATGCAACTGCAATGCAATCACAGGAGAATCATTGCCTCCAGACCTTTGCACCTGCATCAAATCATCTACCTGTTCATGAAAAGGTAAACACTGATCACTAAACGGCTGATGCATCATGCATTTCATACGTGCAAGCTAGCTGATTAAATTTATTCTCTCAAATCTACAGCCCAATCCCTTCACCACATTTGTTTTATTGAGGAAAACCTTCACCACATTTATGTGTTTCAGTTTTTCTATCTAGTTGATGCTAACTTAATTGAAGACTGCAACAAAAACCATCAAGGCAATTATGAGAATCAAGAGCACAAAACAAGCATAACCCGACAAAAGTGACCAGTCTTAACCAAAAAGATCATTAGCCTAAACCCTTGTATTTTCCAAGGCAATCATCTATCAAGCAATAATTTGATGACCAGAGACAGCTACTGAATGTTTTAGATTCCGGCACCTTGCGTGCTTTCTGTCTACCAAGCATTACAGCATTCCTTCATTTCATATCAAAACCCAGAGAAAAGCAAAGAAAAAGCGAAGGGGAAAAAAAGCAAGCAAGCATCTAAGTAAACCAAACCACCATTATTATTCAAGTCACTGAAAAATAAAAAAAATTCGCGCATAACGGCGCCAAATTTTTTCGTTTGAACAAATCCCAAGCGCCTTTGACCTGATTGGCCATGGCATCCTGCTGAAAAGGACCAAAAGGTGAGCAGAGGAAGAAAAAGCAATGCATAAGATGGGGTTCTTTTTATTTGTCACTGATGCTATGGCAACTCAACTAGGGGCCCATCTTTATTTGCAAAGTGATTATACCAGTGTGATATGGCTATAAAGCTAATATTGCTTGATGCACTAGTGAAAAAAACTAAAGGCACTTGCCTGCCTCCTCCTTGCTTATCTTTGCAAGCCCCAGAATCCCAATTTCTTTTATTTTTCCTTCATGGTTAAGCATCAGGATAGAGGCTAAGGCATCCACACTTGCCAACAATCTCACACCATAATTCTAATGCTTTATCATGCATAATCAATACCCAAGAAGCATATGAAATGGATGTTTTATTCTTATTCCATGAAACAGGAAGACCAGTAGCAGGTGGAACTGAACTGAAAACAGCAGATGAGTTCTGGCCATATCATGACAGTGCCCTTGTTTGGTGTTGAAAGGCTCTAGTGACCTTAGCTCTGATGTGCTTAAATTCTCAAAACTGTTGAGCTGCAGAAAGCTTCAAAATAATGCTACAGAATGCAAGTGCTTCATATTTTAGTTCTTTTGTTGGATATTTAAAAGCAAGTAAATAAAGCGCTAAGGCGGATTACGCGGAAATGACTTGAAGTCATACACATGTAAGGATGGAATTAA
The DNA here is from genome assembly GCA_030770085.1 of Oryza coarctata. Lineage (NCBI taxonomy): Eukaryota > Viridiplantae > Streptophyta > Magnoliopsida > Poales > Poaceae > Oryza > Oryza coarctata. The sequence continues at coordinate 1,285,644 of CM061471.1, forward strand.
GCGCCTCTAAAAGCTAAAGTTTGAAAGATTAACACCGAATAAGAGATGGGAAGAAAAGAGAGGAGCCTTAGCTAGATTTCCAAAACCATCACGGCAGCGGCATTATTAAGGACAAGCAGCCACAAAGCAAGCAAAGGTGGGCATTAGAATACACACGAGCACTCCCCTCGCAGGGACACATGCACAGTCATCAGGATGAAAAGCTAGTCCATGGTGAGAAGAAAAACTGCTTGCTTGCACCAGACCTGATCACCCAAAGCAAGAGCAAGAAGAACACCTCATCAATCAGTCAGTACAAGTGTGGCAATCTCAGCAAGAACAGCATAGATAGTGCAGTGAACACAAGAAGCTAGCTGCCTCTAGTGCTGAAGATTTGGGATAAATCAATCAATCAACATGTATCCTTACCGATTCAGCAACGTGCTGATCGGGTACCTGAACCTGGCGACGCTGCTGGCGTCAATCCCGGTGATCGGCGCCGGGCTGTGGCTGGCGAAGGGGTCGACGGCGACGTGCTCGTCGATGCTGCAGACGCCGCTGCTGGTGATCGGCTTTGTGGTGCTCCTCGTCTCCCTGGCCGGCTTCGTGGGCGCCTGCTTCCACGTGGCCTGGGCGCTGTGGCTCTACCTCCTCGCCATGATACTCCTCATTGCCTTCCTCCTCGGCCTCACCGTGTTCGGGTTCGCCGTCACCACCGGCGGCGGCGGCACCCAGGTCCCCGGCCGGCCGTACCGGGAGTACCACACCTCGGAGTACTCCTCCTGGTTGCAGAAGCACATCGAGGACGCCAAGTGCTGGCGCCCCGCGCTCGCCTGCGTCGTCGGCTCCAAGTCCTGCCCCAAGATCGCCAACTGGTCCCCCATGGATTACCTCCAGAACGACCTCACCCCAATCCAGGTGACCGTCAACTGAAAAAGATCATCTTTTCTTTTTCAAAGATTGTACAGCTCAAGAATCAAGATGATCGTACAGTCGGGGTGCTGCAAGCCGCCGACGGCGTGCACGCACAGCGGCGGGGTGGCGGTGGGAGCGCAGGACGAGGACTGCGACCGGTGGAACAACGCGGCGGGGATACTGTGCTACGGTTGCGACTCGTGCAAGGCCGGGGTGATGGAGAAGGTGAGGGAGGATTGGCACAAGATGTCGGTGCTGAACGTGATGGTGCTGGTGCTGCTCATCTGCATCTGCGCCTGCGGATGCTGCGCCTTCAGGAACGCCCGCCGGTCGGTCTCCGAGTACCCATACGGGGTAAACCGCATGCGCAAGATCCACCCGCGCGGGGACTACTTCTGGTACTCTTAGAGTTTATTCTAGCTACTACTAGCTCTTCTTCTCACCAAACTTTTCTCTCTTTTTTTCTCTTTCTTCTTGTTCTTCTTGTTGCTTTTGCTTGCATGTTAATGTTGTCTTGATTTCTTTTCTTTTCTTTTCTTTTCTTTTGTTTCTCTCTCTTGTTTTATTGTTGGCTTGCATTTTACCTCGTATGTGTTTGGGTTGGTTTAGTTCCGTGCTGACAAACGCATTGGTGCATGCATGGTTAAGCTAGGAATTCAGAAAATGAACTTAAGTAGACAATAATCTAAAGACAAGGTCCGGCGAAAAAAATAATACAATCTCAAGACAATAAAGCATTTAATAGCTAAGGAACAGCTCTGTTTTTCTCTTAAAAAAGGAACTGTTTTATTTGGGAAAAACTGTTTTTTTTTTCAATGGCATGATTGTGCTTCTGCAGTAGCAGGGTTCTTGCAATGAAACTCTTTATATTCTGATTATGAGTTGATGACAAAAAAAAACAATTTAATTCGGGAAAAAAGCCCTTTCTTTCCAAATTTATGATTATGCTTCTCAAGTAGTAAGAGTTCTTGCAATGTACTAACTCCTTTTACTCTGATGATGAGTTGACATATACATGTACTTTGACTTGTACTATCCATGTATTATCTGTGATCGTTAACACTGCTTTATGGCTTTTGCTGCAGGTGGCGATGGTGGCGTGACAGGAGAGAACAGCTCTACTAGGTTAGCTATTTGTATTCTACCTTCATGATATTTTGATCTTGCCCCAGAAATCAAAATAGTTGAGAGTTGGTTCAGTTCCTCATTGTACCCTGTAACTTTTGAAAGTCTCAAAACTTTGGGTTTTCATATATACATCTTCCTTCAGTGCGAATAATTAAGCTGATGTATATATTTGGGAAAAGCAAAGTAGCAGATGATGAAGCAAGAGACTTGTCTAGGCCTATCCAGTATGGTATCTCATGTATTTTCTCATTATGTAGAAATTCTAGCTGATAACTAAGGGAAAAAAAGCGGTTTATCTTTCACTAGTAAATTTACAAGGGACTCTTCAGTGCTCATGATATTTTGATGCAATTCGTTGAGAAAAAAAACCTTCCTTGCTTGTGCTGCATAATTTTCTTCCATGCTTGTGCTGCATACCAACTACATTCATATAAGAATGTGCATGCAAATATATCTAGGTTATCGATCTATGGCAAATTCCACTTTAGACTACTGAAATGTTTCCGGCCCATGAACATAAGACATAATATTTCAAAAGGCAAGTTCATAGTTAATAGGTACTTCAAAAAATACTTGCAATAGTAAGTATAAAACTGATAAAAAGATGACAAGTGACTATGGCCGCGTTCTGATGTCCATGTTCTAAATCTTTTCACTTATTTTTCACTTATCTTTCACACATACGCTTCCTGAACTGCTATATATATATATATATATTTAAAGTTCTCTATAGAAAAGTTATTTTAAAAAATTATATTAATTCATTTTAAAGTTTTTTAGCTAATATTTAATTAATCACGTGCTAATCATGCTTCTTATTTTGCGTGTCCGAAGGAGAGGGTTACCAACCTTCCCTCCCGAAGGCAGCCTATATGTGAGGAATGAGGTGGTGCATCAGTTACAACAGAAAATGTTCACACTGAACCTTTACCAACTCCAAGTGGGAATTGATCTCCACTAGATAGGCAGCAACTGTACCTAAGCAGGATGATCAGCAGATCTCAAAAGACAAGCAAAGTTACTACATCAGATGTCTTACGTGTTTGAAACAACCTACCTTTTGGAAGCAAAGTATCCCCTGTCCATGTCATGATGACAGCTTACGATCATCTATCAAGGAACTCTGGAAAGAATGAGTGACCGATATCGAGTGTCCCATACTGCAAACTATAATACAATCCCTTGCAAATTCTGGAACATGTTGAAAGAAGTAAACAGTTTGAATATATATGCACATCTTTGCAACCCATGAAGATCTTCAGTAACAGGTGAGTCCAAAGAGAGACCGATTCGTCAACAAGCAGATCCATGTTTTGAAGTACAAATGACTACAATCCATTGCAACTCAAAACTTCCAGCTTAGCCTACAGTCCTATTCATGTGCCCTCAAATTCCTAGAAACAACAGTCTCACAGGAGTCAACAAGGTAGCACATAACTGAAAGTGAAAACCAACAGTAGGTTTTGCACTTGTAGCTGTAGGGACTATGAAAACGGATTAACATATGGACACAAATGCAACTGTAGAACACAATTGCTAAGTAGCTAAATCTGGAGATTTGAAATTGGCAGCACCATAGATAAGAAAGTGGACTAGTGACTACTTCTGACAGCTCAAGATCATGGAACACCAGCATGGATTTACTTCATGCATAATGAATTAGAGTTGCTACCTTAGTTAAGCTTTCAATCCAACATAAACTACTCTTCAATTTTTCCAAGATATCAGGACTCCGGGAATACATAGCGAAGGGGTGAAGAGCAACAGAACAATAACAGTTGTCAGCAGTAGTTAATATATTGGCTTTCCAACATAAACTACTATTCATTTTTTCCAAGATATCAGGACTCAGGGACTACATAGCGAAGGGATGAAGAGCAACAGAACAATAACAGTTATCAGCAGTAGTTATTATACTGGCTTCTTATGAAATTATGTAACTGAAATGCACAAAAAATTGCAGGTTGCAGATATTGGCCATTCCTGGCCTCTGGCACACAACGAAAATCACATCATTTATTTTAGATACACAATAGAAAAGATACTCCAGTACAGGGAACAAAATTGAGAATACTGTATCACAACAAGATCCAGCATTTGGGATTGCTGTTGAAAGAAGCGGTACAACTAATATTCCATTTAAGGATTTTTACATCCATGAATAGCACCGAACGTAAATATGCTATCCAAAATAACAGGGATGAAATGCAGCAGAGGAAACAAGTTAGATTTCTTGCCATTTTCGAGGGAGTTATTTAAGCCATCGCAGCTTTCTTTTCTTCTTCAATCCGTTTTAGCTCTACCAACCTTTCAGCCCATGCCCGCTCTCTGGCCACTGCAGCCATCTTCCTTTCTGTCCTTTCTGCTTCCTTTCTCTTAACGGCAGCAGAATATTGTGCTTTGCGCTTCTTTGTTTCAGCCTGGCCAAACAACAGAAATGATCACAACCAATTGATTAGAAAGAAATGGGATGTTATTATCGATCATACTTTGAAATTGAGCTAGGATACAATTATTTTTTAGGACGTAGATCCACGTAATTAGGCATATGGATCGAGCAACATGACAAAAGTCTGGTTCTGAATGCTTTTGGGCTATAAATGCCAATAACAATATTAACACAGTTAAAACTAACACAATTTGAATTGTGGAAGAGGAATATAAAGCCATTAGAAGAGCAACAGCAGCAAAATAAACATAGTTAAAATTATGTGTTTTAATTGTCCCATTCCATCATGATATATACAGTACCATGAAGACTAAAAGCAATGTACAAGATATTGTTGATAAGTTAGTTTTGCATTTCAAGCGTGAAATTAGACCAAGGATGATGGGTTGATGGTTGACTACAAGCACGAGCAACTGCTCCTATAACAACATCAACAGGACAAAGAGAACCAAAGGAATACGCACCATGATAAATGCCTTGCGCTGCTTGATCCTCTTCTTCTCCTTCCTTCCCTGTACACTGCCGGCATTCGGCTGGTTCGCCGGGATAGGCTCCCCAGGCTTGCACTTCACCCAGTAGTGAGGACCTGTTGGGAAATGCTACAAGAATTAGCATAACCAGCACCCACGAATACATCGCACAATCGAACAGACCGAAGGATCACACAGTACGAGACACAGAATTTGTGGGAGGAAAATCCCTCAGAGCACAGCATGTCGACCAGTAAACACGAGGAGGAAGAGAGATAGGAGGCGCACCTTTGGGGCGGAGGCTGGCCCTCTTCCGCCGGGACTTGAACCCGGGCCGCCGCTTCGGGAACCGGGTGTCCATGAGCCCGCTGAAGAGGCTGGCCCCCATGGCCGGCGCCTGCGAGGCGGTGGCGGCGGAGAATGGCCGGAGCCCGATCGGATCCAGCAGCCGAAGAGGTGGGGGACGAATAGGAAGAGGAGCGGCATGACGCGTGGCGCCCCGGAGGAGAGCCCCCGCCGACGCGGGCGTCGTCGCGGACGACAGCGGCGGGAGGGCTCGCCGGAGAGCTCGGAGGAGCGCCATCGGGAAAAGGTTCTAGAAGGCTTTGGTGCGCTAGGGTTTTTCGCGGAGTGGGAGAAGAGGGTGTAGCAGCCCCCAGCGGCGGCAGGATGCTTAGATGGGCTGGGATTTGTTTTGGGCCTCTTGCTTTTGGAACGAAAACACGGGCCCGATCCCGGCCCAGTGACTCCACTGCTGTGCACGAATTTTCGAGGGAAATTGGAAAAGTAAATACCGTGATTATGCTTATCCCCGATACTGGATACGAAGAGTTTGGTTTTAACGTATTTTACTTATTTTATTTGTATTTTTTGTTTCATTAATTTCATGAGATTAACTAGGAGTTTGTCAGGTAGGAAAATTAAAAATAATTAATGACTGAAAAATGCTAGTAAACATCAAGTAAAACAAAAAAAAGCTGAGCTTGATCGGACGGCAGTAGCATAAACGATCGGTGCTCTTTCCTTATGGCCAACGATCACGGATCAATGAAGAAGACGAGTCGCTGTCACGTAGGCTGCGCATCCAACACACATTACGTGACTTCCTTGCTGCTAGTGCCTTCCATTCCCTGGCCCCATGCCTCTCTTCCAGTCCACAAGACCACAACTCTGCGCCTTCTCTACTAAACCAGAGAAGAGGACCACACTGATGAGCTTAACAAGAAAAGCCAGAGGCATCAGAAGGAACTCGTGAAAAGAAACTAGAAGATCCAATAGCAAACTGCAAGAAATTGAACACTAACAAAGGGAAGCGGCACCTTGACGTGCGCCAAAATAGAAACAAATTCGACCTGACTGAACTGCACAATTTATACAATAATAGCGGCATCTGCTACAGTCGGAATACGATTGCTAGAGCAATCATCAGCAACAAATACATATAAATTGGCAGAAGAGTTCAAACACATACGACATGAATCGGTTCATGTCGCCTCTGCTCTGTCCTTCAGCATGACAAAAGCTGGTTACAGATGACAAAAGCCTATGAAATTGGAACAATAACAATACAAACAAAAGATTGGAACCATTTCACCAAAACTCCAGCAGGTAAGGAGGAAACTGAGTTAGGCATTACCACATTACAATGTTCTGTGTGAGGTTTCTGCATAAAAACTGATGACATACCAACAAACATCCTTGTCAGCCTGCGGACATAGCATGACCAACACCTCTAGCAAAGCCTACATCACTGTTAGCAGGTAAAAACTATCAAGTATGGAGCGGCTGCAGCAAAAAAAGGTACAAAAAGAGTTAATACCAGGGAGAAATTTAAACGAACATCTACTGCAAATCCTACAACAATATGGACAGGAAAGCCATTCACTTTCCCATGATTAGTTTCATCCAAGTTACAAAAACTAAGTATGATACAGAGAGCAAGAAAGCATTGCACTATTGCCGCTACCACCACTACAGGAGCTACCTGCTTCCTATGTCTTTCCATGTATCCACGTCGTTGCTGCTCAACATCTTTGAACCAGAGCCATACTGTGCCTTGAGAGCAGCCACAGGATCAGATACACCGCTAACCAGGACCCCAGCACCCCCAAGCCTCCCAGGCTGCTGGAACCCTGAAATGAGTTCAATTCCATTCCTCTTATGAAGATCAGCAAAGTTTTCCAGCAGTTTGTGATCTGATGTATGTGATGGCATTGAGGGTTGTTGAAATTCTGCAAATATGCTGTGTGCACCATTTTTGGTTGAGTAAACTGGCACACCAGCTGACGATCTCTGACACTTTGACACCATAATCATAGGCTCAGGCTGTATTGTTTGCCCATCCAGATGGTCAAAACTCATTGCTCTCTCCTCTAGCCCCAAGTTCGCAATGATTGGAGGCCTGGAAGAATAAACCAGGCGCTCCCTTGGATTACTCAACAACATAGAAGCTGACTTATCAACCTTTGGTGAGGGGGGCTTGCTTTTGCTTCCATGCACTGGTGAACCAGAGCTTTGCAAGGATGATTGGTGGCTAAGAATTTGCCCAAACAACTTGACATCACCTGGACGCTTTTGCTGCTCCTCATTCACAGCACTTAACTTGATGGAACAAGGCCTATACAAGCCTTCTCGTGCTTCCTCTCTTCTCCCAGTCGACAGAACCCCAAGATTTCCATTGGAAAGGCCCAAGTTGCTGGACCTGCCATTCTGGAATTTTGATACTGTGAACTGGTCGGACTGGGAAATGCCTGTGCTTTCAGATAAACCAGATACTTCAGTTCCAAAGTGATTATTTCGTCTCTGTTGCATGTACCCATCAACATTACAAAACAGTGCATCATGACGATTACCAGACTGGTCTTTGAATGTTGGGAACATGCTCATGTCTTTTGCCCCTGAAGAAATGCTGGTTCTGTTGCCATGATCCTCGAAATTGGGTGTAGTTATGGCAGCTATACCCTCAAAACAAATTGAGGTAGGATCAGGCAGCGACGAACTAAATTGGACAGGCATTAAATCCTTCTGGGTAAGGGGCTTCGGTTTTGATTGGATTGGATCTGCCAGCTTACTTTGCTGATAACTTGAAGTAAATGCAGGACCAATGGAGGAAGCACTGTCCATATTCGAGAAGTGGATGATATTTTCCTTACTAACCCCATTTGCAAGCAAGCAAACAGAGGGTGTTGATTTTCCACATTTACCAATTGCACCCTCATGTGAACGTCCTTCCTTCCTGGAAATATCCATGCCAATCCCTTCAGATGCCCTGCTTGACTCAATAACTTCAACAGAATGTAAACTGGATCTAATTTCCACATGTGTTGCCACAGCCTGTTCGACTGAAGTGGTCATGACATCATTTCCATGCATATTCACTGGTGTAACATCCTCTGTGTCTTGCAGCTTATCTGTGCTCTCAGGACAGTTGATGTCAATATGAGCATATGATTTTTGATCAGTGTCTTCACATAGCTGTTTATGATCAACAAGAATGCTGCAGTCTTTTTCTTTGTTGATTCCACCTTCATCGACATTTATGTCCACAACATCAAGCACGTTTGATTTGCCAGATTCTGGCTGCCTAGAGGCGCTACCAGAAAGAGGATTATGCTCTTGAATGTCTCCAACAGAGACAGGACATCCGTCTATCTCCATTTTAGGGCATGACTGTGCACTACAGATAGCTGAATCCATCTCAGCAACACAGGCTCCATCTGTACCACTCCTTCCTCCATTGGCATCACCTGTAGGGAAACCAGCATCAGAAGCACCTTGATGGATCAGATCCAAACCAAGTGATTTCCGAGCCTTGCTGAAAAAAACCTTGCATTGTTCAAATGACTTGCTATTCACACATGAGGAAATTCGAGCGAAATCCTTCCCATAGCTATTCATAGCCTCAATAAAACTCGACTTCTCATCATCATTCCAATCAACTATGTCAACTTCACACTCCTGGTCTGAGAGAGTGCTATCATCATCAAAGTTCTTATATGCTTCAGGAGTTGAAAGATGCTCCATTCTTGAGATCCCTATCTTCTGACCAGCATCAGCAGAACTGGTAATGCATGAGCCCATTCCTTCTGGGGAGAGAGTTCCACATATGCCTGCCAAGACATCAGCAGCTACAGATTCTCTTTCATGCAAAGAAACATCCCCAACACAGTCCTCAGATCCTTTGGTAGAATTATCAGCATCACAAGCAGTCCGCAAGATAGATTTTGCAGATTTTTTCTTCGCTTCATTCACATATTCAAGGCCTTGGGCTGCCACCTCTGTGGCCACCCCAAGCATATCAAGCAATGCAGCATTTGCCTCAGGATTCCACTTCTTTCCAGATACTGCTCCTAGGTAATTGCTGGCAGGTTGCTGTTGCTGCCGAAGATCAAGAAGTTTCTTAACTTCTCGGAAACTATCAGATTTATGGTGCTTGTAGTAGAACTCAATACAATCAGCAGTTGTCTTGTGCTGAAGGAAACTGGAGATTTTGGAGAAATCCTTGCCAAATGTTGCAAGTTTCTCCATAAAAATTTCCTTTTCCTCCTGAATCCAAGGATTTATCAAAGCCCGCTCCTTCTCAACTGAAAGAGGATCCTCAACTAAACCATTCTTGCTCACAAACCTAGCACCCGCCTTCTCTTTTTCGTCTACAATCAGTGCAGGCATTTTCAAGTAATTTCTGCAGCGCTTGAGCTGAAACTCTAAAAACAGCTTGTTTGCTACATCTGACATTTCTGTGATAGGAAATGTGCTTAAATTACCAGCTGCATGAGAAAAAAAATCAAATAGGGGATCACAATAAAACTGTTTAGAAAGTAAAATAGCAAGAACTATAGACATAAAACTTAGCCAACAATGACTTTAGTCTGACATAAAAATGAGACATAATATTTGCAAAAAGTCATTGGGGCAGATTCGTCTAGGTATATCCAATAAAAATAATACTGCCACTAAAAAAACTAGTCCCATTTTTCTATTACTAGAACCATATCTAGACTGTCTCCCACAATACAGTCATCCTTGAATGCATTTTCTGGCCTAATGCAGTCAAATAGCCAAAAAGTACACCACATTCTACAGCCAACTTATTCATGAGTATAAGGCAATAGAGAATATGTACACACACACACACACACACACACACACTATAATATTTCCTCTCAGGAACAAGAAATGAGTAGAATGGCTCAATCATCATTCTTATGGTGCATCAGCCATCAATGCAATTCCCACCGTTCACTACATATCCTTATTGAGGGAGTTTTAATACATAACTTTTTGTTGTGCTTGTTCCACAAAAATAAGCCAGGTAAACTATTTTCATAGTTCAAACAGGAAAGGTAGGTGGACTGGAAAAATCTGACAACAACAAACAGAAGACAACATTGAGGCCAATATGTAAACAGTACCAGGTTTTTGCTAACAACCATTCTAGATAATTTATTGGAACATCCACAATTTCAACTTCATGAAAGTTGGCATCACATGAAAGCAAGTGAAATGTTAAAAAGTAGTTGTGCACAAAAATTAAAAGGTAGACGAAAACATTTTGCACTGGCAATTATTAACTACTAAAATGTAACACTAACCTGGTACAGCCAATCTGGAGCGATTAGAGGACCGCTGCCTCTGAGATCCGCTCTGTGATGCTCGGTTGTTCTGATCGGTGCGTTTATGAGACTTAGAGCGCTGCTTTCTTACAGAAAGAAGTCGCACATCCTCCTTCCAGAGGTGACGCAGTACCCTGAACTTGAAGGTAAGAATCTGCTCTTTGAATCTTTGTTGATTTTTAAGTATGACATGCTTCTTCTTAATAATTAGGTTATTCTTCATTTGGCTAGAAAGATGGCTTGATGCCAATAAATCAATATGGGACTGATCAGCTGGCACAGGCTTAAATAGCAATTGAGAAGCTTTTTTGGCTACACTCCTGTTAACAGCAATAATTTGATCCGTTAAGTTATATTTAACATCATGATCAGAGCAAGGCCTTGGGGTTAAGTCACTGCTGCCATCTGCTTTCATGGCATTAAAATTATCTTGGCACGGATTCTCTTCATGCTGTTCATTATCGATATCAATTCCAGAACCAATTTTCCCACATGGATCTGATGGGATAATATCAGCAGCGGCAGGGACCTGACTCTGAGAAACTCCAGGACAAGCAACACTCTCTTCTGAAGAAACTGCATTTGCATTATGAGCTTGAGCAGTCTTTACTTCCATGAGCTCTGAGCCTTTTACATCAGTATCCTGATTCACAGAAATCTTGGGAGAAGCAGTCAGCTCTCCTTGTTCTTTCACAGGAGAAGGTGAAGGATTTTGTGCATAAGTTACTGCTGTAGGTGGATCTTTATGAGTTCTATTTCTGGCTTCCACCTTTACAGATCTAAGTTCACCTTCCAAGGAGTCAATCTCAAGTTCTGTCTTTTCGAGCTCTTTGCTAATGCTTTCTTTCAGTAACAATAACTTACTGACATTAGTCAGTCTTTTCGAATCCCCAGAACAGGAATCTTCATGTTGCACCAGTTCAGAAAGGACCTTTGCAAGCGAATCAATGGGATCACCCTCAAGCTGATCTAACTTAACAGGGACTTCATTGTTGCAAGCCTGAATGTCAGCTTCTGGGATATTTTTATTGGATTCAATGATTGTATTTGCTGTCAGTTCACAGGATTTATCTTGGAGGACTGCAGTTGGAACATGTAAAGAAGAAAGTCAGCAAGCAAGATACTCAGCATGTATTGTCTTTTCAATCTTTCAAGGTATATTACATGGATACAGTGCTAGCATGATCAATAGACAAAGGAAACAGGAATAATATACCATTGAAATCTCATATATTTAACTAAATCACAGGAAGGTGTCTTAACATAGACAGACATATAAAGCCTACTATTAGGGGATGGGATGAATGCAGATCCAAGGACAAACATAGTACTGCTGAGGACATTTGAATTTGTGTGGTAGCTTGATAACATAAATAAAACAAATATGCTATCGCACAGCGCACATATGATATTCAAAGCAGAAACTCTTTTCTATATAGTCTCTACTGTCTGTTAATGCTTCAACAAATAGTTATGTATAATGTTTCCTACACATTGGCTCTAATATTCCCTAGTGACAATGAGATAGAAATAATAGAATTGATTGGATCATTCAACAATAGAATAGAGCAGATACCTAAATTAGCTCAGTACAGAATTAAGGAAACCAAGTTGTGCTCTTATATAAGCACATGCAAGAGAGAAATGACAGCACAAAGAAAAGGTACAAACAACTATGTTTCATCATGGAGAACAAGGTCAAAATGGGCTGCATACCTTGTGATTTACATGGCAGTGCAGGTGATGGTGCCGCCACTGGGGGCACACAAGACGCAGGTGCTGCTGTATGGGTGACTACCTTTTGTTCAGTGGTAGTTGGGCTGCCTTCAGCAACAGCTTCAGCAGACTCTGCAGGTCCTTGCACCTTCTGCTTCTCATACTTGGCCAAACCTTGCCCCCATCCAAGCCGAGGCTTCTTCCTTGGTGCCTCCTCCTCAGAGACCTGAGAAGCCACGATGGCCAAAGACCGAGCTGAAACATCCTTCTCTGAGGCTGCCTCTGCAGCAGCCTGTCCAACAGGCACAGGTCCAACCCCAGCTGCGTCTGCAGCATCAGATCTGCTCTCCCTCCGGCGCAGCGGCCACCAAGGAGTCACACGGTGATGATGGTCCCTATCAGCCTTATCACCAGGAAGGTCATAACACATAGGTGCAGCAACTGATCTCAGGGGCGATCTCCTCAGTGGCGGAGGCGGGTGTTCTTGGTGGTTTCTGGAGAAGTCGCTCCCATAGCCCCTAAAGGGAGACCTCCGGTAGGAACCCCGAATGTCACGGCCGTCCCTCCAGCTGCCGCCACCACCACCGTACCGGCTGAAACCCTTATAGCCGCCGCCATCGTCGTCCAGCCAGTACCGGTCTGAGCGTGAGGGCGTGTACCCAAGTGATTCATCAGGGTAGGAGCGGTCGTAGGAACCGCTGCCCTGTCGGTAATAGCCGTCTGAAATAGCAGAGCGGTTCTGGCGAATTAGAGGGGAAGGAGAAGTCCGGCGGCGGCGGAGGTGGCGGCAGCATCAGATCTGACGATTTGCGAGGGAAAGGCATACCTGAGGAGGCCGACGACGGCGTCCGGCGAGGTGAGGGCCGCAAGTGGTCACGGAGAGGCGGTGGCGGCGGCGGATGGTACGGCGAGTCGCGCCACCTCGGCGGCGTGGGGGCTGGCGGTGGGAGGGGGTCGCCGCCGCAGCCGTCATGCCTGCGGCCATCCCTGTACAGGAAGTCCCTCCGATCCGGCGGCGGCGGAGGCATCCACGGCGTGGTGGTGGTCGTCGTCGTCCCGCCCGCGCGAATCCCTAGCTCAGGCCGCCGCCGCAAATAACATAGGCGCGGCGAAGAAGCAAACTCGGCAGCGCCTCCTCCCTCCTATCCGGGGCTACCTAGAACAAACCAGAACGCGCCCCCACCTCTTTAGACGATTAAAACCGGCCGGCGGCGCCACGGGTGCCAGGAGCCAACGACTAACCGTCCCCGGCCGAGGCGGAGGCGGCGGCGCTCGTCGGTCGTCGCAGGTCGGCGGTCGCCCCGCCCCAGAGACGCACAAGAGTCCTCCTCACCCAGCACGGCCCAAGTCCTCCCTTCACCGCCCACCGTAGAACAGGCGGCCGAGGAGATGCGAGGGAGTCAAAGGTACAGGCGCCACAGGGCGGCGCCGAGAACCCCACGTCGGCGAGGCGTGGCAGGGGCGGGGGAGGCGGAGGCGCGCTGATCTGCTAGGAGGGCGGAGGGCGGAGGGCGGAGGACGGCGGCGGGGATGGGCGCGGCGCGGGGGGGTGGAGGGGGGAAGGGGAGGAGAGGAGAGGAGAGGAGAGGAGAGAGGGGAGGAAAACGGAGGAGGGCCGTGCCAACGTGAGCCGATAGCGCGGACGCAACCCAACCCTTAACCCCAATTCATCCGCATCCTTACGTCCGCTCCCCCGCACAAAAAAATAAATCTTCCAAAATTCGAATTAAAAATACCACCCTTTCTTTAATTCTTTAATTAATTAAAGAAAATAAATAAATAAAAATAAAGGGGAGGATAAACCAGAGCTAGGGCAAATAAAGCAAAGCAAACAAACCCTCCTAACTGCATGACCCCTCTAGGTACCTTACTATCTCTTATCCTACCATTTAGAATATTTTGAGCCCTAAGATCAACGTCTAGTATCGCTCGAGCAGCACCATAGAAAGACAAATCAAGGAGGAGGACGACCCTTCCCCTCGTCCTTGCTACCAACTCTAAACCCCATGTTTTTGATGCCATCGTCGTTATTAACAAATCCTGCTTCGCTCGTTGCCAGCTGGCCCTTACAATGGACGCCATTAGTAGTGAGCTCACGCACGATCAGCATCCTCTCGCTACAACACAACGATCGATCTAACGCTAACCCATGCATTTAGCAAACAAGGCATAGAGAAAGAGGTGATTAGGATTGAGATAGAGATATAGGCAACTTGAGGAGGAGGAGAAGGTGGTTCAAGATGGTTGGAATTACTATTATAGTCTAATCTAGTACTAAGTAGCGGCAAAGCTTAGACTGGTATGGGAGACGAGTGCGATTCCACTTGCATGTGCTATTAGGATATTACGCTACTGTGTGAGATAGTGATAGAGATTGCAACTTGGATAATTTTTTTTCTTATATCCTCATATGGTTTGGTTGTGTTTGGGCCTTTTAGGTGGAGAGTGGCATTATCAAAGCGCTCCATCCGGTGGTGGATGGCTACAATTCAGCCTCTCAAAGCTCAGATATGGCTCATGTATGATGGCAGCAGTGGACGAAAAAATCATTGTCCAAGGCCAGTAGATTGTTTGTTACTACATTCATTCTATATTTTGGCTACATCTAACATTTAATTTTAAATTAAATTTTTAGATGGTTAATGGTTTCAGTTCACTAAAGATAAAGCATTTACTAAAGATAATGCATTTACTAAAATGAAGTGAAACAAATTGTCAAAGCATTAAAATATATTTTTAAAAATTAGAAACAAATACAATATAGAAATTGCAACATCGCAGAATACCTATTGAAACATCCTTAATACCACGTGCAATATTTGAAAAATAACAAATAAACTCTTGAAACATCAAGAGATACATACTGAAACACCCAAACAATACCATGTGTGGCATCCGAAAAAGATCCATTGCAATACAAATATATTTTTCTAGCCTCCTCTAAGCGTTGTGACCACAGCCCTAACACTTTGGATACGAGGTTAGCATGAAGTTGGCATCGAAGAAAGTGGACCTAAGATCATGTAGCCTCCCATGCCTCCTCGAGTCCTAGCTTTGACAGACTCTGCTTGTGTTGTTGTTGCTTCCTCTCGGGCCATCGCAACATCTCCCTCCCCCGCTTGTCTATTTTGTAATGAGGTAGCCTAGCATCCTTGCTTGAGCAACTCATGCGCCACTCATCACTCTAGTAGGGACGTAGGGAGAAGCAAGGATCTCTCTAGTCACCACTCCAATTTTCCTCCTCTCTAAATAGTTGTTGCTCCTTGATGAATATCAAAATTGATCAAATTCTTGGGTAGATCAGAGTCTATGAAAAGCAATATCATATATTCAAGAGTTTATTTGGGTATTTAATTGGTGGATTTAGGAAAGGGATGGGATTGTAGGCTTGGAGCAACTCTAGGAAAATATGGAAGTAGAGAGAAGGGATTAGGGATGAGGGATCAGGAGATACATGAATGTGTAGCAGAACTGTTGATTTTCCTAGTCGAAAAATAGTTTTTGTTGAGTGGGTTGTGGGCCGGTGGGGCATCTAACATTAAGGCTTTCTTCAGACATAAGATAGATAGAGAGTATTATTGTTATGATATTTTACATATTTTTTGGGCAAACACATTTTTTACACAATTTTCAAAAATGTGAGGCAAACACTTTTTTCATATTTTTTTTTTAAAAAAATGTGAGGCAATCACATTTTACGTAGAAATGGTGAGGCAACCACATTTTTAATATGGATTTGACGTGCATGCTAACTAGTGATCAGTAGATTACTCCGATAGGTATGAGTACATCAACATTAAAACAGTCTACTCTAATTGTTACTAGTACCACGTAGTTACAAGACTCTACTCCAATAGTACCATGAGGTGGTCTACTTAGTTGTTACAAGTACCATGAGGTTAAAAGACTCTACTCTAGTTGTATATGAGTACCATGGAGATAACTTAGTACAATCCTTTTGGCATTTCAATAGAAATTTTGTTGGTCCTCACTAATTTCATTGAACATCACCAATATGGAAATAAGAGAGGTTGTACGACATACCTAGTACGTGTGAAGTTGGTCCTAAAGTTAGGAGATTTGGATGCCAACATTAAGCTTCACGTCGCCCATGAGCCTATAACCTAACCACATGAATATATAGAACAAACTATAACGCTTTACCTCTCTTTTCTCTTTCATCATAAAGGAGCTTGTATATCAGCATGTAAAATGGTCATCAGGCATGAGGCTTGTCAAATCCAGGCATGTAGAACCTTTTGAAGACTGGGCATTGCTAAATCCAGCCAAGTTGAAGATAGGAGTTTTGAGATCTAGCCGAGTGGAGCTCGTCGGAGAAGGTGAATCACTAGATCCAATCGCTTGGAGAAGAAGGGGGTCATTCGAGATGTGACCTAGACAAATTTGACCATATTGACATTGTAGGGAGATAGGTGTCTTCGAGAGTGTGGATCTCACTGCAGACATGGCTTCATTAGCTATGGCAATGACAAAATAACATGAGGATTCACATGAGAACTCATGTTTCATAGAGTAGCAATGGTGGCATCACTAGTACTTCGTGGGTGCTATGGATCTTTAGGGGTGCATGGGCTACATCAATGGTGATGCGTAGGGCATGATATGTAAGAAAAGAGATGAGAACTAATGGAGAGGAATAAAGGTATGTTATTTTTTAGAGAGTATGGGTCCTATCTTGTGGCCTTGTTTGGGAGGCCTCAATCTTGGGCTATTATCCATAAGTGGGCCAAGATTAGGGTGGCATGAGATTTTTAACATTAGGGTGATTTCCTTAAGACTGAGTGGATCCTACCTTAACACCATCCCTACCCTTATACATTAAGTATATATTGCTTAAATTCTAAATGGAATTTCATTGTCTATGTTTTATGTGCAGTGCACACAAATAAACTAGGGCCAAAGTGGAGTTTCCAAAAGTAGATAAGTTTGCCATTGCTCAATAGTTACTCAAGGATTTTTCTAGTTTTGATTGGAAATGCATTGGCCACATTTATAAAAAAGAAAGACATAGAATTTGCTATTCACATGCCTATAATATTTGACTTGAGAAAAAATGTTATGGTTCCAACCCAACTAGCCCAAAAACTGGTAATGGAAGGGCTTGAGCTACAAATTTTGGCACAAATGAAAAGAAAGCTTAGCCTAAGCTAAACATGTAATAACATTAATAAATTACATTTTAGATGCATGAAGGATTATGTGCCCATATCCTACCAAGACAAAATGTGTGGCTCGATCACATTATCGACAAACCGCTGCTATATATGCTTATAATTCTGTGTTGTGTACATCCAGTTTGGGTATAGAGGACGTGTTTTAATCCATTTTCTTAAATTGCATACAATTCAACCTACTCCTACAATTTATTTTTTCACACTCCTATCTCCTGTCTTGTACACCATGTCATATTATCATAGGGATTGATCGTCATTGAGCTCACCAATGCGTAATTGAGAACCCTTTATGCCTTAACTCCTTTGTGTAGGGAGATACAAAACAACTAAGCAAAGCCAAATGAATTGTTTTCTAGTGTCTACAGCTAAAAAGATGACTATGCCTTATAAATTTGGCAATGATTATGCTCATGTAAGTTAGGAGGTGTTTGCCAAACCACAACTTAGGCAAATTATAGTTTGCCACAACAAGTGTCTAACCAACCACACTTTAGACAATCTTAGCCATAAAAATGAGTCTTTAACATGTGGTGCCATGTGAATGAAAAATATGGATAGTCTAACCAACCACACTTTAGACAATCTTAGCCATAAAAATGAGTCTTTAACATGTGGTGCAATGTGAATGAAAAATATGGATAGCCCACGACCGTATTAATAAACCAAACACATGTCTAAGGGCATGCTCAATGCTATGACCCCAAGTCATGGTTTCAAGCTCCAACTAGGTTTAGATGCCATGGTGGAGGGGAGTAGTGGCTTCGCAGGGTGACAGAATGATCTATAGAAGACACAAGTGGCTCATGGAGAAAAGATGAGGAAAACATGTAGTCCATTGATCTAGGTAGAGAAAGAAGAGGAAAAGGGAGAGCACCTCGGCACAATCTCACTACATGAGGCCAAAGGGCTTGCCGTTGAAGAGCACGAGGACCCCAATTGCCAACAAAGAGGAAGATGTTGACCACCATTGATGGAAAGGACCTCAACAACACCGATCGGATCTAGCCAAATTTGGCCACTACACTGTTGGATCTGCACTGGCATCGAGCTCGTCTGGTAGCCCAACCACCATGGAGCTCGTCTGCTCGAGCCACCATATGTCAACGTATGTATGGCGATAGGAGGGATCTAGCAGGACCCCTTTTCATGAGTTTGGTCAAGGGGTGATTCACAGGTGAGAGAGAGCTTAGGTTCCTACCGAGGACAGAAATAGATGAACAAACAATAATTATATAGGTTCAGGCAACTCGGAGGTGTAATACCCTACTCCTGTTTGTATTGGTAACACCCTACTCCTGTTTGTGTTGGTGATTTCTCTCTTGGTAGAAAATGATCTTATAAGTTTATCTTAGACTCGGAGTAGTTCCTCTTCCTCTCTCTTTTTGATTTTCTAAGGACTTCATAGAATTCGGTTCTCTATTCTAACCCTGTAGATCTTTTTCTCCCTTCCCTCCCTCGGTCCTAGCTCTCTCCTTATAGCTCACTAGCGGACACCACATGACCAAAATATGATGAAGGTTTTAAGTGTATAGGGATTAGGTATGAAAAGTTTTATTAGCAACTCCCCTTCTTGCCTACTCCATCGAGCTCGGGGTAGGTCTGAATAGGGCCCACTAGGGATGGGCTTGGTGAAGGCCCCCCACGCATCCCTATCTAATCCATGTAGGCTTGTAGGAATGTGATTCACCATGCCCTCCTGGTTGTAGGGCCTACATGTCGGTGCCTGGTAAAGGGTGGTAAAAACAGTGGGTCTCTGTATAAGCATAGTAGTCAATCGTGTCCCCTGCTTTTCCACATCCTTAACAGGATAGACAATGGCTGAAGTGATGGGCAACCGGCGTAGTAGTTGTCGTTTTGTCTCCCATACGCCTCATCCTGAGGTAGATAAACATCTTAGCGTACTAGTTGCAGGGAGTGAACATAACTACTTTGATGATGGTGGTTTCAATTTATTTTTCATACGTGAAGGTTGGGGGTACTTGTTGAGACCCCGATGTATTGCTCATGAGCTAAGAACTTGCGGCATATATGAGACGAGACATGAAAACATGAAGCATCAAACCAACACCTCCATATGGCAAACATACATGCATGCTAATTTATCATGTTACACTGCTTACTAGATTTTAGACCATTTGGAGCTAAGGCTGAGTTGATGAGTTTAGAGGTGGCAACTTTCTCATTTTTCATTAATATATTTTCAAACTGTTAAATGATATGTTTTTTATAAAAAAATTCATATATAAGTTTTTTTAAAAAATAAATAAAATATTTTTTAAGTTTGTAATAATTAATGCCAATTTTATCATACGCTAGTGGTTTGTCTCGTTTTAGGTGCCACGAAGCTGCCACCTCCAAAAGTCCAAACCAACTCAGCCCAAGCACGAACAAGCAGTGAGTAGTGACTGAATGGTCTCACTTCTGAAGCAAGCCATGTGAAATGTCATGGCTTAGATCAATGCTAGTATGAGGGATGTGCTCCGTGGGAGAAACAAGGCAAGGCAAGAAATCTTGGGGATCTATAGCGTGGGGACATGCAGCACGTGACATTTTGTTCCCGTAATGAAAAAAAGACGATTTTGCAAGGGCTTGAGTATAGTAAACTGTGGTCCACCTCTGTATGCATGGGCTACCCATTGTTTCTTTCAGGAAGATGCCCCATTCAAATACTTCTCTGCATTTTTTTCTCCTTCCTGCACTTACATAGATTACTAGATTATTAGGGAGACTCCACAATTTGCTGCGGAACCCATATAAATTTATCGGACTTTTGAGAAAAAATCATGCGTATATATTGATATCAAATATGGTCCTATTGTGTTCCCTTTCGACACGTTGTATTTCGATCCTTATAGTATAACGGCTGACTCTTTATCTGAAATTTTGGTTTGTAATAAATTGAAAAACTCTACCCTAAACTCTGTGGTTTTTTATGAAGAAATTTCCTGAAAACGTTAAAAACATTCAAAATGTCCACAAATACATTTGAACTGTAACTGTGTAAAATGTGTACTCCATCCGATTCTATGACAAGATTGATGTCAAATTTTTAAAAATTTGACTATCAAAAATTTTAAAAATATTTAGTTTAAAGACACTGTAACATCATATATAGATTGGTCTTGAAAAATGATATCATAAAAGTAAATATTTATTTATTGTATATATTATAATATAAAATTATAGTCAAAGATATATTTTAAAGACTGGATTATTGTCTAAACACAGAATTATAGAACTTAAGGGGAGTATAGTACCAGTAGATGTTTATGTTTGGTTTTCACTTTTTTTACCGCCAAATCGATCAAACAGCTAAACCTTCCAACTGACCACGCAAGTGCGACGACCGGCCCACGTGGCACCACCTCATTAGCCTCACCTGCATGTGATGCACGATCAAATCCTAAAACCAACCTACCCACGCACCGGAAAAATTTACACTTTAACATCCTCCAAAAATACCAGTTTTCAAATGCCATTCTACCAAATTTTCATTCCTATTTATCACCTGGCCCTCACTAATTCTCTCGTGTGTGTCACTTTTTGCTCAATTCGTATCCACATAGCTGGTTTTTTTTTACATATTGCCCTGTGAGATATAGATGCCTTAGAAAAAGACCTGGATGCCCTTGGTTGATACGCGCTGCATCGCCTAGTTGCCATGCGCTGTTGGCAATGCAAGGCACAGCTCATCGTTGGTAACACCATGGTCCACAACAAGTAAAACAAAGTTGATAACAAATTGACAAGTTTCAGCACTGCAATAAATAAAAAAACAAGCTTGATGCATTGACAAGTTCAAACGGAACAAGCTTCAAAATTTAGAGCAAAACATAAATGATAAGCTATATCACAAGCCTGATAAACTGATCTATTTGTACTAAAATTTGATAAGTATCACAAACAGAATTAGAGAGTCCGATTGATATAGTGAAAGAACCAATCGGATGGATTAAGAATGAATTCGGTTCAGTCAAAAGACGGGAAGTTATCCAGATGGGACCGAATCTGAGGAGGAGCCATAACAACCACGATAGAATACCTGTATTTTTATAGAATATATCTTATAAGATATATAAGTTTAATTAGTTTTTGTTAAACTTCTTCGAAAGCCTTTCCTTTTGCGTTTAACAAATAACGTTTGGAGATTGTTTGTAACCATATCAAACTTTTGTAACTCTAGGTATATAAATATATACCCCATAAGACCTTGTAAATTATCTCTCGATCAATACAACTTTGGCACATCGTGACTCTAGTTTATCTAGATTTTTTACCGGCGAGTTCTAGCTCTCGACGCAGAGCTACATTGGGTAAGTTCAAATTTTGAAGAGGTAAGTCATGCCATTATCGTAGTGTATCTACTCTGTCTAAGACTGCATCAATTAGGTCCGACCTCTTAGTCCGATCGGGTACATCACATCACGTTTGCATGGTTCTATTAGCTTATAGAGCTTCCTCTACAGCCATCGGTCTCATGCTACATCGGTTAGTCCAACCTACTAGACTGCTGATAGTAGATTGAGCTGTAGGTCAATAAGACTTTACGTGAACGTTTCATCGAAGTGGCCAGCCAATGAGTTATCCACATATTGAGCTTCACGTTTAGTATATCGACTTCTCAGCCGATATACATATATCTTTAGAGAATTTCTCTCATCGATTTAGCTAGCCGATGGGTTTGCCCATTATTTTCGTCTGTGCATTCGATCTAGTCTCTGTTGTCTCTATGCCGTTAGCCTGAATCTCATATTGTCTCGGTTTGGTTTGATCTATCAAGGCTAGCTCTAACAGTATCGTCACGGTGGTCACTAGGTCTTGTACTTTTGAGAGATCGGATCTAGCTCCTTATCACTCATTGCACATTCTATTCGAAGCGCCATCGGCTTTGTAGCCGATGGGTCATTTATCTTATTTAGAGCGCCATCATATATTCTATTTGAAACACCATTGGTTTTATAGTCGAAGGGTCTTTTATCTTATTCGGAGCACCACTCCATTTCAAAACGCTACCGGTTCTACAACCGATGTATCTTTTATTCCGTTTATTGCCATTTGCCTATGTCTTTTCATTGGCTTTCCAGCCGATAGACGAGTGCTTTAGCCCTTATCAGCAACCAACCGATAGCAGGAGTACATCAGACACAGCCGATGACTATCGATAACCAACAGATAGCAAGAGTTCGTATCAGCCTATCGGCTGATTGACTTATCGATTTATTTCCTTATTAATTGCAAGGTTAAATTGACTGGCACACCTGCAACTTCAGCAACCACACTGGAGCGAATCAGACCTCCTAGGCCTTTGTGTGTTCGGGCGATCGCATCGGACCTCCATCGGTGAACACAGAAAACCGATTCGGTACGAATATATTTTTGGCACGCCTAGTGGTATCGAAGATGTCGTTCGTCGGTCAGTCCATTCATCGACTGAAGATTTTACTCATCGACTGGTGGGATGATACAATTATCTGATTAGAGGTCAGAAATTTATCCAAGAACTAATTAATGAAGCTATATGTCATGTGCTAAATGATTAATCTGAAGGGTTGACAAGTATGCTTTAGGACTTGATAAAAAAAGAGTGGATGGATTATATACTCAAGAACCACCAGTAGATATTAGTCTATAGATGCCGATGTTCAATTGATCCAATGGCTATATTTAGCTCGGTAGGCAACAAGGGAGGCTAAGGTTTTTATTTGCGAAAGCAATCTTTTCGTTAAAAGAGCTATTTTACAAAATATTAGCGAGTCAAAATTTTAATTGTCGGAAAGAGGTTCACACCTCGAACCATTCCACATATTGCTTTACAATAACTCGCCATAGTGATTACGAATGATAACAATATTCAATATTTTCTCATCTTTTCTGTTATTAGCTCGTTTTTACTTTCTCGATAATTAACATATAATTAAATATCATCTCTTAACTATTTCTCATAATTAACAAGCTTTCACAATATGAGTTTCTTCTTATTGGCACTACACAACAATATGGTGCCAACAGGCCCTCCTAGGTCACACCGACATGTTCCCATCCACGAAGGTTGACCGTTTACCACACAAATGGACTCTAGAAACGGTTTCCATTCACACCGACATGTTCCCAACCACGAAGGTTGACCGTTTGTCATACAAATGGACTCTAGAAATGGTTTCCATCCTAATAACCGTGTTTACCAACTTTTGGCAAAAACAGAAATACACTATGACAAACACCTCACATCTGCCCAAAACCACTGGCATAGCTATTTAAATAGTTAAGCTAAACTCTATAGAGGTTATATGATTTACCCACACATCATGAATTTCTCTCTTTACAAAACACGTGTCGATCAAACACGGTTGGCAAAGGAGGACTCATTGCAAGTCTTTTCCAAAACTAATCTATAAATACCCCATGTCACATAGTTGGGGTCGAATATCTCAAAATCAAGTATCAGCCAAGTATTATGTCCTCATCTATTTAAAAAACACCGAGGATGTTTCTTACATCTAACCAATCGCCCAAAATAGGATAGAATAACATCCATCTCGGATAGTAACGATTCACAATCCTATCTCCTCATCCCCAACATTCTATGACTATTGACATATAAGATTTCTATGTAATAGCTAATTACTTTTCTAGGGGCATCCCATAACACCCGTGTGTTCACATTATAATATGTTTAGATGAATTTTTCAAAGGAATCAGTTCTTAATGATAATACGTAGCTAAGCCATAAAGGCACTGACTCCACTCCATCCAATTAATAGAAAATATTTTTATTTTACAAATAAGCCGGCATCACATTGGATTTTCAAGTAAATATTTAGAAGTCCTAAATTCCCATACGACATTACAATCATAAGTAGGCTAAGTAATTATATCGGTAATCACATATAAGGGATGACAATATCAGTGAATATTTAGTGGAGTTAACAAAGATGTGATCATCAATATCCTATATAATAAGAGTGTGACTATTAGGTAGATCCGTCGGTCTCATGCAAAACCGAGGCCAACTATGATTAAAGTGTAACCTAAGCAATATATTTGCACAAACAAAGTAATTTTGAAATATAGGATCAAGAGTGGTCAAAGAATGGCTTGCCCTAGAGTGCTATAGGTCCTAGTGTGATGAAATCCATTGCGAACACTCCTTTGGTCACGACCTCTACATGTGAGAAATACAAATATTATATGGAGTATCATTAAAAGTAACAAAACATAGAGAATAATAGTGTCATTACATAGAGGAGGATTTTAGAAAAAAAAGGATTATAATAAAGTCATACGGAATTACAGATAAAAAGATATGAATTTTTGATGTTTTAAGGATTTTCTAGAAAATAAAAGGATCAAAAAGAATATTCCCAAGAATATTTCTTAGTTTGACATGTGGGGCCGAAACATCAGGGAGAGAGAGAGCATGATCTATAGTGGATCGGGTCCATAGGGTCGGGTGGAAACGGTAGGCCCTATGTGGGTCCTACTTGCTTTGTCTTTCACTTTTCTTTTTCTTTGTTTTTTCCTTCTGTTTATTCACCCTCACCTCGATTTTTTCCTCCCCATGCTGAGTGATGCGACACGGCAAGGGTAGCGGCAACGCTTCAAGGGCGGTGGTGAGCACTTGGAGATAGACACACGCATCGCCTGGCTCGACTACGCACTGCCATGGCTTGGGGAACAGGGCGCCACTAGGTCAGTGGCTAGAGCTGAGGTCGACAACGGTTATGGGGGTGGTGTGGCTTGAGGCACAGGCGCTTGCGGCAAGGCCAAGACGTGAGCTTGGCTAGTGCTTGCGCGACCATGCTAGGTAGTGTACACAGTGAGTGACGGTGCTCTAGAGGTTTGGGGAGTGCGACTACGACTTGGTGGGTGGCCTCCAACAAAGTACAAAGAGGATGAGAAGGTAAAGAGAGGAAGGATGGCTATTACCTTCAGTCGTGGTGAGAAACCGAGGTAATAATGCCGACAATGACTCTGTTTTGGCGGTAGCGTTGGTTTCAAGCGATCGACTAGGCTTGGTGAAGCAAAGAAGGCATTCTGGATGAAAAGTAGTGCCTTAGAGAAAGTGAAGTGGTTTAGAGAAGAATGTAAGCCATCAATGGCGGCCAGCTGGGTTTTGTAGCTGTTTTCGCCGCTTTATGACAATCGAGTGACGATAAACATTCGTGCGGCATCGTGAATCATGTGAAGCACTTGATTGGTTTTCTATGATCGTCGTGATAGGAGATGGTGCTCCTTTGCCGTCATCTCCACCTGGCCAGTCTCTTATCACTTGTGGTATGAAATTAGAGAAGTGTCAAGCATGTGCTTATACATGACCAACGAAGCATGAAGTATGCATGCAACATGCTGGTCTGGCTCAGCTAAGTTCATGTTGTCTCCTGGGGCTTCACATGGGTGGAATTAATGGTAGATACATGCATAGGTGATGTTGGCTAATGATGATTGAGGCATGCATGCAAGGCTACCTGCTACTTGGCTTGTTCTTGAGTAGAGGAGAAGAGGTGCACATGTGGATTCTTAGTCTCTTATCACTTGTGGTGTGAAATTAGAGAAGTGTCAAGCATGTGCTTAGACATGACCAACGAAGCATGAAGTATGCATGCAACATGCTGGTCTTGCTCATCTAAGTTCATGTTGTCTCCTGGGGCTTCACATGGGTGAAATTGATGGTAGATACATGCATAGGTGATGTTGGCTAATGATGATTGAGGCATGCATGCAAGGCTACCTGCTACTTGGCTTGTTCTTGAGTAGAGGAGAAGAGGTGCACATGTGGATTCTTAGGTGAAAAAATGAATACGTGTAGCGATGCACTGTTTTGTCTTGAGACAAAATGAATTGTTGGAGGGGGGCTGCACATGAGTGGTTAGTTTAATTTGACTAGAAAAGACAATGGTGGCAAAACATGATGTTGCTGGTTGAAAAGATGGAAGAGGGAAGGCTAGGAGAGAACCCTGACTTTTGCTGTTTTCGTTTGCATGTGATTAAATTTAACACAGATAACTTGGGCGGTCTATGGAGACATGAAAATAGGAGAGAAAATATTTACAGGGTAGTTGAGGTCCGAAAAGTGAGATTTAAAATTTTTGAATAGAAAGAAAATTATTTACCAATATGGTCAAAATTTTCTAGAATCGAAAAAATGACCTCAAGGATTTTGGAGATTTAAGATTTTGAAGATGAAAAATTAATTTAATGGCACCACTAAACAAAATTTTAAAATTAAAATTTTAGGAAAAATAATGAATGTTACAATACACAACTTTATACTAACCATACCCTATCTCTAGGTTCATACATCATACATAGCGCATTGTTACAAAACACATTTCAACATAAGACCATAACACATATTTGTTCCCATATTTCTCACAAAATACCTACACTTTCAGCTTCTAAGTTTTTTTAGCTCATGGAGCATTACTTAGTGATGGTTGAGTGACTTATGAAAATCCCTCTCCTGCTTGGGCCATGGCAAACATCCTCATGGTAACATGACCAGATCGGTTAGTTAGCTGTGTTATGCTAGACTCCCTATCTTTGCTTGATGTCTGCACATCTTGGTCCTTTCTTGGTCTTAGACTTGGTTGCTCTCTTCCTGCATCAAAAAGAGAAAAATCATAGTGGGTAGAAATAAAAAGAAGAAGAAGCATGTCTTAACTACCTCTTTTTGGAAATAGTCATGCTGCATTGTTTACTCCCTTCATCATGTCTGAGCTCTGCGCATCTAGAGCACTTAACTTGCCTTTTAATTATTGTTTTCTTGATGGTCTTAGGCTGCTCAAGGCAAAATTTAAACCTATTCTTCCTATACCTACCAGCTCCCTTCTTCTTTGCATTGGGTGGCTGCAACTTGAAACCTTTATCCACCTATGACCATTGGTTCCTATATATGATAGATGGAATATATCCTACATATGCAGTTTGGAAGCAAGCAACATAATAATAAGGATGCACATATTGCTTCATCATTGGCCTCATTTTAATGGTAATTAAAGCCAAACCATGAGGACATAGTTTTCCAGTCGTCTGCCACTCAAGACATGTACATTTCTATCTAATGGGATATACTATAGGCCTTACAATTTCTTCTCTATCATGTAGCTCAAACACTTCGTCATATACCCTTGAAACTACCTCATGGTGTCCTAATCCCCTTGTTACCACCCTAAGTTGTTAGAGAACATCTAGGATAATTATACTAGTCATCTATTGTCCTGTCTTTCTCCTCTTGTCCCACAACACTAGTATCTTTTCCTTAAGAGCATTAGCAAGAGCATCAATAGGAAAGTCCTTGTAGTCCTTAATCCTCGCATTCCAAGACTTTGCCAAGTTATTGTTAATGTAGTCACACTTTGTATGTCGTAAGAACTTGCTCTTCATCCACATTAGGTTGCAGTGATTTTTGAGTCAAGTTGTCACATCAGGACAACTCAATAACTTTGCTCAAATTGAACTCATACTTCTCAAGCTTGTAGGCCCTGGTTGCTAGATACATATGATTTCCCATTGAAGCATCGTATTTTCTCTTAAAATTTTCCATCAAGTGTCTAAAACATTTTTTATACTCACACAGAGAAAAATTGTTTGACTGCTGCTTCTAAACCTTTACATGCATAGGTGCATATTGCAAATATCAGATCATTGGGGGCCATTACCAACACATTTAACAAGTTGTTCTATAAACCAAATCCAATTGCCCTTGCTTTCTGAATCAATATAATGAAAGGCTATTAGATACATCTAGTTATGGGCATCTAAAGCATTTACAACACACAAATGACTAATCCACTTGCCATTGAGAGCTGTGGAGTTAATACTAAGATATGACCTTAAAGTAGTTAAAAACCCATCTATGCATGGTTTTAAAGCACAAAAAATATATCAAAATGAATAGATCCATCCTCACATTACAAAGTTCATATCTCAATCACACTACTAAGACAACTCATCTCTACCTCTGTCTATATAACCAGTCAAAGTTATCATCCTAATTATCAAAAATGTTCTTCATGGCTTTGTCTCCACCCTTTCAAATAGTAGAATTTTCCAAGGACAATCCTCAACCTTGTAGTATGCTCTGTACTTATTATATGACTTCTTAGTTTTAAGCTCAAACTCATGCTTTATAGCATAGTCTAATTGCTATTCTCATTTGGTTCATATTGGGGTACACACTTTCCTCCCTCATATCAGGATCATCTCTGTCCCAAGTTCTCAATGATTCATCTGGAATGGTATTATTCATTGAAATGGCTACATCTTAGAGCTCCTGCATCATAGCAGGAGGCACTATTAAAGTTGAGTCTATAGTTTTCTTTCCTTTAGATGCTTTGTCATTTGCTTTAGCTCTTTCATCTTTAGCTTCTCATTCTAGCATTCCATATACAATATCCTCATCAACAAGATCTTCACCTAGATGTTCATGATTGGCAGGTTGCAGCTTCAATTAAGTCTAGTCCACATCAATATCATCTCCCTATTCCACTTGATTGGGAGCATCATCATCTTTTTCGACATTGGGAGCTCAAACAATAGCATCTTATTCAATTGTGGAAGTAACATCTTGTTCTATGTTAGAAGTAATAAGAGGCACTACATTGATAGCTATAGGAAACACATCAGCAGCTATAATTGGCAATAGGATGCTCAACTATGACAGGGGCAAAGAACAAGTCCATATATTCCAATGTGTCCTTTAATCTCGACTTAACTCAACTGTCCTTATTTATATAATAATACACATGCTCTTAGATTTTTCCCTAAATGGTCCTCTCACACAAATCATTTGTCACGCTTTCTATTGGTACTATCCCTTCAACCCATGAGACAAAGAACTACTCATCTATATCTATGGTGCTCCCATCATCTAATTTTGCTACAAACTTGACAACATTAACATTAATTCTATAAGCAGGTACCTACCATGCCACCATACAAGCAAAAAAAAAGTTAGGATTCTTCCTAACTCCACCATCAAACCACTACCATTGTAATATACAAGAACACGATTACGAGTTAGAGTTGGTTAACTTACCAACTATGATTTCCAAAATCCTACAAAACCCTAACTCATCAGATAGTATACACAAGAATCCCTAAATCATAATAATAAGAAGAAGGATGAGGATGGGATGAGATTACTAGCCTTTTACATAGAAACTAATTAGCCTTTTACTTCTTTCACTCACTCGTATAAGTAGGGTCAATAGCATCCATGACTTTTAGCCAAAGCATCTATAATAAAAAAAATAAGCCATGCATATAAAAATTGGATAAAAAGTGACGTGGAGAGAATTAGTAGGGTTAGGTGACAAGTGAAAACGAAAATTAGCAAGGTGGCATTTGAGAACCAACATTTTAGGAGGTTGGCAAACAGTAAAATCCCTCCCCTCATCTGGCCTCGCGCACGTGCAGCGGAAGTCGCTCGAGACACGCGCACATTCGATTCCCGATCAAAACCACCCCCAAAATGCAAAAAAAAAAAAAAAAAAAACCAAATCGGCGGCGATGAGCCGAGGAGGAGGGGGGAGCGAGAGCCGGCGGGGCCGCGGCGCGGTGGTGGCTCCAAACTCCAAGGCGCAAGGTTGGTGCGATGCGACGATCTCCCTCTCGTTTTCCCCCATTCCGGCCATTTTTTCGGTGCTGTTACCCCTCGTTTCGCGGCGGATCCAAGTTCGAAACGCACTGTTCGTTAGAGGTTTCGCTTTGGGCCTTTGGCTGTTGCTTGATCTGTTGGCCACGAGAGCCCTTCTGTTTTTTGCGTCTAAATCCAATTGCCGTAACAACAACATCACGAATTATTCACGGTCTGCATGGGTTGTAAGACTGGTATTGGTCCAAACGTTTGATTTGACGACACAAGCTTGAGAAAATTACTGAGCAGTCGTGCAGATGTTGCAAACTATGGTTAAAGGGCCACGGATTTTGGCTCTATATGTTGGTCTAGTTGGTAGTGACTGCTACTGTTTAATGAGGAAAATACACCAGTCTAGTCTTCAATTCATCATTTAGGAATAAAAATCTTAAGGATGATATATGCGAAGTCCTTATCTGAACAACTTGCATGACGTTGGGGGTAATGGGTACTTGTGTAGTGTCCAGCAGCCCAGGTAAAGGACAACATTTTCTTGATCATCCAAAGCATGATCTCAAGAGCTTTTGTCTCCTTCATGATTTGCGCCTTTATACTGAAATATTTGGCTATCGCCTGGGAAAAACATATTTGAGCTTATCATTGTCTTTTTTTTTGTTTTTGTTATGAAGTTATGTTTCACTGCAAAATCATATCAAAACGGTTCCATTTTTTAGTGGAATCTTAAGTGGTGTCATGATTACTTCTCTCAAACTGTCCAGACAATAGATTCTAAAGCTACTATAGCTTGAGAGCACTATAACTTTCCCATGCCGTTTCAAGTCTTTCTTGAAGCTTCAGAATTGATGACTAGACAATACTTTTTCCGTTACCTATGCTGGTGCTGGTGCAGACTTGTAGTAACTGCTTTTGCTATGTACTTCACTAGTGTTCAATCTATCAATTTACTGAGATTCACCATTTATTCTATTATTTGCTTAAACACATGTTGTGTTTCTTTGTAGGATTGTTAGAAGTTAAAACATGTCATTTCTGAGTTTTTTTCACCTCCGATGGTATAGTTTATACAATACCTCCCATTGGCCTTAGAAAAGCTCGTTAGCTTTTCTTCCTTATAAAGTACTATCTGATGGCAAAATTCCTTTGTTAAAATCTTTAGAAGTTGAAGATAATGATCTCTCTGTTTTGTTCAGGCAAGTGTTATAAATGATAGCTGAAGCATGATGGAATATGAAAAAGTTCTTGGGATGCAGAATGTATTGGAGTTTCTCCTAAATTTTAGGAGCTAACTAGCAGCAGCCATCTATTACTTTTGCCATAAAAGCAGGTAAATCAGCTTATCTTAGGTAGTGATAAGGTAAAATTTTGATAGGTATGGAGAAGGGGGAGGCTGAAATTTTGCTCCTTGTGTTAATAATAACAAATCATGCTTTGGTTAAGTCAGCTAGATGTTAGATCACCTACAAAATGCTTGCTAGATTACACTGTTTATTTTGTTTTTTCATTATTCATTATTCATAATTGCCTTCAGAGTTCAGTTTACACACGTTCTTCAGAACACTGGGTTTAATAATGCTTGGAACCACTACAATGTACTTCTGGGGCTAAAGCATGGGATTACCTCAGTGGAAAAGAAAGTTTCAACTTGGTAAAAGCTCTTAGTGATTAGGATATTTTCTCATCCTATTTGTTTATGGTGACTTCATAAAAAAACAAATCCCTCAAAGCAAAATAACATTTACCCAAAATGGTTCTAAAAATTCTCATCCAGAAGGTAACAGAACATGACAAATATCATTGAGTTGGTCCACAATGTTGCATTCTTAAAGCTATTCCTATGTAAACAGAACTTTTGAACTCATCAGCAATGGTATCATTAAGGGCCTAGATTAAGTTTAACTGAAGACAGATAACTTGGATGCACTGCTGATTTGTCGTTCTAGCTAAAGTTGAATACTATTACCTTGTTGACTGCTCATACACATGGATGCGCCTTATTGTATTAGTATCTACTCTTATTAATGGTATAACTGAAGTATGTATATTCTAAGTGCTCTTAGGCATGTTGGTTCTTTAAACATTACCTGTAGTAGTAAGCCTTATGTAACCATGACAGCTTCTTGTTGGTTTTTAGCTAAAGTTGCGTGGACAGTGTATTAACCAATTGTTCTGATGAGTGCTGACTTCATGTACTAATTACAGCTATCCAAGTGAACAATATGAAAAGAAGGCAGTTTACAGTTTGGTGGGCTTTGCTGTTGCTGATTTTAAGTGTGTATCTAGGTATAGATATATAGGGATGCCAGCATGTGTATTGTTTCCATAATGTTATGCGATAGATTTTATTCATTATTGATGATATAACAAGTTTGGACTGACATTTCAATTCTGTAGTGCTGATATCTATCCTTTACCACTCCTTAATATTATTGGTGTTGTGGTGACATTTGTCTAATCCATCGTTCCATCTTGGTGACACTAAACATCTTGAGCATAATTTGGTGAGCTTGTAAGGGAGGCTGCTGCCTGCTAGACTAGGATGCCCCACAACTAGAGCACTTCTTTTTTGCCCAATAGAAGTGTATATATACATGGTATGTTGTAATAGTCTTTGCATTGGATACACTAACAGCATTAAGATTTTCATGCACATACACATCTTTAGCCTCATTTGTCAAAGACTGACCTTCAGCACTCCTCAGCTTCAGATTTTATGGTTTTGCCTGTCTGCCATCTTCTCTTGAGTGCCCCTGCCCCCTGAGCATTTGACTTAATTCAAAGCAATCCTTTTCGGCATGTTACAAGTTGGTTGATGCATCTACTAATGCGTATAACAATATTCCTGATAGGTTTAACAATCTTTTTCTGCAAGTAGAGCAAGCATTTGCCTTTCGTTCATGTTTGACAAACTCAGATATCAAAATTGAATTGACCAGCTTTGTTCTGGCAAGTTCATCTATTTATCATAATGAAGCAACACTTGAGAGCCGAGGGGGAAAAATAGAAGAGTTGCACATGGAGTTTCAAGAAAATGGCAGATTATCATATTAAACATGATTGAAGATGGCATTGCAGAGTCAATCTATATATGAACTTGATAATAGATTATAAACAACAAATAAGCTTAAAAAATTGCTTCTACTTGTAAGATAATGCAGAACATGATCATTAGCATTCTGTACGTAATCTTCTACTGTAAGTTATGAACTACTGCAGAATTGAGAACTGTCAATATTTTGAAAATGAATTCATCATGTAAGTTACATTGTCATCCAACAATGTAAACCTTCAATCACTCTGATGCCCTTACTATGTACGAGATGTATTTTTCACCAGAGAAATTGACGTGGAGTAACTTCTAAATGGACTTTATTTTATTTCAAGTCATTATTTATGGCTTTATGGGTGCTTTCTTGTTGAGTATTTTTTAGATGAATTCATTTGATCCCATTATATCATGCTCCATATACTGAGAGAAATAACTAAACACTCATATCTGAAGACTTACAAGTAGAATGGCAACCAAGGACGGGCTTCTTCTGATTGAATTCTAACTTGCCTCTGTTGCTCTTATAGGCCAGAGACAAAAGACTCAGATTTTCTGCTATCATTCTTGTTTCTTGAACTATCTGTTATAATTCAACCAGGAATTGTAAGCTTGAGCAAAAGCCTGTTCCCATGTGTTCTGTTAGTTTTTGGGTATTTCATCATACTATCATATAGTCTATACATCAGTTTCCTTATGTCAGCCCTGTTAGTTAAAGAAAAGATTAGGAGTTGACCCAGCCCATTGAATGTATCACTAGCTGTTTACTTTATATATTTTTAGTGAAATTAAATCCTACTGTTTTGGTACTTATTTGGTGATTGATTTTGCAGAGATCATGATTGCGGTGCGTGATGTTTGATCGATATTGCATTGTTCCAGACCACCTTGTCATTTGCCACACTACAAATCGGTTGATGCCATACTTCCAATGGTAAAGAAAAAAATATATGGCAGTTGGCTGTGTAACTTGGTAGGCAAAGCATGAGGGATGCATGGAGGCATACTTTCAGATTCTTTATATCTGAGAGGGACTCTGCATGCAAATGAAGTATTTGTGCAGGCCGATGCCCCATATGGTACTTTGAGTACCGCAGAGTAACCTGCTCCATCAAAGTGCCAAACACCCACACTGTAGTAACTCACAATAAAGACAATGCATAACCTTACCTCTTGGCCACTCCACCATTGTTCCTGCAAGATGATGATGGAGAATGTGAAGGGGGACTTGGTATTGGCAGACAATGGTAGCTGCAGATGCAAGGCACACACGGTTCAACCACTTGGCGTTGTGTCATCTATATAAATTCAGATGGTTTCCTGTGTCTTCTGCCTGTAGTGTTTCGAGAGAAGATAAATACTCCTATGCAGTGCAGTAACCAAGAGTTGACCGTGGATCTTGACTAGATGAATGCTGGGGGGAAGGTGTTGAGATTCTGCTTCCTGTATCTTGAATTTTTGACCAAAGGTCGGTCTTCCAGGAGGATTTTGTCAGTCGGAGCCGTGACAATAAACCCATGCAAGGCTTTTGTTATCTTGTCAGCTTCTGGTTCCTCAACCGAACAAGTTTGGTTTATTCAGAAATGCAGGGCTATCGTAAGCAACTACAGGTGTTGATTATATTTGTCGCCTTGTATATTATAGAACAGTTTCAGGCCAAGATCTAAGCAGGATGCCGTGATATGCAGGAGTTGAGGAGTATCACTTTTAATCTGGAATAAACTTTGCTTTCATGTCACCTGGATGTCCGATGGAGCCTTGTTGCTGGAGCACGTGGATTTTTTTTCTGTGTTCTTTTGCGCTGAATGGCCTGTGTTCGTTTGTCCATGTTCCTAGGGCCTTATTGGTTGTTTGTCAAAATTTGAATTTTAAAATTTAATTTTGAAATTGTTTTTGAGATTTTTTTATCGTAATTTTTTAAGCATTTGTTTTTGCATTTAAGTCGTTAAAAACATAAATATAAACTTTTAATCATAAATTATTTTTTCGTTAATACGCCGTCTAACGTATTTTTCATCCAATAGGCTCCTAACCTCTCTTCTACGGTTAAACGATATGTTTTTTAATAAAAAAATTATAGAAAAGTTGTTTAAAAATTATATTAATTTATTTTTAAAAAGGTTTTTAACTAATATTTAATTAATCATATACTTGTGTGTTAGAAAAGTGTTTCTAACTCCAGCCGAATGAAGCCTACATAAATAAATGATTTATAATAATTATTTAACTATTATAAATTTTAAAAATAAATTTTATAACAATATTATAAAAAAACATATATAGGATTTTTTTTAAAAAAACTGTGCTTTTGTATTTTGTATGAGTTTAGAAAGCGTGCGTATTAATCCATTCGTCCGTTCTCAGAAACAAACAGCCCTAAATCCTTTCTTCAGCTCACAACCTTGTCGCTGTTGGGTGAATTATTTTAGGCTATTCCAAGATGGATGTACTTTGTGCAAATCGAAATTACATTTCAATCAAAAGGTGAAATCAAATTATCTCTGGGTTTGATGGAATCGACAAAACCAAGACTTTTTTTCGCCATTTCTTCTCGAGGCTGGCCTGCCGGCCGAACAACTCAACACAATGCAGAAAAAGTAAAAAATAATCATTTAACTACATTTACTTTTGACATAAAAAAGAGGAAGAAAATATCATTCAGCTCATTTACTTTTGAGATTAAAAGGAAGAAGAAAATATGGCAAGAAAAGGACCTGTCCACAAGTTAGTTTGTACATTTCGATTTCGTTAGATGGAAGCAATAAAATCAAGCGACTTTGATACCGAAGGGAACTGCAGCGACAGCGAGAAGTGGAGTTTTTATATGCGTAAATGCGTGTGGAATTCGGGAAGGAGCTGCTATGATTTTGCGAGGAAATTAGCCGGGAGAACGTGTGGGTCAGCACTGACCACTAAAGATCGAGTGCTACTATCTTTGAGACTTAATTAAGACATGTACATCAAGTGCTACTATCTTTTTTTTTGCAAGAGATAACTCTTGGTAGGGTTGGAGCCAGAAATTGTCTAAAAGTTACCAAACCAATGTATTTATACTAACCATCACATATTTTTAGAAATTTTATAATACAATTTTAATAATTGGGATTACAAAACAAGCTAAAAACCTAAATCCTAATTGTCCTAGGTTTGGCTCCGCCTCTGGCTGTTGCTGTAATGTACTTCAGTTGCAATGCTTATCAAACATATAATTAATTGAAAAG
Source organism: Oryza coarctata (assembly GCA_030770085.1). Classification (NCBI taxonomy): domain Eukaryota; kingdom Viridiplantae; phylum Streptophyta; class Magnoliopsida; order Poales; family Poaceae; genus Oryza; species Oryza coarctata. The sequence goes on from CM061471.1 coordinate 1,321,970, forward strand.
GTAATTAATTCCCATCCATAAAATAACCTAGCTAGCAATTGTAACCAACAGTTGTCATTAATTAGGTATGGACAAATTTTAATTTGTATCTGACAGGATTTGTGGTCATCTCCCGGACACAAACATCATAATAATCATCCATGAAATGCGCAAAACAAAGATGTTACACCAATAATCTCATGATTATCTCTTTTTTCTTTGAAGAGAGTGTTGGATACTGAGGAGGAACTAGCACCAATAATCTCAATCATTAGCCAACCAGCATGCATGGCCCGATTTCATTGGTTGCAAATAACAATAATCAGCACCAAATCATTTGTAAAAAAATGTCATTCATATAATTAACCTAGCTAGCAAAATCGAATCATGCAGTATAGCTCATTATAAACTTTGATTGACCAACTTAAACGCAGGGGCTGCCAACAGTTGGACGGCTTTAACATGGCCCTAGAATAATCTTATCCCCCATTAGCTAGCTCCGATTAATTTACAATGTTATCCAGGATCACTTGACAGGGAACTAACCATATTCCCTGGCAAGATTCGATCAGTACCTGTGTAATTAAATTATCCCTAGTAACTAATTTATGCAGAATGATTGACAGATTAACTGCCAAAGCTACACAAATTAACGTAAGCGACTGTTGTTAATTAATATGGTTTGAAAAGAACAGAGGTCGGATGCCTGGACACGTCCAACCGACAGTCAAGACTCAACAGTATATGAATATACAGAAAGTGATATATATATATGTATGGTGGCCTTTCTGGAAGACAAGTAGGGCACTTAAGGAACATGCATGACTGAAGAGGATTCAATTCTAATGGAATAATGTTTGAACTAATTAGGTCTACATAAATTTCTTTAAAATTTTGTATGGAATATAGATAGTTCATAAGGGCTTTTTAGACAGTTGATTAGGTTCCACAAATATATATAGCAAACAATTAATACTACCTCCGTTATCAAAAGACCTTATTTCTCACCATATTCTTGTGTAGAAATAAGATCTTTTAGAGATAGAGGGAGTACATAATAAAGTCCCGTTGAAAATTAAATCAATTAATCAATCACATACGAAAAATTCCCAATTTCCAGGTGAATCATAAGATTCGTACAAACCACAAATTATGATCAAAATTGTTCGCTTCTACAGCCAGCTAGCTAACGTCTGTCCATGGATCTTTTTCGCACTATGAATTGATGTGTGTTAAAAAGAGGGATCAAAGGCAAGACCCCATGAAGGCGACTTAGCTTCATCATGATGCTCATATATCTGGTTCTCTCTGAAGCCTTCAAAAAATGACATGAAAAATGAAGGGTTTGCAAGCGAGATTCACGTTGGCGACAAGTACTTACAAACCTTTCTGATCGGCATAGGATTGGGATATATCTATATGTACACAAGTTATATATATGGACAGGTGATCTGCTAGGCAGTTTGCTGTATATACACACTGTGCCACGAAAAAAAGTGCCATTTAGAAAGGTCACTTGCATCTACCAGAAAAATTCACATGACATATTATGCAAGGTTGCTCGCCGTCAAACCTCACGAGGAAGGTCCGATCAGACCGAACGGAGGTCCGACTAGAAGAGACGGTGACTCGGTCACGCAAAGGCTTGGAAGATCTTCTTAGTTCTAGTGCAGGTTCTTAAACTTTAAGATCCGAAGACGTGCCAGTCAATTTAAACTTATAATTGATAAGGAGAGAGAATGAGACCTGTGAGCCGGTCGGTCGGTGGGCCTGTTCGGCTCACCCTATCGGCTGGATGCTAGTAAGAAAGGCAGTGCTCGGACATCGGCTGAACAGCCAATGAAGATGTGAGAGATAGATGTGTGGAAAGAGCAGAGGACCTATCGGCCAAAGAGCCGATGATACTCCATGCCATCCGAAGCATAGAGCGGGGTCCAATCCCCGCGAAGCCATATGGGCCAGCAACCGTAGTAACGGCACCGTTAGAACCAGTCTCGATAAATCGGACCGAATCGAGACAGTATGAGGTCGAGGACTAACGACACGGAGACGATGGAGGCTTAGACTGAATGTGATAATGAGAGAGAAAAAGACGATGTCATCGTCTAACGGCCGAACGTCCGACGCAGGCCTACACCTAAACCCATCGATCGCTCGAGCCGATAGGGAACGAGACCTGCTAAATCTCGACGCCGGCCATGTTAGATGCGAGCCCTGAAAGATCGGACCGAACCGAGACAGTACTATGAAGCGTCCGACTTGTCCGAATCGATCTCTAGCGGATCGATCGTTAGACGATATGCGAAACGGATGAGAGGCCTATGGTGAGGACAACTCATCGGCTACTCATATTGATGAGATGCCACTCAAAGATCCACCGAGGCGTCGGCTCGAACCATCGTCGTCGATCTCGTAGGTCGAACATAACCGATGCAGCATGAGATCGTTGACTAGGAGGGAGCCCAACGCACCGGCGAACCTCGCGCGGACGTGATGCGGTACGTCTGATCGGGCCACAGAGAATCGTATAAAAGACTCACCGGCTACAAAGCCGATGCCACTCCGGATATGGTGGACAATGAATAAGGAGCGGGGCCTGATCCTCCCACAGCATGAGACCCATCGTCCACCGTGATGACGCCGCTAGCACCGATCTCGAAGATCGGACCTAACCGAGACAGTAAGAGACCGAGGCCAACGACAACGGGACGGCAGACGCCAGATCGATCGTGCTGAAGTAAAGGCGGAAGGAACCCATTAGCTAGCTGAGCCGATGAGAGGATATCTCTGAATATATCACCAGGCGTGACGTTCGATGAAAGTCTCTAAAGACGGGTGCGTATCGTCTTAGGAGCCGATACGCTGGGCGTGTTGCTCAAGGTATAGATAACTCATCGGCTATCCACTCTGATGAAACGCCGAGCAGAGACCTACAGGTCTATGGCTCAAATCTACTGTTGGCAGCCTAATAGGTTGAATCTAACTGATGCAACACAGGACCAACGATGACAGAGAGAGCTTGATAAACCGATAGGTCTCACACGGACGTGATGCGGTATACTTAATTTGACTAAGAGGTCGAATCTAACCAATGTAATCTTAGTAAGTAAAATATAAAAAGAAAATATTTCTAAGTAAGTAAAATAAACTATTGATTTATGTAGATAAATTATTCTATCATGATTTTTACGGCTACTTCTTAGATTCGGCCTCATTTAGTATTTTATAATTGGATTGAATCTTTTCTCACTTCGTTAGATCAGCTTCTTCTCTGTATAATCGGACATTTTTTACTGTAATATAAAATTTTGACGTTAACAAAAGGCGTCGGAAAAATGCATCCTACAGATTTTTGTGACCTGTTAATTAACGGAGTGCAAAACTATTGCCAAGTATCTACATGTCAGTGACACATATACTGTGATGCACATGTGTATAAGCCTATATGGGAAAATAATATCATCATATATCCTCTTATATATTTCTATGCTATCTAAATAATCATAAAAAAATTAATAAGATAAATCAATATATAATATATCACTTCGTAATCATGTTAGTTTAAATTTAACATATACAAGCTATAATAAAAATAAATAAATATGTATGTAAATAGTAAGCATATTGAAAATCACATTTATTTCTTTTGTTATAACTTATGTATGCTGAATTTAAATTTATATATTTGTAAAATATTAGAGTAATATATTATATATTGATGTTTCATATATATATATATATAACAATTTAAAAATCATGCAAAAACAAGGATATGTGAAAATCCATCTCCGGCCTGCACGAGACAAACCATGTGCATCGTGCAGCACCATTTGAGATCATAGGAGCATCCGTGCACGCACAGTGTGGTGACCACTGACGACTGATCGACCAGCAGTTTGGCCTCGTCTGTAATTAACCTTTTTCCTGCTAGCCTGCTATACCACTAGCAAGTCATAATACACTCGTACTATGAGACGGCTCTAAATCTTTATCAATAATGGTTTGATTCTCATTATTCTACAAATAGATTTTATATCACATGACCCCATAGATAAGATACACAAACATATAATTATATAATTGTGTTTATGATCTATCAGAAGTAATCTATCTCTAACTGAGCTATTTTATAATTCGTTAAACATGACTCATTCAGCTGTGATAACCTATATTATCACTGTAGTCATCTATGACCGGTATTGTTTGAAACCCATCGTAGTTAGTACTCACTTAGGTTTTACTTAAAACCAACATTGACATGGTTATTTTTTAAAAAATAAATTTATTTTTTTGTTAGCCTTAGGAATTGGTACCCATACCTTCTGAAAAACAGTACATATATTCTCAAACGCTCTTAGCTTATAGCAATACTATTATCATAATTAATTATCTAAAGTTCCAGACATTGACATACAACCAAGCTTACACATACATATATAATATTCCCCACGTATTCACTATGAGGCATTTATTAACATACGCATATTTTAATTTTTGAGAATCACAAATAATTATAATTTTTATTTGAATACATAAACTTATCCATAGCCATGTATATGTCGCCCGTGCTTTTTTAAAGAAGAACCATGACTACCTATGAATTTAAAAACTAAAAAAGAATTGAATAATATATTGCGAATTTTCATAAGTTAGGCGACATTTTTTTAATATAACTTATAGAATATTTTTGATAAATGGCATATTATATGATCATTTAACAACCAAGAACATACATACGTAAGCACATATATAGACAAATACATAAATATTAATATAAAGTATATGTTACAATTGCCAAATATGTAACATTGGTCACACATTCACTTTCATTCTATTTGGACCAAAACATCTTTTTGGGTAAATGTATTTGTGCTATACTGTGGGCTAGGTCGATCTAATGGATGTTCCACCTATTTATCTATATAGTGATACTATAGTTAGTTCACAATAATGAAAATTACAAACAATGTATACGTGTAAGCATGAACTTCAGGATTGCAGTCGGTCACTTGTCTTATCAAAGTAGCTATGTTATGTCAAATATAAAAACCACATTGATCGCTGCCTGTTGCATGCATTGAAAATCCTTATAGTGATGGAGGGTTTGCTATTTCTCCATGTGCCTGCCTCCTTTCTACAAGTAAGGTGCCCACACGATATCTATTGCGGTAGTCACAGGCTCAAAATGGTATGGTCTATTATGGTTGGAGTTAAGGTAGTAAATCTTATACCATATTAACACTATTACTAAGAGAACCCAATACTGCTTACATGACAGTGTATCTATAAGGAATCTAAGTTCTATGAAAATACTAGTACTATGTAATGAAAAAGGAAAACTTAAGATTATAAGGCCCTTACTGCTGATTGTGCATTAACATTATGTATTTTTGGGGCTAGAAGCAACGATTTAAGTACTCAATGATATCATCGGTGTTGGTATTTAGGCTAGTCTCATTGATCACTAATGGATCAGGGAAACCAACTTGGTACCCTGACATGCATGCTTCTTTCTAACATAACCTATAATCATTCTCGTATTAGTTAGGATAATTTAAACATGAGTATTTGTGCAATAAAGTATGTTTGTGTGCACTTACAATGAGTAGCACTTTAGAATACCGATGTCCACCGCTCGCAGCCTATAAACATCGAAGACATTATTGAAGGCCACAATAACATAAGTTGTACTAGATAGGAACGGCTCAGGACCATGATGTCCAATGATTGAGTTCTCATGTTGCATTCTCTTGGGGTTGGTCATCTACATATAGTATTTGTGTAGTTCTCAGCATTTGCTATCCATTTGTCGTAACAAATTGTCCTCTACCAAGGGCATGCTTGACACAAATTGAGTTAACTGAAGTTGTTGAGGGGCCAAGGACTCCTTTTGCTTGCCCTTTCCATTTCTCCCTCCACGTTGGCTTCTTTTGTATGCTAGAAAAATATTGGACTTGGGGGAATCTTACTTGGAGACATGCCAACCGATATATCATCCAAGTCCATTATGGTGGTCCAAACATTTGCTAGTTCCGTCATTATAGGACCACGTGGAGGTTCTATTGAAAGTTGAGCCTTTTGAGGTGGAGGAGATGCATCGGTAGGCTGAGCTTTACAAGGAGTCAACTTGACTATAATATCTCTCTTGGGCCATTGAATAAAGGTTTTTCTTGTAGAACCAAGAGTGAAGATCTCATCATTTGGTGGGATCGGAAGTGGATATTGCACCCAGGTATTGTTGACTTGGTCGACATTGACTTTGGCATAATCATCGACCAAGTTTGTGCTGTGCACCTTATGTGTTTGTGATGGTTTATGAACCATTCCTCGATAACATCAACATAGAACGTTGGAGTGACCACAACTTGGAAGACACGCTTAGTTGCATCCTGCATATTGATCGTGGAATATTAGCATATACGTCCTTCAAATATGAGGCTATTTAAGTAGTGCTACCTTATTACATCTATATGATCAACTGCACATGGAATTGGACATTCATGTGCTAACATCGTTGAGTTAGGCTAGCATCCACATGAGTTGGATTGGTCAGATGCAGTGCTTGAGGTACTCCACTTGATTAGCCTGAATCTCAATCCTTAAACATTCCATCTCTTTTCAAAGCTTGTATCGAACTCCTTGCCAAGCTCGGCCTTCACCTCCTCCTTTAGCTATTCCTTGAGACAAGTCTCCTTCTCTTCCTTTAAGACACATCGTTTTTTTATTACGCACTATATTGGAGCAACCCATACTTTTAAGGCACTTCTGCACCTATACCTCTGGTACGTCCTAGATGTTTAGGGTTACTGAGCGCTTATGTGAGGACATCGTCCTCACGCTTCCACTGGACTGACTCAACCTCGCTTTGCGAAGATTGTGAACCAATAAACTCCATCTACATGGCAAAAATAACAAGAATTAGAGTAAAGTTTTTAACGAAGTGAAAAATTCATTTAGGATTCATGAGAAATAATACTCATGAGTTTCTGATACACCACTCCATCAGCTTTGTTGGAAAAGGAGATAGACCCATCAGGGTTGACCCTGCCCCATGCTCGAGCCTAGTTCTCAGCATGTTCTTCTAGGATATCAGCAAACGGGGGAGAGATGTTTGTCGCTATTGTAGCTTCATCATCCTTGGCCTAAATTTGTGCCCTCCCGATGTATCCCGCCATCCCAAGTCAGTGTGAGTGCTTGTTCCTAGCCTGCAACTACCGATGAACCTCACTTGTTGCTTGGAACTCCTCGGAGGTCTTCAGAGCGTAGACTTGCTCTCACAATGTCTCAGTTATATATGGGTACTCTAGGGGATGACAAACTCATTGACGAGCTTAGACTTAAAGTTCTTCCATACACGACCCATCTTCGATAGCATGCATCTCTTGAGTCTTGCCTCCGCTTTCTCCGGATAGGTGAACTTTTCCTTGAGTCTAGCCCAAGCTTCCTCTTTCTCGCTTTCAGGACCTTCTTGATGTTCACGTGAAGAATACCCAAGTACTATCACGTGACGACTCTGCAACTATTCCTCAACAGGCTGATTACACTTCGTGGCCCATTGGTCTTCTAGAAGCATCCACTTCGGTAATTATCAGTCTATATTTAGGTAATTGGTTATGAGTTCTAAGGTTTCGACCTAAGGTCATTGTGTAAGTTCCGGCTGAGGTCTTGGTTTTATCAACATTCTCGAACATTTTTGCTTCTTATAATTTAACTTATGCGCCAAAATCATTGACTACATTAGTTCATTAAATACAAAATCACACTAGTTAATTAACTTAGTAATCACCAAAAATGGAAGACAATTAATTAATAGAAAAAACCTAAAATCACAGACAATAGTATAGCTAAGAAATTCACTAAAAACACATTAGTTAATGAACTAAAAGATCACAGAGATAGCATATAAAGGCTGCAATGTACTTAAAGTGGCAGGAAAAAAGTGAAGCTAAGTAACAAAGAATTCAACCATAGCGATGTTCGGGGACAGCTTCGATGGTGGTGGAGTGGTAGGCTTAGGGGGCTGAGGGATGACACTCGGGCATGGCAGTGGCGATGACAGTGCAATGGCGGGCTTAGGGAGCTTGGGGATACCATGGCGGTACTCAGGGTTGGCAGCGACGACGCATTAGTGGGATCTATGGGCTCCCAGATGACGGGAATGCTTGGGGTCAACGGCGAAGGCGGTGCAATGGTGGGCTTGTCCACTCAGGAACAATGAGAGGGCACGGTAGTGGCAGGGATGGTGGCGTGGGTGGGGATTGAGCTCTGGGATGAGAGCGTCGGTGGCTTAGATATGCATATGAGTGATTTTGCTTAAATCTAGATACCTAAAAAATGGTTTTTGGATTACCTGTGATGGACCGTAGAACAAAACCCATCATATGTAACTTACCTGTGATGACTGTGCAATTAAACCCATCACATATAACTTACCTGTGATGACAGTGCAATTAAACTTATCACAGGTAAGTTACCTATAACAGACCATGTAATAAAATCCGTCACAGATAAATTACTTATGATAGGTCGTGCAATAAAATACGTCACATGTAACTTACTTGTGATGGACCATGTAATAAAACCTATCACAAATAAGTTAACTGTGCCCTTTACTTAAACCGTCATAGATAACTTTGACCAGAAGTCCATCAAATTTATTTCTTATTTATAGGTATGAATGTTACTTGATCAGACGTTGACCATAGTGTATTTGTAATTCTGGTAATCTGGTTGGAATTTAAATTTATTTTAAATCACACGAAATGCCATATATTTTACATAACATTAAAATATCTCTAAGGCACCTAAACTTGTATATTACATACACATAATGTTATATAAGAATTCCTTCGTCATGGTCCACACATGTGTACATGGTCCCATCATCTTATTGAACTTATTGAAAAGGAACTACTTGGCCAACAGCGTGGATGTACTTGTTGTAATCATCCCCATCGACAATGTTGTCAACCGCGACAATTTTTCGTTTTCCTTCACGAACAACATGAAGCCTCTTATTTGTTAGATCCACAACATAGAACACTTGAATAACTTATTTTACGAGAATAAACGATTCATCCCTATATCAGTTAGACCACAGCTTTACAAGCTCAAAACCGTCTTTGTCAACCTCGACATGCTTTAGATCGACCCATGAATACCAAAACAATGTTAATTTGAATTTCACATAACTCAACTCTCATATCTCCTCTATACTGTCATAGTACTGATCTCATAGTACTGATCACAACACCTAAGTTGGTCATTAACTGCCTCTATGAGTATTCCACTATTCCGTATTTTTCTTCTTTTCGTTATGGTTGGTTGTGTAGAAAGTATATCTATTAATATTGTTTCCTTGCCATGTTTCAACATCCCATCCAAGGCCATTTGCCAACCACTTAAGGGTTTCACTTGTGACGTTGCTCGAGTTACGCACACGATTGTTGAACCATTCATTAAAATCTACATTCTGCTTTCTTCGAACCCCACTAGTTGATCGGTTAATATTGTCTTGTCAGATTTTCACTTTGTGTTCCTCTAAGTATAGCACAACCTCATTCATATGTCAAAGGACGGTGATATTGGCTTTATCATATTGGGCATGAGCTAGTATGATAGTTTTTCTTTCCACGGTGCTAACCTCTTTGAGCCTATCTTCATGTCTCAACATCGAAACTTCAATTGCCCTGGTCTCCAACATATACTCTACATAGAATTCTATGGCCTTTTTGGTCATATACCCTTCAATCATGCTTCTCTCAGGATGGCACCGGTTACGTATGTAACCCTTCAAAATTTTCATGTACTTTTTAAATGGATACATTTGCCTTATGAATGCAGGACCACACACTTTTATTTGCTTGACCAGGTGGACAATGAAATGTACCATGATATTGAAGAATGTATGTGGGAAGTACATCTCAAAATGATATAGTGTTCTCACTACATCTACTTATAGGTCATCTAGTCTCTCTAGATCGATAATATTATATCCAATTACATTAAAGAATGAGCATAACCACATTATTGTTTGTCTAACTTTCAGTAGTAGAATATTTCTAATGGCAATTAGAAGAAGTTGTGTAATTAGGACATAACAATCGTGTAACTTCATCCCAACTATTTTGAGGTCGTATATCGAAACCCACTTACTTGGCCATGATGAGTACCCTAATGGAACTTTAATACTCTTTAAACATGATAGCATATGTTTTTTCTCCTTCTTCGATAGAGTGTAGTAAGCTGGTGGGAGATATCGTCTTTCTAACTCTAAGGCTATTGGTTGTAATTCATTACGGATGTTCATATCTTCTAAATCTTATTGTGCATTTAGCCCATCCTTTGTCTTGCCTAGGATATTAAGTAGTAACCTGACAAGGTTCTCACAAACATTCTTCTCTATGTGCATCAAATCAATACAATAACAGACCTCTAGACCAGTACAGTAGCCACCAGAATATGACTTCTTCTTTCACATACTCTTCTCCTTTGGATTGTTAGCTTTTTTCTTCTTTTCGAAATCATTACGGAAGTTTCTCATTAAGTCATGCACCTGCCTTTCTTATAATTCTGGTGGTGCCATGTACTTTTCCTTCTCGCCATTAAAGTTTCTCGTCATTCTTCTATACGGGTGATACAAGGGGAGGAATCTCCTATGGCCCATGTAGACCATCTTGCATGAATTTTTCATTCACTTTCTACGTGTTTCCTCTATACAGTTTGAACATGCTTTCTTTCCTTTTATAGTCTGACCTAAAAGGTTACCATGTACAGGGTAGTCATTAATGGTACAAAATAATAGCACATAAAGATTGAAGTTCTCCCATCCATAAGCATTCCATGTTTCAGATCCTAGACACCATAGCATTTCTAAGTTATCGACCAAAGGTTTTATGAACACATCAATATCATTGCCAGGTTGTATCAGCCATTGTAGAAAGCATAACTTACTTTCTCTTAAAGTGTAACCAAGGTGGTAGGTTAAAGTTCACAAGAAGCACTGGCCAAGTGATGTAATGACTGCTGAGATTACCGAAGGGATTCATGCTGTCCATACTCAAACTCAACCTAATGTTTCTTGGATCTTATGTAAATTTAGGGTGCTTTGTATTGATATTTCTCCACTACGCTGAATTAGTCGGATGTCTTAGTATACCATCCTCCTTTCTGTCTGTTACATGCCAACAAACTAGCTTAGTTTTCTTAGAATTGACAAACGTTTGCTTCATGTGCTTGGCAATAGGGATATACCACATAACCTTTGTTGAACCATCTCTCTTTGACTTCTTACAGTCCATACTGCTATTCTTTCACTTGTATCAAGAAGCTTCATATACAGGGCACATATCCAAATTGGTGTATTCTTTGTAGTATAAGATGTAGTCATTCAGAGATACATGAATTTTTCTAACCTCCAACCCTAAAAGACATGATACTTGTTTTGCTTCATATGTTGTGTTTGGTATTTTGTTTCCGTCGAGTAGCAAGTCTTTCAAAAAATCAAGCAGACCCGAGAAGCTCTTATTTGACCAACCGTTACTTGACTTAAGTTTTATTAAATTAAGAACAACAGATGGCTTTATGTGATTCGGCTTATATCTAGGATATATAGGTGTCTCTAAATCCATCATTAAAACTAAAAATTTCTCATAATCATTCTTGTTGTATTCTAACTCCTTAACATTATGAGGCATCTGAGAAATATTATGGTTAATATCAATGATATCACCGTAAAACAAAGAAGGGACATATATGTCATCTCGATCTTCTTATTTCTCCTGTTGTTTATCGTCCACTTCTTCAACAAAAATATTCGGTGTTTTTTGCTTCACATGTTTGCTCCAACATCTATAATCTTTTATAAAACCTCTCCATATAAGATGAGATTGTAACTGTACTCTATCTGCAAATATCTTCTCATTTCTATAATCTATGAATGGACAAATCACATATTCTTTGCTCTTCATTCTTTTATCAGCCTCTATAGTATTTAGGAATTCAACTACTCAATTTCTAAACTTCTGGTTCAAGCGGTTAGTATTATACATCCAACTACTATCCATCTGCACATATGTAATAAAATTAGTTTGGATGAACAAACTATAATACTACTAAGTTTAAATTTAACTCATTTTTTTATTTAACCTCTCAATATCAAAATAAAGATTTACCTCCTTACCCTCCCACCTCTCAATATCAGTGGATTGTCTAACAAATACATCTGTGAAGGCATATATAGAAAGTAACCAACCTCTGTCAGTTATTAACATACTAACCGTTAGAGGTATAGTCAAGACATCTGTGATGGGGCCGTAGAGGTGAACGCATATCATAGAGCAAGTCACACCTCTAAAGGACAATATTAATAAACCATTACAGGTAGTAAATCCTCACCTATGATGAGTTTAGATTAGATAACCGTCACAAGTAAGAATTTACCTGTGACCGTCTATCTATTAAATCTGTTAGAGAAATCCTCACCTATGATGAGTTTAGATTAGATAACCGTCATAAGTAAGAATTTACTTGTGACCGTCTATCTATTAAATCTGTTAGAGATGAGCTAATCTCATATCTATTGGTTTTATACAACGGTACATCGTAGATATAACCTCACCTATAATAGATCTAGCCGCTCTTTCCCATCTCTAACGGGTCTCGATATGGTCCATCAGAGATGAGGCTATCTATAATGAAGTATTAAAATCCGTTACATGATGAGTATTAAAATCCGTTACAAATGAGTTATTTGGAACGAGAGATTCTGCAGTAGTGCCAATCATTTGCGTCCACACTAAACAAAAATGTAATTTGCAAACTCTAGTGTTGTGTGTTAGTTTGTACCGGGGTTAGAAAAGACATTGACACATGCATCTATCAAATAATTCAAGGCATGCAACCACTCTACATGCCCTGTCCCCATCCACTATTCCTTTCTCAACGATTTTTTATCATTAAGATGTCTATGTGTATATGTGCAAGCAGCCGATCACGGGATTAAGTAGAAGATTAGCTAGCTAAAAGTAGTAGTGCAAAGTCGCCGGCGGTGATCGGCCGGCGATGACGACGTACAGGGTGTGCTGCTTCCTGCGGCGGTTCAGGGCGGCGTCGAACGAGCCGTCGGAGGAGCTCGGGGACGTGTTCCAGGCGTACGCCGACGGCGGCCGTGGCGGCGTGATGGGGGAGGAGGCGCTGAGGCGGTTCCTCCGGGAGGTGCAGGGGGAGGCCGCCGCTGGCGACGAGCTGGAGGCGACGGCGAGGGAGGTGATGGCCTTCGCAGCGGAGCAGAGGCTGCTCAGGAAGAGCGGCGCCGACGCCGGCGGGCTCACTGTCGAGGGCTTCCACCGCTGGCTGTGCAGCGACGTCAACGCCGCGATCGATCCTAGCAGACGGGTACGTACATACGTGATTAATTAGCTTAACTTGTAATTAACCCCTAATCAATCATGTTTACGCATGTATTCGATGATCTCTTCCTTCATCATCTATCTTAATTAGCTACTAGCTTTTTTTTTTGGGGGGGGGGGTCAATAAGTACTACTAGCAAATGAGTCTGAAATTAATCTGTAGTAATAATAATGCTCATCCTCCTATGTTCTTCTAGAAATTAAATCGCATTTAATTATTATATATCAGGAATATATATTATGGTATACATCAGGAATTAATCCAGGATTCTGGAGTAGCTTAGGCTTCATCGTCAGATACTGTGCATGGATAATCATACAGAACCAAACATGGCCATGCAAATTAAAAAGCTAAGGATATTTTTTCAGTGCCATAATATATAGCTAAGCCATTGTGTATATATGCTATCTGGCATTAATTTAAAATTTTTATTTCTGGCCAGATTAATTAGTAAAGTATAAATTAGGTAGAGGAGCAGTAGGTTGGGTATTAGGAAAACGATAGATTAAAGCATGTCCTATTGGGTGTCAACACATATGGTACAGTCCTTGACACCATGATGCGGCACTGTACCGTTGATTGATTAACAGTTAGGCACATGTGAAGCCCAATTATCAGCTAGAAGCTTACGTTAGCATCTACAGGGTGGGTGAGACATCAAAAGATCAATAAGGATCTATCACCTAGACATAAGGGAGCAGTACAATTTTGGGGTTATCTCTTCCAATCCAGTCTTCCCTAGCTTCTGTCACTTGCCCCCCGATCGATACTAACTGGATTAGTTCTTGTGCGTTGGAAGTACAAATGAATTGCTTGCAACTCAGATCTTGACTGACGCAATTAAGTAGGAAAATTTGTTAACTGACACCCCCCCAAAAAAAATACAGCCTACCTAGTACTTGTACCAATCTCATGTCTAAGACACGAGAGACTCTGCAGTTTTCCACGTTACACGCAACTTGATTAATAGTGTATTGTGTTAGCAATACTAATCACTTAAGGTCTCCTCTGGGGAAGAAAATTATATAGGACTTCAGTGCATTTCTCTATCAAAAGGACTTGGTTTCTTCACATGACCTGTGTCCCACACAAATATCAAAGCGATCTATTTTACTTTATGATTCTTCCTTACTCTTGACATTAACCCTCTTCCTCTCTCCATATAGTAGTGTCAAAATGCGGCGCAATAAGAGCATGCCCAGTCGGACGCCGGCATGACCGGCACTTGTGCTGTCGGCTCGGAAGGGTAGGCAGTTGGCCGGCATGCGCCAACCTAAGGGCCACAGATGGGCTCATTGCCGACCACCGTCCAAAAAAAGTCAGGGCTTGTGCTAGGAGGAGAAGGGAGGTGGAGACGTGGACAAGCTCGCTACCTGCCCATGCGCCATGAACATTCGGCCAAAAAGAAGAAGTGAGGAAGAGGAGTGGCAAAGGGAACAAGGTTTGGTCTGAGGTAGAAGAAGACGGCTTTGAGATTCGCTTAGGACATGTGTCGAGTGAGAAGATCAAGTTCTTCCCCTGAGCGGAGAACCGAAAGTCCTACATAATTTTCTCCCTTTCGTTTGGCACGACAAAAAAAACCGAACAAAATTGAATTTATTCCTGTAAAAAATAATCCCAGATACACACAAGTTTTTGAAAGATGTATCTTATCTACAAATAAGTATCTGCATTAATCCGAAAAACCTTACGAGTACGAACATGTGATCAGTGAATTACCGTGCGTGTGCCTCTCTCTACATGAATGCGTGCGTGCAGGTATACCAGGACATGGGGTTGCCGCTGTCGCGCTACTTCATCTACACAGGGCACAACTCGTACCTGACGGGGAACCAGCTGAGCAGCGGCTGCAGTGAGGTGCCCATCGTGAAGGCCCTCCACGACGGCGTCCGTGTCATCGAGCTCGACCTCTGGCCCAACGCCGCCAAGGACGCCGTCGAGGTCCTCCACGGCAGGTCTGTCTAGCCATCCCTCCAATCTCTATCACATCCCTACTCGGCAAATTTTGCTGAAGAAGACTACGAGCTCTCCCTCCATCCAGTGTTAGCGTTTAAAATTTATACATAAATACAATCGTTTTTTTATTACGACTTTGATGTCAACCAGCTATCATTTAATTTTTGCTATACTCCCTATCCCAACTAATCAGGTGATAGAAACCAAAGTGTATGAAAGTAGTTTTATCTTATTTTCTTCTAAAATTTTGAGAATGTTTATATTTGTGAATAAAGAGAGTATGTTTTAACTATTAGTTATGTGACATACTTACAAAGGGAAACGCATCATATGTACACATGTTAATTGCATATATATGTGAAGTCTCAATTTTAAATTCATTATATTTTAACCATAAAGAAAGGAAAATCTAACAGTTTTTAGAGTATATATTATTATAATTTCATTTTTTAAGTTAAAATATAATAAATTTGAATATGATACTTTGCATATATGTGTAACACTATTAAAATTACGTGTATAATTTTTATAGGAATTTCGGTAAAATTTGTTAGTTGATAGACATAGAGTATGCATCATAACGTTATGAGTATAGGATACAATCCCCTTATAGAGAATATAACAGCGTGCCTATGATTAAAAGTAGGTTAAAATAAAAAATAGCAGTCATGCTAGTATTTGGCCTCTGATGCGTCATGCCTAGATTAATTAATCAGCAAACCAATTAATTAATGCATATTCAATGAATTGCATTAGTAAATTATGAAAGGAAAACCAGACCAAACTATGGGCCTAAATAAATTTCTCAGTCCATCACGAGTAGGCATGCCTTTTCCTCTCCTCTCCCCCGGCGAGCAATGCGGTGGGCCATGGGCCGCGTCCATCACCGGCGGCGACTCCGCCTCACCGGCCGGCTTCATGACGCCGCCGCGCCTGGACCAGGCGGCTTCACCTCCGCTCACTGGCCATGGCGCGGCGCGAGAAAAAAATGGTTTTTTCCCCGGAACGGGTCGCCGAGGAACGTGCGTTGGAATAGTAGACGACCGTGCGCCGCCGTTGCCAGCCGACGGAGAAGAATCTCACGACAATGGCCGCGCGCGTTTCTCTCGTAGGACACTGACGTCGCCGGTGGATCTGATGAAATGCCTGGAGGCCATCAAGGAGCACGCATTCGTGGCCTCTCCGTACCCCGTCATCCTCACCCTGGAAGACCACCTCACTCCCGACCTCCAATCCGAAGTCGCCAAGGTGCACATGCCACTTCGATCACTTCACCATCTCTTCTTCTTCTTCTTCTTCTTCTTCCTACTGAAATGGAGGCATCGATGGACCTCACGCAGATGATCAAGGAAACATTCGGCGACATGCTCTACACCTCCGAGTCCGAGAACATGGCGGAGTTCCCTTCGCCGGACCACCTCAAGGGGAAGATCATCGTGTCGACGAAGCCGCCCAAGGAGTACCTCCAGACCAAGAACGACGACGCCGACGAGGCCGGCGTCTGGGGGGAGGAGATCACCGAGGACAAGGCCTCCTCCCCGGCGGCGGCGATGACGACAGAAGAGAAAATCATCACCGACGACAAGTACGCGGCGGAGGAGGAAGTAGCCGCCGTCGACGAGGATCAGGAAGCCGAGACGGACAAGAAGATGCAGCAGGGAGTGGACAACGAGTACAGGCGCCTCATCGCCATCCCTCTCACCAGGAGGAAGCACGACATGGATCAGGACCTCAAGGTCGATCCCGGCAGGGTGACGCGCCTCAGCTTGGGGGAGAAGGCCTACGAGAAGGCCATTGTCACCCATGGAGCTCACATTATCAGGTGATCGAGCTCAACTCACTCACATGTACAGCTTATTCTGAACTAAACTCTGTGTCTGACAGGTTACTGTTGTTGTTGTTGTTCTTCTTCTTCTTCTTTTTCTTCAGGTTTACACAGAGGAACATGCTGAGGATATTCCCTCGGTCGACGCGCATTACGTCTTCTAATTACAATCCTTTGATGGGTTGGAGGTATGGGGTTCAGATGGTTGCAGCAAACATGCAGGTAATTACTACGACTATGTTAGTTATGTCAGTGTTAGTATCACCCTCTTAATAATGATATGGGAGTGTCTAAATTTGGGAAGACACAATAATTAAACCCAATTCGATTAGGGGTAGCTCCAATTAAAAAAAAACATGTTTAACATCGGTTGAGATGATTTGATCATATTTAAAAAATACTGTAAAATTTTAAGTTAAAATAATTAGATAAATAGAAATAGAGTAAAACTAAAACTAACAATGAAGAAAGATAATAAAAAGAAATTTAAAATAGTAGGATATAGCTGAAGATTTATACTTACATATAAATGCTTAAGTAGTTATTGACGTGTCTGAACTGTGATTTATGATTCTTGTTGGGTTTCTCTAGCTTACTACAAATTATTTGTAACTGAAAAATTGTGTTGAGTTAAATTGAGTTGATCTAAGCTTATTTGCTACTATTCATGTACAGGGGCATGGAAGAAAACTATGGCTGAGTCAGGGGATGTTCCGAGCAAATGGGGGTTGTGGTTACGTGAAAAAGCCTGATATTCTTATGAACAGCGAAGTAAACAAACTGTTTGATCCTACATCCAAACTACCAGTAAAAACAAGATTAAAGGTAAAATGGACAAAAGCTAAATTACCATTTATTGCCTGAACCTTCTCAATTTAGAATCACAAACGTGCTACTATTTTTCATATGTGCTACAGTAACCGAAAGTCTGTAACCTTTGTCAATGATACAAATCTGAAGGTGACGGTGTACATGGGAGACGGATGGCGATTCGACTTCCGCAAGACGCATTTCGACAAATGCTCACCCCCAGACTTCTATGCAAGGGTTAGCATTATGATCAATCTCTACATATCCAGCAATATAATCGATTACCTAAGATGTTCTGAAACTGAATGTGCTGTGCCAGAAAAGCAAACTCTGAATGTCCAGACATGGCTAATGGCTGAAAAGAAAAAACTGAAAACTGCAGGTGGGTATAGCCGGAGTAGAAGCAGACACAAGGATGGAGCAGACGAAGGTGAAGATGGACACGTGGATACCGGCATGGGACCACGAGTTCGAGTTCCCGTTGAGCGTGCCGGAGCTGGCGCTGCTCCGGGTGGAGGTGCACGAGTCCGACAACCACCAGAAGGACGACTTCGGCGGGCAGACGTGCCTGCCGGTGTGGGAGCTCCGGCGAGGGATTCGCTCCGTCAGGCTCTGCAACCACAAGGGCGAGCTCCTCCGCTCCGTCAAGCTCCTCATGCGCTTTGACTTCACCTGACTCCATCTTCTTCTTCGTCGTCGTCATCGTAGTAGTGGTTCCATGTATGATATCTTGAGGGCTGAGGCATTGCTAATACATAAAATTCAGAACTTTTTTAAGAATATGATTTTGTCTGAAACTTGAAGGTGTGATTGTACATTTTGTACGTGCGTTGTTGGTGGTTTTTTTTTTTTTTTTGCCGGGTCGGCCGAAGGCAAGCCAACCAAATTTCATTAAGGTAAGAAGGGTACAAGTTACAAATTTGTTACATCCACAAATGTTACCAAAGGCGGGGCAAGATTTGCCCAAAAGCGATCTGCCCGCAGAAAGAAACATTTGCTACTAGTGCCGAAAGTTAGCCATTAGCCTCTTTGAAAAATTATGCTTGCTTCCACGCTGTGGCTTCTTCTTTGATGTCTCCAAAGAGCCGGCCAGCAGTGCGAGATTGCTGATTAAAAATGCGTGCATTCCGCTCCTTCCAAACCATCCAACAGACCGGCAAGACCAAAGTATCGAAGTGCTTCCTGTAGTTGTTCCGAAAATTCAGCCGGGCTTCTAGCCACCAACTCCCCAGGTCTAGGTTCAGCTCCTGCGGTAACTGAAAGGAAATCCCCACCCATTCCCTGATCATCCTCCAAATTCTTGTCGAATAAACACAAGTGACAAATATATGATGGCAGTCCTCATTTTCCACGAAACAGGGGAAACACAGTTGTTGATGGGGCCAGCCACGCTTCGAAAGATTGTCAGCGGTTAGGCATCAACCTTTCTTGACGGGCCACATGAAAAACTTGACCTTGGATAGAGCTCTCGCTTCCCAGATCAACTTGCCACAGCTAGCTATTGTTTTTGCCATGAAGAACATGCTATAGGCCGAAGACACCGTGAAATGGCCATCTCCCACCATCTTCTAAATAACCTCATCATCCCTTCCTTGGTCAAGAAGATGCACTTCGTGGACTACATTCGAGATGTTGAAATATTCACTGATCGCCCTGTTGGATGGCACCCCTTTTATGTCTCACACCCAACAATTGCTCTGTAAGCCTCTCGCCATGGTTAACCCCATTCTTTCCACATAGCTTAACAAAGTTGGCTTTGTCACCTTGATGCTTCCTCCCGGTAGCCAATCGGCTTTCCAAAAATTTGTGTTACTCCCATCGCCCACCACATGTATTGTTGCTACATAGAAGAAGTCTTGTAGCTCCACGGGCTGTTTTAGGTTTAGAATCATCCAAGGTTGATCGCCTTGCTCCTTCTTTTGCGCAAGCCATCTCATGTGCAGGGCTTGGCCAAAGAGATTGAGGTCCTTAATCCCAAGCCCCCCATTTTCCACCAGCAAGCAAACTAAGCTCTAGGCCATGAGACAGCGTCCCCCACTAACTTTTTCCTTACCCTTCCAAAGGAAACCCCTACATTTTCTCTCTATTGCTTTGATTGCCCACTGAGGTAGCTGCAGTACAGAGAGGAGGTGTATAGGTAGCGCCATAAGAACTGATTTAATCAAGCTCAGGTGGTCCCCTATTGACAAAAGTTTTAGCTTCCACCCTGCAAACTTCTTGGCAAACCGATCCATGAGCGATTGTACATCTTGCTTCGTTATCTTTCGAAGGGACAGTGGTAGGCCAAGATAAGTAATTGGGAAGGGCTCTGATCTACAACAGAGGATGGACTTCACTAGTATCGATTGTTCTTCTGTGCATCTTATGGTAGTGATTGCACTATTTGATAGGTTGCCTCAAGCCGGTCATAGCACCAAACAGGTCTAGGATTCCTTTGATCATGAAGATGTCTTGCTCTGACAGTTAGAAAAATAACATTGCATCATCTGAGTACATCAAGTTGTTTGGTGCCCTTATGGTATTATCCGAAGGGCTCAAAGCCCAGCTGAGATGCCCAGCTGAGATTGTAGTGGTTAGCATGGCCTGTACGATGTCTATAACAAGGACAAAGAGTAGTGGTAATAGTGGATCCCCTTGCCGAAGGCTACAAGCCAGTTTGATTGGCTCACATTCCATCCCATTCAAACTTAGTGTTGTCTTTGAGATCAGCAAGAGCATACTAACCCAGCTTCCCCATCTTGAGCCAAATCCATGGAAATGCAGCAATTGAAAAAGGATTGGCACATAGCTTTTACACATTGTTGGTGGTCGATGTTGTTATTCATTAATAAACGTGTTAATAAAAGAGGAAGGATTCTTTTAATTTCATGGCGTTGTCATTAATTAAAAGTTGGTGTTGAGCCATAAATCCTAGTTAGGAATCACTGACGAAAGCCGCTAGGTAGGCGTTTAATTATTTTCTTTTTCATGTACAAGAACTCTAGCTTTCAATTTATGCTGTGTAATTGTCTTAATTTAATCTACAAGTAGCCAAGTCCAAGATAGTTTGAAATTCAATTTAATGCTTAATGGTTTTTTCCTGGGCATGTGGATGAGGTTGACCACGCGCATTATAAAGGAGGTTAGGGTTAGCTACTTTATCGTCTCTATGAGCATATTTTTTAAAATACTAAACGATACGTTTTAAAAAAAACTTTTTATATAGAAGATTTTTTTTAAATCAAATAAATTTATTTTTTATTTTATAATAACTAATACGTAATTAATCATATGCTAATCACTCATCTAGTTTTTCATGCTTAGAAAAAGCTAAGCCCAAAAGGATTTTTCAAAAGCAGCCTAAGTCCAAGTTTAATATTAATCTTGCGGTTCCAAAATGCAAGTCAAACGTGCAGACAGTCCTAGGGAAGAGAAGGGTTTGAAAGTTGGGATTTTCAGTCCCCATAAGTTTACAATCTCGGTTAAAAAGTTTCACATAATTCTTAACGATGATGAAATTAAGCAAGCAAATCATAAGGAACTAATACAAGGTAAAATTATGCGAGTAACTAATAGTTGCATGATTAGCCTGTATCGTCATCATTGAACGTTACAAAATGATGGGGGGAGTTAATAAAAGATCAATCTTTTTAAGGTGATTGATCTAGCGTGTGATAAACGTTCAGGACATGGTTTTAGACTTCAAGTTTACAGAACATACATGTCAATCGTAAGTGGTCAATGAGTCCTGTCCAATAAATGGTTGAATTCAGCCGTAAACACAGCAGGGCTATCTGAGGGAAGCAGGATTATCTGACATGAATATTGAGACCACAAGATACTGGTAAGAATGATGTTTTTTATGGAGTGATAGATCATTTAATTAGAGCAGAGGATGTTGTGTGATGTACTGCTAGGCTATTTTCTGAAACGAAAAGGTTTGGTTTATTTAGAGTAGAAGCTGATCTGATGAAAAGTGACAGATCATGGAAAATAAACTCTGGTTTGTAGTTGCAGTACCATTCAATCTTACGGTTTCGATGTCAAATTCCAGCCGACTCTTGACTTTCTGCATGCATTGAGCCGGTCAGACACGGCATGCTGAAACTGAATAGAAGACAACGTTGCCAGCCAGAGATAATGCTAGCTTGCTACTACTTCATATCCTTATGAAAATATTAGTATAAATTCATGTTCTGTGGAGACTTGGAAGCTGTATTAATTGTCGGTACCAACCATTCTCAACTCTGAAGTTTATGTGTTCCACTGCAATTGCATCACCACCACTAATTCATATATACTCTTGTTGAGCTCAAGAATGCTACAGTCGCAGATGATTTAAGGTCCCTGAAAACAGCTAATTTTTTCTGAGTTGTGAAATTTTCAGTGAAGAAGTGTATAGGGACCCAATCGAATTCTAGACTAGATTGTGATGGCAAAGTTTCAACGATCCTGACGCACCAATTAATGGCCCAAAATGCCAAGATTCATAAAAAGGATTCAATATGCCATTGTTAAGATGACAACTAGAGACAACAAGACTTCTTTTTTTCGAGAATACATAAAGATTGCGTATCTTTGTATTAAGCAGGAGAGATTTACAGCTTACATCTAACAACTAGGTCTGGCAAACGGAAAATGAAAAAACAAGTGTGTAGCGCCTAAGGATTTATATCTCGAAGCATCCATTTTGCGACCAAGTGAACCGCCGGTGCTAATGCAAGAGACTTGCATCACGCCAGAGGGCCGCTTTCTTCTCAGCCGCTTGTGCCACTTCTATCCAGGAACACGCCTGATTGTTGAAAACCCAGTTGTTGCGTTCTTTCCAGATGGACCAAGCGACCAAGGTGACAACCGTGTCAAAGCCACAGCAATGCGATTTGCTTATCCTCTTCCTGCTATCACATCACTAGATAACGAATGAGCGCTGGGCAGATGGAAAACTGCCAGGTTGCCCGATGGCATTGAAGACTATCCACCAGAATTGTCATGATTTCGAGTAGCCTATGAGGATATGGTCCATCGTCTCATCGTGTTGATCACAGGAGGCGCACTGTGGTAGATGAGGCAGCCTGCGTTTGCTCAGCCTGTCAGCTGTCCGGCAACGGCGGTGGACAACCGACCAGGTGAGGTACCTGCAGCGGTGCGGTGCCCAGCTCTTCCAGATTGGCGCGATTCAGGAAACTTTCACACCCTGGGAAGAGCGACATGTAGGCAGATTTGGTCGAGTACTACCCAGAGTTTTCCCACTTCCAAAGGAAGTTGTCTTCAACCTGGAGCAGGGTTGTGGAAGTGATTCTTGGCCATACGTGCATGTACTGAATGACCACCTCCACTCCAATGGCCGCGGAGGCCAAGCCTCGCTCTTGGCTAGTGACAGGCATTGGCAGGCCCTGCCACGGTTTGGCAGTGCTCATGCGAAGTGACCAAACCCAGAGAGCGCGCAAGGCTAGCCCCATGCGGCCAAGGTCATGTAACCCAAGGCCGCCATATTTCTTCGGTGCGTAAGCTTTGCTCTAGGTGAGGCGGCAATGCCCTCCCTTGGCATCTGCTTGCCCCGGCCAAAGGAAGCCCATTGTATTTTGTCCATCCCTTAGTGACCCACTTGGGCGGCAACATGGCAATCAAAAGATAGGTCGGGATGGAGCTCCAGACTAACTGCACCAATGTCGATCTCCCTACCGGGGCTAGCTGGCTCACTTTCCATACAGGGAGCCTCCTAGTGACCGCATTGACCAGCTTCTTCTGCGTTGGTCAACATGGAGCTGAGAACATCCACGACGATAGCACAAAGCATTGGTAAGAGGGGTATACAGTAGGCTATACACTAGGCTATATGTACACTAGGCCATATGTACAAGTGTACACTAGGCCATATGTATAGCCTGTATACAGGCTACGCAGTCTTCGTGTACATATGGCCTAGTGTGGTTGCACTGTCGTCCTGCCCCAAGGCCGGCCCTGAATGCTGTGCTGGGTTCATCAACACTAGTTAGTATTGAGTGAGATGCTTGGACAAAATAATACATAACCAACTACTCCATAACTAACTGTCTTGACATAAATGGACGATCATTCGGTGAGTGAGTGAGTGAGTGAGTGAGGTGTGAACGAACAGTGGGAAACGACCAGAGAAACGAAGGCAACATCCACCATCCATCATCTAAATCTGACACCATTCATGTGAATCAAAGATGATGATGATAACAACAACAACAACCCCGGAATCGAAATACACCCAAAGTTGTTATAGCCATGCTGCTCCATGGATCGATCCTGTATTTATTTATACAGGCATCTGCCAACCTGCTACAGGCATATGTACAACCTGCAAGATACTAGTATTTGCATGTCTGCATCGCTGAACTTCTGCCCCGCTATTTTTTGGATTATTGGGTATGGTTTATTTGTGAGATCACTTGTTTTAAACTATTTATTATATTTATAATATATGATATTTGATTCTTTCCTATAAATACATCGATCATTTATCAGTGTTCATCCGCATTTCATTTTATCTAAAAAGAACAAACCGGTTAGTATTCTGAACTGATCATATGGTCACAATTCACAAGTATTCCATGTCCAATCTTTGAAATTACATTCTACTTTTTATCCATATCAATAGTATGATGATGTAGATATACTCATATACATGTACAAATAAGCATTTTCCCAAAAATATATAGACCAGCATCTAGTCCTAGTAGTACTACTAATCTAGTCCTGACTTGGACTCTGAACGAACTAACCTTTTGTTGTCTTTGACTGCTTTGACCGTTGACCCAACAAGGGATCATGTCCGGAGAAGGTTCCACGCGCCGTCCACGTGGCACTTCCTGCGCCGTCGGATCCATGACCGTACACAAAACAAGCTGGAAACCGGCTTGTAGTGGGCACTTAATTTCCTCCATGGCTAAACAAAGGTCCAAAGCATGGTAAAGCTAGGCTAGTACTGCATTTACATGTATCAACAAGTAATCAAGCATGCAAAAGCCATGTCAGTAATAGTATTAGCTAACTGATCGTGTAGAAGTCAATGTTAATTCTGATGGCTCGTAGCAGCCACAGCTGCATGCAAAAGTCAAACGATTAGGAGAGAGCAGTGACCTGGTCAATGATTTTTCAGAACGAAATCAGTTATGACAACCGTCAGGTTTATACTCTGACCAGCTGAAATAATTAAATATACTCCAGTAGATCAGCATATTAGTAATTTAGTATTGTAATCCACGAACATTACTAGATTGGTGAGTAGATTATGAATCCAATTTAAGCTGTTTTTGATCTTGTTTTGTATTGGGTGAGATTCAGAGTTGGCACAGTAGCAGCAGTAGAACTGCAGGGGATGCGAAGTTGCCGACCTGACGGCCAGATTCAGGCACCAGAATCTGATTCTGACCGCGAAACGCACACGGAAGATTAGAGAAGATTAGACTATACTACAGGCAATTTTGCAATGCGATGATGGTGATTGCTTCTTCACATCGGCCATCCACACTTTGCTTTGTGTAAATTTAGCCTTTTTTTTCTTTCTTTTCCTTTTTACTTTTCAGTCAGAGAAAGGAAAAGAAGAAGACGGAAGAGAGAGAGAGAGAGAGAGAGAGAGAGAGCGCGATGGTAGGGCACACAAGCAGCTGAAGCAGAAATTTCTTTCTTTCTTGACAAATAATGATCTTTGTTTTTAAAAGAGAGGTGATGCATTTGATTACCTTTGAACCGTGCTGCATTTGGAGAGAATAATGGAACCTGCAATTGTACACAATTGATTTCAGTGCGTTGACTAGGAAATAGTATATTACAGTAGTATTTTAGGGTGTTAATTACGTTCTCATGTTACGTGTTTGGAACATGCCTTTTGACGTTTACCTGAGCGATAAGCGGTTGTACAGTTGAGAAGGTCATTAACGGTTAACATAATATGTTTGATTGGTTTTCATACCACCCGATGTCTATATATAAAACTATACACCATATTAAATATAATCAATCATTCCAATCATTTCAAATTATATTAGAGCGGTTATAATTCGCTAAAATTCTGCTACGCCACACCACCGGAACCACCCACGCGTAACGCGGCCGGCGTCGTCCCCCGCGCCCAACCCGCCCACCGCTACTGAGGTCGTCGCTGTGCCAAGCAGGCCCGCGCGTGCCGCCACTGACGCCGCCACAGCAATGCGGGAAAGACCGTAGCCACAGCGACCGCTACCGAGGCCATCCGCTACGCCGAGCAAGTCGAGGCTGACGCCACTGAGGGTTGCTCGCTTCCGCATCGCTGTAACCGGACGTAGCGCCCGCCGCCGATTTGATCTCCGGGCGAATCGCTGACCGAGCACCGCCCTATCGTGTCACCGACTATGTCGCCGCCCCGTTGCCCGATCGAATCGTCGCTAACTCTGATTTTGTCGCCTTGCGCATCACCGACTCCGTTGCCGAGCACGTCGCTGACTCCAACTCCGTCGCTAGGTGCATCGCTGACTCTGTCGTCGTCTCATCGCTGACTCCTCTCCGATCCAGTCAATGGGGGCATCGCCGACCAAATCGCCGCTCACGTCACCGACTCCATCGCCAAGCACAACGTCGACCAAATCGCCGCCCCATCGTGTCGCCAAATCCATTGACACTGATGGCGAACGCTGCCGAAGACCGCTGCGCGGAGAAGACTACGGTCGATGTTGCAGAGGTTGACACCGCTCGCCACACTGAGAAGACTGCGTCCGTTGATGAGACCAACCGCCACGTGGAAAAGGCCACGGCCGACGTCGAGGCCGCCCACCATGCCGACGCCACCACCGAGGCAGCCCACTGCGCTGCAGCTTTGGACGAGTACAAAGCCACCCACGAATCTCTCTGGGCACATGCTACTGCCGTCATTAACGTCCATACCCTCATCCCCGTTGTACTCAAACAGGCCGCCAACAACTACAGCAAGTGGCGTAGCCTGTTCCTCATCGTTTTCGACAAATATGGTCTTATTCGGCGCGTTCCTGAGGACGAGTCATTTCCCTCACGCCCAGCATAGGTGTAGATGGACTGCACTGTCCTGATATGGACCTATGCCACTATTTCCAACGACCTGCAGCAATCGCTAAAGCTACGACAGTTCTCCGCTCGTGGTGCATGGTGTTTTTTCGTGGATGAGTTCCTCGGTTAGAAAGAGTTCCGTGCGCTCCTCCTGGAGACACAATTTCGTAACCTTCGTCAAGGCTCCCTAAGCATCACCGACTGTTGTCGCTGCCTTGAGTCGATGGTCAACTCCCTCGCCGAGTTCGACGACCCGATCGGTAACCAGCAGATGGTTCTCATGCTCCTCCATGGCCTGAACGACCAATTCCGCCACATGGTGTCTATCCTCAAGATGCGTCACCCGTTTCTGACCTTTGCAGAGGCTCGGACGCATCTCCTGCTAGAGGAGGTAGAGATCGAGGCCCGGCCACCATCGCCGTCATCTGCTCTCGTTGCCGTAGCACCCCGACCGGCGGCGCATGGGACTGTAGCATCTCCATACCTGGGGACGCTTCCACCTCCCCCAGGCGACCTTTTGGTGTCTTGTCCGCACCCAACCCTGGCGCTGGTCGATAGCGCAACAGCCGCCGACGCGGCTGTGGTGGTCGCAGTGGCCCTCCTGCACCCACTGGTGGCGCGCCGCCAGGTCTGCACCCATCCTTCGCGCATCCGTGGACGGGTATCGTCGAGATGTGGCCATATGACTGGTCTGGCCGCCCTCCGATAGCTCCTCTGGCTTTCATCGATGTGCCCTATTACAGCGGCAACTTCAACAGCATCCTCGGCGGTAGCGTCTATGGCAGCACCTACGGCCCTCTCCAGTATGGCTTGTCTCACCAGCCTTCCAAGGGCCCTCGCCTGCCTTCCAGGCCCCCTCAGCGGTGCCTTAATCTACACCACCCATGCCTTGAAATCCTATTCCACGGTGGTTCATGGAATCATGACTTCCTGGCGCACTCGTTCAACATCATGATGCTCAACTCGCTAGCACTCTCCTCTGAATGGTACGCCGATTCAGGCGTTGGTTCTTATATGACCACGGATGCTGATAAACTCTCTACTATTTCCCCACTGTCCTCATATACTCATTTATCTATCATTGTGGATAATAGGGTGTCACTTCCTATCACTGCCACTGGATCACATATCTTTTCTTTACCACATCATAATCTTGTTCTTAACAATGTCTTGGTCTCTCCCAATATTATTAAGAATCTGATTTCTATTTATCGTTTTACCACTGATAATAATTGTTTCATTGAGTTTGATCCTTTTGGACTTTCTGTGAAGGATTTACACACCAAGAACGTGATCGCCAGGTGCAATAGCTCTAGAGACCTCTACCTGTTCTACCCACTCTCCAACAGCATCTCCGCATTCATCGCCGAATCTACCTTTCTATGGCATCGTTGTCTTGGTCACCTTAGGCGTGAAGCTCTGTCTAAACTTATTAACTTCTTATTCTTGATAATTGCTCACACTACATTTGGATATTTCCTCTTCGCCTCAAATCCGAGACTTTTTTAGATCTTTCTCATTTTTTTGCTCATATTCACACACAATTTGGTACCACCATCAAGAGAGTCCAGTGCGATAACTGCCGTGAATTTGATAATTCCTAGGCCCGCACGTTCTTCCTCTCTCACGGTGTTGCATTCCGCATATCGTGTCTATAACTCCTAATAAAATGGGACAGTAGAACGTTCGCTTTGCACCATTAATAACATTCTACGTTTGCTTTTGTTTCAGGTGAGTCTTTCTTTGATTTATTGGGTTGAGGCCCTTCACACTGCGACCTACCTTGTGAATCGTCTCCCTACTAAAACACTCGCTTCTCTCGACACCATACACCTCCATCTATTTCACTCAACCCTCCTACGCCTACCTTCGAGTTTTTTGGTGTACCTGCTATCCCAACATGTCCTCTATGGCACCCCACAAACTCGCTCCTCACTCCTCCTTGTGTGTTTTCCTTGGTTACTCCTCGGAACACAAGGACCATTGGTGTCTTGAGCTCTAGTCAAGCTGCATTCTCATCTCCCGTCATCTTGTTTTTGATAAATCATTTTTCTCTTTCTTTGTCATGTTTACTACACCCATGGCACCTTCTACCCTAGATTTTTTTGACTGATGAATATGATATTACCACTCTACCCTCTAGAGATTGTCTTGTGCATGCAGGTCCTCTGTCGATCTCCCTGGTTGCTCCGGGGTCAACGCCCCCGCATGCTGTGCACAGCCCTGTGCTCGTCCATGGATCCATTGCTCCACTCGAGCATTCCTCTGCACCACCCTCCCTAAGGCCGTGGTTGCCAGAGCCACCGTCGCCCTAGCCCTTCGTACCGCTCGACGCTGCTACCCCTGTGTATCTAGCACAGGCCACTGCCACCAGCGCCACCGCCTCATCCTCCATAGCAACCGCCCATACTGCTAGTACCACTGCTTCTGTTGCTTCCGCACAGGCTGTTGCCAGCAGCACCAACCATATCGTTGCTACTAGACTAGTCTCCATCATCCCGATCACATGGCACTCCATGCACACGCGCGACAAAGCTGGTATCGCGCATCCCGTGGATCGTCTGTTCGTGATGCTCTGTCAAACCCCAATTTGTGCTCTGCTATGAGAGCTGAGTACGATGCACTTCTTCCCAATAACATCTGGAGCCTTCTTCTTGGGCCTCCTGGAGTCAATCTGGTGACCGGCAAGTGGATTTATTATCATAAGTTGCTTGTAGATGGTTCGCTTGATTGCTACAAGGCTCGCTGGGTTCTATGGGGTTTTACACAACGACCAGGTGTTAATTATGATGAAACTTTCAGTCCAATAGTCAAATCAACGACAGTTTGGATGGTTGTCTTTGGCTCTATCTCAAAATTGGTCTATTCATCAGCTGAATGTTAAAAATGCGTTCTTACATGGCATTCTGACAGAGACCGTCTACTGTGTATAGCCTTATGGTTTTGTTGACTTGTCACGACCAGATTTTGTCTGTCGACTCAATAAGTCTCTCTATGGACTGAAACAGGCTCCCCGTGCTTAGCACAATAGGTTCACCACTCACCTCCTGTCTCTCGGTTTTGTTGAGGCCAAGTCAGATACTTCATTATTTACATATCATCGGGGATCCAACACTGACTATCTGCTGTTGTATGTGGATGACATTATTCTCATCACCTCGTCAGCTGGGTGTCTCCAACACATTATTGCCGCTCTCTAGTGTGAGTTTGATATGACAGACATGGTCCAGCTTCATCATTTTCTAGGTATTTTCATCATGTATTACGATGACACCTTATTTCTCTCTCAGCGGCAGTATACTCTAGACATTTTAAAGCGCGCCGGGATGAGTGCTTGCACCTTTATCAACCTACACTTCAAATTATTTGCAGATGGTCCTTCAGTTACCGACTCCACACAGTACCGCAGCTTGGCTGGTGCACTGTAATACCTAACATTCACTCGTCTAGACATTGCCTATGCCATTCAGCAGATTTGCCTCTATATGCATGATCCTTGCGAGCCACACATTTCTGCTCTTAAGCGGATACTACGTTACTTACAGGGTATTCTTTCTCTCAGCTTGACTCTGCACCACTCTCCACCTGCTGAGCTTGTTGTTTACACCGATGCCGATTGGGCTGGCTATCTCGACACTTACCGATCGACCTCTGGTTATATAGTGTTCCTCAGGGATAATTTGGTGTACTAGTCCTCCAAGCGTCAGCATATAATCTCTCGATCGAGTGTAGAAGTTGAATATCGAGTTGTGGCCAATGGTGTCGCTGAAGCTACTTAGCTGCGCCAACTACTCATGGAGCTTCGTCACTCATCTCACAGTGCCGCCTTGATCTACTGTGACAATATTAGTATTGTTTATCTTTCCAGCAACCCAGTTTAGCATCAACGCACAAAACATGTTGAGATTGATCTCTATTTTGTTCGAGAGAAGGTCATCCTTGGTCACGTTCGGGTACTTTATGTTTCCACGACATTTCAGTACACCGACGTCTTTATCAAGAGTCTTTCTACCTCTGTATTTCAGGAGTTTCGATTCAGCCTGAACGTTCGTCGAGCTTCTGATTAGACTGTGGAAGAACATTAGCATAATATAATTATAGTAGTTTTTTCTTGTAGCTTACGTATCTAAGCTTCTATACCACCCCGGTGCTATATATATATATATATATATATATAACTGTACACGATATGAAAAATAATGGATCATTCCAATCATCCTACACACTACACGGGACCAACTTCAGCAGATATTACGGTATTAGATGAAGCCCTTTTTACTTTTACCACATTAGGCATAATTATTCATATTTGAGGAAACTTATTACAGCTATTTTTTTACGATTATAGGTAAGGAAGAGTATATATACACATATCACTGTATATGATTACTACGATTATAGGTACGATTATAGGTAAGGAAGAGTATATATACACATATCACTGTATACGATTAATATACTCACATACTCGTGAATATGTCCAGTAAAATATGCTCAAATAGACGAAATTGATACCACCTTACTAAAATCTTTCTAATTTACAAAGAAAGAGAAAAGGGGCTGGACTCATTTGATTTAAATTATTTAACATATTATAGGGATAAGTTAAGTATTTAAAAAAACAAGTGCTCTAAAAAAATAAATAAAAGAAGAATTTTTTTATAAAAAATATTTTTTAAAACATGAACCAAATAGCCTATTTCAATAATTCAGTAAATAAGGCGGAAAAAACAGGGCCTGACCACTAGCCTAACATAATGTTTTGATTAGTGTTTCCTCCAGCTAAATAAACATTATTTTTGGACAGTATGTTACAACTCAAGCATAAAAAAAATCAAAGCACTAATACTGTCTTTTAAAATATTTTGATTGGACGTGAAAACACATGCCACAATATATATTTATTGATTTTTTTTCTTGAAAACTTATTTTTACATAGCAATTAGCTGCTAAAGTTATACTCCTATCACTCCAAAATGACAAATCTCGTAGTATTTGGAAGTTTTAAAATATAATACTTTTTATATTTTAAAAATATATTAGGGCACGTGGAAAAAATATCTTATAGTGCGTACGGTACAAGATGACAAATAATATTTTGACCGGAGTGATTTGCGGTGGTACTACTGACATAGTCGTCGGAGCCGGTGGTGCCTACCCATTCCAGAAACGTTCATCAAACGCAACGTGACAGCACTGTACCCATGCCTGCTTCCGGCCTGGTTGCTGACGTGTCCGTCCGGCGAATCGGATTGACCCACCCAGTAGCGTGTCGTGTCGTGTCACCACGTGACGGTCCATCCATCTATCCACCGCGTCGCCCAAACCAAACCAGCCAAGCGGTTCGGCCGGTTGGGTTAGCCTTAAGCCCTTAACGGCTTAACCCTTCCCGACGCCACGCGTCTCGCCGTCTTCTTCTTTTCCGCTTCGCCTTTTCCACGCACTTTAATTTGAGCAATTTAATCCGCGCCTTCCTCCATAGTCTCCCCCTCTACTACGTACACCTCCTCCCCCTCCCCTCACGCCGCCGTACACGACCCCGATGAGATGACGGCCACCGCCGCCGCCGTCGCCGCCCGCCTCATCCAATGACCCCGCTTCCCCTCGCGCCGCTCCTCCTCCTCCTCCTCCTCGCGACATCCCCAGCCCCCGCCTCCGCCTCCACGATCGCCGTCGCCGCCGGCCCCACCGCCTGCGCTGTCGCGGAGGGGACCTCCACCGTCTACTGCGCGTCCGCGGCGGCGGCCAACTCCTCCTCCGCCGCCACCACCTCCGGTTACCGCGCCGTCGCGCCCTTCGTCAGCTTCTCCCAGGTGTCCGGCGGGGGCGGGGCGTTCGTCTGTGGGCTGCAGGTCGGCGGCCGCGCGCTCTTCTGCTGGCCGGCCGCGGCCCCCGACCAGCTCAGGCGGGTGTACAACGGCCGGGATCCGCTCGCGGAGCTCGCCGTCGGGGGCGGCCACGTCGCGGGGTACGACGCGGGCGCGCGGGTCGTACGATGGTGGCGTGGCGGGGACCGGTTCCCGGCGCTGGTGAGGGGTGGGTTCGGCTCGCTTGTCTCCGGCGACGACTTTACTTGCGCGGTGGAGACCAACACCTCCGCCGTCCGATGCTGGGGCCCGCGCGGTAGCGCCGTGGAGGCGGACTTTTTCCAAGCATCCGTCTCCAGCCTCGCCGTGGGCGGTTCCCGCGCCTGCGGGGTAAGGAAGAACGGCGGCGGCGTGCTCTGCTCCGGATCCAGCTCCGCCGCCGGCGGCGCCGCGCTCGCGCCGCGCGACCTATACGTCGATGGCCTGGCCGTCGGCGACTCCCACGCGTGCGGGCTCCTCCGGCCCAACCACAACGCCGCGTGCTGGAACCTCGGGGGCGCCACCACCACGCTCTACTGGCCGGCTGTCGGCACGGCGTTTGAGCTCCTCGTCGCCGGAGGTAACCTCACCTGCGGCCTCGTGTCCACCAACTTCAGCTTGCTCTGCTGGTCGACCGATGGGTTAGTGGCAGCAGAGGTGAAACTACCGGCGATTCTCCCCGGCGTCTGCGTCTCCGATAACAGCTCGTGCAAATGCGGCGTCTTCCCGGACTCCGGTAGTTTCTGCAAGGTCTCCGGGGACGTGATCTGCAACAGGTTCTGTGACAAGCCACCGCCGTCCCCTCCTCCGCCGTCGCCTCCCTCACGGCCGGCACCTCCGAGCTCGAAACGCGGCGTGTCCAAAGGCTGGATCGCGTTCGCCATCGTCGGCGCTGTTGGCTCCTTCGCGGGGCTCTGCTCCATCGTGTACTGCCTCCTCTTCGGCTTCTGCAGCCACAAGAAGGTGCACAACTCCGTCCAGCCCAACATCGCCGGCAACAACAACAACGGCGGCGGCGGCGCATCGAGCCCGTACGGCTCGCCGAACGGGTCGCTCGGCCGCTTGCGGCGTCAGTTGTCGCGCGTGATGACGCGGCAGCGGAGCGGGCCGTCGTCGTTCAAGGACCCCGCCGAGGAGTTCACCTTCGCGCAGCTCGCGGCGGCGACCAAGGACTTCGCGCTGGAGGCCAAGATCGGCGAGGGGAGCTTTGGCACGGTGTACCGCGGCAAGCTCCCCGACGGGCGCGAGGTGGCCATCAAGCGCGGCGAGTCGGGGCCGCGTGGCCGCAAGTTCCAGGAGAAGGAGACGGCGTTCCGGTCGGAGCTGGCCTTCCTTTCCCGCCTCCACCACAAGCACCTCGTCGGCTTCATCGGCTACTGCGAGGAGAACGACGAGCGGCTGCTCGTCTACGAGTACATGAAGAACGGCGCGCTCTACGACCACCTCCACCCCAACCCCGGCTCCGGCATCGGCGGCGCGTCGTCCCCGTCGCCGGTGGCCTCGTCGTGGAAGCTCCGCATCAAGATCCTCCTCGACGCGACCCGCGGCATCGACTACCTGCACTCGTACGCCGTGCCGCCGATCATCCACCGCGACATCAAGTCGTCGAACATCCTGCTCGACGGCAGCTGGGTGGCGCGCGTGTCGGACTTCGGGCTGTCGTTGATGGGACCGGAGACGGAGGAGGTGCAGCACCTGTCGATGAAGGCCGCCGGCACGGTGGGGTACATGGACCCGGAGTACTACGGCCTCCACCACCTCACCGTCAAGAGCGACGTCTACGGCTTCGGCGTCGTCATGCTCGAGGTGCTCACCGGGAAGCGCGCCATCTTCAAGGAGGCTGAGGGCGGGAGCCCCGTCAGCGTGGTGGACTACGCCGTTCCCAGCATGGTCGCCGGCGAGCTCAACAAGGTGCTCGACGGCCGCGCGCCGGAGCCGAACGCACACGAGGCCGAGGCCGTCGAGCTGGTGGCGTACACGGCGGTGCACTGCGTGCGGCTGGAGGGGAAGGACCGGCCGGCGATGGCGGACATCGTGGCCAACCTCGAGACGGCGGTGGCGCTCTGCGAGAACAGCACCGCCGGCGGCGGTGGCGGCGGCGCGGCCGGCCTCGGCAACGGCTCGTCCAGCGCCAGCCTCTCCATTGCGTCCATGGAATTGAGTAGGATGGATTGATTGATTAGTAGCTTCCCTAATTCAAATTCAGAGTTTCAAATTGTGATTAGCCCGGGAAGTTTAAAATTTGTTGTTTTACTTCATTTTTTGGGGAGAACATGAAAGGTGTGATTCTCTCACACATTTTGTTCATGGTGGATGTACATGATTTGTATTGAACTAATTTTTCTTTTCGTAGGTGAGATAACAAAATTCTCTTCCTACAAACATTCAACAAGAAACAAACCACATTGGTTTCATTTAATTATTTTGATAATGGAAGCGTCCTGCCTCTGCAATTGAATGGTCTCATATATGTGAAATTCTTGTGTTCCTAACATCATCTATTTGACATATCATATATCGAGTTTGAAATTTCACATGTGAAGTTTGAACAAATTGCGTGTGAATTGAAGAGAGCAGTTGGGTGTTTGGTTAGTCTATCATCGGTCTCTCTCTCTCTCTGCATTCACATCGGTTTGATCGTCGATCCTGTACTCTTCCATGATCAATATGTACTCTTCTTCCTTATCCTTATGCAACCGGTAATAATGATGGGAAGACCATAATTTAGCAGCGAAGTAAATGCCATTAATCAATTGTGAGCTGAATTTGTTAGTACCCTCGAACTCAACAAGATGCTGCTACATTTAACCTCCTGAGCTGGACTGCTAGAGTGACAAAGCACCTAGCTAATATTCTTCAGAGAATAGTTTTATTAGGGATTGCATTAATTAGCACCATTAGGCCCTATTAAACAGTAGTGCCGACAAATGATGGTTTGCTCCATGCTATGTCCACATTTCATAGAGAGATATTATATTAATACAAATGCATAGGAATTAATTACCGTGATATTTGTCCCTGACATAGTACATTATGGTCCTAGCTTGGACAACAATGCATTTTGTCCATACAAGAATAAGAGAGGAGAAGAACAGAGAAGAAAATGGTTGGTGAAACGAATCCTTCATCTTTTTGATTTAAATTGCATTTCAGCTTCAATTCTATCTATCCACTACTATCTAGTTTAGCTATCCCCACATTTCATGCCCATCATGCTTGAAAATAAAATAAAATAAAATAATCTTTTGTTTTTCTTAAAGGCTGAACATATCTTGAAATGGATAGTGGAGCAGGTCAAAGAAGCTGCATGTTGTTGAAAAATTCACAAAGCTAAAGTTGGTATGTTTGTCAGTGAAATGTACAGGTTAGCATCGAATGATTGAGCAAAAAAGAATAATTTGATTTGAGTATGCAAAAGCTCGTGCCTTAATAGCACTCACTCCTGCTCCACAAAAAAGCAGAGATGGACTGCAGAAAAACAGTTCCATCAGATTATGCTTCACTGAACCTGCAAACCACAAACAACAAAATGCTTAATTCTTAATTAACCACTGCAGATAATATCTGTCTTTCAAAAGCTGCTGATAATATCATTGTCAGGACATATGATAAATCAGCTTGGTTTTGCCATCACCAACCATGTCCACTTTCCATTAGGTATGGGAACACATGACCTTTTCTGCATGCAGCTTTGCAGCCATGCTGGTTAGCAGTATAATATAAATATTTAGCTTGCAGATCAGCCTCCACTTTACACAGAGCTACTAGCAAAAGGAGTAAGAAACAGCTGGGCATGTCAAATGAAATAATGCAGCCGACTTGAGGCGGCCAAAAGTTATTCAGCAGAAAGCTCAAAAGCGGTTGTGAAATGAGCTTTGACGAAACTTGCGCCTTTCCGTTGTCGTGAGCTCATGATTCTGCTTTCGCTGATGGATGCATTTGAATAGCCAAAATCGAAACTTCACTTCGTCACCTGGATTAATTTGATGGATTATAAGCTAAGGTTACCTGAATTCTGGAGATGTCTTTTCCAGCTTTTCCAGCTCAAAAGTATTTGTTTTATTGATCATTTTTTTCTTACCAAAGATTGTTTTTAGCATCAGTCATCTGTTTTTTTATCATAATACTTATACATGATGTTCCTGTAGATTTTTAAAAATTTTCTTGAAAGGATTTTGCAAATTTTATATCATAATAATAGATTAAGCGTTAATTTCTAAGTGGGCTTCTTATGGCCTTATGGGCCATGATTTTTGGACTGGTCTGGTGACGTTTAATAACAATAGATTAAGCGTTAATTTCTATGTTGGTTGCTTATCGACTTATGGGCTGATTTTTTGACTGGGCTGGTGATGTTTAAGGCCTACAGATGATTGCTCCCAGTGGGGGAATTTGGATTCATGTTGTATAGATAGTTCCATTGCCTAATCTATCTCAGTTTTAGCAAATAATAACAGTTTTGCTATACTGATAAATTTTCTTCTAAAAATTTGTTAAATATAAATACAGTATAATTATATTATAACTTACATATAAATATAATTTTAAAACGTTAAATTTAATTCAAGATTCAAGTGGAAAAGGAAAAAAAAACATACCACGTGCACATGAGGGGATTGGCAAACGACCTCTACCTCATGAAAATAGCGTGTTACTGTTAAATTTTTAAAAGTTATTATATTGTAATTCTTATAATATAATAACACTATAATTATATTTTATTTATTTCTGATAAATTTTGAAGAGTAAATTTATCGACAAAATATAGATAGGTTTCTTTTAATCAAATTTGGTTTTATTGAAGCTAAACTTGTCATTATGTTTGGGAGACATGGACTATTCAAACAAAAATAGTGAAAACAATGAATTAAGTGAAGTCGTTTGACATTGCTTCCAAGACTGCACAAAAGAGGTAGTACTGTAGTAGAAAACAAAGACAAACCAAACTATCAAAGCTTTTTGTTGGTTCAAGTCAATGGTCCACAAATGCAGTTAGAGAAGAGGAACAAATTAAGTGGTGATAAAAAGCTTCTTTCTCTGAAATAATCCACAGATAACTCTTCAACCATGTTTGATAAGAGCAAATATTTTAAAAACAGATTTTTTATTTTATTATTCCCTTTTTAACTTCTAACCGAATATTGACATATGAATATAAACCTTTAATACGTAAGTAATTCGTCCTAGTTCTAAATACAGCTTACAAAGTCGTAACTATTGATGATGTCTCGTTATTACTAAGTTATAAATATTCTTACATTATGGGATAAAACGGGGGAGTATCAAATCAAAACAGATTACAAATTTATCTTTGTCGAACGACAAAAAAAGCGATAAAAACCATCTCATCAAGCAAGAAGGAAACGAGGAAAACCCTCTTCTTCTTCTCTTGGCTTCAACCAAGCAATCTACTACCAATCTAGAGAGAGGGAGGCGTCGCCGTCGAATCGAATCAACAACGATGGGGTTGGACTACTACAAGGTGCTCGGCGTCCGCCGCGGCGCCACCGACGACGAGCTGAAGAAGTCCTACCGCCGCCTCGCCATGAAGTACCACCCCGACAAGAACCGCTCGCCGCACGCCGACGACTCCCTCTTTAAGCAGGTCTCCGAGGCCTACGACGTCCGTACAACGCCCCATCTCCTCCTCCTCCATCGCCGCCGCCGCCAAAGATTCCATCTTTCTCACCACCTCCTCCGCCGTGCAGGTGCTCAGCGACCCGCAGAAGCGCGCCATCTACGACCAGTTCGGCGAGGACGGGCTCAAGGCCGGCGTGCCCCCGCCCTCCTCCTCCTCCTCCTCCAACGCGTCCT
This sequence comes from Oryza coarctata, assembly GCA_030770085.1. NCBI lineage: Eukaryota > Viridiplantae > Streptophyta > Magnoliopsida > Poales > Poaceae > Oryza > Oryza coarctata. The sequence continues at coordinate 1,360,616 of CM061471.1, forward strand.
CCCACGGCGGCGGCTTCCGCTTCAGCCCGAGGAGCGCCGAGGAGATCTTCTCGGAGATGTTCGGGGGCGCATTCGGCGGCCGCACCACCCCCGGCGCCGGCGTCCCCCACGGGTTCCCTGGGTTTGGCGGCTCTCCCAGGGCAGGGGAGGCATCGGAGCCGCAAGCGCCGGCGATCGAGCGGCAGCTGGCTTGTAGCCTTGAGGACCTTTACAGGGGCGCCACCAAGAAGATGAAGATCTCCAGGGACGTCCTCGATGTCACTGGGTGAGACGGATTCCTTCCCTATCCTATTTTTTCTATTCAAATCGAACAGGTTGTTGATTATAGTTCTAATCGAACAGTTTGTTGCGTATAGTTCCTTACAAACATTGGCATTGCTGTAAATTTGTGATCTTGGTGAGCGAGCGAGCGAGTCTGCGTGGATAATCCTGTTGACTCGAGGAAGACCTAAAGAGAAACCCTTTTGCTCTAGATGTTATTCTCTCATGCACCAGACCAGCGGCCTCATTGCAATTGCTGATTAGTTGATGAATGGCATGGTAGAATGTAATAGTAGGAAAAACGAAGAATTAGAGGTCAAGGAAAAACGAAGAATTAGAGTGTAAGGTTGAGGGGATAGGAATTTGATAGGGGTTTAAGGTGATACATGAGAGGATATTATCTGTTATGGGTTACACCACTTCACATTCTCCTGTATGTGCACTCCATTGAGATGAAATAAAAAGTGCAAGCATTAGTAATTTAGTATGCTTCAATCCATACTTCATTACTTCTGTTGTGTATGGCCTCTTGGTGCTTAATCTAACTTTTGAATGATATAGTGCTATACTATTATATTCTGATAATAACTGATATGACCGAACCCTAGCTCTTTGGTGTGGTTCCATGTGGCCAGATGGAAACTTTGTATTTAGATTTAACCTTGAGCTCCACGCATGATTTATGTGGTAACGGAGGAATGCTTTTATGGTCTGTGTTTATTGTAAAATGCATAAACTTTTCCACTTGTTGAGAAATCCGATCTACATCCAGCTCAGCATGCTGCTACTGTCCTCTTGTGTTATGATTTGTTTCAGATAATAATAAATTCTACCTTTACAACCTTTCCAGCCTCATAAGGTTTCCTTCTCGATAAACACTTTGTGATATTGCAGATACCATATAATGTATAAATATGAAAAAAATAGAGCATTTATTTTGTTTTGTGCACCCTGTTTGCCTTTTCTGGTACTGTTTGTAACCAATATGTCAATGTTCGTTAACTAATGTACTTGCTGATAAAAAATATATTATTTCCACTTTGTTGTCTAATGATAGCTGGTGTGACAGTTGATGATTGCCCTCTCGTCGAGGTTGTATGTGATGGTTCATTTTTTTATGTTCATAGTTTATATGTTTGCTGCAATTAGGGGTCCTATTGAAAACGGATCTTGGCAGGTTTAACTTTAAGAATGTTGGGTTCCTGTGCATAATTAGCTTGTGTACTAAGAAGCCAAGTCCACAGATTACAAATAGGATGCATATCATAGTGTTCAGAGGCATGCATAGTTTGGTGATTGGGCTTTATTGTTGTGGGATGATTTAATGGTCACCATGGGAGATAGACAATTGCCATTAATTTCAGCATTCAGAATAGATGTATTGTGGTGCTGTGTTTACTTTTTTATTTACAGTGGTTGTGGCCGTTAGCTCTGAGGTATTTTACGTATACTCTGTACTAGTTTTGACTCAGGCATATTTATGACAATAAGAGAAGCTGAACAAAATATATTACTCCTTTTAAATTGAAGCTTAGTGCACATAGTTGACATAGAAATTTTGTCTTCACGAACACTTGGGGCATTGGTTTCTTATTCAGTCCTCTAAGTACGCAAAGATGGCCCATTGGAACCTGTAATAGAAATATGACCAAGTACGAGATGACTTACCTAATATGAAAGAACATTCTCTGTATTTGTTTTAATGAGTTTGGTGCAGCACTACAGGAGATTTATCATTTGTTATGTCAGTTTTATGGCAATTTTTGTTATTGTCATTCCATGTGGCAATTATTTTTTAGTCCTTGAGTCCATTGTCTTCTGAAAAAGAAGCATAAAAAATAATAGCAGACATAGTGATGCTTTGGAAATTCAAAGCTTAGACAAATAACTCATGCAGTTTGTTTGTTTGGCCTTGTTAAGAACTGCTGTGGTGATTTGTAAATAAAGATAATATAACCTCATATATTGGGCATCTTGATGATTATTAGTGTTTGGGCTATAGTGATATCATGGATAAGTATGCGTAATTGTTCATATCAAAGTTATTACAGTTTGCTGCATGCCTGCATGGATAAGGAGGCTTGATAATTGATTATGCCAAGGTGTTATGACATTCTAGGGTTTTCTGAAACTTCAAATTCTTCATTGCCGTAAAAGGATCTTTGACTTTTCTTGAAAAGGCTGGCTTATTATTTCCATGTCCTTTTTACAAGATGTTTCTATGTTTTTGTGCAGGAAACCAACGAACCTGGAGGAGATCCTGACAATCGATATCAAGCCCGGATGGAAGAAGGGTACAAAGGTAACCTTTCCGAAGAAAGGCAATGAGAAGCCTAACATCATACCATCAGACCTAGTGTTTATAATAGAAGAGCGGTCACACCCCAGATTCAAGCGAGACAAGGACGACCTTATTTACACGCATAAGATCTCTCTTGTGGAGGCTTTGACTGGTTGCACAGTCCAACTGACAACTCTGGATGGGCGGAATTTAACCATTCTGGTGAAGTCTGTCGTCAGTCCTACCTATGAAGAAGTTGTGAAGGGCGAAGGCATGCCAATCACAAAGGAACTGTCTAAGAAGGGGGACCTAAAGATCAGGTTTCAGATCAAGTTCCCCACCAATCTAACGCCTGACCAAAAGTCAGGGATCCAGCAACTTTTGTCCTAAGGCTTAACTGGTTGTACAATATTGTGAAACACCGTGTTTAGTCGTTTGTTTAGCAGTTGGAAATACATTGAGAGGGCTTAATCACAATTGCTGAATGTACAATCACTGCTTCGGTGCAAGTGTTAAACATATTTGCATTGATATTTCCAACATTGTTCCAATTGATTGCCAACTGCTAACAGGGTAGCAGCAGTTGATTCTGTCAATGTGTTCAGCTTCATTGTGGGAAAGCATATTATCCTTGAGAGATCCTAATGCTCCTTTGTTTCTCCTAGCTCAACCCTCGAGAGATTTCCAGGTGCATACTTGTTACTGGACACTAGTAATCCTTGGATCATATTTAAACTTTTCTTGGCAATTTTGACTATTCCTGAAAAATACTCCTACCATTTGTCATTTTGCAGTGTTCTAGTCTGGTCTCATCCACAGATACATTTAGTCCGGCCTAATCCACAGAAACAGTAAGCAATGAAAACTCTGCTCAGATACATTCAGTCCGGCCTAATCCACAGAAACAGTAGCAACTACCATTGGATCTTATCATCACCATGTGCAACTTTACATGTCGTACAATGGGTTCCGTAAGTGTTCTCCTTGCTAGTTGCTACCTGAATTTGACATCATCCGCTGCTTCAAATGGTGACGACGACGTCATGGTGATAAGATTCCAGAAAGTTCCTGTCCGTCGGTCGCGTCGATCGATGATTCTTGTCAGTGAAGGATTGCAAGTGTCAAAAGCAGGATAGTGATCTTCTTGGACGAGGTTTGTCCGAGTGCCCCCCATGAAGATGACGGCACGTTTTGGAATCCCTTGGATTTCCAGTTCTAATTCCAAACCCTCTGAGGCTTTGTGACATGGCTGGCTGGCCTTTTCGGCCGGTGTCGCTGGCCGGACTCGCTGTCGGAGAGCGAGACTGGAGGTGGAGGAGATGATTTGTCATGCCCGTGTGCTCCATTGCTCAGCAACAGTGCAGAAACAGTGTAGTAACAGTGCATACACTGTTGCAAACACTGCAATTTATTTTCCCTTTTTCTTTTCTTCCCTTTTCAGTTTGGAAATACTACAGTCTAGTGTGGGCTTTTGGGGATTGGAATTAAAATTTATCTGATCACAAACCAATGGTTGAGGACTTGAGGTTGAATTTTTTTTCGTGTTGGTTTTTCGGTGTCAGTTTGCCATGCCATCCATATGGTTTTATCCATTTTGTTTCGTGTGGTTGCTACATGTGAGGTTAAATTTAAGAGATATATAGGAAGGCTCCATTTGATATAGAGTTATCATATAACAATAGAAGTGCAAGTGTGCAAAACTAGATATGAAAGTGCCATGGATTGCTGAACAATATAGGCTCGCGGTGTGTCAGTAAGTCACAACTAGAAATCAGCATCAAAACTATATGAGTTCACTACGGTTACGTTGATATTTTCGTATTATTTTATAGGTAACTTTACAGTGGTCTCTACTGATTGTTTGTTGGGATTATCAGCAATTCCATCATTTAAATAATTACGAAATGGGGTAAGCCGAGCGAAAGAATACAATTAATGTTGATGTTGCATTTTCTCTTATATTCTTATGGTACTATGATGTTTTCATTTGTCATTCTCCAAAAGGTCACTTTAATAATGTTTATGCAATGATAAGCAGATGCCATTACGAATAATGCAAAATAATGATCAGCTATAATTCTCCTTTAAGATGGTTGCTGTCAAAATTTGGTCCATCAGGATCTTATGAAAAAGGGCGAAATAGCCATCACAAAAATATTTGCCTAGATAGGGAGTATATCTTGCTTTCCCATTGTGGTTGTCAGGCAACGTTACCCCTTTTCTTTTTTATTTGCTCCTAGCTTTATGATCAGATAACGATCGATTTTGCAGGTGCGGAAGTACCCAATACATGCAAGACAACTGAAGTCCTCTCATGTAAAAAAAAACACATTATTTGGTTGTCACCAAGAGCTCCAAACAAAACTTTTGGTTGCTATTTTTCTACCACGGCATTTTATAGAACCTGATAAAATTATGATATTATGAAACCAATTTTGGGGGTAAATATATGCGTATAAATTTTATACATCCAATTCGATACCCGGAGTGTAAAAGACTGAAAATTTTACAACATCATGACCACAATTCAATTCCCATAGGAATCGAGAAAAAAAAATCCTATGTTCCAAACAATGCGTCGCACGGTACACTCAACTTATTTTGACTTGTTATCTTATAGAGAATTCTTTATTACTCTAAAAAAATGTAAAAACATTAGGAAAATCAACGGATGTGCATGCATGGTTCTACCCACTAGGAGTTCAATCATTTATACAAACGTGTGAACACTTTCAATAAAAAATTAGTAAGATTAGTGATTTATGCTTAAAATCGTTGGGTACCAGCGAGATGGAACCTAGTATCGGTTATATTAAGAAGAAAATTAGCATGCTCTAGGAGTCGAACATAGGCCACGGGGCACTCAACATCAGCGATTTCATTAGTGATTTGTCTTTGACAATTTGTCTGTTTGAGCGTGCGTTAATTAAGCAAGCGCACTCATAAGAAGTTGAGTGTGTATGTTTAGTGTACATGCGTAGTGGTGTACATGTATCTTCCATGTCATCGAGACAAAAACACAAATCTCGCTTGCTCATTGATCCACTTGTTAGGAAGCTGTGCGCAAGTTCCCCTTATCTTTCTTGACACCCGTTATTTCGAAACACACAAATGGGAAAAATATGTACACTACTCTGCACACATGTCGCTGACAACGATGATGGAGCAATCGTTTTCGTTCACGTGCCAAGCGAAGGGAATAATATATTTTTGGGATACCATTTGGTTGTGGATGCATTTAAGCAAATTAGTCCATGCTTTCCAATGTCATTATCAAGCAACAATAATAGAGTTTCGATTTATTTTTACCCTTTTTATTTTTGTCTTCACCTTTGCCATTGTCTTTTGGCTGGCTGTGGTTGAGTTGAGGATCTTGACCAGGAGTTTCCTTGGTATGTAGCAAGTAATGTCATTATTTTGGTATCTTCCTCGAGTTACCTAGCTATTAATTAATTAGCTAGTTACGGCAATATTCTGTCACATGATACATAATTATTCCAAAGCGATCATGTCGATCCATATACGTTCACACATAGGATAAGTGACGATCAATTAATTAGTTACGTGGGAGGATGTGCGCATATGCTACTCCCTCCTCCAGTTTAAAAATAAATTAAATTTTAAAAACTTTAATTATAAATAACTTTTAAAATATTTGGAGACCATATGTATAGATTAATCTTAAAATATTATTTAATAAAATCATATATTCATCAATATTTCTATATATATTGTAATAGAAAATATTGATCAAAAGCTATTTTTAAGAACGTGTTCTTATCTAAAATAATAATTATTTTAAATATGGAGGGAGTAGCTAATAATCATACTTGCTATTTGCTAATTATAGCTAGGTTTAGCCAGCTAGCACGCACAACCTCTTATTAAATCACTTGGATTAATTAATCAAATAGACGATTAGAACAAGAGAATATACTCATTAATTTGATCGAGAACCGATCGATCGATGAATTCCAGATCGCAACAAATTTAATTAATTCCATTTCATCACATGGACATGTAGCTAGCTAGCATGCGTGCATATGCATGCAAGTCCAGGAGGCTCATTAATTAATTTATTAACTAGCTAACTAATTATGGATCATACATGGCGACGGAGACGGCGGAGATGGCCGGCGATGATGGAGATGGATTATTAATAATTATTATCATCTGTGGTGATGAGGTTTAGTGTTGACGGCGGCGAGGCGATCGACCTGGGACTTGCCGCGGGGGCCCTTGCGGCGGATGTAGAGGCGGTACTCGTCGAAGGTCATGGGGCTGTACAGAGGCGGCCTCTCCGGTGACACCAGCTCCGGCAGCGGCGCCACCGGCAGATCGCTCCTCGGGTTGTAGAACGCCGCGATCGACAGCCGCTCGTCGGCGGCGTTCACCACCACCCGGTGCTCCACACTCCGGTACAAAGCGTTCGTCACCACCTGCATGCTTAGTTAATTAGTTTAATTAATTTACAATTTCTCTGTTTAGATATTGAACCTAATTAATTAAGTAACAAATTTCTTTAGATAATGAACCTAGCTAAAGCTAGAAAATATCCTTGTTTAGGCAACAAACCCGTCAACATATACGCATGCACGCACTACTAGAAAATTTGTCTCTAATATAAATGATAAAGATTATTTCATCACACTTAACTATTACAATCGGTATTAAAAAAATATTAGTATTGATCGGTGTTTTTAATCATTACAGGATGAGAGAAGTATAAGGAGGTGTCACTAAAATTTTTCATAAAAGTTTAATTTGGAGATTTCATTCATCCAAGAGCTTAAAAGCTAGTAACGTCATCCTTAAAAATATATAAAAATAAATGAGAAATAATAATTTTTTTTAAAAAATAAGAGTATGTCTTAATTGTAAAAATAGAGGTAATTTAGCAATAATAAGAGTATTTCATAATAGCAAAAATACAAGAAACATATGATAAAAAGGTTTTAAAAAGAGAAAACAAATGAAAATTATAGAAAAATAGAGGAAAAAAACAAAAAAAATTGTAACCAGAAAGTTTTTACCCTTAAAGTTTTTAAAATTTATTATCCTAGTTTTTTTCTTAAATTGATTTATCCTGCATTTTTTTGTAGTTTTTCAAATTATTTTTCACACTTTTTCTGTTTTCTAAATTTTTTACCATATTTTAATTGCTTGAAAATTTTTTATACCCATTGTATGAAAATTCTTTAGTACAACCGAAACTAAAGAAAATATCTGGTTGTTAATAATAATCAAGTTGTTAAAAACAACTGATACTAAAAAAAATACATATTGCCTGGTTGTTAATATCAATCGGGATTAAAAATTTTGGCCGAGTGGAAAAACTATTTAGTGCCGGTTGTTCTATACAAACGGTACTAAAAATCATGTATATATATATATATTGTCTTCTTTTATATAAATTCTCATATTGTGTTCTTATTATTTCTTCACGTCATCATCCTCCACACTGACACCATCTGCACTAACGCCGCCATGCCCTCACCTTCCCACCGACTCAGCCATCTCTATCTCCACTATCGATGCTGCTGCACGCTTGCTCATTGATGACACCATCACCGTCTTTAAAGCAAGAAATACTCCCAACGGTTTATATAAGGGTTATTCAAGAAACTTATTGGATTTATTATGAACGATGTCGTTAATAATATATATACACACAAAAACACACACATATATATATAAAGCAACACAATAATAAATAAAACAATAAACAATCACTATATTAAAATAAATAGCAAAAAATAGTACAACAAAAAAACACTAATTGATAACACTAACCGGTATTAAAGAGGTCGCTCTCACATCATGTAGTTGACTATCTTGGTCAATTTCCGAATTACGCGTAACAGTTGTATAAAGTACTCAAGACCATTTCTACGTCATAATATTAGAATTCATTTGGAACACAAAATTTACTGTTCATTTCTCTGAATCTCCATAAAATTTCTTTGTTGATACAACTTTAGGCTAGATAAAATTCATATGGATGATAAACAGCTAAAATGAAACCTGAATTTTCCTGAGTTATCTAAATAGATCTACTAACTTAGAATCTTCGAAATGTCATCTTTAGACTGATAAGGTGACAACAATTACTCATACACGAGTGTAATATTACTAGAATTTTAGGGTAAGACCATAAACTAATCGCACTTAAGCAGATGTTAAAAAAAGTCACACTCATATAGATGTGAATATGATGTATACTCTCTTCATTTTAAAATATAGCAATATAATATATATATATATATAAATACATAATTATATGAATCTAGATAAACATATCTAATTTATTAATAATTACTTAATATATTTTATAGAACGGAGAGCGTGGGCAAAGAAAACATCCTACTCCATTATGTAATATGTCTGGTCTCGGACTGTGTACAGAGTGCAGTACTGGTCCCAAGACAGCGCCATGAAGGGCAGCCATCATAGATGTAGGGACGTGAGATAAAGGCGCTAGCCACTACAGTCGGTGGTAGGAATTGAATTGCATTGCATGGCCCTGTGGAAAACGTGCTCGCAGGAGCAGCACAAATGCACAACACTGCCAGCAGCCTTATGTCACGTGTGCCTTCATGCGTCTGCAACTGCAACCTACTCCTACAACTTTATTGGAGCATGCAAATACTATGAAATAATTGGCTTGTATGTATAAAAATGGGTGTTTACATACTTACCATGCTTTTTTTAACTTCAATTATGATTTTACTTTTTTTTTCTAACTTTGTTGTTTTGCCTTCGTTTTTTTTAATTGTAGCTTGGGTTTGAACCCTAGCTGTTTTACAATACTTAATTAACAGCGTTAATGATATATATGCCCTTATAGATTTGCCCCACCTTGTGATTTTGCCCTTGACATCAAACATTTTCACATGAATTTTCACATATTCGGTGAAAGAAATTGAGGTCAAACACAAGGTTTATATAAATTTTACCATGTTTTGATATGAAGTTTAACGTCGTTAAGTCTACTTAACGGATTGGGGGCAACCACAAGTTTCAGTTAAAAAAGAGACAAAATCATTGAAAAAAGTATGGGTAAAATCACAACTAGAACACAATTGCCCCATATACAAATCTTGGTCTAACTACTACAAAGTTTTGGTAGCTAGCTAGGCGATTAAGATTATAGCAATATATTATTCTCTCTAAATTTGACTAGCTAGGAGTATAAATATACATATTAGCAATAGGTTAGCATCAACAGAGGGTAGCAGCAGACAAGGGCATGTAGCATACTGTTTCTATTTTGCAAACAGATACAGATGATGTGGCCACTGGCCACTGAAAACCCTGCCAGAATTTTTTTTTCTTTTTTTTACAGAAGGAAACAAGATGAAAAAAAATGCAACGCATGGCTAGAGAAGAGGAAGTTTGGTGGGGATTGATTGTCCTACCCCTGACTGCGTGTATGATTGCACATTGTTGCATGCCCAATTCGGAATATGACCAAAAAAAGGATTACCTATGGATAAAATAGTGTTAATCATCATCATGTTATGTTTAATTATATTTTTTAAGATGAGAAAACATTCTCACAAATTAAACACATGATCATTGCTTAGTTTAATTGATATGTGCAACATATATATTTATATGCTGTGTGCACACAGGCAAGCTAGCTGACGTACGTAGGAAGAACGGTCAAACTTGGGTGCATACGTACGCGTACAGATCTACGTATACATGCCACGTCAGCAGCTAGCTACCTTAATTGACTGGTTGAGTGGTAGGCAGCATTCACCCACACATAACTGCTAGCAAACGGCTCCAATTCTTCTCGCCTGGTGACGCACGCATACAATGCAAACGGCGGAGATAATTACTCCTAATTAGTTTTATTTTTTATCGACTTGTATAAATTAAATAGGAAACATAATCAATTTAACCCCACATGTTCTCTCCGGGCTCAGTTTGGTTCGTGATGTTTCATTTAGTCTGCCATATGATAAAATATCCCGAATTTGTCCTCTACTTTACAATAATCATAGAACCACCGAAAATACCATAAATGACCAAACGACTCAGCAAATGACTAGGCATGATGCCAATTTTTTTTTAAAAAAACTAAACGCTACCAATTATATTAAATTAAATTGGAGTAAAAGCCCTGATAGGCTAGTACATGAAAAAAAGAAAACAGCACAACGAGAAGCACTAAAAAAACCCCATGATTTCAAATTTCACCCGAAAAAAAGCTAGTATGTCCTACATCATAAAAGGGAAAAGCATGTCTGGAAGACTTTTCTTTTTCATATCAACTCATTTCATATAAACATCGAAAAATAGCATATCCACGTGAATCTTGTGCCACATGGTTCTACTCGAATGCGTGCAACTTCTTTTTCCTTTATGTATATGTGCTGATCCTTACCAATTATTTTATCACAAAGACGGTTCATTTACTCAATTATCAAATGGACCCAAGAATTGATCCTTTTAAACCAGAGTAAATTTGGAGGACTCAAGGGAATAAAACCCGAGGAACCAAATGAACTATTCTCCACAATAAATACGTCCTTTTCCAACATGTCCACTAGCTAGCCGATTACTCCCTCCGTCTCATAATACTGTACCTGACCATTTTGACTTTACCTAGTTGTTTTAGTTTGGGCATTCATATTTTATAGATAAACTTGTAAGTATTAGAAATATATAATATTACTGAAGTATATTGCACTGTAATGATAAACATATAAATCCCGTTCATTGATCATAATCAAACGATTTGAAAGATATTAATGGTCAAACTAAAAGCATGTGACAGTCAAAACTGCCAAATAAATGTTATATGAGACTGAGGGAATATATAAATATATATAAGGGCCACGTGATACAACCAAATATGCAGGGAAAAATACATTTTTATGTCTACCTCTTTTACTAATCATGTAACAAATTTGGAGCCCACTTATTAAGATTGTATCAATCCCTTCTCGTTGTCCTAATATAGCCCACTAATTAAGAATCGTTATGTGGACCGATCGATGAGATAACTAGATTATATGGATGGATATGTGTGTTCGACAAAACTAACATACACATGCATCACCATCGTTATACTTTCGGAAGAGGAGTAAAAAATCGACAAAATTAACTAGAAAGGGAAAAAATAGCTAGAACACGGTGCACCCGTGAGCCCGTGAGGACGGCCATTTTAAGCCGGAGAAATTGTGTATATTTGTGAGAAGAAAGATCAAAGAAATGCAAGTGAAATAAAAAAATGCCTATGTACAGTGCATATATGGAGGTAACTTAAAAAAAGAATATGCAATGCATTTGTGGGGTATTAGATGATGCACGTGTGTAATAGTTATTGGTTGGAGTGTTGAGTGTATGTATATGTACATGCCTGGATTTGGTCGCCGACGTTGACGATAAAGGCATCCGGCACAGGATCGACGGTGACCCATACGTCGGCATGGCGAACTTGGAGTCCCTTGACACGATCATCAACAAGAAGGACTGTCATCCCACCAGGATCGGAGTGAGAGGACAACCCTAATGTTAGATCTGGCTGTGGGCACCGTGGGTAGTAGTTCACCCGCACACACACTCCAGCGCTCTCTCTATCGCCGAACGCCTCCTGTAGCCTCTCCTCCTTTACCCCTAGCCCCACTGCCATCGTCGCCATCAGCCTCTCGCATAGCTGCCTCACCTCCTCGCTATACTCCGCCGTTGTCTCCCTGCACATGTATATGTATCAGCATTTTTTACTTGTGTAATTATATGAATTTAAAGAAAATGCTGGATAGTTAATTAAGGGGGAACTTAATGTTGAATAATTGTACGTATCTGTATAGGTGGAGATGGGTAGTACCTGAGGTCTGGGGGGAGGTGGGGCCACTTGTCAGGGGAGAGGAGGTGGGGGGGTCTGACGTGGAGGAAGTAATAGTCGCCCCAGTCGAGGAGGGCGCCCTTGTCGATGCCGAGGCGGCTGCCGTAGCCCTCGTACGTCGCCGGCGAGTTGGCGTACCTCTGCTTCACCTCCATCGGCTGGTGGAAGAACCCGCGCCACACGCCGCGGGCTCGCCGGAGCAGCGCCGGCGGCACGCCGTGGTTCACCGCCTGGAAGAACCCCCACTCCCGGCACGCCTCCGCCACCGCCGCCGCAGCCGTCCCCGGCGACGACGACATGTCCACCACCGGAATGTTCATCACTCCCTCCGCCGCTGTGGCCGCCGACGACGGCCGTTCCGTCTCCGGCCTCACGTACCGGTCTGGGATCGTCGCCGCCCCGCTCTCCGACAGCGCCTGCACCCTCATCACCGGCTCCGGCCACCCCCCATCAGCCGCCGCCTCCTCCATGATCGATCGATCGATCGATCACCGAGCTAGCTAGCTACTAGCCACTATAAATTACTGCTGCTGTTTCACTTGGAATGAATTTATAGGAGATATGAATCAATCCTAGCTAAGCTAGCTGAGCACAGTAATGAGTGGACAAGATAGCTAGCTAGCCGAAGCTGAAGCTAAACTGCGCAGTTGGCAACGAGGTAGCCAAGCTAACACAAGTGTTCTTCCTCACTTCCTCTACACTTGTACGATTCACTGCTAGCCTCCAGCTTCAGGTGGTGTATATATATATATGGATCATTTGGGCGGCAGTGCAGAATTAATATTAACAATTGATCGATCTTTCAGTGCAATTCATTGATTAATTTCTGTGTTGGTGATGGATGGATGCTGCAGGTAGGAAACTAGCAAGAGGACGAAAGCTACTAATCGTAATAGGGAACGTGACTGAAATAGGGAGGAGCAGGTTGTGCTTGGCCATATGGGGTTTATATGCGTGCGTGTCTGATTGCTCTGCGGCGTGGTGCTACCACTACCACTACAGTGACCCAACCCCATATAAAAAAAACATCATTTTATTTGAGAGAGATATAGATGGCCCACCACCATCTCTGTCAATTAATAGACGGTAAAATCTAGAAATATTAATTGACTGAACTATATTGTCATTATAGACAAAACACTGTTTACTGACCCACCATGTTGGCTGTAAAATCATTCTCATCCGCACTTTTGAAACCGACTCAATGGAATCATGACATGATTCATCATTATCATAAGCAGCACACAAAACAAGTTTGTTTTGTTGTTTTATAAGGGATTTGTTAGATTTCACGTGCCAAAATTTATAATGGGAAGTAGGAGTGATGAAAACAACATTGAATTATCATCCGAGAGACGAGAGAAATAACTAATTTTTTTTAAAAAAAACTTCAATCAAATAAAATCTAGACACTCCCTTATTATAATTAGTTTTGTGAGGTTTCTTTACATACTTATTGCATAATATACAAAATATAATTTTATTGTGACTCTTAGTTTACATTTTATAATATAATTTTATACCTCTTCAGTATTATAGCTGCACCGAGGTAATTTTTTCAAAACAAGTTGGAACCTTTGTTGTTTTATTCCAAGAGAAAGAAGATAACAAGAATGTGAGTTAGTGTTGGGCGAGACTAATGATTGAAAAACTATTTGATAGCTAGAAACCTACCTAGTCACTTAGTACCATGCATGTAAAAAGAGGCTTGATTAGCATATTGGGAAATTAATCTTCAACTTGTAACAAAGGAGCCACAACTTCAATTATAATGCCCATATAGATACATTGCATCATATCCCTAGCTTCCTCGTCTTCCTTGTAAGGCTCGTCATCTTCCATGTGCGCGTCACCCTCCCTCAACTAGTACTATCACTCGATTTGTCATCAAAGAAAGACTGACAGATAAATTGCCACGTGCATTGGGTACCATGTCCATGTCACATGCGAGGACGGAGGACCAGTTTGAACACAGAGATAGTATTGCCCTGTGCAGTACAGCTTGCTAGCAATGGGGGCTAGTTCATAATTAGTTCCTGTGAAATTTAACTATATTGATGATTTAATTAATACTCCTGCACACTGCAGCATGCAGTGGCTGCAGGCACAAATGTGGTAGGAAATCACACATAATTCCCACATGGTCCTGCTTCTGTCTTTCCCTTTGAGTTGTAAAGCACAGGATAATGTCAGCCAGACCAACAAATATTACTGCACTGATAATAGTAAAAAGGTAAATCATGCATCGTATTAGGGAAAGAAATATGGCTATCAATAATGACATCCTCTCAATGGCTGAACCTCTGATTAGTGGCAGTCCCCGTTGGTTGTTCAGTTTAGGGGTGACAAGGACCTGACCTGTCTTGACCACTGCCACTGGCTGTTTAGCTCAAATCAAGAGATTTTTCTATATAAGTGATCAGCATTAGGGACTGCTCACTTTTCCAGGCCGGCCCACATTGACTTTTCAAGCCCATGCATGCCTAGAATCTTCTTGTACCACACATAGAAAATAGTACATTTTTATCGATAATGGAAATAAAATAGTACATATATGGAAGATACATAAGTTACGTGAAATAAAAGTGATGAAAATTTTATGTATATTAGAATTGGTATTGCATAATTAATTTATTTTAAAATCGTTATGGCAAAGTGTGACGAGTATTGTGTATATTGATTTACATAAGGTTATAAGAATATAGGTCTAAAAAATATTTTTTATTATTATAGTTTACTATTGAAATGGGCTGACGATGGAGTGAACAGGATACTTAGATTGGTCAACAAAATAGGCCGATAATGGTGTGGCGAATAGGTCAACAAAATGGGCCGATAACGGATTGGGCTAATGACGCAGGCATTCCGTCGGCGAGAAGGCAGCCCAACACGCACATGCAGGAAATCCTGCCGAACACATGTTAACTTGTGGTTGGTATAGGTGGCGTGGTCAATAGGGACAACAGGATTTTCTACTGAAGCACATCGATCTCTGTGGACTTATATATGTCTGATGATATGGCTCAATCTGAGGCGTTGATTTTGAATGAATAGATTAAGTAGTGGCTATAGAATTTCAAGTGCTTTGAGGTATTTTTCTATGAGATTTTTAATTACTTTGGACTATAAAAGAGGTAAATTGTTAGGATTATTAAGATGCATTGATAGAATTTTTATAAGTACTAATTTAAAGATAAAGTTTATGAAAAATTAGTGCAACAATTAATCTCTCTCTTTCTCGTTCACCTTTGTGCATGCATAGCAATCGATTTTAGATTGATTTGTTTTTTTCTATAATTTGGGTTTATTTCTTTGATCTAGCTAGGGTGTTTATTTCAGTGTTGCGAAAAGTTTGATTAGTTAATTATTTTTAGATCTCGTATTATTAATTAATTAGGTCCAATTGTTTATTAATTTTTTTGTTAATATCTCGAGATCAAGAAATCCGATTGATGTGATTCTAGTTGAGTTTGTTTGTAAATTTTGTTTAGTTTATTTTGACAAAATTTTAGATCAATCAGAGTTATGGATTTATGGCTACAATTTGTTTTGTGACGAAATGGTTTTATGTTCATAGTTTTTTGTGATTAAGGAGACGTGTTAATTTTAAATTTTATTTCTTTAATATCTTAAGATCTAAAAGTCTGATTGATGTGAATTTAGTTGGGCTTGTTTACAAATTTTGTCTAATTTGATCAGAGTTATGGATCTATGACTATAATCTGTTTAGTGATGAAATAGTGTTCTGTCTAGATTATGAAAACATCCTTTTTCTAGTTTTATGATTAGGGAGATTTGTTAAATTTTATTTTTGACTTTTACAATCATTTATCCCCTCTAATTGACTATCTTAGTGTGAATCCATCATATAAGTAGTATGAGAGTAAGGTTATTTAGTTTATTAAATATGTCGACGAATAGGTATTTCACAGAACCTTGTGTTTTTTATATTGTTGATTTTTAATATTGGAAGGCTAAGATGAAAACATATATTTAAGCAAGGCTTTGTGATATGGGAGAAGATATAAGACATATCAAGTTTTCAAAAATGATATAGTGACAATGGTGAACATGCCACAGGTGGAGATTAATAGTAAGGCAAGAAATTTGATTATTCAAGGGCTAGAAAGAAGCGACTTTAACCATGTATTACATCTTAAGTCA
This sequence comes from Oryza coarctata, assembly GCA_030770085.1. Classification (NCBI taxonomy): domain Eukaryota; kingdom Viridiplantae; phylum Streptophyta; class Magnoliopsida; order Poales; family Poaceae; genus Oryza; species Oryza coarctata. Next base: position 1,377,181 of record CM061471.1, read on the forward strand.
GCCCATGAGATATTGAGAGCACTTTGTGATTATCACGAAGGATCAAACACGGTAAAAGAGGTACATCAGGACATGTATAAAAATGAATTCATGTATTTTGAAATAAAACCTAATGAATCTCTTGATGGTTTCTTTGATCGCTTTAATATGATTCGTTAAATATACTGAGGCTAAAAATTCTCGCTAATTGCTAGGATTTTTAAATATGTCTATATAGGAGATGAAGGTAACATTAATTAGAGAATTTACTACTATAGTACACTTATGTTAGATGTGCTTTATTCTAAATTGAAGGCTCATAAGTTAGATATTTTTACGAGAAAAAATATGACTAATAAATCAATGGCTTTAGCTTTATAAACAAGAAACTCTATTGATGATAACTCTTCATCTAGTAATGCTATGTCATCATTATTTTTACTAACTGATCAACAGTTAGAACAAATTCCTAAAAATGATTTGGCACATCTCTTTACATGCTTCACAAGAGCCTTATAAAATGTTTATATAGAAAGAAATCAAATAGTGGAGAACCTTAGAGATATTTTTAATACGGCTCAGTTAATCACTTTTATCTTAAATGTCTAAAATTTCTAGCAAAAATTTCTAGAGATAAAGATGAGGAAGACAAGGTAGAGAGTGACAAGAAACAAACACTCAAAAGCACAAAAAAAGGGTATTTGAACAAGAAGTTAGTACACCGTGTTCTTTTCGCTCTTAAATAGGAAAAATTTAAGCAATATGGACACGGAGATGATGATGATGATGCTACTTCTAAAGGCAAGAAAAACTTAACTGATTTATATATGATATTAAGTAGCAAAAGCTTCGTCAATAGTGACATTAAGAATAATAGCGATAATAAGGTAGAACCTTCTTAGTTTGTATTGTTAAAAAATTTGGTATTTTATTAAAGAAGAGAAACAAAAAGATTAAGAAAAAAGATGCTTTGGTTGAATAGTTAAAAGCTAAAATTGTAAGACTTAAAACTTTAACTTCTATAAATAATTCTTGCAAATTATGTGACTTAGTCTATGTTGAATTTATTTCTCTCAGAGATATGCATGCTTCTACTTCAAAGGATCTTTAAGCTTGAAAAAGAAAAAAATAATAAACATGTTTGTGTAGTTGATAAATCTGCTTCGTGTGATGATTGCAATTATCTTAAGTCAAACTTAAAAGATATTGATGTTAAAATTGCTGAAAAAAGATAATATTGCTACTAATAAGTTTCTTTCATGTTTTAATTATGGTAAAAATCTCTTGTAAAAATTATGTCACACTTTTAAGCTGTATTGATTACTTATAAGGAAAGATGGGAACTATAGAATTAAATCAAATTTTGAATCAAAAAGACTAGTTCTCAAAAGTTTAAAATGAGTTTAGGTTAAGATACTTATAATTATTCTAAGCCTTATGCGCCACCTATTGTTAAGTCACTTGGTAGTAGCATAATTGAGATAGCCGATGAATCTAAAAAGATAATAGTTATATCTGATGATATCATATCATCTACTTACACAACTAGTATAAATGTAGCTTCTACTCCTAAAAGTATATATATGTAAAGTTAAGTATAATTACACTTACTGTGATAGAGATGGATATAAAATAGATTTTGTTTTAGACTTGCTAAGCAACAAATGAGAGAAAATACTAAGGCATGGTCTAAATTGAGAAATATACGCCCTTTTGGTTCTAATGACTTGAGTAATGATAGATCTATATTTTTTTATAAAAATACTTGTGTTATGTCTATTGGTGTGCGTCGTGCGTCTCATTATTGGATTTCTAAATGCTATATTACTCACTCTGATACTAAGACCTCGACACTATTCTCTTCTATGTAGGTACTTTGCATGAGGAAGGAGAGCATTTGACTAGTCGATTCCGGATGCTCACGCCACATGTCCAGTGACAAGAATTGATTCTTCTATCTCCCAAGAGCATCGCATGCTGAAAAAGTAACTTTTAGTGATATTTCTACTTCTATGGTTGTGGCTAAAGGTATAGTAATAGTAAGTGTTAAGTTTATGTTCAAGGATATGGCTCTCATTGAGAACTTAAAATATAATTTGCTCTGTTTCACAAATAATTGATAAAGATCTTCAAGTGTGCTTTAAGAAAGATAGATATAGAATGTTAAATGCTTCAGAAGATCTTGTCTTTAATATTACACATTTTGGTAGAGTGTTTAAAGCTGATTTTGATGTGTTATCTTCTATTAAGCATACATGTTTAGTTATCAATAACTTTAAAGAATTATTCTTTTATTAACGTAGACTTAGCCATATTGGTTTTGATCATCTAACATGCGTTAGTGGTTTAGATCTTATATATGGTCTACATAAGCTTAAGGGTGATAGCAATATAGTATGTTTTTCTTGTAGACATGATAAAATACAAGCAGGTTATTATCCACCTCTTACTATGGTAATGACAAATGCACTAGGATAACTTCTACACCTTAATACTATTGAATAATCACTAGTTCAATCTTTTGGGGTAGGTGGTACGTGACGGTAATAGTTGATAATTACTCTAATACTCTTAGGTTTATTTTATGGCATTTAAAGATAAGACTTGTAGTCATTTTAGAAGTCTTGCTCTTAGATTATCTATTGATCACTAAGGGGCTCTTAGAGCAATTACAAATAATAATGGAACTGAATTTAATAATACTTCTTTTGATCACTTTTGTGTTGAAAGAGGTCATGATCATCAATTTTCTTCACCTAGAGTATCACAACAAAATAGTTAAAAAGAAAAATATAACTTTCATTGAGATGGTTCAGACTAACCTAAATGAATTCTCAACTCCTAGAAAATTTTAGGCTAAACATATATCTATTGTATGCTATGTTTTAAATTGTGTGTTTTTAAGATTAAAGATTGGTAAAACTTCTTATGAGCTGCAATTTTATCATAGGCCTAGTGTGTCTCACTTTTGTGTTTTTGGATGCAATGTTTTGTGTTGAAATATGATAATTTAGATAAATTTGAGGCTAGATTAGTTGATAGCATGTTTCTTGGTTATTCTATTCATTCATGTGCTTATCCTATTCTATTTTTTAAAAACTAATAAAATAACATAAACATGTGATGTTACTTTTGATAAGACTAAGCTAGGTACTAATCCAAGTGTTATAGGTACAAATGCATATATTTAAGAGAAGAACATCTTTATTGATGAAGATAATGAGGATGATGAATATAAAATTTTGGTTACTGCCACACAATTAATTGAATTGGTCTAGTACCTACCATAACTTCACAAACAACTTAGCATCTATAAGATTCAATATCTTTTGTGCAAATAGAAGATCAAATTGAACAAAATGATGTTATCAAAACAATTGTTCCCTTACACATTTAGAGAAGACATCCACCTGAATAAATCATCGATAATCTTCACGAAAGGTAACACATTTCAGGTTTAATGATCCAAACTCTGATGCTCATTCAGCTTTTGTAGTGTCTTTTGAATCCAAAGATATATCACACGCATTAACTAACAACTCTTGAATCAATGCCATGCATAAAGATTTGAAATTTTTTTAATGTAACAAGCTTTTTTAAACTAGTGCCACCACCTTCTAATCATTCTATAATTGAAACTAAATTGGTCTTTAAAAATAAACGAATGGTGGAATTGTTAGAAACAAAGCTATGTTGATAGATTGAGGTTTTACACAACTAGGAGGCCTAGATTATAATTAAACCTCATGTTGCTAGATTTAAAATCATTATAATTTTTTTAGCCTTTGTTGTATCTAAAGTTTTTAGACTATATCAAATAGATATAAAAAATATTTTTCTGAATGACTTTATCAATGAGAAAGTTTATGTTAAACAACCACCTAGTTTTGAAAATGCTAAATATCAAATTTATGTTTTTAAAACTATTTAAAGCCTTGTTTGTTTAAAACAAGAATTGAGAGCATGCTATGATAGTTTGAAAAACTTTTTACTTAAAAAGGGTTTTACTACGAGAACAGTAGATAAAACCATTTTTGTTATTAAGAAAGGCAATGATCAATTAATTTATATGGATGATATCATCTTTGATTCTACTTCTCATGCTTTGGTGTATTAGTTTTTGAGAAACCATGAGCAATGAATTTAAGATGAGTATGACGGGTGAATTAATGTATTTTTGAATTGCAAATCAAACAAACAAAAGAAGGTATATTTATGCATCAAAGTAAGCATACAAATGACCTTCTGTGTAGTTTTAAAATGGAGAATTGCAAACACACTGATACCCATAGGAGCAACATCTAAACTTCATCCTAACGAAGATGGTGAGCCGGTTGACCAAAAGGAGTATAGGAGTATAATTGGTTCACTTTGTATCTTGCTGCTTTATGACCAAATATACAATTTGTGGTATGTTTATGTGCACGATTTTAAGCTTTCCCACATGTTTCACATCTTTAAGCAATTAAGCGGATTCTCGGGTATATTTATGGAACTAAAAAATTTTGTTATATGGCCACGTACATCCTTATGTATTAGTTTAAGAGTTTTTTCTGATACTAATTTTGAAGGGTGTAGACTTGATAAGAAAAATACTTCTGGTGCTTGTTTTTTTTAATTCACTTATTGCTTGGTCATCTAGAAAATAATCCTATGTGGTAAAATCAATTACTAAATCTGAGTATGTAGCTGCTGCTAGTTGTTGTTGTTCTTAAATACTTTGGATAATAGCTACACTTAATAACTACGTTGTTACTTTAGAAAATATTCCATTTTTATGTGATAACACTAATGCGATTTGTATTGCTAAGTATCCAGTATAACACTCTAGGGAAAACATATTGATATTAGATTTTACTTTCTTAGAGAAAATATTGAAAAAGAAAATATAACACTTCATTGTGTAGATAATGAATATCAATTGACAGATATTTTCATGAAACTTTTGGATTCTTCTCGTTTTGCTCATCTTTAGGAAAAACTTAGGGTTATTCATTCTATGGATTTGTTTCGAAGGTGAGCACCAACCTTTTTGTAACATTTTTATGTTCTTTATTTGAAAAGGGAAAAATTATTAAAAAAATAATGCATTTACACTCATGTTCATATCATATGATATGAGTGATTTCATATTTTAATATCTGTGGTATAGGCATTTGTATGACTAACTAAATGAAATGACAACATAAACTAAATATTGACATGATTAAACTTTTTTATCTGTTAAGTGTGCTAATATGCTATCAAAAAGATATGAGAAAGATCAAAATTATAAGCTATAAAAAATATCAGAAAGATCAAGTAAATATGTATTATCGCACTTCTTATTGCTTACTATTGCACTTTGGTATAAACATAAAAAAAGTTGTGTATGACTAAACCTATTTGTTAAGCTTGACATTGTTAAAAGATATAAACTTAAACGGATTGAAAAGTAATATTGATGCTACATATAATTCTTTGTAATTTATATTATGTTGAAATAAATCAAATTCTCATTTTAAAAAAAAGCACCAACAAAGTCATCTTAGCTTATAAGTTTTAAATAATTCAAGAAGGAATATCATGTTTTATAATAAATTATTATTTACATTTATTTTTTAGTTACTATGGATTTACATTGTATGTGGATGGATGTGAGAGTATAAATATTTTTTAGCATGGTATGTGTGAGCTTGTTTATATTGATGATTTGTGCTCATAAAAAAAATAAAATTGATACAAAATTTAAAAATTTTCTTTCTTTACATCTTCATACGTTGTTGTCGATGTTTTCATCAAGAGAGAGATTGTGAAATCAAAAGTGATGATAAATTAATTTATATTAAAATTAGTAAAAATAGTCTATAATTGGTATTGAATAATTGATTTATTTTATAATTATCATGGTAAAGTATGGTGGCACTGTGTACACTACTTGGTTAGGTTGTGAGGATATGTGACTGAAAAATATATTTTTATTATTACACTTTACTATTGAAATAGGCTGGCGACAGAGCGAAAAGGACACTGGATTAGGCTGGCAACGGCGCGATGAGTAGATTAGGCCGATGACATAGGCAAGCCGTCGACATGAAGGCAACCTAGCAGAGGCAAGTGAACGCATAGGCAAGGAGATAGCCTAGCACGCGCGAGAGTGGGTGTGCATAAGAGCATAGGGCACTGCGACTGACTAACAGGCCTAGCATAGTGGTGGCTGGTGCGAGCGTGCGCGCGTAGGAAATCCAGCCATCGACTTGTGGTTGGCATAGATGGTGTGGCCGGCAAGGATAGCGGAATTTTCTACGGAAGTGCATCGATCTCTATGGTCTTCTGTGTGTCTGGTAATATGGCTCAATCTAGAGCATTGATTTCAAATCGGTTGAGAATAGGTTCAATAGTGAACATAAAATCTCAAGGTCTTTGAGGTCTTTTCTTATGGGATTTTCAAATTATTTTGGGCTATAAAAAGTGGGTAAATTATTACGATTATTAAGATACCTTGGTAGAATTTTTGTAAGTAATATCCGGATAATAATGGTAAAATTTATGAAAGATTAATACGGTAATTTATCTCTCTCTTTCTGGTTTATTTTTGTGCATGCCTCCTCATCGATTATAGATTTGATTTATTTTTCTCTCTAAGTTGGGTTAGTTTCTTTTGATGTAAAATCTAGCTAGTGCGTTATTTGAGTGTTTTAAAAACTTTGATTAGTTAATTATTCTTAGATATATCATTATTAATTAATTAAGTATCTTTGTTTGTAAATTTGTTTAATTTATTAATCGGACTTACGTATATACCATTACAATCTGTTCTGTTTAGATTTTTTAGTTTTTATGATTAGAAAGATTGGTTAAATTTTATTTTTAACTTGTTTACCTAAGTTATAATTATTATACTATGTAAACACATTGAGTATAGATCTTGTGAAACTCAGCCTAACAAAATGTTTCTGAATTTCAATTGGTGGTGGAGACTGATGCATACTACAATGACGAGTCCTTTTTTGTTCTTATTTGCAAAGGATAGTCTTTGCTTTTAGAGGAAAAAAGAAAAGCACAGCGAGTCACACTGCATGCAAGGAACCAATTATTCAATTGGTCAATTTAAACAAGATTTGCCCACTTGTCTCTATGGTGTGCACGCACATCACATCACATCAGATGGTGCAAAATCGATTCATGCAAACATTAAGTGAAAGGTCATTGAGTTTGGTACTCTCTGCTTTGTTCTCTCTGAAGAACAACAAGAAGAAGATATGCAAAAGCAAGCAAGCTGAATCATATCAAGGATTACACTTGTCTTCTACTACTAAACCATTGTCTGCACATTCCATTCGTCCCCCCCCCCCCCCCCCCCCCCCCCCCCCGCTAACTAGATGGGCTTTCACTTTCAGGCTAATCTGCACCTGCAAAATTTCCATAATATCATAGCCGACAGGAAACCTCATGTCACGTATCAATAGTTGATGCGAGGTTTCAGGCTGAAAAGCTCGAAGTTTTAATCGTCAGCTTCTGTGCTTTTTAGCCTGTCCATCTTGTTTCCTTTTATGTGCAAATTTAGTTTACCTCTTGAGACCTAGATTAACTTTAATGCATCTTTTCTTTACAGTTAGCAACGTCTGAACAGTGGCTAACTCTGTGAGATGTAAAACACTACTCTTCTTCCAAAGTTCAGAATTAAGATGCAATGATCTATGTTATAGTGGTAGTAGCTCTCTTGCTGTCCGAAAGACATTGCTATGCTAGCTAGCTGCTTGCTGTTGTTTTCAGGGTTGCTTTTTTATTTTTCTTGTGGACGCATGCTTTCACTTGCACTGTTCGATTCCAATTGGCAGTGGAATTATTTGCTGTCTATCTGAAAGATCTTGTAGTACGACTGTACGCATCAGAGAGCATATTGATCAATCAGTCGATTCAAAGTTTTCACCTAAACACTTTCAGGATTAAGGTCATGTGGCTGTCGTCCACTGTGTACACTTCTAAGATTTGCCATGATCAATGTTGATGATATTGTCCACGTGCATAAAAGATCAGTCGACCGACAACCAGACCAATCGAGCATATCCATGCACAAAGATTGACAGGTGTATACAAAAATGTTGGAATGAATGAATGAATGAATTTCACATGAAACACTGTAATTCGTGCAAAAGAAAACAAGTTGGACGTACGTTCCAGACAAGGATGAGAGAATTAACGTTGTATTGTTTCATATAGCAGATTGAACTTTTAGAACTCTATCTGAAGCTGTTTCGGAGTTCGCTTGAAATGGTTATTCCCTATCATTCAGATTTCAGATTGGGGGAATGAAGAATGAGTCGAAATTCTCCTACTCATCCAGTGGGCTGGCATTTTTGCAGGAGCATATATATGGACTGAGCTCTGTAAACTCATGCATGCCATGATGAGTCCTGACCAAAAGTACGTATATTTTCATTTGCCCTAAGGCCTATATTCTGTAATGGATCTGTGAATTGTCATTTGGGCTGAAGCCCATATATTGTGTGTGTAGTAACTTGTGTTTTCCTTTTCCGGGGGAAGTTTTTGTCTAGTTTCCGTTGGATCGGGCGAGGACCCTCTTGTTTCCTGAGAAATTAGCTTCGGATTTAATTACGTCTAGTGAACGAAATAATTAAATTGAGTAGCTAGGAATATGCATTTATATATATTCGGATTGGGTATGCATATATATGTACTTACATATATTATACTATATATCAAGCGGGGTATTAAAAAAAGAGATATATCAAGCGGGGATATAATAGAGCAGTCTCGTCGTCGTTGTCAACTCCGATGAGTGGGTGGCGGGCCGGCCGGAGATTCTGTTGCTGGTACAACTAGATACTACCTAACTAAACGGATAAGTAGGTCAAGATAGGTAGTTAGCCATGCATCACAGGAGGGAGTTTCAGGTTCTAGCTAGCTGCGTTCGTCAACCTTGCGATCGATCAGGAGTCGTCTCTGATCTCGATCGATAGGTGACATTGTGACAAGGACACATCATATTTGTATTACTACTGAACGATATATCATCTCGCGATCAACGGTATGTCTCCACCAACTGCTATTACTCCCTCTCTCCGTTTCTTTATATTTATCATTAAATACAATTTTTTAAAAAACTTTGATTATTTGTATTTTTTAAAAAAATCTAAATAGTTATATAGATGTTATATTGTCAAAACACATTACATATTAAACCTTTTTTGTCTTGTGAATTGTGAAAATTGGCATTGAGTTTTTCGTTTTGTTGTATTTTAAAGTTGTTCGTGGTTTGATAATTTTTATTCTCTGAAAGTGCAAATGCTCTATCTGGTGATAGAATCCGCTTTGTCTTTATCCCATCATTTTTCTACCATCGCCGACTCATTTTCCTAACTTTCCTTGTTTCTCTTTTTCTCTTCTATTTTCTCCTATGGCTTAGGTCGGCCCAAGCCAGCCTAGCCAACCAAGGCCAACTCATCTTCTCTAACCATCTCTCTTCATTGTCTTTTCTACTCTGTCTCACTCTCTCGCTTACTGTCGATGCTTTTCTCGTGCCACATAGCTACTTGCACGTCCACGCATCAAGCATGTGCTTCATCTTTGCCTCCAAGCTATAGCAACCATAGCACAATTCCAATCCAAATCAAGAGCTGAGCTAATCCACTAGATTTCCTAATCTCAATCTCAACAACCATTGCCGCCACCATATCCATCTCCTACCACGTCTCCCTCTCTCAGCCTCCTCATCAGTTGCCACCAACAGAAAAGAGGAGTGTCATCACCTCTTCTTCCACCTCCTTCGAGCCGATCTAACTTGCACTGCCGCCGAAGCCAGGAAGATAGAACCCTAGTTTTGGCAATCGTTAAGGAACTTGCCAAATTCATCGTTCTCGAACTTTCTTATCTGAAATTGACCTAACGATAATCTACCCGATACTCCACCCCTCTGAAACACCTCTTGTTTCACCACTGTTTCGCTGCACGGTGCGCCACCGCTAGGCCACACGGTGCATCACCGTCTCACACCTTCTCGCCTCAAGTTGCTTCCACCCAAAGCATCTCCTGACCACCCTGATGCTCCCACGCTCACATGTCCTCGTCGAAGCTCGCTAGAGCACCACTACCATAGTTGCCACCGTCGCCCTCTTCTGTCCACCACCATCATACTCGTTACCGACATTTCAGCCGTAGCTAACCACAGAAATGGGATCGCCTCGACCTCTATTCCATAGAACTGGCGCCTCCTCACCGGGAACCGACCTCATCCATCACAGGCTCCGTTGAGTGGCCGCCGATGCTCTTCAACCACCATTGGCTTGGTTAACTAGAGAAAACAAAGTGGTTATCATTTTCCTTTAGAAAAATAAATCAAAAAATACCTAGTTTCACCACCTATTCCTATCACCTAGAAAAATAAACCAAAATCTACCACCTATTCCTGACTCCTAGAATTTTTCCAAATCTATCTGTGCTAGTTTTATCACTATCCGAGCATCCGTTGATACAACCCTAATTTTGGCCTTAGGGTTTGCTACTCACCAAAACTTCTAGAAATCCGTAAATTCTTCCAAAATTCTTCTTTTTATATTCCCTTGCATTTTTTGAGTTTTAATGTTTATTCATAGTTGTTTGCTTAGTTGTTTTATTTTGTGTATCGATAGATTTTTTGTATCTAGGAGAAGACGAAGGATTGGAGTTCACCACTAATGCCCACACTATCACAGTCGTAGGAGGAGAAGCAGGGCATGACAACACCAAACTAGAAGGCAAGTCATTCCCTTTGAACATTACTTAAACCTAATCTAGAGTTAGATCATACTTTGGGTACTAGTACTTACCTTAAAGTATGTATATAGGGATGCATGTGTATTTTTACTGAAAACATTTTCAAAATAGCAATGACATGTTATTTATCTTGCTATATAATGCCATGTCTTACAATTGAGCTTGTTATACCATTGATAACCCTAGTTCAAACTAGATGATTATCACTATGCCAATTATCATGTGAATTATGTCATTTCATATGAAGCTTTGGAAAATTTATGGTTTATTTGATATTAATAAGGACAAACCCTTGTGTCGATATAAGTAACATAGTATGCATCCATCCATATGATCAAGGTATTCAGACTTAATATATGTTGCTATAGTGAATTGAACTTTTGTAGCCTTTCAATGTACTGGCATTTTAGGTTTTAACGTGTATAATGGCCATAGAGTGGTGTCAAATGTTGATTATATGTGAGTGTGCATACTACATAATCCATTGTGGGCTTTGAGGACTATGTGTTTATCTCATGTCGTACAATAGTAGGTGGACAGAGTGACGGGTTGGTTCACACCCCGTGAAGGCTATGTTGGGGCCAAGAGTCAACTTGTCCTAATAACCTACTAGGCAAAACAAAGATGTACTTGGAGTAGTAGCATGTTATATTATTTTCAGCCTGTCTGGTTGTGGATATCGTGTGGGTAATTTTGGGCAGATGCTGCATAGTCATTTAGTATTCAAATACGTCATGTTCTCGATTAATGGTGATGTCTATGGGTGCATCCAGAGTAAAGGTATAAGTAGATTTAGAGAAATGTTGGAACTTGGTTAAAGGATGACATGAAATGATGAACTCTTCAAATATAAATATGTTTATGAAATGTGTTGTTTGTAAACTACTACTAGTGAGGCATAGAATTAAACTTGTTTCCTACCTTGTTATACCCTGCAATAGTATAAGTTTCCCTACATGGTTTGTAGTGTACTTGTATACTCAATCTTGCATATATTTTAGGCTCTAGTTGTTTGAGGAGAAGTCGCAAATGAAGTCAAAGAAGACATAAGTAGTGACTTCTAGGTCGACTCTATGCTCAAGGCATTCTTGTGGTGTGGAGTTGCGTCTTTTGGTTGTAAGTGTATACCCATAGGCCCATTGCGTGTGTTGAGTGTGTGTTGTAATAGAACTTGTATAATTAATTGAAGTACTACTTTTGTATTATTCTACACGTAACTAAACTTCTTGAACGGTTACATGATCATGGGACGTTTAGATCCCACAGAAACACAACCAATGGATCGATCCAATTGTAGCAAGAAATTAATTAGCGATCAGTCCTCGCATAATAAAAAACATAATAAAGTAGGAGAGAAATTAACGATTTACTTCTCAAGACATTACTGGTTATGGATGGATAAATATAAGTTTACAACTATTATTCGAGAATAAAATGAATAAACTAAATATTAGAAAGTAGATAGCATGATTTTGTAAAAGTTTTTGAGAAATGTTGATTGTCGACGAAGTGAGAACCAAGGGTCCCGCACTAGTAGCCAAGAGATGTTTAAGTGGCAACTGGGCATCCTAACCTTTGGGGATATCCTAGGTGTGGACGGACACGGTTTAGCGCTAACTGTCCCAAGCTGGTGCCTTTGTGCCCTCGGCTCTAGGCTAGCTAGCCCAAGTTGGCTAGCCCAAACAGTCATTTAGAAACGGCTACCCTGAGCTGCCTGCCCCAAATCTGTGACCTTGGGCAGGCGACCTCGAGCTCTCCAAAACGCACTACTTATGGACGGACATGATTTGATGCTAGTTGTCTCGAAATGGTGCCTTCGTGCCCTTAGCCCTAGGCTAACTAGCTGAGTTGGTTGCCCTCGAGCTAGTCATTCCGAGATGGCTACCTCGAGTTGTCCACTTCGAGTAGGCGACCTCAAGCGAGCGACCACAAGCTCTCTTGCCTCTTGATGACCAGATCTAGGGGTGCTCGGGGTCACGGTAGACCTAATTATCCCGACCACTGCATTCAATCCAATGAGGCATAACGCACCACCTGATTCAGCGCTCAAGTGCCTACTCCAGTCAAAGCGACAAGACGAATATCTATCCTGATGGACGAACAACGTGAGACAAGATGTATATTTCTTTCCATTACTACTAGATGACTAGACTATAGTCAAACTACTCTGTAGCCCATGCAAGGACCTTGAGTCGCACAGAGGAGGCGAATGTGCACACCTAAAAACCTGAAAGAAACTTGCAACAGAAATTAAAACTTCCTGAGGAGTATCCGGTCCTAATGCCCGAAGACTCCAGTGGAGGTTCACTACTGGATAGCGAAACTCGGCTGGACACTTCGGTCCTAGGGTCTAAATATTCTGGTCCCCTTCACTGCCTGACAAAAGAGAGCGTGGAGGGAACAATCTCTAGAGAGAAAGAGGGATGATGGATGATCCAAAGACATAAAGAAATGTAGGAAATAAATACACAAGGAAACACAAGATTTTTCATCGAAGTTCAGATCAAATGATCATGCGTCTTCATTAGGAGAGTTCATGGAGCTAGATCGCACTTGATTCTTAGGAAAGGTCCGGTATCCAAGCTCTTACAAAAGCTAGCACAAAGTCCAAGATAACCACCAAGATTTCCACTATGACACAATGCTACCACCTCCTATAAAGCTTGCTCTACTAAAACCAATTCCTAAGAATAAGCTTAGTATCCACTATAGTTACCTCTTCTCTTGCAGAGGTGGGGAAGAGCTTTCCAAAAATTTTTTGGGCAATTACAATCTCAAATCCTCATTGGCAACACCTAGTCGTCTAGAAGAAGAACCTTTAAGAGTAATAAGTGCAAATCAAAACCAAACGTTGATACATAAGAGCTCAATTCAATTCTTAACCCTCTTACTTACTAGCTCCAAAAGATCACTCACAAAGATATTAATTTGGTGCAGAAACTAAGAGAGAGAGGTGAGAAACTCTAGAAAAGCGATGGGGAGTCGGGATCCTAAGCGGGGAGTTGGTGGAACTAAAAACAAATCCAATCAAACTCTAGAGTATCTCCTTAGGGACCAAAGACTTTGAACATACTTGAATCCGAAGTAGCAAAGCCAGTCTAGAGTATTCAGTTAAAGCCTTCGAAGACTTCAGGCAAGCCTCACTATCAAATAGAGAAAATTCAACGGAAACTTCGCCACTTAAGGACGGAGACTCCGAATGACTTTCACTATCACGTAGTGAAACTTGCCAACAACGTGTCCAGCAACTTAGACAAAATATCCAAAAGCTTCTCTAAAGAAAAACCAAAACCTAGAGCTATATGTGGTGCAAGTGTTCACTCAAGAAAAACAAATAGATCTAATTAATCACTTGCTTCGTAACTCAGGAAAATATTTGTACCCCTCTTGATAGTATGGTATTACTAGTACTCAAAAAAAATAAAATACATTTAGAACACACGTTGAGTACTCTTCAATGCCTTTCTTTTGTGATAGGAGCTACTTTTCATCAACTTATTTTTACCAGGGACTAACACCTTCATTTTTATTCAAATAACACGTTAGTCCTCTATTTTTTTTGTTATTTATTATCCAAAACTAGCTAGGGGACCTTGGTGCACTTTTAATATCTTTTTTTGTTAATTGATGAAAATACTCATAGGACATACAAAAGATAGTATAAAGATTAAGTTTTTGATTAAAAGAAGATATGAGAGGCTCCCCTTAAATGTGTGCATAGTAATAAGTAAAATTTATGTACATACACATCTTAAGAAGAAACATGGAAACAAACCCTATTTCATCTCAATCATGTGGTACAATATGTACAAGAGTATATAACAAGTAAAATGGAAAAGCATATGATATGGCATATCACTCAAAAAGATAAAATAAAGCAAGCACCATTCAAACATGTATATCATTACATTACTGTTAAAGTCAAAATCTGGTAAGTATATTGATAGATTGGAAAGACGATCGGTTTAGTAAAGAAGAGTTCGATTGCTACAGGGAAGAAGCCGATCGAACAAAGCGAGTAAGGATTCGGTCCAATTATAGAAGACTATTTAAATGAGGCCAAGTCTAAGAAGGAGCCGTGGAAATTATGGCAGATTAATTTATCTATGTAAATCATATCTTATATTAATAGGAAGGTTTAGTTAAGTTCAATTAACTTCCTTAGAGATATTTTCCTTTTATATTTTTTAGGAATTAACGTCCGATGGTTGTTGTAACCGCGTCGGACTCTGTAATATCACGGTATAAATATAGACCCCCTAGAAGCTTATAAGACATCCTTCGATCAATACAATTTCGGCGCATCATTACCCTAACTCGGCTAGGTTTTTACCAGTGGGTTCTAGCTCTCGACGCAGGGCTACATCCATTAAGTTCGATCTCCGGCGAAGGGGTAAGTCATACCACTATCCTGATATATCTTGCTCTGTCTAAAGCTGCATTGGTTACGTTCGAACTCTTAGTCAGATCGAGTGTATCGCATCACGTCCGTGCGAGATTTATCGGTTTACCAAATTCTCTCTGCTATCATCAGTCCCATGTTGCATCGATTAGGTTCGACCTACAAGGCTGCTGACAGTAGATTGAGTCATAGGCCAATACGTCTCTGCCCGGTGTTTCATTGAAGTGGTTAGTCGATGAGTTATCTATACCTTAAGCAACACGCCCAGCATATCGGCTAAACCGATACACACCCGTCTTCAGAGACTTCCATCGAACGTCATACCTAGTGCATCGGCCTTTCGGTCGATGCACGCATATCTTTAGATATGTTCTCTCATCAGCTCAGCTAGCCGATGGGTTCCCTCTGTCCTTCCTTCGGCATGACCTATCTGACGTTCGTCGTCCTATTGCCGTTGGCCTCGACCTCTTACTGTCTCTGTTAGGTACGATCTTTGAGATCGGTGCTAGCGGCATCGTCATGGTGGGTGATGGGTCTCGTAATGTGGGAGGATTAGACCCTGCTCCTTGTTCATCGCCTACTATATCCAGAGCGACATCGGTTTTGCAGCTGGTGTATCTTTTATATGATTCCTTGTAGCCCGATTAGGCGTACCGCATCACGTCCACGCAAGGTTCGCTAGCGCGTCGGGCTTCCTCCTCGGTCGATGGTCTTGTGCTGCATCAGTTAGATTCGACCTACGAGATTGGCAATGGTGGTTCGAGCCGGTGCCCCGACGGGTCTTCACGCGGCGTCTCATCGGAGTAAGTAGCCAATGAGTTATCCTCACCGCAGGCCTCATATCCATTTCACGTATTGTCTAACGATCGATCCGCTAGAGATCGATCCGGACACGTCGGACGCTTTCTAGTACTGTCTTGGTTCGGTCCGATCTTTCTGGGCTCACGTTTGACATAGCCGCCATCGAGATCTAGCGGGTCTCGTTCCCCATCAGCTCGAGCGACCGATGGGTTTAGGTGTAGGCCTACGTCAGACGTTCGGCCGTTAGCCGATGACATCGCCTTTTCCTCCCTTATCGTCACATTTGGTCTAAGCCTCCGTCGTCTCCGTGTCGTTAGTCCCCGGCCACATACTATCTCGGTTCAGTCCAATCTATCGAGGCTAGTCCTAACAGTGTCGTTACCGTGGTCGCTGGCCCACATGGCTTCATGGGGGATCAGGCCCCGCTCCGTGCTTCGGATGCCGCAGAGCATCATCGGCTCTTTGGCCGATAGGTCATCTGCTCTTTCCACGTATCTATCTCTCATACCTCCATCGGCTGTTTAGCCGATGCTAGAGCGCTGCCTTTCCTATCGGCACCCAGCCGATAGGGTGAGCCGGACAGACCCACCGGCCTACTGGCTCATGGGTCTCATCCTCTCTCCTTGTCAATTACAAGGTTAAATTGCCTGGCACGCCCTCGAACCTTAAAACTTAAGGATCTGCATTAGAGATAAGCAGATCTCTCAGGCCTTCACATGACCGAGCTGCCGTCTCTCCCAGTCAGACCTCCATTTGGCCTAGTCGGACCTTCCCCCGCGAGATTTGGCGGTGGGCAATTACAATAATATAAATACGATAAAAAAATAAACTAATAGTAATTACATCACAAGCAAATATAATAGTTATTACATGTCTATAGGAATACGAAGGAGGTCCAAAGTATCCAACCCTAAGATCCAAAGACTCTAGTTAGAGTCTGTTGTAAGAGTTCAAAGGCAATAGAAATATGAAAATGAGCCCATACTAATCCCCTTTGGAAACAAAACACAAAACACAAAAAGTGCGTAAAGGAGGATCAACTCATTGTTGTCGCTATCATCACCATCGTCGTCCATGGCGTCCTCATTGTCAGTCCCCTCAAGGTTAGAGGTTGAATGGATGTCTATACTGATGTTGAAGGTCTTGGCAAAGGGTTAGACTTGAGCACCTTGGGCTACCTCTGGTTCTACCTTGCTAGTCCAAAATAATCGGTGAAAGCCTCCAAAGACTTTAGACAGGTGTTACTGTCAAACAAAGAAAATTCTACAGAGACTTTGCCACTTAAGGACAACTTTCATTATCAGATAGTAAAATTTGCCAATAACATATCCAGTAACTTAGATAAAATATCTAGAAGTCTCTCTAGAGAAAAACCAAAATCCAGATATGCACTTGGTTGAAGTGTTCACTCAAAAAAAACAAATGTACCTAATTGAGCACTTGCTTTGTATGTGTACCTTTTTGATAGTACTCTATTCAGAAAAATAAAATACATTTAGAATACACGTCAATTCCTTTTTGCTTTTTTTTTGGTAGGGCTACTTTTCATCAACTCATTTTTACTAGAGAATAACACATTCACTTTTCTTCGAATAATGTATTAGTCTTCTAATTTTCTTGTCATCTATAATTCAAAACCCACTAGAGTGCCTAAATGCACTTTTAGCCTATACTTTTCATCCACTCTATTGTGGCACTGACCGATGGATCTCCTATACACAACAGTGGGAGCTTGGCATTGTTTTGGTGCAGTATGCCAAGAAGCTAACAATGATTAGATGAGCCATACATAATCCCTATATACTAGGGCCCACATGTCGCTTCGGTCAATGTGATACCCTCTAATTAATAAATATATATATTATAAGGGAGGACTTTGACTAGGAGGCAAGGAGGCTTCTTTGGGGGGTTTCTTTGGAGGGGCATACTTCTTCGGAGGAGAGAAGCCACTTTGAAATGTTTAGCTCCTGTAATCTACATTCAAAAAAAAAAGTAATAACAGATAAGTATGTTAGTTACTCTAGTGAGCGGTCCAAAACTATCTAAATAGATACATCTACATCTTCTTCCTAGCGATTAGAGTTATCCTGACTCTACGATCTGCTTACACTATTAAGCCCTATCCTCTACTCCGAACTCAAAGAGAGCCTACGTAGGATGTTGCTCTCGGTATCTCTCCACCATCATCACTGATGAAACTTTTTGATATATTGGAATCATATATGTAATAATAGATTATAATATACTGAGAGCGTGGCCTAATTGTCATCTAGACAAGATGGCTGGTGCTAACTGGCCTCCTCCATGTAAGGCTGTGACTGCATGACATGTACATGCCCGTTTCTCTAGCTCATAACTAGCGTGATATTTAAAAAAATTATGTATAATTTTTTTAAAAACTATTTTAACTATAATTTTTCAACATTTTAACATTCAATTTATTCATTTGTATCGTGAATAATAGTAGTAAATTATTCAACATTCAGCTTTTCATAATATTTAATTTATTCTTTACTCCATTGTATTGTGGTATTGTAGATATAGTTGCACTAGAACAGTAGTTGCACTATTAGACTAAGTTTGGAAGATGAGGTTGGTAACCTCTCCTATGCATAAGTTAAGTATTAATTAAAAAACCTTTAAAATAAATTAATATTATTTTTTAAAATATTTTTTATAAAAAAAACGTTTGAAAAATATTCGTGTGAAAAAATAAAGAAAATGTTTGTAACATCGGAAGCCAAACACAGCCTTAGCTGGTCAATGCACTAATCCTGTTGTGTGTTATTGATTCTTGCAATGCACGATCCACTGCACGTACGACCAGACCACGTACGCTGATCTTTCTCTCTCGACCTGCCGGAATTTCTACAACATGCAGTACTTCTAGAGAACTATACCGACTGTAGTAAGTTGACTACTCCAGCTCCAGGATGAGGAAGCGAAAATAAATATGCATCCAGATTACGTGTGGACGCGCATGCCGGCACATGATGAGTTCTTTTCAACTACTGCACCATCGGTCCTCGGTTATTTTCTTTAAACGGTTAAACAATATATTTTTATATAAAAATTATATATATTTAAAAAATATTTTAAAGAAAATTCATAATAAATAGTAGTTAATTAATTATGCGTTAATGACATATCTCGTTTAGCGTGTCACAATAAACCATAATATATTATTCTTTTCATGTTAAAACAGAAGAATTTTTAGGATTTATTTGTAGTACTTTTTAAGTTTCTTTTTATCTTACTCTACATATCATCTTACCTCTATTTATTTGGGACACTAAAATATTTTTCCTTTATTATAATATAAGCTTTTATTAAATATGCTAGAAATAGTTATATTTTTTAATGAAAGAGTATAAGTTGGAACGCAGGCAGTCAGTCTACAAACAAACACGCGTGCGTCAATCATCCATGACCCGACCTGACAACATGCACGCACGCATGCGTGTCATCCTGTGACGACCAAATTACGATAGATATCCATTGTTTGCAGCAGCAGCGACCGGGGAGCCATCGCCATGGCCGTTGGAACACGCACGGCCGGCCAGGCAATGCAAGCAGCAATCGCAACGACGACATGGCCGGCGTGTGTATACATGTGTCCAATCCAAATGGACAACGGTGGCTTTGCTTGCTGCTGTTTTTGTTTTGTGGCTTGCACGGCGCAGCGCAGCCAGCCAAATGGAACGCGGAAACGGAAGCCAGAGAGACTTCGAGGCAAAGGAAGAAGAAGCCTCTGGATCTCGGGCGGGAGTTGTATCTATCGATCGTGGCCGTCGGATCAATGGGCGGTCCGATGTCGTGCTTGCTGGTTACGCCGCGCTGTCGTCCGCGTGACGACACCCTCCACGCAAACGGCCGCGCGCGCCTCCGCCCCCACGGGCCCACCACCCCCTTCGTTGGGCCCCACCGCGCATCCCCTGTGACCACCCTCACCCTGTGACCACCCTCACTCTGTGGCCACCCTCACCTCTATATGCACTTGTTACTGTACTATCTAGCCACCGTATGATTTCAATACTGACTGGATATGAATAAATCTATATTATGCAGATCTTCTATCCTATACAAATGATACGAGACATAAAATATTACACATACTAACATACTAGCATGTCTTTTATCTTACAATCATCCATATATTAACAAACACTTATTGTAATTCAATGGGTAAAGTAACTTATATCTATACTATTCTTAAGCCTATTTAATATATATCGGTGACTATCATCTTATGTTATTATAGGTACGAGTGTTATCAAGTTTTTTAAAAAAAAACACAGAGTTTAATATAATCTGCTATACACTTTTTAATCACTATTTATATATAGCTATAAGTAAGGTAAATATAATTTTAGAAGCATTATTTATGTTAAAATCCATCAATGCCATTTTCTATAATTAAGTTTGAGAAATCCACACATTAGTGACTAATTGCATTTCATCTATAGGCTAGACGGCATGGTGGTCATCATGTTTATGTAACGGCTGCATGTGGCTGAGTCAGTCATACCCAGAATCCAAGGGAGAACGAAGAGGACTGAAGACCGGCGCGGCGCAGAGGATCCAGATCTGGGAAGAAAAGCAGTGGGAAAGCAAGGCGTTTACGCGTTGAAATAGATATCCTCCTTCTCCTCTGGTTTCCTCTCTGCGCCCAACCCTTGACTTCCCATTCCATCTCCCCTCTCTCTCTCTCTCGCTCGCTCGAATCCTCTCGTCTCGCCTTGTCTCCTCTCTTCCTCCCATTCCCACTAGCAGCCCATCCATGGATCCCTTCCACCACCTCAACTCCTCCTTCTCCAATCCCTACCACCCGCTCCTCTCCTCCCCGCCCCACCACTTCGCCCCCGACCCGCTCCCTCCGCCGCCGCCACCACCGCCGTCGCTCCCCGAACCGCCGTCCCTCGAGCGGGAGCGGCTCCCGCAGTGGTCCCACGCCGAGACGGCCGCCTTCCTCGCCATCCGCGCCGACCTCGACCACTCATTCCTCTCCACCAAGCGCAACAAGGCCCTCTGGGAGGCCGCCTCCACGCGGCTCCAGGCGCTGGGGTTCGCGAGAACTCCCGATCAGTGCAAGTCCAAGTGGAAGAACCTCGTCACCAGGTTCAAGGGCACCGAGGGCGCCGCCGCCGTCGCGCAGTCCCCGGCTGTTACGGGCGTGGGGATGGACCAGATGCAGGGTGGTGGTGCTGCGGCGGCGAGGGGGTCGTCGTCGTTCCCGTTCCATGATGAGCTGAGGAGGATATTTGACGCCAGGGTTGAGAGGGCGCGCGCATTGGAGAGGAAGAAGGCCAAGGGAAAGGATCCTGATGATGAGCAGGACGGAGGTGGCGGCGGCGGCCAAGGGGATGAGGATGACGAGGAGGAGGCGGAGCAGGTCGACGAGGATGACGACGGGGCGTCAGGGGACACGATGAGGGCCGGGTCGAAGAAGCGGAGGAGGAAGGCGGCGGCGGCGGCGAGGATGACGGGCTCGGGCGGGGTCGAGGGCGAGGTGGAGGCGATGCTGCGGGAGTTCATGCGGCGGCAGCTGGAGATGGAGGAGCGGTGGATGGAGGCGGCGGAGGCGCGCGAGGCCGAGCGCCGAGCCCGCGAGGAGGAGTGGCGGACCGCCATGGTCGCGCTCGGCGAGGAGCGGCTCGCGCTCGTCCGACGCTGGCGCGAGCGCGAGGACGCGTGGCGGGCGCGCGCCGAGGAGCGCGAGGAGCGCCGCCACCAGCTCGTTGCTGCCGTCCTCGCCAAGCTCGGCGCCGGCGACGCATCCGCCTGATCATCCCTCCATTGTTCAATCCGCACGCACCGCCGCCGGTACGAACTAAATCCATCCAATACATACTACTACTCCCTCTGATCAACATTCATGTACTGCAACAACCTGATGATGATCTAGCATTCTAGCTGTTCTTCCAATGGAAATCGAATCGGTCGTAATTATTGGACTATTCTTCATTGCTCAGGACGATCCACCGCCGCGAAGCGCACGCCCTGCCCAGCCGATCCATTTGCTATGTTAGTCGTTTCTAGTGATCAATCAGTCCATGGTCATCGTCTTTCTCATCTCATCTTTTGTTAGGGTTTCCCTTTTCTCTGTAGAAGACAGTGAGGGGTGGTCAAGAAATTAAAGGAGGTGTACTGCTAGCTCACTTTGATCAGGTACTGATCTAAAAGGGTTTTGCAATTGATGCATCAAACATCCTACTAATTTTTTAGTTTGCTACCTATCCAACCCATGCCATCTGCGAGGTCTGGTCATATCAGCTTCAGGAGGAAGCTAGCTTAGCTTTTCCAATGCCATGGATGGATGCATTTATGCATGCCTTTGCATGATCAATCGATGTGCTATCTATCTTTTCCTTCCTCTTCTCACCATGAGTCCATGACCACTAGCTCTTCTTTTGAAGATGATCGGTAGAATCTCTGCAGGAACAAGGGTGGTGGTGTGTGTACGTGCTCCCCTTAATTATATCTGCTTTTCAGAGAGATATAACTTTTGGGCGACATGGTCTCGCTAGATCTTTCCTGCTTTTCAGTTGCATGGTAAAGAGATTTGCATCTGAAAAGTTTCTCTTGGTGAGAGAAGAAAAAGATGAGATGCTTCTTGGCAATTCTTGCATTGTAGTGGATAGCTAGCTAGCTTTAGGATATATATGATATATATGTCTATGTGTGTATGTACACATACATGCATATGCATGCATGATGGGTGTGGTGGGAAAAGATTTTAAACTATGGAGGGGATATCTTCATTGCTTGTATGCAATTAAAATAATCATAAAAAATAAAAAAAATTAATAAGATAGATTGATATATAATTTATCACTTAATAAACAGGCAAGTTAAAATTTAACTTATATAAGTTACAATAAAAAATAAATATAATTGTAAATGTACATATATTATTCTAAGTTTAATTTATTATCTTTATTATAATTTATAGAAATTAAATTTCAATTTGTGAAATGATACATAATGCATTAATCTATCTTGTTGATTTTTTTAAATTTTTTTATAACTATTTAAACAACATACCAGCAACGAGGGGACATCCGCTCAAGAATTTAAAATCCATTTCCAGTGCAGTGTACAGTCTTTGGGGTTGGTATGCTTTGATTTGCTTATCATGTAGGAAGGGTATTGATGCCCTGCATGAAAATATGCCTATGCAGGCAGGACCTCCGTGTGTGTGAGAGAGAGAGAGGAGATAGATTGAAGTGGTAGAAGCCATAATTAACAGCCACTAGAACAACAATGCTGAGTAATGCGCCATGCATATGTTGGTGACGCTTGCCTGCCTGATTAAGATTAGTTAATATGGGCTCCCTGATGATGTCAAATGCGCGTCATAGTATGCATCATGGTCATGGCATGCCCTAGTAAAGGGTGCGTCATGCATGGTATGAAAACATGGACCAGCTGCTGCACAGTGTGTACGTGTAGAAAAAGTAGGGTATGAATGCAAGTGTATACATGTACACATTCGTTTTTGTCCGAAAATTGCAAACCTATATTATTATTTGTTTTAGCCGCGTGATTAAGTAGTTTTAAGTTTTTTCCAGCATATATATTAGCTAGCTGTTGGCATATATGTACTGCTATGTACTTGTTGAGCTTCTGTTATTATCGTTTTATCAGAAATTAATATATATTCTTGACTAAAATTAGAACAGAAATCATGCAAGAAAATACTCAGTAGTTAAGCTCGTATTATTTCTATGCGAAATCTTCAAGTGAAAGCCACGTGATATCAATTACATGTTAGACTGCTTCTGCCACTCCTAGCTGTTAATTACTTTAGTGCATGTGGTAGTAGCTTCCAGCATACTCAATCGTGCGTGGTCAGTAACGACAACAGTTTGTTGGGGAAAGACGGTCGTTTCTGATCATGGTATGACACTAAACAATTGGTAAGATGCAATAACAAGAGACGAGGAGAAACACACCACCATTAATTTTGCAGTTATTTTTTTAACATGCTTATTAGTCTATGTTGATTCCTTGATTGTGCTTGAGGGTAAAACTTGCTTTTAGCCCCTTTTTAATTCTACCTTGGCACGCATGCCATCATCAATTTAATTAAGTACTCCTCTGAATTTTGCTCCGTCAGCGTATCATCAATCTAGCCATTATCTAAGATATACACAAATTGCCTAGTTGGTACGTTTCAGCTTTCTTGACATGTCCTGCTCACTGTCCACTTTTGGTGCGTGTGACCTTGAGTGTTCACAATGGCAACAAGCAATCAGACTAGTGAGACAATATCCGCTGGAAATCTTTGTTTGGCTCTAGCTAGCCTCAATAATATCTATGTCCAACAAATGATGCATGACTCGATATTTGGTTTTTGATATAGTTAATAATTTGAGGCTATTCGATGTATATATAGTCGCTACTAGAGGCATTCTTTCAGTGCATGTCCCATGGATGCACTACTATATATACAGATATATTTCGTGTGAATGTTGTCAAACTTTATGCAAGCAATTTAAAATTTGAAATTTTGCAACATGCTGCTATAGATACATTAATTTTGTGAAATTAATATTATCAAAAAATTTAAATTTTAATTCTGAGCAAATTTCACAAAACAACTAGTATAAAACTATAAATTTAAGATGTTATATCACAAAATTATTGATTTATTATTAAATTTATCATAAAACTATATATTTAATACTAAACATCGTAAAACTACAGAGTTAATATTGATGTTATCACTAAATTATAGATTTTAGAGTTTAAATTCTTATCACTAATGATATCTTCAAGCTGTAAATGTTATAGTTTTATGATTAAATTGGTGCTAAACTTGTGTTTTTTGATAATTTTATAGCTAAAATTATAGTTTATAGTTTTATGATAAATTTCTTGTTAAATCTAAACTTTTGTGATACACTGGCTTAAATCTATAATTTTATGATAGTTTAGTTAAAGTTTCTATAGTTTTATAAAATTTAGTTTTTTTATTATTATCTACACCATATTTGAAAATATTGTACCAGCCGATATGCACCCAAATTTGGGTAAAAAAATTGTCGGGTGCATCACAACTACAGAAAGAGCAATCGGTGCCAGCTTGTAAAGGGGCATGGGTGTCACATTTGGTATTGGCACTACTTTGCGGCACTGATAACTTGAGCCATCTTGGATAGATGTTTAAGAACCAACCTCTAAGGTTGCACAAGCCAAAAAAAGAAAGTGGCTCGAAGCAATCAGTTCGATTTATCGCTAAATCAAGCTGATTGCTTCGAGTGCACCCTTGCCCTCGGCCCTCCGTTTCATCCAAAGAATCATTCATCGATGAATCAAGAACATCCACAAATCAAGAAGAGGGGAAGAACATGCAAATCATAGAGCTAACCATCATAGAGGGACTTGCTGTCACCTACACCCATCGCCACACCACTGTTGCCGCTAGCCACGATGATGCTATTAAGGAGGAGGCCGCTACCCTTGAGATCATGGCAACTGGTTCTAGCCACCCTTGAGCCACACCAGTCTAATTTGGTTGTGCTCGAGCTCGTGGCTTCACCGTCAGCTTGTTGATGGGGTTGTTACTAGTGTCATCAAAAAGTCATCATCGGATCATCAACAGGGTTGTGACAAGCTAGATCTAGCCGCCCCTAAGCTCGTGGTGGCTAAATCGGGTGGCCACCACGGTCTATTTTGATGGATCCATTGGCCAGCCACTAGGGAGAATGGGAAGGAGAGGGGAGGCCGCTATGGTGGAGAGGAGGAAGGGGTAGCAGAGGAGAAGATACAGACATGAAGAGATGCAAATGAGGAAGGAGAGGATAATGGGCACCACATATAGTTGCTCAAAGGTGCCAGTTCTATATTTCTCTCACCCCACAGAGTCCAAAAACGGTCAATAGCTGTAAATCGGCATCTATGAAATGTCATCAGGAGTTTTGTAGTAGTGCTGATATATATTTTCCTAGGTCCACCTGTATATATAAATACTGAAATAAACAGATAGCATCCTGCAGGCTTCTTTCATCTTTGGCTCTTTGGTGATGTCTGTTTCATTATTCAATTTGTTTCATATTATATATAGTACTTGCATGTTAATAAGAAGATCCTGTAGTTGTTGCTTGTGTTGTTTCTTGTATGCACGATTTCTTTTCTGTTTGTTTTCATACTTGTGCATTAATTTATTTTTCTATACTAGTGCTCAATAATTATGACTGTTTCATCACGTCAATATGATATCATTCAATTCTCTCAAGATCTTCCCTGGTAGTAGAAAATGCACACTTGTTAACTTTTACTAAAATATTACTTGCTGGCAATTAATGTCAAAGATATATTTGACCTTACTTGCTACTAGGGGTAATTCAATTTGCAATAATCCGTAGATCAAAATTTAACTCGGTGGTATCTAGGTTTGCATTGGATGGGAAGAAATTGACTGCAGAATCTATGGTGGAGTAAGCAAAAATTAACAACAATTTATGCTGGCCCACGGATTTTCAGGTGTGAAGTCATGGGTCGCATGTTTAGCTAAAATCTGGAGAGACCACTTGGTACACGCAATTAATATATTCCCCAGTCTAGTCTAAAGCACCGATAATATATACTATGATATATACATACTGATGTGACTGACAAATAGACAAACGATTAACTGTAGGTTTTACAGCACCTGAATCCCTAATAGGATCTCCAACAGCCTATCTAGGCTCTCTAATGCCCATATAGCCAATTTTTAACTGATTTGGTTCGTTAGATTTGATGTTCGCTCCAACAAACTCTCTATTAACATCTTTAAAATGATAGATCATTCGATCCACATGTCAGCCTCAACTTCCCCTTCTTCCTCCCCCTCTATTATCACTCTCCTTCTTCCTCCTCTTTCTTCCCCACTACTCGATGTCCACGCCATGGCAGGTCGCTGCGCCGGAAGCAGGAACAAATGGCGGTGGCGCTGCTGCTCCCGCGGATGAAGGCGAAGACTGCGTGGCTGCTTGCGCCGGGCAGAGGCAGAGGCTGCGCTCACTCGATGGCTCAAGCGGGCGGAGACGACTGCTCGTGCGAGACGGGGTAAGAGGCGGCATGATTGCTCACGCTAGCGA
This sequence comes from Oryza coarctata, assembly GCA_030770085.1. Taxonomy (NCBI): domain Eukaryota; kingdom Viridiplantae; phylum Streptophyta; class Magnoliopsida; order Poales; family Poaceae; genus Oryza; species Oryza coarctata. The sequence continues at coordinate 1,404,205 of CM061471.1, forward strand.
AGGTAGAGGCAGACGAGAAGGCAACACTATGGCTCGCGTGGACGGAGGCGGAAGCGAGAGATACACAGGAGGGACAAGGAGGAGAGATCGGATGGCTTGACCATCCGGTTGGCAAGTTTGTTGGAGTTTTTTTTTTTTTTGTCTAAGTTTGCCAAATTTTGGTTTGGAGAGTATTTGACTATGCTATTGGAGATGCTCTGACAAGCAAAGAATTACGGAGTGTACAGCAGCTGATTGATGGTGATTGATTCAACCGTGAGATCGGGCAATATTCAGTTCTGATTAAGGTCGTCCGGGCATCAATATCGTATCCTATCAAGGGTATCACATAGTAATTCACTCAACTTTTTTGTATGTTGTTATGAGCTACTACATGCCATGAGCCATCTTTCATCAGTAATTCATCGATTGAAGCATGCAGAATTTGAGAAGTAGATTGTCGATGTGTGTTTATAGCCAGCTAGCTTGTTCATGAACAGTTAAATATTGTCTTGCGAGTGTCCTTGAATATCGCAACAAGCGAACAACTGTCGTGCTGACACGTACTGACAACTAATTTTGTCGCTGCTTCCCATCGCCTAGCTTGCCAAGTTGCTTGCATTATTTGGAGGCCAATCGCGCGTTTGCATGATTTGCAACCAATTTGCAGCTGTACTATAATGAAAAAGCAACTCAGTGAAACAACACATGCATGCGTGACGCTACAAACTTAATTTGACGGGCTAGCTATTTGGATGGCACAGTTTGATAAAGTATATCATGTATTTATTGCTAATAAATTGTTGACCACAATTCTAATAGGTAGTGTGACTGAAATATGTGTATTTATGGCAACTGGATTGGCCAGCTACGTATATAAGAAACTAGAATTGCTGACCCTATCTTTTAGATTTTAGATTTTAGACCCTTCCATCGACTTCGAGATGGGTGCACGTGACCTTCTCCGCTTTGGTGAGCTCGTTGATTTTCGTTGACGGTAGTGACAACCCAGACCAATCAGATATTAAGGTTAGGGGAGGGGTATTGGAGAAAAAAGAGGAGGGTTTTCTTATGACTTCAAAGAGATAGCAGTGAACGGTAGGATGGACAGACAGCGAGATAGAGGCACTGTCACCAAAGGCACGTGGTTAGCACTAGCTGATGGGCTGGTGTTGATAGTAGGAGCAGTGATGGCCTCTCCGACAATAGGGAAGCTGTCAGAGGAGTAAGACGCCATACATTTACTATTTTGACTACTCGAGCCTCAACTTCTCTGAAATGGCTTCATGGTTAGCTACCTACTCTTTGCCTCCATGATCTCAAGATCATTGATATATTTGCTATTTCGATGCATGTGTGATAAACTGCTTTGAATTGGCTTCATGGTTAGTAGGGTTAGTAAATAAATCTGTTCTTTTATATTATATCAAGCTGACATATTTATTTGTACATGCCTACTCTGGAACAGTTCTGTAGTTAGCGGCATTTCTGGAGGTTTGTAAGGGTTAGCTTGTAAATGCACTATACGCACTAATTTTCAGTTTACGATATCTTATTTAGAGGCAGGCAAGGAGAAAGTTAACTGATTTTCAATAAAAAATAATATATCATTGATGATAGTATAATATTGCCTCACAAGTACTGATGCATCTGTATTTACTTCATATTGTAAGTTGTGCTTGTAGTTCAATTTAATTGAGAAAATAGATTATGCCTTAATTTAGACATCTCACTGACGCCTAACTTGGGAAGAAGGAAAGGTGGGAAGGGAGGAGGAGATCTGGTAGGCCTCATCATCATTGTTGGTGCCTTCCGATTTCAATGAGGCCAGGCGGTGGGGGAATTGGTGACGCACAGGAATCAAAAAGGATAAAGGAAGAGTTAGGGTTAAGAAGGGTTATCTAAATTATAGAGCAAATCCAACGGCTTAAAATTCATATGGTATGGGGTGAGATTTTTTTGCCACAAGTTGTGTAGCCAGGCCATATAATAAATAGTGGCAACTTACATATGTATCACAATTCACACATATATCCACAGTGGTAAAGTTGGACTCTCACCTATATAACAAATATGCTCTAATATGTATGATAATCTCTCTCCTACTAAAATTATAAAACCGATAATTTTTAATTAATAATTATATTAACAATATCTATATTAAATATTATATAGCTGTTAATAATATAACATAAAATAAATTAATGATTAAAGTATATCATTAAACACCACGTAAAAAATTTAGTAGCAATTAGCAACATCATTTAGTTCATTTATCAGATCTCACACGTATGCATGCGCGCAATACATGTCTATATTATATATATATATACTGGAATAATAGTATTATATATCAGTAAGTAACAGGAGTCAGCGTAAACGTGGAACTGACACATACAGTATGACTGAATTAATGTAACTGACGACGACAGTTTCAGCCCTTTCAGGCGGTACGTGTGAAATCCTATTGCTGTATACACATGAATATAATGCATATATGCGCACGTCATCGCATCGATATAGGCGTTGATCCATCATGCTGCATGGTAATATTAATATAGCAACTGTTAACTCGTACTCACTTCAGTTGTTATGAATAAGATTAAATTATTAAAACTTTAGCTATTAATAAATAATACCGACACATATAGATTAGTCTTAAAATATAATATAATAAAATTAAATATTTATTTATTTATCATATATATTATAATAAAAAATTATAGTCAAATATATATTTTAAAGACTATGTCGTTATCTAAAACATCAAATATTATAAAATCGGAGAGGTTTATTTGGTCGTTAACAAGATTTCGTTAAAAATTTAAAGAAGTATACTTAATTTAAAAACAAAATAAATGGTAAGCATATATTTATCATTACATGCTATAAACTCACTGTAATAAAAAAAATGTTAGTCAAAATTTCAAAAGCTCTTGGTCGAATCTTATCCTTAACATATCCCACTTATGACTAAAGGGAGTATATATATTTGCATTGATCAGTGATCTAGTAGCTGACATTTCCATTCAATGTGAGAAGATGGACAGCCCATTTAATGGGTTACTTGGTTGATTAACTGATTTAATTCCATGTGCAGTCAACAAAAAGAAAAATAAAAAACTTAATAAATTGATTGGGCTTGTTAGTGGGCTTCCTCTTCTTAGGCCTGGATTTTCTGTAGCGTGGTCAACTCGGCCGATGGCATGGACCGGCGGCCGGCTCGTCTCCCCCGTCGCCGTCGAACTCAACGGAGACAAGGCTCGTTATCCAAAACGGAGGGTACGTGCGCTCCACCTCCACCTCCACCTCCATCTCAACCAAAACCCCGCACACTTCACTAGCCAGCTAAACCCTCTCCGAAAATATCTCACGCCGTCGTTGCGGTAGCTGCGCATCACTCTCTCATCCATGAAGGCGGCGGCTGCGCTGACGACGACGGCACGCACTACCACCCGCAGCTGCTGCTTCGGTCTCGCGCATGGCTGCGCCGCCCAACGGAGGACGGCGGCGGCTTTCGGGGCGGCGAGGTGGTCGGGGCGACGGCTACGGGCGCTGCCGCCGGAGCTGAGCGAGATTCTGAGCCCCAAGCTGGTGGCCGGCTCACCGGCCGACACCGGCGACGTCTCCTCCCTCATCCCAATCAGGCGAGTTTGTACACATCTTGCTCCTTCACAAGTTTGTACCACGGTATATGTTACTACTAGCTTGCAGTTCTTGATGCTAAAATGAACCGAGTAAAGGACAAAACATGCATCATTAGTGCTATATACTTAAGCCTCCTATTTTTAGGATTACAGAGATAATTACACCCTGTTCGCTAACACAGAGCATCAAACCGTCTCACAAGATTATCTTATCTGGAAGTCACGAAGAAGCAGCAAGATAATGTCAGATAATGCAGCACCATGTATACAAAACATTACTGTGTGTTATCTGAAAGTTTGGTGCAAATTGGGCAATCATGACACATCCAAGCTCTGATCGTTAATTGGGCCACGCTAGGCCTTGTTGTGTCTTGGGCTAGGTAGAACCTCGGTTGGGATTGGGCTAAGCAGGTTACTGTTGAGAGGTCCTTAATTTCACATGAGTTTTTTGTTTTTATTTTTATTTATTTTTTCTTACCGTTTTGATCTGCAACAGTTGGCAATACCAGGACTTGATTCGTTAGTAAACGAATTTAAACATGACAGTCTAGATGGTTACTGTATTTTACACCAGCTGAAGGACATGAGCTTAATTCTATCACCACTACTAGACATCTCCATATGCATCTATTTAACATGAGCTTATATTGATTTTTGCCTTTCTTTTTCTACTCTTGTTGGCGGATATACTTGCACCTGTGTACAAAAATGCAGTGCTCTCATGCTGTTCTTCTACTTCGTGTCCAACTGGGTGGTGCCTGAGTTCATCATGAAGGGGTTGCAGGAGCCCAATAAGCCTGAAGAAGAAGAAGAAGAAGAAGAAGGTGCCTCTGCACCGGCAGCAACCATGTCGGTCGCCGGCGACGGCCAACCTGAAACTAAAATCAGATTCAAGGTGAAGAAGACAAAGAAGAACAAGAAGGCTTCCATCAAGGTGTAGCGCATACAAATATGCATCGATGCATGCTAATATGCTATTGCCCCCTCATGATGATATTAGCATCATCAATCAAAGATCATATATACTAGAGTGCTAATTATATTCAAACAGAAGATTAATTCTCCATCAGAGGGGGCATATACACTAGCTTTTATGTATGTGTGTGTGTGTGTGTATGTGTGTATGTGCATGTGTGTGTGTATTATGGTATGTATGTATGTATGTATGTTCTGAAGCTGTGAACCCCTCAATTGAAAGATAATTATTCCATTGCAAATTTGCATCTATGCTTAGCTAGCCAGTACTATGTATCAACCACAGCTAGCACTAGCTAATAAAGTTTGGGGCTTGTAGTGTGGTAGCAGGCAAAAGGGGGCAAATCAGTCAGTTATCAGTGTGGTGGACTGAACTCCACAAATCCTCTCATCAACTGGTATTACGGTACTACTGGTTGTTGTTGTTGCTGCTGCCGCCATCACACACAATAGCATCAATGGGAATGCTCAGCTCAAAAGTAAGAAGGGTTGCAAGCATGTTTCAATTCAACGATCAACAACAAAAAACTTCAAGGATGGTTGCATGGATCAGAGATTTTCAATACGTGAAATCGTTCGCGCCTTTTGGGAACAAATTAGGAATGAAGGTTTATTGGAGGAATTTTATCAGGATACGGAATTCTATGAATCTTATGGAGAAATTTATTCATGTGGCCCTCTCAATCAAAAGAATGAACTTCTATAGAGCATTAGAGCCATGTGAAATTCACAAGTAATAGCCACACAGGAAACTTAATAGGAAATCTAAAATAAGGTCAAACCTCTTGATACTCTCTCCAAATTCATTTACAAATTTCTCCAATAGCTCGATTGAGCAAACCATGTTCTACAATTCCTTATGATTCAACTTGACAAGCCACCTTTTCTTTTGCATTTTTTATGTGTCAGATTCCACCAGTGTAAATCTGTTGTTCCAAAATTTTGCAATTTGTCCGGTACCATGCCCTTCTAGAATATCTGACGACCAAAATATGGAGGCATAACCACTTGCAATAAACTGAACTGAACCATATGTATTCTGCAGAGATCGATGAATATTAGATATTCCATTTCTTGCTTTGAAGCAACAGAAAAAACCCACACCCACACATCACTCTGCGTCCCTCCCATTTCGATCAGAAATAGGTACTGCAAACCTTTCCTACTTGCTTCAGAATCCAGAACTGTCCATTAATTTCTCGAAACAACTGTCTCTACTTACAGTGATAGAAAACAAAATGAAATTGCCAAAAAAAAGAACAGGATTCAGTCAATTGACAGCCACAGATAAAAGCAAGAAACAATTTTTTTTTCACTCTCGTTGTTTCTGAATTTCTGATGACAATTATTTTTTTGTGGTTAAGGAGTCCAGAACATCAGATGCCACTAGAAGATCAAGGTCATGAATGGTAGAAAATCATCCATAAAACTAAGGCCAGGGTAAAGCCAGCCCCTACCGAAGAGTCAAAACCAAAAGATTCAGAGAAAGTTTCAGAGAGAGAGAGAGAGAGAGAGAGATGACAATTCAGAATTCACTCTGATGGAGGTGGTGGTGGTGTTGGTGTTGGTGTTGGTGATGGCGACAAGCCTCCTCTCCACACTGCAAATAATCTCCACCATTATCGCCATCGCTAGCTAGACTAGATGCCGGTGGAGTTGTGCTTGCAATTTGGTTTGTCAGTTTTCACCACGCGCTTGCTGGCTAGCTAGCTATACGGTGCAGGTCTCTTTCATGGCCATGGAAAATTTCACTCCTTCTTTCCCTTTGGGAAATTGCAACCTGAATATATGATAACTAGCGAGTTTGATCGATCGATCGACGACGACGAGATGTCTGTTTTCACCAGAGGTTGCTCCTGAAATATTCTTGCCTGCTCTTCTCTTTTTATTTATTTATTTTTTCTGGCAGAGATTGCGACAAAAAAAATCAACAGTTCATACACGGAATGTGAAATTTTTCAGTGAATATATTTACTGATTTAATTACCTTTTGTTTGCTTATTGACATCAAGAAAATGGATGTACACTCGTTCTCCAGATATCTGGCTCTACTACTTCTTCCAGTACAAAAAACGACTTCTTTTTTTCCAGCATAATTGAGACAGAGTTATACAAGTGCAATACTATCATGAAAATTCTCATGTTTTCATATAGTAACATATGTATGGATACCTAATACTACCTTATTGATAAGATTGGGACAAATTCAGACAAATTAAGCAGAGCCACAACCAAAACAATTGGAAGAAAAGACCAAGAATCATGATTGCGGAGTCCACTACTGGAGGCATCGTATTAGTAGTGGGGTTGGCAAAACATGGAGACACACATCAAAACTGGACGACAGTTTGCCCAAATCCAAGTTGGGTTAGGTATGACTTGGCTTCGTTTTTGACCTGGCTGGCTCTATATCTATGTACTTATATGGCTACCACAAGCTTTGCTTTTGATGCAACCAATCATCATCAACTCGAGGAGGGAAAATTGTGCTATTATCATTGTTGCATCTATCAGAGCTTATGTTTTATAGAATGCGTACAGTGACTACTATAAATCCCTGAACGTATAAAAGGGATCGGGTCTATATATATACAGCTTAGCCCAGTGGTCTGTCTAACACCCCCCGCAGTCGCAGCGAGAGGAGAACGAACACAGAGACTGGACCGAAAACTGGTGAACAAAGGCGTGGGCAGGCCTTTAGTCATTATATCGGCAAACTGATGTGCCGATGGTACATGGAGCACCCGAACCTGTTCTAATGCAATCTTGTCACGGACAAAATGGATATCGATCTCGATGTGCTTGGTGCGTCGGTGATGGAGTACGCGGTGAGGGAGTCGATGGGGCTGGAGCTGAGATGCAGCCTACTAGAGAGGGTGCCCTTTACGTAGCATAGGATGCGCTTGAGCAGCACGAGGTGAGGTTCGCGCGGAGCGTGCATGAAGAGGCACACTTGCTTGACAGCGTACGTGAGGTCGGGTCGGATGAGTGTGAGGTATTGGAGAGCCCCAGCAAGACTCCGATAGTGAGAGGGATCGGCAACGAGGGCGCCATCGGCGGCGGAGAGTTTGGCTCGAGTGTCGATCGGGGTGGCCGTAGGGTGACAGTCGACCATGCCCGCACGCTAGAGGAGGTCGATAGCATACTGGCATTGGGAAAGGAAGAGTCCGCGGATGGAACGGGTTACGGAGATACCAAGGAAATGGTGGAGAGGACTAAGATCGGTTATGGCGAACTCAGAGTGAAGTCGGGCCATGATCTGGTCGAGGAGAGATGTCGAATACGCTGTAAGGACAATGTCATCGACATAGAGAAGTAGATAGGCAGTGGTGGAGCCGATATGAAAAGTGAACAGGGAACTATCGGACACAGAGGCCACGAAGCCAATGTGCCGAAGATAGGCAACAAAGCGCTGGTACCAGGCACGAGGAGCTTGTTTGAGGCCGTAGAGAGAGCGTTGAAGGAGACAGACATCGTCGGGACGAGAAGAGTCGACGAAGCCTGGGGGCTGCTAGCAGTAGACTGTTTCCGCAGGTAGCCGTGAAGAAAGGCGTTCTTCATGTCTAATTGATGGATCGGCCAGGAGCGAGAGGCAGCCAAGGTGAGGACGACTCGGAAGGTGGCGGGTTTGACAACGGGACTGAAAGTCTCATCGTAGTCGACACCGGGTCGTTGGAAGAAACCCCGGACTACCCAGCGAGCCTTGTGACGGGCAAGGGAGCCATCAGCATGGAATTTGTATTTGAAAATCCACTTACCGGTCACAATGTTGGCGCCGGGAGGTCGGGGAATGAGGCGCCAGGTCTCGTTATCCATTAGGGCCTTGTACTTGTCGGCCATAGCCGCGCGCCACTGAGGGTCGGCCAGGGCTGAGCGAGAAGTCGCTAGGATGGGCGAGATAGAGCTATGGACGGCGGAGAGACCGTAGCACGGAGTAGGGTGGAGAGACCCGGTCTGAGAACGGGTGACCATGTGAGAGGTGGAAGGAACTAGAGCCGATGGGGGTGCGGGAGTAATGGGAAGAACTGGTCGGGTGGGGGCGTCATCGGCTTCGAGTCGGCGACTGTAGACAAGAGGAAAATGAGGAATTAGATCGGCTTGAGCCGATGAGGTCGGGTGGGCCAAGTATTCCGATCGGTCCGATAGAGATGGATCCACCGATAGGGTGGGGGAGCCGATGGAAGTGGGGTGTCCGATGGAGAGGGAACGGTATCGGCTAAAGGATAAATAGGATCGGTATCGGTCGATGGAGGTGGGTCTGATGGTGGGGACATCGGACCGAGTAGTGGTGGGATATGTGATGGGTAAATCCTCAGCAGCGGCCGATGAGGGGGCCGATGGAGAGGGTAGTGGAGGAGACCTGGTCGGCACGGTGTTGGTGAGGAGGAAGTCGAGATCACTAGAGGAGGATCTCGGATGAAGGAGACCGAAGGGAAAACATGTCTCGTGACGAGAGACGAGCACCCGTCAGGTGGAAAGGTCGAGGCATCGGTATCCCTTGTGAGAGGTGGAATAGCCGAGGAGAATACAGGTGGTGGAGCGGGGAGCGAGTTTGTGGGAAGCTGTGGCGGTGAGATTTGGGTAGCAGAGGCACCCGAAAACGCGAAGGTGGGAGTAGTCGGGCGCCGTGCGGTAGAGAAGGGCATAGGAAACGTTGTTATGAACGGAGGAGCATGGGCGCCGATTAAGAAGGTACGTCACAGTAGCCAGAGCTTCGGCCCAATAAGTGGCGGGTAAGTGGGCGTGAAGTAGCATGGTGCGACTGATGTTGTTGAGGGTGCGAAGGAGGCGCTCGGCTTTGCCGTTCTGAGGAGAGGTGTAGGGGCAGGAGAGACGGAGATGGATGCCCTGCGAGGTGAGGAGGTTTGTAACGGTATGGTTGACGAATTCCGTACCGTTATCGACTTGTAAAGCCTTGATGGGGAGGTTGAACTGAGTGGATACGTACGTGACGAAGTGAGTAAGGTGAGAGGCGACCTCGGATTTGTAGATAAGCGGGAAGGTCCAGCAATAGTGTGTGTAATCGTCAAGTATAGCGAGATAATACTGATTACCGAAGATACTTTTAACTGGGGACGTCCATACATCACAATGTATAAGTTCAAATGGACGCAAGGTACAGGAGAGAGAACTAGAAAAGGGCAGACACACATGTTTGCCAAGTTGACATGAGTGGCAAACTGTGGAGCTGCTGTGAGTACATCGGATGGAGGCGCTGCGACGGAGGGTGACAACAGCGTCGGGACCGGGGTGGCCGAGGCGAAGGTGCCGAAGGTTGGTGGAGAGGGCGACGCTGGCGTGTGGGGTGGACGGCGCAGTGGGAATGGTGTAGAGGTCTCCGCTACTATTGTAGCAAAGGATCTATCGCCGGGTTGGGATATCCTTCACAGAGAAACCAGACACGTCAAATTCAATGGAGCAGTGGTTGTCGCGTGTGAATTGGCGAACAGATATAAGATTGTGAATAAGAGAAGGGACGATAAGAATATTGCGTAGGGGGAGGTTAGTGGTGGATGTAGACAGAGAGGAGTCACCGCGGCATTGGACAGGAAGAGAGTGACCATTGCCGATGGTGACAAAAGGGGAGGAAGAGGGGTGACAGGAGCGAAGTATACCGGCCGATGACGCCATGTGTGAAGACGCCCCAGAGTCTAGCACCCAAGGGTGCTGTGGTTGGAGCGTCATTTGGTTGAGGGCAGCGACGAGACCAGCCTGGTTCCAGGAGGAAACCGACTGGGTGGTTGGGGTCGGTAGCATCGGCTGAGGCGGCAGAATGGGAGCCGATGCCAGGTGAGCCTGGGGATGGGCGTCGAGAACTCTGGGTTACCAGCCGATGGGGCTGCGTGGCTAGGGCTGGGGCGCCCAGGGGTTGTAGCAGAGCCATGGACCCGTGGGACCGGCAGGGTGGGTAGGGACCGAGGTAGGTCGTGGTGGCGTCGGACCCTGCCAGATCCTGCCTTTGCCTTTGCCCTTGCCTTTCCCGGTGCGGGTTGTGTTGCTGTGGCCGGAGCCAGGGCCACCAGGACCGCGGGAGGAAGAGGCAGCGCAAGAAGCTCGGCAGCCATTATCGGCTACAGTAAGAAGAGCGGTGTGGGCCACTGTCTTCTCATCATTGGTTAGACGGAGTTCTTTAAGAACTAGCATGTCATGAGCCCGGACGAACGATGGAAGAGGTGTGGCGTTGGCGATATCATCGGTGGTGTTGGAGAAGCGGGGATTGAGGCCTCGCAGAAGGGTGAGGATGAGTTGAGAGTCGGCCACAGGGTGGCCGACGTCCCAGAGAGCAGCAGCCTTGACTTTGAGGTGCTAATAGTACGAGAAGACAGAGGAGTGGCCTTGTACCATGGAGTGGAACTCGTTGAGGAGGAAGATGGCGCAAGGCTGCTTGTTGGCCAGGAAGATCCGCTCGATGGCCACCCAGAGGTCTCGGACGGTGGGGTCGGTATCGTCCATGGCGAGGTCGAGGACAGAGTTGTCGACCGAGCCAAGCAGCCAGCTGCGCACGCAGCACTCGGCGATGTCCCACTGAGGATCATCAGGGCGAGGTGGAGCGGAGCCATCAATATGGGATCGGAGGCCGAATTTTTCACAGAGGGATTTGAAGAAGAAAACCCACTTAGAATAATTAGCGTTAAGGTCAAGGGAGATAGGAACGTGAGATTTCACGTTTACAGCAGCGTAGGGAGGGGAGAAGATCGGCGAGGTGGTGCCCGAGGTGTGGTCTGAGGCACCGAGGGCCGGAGCAGATTCGGCGACTAAGAGAGTGCTAGAGCTGAGAGCGGACTCGGTGGCCATGACGAAAGAACGAGAGCAAAGAGCTGATGGGAGAAAGAAGCCGATGGGAGGGAGAAGCCGATGAGAGGACGGATCGGCCGATCAAGGATGTGAGAAGCCGATGGGAAGTGGGCAGCGGAGTAGGTAAGGAATGGTCAGCCGATGAGGAGTGATTGGTCGATGGGGAGTAGGCAGCGGAGTAGGTGAGGAGTGGTCAACCGATGAGGAGTGGTTGGGCGATGGGGAGTAGGCAACGGAGTAGGTGAGGAGTGGCCAGTCGATAAGGAGTGGTTGGTCGATGGGGAGTAGGCAGCAGAGTAGGTGAGGACAGAGTGGGTGGGTTAGAGAGTGGTTGGGTCACGGACGTGCGAGGATTCACGTCTGTGAAGAGAAGATTCACGTCCGTGGACTCGTGGAGGCCAATGAGTGGGGCGGACACGAAAAAGGCAGGGAGTGGCCGGACGCGAAGAGAATATGTTTGCGTCCGGGAGGCAGAGATTCGTGTCCGTGGAGGGGAGAAGGTTCGCATCCGAGAGCCGTTGAGCATGTCGGAAAAGGCGAGAACCGAGGGAGGTTTCCAGCCGATGGAGGGCTGGACAAGTCCAACCGATGGAGACGACGAGCTCGAAGGTGCGCCGGCGTCAGAGAAGGAGAGATGAATGAAACAAGAGGAAGAGCGGAGACGGGTGCGAGGCGGGACGAGGAGGCGGATTGAGATCGTCGCCTAGTCGCGCGGAGGTGGAATAGAGAAAAGAAGGTGACTGCGGGAGAGACGGGGAGAAGAAGAAATGGAGACGAGAGAGTGAGGAGAGTATCGGGAAGAGAGTCGGCGACGGGAAGAAGACGTCAATGACGAGGAGGAAAGGGTCAGCTCGCTGGAGGGAGAAGCTAGCGTGCCGGGATGTCTAAACTCGCTCTGATACCATGTAGAATATGTACAGTGACTATAAATCCCCCGAACGTATACAAAGAGGTCGGGTCTACCCAGACCAGTCTGTCTAACAGTGTTAATTGAGGTGCAGTTCAGATTAATTAAAGAACTGAACCCTGAGCCCACCATCAATTAAAACAGATTGATTAGAGAAGCTAATCAGTGAGCTCCAGCCTGCATCTATCATCAATTTTTGTTTGTCCAGATCTTCCTTCATGGTAGAACCACATACCTGTAGTATCTGAATTTACATTTTCTACTCTGAAATTTCTACTATTCAGTTCAGTATATACGTACATATATACGTACAAGTGTAGGGCCCACATAAGCACGTGCATAGCTAGATCGACGGTACTGCTACTACAAGTGTACTACTACTCATCATCAAGTTGCCGCGATATCATCTTGACCGTTGGCTGGTCAACTAGTCAACGCAGAGGCTGCTGACCAATTGACCATGCAAGCATGCATGTGTTACTTGACTAGAAAGAAAGCAGAAGCTGCCTGCAGGTAGCTAGCCAGCTTCAGTGAGCTACTGTTTGAGATTAATTTTTCCTAGCGATAACATACTATATAATCTTACAAAATTAAGCTGTCAAATATCAATCCAACTCTGCATGAATCCCAAGTTTGCAACTGTAACTAAATTAGCCTGCTCCCATTTGGGTGAGTTAATTGCAGCTAGCTAGCTAGCTAGCCATCAATCAATCGGTTCAAAAGTTTGCACACAACTGTTAGGAAATGGACAGTTACTTCTATACATGTGTAAATTACTGGAGTTTAGTTGGTGGTTAACAGATGACAGCTGAGAAGGCCGGTGTTAGAAAATCTTGAGGCCAGATAAGCTGCGGTCAGATTTCACTTAGCCGAGGCACAAAGGCAGCTGAGCTGGTCTAGTCTTGCTGCGAGACCATTTATGAAATGCCGACTTGGATTGCTAATTGCCATCAATTAACTTTTTTAAAGAAAAATTGCCATCAATTAATTAACTGATAGCTACTTGCACGCGCGATGCGCATATATATGTGTGTTTGAAGTCTATCTCGATCCGACCATGGGTTTGATGGCTGCATTTTGCCTTGCATCCAGGGCACATAATTTCTCTTACATGTATAACTTAATTAGTAGCGTTCATTAGTAGGCTTACTTTTTCATATTATTTATTGGATTGTTAAAAAAGATTATTTTCTACGCGCTTTGAAAATTATATTTTCTAAAATATTTTTTTTATTTTAGACCGCTTATTTTTAAGATAGTTGTTAAGTTTATTTATCAAAATATCTAATTTTAATTTATAGCAACAATCCGCTTATTAATAAAGAATCCAAATAAGAAAAATCATGCCAGTACTGACTAAACATAAAATTCTCCCTGAATGTCTGAACCTGATGGAGGCTGCATGCATTACTCCTCCATTATCTACAGCATCGATGCAAAGTTTAATTGATTAATTAATGATAATGAAGAGCTGCCCGTGCGATTTCTATGGACACCAACAACAAGCATGATCTATTTATCTATCTACCGATGCATGCGTCAGATCGATCGGATTCCCTACACATGCATAATTAGCATATGGTTACCTACCAGATACGAATAATTTCATCGTGATGTGGGTCAGCTGAATTCCTCATGGTGCTAGGTTAGCTACATCCGCAGAAAAGGATAGGACCGACCTGCTAATTAACACCGCTCCTGCATGCTTTGTCTTTGTGGGTGGCGGGGCTTATTATTCCCTGCAGCATGCTGAAATTTTGACTACACATTGAGAGATTTTGGCAGCTAGCTCAAAATTGTTCTTGTCACTCATAGAAACACAGGAGGTTAAGAGTAAAGATATAACACATGGCCGTGTTTTTTTTCAGTTTATAAACAGACTATTTGCTTTATACGTTGAAAAATATGTATTCTTATAAAAAAATTTGCTTCCCTACGTTGCTTAGACTTAAAATATAATTTGTTAAGTTTACTTTTTAAAATGTTTTATTTATTATAATAATTAAGTAAATAATACATGGCAATAGTCTCCTCAATAATCTAAATTAAGTTGGGCCTAAGGCAATATTTTTTCAGATCCATGAGCAGAATAAGTCTGCGTATGTGTGCAGTGCGGTTGTTTAAGGTGTCTGGAAAACATGGAGCAATTCCGGTCAGATTTGCTGCACTGCCCACATCTTGAGAAAATTCAGATTCAGATAAGATGAGCAGCAGCAGCAGCTGAAAGTCAGAAAAATAATTTAAAAATAAAAACGGCTGTGAGGTGAAGAGAGGGTGACGGCGTGGACCAGGTCGTCTCGCTGGCAAAACCCGTGCGGCTAACCGTAAAGCAGCTCGGCTCACGCCGTCAACTGGGCCAGTGGAACACTGACTCGGAAACCCACCGCGTGGGCCCCACCACCCATCCCCTACTAACCCCCACACTACCGCCGAGACGAGCCCCACCCACTGACATCCGATCCTTATACTATCGCGGGCCCACATGTCATGAGGGGAGGTGGAGAGTGTAACAACGTAGGAGCATTTAGCGCCTGGAGCGCGAAGAGTCAAGGGCGAGGTGGGCGCGCACCACGTGTCCCGTCCCCCCGATATTTGCCGGCATGGGGAGGGTGACGTGTGCGCACGCAATTGCCGCGTCGGCATCCGACGTGGGCCCCACGGAGGACGACGACGACGACGACGAACGGGCCCAAGCCTAACGGCGCAGATAACGGCGTCACCCACGCGCACGAACAGATCATCGGGTCGAGTCAGCCAGACGGGCACGCGTGAACCTCGCTTGCCTTTCGGCCCCGGTGGGGCCCACCACCCACGGTGGCAGTGGAACGGGCCGTGGTACTAGCGCGTTTCGGTTTGGATGGGATCCAACCGTGGTGTGGTGTGGGCACACGGGAACCTACTTGCTTGCTCCTGCCAGGAGACGAAGGTTACTCCTTGTTTCGTTCTACCGCTGTCCAAGATAAAAGTGATTTTGTCGTGTAACTGTATGCATAAAATCTCTTATATTATCGGATGAAGGTAGTTGCTACATAATTATTTCTCGATCGGTTTGTAATTGTAATGTCTAATAAGTAAATTATTCGAGTCAGTAAAGTGTACGGGGATTTTTTTCTCTCACAAATTTTTCAGAGAATCGCACCAAGCTTGGTGTGAATCGCATCACCCTTAGCTAAAGTGTGTATAGAATCTATCGTGGGTTTTAATTAATAGATAATAAAAAAATTATGAAGCTAATATATTATGATTGAGAATGTAATTTATCTAATGAGATATTATTTTGGTTAAAAAAAATAGAATTGGAGCGATAAAAATATATTTTTATTATTTCTTGAGTCTACTAAAAAAAGTCCAAGAAGGGTTCGAGTTTAACCAGATAAAAATTAAGTACTTAATCAAATTTTAAATTTAGATAAACAAACACTCGCACCAAGTACACCTTAGGATTTTGGTTGTTTGTATCGTAGACTTTATGAAAACTTATAAATAAGTTTCCCTATCAAATAAAAAAATCAGCTCGAAATCTCCAGACTCTTTAGCCAGAGTCTTCGATCTGAGTCGTGTATCTCACAAAGAGGCTTGTTTAGAGTATTCGTAAGTTTAGATTGGATACTTCAAACCTCCTCTCTCTCTCGAACTTAAGTGCTATTCAGAGTCTTCAGACATTTTAGCTGGAGTCTTCAGATTGAGCTTTTTGTCTAGGTCAAAAAGCTTATATAGAGTCTCCGGACTTTTATAGCAGATAGTCTGGAATTTGAAATTCTATAAGTACTGCTAGTTTGGAGAGCGATGCGTATTTAACCTCACTAACCCCCTTTAAGAAGGTGGTTGCTCATTTATTTCTACACCATTCCTAATAGTTTTCTAGAGATTCCCTACTCTACTATCTTAAATCTTAATTTTAATCCATCTTCTAAGTATACTTTTTGGATGATTTGCGAAAGAGTAAATCCTGGAGATTTAGGTAAGCACTTGTGAATCAATGCCAATGAAGACTCAAGCTTGTTACTTTTAAAGAACCAACTAACAGACCACTGAGCATTGCCCGCGAGGCTTCAATGTGTAAATCATCCAGAATGTTTGTGAGTATCCTCACCTCCACAGGTAAAAAGCTATATTAGTGAATTTCTAATTTCATCTTTAGATATTAGTTTGGTAGAGTAAGCTCCATAGAAAACGGGAGTATAATATCCTAGTGTAGATTTTAGTGGTTGTCTTAGACTAGGTGTTACGCTTTTCTGAGCACTTATAGGCTGAACTAGTCTCTAAAGTTGAACCTGGTGAGGCAAGAGATCGAAAGTAATTCGACTCTTTAGAGCTCCTCAATAAAGACGTAAGATCGGTTGATCTGAACTTTGATAAAAAATTACTTATCTTCTAACATTTCGTTACCTATTTTATTCTTTGTGATTTTATTTTCTTGTATCCTCCCTAACCCCTTAGTGTTCGTGTTGATTGGACATTTTGAAACCAAAATCTCCGAACATATATACTTCAGATTAGTTTCTCTGTCTAACAGAAAGATAGATCCGAATACTCTAGATATTAGGATCAAAGACTTCAAAGAAAAGTCTAATTTTTACTACTAATTTATTTAAGGATTAGAAATATGCATATTCACACCTTGTCTATATAACTCAAGGTCTTTCAAGCTGTACAAGTAGGAGCTTTGTAGGCTAACGAATGACTGTAGAAGGTTGATCTTTTTATAGGGCTGAAAAAGAGATAATTCTTAGCGCTTAGGTTAACACCTTATGATGATGGATACCAAAGCCTTTCCACTATGTTAGTGGGTAACATGTTTTGGTCCTCCTATTCTACCTACACTGAATTGAACAATGTTGTTTCTTCTCCAACCATGTAAGTGGTGACCTTTTTCTTACAAAGGCTATTTATTCTAAACTTTCTATCCATACAGAGTTTGAGTCCGCTACAAACTTAGTTTTCTATATAAACTGTAACATATATCAGATTTTTTTTCCCGATGGATCAATGTTATTGTGATTATAGTTATTGTTGCGTGAGTAAATCCAAGCCATAGAACTTTGTATATAACAACCCAAGTGAACTAAAGAAGCCAAGGGTATAGTCGATGAACTTTGTATGTTCAGACCTTCTAGCATGCTTCAACACCACGGACGGAGGAGTGCGATGATGTAGTTTGTTATTTATAATCAATTAGCGTATGCTTGGTTTAGAGACTCCTCGAGATGGGTTGGCCTCATCCTGTTTTCTGGATAGGACGATCCCAGCTGATTGTTTGGTTGAACGGATGAGGCGGGATCAGGTTGAGGGCATTTCATCGAGTATCGAGCACATCGTGAAGCCCCCCGAGCGTGCCGCCTGAGCATCATGTGGAAGAAAATGCACGGGAGAGAGATTGCCTACTTCCATAACGCTCGCCGTGAGGAAGAAAATACATGGGGGAGAGAGAGAGAGAGCGCGCGAGGGAGAGAAACACAGGTGGGTTGGATCAGTTCAGCCGATTTTGGCGAACGAGATCATCCCGAATCTGAGGAATATTTTCATTTGGGTTCTTTCTATTCCATTCCATGCACCCCTCTAACCAAACAATCTTTAAAAAACTAGGATCAACCCATCCTACAAACCAAACCAAACGCATGTTTAGAAGTTACAATACCACGACTCCAAATGCTTGTAGATATGGTCGAGGTGTAGTCCGTTGGCTCAAGATCCTATAGGTAAAATTATTAACATATAATTAATTAATTTTTAATTTTTGTAAACTTAAAAAATAAATTTATTTAATATTTTAAAGCACGAAACACATAGTTTAACTAATGAAAATAAAAAAAAATTCTACAACCGAGACTTATAATCCATTATCCATTAATGTTTGTTTTAAAAGGCCATCATCTATTAATAACTAAAACAATGTTTACACCTTCGATCCTGCTTCATTATCAAACATCACCGACTATGGTACCCGCAGCTCCAGCCTGAAAACCGCGAACCAAATCTCTTTCATTTGTTTTATTTTAAGAGAAAAACGAAACAAAACGAAAGGAAAGGTGGATGCAGCGAAGGGAGGAAGAAGGCGCGACGGCTGGCTGATTTGTTTGTGCGCGTCTTCGCTTCCTTTTGACCACGCGAGCCATGGAGAAGCCAAAAAAAAACTAAAAAATAAAACGATTTTCTTTTGTGTAAAGGAACAAAAAAAAAAAGGCGCGAACGAGAGTGAGGCGAGCTGCTTCTTCGTCTCCAACCTCCCTTTATCTCTATCAACCCCCACCTCTTCCCCATCCTCCATTATTACTTCCTCTCTCTCCTCCGTCTCTCTCTACATATACACCTCCCCGCCCCCTCTCCAACGACACCACTACCAAACCAGCTTCCCCGATCGATCGACTCTTCTCCTCCTCTTCTCTCCTTAACAAGAACACGGTCTTTGATTAACAAGAACTCGTCCTCTCTGTCATGTGCTCTGGGCCGCGCAAGCCGTCCACGCCGCCGCTGCCGCAGCAGCAGAAGGAGGCGACGGTCATGGCGTCCGCGGCTCTGCTTCTTGAGCTGGCGGCGGCGGATGATGTCGCCGCGGTGAGGAGGGTCGTGGAGGAGGAGAAGGTTTCGTTGGGTGTGGCGGGGTTGTGGTATGGGCCTTCCGCGACGGGGGTGGCGAGGCTGGGGATGGAGTGCAGGACGGCGGCGATGGTGGCCGCGCTGTACGGGAGCACGGCGGTGCTCGGGTATGTGGTGTCGGCGGCGCCGGCTGAGGCCGCGCGCGCGTCGGAGACGGATGGGGCTACCCCGCTGCATATGGCGGCGGCGGGTGGCGCGGCCAACGCCGTTGTGGTTACCCACCTGCTGCTCGCCGCCGGCGCATCCGTGGACGCGCTCTCGGCGTCGGGGCTCCGCGCCGGGGATCTCCTCCCGCGCGCCACCGCCGCGGAGAAGCCTATCCGGCTGCTGCTGAAGTCGCCGGCCGTGTCGCCCTCGTCGTCGCCAAAGAAGTCGGCATCGCCGCCGGCGCCGGCGCCGCAGGAGGCGAAGAAGGAGTACCCACCGGACCTGACACTGCCGGATCTCAAGAGCGGGCTGTTCAGCACCGACGAGTTCCGCATGTACAGCTTCAAGGTGAAGCCGTGCTCCCGCGCCTACTCCCACGACTGGACGGAGTGCCCCTTCGTCCACCCCGGCGAGAACGCGCGCCGCCGCGACCCTCGCCGCTACTCCTACAGCTGCGTCCCCTGCCCGGAGTTCCGCAAGGGCGGTTCATGCCGGAAGGGCGACTCCTGCGAGTACGCCCATGGCGTGTTCGAGTGCTGGCTCCACCCGGCGCAGTACAGGACACGGCTCTGCAAGGACGAGGTCGGCTGTGCGCGCCGCATCTGCTTCTTCGCCCACAAGCCCGACGAGCTCCGCGCTGTCAACCCGTCCGCCGTATCGGTCGGCATGCAGCCCACCGTGTCGTCGCCGCGCTCCTCGCCGCCCAACGGGCTCGACATGGCGGCCGCCGCGGCGATGCTCAACCCGGCCGCCTGGCCGTCCTCCCCGTCGAGCCGCCTCAAGACGACGCTCGGCGCGCGGGAGCTCGACTTCGATCTCGAGATGCTCGCGCTGGACCAGTACCAGCAGAAGCTGTTCGACAAGGTGTCCAACGCGCCGTCGCCGAGGGCGAGCTGGGGCGCGGCGAGCGGCCTCGGCTCGCCGCTCACCACCGCGTCGCCGGCGAGGACCGTGCCGGACTACACCGACCTGCTCGGCTCCGTCGACCCGGCCATGCTGTCCCAGCTTCACGCGCTGTCTCTCAAGCAGGCAGGCGACATGCCGGCGTACAGCTCCATGCCGGACACGCAGATGCACATGCCGACCTCGCCGATGGTGAGCGCAAACACCGGGTTCGGGCTCGATCACTCCATGGCGAAGGCAATCATGAGCTCCCGCGCCTCGGCGTTCGCCAAGCGCAGCCAGAGCTTCATCGACCGCGGCGGCCGCGTCCCGGCCACGCGCTCGCTCATGTCGCCGGCCACGACCGGTGCGCCGTCCATGCTCTCGGACTGGGGCTCTCCAGACGGCAAGCTGGACTGGGGCGTACAGGGCGACGAGCTGCACAAGCTCCGCAAGTCGGCGTCGTTCGCGTTCCGCGGCCAATCCGCCATGCCTGTGACCAGCCAAGCCACCCCGGCGGAGCCGGACGTGTCATGGGTGAACTCTCTTGTCAAGGACGGCCACGCCGGCGACATATTCGCGCAGTGGCCGGAGCAGGAGCAGATGGTGGCCTGATCACATCATCAGTGGCTTATAGCACCTAGCTAACCAAAAAAGTTCTTTCTTTCAATTAATTTTTCCCCTTCGTTTGCTTAATTTGATTCAAATGAGATGTTTTTAAGTACATATTAAGCTGTTCACAATAATATTGTTCATCAACAAAGAAGCATGTATGCCCAAAGGGTGCTCTAGATTGATGAAGAACAGCTGATATTACTCTCTTTAATTTGCCCCTCTCTTTGGGCTTATAAATAGTTGTATACAAGAATTCCAACAAGGGTTTATTTACTAGATATATTTTCATATATATCTTTGGGCATCAGCAAGATTTGATCCATGTGCTATCTGTCTTATGATATAAACCATGCAAGATTCATGTTGTTCATCAGGAACATAGGCTTATTATCAGTAGTACTCATCTCATGGCCAAAACTAGTACATCAATTGATAGAAATATTCATCACTATATATTATTGGTTCTTCCATGAGCATATCATATCTTCCTTGATGCCTTGTTCTTTTTTTTTCCTCTAAAGAGTGGATTATAAACCATTTGCATATTTACTATTGATTATTCCCTCAAGTGGTTGGTGGGCCATAGGAGGTAAACTGCAGAGCAATCACAGGTTAGTTTAGTGGAGATGGAGGCATGGTGCACCAATTGTGATCAGTGTTAGCATTATTATTATAAGAAAGGAAGTAGCCATGCATCTTAAAGCAAACCAAGTGATTAACTAATTGTCATCATTGTGGTGGGTTTGGCACAAAACACAGAAATTAGGCCTCAAAGTCTGGGCATAAGTGCAACCAAGATACTAGAGCATGATAATCTTCAATAATTTATTATTTTATCAGTGTTGCCAATGTTGATTTTGCTTTGACAAAAGCTTTTGTTCCAGAACATTGGACTTTGTTCCTCCTTCAATGATAACATGAATGGGTACAATCTTTTTTCTTCTTTGTTTTTCAGATTTTCTTTTTGGCTTATTGTATAATCTGATGAAATGAGTACTGTTGTCCATGCTGTCTTTGGATTATTTCTGTGTGTTCAGCTGCTGTGTTTAGATACTCCGAATAATTGTAGCTGGTGTTGTATTCAATTCCTAATCATGCTTAAGTATTGCTCTTGCAGCTGGAGTAGATTTTTGAGAATGCTATGCGTGTGCAGATATTGAACCATTAACTATGCACTTCCGGCATCTCATTGCTGTTGGTGTTCTTATTTATTTATTTTGCATTGGGAAACCTGTTTTTGTAGATATGGTTATTTATTAATATACAAAACCTTACTTGTTCTATGCTATTATTCTTGTGTACTTGCTCTTACCTGCTTTCTCTTGTTTCCTACCCGCTTCTTCTAATCTACTTTCTCAGCCTGCAGATTACATGCAAGTAAAATGACAGTCCACTTGGAATTTAGCTAAGAATTAAGGCAATACTATTTGAAACACGAGAAAATTTTCCCATTTTGCAGGAATTGAACTATTTTTTAGTGAAATACCTTTGTTCCGAACGGAGTCTAAGGACTCAAATAATACACATCTACTGATTTTTTATGGTTTGCTTAAGGGGTTATTTCGGAAGCAGTCAAACTGTAATCTTCAAGAAAAACTCAACATCTTGAGTAACATGCCATCTGATATGATTATTGAGTTAATCAAAACCAACTTGCGTCACAAGGAGGATTCTGGTTGGCTAATCGGTAGATTATTATGGCCTTTCGTTTGTATGCGAGACATTCAAACCTTCCTCTGAACGCAACCTGAATTTCTGAACTATTTTTATCAGTTCGTCGAACGAACGGCGACAAATCTTATTCCAGATATGTTTTATATTAACTGTGACTCATCAGCACACCATGTCCCATCTAATATCAAGTTCTTATCTCCTAATACGGATTAATAAATATAGAAAAGTGAAGCTCTCCCCCTCACGGGACTGATCATGATATTGTTCATGCATTTGCCATCGATGTTGACATGGCAAGACCTTTCTTATGGAATGTACACATCATTGACCTCATTTTGGCTGAAACTTTCCGACAAATTATTGTTCTGTTTAATTGCCTGCAGGAAAGAAATCACTTTGTCCAACCTCTCCCAAAGTTTCCTTCCATGCTGCAACTTTGAAGAAATTTCTTATTTTCTTGTTTCTTTAATTACTCCCTGCCAAGAACCGTCAGTTTCTTATCAACAAGAGGCTGTTCGTTGAATCTGATCCGTTCTAATCCATCGACGCTCCGACAAATCTCATAGAATCAGGAAACATATTATTTATATGTATTCCTGACGGAGACAGATAAGGTTTACTGCAGTTGATGAAGCTGAAAGTTTTAACAAGTTACCAATCTGTCAACTAATATGAACCATAGAGAGAAAACACATGTGCTAATTTTACATCAACTAACTCATATATATTGTTGTTATGCTTGTACATGGAGTTAAAGTAAAGCACGTACAATTTCACGGCATATTAGCATGGTTGCAGCCTTGCAAGGAGAGAATTTCATTTGCATATTCAGGCTAAAGATTTTCTGAACCTGTTGTCTCTGCTACAATTCTCTCATCTTGGCCTCATGTTGCTGATAACTTGAGATTGTTCAGTGGCTTCAAAATTGCCTGCGTATTTCGATCAATCTTGGAGCTTGGATACTTCATGGAGATGAAGCAGCCAGGGAAACAATGTACAGTTTCAGAACTTGTCTGCATGAGTTCATCAGCTGTCTCAGACATGAGCTGATCAAGGATTTCTCTCCCTATGTCAGCTGCAATGTCCTCAGAATCACTAGCTAACCATCTCATGCTGTTCAGATCTTCCTCAACCAGCCTGCAGATGAATTGCAAAGTGCCAGACACACCTGGGATGAACACCTCAGACTTGTTCATCACACTCCTGTTCCTTCTCTCCCTATCTGAACATTTTGAGACATGGCAACTGCTAGTTGCAGGAGACAACGGGTTGTCGAGATCGTTGTCGAAATCGGGTTGCAGCTTCCTCCTTGAGCTTTGCTGCTTCGTTGCAGGCCGAGTTTCTTCTGCAGTTTGTAGAGATTTGCAAGGATGATGCAGCCTGTCAGTAACAATGTAGTACCATGAACATAAACAAAAAAAATATACATGGTAGAATTAATGCCTAATTAGAACAGTTCAAGAACCGCTTGCGTCTTTCTGTCAAACCTGAACGATGTATAACTACTCGGTTCATGATTTTTTCGTGCGGTCTGAAATGAATTGGGGACATAGTCAGATGACTATTAGCTGGTACAGTCTCTGTGATAATTAACTTTTAGTGATGTGTTGCTATCAGGGAGCTGGCTTTTCAGAGCTTTTGCAGTTTGCAGAGCAAACAGGATGACATGATTAAGCCACAACAAAACACAGGTTTCAGATAACTTTGGATTGCGTCATCTTGGACTGGTTAGTAGTCACCTAGAAGTTGCATAGCCAAGTCTGAATCATGGACCACAGAATTGTCCTTCTTGAACTTCAATTTTTGGGGAAGAATTTGTCCTTGTTGTAAATTATCAGCTCAAGAACTTTAGAAAATATTATTTCCTGACAAATTACCAGCAACTGAAACTTTCAGAACTCAAAATTATGTACTAATCCCATCACTGTCTAACAGTTGAGAAACTTGCTCGTAATTGCCCTAGCAAAATGGCCGTAATTATCTCGTTATCTGAATTTTGTTAGTTCAATTTACTACCGTTTCAGATTCTCACTTTTAGGTCGCCGTTGATAGGGAATTTTTGTCCAAATTTTAACAATCTTTTGGGCTGTTGATTAGTAATTAAGCTATGAAGTTAAGCTGCAGTTTCAGGTTGCAGTAAGTGGAGAGGCGATTAGGCGAAGACGACGAACCTGAGGTAGGCGAAGGCGAGCTCGGTTCCACTTCTTCCGACGAGCACGAGGTCGTGGTGGTGGCGGTGGTGGTGGTAGACGACGACGACGACGACTGCTGCGCGAGCAGCACCGACACCGGGCTCGAACTCTTCAGGCCGCACGACTCTGCCCTCCTCCTGCCGTGGCCGGACGACTGCGCCTCCTCGTCGTTGTCGCCGTAGTGCAGCTTCCGGCGGGGGTGGCCACCGCTCTGTTTCTTGGCTCCGACGTCTCTCCTCCCGCCGCCGCACGCGCCATTGTCATGGCGGGCGGCCTCCGGGCTGAAGCTGAGCACGAGGAACTCGTCGCTCTCCTCCCTCAGGTACGCCGACGGCGGCGGCCACCCCTCCGCTGAGCTCACCGACCGGCTTCTCCTCCGCCGCAGCGGCTGGCAATCCGGCGGTGGCATTGCGTCGAGCCCCATCAGCCTCGCCACAACGCAGGGGCTCCTCCTCCCCTCCAGTCCTCCCGGACACGCCGCCGGCGGACGCTGCACTACCACCGCACCGTCGCCGCCGCGCTCTGCACTGCCGCGGTGGCCGCCAGAATTGCCCGAATTGCCGGCGGCGGCGTGCGCGCAGAGGAGGCGGCGCAGGAAGTCGAGAGCCAAGGTGGAGGAGGACATGACACTATGACAGCATCAGCTCGGAAATGCTGCTGTCCCTTGCTGGTGTACTAGCTCTGCCTCTGTTCTTGATTTGAACTGCAGGTGGAGGGAAAAAAGAAAGAAAGAAAAGCGAAAGGAAGAAGAAAGGTATGGCTATAGAGGTAGTAGCTTGATTAGCTGAGGAAATGGATGGAATTTTGCAAGTTTTTACTACTAGTAGTAGAAAGGTGATCAACTGTTGCAGAGGTTATCTTCTCCTTCTACTACTGTTGCTGATACTGCTGATGCTTTTGCACTTGCCCCCTTGGATCCTTGGAATGAGTGAATTTTTACTGTTTGCCATTTCAAATACTTCTAGAGTATTTACTACTCATACTGTTTTACAGTTATGGAGTATTTGTGTGCATTGTAATAAGGTTGGGACTGACACTGTTTACATGTCTTTGCCATATAAGAGCATGCAGCACTGTAGTTTATAGCTTCACCACTGCAATAATAATAAATGAGACGGAGTGGTCTTAAAACTTTATGGAGTGAGAAAAAGGGTTGCATGGGTATGAATTGAATTTGAACCTCCTCGCCAAACATGAGAGCGGAAAATCCTTCAATGGAGTTTGGAGCATGCATACATCCTTCAATCCATGGTGGAATGTTATTAAGATCGTGGTACTAGAATGCACACATTGACCTTGATGGCCGTGCAATATAATAATAGGGATCCTTTTTTTGTAATTGCACGCATGCCATTTTGCTACTCGCATACTAGAGTAGAGTATTAATGTAAGCTCAATGTAATGGCAGAGGTAAAACAAACTGATGCTCCGATTTGACACAAGAGTAGATGATTACGCAGAAAGCACTTCAATTATCGGGAAATTCAGAGAAAACAAAACGAAGTTCAGTATTCCAACCAGATCCTAAAAAAATGCAAAACCATAGCTTATATAACACGTTCAAAATGCACATTTTGGGGTGAAGATTAAAGGGTGATTTGAGGACAAGTGAAAGCCAGCAGCATGGAGGCAAGTCAGTCACTGTAATGAAGGGAGGGGACAATTGTGTGAAAGAGAAGCATGCAAAGCGGGCTGTGGGCGGGCTCTGCGTCTGAAAGGGAAGGAAGGTTGCATGGACGGCAGCTGCTCTCCCTTCTGCAATTCTGCATGGCCAACAACAATTCCATCTCCCACCTTCACCTGCAAGCTCTGTCTAGTGTCATTCATGGCCGTCGATCCGACATAGAGAGAGACTGTCCTTGTCCTGCATTTGCGTTGATGTACGCCAGTCAGCGCAGACCGTGCATCGCAGGTGTGAACACCGGGAGAAGAAACTTGTGCCGGTAGTGTCAGCCTCTGCCTGCACTGCACTGCATCGCACCGGTTCCATCCATCCTAGTCGTCTTCAATGCCCAAGGTCAGGCTCAGGGAAACTCTTTTCAATCCCTCGAGAGAGACGTCCTTCCTTTCTTTAAAAAAAAATCATCTAAATAATAATAATAATATAAATTAATTATAATATATTATTTTATAATATGTAAATTTAAATTCGTGAAAAATAAATATGACTATCAACACACGTATTCTTAGTTAGTTCGGAACAGATGTTTGTGATGAGATTTTTAGAAAAAAAACGAGGAGGCAAGTATTAATTATTATAAAATTAAAATATATTTATTTAATTTTTTAAGTAACTTATATTTTTTTCACAAACTCACCATTTTAAAAAATATGTTAATGGAAAATGAGAGAGTGGCTTCGTCTTAAATTTGTTGTTTTTTTTACAACTTGTGGACATTAAATTTTAAATTTTATGTATCACATATTAATCTATTTTATAATTTTTTTATATCTATTTAGATGATATATAATAATAAGAAAATATCTTGTCGAGATTAAAATCTATTTCTTCCAGAGGAGTGATGATTGTTTATGATTTTTAGTAATAGATGATTTATCCATTAATATCAATGAGTTCATAGCAATTTTGTCTATATCAAGGGTGCATTTGAGTGAGCCTATGAGAAAGCAAATTAATTAAGTATTAATTATTTTAAATTTAAAAATAGATTAATATGATTTTTAAAACAACTTTTCTATATAATTTTTTTAATAAAAAATATATCATAGATAGTTAGAGAAACTAGAATAATAATTGATTTTTTCTCTCGTTTAAACGAACACAGCAGGTAATTACATATAAAAGGTGTGTGGGCTCAACCAGTCTCTCCAAACTGCTGCTGTCAAAATAACTTTATTTCTTACATATCGCACAATGTAAAAGAAAAAGTTTAATATGCACTTTGTTTTATTAAATCCTAATATAATTTTATCTAGTGCCAATCCCTACTTTTATAAACTCAAATCAAATATAATGATTGTTTAAAAAATAAAAATATTTTAGAATAAATAAAATAATAACATATTAAGTTATTTTAGAACGGACGAAGCATTTATAAAGTTATGTAAATGCGTTATGCGTGTGTAAGGACTAAGGATCGTGATTTTATTTTAAGAAAAAGGACGGCAAGAGAGCGATCACTTTTGAGAGAGCAAATGAACCAACCATACATGCTGCCGCATATGTTGGCCACCGTCTCCACTGCATGCACCTGCGACGCCATCGCTGACGTCATCGGCATAGCAGCCTCGCTAGAGAGACTCATCGCAACGATCGCATTCCGTCCCAAATCGTTACTGAACACGCGAAGTTATATAAGTTCCTTTAGTATAGGTTATTTGGCTCTGATATCTAGCGACTATCGATGACGATACTGTTAGAATTAACCTTTTTAGATCAGACCAAATCGAGATAGAATAAAGCAGAGGCTAACGGTACTAAAACGACGGGAGCTAAATCGAACGTACTGACGGAGAGAATGGGTGAACCCATCGACTACTATCGACTACGGGTCCGATGCAGACATATAAATAATCTCATCGACTAACTAAACCGATAGGGGAACAAAAACTGCTAGATCTAGATGGTAAATCTAAAATAACCAGATCAATCGCTGGCCGATTAAGATATATGTATATCGGTTGAGAAACCGATACACTAAGTTTAAAACTCAGTGTATGGATAACTAATTGGTTAGCTACTTGAATAAAACGTCGCATAAAGATCTATCGACTTATAGCTCAATCTATTATTAATAATCTAGTAGATCAGACCTAAACAATGTAACACGAGACCGATGACACTAGAAGGAGCTCGATAATCTGATAGAACACATGTGAATGTGATATGATATATTCAATCAGACTAAAAGATCTGACCTAACCGATATAGATTTTGACAGAGCGGATTCACTAGGATAATAGAGAGACTTCTTTGTCGAAAATCAGAGTTAACTGATACATCCAGCGTCAAGAGCCAAAAACCACCAATAAAAACCTAATCGAACTAGTGTGTATATAATTTAGTGTGGACAATTTACAAGTTTCCAGGAGTTTGTATTTATACCCTAAGGTTACATGAGTTCGATATGATTACAATCAACCTCCATACATTACTTACTAAACAGAAAAAAAAATTATCTAAACTTATGTATGTTATAAGATATATTTTATAAAGATATAATATTTCTATCATGACTTTCACAATTTTTTTAAGATACGGTTTCATCTTAATAAATTTTTATTTTTGACTGTCTATATTTATCCATCCAATCAACCATTTTTCTATATCAATCGATCTTTTTTTATAATCCAATCAGCTATTCGATCATGTCTACGGACTTATTGTTACCAGAAATGCTTTAAAAAAATATTTGAAAAATAAACTTAGTCTTTCTTTATAACTTGCGTATTTCTCAGGAATCACACTCCCTATTTTATTATTTTTACTCGTCTCAGGTAAAAGATGTTAAAAAATCTGATTTTGTCTCTTATAGATTGACATGCTATTGAAGCTGCTGTTAAGAATCTCAATAAGATATAATATTTATTTATTTTTTAATGATTATTATTTTATTATTATTGGTGCTAGTTTGAAGCTCTGGGATCGGCACTGACACGTATGATTTAGTTCGCTGTCCTGTGCAGTTACTGGTTTTTTTTATGCTATCCGATAGTGGTGTGACATAAAGCCGGATCAGTTTAGCGTTGATCTGTCTCCTGCGTCGGAGGCCGTGGTGGACGATCATGTCGCCTTCTTGGAGCGCATCGTCCCCGCGCTCGACATCGCCGTCGTGGCGGCGCACGGCCGTCTCCTGCTGGGCCGCGGCCGGGGCTGCTACTACGTCTGCGACCCGGCCGCCAACCGCTGGCTCGCGCTCCCGCCGGAGCACGACACGACCTCCGGCCTCTACTACGACGACCTCGACGCTGCCGCGACGGGGAGGTTGACCTTCACCGTCGTGCTCATCGCCCGCCGCAGCTACCCGCACGTGATCGTGGAGACCTTCGCGTCGGCGACGGCCAGGTTGGAAACGAAGGAGATACCGGTGCAGGGGCCCCAGAGCTTGCACCACTGCCTCGGCCCCGCCTCCCCGAGCATCCACGTCGGCGGGTGCTTCTACTGGCTGAGCCGGCGCCACCGCCGCATCGTCCGCTACGACGTCGCCAGCGGCCGCGTCTCGGTGGTCCGCGAGCCGCCGGAGCCGGAGGGGTCGATCGGGCGGGGCGGGGCGGTGGCTGGGGTCAACCGGCGCCGGCGAGCGGCTGCTCCGGATGTGCGCGATCGACATCCGCGACAAGACAGACAGCATGCTCCCGCACGAGGGGGCCAAGGCCGTGCACGGCGTATGGGTGATGGACGGCGGAGGCGGCGGCGCTCCGGCGGCGTGGCGGCGAGTGCTCGAGGTGACGGTTGGCGGCATATACATGTGCTACTTCTACACGTGGCTGGAGCGAGAGACGCCGGTGGACTTCGCCGGAGCGTACGATAGAGTTGTAAAAACTTCGACTCCAGCAAACGCATACGAATGTGGTAGGTTTCCAATGCATGAAACAGAAAAGCCCCAAGCAGATCATTATAGGCCAAACGAAACTTCATTATTATTTTCTATGCCAGTGCAGATTTACATAAAAACTAGTACGACAGGGCGCTAGACTACAGATGCAGAAGACAGGTTGATGTACTCACAGGTGCCTGAAAACTAGCCTGAAAACTGCACCCATGTGAATACACCGACTACAAATTGATTAACATCCACTCACCTAATTGACCTGATAGTACTAATAAACACGTTACATAATAAACAGCATCAAAGCTAACATTAAGATGAACCTGCAGGTATTGTCGGGCTCTGCTGATTTGATATTGCCTTAGCAAGTGGAGATGTAACAGTAACAACGTAAACCAGTGAAACAGGTTCCTAATAAGTTTGTCCTCCCATGAGATGAGATGATATGTTCTATCATCAGCACTACCTACCTGCCTCAAGCCTACTCGCGCTCAATCTGAATGGTCACATGGCTGATGTTGTACTCAGACTTGATGTATCCAATCACCTTGTCGAGCATTTGATCAGCATCTGCGTCCTGAGTGATTGTCACATGGCACGCCAGCAGAACCTTCCCCACCGTGATGGCCCAGATGTGCAGCTCATGGACTGCAACCACACCGTCCATGTCGTTGAGGCCATTCTCAAGCCTGGTGGCATCGATCTCACGAGGCGTGCTCTCCATCAGGACCCCAAGGATGTTGCGCAGCATCTTGATTGTGGTGAATAGTACAATCACGGAGAAGATGAGGGTGCATATGAGATCAATAATCTTCCATTCGGGCTTGTACCAGATGATAGCTCCTCCTGTCATCACACCGATGCTCTGGATTGAATCCCCAAGCACGTGCAGATAAGCACTGTGTACGTTGATATTACGACGAGCCTTGTTGCCAGCCTTGGCACCAGATGGGGCACTCTCACAACCAGCTTCACTCTTGAGAAATGGTTCCTCAGAATCATGGTGGTGTTGTCCAGTGCCTGAATGGTGATGGTGATGAGTTTTGACAGTTATTGAACCACCATGGCCGTCTTTGTGGTGATGTACATGGCCATGCTCTTGATCTTCATGGTGGTGATGGTCATCGTCAGAATCACCATGATCATGGTCACGTGAATGTCCATGCCCATGACCGTGTCCATGTCCATGGTCATGACCAAGCAAGACAGCCATTATGATGTTAACAAACAAGCCAAATGCTGAGACAGCAAACATGAGGGAGCCCTGGACCTCGCCACTTTCATTAATGAGCCTTACGATAGCTTCATAGACAAGAATGCCGGCAAGGAGCCATATGAGCTGAATAGAAACCAGTGCACCAAGGATTTCTATACGGAAAAATCCATATGACTGCTGTGGTGTAGCTTCCCATCCAGATGCCCAAAGAGAGAACAAAGATATGGCAAAGGCCGCAACATCCGAAAGGAGATGGGCTGCATCAGTCAAGATTGCCAAACTGTTTGCTTTGATACCTCCAACCACTTCCACCGTCATGAATATAATGCAAAGGATCACAGCAATTATGAGCTTCCTCATGGATGCCATTCTCTCCCTTGAATCTTTCGAGCTATTACTGGAGTCAGAAAAGTCACAAGCAGCACCTCTGCATATTTTGTTCCCAGCTGCTACAGAAGTAGATGATGAGATGTCCATTCTCACTTCAGCAATCTGGGGAGGTGATGAGTTATGGTTGTCCATCTGGGGAAGAAAAATCATGTCAATACACAAGTACAAATATGATGCTATATTGACTTCTTATGCTCTAAGAAAACGTGTTAAAAATAAGGTTCCCGGTAGAACTAGTGATAAAAGTTAGTGGTAAAAATCCTTTCCTGTGTCACTGGGGGCTGGGGGAGGAAAAGAACTGAACAGAATTTCATAAATTAAAAAGTGGCATGAACATTCTTAATCATGAATGCTTGGCTAAGTGAAACATCAAACATATATATGACATAGGCTACCCCATTTACAAGTAAAAAATCTCCATGGTGGCAGGGTGTACTTTGAGGAACTTATGCCAGGTAACAAATACTAGCCTTTTGTTAAGCGATACATTAAAAAAATGTGCACCAGTACCACCTTCCTAACCAGGAGACAACAATGGCAGGTACAAAAAGGTCAGCTAAAGGAAATAATGAATAGTAGTAAATATGTTCGTTTTTAGAAGGTGCCACTGTCCACTTGGTTTACAAATATAGCAAGTGTATGGATCTTACTAGTGCAAATATAATATAAGCATCGCAAATAATGAAACCACTTTCTTAGTCAGACTAAAACTTTTTAAAACTAAAATGCAATTAAAAAAACCACAATAAAACAGGAAATAGAAAACCATAACTGATTGCAGTACGGGAGAACTATAACTGTCGTGCTGGCAGTACAAGAGCAGTTGGTTGGCAGTCTTTCCAACTAAAAGTGACAGTACCACGGAAGTCAGATGTAGTCATGCACTAATCCAACAAGGTTCCCCTAAACATAGCTAGACATTCATTCAGCACATGATTGCAAACAAATATGCAAGATTCGAGTAGGTATTGGTAAATCAAAAACACCCCCAACAGATCAAGGCCTCTCTCCCTGACCGAAGGCAACCGGCTATCACCGGAGCAATAACATGAGCGGAATTTACATAACCTACATTAGAGTGCCTGTTGACAAATCCAATCAATGGTAAGCATCAAAAGAACAAGATAATGAACTGATCAAGTACTCTATAGCTTTTGTCATAAGATTTATAGGTAATAAGTGAGAGACCGGTGAGGGACAGATGATGATTGATTTTGACCTGATCAATGACGCCTTGCTCGCGGACAAGCAGTTGTGGCTGACGAAAGTTGGCACCCACGAGCCAATCGAATCGGTAGGCTTGGAAGAACCCAAGGCAGAAACCAACAAAGCGATCCCTATCAACCCCTACCACCGCAATCAGAGACAGGGACTCGCGATTCGACCGATTTAGCCCCGATCAAATGGCCGGGGAAGCGAAACTCTCCCCCCCCACCTCGACTCGAACAACCCAATCCCGTAACCGCTCTCCTGATTTCCTTCCCCCAACAATATTCCATCCTAAACTAGTGCTCCAAAATCCCAAACATAAATGCCCCACGGAAAACCCACGGCGAGCGAAGAACGGAATCGTTGGAGACGAGCGAACAGCAATCACCACGGCAGAGCAGATACATAGAACGAACGAGAGAGGAGCAGAGGTTGATCTGCTGTCTCCGTGGGACGAGAACGGACGGAATCCATCGGACGAGGAGGAGGAGAGGGGATGCAGCGATGGGGCACTAACCTTGAGGAGGAGGAGGAGAGCGCCGCCGCCGCTTCCGTCGCCGTGGCCGCCCCCGCCACGGCCGCCGGCGGAGGCAGTCTCTGCGCGTGCGCGAGATGGGGCGGACGAGACGAGAGAACGGGAGCCGTGCGTGGAAGAGGCGAGGCGCGATGAGAGGGCGGGACATGAAGAGGAGGGTGGCTCGGAGGGGCAGTTTGGTACTTATGGATTGGGGTGGGGGGCCCAGCGCCAGCCAGCTGACGTGGAGCCCCCACGCAGTTCTACCCGCTTTCCATCTTCTCCTCCTTCTCCCGGAAGGACACGGGAGAACAAACGTTTCTTCGACACGAGCTACTACTACGGGTTATTTTTGGGTTTTACTCTTTGGCTGGGCATGGCGGCGGCGCCGCCGCGCATGGAGGCGGAGGCTCGCCGGCCGGCGAGGAAGAGCTGTCACGTACTCACGCCGGAGACGGTCTGGGATTTTTGGCTTGGCTCCTCCTCGAGAAATATCTACGGTTGATCAAAGGGACGTTCACTGGCACGTGCTTGGAGATAAAGTTATTTTTACAGGGAAGCTGGTAGACAAGAAAAAAAGGTGCATTTTTTCCTTAGGTTTGTCGGTTTAGCCTTTTAATTTGGCTTTTTAGCTCCTATGTTTTATAAACTGATGAATTCTAAATCCAAAGTTCAAAGGTGATGTTATAACTCTAATTCGCATAAGAAAAAAAAGATATTCAAACCAAGCTTTTAACTTAATAATACAACGGTGGTTTATGAAAAAAGCCCAATAAAAAAACTATCTACTTGTTTGAATTTCGGATTTTTCACCTATATGTTTGACTCGTATGAGAGACATATGACCAATGAGAGTTTCCTTTTAAACTCATAGCTAGTAATAAATTGCACCAAGCACAAAAATTTACATGGAATAATTGTAGATATAGATGATAAATCTTGTTAAGATATGAGAGCATCATGATAACATTGTGGATAATTAGTTAACCGATAATACCTTTTTTCGAGTATACTGGGTCATGTCATAAAGCGAGCCCCCGACAGATGATACATGTTCATGTTAGTTGTATTTGTATAGTAGGAGTATGTGAAACACTAATCTAGACCTAGGATTGTCGACGAGGGAACTTGCTTAAT
Source organism: Oryza coarctata (assembly GCA_030770085.1). Lineage (NCBI taxonomy): Eukaryota > Viridiplantae > Streptophyta > Magnoliopsida > Poales > Poaceae > Oryza > Oryza coarctata. The sequence goes on from CM061471.1 coordinate 1,438,591, forward strand.
TTCACGTGTACATTTATTTTCAAAATGATCGGCTAAACTGACTCTTATACATGAAAGCAGAATAGCACACTTCTCTATTAGTATGCTTTGGCTAATTAAAAGCAGAACTACAATACCTTAAATGGAAAAAAAACATGTCTTTTTTTTGTTTATCTAGCCTTCTATGGTCCAACTGTACTCTGAAGACAGAAACAAGAATAGATCAAATTCAAAGTTTATGCCAAATGGCCAAATGGTTTCATGAACTCTCTTCACCTTGCACTAATTTAAGACACGGAAGGATTTGAATACAATATGTGCTTATTACTACAATGGTTTAAATTCATATTTGTAAATACTTGTGTCACCCATACACGATTAATTAGGACTAGCTAGCAGGGAGTAGGTCATAGTTAGTAATTGTATTACCACATGGAGCCATAAGATTAAAATGGAAGTTGTGTTTGAGATTGATGTAATATGAAAAATAGATGATTATTTTTCATAACTATTTAATTGTATAAACAATAAAATTAATTACTATAAAATTAAAAATCTAATTTAAAAATGTAAGATGATCTAGAAACTTTTTTATTAAAAAAACATCATTTATTAGTTAGAAAACATACTCATAAAATCAGAAAAAAAATAAAAATACATAGTTGCTTATATAAATAAGCACTTACTTCTGTGAATATAAAATGGAGGAGCATATCGAAGTATATCATCTACCATTACAAATATAATTAACTGTAAATACAAACAATCATGTAAGTATAGGGCTTAAACCGATGAATAGGTTTACTTTAAAAAACCTAGATTGTTAAGTTATCCTCGATTCAGACACAGGATGACATGATTTGAAGGAGAAATGTGCAGGTGTGACTAAAGTGAGATGAGATTGACGTTAGATTCCTATAGTACCACTAGGATGTTCTAGCAAAGATGCCTTAGGTTTTCTAGATAGTCCTAGTTGTAAGGGAGATTATTGGATTTAGATATGTGTAGTCTTATCTACTCTCTCCTTTCCAAAATTACTTTATTTCTAGCCTTTATCATTTATTCCAAGATAAGTTTATTTTTATCCTTTTACCTTGATAAAAAAATTGATAAATTTTATTCCTTTAATATTTTTTATCTACTCACCCACCAATACTACTTTTCTATTAATAAGGGATATTTTGATCTTTTTTCTTCTACAGAAAATTTAACTATTTATTACTATTAGATTTGGTAAATATCTAAATACTATCTAAATACCCTTTTAGATTTGTTCTTATAAAATTGCCACTGGAGATACGTGATTTGCCACTTTTAACTATATGGCGTGCCACCATGGGCCCCACTAGTTAGCCCTTCCCTTCCATTATTTTGCCCTACAGATGAAGGATCTGCTGTGCAGGTATTAGGTACCCATGCAGAGTCCCATCGAGGTGATTGTGCCCTTCTCTTGGGTCTTGTGGACTTGATTAAGGTTGACGATTATGGGATGGAGGTAGATGTAGGATAGGGAAGGGGTACCAACAAAGAGGGATAGGACAAGAAAAAGGGCAATGGCGGTGAGCACAATAAAGAATGCAACGGCATGGCGAAGGTGGCGGCAATGAAACGCCAACCCACATGAGTAGGGAAGAAGGGGGCAACCTCGATCCCGTACCCATGGATCCTCCACTATTGCTGTAACAGGAAGGAGGGACAGGCGCTGAAGCCGAAGATGATAAGGAAGAAGAGTAACAGGAGGCTGAACACACCCTTGCAATTGTTCTTGATGACAAGGTCCCTGATAGCATCGCAATCTAGCTTGTCCACCTTCGCAGTTGATGCAACACATTAGTGTCCGTTGAGTGATGACCCTATCCTCCTCCCTAGCCATGCCATGCTCCACTTCTATGTTATTGATGCCTACTTCACTATGTACACTGATGTCTTCTTGTCAAGGCCCTCGATGTCCCCATCGAGACTAGAGAATAACAACACCGAAGAGCACCATGGCGACGCCTAAGATGAACGACGCCTCCTTCATTGGGCAGGGAGAAAAATAGGAGGAAAGAGGCTGACCCTTAGGGTCCACATTGACAAGGTACGTTGATAAAAGTGATAAATAGTTAAGAAAACATGTCTCTCTAATGGTAATTTGGGGTACTTTAATATATGCCAAACATAATATTGACAAATAGTTAAATTCCCCTTGTTTTAAACACCTAAGGCCAAAGAAAAAGTTATTTTGGGATGGAGGGATTAAATGTTTCTCTCCTGCTATTCTTTGTTGTTCAAATGAATAATGAATTAAGATAAAAATCTCACCTAGTATTTCCCTCTACAACATGCAATACAAATTAAGGTGAAACAAGTTCACATGGATATATAGATAAAATTCTTAGTCGGATCTTATTTGAGAAACGATAATATTCTATCTATTTTAAAATATAAGAATTTTTAGGTTTTTTTAGAGATTAAGGATGAAGATAAAAGACTGATATCTCATATTGCATGGTGAGTGAAAAAGTGGTTAGGGAAATTGAATAAGGGATGATAGATTAGAAAATTAGTACTTAAGATTCCTTATTGAGGAGATAAATTTTAAATGATTCTATACTTATATTTAGGGATAACGAGAATAAAAATTTCTAGAGCGTCAAAAGAGACATATTTCATTGCACGCAAAAAAAAAAAGCTACATTCCTAGTTTAAACGCGGCTGACTCGTTGAAGAGGCATAGGTTTACACGCGGCTCAGAGTCACACAAAACGTGGCCTAAAAGTCAGGTCTTAAAAATCATTACATGTAAGACATAGTGGATTCATACTCGGCAAACACGTCTTCGATTAATCTAATGACCACTATGTATGCGTTCGTTTGTACCGTTGCATATTTTTATTCTTATTATTTTATTTTTACACTAAAAGAAAGTGTATTGGAGTTTAAAAAAGTGAAGGTTATCTAAGTATCCAATTACACGGTTAGTTAACTCAACTAAACAATATATTTTTATGGCAATTAATTTTTTTATTATATAAAAAATACACGCATGTAGACACTTACACATAAGGGTGTACATTCAGTCTGACCAAAGAATTCGGTCACATTCTTCAATCTTTTGGTAAATTTTAGTCATCTAAAACTAGAGGTCAAACTGTATTGTAAAATTGTGGAGACTAAGCAATTTTGTTTTGGTTAGTTCAGTTGGATCTTTGATTATGAAATTTTGAGGGGATGGAGATAAAAGGAAGCCTTTGTGGATTGTGATCTCAAATAGGCAAAATAGTCGCTGGCGGCGAAAAGTCCAATGACTATGGCAGTGCTCAGCTCCAAGGTTCTTGATGGCGATGAAACCATCTTTACCGCGTGGTGTAGGTGCTCAAGGAGGGCATCAGGCACAACGAGCACACCCAACACTGCTTACCTCCATAGCAACCTCTTTGACGTGCCTTTGCTACCGCTGCCACCATAGCTAGCGCGCGCTAGGGCTTAGGAGGATGTAGCGCCAGTGTGGAAGTTAGGTCGGTCGGATATAGTCAGAGGCAAACACAACGCGTTCATTAGTTAGATGTGGTGGGTGGCGGTGTAGGCATCGGTCAGATATAGCTAGTAGTATAGGAATCACGTTGTATGAAGAAGACGTAAAATTTTAGGGATGAAGTAGAAAGGTGTGTAGTTCCCATTGGGCTCTTTTCGAGTCAATTCGGTTAACGAAAGATATATGACCGAATTAACCAAACCAAATCTGTTTAGTAGGTGACCAAGACAAAATTTATTCGGTTAATTTGATCTGGTAACTCACACTACACTACTCGTACATCCTGTGTGCATGCGCTCTTTTTGTATATTTTTACCCTGGCGATAAATCTGTAAATTTATTTGCGTGGGTGTAATTATATGCACCGAGTTATTAAACCTTAGTAAAGTGGGTGATGAAGGAGTAGTACAGATTTTGTCATGGTGAAGGAGACTAAGCCAGACTTTGTTTGGTGATAGAAGGCAAACTAGTAGTAATTGACATGGCCGGTGGACTGCTGCTGTTCTACTCGTACTATTCTACTAGGCACAGCTGGCATGGGGTACACGGACACACAATGCCAGTTTAATTAATTTGCCATTAAATGGTTTTGTCGGACTGTGCTGGTCATGCGTGTATGTTTCTACCGTGCTTTCTTCAATAGTTGGAAGACCAGCCACTAAAAAACTCCCAACGTCATAAAATAAGTTAACTTTCATACTAAATATTTAATATTTAGGACAGATGAAGTATATAATGAGTTAGGAAAAAAATGTTGTGGAACATCTGTCAACTAGTCAACTAGCTACCGTGTAGGGGTACAAAGCCAATTTAATCTAAAAGTTACGGATAATTCTACTATTTAAGGTGATGTGTAAAGATGGACAATTCTACTATAGGTGAAGAGCAACAAGGAGCTAGGTTGACAAAGTTGCAACGGTAAACGTTACCCGCTCCTCTACCAAAGGCAGAAGATCAACGAGGCTGTGCATTAGGTTAATAACGGCTGTTTCGTGCATTAGTATACTGTAGCAGTGTAGTATCAGAAGACTTGTATGGAGGAAAAACTCAAATTCAATTATTTGCCGCTCTTTAGATTGCCAGGTGGCATCAACAGTGGTACGTGAGATTCTCTAAGCTACTGACATATGGGTCAAGATGACAAATCATCAAATGCCCAATCTAAAAAGCAGCAAATCATCAAATCCCCCAGGGGAAAAATGATTGGTTTGCCCCTAGACATGGTAAAGGAACGGCCCAATTTATCCAGGCATACATTGGGCTTTTGTGCTGTGCAAAAAAACTATCCCATGAATGGCCACAGCCCAAACTTGCTTTCGTACTAGTCCACTTGAGAATTCTTACTCGTTTTCTTATCTTGGGACCACAAGAACAAACTCTCTTCATTTAGATTACGAGAAAAATTGCATGTAACTTTTAAACGAATCTCGATCAAATTTGGAAGAGACTCGAATGGGTATGAAATTTGCGTAATATCTCAAGCCGAATATGCTCCGAGTTCAGAACAGAAGGCAGGTTTGGTTCAGTATCCTACCAGTTTGGCAGGGTGCCATATTGATTTGACGAAAGATGGCTTCAATAGTTCAATACAAATAGCAAGCAAGTGCCACCGAAGCCGTAAATTAATCGGTATGGGAACGAGATCCTTTGCAATATTGCGCCTGATATGTGGGCCCTACTTACTTAAGGACCCACATGTCAGTAACTCCTACTACAGAGGAGTCGAGTACATCGATATGGCACGTTTCGGCAGTGATTCAAATTAACATGCAATCACGGTACCCATCATCTTAAAATATAACTGCTTATTTACTTTTACATATCAATCAATTACGACCGTTACTCATTTAATTTCATCTCATTCTCCTTGATCTCCATAAAAAAACGTGTTTATATTTTATTTCACAACATAGAGAATATGCTACATAAACCGCACCATCAAAAAAGTTGGAATTGAACAACTTACATATTATATAAATAATTATATATATATATTAAAATATTATAAAAATAATGTTGACGATAATGATTTGATATGCTTCTATGGATTGTAGATGATGTGTTGAGTTTTAAGATGTTCGAAAATAATATTTATTAGTGTGTTGATGATAAAAGTTTAAAATCTCGAGAGTCGGGATACAATTGCGTAATGTTGTGGCTGCGCTGCTACAGTCTAGGGTCGCGTAGAAATCGTGACTTCAATGACATGACGAAAAGGAGTTCCGCCTCTAACTCTACCTCTGACAAAAACTGTGGACAAAAAACATAGGAGACCACTGCAGATTTTGAATTCCTATAACAAAAGGATGATGACTTAAAACTAATACTCCCTCTATTTTTTAATAACGTTGGTTTGTTTGATTTTAAGCTAACAACGTCAAATAAAAAAAATAGAGGTAATATGATTTAAATTATGTATTTTGACATAGCAAAAAGAATAGAATGGTCTCATTGCCACAACCGGTTTACAGAAAAAAAAAAGAGGTATAGCATACGATAAAACCAAATATATGTTGACAGCGATATTTTCTTTTGTGAAAAAACGGCAAAGTGACAGCCCAACTCACTTGCATATTTGGCCAAGCCGGCCGATTGTTACCATCAATTGCTGATTAGTGACTAGAATTAGTTAATCCCAAAATAATAGAGTAGCAACAGCAGGAAGAAGCTGGCGCACATGCTATCATTATAGTACAGCACTACTAATCACTGGATTGCCCCGGCCAAGCCAAGCAGTCCTACAGACTGAACCTGCCCGTAAAAATGTACCAGGTTCACTCTGATCAGTGATCCCTGCAATGCAGCTAGCTATACGGAGAAAGCGTGTGTGCGAGATCCTTTTAGGCCCAGTTGGCTTATGCAATAAGATAAAAGATTAAGTATAGACGTAAAATAAAAAAGATATTAGTGTATAATTAATTAGTTTTTAATTATTATAAACTTAAAAAATAAATTTATTTAATATTTTAAATACATTTATATATAAAAATTTTTTATACGAAAATTACTATTTAACAGTTTAAAAATATGTTAATATAAACGGAAGAAAAATCTGTAACATAATGATAATGAGCCTTAGTACTACTGCATCAACGCATGTGCTCAGCTCCGCTCATACATCATCAGCAAAGCAGAGAAGAGAAGATCCATTTCATCACTTGAGAAAAACAGAATCATCACAAACACTTCACCCTCCAATAAGTGCCTAGTGGAGTAGTTTTGTTTCTTTTCTTCCAGAAAAAAGCTGGAAATTTTCTAGACTATATCTTACATTCATACCCTACATCACCAAAATGTTTACGTATTGCTGGCATGACTTCTGTCTATTACGGATCCTATAAAATAGACTACTATAAATAAATATTCTAAAATTAAGTTTTGCTACTGATAAAGCGACGATAAAAGACGGAATATATTCTCTCACTTTCAGGGTTAAAAGTCAGAGCGGTTCAATGAAGTATTACTTTAGGAGGTCTAGAGCCATTTGATTTGCATTGGATGGATGAGCCATTAAACGATATAAATTGCTACAGAATTTTCTCCGGAACCACGTGAAAATGCTACAAAATTTACTGTGCTACAGTGCGTTCTTACTGAAAATCGTCTTAAAATCGGACTCAATTGCTCTATAGTTTTGCCTCGGCCTTTTCCTCACGAAGCCAAGAGGATCCGCTCCCACGTAACATGTGCTCAGCTCATACGTCATCATCGGAGAAGATTCAGTTATTAAGAAAAGGAAATCACAATAATTGGAGGGCTAAAAAAAGTTTGATTAAGTAAATTGATCACTCGAATTAGCACCCGGCCTCTCATGGCCGATGCAGCAGCAAAAGCAGCGCGCACTTCAAGGGGAGAGATAGGCTCACGCGGCGGCCTGGCGCCACTGACGCGTGGGCCCCACCTCACCGCTTTTATAGCCTCTGCCTCCGCTTCGTGTCTCGTCTCGTCGTCTCCTGCCCGCCTCTCTCCTCGCCGCAGCGGCAGAGGCAGCGTCTCTCTCGCCCGCGCGGCCGCCAATCCCTAGGCCCCTAGCGGGAGGTGGGCGAGTTCGATTCCGCGGTCTCGTTTGTCGTGTTGGGCTCCGCGATTTTCGCGGATTTTTTTTTTGTTGTTCCCAAGTTTTTTTTTTTTGAAGGTTTGATGGCGGTGGCATCGCGGCTCGCGGTGCCGCCGGTGACGCCGGAGGGGGCGGGGAGGAGGCGCCCGGGGCTCGCGGTGGTCGCGTTCCCGACGGCGGCGGTGGGGAGGGGGAGGGGGTGGGGGCGCGGCGGGGCCGTGGCGGCCAGCCCCCCGACCGAGGAGGCGGTGCAGATGACAGAGCCGCTCACCAAGGAGGATCTCGTCGCCTACCTCGTCTCCGGTTGCAAGCCCAAGGAGAACTGGAGGTGAGGAGATTGATTCCCTTGTGTTTGTTTTTTTTTTGCGACATTGGATAACCTGTCACTGCTTCACTAGTGGTGGTGATAGGCAGCTTTTCCTCTAAAAAAAACTAGTGGTTGGTACTAGAATGGTTCGCATGGAGACATGATTATCGTATTGGGTTTGATGGAAATATGGAAATGGAGAATTCCTATTGGCTATTGCCTAACTCGCTGTTTACCTACACAATTGCTGTTTATTAGTTATAAATTGATCGATTCGGTGCTTTGCAGCGATGACTGATGAACTGGTTTATATGACTGTAGCACTGTAATGTTGGACAGACAGACCCCTTTAGTCTCAATGTAACTATTTGCTCATTATTTTTATTGGCACTTCAGCAGTGATTGTAAATGCTACCTGATCTGCCAGTACCATTTGTTGGATATGAAAGTGCTGCTGGTGCCTGTATTCAGTTTTTGTGGCGTTGGCAATGCCGTCTTGTTTGTTTATTTTACTCCCGCATTAATTGATATGGAGTATCCCAGTTAGTTATTTGGTTTATCCCATAAATAAATTTCTGATTTCACAGAATTGGCACAGAACATGAAAAGTTCGGTTTTGAAGTTGAAACATTGCGCCCTATAAAGTATGGTCAGATCCGTGACATACTGAATGGACTTGCTGAGAGATTTGATTGGGACAAGATAGTGGAAGAAAATAGTGTTATCGGTCTCAAGCAGGTATATTCTGCTTTTGGGTTCTAATCCATTTTCTAAATAAAAAATTCCCCTATATGACTTAGACCAGCAATTACCGTGGAGAAAATTTCCATGTATTTCACTGGAGTGCCATAATTTATTGTGATGCAATAACAAATAAAAAAAGAATTGACAGTTTTTCTGACAATTTTAGTTTATTCCTTAACTCAAGCTACTTATATATGGTTGTAGGGAAAACAAAGCATTTCGCTAGAACCTGGTGGCCAGTTTGAACTTAGTGGTGCTCCTCTCGAAACATTACATCAAACTTGTGCTGAGGTCAATTCACATCTTTATCAGGTAATGGGCAATGCATCCCTGTATTAACTTCTTTCTTTATGTGATTTTCACTTGTGATTTGTGCATTGCCATGCCATATATGGCTTCAGTCTGAAACTTTTTTGCCAGCAGATGATCCAATCCCAAACGTCTTAGCAAAACAATATATTCAGCATCTGCTTTTTCTTCTAGGTCAAAGCAGTTGGAGAGGAAATGGGGATTGGATTTCTCGGAATTGGTTTTCAACCAAAGTGGGCACTAAGTGACATACCAATAATGCCCAAGGTAGTTTTGTCCTTAGACCGTGTAAAGCTTTAGCTTTTCTATGTTTTTAGTGTTACTTACATATTTAACTTACGAGAAGGGTTCCTATAAATTTTAATGCTTCAGTTTGTTTCTTTATAGGGAAGGTACGAAATTATGAGGAATTACATGCCTAAAGTTGGCTCTCTTGGGCTTGATATGATGTTCCGAACATGCACTGTTCAGGCGAGCGTAATTATATGTTCATAATATATTTTTGGAATTCCATTTCAAAGAAACTTGAAAACCTCTTGTTGCTTCTCTAAACCACTTTACTTATTTGAGTCATGAAGGTTAATCTTGACTTCAGTTCAGAGCAAGATATGATAAGGAAATTCCGCGCTGGCCTTGCATTACAGCCTGTGGGTACTTTTGTTATCTTCCCTTACCATTTACTTTGCTCCTCTCACATGAACCTGGTTCGTTCATTTAATGGATTGTTGCCATTTAACAGATTGCGACATCAATATTTGCTAATTCTCCCTTCAAAGAAGGAAAACCAAATGGGTATCTTAGCTTAAGAAGGTGATTGCTTTATTGCTTTTAAAAGTACATTATTTTGTTGTATGAAGTTGCCAACAACATCATTCATAACCTGCAGCCATATTTGGACTGATACTGACAACCACCGCTCAGGGATGCTTCCTTTTGTCTTTGATGACTCATTTGGGTTAGTACATATAATATCATATCACTTGACCCTCTTCCCCCACCCAGAACACTAGCAATATGATTGAGGGCCTCATTTTGGCCAAAGATATTTCATACATGAAATGAAGGTTTCCATGTAAATGGAATTCTGATTATAGTTCGTTTCTTTAATGCAGATTTGAGCGATATGTGGACTACGCATTAGATGTCCCAATGTATTTTGTCTATCGTAATAAGAAGTACATTGACTGTACTGGAATGTCATTTCGGGTCTCTTCCTGTTTCTGTTACCTTAGTACTTGTGTTGTTATATGTTGTAAAACTTTGGCTATAGAACAGAGAACTTGGTTATTAACTAGATTAACTGGGTTAATATTTGTTTTACAGGATTTTATGGTAGGAAAACTCCCACAAGCTCCTGGGGAGCTGCCTACTTTGAATGACTGGGAGAACCATCTAACAACAATATTTCCTGAGGTTTACCCTTCAATTTGTATAGCATGATCATCATGACATGTTAACACTGTAAGCTTTATATGTTCATTTGTATTTGGCTTGCAGGTTAGGCTGAAGCGATATCTAGAGATGAGAGGTGCTGATGGTGGCCCATGGAGGAGATTGTGTGCTTTGCCAGCATTTTGGGTTTGTTAGCTTATGCCTTTGCACTTGTTTTGTACTTCTGTACACTGGCCTATGTTGGTATGTTGTCAGTAGCTAGTACTCCCACCATTTACTTTCACTTGATAGCTAGTGCTCCCTGCGTTTACTTTCACTTGACACTATGGACTGGACTTTCCAAATCTTTGATCACTAATAACACCTAAATTTTCAGCTAGGGGGTATGAATTTCATGTCTTGTCATGTGATGTACATTAATTAGTCTACTATAATTTGCTTAGAATTGAAAGGTTTTGATGATGTTGTATCTTAATAATATTGTATACTATTATGTATCTATTAATTTATTGAAAAAATTATTACAATCAAACTTTGCAGCGTGGTCAAGTAGAAGTATACACAGGGAGTTTGGACGTGGGTACTCTAGTAATTTATATCGCCTGTGTTCTGTAGGAAGAATTTTGAACCAGTTTTTGGGATCGGTACTTGTCTACAGGTTGGGCTGTTGTATGATGAGGAATCACTGCAAAGTATTTCAGACATGACCTCTGATTGGACAAATGAAGAAAGAGAGATGCTAAGGCGAAAGGTATCTAAAGTTATTTGTGCTCTATGTCCCTCCCAAGTTGTATAATATGCTGTTGATCCATAAATAAGACTTGTTCTGCCTTACAATCACACCAGTTTAACATAATTATATAATCTTTTTTTTGCCATAATAATTTGTAAAATAGCAGAATAACTCAGGTTCGGAAGTTAGGAAATGCTACTAGAGTTGCCTTGGTCTTACTGTATGTAATTTGGTCAGGTACCCGTAACCGGTTTTAAGACACCTTTCCGGGATGGATATGTAAGAGATCTAGCTGAAGAAGTTCTGCAGTTGTCCAAGGTTAGTAACTTACTTGAATATGCATTATCTTTTAGAATTCGAAGTTCATGCAGATGATATATGCCTGTCTGTAATGCTCCTTTTTGTTGTTATTTCAGAATGGATTAGAAAGAAGAGGGTACAAGGAGGTTGGTTTCTTAAGAGAGGTTGATGCAGTGATTAGTTCAGGTGAAGATTTCAACATTCTAACATCTCTCTATTCATTGATGAAGATGTCAACATTTTTCATGGTTTTGCCGCTCTCTAGATAATAAATAAAGAGTTGTAAGCCTGTTTTCGGACATTAATTCTTAGCCTACTTCGTTGCAGGAGTGACGCCAGCTGAGAGGCTGCTCAATTTGTACGAGACGAAGTGGCAACACAGCGTCGATCCTGTCTTCCAGGAGTTGTTATACTGATGTTGAGAAACTCTCTTACACAGCAAAGTTGGACAGTCTGTAGATGTACCCCCATACAGAAAAACCCATGTCCGTTCTATTCCATGCCATGGCAGCTAATGTCCGCCTCCCGTTCTTGAGTCTGAGGGAAAATAACCACCGTGCAGCATCTCAGCTTTAGCTATTCATTGTTTCTGCCGCCGGGAACATTTGAACTCGGAACAGTGTTTGTAGGTGCTGTCTTGATGGGGCCTTTTACAACTTTTTATTTCCCTCATCAACAGGGAGATGGGACAAACCACTGTTTGTACCAGACCCTCTTGTTCCTGATGATTTTTGTATTAAAAATAAGCCCATCTAGTGCATGATGGAAACTATATATATGGTTCCAGAAAATGTTGGAATAAGTATTTGACACGCGCGTGGAATCGTGGAGTGAGCTCCATCTAGCTGAAAAAATATGGCTGGTGTCTTGGGTCTCCATGAAGATGGAAGTGCTTTTTTTTTTGGGTACTTATATGACTTGCATGGTTCTTTCCTGCTCCCTTACTTTTGGACCTTTCTATCAATCTATATGCTACCCTGATAGGCATCACCCTGTCATTTTGTTATACAAGTAGTCAGGTTTACTGCATGGTTTTCCTTTGTATTTATCTCTCAGATCACATGACTCTTCTTCCTATTTCCTGTGCATATGCCATCTTTTAGTTTTCATCAACAAACGGCACACATCCATAGCACTAAAAGTGACAACCGACCGTGCTGAATTGCTGGATGCTGATGCATAAGCGAAATTTCGTCGTCGTCTCAAAACATGATCAAGTTTGTGCGTTGTAAGTGTAGTAGCAGCAGTAGTTGGGCAAAGCAAAACCAAACGTGTGCGGCGTGCGTGCTCTCTATTCCTAGTCTTCTGACCAAGCCGTCTTCCTGTCTTGAAAGCACGCACGCCACCACCAACCTTGGAACATTTCCCCCTCTCCACACGCAATTACTCCTCTTTCACTTGCGTATGGGACCTAGAGCGCACACCTAGGAATCACATGCCAACCACACAAACGCAAACCGAGAGCCTAGCACCAAACCCACCGTCGCTATGCGTGGCCGGTTGCCGTAAGGTCAACAACGGCACCATAGAGCGAAATCTTAAAAAATGACGCCTTTGTGTAGGTTGCTACCTAAATGACGGTACTGTCATTTATCCAAGTAACATAGACATGGTTTTTACCTAGAGATTCTTGTTAGGAAAGGAAGAAGAGGTAACTCAACAATGCCTCTAGGAGGTTACCACGCTCAAGAGCATAGTTATTGTCGCTCAAGTTATGCTTTTGCTTGGAACCCCTAGCAATCCTATCGCCACGGTTCATTGCCTACCATCTTAGTTACTACCATCCAAACATTGGCGGTATGTGATCTCCTCCATACCAGACCGACGTCCTTCTGTTAGTTGACTTCTAGTCCTACTACCAACAAGATTGTAGTTTCACCCTGACGCCAGCACCCTCTACCTCGCCATCACTCCCTACACACTAGCCTAGGCCTTCTCCGCCCTACCGTTCGCCAGTCTCCTTGCCAAATCTGACTAAGGAGCCTAGAAGCTAGGTGGTGTCGCCTTAGTAGCCTGGCCTTCCTTGTTGACTAGCCATTTCCACCCTGCGTCCCTGCCTATAGAGCTCCCTATAAAGAGGAGGATAAGCTTTACCAATAGAGAGGTTGCTCAGCTGGCATCAAGGAAGATGATCCCGTTGCCAGCGCTCTCTACTCGACGCTACTCCCTTATGCACTATCGCCTGTCGCAAGTCAACACTAGTACCACCACCTTGTCGACGCCATGCCTTCCACCAGCGGCCTTGCGGCTAAGTGTCGGTGCCACCTCACCACCCATCGGTGGCCTCTTGCAGCTCAGCGCCGGTGCTACACTAGCATCGCTCGTCGCTCACAGATCATAACAAGGAGAGGCTAGACATGGTTGTAGAAGTCAGATTTGGCCTTCTCTGCTGCTACGAGCCGTCACTACCTTTTCTTCGGTGGCCTTTCCTTGTACCCTGCTAGCTAGACACCTAGGCCTCCGTGTGATCTCTTCCTACACCTAGGTAGTAAGGTGCCCAAACTTGTGTTAAGCCGTCGATGCCTCCTATGCCAACGCCACATCGTCGTCACCCTCTCCTACACTCCATTGACCTCTGCTCTTGTGCCCCTTCAGCGCCACCTATGCTTGCCCTTTTTGGTGGCCTCTCCAAGCGCTCTGCTAGCCATTGTCGATAGCACCAGCACCAAAGACACTAGTTGTTATGAAGAGCCTTGCCATTGGATACGACGAGGGTTGGCCTTGTGCCAGATTTGGCCAAGCCTAGCATTGTCGCCCGCACACATCAACATTGCCACCTTGACCATGTGCTCATCGTGCATACCAGCACCTTCTACTTGTCTTGTCATCGTGCCCTTGAGCTCACGCTAGATCCACCGTCCATCGCACCACGCCATGCTAGCTCTAGGTTTGGAAGGAAAAGAGAAGTGCCCTGTCATCGTGATCCTTGCCACCACATTGTTTCTGGCGGATGGCTCTGACAACGATAAGGGGAGAAAGGAAGGTAGGAAGGAGGAGCGGTGAAGTGGGTCGCCATTTGAGTGGCCTTATCCATAGCGACGTAGAGCCTAGATGCTCATTTGTAATAGTGTTTTACTGAAAAGAAATACGCTTAAAAAGTACGTAAAAATACTAATAGACATTAAATAAAAAAAGGATAATGAAAAACATATAATTTCAAAGTCTTAATGCAAACTCTCTTATATCATGTCTTAATGCAAACTCTCTTATATCATGTCTTAGACATAAAGTGACACATCAACCAATTGCCTATATGGTACAACAGTAAAGTCTAACAATGGTTGAAATATTAGAAGTGTTCTTATACATTTTCTATTTTAGCCTTATCCTTGTCGTCATCAAAATCCTATGCACAATCTGTTAGATAGGTAGTATAGTATTCATCAAGAAAAAGACAATGTGGAAAAAAACTCACTGTTTTCAAAAGAAAAGAAAAGGAAACTGTCACTGTTTGATAGTACTCTATGATAAATTTAATCTTTGACTAAAATTCTTGAAACAATCTAATTATACAACATTAGACATATAACAAAAAAAACATAACATTCTATATTTAGATATATCCTCTCTAATCTAATCTGAAAAATTAGCCATCATATTTCACTCACACTTACTAAAATTGATGAGTTTTTGCGAAAAAAACAATTTAAACAAGCAGCTTGTCCAAAAAAAAAAAAACCTCGCCTTTTGATCCAAAGCGTGATAGTCCATAGTCGCATCCACACAATCACGAGGAGCAGCCAGTCGACCTTCCGCTTCAACGCCTAACCCCAAATCCAATTCCGTATTTAATCCCTCCACGAATTCCCAAATCCCCCACCCGATTCCACGATTCCTCCTCTCCGCCGCGCCCGCCATGAACTCGCTCCAATCCTTCCTCGCCGTCAACCCGGCCGCCGCCGCGGGCGGCCTCGGCAGCGTGCGCCTCCGTCCGTCGCGGCCGCCCTGGCGCGTCTCCGCGTGCCTCGCCACGCCCACGCCGCCGCCCCCGACCTCCGCGCCCGCCGCCGTCGCGCGCCGGGAGCTGTCCGCCGCGAGCCGTGCCGTGGTGGAGGACGAGGCCAAGTACATCGTCGGGACATACAAGCGCTCCCGCGTCGTCCTTGTCGCCGGCCGCGGCTGCAAGCTGTATGACGCCGATGGGCACGAGTACCTCGACATGGCCGCCGGCATCGCCGTCAACGCGCTCGGCCACGCTGACCCCGATTGGGTCGCCGCTGTCGCCGCCCAGGCCGACACCCTCGTCCACGCCAGCAACGTCCAGTACACCGGCCCCCAGGTCAGTTACCTCTCTATCCCTCTGTTTACTTCAGCTCGACGCGACACCGCCCACCACGTGTTCGGCGCGTTCCCCAGCCCAACTCTCGCCGTGCTAAGCTCACCGTAACCTTTCCGCAGGTGGCGCTCGCCAAGCGCCTCGTGGAGGCCGCCTTCGCGGACCGCGTCTTCTTCGCCAACACCGGCACCGAGGCCAACGAGGCGGCCATCAAGTTCGCCAGGAAGTACCAGAGGGTGGCGCACCCCGACGGGGACGCGCCAACCGAGTTCATGTCGTTCACGAACTGCTTCCACGGCAGGACCATGGGGTCGCTCGCGCTTACCAGCAAGGTGCAGTACCGTGAGCCGTTTGCGCCGGTGATGCCCGGGGCGACATTTGCTGAGTACGGGAACCTAGAGGAGGCCAAGAAGGTGATACAGTCTGGAAAAATTGCTGCCGTGTTTGTCGAGCCCGTGCAGGGCGAGGGCGGGATCCATAGTGCCACCAAAGAGTTCTTTGCAGGGGCTGCGGGATGCTTGCGATGAGGCTGGAGCTCTCTTGGTCTTCGATGAGGTATGAAACATATATCCTTTACTCCTTACGTTTGGCATGTTCTGGATTGTGTTGAAAGAATAAGCTATGCTAATCGCACAAGTTGAATATAAATAGAAGCAACTTGTAACTACACAAATTGTATTAAAAGGTAAAAAGGCATATGGCCTTTGTTTTGAGGATTGAGAAGGACTAGTGAGATAGGGAATGCATTGCAAATTTTGAATTAGCAGGGATACAAGAACCTGCATTTTCATACTTATTCAAATAACTGCAGCCATCATCTTGAGTTGCATATAGCTGATTCAACAGTATTTATTTAAGTTCTAGTTCTCTGTCAGTCTGTTGCATTCAGAAAGGGGAGGCCGATTTAATCTAACATTCCCGTTACATTGTTACTGAACGCAGGTGCAATGTGGTCTGGGACGCACAGGTTACCTCTGGGCGCACGAAGCCTATGGAGTAGTACCTGACGTGATGACCTTGGCAAAGCCATTGGCCGGCGGTCTTCCAATTGGTGTAGTCTTGGTCACTGAGAAGGTTGCTTCAGCGATAAACTACGGTGACCACGGTACCACATTTGGTGGAGGACCTCTCGTGTGCCAGGCTGCATTGACCACATTGGACAAGATCCAGAAACCTGGCTTCCTAGAAGATGTGGCCAAGAAAGGAGAGAACTTCAAGCAGCTTCTGAGTACCAAGCTGAGTGGAAACGCCCATGTGAAAGAGATCCGTGGGATCGGTCTCATTGTCGGCATCGAGCTCGATGTTCCAGCGGGTCCATTGGTTGATTCATGCTTGGATCACGGTGTCATAGTGCTGACAGCTGGGAAAGGCAATGTAGTGAGGCTGGTGCCGCCACTCATCATCTCAGAAAAGGAGCTTGAGCAGGCTGCAGAGGTGATAAGGGACTGTCTACCTGCACTTGATGCCTCTACCCCTTAATGTAAGCAACATCCTTAGCAATGGAGGCTAGAATGAACTTTCCCCTTTGGGAAGACCCTTATCCATGGGTATGGATGGTAGCTAGAATGAACCTCCCCCCTGGTTCAGACATAATGTGTGCCATAGGTATACTTGCCGAAGCTTCTTTCAAATTTTGGAGGCAAATAATGTCATATTGAAATGTTGTAGCCCAGCTTCTGTGAGAGTAAGTGATTTATTGCTACTTTTTTCATGTCAAACAGCAATGCTATTGTCATTGACAGAATGCAGGAAGAATCTCTATCAAGCTAAGGCAGAAGCCTTGCAAGAACGCCGACGATGGGCGCGACGGTGACGGTGGACGGCTCGGCCTGCCAGAAATTCAGCCGGGAATCGTTGTACCGGTCGTTGGCATCAGGCCCTCCGACGATGGCGCCGGTGATAACGTTGGGGTCCGACGAGCCCTTGTTGAGGTAGTCGAATCCGCCCTTGCAGGTGACCTTCGCCGGGCTGGACTTGATCGACGGCACCGACGCCGCCCGATGGTGCACCTCCGCCGGGTACCTGCTGCCGTACCCGACCATGTAGCTCATCGTCTCCGGGTTCGTACCGAGGATGTAGTCAACCTGCGACCGCGCGAACGAGGTGAGCTGCGCCGGCGACAGCGAGCCCCCGCTGCACTGGAGCGGGGCCAACCTCGCCGCCGTCAGGTGGTCGGCGTGCACGGCGAGGACGAGGGACGCCAGGGTCACGTACTGCATGTTGTTCCATGAGTCCCACCACAGCATGCCGCCGGGGCTGAGCCTGGCGCCGCCGCCGCCGCCGTGCTGCACGAGGTTGCAGATGAACTGCTCCAGGTTGGTCGTCATCTCGGCGTGGCTGCCATCGGCGGGCAGCTTCCCCTGGAGGACAAGCTGCATGCATGATGCATGCAAGATCGAATGTTCAATAGACAATCCAATAATCAATTCTGCAATCCAAATTAAGCAGATATTAACATCAACAAGATCGGATCAGGAAGAGGATATCTTTCCTTGGCGACCAATGCCTGCGCTCCGACGAACTTGTCGTCCCAGCTGAACATGGACCGCACGCCGCCGACGTTGGTGGCGCCGGCGATGTAGGCACTGTACTCTTCCTCGCCGCCGGTGGCGATGTAGAGCCAGGCTGCCGCCCAGAGCAGCTCGTCCTGTTCCATTGTCATCAAGCAACCAATCAAACACACTATCAAGTTCTGCTTATTCATCAGTGCTGTCAGTGATCAATCGATCTGCTTGCTGTTGCTATATACATACACGCACCTCGTCGCCACTGCTTGCGTAGAACTTTGAAGCTGACGGCACGCTGTTATGGTACAGGCCACGATGGTTCTTGGCAAACTCAAACAGCTGCAAAACCATGCGATTAATCGACGGAAATGCTGTTCTTTACAACATATATAATCCATTGCAATTTGAACATTTCTATGTGGAATAAATTATGCATTGTACATGTAAGAACGTATACCTGTGTGGCATGAACCAGGAGCGTGGAGGCGTAGTTGGCGTCGGCGCCCGTGAACGCGACGGCGGCGGCGGCGAGCGCGGCGGCCGTCTCCGCGGCGACGTCCGACCCGGGGCTGGAGGCGCTCACCATGTAGGCCGTGCGGGGCGTGTCCATGTCCTCGGGGCGCTGCCAGCACGAGTGGTCGGAGTCGCCGTCGCCGACCTGCACGTACAGCGCCTCGGCCGACGCGTGCGCCCTGGTGAGGTATTCGGCGCCCCACCGGACGGCGTCGAGCGCGTGGACCAGCTCGCCCGCCGCGTCGAGCCGGTCCCCGTACTCGACGACGCTCCACGACAGCGTCGCCACGGTGAACGCCATCGGGAAGCCGAACTTGACGTTGTCGCCGGAGTCGTAGTAGCCGCCGGTGAGGTCGACCTGCATGCATGCATGTACAACGGCCGGCCATTGCGTTAGTACACACGGACACGAACGCGCGTGTTCGATGGCGAGCTCACGTACGCGGTGGTCTTCTCCGTCGCCGAGAGCCGAGTCGCCGCGCCACTGGACGCGCTGGCCGGGAGGCAGCCGGCCGGACCGCTGGCCCTCGAAGTAGAGCAGCGACATGGCGAGCGCGGCGCGGTAGTCGTGGCCATGGGCGTCGCGCACCATGCAGCTCGCGCTTACCACGAACCCTATCGCAGCCGCAAGCACCGCCCTTCCATCCATTTCTCTTCTTCCTCTTCTTGTTTGATAAATTTCTTTGATTTCTTCGTGCTTAATTTAATACTGACTCTATGTGGTGATCTCATGAGATTATGGACGCAGGATAATGATGATGAAGACCCTTGAATCCAGCATAAATGCATGCATTATTTTTTGGCGCTTTTTGGGAGATTTGTGATCTTCAAATCAATCTCATTAATCGACAATACCATGCATGCATTTATACCATATATGTATATATACAATTAATTTATGATTCATTTCCAACTACTAGTAGACTTGTAGTGTATATGAATTATATGCACAGGGTGAAATCAGCACAGAAAGCTTAAATAAGAAAGAAATACTGCAAAAATACTGTGTATTTCCTTTTGTGGATGAAACGATTACAATAATATGTATATATGCTGCGATTTGCGTAATGCAATTTCAGGTAATTCAATTTAATACGTGGAGAGCAGTAGAGAGAAGGAAATAAACATGAGATCGAAAAATTATGGGAATTTTGAAACAAACAAATGTTCTGAATAAAATTAGATCGGCTTTTCACATTGTAATATTGGATATCGCAATAACTCATCATTTCGCATTGCTGCAATGGGCCGTTAGCTCTGAATGGCCTAATTACGCTCAGCCACTCTTTCTTTCCCCTTTTTGTTCCTTACAACTTTGCCTTTTCTTTATATCCCTATTTTCCTCCTTTTGTGGTCTCTTAAAAAATATAATTATGTGCCAACTACTCAACAAGTGGGGAGTTCAACTAATAACTCATTGTTCATCTTCCAACTTTGACCGCTCGTATTTTTTTTAAAAAAAAATCCGTATTTTAAAAAAAATATACATAAAAGTATGTCATATTAACAAAAATGGGTTACATATAATCATAAACATTTCATACATCATGATCTAACCATTCAATTTATTATGGTAAAAGTTAAAATTTCACTTATCAATCGTGATAAATATTTGAAACTAGAGGAGTATCTTTTTTTTCTTTTATAGACTAGACTCAAGATTTAAGAACATAGAATTTCATTGGATTCTCATTAAAACTACAACATTTCCACACTTTGAATAGAAAAAATAAAATTAAGAGTATGTGAAATACACTGCCGGTCCTTGATTTTGAAATATGATATCAGCTAGATCCATGAACTTGTAAAATACCCATTTGAATCCCTATTGTGGTTTAATGTTTCAACCAAGATCAAAAGATGACACATCTCATGTGCTGACGTGGTCATCCACGATGGTGATAATTTTGCATTTCATCCTCTTTTGTAAAACATGCCCCCAAATTTACTCCTATCGCACCGTGAAAGAGGAGGCGAAGAGACGACGATAAGGATGGATGTGATTGCCTGTGATTGAAGATCCCCAAAGTTCAGACAGATGATGCGATAAGGAGAGGCTGATGCTATGAGGTTATTGTTGCCGTGATCCTCCTGCAATCCGAGATCCATCATCTATTTTCACGGTAACAATCACACACACAGGGTTCACAGGATCAACCTCTCGTTACTGCTTCATCTATCTCGGCTTTGGGAACCTCTTGTCTCCTCTCCAATAGGCGCACTAGGAGCTGATTTGGGAGCGTAGTGTACCAGAGGGCCATAAATGTAAAATACTTGGCATCGTGGATGGCCTGTTATTGCCCGAGATGTGTCATCTGCACTTTAAAATTTGTGCTATATATTAAACCAAGATTAGAATCCAGATATACATTTGATATATTTTAGGGATATAGATGGCACATCGGTCCAAGTTTAATGATTGGTCGTGTATTTTACTCTAAAATTAATCCTGATCACAACAGCTGGAGATAACTTATATCATAAGTTCATGCTTGTCGCCAAAAAATCCTACGATCGGGAAGGGATGGCGGCTCGGTCACGCGAAGGCCTGAGAGGTCTGTTTGTCTTCAGTGCAGGACCTTAGGTCTCGAGATTCGTGAGCGTGCCAGTCAATTTGACCTTACAATTGACAAGAAGGTGAGACGAGCGGGTCCGATACAGACGCTCGCTATCGGCTGGCTGCCGATAGGTTCGGGATGCTGTTTGATCGGCTGGGGAGCCGATTTGGACAGGTGTCGATGAGCGGTCGACTGTAGAGCCGATGGAGGAACCAGGGTGTGATCAGAGGATATCGAGGCGCACGGGATCCCTCCGGATAGCCGAATAGTGATCTATCGGCTGGAAAAACCGATAAAAGCGGATGTGGCCTAGGTGATGATTAACACAAGAAGGCACGGGCTGCAAAGCCGATGCCGCTCCAGATATGACAGCAAGAGACCCGTCGCCCACCGTGGCAGCGCCCTCAACACCGAACCTCGAAGATCGGACCTAACCGAGACAGTACGAGGCCGGGGCCAGCGGCGATGATACGGAGGACGCCGGATCGGCTATGCCGTAGCAAGGGTAGGAACGAACCCATCGGCTAGCTAAGCCGATGAGGGGACACCTCTCTAAAGGCGGGTGCGTATCGGCTGGAGGTTCGATACGTTTGACGTTACGCGTCGTGGGACGCCTCTAAAGGCTGATGCGTATCGGTCAAGAGGCCGATACGCTGGGCGTGAAGCACAGAGCATGGATAACTCATCGGCTAGCACTTCGATGATACGCCGTGCAGGAGACTATAGGCCTGAAGCTCGATCTACCGTCGCAGCCCTGTAGGTCGGACCTAACCGATGCAGTAAAGGAAGACCTAACCGATGCATCGGTTAGGTCCGACCTACGGGGCTGCCGACGGTAGATCGAGCTTCAGGCCTATAGTCTCCTGTACGGCGTATCATCGGAATGCTAGCCGATGAGTTATCCATGCTCTGTGCTTCACGCCTAGCGCATCGGCCCCTCGGCCGATACGCATCAGCCTTTAGAGGCGTCCCACGACGCGTAACGCCAAAAGTATCGGACCTCCAGCCGATACACACTCGCCTTCAGAGAGGCGTCCCCTCATCGGTTCAGCTAGCCGATAGGTTTGTTCCTATCCTTACTATGGCATAGCCGATCCGGCGTACTCCGTATCATCGCCGCTAGCCCTAGCCTCGTACTGTCTCAGTTAGGTCCGATCTTCGAGGTTCGGTGTTGATGGCGCTGCCACGGCGGGCGACGGGTCTCTTGCTGTCATATCCGGAGTGGCATCGGCTTTGAAGCCCGTGCCTTCTTACGCTAATCATCGCCTAGGCCGCATCCGCTTTTATCGATTTTTCCAGCCGATGGATTACTGTTTGGCTATCCGGAGGGATCCCGTGCGCCTCGATATCCTCTGAGCACACCATGGTTCCTCCATCGGCTCTACGGTCGACCGCTCGTCGACACCTGTCCACATCGGCTCCCTAGCCAATCAAACAGCATCCCGAACCTATCGGCAGCCAGCCGATAGAGAGCGTCTGTATCGGACCCGCTTGTCTCACCTTCTTGTCAATTGCAAGGTCAAATTGACTGGCACGCCCGCGAACCTCGAGATCTAAGGACCTGCACTGGAGACAAGCAGACCTCCCAGGCCTTCGCGTGACCGAGCCGCCGTCCCTCCCCGGTCGTGGGATTTTTTGGCGGCGAGCAACTTCTTCACTGTAGCTATCGGATCTTCTTTAAGTTAAGTCGATCCTTCTCCTTCCTTCCCTCGGGCTTCTTGGACTTGATCCCGATTAGATAATCCTCTGTCTCCAAGCCGATCCAATTTTCTACTAATCTGATCGGCTTTTCTACAGTTCTCCATCGGCTTTGTCTCAGTATCTCCATCGGCCGATGGCTATATCAAACCCTCCAACAGACCTCTCAATCGATCGGCTTTAGCCCCATCGGATCTCCTAGCCGATCGGCTTTAGTGCCATCGGATCCGCCAGATTTTGGATTATGAGTACGTTGTTTGTTTATACTCAACTATGAATTATGCTCAACCTTTGATCTTTTTTTTTTTGCACGACGCTTGCACTACAAAAGCTCAAATTGCTTTTCCCATCCTCTCAATTAAAATAAAATCGTTTACATTAGAAAATAGAATTATATATATTTTACAACTCTAGTGCTTAGACTGACAATATAAATTAAAAAAGAGGTTCTTTTAATTTTGATTAATAGAACCATAATAACTCTACGTGGATGTAACCGTACGAGGACTTTAAAACTTTCTAATTGTCATGCTCATCGAGAATATGTAACCTTCACCATGAGTAGCCCACCATGAGTAGTTGTTGAAAATGTTTGTTGAAAATATAAGCATATAAAGATTTAATTTATTTTATAAATAAATTATGACAAAGTAATACAACCATCTGATCTAAATAAATATACAATAATAATCAACATAAACAGATCAAATATAGAATATATGATGGTCATATTCTATAGTATTAACAATAGTAAAAGTAATGACGATCATATTCTATAGCATTAATAATAGTAGCAATCGGTATTACGTGAATAACATGTGGTATAGAATGATAATGACGACGTGTCATAGCCAACCAAATAGAAAGATGAGCCATTGTGGATGACTAGCGAGCAGTCGTACGAAAAGCTTTTTAAAAAACCTTATTTGACATTTTCCGGTGCAAGATTTCATGAGGATGATGTTTCAAAGACTTGTTCTCTTAATCCGCTACTACACGACGATGAGTAGGATAGAGTAGGCGACGTGTAATGACACAGCACAGAGAAGGTGACAAAACCCTAGTTTGTTTTTGCATGTGTCGACTTGAGACGATAGCTCGTGACATGTGATCAGGGCACCTGCACGATCACCACAACGTGTAACCGAAGCTGATAAGTCATATTTAACCTATCTATATTCCACGCCACTCCAAGAAAAAATGGATTAAACGTTGGATGCAACAAAACAAAACTGCAAAAGAAAGCCTATGCAAGCATGAGGATCCAATTTAGGTGGACCATTCATGTGCATATCGTATACGCACGCCACTTGGTCAGATTGAGCGAGCGAGTGCGTGTGTTTTTCTTTAGTCCTCCCCACCATGCATGACTCACTTGGCTAGGAGAGCACTCACCATTATAAGGAGATTTCTCTCTTTTAGAACTAATAAGATGTTACTAAAGATTCACATGCAATCTTTCTCATGAGTTAAGATTTTTCTAGTAATTATTTTTCATATGTGCCTTAGCCTATTTGCAAATTCCAACAATCCCTTACCAAATCTCAAATCTCTAATGTATTATTTATATACTAACATTTTGATGGAGACCGGTTAAGATTGAATATCTACTAAACTACACTTATTTACAACTTGAACAATGGAATATTTCTTGAATTACAAATTTTGTACAAGCAATTTTCACTCAGAGACTTGACTGATACTAGGCCATTAGTAGTCCATATCTTAGTTGGTATACTCGCTAGTCTCTTAATAATCTTTCTAAGAGATTCACAAAAAATTCTATAAATTGCAACCAACAATCGAGTTCATAAATGTATGTTTTTATATGAATATTTTGTAGTACAACATCTTCACTATTTAAAGTTACGAGAACACATTAAATTATTGTCAATCTACCTTGCGGTTTGAGAGTACACGTATCTTCATATAGAGAGGGTTCCAAAAATTACTATCCTTGAGTTAACTAATGTCTTATTTTTCCCAAGTCCTAATTTATAGGATCTCCAATCACATTGGTTGGGTTACCACCATAGCATAACTTACATAGGTCTCATTACCATCTCTCGGTGCATTATCTATTATATTTCGTGATAGTCCATTCGTAAAGGGATTTGCTAGATTTCTAGTTGTTTCAATGTAATCCAATGTTATAACTCTAGAGTTCCTTAATTTCCTGATAGATTTCAATCGTCTCTTCACATGCCTAGATAATTTTATATTATTTTTAGAACTGTTCACCTTAGTAATAACAGTTTGATTGTCACAATTCATAAGGATAATTAGCACTGGTTTTTCAATCATAGGCATATCTATCAATAGATCACGCAACTATTCTATCTCAACAGTAGCAATGTCCAATGCCGTAAGCTCTACTTCTATGGTTGACCTCGTTAAGATAGTTTGTTTATAATACCTCTATAAAACAGCAGCACCACTTACTATGAAAACATATTCACTAGTGGCTTTGATCTCATCCACATTGGATATCTAATTAGAATCACTATAACCCTCTAGTACCACTGGGTATCTAGTATAGTAAAGTCTAAGATTCATTGTACCCTTCAGATAGCACATGACTCTATTAAATGCACGTCAATGATCATCTTCTAGATTAAAGATAAATTGATTCAATTTGCTCACAGCAAAAAAGATGTTATACCTAGTCGTACTAGATAGGTACATAAGTGAGCCAATGATATGAAAATACTCTAATTGATTTCAAGCAAATCTCTTATTCTTGTGAAACAACAAGCTAGGATCATAAGGTGTTGAAGAAGGCTTGCTATCTATATTGCCAAAATGGTTTAATATCTTCTCCTTGTAATGAGACTGCATAAGTATAATCTTATTCTCACCTCTAATTAGCTTGATGTTTAAAATAATATTAGCTACTCATATATTTTTATATCAAAGTTTTGAGACAAAAATAATTTAATCTCATTTATCACCTTAATGTTTGTCCCAAAGATCAATATATCATCAACATATAAGCACATAATATCTCTTTTATCCCCACCATGGCAAGAGTATACACCTTTGTCTATCTTGTTGACCACAAAGCCCGTAGATGTTAATGTTCTATCAAATTTCTCGAGCGGGTTAGGAGCTTATTTTAAACCATACAAAGGTTTTAATAGTCTAAGTGCCTTTTCTTCTTGACCTTTTACTAAGAATCCATTCAATTGTTCTACGTAAATTTTCTCATCCAACTCACCATTAACGTCTATTATCGGCAAAACTAGCCATTGAAAAATCACAAGTTAAAAATATAAGCACATATAGATTTAATTTATTCTATAAAAAATCATGATATTAATCATATAAAGTCAGATCTAAACATGCATACAACAGTAATTGACATAAAAAGATAAAATATGAAATATGAAAGATATGATGTACATATATCGATGGTCATATTCTAGAGTGTAAACATTAGCAGCAATCGGCATCGCGCGAATGGCGTATGGTATATGATGATGACGATGACGATGATGCACCACTACTAACTGAAGAAGAAGATGAGTCATAGTAAATGACCAGCGAGCAGTCACATGGACTGCTTTCCACAAGCTTTATTTGTCCTTTCCTGGTCTAGGACTTAACGAGAATAAGGTTCTAGATAAGTCATGCGTAACCTATTCGGATTCCACGCCACTTCAATATAAAAAATAGATCAACCGATAGATACAACAAAATACAACTATAAAAAAATCATATTTGCACAAGTATGATGACTCAATTTTAGTGGATCATTCACGCGCATGTCTCATACACACGCTGTCTGACCTAGCTTGGCGAGGCGAAGTGGATGAGTGAATGTGTTTCTTTATTTCTCTTTACATGGCTCAAGAGGTTATTCTTTTAGAATTGATAAGATAGTACCGAAGAGTTTAGATATAACTTTTTTATAAGTGGCTATTTATAATTTTTTTAAAAATTATTCTTTATACGAGCCTTAGCTCATTTATAAATTTCAACGGTAGTTGTACGCATTACGTATAGAAGATGATACTCTCTGGCCAAGAGAACAAGCCATCAAATTGTTTGGCATAAGGTTGGTAAGCCTTAAAAAACAAAGCAACAAAATCTAGTAACAAAATTTATATATATATATATATATAACGGTTTAAAAGCCAATAATACTATAAAACAACCACGATAAAAAAACTTAAAATCAAATCAAATTTAAATTTTAAATTTTAGCTGAGGATGGTAAGACATCAAGCACGAAACAAAGGCTTATTAATGCTTGGAAATTCATCCTGTCCTTCTCCCTGTCTCAAACCTTTTCCCCTCCTGTGTAACTTGATTGTATTATGTACTAAATTTTACGATTTGACAGCGGCCGAGAAGGCCCCTCAAGTATCTGAATATAATAAATAAATAAATAAATTACTACAAGAGATAAAAGAAATTAAGGTAAGACTAATAGTAGTACATGCTAGATGGCCATTCGCCATGGTAAAGGTGGAGACAGAAAGGTGGTCTGCTCTCTCGTGCTCACGGACGGCTGAGTCATGGCTTACATCATCTATGATGTGATGCAATCGTAGCAGAGAGCACTGTGGCAGTGAGCTATCGTGGGTGGTCTGCCGCAGACAGGATCTGCGGCGCGATCTGTCATCCAAAACATGACATCCTGCGGCCTGGCTAGTGATGCTCGAACGAGTCGGTAGACCTGGCACGGTCTGGTTTGGTTGGATATGGTCTACTAAAACTAAGACATGGTTCATTAGATATGTACATTGTGGGACAGGTTGGTTTATGGATTGATGTAACCATTTCTTTAATATATTTTTCTATTTTTGTTATTTTTAAAGCTCTAACAACTACTAAAAAATAACCGTTAAATTAGTCATTGCAGAATACGTGGTATGATGTAATTGAATAAAAATCCAAACCGTATCGTACCATACCATGTCTAGCCCATAGGCTGATCGGTCCATGTTGTTCTCTCCGGGCCTTACTGTGTCGATTTGATGTGTCGACTTAACGTGCTGTGTTCTCGATTTAGGCACGACAATTTAACTGCTAATATGTTTATGTCATATCAAATCTATTATTGTTCACACATGTTTAAACCAGTACACAATAACCATCTCTCTTCAATTTCATGATATTTTTGTCTATGATTAATAATCTACTTTTGATCTGTTCCTTTTTATCTTGACCGAGTTAGGAGAAAAAAAATGCCCGAGACATTTTTAACATGGCTATGTGACCTTTTTTCCCCTTATTTGTCTAAGTTAGCTATATAGATATGCCTTAACAAGTATGGCACCATGCATTATTGGTAATATCGGCCTACTAGAAGTAATATGTGTGTGGAGAAGATCTATCACCAATTTTCTTTTTAATTTTTATGATGTTATATGCCCTGTTAATATATATACAATGTGATATGAATGCAGTTAATTAAGAGGCATGCTTTGCCTTAAAATGACACCAAGGAATTGTTAACCTTTTTGTGGACTGATTTATATACTACTATTTTTGCCCTGGCAACAATGGCAACAAGAGGTAACTTGGACAAACCATCAGCACAAGAAAAAGATACATAGTTTCATGAAAAATTCAAAGACAAGAAAAGCAACGCATCTAGAACCAGAATATCCCCCAAGAGACCAAGATGTCATTATCCACCCCATCCAATTGAGATAACTATTACGTTTCCTTTCACCTATCATAATTCTCCTCGCAAAGTTAAATTTGCTTACCAACTTATTGATGGTTTTGAGCTCAGCATCATTTATCTTTCCATGGATGAAGGAAGCAGGGTTAATTTGGTCAATGATTCATATTCATCTTTTTTTCCAGAACCAAAACAGCTCTTTTCCTTGTGTTAAATTATAATAATTAACCAGATGGTTGCCAGATGCTACACGTTTCGTCCTTTTTTTTTCTCAGGGTCGCCTTCTTGACAGCTTCCTTCTCCAATGGATATGGATTGCATTTGAAACATGTAATTGGTGGGAAAATTTGTATTTTACTAATAGCGAAATCTGGGACAATTTTAGGTTGCATTTGGCCTACTATTTTTCCAACTAAACTCCTTCGTTTTTCACGCGCACATTTTCAAATTATTCTATAAAAAATTATTTTAAACAATTATATTAATTATATTTTAAATTTTTTATAACTAATACTTAATTAATTATATATTAATCCGTTGTTACACCTTTACAGTGGCCAGACCACAAGCTGTGGGCATGTGCATAGGGCCGGGTCACCTTCTCTTTGTCCGCCCGGTTGGTCATGGGTTGCTTCGTCTTGTCCCATTTGTATTTTTATCCTTCCAAAATTTCTAATTTCTTACATAAGAAAATCTAATTTCGTATTAACGGTTCATAAACTCTACGTCTGACCGTTTACGTTTAACCATTTACTCTCGCATTCTCCATAGACGGGTTTGATCATCTCAATGTTAGATGTTACTAGATGCAATTCTTGCTGCCAATTCACTTGTGACACTCCACACGTGTATGTACACAGCCTATTGCTCAAGATTTTTTGGAGAGGAGCCCATTTGATAGTGTTGCTCTCTTATTCATGCTCCATAAGTCAAACCTCTAACTAGGCACCAATTATTTGCAAATAATGAGGATAATTGAACATAGGTTGGTTATTTACCATATTTGGTCAACTTTGTTTACTGGTGAGGTGAAGTAGATGCAAATGATTCATCCACTTGTGTAAACTTGATAGTAGCAACGCAAATTCTTCAATGAGGAGTTCACAAGAATAGTGAATGATTGATTATTTCGATCTTAGCAAGGAAAATTTCTTTTAGAAATTGATCTTACACTGTAATGAAAGTTAAAAACATAAGATAAATGAAAGCGTCTACCAACAACAATACTACTTAAAAAAATCTTATTCATTAACATCGCTTACAAAACAATACATCTCAAATACCAGACCAGAATACACCCTTCTATCCTACAAACTCAGAAATGCGAGGAGCAATACATTAAAAGTCTACTAGAAGCGAAGTGAAGATAAGTTTTTTTTCTCAAAAAAGAAGTGAAATAAGCTGTAAACTTTCCAAGGGGTGGTACAAAAAAACCAACTTTGCTGGGTATTGAACTAAAAAAAAATCGTACTCATTGACAGATGAGTTAACACCCGTGACAGGCTGGCACACGGAAAACGCCGTTCAGCCCAACCTCGCAATTTTTCGCAAATCCCCAAAATACCCTCCTCCCTAGCTATAAATACACCCTCTCGGAGCCTTTCAAAACCTTCCCCATTTGTCTAATTTCCCTTATGCATTAGAGACCCCGGAGTCTCCTCTGTTTTGCAGATAATTCCTCGGTTCCCGTCTTTTTCTTGCATTCAGGTCCTTCTAGTTTCTTTTCCTGCGAGTCTACTCCAGTATTCTTGCGAGGAAGTCCCTCGGGTCGGTCGAATTTTAGTTTCCACTCCCTCTCGCGGAGTTCTTGTTCTTGCTCGAGGTTTGTGGTGTAGATCCGATCTGAGAAATGTTTACCTATCCCTTCCTCTAACGGCCGCCGTCCTCCGATGAAGCTGAACGTGCTCCGCCGCCGCCGTTCACACTCCTTCTCTGTTGCCTTCCTCTACTGGTTTTACGTCATTTCATGAACTCATCGTCTCCTCCAAAGAACGCCAACTCCAGCCTCTAGCTGATTAGATCTTGCTCTTTTTTTCTCCTAGTGTCTTTCTTGTGTTCTTTGGATCTTTTTTGCTCTCGTGAAGAGATCCGGTTCTTGGATCAAGTTTTGGACGAGAACCGCCTGTGACCATGTCGTCGCCTTCGCGCCGGAGCTCCAGCCCGGAGAGCAACACCGACGGCGGCAGCGGCGGCGGTGGGTACGCTGCGGACGAGCGCAAGCGCAAGAGGATGTTGTCGAACAGGGAGTCGGCGCGGCGCTCCCGCGCGCGCAAGCAGCAGCGCCTGGAGGAGCTCATCGCCGAGGCGGCGCGCCTCCAGGCCGAGAACGCGCGCGTCGAGGCGCAGATCGGTGCCTACGCGAGTGAGCTGGGCAAGTTGGACGGCGAGAACGCGGTGCTCAGCGCCCGCCACGGTGAGCTCGCCGGCCGCCTGGAAGCGCTCGGTGGCGTCCTGGAGATCTTCCAGGTGGCCGGCGCGCCCGTCGATATCCCGGAGATCCCGGACCCGCTGCTCCGCCCCTGGCAGCCACCGTTCGCGGCGCAGCCCATCGCTACCACCGCCACCGGCGCCATGCCCGACGCCTTCCAGTTCTGAGCCACCATGGGCTCACATGCCATGGCAGTATGGCATTGGCTGCTGCTTACCAAAGACAGCTGCTTTACAACTACTTCTAGCCTATGTGGTTTTGTCTGATGCTGCTTATGTTTAATTATGGTTTGCTTCATGTTATTTGCATTAATCTAGAGTTCTAGACTATTAATAAGCAATGTGTGTTGTAATCTTGTCTATTATGCAGTGTGCTGCTCTCCTGTGCTTCTAATAGGGTGGAACAGAACAATCTGATTTGATGTAATTCTTGGAGATCACATGTATGCTGGATTGTGATGTGATGAACTGATGATTGTAATATTTTGACATTGAACCTATATGTTTGCATCAATCAATATATCCTTGTGTCACTGGACTATTTAATTTGTTTGTGATTGAATTGTTTGGGAAGAATTCTGGTTTGGTGAGATGCTAAAGTGGCGATTGATGATGGTTTGGTGATATGCTAATTGTTCGTTGCCTTTTATATGTTGAGGGATTCCAAGAAGAAGCGTAGCATATATATCACTCCCTGGCATGGCATGGTGAAAAAAATGGATGTATCCACTATAATCTTATCCTGTTGCTGTGGGAGAATGTGATCATATTTATTTTCAATCCTTTGATTATAACAGAGTATGGTAAGCAGTAACAGGAAGCATGTTTTTGTAGCTACCATAATTGTGCATCTGACTATCTACAGAAATTTTACAGAAAGGCTCTCTTTGGTCAATCAAACTCCTCTCTCTAAAGTTCGTTGGTGGGTCAACCTCATTTCTTGCCAAAGCTGGTTCACCCAGACTGTTTAGTTAAGAGGTGAACTGAGTTGACTAATTTCATATTCAGTCCCTTTATTTAAAAATATAGCTAATTGTAGTCAATTTTATTTTAAATTATAGTTACTTCTTCAACTGATCTCTTATTTTAACCCATCACAACCATAAACTATTCTCCATTTTAATTTGAACTTTATCATGAAACCTTGTTCACAACCGTCAACCATTTAACCCTATGAAAAACTCCTGTTGTGCTTGAATTTATATTTTGAAATAGAGAATATGTAGCAAAAGGACCGTGAAAAACTTTAGAAGTAATTGTATTAACTTTAGAAGTAGTTATATTTTGGACAGAGAATATGTAGCAGAGATATAGCAACGAAGTTAATTACTGAGAAAATATATGATCGGAGCCACAACTTAGGCTTTCCCAACATTTTTTTGGGGCAAAATGTTTCCGCGAAAAATATTGTGCTAGATTTCCAACAATGATAAAGCAACCAACATTGCTTGGAAAAGTGTTGTACTAGCTTTGTCAACATTCCTTTTTCAAATTTTCAAATCAAATTTTAAAAAATATGTTACACAAGAGTTCCGAACATTATGATTTTATTTTTTTCGAATAATACATATTCTTCATTGGAATGATTGGTGGAGTAGGAAAGGGAAAAAAATAATCCTTCTATTTTGTTAGAGCTATACCTAGGCTAGGCCTCTTGTTCTCAGCCGAAGCGTGTTGTTTGGGCCCAAGCCCACCTGATGTTGCGACGTATTAGGGCTATAGGCAGCCTAGCCCCTGATGCCTAGCGGTAGCGGCGGCGTGATTTTCCATGTCGTCCACTCTTGGTCTCGCAACAGCAGTAGTGTAGCTGGCTAATTGTAGCACTCTAGACTCGGAGTAAACCTTGACAAATCCCTCGCCCCTCGTCCTCTCGCTCTCTCTTAGATATATTTTGACCATCAAACCATGTTTGCTAGTTGGGTCGCAGATGATGATGGATTGATTGTTGCACCTACATCGCCCGTTCAACACGTTGGATACTACAAGGAAGTTATCAGGCAAGCAATGGTTTGGCACAAGAAAAAGATCAAGCACACGCAGAGGAAGAAGAGGTAATGAACAGTGAACAGAATGTTGAAGATATGATTGAAAGATGAGATGCTGGAAAATGAGGAAGATGTGGCAGAAGAAGAAGAAGAATTTGGAAAAGTGCAACTTGAAGGCAGTGAGGATCTCATGGAATCACAAGAATGTGGCAACAGCTTTGCAAGGAGGACAAGAAGGGCAAAAGAAGACAAAAGACAAATCTGCTGAAGACAAAAGAAGGCCTGCCCCAGACTGAAAGAGGAGGACAAGAAGCATTGGAGATGTGACTGATAGAAAAGAGGCACATAATGCCTTTCTCAACAAAGGTGACAATATAATCCCTTCCTTCATTAATGATTCAAATATGTCCTTGTTTGATATGGCTTCCTTAATTGGAGTTGATTTAGGTTGTTCCTTAGAAATGGTAGGAAGTAATCTTGAAACTTTGAGATCTTTAGAGGCTGCGAGACTAACTTTGTTTCATGAGGAATTAAAAAGAGATAAATCAAAAGGGAGTAGAGGACAAATCTGAAATCAAAACACCTGATTTGGGTGTGATAGAAGATTTGATCTCTGATGATGATTCAGAAATTGATAGATTAGAGGATATTTTATCAAAAATCCAATCAAGGTCTACTAGAAAAAAACACAAAGACTGCAAAAGGAAACCTTGTGATTTGCAAGGTCACTCCAAAAGCAGGCAACAAGAAACAACTCAAAAACAACAAAAAGAAAAAAAATGAAAGGTCTGTTTTGAAATACAAGAGGAATGGGGAGTGAAAGCAAAACCAAACATTTAAGGGACTTGATTGAGGAACATCATCTAAATTTCCTTGGGATACAAGAAACTATTAAACAGGACTTTAATAAGAATTTCCTGAACTATCTTAGTGGGAAAGGAAATTTTAATTGGATCTGGTGACCTGCTAGGGGGAGGTCTGGTGTCATTCTAATAGGAATTGATGAAGATCAAATTTTGGTAAAAGGAAGGGAAATGGGAGACTATTTTCTAACAGAATTGGCTAGAATATGCCAGAGATTAAATAGCCCTGTTGTGATTGGAGGGGACTTTAACATTACTAGGAAAGAAAGTGAAAAAAGGGGGCCTGAATAAATAGAGTTTTATTTTTAATGCAATCATTGAACAAGCAAACTTAAGAGAGATTAGTATGGGAGGTAGAAAGTATACCTGGTGCGATGATCAAGAAAATCCTACCTTTGAGAAGTTGGACAGAGTTTTCATTAGCATGGAATGGGAAAGTGTACACCTTTTAACAAGAGTAAATGCTTTAGAAAGAACATTATCAGACCATGTGCTTTTTGTAATAGATTCTTGAGATAATATAATTAGAAATCCAAGCTTTAAATTTGAACTATGTTGGGTTCTAAGAGAAAGTCTGACTAAGCTTATTACAAAAACAAGGGTGCAGAATAAGGGGAATGGTTCTAGTCTTGATAGATGGCAAGCAAGGTTTAGAATCCTGAGGAAAATTTTAAAGGGATGGAATAAGAACTGGGAGGGTGTATATAAAAAGAGGAAGAAAAAAATCCTAGGGGAAATGGATAGGATAGACAAGTTTTGTGAGGTATAGGGGATGACTGCAGTAGAAAGGGGAATGAGAAGGGACTTAGAGAATAAATTAAAAATAGTGATGAGGGAGGAAGCAATAAAATGGTTCCAAAGAAGTAAAGAAAAGGAAATGTTTGAAGGGGATAATAATACCAAATATTACCATGCTAAAGCCAATGGTAAGAAAAGAAAAGACTCTATAGCATACCATGAACAGGAAGAATGCGTAATTAAAGGCCAGGAGAATTTGATGAAATATATAATAGACTTTTACAAAAAAATTCTGTTTGGTCACCATGAGCAGACTTAAATGAAGATAAACATGGGAATAATGATCCAACTTATAGAAGAGGACGGGGAGAAAATAGCAAAACCTTTTAGTATGGAAGAGATCAAGATAGTTGTTTTTGAAATGGAAAATAACAAAGCACCTGGCCCTGATGTCTTCCCCCATTGAATTTTATAAAAAAGTTCTAGGATTTAGTAAAGATGACTTGAAGGAATTGTTAGATTATTTTCATGAAGGCAAATTGATATTAGCAGGCTAAATCATGGGTGATTACCCTGGTTCCAAAATGTGAGGAGGCTATACAAATACAAAAATTTAGACCCATTTTTCTTCTGAATGTAAGTTTTAAAATAATTACCAAGGTTCTGACGAATAGGCTTGCTGTAGTAATACATCATTTGATCTCAAAAAATCAAATTGCTTTCTTGAAACATAGATACATTATGGAAGGGGTGGTAGTGATACATGAAATTCCGAATTCCATGCATATTAAGAAAAAGAAAGGCATTCTTTTTACAAGAAAGCTTATGACAAAATAAACTGGCCTTTTATTTATCAAATGTTACAGGCTAAAGGATTTTCATGTAGCAAGAAAATGTTACTGCGGTGGACACACGTACACGTCGGATGAAGTAGCAAGCTAATGGAGGCGAGCGTGAGGCCGATGAGGGTAGGTGGGCGCGAGACTGATGAAGGGAGGGCAAAGCCGATGGACATGTGTGTGGAGCCGATGAAGCAACGATGGGAGGCACGGGTGCGAGAAGAAAAAGTTCACGTTCGGAAAACAGAGTTTAGTGTCCACGGACACGTGAGCACGTTAGGTTCGCGTTGACTCAAAAGCGAGAAAAGTTACAGATGCGAAAAGAAAAGTTTCGCGTCCGGGAGACAAGGGTTTGCGTCCGTGGACACGCGGACGCGGCAGAGTAGCGCGGACTCGGAGACAAGACATGCTACGGACACGGTGTCGAAATGGGGGAAGCTGAAAGAGTGTTCCAGCCGATGGGGAGCGTGAGCGCGGAGGAGCGCCGACGTAACTTCGAAGAGAGGATAAGGTAAGAATGCAGGGGTGGCGAAGGTAGACGAGATCAGGAGGAGAATGAAAACCGTCTCCTCGTCACGCGATAGAGGTGGTGAGGAGTAAACTGCCTGCGGAGGAGACGATGGGGATAAAAAACCAAGACGAAAAAGAAACAAAAAAAGATAAACCACCAGAGAAAGAGGTGAAAGAGAAACGTGTGGAGGAGGTGAGGGGGTCTCGAAGGCATTAGCTCGCCGGCTAGAGGAGAAGGAGATGCCTGCGACGGAGAGGGGGCGTTAGCTCGCCGACGAGAAGGTTGCTAGCGCGTAGGGGATGTCTGAACCTCACTCTAATACCATATAGAAGTGAAGTGTATAAACAGTAAGTGTGAGATCCCGTTTATTGTATAGGGAGTCGGGCGTCTAACGGTCAACCAAAAGACCAAGGGGGTTTGGGAGTGCTTGATCTAGAAACAATAAATACTGCTTTGTTAGGTAAATGGCTTTGGAAAATGGAAAATGAAGAAAGCATATGGCAGGAATTGATAAGAAACAAATATCTGAAAAATAGAACTCTGTCTCAGGTCAAACACAAAACTGGAGATTCGCATTTTTGGGCTGGTTTAATGGAAGTCAAAGATGAATTTTTAAAATATTGCAGAAGAATAGTGAGGGATGGGAAAGGGACTTTGTTTTGGGAAGATAAGTGGATAGGGAACAGATCTTTGGCTGAACATTACCCAGATTTATATAATATAACTTTTTCCAAAAATGTGACTCTGGCTAAAATGATTGAAAAAGGATTGAGTATGTTCAAGTTTTGAAGATCCTTAATACAGGGAAGAGCAGTAAAACGGGAAAAGATCAAGAGGAGTTGTGAAGGAATTAAATTAACAAATGAAAAAGACAAGATGGTCTGGATATTGACCAAAAATGGGACATTTTGAGTAAAATCTTTTCATCACGCTATGAAGTTACAAACAAGTGGATACCCTTTCAAACAAGTGTGGAAATTTATGATTCCAGTGAAGATCAAAGTTTTTATTTGGTTAGCTCTCAGAAATAGTATACTGACCAAGGATTCTTATTAAAAGAGGATGGACAAAAGGCAATAATAAGTGTCAATTCTGTAACAATGAAGAAACTATTGGTCATCTGTTTTTCCAGCGTCACTTGGCTATATTTATATGGAATGTACTAAACTGTGTCTTTGCATGTGGCATACCAAGAGGGATACAAGATGTAATGCGGAGCTGGCTAAACAAATTCAGTAAGAGGACAAAAAAACTTGTAGCTGCTGGTGTTGCTGCAGTTTTATGGGCGATTTGGAAACTTAGAAACAGAGCATGCTTTGAAAATACTTTGCCTAATGATCCTATTGAAGTTATTTTCCAGTTAGCTCGCTACATCTCCAATTGGGGCATCTTGCAGAGCAAGAAGGAAGAAGCATGAAGTCTTCACAAGGGAGCCAGGCTCCTAAGGCGAGTTGCAGATGAGATCTATGGTGCCCACCATGGATGGAGCTTCAAGGCGAGGAGATTGCAATACTGAAAGAAAAGAGAAAACTGGTGCCACCTGAACACTGGCTGGAAATGTCTGAAACTCTACTCGATAGTGCTGGTGGTCTGTATTGTTAGCAGCTCGGTTTCAGTCATGGGAACTGTTGCTGAACTGGAAAATGTCCTTTGTCCTGTAAGCCCTCTCCCAGCCATGGTGGGATGGCGCCTGGCTTGGGAGAGAGGTCAGTTTAATGAACTGTTAGGAGAGTAGTGGTAGATCATCGGTGGAGACTGTCCCACATAAAAACTTTGCACTTCTCATTTCTATTAATTGGAAATGAGGGGAGCTTGACTCAAAAAAAAGAAGCTAGAAGGACTGTGCACAGTGCTGTGTGAAGGGTGCATGCCCCCACTTGTATTCATGAACTTATCCTTCGGGACGGCAAGTCCTTTAATTAATTAATTAATACATAGCACCCTTTCCTCCTCCCCCCAAAAAAAAAAGAAGAAAATGAACGATTCTTAATTAACTTATCTCATGGGTAGGCAAACAGAGTTACTACAGACAGATGAGTAACTTTGCCTAATTTTGTTAACTTGACCTTCATACTCCGCTATGAACAGCCAGCCCACCTTCTGATCGATGGACCTAGGCCGTGAGTGTTCTGATTGATGGGCTCATTACAGGCATCTCTATCTGGGCCTGAACTTGAAATCCAAGAACTGCCAAGATCCATAATTCGACTTCAGAAACGAAATTCCAAACAATCCATATGGCTCCAGCATCCTGTGGATCCATTCCGATGCGCCAAATTCATTTATAGTGTATTACTTCTTGTTTCTAAGGAAAGTACTATTTTATTTTGCTCCCGTTGGTGTTTGACATGAAGAGTCTAACCACAAGATGGAGACAACAACTTCAATCGTAAAAGCCAGCTAGTGCATATCTTGAGTCACCACCCGAACACAACTTCTTATCAACATTCAACAATAAGTCCCAAAATTGGTCACAATTTGACAGAGACAATATCACACATATGCATGCCAACAATTGGCAGCAATATGAAATGCAAGAAAAAAAAGTATATTTATTGCTACATGTTACTATTACATAGTTCATCCTTTCCTGTCTAAAATGGTTTAACTGGGCATGCACTTGTCAGGGATACAAACAATTAATTAATGTTACGGTAGCTGAATGCAGGCAAGTTTTTACAGGTCATCCCAACTCCCTCTTGCAACACCAACTACAAAATAATTTCGACAAAATGATGAGGTTATTGATTGATTTCATCTTTTCTTTTTAATATATGATCCCTTGCTCTTCACACAGAAGGTGTAGCAGCAGGCAATACCTGCCATGTCTGTTGCAAGGTGCTACAATTAAATGGAGTGCAATCTCATGGCCCAATCGTGCCGGTGTCGAAGTACAGTGTCGTCCCAGAGGAGGATCCTCCGGTGACCCCCTCCATGAGCGCGAACCGCATGTCCTCTGATGGCTTCCAGTGCCTCTTCCTCTGGTTGATGAACCAATTGTTGATCTGCTTCGGGTTGAGGCCGGTCATCGCAGCCAGCCTCACCTTATCGTCTTCCTGTGAAAAATCGATATGTAAGACAGAGTCCCAGGTCAGTGTGGGTTAGAGCTTTTGAGTGTCAAAAGGTGTTTTCACGACATTACCGTAGGGTAGGGCCAACGGTAGTGTGTGTTCCACCAGTCCATCAGAGCCAATCGCGCATCCTTCGGTAGCTTCCCTTTCTTCCTCTTCTTCAAGAACTCGGACCGGAGGCGGCTGAGGCAGCCACTGTACTTCTTGAGCAACATCTCCTTGAGCTCATGGTCAGCCAAGCGGGAGCTGTGTTCTTGTCCAAAGTCAGCTGCATCGACGTCTCCTGAGCACGGTTCATCCTCTGAAGACCCCGCCATTTCATCTTGCATGCGCATGTTCCAAATCAGACATTTAAATAAAATGTGATGTACAACATTAAGCTCAGATGATATGGCAGGTCTGCAGTTTAGGAGATCCAGGTTTCAACTTTGAACCATGAAAAACAGCAGACTCTTCACAAACAGAACAAGAGCCCAATCATCAATAAGCAAGATAATGCAGAGATTCCAGAGAACCAGCTGTTTGCAGTGTCATAACCAATGAACTATCAGACTTAATAACCGACTGTTTAGGCAGGCTACATACAGAATGCTTCTTAAGTTCTCTCATGAATAGGCAAACGGAGTTACTAAGTGCTGAAAGTTTTTGGCCTTACACTATATTGGAGTACACTGTATTGGGCAAGATATTATCAGAAACAAATGTAGTCAGATGTTACTTAACCTCCACATATTCTCTAGGTGTGTAAATGTTGGATAATATTTTCTTTTCTGACTTAACACGTAAGTCAATGAAATATGCAACAGCTTGTCTGAGGAAATAGGATCAAAACCAGGTTAATTCAATTGGAAAAACACTACAAAAATTGAAGTACAATCTAGCACCAGAACTGGGCAGTTTGGGAATACTTCAGAATATAGCTATATAAGAATGCAACTCCCGCAGCATGATCATTAAGTCTAATAAATACAAATATTTGGATGAAAACGACATAGGCAATGTACTGTGCACCTGTCTTAATTCTCCATCACCCATTGTAAGTTACCATTTTATCAATGTCAATATTTTTGCTCATTTCCATTAAATATGCAGTGCTTCATGCCAAAGCATCTTTGAGGTCATACTGTTAGCTTAGCAGACTCAACAATTAGCAAGAATTGTTCTTTTCAACCACAAAATGTGCATAAGGACATTTAGTTTTGCTTGCAATGGTAGTTCATAATTCCTTTATGAAGCTACTGAACTTATGCCATGGATTCATAATATCTCTCTTGAGATCTACAAGATACATGGTCCCATTTCATCCAATTCATATCAAAACAAAGAAGCAAGATAATTAGAATTTCAGTGTAGCAACTCATGCGATGTTTTTAAGACTAGAACCATTTTGGTCAAGTGATATCAAATGTAACGTAAGAACTGCCCCCTCAGCTTCAAATCAGAAGTGCAAATTTTGTGGTCCTATTTCAAAATATAAGCCAAGCATGCAAAATTAATTATTTTACTTTCCCCTCAGTTATCTTCCCTTTCTCTACGACATTCACGAGTAAACACTGACACTACATCACTAACTTTGGTCTGTAATGCCCCAGGACATTAACAAGGATATCATGATTATTTCCTTCTACAATTCACTCATTCATATATTCTTATCTCAGACATGTCTGATCAAAATATGCATTGTAAGAAAAGGATGGAGAGTACCTACTTTTTAACTATATATTATGATTTATGCTTTAGCAGTGAATTGTATGCAACCTGCTTGCAAACATGTTGTCCTAGTAGCTATTGATGGAAGAGACACCATAAGAAGATACTAAAAGACAACCAGCACAATTAACTAAAATAATATTTGGCTTATAGTTGGAATAAATCTGAATGAGTGGTACACAATTAAGGTTGCCATGCATATACAATACAACTCCCTAAACTTTTCATCTAAAATAACCACCCAAACTTTTCATCTAACCTAATAGTTCACCGCCAATCAACCATAAGCAATATACAATCAACCGTTTTTACTGTCCTTAAACAAAAATCATGAAAGCTCTAATCATTACATCTATCTTGAAATCATTTGTTCTCAACTTCTGTAGAATATTTAATAAACAGAGCTTGTCTCTACTAGAATAAGAATATTAGTACCTTGCTAAACCTGAGCAAACTAGTCTATGGATGCATATACTCTTAAGGAATATATCATAAACGTGTTTACTTTTTTTTAGAATCCATAAATGTGTTCAACGAAATAGTTCCAACTTCCAAGTGCCAATAGTTATGCATGTGACCATCTGTTTAATTAGTTGATAATATGTATGTGATCACATCAAACTATACAGATACATTTGCATTTTGTGAACTAGGAAATCAGGGAGAGTAGAGAGAGAAAGGGAGAAAAAGAGTGTGAGAATTTTCAAAGAAAAATTTAAAAAAAAGAGTTATGAGCTCATGTTTATTTTCCTATGTAATGGGGGGCTAGGGGCCTAAAGAAAACGATTCATAGGATTTTTGCAATCCTATTCATTTGTTCCAAAGGATCTGATAGGAAAATTTTCCCAAGGAACAACATCCTCCAAAATTCTTATAAAATTTCTCCAATCCAATGGAGCTTTGAGTATGAATCTAGAGGCAACAAACAAATCTTTTTACCAAGTCGATCAATAAGTTAAAATCTAAACATAGAACAAAATGGGGTGTTGTATGGCTTTAGCTACTTATGACATGCTATCACAGAAAGCTAGCTCCAACGAATTGTTTTACTTTAATTTGCAAATTTATTATATTAATTTGCTTTCTTTAATTATACTGAATACTTAAGATGTGACATTGAGGGAGATATGAATTTATAAGGTCAAATAGTGTCTAAAAAAGACATCTTTCAATATATAGAATCGATGTTAT
Source organism: Oryza coarctata (assembly GCA_030770085.1). Classification (NCBI taxonomy): domain Eukaryota; kingdom Viridiplantae; phylum Streptophyta; class Magnoliopsida; order Poales; family Poaceae; genus Oryza; species Oryza coarctata. The sequence continues at coordinate 1,480,451 of CM061471.1, forward strand.
ATATAGATAAGGATATTTATACAAACGTTAGCCATAGAATTAAAATGTGCTGAATAAAGTGGCACTATGCATATGCATTCTGACATACTATAATAGGAGGGTATCACAGAAAATATAAGATATGTTTTATAGAACTCTGTTGTTCAAAACATACTGAAAACAAGGAAAAGAAGACAGGAACTATTCTGACCACAGTTACTACTGTTCGTGCTAGGTAGTATTTGCATTTCCATGTTAACAGTGTCCTGGCACTCAATAATAAAATGTCCTTTTGACTTTATACTAAACATGTGAAATGTCCAAAAGCTAGCTTCTGTGTGTGTTAATTGTGTTTACCTGTACAAAACTTGATCACCTGAATTTTGTAGGAAGATGTCACAGTTTCAAGGGAGTTGTGAATGTATAATAGCTTAATTAATTATTGATAATAGCTTATTTGACAATCATCATTCAAACGAAGAGCTTGTTAGCCTGATCTTTCCAAGAAAAAGGAGCTTGTTAACCTCTTTGACACTTTTGACTCGAAATGAGCCTAAAAGCATATGGATTAAATTGCATTGACAATGGTTATCTTCAGTAACTTTCAAACACCATCAAAACGTGCATCCTGCCGCAATCTTGTGTTATTGTCAAATGGACAGAATATAATTGTGAGAAATATATTAAATTGGGATTTCAAAAACACAAAACAGAAACGGCGCCCAATCCAAAACAAATTAGATACCGATAATAAGAAGTAAATCCTTTGTGTGATTGAAGCTGCAGCCGGAGCATGCAAAATCTTTTTTTTCTGTATGGGGTAACACTCCGGGCTCCATTACAACAAGATAAATGGAAAAAAATAAAACAAATTACATATCGATTATAACAAGCAAATTCAAGGAAATCCTTGTGTGATTGAAGCTTCAGCCGAGGAGGAGCATGGAAAATCTTTTACCTGACCTACCAGAGCTAGGAAAAAATTCACCATGGGGGCACTCACTACTGCACTAGCAGTAATAACCAGCTTGCAAGAGCAAGATTCTCTTTTCACAAAGCGAGCTATCCAATCCAAGCTGTGCCCCTGCCACTAGCTAGCTACTCAGCTCCCCCACCATGCAAGCTCACTCACATCACTCTCAAGTTCCATCCATCCATCCATCTATCCATCACAATGTCATAATACTCTCTTTTAGACTCCTAAAGACTTGCAGTGAGAGATAGATAGAGAGAGGGAGAGAGAGAGTAGGAGAGAGAGAGAAGAGACAGATGCATGGCTATGCCAGTGCTAGCTAACACTCCACAGAAGCTTGGACAAAACCCTACACGGAGCACACTCCCAAAGCTTTACTCGTCTGACACGCCTGTGCCCCATTTGCATGGACACGATTTGACATCTCAAGCTCACGCACGCACGCACGCACGCACGCAAATGTATCGGACACACTGCAATAATGCAGTTAGGACAGTAGCTAGGTCGAGCTCGCTTTGCTTGCTAGCTGCACCGTGCAACAGTCGATCGAACATGAATGATGCAATGGCCAACCAAGCATTAATTTTAGTGAGTGAGTCTGAGTCATTGATTACCGGAGTTGTCGGTGGGCGGCAGCGCGGCGCCGCCGCAGAGGGAGGCGAGCTGCGTGTGGATGCCGGTGAGGAAGGAGGCCGCCTCGTCGAACGGCCGCGAGAGCTCCTCCTTGTACCGCTCCAGCACCCGGCAGTACGTCTCCTGCGCGCCATTATTCCAGATATGATATTAATCACATCACATGTAATAACAAACACCCACCAATTGAATGAAATCGACTCGTCGTCTTCGCGAGGCTGAGCCATCGGATGAGCTACCATGAACTCGTCGAGCTCGGGGTCGAGGCCAATTTCTCCGGCGGCTGTGGCACCGCTGCTTCCGCTGCCGTGCCCCTCTCTGCCGATCTCCTCCAGCAGCGTGGTCACCTCCGGCGGCGCACCAACCTAGCAAATCAAGAACCAAGAAAACCCACGCATTCAAGCACAGATACAAGGATCATCAATTATGTCTCTTGGATGCATGGTGGTCGAGCTCTAGCTACCACATGCAGCTACCTAGCAGAGAAAGCGAAGAAGGCAAAGTGGCAGTAGAGGAAGACGAAGAAGCGGACGGAATTGGACATGGAGACGGACCTTGCGGCATTCGATGTAGGCGGAGAGGAGGGAAGGGTAGCTCGGGTGGCCGGCGATCTGCGCCTTCATGAGCTCCGTCAGATCCGCCGCCACAGACGGAGGTGGGGGAGGCGGCGGCGAGCTCCCCCTTCCGGCGACCCCGGACGCCTCGCTGGCCGCACCTCCTCCCCCGCCGCGCGAGATTCCCGGGTGGATGCTGTACAGATCCTCCATATCCAATCCCCTCTTCACCACCTCACCTGGCTGTACCCTCCTCACCTCACCTCACCTCTAGCAACCTAGCTAATACCCTCTCCTCTTAAACGCAAAACGAAATAATTCATTAGCGCATGGTTAATTAATAATTAATTAAAAACTTTAAAATGAATTAATATAATTTTTTAGAACAATTTTCTCTATAAATTTTTTTAAAAAAACACACCGTTTTTTCCTTCGTAAACTTATACGTAAAACGAGAGAGTACAAGTTAAAAACCTTACAAACAACACAGCCTTCCTTCTCATCTACTACTGTACATCTCCACGCATAATAATACTGAAGCAATAGCAAGCCGGAGATGGATCAGTAGGTAAGTTCCAGCTTTCCAACAAGAAGAAGAGGAAGGAGAAGAAGAGAAAAGCTAGGCAGGCAGGAGGAGGAACCGAGGAAGGGCGAAGGAGAAAGACGATTATGGGGGAATTTGGCAGCGGATTGCACTGCAGCCTCTGCTGCTGCAGCAGCTGCAGCTCAGATCAGAAGAAGAAACAGCTTCTGCAGGGTGCACTTGTAGGCAGCAGCGGCAGCAGCGGGATACTACATGGGTGGGCTGCTGCTGCTTGCTTTGCTTTCGGAGGATGGAGGAGTCGCCTGACTGCACGCAGAGAAGAAGAGATCAGAATTCAGACAGAAATGGAAACAAAGATTGGGAGAAAGGAAGGAACAGATAGCAACCTTTTTTATAATAATTTTCTTCTAAAGAAAAGCAACTAAGCAAAAAAAAATTCAGAATTTTCTTTGGAGTGTGATGAGAGAGAGATGGCAAATTGGCAATTGGAGCTTTTGCGTGTTGATGGAGCTGAGAATTTTTTTTGATGCCCTTGTTGAGTATGGAGCTTGAATGTCTCTTTTATTTAAGTCTATAAGCTCAACCTATTAGTCAATCTAGATTTGTGTTTGGCAGTAGTACGTATATGATTGTCTGTTAAAATGTGAAAAATAATAAACTATATATTTTTCCTATGCAATTCTTACTCGTGATGATATATTATAGCCACCCATGAACTACACTGTCCTACAAGCTTCTCGCTCATATGCTTCGCACGCTTTTTGGTGTGTGTTTGAGTGAGAGGGAAAAAAAAGAAGATAAGTTACTGTCCTACAAGCTTCGCACGTATGCTTCGCATGCTTTGGTGTGTGTGTTTGAGTGAGAGGGAAAAATACGTAAAATAAAGTAAGTGTTAGCATATAATTAATTAAATATTTAATTATTTTAAATTTTAAAAATAAATTAATATAATTTTTTAAAGATAAAAATTTTTATTAAAAATATATTATTTAACAATTAAAAAATAAATTAGAGAAATCGGTTGGAACTGTTAGAAAGACCATTGGTCTAGGTTGTATATATATAAACCCGACCCTCTTTGTATACGTTTGGGTCTTAGTCACTATATACATTCTACATGGTATCAGAGTGAATCTAGACATCCCGACGCGCTGGTTTCTCCCTCCGACAAGCCGACCCTTTCATCCTCGTCATCGATGTCTTCTTCCCGTCGCTGACTCTCTTTCCGGTACTCTCCTCGCTCTCTCGACCTTCTTCCCGTCGCCGAAGCTCTGGCTATTGTGACGTATCTTCTCAATCAACGCCTATGCTCCTCCGTTTAAAACAACGTTCCCTATGCCCTTCTCTACCGCACAGTGCCCGACTACTCCCACCTTCGCGTTTTCGGGTGCCTCTGCTACCCAAATCTCACCGCCACAGCTTCCCACAAACTCGCTCCCCGCTCCACCGCCTGTATTCTCCTCGGCTATTCCACCTCTCACAAGAGATACCGATGTCTCGACCTTTCCACCCGACAGGTCATCATCTCTCGTCACGTCATTTTTGACGAGACATGTTTTTCCTTCGGTCTACTTCATCCGAGATCCTCCTTTAGTGATCTCACATTCCTCTGCACCAACACCATGTCGACCAGGTCTCCTCCACTGTCCTCTCCATCGGCCCCCTCATCGGCCGCTGCTAAGGATTTACCCTTTACCTATCCCACCACTACTCGGTTCGATGTTTCCACCATCGGACCCCCATCGGACCTATCTTCATCGGCCGATATCGATCATATTTATCCTTTAGTCGATACCGTTCCCTCTCCATCGGATACCCCACTTCCATCGGCTCCTCAGTTTTCATCGGCTCCCCCTGCCCTATCGGCTGATCCATCTTTATCGGACCGATCGAAATACTCGGCCCACTCAACCTCATCGGCTCAGGCCAATCTAATTCCTCCTTTTTCTTTCGCCTACAGTCGCCGACTCGGAGCCGATGACGCCCCCACCCGACCAGTTCTTCCCATTACTCCCGTACCCCCATCGCCTCCAATTCCCTCCATCTCTCACATGGTCACCCGCTGCCAAACCGGGTCTCTCCGCCCCACTCAGCACTACAGTCTTACCGCCGTCTACAGCTCTATCTCGCCCATCCCGACGACTTCTCGCTCAGCCCTGGCGGACCCTCAGTGGCACGCAGCTATGGCCGACAAGGCCCTAATGGACAACGAGACCTGGCGCCTCGTTCCCCGACCCCCCGGCGCCAATATTGTGACTGGTAAGTGGATTTTCAAACACAAATTCCACGTCGATGGCTTCCTTGCCCGTCACGAGGCTCGCTGGGTAGTCCGGGGTTTCTCCCAACGACTCGGTGTCGACTACGACAAGACCTTCAGTCTCGTTGTCAAACCCGCCACCATCCGAGTCATTCTCACCTTGGCTGCCTCTCGCTCCTGGCCGATCAATTAACTAGACATGAAGAACGCCTTTTTTCACGGCCACCTGACGGAAACAGTTTACTGCCAGCAGCCCCCAGGCTTCGTTGACCCTTCTCGTCCCGACGATGTCTGTCTCCTTCAACGCTCTCTCTACGACCTCAAACAAGCCCCTCGTGCCTGGTACCAGCTCTTTGCTGCCTATCTTCGGCACATCGGCTTTGTGGCCTCTGCGTTCGATAGTTCCTTGTTTACTTTTCATATTAGCTTCGCCACTGCCTATCTACTTCTCTATGTCGATGACATTGTTCTTATAGCGTCTTCGACATCTCTCCTCGACCAGATCATGGCTCGACTCTACTCTCAGTTCGTCATGACCGATATTGGTCCTCTCCACCATTTCCTTGGCATCTCCGTAACCCGCTCCACCCATAGGCTCTTTCTTTCCCAACGCCAGTACTTTATCGACCTCCTCCAGCGTGCGGGCATGGCCGATTGTCACCCCACGGCCACCCCGGTCGACACTCGAGCCAAACTCTCCGCTGCCGATGGTGCCCTCGTTGCTGATCCCTCTCACTATCGGAGTCTTGTCGGGGCTCTTCAATACCTCACACTCACCCGGTCCGACCTCACATACGCTGTCCAGCAAGTGTGCCTCTTCATGCACGCTCCACGCGAACCTCACCTCGCGCTGCTCAAGCGCATCCTACACTACGTGAAGGGCACCCTCTCCAGCAGGCTGCATCTCAGCTCCAGCCCCATCGACTCTCTCACCGCGTACTCCGACACGGACTGGGTAGGCTTCCCCGACTCTCGACGCTCTACGTCCGACTACTGCGTTTATCTCGGTGACACTCTCGTATCCTGGTCCTCAAAACGCCAGACTACAGTGTCCTAGTCCAGCGCCGAACCCGAGTATCGCGCTGTCGCCCACACCGTCGCCGAGTGCTGCTGGCTTCGTCAGCTTCTCTAGGAGCTCGGTGCACCCTTCTCCACCGCGACCGTCGTCTACTATGATAATGTCAGTACCGTCTACATGACCGCCAACCCGGTCCATCACCGACGCACTAAGCACATCGAAATCGATATCCATTTTATCCGTGACAGGATCGCATTAGGACAGGTTCGGGTGCTCTATGTACCATCGGCACATCAGTTTGCCGATATAATGACCAAAGGCCTGCCCACGCCTTTGTTCACCAGTTGTCAGTCCAATGTCTGTGTCCGTTCCTCTCCCACTGCGACTGTGGGGGTGTTAGACAGACCACTGCCCTGGATTGTATATATATAGACCCGACCCCCCTTATATACATTTAGGGTCTCAGTCACTGTACATATTCTACAAGAACGCAGTCTCATGTGGGCCTGCTCGACTACACAGGCTGCAGCTGCGCAACAATAGCAGGACTAACAACAGTAGCAGGTTGGCAGTCAAGGAACCCTTAATTTCGAAGAGGAAATAGTACCCACAAAACCACTTCACTTCTCTCATCCATTGCGTCCTTACAAAATGAATGATTCTTTCCTTTAAAAAGACAGAAGTATTTAGGATCATTTAACATTTGAAAACATTAAGCAATTGTGTTTTACAACCATCTAAATATCTCACTTTCTATCTGACCTAACCTCTCTCAAATTTTAACCGTCATTATATTAAAAACATAGTTATGTCTTTTTTAATAGTTCAAATTATTTTAAAATAAATAAAGTATAAATTACAACATGCTATAAAATGTATTACTCTCTTTGATATGTCATAATATTCAGTACTAGATTTTTATATTTTACAATATTTATAATATTAGTATTAAATTTTTATATTTTAGAATAGATACAAATACAACCACGCTAAGTATGTGTTTGAGTGGAGGAAAAAAGAGAGAAAAACGTATAAAATGAGATAAACATTACCATATAATTAATTAAATATTAATTTTTTAAAAACTTTAAAAATTAATCAAATATAAATTTTAAAACAAATTGCGTATATTTTTTAAAAAAAACACCATTTAACTTTTTAAAAAACATATACACAACAAACCATACATTTCCTGTGTGGCTGGAACGCAGCCTAACGGGCATGGGTGTTCAGAATGGAGCAAAGTGCAAAAGACAGTGTCCAAAAAAGAGGTGCGAGAGAGAGAGAAAGAAGACACACGACACACAGTGAGTAAACTCAGAGCACTGTGACTTCCCCAGAAAACAGTACATCCACTGTACTGTACTGGCCGCTGGGCCCCACGCCCCACACCCCGCCCACCCACACGCTCGCTCATTCGGCTCACAGGGAGGTGGGTCCCGAGGCGAGGTCGCACGTGGGAAGGTGCGGTGGGTCCAGTGGGTCCCGGACGTCAGTGAGAGAGAGATAGGATCATGCAGGGACGCCCGTATTTACAGCCGTCACGTCGGGTGTCCAGGAAGCTCGACGTGACATCTCGCCACGTGCCGTCTTGTCACTGGCTACGTAACCACAGCCGGCTGTCAGCTTTTCCTTAATTTTAATTTTAATTTGGCTTAAGAAAGTGCAGTACTCGTACCACTACTTGGAGAAAAAAAAAACCGTAGGTTGATCGATTCAGCCTGTAAGCCTGAGTTCGTTCCCCGTCCTCTGCTCTATTTTTCAAGCGTAAGTTTGAATTACTTTTATAGATTTTTTTAAAAAAATATATTAATATGTTTCGTTTTAGGTGTCAAATTCTTTTCCAAACACATGTTAAAACATAGAATCAAGATATTAATCAGATCAATATAATAAATTTGGTGCATCATCAACTTTAGAAGTAGAAGTAAAAGAGTTTGTAACGAGATATTTTTTAAGGTTAGGCTGCATCAGTTAAATTTAATCTTACTTCTAGTGAGAGATGAGTTTTGTTATATGATAAATGTATCGGCTCAAATAAAACTTTCTCGCTTCGGTCTAATATCTTTGCTAAATTTATATATTTACTGCTTATCTTGACGCATTCAGTTCAGTTTTATGTAAGACTACATTGATCCTTAGTCCGATTTAGTGCATCTATAGTGTAATATAGAGTTTTTCGGTTTATTACATTTATCTTGTTATTGTCAATTTTATACTGATTAAGTCCGATTTACTTAGATTGTTTTAAGTAAAATAAATTTTAGTAAGTCGATGGGTTTTATGTAGCGTTGGAGTTCTAGCTGATGAATTATCTTTGTAATAGCTTTCATTCTCATCTATATTAGATTATTATTTTATATACTTTTTATATACCATGTTTAATCCACTCTCAATCACACCTAATATTTTTAGCTACAATCTTATTCTTTTTTGGTTTAGTCTGATCTATTAAAATTGTTTATTTGTAATAAAGTTAACTAGAAAGTCGATAGCTTAAGTCCGAATTAGCCAATATCAATCTCTATCAGCTACACAATCTCTTAAATCTCTATCGGTTAGACAATCAGTCTGTATCGTCTATTGACCGGTTGGATTATTTGTCTATTTTTTTTCTTTCTTGTTTATTGCATGTCAAATTGACTGGCATGTCTCTAATGTCAAGAATTTAAGTATCTGCATTGAAGTTAAATATAACTCCTAGGACTTTATATGTGTGACGTATCGGCATATACATCGGATGATTTTCACGTTAACATAGGAGCTCTGTTAAACCACGCCACGTTTTTCACCCTCCGTATGTCTGATCGACACATGGCATAGCAGGCCTTGTTGGACGAGTGTGGCGCGTGTTACCCCACAATAGAGTGGGACTCATGGAGTATGCGTTCGATAAGATTAAACCAATTATATCTAAACTTTATGTGTACGATTCAAAAGGAGAGAGCCGTTTGAAAACGGATAGCCACCCTAATACATATCAAGAAAAACTAAAACACATACCGCATCTATAAAATGCGCATAGCCACAATCACTCAGAGTAGTATGCTCCATATGTTTTCTGTTGAACTTCTGCGAAATCTCATCATTCTGGAAAAAGTTTCCTCTCTATTGATCAAACACCCTCATTATTGGATGAATTTCTGTACCATCCTGACAAAGACATTCGAAAATATATCAAGACTGCAGATTGCATAATAGTCTCACGCATGGTTTGATCGACGTGCATTTGCCAGGATCGTGGTGGCCATGCGTGAGGCTCATTGGAACGCACTGGTGTGTGGGTCCATGCTTTTCTCCTTGGAAAATTTGCCTCCCTGTGCAGTCCAGCGTGTCCACGCATTCAGGCCACAATCCTCTCTTCTCCCGGACAAAACGTCAAGCAAAGTACCAAATGATCATCAACAGAGAGACCAAACTATTAATTAGGTTCAACTACATGATATTGCTCCAAACAGTGCCGGTAATGAACCTTCCTTTAAAATAAACATATTTCTATCACTTAAGTTTTATCTTAAAATTAAGCTATTTTCAACCAATAACAAGTATTTTTTATCTACCTTTAAACTCAAACAATCACAAAATTACTTAAGTATTTTAAATACGTAAATGTACATATAATTAGCTTTAAAAATCCTTATATTTTAAAATTAGTATATGCGCTAGCCTAACCATTGAGATGATAAAGCGATAAGTAAATCGTCACATATGTAGATAGGCGGACAAATACACGCGTTCATTCAATAAATCCTGAGATCACTTTTAAACAATACATTGAAGGACATATATAAATATTTTCTTTATGTTTGGTTAGTTTGGATTTAAAATATATTGCGCAATGCACGTGTAGACAAACCCTTATATGCCTACTTCAAATTAAACCAAAAAACGATCAAGCTAGTACACTCCAGGCAGCCCCGTGGCCATTGTACGATTGGTGATGAGCGTAGGGGAGACAGAAGGAAGAGGGAGGCATGTGATGTGAGTTCGTGGGCAAACGGTATATGTAGTTGATGACTCGATTCAGTACAAGCCTTGACTTTCTTGGGTTCTCCATTGTTTTGCCGCCTCCTTCCTAGCTGCCATTTTCAGCTTCCATCTTCACTCTGGAAATCAAATTAGTGAATAAAATCGTTATCTATTTTGTTTTACTTCTGTTAGATAATGCATATTTAAATTTACCTGTTCTCTAAAAAATGATAATGCATATTCCAGCAAGTAATAAAATTATGTCCATCCTTCACATCTACCAGGGATACACAGGCAAAAAGGAAAAAGGCACCATGCATGTTTCTTTATGAGCCAACTATCTTAAACCTAAACCATGTAAAGCTTAAGCTAACCTAATACAACTGGCTATTACCATATACCATTGAGTCGTAGGCTTATATACCTTTTTTAATTGAAAACAGTGAGTTCTTAATCTTATACTTAGGTCACCACAAAATCTAGCCAATTAAATTGCACCATCACAATAAAATACAATTGGTCAACCATATCATATAATAGCCTATATTATCTTTTATAGGGTCATGATGGTCTGTACACATGATTGTTTAAATCCCATCATATTAAATACAAAGCCTGCGTGCAAATGGATTGAACAGCCCGTTATATCTTTGCCGCATTAAATGCGTGATCAATGCCTAATCGGGGTGGCCGAGCTCAGCAACAGGGTAACTAAGCTCAATTCCTTCTATCTTTTTTTAGTGTGCATCTGTTACCTTGTCACCCAGTCCGACGACGTAGCATCAAACGCCCCGAGCAGTCAAGGGTAAGGACTTTGGTTTTTATTTTACTGATGACCAAAAATAAAAATATTATTTTGCAATACACCACGAGACCGGAAATTTTCTCTACTTGCCAAAAATAAGTTCATTTTAAAAGTTTCAAACATAGCTCCGTAGTTTTGCCTACAACTGATGATTATAAGACGTGACACTTATTAGTAAAAAAAGTAATTTTAATTAAAACTTTTATATATGTGTACTTAGCGATTTAAAAAAAGATGATAAAAAAGTAAACTACGACGAAAAACTATAAAAAAATCAACTCCAAAATTAAATCCTAAAATTTAAATTTTGATTACAGCTTATAGGCTGAAGATCAAATAATGAAGCCGACTCTTTGTCATCAAACTATATACAAGTCATGGATTACCCATAGCCATTTCATAAGCATAGCGCAAGTGTCCATGTTATAGAAATATCAATGCCAAGTCGACGACACAAGAAAATGATAAAATAATTAGAGAAAAGGCATTCCCTTATTCAAATCACTCAATACTAGCTGGCGCTGGTACTTGAGCTACTGTGCCCCATGCAGTGGAAAGCTTTCCCTTCCAAGTTCCAATTGTCATCACACATGCAAAGATCAGTTGTCCTGAATCCAAGGAGAGAGAGGCTCATAAATAGTGCTGTGGACTTGCGATTTATAACTATCTAAGATCTCAAAGCAAGCAAAAGAATCCGGATGGGGAGCAAGTTTAAAAGAGTGATGGAATGTACTAATGATACACAAGATGGTAGTCCTGAGCTGAAAACAGAGAAGAACTGTTGATGTGCCAGGACCACAAACGGTTTTTCACCCTGGACCACAAACGACCTCCTTGGAACCTCCAACTGACTACTCCATCAAATACCATGTTTTCAATGTTTTGTTCCTTTCTTTCGTCATGGCAACTTGTAGTATGAGTATGTGGATGTATTGTTCTTGTTGAGATTGTAAATAGTATGTGTACACCTACATGCATATGTGATTTTGTAGTTTTTCTGAAAGAATTTGTCTGCATATAAAAAATGGCAGATAAAACCGTTGGCGAAGCAGTGGAAGTGCCCTACAAGAATAATATAGTGTCGTGGCTCATTTTATTATTCTCAATAATTAGTAGGCTACATAAATAAAAATAAGCACATACTGTTGTTATTCCATCAAATTATCTAGTAATTGTTTGTTCTTCAAGATAAAATAAACTACTAGTATTTATTTTTCTAGTTCAAGAATGTTTTCTAGTTCGAGAATGTTCTTCCTTGATAACCATCTGATTTAAATACAGTTTTAGAGAGGAAGGGGTCCAAAGGGATTGTTTTCTAGGAAGGAGAATGGAAGACAAAAGAAGAACGATGGTGCATTATTAGTCTTTGACTACTTTTTCCAGATAAAATCCCCTAGAAAAGGACTGCCACTGGCTAAGTCCAGAGGAGGAGAGCCTAACCGACGCAATCCCTATCTGTTCTCTGTAGTTATCTGAACTCTTACTTTTATCTGTTCAGTTATAGCATGTTGACTATGAGTTCAATTATCTCCTTTTTCTTTGTTACATTTTCCAAAGTTTCTTTTTAAAAATGTTGCTTGAGCATGAATCTGCTTTTCTGCACTAAGACACATTTGCTTTCTTCTCAAGATTTGCAGATGACAATGAGCTTAAGATCATCTCAGCTCCCAAATGATTGTGCCTAAAAAACATCTCTTTCAAGAGACTGTTAGGCCAGCTGATAGCATCACGTCACACTTGGCAGAAAAGGTTGTGTTTTTTCAGAGAGAAAACCTTGTTTGATGTGAGTTCACCTCCAATCCATGATGGTGCAATCTCAGGCAACGCCCAAAATGAAAGCCTGGTGATAAAGAAGAATGCTCCATCACCTTCCATGGCCCTGCTCAAGCTGCAGTAAACCTAGCAAAGCTACTGACATTTATGAGCAGTTGATATCAGCTGGAGCTCTGAACACTAAACTTATCAAATCTGTTCACTTATCTCTGTCGTCAGATTGATCCATTTTAACGATCATCTCAGACTCAGTGACTCCAGCATCGTCTCGTGTCTCATCACAGGTCATTGTGTGCAAGTAGTTGTCATGACAGGAAGTACTAAGAGTTAATTCGTAGGGTAAACAGTAATCACAGAGCATAGCTGTTAGCTCTTGCATATCTCTGTGTAGTATATGTAGGAAATTGTATTTGTCATACGATTTTCAGACAGTAGAGAATTTTCCATAGGATTGAAATACTACAGAATTTCAAAACCCAATATTAATTTGGGCAGCTTAGTATTTTTTGAGCAAAACATTGTCACTTTTGGATATTGGAGGTTGGAACTTGTAGCCTGGCAGGTATACCTTTTAAATTGCAGCTGAGACTAAGAAAAGCAAAGTACTAGTAGTAGGGAGATAAGACAAACAAAAGCACAAGCTTCCCCTCGTTTTCGAATCTCGACCATCTTCATCATGATAGAGTGGTTTATATAATGCCCATCTTAAAGTCCCAAGAAAGCCTAGAGATTTGCACACCCTTAAAATATCAGAAAATGGAGATTATTAAATTAGTATGATGTCAGGATGGCAAATGATGATCACTTGGTGTCCCCTGATATGTAGGAATATCACGACAGATCCAATTGAAGTAGCCAATTACTTTGTTTCTTGCACATTTGGATGCCACAAGAACACTGGTTTGACACTTCGATCTTTCAACCACACAAGATCACTTTGATCTTCCTATTACAAAGCTTTGGCTCAGTGGTGTTTTCTCTAAAATAAAATAAACCATGTGAGATTGGTAAGTTTCATTTTGCAAGATGCTGTCTAAGTATTTGCAGCATTTTTCAGGGGAGCTTGCATTACAGCCCAACCCAGAGTTGGCCAAATGCATGTTCAGAGGTGATGATTCAGATAACTGGAGCAAAAGAAAAGAAAAGGGGCATATTCTAGTGGAACTATGAGATGGATGATGATTTATTTAAAAAAACTTCAGGGGCACATTGTCTCAAGTAGTTCTTGTTTAAGATTTTATTAGTAATTAAGAATGTGTGTCAACTTGAGGAGAGTCTTGTATGATTGTAAGGTCCAACAAATGATATAATCATTAGTACCAGTATTGGAAGAAGGAATTGTTGCCCAAAGTAGCAAGAGGATAAACACTAGAATCAAGGAAGAACCATGGCATTGCAACAGATGGAAAGAGCAAGAATCTACCACATAGAATACTCTAGTTAAATTAGCAGTAAATGGAAGCCAAAAGGAGTGTCAAGCATAATACATTGTCGGCACATCATAGCCTTTTTGTCCCTTATCAAACATCTTTGTTTATAATTGTATTAGGGCAGTGAGATCAGATTCCCCAATGTAGGTGAATAAATATGGGCCACATCAGATGTCTAATTGGATTCTTTGATGCAGTAGGTGACACTTGCAGTAATAATAAACTATATCATGGAGCCAAATCATTGCTTACCTTGCCTTATCTGGAAGAGAAAGATTGGCAGCTTTCTTAAGCATGGGCCTCAACAAATTGGGCATTTAAGTGGGCCACAGTTGATCTACCTGAAATCTTGCATTGGCAATGGCCCCATTCCCCGTTTTTCCGAGAGGAATTTTCCCATTAGAAGTTAGAGATCATTGTAATTGGTTCTTCATAAAAAATCAAACGAGGGAAAATAAGTACTTGTCAGGTTTGATGGGGATGGGGATAATCCTCCATCTCCCGTCCCTGCTCCCCGTGGAGATCTGATTAACCAGTATGGGGTCAAATCAAATAAAAATTATACATGTCTAAAGGTAATATAGTGTTGTTTAGTGGATAAATGACAATATTATGTTCTTAGCACGTGGATTATTAGATATATGCTAGTATATTGATGTAAAGTGTGAAAATCATTTATTAATTACATATATGATTAGAGACTTGAATGATTTTTTAAGCGGTGACAGAGGAACCACGAGGGCTAATTCCCCGCGCGGAGGTGGGGATGGGACCAAAATTTCCCCATCGCAGTTAGTGGGGGCGGGGGCGGGTATGAGGGTGCATTCCTCAGCGAGAAATTCCTCGTTGCTATCTCTACTCAGCAATTCATCAATTATCTTTTTGTTTTTTGGTTGAAACCTTATCTGCCACCTAACAACACAGTACAAATCTTTATTGCAGATTTAGCATGCGACTATCAACACAAAGTGCAAGAGATGATGCTAGAGAGAATCAGATACATTTAGGTATGTACATCATCATTTTCTGTTTTGATCAAACTAGTATGATAATTATCAGTTTATCACCATTGCTGCCATTCAGAATTCACTGCCAAAGCCACATATGGACAGCAAGAACAAGGAGATGATATGGTTATTTGGGAAGCCATCTCTTTGTTTTTATGGAAAGCCATCAGTTTGTAGTCAATATGAATTACCTAACAAATGACATTTGAACAGAAAGCGATGAAGCAGCATATGCAAAATTAAAATCTTTAAACAATAAACTATTTAGTACCAATGTGGATCAGTGGATGGTAAAAAGGCAAATCTGTAGAATCTATAATCTAACATAAACTTGCCCATGAGTTTTGAGCTTTTGATTACCAAGTTCAGAAAAAACCTATGTGAGATAATCATCTATATTGCCTGAATGACAAGTTCATGGCCTGGGTATAAAGAAGAGAAGAAAGGGAGGAAGGACAGTAAGAAAAGAAACAAGCTGCTCCTTTCCACAGGAAAGCTAGATTTGATCATTCAAACATCAATGATCTGTGGTGCACTTCATGAAAAAGGGAAAGGGCAATATAACTGTTTAATACGATTGCTTTTACTTTCATTATCTTAAAAAAAAGACTATTGCTTTTACATGATGACTGTTCAAAACATCATACCTTCAAAAGAGATAGCCATATTCTAGTGCACCTTTTGTATTATATTTTGAAAAGGCTCATGTAGTTAATAATCACAAAGATATTCTTTTCTTTTCTCTTCTTTTTTTGGAAGAGGACAGAAAATGTGTGAAGCCTGGTTTACTTCTGCAGTTCTGCTGCTGATCTAAATGTATTCAAGATGCAAGAAACAACAAAACTAGGATTTGAAGAAGAAAACTCTTGCCATTGTAAATGTCTCATATGAAAACAGACAACCCCATTGCAATGAATTCGACACATATATAGCAACAATTTAGAACATCTAACAATTTGAGAAACTAATGGTTTGTCCTTAATATTGGATTATGATCTGATCCATGCACCCCCAAATAAAAAATTACTGCAAGCGTGTCAGGACATAGAAGGGAATCCACAAGGTTACAAAAATCACCCAAGATTCAACATAAAAAATCACAATTGGGATGGAATGAAACTGGGATTTCCATTATACTATTCCCCAGGACGGTTCTTGAATTGGAATAACCTATGAACAACACATCTACAATGTTAAGATTTTACCGCAGCCAATGAACCCTAACTACGCAGCTACCATTGGCCCATTGGGGAATAGTAGTCGAAAGATTAGGGGCAATTTACCAACGCCAGCGACTCGTTGGATACACGTGGCCTTTGAATAACGGGAGGAGGAGGAATCTGCCGGCCCAGCAGTTGGATGGGCCGAGAAGATTTTCTCATGGGCCTCTTCACATGGGCAGCTTGATGCTTTGAAAGTGGCCTCAAGTACATAATTTTTTTTAAAAAAAAACATTGTGAGAAGGATATCTAAAATTGCATCCATTGTTGCATTTTATATTATGCGCAATCAAATCTTCAAAAAAAAACCTTCACCATTAATATACCAAAAATTATTGAGAGTTGTCCAGTGAAAATGATATCAGTAGATTTCTCGTGAAAAATAATTTAATATCAATATACTTTCATTATTTCATCTTCGTGGATACATGAATAAGAAAAGTAACAAACAAAGGTGCATGTTAATCGATGTTCTAAATTAAAAAAAAAAGAGGTACACTTGCCAGCTAGCTAGCCTCCAACTGCAACGTGATTTTACTTGTATAATATTCCCCCAAGTCATAAATAAGCATTGCTTTTATATATACTAGCCTTCTACAGAACATAGAATATTTGTAAGACCTAATAATACTAGTATGATTAGCAATATATTACTAGAGTACTCTTCAAGAGACAAAACTAATCATGCTGTTTGTGCATGGCTAATCAAAATATTCATAAAGAAAACTAAATTTTAGCTTCACCAAGTACTACCAATTCCATATAATCTAATGGTGCATGCATTCATGTCATTAAGTAATTTGGTTCAGATAGGGAACATCACAAGGATCACACCTGCAAATTGCAACCACTGATTTGGGAGAGAGGCTTGGAGGAGTCCACATCATGAACTCACAGGAAAATGGTGGTGAGGCTCTGAATTGAAACAGTAAACCTGAACATTCAGCTTTGCATTCAATTATTGGGCAGGGAAAACAGAGAAAAGAAGGGTCAGGCAGAGAGAGAGAGAGAGAGGGAGGGAGGGAGGGAGATGAGCAACTTCAGCCTTTTGTCAGCCAACTTGTGGTGTGGTGTGGCAGTCACTATATCATCTCACTGTTCACTAATATATTCTGTGCCCTTCAAAGTAATAGTGCCATTGTTATGTCTTCACCAGCCATCTCTTCTTCCTCCTCCTCCTGCCATATATTTGTGTAGTCAGTGTTGCAGAAATGACAAAGATGAGCAGCATGAAAGCTGGTGGCAGTGTCTCCAAGAGAAGGTATTGCCTAGCAGCTGTATCCTTTGCTTCTGCTTCTGCTGCTGCTGCTGCTACATATTCTCTTGTGATTGTGTTGTCACTGCAGCTGTCTATCTTGTTACTGTTGCCGGAGACAGGATGTTCAGAAGGTTGTGGTGTCCTTGAAGGATCACAAGGTTGAACAAGGGCCACCTGCTGACAGCTGGTCCTGGTGAAAATATGGGCAGAAGCCAATCAAGGGTCGCCTCATCCTAGGTATCATCAGCTTGCACTAGTTCCTCGTACTTATACTGCACTGGATGTTCTTGTAGTGTTACAATCTTTTGCATGTGTTATGCACGTCACTGATATAATTTCACAAAAATTAGGCTGTCTGGTCAATTATGATTTCTTGCTCTGTCAATCCATTAACTTGTTTTTAGTGTGGATCATGCTGCATCTAGAGGCTACTACAAGTGCAGCAGTTACAGGGGTTGCCCAGCCAGGAAGCAAGTAGACAAGTGCAGGAATGATGCATCCGTGCTCATCATCACCTACACCTCAGATCACAACCATGACAACCATGCAGCTACTACAAATTCAGTCCAAGAACAGACACATAATCCTGAAAGCAGTGAGGCAGATCCTGCAATAGCATGTCCCTCGCTGAAGTAACAGTTGCATCCTCCAAGCTGTCCCGTGAAGAGGAAAGTTGTGACTTCTTTGATGAGCTAGAGGAGCTACCAGTGTCTGCATCTCCCTTCCCAAGCTTATCTTTCATGGTCCAAGAGAGCAGCTTCTCTGATGAGATGCCAAGTTTATCTTTCATGGTCCAAGAGAGCAGCTTCTCTGTTGCAAGAACACTGTAAGTAGCGTGTACTTTCATAATCTGTACAAACTTGGTAAGATTTACTCTCTCCAATCACTTTATTTTGGGCATCTATATGACCACCCCAATGCAACTTTGAGCACTAACATATACTGTAACAATATATGTAAAATACATCATAACTGTAACATTATGAGAGCCCTTTCGAACAAATTTACGTCTATGATTTTCACGTGTCCGGTTAAATTTTAAAAAGATATTGATATTTAAAGTTCTATTAAAGGACTGAATGCATATCCGTGCAAATCTGCACAACAAAATTACAGCCGAATACATCTGTCTACAAAGCAGGATGTCAATGTCAGGGAATCCGCTACATCAGGGTATAGAGACAGGCAAAACTCGGTAGCCCTAGCCCTGGGGACACATATGCATCAAGAATATGAAGGTACAGCCTTGTCAGCCAGCAAAGGTCCAGTTACTTCACGATCGCATGCTTTGATGGATGTTTCCGAGACAACTTTTTAACTTCCACCATTAATTGACTACCCCCACTGTGTTTATCATTTCATTTCTACATGAAAAGGGTGTTACATCAATTGGCTAGAGTGCAAAAGGTTTCTAACGAGCTGTCTTAGCATCAGCATCATTAACTTGAAGTGAACGTGCTATCCTGCCATCCTCCCTGAATATATTTGGCTCGAAGTTGCCTGAGGGCTTCAACCAGATCCAGTGATGCAGTTTCAGAAACTATAAATAATCTTTGTGCACTTCAAAGTTTAAACTTACTATCCATAAAGGAATGGCAGAACACAACAAATTACTACTATCGCATTCCAAAAATCATGTTATTTGCCTATGCTTCTCACGAATTATCTCTCTTCTGCAAATAAGTAACTGCCAGGCATGATGGGGAAATGAAGAGAACGTAACAAAGGGCTGCAAGTTCAAACTGACCAGATTTATGCATGGATGAAAGGCACATGATTATCAAGTCAAAACGGGGAACTTTTGCCAAATTCTCCAAAATGCTAACAGCTAACATCGTGTCCTCCCTGGGTATGTAATTAGTATTAACAAAAGCAGCCATGGTTCCAAACCAGTACTAAGCATAAAACAGATAAGCTCACCAGAAAATTGAGGTGGTGCACTTCACGATATCAATCAGAAAAGCAGCTGAAAGTGCATTCTTGAAAATCTCTGGTAGGCTTGCTGGTGGAATTGATTGGTTGCCAAACAAGTGGGAAATTTATACATCAGGAATGAGCAAGCAAAGGTGTCCAACAGAAGAGAACAGGACTAGGAATAAACCTTTAATAACTGTGTTTGCTTGGCAGTGTCATCAGAGAGAGCTCTCCAAGAAACCTCAAAATCATATGCTGTCTTTGGTGTCTTCACACTTTTTACAGTGCTGGCCATGTACCATGAAGCAGCAAGAGATGCAAGATCTTGTATTGATGCTCCTGGCCCAGGCTTCTTTTTAGCATCTTGAGATGGCTGCGCCAAATAATTGAAACATGACATAAGAAAACACTAAACTCTGAAAAATCCCACAGTACTACCAATGGTTCTTAGGTCCAATGACCAAGCAGAATGCACTCGTGCGTCATGATCGTTTAACATGAAGCCTACAAACTTTGCAGCACTCCTTTGCTTTGCCTACACTGTTTCACAACCTAAGGTTGCAACAGATCATGCTACCACCAATCATGTCCTCTTCTTACACTATCACATGAAGATGTTTGTCCGATTTCAGTGGGGGTTCAGTTCTTTCATGAGAAGCACAATACAACGATGAAATTAGAAGTGCACATGCTGACTGTGAGCCATAGTGGCAGCGCGAGAGGCAAGGTGTAAACCAAGCAGGGAAAGTAAAGTAGCGATGCAAACCATGTTGGAACTCAAGCAGACATGGTGCAGACTGCAGAGCCAATGGTATGGAAGGCAGCAAGCTTACCAAGTCACCGGTGGCTTGATAACTTTTGTTATACCTAAATTTTTTTATCTTGAGTGCTAGGAACTTTCAGGTAATGAATAAACAAATTGCCTCATATAGCACATTGTCATAGATGGCGCTAACTATGCATGGTATAATAACTAGAGAAGGACCAACACTCAAATCATAGATCATGTTTGTTATAATAGCTGGAAAAACAATGTAGTAAAAGAGCACCTGTATGGTACTGTCTTTGAAGATTACTCCAGATCCACCTTTGGACGTACCATCTGCTTTCTCTCTAGTCTCCACTGCAACTCTACTAGGCGGATCAACTTCCATGAAACTGTCCTGTAGAATGCAAATGCATCAGGTATTACACAGCAAAACAGGTTGGCTGATTATGCCCATGCTGAAACATAACCAACTCTAAATAAACAGAACAAGTTGAGTTCAAAAGCGTTGGGCCATGTGCATGACATGTACTAAATGCATAGAATGCGTTAGGCAAGTTAAACCTCATTAATAGAACATTAATTATTACATTTGACGATAAACAATGAAAACTACATAAGTATCATGAAACTGTTAATCTACAGTCATACCTACCTTCTGGGAACTACTTGGTGGATGGGAAGTGTCCTTTTTATCTCCAGATTTATCGAATTCAGAAACTGTACATTTGCTTGGCTTAATTTTGTAAGCCACTTCCTGCAGAATTAATAAAACACATTAATACTGACTTTCGTAGGATTGGAATCACCACAAAACTTTGTTAGTAACACAAAAACTATTTTAAATCAGATGTCTGATGACAATTCTTAAGTAAGGATTGTTCACCTTCATGTGCAATGCTTTTATCTCAGAATACTGCTTCCTGAGCTCTGGATTGTTAGGATCAATACTGACAGCAAATTCAGCATCTGTATGGACATAATTAGTATATACTGCTTGTCAGTGTTCATCAAGACAACAATTAAGCTAAAAAGGTAAGACTGGTGGTCAAAAATAGGATACCATCCATTGCTTCCTTAAGCTTCCCAAGTTCTTTTCTTGCAGTAATTCTGCGTGAGTATGCTTTAACATAACGGTCATCAAGATTCAGAACTTCAGTGCAATCATTCTCTGCCTCTTCAAACCTAATAAATATCCCATTAAAAATATAAGACTACACCAAAAGCAAATGTAAAAACACAACATGGAAATTCTACAGCAGCAGAAATATGAAACACATCACAAGTAGCATAAAAGCATATCTGCAGTCTGAACTTGTTGGTAGCTACCTATTATAATGGTTCCAGAATAGAGATCCAAATAAGGTTTTAAGTATCTGCAATCATATTAATAAATACCATAGTCTGGCAAATGCAAACACTGCATTGCGGATACTTGCCTTTTTAGTTTAAGATATGCCATAGCTCTGTTTGCAAAAGCAACTGCTGAAGGAGACAGTCCGATACTTCTTGAGTAGTACTCAATAGCCTGGGCAAACTTTTTTTCTGATTGAAATACTCATTACCCTAGGAATCAAACAGAATAAACAACGCTTTTGCTTCAAAGGATTGTCCCTCTACAGCAGTATAAAGTTCGAACTGGGCAGCAAGATATGCAATACTCAATTTCAACCCGTTCCTTTTCTGATGCGGCATCAGGCATTGGCTCATCGTTTAAGTAGCTTGAGTAGTTCGCATAATTGTACCGATCACCCAGATCTCCTGGGGAAGCTCCTGAAGACCCGTATGTCCTTGCCCTAGCTTCCTGCAGACAAGGTTGTCTGTCTCATCACTGAACCTAAAACCCCCAGACACAAGAGAAAACCACTGCATTTCAAACTCAAACAGACAGCAAGCGACTAACAGTAGATATAAGTTCGAATTGCAGACAGCTTTTTACCTTCCGCAATCACATTGAATTAGTTGATGCATCCTAAAATAACCTCGAACTATGCCATCAAGATAAGTTAATTCCACCAAAAAGAAACAAGTATCAGTGTGAACGTGATGATCCATTAAAACGAACCTACATTCAGACCATTCACTAGCATCCGTTCAAACTTACCATGCGAGCATACATTGGGTAAACAAAAAGAAAAGAAGGAAAAGAAAAATCTAGGTTTAGCGAAGCTACCGGAACAGCAGAGGTTTACTAGACCCTAACAGGGGTGGGAGAAGTCCATGAGAGCTCGTACCATATCCCCGTCGCCTCTTGTTACACCTCGCTGGTATCGCCCCGCGGATTATCCAACCGCGCAGGGAAGGGCCAGACGCGGAGGAGCTCGTCGGCCGCGTGTTCGAGGAGGCGTGGCGGAGGAGATGGCCCGAGAGTGCCTCCGGCTCAAGCAGGGAACCAAGAGAGGGAGGGTGGGAAGCGGCGGCGGCGGCGGAGGTCGCGCCGTTGTCCCGTGCGCCGACGAAGCGGGGGGAGGGGAAGGGCAAAAAGGAAAGAGGAAGGGGTTCTGGAATATCCGGAGACCGCGGGGACCTAATTGCAAAAAAAGCACGGGCTTTCGATGGGCCCACCGAATCACATAGGCCTCACGACTAGGGGGGATAAACTCCAAATGTGGACCTAATCCATTGAGTCATCACGATCATCTACATGAGGCCCATATAGCTCCCACTATGTATGTATTTAATATCCATTAAGTCATCATGATCATCTACACAGAGGTGCGTCGACGTCGAAAGAGAAAAGATGCACAGAGCAAGAAGAAGGGTGAAGACGGGTGCGAGGCGAGACAAGTAGACAGATGGAAACCGTCGTCTTGTCGTGTGGAGGTGGAAAGAAGAAAAGAAAAATGTCTGCGGAGAGGACGGGAAGAAGAAAGGAACCGAGACGAGAGAGCGAGGAGAGATTACCGGGAAGAAGGTCGGCGACGGGAAGAAACGTCGACAACGGGGAGAAAAAGGTCGGCTCACCGGTGAGAGAAAGCTAGCACGTCGGAGATGTCTAGACTTATTGTTTAGTCTGCCTGTAAAAATATTTCAAACCACGAATAGTGTCTTTGTGGGCGGTGCAAGTTAACAATCGTTTGTGAAAATATTTTTTCACATGTGGTTTTCTTATTACATCGTCCATGTAAATCATTTCGATATAATAAATAGTTAAAAGTAGTTGAGAGCTCTAAGTTTTAGGGTAGTATTTTGTCCAAAATCTCTAGCCTCCACTCCACGTTGCCATTGCCCACTAGTTCCATCAGGCCGCCATTGTTGCTTAATAGATATACACTCCTCTTGTTCTTCCCTGCGCCTTCTTGACCTGTACTATATCGTGTGTTGTCTCTTCTATTGTCAGCACAACACATTCAGGTACACCGTTCCGCTTACTGCTATCACCAAAGTTTCTCACTAGCCTATAATAGTTACTTAAGCAAGCTTGTTTGTACTCCAGAGATAGTAAAAATTTGCTTATTGCTCATTTGGGTTTTAATAGACTTACTCGGTTTCTAGCCTATGGTTTAGAATTTTAGTTGGCAACACGTAGGATGGTAATATATCTACTCGATTTCTTGTCTAGGATTTAGTGTTTCAACATGCAGTAGTTTGTATATAATGTTAGTTGCTTACGTTGTCAAAGTATCACATAATGCCAGGTGAATGAAATTTCTACATGGATGGTTTAATGTTGGTCTAACTGCTCTCATGTATATGGTCGGATTGCAACTATTCATCGATCTAACTAATACAATTTATAGTTGACTGACACTGTTTTTCGATTTTATAAATTCAATTCAAACACAACATTTTCACTTTAATCTCAATAAAACATATCATACCAATTATTCATCATACAATCTAAATAATTACCATGATTTTACATTAATATCATAATTTCTAGTGATCTAGTTGAATTAATAATAATTATTATTATAATTATCTTATGTGTAGAGTGAAGCTCCTAACGTGCAAATAAAAGCTAGCTTACAATATATCTTACTTAAGATGATGAATAAGCTTGTGTACACATTCACTCAATATGACCCCCTATTTGGTTAATGACTTCAAGTACTAAAGTACTAATAGTACATCTATTTTTGTTAAGAGTAAAACCAAAGTCTTTGAAGCTAGTATGTTGATATAAAAGAAAATACTTACATACATATATTAATTGATGTTAAGGACTTGTTTGGAGTTAAGATATATATTAATTGATGTTAAGGACTTTTGGAGTTAATATCTTATATAGTAATTGTACTTTATATCTCATGCAAGTTAGGGATGAAGAGTTAATTAATATGACTAAAAACCATGTATATCAATATATATTTTGTTTTCAAGTGTTGATGTGGACAATATTTATAATCAATTCAATTAGCAGTACTACTTCTCTATCAATATAAATATTAAGTGAATATATAATGTGCTGATATCCATGTATGCTGATAAGAAATATACCAATGTTTTGCATGGATATGCATTGATGCATATCAGCTGGATTTTAATTTTTTTACTATAATACAATAACGCATTCGGTTCATAGGTTAATCCACCTATGAAAAAGTTTTCCTAAGTGAGTGGAGGCTGAAGATATCCGCTTATGTAAATATATCGTGGTGGGTCAGAAAACAGTCGTGTAAACGGCTTAAGCGCTGTTTGGATAACGTTTTCTGTATTAGTGTTCAAAATACTTCGTGATGGTCTGTTACTGAATTGTTCAATGAAATTGCCAAATAGTAATATAATCTATCTATTTTATCAGTAAGAGAGATCGAAAAAAACATGCTCCCTATGAAGGTCTATGGTTCTATCAATCAATCATTTTATCTATAAAATTAAGGTGAAAAAATGAGTCACCATATTCACTCGAGAGGTCTACAAACCACCACGTTACATAAGGAAAATCTACACCATAAATTGTGACATCGATTATAAGAAATTACAATTGTATCTATAAAATCACGCTTAAAAGTTATATAAAAAAAATCTAATATAGCTGCGCAAAATTATATGGTAAATCTGTTAGTTATATATTAAGCATCTATGGCCATAACGCAAGGAGACATACCGTAAGTGCATATTTTCTTTTCAGGCATCAAATGGGGATGATTCAAATGTAAACTGAATAACCGAAAAAGCTATAGTTTCGCTTTGTTCCATTGTTTTGATTCGATCATTCGATGTGATGATCCAAGGCCAGTAAAGCCAGAAGCAGCTAGCTATCATATTTGCATGGAGCCCAGCAAAATTAGCTAGCAAATCGTCATTCTTAGTTATCTCCTCGTACTGTTCAAAAGTTGTCACAAGCAAAGGAGCACCATCGATCTGACCCAGTATGCATCATCGGGTGGGATCGATCAACAAGGGTGAAGCGAGAGCATTATATATGCGTTGCATTAATTGGACATATGTGCGGTGAGTGCATTACACGGCGAGGAATCGTATTCGTGTACCTTCCAAGCCACTCAAACTCTTTTCTCACTGCAAGGAATCATATTTTCTCTCCTCCTTTGATATCCTTTGCTTTCTCATCTAGATGAGCATCGGCATCTACTTTCTCGGTTCCTTTTCACACTAGTGGTACAGTTTCCGATGCACATGTTTTATTATTGTCTTTTTTTAATCATATTTTTATATCAAAATATTGAAAGTATAGCTAATCTTTTATGATAAATCTAACTAATAATATCATTTTTATTTATCAAATCTTAATACCTTTTTCATATATCAGTGATTTAAGATTTTAAGGTGTAAATGCGTGAAGTTTAAACCACTTGTATTTGTTAACGAGTGTCTAGCTATTAGCTCTGGTGATTCTTCTCCTTAAGCTGTGTTCGGATTTAGCTGTTCCTAATCTATTATCATTCGTTTTTCACATACACGTTTTCTAAGCGGTTAAACGATATGTTTTATACAAATTTTATATAGAAAAGTTGTTTTTAAAATCATATTAATTTATTTTTAATTTTTTTAACTAATACGCTAATCAGACTCGTTTTACCTGCGCAGAGTTGCTCTAACGCCGAAAGCAACCTAATTATTACTATCATATTGCCCTAGTACAGCTAGCTAGCCAGCTAGCTAGTTAAAGCTTTCATCCTAACACAAGGATATATCTTTGGCGACATTGACTTCCGCCCTGTCCTTTTTCAATTAAATTAAGTTACTTTAAAATATTAAATAAATAATTAAAACTCAATAGATTATATACTAATAGTTTGTTTTGTTTTATGTGTGCACTTAATTTTCATCGTTATCGCTATCTCAAGCGAGGCAGCGCACCTAATCATTTAATCAGAAGAATTATCGAAGATATAACTAGCTAAGTACTTGTCATACAAAATCTACTAATATCGATTTTATATATCAAATCATAATTGTATATATTACTGATTCAAAATTACGAGATTTGAGTGCACACGTATATCCAAACACAACATTTACCTGTGAACAGAGAAAATAAGTTGCCAGCTTTCGCAACACTTATATATTCCGATAAAAAGAACTAGAGAAAAAGAACACGAGAAGCATCTACACTATATGCACGCGGCCTCGATGAAGCCTCTCATCTGATGCCCTAGCGCATGCGTGCAACGACCATACCATATCTATTCACATCCAAGTTCCTTCCATTTTTCTTTTTTAAAGCAGGGTGTTCTCTTCTAGGTTGATCTGAGCTCCAAACTAAAGCCTGCAGCCATGGTAATCTTCAATACTGTACTTTTACTCACTTTTTTGTTCATTGGTGTGTGTACTACAATTTTTAGTTTGCAAAGTAATTGCTTAGGAAGCAAAAATATCACTTAATAACCTGCATTCACATGTGAATAAACTAGTAATAAATATTTTGCAGGATCTGATGGAGAAGTCCAAACGAGCAAAGTTCTTGTTCGACGTGGACGACGGGGAGGGAGAGGAGGACAGACAAAATAAGGAAGAGGAAAGAAACAAGAAGGGAACTCCTAATCGAGAGAAGGGCAACAAAAAGAATCTAAATCTTCGTGCAACAAACACTAGTAAGAGTCGCTGCTGCTCCGGGTTGGCAAACTTGCTGTGTTGTTGTAGACGGTGGTGAAATTAACTACTGTAACTTCTCTCCATCCAACTCCTCTTTTCCAGCATAAGTTGTAGTTAATATCACTGTCAATTGCTTACCGTCGTTCAAAAACCTGCAGTGATTTCATCTTGTGTACTAAAGGCACCATCAGTAACCGGTGATGATCCCTACGCTAGCTAACTAGCTAGCAGCTAGGTCGTCATTACCAATTACTATCATGTGTTAATTAAGTTAACCATATATTTGAATGTAGAGACTAGAGACTGGGATGCTTATTTTGATTATTATCTTAGAAGAAATTAGATAGTACATGTGCTTAGATATTAATTCTATGCAAGATTAATGTATCGGCATACATACATATATATATATATATAGATATATACACGTGTGTTATTGCTGAACTACTGATCGAGCGGACTATACGTTTCTTTCTCCTACGTGTCAACTTGTGTGATATATCTGGCATAACTTCTACAATTTACAAATTTCTTTCTTCTATTGTGCTACTTAATTGTAACTGAAAAGTGGAAGAGGCTTGCTCCACGAAGCCGTAGAACCACAGAGATAACAAGGAGGAGGAGGATATATATTGAACGACTACATCGACAGAAGATTTTCAGTAGCTTGTAAGTTACGATTTAACTGAGAATTTATTATCAAATCGAATAATTAGAGGTACAATAAGAGAATTAGAAGCATAGCCTAGGAGGAAGCAATTAGAATGTGAAGAAGCAGGAACTAAAGGAATCAGGAGTTTAGGAGAGGAAAAATAGCGTGGAGAAGAAAGGAAGCCGATGCCTTGGCGTTCGTTCATTCGTTCTTAGCCTGCCTTCTGTTGCTTTTATTTGCCATGATGCCGCGGCATCCTTCATAGGGTTGGGCCTCAGCCTGGCCAGTGTGTTACTTGCTCTTATGTGCATTTTTTTACAGGTCACCGCCCGAGGAGGCAGATAGTTTCCTCACCTGCGTTTTCATTAATCTTAGGGAAGGAAAGTGGCAGATTAGTTTACATTTGTTTCAGAACGGAGGGGTGAGGAGAGAACAATTTTCCTTCTGTCTACTACCAAGTGTTCAGCTGTCGGCATCCTCTCGGTCCAAAGGGAAGCTTCGTCTATGCATCAGCGTAGGAGCCGAGGTAAGTAAGAAGGGTGACTGGTTTCGAACACAACATTGTGCCTGTGATTCCAAAGGCCCCAGAAGCGCAGCAGGAAGAAAACTCGGTAGCGCTTGGCTGGGATCCTCGCCGCCGGGGTGAGGGCTGCACGGCAGCAGTCAGTGATGATGTTCGGGCGAATTCCAATGGCCTGCCAGAACTGCATTGCCGCTGGGCAGTGGACGCAGAGGTGGGCAGCATTTTCATAGGTCATTTTGCAGAGCTCCCAGATGGCAGTGTCGACGATGCCCTTCTTTGCGAGCTTGTGTCTGGTCGGTAGCCTCTCTTTTGCTAGGAGCCATGCAAAGAATTAAATCTTCGGCGATGCTTTGCTCTCCCAGAGAAACCTCCAGTTGCGGCATTCGGCTTGGCCTTGTAGCGACGAGTTGGAGAAAGTGTTTTAAACGCCTTAGAGGAGATGTCCCCTTATTTTTATAAAAACCATTCATATAATTATGAAAAAAATTTGAAAAACATTTGTACAACACACACATATATATACACCACTCTATAAAATTTTAGGTCAAACTCAACTCACATATTAAGTATAAAAAAAGATAAATTCAGTAGGTAAATAGTAGTGATACTATTTATACCTAAATTTGTTTTTTTTCTTAACGTGTAGGTCAAATTATATTTGATTTTTGGTGAAGTGCTTAGATGCCACCATACTCTACTTTGTAAAAGAAATTAAAAAAAAGATATATATATATATATATATATTGAATTTAAAAGAAAAAAAGTATATGAGAGGACATCTGCTAAGGATTAGAATCCATTCCCGACGAGTTATATATCAATTTGGAGAGAGCCTGGTATCCATCGCGTGTTTCCATATGTCATTTTCTTCCATTAGGCGCACTTAGGCCAATCTTTGTTGCAGGCATGTGCATTGTGCTTAGGCAGCTTTAGATAGGCGTGTCGCTAAGGTGTTGGAGAGATAGCTCATCAGAGCACAGTCCACTGTGATCTGCTTGTTGATCTAAGGCATGGGAGTATAGCACAGGTAGGTGCTTCGACAATGGCTCTAAATTTGTCCAGCCAGGAGTCATGTCTAAAGGACACTGACGCCCGACAGTCACTCTTGTGCATTTGTTGGAATTTGGGGATGAGACTTGACCGGGTGTTCCAATTCTCCTCAATTTGGACACCCTTGATTAGAGAGGAGTCTTCATGCTCTTTCTAAAGCCAAGCAACCTACGCGTGGCCCATGTATGAACCGTAATTTTCTTGGCCCAGGGCCCATGGCACTAATTAATAATGGCTGTGTACTAAGAGAGAAAAACGTCAAGCAAAGTATGGATTTTTCTCTAGAGTTTAGTTTCAAACATATATTTTGAAAAATGAGCTAGCTGAGCAACTAGAGAGAAATAACTCAAAATCAAAATAGACTAATTTTAATTTTGAAGGAAATAACAACATAATTGACTAAGGGCATCTCTAAATGTACTATGGCTTTTGTTAATTGGCACAATGTTTAATGTCTAGGTGTGGCCTTCAGGTGGGCCCTACCATTTGATAAAGAAATTTTTTATTGCTTGTGGCAAGGAAATATAGTTGAGAGAGAGGGAGAGAGAGAAGAAAATCAATTATTCTATTGCTTGAGTAGGTTGTAAGGCTGAGGTTATGTCAAAGTTTAAGTGTGACCCTCGTAATGTTTGAGCTCGGTCACATGGTCACTAGAAAAGTTTAAGGCCCTTTTGGAAAGTGCTATAGGGACGAACAACTTCCTTGTTTTTTCAACACGTTTCTTGAATTAAAGGGTGTATTTTATATAACATTTTTTCATATAGAAATTTCTTTAAAAATTAAATAAATTTATTTTTTGAATTTATAATAATTAATACTCGATTAATCATGTGCTAATAGCTTATCTTATTTTTGCACGCCAAAAAAATTTGGCCAAATAACCCGCCCGTACTGGGCCTAAGACCCACTTTCTAGCCATATTGTGGATGGCATAAATTTTAATAATAAGAGCAAAAACAGTAAGAGAAAAAAACACTATATGTACCTTGCTTATGATCAATTTAGGTTTTTTTTTCATTGCTTTCATTACCTAGACTTGATTCAAGACTGTTAAAGTATAAAAGTCTTACCGTAAAATAAAATTTTGTTATTTTGGCCATGTGTCTTTGGTTTATAAACATATTAAAAATGTGCCTTTCAAGTAGACCTAATTGAATTCAAGACTCTTTGAAGTACAATTTATCTTTAAGAAACTAATCGGCCCAATATCATATCATGACTTGTCTCTAATCTTGCTTCTTTTATATTTAGATATTTAGTAAAAAAGAACCTTTAGAGGGGAAAAACATTTCAAGAGCATGCCCTTAGAGAAAAAAAGTCTCTAACAAATAATTCTACACATATTTCCACCACTATTTTTGAAAGAAGCTTACCAACACTATCTAACATCGCATGGTTAAGTTGCACTGTAGAGTCGATTCAGGCGTTGCTCCATTTGCACGTGGGATAATGCATGGTAGCCGTAAGTCGATCGTGCTGCGGCTGTATTATTCCTTTTGTGCCGACGCTATCAGACGCTCTGAATTTTGATCATCGCGGAAAGAGAGAAGATCGATTTAGCGTGGAATATCGCCAAGGAATAGGAATATATGCAATTGCGCTTTGCTTGCATGCATTGTACTACGATGTATATAACTTTGCTGTCCGGCCTGCTTTCGGAGAAATCCATTAACACACTACTACATAACAACGCATCGGTGCCATCATACTAATAATGGTTGCTTGCCCCACCAAACACTCTCACGCTACATAGGAGCAAGACCCGACACTGATGAGAATATATCAGTGCTAGGTCGTATCAACAACCGGCATTAATTATTTGGCACAAAATTAGTATCGATTTATAAGAATACCTCTTTAGTGTTGGTTCAAGTCGATTGGAGTGGGATGGGTTGGCCTGTTGATGAGAGAAGTCATCAGTGCTAGGTCATAAGAATATCTGGATTTGAAAGGAGAAGATTATCTATCCAATAGAGAGGAGGACGATGCACACCGTCAAATCTCGTTGTCTAGCTAGGAGCTAGCAACGCCGCCTCCATCCACATTGTCGTCCTTTCCATCCTCGCCTCCATTCCGTTTGTGCTCCACTGATGGCACTGCTTGTCAAGATGAGGAAGGACTTCTTTGTCTTATCACTGGATCCCACTATCGATAGAGGTTAGTCCTCTCCTCGTCCATTAATCGCACCACCTATCACCATTGGATCCCACTGCCTATTGCTGTCGGATCCTACTGCCCGAGCTAGGAGCTAGCGATGCCGCCTCCATTTGCACTGCTATCCTCCCGGTCCCACCTCCATTAGCTGTCAGGTGGTTCAACTACCTACGGTCAGGGATCAAGAAGGGCAACATCTCCGATGATGAGGAACTCATCCTCAATCTCCACACTCTCCTCAGCAACAGGCTAGTCCTGCAAATCCATCCCTATTACCACCTTTATTTTCTGCTTGCTTATTAGTGATTTATTATTTTTGTGTACTAGTTAGTGATTATATACTTGATAGGAGTACAAACACACATGGCATCAATATTATTGGCAGTGCCAAGCAGATCATATATATTGGTTACTAAAATCTAGCTTAAAAAATAATACTGGAGTATATCCTAAAGGTTTAACAAATTAGAGAAGTAAAACTAATTTACAGCATGCACAAGCTGCTGCTCAGGAAATACGTTCATATACATAGGATATAGGTGAGTCAACAAAGGAGGCTCTACGAATTTAGTTTTGAGAAATAGAAAATCCATAACATCACATGGTTGCCAATCTATGCGTGGGAATTTAGTTTTGAAAAACTGAAAACTCAGAACATCACAGGCTCTAGGAGTACTTGATTATCTGAATTTCTTTCTTTTTTACGAGGCAAATGAATGAATTTTAGCTAGAGCGTACAAGGCCATGACCAGTGCTTGCATAGATAGGATGACCATAGTTCTGATTTCTGAATCTCGCCGAGATTTTTTCTACTGGGAATTTTTTTTAATTTCAGAATCACACATCAGTGCTAGTTAATGACAAAACCTGACACTACACATCAATGTCGGGTCTTGGTTAAACCTAGCACTAACCTGCATATATCAATACCAGGTATTAAGCTAGACCCAGCATAGATAAGTCTATTTATGGCCTTGCCAAGATGTTTCCAAGGCCCATTTATACCGGTTTGAGACCTGACACTTATGATAGGGATTATCAGTGTAGAAAGTTTTATGTGGGGTGAAGACATAACACTGATGCCAGTTATGATTCGACACTGATATATTTTTCTGTAAGTAGTAAAGGCGTATGTCGATCATGTCAAACTTTACTTTATGTTTTGATCCCTTCATTCGATCAAGCTTCCACGTGTACGACGTGTTGGCCGTGGCCGGTGGTATTACATATATATCTTGATAGTTGAGTTTTGTCTACCTTACCGACCTAGCAAAGCTATGTAGCGAATAGCTATATATATAAGGGTCTTGTAGTATTAATCCATCATCACAAGTTCACACACAACTCAACTCAGAAGAGATCGAGCCATCGAGAGCGAGCAGCTAGCTAGACAAGCAAGCAACCTACTCCAAAGGAAAATGGTAAGTAATTAGTTGCTAGTGCATATGCATGATCGATACTGCTGGCCGGATACATCATATAGGATGTAGAGGCTGGATCACTTATATTATCTTAAGAAATATTAATGGTTATGATATGCAGGACGTGATGGAGAAGTCTCGGCGAGCTCACTTTTTGTTCGATCACACGCACGAGAAGGACCGCCGCCGGAACGACCAGCGCAACCTCGACAACGGCGACTACACGGACAGCGGCGGCGCCTATGTGTTGTGCTGCGGCGGCGTCGTCGCAAAGCCACCCAAGTCGTCGACGGCGAAGAACGCCGCCGGTCATGCAGGCTCCAAGAGCCCAACTTAATTCTAGCTAGCTAGCTCTCACACCAGCTTGATAGATCATGTCGAGCTTGCACGTGTTGATCGGAATGATCACTCTGGCTAGTTGATCGACGTTGAATAAGGGATCAGAGAGGAAGGTATGCATGCATGCATGCCGTCTCCAATTAATGGGTACAGAGTGAGCTGTATGTTACGAAATACTATGAACATATTATGATCAATTACATGACAATTAATTAGCAGCGCTCTTTATTTGGAAAGGGTGTCTCCGGCCTCGGAAGTTGGGTTCACTTCCCGAATAGAATTTTTTTTTCGAATGGACACTCACTTATTCTTTATAAATATATTTACGTAGGAGTATAATTGAAAATCCCTCGATTCTGTTTGTGTTGTCTCTACTCAACAAACTGAGTGGAAGCCTGGAAATTTCCTGCACAGTTCTGCCCCTGTCGCAATCCACTCTAATTTATTCCTTCTATACCTGCTAGGACAAAACGTAGCTAGCTCCCCCAACCGGGTATCCTAAGAGCAAATTTAATACTTGTTCCGTCTAAAAAAGAATACAATTCTTGCATTCAAATTTTGTTTTTTTAAAAAATACAATTATAGAATACTACTTGTCCCTCCAATAGAGAAGAGTCAATAGATGGCATAAGAAGAAGATGCAAACACCACCCTAGGTAACTGGCCATCCATTAGAGATACTATTGATGATAACGAAATAAATAAGATGACGGTGCAAATATAAGATTTTAAATTTTCTTTCCATCCTAGACCAAGCACTCTCTCACCCTTAACCCAATGCTCATCTAATGAGTTATAAATCATTTCACTTTCCTACTAATTTATCTTTTTAATGATACAATTGTATTCTTTTTGATCGTAGTATGGATACTTCTACCTCCAATCTTCGGGGGCTACTATACTATAGGATTTTGTTCAGACGAGATGATACTAAACAAATATCAGATTTACTACTTATTAGTACTAGATCATATACCCTATATATATTGGCCGATACTTTGTTAGTACTAGCAGATACCCATCAGTTACTAATGAATACTCATCGCTACCAAGCCAATATTCCATTGGTACCAGGCTGATATACTATCAGTACTAAGCCTGATACATATGATATCAAACCTGATATATACACATCCAGCGACTGATACTAGGCCTGACCAAGGGAGACGATGATGATGAGGGTTGGTGTACACTTTCCTCTGTGTAAGATCTAGAGAGCCAATCAATCTTAGAATGAATTTTGTCTTTCTCTGTATCTTTTCTGCTTCAACCTTTGAAATCGTTTGCTAGTTGAACTATTCCTGATTGCATTGGATGTTTTCGTTTCTTGGAAAATTCATTAGTTCTGATATCTTGAACGGTTATATTTTCCTTCTTCATATCGCTATATATCCAGGTTCACAATTTCATAAAACTTACAGTTTTTAATCTTCCAGTTCTATTTCTTTCGGCTTCTTACCACAAGCAAAATTAAGGGTTCGCTTGGCTCACCTTGCCGTGCCATATTTTAGTTATATCACAGTTTGTTAGATAGGGGTTTACTTCACAGCTACAATTTAAGCTTGTCACACTTTTATTTTTTACTTGGCCCTTACATTTTTTTAGCTAACAATGTCACACAACAATTTAATGCCACACTTTAGAGCCATAGTTTACATAAGGATAAGGATAAGGATAAGGATAATTGTGGGTCAGACGAGCGCCGTACAGACTACAGAATCACATTATCTAAAATATTAATCAGGGCCCAAAGCTTAGATGCCCCCTTTATTGGATTTATTATATTATTACAACATTTCGGCAACAGCTTGCTAGCTCTCACACCAGCTTGATAGATCATGTCGAGCGTGCATGATCACTCTATTTCATCGATGTTGAATAAGGGATCAGAGAGGAAGGTATGCATGCTTGCATGCCGTCTCCAATTAATGGGTACAGAGTGAGCTGTGTTACGAAATAGTATGAACACCCCTTTATGATCAATTACATGACAATTAATTAGCAGCGTTCTTCATTCGGAAAGGGTGTCTCTGGCCTCTTGAATGGACAACCACTGCTGTTCATTCGGATGTTGGGTTCTCTTCCCGAATAGAACCTTTTTTTTTTCGATGGACACTCATTTATTCTATATAAATATATATCCGTTGGAGTATAATGGAAAATATCCCGATTTTGTTTGTGTTGTCTCTACTCAACAAGCTGAGTGGAAGTCTGGAAATTTCCTGCTCGGTTCTGCCCCTGTTGATCGACATGATCACTCTAGTTATTCGAAGGAATAAGGGATCGGGGGAAGCCATGCGTATGCACGCATATTATGATCAATTAATGGTACAGACTACAGAGTGAGCTGTATGTTACGAGATATACGTTACGAAATACTAGGAACATATTATGATCAATTACTTGACAGCTATATTAATTAGCAGCGTTCTTCATTCGGAAAGGGTACTGTCTCCGGCCTCTCGAATGGACAACCAGCTGTAAGATGTTCACTCGGATGTTGGGGGTTCTCTTCCCGAATAGATCTTTTTTTTTGAATGGACACTCATTTATTCTTTATAAATAAATATATCGCCGTAGGAGTACAATCGAAAATCTCTCGATTCTGCTTGTGTACTTGTCTGTACTCAACAAGCTGAGTGGAAGTCTGGAAATTAAGCCTGGAAATTTCCTGCACAGTTCTTCCCTGTTGCAATCCACTTAACCCTTTTGTGCCTTCAATGACAAGACATAGCTAGCTCCTCCAACCGTGTATCCTGAGAGTAAGTTTAATACTTGCTCCGTTCAAAAAAAGAATATTATTCTTGCATTCAAATTTTATTAAAAATCATAATTATAAAATTCTACTTAACTGTCACTCCAATAGAAAAACTCCAATACAAAATAAGTTAAAAAAAATGATATCAGAAGGGACACAATAAACACCCTAGGTGATGGACCATCCATTTTCTTTCCATCCTACACCAAGCACTCTCTCACCCTTAACCACTGCACATTTAATGAGTGACATATAAATCTATTTTAGACTTTGAAACGGTTTGCTAGTTGAACTATCCTAATTGCATTGGATGTTTTTGTTTGTTGATAAATTTATTAGTTCTGATAACTTAAACCGTTATATTTTCTTTATTCATATTGCTATATATCTAGGTTCACAATTTCATAAAACTTACTGTTTTTTAATAATCCAATTCTATTTCTTTGGGCTTCTTACCATAAGCAAAATTAAGGGGGTGTTTGGTTTGTTTGACTCGCCTTGCCAAGCCATATTTTTGTTATGTCACAGTTTGTTACATAGGTGTTCGCTTCGTAGCTACAATTTAAGCTTGTCACACTTATTTTTACTTGGTCCTATATGTCACATGTACATTTTGTTGGCTAACAATGCCACACAACAATTTAATGCCACACTTTAGTGCCATAGTTTACATAAGGATAATTGTAGCTGTCATACAGACTACAGAATCACATTATCTAAAATATTAATCAGGGCCCAAATCTTAGATGACCCCTTTATTGGATTTATTAAGTTCTTACAACATTTCGGCTACAGCGACAAAATATATTATGAATACAGATGGTCTGAAATCCACTCACGCACGCACAAACATACACATACGGGCATGTATAGCTAAGATGAAATGAGATAATTTCCAATAGGATAGAGTATATTTTTGAACCTTAAGCTTTTAATGAAGTATATTTTTAAGACTGAACTTAAAAAATCAGCTATTTCTCATCATAGGCTTTCAAAAATTAGGTAGTAGCATTCCAAGTAAATAAATTTATCCAAATTTGAAAGCTAGGAGGGAAAATAACCGATATTTCAGTTGGGCGTGCAATTAAGGTGAGCTCTATCATTTGGGATTTACGAAGGCGGTGGTAGTCTGCAAGACAGTAGAGATGGCGAGAAGAGTAGACACGATGAGCGCGAGGATTTTGACCGGACTGTCCATGTATTTCTTCGCCTCCGCCCAATCACGGTACGCTCGGTTCTGGCTGCAGTCCCTGAGCTCCTGCAGCACCTTGCCGATGGGTGTCTCCTCCGTGCCGCTCCGCTGATTCCACCGGCATAGGTTCTTGAAGAACTCGATGATCTGTGCATGGCAAAAATGAATAATTACAGATGATTCAAAAGGACAGCATTTTTTTATATAGGGGATATATAGTGGCAGGAGGAGAGATCGAGTTAATGCTAACCGTCTCATGGCTTCCGAAGTTGTTGAGGAGGACGCCCTGCTCCTGGAGCACGGCGATGTCCTCCGTTGTGCTGACGAGGTTGTACATGAGGAACGCGTACGTCGTGAAGTAATCCTTGGGTTTGGGCTCGTCCTTGCCCGTCGCCGGCGTGCCCTGCTGCTCGTAGGCGACGAGGTTCTGCAGCAGGAGCGCCGTGGGCTGCTCGACGGACAGCGCCGGCACCTCCAGCTCTGGCGTTACAAGGCCTTTCCAGAGTCGCACGTCGAGTATTCCGCCGCGTTCCCTCGGCACCACACTGATCTTGACGCCGAGGCCCCGCAGCTGCGCCGCCGACGCGATGTTAGCCTTGGGGTCCCTCGGGTCGACGCCGCCGGCGCCGCCACGCAACCGGCACATGCGCAGTAGGAAGCCGATGAGCCAGACGGGGAGGAAGCAGAGCAAGAACTGCAGTACACGGCAGAGGCACACATGCAGCTGCAGCCAGGGCTCGTGAGCCTTCTCGGCGACGGCAGCGTCGACCTTGAAGAGGTGCGCGAGGTGCAGCAGGTGTAGCAGGTGGTAAACGGGCTCGTCGGCAGCGATGCGCAGGTATATGGTGGGGCTTTTGCCGGCGGGGACGTCGTACCAGTCATCGAGCATGTACCACAGAGCCATGTCCTGCAGCGTGCGTGTCCTCCTCTGACGCATCGTCCGCAGGTCGCTGGGGTCGACGCCGCCGGTGATCTTCGGGAGGAGCTTTTGCGGCGTGAGGTGGTGGAACAGCTCGACGAGGACGGAGAAGGGGATCTGGTTCTCGAGCAGGCCGAGGTCGATGCGCAGCTGCACCGGCGCCCACCGCGTCGCGTACAGCTCCTCGTCAAACCCCTGCGCGAAGTTGTACAGGTGCTTGATGATGAAGCACCCGTCTTCTAGCAGCATCGTCACCACCTCCTCATCCTTCATGTCGTGCACGTACTCCTCCTCCGCGTAAAACCTATACGCACATATACAGAGATAGAAAGCCACATTTTTCTCGTGCCATTTAAATGGTTGTAAACTATTCTGAAAAAAATTGATAATATAGATAATTATGTGATATATTACTTCAGCAGCATGGAAGTTTAAATTCGAACTAGACAAGTTGAAAAAAAAAATAAATTTAACTAAATAGTAATTGTACTTCTCGGGGGTGTAATTTGTCCTTTTTTCTTATTATGTGGATCAAATTTGAAATTATTTTTTTTAATTACCGGATGAATGTATCGATGTTGTCAAATATTTTCATTGTTTTATGATTATTTGATTGGTATTTGAGACTTAAAAAAACAGTTCCATATATATAATCATGCATGCTTTGGCGTTCAATTTACAACTCTAGTCAACTTACAGTCATCACTTGCGTGTTATCTAAATAATCATTAAAATTCCAAAAAAATCACTAACATAGAAATAAATGTTATATGTCACTCAAAAGCATGTCAAATTAATACAACATATTCAATCTACACTTATAGAAAAAAAATACAAGTTAGTGTCGTCAGCTCTATTCATAACTAAAAGGAAAAAATTACTATAAGACACTTGTGATTTTGCTTTTAGACATCGTAAAAATGTGATACAGCTCAAGAATACCCTAAAAAATTGAAGGACACTACAACCAGTATTTTATCATTACCAAATAAAGAGAGAAGTTGTGTAGAAAAGATGAGTTTGCCCCTGATGCTAGCAATATGTAACTTGGGTGAGTATGGTTCGAAACAAACCCTAGCTCCATTCCCTCCCCAATTTCCTATCTAAAACCTTAGAAATTAGCGTAACTAATATAATGTGGTAATTTAATTTTAGTTAGGCAAATTTGTTTATTTTGTTTCTATTTGTTTGGATCAAATTTAGCCTTGGAAATTTGCAATAAGTTAAATTTGCCTATTATATTATATTAATGTTGTCATTTTTTCAAAACTTTTTTATATTTTGCTTGATATTTGATGAGTGAGAAGCACATGCATTCGTAAAAAATCCCACTTCATATACACGCACGTTGCAGGGCAGTCGCTCACCCACAAGCTTAGTAATCTCTCAGTGACACGGGGGTATTACTAATGATATTATAAATATTAGAATTTAACTTGTTTACTGAATAGATTGGCTCGTTTTTTTATTATAGTGGATCAAATTGAAAAATAGAACATGTCAATTACAACATACTATTTATCAATTTTGAATTTTAAAATTAATTTAATAAAATATTAAATTGAGAGTCCATGGTAGGTACAACTTAATAATTCTTAATTCTAGTTAGGAATTGTTAACTTTATGGATGAGTAAAAATAAAAGAGTTCATAGTGTTTTTAATAGTATTTTTATTTCGGTATTGCTCAAAATCTGTCACCACATTCTTGACTGATTTCGGCCAGATCTAGGACCGTCTGATTGGCTTGCATGTGCATATTGTGCACAACGTACGTCCGCATATCTAGCCAGGACGTACGTATGTATGCCTCAGCTTCTCTCTCGTTTTTCTCTTTGCTTCTTACTCTATATTTTTTGATAATCAACCTCGGTAATTAGTCATTAATTCCTTGCCCCGAATCTCATACGCAGTGAATTAGAATAATTCACAAGATAAGTATTAAAATTTACAGTGTAATTTTTAAATCTGTAATTTACATTTGACTGTTTTTTCATAAAATTTGTGGCGCCATAAAAATAAGTAGTCCTAACATGAGTAATTAATATGACAATCTTTAAAAAACCAATTCATGTCTATAAATCTTAACATAGCTTAATCGTTTTTTTAGACGGAGTGGGTATAAAACTGCTACTGCCAGTCAAAAAAAGGGAAAAAAAATCGGTAGATCTCTCGATGGAGTGGAGAGATCGGAGAAACGTACGTACGAGCGAACAGAATCCAGCTTCTTCCCGAGTCTGCTTGTGCATCGTTGGAGGATTTCGTCCCGCTTGTTGCGATCGTGAGGCCCGACGACGTCGTGGAGCAGCTCGTCGAGGTAGCGCTCCTTGAGCTTCTTGACGCTGAGGCGGCTGCCGTCGTCGTCGTCTTCTTAGCCACCGCGGCGGCGATGGTACGGTCCGATGCACACGAACTTGGGCCCGTACGCCTCCTCGTTAATGGCGCGCACATGCTTGGGAACTCGCCAGAGACGGTACTCCTTCCGCCGGAACGACGACTTGGACGACGAGGCGCCGTCGTCGATTACGTGCACCCACACCTCCTTAATACAGCCGCTCGCCGCCGCCGCCGGCGGCTGTTGCTGCGCCGCCTCTTCTCCCATGATATCTTCTTCCTCTCGACGTTCGCACCCTTGCATGGATATATATCTATATATCTATATTAATAATCCCTTAATTTATACGCTGCAGCAATGTATGCATGCAGCTAGCTGCCTAGCTTTGCACACGTATATATAGGCACGTTATCGATCGGTCGAGCAGAATGTGACATGGCGTGTTGTCGCCGGCGGCGACCGGCCGTACAAAGCGAGCACTTTTTTTTTTGCTCGGCGTGGTGCTGGTGCGACTAGGGCATAAAACAAAGAAGAAGCAGCCTGTCTCTGTCCTGCTCGATCGATCCCTTTGGTTGGCACATGGGATACTGACGCAATTAAGGACGTATCATTCGATGAGTGCAAGCTTTGATGCTCTCTTCATCATCATGCAGTATGTGTCAAGCTTGTCATCACTTTAATCTCGATCTTTTTTCCTCTTCGATATAGTTGGAATCTCAAAAAAATTTCCTCTTTACGATATATAGCTAGAATCGTCAAGCATTTCTTTACGTTGCTACCTGGCCGTGAAGTAAGCTCAGGCTCTGGAGAATACTCCGTCCCGGGCCCCCGATGAAGGAGAAAAAATGGGACGCGGGGCTCACAGCAGCTGCATGCATGGCTCCTTGCCTTCTCACGCTTATGTGCGCCTCTCTGGATGCATGGCTCCTTGTCTTCTTTTATTATTATACTATTATATTTATTACAATTAAATCTTTATATATAATAAGAACTCATAAGATTATATTTAGGTTATGTGTGTGTTTTTCCACCGTTAAGATTTAATGTTTCATGCGTGAGAAGTAAATGTTTTAATTAAAATTTGACAGTGTTGTACATTTTAATTTCTTATATTGCAATGGATCTTTCTAAATGTTGTATATGGTGTTATTCGAATGTTAAGATTAGTATTTATTGATGTTTCACTATTTTATTTATGATGTTACATGTGATGTTCTTAATATGTTTCAACAAGTATTACGTGATGTTTTAATAATTATAATGCAGTGGTTCATTTATAATATAAAAATATTTTAATTAAGAATATAGTTATATATATATATATTCAATAAAATTATAATCATGTAAAAAACTTGTTGTAAAAATTTAATTGCTACAAATATATTGGTGCACTCTAATCACAGATAGGATAAATAATTTGGGAGAAAAAATATTTAAAATTGCACCGTTATGAATTAATGGAGTTAGCTTTGTAGAGCCTGACCCTAGCTTGCATGCAAGAGTAGATTAGCTTCATGTGCATGCATGCAAGCATAGCAGATAGATATTAGAGAGAGAGGCTTCTTCATTTGCATGTGCTGACGTGGGAAGGACCGAAATTTTGACAAATTAACCATTTTGCAAACTAATTTCAGAAATAGGCCACGATCTCAGTGTCATCAGGATTGACGATAAAAATATAATGTCTCAGCCCCATTATTATTGGTGCTGATATCTTATCCGAGATGGCAATAATTGGGACATCGGTTGGCACTGGCCTCTGTTGAACATACAAAGCTCTCCAAGCCACACGCTAGCCAAGTGGTAGGCACTTTGCTCCTAACCGAAGGTCCTGGGATCAAATCTCATATCCTTCATCTTTTTCATACGCATAGTTCCTCAAGTTTCTTTTGGAAGGTCACATATTTTTAAATTCATTTTAAACAAATTCGAGAATTTAAATTATAGTATTAATCTTAATGTAATATTTAGCTCAATAACTATAAATTTTCCAAAAAAGATAAATAATGTATATTTAGTTTTCAAATTCGTTCCTTCCAAGTTTAAAATAAAATGATTTTTAAAAACATGTGAACTTTCAAAAGAAAACTTAAAACAACGAATAGAGAACTAAGGGCAAGTGAAAGAAAAACTAAGAAAATAGTTGAGCTGGTGGTTCGACCTCTTGATGGTAAAAAAAAAAAAAACACCTGCCACGAGGCTAGCTTGGCTTTGCATGTGCCTATTTTAATGTAAAGAAGAGGTCAACGCCAACATAACCGTTGCTGAGCTCAAATGACTTGACAAACTTGCCACCTTGAATACGAGCTCAGCGCCAATGGTTATAGTGTTAAAGATGTTATATAATATGACCTTGAGAATATACCACTCCATAAATATTTAAATGTATCACTCCATAAATATAAATATTGATAACATGTGTGTGCTTGTATGTTTTATGGTAAGTTACATTGAGGAAGATTACAATGTGACATTGAAGGATAAAGGAGAAATTATGAAGTAGGGTGATGTTTCGGCGAGAAGACTTAGCATCATTCGGTGACCATAACAGAAAAACAGTATATCGTTAGAGGATGAAAAGAAAACAAGGTAGTGAGGGTGACATAGGAAAGTAGATCTAACCGTAAAAATGCACATGCACGTGCTTGTTGTTAGTTTTTAGTTGTTTTAGATAATAGTATTTATTCTGGCTTTTATTTTAGAGATGCTATAGCAAGTTATTCACTACTATAAAAATCCTATAACTGGTTCCACTAAAACCGGTACTTATGATCCATTTTTAGCCCTTCCAATCCCCACGTATATTCAAAAATTATATAATTTTTTATAAGTGCTAGTTTTTTTAAAAAACAACATATTTATAATATATTATAGGTGTCGGTTTTTTTTTAAAAAACCAACATGTCGTATGGCTGAACCGAGTCGAGCAACAGCAGCCATGGTTTTTTAATGTATAGATCCTTCTACCTTCTCTCTTCTTCCCCACATCCCTTCGCCTTCTCTCCTCTTTCCTCCATGGTGGCCAGAGTGAGGCAGCTCCCTCCCACTCCTACTGGCCCAAATGCGACAGCACAGGTGTCCGAAAAGAGACAGTGGCTCCCTCCCTCGACGCTGAAGTGAGGAAGGCGTGTGGTGGTGGCGCAATGGCAGCTCCCTTCCTCTCCCCTGATGCCAGAGCAAGGCAACGTGCGTCAGCTCCCTCCTCCTCCCTTCGGTGTGGCTGTGGCTTGCTCCCACGTAGATACGGCGGTGCATCCCCCCTCCTCGTGAGATAACAGGTACCCTCGTGCCCTATGATTTTTGTGATGATTCTAATTTATTTTCATTGGATGTTCTTAGATATTTTTTGATGTTTTTGAGACTGACTATATGCATGTTGTTGATTTTGAGCTAACTCGATTCTGAGATGGCTTGCTTTTTTTTTTGGACTCGTGGAATCCTATGGGTACCAATTCTTAAACTGACATAGGTGCCGGTATCTTCATTAGTGCTGCGATTGGTGTGTCGGCTAGGAATATAACACCAATGTAGGGTTCCCAAATGACATCCATTAGGCTTTTCTGTAGTAATGATTATAGAGCTTACATTACATTATGAATAACTGTGAATTATAAAATTATAGCTTAACTAATAACAAGAAACTACCCAGATAACCAACTTAAAGACGGGATCTCCATCTTTGGTTGGTCAAAAAGTATAACCGTTGTTTCTCCCAATGACTTATAAGTTGTACAGCTTCTTATCGCCAGTTTTTAGTAAGTTATTAGATGAGAGTGATCTAGCTTTTCCGATATATGATTCCGATGGTAGTCTGCATTATAGTGCAGACGGTGACGACAACGGGATACGATGAGCAGAAAGACTCTGATTGCCGAGTCACGGTA
This sequence comes from Oryza coarctata, assembly GCA_030770085.1. Taxonomy (NCBI): domain Eukaryota; kingdom Viridiplantae; phylum Streptophyta; class Magnoliopsida; order Poales; family Poaceae; genus Oryza; species Oryza coarctata. The sequence goes on from CM061471.1 coordinate 1,524,775, forward strand.
CGGCCGGTACCGGCTGCATTTCCTGAGCTGCTGCAGCTACTCGCCGATGGTGTTCGCCGTGTCGCTCCGCTGGATCGGCCACTGGCAGAGATTCTGGAAGTAGTCGACGACCGCCTGGTGGCTCCCAAGGTTGTTGAAGAGGACGCCGTCCTCCTGGAGCAGCGTGATGTTCCTCCGTCGTGCTGATGAGGTTGTACATGAGGAACGCGTACGTCGTGAAGTAGTCCTTGGGCTCCTCGTCCGTCGCCGGCGTGCCCTGCTGCTCGTAAGCGACGAGGTTCCGCAGCAGCGACACCGTGTCGTGGTCGACGAACAGCGGCGGTATCTCCAGAGCGACGTGGTCCTCCCTTAGCCGAACGTCGAGGATCCCGCCGCGTTACTGAGGCACCGTCTTGATCTTGACGCCGAGACCTCTCAGCTGCCGCGCCGACGCGATCTTCTCGCTGGGGTTGGGGCTGGGGTCGTCGTCGCTGCGGATGCGGCACCAGAACATGCAGATCGAGCAGCAAGCTCAGGAACCGGAGGGGGGCCAGCCGAAGACGAAGCTCTTGAGGGGACGGCAGCACAAACGATGCAGCAGCGGCCCGCCACCGCCAACGCCATGGGAGCGCCGTGACCTTGACGCGGCGTGCGACGTGAACCAGGTGCAGCAGGTGGTGGACCTCCTCCTTCTCCGCGGAGATGCCCAGGTGCTCCATGGGGCTCTGGCAGGAGGGCACGTGATGCCAGCCTTGGAGCGTGTACCACAGCGCCATGTCCAGCGGCGCGCGCCTCTTCTGCCACCTTATATTAGCTGGCCGTCGATCGCCTCCGCCGGCGGCGGTGATCGTCGGCAGGAGGCTCGATCCGTGGCGTGAGGTGGTGGAAGAAGGGGATCTCTGGTTCTCCGGCAGGGCGAGGTCGCACACAGTTCCTCTTCGTTGTACCCCTTTGCATAGCTGTAGAGGTGCTTGATGATGAAGCGCCCATCGCGCAGCATCACACTTAGATAGTCCACCCACAGCAGCGCGCGGCTGGTCGACGTAGAACCTGCACGTACGGAGTGTAATTCAGGTCAATTTTTATTGTATATATACTAGCATACGTTGCAATGGGAATAGCTGGTAGACGGACAAGTCAGAAGGAGAGAGAGGCGGTGGTCGTTTTACTCTAGACGGAAGCGGTGGCGCGCCAAACCGAAGAGAGCGAGGAGACGAGAGAATTACGAGAAGAGAGCAGATTGGACAGCATATTATTGTGATCCACATATAAATTTAGTAAACGAATTGTAATTTAGGTACATACGTCCAGCTACGTATTGAAGTTCAACAGTTAAAATGTCGAGAGTTGATCTAAACCACAGGTTGAACTGGATTTGAAAAGCTATGATTTTTTAAAAAAAATATTAAGACAATGCACAGTACATAGAAATAGGTGAGGCCTAGTGTTGCTCTATTATGTGATAAAAAAAAAGTAAAAATTAAACGTGAAAACACTTTAAGTTGGTAAATTGGTAGAAACACTTATAATATTGGTTGAACTGGTCAAACCAGCCAGTTTAACTCGGACTTGGCATTGTTTGTGCGACGCTGAGAGCTGGTCGGTTTCGACCATTCGGCCAGTAATGATTAGCGCCATCGTCGTCGGCTCAACCAAGCTGAGCAAAGAAGAGAAGCAACACTCGCGACGATTCCGGTGATGCAAGGACCGCAGCACCAGTGGCGGCGGGACAATTCCTACGGCTAGGGGGTGGAAATCGAGTCTGCACCACTTTTATCGATCTTTCCTCAAAATTAATGATTGTGATTTATTATATTTTCCCCATTTTTCGACACTACTTTTTGAACAAGCCAACGTATAAATAACTTTCATTCAAAATGAAGTACTTTTAATTCCAAAGTAAAAAAACAAATTAATCGGAGCAATGTGGTGGGAATTTTTTTTAGAAACAGCATGACCTGGTCTCCAAAACATATCCAGAAAGACGTAGCATTTTTTTTATCATAGGAAGACATAGTAACCACTTTTATCGGTTTTCTTTCAAATTAATTTTTACGATATACAGACAAGCCTATTCAACACACTTATATCTATGAATTCATACGTGCATGTCATCTATATGAGCGCCTTTGAAGACTGACTGATATTTAAGTCATTATAAATGTTTATTATCGATAGATATGTTGTATATTATTTAAAAAAATAGTTAGTCGTAAATACGATCACTATATTATATTTCCCTGTTTTTTCACTATTTTTTAACAAGCCAATGAGTCGTAACCAGAATAAAAATAAAAACATTCATTCAAAATACTTTTAATTTAAAAGTAAAAAACAAATTAATCGGAGCAGCAATTTGATGGGATTTTTTTAGAACAGCGTGACCTGGTCTCCGAACCAGCTCGGACTTCCTCAACCCTGTTATCTGCCAGCCTCCACAATCACCAGCTCGGGAGCAAAAATTACATTGATCCGTGAGCGTCTTCCCCGCCTCGTCTTCGCTATCAACCTGTCTGCCAATGAGCCAATGAACAGCTGCTGGCCTCAACTTTATTCCTCCCTATTTCCAAGTCTATCATCACCTCCATACTGCTATCATCGTTGAAACATCACCCCAAGTTGTGTCAACATATGTATTTTTAACGAAACATTTGTTTACCCTAACAGCGGTTGCCTTTTTCAATTATAGTATCAACATCTGAGACAGCTCATCTTTTACTCTCTTCCTTATCTCTTAAATAAAGAACTTTTGTTGAACCCATGCGAACATGAAAAGGAAAACTAAATCGACGAAGCACTAAGTACATTCTGGTGTACATCCTAGAAGCTATGCATGCCAGTGTTTCTGGAAGGCAATTTCCAAAAATTGTGGGTCTATCGCCTCACCCTCCCCAGATAGAATACTATATATGTTGCTGAAATATTCAACTTTTTAACCAAACAACTTTTAATCAAAATTGTTTAAATTTAACCAAAATTTATTCAAATTTCAACTTATTTCAATCAGAAATTCCCACAAATTCGTTTCTATCTGTTCCTTGATAGAAACGTGCAAACGAATATATAGAACCCTAATGCATGCTACAAATATAGTAAAACCAAACAACAGTACTACATGTAGCCATAATAAAGCTCCTCTAAATTAATTGCATATTAGTTTCTTCATTACTCCCTATTTAATTATGAAAAGAAGCATGTTTGATTTAGAATTGAACAGATCGTTACCATGGACTATCTACTTAATTATTGTTGATGGGTAATACCTAACTATAGCATTTGGTTAATGCTAAGATATTCGTGAGATGTTAGTGAGAAGAAGACATGAAGATTTTTTGATCCTTGATATGAGTAATCACGTTATTCTTGGTTAATGTTAAGATATTCGTGAGATGTTAGTGAGAAGAAGACATATGAAGATTTTTTGGATCCTTGATATGAGTAATAACGTTATTCTTGGTTAATGCTAAGATATTTGTGAGATGTTAGTGAGAAGAACACATATGAAGATTTTTTGGATCCTTGATATGAGTATTAACGTTATTCTTGTTTTTATATATTTAGTGATTTAAACCATATATATTATAAAGTAGATTAAGCCTACTTCTCTATGTTTTGCATCCACTCAAATTTATTGTGCTTCTTTAAGAGGTTAAAGAAATACAATCCTTTCTCTGCCATTCGTGCCACGAATTTGTTTAAAGTAGCCATACATCCTATTAGGTTTTGTACCTCCTTGAGTTTTGTCAGTGATTTTATTTTCTTAATTGCTTTGATCTTCTTAGGATTTGCCTTGATTCCCCTGTCAAAGATAAGGAAGCTGAGTAGTTTTCCTGACGGTACTCCGAATGTGCACTTCTTTAGATTTAGCTTCGGCCTATGTTTTTAAAGATTGTCGAACATTTCCTTTTCAATCAAGCGATATCGGGTTTTTTTGACAATGACATTATCTACATATGCTTTAATGTTTCGTCTGAGTTGGGATTGAAAAGTGTTTTAAACCTCTAGTTTATAAGTAGCTCAAGCAATTTTCAACCCCAAAAGCATTTTGACGTAGTAAAAGAAACCATATGGGGGTTACAAAAGATGTTTTTTCCTCTTCCCTCCTAGCCATGCTAATTTGATGATAACTTGAGTAAGTGTCAAGAAAACTCAATAATTTGCATCCGGTTGTTAAATCGATTAGTTGGTCTATCTTAGGAAGTGGAAAGTGATCTTTTGTGCACGACGTGTAGAGGTTAGTGAAATTCACACACATTCACCATTTGCCGTTCGCCTTGTGCACCATGATTGAGTTTGCTAGCCACTCGGGATATAGGACTTGTTTGATGAAACCTGCCTTCTGGAGGTTATCGATCTCCCGAATAGCCTCCTTCCGATCTAGCGTAAATCTTCATATATTTTGTTTGACTGGTTTTGAGTCTAGTCATACCATCACCTTATGCTCAATCACCTCTCTAGGGACCTCGATCATATCAGATGGCTGCTAGACGAAGACATCCACATTTGCCTGGAGGAAAGTGATGAGCTCGACTTCCTATTTTTCTCTAACTCCTGTCCCAATCTTAACTGTCTTCTCAAGATGCGAGTCAAAGAGTTATACCACCTTGATAGCACTGTCAGGCTTCGTAGTGACCATAGGTTTACTATACTTTTAAGAATGCTCTTCTATGGTGGGCAAGTGTAGAGTTTTATTGACCATGTCGAGGCTCCTTTTATCGTACTGCACATCAATTTTGGTGTTCTCGAGAATAATAATAACCCCCAAGTCCTTGAATCTTGACAAGCTAGTACGTATAGTAGGACACTGCCATAAACTTTGTTGATGTTGTCTGTCCAAGGATTACGTTGTATGCCATGTCGAAGATAGCAACATCAAACATAATCTTCTTAGTTTAGAAGTTATCGGGGACATCAAACGTAACTCGCAGTGTGATTTTCTCCAATGGCTTTGAAGGCTACTCTAGTGTGATCCCGTATAATGGTTAATCTGAAGGTTTAAGCTTGCTTCGAGGTATCTCTATGATTTCGAGCGTGCTAAAAAAAGTAGATTGATAGAGCCATCCCCATTTATTATTATGATGCAAGCAACCATAATATTTCTAATAATGGGCGTGACCACTATACGATATCAGCCCAGGGTGGCAAAAATTACTAGGTGGTCATCAGTCGAAAACATTATAGCTTTATTCGACCAATGCAACCTTGTTACCTATCCCTAGGATGTAGATCATACTTCACATTTAATCTTTTTTACTCTCCCTTAGAGGAATATGAAGTCAAATTGCCGAAGATGTAAGCTATCGTGAGATTAGGAAGAGGGTAGTCGTCATCCTCATCAAATGATTTGGTGACAAAAATTTTCTTCTTGACCATATGTACTCTTTGGTCAGGCTGCATAGCCAACTAATAGGTTATTTTCTTTTGAAAAACTTAGCAATCAGCTAGAGAGTGAGATCTTATTTTATGGATTGAACACCACTTTTAATCTAGTTCTTAGCCCTGAGACTCATAGCGTCGTGGTTGTTAGGGTGCTCATTCTACATTAAGCACCTTTTTTCCTCTTTACGTTTTTTTCCTCATGTTTTTTCTTGGGCTAGTCTAGGTCTTTGGTAGGGTTGTATCATTTTTCTTCACATAGGTACTGTCATCCACAACCTTCCTTTTTCCGTTGCTTTGCCAAAGAGCATATCAGTGAGAGCACCTTATTCAACAATCTTAAATAACTTCATTGTTGTAGTTACTTGTCTTGTCACTAATTTTTGTATCATCCACTAATCTCGAATGGCAAACTTAAATGCCCTAATGACAAATACGTCAGTGATATGTGGAATTGTATTACGACACTTATTAACGCGTTGTATAAAGTCCCACAAAGTCTTCTCGAAATTTTGTCTCATAGCGTGTAAATCATCCTCGATAGTGTGCCCCTTGTATGTGCCTTAGTGTAAGTTCAAGTGATATTAATTTTATTTTGTTGATTAATGCTAGGATCATTTGCAGCCTCCCAAATTTCTCATAGCTTGTGTTTCCATGCCCATGCAAAAACAAGACTAAGATACTTCATATCTTCTCGCATTAATACGATAAGACAACATAAAGATACCTAGAGTTAATGTAATAGATAGGCTCTATAGCCAGCGCACCATTCTTTGGCATGATATGGTATCCGATAGGATACATGTTCACTTGTATTCGCTTGATGAGAACACCACGTACCCCTCCTCAGTTCATTGATGGATTCTCACACTAAGACAATTAGAGTGCAGGATATGGCCGCTTCTCTAGCGCAGTTACATGGTGCACTTGAGAAGGGATGACCTGCCTACTCTTAGCCTGTTTTGGTCAAGACACACCTAATAGTCTTTAAATAGTCTAGAATAATGGTTTCCAACCTAAAATAGCCCCACAACTTGGCTCCTGAGTGGCCAGCCACTTGGTCACATGCAACAGCGTAAAGGACACATGGCCGCCGTTGAGTATCTCTAAGAGTATCTCCCATATCGTCCCAGTTACAGATAAATTAGACATGGGAAGAAGAGATACTGACATGGGAAGGTACTGAACGAGGCGCTAAACCGGTTGGAAGAGAAGCAGCTTAAGGCAGGAGGCGAGCAGCAGCTAGCTGAACACCTGAGTAACAAGCAAGGAAAACAACGTATCAGCTTCAACGAAAGGTGCTTATTACATAGTACTACCCAATCCATTTAACTCAGCACCACACAAGACCCATTAACACCATAGCAAAATTTTCTACTAGAAGGGCAGATATATATAATTAATGTTTTAGAAATAGAAGAGATAATTAGAACTTAAAGTATGATAAACCATAGGGGTATACTAGGTTCCTAAGATATGAATAAAAATAGGAAATAGTTTAGCTTTGATAAATTTAATAAATTGCTGAACAAAAAGTTCTAGAAAACAGTGAAGGTGGACTTCTTAGTGATATTAAATTGGCCATTAAACAGTACAACAAAATGTAGGCTAAAACAAGTAGAGGAACAAGTTTAAATTCTTTGGAAACTACAGCATGTTACATTTTAAACTTATGCAATATGGATAATATCTCTTGCAATCATACTATGTACCAAATGGATCAATAAAATCCTTCCAACCAAAAATGTAGTCACATTAATTTGAGAGCAAGTGAAATGGGAAGGAGTTTAGAGTAGTAGAAAGGATTAGCAGGGGAGAGAGGGCAGCCTGGGCTGGGGGGCTCGCCTGCAGATTGCTGCGTTGGCGGCTCGTGCCTTCAGGTATCAATAGATCTATCTTAGAAGATGAGTTGGACATCTTATCAAAAATATTACCCTTCAGTATATATATATATATATATATATATATATATATAAAGGATGGACGATAACAAATCTATCAAATACTGGAGTGCATTTCAGACATTTATTACACGCAGGTGGTATGGAGGAATTTTAGACCCAACATAGTAGAGAGTAGTAAATGAAAATATAGAAAACATTTTGTACTATAAGCATGGTGACGTATGAAAAATGTATTTAGAGTAGCTATAGGTAAAATAATATAAGTCTATACAGTGATAAAATAAATCGTGATTCATGTGTGTCTGTGTGTCTCTTAAATTAGAGGCTAAGATGAGTTACTCATATTGTTTTTATAAATTTCTTTATGAAAATATATTTTACAAAATAGATTTAAGACTTCATTACGAATAATTGGTATAGAATAAAGATTATTATATTATTATTTACGTAGTATTATTAACTTGTTAAATACAAATATGCTTACTCTTGCTATCTACGGATTCTCTGGGTGACCACAAATTCAGAATGTGTACATGTTAAGATTATGTACTTCAGATGTCGTGTATTGATTAAAAGTAGTTTCTAACTATTTCTCTCTTGCATTCTCTAATATGGTCTATTATTTAGTAAAATAAAAATGTATTAAATAATAATCTACAGTCTTATAGTTTTATGGGTAGCAATAAAAGTGTGAGGAGTCACACATTACCACATAATGTTTGGCACAACAAGGTATGCAAAATGTTTGATTGTGAATGTTTAACATATATGGCTTGAATAAGAGCATTGCATTTGTATTGCATGAAATCAGTTTGGACAAACTGAAGCAAAATTCAACATTTACATACAACAGATTTAGAAAACAATTAATTAAATCCAAGAGTTAACCCAAGAACATATAATTCGATCGTTTGGAGGAAGGCAAGAAATAAGCTAGAAGATCGAGTAGTTGCGGATCGATTCCATGGCGGTCTGGACGACTGACTAGAAGATCATCCTTTCTGCTTGAAGGAGGAGTACATCTGGACAATGGTGGAGACGAAGCTGACGAAGGCGACGAACTCTGCGACGATCGCCCATGGCACGGTGAAGTAGTTGCTCTTCACGTCCGCCCACATCATGAACAGCGGGTGCCGGCTCCGCTCCCGGAGCTCCATCACCATCCTTCCCAGGTAGCTCCTCTCCAGCTCCGCCTCCCCGCTCGCCGCCCCCAACTGCCGAAACAGCCTTACCACCTCCTCCTTGCTCTCGCCGCCGCCGTGCCCATGCACCACCACCACCACCTCCGCCGCGGTCAGCGCGCCGGCGTCCTCCGTCGACTGCACCATTTTCGCCATGAACGACACGTACGCCGACACCTCCTGCGCCTCCGGTTTCGCCGCAGATTGCTCGAACGCCATCAGGTTCAGCAGCGGCGGCGCCGTCCGGAGCTCCACGCGCAGCTGCGGCAGCCGCAGCTTGTCCTCGTGCGCTAGCTTCACGGCCAGTGGCACCGGCCCCATCACCGACACGATGCCGGCCACCGCGGCGCCACTGCCGCGTGGCGCCTTCTTGAACCGCACCCACATCCGCTTCAGGTCGCTCGCCGACGGCACGTCCTCCCGCCCGTAGCTCGCCCGCCACTTTCTCTCCTCCGGAAGGATCGGGTACAGAAGCGGCACCAGCAGCAGCAGCGGGAGCCGCCGCAGCAGCCGCGCCCCCTCCTGCGCCGCCCCGAGCACCGCGCCGTCCTGGATGCGCGGCGGTGGCTCCCACTCTGTCCGCGCCACGGTGACCGTCGCGTGGAGCAGGTGCAGGATGTGGGAGACGCCCTCCACGGGCGGCAGCGCGTCGCCCATGTCGCGTCCCTTCTCGCCGGCGAGGTAGTACAGCACCAGCTTCATGAGCAACACCGGCGGCGAGTGGCCGGTGGACTCGAACTCCGGCAGCTTGGTGCTCCTGAGCAGGTCGACGAGGACGAATAACGGTATCTGGTTCTCGGCTAGGATGAGGTCGACGGAGAGCTGCACGGGGCCGAACGGTGTGGACTGCAGCGACGGCTCCTCCCTCCCGATGGCGACGTTGATGAGGTGCTCGATGATGAAGCAGCCGTCGAGCACCAGCAGCATGATGAACTCCTCGGCGTACATGTCGACGTCCTCGCTGTAGAAGGCGCGGGCCTCCCTCTCCCGCGCGGCGACGACGCGGATGTACTCCTCGATGACGGCGAGCTGGCTCGCCTGGTCGGAGTGGCCGCGGGAGATGAGGCTGTGGAGGTATGCCATCTTGAGGCGCTCACCGGCGCCAAGCCGCCGCGCGTCGCCGCGGTGGAGCGGGCCGATGGCTACGAACCGCGGCGTGTAGGCGTCGGTGTTGGCGTCGCGGAGGTGCGCCGGGACGCGGGACAGCTGGTGCCTGCTCACCATGATCCGGTGCTGCTCGTCGGACGCCGCCTCCTCCTGCCTCTGCATCAGCCCGCGCGCCATCTGCTCCACGTGCACGGTGATGCCGTCGCCACGCGGCATATCTCGCCGTCGAGCTCTGATCTCGTCCATCGAGCTAGCTGCACTATACCTGAGTGATCACCAATACCAGCTAGTATTACGTATCAGCTGCTTTTAAATACAGCCAGATAGACACTACTGTACACTCCATGCACGTAATTAAGTCAGTGCTGGATTAGGAGCCTTAAATAACACGGTTTACAGTTACAAAAAGGATGGTGAAATGGACACGCAAGAATTTGATTTGAGCATCTTTTATCATCTGGATTCTGGAGTAGCTTGCATTTGGGGACAAAGATGACACTAACAAATCCAAGTGATGAACGCCGATAGGCTGGTAATTCCATTGTTTGCTTGCAGTGGCGGCAGACCATGAGATTCTTTTTGTCTCCAGGCTTGCTAATCTTTAGTAATTTCCAATCAAAATTTATAGAAAGAGAAACTGAGACAACCTAGAAATGCAATCAAATCATTCACATGGGCCTCTCGGCCCATTCAAATTGATTTTGCAAGTAGAATTGTGTGACATACCAAAAATACATGCTATTGTTTGAGACAACAGTGTTAGTATTGATCATCAGACTACAGCAGTTAAGTCTAGTAACTGAAGAAGGGGAACAATGGCTGAAGTATACTCTTGCTCTGTCATCTTCAATTATGCTGTCCAAACTTTTAAAAACAGTTTATCAAACTTGGGGACATTGCAAACCATCTGTGCTACTACCCGTTCCAAGCTCTCTCCGTCGCCTCGCATTCGTGCATACGACCAAGCAGGGCTCCTTTAGGGCATTGTCGGTATCAAGAGGTGGAGGTGGCACCCCAAGGTTGAACTGCAATAAAAGACATTTGGTTTTGACAAAGAATAAAACTTAGCATGTATATATCTAGTCTGTTGAAAATATTTTTTTTGTTTTAGCACAGTAAGATGTAAATCATGAAATGAATTACCTGGCAGCTATAGTCTCCAAAGTTTGGTTCCATATACAAAACAACACCCATGTGATCCTTGAAGAATGTCTGGAATACAGAAAATGGCATTCACACAAGAAATGGCAGAAAAATTGAGAACAGAAAGTTTTCAAGATGTATACTCCAAATTAATGTGACATCAACAGTGATAATGCAACTAAAAGTAGGCATCCCACACATCTAAATTATGCTAAACGATCTTACAACGCGCATGAGATACAAAACACTAATAGACCTGAGTTGGCAGTTTGCATGTGTTGATACAAACACCAAAGGCATTTGCTCTCTTCCAAATACTTGCACTTCTCAACGAACACCTGACAGTTTCCATCATGCAATGTCCGTGAACTGTAAAATCTCAGTGAGTGAAGGATAAACATAAGTAGGAATAGATTGATACCCCACTTGACAACGATTTTCCATTGGATAATGTTACGGAATTCACTGAACATGGCCCCATCAGCCATTGGCATGAAAGTGCTGTTGCTCTAGCTTCACATCTCAAATGTACAAAAAAAAAATCAGTAAGGTCAATCACACTAGTGTCTACGTCAAAAAAAAATATTTACATCAATTCCTATTGTAAGTCTAAAAAGTACCAACAGGCTACAGAGGTGGTTAAAATTTGTTACTTGAAAGAACTCACCAACCATCATGGAAGCTAGTTGACCATTAGCAATGGGCGCTAAAAGAGCTTTGAAAACAACAAGCAAGAAAGGGGGAAACAGTGATTGGAGTACTCGGACCTGAAATTTAGAGAGAAGATTGATTTTATCTTCCAAAGGATACAGGGAACCGGATTGTACATGAGAAAGTTTATATACGGCTGATTGCTCGGTCTCCAACGCACTCTTCCCCTTGATCATGAGGTGGTTGGCAACTTCAATTAGTCCAGTGTAGCCAGGCTTTTCAGAATCCCATCCAACCTCCTACAGCTTAACAGAGAATGAGAGAATCACCAAATGTACAAACAAGCACAATAGAAGTGAAAAATAAGGATCCATTCTTGGCATTGTATAACGGTAGAGAGTTAGAAGGGGAATTGATCCAGTGCACACTTCTGTTGATCATGATACGTTACATACATAAACACACGTACATGTGACTACTCCAACTGGGTCAGCTATTCACAGGGTACATGCCATAAGAATAGGATGTATACACGCACACGTAAACACGTTCGTTAATAGGCGTACAATTGCGGGCATACACTATACAAATCAGAGTAATAAGAAATATTGAGCTGCCATGGGAGTTAGGAATATATAGTTTATCCACGAACATTCATCAAACATCAATATGACATTGTCCGATTATATGCAAGTGGTAGGCAACTTCTTTTTCCGGAAATCGGAAGGATAATCCTATTGCAGCTGTCTTAATTTCTGCTAGTAATTAAGCACGTACGCTAAGCAAGCGTTACGAAGGGGCAATCATTGTTAAGCTGAAACGGGGAAGAACAGTTTGGGCTGATGGAGCTCACCTCCACCATCTTAGACCGGAAGAAGGCGAGGAGCAAGTCGTCGGCCAAGGAGGGCTGGTACTCGTCGCCTCACGCCTGCCCACACCACACTCCATTAACAAGAGGAGTTTGATGATGATGATGATAACCAGGCCATGGCCGTGCGTGTCATCTCACCCTGGTGGTTGGTCATGAGCGCGCCGGGAGCGAGGGCGACGTTGAAGCAGACGAGCACGTAGGCGAGGCTCGCCGGGAGCACCGATTGCCGCATGTACTCGTTCCACCCATGCCTGACGGTAGCCACAGCCATTTCCACTGTCAAACAATTGATCACGAAACAATTGATCAAAAAAACGGATTGATGAACAGTAGTAGAACTAGGCTGCGAGGTGGATAAATCACCAGATTTCCCTATATTGAAACTGGAAGTAGGAGCAGCAGCATGTGAGAGTGAGATTGTATTTTCATAGTGATCGAAGATGCCGTCAGCCAGCCGGTTCATCTCTCCACACAGGAAAATCTGCGAAGTTAGAACCAACAAAATGCGCCGCGGTCTGGCACGGCACGAGACAGTGGTGACACTCTGTTACTACAAGAATGATCTCTTTTCAAGCTGAAATTAATCTGGGAAGGCATTTTTCAGACGATGGATCGGCACCTGAATCGCGCTCAGAGGTCGGTAGGCGGAGATGCGGGGGAGCGAGCTGATGACCTCGCCGACCAACGGGCCGGCGGCGAACACGACGAGCTGCAACGCCCATACATCGGATTTCGTCAGAATCCGTATGCATAGTTGGAGTCAGTGGTCAGTGGCTTGGACCTTTGTGAAGAAGCCGAGGACGGCGACGGGGAGGAGGCTGGTCGGGTGGGGCATGGCGACGGCAGCCGGCCGGGTGAAGTTCCAGAGCTGCTCCGTCGCGTTCCCGGCGAGGCAGGTCGCGTACAGTGTTGGATAACCCAGGCTCGGTCCATGCTCCACTCATCTCTGGTCGGATTAGACTTTGCGAAAATAAGGGAGCTCAATGTAGCCGGATTGAGCACGTCAATGTACATACCAGATGCATACTCTGTCCATGCAGTGGCTCTCCTAGTATTTCTCAGTGTTTTTCGTTGAGTCGTAGTGGTAGAAGTGGTGATGATCAGCACGTTTCAAGTCGTGGGATGGCGCAGCAATGGTGGAGCGTGAAAACCGCAGCATCGTGGCTGTTCGTGGCCACTCGTTTACTTTTTAATCGCACCCATTTAAACTTCAATTCAGAGTCGAAAAGCTGCGCTGTTAGCGGTACCAAAATTCCCTTGTGCTCCACTGTGTTCGCGTGCGTAAGTTTGTGATTCCGGTCATCTTCCTCGTCTCCGGCGACGGGCGCCGGCGAGTGAAAGACTACGTACAGCGCTGCCCTTCCAACAGGATTGTTCAAAATATGCATAATTGAGCTTCAGAGAAGCAAAATTCGTACCGTTCATGGCGGCTGGGTAAGCAGGGGTTTCTCCTAGGTTATCATCCTCTTTGCTGCCTCCCGTGAGCCGATCCGGCAATGCGAAAAAGGAAGCAGCGGAGGCCGACGCTAGCGCCGGTGTGTCGTCCTCGAGCAAGCTCTGCTCAGTCCGGAGGACTATGCCCGAGGAGAGTTGAACAAACGGCAGCTCATCTTCACGCTCTTGGGTTGGGGCGGCGGAGACATCATCTCCCGCGCCAGCAAGGGCGGTTCCGGAGGTCGAGGTAGCATGGTCGGAGTCTGACGAGGAGCAGCTGGTGGAGGGGAGGTGACGCAACGTCAAGCGGCGCCTAGAATTATAGGAATGGAGAGGGAAGGGCACGGGAGGTGATGCGACGTAGCGGCTAGAGTTCCGTGAGCACTGGTGGTGAGGAGAGAGGCGGCGAGAGCAGCCTAGACATGGACAAGGTGGCGCCGGGCATAGCGTGAGCCAAAGCGGATAAGATGAAATCATACAAAATCTACAGTTATTTCTATGGATCAAATAATTTATTTTATGGAAGAAAAATAAATTGATTTAGCTCTAACACGAAGCCCTAGATTTTTGGGCCGAGGTGGCCTCTAGATTCAACCGCTGCTAAACCTCTCTCCATCTCCATCTGCAGGACAATAGTAGCAGAGTAGCAATGAGTATCATGTGGTTTCACACTATAGGCCCTACCACTTCATTGGTTTACCACTCATCTAGATTTTCCTCTCCTCTCTTTTCCCACTAGGACGTCAGCTCATCATCTCCTTGACCTTGTTTATGGGTATCGCCATGGCTGCGGCCACTACTTCTTCCCCTCCTCTCCATAGCACCCTCGCTATCTCCCCACCCCTACGCCCTGCACTAAAATCGCTATCGTCTATGTCTATGACAAAAGCAAAATTGACATGCACCGTCGTCCGTGGCCATCAACATGCCACATTGTCCTCAACAAAATCGCTGATCATCGGCGTTAGTAGCCTCATGCCCATCAGTCTTGTGCATCTTCAATGCAAGGGGCGTGCTACTCCTCGCACTCTGCACCATGGAGAGAACAAGAGGGTGACACCGTGCATCGACAATCCCCTTTCAACCCTCTGTACCTCTCCTCTCGCCATGTGTTTCTCCTCTTCCTCCTCCACATCTCCTTTCCGTCCTTCACCTCTGCCAATCTACATCAACATCGGCCCTTCCACAATACCTTGTCCTAAGTGCAAGCTATCGTTTGATGGCATTCAACTAGCCTCACCATATGCTCGATGTCTACCTCGACGAGGGAGCACCACTAACTCTACACAACCTATGTAATTGAGATTTCTTTATAGGTAAGGTAATACATCTGACTCTTCTCTTTAGATTAGGATTTATTGTTTGACGATGATAAATGTGTGATTTCTTTTTTTCTTTTAAATTGAGATTTATTCTTGTTGTATGTATGATTAGTTCATTGTATACTCCGTTGGATGATATCACCCTTCCTCATCTCTAAGGAAGCAGTACAGTGTGCACTCTTGTATTCTCGTTGCTCTCTTCCACTAATCTTGATTGGTGATTATTGGGATAACATATGGGTTAAAAATTTAGTCTTTCATAATGGATGAATGAAAATTTGATACAGTATAAATGAAAAAAAATATTATTTATTTAAACGTATCAAAAAAATAATAAACAGTGTTAAAAAGATTACATGGAGTACGTTTATATGAATAGTTTTAGCAGGGACTTCAACCTATACATGCTCCTATATATTTGTAAAAAAATTGATGGAACAGTAAACCAAACAAACCTACTGTTTAAGCTCGGCTATACGTGCTATCCACCTTTTTTGCTTATGCTTAAAAACATGTTTTTGCCAGGGAAGTATAATTTACAAAAGGCAATTAGAAAGCGTGACATTGTGATTGTGTCATTGCCTCTACGCTTATATACACATGGTACATTATTGCTAGTGACTTTATAAATTTATTAGTTATTTTCAG
Organism: Oryza coarctata; assembly: GCA_030770085.1. Classification (NCBI taxonomy): domain Eukaryota; kingdom Viridiplantae; phylum Streptophyta; class Magnoliopsida; order Poales; family Poaceae; genus Oryza; species Oryza coarctata. The sequence continues at coordinate 1,540,391 of CM061471.1, forward strand.
CTCTTTAAGCACATATTATGATGTTAAACAATGTGTACTTTTAACCGTGAGTATACAGAGTAGGCACGAATGATGGTTATGTGTGCATCCTCTGTATAATTCGAAAAAAATGGTTTGTGGGAATAATAGCTCATTCACTTCGACGGAACACTTTCTAAATTTACATAAAAACACGAGAAAAACAAACAAAAATATGATTGTTAAGGAATATGAAAGCAAAATGGAAATCTCTCCGCAAATCCATTTCCTCGGCCGTATACTAAATTTAGACGCCGATCAGGGCCAATCAAACAAAAGCGCTCCCTCCGGCCCCACCACCATAGCGCGATCTGAGCCGTCCGTTCCATCATCCAACGGCTCACATCCACCCACCTAACCCAAAAAGAGAAAAAGAACAAAAAAAAAAAGGAGGGGAAGAACTGGCGCACCATCCATAGGGTTAGGAGCAGTAGATGCCATGGCATTCAGGAGTGCGTGAGTCTCGAGGCAAATCTGGATGCTTCCAACCCCCATCCAACCCCGCCCCCACCACCGCTGCCTCCTTCCTCTCCTCTCCTCTCCTCTCCTCCCGATCCCTCGCCCCGGAGGCGGCAGGTCCAAGGTCTCCTCCTCGCCGCCCCACCGCGTGCGTCTGTTTGAGAGCTGGGCTCTAAGCTCTCTCTCTTTCTTCCCCTTTTGGATTGGATTGGTGTTGGGGTGTTCTTGATTCGTTGGGGGGATCGATCGCCATGCATGGGAGAGCGGCCCAGGATTTCTGAGACTGATGCCTGGTGTTGATTGTTGAATTGGTGAGTTGTTCTTGTTCTCTTGCTTGGGTTCCTATGGTGATTTGCTGGTCGGGTGAGGTTGGATTTCTCGTTCTTGGGGCTGATTTGGGCGGAAAGGTGTTGTTTTTTTCCGTTAGTTTCTTTTTCCCCCTGTGTCGGTGGTAGTTTTTTTTTAAAAAAATATACCCGCAATTTCGATTGTGGGGTTTTGTTGTATGCGGGTGTTTTTTTTTGCAGCAACATTTCCGCAAAGAAGTTGTCGCCCCAGTTCCAATTTTTTGTCGCCTGATTTATTCAAAAATAAAATTTGTGCATTGTGCGTGCCTGCTTTTGCTAGTTTGTCCCTTTCGTCGTCCGATTTTTCAAAAGATTGCTCGGAGAGCGGTGTGCTTGGATTAATGCTTAGCTTGTTCTATTATGTTCTCTCCTCATTTCTGCTTGTTTGTAAGTGGCACTGGGTCAACAATTTGAGACTTCTCATCAATTTTGCCCCTTTCCCGAGCTTTTTAGGTGCCAAATTAAGTGCTATTGTATTCTACCCTCTTTTCCTTTGGCCAAATTCGTGTGGACGGTTTGGTTTGTCTTTGAAATGCCAAATGTTAGCTCCAACCATAAGCAGGTATTACTTGTTTGGGTGCATTCATTTCGCCTAATTAAGCAACATAGTAAAAAAGAAGACAAATAGTTGGAATATTTCTGCATCGCCATGTGTAAGCAATGCGATGCTTTGTGTGTCTGCAAAGGCGCGTGTGAAAAGGGAAGAAACCAAGGCTGAGGCTGCATTTGGCGTTCAAGGAGGATAAGGGCTGATAGCTTTGCGTGTCTCTCTTAAGTGTTTCTGTCTTTTTCAGGTAGGCTGATTTTCTGTTTCTGTGGTATTTAGTGCCTTGTTTTCCCCCATGTTTTCCTTTTCACGAACTGTTCTTAGAATGCAAGGAAAAGTTTCACCTTTATTTGCAACCTCCATTTGCTGAGCCCCTCACATGTTTTCTTTGTGCGTTGCGTGCCTGATTTCCATGTCGAGACCTGTTTTTGCCAGAATCTGATTGCTTTGATGGTTTGGTAATTCAGGTGGTGAAAAATTTCAATTTGGCTTCCCTTCTTTGATCTTGTAAACACAGCTGTGTCGAATTGGAATTTTAACTAACCAACCAACCTAACTTGGTGCCTGATTTGTTTGTGCAGGCAGGCAGTATTTGAGCGGTTGTCTCCCAAGGAAGAGGAGGGATTGCTAGTGTTGATCCATTGTAACTGAGAGAGCCAGACTTTTGATGTTTTAGAGTACAGGTTTTTTTTGCAGTTCCCATGGATGCTAAGGGTGTTAACGACCGAGATGCTCTAATTGATCTGGAGAGTGGAAACGACATTCTCGTTGGCGAGCATAACAACGGAGTGGATGCCAATTTTGCTGTTGCCCAAGAAAGAACAGCCCCGAATGGTGCCATGAGCACCAATGGATGCCTGAAAGATGATATAAATCAGCACATGTGTTGCTGTCCACACTCTCCAGAAGCTGCTGCCAAAAATGGAGATGACTGGAAGTCAGACGGGGAGGAGAAACTGGGCCTTTTGGATACTTCTGGAGGCGAGAAGGCAAAGAAGAAGCGGTCCAAGAAGCCACCGCGGCCACCACGGCCACCAACACCCACGCCATTGGATGTTTCCAACCAGAAGCTCCTCAATGAGCTGAGTGAACTTGCTATATTGAAACGGGCAAGGATTGAGCGGATGAAGGCTTTGAAGAAGATGAAGAACTCCAAACAAGGGTCCTCAAGTAGCAACTTGTTTCCCCTGATCATTACCATTGTCTTCTGCCTCGTCATACTCTGGCAAGGTATAAATTAGTCAACTTCACGTGTACTGATATGTCATATATGCCTAATTTGTATGGAAGAAAGAAATTTTGTTTGACTAATGAATAAAACATTGTTTGATTTCACCACAATTTAACTTTATATACTTTTCAATCGATGTCTTGTCTAGTTTCATATATGTACATGGATATCTTTTCTTTTTCTGTTAGAACTTGTGTGGTTAAGTTTGCTGCGTATTAATTTTCTTGATTCATCCACTATTTAGAGAGTATGCTAGTTGATCTGTTGCTAAGTTAAGATCTTTAAAGTCTGGTCAAAGAAAAAAGCTCAGAGATGGTAGATAGAACGCCAAGTTGTTAGTTCATTGTTTCACTTGCCATGAGAGATTATTAGTGATGTAAAATTATTCAGATCTTTTGAATATGATTTCTTTATCTATAACCTAATTCCACCCATAATTTAATCATTTCAATTGGCATGTTTACTAATGCAGTAGAATCATGCAAATCACTAGCAGAATACTTCGCATAGTTTTGCATTTTTGGTGCTCATAAAACAATTGCTCTAAAGTTCCTTATTTTGATGCCACAGGTTTTTTCTCGAGAACGGCTGTGAGCTTCCATGGATCACCTGAATCGTCAGTTAGAGCACATAGCAGTCTAATCTCCATTCGGTTCTATAAGAAGAATAATTCTAATAGCAGACATCATGAGCCCATCTCGGCAGCTCCCAAGTATGTGAACTTAGTCTCTTGCTCTCTCTAAGCAATTTTTTTTTTAAAAAAGAGTGCTCCAACTCAACAATATATCTTACTCGGGTCAAGATCTGGAGCTGGCTGTTACAATCTGTTTTTGCAACGAAGTTTATTGGTTTACTTTCTTTGTTTTTTCATTGTACTGTACAGTATATTTGATCTGCTGCTTATATTGCTAGTTTCTTCTACCTACTCAGGAATGCTGAGATACCATCGAGGCTGGAGATCCATAGCAAAGTGAGAAAGGTCGCGAAATGAACATTGCGCCCGAGCATGATCCGCCAACATGATTGCCGTTGCCGCAATGCCTCCCAACTTGGCCATTTTGAGTCCTCATCACGTTAGGTTGATGTAAATTATGAGAATGTCAGTGCTTCACGAGGCGTCCTCACTGTAAATGATGAACTACTCTTTTAGTGTGGGTGTGTGCTCCCCCTCTGTGGGTTCTATGCTAACCAGTGGTGGTAGGAGCAAGCTGTCATGTTACAATAATAAAAGGTTGCTCTTAATAATACGATGATCTAGTCTAATCTACTGTTTGGTCCTGCAATGCTGCATCTGGTAGTAATAAAATTCAGAAGTGGGCTCGATGTTCAGTGAGTGTGTTCTTGGCTGTTCATCTGATGATCTGAAGATATGAGCAGAAATTCTGAACCCAGATTAATTCCAGTTGAGCTAAAATGTTGCTGCTGTCTGTGGTTAGTGTGGTTGATCTGCAGGAGGGATCTCTCTCTGACTGTATGGATGGATTCCAGATCTGCACAGTGTTACAGCAGGGCGTGTCGGCGCTTGCACCTGTATGATGGTAGTACTCTTGACCCTGTTCAAAATAATGTCTGAAGAATCTGCTCAGAATCAGTAATTCAGATCCATCTTGTTTTGTCTGTAGCGTATGTGTTCTTATGTTAATTCCCACATGGCATTGCTTGCTGATCAGCCAGCTACACTGTTGAGCTGGACTATGCTTGATTTGAAGAACTCTCTCTACCTGATTCGATTGGCTCATGACTGCGTTGACTTGGAGTGATAACCAGTAGTAAACGCTAATCGTGAGTGATGACTTGATGCTTGGTTGGAAACTCGGAATCTTCAACCACTAATGTTCAAAAAGCAATATCAAATTAATATAATAAGTGATAATAATTGTTCTTGTCAGAAAAAAAGTTAGCAATGCTGCTGAAAATCCAAGCCATAGCAGAGGCATGCGTCTGAGATAATGGGCTGAAATTAGGCCCACCAATTTATGGCCAGCACCATTCGGCCCATTGGGATCCTCATGTTACCATGTTACACTATGGGCCGTGACGTATTGGCCCACTTAATTCCCCGAAATTATGGGGTTTGTTGGGCCGTGCACGTGTTGGGCTCCTCATCTTACACTAATATCCACGTGAGGATCATCTACACCGTCCGATCCGAGATAGAAGGTTGAGATCAATCCATATATGGTTTATTCACACCACCACTCGTTCGACGCTATCGAGCGGAGCAAGCTCTCGCGCCGCGCGGTATGTGTTCGAGCAAATGCCGCCTCCGCTTCCTCCTCCGGCGGCTCGCCCGCAGCCACCTCTCCACCGCGCCGGCGTCGAACCACAGGAATAAGATACCCGCGGAGCCATTACGTACGGATCGACCTCTGCCAGACCCGGGCTCCGGGGACGCGGCGAGGCACCATGAGGCAACCATCAGGAGGCTGGCCGCGGCGGGCGACGTGGACGGCGTCCAGTACGCGCTCCAGGAGATGCGGCTGCACGGGGTGGCGTGCACCGTCGGGGCCCTCATCGCAGCCATCGGCGCCTTCGCCCGCGCCGGCTCCGCGGAACGCGCGCTCAAGACGTTCTACCGGCGCCCGGCGTGCGGGTCTACAACCACCTGCTCTACGCGCTGCTCAGGGAGAACATGGTCGGGGCGATCGTGCCGGTCTACGACAACATAAGGAAGGCCGGCGTTGATCCCAACGTGTACACTTACAACCTGCTCGTCAGGGCGCTGTGCCAGAACGACCGGGTTCATGCCGCTCGCACGATGTTCGATGAAATGTCCAGAAAGGGGTCTCACACGGACGAGGCGAGCCATGGGACGATACTTTCGGGTATGTGCAAGCTGGGCAGGTTGGAGGAGGCCAGGGGATTCCTGGCTGAGGCGATGCCGGTGCAAGCGTCGTACAATGCTGTCGTTCACGCGCTTTGTGGAGAGTTCAGGATGCGGGAGGTGTTCTCGGTTGTCGACGAGATGGTGCAGAGGGGATTGCAACCAAATGTCGTCACTTACACTACTATAGTCAATGCGTTCTGCAAGGCCAGGGAACTGAGGATGGCATGTGCCATTTTGGCTAGGATGGTAAGCATGGGATGCACTCCAAATGTTCTAACGTTTACTGCGTTGGTTAAAGGCTTTTTTGAGGATGACAAGGTACATGATGCGCTTTCCATGTGGCATTGGATGGTGGACGAAGGATGGGCGCCATCGACAATCTCTTACAATGTTCTCATCCGTGGCGTTTGCTGCCTTAGTGATTTGAAGGGAGCATTAGATTTTTTCAACAGCATGAAAATAAATGCCCTACTTCCTAATGCGACTACCTATTCTACACTTGTTGATGGCTTTTCAAAATCTGGAGATCTGGATGGAGCCATGTTGGTATGGAATGAGATGAAAAGTTCCGGTTGCAAGCCAAACGTTGTTGTTTACACAAACATGATTGATGTGCTTTGTAAGAAGATGATGTTTGATCAGGCAGAGAGTCTTATTGATAAGATGTTAATGGACTATTGTCCTCCTGATACCGTGACATTCAACACGCTGATTGGAAGGCTGTGCGATTGTGGAAGAGTTGAGAGAGCATTGAATGTGTTAAGAGTTGGGAGAGCATTGAATGTGTTGCGTGGGATGATAAGGAATGGATGCCATCCAAATGATAGGACTTACAACGAGTTGCTTCATGGTCTTTACAGAGAAAGAAATCATAAAGATGCTTTCACAATGGTGATTGAGATGTTTAACCATGGGATTGAGTTAAGTTTAGTAACTTACAACACCGTGATTAGTGGTCTGTCAAATGCACATGAACAAACAGCTATGGTGCTTCTGGGGAGGATGATAGTTCAAGGAATTCAACCTGATGCATTCACTTTCAATGCAATGGTTCATGCTTATTGCAAGGAAGGGAAGGTCAGAATAGTTGCTTGTCTGTTGGGGCAAATGAATGCAGTGAACTGCCCACGCAACATAGTTACGTATACAATTCTGATCTCAGAGTTTTGCAATCAGGGTAAGCTGGAAAATGCCATGGTTTACCTCTTAAAGGTGTTGTATGAAGGTATCTGTCCGAATGAAGCAACATGGAATATGTTGGTTCGTGGAATTTTTACAAATATGAGCACTATTGGACCAATGCACTTGTTAGTACATTGTTGAAGATTTATAAGTGTAAAGTCAGAATTCAGTGGTGTTACTGCTTCAACTTGCCAACGAAGGGTCAATCTCACAAGCTGTAAGTTCTCTCCCCTAGTTGCTTTTAATGTTTTTCAACATTATTTTTCGAGGGTTCATCTGGAGGTGTTATCCAAGCTCATTCGTGCATCTTCAGTTCGGTCAGTGTGTAGTATAAAAAATATGGATATTGCTTGCATGTTTTCTAGTACATATTGATGTATATTTCTAGTTTTCCATGTTATCCTTTTGCATATATACCCTACTTAAGTCTTTAAAAGGATTCAATAGTAAACTCTATAACTCCTAGCTGAACACAGGAATAATGACGACAATAATAATAACAATAATAAAATCTTTTAATCGTAAACAAGTTAGGATTAGTTAGAGTTAAAACTCAACAAGAGACTCAAATTATGGTTTAGATACGTCAATATCTACTTTCTAAGTACTTCAATTTAAGTATAGATTTTTAGTTATATTCTAATCTTTTAAGTTTTTTTAATTAATTCTTTCTATGTTAATTTCGGTCTTTCTCTATCTCCTTTTATATTATTATCCTTAGAATTTCATAATATATTAGTGTCTTTAGAGGTCTTCTTTAAACATGGCTAAACCATCTCAATCAATGTTGTATAAGCTTTTCTTCAATTGGTGCTACTTCTAACCGATTACGTATATTCTTGTTTCGGACTCGATCTATTTTTGTATGACGACAAATGTAGTGTAAAATACGTATTTTCGCAACATTCAATTGTTGAATATATCGTCTTTTTATAAGCCAACATTTTGCCTCATACAGCATAGCATGTTTAATCGTCGTTCTATAAAATTTGTGTTTTAGTTTCTGTAGTACCTTATTATCATAGAGAATGTCAAATGCTTGATGCCATTTCATCTAGTTTGCTTTGATTCTATGGTTAACATTTGTATTAATATCTCTATCCATCTATAACATTTATCTCAGATATCGAAAGATATTCTTCTTAGTCTATCCTAAACTCACATTTTCCTCCTAGTGTGTGATGTTGTCAAAGTCACATATCAAGTATTTAGTCTTAGTTCTGCTTCTCTAAACCTTTGGACTCAAGAGTCTACCGTCACAACTCTAGTTTTCTATTTACTTTTGCTCGACTTTCATCAATTAACACTATATCATCTATAAAGAGTATGTTTCTTATAACCTCATTCATTACTAAGGCAAAGAGTTACGGGCTTATGGCTGATCCCTGATATAGTCCCATTTTAATCAGAAAATAGTATGTGATACCATTATTTGTTCGAATACTAGTTATAGTATTGTTGTACATATTCTTGATGAGAGAAACATACTTTTTAGGGTTTTATGTTTGTCGAAATCATATCACATAATATTTCTTAATATCTTGTCACAAGTCTTCTCCAAGTCAATAAAATCGTATGTAGATTCTTTTTCTGCTCTCTAAATCTCTACATAACTTGTCTTATTAAAAAAATTACTTTTATGGTTAACCTTCTGGGCATAAAACCAAATTAGTTTATAAAGATTCGTGTCGTTCATCTCAAACGGTACTTGATAACTCTCTTCCATAGCTTTATAGTGTGGCTTATCAACTAAATTCCCCAATAATTAATACAACTTTGGATATCTCTCTTATTCTTATAGATTAGTACTAATATATTTCTTCTCTACTACTTAGGCATCGTGTTCGATAAAAAAATATTGTTGAATAATTTGGTTAGCTATACTATAGTTATATCCTTAAGACATCTCCATATCTTGATTGGAATACCATCAGGACCCATCGCCTTTCTCCTTTCATCTTTTTCAAAACTTTTTTAACCTCAGATTTTTGGATCTGCGCACAAAATGCCTATTGGTGCCATCCAACGAGTCATCCAACTGGATGGTGGTGTCCTCGTTCCAACCATTGAGCAAATTATCAAAATATTGTTGTCATCTATGCCTAATCTCATTCTCCTTCATCAAGAGTTTCTCTCTCATCCTTAGTACTTAACTTGAAACAACAAAACAAAAAAACAATTGTTTTTTAGTCAAAATACCTCTGTTTGATACTTGATATCTCATTCAGTATCGCCGAAGTATATGGTGTAGCACATACTTTTGTAGTGCTCGTCATATTCCATATATGTAAGATGAGACGAAGGGGGTAATGGCTACACAAGGCATTTGACAATATACATTTTATTGCATTCATGTGATCTTGAGTACCAAAGTTTGATTGAAAATTTACATGTAGGGACTGGAATGATATCCATTATCTAAAAACTGAAAATTTACAATGGCATTTTAGCCTTTCATTTTGTGTTCAAACAGAACATATCTCTTTACTTTGATTTGGCGGCAACCCTCTATTCCTCCAGTATTTGGTATACTTTCTCAATCTCAGGCTACGCATAAAGAACAACAGATTAGAACTACTCATCAGCAACAAGGAATTTCAGTGGCATGTAAGGAACCCAACAAAGAGTTAGATATTGTTAGAGAAACAAGTATTACCTTGTAATATTTTAGCATGTTGTTTCTTTTCTTTTTCATTGTTGCAGTCACCAAATCCCTTTCAATGTCAAAAGGAATAGGGTCCAATATTACACCTTTGACATACTCAAAACCTCGTAGCTGAATGGTGACAAGTAATGAGGGTTACTATATCTTACATGATTAAGCACTAGGAATCTAAAAAAAACCTTTTGAGTTCCCTTTTTTCTAATTCCAACAAAAAGAAAACCATGTTGAACATAGTATTAGGGTAATTTAAGGGATAACATGATGAAACATGTGATATGTTCAGTTTTCTCCACTGTGCAATTGAATAAAGGATGTACCTTGTTCTTCGCCGCAACGGATTGTAGCTCTTTCAGGATATACTCTTTAAGGCCTTCAGACTTGCATATTTCAGCAAAAGAACCCTTGCAGCCATTTGATTCTGCCCACTTCATGGTGTTTTCTTCATGTGGATTAACTACTGCCACTAACATTGATCTGAAGCTGTCCCCATATACCCAGATCTAGAAAGAGAGGAGAGATGACAGTATTACATAATTGTGGGGCATTATGTCCTCGAACTATAAGCTTGTGTTATATGCACTAGATTTTTAGCTTACATCTTCAACAGTTGGAGGGAAACCATACACTTTCTCCAGGTATTCAACTGCAACATACTCCCCTTGTGATAACTTGAATATATTTTTCTTTCGGTCAATTACCTTCAGGATTCCATCTGAATTCATCTCTCCAATGTCTCCTGAGAAAAAGAATGTGCCAGGGTGTGAAACCCATCTCAATCTTCTATGTTTGACAAAACATGACTCTCACCTGTGTGAAACCATCCATCAGCCATGGCCTCATTCGTGAGCTCAGGATTTTTATAGTATCCAGTGAAGTAGTTTCCTCGGATGCAGATTTCACCACGAGAAGGAGTACCAAGTGGATCATAACCCATCTCAGGCACTTCTTCCAATCGCAATTCCGTGTAGGTAGCTGCCACGCCAACAGTTCCAACCAGGGACATGTCATCAGGGTAACAGACCGTGCTAGGTCCTAGTGTTTCTGTTAAACCTGTGAAATAGCCACAAAGTCTGACCTTACCTTTTAATAGACTGATCACAACTCAACCATTTATATTCAAAATATAAGCGTATGAATTTTATATCCTTTTAAGTGCCTCTGTGAAGAATAAAATAGATGATCAAAACATTTCACTTGTCATTAACAGTTAACAAATCAAAACACTTAGACTCAGGTTGGTGTTTTGGCTGTTTCCTTGGGGAGGTCTCTTGGAGTTGGATGAAAATCCTCTTAAACCTTAGTTTTTGCACTTTGTAGTGAAAAAAGATGACATTTTGGAACTAAAATAGAACAAGTAAGACCAATACTCAACTTGATAAGAATCTGGCTGACTGGCCCAAAGTAAACTCAAACTAGATAACGCCCTGCTGACTGGCCTTATAGGTATTTACTTCTCTTATGGATATTGCCATAACAGGCCAACTGATTCCTATTCTAGATAGAATTAGAATTCCGAAAATTTGACAAATTGGTCTTTTTGAAAAACTTATTTTGAAACTAGACCATAACAAAAACTTTAACTAGAAATGGACCATGAGCTCAGCGTCAGACATGTTGGAACTGAGGTCTAACGGGTCCGGGCCAACGGACTTGACGCTGAGCTCATGGTCTATTCTTGGTTAAAGTTTTTTAGCATGGTTTAGTTTTGGAATAAGTTTTTCAAAAGGGTTAATTTGTCAAATTTTTGGATTAAAATTCATACTTGAATTCTTCTATCTAGCAATTTATGTGAGTTGTTTTTTTATGCCTTGTTTACCTTAACAGGTAGGAATTACCTTTTATACTTTTCAGAATCAAATAATTTGTAATAACAATTACTTCTTTGTATATACAGGAGAAATCTGAACCGTGGAAAATGTCTATATGCATTACCATAGCCTTGGATAAAGTATGCACAGCTGGTTACTCTCAAGAACTCTTCAATCTCATTACTTAATGGAGCCCCACCCGATATTAATAGGCGAAGACAACCACCAAGCCTTGCTTTGACCTAAAGCAAGGAAATGACAACAAAGAGGCAGGTAAGAAAGTTGTGAGTAAAACAGCTACTGCTTTTCTGACCTGGAAATAATTTGACTATAGGGATAGATTATAAGGAAAAAACACAAAACCTTGCGGAAAGCCAAAATATCTGCAAAAGGTGAAGCAGTTTTTTGCGTGTAGCCTGCTTTCATGTTTGCCAGTTTGCTGGATCACAAATCTTACAGTGAGCATACATAACATATTTACTGTCATAGGAAATTTATGATGCTAATCAACGTACCGGTTGTACAGAGCATTGAAAATTAACCTTCTGAGTGGTCTGAGTTCTGACAAGGCCTTTAAGATACCTAGAGCCAATTATAAATGTTCATATGAGTTAACAATCTATTGGTTTAATTAATACCAACCTTTTATTATTTTGACCCACCTTCATAAATTTTTTCATACACTCGAGGCACCCCAACTAGTAGAGTTGGCTTTAGCTCCATGAGATCATCTCTCAAGGCATTCAAATCCTGACCCTCACCCAAGAAGAAATGCAACCATGTTATAGTGATTTAAGGATTATCACTTCAAGAATGGAAATTCTGGAATACTAATGTGCTGGAATTGCTCACTCCATGATAATAGCCAACTGAGGCTCCTTTGTGAAAGAAATACTCTTCGATCATGCGGTCAAGGATGTGAGCAAGCGGTAGAAAGGAAAGAAACACATCATCTGTTGTCATCTGCATACATAAAACCACTTGTTCTGTTTATATTTTGCACTTATGTCAAAAAAAAATTATGCATAAGTAGAAACATCTATTGGATCAGGCATTAGGTTTATTCAGACTGCCATATCTTGCAAAGGAGGGAAAGAGCAAACCTTATCGTCGAACTGGTCCATGAAGAGGTCCACCCCTTTTACATACATGGCATGACTCTCATGGCTAAGCATGACACCTTTGGGTTCTCCACTTGTCCCACTTGTGTACATGATGGTGCATGTATCATTTGGTTTTGGAGCACAAGGTTGGGCTGGATTTTCCTTTCCCTGAAACACAACACAAATACTGGTCTATCAAGACAACACTTACATAGTCATCACAAGCATTACTACAAAATTATCAGTCCAGATAAATTTAACCAGGTATTTAATTTGGGTTAACAAACGGTGAATGTGTGCAATTTCTGGACCTACCATTTTTAAGAAATCATTCCACGAGTGCAACTTCATCCCAATCTGACCAACGCTTGTGATTTCTTCTCTTGTTCCCGAAGTAAATGCCACCAGTGCTGTAAACATGTTTTTGGCAGGGATTCTTTTTAGAATATTTAACATATAGTTACATTAGAGTCCGTTTATATACCATTGCTCACCTTTCACTCTCTTAGCAGACTTGCAATTTGGGGACAGTATCTGCAAATAGAAAGTTTTCGTGGTCAAAACTACATTCAGAACAAAGATGCAACAATGTTAAATTGGATGAATTATACTTCTTTTATTTTCTTGTCCTGAACGAAGATAACATCGATTTCAGCATGGTCAATAATGAAGTCAACAGCTCCTGCACCTGTGATTCATGGAATGTCTTTAGTGATAATGGATAATGCAACTTCTAGTCAAAAGACCAAATGTTGTGCATCAGATTTGCATTAGTTGATCTGAAACGTTTTACAACAAGAGCCTTCAGTTAAGCAGTTTTCTTACCTAAAGTATCGTAGAGTGGGACACAGATTAAGCTGTAACCATTGCAAGCCTGCATTTTTAATTGAGGGGGTTATAGTAGTTTATTGTGATAAAATAATATTGAAAATCGAAATTTTCTTTCAGATTGTCCTACTCCGCAAAGTTTACCTGCATTGCTACTATCCACTGAGGGCAGTTTGATCCATATATTCCAATCCGGGAACCCTGATATAAAATCAAGCATAGGAGCATCAGTCTCCATAACTCATGTAAAAGTTTCGATCTCTCTTCAAAATATGCAGATTCCAACAATGAAAGAGAGTCTAGCTCTATGATTTGAAGTGGAAGTTTGCTTAAGTTTCTGTTCTTACTGGCTGCACCCCTAGCTGCTGCAAAGCAGAGCCAACTTGCAGGACTTCCTCATACACTTCCTTGTATGATTTCCATATGTATGGCCCTATCTATAAGATACAGAAAACAATGGAGCAGTTTTTCATCAGGAATTTAGAAAACGAGAATAAGACATGGAACAGATATGGAAGCATGATCTTAGCAGTTGTATGTGGTGATCTTAGCAGTTTTATGTGGGCATACCACTCCATCTTTTACAGGACGCCATCCAAGCATCCTATTATCTGGGTACTTGCCTGCTGCAACCCTGCAGGAGGATAAGTGGAAGGATGAAAACTAAGATTTTCTAAGTTGCAAGTATTCTTTATACTTTGACTTTTGCATGCATCTTGTGATAATCTGTTGTTAAAATTTCATATCTTGCATTTCTTGCATGCAAGTAAAATTTTTGGCATGTGCAGTAGATATATGTTACATGAAATTACTGGATGAAATTTCAAATTTTATGCTCATCTCTTTTGGTGTTACTCTGTACTCGTACAGGTTATGGACTAAGGTGCCAACTAAAGTGTGACTTATGCTGTCCTTGATGAGTGACCGTACACATTACTATTGACACTGGACACGGTATGTTTTTAACTAGCTCTGCTTCTACGTCTCTGATACTTGGATCTATCTACCCTTTGATTTTCATTTTAAATTAAAACGGTTTTATACAGAACTAGTCGAAAAGGGAGGAGGGCATAAAAAGATTGTCACGGCACACGAAAAACTTTAACCCGTTGCAGGATTTGATAGGTCACTGGAAAAAAGAGGAGAACATCACATAATCCTTGAGTCATGTCTTCTCCTGCAAAACTCCAAAACTGCCCTTATGCCCATCCCCAGAAAAGCAGAAACTTTCCCCAATACATAAATATGACCAAATAAACAAAAAAAAAACAATTTGCCTACATAACTGCTGTGTTCAATTTAGATTTTCCTTTTCTTTCAACACGCAGAACAACTGCACACATGTGTATCATGGATAAAACTAGAAGAAAGTATCACACAGTGAGATCTATGTAATGAAAGAGCTAAAATAAATACAAAGAAGAAAGAGGTGAAGTTGTTGATCCAATCGTGTACCTGAACACATCCCATGATGTTTTCATGTCAGGCTCAAGTGGCGGGAATCCATCCTTTGACAGTGCACTCCGGAACACTGGCCCTACCGCCGGTCGGCCATCCTTCCTGGGCTTTCCATCCTCCACCTGAACTGTGAACACTTTCTTCGTCCCCCCCTCCATCGATCAAAGTGACCCCTAGCTTGAATAAGAATCAAGGTAAGCAACTAATACTATCAGAACTTTACTTCCTTTCTCTGCTGAATTGATCAATGCGTAGACCCAAACACAAGCTCAGAGAGGATAAAAAACATAATGATGCAACTTCTCAAAAGGAAGAAGAGAACTGATAATTACTTTTTTTTTTCTGAGGGAAAAAAAGTATCTACCAGAAAAGACAGATAGATAGACAGGAGGTAAGCGATGAAAGTTCTCACCCAATACTGTTTCACACTTATCTTTCTGACATTTCGTGATTAGAAAATGGGATCATTGTAACGAACTATTCAAAGCATTTATGTCTGACCGAGCTTTTCTTGAATTTCTTGAATGCGGTCAGAAAAACACCACCCTTTCCTGTTTAAGAAAATAGTACACTTGAACGAAGAGGAAAGGCAAACCTTCCTGCTTAGCTTTCTTCTCCTTCTCTCACTCTGTGTGCGTGAGAGAGAGAGAGAGAGAGAGAGAGATTTTGCTTGAAAGGAAACTTGCAGAAGAGACTAGAGTTTACAGAAAAAGGGGGCTTAGAGAGAGAGAGAAAAAGACATGGAGCTTACAGAGAAGCCAGGGAGCTCTTGTGTCGAGTTGAGAAGAAGCTGGCAGTAGCGCCCTGTTGACGGGAAGAGGAGGGGGAAGAAGAAGAGCTTGCTATATATGCAGGCAGATATGGCAAAGGGAAAACGGGATCGTCTTGGACTCGTGGGTCCCCCTATTTACACTGGGCTCTGAAACATCTTAACTCCATGCTTAGGGAGGGAAGCTTTGGGGGAAGATTAGCTTCCAAAAAATCAAGCTTGACGTGTTTAGCGTGTGAACAACCCAATCAGTGAGATGAGGAGAACACATCGCAAGTCTGGATGTGTGGCGCCATACATTTAGAAATTAAAGAAGTTTAGCAGTTTAGCTTCCTGGCCTACATGGTCAGCCTGCAATAGGTCAAACAAACAAATAGTCAGAAGAATATTTTAGGAGGGATAATTTGGTTTCTTACTATGGAGTATTACCATATTGAATTCCACACAGTAAAGCTTATCTCTGTTTTTTTTTAACACGCCAACTGGTTGTCCAAGAACAACCTAAGCCTCTCCAACTGCATGTTGTGCTCTGGTTTCTGGAGAAACTCAAGGCACTGAGATTATAGCACACGGAAAGTTAGAAGCTTCCAAAACTTGTAAAAAGAGTAGCATAAATTTGCTCGCGTCATGTATTACAAGCCGGCGGCCTTTTTTTGACTGTTTATTTGGTTTGTTCAATTAACAAAACATGGCCTGGTTGTATTGAATGGCAAATAATAACTTTTACAGTAATAGAGAGAAGACGGAGATTTAGCGGCGCACACATGAACTTATTTAGCCAGAGATTTATTCTTTCGTCTTGCAACTCTTGGAAAGCTTTCAGCATCAAGTACGTCATGGACCTATGCACATGGGAAGTAGCTTTAAGTGTCCTTCTGTGAATGTTATCTGTCATTTCAGGGAGTTTCTTGTTATTTATTGATAGAGCTTTTGTCTCACTTACTGTTTTAGACAAGTTTTTAAACATGTTTAAATGGATTTACTTTTTTGAAAAGAATGGTTAATGGGAATGCCTTGTGAAGAAGGATTGGTTGGGTGATAGTGTCATATTGCTGCCTACTTTAAAGCATCCATTTTTTTTATTTAACCAATAGATGCTGGCCTCTATGTCTTAACCAATAGATTTTGACCCCTAAGAGATGGATCTTAAACATGATCTAAAGGAATTCATTAGGTGAAAAGGATTTGTCCACTTTTCTAAGAAATCTTATTTATGGTCAAGTCCTCAGTGTTAGTAATACTATTAAACCGACAAGTTATACTGGCCTGTAGTCTGCATTAATATAGATCACCCTTTGAACTAAGTTCCTAATAAAAAAGAAAATCTTCTTATACACTAATCAGTCCAATATGTGTTTACAGATAGAAGTAGAAATAGACGGTAGGAAATTGGAATTATATATATCCTTATCCGCTAAAAATATAAATATGGATATTCGTATTCGCATCCATATTAATATGGATACTAAAATGGATGTATCCGAATTCGATTGGGAAATCCAGATTCGTATGCTGATATCCAAGTTTTAGTGGGATCCAGATGTAAAATCGGATATTATTCGCATCTAACAGGAGCCGACTAATATATTTTTTTTTCAGCATGACCCTGCTCGTGCCTCCGTTTTGCGCCAAAATCAACCCCTGCCTCTCCGCACGCGCCAAAACCACGTCTTATCTATCGCAGCCGCCCGCTTTCCCCATTCATTCTCTCAGTCTCCTCATCCAAAATTCCCCACGAGCCATAGCACCCTAACCCTACCCGCTCGTCTGCGGCGACACGACGGCGCCTCCACTGCAGCTGCTCCTGTGCTTGCCCTCCTCCCACGGCGGCGGCTCCACTCGCACGACGTGGCGATGCCGCTTTCCCCTCCAAATCGGTGCTCCAACGGCAACACAGCTGCCCCTCCTGGCCTCCTGCACACTCCCCGCACAACAGCCCTCCTCTGAAGTTGATTTGCTTTCACTGCAGTTGGTTTCCCAATCTCTTGTGTTCATAGATATCAACACTGCAATACCCATGGAACAGCACATTTATAATCGACTTTTGTATTGTGTGATCAAGCCTTGAATGATCCCTTCTAGCATATGCGTGCGGTGTTTTGTGGTGCTTATTCTACTCAATTCTAATAAATATGGTCCACATTCTCCTACAAGAGAGGAATGGGACAATGCTGCTGCCCCACGTAACTGCTTGGAAATCTTTTATGATGCCACTAAAATTCTCTCAGAAACTCATTATCCAACAGTGAAGCTGTTCTTTTCAGAATTTTGTGAAATTAACCTCAAAATTATTGAGTGGCTCCAAAGCGGTGACAATTTCATTGTTTCTATGACGAAGTCTATGGAGAAGAAATTTGATAAGTACTGTGAGATGAGCAATATTGCTCTAGCAGTTACATGCTTCTTAGATCCTTGGTACGAGATGAAGGTGGTAGAATTTTATAATAGTGAGATGTTAGATGATTATGGATTTGATGATATGTATGAATTCAAAAAACTTCAATAAAAGCTTTATGATTCCTATGCCTTCATTTATGCTTCAGCTGCAAGTAGTCCTGTGCAACAAACTACAGCTAGAACTACTAGAAATGCCAGAACTTCTCACTGCTATACAGACTTAAATGAGGAGCCAAGAATGAAAAGATTAAATTCATTTCTAAGGGACAATACTGAAATTGGCCAAGAGCAGTCTGTAGATCGATATAGCAATGAACCATTGTTAAGTTGGAAAGAAGATGAATACTTTGACATTTTGAGCTAGTGGAAGACCCACGGTGCAAAATATCATATCCTCGCTCGAGTTGCAAGGGATATTTTAGCTATCCCCGCAACAACAGTAGCATTTGAATCTGCATTCAGAACAGGAAGAGTTGTTCACAAATATCGTAGCCGTTTGGACCCTCCAGTAGTTGAGGCACTTATTTGTACCAAGGATTGGATAAGAGCATCAATGATAGGTAATTGCCACTTTGTACTTCTCAAAACTGTATATTTGTATTTCCAGTTGACATTAGTCACCGCTAATTTTTCTTGTATCTTTTTGTCTATTTGTTTCAGATCAAAGTGGCGTACCTTCAATTCAATTCTTGACAATTTAGCTGGTCTTAGTATAAATGTAGTCCAACAAGATGAAGGTATATGAACTATTTAGCTAGACTTCATGATGTTAGTTTTAGATACTTAGATTTATTTGTTTATACATATTGTTTGATCATCATGTGTTGTAGGTGCTCCTGCTGATGCTGGTGACACCATTGTGGATCTGGAACTGGAAGAAAATTAGGATGGATCTTTCTTTAGGTGACTTTCTATTCCTTTTGGATATTTTATTATCAAAATTTCCACTCTCATGATGGCTATATGGAGTACAATAACACAAATTTATATCAAGATTTAAATCATCTCTGTATCAATACTTCCTCCTGATTCTTTAGACTATATGTTCTTGCCCTATATATGTCTTGGACAAAGAGTGCTGATTTTGTTCTCATAACTTTTAAAGTTTAGTGATTAATTTGTTTCAAACCTAGAAATGAAAGTAGAAAAAAATGTCATGTTAGTTCTGTTGGGAAACTATACAAAATTTTTTACCAATATTTAATTTGGTTTTGCAGACCTCGGCAAGAAGGAAGAGGAAGATGTACCGTTCAAGCAAGTGGTAGGCAAGCAGATGCTGCTTGACTACTTGGTGCCTGTTGTTCTCCTGCCTAGTGTTTGGAATGCTACTGCCTACTTTTAGAAGTGTTTTGTTCAATTCTAGTTCCCTTGAATTTAAATTGGATCTGGTCACACTATTGATGTTTGACTTTATTTCGCTTTGATATGTCACTATATGAAATATTATCCCTTATGGTTTTAGTGAGTTCGATCCGGGAGATTTTTGGAGTCTACTTTGGTTGTAGTTTTCTTTAACTATCACTGAACTTGCACTTAAATTTTATTCGTCTAAGTTAAATTTTAGGATATGCGCTTTTGAGTTGAATTGAGTAAATATATAATTGTGAATTTAAATTCAGACTATCCATTTTGTATTGATATCAAGGGTATCTGGATCCGTATTTACATTCAAATTAAAATGTCGTAAATCATACTATCCAAATTCGATTCCATGCATATTCTATCCGTTTCCACCCCTATTTACAGAGCTATCTACCACTGAATTACTGATCAACCGTGACAGGGCACGAGGATTGCTAGTCCTGCAGCTGACAAGTGTCCATAACTTTTTCCAGGTAGGCGGCAGGTAGCCATTACTCTGTCCTATCCATTAATTAATTCATGCTAAATTATGTATCACTGGTTAGTAGTGCTGCACCTATACTGCTAGAATTATTGTTGCACGCATTCCTGCAAGGTTATCACCATTTTGTATAAGGGGGGCGTTTTCAATGTATGAGTGGGGGGGTGTTTTCAATATAAATTTGTGAGGTGAACAGAATTGCCACTGGCCCCCATCTGTTAAGGGTGTTAATAGTCCAAAAAAATATAAGGGCGAGTTAAGAGGACACACTAGTGTGTGTGCTCTGGTGATGTCTGGTGTGCACCAAAACAAGAACACCCACTTAATTTACACAAATAATCATAAAATAAAACAATAATATCATAACCACTTAATTTATACAAATACCCAATGAGTTTGTGATATGTTTCTAGCTACACTTTGGCAAATCAAATGATCCCCTTGAGTCTTTGTGTCGTCCTTTTCTAGTTCAACTATAAGCTACTTGAAACGTATTTGCATGATTGACGGAAAGGTATGTTATGCTGTTCGCTGTTCCACGATGGCATTCTTAGCTAATCGGACAGCAACCAAATTGGCTTACAAGTTGAAATCGTGTTTAAGACAGCAAGTTTCGTCAATTGGTTGACATTTTTGCAAGATTTATTTATTGTTATGAAGTATCAAAGTATCTTCAGATCATCTTAAGTCTTAGGCCATGATTAATTGTAACATTTTGTCCAAGGGGAGCTGCAAAGTGAAGAAATTACAATAAACATTCTAACAACAGCATATATTCTCTGCATTTAACAAACCCGTGATTTTGTAAGCAAATTTTTTTGGTATGGTATATCACCATACCAGCGAAACTGATGGCCGGTTTTCAGCTGCAATGGGTTACTAGGATTTCTACATAGTCCTCTGAAGTAATATTAGCTTAGCGAGAAGGACATGTTGATAGGTGCACATTTATATGGAGTTAATTAATTTCAACGGCGGTCGCAAGGTCACGGCACCACCGCACAATACAAGGATGGCAAACATGATGAATTTGTACGGATACATTGAAATGGAAGTGACTAGTGAGAGGTGTTTCATGGGTAAGGTGTTAAGTATAATAATAGGTTTACTAATTGTGCGGAACCTATTATACTGTGTGGTTAACTTTTATATCAGTATAATGTAATTATAGATATAAGGTTCTCCTAATTATGTGTAACATACTATAACTGTGTGGTTGCCTTTCATACCACCCGATGTCTATATATACATATGTACATATCTAACATAACCAATTATTTCAATAATTTTATATGATATCAGAGTAGAAAAAGTCTCAGATTTGAGACAAAGAGGAAATGTCCAAATGTAGTGTGAGCAATCATCAAGAATAATAAGATAGTACTTGTATCCAGATACACTAACAATAAGAGATGTCTAAAGATCATAATGTATTAAATCAAAATTGTGAAGAGCTCTAGAGTTGGATGATCTGAACGGGAGATGGACATGATGATCAAGTTGGCACGTATGATAAATATGGTCAAGAACATCCTTATGATAGAAAATAACACTAGAACTAATAAGTTTGGATAGAACTTCATGTCCAAAATGCCCAAAACAATGATGCCAAAAGAGAGGTAGATGTGACGATGAATGTGGAGGTGCTGGTGGAGAGTGGGTAGAACGGGTAGAGGTCCCCAGAGCTATTGCACCCCATAGCTATTGCACCTGGCAATCATGTTCATGGTATGTAAATCCTTTACAGAAAGACAAAAAGATCAAACTCAATGGAACAATTATTATCGGTGGTAAAATGACGAATGGAAATTAGATTCTTAATAATGTTGGGATGTTGGGAGAGACCAAGACATTGTTAAGAACAATATTACGATGTGGTACAGAAAAGATATGTGATCCAGTGATAGTGATAGAAATTGACACCCCATTACCCACAATGATAGATGAAGAAGTAGATAAGGACAGTAGGAAAATGGTGAAGCGTTTACCAGCATCCGCGGTCATATGAGAACCAGCGTCTGAATTGACATACCATTCAAAAGATGGTGTTGAACGAGTGCGCCAGTAAGTTTTGATTCCATGAACCACTGTGGATAGAATTCCAGGGCGTGGGTGGTGTGGACGAGGGCACTGTCGAGGGGGCCTGGAAGGCCGGCAAGGGTCCCTAGAAGGCTGGTGAAGGTCCCTGGTAAGTCAAGAGAGGCAGCACAGGTGATGGAGACGAGGCTCTCCTGTAGTACGAGTCGTACTGGGGAGGGCCGTAGGTGCTGCCATAGATGTTGCTACCGAGGACGCTGCCGAGGTTGCCGCCGTAATGGGGCACGATGGTGAAAGTCGGAGGAGCCGTTGGAGGGTGGCCAGACCGATCATATGGCCACATCTAGATGGTACTCGTCCACGGATGCGCGAAGGATGGGTGTAGACCTGGCGGCGTGCCACTAGTGGGTGCAGGGGGGCCACCGTGGCCACCACGGCCGCGCCGGCGGCCGTTGCGCTGTCGACTAGCGCTAGGGTTGGGCGTGGACGAGACACCAGAAGGTCGCCTGGGGAAGGTGGAAGCGTCCCCAGGTGTGAAAGTGCTGCAATCCCGTGCGTCATCGGTCAGGCTGCTGCAGCAATGAGAGTAGAGGGCGGCGATGGTGGCTGGGCCTCGATCTCTACCTCCTCCAGCAGGAGATGTGTCTGAGCCTCCGCAAAGGTCGTGAACGGGCGATACATCTCGAGGATAGACACCATGTAGTGGAACTAGTCGTTCAGGCCACAGAGGAGAGTGAGAATCATCTACCGATCGTCGATTGGGTTGTCAAACTCGGCGAGGGAGGTGGCTATCGACTCAAAGCGGCGACAGTAGTCGGTGATGCTCAGGGAGCCTTGGCGAAGGTTGTGAAATTTTGTCTCTAGGAGGAGCAGATGGAACTCTTTCTTGTTGAGGAACTCATTCGCGAGAAAGTACCAGGCACCGCGAGCGGAGAACTGTCGCAACATTAGGGATTGCTGCAGGTCATTGGAGATAGTGCCGTAGATCCACGTTAGGACAGTGCAGTCTGTTTGCACCCATGCCGGGCACGAGGAAAAGGACTCGTTCTCAAGGACATTGCGAGTGAGACCATATTTGCCAAGGACGATGAGGAACAGGCCACGCCACTTGCTGTACTTGTTGGTAGCCTGGTCGAGCACGACGGGGATGAGGGCATGGACGTTGATGACAGCGGTGGCATGTGCCCAGAGAGATTCGTGGGTGGCTTCATACTCATCCAAAGCGGCGGTACGGTGGGTAGTCTTGGCGTCGACCGCGGTCTTCTCAGCGCGGCAGGCGGCGTTGGCCTCCGTAGCGTCGGCCGTAGTTTTCTCCACGTGGCGGTCTTTGGCAGCATTCGCCATCGATGTCGACGGATTCAGCGACGCGACGGAGTGGAGATTCCTGATGGCGGAGTTAGCGACGCGGGCGGTGACGTGACGGATTTAGTCGGCATTGTGCTCGGTGACGGAGTCGGCGACATGGGCAGCAATTCGTTCGGCGATAGGCCTGTCGACATAGTCAGCGACGCGCCCGGCGATAGAGTTAGCGACGCACACGGTGACCGGATCTAAGTGGAGTTTGTGACGGGGTGGGGACGGAGTCGCTGACGCACCCGGCGACGGAGTTAGAGTCAGCGATATGCTTGGCGACGGAGTCAGCGGGGTGCGGTGGACGGCGTCAGCCACGTTATGCACGGGCATCGTCGGCGGTGTGGTGTAGTGGAATTTTAGCGGACTCTACCCTCTGGAGCTCGTCTTGTGCGTGCAGGTCCTCCGCCGATCGCCTCGGCTGCTCTGGGTTCAGCGCCCCCGCATGTTGTGCACAACCTTGTGCCCGTCCATGAGCCTGTTGTTGCACCCGAGCATGCCTCTGCACCACCCTCCCTAGGTCCGTGGTCGCCAGAGCAACCGTCACCCGGGTCCTTTGTACCACTCGGCGCTGTTGCCCTTGTGCATCCAGCATAGGCCACTGCTAGTAGTGTCGCCGCCTTGTCCTCCACGGCGCTCGCCCATAGTGCCGGTACCGCTGCCCCTGTTGATCCCGCACAGGCTATTGCCAGCGGCACCAGCCGTACCACTACTACTAGACCAGTCTCCATCATTCCAGTCACCAATGCACACTCCATGTGTATGCGTGGCAAAGCTGGCATCGCCAGCCTGTGGACCGTCTCAACCTCTTCACTGTGCCCATGTCGTCTCTACCGCGCTCTGTTCGTGATGTTTTATCAGACCCCAATTAGCGCTCCGCTATACAAGCTGAGTATGATGCGCTTCTCGCCAATGACACCTAGAGCCTTGTTTCTCGGCCTCGTGGAGTCAATCTAGTGACTGGCAAGTGGATTTATCGTCACAAGCTGCTTGTAGATGGTTCGCTTGATCGCTACAAGGCTCGCTAGGTTCTACGGGGTTTTACATAGTGACAGGGTGTTGATTATAATGAGACTTTCAATCCAGTGGTCAAACAAGCAACAGTTCGGATGGTTCTGTCTTTGGCTCTATCTCACAACTGGCCTATTCATCAGCTGGATGTTAAGAATACGTTTAATGGCACTCTGACAGAGACAGTCTACTGTGCACAACACTCTAATTTTGTCGACTTGTTACGACCAGATTTTATCTATTGACTCAATAAATCTCTCTATGGACCGAAGCAGGATCCTCGTGCTTGGCACAACATGTTCACCACTCACCTCCTATCCCTCGGTTTTGTTGAGGCTAAGTCAGATACTTCGTTATTTACATATCATCAGGGATCTAACACTGCCTATCTACTGCTATATGTGGATGATATTGTTCTCACCGTCTTGTCAATTAGGCTTTTTCAACATATTATTGCCGCTCTCCAGCGTGAGTTTACTATGACAGACATGGGTCAACTGCATCATTTTCTAGACATCTTCATCACGTATTGTGATGATACCTTATTTATCTCTCAGCAGTAGTATACTCTAGACATTTTAAAGCGCGCCGGGATGAGTGCTTGCAAGCCTTGCAGCACCCTTGTTGACCTACACTCTAAATTGTCTATGGACAGTCCTCCAGTTACCGACTCCACACAATACCACAGCTTGACTGGTGCATTACAGTACCTAACATTCACTCGTCCAGACATTGCTTATGACATCCAACATATTTGCCTCTACATGTATGATCCTTATGAGCCACACCTTGTTGCTCTCAAGCGGATACTACACTATTTACAGGGTACTCTTTCTATCGGTTTAACTCTACGCCGCTCTCCATCTGCTAAGCTTGTTGTTTACACCGATGCCGACTGGGTCAGCTTTCCCGACACTTGCTGATCGACTTCTGGTTATGCAATGTTTCTCAGGGATAATTTGGTGTCCTGGTCCTCCAAGCGTCAGTATACAATCTCTCGATTGAGTGCAGAGGCTGAATATCGAGCTGTGGCCAATAGTGTTGCTGAAGCTACTTAGCTACGCCAACTACTCATGGAGCTTCGTCACTCATCTCACCGTGCTACCTTGGTCTACTGTGACAACATTAGTGTTGTTTATCTCTCTAGCAACCCAATTCAGCATTAGCGCACGAAGCATGTTGAGATTGATCTTTATTTTATTTGGCAACGGATCGTCCTCGGTCACGTTTGGATACTTCATGTTCCCATGACATTCTAGTATGTCGACATCTTTACCAAGAACCTTTCTATCTCTGTATTTCAGGAGTTTCGATCCAGTCTGAACGTTTATCGAGCTCCCGATTAAACTACAAGAGAATTTTAGCATAATATAATTATAATAAATTTTCTAGATATAGTAAGTTTTTTTAATTATGTTGAAACTACGAAAACTGTATGGTTGGTTTTTATAATAGATTTTTTCTAAATATAGCAGGTTCATTTAATTATGTGGAACCTATTATAACTATATGGTTGGTTCCTATACCATCCCGATGACTATACATACATTTATACATGATATGCAATATAATAAATTATTCTAATTGTCTTACAAGTATCAACACATCATTATCAACACATGTGATGTCTCTTTTTTTATGAGAAATGTAGAGATCTCTCTGCTTATTATTATATCAATGGCTAGACAAAATGTGCTAAAAAACATTATAAAAACAAAAAAACGAAAGATAGAGATACAGAGGAGGAAACAGAAAGAAATAAAGGAGAATGTATCTGATTGCAGTCATCCGGCCAAAGATTAAAAATGCTTGACTTATCCAATATTCCAATTGCAGGCTGTTATGTGTGATGTTATTTGATCTGATGGCATGGTCTATGCATGAAATTCCTTCTGATGATTAATTAATTTGTTCCCATTGAGGCTGCATATTGTTTCTCACCTGTATATGACATATTTTATTCAGGGGAATTTGTAGGGCATACTTGGGATGTTGCACTGAGGTACTATTAAGGCAACCAATCGATTATGGAACAAAGCATGTTTCCACATTCAGTAAGATTTTCTTGTCATTGCTAGTAATTACATAATCCAAGACTAACATGTTTACCCTGTGTGCAGAGTTATCTTGAGTACGTGCTACAATGCAAGCAACAATATCTTATATAATTACATCATGGATCCCTGCAGGGTAAGGAACTGCAGCTTTATGTAAGTATGTACGAGTTGGTAACCAAACACAGAATAGCCAATGCATGCAGAGTGTTTAACCAGTTCACGCAATGAGAAAGGTAGGGTTGATATTAACTGCCGCATTGCTGATACTACTGTTTTTCTTCACGCTAATTGACAGGATCATTTATTCTGCTCACCGACCAGACTCTGGCTAGAGTTCAATAGTGTAGGGCCGTTGGCAAACACTGGTGCAGAGAAAAGTGGCAGAGGAACTGAACAAAGGAGGAAAAGGAGAGCAGGAGAACATTTTTAGGATGGCAAAGCAGAAAATTGCAATAGCATAAAGTGAACAACTTTGGACATTTTCTGTATAGGTGGGGCAGTTGGAGCCAGTTCCTGTATGGCTGCATCCATAACAAGGACATGCAATAGAAGCAGTTGGCCCTTTGCTCCTACCTGAATCTGAATATAATGCATGCTGATGCATTTCCTATGTTTCTTTTTTTTCCTTTTTGTTCTTTGTGCTGATGTTATGTTACTTTCATGAAGCAATAATGGAAATGACATAATTAGCCATTGTTGGATTATTGGATCGAAATCATTTTCTGTTTGTTTATTAGGATGGAGAGCGGAACCCAGAGTCAACGGAATGAAGGATCTATGTGATCTTAACTGTTCTTTGTTGGTAGTAGGAATGGAAGTTTGGCATCTGAAAACACAAAATATCCTTGAGCCTACAAGGTTAAGTTGTCACAGAAATTTGCATGTTGGGCATTCCTCTTATGGATATATGTTGGTATATTATGCACCCGATTAAACATGTTGAGCACAGGTACTGACATTGTGTCCAATCATTTGCTAACAGTATATAAATTGCTCCAGTAGGTAGTAACATCTGCTTCTTTCAAATTCTGGGCCTTCGGCAGAGTAAACAAAAAAAAAAAGACAGATCACATTGTACTTGACTCCTCAAGGACCATATAATACGTTCTAACAGTATCGGTAGAAGTGACATGGGCTAAAGTATTATGTGAAACACTCGAACCCTCCCAATTTTGGGGGAATTGATTTGCCTATGAAACTCCATTAATCTAAATAACATTAATTTGAGTTCATCACCATGTTTTCTTAAATGATAATTGTTGATACAAACGATTTTCATGTACTACCGGTTGATTGCACATTTTGTTTATGTTCTTTGTTTAGTGTGTGTTTGGTGATCCGTACACACCAAACTGTTGGAGAAATTGACCTGCTACAGTTACACTACACGAGGAGCAAATCTACACTTAATAAACTTCACATTGAAGTAGCACGCTAGTATGCTACACATCATGAAACATAATTAAGAATGTAGTTGCACAGATTAGAGCATATACACTTATCTGTCTTAAAGAAATAGACAGGAAAATGTTTGACTAACCGAGTTCATCCGTGCAAGTTTGTCTATCACATGAAAAAAAAAGGCCAGTGGAGTCGTAGTATTATATTGACAATTTCATATATATGTTAGGTCATCTGCGCTTCCAACTGATTGACAATGGAATGTATAGATAGCCCCCTCACGTAAAAATAATATACCAGTTTTATGTTCATCATGAGAAGAAAACAACTTCGTGCCGAACTGCCAATTTCAGATTACTACACTAATGAATGTGCTTCCGTTCTAATTGTTTTTATCACATCATGGAACTTTTGTGGCGATGGTGTGTTATTATTTGCAAAAGAGAAAAAAAAAGTTGGGTTGGTGGGAAATGGTACAATTAAGTACTTCCCATCAATTTGAGTGTTTGAGTGGAGTATATCACTTTTTTATTAATAGAATATATTACAACGTGGTTATAACTAATAGAAGCTCTAAGGATCAATTTATGAGTCATTCATCCATACATAAATACCCCAACTGCGAGTCATCCGCCTTGTCACCTCCACACTCTGCTGGTCGAGCAAGGCTCCCTCACCAGCAAAACGCCGTGTTCTTCATTCGATTTGTTTGTCCATTTTTTCTATTTTTACTGGAGTGTCTGCTTGGTCAGGACTGAACACCAAACTAAGAAAACCAAAAACCAAAATCTTGGTCCACCAAATTTTCATGTTAATTTCGGCTGTTTATTTACAAAGACCAAACTTCTTAAAGACCACTGGACAAAAAAGTCTCGGTTAGACCAAATGTCCACCCCTACCTTAGAGCTTACTGAGCATCCACTTCTTGGAAGAAAATCACATAGGACACTCGGTCCTCCCCTCACGGAGAACATCGTCTTCTTATGTGCCATTTTCGACGTCCTCCCTATGCGACATGTGTTCAACAAGATCCTAAACCAGCCAAACACCCTAAAACACACGTCATCTTTATGTTAAGGTTAAAAGGAAAGGTCTGCTCTTTAACAAGCATGGCACCATCATGAAAACAACATTCATGGTTGCACTACAAACTCAACCGGAAGATGATTTGTAGTACCATGACTACCTCACGTTGATCCCCATGGCCTACATGTATGTGAGCACAAGTGAATTCTGGAGGCTGGACAACTACATTGACAAATTGATCATAAGTGAATTCTTGAAGCGGTAGATCTACATTTATAAACATCAATAATTCAAGGTTGTACAAGATAGGACAACACAAGCATCAACCTGCTTTGTCGCTTTGCATATGTACAAACAGCTTAATGATCCTCTCGGTGGCCCCCCACAGATTAGTTTCAGAGAAAATGAAGGGCATTATTCTCTTGATGGGTCATTGGCCCCAGCCACACACTGAGATTACAGTAATCCATGTGCTGGATTAATTAAATCCCTGCATTTACTCCCCCCCCCCCCCTCTCTCTCTTTATATATATATATATATATATATATATATATTGTCACTGTCCAACTTAATTAGGGCATGTAAAAGCACCCTTTTGCTCGGACGACTACAAGCTTTAGCAACTGTTAAATAATGATGTTATACTGCTGCTGCCACTGTACCAAGCAAATTATGCATTTGAGGTATGATGCAAACACTTTCAACGGCTATGATTATGGGCTCCCATGCTTATGCCCTCTCAATTAGTATAGCTCTTAACCGCCAAAATGTTCAGACTGTTTCGTAGTTTTTCACCACCACCCACGTCTAAGGTTAGACGAACAAAATTACCAAATCTTTTAATTCATAACATTTTAAACCTAGTTGTTAGAAAATGTATCTAAAAAAATTGACAATGAAACCAAACAGACGCCGCGCTCAAAATACAAGAACATGCCCTAACTGCCCCGTAGCACAGTGCATGAATGCATGGGTGTTGAATCGCACAGACACGGGCATGAATGCACGCATGCTTGCAGCCATATTTTTTTCTCGTAATAAATAAGATATTTTGCAAAAGCAGGGATAAACTTCGGCAGACAAGTACTACATTGAATAAATACGGTCGCTAGCTAGGCGGCCCAACCACCGCACTAACCACGCTAGCACGTGACGCAGTAAAAACGAGCATTTCTACACATATCTACACATGATTTTTTTCTCATATATACAATCTAAATATTTTAGAAAATACATCATTATTCAAAATTTTTCATGTTTGACTTGAGACATGTTCAAAACAACGTGGACTAATTTTGAAGTGTCACATGCACAATTAGCCAAACAGTTTCTCCCTCTATATTACTAAGATTTAGGTCTCATTGAGCAAAATTTGCAGAGAAGAAGGCAAGCCCCATAAGCAAGGATACCAGTAGTCAAGCAACGCAATTTGGATGAATTGTTCAGTTTTGCAGTCACACCGGCGTGCACAAGTGCACATACACACATGACACAGCTCAACTAGAAAATGCCATCTGCATGAATGTTTTCGCATGCGTTTCCTAGTACCTAAAACCACCTTATTACTAGTGCTACCCTAACTAGTGAAATATGTCACGTTAGGGATTGTTTATGGTAGGAGAGAAACATCAAAACACTTTCAGATCCTTCCAACCAATTGGTGTCTACATTAAAAAAACTAAATAAATTGGTGTCATGTAAGTATCACACTAGTAGTAAGTATGGAGTAGCGCTTGTTTCCGGCAAGTAGCCATGTTCTCTCCTAGGACCCCATTAAAATTGTTTATTGCTTCAGAACCTACTCAAGATTAGGTGGTCCAGAAATTAATCAGAGGAATACTGCTCAATTGAGGGCATGAAAATTGGCAGGACCAACAGTTATCAATGCACCGACATTACTAGTGTATGCATAAAGTTAAATGCAGGTTACTCTTAATTCAATCCACTAATTTTGACCGCAGAACTAAAACATATCTCAAACTTAGAGAACAGATGCTCGTGGAGTCATGGAATAAGAGCTATGTTACCCTAAATTAGAATTTCTGTTCCCAAAAGTCAGTTATTTTAGAAGCATGTTCAGATCAACAGAAAATGCTGAAGCTTACTGGTGACACTGAGGATCTACCATTGACAAACAGATCAACTGCCGATGGAGTTGCAGACGAAGAAAGGTCATTCAGACAACTTTCTATGTACATCAGACAACTTCAATAGCAACGATAATGTTAGTGAAGCCATTCTTTTGGGTACCAACCCACGCTTCTGCGCAAAGTTGTGCATGCAGCTCTTAAGCCTTATGCCTCCAATCCCTGCCAATGGTGGTATACAGTGTACATGAGCATTTGCAGTAGAAAGAAACGTATAGTTCATAGCAGTACATTGTAACTGGACCCAACAACATGAGGAAAACAAGGTTGATATCTAGTAACATTAGCAATTATGAGTAACTTTGTATGTGATTATTTTATTACAAATTGTAATCAAAATTCAGGGGAAATGAAACATACCAGAGAAACCCGCATCCACCTTCCACCCACCCAATCACAATGAAGCCTTAACTGTTCATGCCCAAACTCAATCTCTTCCTTAAAAGACCTGAAGTATACCATGTACCTCTCACCACCGATAACCTTGGATATCACACCAACCCACCATCCATCATTCCAACAAGCATCAACTTCATCAAGTAAATTGAATCCACTGGTTACAGTGATATCTGGAGGACAGGGTCTGACGTGCTGCACTTCTATGGCTTCTGTCAAAGGAGTGATTTCATCATCGGCCTTCAATGCATCATATTCCACTAAAATCTTGTTGTTAACATATTTTAGAGCAGTCCCCTGGAACCAAGCTCCATGAAAACCATCATCGTTACTGGTGACTTCAACCTTGCTGCCTTCGGCAAATTTTGTTGTCACATTCTGAAAGATAGCCAAAGGGAATAAAACGCAGTGATCGTTAGCTATATCAGCAATTGAAAGAAATACAACATGGCAATTGATCATCATCAGTGATGACATGTCACCCATCTTACACATTAGGGACATAATAGAGACCACAGATTTTTATGTAACTTTATCAAACCTAATAGGAACTTCCCAAGATGCCTTTCAATTAACTTGGTTTACTGGATGGGAAAGCAGTAATGATAATGAAAAGAGTAGAGAAAAGCTATTGAGTTGGGTCCCCCTTGAAACTTTCACAAGTTATAGTTTTCACAATTCATAACTCAATACAGACTGATTTGCACAAATGATTGCCTATTTGATATACCATGGAGGAGGACCATAACATGTTTGATTTCAACTTTTAGCAATTAGTTATATATCATTTCTGGCACATAAGCAAAGGTCATTTAGGGTTAGACCTTATGATGAGTTGACCATATGAAGAAAAGAATTTCAGAACTAAAGGGTTTATGTGATTCTAAAAAAGGGGGTCTTAGAAAATACTATTATCGTCTCAAAAAAAGAAGTAAAAAGACAGGAGTCGGATAATTCTTTAGAAAGAAAACCCTGTGCTTCAACTTCCTATCGACTGTATAGCACGAGGCACTATATTTCAAGCAAGAAATGTTTTATAGAGCAACAAGGCGTTACATAACCACAATGCCATGATCACAAGTCAAATCTAATGAACTATTTGTCTACCTATGAATGTGTTCAATAACAAGAAAATAAAATGATAAAATTTAGTACAAGTGTCAGTGTGTCAGTAACAAAGATATTGAACCTCTAAGATATAAAAGTTTATAACTTGGCCAAGGTAACAATAGTTGAACTTTAAAAAGTTCAGTGAAATATATCTTAGGTTCCTCACAAAAATGGTGGAAGAAAAATGTACAGTTCACTGTGAGTATAGCAGAAAAGTGTAACCCAGTTCCATTTAAAAATATAAAAAAGGGGCATCACTAGTCACCACAAATCTTAGATCAACAGATAGTCTGGTACTACAAATATTGTTACCAAACAACACCTAGCCAAATTGCAGCCAACAGTTAAAGGATTATGTATCAATAGAAACTGCAACTTTCAAAAGGGCAATTCGTGATAAAGAAGAGAAAAGATTTAAGAATCATTCCTAAAGATCCATATATGGACAGGAGATAGAAGATTTAAGAATCCTTAAATACATTAGCATGTAAAACAATCCAGGGATAACCTAAAACTAAAGTTTAATAAATATTCCAGAAAAAGATTGTGTACAAACCTGTGAAACTTGTTGCCACTGATCATGAGTCCAGTCATACCGAAGCCTAAGTGCCTTTTGGTACAATCGAACCTCCTTTCCTGAGTGTGCTGCCTTAAATGTATACCTAAATTCAGGATGAACCTCAGTAATCACCCCTAGCCACCAGCCATTGCCTTTGAAGCCTTCGACCTCATCATTGATGCAGAAACTAACAGATGATGCATGTGGCGGGCAAGGCCTGATATGCTTCAGATCAACAATCTCCTTGGGTAATGCAATACCATCATTCTCTGAACAATTGTAATCCACTAAAAGACTGCTCTTCCAGATAACCTTTTCCACAGCTGCAGAGAACCAAGCAACAACAAAATTACCTTCTAACTTAGCAACTTCCACCTGAGTTCCCTTCGTATATGGCATTGCCTTAGATATCCCCTGGCAGGCAAAAGGCAGTGATGTAGCAGACAATGAATAAAAAGAGGGAGGAGGAACACCATACTAGTCCAAACAAAAATGCCTTAAAGAAGCAGAGCTAGTCTAAAACTGCAATTAATCTAGTTTTAGCTGTCAAATAAGGAAGTCCAGATTCCTGCATTCTAATAAACGATGCTACGCACAAGACACACCACTAGGATCTCAAATATTAACCATGTCTGAAAAACTGGATCTCCATGTGAACCCAGAAAACCCCTCAAATTTTCGACAAAACATTTGCAATACCATCAGGCTCAAGGAATTAGATGACATCTTACGGGAAAAACAGAAACATGATAGTATGTTCATCCTGTTTTGCTAATGTACATAAACTAGACTAACCATACCAGTATGATCCACGTCCAATCAAAAAATATTCAGCGCATAAACTAATTTGGTCTGACAACTTAAACCATCATTTATCACCTAATGGATCGCAAGCTATCCAGCAGCCCCGAGCAACTGGTTAAGTCACATTTATCGCAACATCCAGTTTTGACCTTAGACTAATTTAATCCCATACGATAGTGAAGGGGAAAAAAGAGCAAAGCATTTTCTAATCCTACCCCCTTCAGTACCACGGGCGCATCCGTTTTCTAGACTCTTAGTCACAAAATCGCATACATTTGATTAACAAAATACAAACATTTTTCACTTTGGAAATTGGAACTTGGAGGTTGTACCATATTCTCCGGGGAGAGCCACTCGCCAGCGACCCACTCGAGGTGGGGGCGGACGTCGGCGGCGTCGAACTCCATCACCTCCCTCGTCTCCGGGAAGCACACGGTGACCCTCCCGTCCGCCCGGTCCCCGCCGAGGGCGACGCCGACCCACCATGCGCCGTCCTTGAACGCGTCCACGACGGCGTGCTCCGCCGGGGGCACCACGCACCGCGGCGTGTCCGGCGGGCGCGGGCGGACCTGGGACGCCGGGACGACCTCCCCGAGCGGGCAGCCGGAGGCGCCACCGGAGTCGTAGACGACGGTGTAGCCGCGAGGGTTAGCGTGGGAGGCCGTGACGGAGGCCGCAAAGTGGGCCCCGCGGTAGCCGGGCTCGTCGGGGAGCACCTCCACCAAGTATCCTGCGTGGAACCGCTCCGGAGCAGGAGCAGGCGGCGCCGCCGGCGGGTTGCGTCGGAGGCGCGGCGACCTCATCGGCGGACCGGTAGAGTGGAGAGGGCACTGGACTGGGTCAAGTGGACTGGAGAGTAAACTGCAGAGCAGAGCAGGCAGAGGCATCCTATAGAGACAGTGGCACCGTCCGATCGACGAGATGGACGGTTGCGATTGCTTCAATAATCCGAATAATTGTTATACGTATAAGAAAAATAGAACTCCCCCTAGGTCCTACGAGATTATAAAAAGGCCAGCTACATTTGAAAGCAGCGAATTTTGATAGATTTATACGAGAATTGAACAGCAGTTTTCCCCCATTAAATTCACACCTTAGCGCATACGGATGGGAAGAATTTCACCATTTTCATCCATGAAACGGAACATGACTGTCAACAAGGTGTTAACGCTAGTGGTGAAGTCTGAAACGTCTTGCTAAGGGGAAAAAAACTTGATCTTTACAGATGCACATCAACAAGGCAGAAGCCCATTGGATTCCTTTACAGTAACAGAAATCAAACTCACCCCCAAAAAATCAATGTATTCCCTGTTAATAGACATTTGTACACAAACAATTTCTTCAGGTCAAAAAAGAAGGAAAAAAGAACCTAAGTGTTAGTTTCTGTGTCGAGGTCGTATAACTCAAGATACTAGTCCAAGCAAGCATCCGAGGTCTACATATCGATGTATATCATGCTTGGTCTCTCCTAGCTCGGGATGTGTTGCTGCAAACTAATCCCCCTTGTCCAGTCGATCCCTGCAAATTGCAATGTGTGCTGATATCACTCAATTTACCTGGAGCTGATATAGCTGATAAAAGGTGCGTCATAGTACCAAGCTCCTCATGTGTTCAATCGTCTGGATCCATCTCCTCATCCTGCTCTGAGGATTTATTCATGTCACTTCTATCAGATTCCTGCTGTGTGTCTTGGCTGGAATCATCTTCAGGCAACTCGCCATCATAATCCTCATTTTGAGGCTCATTATTCTTGGTAGACACCATGGCCAGGCTGCGAACCATCCAATCAGGACACTCTTCTTCACCTCCAAATAGGAGCCTACCGTGGCTATCTTTCATCAACTGAACACCAGATGACTTTGGTGTTCTACAAGAACAATCTGGTAATGGGTGGACAAGAAAAGATACAGGTTTTGACAGCATAGCTGATTTTACAATGCCTTCTATACTTGCACTGTTATTGAGATGTTGGCGTGCGGCCAATGTCCAATTCCGTGGCGGGTGATACCAATGGTCGCTAACATTTTCAAAAAGTGCAGAAATAGTCTTTCTGTTCATAAAAAGGGAAGGCATATGTCAAATTATGTAACATTAAGTATCCACATATACTGGTGGCATAATGCTAATAAAGGTGTTATACCTGTCAGGTCTATAGGTTATACCAGATGGGGTTTGGTATAGCCGATGCCCCATGATCAAACTTGAGTAGTCTGGCCAGCCACTCCCATCATTATGAAACCCAGGAAAGAATGCATCAGCTTCAACCGAAACAAAATAATCAAGTGCGTCCCAGAGCAACCGATGCGCTTGCCTTCTAAATTCAACGGGAGAAGGATCTGGTTCTGTGTTATTCTCACCAATCCAGCCATACCAGCCTACTTTTTCATGAGCATAATATGGCCTTGCAGGAGGTGGTGGCAGAGGTCTCGGGCGAGGCCCTGCTCTCTTCCACTCTTCGATGAGTTCTTTCTCACTTTTGGGAGGTGGAGGGTGTGGCATATCTGATGCAACAGGAGCCTCTGGACCAACTAAATCAGATAACTCCCTATGACTACATACAGAAGTGCGATCGACTAAGTTGGCATACATAGCTCGTAAAGGAAGAAGTATTCTCTGTCCACCAAAAGTTTCAGAACCAGCCAAGTATATTATTGTAGTTGATGGATAACCTAGTGCCTGAAGCAGAAGTCCAACCTGCAAAAGTGCAGAATGAAATACCACACAAATTGGCAAACAAAATGAATCAGTAAGCACATGACATGTTAAACACAGTAATTAGCAAACCGTATCACCCTGATTCTATGGAAGAGATTAGGTTCACAGAAATAAATATTTGCTAACTTTGTACAGAAAATTGGTACCCAATAGTCATGCAAGGCATCATTAAGGAATAGACAAAACAATTCAAATTAAAGAAGTTTTTCTAGCTACTGTCTCATTTTTCCTGTGTATACACGTGTGCTTTGTACAGTTAGAGATCGTCAAGACCATTTCTCTCATATATCCTATATATGTATATGAAAAAGGCTTAGTATCTAGTTCCATGACAATAGATCTGAACTGTATGCATTCTAACATAAAACAGCATAGCAGTACACTCTTAATTAACAGCTGAAGCTCAGATTTTTAATATTCATAATGTAATACAGGGCTAAACATCAAGTGTATATAAAACATAAAGGAAAGATTCCCCAAGGGAAAGGAGAAACCAACAAGTAGCAGTAAAACTATCTTGTTCTGCTTCTCATGTTTTGCAAAGCTCAGATTTCTTGTACTTGTACTGTTTACCTTATATGTTCACAAACATATTCCTGATTTTGGAATTACATGGGTCTGAAGCACTGCTATATATTTATTGCATCTATTAAAACAAGTTCAAAAAGAGACTCGATGTTTGCTCCCAAGGTCTAGGTATTACCATGTTAATAAGAGAAAAAAGAAAAGAACTATTACCATTGATTGTGATGTGGGTCAATAATTACATACTATAAGGGTATAGATTAATCGGATATATATCAGACTGCTGCCAAATGTATAAGAAATACAGTTGAACTTTTAGAAATAACTGCACGAGTTGTATAGCAATATAAATTCTACTTTCAATTAGACTATGATTGAGCTAACTTACACAAATTCTGTTAGTTTCTACTAAGAAGCAGAATTGATACTGTATGTACGAAGAATTACATCCTAGTTTGGTGAGCAATTGACTAGAATATACCATTACAAACAAGCTCACCTCTTCTGGCATGAGTGGACACGAACCATTTATCTTCCTGGACACTGAATCAACTGATAATTGTTCCTTTACAGTTCCTCGTTTGATCATCTGATTCCTTCTATATTGAATAAGTTCTGTGTGAATATCCTAGAGAAGAAGATTAACAGCCAGTCAAACAATAACAGCTAGGAAGATATTAGAAGGATATCCATCTTCTATTACATTAGAAATTTAATCCAAATTACACA
Organism: Oryza coarctata; assembly: GCA_030770085.1. Lineage (NCBI taxonomy): Eukaryota > Viridiplantae > Streptophyta > Magnoliopsida > Poales > Poaceae > Oryza > Oryza coarctata. Next base: position 1,577,741 of record CM061471.1, read on the forward strand.
AACCTGGAACAGTTCAGCACAACCATGAAAAGCTAGAGTATCTCTTAGCAGTCCTGGGTGATATGCTAGATAAGGACGCCCAGATACACGTAACCTGTACAAATTTACTGGTGTTATGCGAACAGCAAATCACATCATCTTGTTGTATTTCAAATCCTATAGCTGCTGCAGTTTCAAATCCAACATTTTCCATCTTACATAGTTTCACACTAGACTATGCATCCAGAGGTGACCCAAATCAAAATTTTCCAGTACAAGGAAATGCTTCAAAATTCTTAAGGAACATCTTTTTTTTCTTTGAAATTTGTGAAAGCCAACTACTGGCTCAAGCTTTAAGAAGGCAGTGAAAGGTCATCAGAAATATTGTATATTGAGTTCAGAGGAAAGAATGACCAAATCACCTGCTAACTATTTGGTTCCCAAGAGCACGAATTTCTGGACGGAACTTCAAAGCATGGAAGGCTACCCTGCATCTAAGCCTCTGAAATTCCTCCAAGCTTGCAGGAAGGATCGACTGCAGATGTAAAGGTTCTAAATCCACAATAGGCTGCAGAAAGAAATAAAAAAGTGTTGGTGCGGCCTGGAAGATACCTGGAGACATTTGCCTCCATTAACGATTATCCCAATTACTTTTGACTTGTAAAGTTTTGGCATGACTTCTGTCATGTAATATTCTGGAGTAGCCGAGTTTTTAGGTGATACTGTGGGAAATTTTATCTTTTTTCTCGCCTCCCTGAGATCCTTTGGCAAACCACGCACAATAGCTACATCATTGGAAAGTGCGGAAATGAAGTGATCTTCATCATATAGATATGAAAAGCTCTTGAATTTTGAACTGCAAGATCAAAACAAGAAAAAGAAAAGAAAAACTATATTTAGAGGTCATGGGAAAAAGAAATAAATGGATCAGAAAAACAAATAACAAAGGAGACAGGAACCTGATGCCTTTTGCACGTGTCGTTGCTTGAATCTCAGGAATAACCAGGGTGGCATTTAAGAGCCTGGCAACAGCGACAAGATCACAGATCTAACAAAAGAAGATATGTCATGAACCTACAGGCTAAAGAACACATGAGTGTGTACTTTACACAAGGAAACTTACTGAAGACTGTATCTTCTCAAAACTACCATAGATCTTTGCATAAATAAAACCACTATGATAATCTGGAGCTGCAACAAGGCAAGTCAAAAAAAAAAAGATCAAGGTTTGAGTTCCAGGTTGAAAAGGGAGAAAGTACACGAGAGAAATCTACTGAATATAGGAAAGTACAGGTTGAATTAACTGAAGACTTCCTAAATTTTACAAGTATGCGTTGACATTGAATTGAAAATAAATCAGTCAACATATTCATCCACAACAATATGCAGGAGAGAAAAAATCATGGAATTAATGTCTAAGGTCCAACCACATAGCACTGGAACACTTGGGAGTGATCATTACAATGCAGACTAAGGAGCAGTGCATGAGGGGTTGGTGCATAAATATAAATGAATTGCAAAAACAAAATAATAGAATGTAACATTAGAGGTTGGTCACTCATTCAGAATCAGAATAAAGGTAGGCTGCTCAAAGCTATTGAACTAACTGAATGACTAGATTTGGAAACATAAGTACAAAAGAAATGCAAGCATGGTAAGCAAAGGTTGGATGCGAAATTACCAGGGTAGATTTTTCTAGGTTTCGCATAAGGGTGCAAATGTTCAAGTGTACTCAATGGACCCCACAATCTCCGGGATCGAGGCCTCTGCGAAAATCATGAAGCAAGAAAAAGGATATCGATTTCTATTCAATTAATCCATGAAAGTAAGTGCATAACATAGCCTCGAGAACTGTAATTCGCTGTCAAACTTATATTGAACATACAGAATCTAACAATTGATACTTGAACGTAGTCATAACTTATGACTTACTGGTCCAAACGGAAGGACATCATCCATATGCAGATTATATTTTGTGATTCCCCCAGCAGAATAATTCGCAAGGAAAAGGTGCACCAGCAGCGATAGCATTGACAGCACAATGCCGACTGCTGTGATCAACTTAAATTTGCTCTTGAGGAGCATCTTATTTCATTAAGCCCGGCTCCAGATCCTGCTGAGAAGATCCAAGGTCAATCCTTAGGCAGATACATCAGGGCTAAATGCGATGCCAAGACACCATAAAAATTTTATTAAAAAAAAACAATGAGGCGTAGATTTGCATGTGATGTTTGATACAGTTAAGACTAGTGTAGTTACTAGTTACGTATCAGCCAGCGAGCAACCATCAAGTTAAGTTAATAATACGGTAAAAGTGCCCCTGAGTTCACCCTAACTAAACCTTAAGGTGTAGAAATGGCTACAGACTGCCCTGCAAATCGCTAAACATGCCATGGCCGGGGTTCTAGTGTAGCTATCCACATAACACAGAGGCAATGCGCCACTGGATTGAGAGCGGGGGGGAAGCCCTGCACAGCACAATGCGACACCAGATCCCAAACCCCCCACCACCAACCCCCAGATTTTTTTTTTTTGGGGGGGGGGGGGGGGGGGGGGAGCTACTGTTATTGGTATTAAGGTCTAAGACAAAGAGAAAAACCTAGCTTCCAGTTCCAGATCTAGAAGACGAGATAAGGTTATGGCAAAAAAAAATCGGACGAAAGAGGATGTGCTCACCGGAGCAATGGCGAAAGCAGAAGGACGACCGCACCCACCGCCGCTGCTCCCCTCGCGGGACGGATGGAAATCGGCGCGGCGGGCGAACTAGCGAGGAGATTCACGGCCGAGAAGAGGGAGGGGGGGATTCGCACACTTGGGCACCGCTGCTCGCAGTCGCGGTCGCAGGTAGGTGACGGAGATCGGCGCCACGCGACGGCGCAGCGCAACGCAGGCAGGCAGGATGGGTATCGACGGGGAGATCGATCGATCCACTACCAAAGGCCGCCGGCGCAAGGCCCATTAAGCTTTGCTTGCATTGTATTGGCGTGGGCTTCTCGTACCACAGCCTCGATCTGCTAATAAACCCAAGTTATTAACATGATACCAACGAGTACATGATATTTGGTAGTCACTCCTGACTGCCGTCTAAAATAACTCAACTAAACCGAGACACTTAACATAGATATCCTAACATAAACATATCATTTAATTTATACATATATAAAAAAATTACACATGAACGGATTAAACATATGAAACATGATTGAGTCATACTGGTGGTTCTCTGATATGGAAGAGGGACGGCTTCAAGGGAAACAGCATGCACCTCACATACAACATGTGGTACCGAATGTTGATGATAGATTGCAACATCCAAACATAGAGAAAGACAAGCCGTGATACTTATTCACAACTTGAACAATAAATTATGTCTTGAATTGCAGATTTTATGCAAGCAAGTTTTACTCAAAGTTTTATCTGATACTAGACTGTTAGTAGACTACCCCTCAGATAGAGTATATAAATTATACTCCTTGATGTCTTAATAAGGTTACTAGGAGATTCACCCAAAATCTCTATAGACTATGACCAAGAGTCAAACTCATATAGGTATGTTCTTTCAAGAATACTCTATAAAATAACATCTTCGCTAATTAAAGTCAATAGAACACACTAAGACATAGCCAACCTATGTTTCAGCTCATGAGAGTACATGCATCTTCACATAGAGAGGGTTTAAAAGGTACCCTCCTCCAGTTAACTAATGGATTGTTCTTCCCAGTTTCTAATTCATGGGATCTCTGATCACATAGATTAGGTTATTACCATATTATAACTTACATGGGTCTCATACCCATCTTCTTTGATATATTGTCTATCACATTCTATGATAGTATCTTTTTGAATATACCTACCTCAACATTAGTAGTGTAGTGTCGTAAGCATACTGATGGTTGTAGTTCTGTTACGGAAGAGGGATGGCTTCAAGGCGAACAGCATGCACCTCACATACAACATGCGGTACCGAATGTTGACGATGATTGCAACACCCAAACATAGAGAAAGACAAGCCGTGGTAGACGAACAATGAGCAGTCACGCAAAACGCTAACCAAATCAGATAAGTCGCATATAACATATCCTAAATTTACACCACTCTATGCTCTGGAGAATCCGATGAGTTTCACGCACATGAGGAGCCAATTTTAGCTTAACTATTCACACGCATCTCACGTATGCGCACCACCTAGCCAGACGAGGTGAGATGAGTGAGCGTGCACGTGTGTTTTTCTTGTTATCTCTACCACACATTGCTCAAGTGGATAGGAGAACACTCTCTTTTAAGAGGGTCTCTTATAATAAGCAATGTAGTACTGAAGATTCACATACATCATTTCTCATTAGGTTAGTTTTGTGATTTTTTAAGGAAATATTTTTCACATGGGCCTTAGCCCACTTAATACTTCTAACAACCCCCACCAAATCTTAAAGTCATACAAAGATTTGCCTTTTTCTAATATAATGTTTATATACCGACGTTTCAATGAAAACCGGTTAAGGTTGAACATCTTTCTATAACTTCCTACACTTATTCACAACTTGAACAATAGACTATGTTTTGAATTGTAAATTTTATGCAAGCAAGTTTTACTCAGAGTTTTATTTGATAATAGTCCATTAGTACACTACCCCTCAAGTAGAGTGTATAAGTTATACTCCTTGGTGTCTTAATAAGTTTACCAGGAGATTTACCCAAAATCTCTATAGACTATGAGCAAGAGTCAAACTCACATAGATATGTTCTTTCAAGAATACTCTATAAAATAATATCTTCACTAATTAAAGTCAATAGAATACATTAAGACAGCCAACCTATCTTCCATTTTCACATAGAGAGTGTTTAAAAGGTATCCTCCTCCAGTTAACTAATGGATTGTTCTTCTCAGTTTCTAATTCACGAGATCTTTGATCACCTAGGTTGGGTTATTATCATATTATAACTTATATGGGTCTCATAGCCATCTTCTTCAATATATTGTCTATCACATTCCATGATAGCACCTTTTTGAATATATCTACCTCAATATTAGTAGTGTCTAGTGTTGTAAGCTTTGATTTTTATGGTTGACCTCATCAAAATAGTCTGCTTACAAGACCTTCATAAAATAGTACCACTACCTAATTGAAAACATATTCATTAGTGGCTTTGATTTCATCAACATCAAAGATCCAATTAGAATCACTACATCTCTCTAGTACCGTAGGGTAACCAGTATAGTGAAGTCCTAAGTCTATAGTAACTTTTAGATATCACATTACTCGTTAGAGCGCATGCTAATGATCATCTCCCGAATTAGAGATAAATTAGCATAATTTACTTGTAGTAAAGGAGATGTCAAGCCAAGTTGTGCTAGCTAGGTACATGAGTGAGCCAATGATTTGATAGTTTGTAAGATCAAGATGTCAACTAGAGGTAGGCAAATAGGTGATTTTAAATTAAATAGCACACAATCAAACTAACCTAAGTTCTAGGGTTGATTTAGAGATTACACTAAGTAACTAAATTATATTTTACAAGCCTAGGGTGATATGAGCTTAAGTTATTTTTAGAAATATAAATTACACAAGTAAATTGTAATAAGTAAATTGACAAGAGACAACCAATTTTTTCATCCGACGTTTGCAAGCTTGCCAGCTTCCTACATCACCGTTGAGGTGAGCCCAACTTCACTACTCGAACTACCGAGCCTCTAAACCCCTTCATTAAGGGATGGGCAATGTGAGAGTTGATCCTATAGGATCAAAACACAAGAACTAAGTCTACTAGAGTAGGGTGAATATTAGAAATACAAAAACCAAATTTTTTTAATAAATAAAACCTTTGACCTGGATGAAGTTACGATGCACTATCGTATACTATCGGTCTAATTGCCTACCTGTCGCTAGTCCAATCGCTATCCTGTTAGCACTCCGACTACCTTGATGCTATCGGTCTGTCCGCTGCCTTACTGCTGATCTAACTGCTCACGAATAAATAACATAACTCGATGAAACTATTAAAAGTAGAACAACTTTATCGCATCAACATGTGTCTACAAAGCACTCATGTCTTTCTTAAACTAAACAATAGTTTTTTTTTCTTACAAAAGTTACGTTCATAAGGTCTCAACCTCTTATCTATTTATATCCAAAATCTCTATATTTAAGTAAGAGTAGAACTCCTACTCCAACTTAGAGTCAAACCCTTAAATTCCAAAACTAACTAGATGTAAAAATCCTACTCTTGATAAGACTTAACCTCTCATATTCTAAACATTTTATAATTTTATAATTTAATTTTTCTCTTTCTTCTTAGTCACACTTTAAATTTATTCGTTATTTCTCCGATGCATATACACACAACTTGTGAAGCTCGTTACGGAAACCTCGCACATGGTATCCATCCACCATGTGACACCTTGTGCTCAACTTCATCACTTGATGTTCTTGACCATTCTGGACTTCAACTCCCCCTGAACCTAATCCCGGTCGTGCCATTGACAATGTTGGCCTCAAGGCCTCCTAACTCTAGTCTAACCTTGTCACATGACGTCCTAACTATACTAAATCTCCGCTCCTCTCTTAGGTAGTTCCAATCATCACCATTGAATAAGATTGATCTCAAGTCACCTACACATAAATAGACAAATCAATCATTTCTGAGCACAGATATCACAACATAATCCACATTAGTCACACACACACATAACACCATAAATATTTTCAAACTAATTTTTATTAATTAAATTATTTGCAAAGCTAATTGTTTATCATAAAATATTAATCATGAAAAATGATTCAATAGATCTCAAAGTGGTCTATCCAAGCCTCGATCACTATGGGTAGTTATTCCTCCACTCCAAAGACGGTGAACTCCAAACCACATACAAACACCACTAGGTCACCTCCACAAGCTCCACCGAAGGGATCATCAGGCCACAATTCCTCCAAGCTGTCTAGGAGGTGCCAACCTCCAAGAGTAACAAGTCACAACCAAAGCTCAAAGATAATTAAATGCCACAAAAACTCTAGAAAAGATGCAATGCACTTGTACTGACTTAATCTACCCTCAAACATTCACAAATGGAGAGAAATATGCTCAAGTGGTGTGAGAGTGTTGCAAGGGCTTTGTGAAATGAATACAATACCAAGAGAGCCTCATTACTATTGGTAAGGGGGTATTTATAGCTCCTACCCACCAAAACTAGTTGTTGGGTCAAAATCCCCCAATTCTGTGCTTTGCTAGTTTGACAGCAGGCAAAATCTCGATCTAATCGGCCGGGCCAATGGAAGTTTGAAAACTAGTCCTTAGCATGTATTTAATCTATTGGCTGGTTCAACCAATCGCCTCCTCAGCATTGCTAAAACGGTTCTCGATGTACTAGGTCTGACTGGCAAGGGGGCCAATCCGACCAGCATTGTCCAAGTCGTAGCCATGCGGTATTATATAAGATCAGTCCAATCAGCCCCGACATCTTAACAGCTAAACATTTCTAGACCGGGCTGGTCAGACTGGCGCCTAGGCTCAGTCCAATCGGCCTCTAGGCCCGATCCGATCGATTACCTCTTTTCAGTGCTCCAGCGATACTAGATGGCCCCTATCCGACTAGCTTGGGAGCCTAGTTCGACCGACCACCACTAGAAGATTTAAGGATCAAAGCCAAAAATAAAGCACCCTCATGCATATGCACTAATGTGATATTTTAACCATCTCTTTGCTAAGATTACCATCCCTCTTGATAGTATGACAAAGCTAGAGAGAAAAATAGCAAATTCGATGACCCATCTCCTCAATATATAAAAATGAAACGCTAAATTTATCATGTTCGTTTCATTGCTTTGCACCATCAATTTTAATTCACGATCAACGTTCTTAACATACACATCATGTGGTCCTAATTCGAATTATCTCACTCAAATAAATTAGTTAGTCTACAATTAATACTTGTCATTAATTACTACTAAACTTAACACCGGGGGCCTAGATGCTTCAGAGTACTCTAATTGATTCGTAGCAGTTTTCTTATTCTTGCAAAGCAACAAGCTAGGATCATAAGGTATTGAAAAAAGCTTACTATCAATGTATCCAAAGCGATTCAAGATCTTCTCTACATAATGGGACTATAAGAGTGCAATCTCATTCTCATATCTAATTAGGTTAATGTTCATAATGACATAAACTACTCCCAAATCCTTCATACCAAAATTTTTAGACAAGAATAATTTAACCTCATTAATCACCTCAATGTTTATCAAAAAAATTAGTATATCATCAACATACAAGCACAGAATAACTCCTCCATCCCCATTATGGCAATACTATACATATTTATCTAATTGCAAAGCCTGCAAACGTTAATGTTCTATCAAATTTCTCATGCCATTGCTTAGGAGCTTGTTTCGGACCGTACAAAGATTTTAACAACTTGCACACTTTGTCTTCTTAACTTTTTACTACAAATTTATTGGGCTAATCCATATAGATTTCCTCATCTATCTCTCTATTAAGAAAAATTATCTTAACATCCATATGATAAATGAAAATACCATGTGAGACAGCCAAGAAAAGTAGCACTAAAATTATGATCAGTCTAGCAACATGTGATTACGTGTAAAAGAAACCTCTGTCTTCTTTTTGAGTGTAGCCCTTTGCAACAAGCCAAGTCTTAAACTTTTTGATAGTACTATTAGGCCTAGTCTTCTTCTTGAACACCCATTTGCACTCCACGGTTTGTACCCATAGGGTCGCTTTGTCACCTTCCAAGTCCCATTAGTGAGAATAGAACCTATTTTACTATAGACAATTTCCTTCTAGTAGTCTGCATTAAGAGATGCATATGCTTCTAAAATCAACTTAGGAGTGTCATCCATGAGGTAAACATTGAAATCATCACTAAAAGACTTAGTTGTCTTTTGTCTCTTGCTCAGCTTCATTATCATCCTCCTGAATAACAAGTTTATGTGTATGTTAGATTATTCTGGTGGTATGATTGAGCTGAAAATTATTTCGAAAGGTTAATTAGAAGTGCTATATGTATCCTTCATTAGAAAAATATTGTCAAAGAATGTAGCATCACGAAACTCTATAATTATACCTCATATTTGACTATGAAAAATCTATAGGTAATTATGTGATGAGCATATCTCGAAAAGACATAATTCACATTCTTACATCCAAGTTTACGCTTCTTTGTTATTGATACATTGGCTTTCACCAAGCATTCTCATGTGTGCAAGTAAGAAAGTGATGATTTTCTTCTAATCCATACTAGGTATGGATTTTTATCCATATTTCTATTAGAAACTTTATTTAATACATGATTCGAAGTCAATAAGATCTCCTCCCAACATGCCTTATATAGTCTTCCAGTATCTAACATGGTATTCACTAAGTCAATCAAGAGTGCAGTTCTTTCTTTTGGCAATCCTATTAGACTCAGGAGAATAAAGAGGTATCCTCTTTTTTATGATGCCATATTTCTCATAGAATAAGTCAAATTCATTTAACAAAACTCAACACTACAATTAGATCTAAGTCTTTTTATCTTTTTGTCAGTTAGTTTTTGACTTCTGCCTTATAGATTTTTAAATAGTCTAGAGTCTCATCTTTCGTTTTCAATAAATACAAATAGTACAATCTAATAGAATCATTAATCAATATCATAAAATATCATTTTTCACCCCATTCGTCAACATCCCATTCATTTCATAAAGATCTGAATATAAAAGTTCTAGAGATTCTAAGTTTCTCTCCTCCGTAACCTTGTAAGGATTACGAGGTTGCTTTGATAGTACGTAAATATGTCACTTAGAACCTTTGATAATAAAAAAGTTTGGAATTAAACTCATATTGGAAAGCCAGGACATCAAACTAAAATTAATATGATAGAAAAATGAGTGCTAAACATTAGCCTCATCATCCACGCTTTCACAAATATGATTCACGGACTTATTGCAGAAATGAGAAAAGGAAAAGCAGAACACGTCTCTACACTTATAGCCTTTATCAATAAAATATTCATATTTAGATATAACTATTTTATTAGACTTAAGCACCAACTTAAACCCATTTCTACATAGACTAGAGTCACTAACGAGATTCTTATTAATAGTAGGGATGTACTGTACATTCTTTATCTGCACGATCTTTCTCAAAGTAAACAGAAGAATGTGACGTATTCTCCATAAGGATAGAGGAATACTGAGTGACATGGCAACAAGAAAACAACAAGATATCATCATAAACATATATATTGGCCCCCTAATCAACCCACCAATTAGTAGACTGATTAACTGATAAAATAGTAGGTAAATTACCATATCCACTTTCAGTGTTGCCAATAATCATATTAATAGACTTAGAAGTATGTTCTATAGATGCCCTTTTTTCCTTGCATTGTGGACATTTCTTGGCCAAATGATCAGGCAAGCCACACACATAACAAGTTCTCTCATCCTAGTTCAGATTGTTGTTGTTGTTCTTCTTCTTATTCTTCTTGAAGTTGAAGGTTTATTGGGCTTTGATGAATTTCCTTTTATCTTGTTTGGGGTCATGTGCTCCACATTGGCACTAGATTATCTGCCATCGCCTTTAGTCGTAGCGTCTTTTTCTCGAGCTTTCTTCTCAATATCAAGAAACACTATCAACCCCTCAAGAGAGTACGTCTTTCTCTTGTGTTTGAGTGTAGTACTAAAACTTTTCCATAAAGGAGGTGGTTTCACAATAATACACACAACCACAAATTTGTCGGGTAAGACACACTTAAGGAGTTTAGTTCATTAGCGATGGTCTATATGTCACAAGCCTGCTCAACAACATAACAATTATCGACCATCCTGATATCATGAAATAGTTCCATGAGTTACAAATAATTGCTTGCATCAGTAACACCGAATTTGGTATTTAGTGCATTCCACAACTCCTTTGCGCTAGTCATGTGCATTTATATCTCGACTAGATGATCATCAAGAACGCTAAGAATATAACCCACGAAGATAGTGGTGGTTTCCTCATATTCCTTCTGCTTTTCAAAAAAAGAACTTCTTCAGGTTTACTAGTACTAACCTAGAAATATTTCATAGCCATCAACCAGAGAGTGACTCTGATGTGCCATCACTTGAAATGTACACTAATGAATTTATCCAGGCTCAGTGCATTAGCAAATCCAGCCATAGTAAAATCATAGCGCATAAAATAATATTTTTGGATTTTTAAAAATATAAGAACATATAGAATTAATTTATTTCATAAATAAACCATGACATTAAATAGGTAGACAAATATAACTACTTCATTCAATCTAAACATGTATATGAAAAAGCTACAAATAAATAGATCAAATATATAAAACATGATTAAAACATTCCACCTATTCTAGTTTTGTTATGATAGAGGAGCAACTCAAAGGAGAATAGCACGCACCACACATAAAACGTGTGGTATTAGTGTTGACGATGATGAGCAATGCCTGAACATAGAGAAAGACAAGCTATGGTGGAAGAATAGCAAGCAGTCTTGCGGAGCACTTCCTAGAAAAGTTATTCGCCCACTCCTAGCATAAGATTTCACGTGGACAACGTTTTGAGGACCCACTCTCCTAATCTCTAGTGCATGCCAGCAGACAGGATGGATTAGACTACAAGCAACGGTGCAATATAGAGGAAGAAGTAAATCCTAGATTAATTTCATGTATGTTGTATAGAGACGTCAGCCTTGTATTTATAAAGATATCAGGATGTATGATCAAGACGCTTTCACAATATCTATAACACATAATCGAACCGAAACCGAGCCCTACCGCCGTCATCCTAGTGGCTCGCTCTAGTGGCAATGAGGGGGAAAGAGGGTGGCGGTGCTAGGATTTGCCTGTTCACCTCGGCCCTGCATAGGGTGACACAAGTGCTGACCCTCAAACACGTGTGCGAGTCAAATATTTATATTTATGAAAGAAGAAAGTATGTACACCCTTGCTTTTAATTAAGAGCTTAGGAGAACCTTATCCTCATCTTTCTAACAACGAAAAGGGAGTTAACACAGCCCTAGCCGGCCAGCACCATGTAAGGCCCCACAGTGGCCATGAAATGTCATGATCTAAATCAATGGACTTTGAATTTCAGTCCCCATTACACATGGCACAGCACAGCAGTGCCAGCAGACAGCCAGCAGGATAACAAAGCAAAGAGCAAACTATTAAGCAGCTGAGCAGAGGCTGCATGCATGCGCAAGAGGCGCAGAGAGTGAGCCCTGTACTATATACCAGAGACACACACTCGTTTCCTTGCTTGATTTGGGTATTTGCCGACATGCATCCAATGCAAGTAGTGAAGCAGATGCATAACACTGTACAGTTCTTCTCTAGGGCTGGTGATGGCTGCCAATGATTCAGAAACTGCATCCTGCTCTCTGGTTGGAATCAATGCTTTGATAAGGATATCAGCTCAAGCTATGCAATCCTAAAAATAGGGCAACCTTTGGTCTCTGTAATCAAGTTGTTTAATACTCACCCGAGGCACGGATTAGTCATTGTTTTGGGGCATACCAAGTCAAACTTTATAAACTTCGGACATTTGCCTTGTCATTGCTTTAGTTTGTCCATTACTTAAAATATTTCTTTTCTTACTTCTTATATGGCATATCACCCTCAACCACTTTAAATACGGTCAAAAGATGAAAAGTAAGCAATATAAAAAGTTCAAGAAAAAACGGTGTCTAGTTTTGAAGTTTATGATTAATTTTAGATTTTTTTTAAAAGTTCAGGAATGTAAATTTGACTTTTTTCCAAAAAATATGTTTATAAATTAACGAAAATGTGCAAGAGCTAGACAATTTAACATCTATGGCAACACTTTGTTTTTCACCTGAGGCAGTACTACTATTATATACTGTATGAACTAATGCTCTGATTCAATACGGGCAGCATGCCAGCATGTACACAAATATAGAAATATAGAATTAAGGTTCATCCTGCAAATAGTCTCCTCTCTTGACTCCATGAAGTTTGTCTTGAATAACACATGCATCTTTCTCCCATTCCCTAGGGGAGATGAAAGCTAGAAATAGGAAGAGCTCCTGGGAACTTAGCATTCCATGAGGGCGATGCCCTCTTCTACAACTCGCTTAAGATTGCGTGCTCATCCACCTGCTTGCCATCAAATTGCTTCAGATTGTGGAGCACTACAAGTTTGAGCAACATATTAATTACTCTCTCATCATGGTGATATATACACATTGGTGTACCTTAACTTGAACTGTTCAACAGCTAGCTCAGTAATATGTACTACTCACTCCGCCCCTAAATTATCTATTTTTTGGAAAATCAAACTCTATAACTTTTAATTAATAATTTATTAACAATACCTATGCTAAATATCATATATGCTATATTATTATATTTGTATTTTAAAATACTTTATGTGATGTTAATTTTATAGTTATTAATAGCATAGTATAAAATAAATTAATAGTTATAGTATATCGTTGAAGATCGTATAAAAAATTTATAGATAATTTGAGACAGAGAGTATTTATTAATTGTAGAGACAGAGCTAACTCTAATCATTTCATTTATAGTTGATTATAAGTCATAACGCTTATTACTGATAAAAATATTTTATAAGCAAAATTTTTATATATGTGAACTACGATAAAAAAATTAAAAATAATTCTAAAATTAAATTTTAAAATTTAAAATTTGCATAAGCTGATGAGCAAATGATAGAGCTCATATGAGATTGAATGCTAAATATTCATGGATTACACTCGATTTCACCTGTACTAATACTTAAACTAAACTATAAATACGACTAATGTATATTCTAAAAGAAAAAAATAAAGAGAGTCAGAGGAGGGAGGAGCGGGGAAAAATAGGACAGAGACTCCCCTGATCCTGAAAGCCAGGCTGATAACATGATTTTTTACATTTTAATCATTTTTAAAACTTATTTTATAAATATATTTAAAAAAACTTTAACCAGAAATAAACGGTTTTTGACACTGGAGATGCTTGTGCCAAGAGTCAATAGCATGGCGCCAATATCATTGGCACCATCTTCTTGGCCTAGCAATTTTGTCATACAAGTAGTGAGATTGTAGGTGAGTAGACGGCAACCTCTCTGGCCATTTGTTGCCAGAGACCTAGCGCCAACACCCCACCCCATTACACCCCATGTCAATAATTCTAAATTTTACTAAAGTATAGGCATATTGATTTTTAATATATTTATATTATAATTCTAATTTACTATGCCTATAACATACTTAAATTTAAATTATGCTAAAATTAAATTATGATATATGTATAAGTAAATTTAAGACTTAGACATATTAAATTTGATATATAGAGAGAGAGTAAATTTGAGATAGTAAGCTATAGCATATTAAATTTTAGGAAGACATAAATTTAAGTATGATATAGACGTAATAAATTTAAGAATTTAGTGAAACTAGAATTATAATATAGTCATAAGTAAAAATTAATATACTATGACATAGTAAAATGTTGGATTTAAAATTATTAACACGGGGCTGTATGGGGTAGGGGCCGATGCTAGAGAGGCTGACGTCAACCCTCACACCACGACACCGCTCATGTAGCAAAATTGCCAATAGGGCAAGGGAAGGTGCTAATGATAATATCATCTTGCTATTTACCCTTGACTTTAGTATTATTGGCGTTAAAACGGTCTATTTCTAATTAATTTTTTTAAAAGATCTATTTATAAAATATTTTAAAAAAAGCTAAAATGTAAAAAATACAGCTTTGTCAATGCATTAGATATGTCACTACTCTCTGTTTTTTGGACTAAGTATAAATCTGCATCCAGATGAGGGAGCAGCAGCCGGCAAGGAGATCAGTGTGGAGGTGGAGCTAAGCTTAGCTAGCCTTCTCTACCAGCAGTAGTATCTCTGCTGCTGCTAGCCTAAGCGTAGCATGCATATATGCATGCTACCCTTCATCTCTGAAATCTAGAGTGTACTAGCAGTAGTACTACCTAGTAATATCTCTTTGTAAGGACTCAAGAGCAGGTTTGGCCTCTGCATTTATTTTCTTCTCACTTCATCCTCTGAAACTAGTGTTCTTCCTGCAGTTAGCTTCAGCTTCTTGCACTGCATGTATAGGCTCCAATATTCATGCTGCTCTCTTCTTTTGTGTTTTCCAATATTCATGCTGCTCTCTTCTTTTGTGTTTTTCTCACTAGCTACCATATATATTTTTCTCTTAATTAGATTGTTTGAGTGTCTTCAAATTAATCTGATATGTTGCTTTTCAAAGTTCCAAACCGTCTTGTCTTCTTGATCTCCTACATATAGGAGCATTAATTCTCCATTGTTTTTATTTTTACTCTCTACCTTTTTATTCTTCTTTAGTAATTAACCTAAATGATGGTTTTATACTGCAGATGTTTGTTTGGAAGCTGTCAAAAGATGACATACTGGATGATCGAAACCCTAGATCTCGCATCAGTATCGACAATGGCATAAGCAGTTTTCCTTGCAACAATAGCAAGAGGGAGGAAGAAACATCATCGTCCATCATGATTTTAGTACATGATAATCCTCCACAAACATCATCGTTTTACATCCAAGCTGAAAATTGCGATGAAATCGTCACATATATCATTGCAAGTACAACTAAGCATTGCAATACCATCCTAACTTGCAAACTGGTGCTATCCCAACTGAGATTTTCTTCTTCTAAATGCTTTTCCACCAGCCATATATCTTTTCTGATTCTTTATTTGTGTCAGAATTAATATTCTTGATTTTGTAAAGCCTTTTCTTGACCTTTTAAGGTCCTCTCCTGCCGTTCTCCATCTCGTGCCCTCTCCGCCATTTTTCACCTCATTATGTACCTCACACAGTTCATTCTCAATATATACAAGAATGAACTTCCCTCGCCAAGTTTGCCAGCCAACTCCTACCTCATGTTCCCTTCTTCATTCTATCCCTCCTGATATAGCTGCACCATCTTAGTTTTTTATGGCATAGTCGCAATTAATGGCTAGTGTTTTTGACACTTGTGAGTTTCTCCCATATCCTAGTAGTGAGTGCTACTTCTGTTCATCCTTTAATTTGCTCTTATATGCAAAATATATATGCAATGGAAACTCGTCTTTCACATTGAAGTTAACACTCACCAAAAGGTGCTGATCGAAATTTGTAAAAATGTCAATTTGTAATTCTCATTTGATTGATGTGCCATTTCCCTCCTTGCAACTTAATTGCAGTGCTCGTGGATGAAAGCTTTTGTGATTTGTGATGGTTGATCAGCATTTAAACATTATAATCCTTAGCTTCATGGGGGCTCCATGCATGACATGCTGAGATAGCAGGCTGCAGGTTCTCTTTTTGCATACATGTCTGATTTTGTCAGGGCATGGGACCCCAGCACTTTGAGAAATCAAAGGTGTTTTGTGCGAGTTTCAACATATCATAATCGTTAATTAAACATGCACGTCATTTTTGTTTGATACTCAGTCAAAATTTTAACCTTAGAGATTCAAGGTCGACACAATACTTAAAAAACTATTTTCGATTTATTTTTACAAGCGAAAAAATATACATATAGCCTGTAATAATAGTTGAGGAGCTTATGTAATATAAATCCATATATAAAATACAATTTTCACACACCACATTCTTAACATTCTTATTGATTGATTGTGAAAATTAAGCGGCTGCTAAAGTGCATCGTAAGCCATATTCTATTAAAAAAGCATAGTCTCAGTGCCCCTCCATCCAAATAGATTGGATCATTTCTCTCCTTCTCTTTCGGTCTTTTCCCCTCACCCTTTCTACTCACCCTTTCTAGATTGGTGCCTCCTCTTCTCTCCCTTTTAGATCGACGGAGCTCGACGACTGATGAAGCATGAGAGGGTGGTGTCGGTTTTTAGGCATGGTGGATCCGACCATGTCAACGCTTAGGGACAGTGGCGATGTTTAGACACGACAGAGGAGAAAGGTGGCTGGTGTTGAGCTCGGAAGTCCTCGTCGTCCTCCCACCGCCTACCTCTTCCCCTACTCCTTGCCGAGTTGGGAGAAGGCAGATCGAGGCGGGCAACAAAGAAAAGGGGTGGTGGCAGACTGATCTAGGTGACGAAGATGGCTCAACGATGACTAAAAAGAGAGAGGCACGAGACGGGCGATGAAGGATTGGCAGCAGCGGCAAAGGAGAAGAACGGACCTTGCCTTCCTTTCTTCCATCACCATCTTCGCAAGTGGCGAAGGACGGTGGCAACAACGACTAAGGGGAGGGGCGGATCCACCATCGCCGAGCATGGGAGTGCAGATCCATCAACGGCGGTGCTCGGGGAAGATTGCTGTGGCTCCTCTCGCCGTCGAACGATGAGTACTGGCTCATCTCGGCTCGGCTGCTTTGTCAAGAGCAAAGGTGTGTCTCGTGTTTTGTCTGCGATTTGTTGCTAGAGTTCGTCAGAATTGGTTGCATGCGAGAGGATCTCACATGGCTTGTTGGCTTGTTCGTCGATGAACGGCAAGGAGCTGCGAGGGGATGAACGGCAAGAAGCTGGACTTCGTTTTGTGACTTTTACATGTAATGTTATACTGCTATTGATTTGTAATGCATTCTTGGATGATCTGTGGATATTTTTCTGGACCAGATCTGGATGTTCTGAATCGAAATGTATTTGTGATCTGACATAAATTTGAGATTATGCCTACAATTTGTGAATTTGTGATCCAATCCCATAATTTTGTGAATCCGAGGCTGGGATTGGAATGTTTTTTTCTTTTGTTTTCGCCTAAAAGATATTTGCGCGGGCGAGCATCTAAGCACAGCATGTGAGGCGAGGCTCCCAGGGGACCTAACTACGAAAATCATTTTTCACACGCAGGTGTGGACCGTTCATGAAAAGCGAGAATTTTGGCAGGCACTTGGTTACTGCCTGTAAAAATTCCTCATTCTCTAACTTGACTTAGGACTAGTAATTTTGACAAAAGCTACACTTTAGATTATGTGTCCCACATGTCAATGAGACTAACAACCTTTGCTGTCCATGTCTCGAGCCACACAGTTTAAATTACAATATTTTTCAACAAGACTTAGCGTAAAGCGAAAAAACACTTTAAAATTGTTCCAAAGTAAACCTTTAGCAAGAATATAAGTCCAAAGCACAATTTATTCTTTTATTATGAAAGATAGTTACTTTTCCTTGAGAAATATTCATCCTATTTTAGCAAGTTTTAAATTTTAGTGCTAATATTAAGTAGATGGGTAAAAGGACTTGGCTGTCTCTTTAGGGTGGGTAAGATATAGTCTCAACTAGTTAGTGCTATAATAAAGATAAATTATAGTAGAGGTAGTATTTAGGATAAAATTTAGTGGTAAAAATCATCTTTCAAATATAATAGAGTGTTATATTTAGGATAAAATTTAAAGTATTTTCAGATAAAGTTTAAACTAAGTAATTATTATATTTTAGGAATATGGGAATAACGCGTATGAAGATGTAGAAGAAGCCAAGTAAAGCGACGTGATTTGCCTTTTTATCAGCTACATATTGCTTAACTATGTGTGAGTGTGATGGATTGATAGATGAGACATAGATTCTTGCACGCATGTGCATGCCTCTCTGGCGAACCTGCACCAGCATCCATCAAATCGATCTACCGTCAAAAACCATCGATGATACGATGATGCGCCGTCGATCGTCCCAACCTGCCGTGCAGGCAACAACGACGGCCATGCAACGTACGCATGCGTGAGGTGACTGAACTCATCGAGTGTATTCGTACGTGTAGGCCCAGTCTGGAACACAGATTTTTCAAAATGGTTAAGGTGTCTATTTAGAAATAAAAGAAAAAAAATCATGTTTTCAAACTTTTGCCTTCGTTTTGAAGGAGGGTAAAGGCAAATTGATGGTACGTGGTTAGTTGTATATTTTTTAAGATGTTGTTGGTGTTTTATAATAGAAATTAAATAGTTATGTGTGTCTGACGTTAATGCATGGATATAATAATATAATAGTCGTATGTGTAAATAAAATAGTTATATTGTTAATTTTGGTACATAATGATATCCACACACAGACATCGCAAAATGGTTTTTCTTAATTTAATAAAGCTTTTAAATATGGATAATATTTTGTCCAGTGCTGATTGGCTTCTTGTTTACCTCCTCTCTCAATTCAAAACACATAAATCTCCTGCTAGTTTTGAGAAAAGAATTGTTCAAATATACCAAATTAAGGCTGCTTTTGAGTTGATGATAAATATAGGAGAAATTTATCATTTTTTCACGAAAAGTTGCTTTAAAATTCATATTAATCTATCTTAATAGTTCACCTTATTTTCTTCTTTTCTTTTCTCCTTCACTTAAATACATCCTAAAGAAAATATTGCCAACAATAATAATCAGGTGATTATATGCACAACTTAATTGATATTATTTAGGTGCATCCATATGCAGCAAAAGCTACAGGGCCAACTTAGCCGGAACTTAGCCGGACAGTCACACCAATGAAAAAAAAAAGTGAAAAACCCAATCATATTCAAGATCCATTAAAAGAAAACTTAAAGAATTAGTGGAAGAACGAATTGAATTAGAGAACAGGTCATGAATTATTAGTGGAATAAGATGTCATGGATTACTTATACTACATTCCAACAACGTTTAAGAGCAAAGCTCTAGCTTAGCTAGCTGGACGACCAGTCAGCGCGCGGGTCAATACGCACAGGTGGATCATTTTGGACGGCCAGGATCTTGCCCTAGTGGCCGAGGACGACCAATTGAGCCGTTGATGATTTGATGCGGCGCGGGGATATATAAATCCGGAATCCGCACGAGTGGGGCTCGCCTGCCTTATCTGGTCGCTGACGTCACCCATGCAGACCGCTGTTTGACCCGACGACCGGTGACCGATGCTTTGACCGTCCAGCTGGCGTCCACGTCATCTGCTCGGTTGGCAGCGCGCGGCTGATATAATATTCCCACGTTTATAATGCCATTCAAGCCGAGAAATTAATCCTAGCTTAGTAGCTTGTTGGCTTGTTTTGGTAGCTTAATAAAAAAGACTAAGATACATGCTGGTAAATTTATTAGCTGATTTTTTCCCAAGAATGGAAACACCAACTTTATTTCAGCGACGATAAAGAAGAAGGCACACATCTATCCAAGATGGGCGAACAAAATTGTACTTGAAAAAACCCAAAACCATGTTCTGTCTGTGTGTTTTTACTTTTGATCACACGAAGATGCATTTGCACGCACACTCGCCGGCATCGATAAAAATCATATAAATCATGCATGTGAGTGGTACACGAAACCTATATAGCCAAGCACGATTATTAGCCTGGCGACTCATTTCCCTAGCTAGAGATTTGGCCGAATATTAACCAGATCACAAATTAGTACCGTGCACCTAACCTGTAACAAAGCTATATATACGTGCCATGCAAGTGCATCAACTTTGGTTAAACTATTCATTCTTTAGGATGTGGATAAGCAAAGCTGGATTTAAATTGTTAATTACGAAGACTAAGCTCTTGCTTAGCTAGCTTCTCACACATCTTGAGCAGGTAGCTATTCGTTCTCCTTGGTCCAAAGCATGCATGTATATGTATTACGCGTGGTGGAATCTCTCCAATTCACTGACCTCCTATCATCATCATTATTGACTGGCAATATTTGATTAATTTCTTCTTCTTCTTCTTCTTCTTCTTCTTTTGTGGGCAATATGGAAACCACTGGAGGTATAGCCTCAAGGTTTGGGCCAAGCTATGTCTGTAGGCTGTAGCTGTGTGGGCATTGCGCACAACAAAATTAACAAACCACTAGAAAACTTTGGAACGAAATGCATGCCATGCAAAAGATGTCTCTGGAAGATGCCAGCATTTGATCAAATTATTGTTTGCGAACATGCCATATTTTAGTTGCCTGTTGTTTTCATATAACAAAAATAGTACTACATTTATTTTTAAATATACGATGCTATTAACTTTTGAATATATTATGTTTGATCTTTCGTCTTATTTAAAAGGAGGATTACTAATTTCATGCAATTAATTTTTAGGGATGTCACATGTATTAAAGAGGGGTAGAAAGATTTGTTTACTTTTTAAAGATAGATAAGGTGTAGACTGGACTATAATAAAGCTAAGAGATAGTAAACGCATTATAGTTAGTTTAGTGATAAAAGCTATCTTTTTTATATGTCCTAAGTAGTACAAAATTTAAATCATAAAACTTGCTATATGATGGAAGGAGTAGCTATTTGTGTTTATGTTAATAACAAAAGTAGGCAACTTTATTTGTTTCAAATTTGGTCTAGACTCGAGAGCAAGTTACAAAAGGATGCTTGGTATTTATACATGTGTTTGCATGGGAAAATTATTTATAGGTATTCAATCAGAAATATTTACAAATTTGTACATACGAATTCAACCAAACTTTCAAAAAAAATAATTCTCAATATATTTAAGTGTTTATACCTGATACATGCATATATGAAAAGAAAAACACATATGTATGGCTCGATCGATCCAATATGCTTCTTGAAAAGTAAAATAGTGTGTCAAACTTTACAAAAAAATATGTTACAGTATAAAATTAGTGATCAAACTGTGTACTTCTAAGACTTGGTAAATGTACATCCAAAACACCATTATTTATGACCGAAGGCGGTAAATAATTAAAGGTCCCATAATTAAAAAGAAATACACATAATGGAGAGCTGGCATCTGACAAATTTATTGAAGCAGAAAATTGAGAAAATGTTGATTTCGTGCTTCAAGCACCGTTTTTTGCACTTGAGGACGCCGGACAAGCTTGACTGCTTGAATATATGTGATGCAACTCTAGCATGCAAAACTAAACTAAAAAACACAAAATCTTCTATAAAGTAGAGAAAAAATGAAGGACATTTACATATGTTTGGAGTTTGGAACACCAACTAATTAAGTCTATATCAACCTTAATTAGTTAACTATTTGAAAGTTTTTTTCTCCTCTTCTCTCTGCAACCTCTGTTATATTCTACTATGCATGTGTTTATGCTCGAACTGAGAATAATTTACATGTTTTTTATACTTTCATCTTTGCTGATCTTAAATTAATCCTCTCACTAATTAATTTGCTGATCTGTAATTCTGTATGCATGCATGCATCAACACTGCTGGTGAAGCCAAATGTCCTCAAGGCTCCATAAGTTGTCCTCAAAGTCTCCGAGCTCATCGAAGTCCGGCAAGCCCGCGGTGGTGGCGTCGTGGCCGGTGGCGACGGTGGTGGTGGCGGCGGCAAGAAGCTCCGACCAGCTGCCGCTAAGCACATCCCCGTGCATCACGTCGTTCGCCACCGCAGTGCCGCCCGACGACGGCGACGTGATGATCAAGTGCGACCGGAGCGTGCTGGAGGCGTCGTCGGGGCTCATGGTCACCACCTGGCTCGGCTCGCTGCAGCTCGTGTCGCCGCCGCAGGCGCCGTGGTGGTACGCTTCTCTACTCGCCGGCGCCATGGCGGCGGGTATCTGTCGGTGGTGGAGGTACATCGCGCCAGCCGGCGAGCTCATGGACCTCGTCGCCACAGGCAAGGGCGCCGCCGCCACGTCGGCGGCGGCATGGATCCTCTCGACGAGGCGCGGCATCCAGATGTGCCTGACGACGTCGCGGAACTGCTTGCTGTTGACGTCGCACCTCAGCTGCTTCGCGTGCTTTTGTACTCTGGTCCTCCAATAATTCTTGATTTCGTTGTCAGTCCTCCCCGGCAAGTATTGCGCAATCTTAGACCACCTGAACACAAAACCCTACGCATTCAGGCCCCTGGAAAGGACTTGTCTGTAATTAAAAAAATGAAGGCAGTTAATTAAATTACCGGTTGCCCCAGCGAGAGTGGAGGTCGAGGATGAGCAGCTGCTCCTCCGGTGTGATGTTGCCGCGGCGGACGTCGGGGCGGAGGTAGTTCAGCCACCGGAGACGGCAGCTCTTCCCGGTGCGCCTCAGCCCTACACGTGTCCACACTCAAAATCAGCATGCTGCAAAATCGACTAATCTCACTGATTACAGATTAAACCGTTGCTTATGTTAATTAGCTCAGCTAGCTAGCTGATTAATTATCTTGATCTTTTGCAGGTGATCACAATATAATTCAGTACAAATTAAAACAAGCAAAGCATGTAAAGATCGATGATGGAGAGAGCTAGCACAATAGCACAATAACTAGCTAGCTAATAAGGTAGATAGACAGACAGATAGAATATTTCAGATTAAGACGAGCACTAGCTTAGCGTGCTCAGTGGAGCACCAGTAGCTAGCAAGCCAAGTAGGCAACACAACAGTATTAGCACACAGATATAAGATAACTAATCTCTCGATCGATGAGGTGATCTGCATATGCAGCAGCATCATGATCAATCGATCAATCGATCAATCGATTAATTACCTGCGCAGCGGGCAAGCGAGTTCCAGAGACCCTCGCCGTGCTTGGCGATGTAGTCGACGAGCAGCATGTCCTCCTCCACCGTCCACGGCCCCCTCCTCAGGTCGCCCTCGTCCTCGCTCGCCACCGCCGCCGCCGTCGCCGGGCTCAACGCCATCCCCGTCATCTCCATCTCCAAATCCATCAGAGACTATGTATGTATGACCACCTTACTTTGCTTTGCTTGCACTAGCTAGCTGCTCAGCTGTAGCTGTGGAGTGTTTGAGAATGGAGACCGCGAGAGGGAGGCTGGGCTTATATAGGGGCACGCGTGGGATCGACATGAGAGACATGTGGGGTTGGGAGGAGGAAGACGACGACGTGAGACTAATGATGCGGATGTGGACGGCGCTAATGACTGTGGTTAGGGCCGCAATTAGCTACTTAGCTGTTAATTGTATATGGACACAGTTTTAAAGGCCTAAAGTGGAGGAGAGGAGGTGCGTGCGTGTCGCGGGAGTAAACAATTCAAGCGGCTTAAGAGCACAGCGTGTCTGTCTTCTGACCAGTCAACCTTTGAACGTTGACTCCACACATACGGCGCCACCGCCCGCGCAATTAGCTGCAAAAACGTTTAGCTTTTACACTCGCTTCTCCAACCTGAGCACTATAGAAGTTTTTTTTTTCAGCAGAAGTAGTGACAAAGAAATCGTTAGCTGTTTATTAAAAGGGTGATTAACCTGTAGGGATCGATCAGTTACCAATAGCTGTTTAGCTAAGTTCGAATTGATCCTGATTGTTAGAGTAAGAGGGGCGGGCATCTTTGAACACCAATGAACTTGTTCTATATGCGACATGAATTCAAAAGGTCGAAGTTGTTGTACTCCTACATATATCCAAGTAGCTAGCTGTCAAGTTGTAGTTCAATAATTTAATTAGTTTGTTATTCATTCAGGCAACTCCTACTTTTTTTTTGTGAAGTAATGTAGCTACATGCCGGTGAAGTAATGTTAACTTGTCTACATAACGGACGACATACCTCGATAGTTTGGGACTATAAGCACCTAGCTAGCCACTGAAGACAGTATTAGGGAGTGACTTGGCATTTTAGGGTAGCTAGCTAGGTAACCAGTAATTAATTAAGATGGAGTTTCTTGCCTAACTTGTATGTACCAAAGTGTAAGCTGTGAATTGAATGAGAGATTTTTTTATAATAACATTAATAGGAAATTTATTAAGAGGAACCAGACAGGTGAAAGAAGAGTTAATAATTATGTTATCTCCATCTTAATTTGGTCTCTATGGTTCTTTTTTTCGTCTGGCCAGCGACGGAACAACGGCCAACTTCATTAAGATTTGTGAGGAGAAATTACATAGAGTTACAAAGCTAACATCAGGGTCAAAAATGAGAAATGCAACACGATGACTTCTAAAAAGGTTACCTAGTACTACTCTCGTTCAAGCAAAAGCAAAACACGGATGAGCGCTTACATAAAGACTCGAACCCGCCACGTTAGAAGAGACAAGAAGGTCACCACTGAACCACTGGTTAGCTTGTAATTGAGTTGTGATTTGGAGGAAGCTGACTATTTAGCTGCATATATATATATATATATATATCCGTGGTACAGATGAGAAGTAGTTCACAAGAGTTTATCCACAGAAGAACCTAGAGCATGCAATACACATGGCAAGAAGAAGCTTCTTAACTAACTATAAATGATAGCTAGCCATGGTCACTGTAAGAGTTCTTTTAATGCTACGGAGTACATATGCATGAGTTGGCAGGTTTTGTTGTACTCAATTTTCAAAGGCTTCATCACTAAATGACTTATTAGCATTCTATGAGCAAAAGAAAAACAATAGTTCTGTAGAAAATTGACAATTGAAGGTCTCTGGGGATTCAATTAATCTTGGATACATTCATGCACCTTCTCCTCCTTGAGACACCAACAACAAATAGTTAGTGCTTGTCTACAATCTGAGTCCAAACGATCTCCTAAAAACAAAATATAATAAGTGGCGGCACTGGAACTTCTAGATTACTACTTACCTTTCTTGGCTACATGTGAGCTACATTATTTTGTCTTTTGATGTTGAAAGATTGAATTTTCTACTTTTATTCCTCTCCTTCTATGTTCATAATTAGTTTGTTTAGTGGTAGACTAGATGTGAGATAAGTCAAGGAAAAACAGAGCAAGTAAAAGGTGGCAATCGATTTCATTGTTCACACATGTTTCTTTTGGTGCCATTCTCTCCACTCAGATCATAGACAATTCATAAGTACGATATAACTAGCATAGAATTCATATATACAGTTATGTTTTTTATTAGTTAGCTTCATTCACTAACTAGTTTACACAGAAGAACAAGGAAATGACAAGCAATTCACTTATACTTCAACACACCGTACACATGTCAATTTTTTATGGATCATTATTAATTAGAAGTGAAATAGGAGTGAGATTGAATTCTTTTTATTTGTCGATCATTCTTTTCAATTAGTTAGCACCAGAATTCACAATCCTAAAATTTGATTAAAATATTCAGATAAATATCACAAAATAAGTCTTTTCTGTTTCTTTATCTATTTTAAATAGAAATGAAATTTGGTTTCATATAGCATGTCTCCTCTCTATTTTGGATTAACCAAGCATGACATTGAAAGGTGCATGTGTCTGCAAGCAGCTATATACAAACTAAAGCAAATGTTGACAAATGAACTTGTATCTACTTTGCCCTATCATATATAAAACATGTAGGTGGTTGATTATCATGGAGGAATATCCAGTGCAAACTATTAAATAAGTAAAAACTCATGAAAATCAAAACTAAAAGTATATTTTGTTTATTCACCGAAATTTTGTCTTTTTTCCCCTTGAATGAAGTTGAGTTTGAACTTAGATTTGGTGCTAATGCAGTTCATACATATACCTATCTCTTGTAATTTTTTTATGAATTTAAAAAACTTTTATATCCAATTTTCATGTTTTTCATTTATTTAATGGTTTTTACCGGATATTTTCTTCATTATCGTATCCCATACCATTACTATTAATGTACTTATGTAATGGGGCATGGAGAGCTACTAAGCACGTGAGATGCAGCCTCTTTGACCAGGAGATCAAATTTCAAACTTGGTTGCTAGTTTAATCATCCACTTTGTCTCCATCTTATTTTTTACAATATTTTGACCAGCATATAGTGCAATATGGATTCAACGCCCTGTTGTCTTGGCCTTGCTGCTTTAGAATTTAGACCAACTTTATGCCATGCTATCTCGTTTACTAACGTCGGATGGTAGGATCCAATTAACATACATTCAACTATTCCATCGAACAACTGGTTGCTCGAATGTTTTAAGTCAACTCACTGTTTGACTCGAGAATTAATCTAATATTTTTTGTTCTTCATAGAATGCATGACAGATAATACAAACAAATACATATATATGTTAATTGGTTGACCATGCATGCATGTTGGTGTTAGGATTGTGAGGACTTAGCAGGGCTTAGCTACAGGTGTAGTATGACTTTGGTTTCGTGATATATTCATATAAAATTGACATGTTAGGCGACTCACATTAACACTATGCAAAAGAACATTTTAATTCTGCCATACTGAACTGCAGTGAGGTTGGTAGACAGTGGCTGGCGACCAAACTGAAAATGTCAATTTCCTAATTTAACAGTGTAAATACGCATCATATTTATCTAAGCCAACACACGTGCAAAATGATTCTGTAGCTAATTAACAACGTGAACTATCAAATCACCGTTAATTTTAGGCCACTAAAATATAATAAAAAAAAGTTAATTATAAAGGCCGCATGTTGTTCCATTATCTAAAAAAAATATCCAGAAACTGACAAATAGCAAACTTATGCTAAAAAAGACAAATAGCAAACTGTAATTTATATCCTATCAGGTTAATTAACGGCAGAACACACAGAAGGAGGATTTCTTGCTAGTTACTAATTAAGATTACGTGTTATGAGTTAACAGACTTAGATTGTTGCTATCATCTCTGTCACGCTCATTCGATCGATCGGTTCAAAAAGCATCTGGGGCCACGATTAAGTAGTCGACAATTCAAAGACCTTTACCTGCCCCAAAAAAAGATCTAGCTAAGAGCTAAATTGTATATGTTTCTTTAGTGGTGCATGCCGGCTGTTGCAAAGCCGGTTTTAATCTTTATTCTGCTAGCTACTAGTAAGCAAGATGAACAAGCATACGACTTTGTCTGATGAGTTGCAAAAGGAAAATGGTCAGAAAGAAAACAGAAGACCCAAAAAGGTGAAGCTGAATAGCAGCACATGTGCTATGTGCTCCTAAGTTTATCGTTTTGGGAAAATGTTTTGATCACTCGAGGAGATGTCCTCTAGTTTGTCTAGAAACCAACCATTTAAATAGTTATAAAAAATTCTTAAAAAATTTGATAATATTCATACAACATATATACCACTTCACAAAAATTTAGTTCCAAACTTAAATCATATCATATATTAAGATATAAAAAAGATAAATTGATACTCAAATTTGTTCTTTTTTCTTAATATAGGTTGAATTTAAACTTATTTTTTTATACTAGATGTCATTATACTCTATTATCAATTTTTAAAATTTTTTATAACTAATTGTACTGAATTTAAAAGAAAAAATACACGATGAGACATCCTGGGTTAGAATCCATTCCCGTTCGTTTTTACTTTCTTGTCACTATTGATCGCTACTGTTTAAAGGTTGGCGTGTTAGAATCTGCGGTCACGCCATTATAAACTTCTCTTACCTGATTAGGAGCAGGAAACAAACACAAGAACTTGTGATTTTGTATCCGATTCCCACTGTGACTCCCAGCTCACAATAAATACCAAGCAATGAACAAAGTGATCACCACAAATACAATCTCCATGCTCCTGCCAAAGAACAGGTACATACAACCGGCGAAAGAGCAGATTGCCCGGGCTTACTAGATTGCATGGAAGGATAGGTCTAGATGAAGCAAAGTTGAAACTGAGAGATGAAAAGTCAATGCACACATCCACAGTTTTGAGGTGAGATAAAATTATTCTTTTACTTAACCGACCAGGGCAATTAACGCTTAATCTTTTATCTTCTGTGTGGAATAAAACAAAATAGTCCACACAAAACACAAAAAGAGATTAACTAAAGTTTGAAATAAAAATAAAATATAAATGTAAATCTGATTCCAATATGGATTCCAAACTACAAATAACTAAAATTCAGTATAAAAAATAATAAGAAGAAGAAGAATCGAAGTAAAACACAATGCCAGATCAATTCAAACTCAGAATAAAAAAATAGAATGAAACTAGAAATCTGATTCCAATACGACTTCCAAACTTAAATCCCTAAGTCACCAAAACTCGGAATAAAACAAATAATTATAAAAACAAGAGCCCACAAAAAACACAATAAGGGATTAAGTAAATTTCAGATTAAAATAAAATAAAATTAGAAATTTTATTTCAACAGGAAACCAAACTAAAAGTCCTACATTTCTGAAATTTGAGATAAACCAGCCTAAATAGGTAAAAATGGTTTTATAGCATCGAAAGTTTTCGATTTTACTTTTGTACCACCAGAAGATACCAGTTCAGTTTAATATCACTTAAAGTTACCTCCGCTCCTATTTGTACTATTTTCTCGAACCACCGATAACTCTTTACTTGGTTAGCCTCTTGCTTTCTTCCTCCTCTCTCCTTCTATACGAGCACAAATAGCAAGATATATATAGAGCAGTGAGCTCCGCGAGCAACTCTGGCAAAATCAATAATATGGCAACTAAGCTTGACGTCCCAGACGAAGGGCGGTGGGCAGCATTGCAGTGGGTGGCAAGCGAGCCCGACGATATGGTGATTGGGCCTCAATGTTGCGAGTGAATGTCAGCAAGCAGTGAGCGGTGAACAAGCTCACGGTGCTGCAGCCGGTGAGCTCGAGGGTATGGGTGGAGGGCAGCAAGTGGCAGGCAAGCTCAATCAATGTCACAGCAACTAAGTTCAGGCGCAAGCGGTGGGTGGCGAGCCAGGTTGAGGGAGCTGTAGCAAGCAATATCGATTGCTAAGGAGATGTCTATAGGAAGAAAGAGAGAAAATGACAAATTTGGTATTTCAGTAAACTGTTTTTTGAAAATAAATTAAGAAAATTACAAACATAATGGCATTCTGGATAGAATGCTATAAACATGATCGGAGGTAACTTTCTGTGCTAGTAAACTGAACAAGATCTTCCGGTTTCAAAATATAAAATGTTTTGGTTCTGTCCTAAGTAAATTTGACATAGAACATAACAACATTTTTAACACCAAACAAATACATTATAAAAATATAATGGATTTAATAAAATTAATTTAATGTTATAGATGTTATCGTATTTTTCTATAAATTGAATTAAATTTAAAAAATGATTTAGAACAAAAACCAAAACATCATACATTTACCAGCAACACTACAGAAAAATAGTCAATCATATAAGCATGAGCAGAGACGGCATACATATACCTTCATGCCTCTACAGAACCCCGCACGTGCAGGAGGAATCACCGATGACACATAGGGCGGCCTCCATGGCCTGCACGAATCAATCCATCCGGCACATTCCAGCAAGCAGGGAAAAACTCCATCGCAATCAGCGCAGCTTACGAAATCTCTCATCGGCCACAAAAGATTCACCTCAGGATGGGCCTCCACCTTGTAGAACTCCTACTCCGGCAGGTGCCCTGGAAGGTACAACCGAGGAAGGCGCCGACGCCGCGATCAGCGAAAACTAATCCAACAAACCGAGCTCGATCGATTCGGGAATCATGGCGAGCGGAGGTGAGGGGGAGAGGGGTCTTCACCTGGTGCGGCGGCGCTCTGGGCTCGCACGGCCGCGTGGCGGGAGACGGTGAGGGGACGAGTAGTTCACTCGGAGCGGCCGCCCGCCCCGCGAGGGGAGGAGGAGGTCGCGGGGAAGCCGGAGGCTGGTGATGGCGGAGGAAGCCACAGGACACGGCCGCGGCGGTCGCCGGCGACGTGATGGAACCGTCGGCGATTTTAGAATGTGGAGTGTGGTGACTAGTGAGTCGTCGTCGGCTAGGAGTTGACTTGGTCTTAGCCAGTCAGTACTAAGGCGTATTTTTGTTTTACGTAAACGGACTTAGAAAGCGGAGATTTGTATGTTCTCGTCGTGTTGATGAAAACGGAAGTTGCTTGTAAGTTGTTATACCTGTTAGGCAGAACGAGTGGCACGAGGAGTCAAATCGTAGACATTTTACGGGTGAAATACCAGAGGCCTCTGCCGTATTCTCTCATCTTGGAGGAGAAGAGCATCAAGTAAACGTGTGGTTTGGAAATGAACGGAGTTCATCCTTTTGAATTTTCTTTTCCAAAATATGCATGGTTGTATGATTTTGTGGTTTCTGCAGAGTATCTCTAGTTGGTGCAGAGTACGGATATTTTCGTTAATAAATGAAATACGTTATTATAAAAAATAATTTGAAAGTATGAGAACCATACGAATACGTTGTCTATGACAATTTTATCAGGTTTTTCGATTAGTCAAAACTAGTTATCTTGTGAAAAACTTTGTCCATATCCATAATGATATGTTTTTATGACCAAGAGAGTAGTTCTTTCTCTTTTTTTTTCTATTGTGGGGAGACCAAGAGAGTAGTTAACTAATTCACACAATTCGATGACCTGGCAGATCGAATCAGACATCATATATATACTAATGCTCAAATGTGCATATGTGGATTAGACTGTTTTCTTTAAAAAAAACTTGTGTTATGCCTGTGCTTTGTGACGGTGTGACAGGATTAGGAGGAATATGGATAAATGGTTCTATGAGGTTTAATTTTATATATCCCCTTTTTTCGAGCGTGTTAATTTTTTTTATGCAAACGCTGGGATGTTTTTTTAGGCAGGTTGGTTTTTTTATGTGGTGGGAGAGGAGCATGATTTCGTTTTTACAATGATAGAGATATGAAAGGATAGCCGCTACGGTCAAATGGGTAACTAACTGGTACTTACACTCAAACCACTAAAGGTTTAAATTCTATATTGGAGTACGCAGTATATAGTACACATACATGTGTATTCAATTTATCGTATGTGTATGTGACATGCTGCGAGGGATGTCCAATGTCTTTAGTAATATTATTCAACCGTGTATGTAGAAGAGATATATAAGTTCGTCTCAAGAAAAAAGGAAAAGATATATCATTTACAGTTTTAAAACAAAATGACCTACATTACATAACTTATATTCAAGTCATCGCTACGACCACATGCATGCTTAAATGCACATGTTCTCTATTCCAGACAAGTAAAATGTCAACTCCCCACATATAGGAATAATTTTTACTTACTTGTGCGACTTATATGCAAATTAATATGCTTAAGTCAATTCAATTGCGTGCTCATCACCATCGCTTTAGTTCTTCAGGTTATAAAATGCTCCAACCGAATCGATCGATCAGCTCCAAATCAGTAGAGACAACTACTAGAAAAAATACCATTAGTTGTTACGAGAACAATTTGATTAGCTATGAGAATCAGATCAGGTAGTAGCATTGCTCTCCTGCTGATGCTGCTGCCGGGTAGCACCGACGGCAGGTGCGCCGTGTTCAACTTCGGCGACTCCAACTCCGACACGGGCTCCCTCAACGCCGCCATCGGCTTTCCCGCCGGCCGCCGCTTCTTCCACCGCCAAACCGGGCGCTGGTCCGACGGCCGCCTCAACATCGACTTCATCGGTAGAACAACCCGCTCGGCCTCGACACGCAGGTCAACCAGTTCCTCCACTTCAAGAACCGCGCAAGGGAGCTCCGGCCGCGGGGGGCGGGCTCCATGATCCGCGAGCGCGAGTTCCGCCACGCCGTATACTCCATCGGCATCGGCCAGAACGACGTCACGCTCGCCTTCCTCGCCAACCTCACCCTCCCGGAGGTCGAGCGGGAGCTCACCGCCGCCGCCGCCGCCAGGGTCGGCGACGCCGTCCGGGCGCTGCACGAGAGCGGGGCCCGCAAGTTTTGGGTCTACAACACCGGGCCCGTCGGCTGCCTGCCCCAGACGCTGGCGCTGCGGCGGAGGCCCGGCGACGAGCTCGACGCCGCCGGCTGCCTCGCCGCCTACAACGCCGCGGCGAGGTCGTTCAACGCCGACCTCTCCTCCGTGTGCCGCCGCCTCGCCGCGGAGTACAGCGGCGCCGGCGACACCGTGGTGTGCACCGACATGTACGCGATCAAGTACGAGCTGTTCGCCGACCACGGCAGGTACGGCTTCGAGCGGCCTTTGATAGCGTGCTGCGGCCACGGCGGGCCGCCGTACAACTACTCCAACCTCAAGACGTGCGGGTAGCCGACGGCGACGGCGTGCCCGGAGGGGGAGAGTCACGTCAGCTGGGACGGCGTTCACTACACCGAGGACGCCAACGCCATCGTCGCCGCCAAGACACTCTCCGGCGACTTCTCCACGCCACGCACCAAGCTCAAGGCGCTCTGCGACTGAAGAATTCAGCCGCGATCAAATTCAGTTGATAACTGAGGTTGCATGTTAACCTGTGATTAAGAAACTAATCAAATGAAAATTTTCCAGGATTTGCTTTTGGTCACAACAAAATACACACAGTATTCTTTGTCCCAAATTATAAGTCTTATAAATCTTTTACACGGCCTTCAATAAGACTATTATTTTATTTAATATTATATTATTGATAACTATAAAATTAACATCATAAAAAATATTTTAAAA
This sequence comes from Oryza coarctata, assembly GCA_030770085.1. Classification (NCBI taxonomy): domain Eukaryota; kingdom Viridiplantae; phylum Streptophyta; class Magnoliopsida; order Poales; family Poaceae; genus Oryza; species Oryza coarctata. The sequence goes on from CM061471.1 coordinate 1,610,820, forward strand.
TACGTATAATATAGCATACTTAGTTAATTATAATTGTTAGTTAAAAATTATTGAATTTATTTATTTTTAATAATAGCGCTTTATAATTTGGAACGAATGGAGTAATATATAAACAATGAATTTCTAACTAGATTTTTTAGAATATTTTTAACAAATATTTTTAATGAATCTGAATTGTAGAAATCACATATGGGATAACTGACATCATTAATGCGACACATTTTTTTTTCAAAATACGATATATATATATATATCTTAAAAACAATTTTAAATCCATTTTAAACTTCATAATAGTTAGTTTATTTATTTGTAATAATAAAATCATTTGGCTATTAAGAAAACATGCCTCCTTATCATCTTTAAAAAAAAGATGGTTTAGGTTACAATTAGATATTGGTCAATATATCTCCATGGACAATTGAATTTGTTCCTCTTCTTTTATCTTCCCCTCTTCCTAGTTATCTTCCTGTTTTTTTCTCTACTGCTATTATGGTAGACGACGGTAAGAAAGCGGATGACTGCTAGTCATCACCATCCATAATCATTTTCTTGCTCGATCTCACTGACCTACAGGATTCTTGTACCTCTTAGAGTACACCGTTGGCTATACCTCTTCCTCTACTTAGAGCTTGTCACAAGCTAGGCAACCTCTACTGCTCGACCTCTTGTCACCTATGTAGGCTCTTTCATGCTTGACCTCGCTATCTATCATAAATATTTCTCGGTTTGGGCTTGTAAATGGCTTAAGGCATGTTTATTGTAGGTGATGCTAAATATGCCACATCATTACAATATCAAAACAAGTGATGGATTTCATTTTCTTTTCTAGTGTGTTAGCACCTATGCTAACATCAGGTGATGCTAATATTAGATGGGCTCATTGATGCATGGACGAGTTGAGAGGATCTACGACTTCAAGCGGGCGCCCATGACATGCTGTGGTCATAGTGGGCTACCATACAGCTACTCCAGCCTCAAGACGTGTAGGCAGCCGACGGCGATGGTATACTCGGAGGGGGTGAGGCACATCAGCTAGGAAGGCGTGTACTACATGAAGGACGCCAATGCCATCGTCGTCTCCAAGATACTCTCCGACGACTTCTCCATGCCACACATCAAGCTCAAGGTGCTTTGCAAATGAAGACTTTCAAAACCAAAGTTGATAGCTAGGCCGGGGTTGCATGTTACATGTGGTTAATAAATTAGATGAAAACAATGCCTAGTTTTGCTTTCGGGCACAATGAAATATAAACAATCTTGATTCTGTCTAAAGAATGGCACATGTCATATTTTCTTGCTTAGATCTGTTGGAGATTAGGCTCCTCTGGCGAAGGACGTATCGACCCACTTTGTGAGTTTAGGGATGTAAGATCAAGCAGTGAGTAGTGGTTGTGGTAGTAAATGTGGCGAAATGGATTGTATGGTTCGGGGCACACGAATACATAATACCTTATTCATATTGTGTTCTTCTCTTTTGCTTTTCATGAGACAACTGAATTATAAGAGTTGTATGCTTGCTACATCTTTAGGTTAGAAGCTTGTATCTAAGATGTCTTAGCATATAAGAGGTCTTAGCTCTTCTTTTATAGTCAATACAAGAATACCACAATGGCCGGTTACTGGAAAATACATCCCATTTTACAGAGATTAGGTATGAAAAGTTTTGTTGCTTTTCGTATGGGCCTGATCATCGGACCCTAGTGGGGCTCTCCTCATGGCTAGCTTAGGACAATACCATGCCGCTCTGCCACACGTTCATTATGATTGTGGGAAGTTTGAGATGAAAGCTTGAACTCCTTTCTGCTAATAGCAGGTCTCACTCATTGATTGTACAAGGTGGGGCACGCAAAAAATGGTGGGCCCTATTAGAGAGCATGGCAGTTAATCATATTGTCTAACAGCACATGCAACATCTCTTGCAGGGGTGATGATGGTGCATATGATAGGCGCGCAAGCACCTTCCTATTGTTCAGGCACATGCTGGATAGATTTAAATCCCATCATATTGAATACAAATCTTGCGCATGGATGAACTTAACAACCTATTGTGTCTTGCCACATTAACTGCATGGTTAGTGCCCTGAACTCGGGAGGAGGGACATCTCGAGCTCAGCCCCTGGGAAGAGGCGAGCTTGGGCCTCTACTTAGGTATTTGTTTTGTCTTCCTTTAAGCATGTATCAGCTACCATCTAGGGGTAGATCACTATTTAGGTGGTTTACCTGCCCGATGACATGGTACCTTGTGCCCCGAGCAGTAAGTGATGGGACTCTAGTTTCCACCTTACGAACATAATCCATAACTAGAAAAAAATATTAGTTGTATATTTTTAACAAGCATTTTAATAAGTCCTAATGGTAAAAACCACTCTTTTATGATGGGAAACTAAGGAAACTAACAGTGTTGTTCTTAAAAAGCCGGCAGTATTATATATAGTCCAATTTTAGCACTAAGTAGTTTAGATTTGATAATACACTGTTGAATTGATTAGATATAGGTTAAAATTTCTTTGTGAATAAATTACGTTTTCTATTCTTCTATATCCATTTGTTACAAATTGACTTCATTATTTCTCTCATACCCCTTGGGTGCACCATTTGGCGATACCTCTTCCCACTAGAGCTTGCCACCATTGGCTATGACATAGCACGTCATTGATTGCATCATAGGCAATCTTTCCTACTTGAGCTTACCATCGACAATGGGCTCTCCCATCCCATCCAATGCTCTACCATGTTACTGACCATGACTACTTCTCGGATTTGGGCTTATTATTGGTTTAGGGAATGCCTAGATGATATACTAAGTTGGCCACATCATTATAATATCAAACAAGTGTGGCTTTCATTTTCTGGTCTAATATACCGGCATTGATGTGTTGACACGAAAATCTTTTGATATCCACGTCGATGCATCACATGCATGAAGATTTAGGATGTCTACTTAGCTCTAGTACATGTCCGTAAATTCTTGTGATTTAGGATGTCAGTCAATTTAACCTGTAATTGACAGGAATAAAAAAAAATTAGAGCAACGAGTTAATTGGCTAATAGACCAATATGGACTCGAGCTATCAACTGTATAGCTGATAGAAATTTAAAATAGTGTGTAACTGATAAGGATTAATGTTGGCTGATATGGAATCAAGTTATCAACTCTCTAGCTAACTTTATAAGACAGTATACAATTGTAATTAATAATGTTAGATATGGTTGATAGTAGATTAAACATGATATATAAAAAGTATATCAGTTAATTATTCAATATAGATGAAAGTGAAATCACATTGTAAAGATAATTCATTGGCTAGAACTCTGATAGAACACTGAATAAAATCTATCGACTTATCAAGATTTACTTTAGTTAAAGAAATCTAATAGATCGGATTTAACCGAGACAATATAAGATTGATAATAACAAGACAAACGTAATGAACCAATAAACTTTATATTAACATGATAGATATATCAGATCGGACTAAAATATTGAATCAATGCAAGATAAGATAGAACCGAATGCATCAGGATAACCAATAAACGTATAAACTTAGCTAAGAAATCAGATTAAACCGAGAAAGTATTAACCAAACCGATATATTTACTATACAACGAAACTTATCTTTCACTAAAGATCAAACTTAACTGATACAATCTAATCCAAAGCAAGATCTCATCAAAAACTATGTTACTTCTACTCATATAGGTGACAATATGCAAATTTTATTGCATTGATTTGATTGATTATATTTCTACAAGGCTCTTAGTGGTACATATTTATACCCTCGATTATTAAGAGTATGATACGATTACAAACAAATATCCTGAATAAAACTTTCTACAAAGAAGAAAAGAAAAATAACTATTTATAAAACAAGACTATCTCGTCTACGAGCACATATCGATATACTTATATCCTTATTAAACTTAGCATATGTTTAAACCAGATATAGAGTCGTATCGGACTTGGCTTATGCACCTCTTGGATAAATTCAATTATCGGTAGTGATTTCTAATGTCTCACTAATCTCAACGGTGGTATTTTATATAAAAATAAAATTTGCTGGGGACATTTAGAAAACTTAACCCATTTTTACTTTTTTAATTTAACTATCTTATATAAAAATATTAAAAAACAAACACAAGTAAGTTTTTTAGATGGTATGTTTTATATAATTTTATTTTAAAATATCAAATAAATATATTTTTAAAATTTTAATAATTTAAATTTAATTATTCATACGCTAGTATGTTTTTCGTTTTACATGGTCACCTCATTTTCATTTGAATCGCAGAACCGAACCAGGCGCAAGTCAGTCTTGCACAGTTCCCACGGCCACTGCCCTGCGTGCGCATCTTCCCCCTTGGGCTTTGGAATCTCCGGTCCCAGTCTCTTCCAATTGAACCACACCCCGAGGCGCGCCTCCCTGCGCCAGTCCCCCGCCGGCGGAGGAGCGGCCGCCGCCGAGGCTGACCTCCCCCGCACCAACGCATTAGCTGGGGAACTGCTGCGAGCGGCGAGGCGAGCGGGAGCGGGGTTTCCCAGCTGGCCTGAGCGGCCGCGTGCCCCGAGCCTAGGGGAAGGCTCGGACGCCGAGGCAGGATGGCGCCCACCTGTTAGTGGCCGTGGGCTCCTCCATATGTACGCGCCGCCCGCTTCCGCCGCAACCTGCGCCGAGCGGGGAGACGCGTCTTCCTCCTTGCTGCTCCGCCTCCGCTCCCATCCCCTCCCTCCTCCAGGTTCGTCTTCCCCTCTCCTCCTCGCTTCGCTCCCCTCGGCCGATTCAGCCTCGGACTGATCGATCCCCCGCCGCCGGTGTCTCGTCCTGTCCGTTCCTCCGCCCACGGGTTTAGTTTCTCCCGATTTTTGCTAGTTTTTTTTGGGTGCTGGAAATGGTTAGCTCTATTGAGGAACAGCCGAGGGGGTTTAGTTCAACGCCTCCTTGATCTTCTTGAAATCTCTTGGATGCATAGGATCGTGACGTGCTCGCAATGTGGGGGGTTTTGTTTGCGCCCCTCTCCGGTTGTATTCGCCTTTCCCATTTCTTCTTCTATGGGTTTAGTCGCATCGCCCTTTGAGGTGATCCAATAACATGTGGCGTGGAAGTCCAAATTTATGGGGGATGGATCTGCCATTATATGTTGAGATTGAAATGAATGGGATAAATATGATTTCGCCATTACGCGATGTGGGGTTTTGTTTGCGTCCCTCTCCTGTTGTGTTTTTAGTCTCCATTTCTACGGGTTTAATCGCCCCTTGAGGTGATCCAAACCTGTGGGGTGGAAATTCGAATTTATGCTGCTACAGGATACTTAAGACGCCACCGTCTTTGTTTCTTGCTGGGGCATGCGATTTTGGAGGTGGAGTTATACTTGATCGAGATGGTAATGGAGGTCGTCTGCGTTCGCTCTATTATTTTGTGTTTGATTTGGTTCTGTCTCTCACTTGCTGGCTTTTTTATTTTTCGGTTACACAGAGGTTAAAGTAGAAGATGATGTGGAGGACAGTGGCATCAATGCTTCTGTTTCTGTTGGTGATCTCAGGGATGCTGCCGTCAATCCACAGCCTCCTTGGCTGTGCGCTACTGTTAAGCAGGAGGTGGTAATTTTGCCTCCAAACCTTCTGGTGTATTAATCTTGCTTCAAGTACTGCTTTGCATAGCGTGCTAAACTATTTGGATGAATCTAAAAATCGAATATCTATCGATATATTACATTAAGAACAAGGGCGTAAAGGAGCCTCTGTATTTGTTTTCCGTGGCTAGAAATTACCATGTTATTCAGAGTAAAAAGGATCTATGCTGTTGACTGTGGTGTGAGTCCATATTATTATGGTCGAGATTAAAACAAAGCTTCCATGTCAAATACAATTCATGAGTAACTGCAATTACGCGGGAAATTCAGCTAGTTATAATTCTAGGGCCAGACGGGTTGAGCACTTCTCATTATATTACTTGTAGAGTGTTTTTTTTGTGGCGGCAATGTGCTGTCTGTTATGTCGTGCTTAAGGCTACCATTTTGTGTATAAGCTTCCAATTGCTAATTGCTATATGCGCCTGAGTTATTTGCATTGTGCCAAGCAGTTATTTCGTGAAACAACAATAGAACCATCAGTGTGTTTGGGTATCACACCCAAATTCAATATAATTCTAGATTGTTCCCCCCTACTGAGTTACTTCTAACTGAGCAGCTAGTGCCGACCTCCATTTTTGGTATTGTTATTGATCTGTCCTATTGTGCTTTGAAGTGAACACATCTGCCAAGCACCAAATCAAGTTGACTTAAAATACAACCAATTATAACATATTTGACATTTGTTTTGGATGTAATATATACTACAGTAGTACATCCAAGATACAGTTGATTCATGGTGTTGAATATTTGAAAGTAACTGGATGTTGACCTAACCATAGGTATATTGCTAAAGACCAGAGGTCCACAACTTAAAATAATTAATACACTTTTGACACATTAACTTTTCCTCGATTCCTTTTAATAAAGTTGTGGTACCAACAAAATGTTCTTCACTCATACTGTAGAAAGGACAGCCAAGCTCTTCCTCCAGTCATGTAAGATCACAATTTATTGGCATGGGGTTTTCACCAACGTTGGTCAACAGGGTGCTTCAGAAACACGGTAATATCCTATGACATACCTTTTCAAATGCATGTAGTGATATCAAACTTTTGCAGCAGTTAGAACACAGTTAAATCCTATCCTCTTGCCTTCTAGTTTACAAACTAATTGCATTTATCTCTCATGCAGGTGACAGCGATTCGGATACTATACTGGAGTCTCTTTTGTCCCAGTCTGTAAGTGATTACCCAACTGTATTTCGACATTTGTCCTGTTAATCGTAATGTTCTGGTTTTCTTTTTTTAGGAAATGTTTTCCTCTCGTAACCTTGGTCTTACCTATTTATATTTTTCTGTTTTATTGTTTTATGGCTTGTAGTTTACCATTAAAACTCCCATTATGACCCTTCATTTACTTTACTGTTGCTAGTGTAATTTTGTCTTAAGGTACACCTTCATGTAGTTGGATTGATGTTTGTTCAGTTTGGTATTGGGAATTTTAATTTCCATCTAATTTTGTTGGCATTGCCACAGTAGTCAATAATTGTGTCATTCGCAGAGGAAGATAATGAGTTGTGGAATTCACAACACTTGAATTTATTTTTGAATTTTCATATGTTATAGGCTCTTCAAAAATCCGGGTCTGAATCATGAAGTTCATTGGGAGATCTTTTTGATTCTGATAATGAAGAAAAGAGTTCTCATTTAGCGCCTAGGAAAGAAGTTATCCAAGACATTAAGGTCATGTTCTGGGTCAAAATGTTAATCTTGGTACTATTCATTTTGAACTCCTTAGACCAATCTGCAAAACATTTCTATCTTCAGGCTGAAGCTGATTCATTCTCAGAAAAGAGATCATATCTACTGAGTACAATGAACTTCTCTCAGCAAGAAATTCATTTGGCACTCAACCAGATAGGTGGGTGATGCTGCATTGACTTGTGCAATTAACAATTTATCTTTTCGATTGTCTAGATCTTGTACTGTTGTCTTTTTTTTTGGTGGTGAAATCCATTGATACAATTATATTACACTCTTCTTATGATGCTATTGAACAAGAATATTTGTTCAGGGCACGTTTTGGATTTGTTTGATAGTCATTCTATTATTCATCATATCCAATATACTGTAAACTTTCAGACCTGCTTGATTTCAGTGAGGAAGCATCATTGGAACAGCTTGTAGATTGCATTGTTACTGGTCAAGTATCAGGTTTCTCTGGAGGAAAGGAAAATGGCGATGCTTCAAACGAGGTTTTCTCCAGTTCTTTTGTTTACTTTGTTTACTGTTTCTTGCATCTGAATAACAATGTCTGAGTACATGAAGTAAATATTGAGCTCGTTGCTCCAAGGGTCCTTACTCCTTTATGAAATGGAGAACACTCTTAATAACTTTTTGTAATATGTAGCTTTGTGAAAGACTCATTATTCAGCGAACTGGTGTTACTGCTATGAGACTAGAACATTGCACATTATCCAACTCTGAAAAAGTTGTTCCAGAGTCTATTCTGTGCTATTCAACCACAAAACTGGCAGCCCAAATCTGTAGTTTATTATGTATTGCAACCAGAATCTTTACAGAATATCCCTGTTCATATAAGATTGTCACTTGGACATTTTGTTTCATACTATCCCAGTGATGAAATCGCAGCCAAATTCTCTACTTCTATTTTGCATCAACAACAATTCAAAATTCTTCTTTTAATGCTGGATTTTTATTTGGTAGAACAATATGTAAACCACAGGATCACATTATTTTGTGCTTGCTGGTACTTGCATTGTCTTTTCAGCCATGTTTTCTAGGTCTCCAACTGTGTACCCTAGAAACTTAACTTACCATTATTACTTACAGTCTGCAGTATACATGTTTCATTCCTTTGGATACTACAATGACATGAACTATAGGTAGGGCTGGAGCATGTATCATGGTTGTCAGTCATGCTTATAGTTGTTTCTGTTCTTTCTTTGACACTTTATTTTGATAGATGGGATCTGTATCATGGTTATCAATCATATTCTTTTTTTTGTGTGTTCTTCCTTTGACACTTAATTTTGATAAATGGGATTTGTAATTTGCTGCAAATGTGAGCCTACCCCAACTTGCTTGGAATGAAAGGCTGTGTTGAGTTGAGTTGCAAATGTGAGCAACAACATAACTGTATATTTAAAATCACATCTGTTTCAGGGAAAGTCTGCATCACTGTTTGGAGTAATAGATAAAACACAGATGGGTTCTACAGAGGAAGAAGTGTCATCTGTCATGGACAATTCTGGTAAGTGAAAATAAAAGTCCACAGCATATGGTGAAGTACTCCCTCTGGTCAAATTTATTTGACGCTGGGTGTACTGAGTTTAGTACTCCCAGCATCAAATAAATGTGACTAGAGGGAGTATCACATAGTGAAATCCTTAAAAATCTAATACCACAGCATGCACCGGCACATTGGCACCTGATCTCTGATAACACTGTACATGCTAACAAACACTTGTCATTCTAGAACCTTTACCAATGCAAGCTTTCCCAAGCAATCGTTTGTTTTTATTCAATTGGACTAGATCAATAAACCTTGATCGCATCAAATAGATGATGGGGGAGTATGGAAAAGGAAATTAACAAGGAAAAAATATGAAAAATATGCTTTTGAAAAGCATGACTGGCAAAAATATATGAATGAATGAAGTGATCAGTTATGACAAATATTTGTAACAGAGGATGTATTTATTCATGTCAAGAGTGTTAATAACAGACTTACTTTTAGGATTTTAGTATGTTACTGAATCCTAACATTGCTCATAGATTTTGTCAAGGATGAACCTTTCAGACTTTTTATGTTTGGTTCATGCCTGCTTTGTACATAAGATGGCTCCCCATGGATACATATATGCCATTTTAAGCTAAAAAGACTGTAAATTTAATCTCATCTAGAGCATCTGATTTCATACACATATGGCATTGGCAGGTGCTTCACTCATGCACACAGATAAAACCTTGTACGCAATGTGGTGGTAAAAGGGTTTTTCATATTTCACATTGTAATTATAGTTTTAGCCCCCAAATTTGTGGTATTACAAATTTCAATCTTCCTTGGAACACATTTGATATTTTTCTATATCAATATTCCAGTCTCTCATTAGTTACCAGTTTCTATGTTGTATGTACTAGAATATATTGTTTTAATGAGTTCCTACCTCCAGCAAACTTAATGCCATATTTCCTTGTTCTTACTTTTTCAGGTCCAGAAGCAACAGTTTTGGAGTTGGCTGACACAATTTTTGCAAGTAGAATTGCCAGTAGCATTGAGCAGAAAGAGGTAATTTCATCAACATTTTATTCTTACAGCTATAAGCTTGTATTGTGAATTTACAGTCATCTGTTGCTTGGTAGCATTGTCCACGACACCTGTGCAGAGCATACAGCAGATTAGTAGGAACCTTTTATATAAACGATTTGTTTGATTTACAAAATATGCGCCTTTATGAATCACTTAGGGTTAGGTCTTGACTCACTTGATTTAAAACTTGAAATTTGAATTCATAGTCTTCCAGCTGGTAACCAACCCCTAACTGACCCCCTGCTGCAAACCTGTCACCACTGGTTTTTTAACCTTGCATGCAAACCAAACAAAATCAATTTGTATTATTCTGTCATGTATTGTCACATCCCGTTCATCCTCATCCCTCTAACCAAACACTTCCCATTCTTAGCAAACCAATGTTTTTCTTTAAAGGCTGCTCTTATGGCTGTACAGCATATTGTTATACACAAGTCAACTATTCTGATTTCTAATTTGTCTGCATTTGCATTCTTGTACACAGGTGAAAGTAGAACCTGACTTTCTAGGTGAGACTGAAACCAGCTATTCAGCATACCATCCCTCAAATTCTGGTCTAAGATACTATTATGACGACCATGACAATATAAGGATTAAAAGGGCTAAACATATGTTTATAGATGACAGTGGGGGTTCCAGTAGTGCTGGCAATCAACCTAGCTTAAATCCATGGCTTAAGGATCACCGTGCCACAACTGGTGATGGGTCTGTCAAGGAAGAATTTGATGCAATGACACCTGGCATCTGTGCAAATGTTCGCACTGATTGCCAATCCCCCATATTTCTTCTATAGAAATGTTGAAATTCCTGAAGCTACATGACGTCAGCTGTCAGAGTTCTTATATAATGTGGAGCCAGAGTTTGTAAATAGCCAGTTTTTCTCGGCTCTCTCACAAAAGGAGGGTTACATTCATAACCTTCCAACAGAGAGAAGGTGTCAAGTTGTTCCTAGGTCACCAATGACTATTGAAGAACCCATTCACAAGGCAGTGCTGGCCATCGTGGGACACAAGAAAATAACTCAACAGTGTTACTACAGAAGTTGCAGGAATTGAGCAGCTGTGTGAGAGACTAGGAAAGACGATAAGAGACTCGGAGGTTTTCTTTCACAAGAAAAGAAAATGCACATTATGCACCAGTGCAAGCTGGCTAACCTCATTTGGGTTGGCCCAGATAGGTTAAGTGCTTTGGAGCTACAACAAGTGGAACGGATACTTGGCTACCCATGGAAACACACATACCTGTTAGGTCTGAATCCACAAGATAGAACAGAAGCCATGAAATACAGTTTCCAGACTGACACACTCTACTATCTTTTGTCAGTCCTGAAGGACCTGTATCCAGATGGGCTAAGGGTGCTATCAATCTACAGTGGAATTGGAGGTGAAGAAATTGCCCTCCATTGCCTTGGCATTCCACTCCAGTGTGTAGTATCTGTTGAACAATCTGATATAAACAAGAGGATTTTGAGATGGTGGTGGGGGAATACTGGACAAAAGGGGCAGCTGAGGCAGATAAATAGCATTTGAAAGCTGAAGAGTAATGTACTTGAGGACCTGGTGAAAGAATTTGGTGGTTTTGACATAATTGTTGGTGGAAACTTCAGTTCCTGTAAAGGTGGTACAACAGTAAATACAACCATGGGTGTGGATTTCAATCGGTTTTTTTAGTATGTTCGTGCTGTTCAAAGAGTGAAGCATATAATGGGTCCGACTCGACTCCAGATGATGGTGCACGATTGTGCGCTACATCCACATCTCTCTCCATCAAATTGGCTTGTGTCTGGCCTTGTAGGATGGTGTAGCATAGCATCACGTGGATCTGCAGATGATGTGCTCTCAGAAACATTGCGATGGCTGTTAGTATTCGTACATTGAATTAATTACCCTTTCTTATTCCTGGTATGCGTAGTATTATAATCCATTCTTTGATTATATAATTGGTTCCTATGCTGCTTCCAAAGTTGTTTTATATTTGCCTGGCTGTAATCGCTTGGTAGATTGGGACTAAGCGGTCATTTTGCTGGGTAACCTTACAGCAGCCATTAATTACTGTGTTACCAAAGAATCCAGTTCGGCAAATTACATCTCTTGAATTTGTCAGCTTCTAAATGCCCAGTTACAATTTTAATTGCTTCTCCATTGTTATACAACATCACAGATTGGTCAGGTTGCATGCTGTACTTGTGTTGTCCTGACAAGAAAGTTTGTTCATAGCAAAGATCATACCTTGCTGATACTGGTGCACGGATTGCAGCACATCACAGCACATCACCAACTTGCTTTCTTTGACAAACTTCTCAGAAACTTATTGAAATGTAAGAAAATGACTATGACAAGTACAATTAAATGAGTAGCCTCGATCCATGTCCAAATATTGGACCGAACGAACGTTGTCACACAGTGTGCAACACCCTTCCTCGCATGTTGCTACAATCTGACAACCGATCGAATTCAGTTCAATCCGATCACTCTTCATCATCAGCTTCACAGAATCATGGATGATTTTGGTTACATCGGCAGCACAGCGGGAGGGGGGGAAAGAATACACGGCGTCAGAATCCCGCACCAAAAAAGGGCAGTTCCACGCACCCGCTATCCCAAATGGCTGCAGGCAGTGTCGATCTCCGTTTTCTAATAGATGACAGTGAAGAAATTCTGAGCTAGTCTTCAAGCTTTTCCCAGAAATCACCATCCTACGAAGGCGCATTGCTTTCTAGCATGTTCGGGGATAAGCTTTACCAGGAATTCCATTGGCATACCCTTCAATTCTGTCCAAATCGGCCAGATTAGGAGATAGTCATAAGTTGATGGGAGGTTCAGAAAATTTGATCTATGCATGCCATATGTCAGCCGGTGTTGCAAGCTGTACCATGGGGCTTGAAGTTGAAGAGAGGAGGAAGGAAACGGCCATTTGGTAAGCGGGTGTTTGGATCCCGGAGTTCATCGAAGAAGGGGTGGATCAATGCTTCTGACTGTAATGGCAAATAAAGCAATGTGCGATCAGTAACTACTAGTACTTGGCAAGGCAGTGCTTGTTTGTATGATGCAATGATTAGAAACCAGAAACACAGCAGTGATGGCGAGAACTAAAGCTTCTCCTCAAAATGGTGTTTGCCCAAATAATGCAGTAACACTCACAGTGGTGGACCGGAGGTATGGTGAATACTGCAAAAGCCTGGAAACCAGATCGACTGCTTCAGCAGGCATCCGTTTATGGAAGATCTGGTGGCAAAGGAAAAAGGGAAGCATATTAGGTTTCAGCCTTAAAAGAAAAGAAACAGTCCAGCATAAAGACTCCTACCTTGTGCCATGGGTGAGCTTTGATTTGCGGGAATTTAAACTCTGTGTAATTTGGATTCATGCACTTAATCTCTTCTCGTGTAGGGGTACCCAGAACCTGAGAGAACAGTCAGTTAAGTAGGAGGTAAACAACAAAAAGGAAGTGATTTCCATGGGAGCAAGATATTATAATTTACCTTGATGATCTCAACAAGCTGATCAACACCACTGTCGCCAGGGAATAGAGGCTTTTAAAACAAAAAAGGATAAAGCTTAGGTAGACCGTTGCAATGAGCTGGATGGTCCAAAAGCCTCATGTAAATAATGTGATCGCTTACCTGCCCCAGAAGGAGTTCAGCAAGCACACAACCAGCTGACCAAACATCAATTGCCGTTGTGTATTCAGTAGCACCAAATATGAGTTCTGGAGCTCTGTAGTACCTTGAACAGATATAACAAATATTTGGTTCTCCTTTTACCTATCAATAGCACAAAGGATTAGGTACAGTAGAAAATGGCAATGTTCATGTGAGTATCTGGTAACGAGTAATGATACCAAGACTTTCGCGCTGCCAAAGTCACATAATTTCAGCTGATGAGTATGCGGATTCACCTGGCAGTAATAATATTATAGCAAACCATATGACTAATTAAACTTAGTACTTGAATACTTCCACAAAGTTTCAGCAAGTGACAAACAGATTATAACTAAATGCAAGTATGTAACATACCAGAAGATTTTGAGGCTTGATATCCCTGTGACACACTCCAATGGTGTTGTGAATATATGCCAAAGCTCTACATATCTGTCAATTATAATCCGTTTTCCATGTTATACTCAATGCATAATTGTGCTAGAATAGATTAGTAGATCTAGGTGTGTCACATTACCTGATACATGTATAGTTTTGCATATATCAATGGCATGCGTTGGTTCATCTTGTTGTAATGTTTAATTACACGATGAGCAGTCTCTGGCACATACTCAAGCACCAAATTGAGGTAAAGCTCCTCCTTCTCGGTCTTCGAGAAAAAACAATGCGTTAGAGACACGACATTTGGGTGGTCAAGAACTCGCATCATTTGCAGCTCACGGTTCTTATATCTCTTGTCTTGAAGAACTTTCTTTATAGCCACAGTCTCACCAGTTTCCAGACACTTGGCCTATACAAGATCATTGAAAAAATGAAGGGTTCATCAATCGTTACCAGAACACACAAATTAACACACTGAACAAGTGCAACATAATATTGATCTGTCTAAAGACTAACCTGGAAAACAGTTCCAAAGGACCCATGGCCTACGACACGCTCGGCCATGTAGCTAATGGTCTGCAGTGTAGATAGATAACTCAGTGCACGAAACTTCTTGTGCTTCCAGGCAGTACTAAATGGAACATAAAAGGATCACCATAACACCACTTGTGTCTGTTTTCTAAACAGTACCTGTTTAGCCTGTCCATTTCTTCCATAAATGCTTGTCACAATAATATGACCAGGTTCTGTCCCATTGCCATTGACTACTATATCTTCAATGTCCTGCAATGTTTGCATATCAAATCAGCAATTGACAATACAGCAAAAGGCAACTATGATCCACCATTCTTAGGCATATTACCTTATCATCCCTTATACTCATATTGCTCATCTCATTCGGAAGTCGGTTGGAATCGCCACTTGTACCTGTTTCGTTCTGAAACCCCAAGGATGAACGCACCACACGTACCGAGGCCATACTGTGAAGGCTCATGTTCAAGAGGTTTTCCTAAAGATGAGTTGTATTTGATTCACCTGCAAACAGCAGCATACTGGTAAGGCAAAAAGTCACAAATACAGTGTTTACTTAAGAAAGATGTGATCAGATTAGATGCCAGAAGCACATCCACAGGCAGTTTGTGTTGGCAATTGGCAGCTGGGCTTGAAGGTACAGATAAAAAAAGAAGAATGGAACTTTGGAAACCCATGATGCCGAGTTCTTGTCGAAATCGGAGACTTCTAGCTCAATTGGATTTTGATATCCTCACTAGGCATAATTGTACAAATTACCCCCTTTTATCATGGGAAATTCAACCCTGATCGTTGCAAGATTATCTCGAGAAGGCAACATTTCACCTATCCAGACCACCAAATTTGCATCAACCAAAGTTAGTATCTTTCCTCATCAACTCATCTCCCTCCAATCACGCATCATCCATGTAGAAGCAAGCCATCAGAATCACCAAAATCCCCGATCAAAATGCAAACCCAGCAGGACGAACAAGCATCCGAGCTCGGAACCCGCCACCATCTCCCCAGAAATCACAAGAACAGATAACAAAAAGGAAGCAATTTTCCCTTCCACCCCTTGAAAAATCCAACCAAGCAGCTCGGCAACCCAACCCACACATCCACGATCCCAGAACAACCATGACCGCATAACTGCGAATCGCCCAAGAAGCAGCAGAACCAGAGTCTCCGGATCCAAGAACAGAGGGGAGAGATTACCGGATCAGGCGGAGGCTCGCCGGAGAGAGGATGGGACGGGTGGCAGCCGTTCGGCCGGTCCAACCTGGCGCTTGCTGGATCCCCCCTCGCTCTCTCTCCCCAACCCCGGCGAGGAATGCGGGAGGATCGGAGGGAGGGAGGAGAGCTTCGCTGCCTATAATACACAGGAGGAAGAAGAGATTGCGAGACAGAAAAAAAAAATTAAAAAAAGAAATTTATGTTTCCTCTTATTAATTAATTATTAACTTGTCTGTTTGACCGTTGAAAGGATTCGGTCCCGTGGCGCCAATTTCATCTCATGTGGGGCCCATCTCTCTGATTTTTTTTCGTTTCATGGTCATTTTTACCTTTGTACTACTACACGGAGTATTATTTTGTGGTGAACATTTTTTTTTGTTTTGTAAGTTTGTTGTGGTTGGCATGTATACTCAATTTGTATGGTGATATTAAGTAGAATTGTGAAATACAAATATGTCCTAAATTATATCATACAATGAGTTCTTGATGTTGAAATAGAGTTTGCCTTGCTGTTTCATTTGCCAAAAATCGGTTGCTTTGGCACTTCCAAGCTACGCTATCAACAAGATGAACCTTCCATGGGTGCTAAACCTGTTTTCAAGATAATGGAGATTTCATTAAGTAAATACAAGCTAATAGTCCAGACAAAAGGATGATATTTTATATTGGTTTAGCAGAATAAGACATGTTTATCATACTAATGTGAAAATAGATATGGTTGTTCGTAATGTTGTGTCCATTATATAAAAAAAATGTGACTTGACTTTGGCAATACCCTCCTTTACACTTTTTCCTTGCTATTTTCTTTCCCAATAAAAGCCATGTTTGTTATATCATTGTGTGGGCGGTGTAATAATAGGATTATTTGTCACATTTAAGTTGCAAATAGATATCTTAATTTAACAATATGCTAGGTTAACCACGTGTCACAATTCCATGAACTAGCGTCAAACCACATTGTATTTGATTGGATGCACTCCAAAAGCCAAATTTACACAAATGTCACAGAATCAAATCATACATATATCTGGTAATATGGTAAGAAAAATTATGTGTATGCATGATCCACAAAGTTGAGCACACACAATCTGTAAAAATGTGGAGAATATTGATGACCATGAAGAAAGCAAAACAAAACAAAATGAAAGCAAATGATTGGTGGTCTGGGACAGACAGTCATGGTCGGAGCATGGAACCCACTATGCCTCACTGCCAGCAGGCAACAAAAACAAATACACCTCCTGCCTAATTAAATTATGATAACCATCTGCCTAATTAGATTACTACTATTGTAGCTTAATTAGCTTTAGGTGGCCATCTTCTACTACTACTACTAATATTACTACTACCTCTATTTCTTAAGTCGAAATTTTGGTCGGGATCACAGAGATTATGAAATTAAGAGGGTGGTTGATCTAGGAAAATAACCATGATATGTACTTCCCCAGTTAGCATATTGACTTTGATTAATCTAATTTTGACTGTTGCTTTTAATCAATATAAAAGCATGCACTTCCAAATGTAGGATATTAGTAAAGTATTTTTTTTATTAACACGACCACTAATCGAAATCCAAAACTGACGAGTATCTTCGATGTACATATCTTTGCGAAACATGAGTTTAGACGTTTGCACATATAAATTAGTAAGAGCTGGGAATATAAATCAGGAGTAAAGAGGAAAACAGTAATCAAATTGACACGCACAATTTACATTTTGAAAGAAAAGAAAACTGGAAATGGACGGTTCATTGATTGGTATAAATGCTACTGTACAAACCAAGGACAATCATTATTATAATTAATATTTTATAATAAATAATTAGTTTTGCAAATGATTTAATTAATGAAAATTAGTTTTAAAATATTTATAGTGTTGTGTGAGTGTATATTAACATGGATCATGTTATGATAATTGTGCCTACAAACAATTATTTTATTTATTTATATGTAGATAATTTAAACTCAATCTTATTTAATGGTGATGATTGAAAAAAGAGCAGTTCAGAACGTTATGTAATAAAGTTAGACTAAAGGTCTTAAGAACAACAACTGTTAATGATAAAACATGGACTATGTTTAGACAGAGCTAAGATACATAATGGTTAGAAATGTAATATGAAGAAGTTAAGTACAAGATGGCATATGATGGATGGATATTGTGTGGGAGGATTTTATAATAGATTTTATAAGTTGTGTATATAAGTATCGAAGAAATCATGAATAAATTTAGAGTGAACTAAGAAGAAAAATAAAATTACAAAATTAAAAAAGGTTTAGAATATGAAAGATTAAGTCCTATTAGGAATATGAGCTCTATATCTACTTGGTCTTGAAATTTAAGGGTTAACTCTAAGTAGAAACTCCTAATAGTAGAGAAGATTTAGATATAAATAGATGATGGGTTAAGACCTATAGATATAACTTTAGTAAGAAAGAAAAGTTAGGCTCTAATTTTGAGAGAGTGAGATGAGTGATTTATATGCACTTTTTAGATGTCTTAATACATCTAATATTATTTATTCATAAGCAGTGTCAAGACGGCGGACCGACGGACGGTATTAAAACGGTCCTGAACCAACATCACAGCTACCGAACTAGCGACATGAAGATAATACCGTGTATATGGTATAGGGTAGTGTATCGTAACGCTACAAAAAGATTTGGTATTTTATAATCCTTTCATTTACCCCAATTTAATAGTTTTGATTGTTGTGTTTCGATCTATTATCATTATGAGTCTCCCCTTTTTCCTGCAATTTTATTATTTATAAAAATATTTTTTTATGTATCTATCTTGAAATGGTGGCCGCCCTACCTATTGATGATGCTGGTAGATCATGACTGTGTGAGAAAGAAGAGGTAGAACTATAGATCACTCTACGCTTTCATGGCATATTTAGGTTGTCCAACTTGTCCCGAATTTTAATTCAATGTGCAACGATATAGATGGATTATAGCATTATGTTTACAGTTGCATTCTAATCCAATTTACAAATCTTCTATAAAACTTATGACAATCATAATCAAGATTTAAAGTTAAACATAACTTCTGTTGCATGCACATTCTCGTTAAGTTTTAATTTCACATCTAAGAGATTTTTTTCTAGGTAAGGAAGATGGTTATTTCTCCATCTCTGTATCTAGAATACACACGACTAGTTTGAGTTATGAAAATAACTTACTTTGTAACATAGTGATTCTTGATGTTTTAGATAAAATTAAGATCTAACAATTAGAACTTTGACTATTAATAATTTTTAAATATATAGTTTAAAGTAATTATTGTATAAAGTAATTATTGTATAGATTAGACTTAAAAAATAATTTAATCAAATTAGATATTTAAGTTTTGAAGATTGTCCAAAACGTCAATAATTATGAAGGTATCACAACATGTCTTAAAAAAGTTTGCCGTAACAAACATGCCCTTAATCATAACCTACATATATCAAGGAGTTGGAACGCAATATAATTAAGAGCCTTGCGTACCATGTTGTCTCCCTTTTGTCACTCCTCACGAATACGGAGTATATACACATTTTTTTGTATAATTATTTGAGTAAACCGTACGTCGTATTCGATCTGTCAGTAATTGAGTAAAATATATTAACTCTTTTAATCACCTCGATTAATTAGCCAATGGAATCCTGAAATGCCAGCCTAACCAACAAATTAACCAATTAGTTAATCACCAAGTATACTAATTAACCTGACATGATCTAATTGAAGCTGAGCCATATTAAGACAAATTAATCAGAAGCTATGGCCGACAAGACAGGCGGTTCGACGGCCGGCAGGACGCTAGGCTCAACCGGTCCAACTGACCCGATCAAACCAAACCACCTTAATTTAATGACTCAGTCTAATCCAAATTTGTGCCATTTTTTATTGGCGTAGCACCTTAATTCGGTCAAAATTTCAGACCAAATCATGCAGTTTAAAATTGATGGTTTGGCTAAAAAAGCAAAAGCTATCTTTACCGTGGTTGTCTCTATATGGTTGGCCATTTACTCACATGCTCATCACTTCATCTGGGCATGCAGTCAATACTAGTTTGATAAAATCTGCATGCATCATGTAATTAATTAGCAGTAGCTCTACTTACTACGGACGGACTGATCAGTTCCATGGATTTGAAATTTTCAACTCTTGGTGCAATGCTCAATGAATTTGTCAGATGCAATAAATGTGTGTGGGGATGAAATGTACACGGTTGTGTTTCAAATTTTCGTAACCTATTGCAGTACTTCTGACATTTGATTGGTGAGAAATTTATGCGGCATGCATATATGGGCCAGTGTGAGTTGGTCTAAAATTTGAAGTCCAAATTTGTTGAATGGAATAGTTGAACTGCAGCTTAATTGGACGAATTTTTATTCAAGTACGCTCTTACATAAAAATACACGAAACTTGACAAAGGGAAACATGCACATGGACTTTTTGTGTTCTTTTCTCAAAGTTGTCACTTAAATGGATTAGGTTACTAAGGAGTTAGCAAGTACTCCGTAAAAGTAATGGATTGGGCCTTGCCTCCTGTCTAAAATAAATTATGTTCTTCATATGAAATATTATTATATACGCCATTAGATATTAAGTTCAAGGTTATTGTTCTCTAAAAAAGAAAGATATAAAAGAAATTTGTAGATTATGACTGAGCCTATACCGTTGTCTGGTGGTGCCCTACGTGAGATAGCCTTAAATATGTGTGTAACTTCTATTTAGAGCAAGTACTATAAGGGTTAGGTTCTACCTCTGAAAATACTATATAGGATTAGGTGGTGAGGTGAATGAGAAAAATAAGGAGAAAGAGAATGAGTCATCTCTTATACAGGGACAACCTTTATATTAATTTTAAGGAAAATAAAAAAGAAAGTGAGATAGTATGAGAGTGAACCAACACAAAAAAAATTATTGGGTTTTGTATAATAGAGATAATATGTTGTACATATTACTTCTTAATTAATGAGTAGATAATATAGCTAAAATTAGAATGGCATCCATCTCTACTCTTAGAAAGTCCTTAAAGGGCAACTTATAAATTTCTTTTTGGGCTGGGATGGGCTGGGCCTGTCCTACTGACTGGTACTTATCATTCTTGGTATGTTGACAAACTCATGCGTTATGCATTTTATCCATTTATTGCTAATCCCATTGCATTGCAATCTCTTTTTCATGATGGTAACTAGATTGCGTTATCAGATGATGTACTCATGTACCATTTTCAGATTTTGCACCTATAGCTTTCAGGGTGTAGCTTGTAGGATACAATGAGGAATGCATACCTACACCCAAACTAAAACATCAAAATTGGAAAGAAAGCACAAGGTAGACTCTACAAAAATCTTTTATTAGTGAACCAAAAACAAAAATATTAAGTCAGAGTGAAGAAGAAATTTTGTCCTAACTGTTACATATTCTTGTGCATGTGACAATAAGTTAATGACATATATACAAGTATAATGCTGAACAAGCTAAAACAAATAACCACAGATTTCATAAGCTTGCTCATCCCTAACCAACTGCTCAATCATGCATGCACTGGAAAATAACAAAATTGGTTTGATTTCCTAACCAGAAACTCAGCAAGGTCATTTTGTTTGTCTTCCATCAGACCAAACATCTAGCCCCCCCCCCCCCCTCCCCCCAAAAAAAAATCCAGGATACATGCTGCATTTCTTTCTCTTTTTCTTACAATCCACAAACTAGCTAGTGTGATCAGTGCCAGTGCCACCTGGCCTTTTTTTCAGTTCTTGACCTTAAAATGAATGGTAGTGATGGTGATGATGAGGCCCCAAAAAACAAGGAGACAGTCTTGCTTGCCAATTTTCTCAACCAACTACAGACAAGAAAGGGAGCTCCAGAGGACAGAAGTGGAATACAGGGCCATCTTTCCTTATCACCACTATTCTTAGGAGATGACCTGTTGCCCTCCTATTGGCTCCCAGAAGAAGAGACTTTAAGAAAAATAAATTAACTAACTTAACCTGAGAACTGGCATAGTTTTAATTGAGATAAATACTAAAAAAAATTCAGTACTATATATGGTGTTAATGTAATTGTTTGGTAGCTTAGGATCGAAAGGTAAATAGTAGGATTATAAAAAGACAAATCTTTTTTTAATAAAAAGAAACATTTGACAATGATACACTATTGTATATCGTCAGTCTAATTGTCTACCTGATACTAGTCGTCTGATCGATATGCTATCGGCACTCTCACCGCCTTGATGCTGCTAATTTGTTTGTCGCCTTGTCACCGATCTAACTTCTTATAAATAAAGAACACAACTCAATGAAACAATTGAAAGTAAATCAATTTTATTACATCAAGATATATCTATAAAGTGCATACAAAGCACTTATCTCTTTTAAACTAAATTCTAGCTTTTTTTTACAAAATTTATGCTTAGCGTCTAACCCTCATATATTTATATCCTAAATCTTTCATATCTAACTAAAAAGTAGAATTTCTACTCCTATTTGAAGGTAAACCCTCAAATCCCAAAACCAACTAGATGTAGAACTTCTATTTCTAATAGTATTCAATTTCTCATATTCTAAACCTTTTACAATTTTCTAATTTATTTTTTTTCTTTCTTCTCAGTTTGACTTCAAATTTATTCATGATTTTTTCAATGCTCGTACACACAAGTTATGAAGCCCATTATAAAATTCTCCTACAAGGTGTCTATTCATCATATGCCACATTATATTCAACTTCGTCATCTGTCATTCTTGACTATTCTAGACTTCAACTCCTCCTGAAACTTAGTTCCAGATATTGACTCTAAGACCTCCTGACTCTAGTCCAACTTTGTTACATACGTCCTGGCGATGCCAGACATCTATTCATCTCTAAGCGTAGTCCTGTTCATTATCATTAAATAAGATTGATCTCAAATCACATGCATATAAATAGACAAAGTAATCAGTTTTAGACATAGATATCGTAACCTAAATCACATTAGTCACACACACTCACACAACAACATAAATATTTCTAAACTAATTTTTATTAATTAAATTATTTGCAAAGCTAATTGTTCATTATGAAATATTAATCATAACAATGATTCAACAATCACCCCCTAATGAATATATTGACAATATCTCCAAAATGTAAATTAGTGTTTGTGAAAAATAAAAACCAAAGAGATGTGTAGAAAATACAAATGTCTCAAAAATCACAAAAGTGAAAAAAACTCTCTCCTTTTCCATATATTTTGAATTAAAGCATAAAATCAATTATTTTTTAAGAATCGATACAATTTGATATTTCTCCACCTTTGACAATAATTTTATCAAAAATTTATGTGAAAGTTTTATTTACTTAGAGCAATCCTAAGATATGTGTTGCAAGATGAGATAAATAGATTGCTAAACTATATAACAATCCTGTACAAGAGTATAAACATGAAATAAACATATTACAATTAAGATCAAATCAACACTAGATATTTATGATTTCAACGATTTATAATAGATTCAATAAAATACCCCTACACTTATACAAGTTGAATAAAATATTCTTTCTCAAATATTTTAACTCAAGTTAATAAACAATTTATAGTATTTATTGAGAACTTTCATACTTTTAAAGCTTTATGCTTAATTATATCTCTTAATTTTTTTCCAGTTATGTCCTTGTCGTGAATCCATTATTTTCCTCTCCTCGGATATGTTCTTGTGGTTAATACTCCTGCTAAGTATTCGATATCCATTTTTTTCTCTAAGAAACTAAAGACATTTATTGAGCATTTGAGGATTGAAAATTCAACAATGATAGCACTAGTTTTAATATTGCATTTTTATTTAATTTAAATAGAAGAATTTAAGAGTCATGCATCATATCCCTCAAAAGTAATATAAAATATAAATACTAAAGTCCATACAAGCTATACTAGTGACCAATAAACTTTACTTATATTGCTAGCAAGCAAAAGATATTCTAAAAGTAAAAAACAAAACTCCAATTTTTCATTTTTTAACCTTTTATTTATAAACATTCAAGCTTTACTCCCCTCAAAACATGCCAAACAAGAAGATAAGCACCAACTCCCCTCGAAGATAAGCAAAACAAGAAGAATTCAAAAGTTTTATAAAAATATCCACCAATTACAATTTTGTATCAATAAATTGTAGCACAATATCACCTTTTTCAACATGATCCCTTAGAAAATAAAAATAAATATCAATGTGCTTAGTGCGTGAATGTTGCACTGAATTTTTAGCAATATGTATAGCACTTGTTTTGTGACAAAAGATTAAAACTTTATTAAAACTCAAACCATAATATTTCAAAAATAAAATCAACCATAGAGTTTATGAACAAGAACTTATAGCAGCAACATATTCAACATTTGATGAAGTAACATTAAGTTATTTTCTAAAAGACCATGCAATAAGAGAAATAACAAGAAAATGACATATATACTAGAAAATCCACATCCAAAAAAGTATACAAGCTTATAGATAATGAAGTAGAATACCATATACTAAGAGTACATTGTAAATACCTTAGAATGCACTTTACGGGTTAATAATGTAAAACACATGGACAAGCTTAAAATCAAGCACACAAACACACAACAAATTGTATGTCTGATCTTAATGTAGTGAGATATAGAAGTGATTGAATCACACTTCAATATTTTTTTGATCAATAGCCTCACCTTCTTCATGTGGATCTAGAACCACACTAGATCACATTGGTGTTAAAATCAACTTGCAATTTTCCATCTCAAAACATCACAAAAGATCTTTTATGTACTTTGTTTAATGTACAAACGTTCCTTGCGATGTTTACTTGATTTGTAATCCCAAAAAGCAATTCAACTCTCCCATTATACTCATATTAAATTTTTTTGCTCATTTTTTCATAAAATTCTACAACCAACACGTGAGAAGAACAACCAAAGATAATATCATCTAAATAAATCTAAATGAAAAGATGATCATCACCATGCTTTATAACAATCCACTTTTTCCATTCAAAAACCTTTTTTAAGCAAGAAAATTTTTAATTTATCATACTATGCTCTAGGTGTTTGTTTTAAACCATACAAAGCTTTAGATAATTTGAAAATATGATTTAGAAATTTTGAATTTTCAAAATGAGGTGGTTATCTAACATAAACTTTCTCATGTATAAAACCATTTAGAAAAGCAATTTTAATATATATTTGATACAATTTAAAACCTTTTGAAGCAGTAAAAGCTAACAAAAGGCTCTAATTCAACAACTGGAGCAAATGTTTTATCAAAATCTAAAACTTCAATTTGAGTAAAACCTTATGCAACAAGTCTAACTTTATTTTTTAGTATTAAACCATCCTCATTTTGTTTGATTTTGAAAACCCATTTAGTTCTAATAAGATTATGATCAAGGGGTGCTTCAACTAAAGTCCAAACTTTGTTTCTTTCAAAATTCTCAAGTTCTTCATGCATAGCGTTAATCTACAATTCATCTGTTAATGTATGCGATATATCTTTGGTTTGAAAAGAAGCAATAAAAGCAGAATGTGCAAAAAATTTAGTAGATATCATCTTAGACCATGTAGCACATTCGTTTAGATTACCTATGATTTGTTTCGAAGAATGTCGGCATTGAATTTGCAAAGGAGCAGCAACATCTAAAGTTGTTTATGTTCTGAACTTTGGGTTATTGAAGTTGTAGTCTCTAGAGATTCACAAGACTCTATCTCATACAAACCCGAGCTTTCTAGTCCATCCCGGTGTCACCACTGTCACCTCAACCTTATCTTCTTCATTACTTTGATCCACAAAAATATTTACATCCTACTCCTAAACCTATTACAAAGTAAATACAATTCTGGTCTAGTACATGGACTAGCCCTATCAAAAGTAATCATATAAGTTTCTACAATTTTGTTAGTTTTCAAAACAAGTACACGGTAATTCCGAGAGTGAGTAGGATATCTAAGAAAAATTCTATCAGCTGAACGTGCCTCAAATTTATCCAAATTTCTAGATTTTAACATAAAGCACTTATACCCAAAAACATGTAAATGTGAAACTTTATGTTGATGTCCAAAACAAAGCCCAAGAGAAGTTTTTCCAAGTTTAGATATTAAGAAAACAAGATTGAAAATATAACAAGCAGTTCAGCCTAAAATTTTTTTTAGTATGATATTTATTAAGCATTGTCCTAGGCATCTCAACCAAAGAACAAAATTTCCTTTCAATAACACCATTTTGTTGAGAAACATGTCGAGAAGAAAATTGATGCTGAAGGCCTTTTTCAACACAAAATTATTCAAAAGAAGCATTTTTAAATTCTCTACTATTATCACTTCTAATTGTTCTCAAGGATCTAGGAAGTTCAAGAGCCAAACAGAGATATAAGTTCTAAAAGTGATCAAAATCTTCATCTTTAGTTTTTAAAAAATAAACCTAAAAATATTAAAAGTAATCATCCACAATAATAAAAACATACCACTTTTCTCCAACCGATTGCACTCAAGCTCGACCAACAGTGTCTATATGTAAAATTTGTCCTGGTGCAACAACCATCATAGAAATAATTGGGGCATACAAAGAAACAACCATCTTAGTATGGTGATAGTAGGAACAAACCAAATCAAGATACTTTTTGAGTTTTGGCAAACCATAAATAAAATCTGAACCGCTAATTTTAGTAAGATAATCAAAACCAACATGATTAAGTATACAATGTCAAAACATTAAATTCTTTGAAAATTTAGCAACTAGACATGTAATCTCAGAAGAAACACAGTTCTCAAAATAAACTTTAAAAACTCTTCCATATCGAGAAATTCCCTAGACATAAATTTCAAAAGAATCAACAATTTTACATTCAGATTTCTTAAATTAAATTTCAAAATCCTCATCAATTATTTAAGAAACTGAAAGCAAATTGTATCTCAAATTTTCAAGCAAAGCAACATATTTCAAAGTAAATTTATCACTTATCTTAACCAATCCTATAGCAAGATCGTACTTGTAGAAGCATCTCCAAAGATAATCGATTTTGTCTTTAAATGCTTGTTTGTGGAAGGAGAACCATTATTTATCACCGATCATGGGTCGTGAACAACCGAAATCCATTATCCTTACGTTCTCCTTCCTTGCCATAAAATCCCACACATAAGCAGATGTTGAGGCCTCAGAACTAGGGTTAGTTAAAAAAATTAAGAATATAGTACTGAGACACATGATAATAAGTAACAATAGGCATATAAGCATGAGAAATACTAGTACCACTTTTATTTCTCACAAAAACTTGCCAAGACTAGTTTGACCACTCTTGGGCTGCCGGTCTGACCACATCTAGCTAGTCTATTCGACAGTCATACTACGATCAGACCGTCGACCAGTCTGATCAACGCCTATACGTCGATTGAACCAATACACTCAAAACAATACCCTTTTCTACCATTTTAATTTTCCAAAAGCACTCTCTCTTTCCTTTTTCTGTTTACGAGCAAGTCTAAAGCAATAACCAACCAAATGCCCATCTTATTCACAAAAAGTACAAGTATAATTCACACGAGAAGATGGTTTTGAAATCTATGGTACAAATAGTTTGACTTAAAGAAGCAAGAGAAGCCATAATACCAGCGATTTTGAAAATAGTTTTCTTAGGTTCAGGTTTTGTCAAAATTTTACCTTTTTCTATCACACTTAAAATAGCAGGTTGGTGATAAACAAGGTAAGAATGTGCATCAAAATCTAATCCTCTATTATGTGTGTTTACTTTTGATTGATCTAAAATCATGTTAAGTTATTTTTATACCATCGGAAAACCTTTTCAAAGAACTTTTCAAATAATAAAGTTCTTTCAACAAGGAAACACAATTTTTAAAAAAAGATTTTTGTTTGCGATAGCTAGGACAAGAAAACACATTATGAGTTTTAAAATCAATTTTTAAATATTCAACATGAGTAAGTGCATCTTTCAATTTTATCTTATTAAAAAAACACGTTGAGCAAATTTTAGTAACCAAAACATTCTTTTGTTGTCTTAACCTTTTAGCACTAATGAGATAAAACATCGACCTTGTATAAAAACAACTTGATATTTTTTAAAATATTTTTGTTAAAAAAATCATTTGCAACACGAGAATACAAAGTAACATCAAGAGCAAAAGAAGATTTGTTATTTTCTCAATTTCAAACTCTAACCTCAAACAATTATTAGCATTCACATCTCATAAAAAAGAAAATTCAGAAAACAAAACTTCACAGGATGTGCAACTATCATCATTGGGAATTAGAGATTTTAATCTAGAAATTTTAGTATTAAGAGATTCAATAACAAAGTCATGTTGTTTTATCTTCTTCTCGTATTTTTGAATCTTCAAGCCAAGAGAAACAATAATATCTTAAAAAGAAGTTATCTCAATGTGTTCGTTGTTAGAATCAGACTCTCTAGATGTTAATCCTCTAATGAGCCTTCAGGCATACTCTAGTGATAATCATGCTTTTGTCATCATCTTTATCCTCGCTCCCAAAGTCAACATCACTAGCTTGATCAAAGGCTATACATACTTTGTTCCATATTTTCTTATAGTTATCTTGGTTCCTCTTGCTTTTGAATATCTTTTTCTTTTTCTCGCCTTTGTTATTGTTCTCTTCATCTTCCTTCATTCCTTTTTTGAGCTTGGGGCAATTGAATCGAATGTGGTTAGGCTCCCCACACTCATAGCACCAGATTGGACCCCATGTTTCTTGTTTCTCACATTATTCAAGGCTCGAGAAAATCTATTACTTAGCAAAACTAAGTTTTTCTCAGAGATTTACTCGAGTTGGTCATTGGACATAGCATTAAAAGTGATCAAAGAAAGCAATGAAGAAGCATTAACTGAAAAATCAGAAGAAGACACCAAAGCAAGAGATTTAGAACCAATTTTTCATGAAAAAAAAATATTCATCTTATGTCTATTAAGTTTAGCGTACAAATATTCTAAAGTTAAAGTAATCATATTGATAAATTCTTATATAGATGTAGCTTTCATATCTCAAATAGACATATTAATACCATTAAATATGTCTAGCAACTTTAGATTGAGTATAATTAGTATTGTAATAATCATCAATAGAACGAATATCACTTAAAAATTTTATTAAAACAAGAATAATAATTATCAAGAGCTTCTCCAGATTTTATCTCAAATTTCATATACTACTTTTTAAAAATATCTTTATGCAATTCTTTGATGTTAGAAGACCTTTAATAGAAATTACATAAAGCGTTTCACATCTCATGTGCAGTTTTAATATGAGAAATTAGATTGAAATCAAAACGGGAAACTCCATTAAGAATAAAATTAGGAGTTTTATAATTATTTTCAAATTTGGTTTTATTAGCAGCAATAATCTTATTAGGTATATCATAAGATTTAGAAATTTTTTATCAAATATCAAAACTCTAGGACATAATATAAAATTGTATCTTTTTGCACCAATAAAAATCAACTCCATATGGCTTGATCGTATATTTATCTTTCATTGCAACTCAAAATTAATTAAAATTAAAAAAGAAGTAAAAACAAGACACTGATACCACTTATAGAATCATAACATAAGAACCAAACTTGCTTAAGCAGGTTGAATAGTAGGATTACCATAAACCAATTTTTGTATGAAATAAAAAGAAACCTCTGCCTCAAATAAAGTTATGATGCACTCATATAACACCAGACTGATCGGCTATTTGTTGCTAGTCCGATCATCGTATTGTCGATACTTCGACTGCCTTAATATGTTGGTTCGTATGTTGTCTTGCCACTGATCTAACTGCTTATGAATAAAAAATATAACTTAATGAAACTATTAAAAGTATATTAACTTTATTGTATTAATATGCATACAAAACACTTATCTCTCTCTTGAACTAAACCCTAGCTTTTTTTTCTTATAAAATTTATACTCAAAGGGCCTCAACCTCTCATCTATTTATATCCAAAATCTTTATCTCCAATTAGTAGTAGAATTTTTGCTTCTACTTGAAGTCAAACCCTTAAATTTCAAAACCAAATAATTCTTAATCGGACTCAACCTCTCATATTTCAAACATTTTATAATTTTCTAATTTATTTTTTCTCTTTTTTTCTCAGTTTGACTTCAAATTTATTCACAACTTATTCGATGCTTGTATACACAACTTATATAGTCTATTTTAAAATACTCCTACATGGTGTCTATCATATGTCATATTGTACTTAACTTCGTCATCTATCATAATTATTATGGATTTAAACTCTACTGAACCTAGTCTTAGTTCCACCATTGACAGATGTTGGCCTCAAGGGCTACTGACTTAGTCCAACTTTGTTAATAACACCTTGATCATGCTAGACCTTCGCTTCTTACTTAGTATAATCTTAGTCATCACCAATAAATAAGTTTGATCTTAAGTTAGCTGCATACAAATAAATAAACCAACCATTTCTAGATATAAATATTGTAACTAATCCACATTACTCACACACTCACACAACAACATAAATATTTTTAAACTAATTTTTATTAATTAAATTATTTATAAATCTAATTATTCATCATAAAATATTAATCATGATCATGATTAAATATATATATATGGGTGTTTTTTAATTGATATAAATACTACAAACATTTTTAAGATTTCTCACTAGTTTTCTAAGCTTGTGACTAAAGAAACAGGTAATATTTTTTACGAAAGGATATAAAGAACAATCCTTAATAATTTTGTCGGAAGACAACATCTCTGACTAAAAAAACTTACTCCACAAAATCGTCCTCAATATTATCCACCATTCAATTATAAAAGATTTTCTTATGTTGTCTATTTCTTTTCGTCAACTTGTACGAAGGGAAGATGCGTCAGAAACAAATGAAGAGTTCGCTTCTTGTAGGAAGAAAGTGGTGTGATAATGAAAGGAAACTGCAAGCAATAGCATTGCAATTATATATTTGGATTATTTAGTTTATCCCCAAATGAAGCAATCTGGTGTCATATATGAAGTTGAAGTGGATCGGATTAGCTCATCCTGTGTTAGAACAGTGATTTGGATCACGATTACGTCAGGCAGTCCGGTGAACCACTTCTTTGTCAACATTATATATAAATCTTGCACTGTCTGTGTCTGTGCTTTGGAAAGCATTTTTTTTCTCATTTACTTATCTCCTTTTTTTTCAAAAATACTAAACCATAAGCTATATACTGTAGCAACCAATGGGGATAGACATCACACTATCACAGTCCATCTTATAACTTAATTGTGTATATGAAGATATTATCAACTCCTAGTTCTCCTTCACCAACCTAGATAATGAAAGTAATAATTTCGGTATTGGTATTGACCTATCCTACTTGAGGCACATTATATACTCCCTATGATTCATAATATTTGTCAATTTTCAACTAGCAATGGTTTTAGTTTGATCACTGATATCTTCTAAATTATTTGATTATTATGAATGAGATTTATATATTTATATTTATCATTTAACTTACTTTAGTAATATGATATATTGTTTGTACTTATAAGCTTATTTATAAATTAGGAGTAGCCAAACTAAAACAATACAATGTCAAAATTGCCAAGTATTTTTAGTTTATTGATCAGGTTGGATGTGTGAAAACTGAAAACCATATGAGGAGAGTTGTCTTGAAAAGTATTTTTCATAACATTATACTTTTTCTCAATGTAAGTAAACATATTCCAATAGAAATATTGCACACATGATCGTCCTCTAGGTCTCTAGCTACTTTTAGTACAGTCTATTTATTGGATTGGCTACCTCCTTTTTGAAATGATCGTACACTGTTGCAGGTACTGTAGTATTAAATAAACCAAGTAACTAACCATGGCCATAAAGCATTAACTTCCTAACTCGATTTTCTTATATCCGTCTTGATCCTCCGTCTTTATAATGTCAGATCCAGGAAGAAAATAGTGGCTGAATTTTCATAATAAGATTGATTGATGCCTCTGAGACCCTCTGATTGTTCTTAATCATGTACTTATCTTGATATCTTCCATGGTGATTCCACTGACAGGCAGTAGACAACAATCTGATTCGCCATCTTATTCTTGCACAAGAGATAAGATGACAAAGGGTTATAAAGATTCCTTCTTTACTTACTAGCTGCTCTGTTGTTCAGTGGTTAACAGCAAGTTCGAATACGTGGACAGAGATTCAGCTGATGACGTGCAAGAAACATTCACTCACTCCTGCAAGTGATTGCCCTTTTTTCCCTTGAATTAAGTAGTAATCCTTGTACTATTAGCATGTGTGATTCTCACTATATTCCCTTCAAAAAAGTAAGAATAACCTGTCTTTTGTTCCCAACCAAAACTGCCTGGTTAAAAACTGGAAAAGAGCAACCTGCTATGCATTTACCACGAGTTAGTGGTGAAACACTAGTAAACACCAGCTAAGTAATGCATTGTAACACTTCTAACCTCAAATTAACCACCCAAAAGCAGCAAGTGTAAAATCAGCACAAAAAAACACTCTAATATAATTGACCGCACCTCCCAAAAATCAAAGATGATCAAACCAAACAAGTGCATATATACCTATATAAACATCACCACCATCACCTATGCAAACCACTCCTCTAATCCAAACCTACTCTTGCAAAATTACAACTTTCTAGCTTGCTCTTCCATGTACCACAAACACTTCCATAGATCATTTGATTAGCACTCAAAAAAACACATTCTTTATCACTCCCTAACCTCTAATGCAGCAATTAGCACTGTGGTAAATCATTTGATTAGCACTCTAAAAACACAGCTTTATCACTCCCTGACCTCCATTCAGTCTAGAAAGAGATCTACTGGGTAATCACACGGGCGTGAGACCGCCACGTGTCCGGTGAGCCAGCCCCTCGGCCACCGGCACCACACGGTCACCCGTCCGCATCGGCGCCGGTCGCCGCCGGTCACCGCCACCGGATAAAGACCAACAACCCTCCTCTTCGCCCAATTCTTCCCCCTTCTCTTCTTCCTCCTCAGATCAAGAAACCGTGTCCTAGAAACCATCGAGATCGCCTCCCCCCCCCCCCCCCGCCCCCTCGGATCGCTGAAAGGCGCCTGCTTTCGCGCGGATCGATCGGTTCTTTCGCTTTTTATTTTTGTCTTTTTGTTTCTTCGGTCGCCGGAGAGGCGGTGTTTGGATCGGGAGGGAAGGTGTTGGTGTTGGTGCGCGGCGGAGATGGTGGCGGAGGCGGAGGTGATGCATCAGCCCGTGCCGGTGTTGGAGGCGCAGTACCACCGGTGCGTCGCCAAGGGGGTCGAGGAGGTGGTCGGGATGTCCGCCGCAGCGGCCTCGGTGGCGCCGCCGGAGGTCGTTGGTGTGGGGGTCGAGGTCGAGGTGCCTCACATGGCGAGTTGCTCAAAGCTCGTGCCTTTTTTTGCTCTATGTTTTCAGTATTTCAGTTGGGAGATCGTAAATTCGCGAGAAACCATGAAATCTAGCAAGGATTAGTTGCAGTTTAGCAGCTGTTTTTTCAGTATATTTTTAAGATTATTTGTTAATACTCATTCGAAAAGCTTCTTTCCGCTATTCTAATCAGCTCTGATTTTTAGATGTCTCTATGTGAATTATTGCTGTCATCTTGTTATTGGATTTTAGGTTTACGGAGTTTACTGCCTTTCTGTGTTTTACACGAAATTGTTTTCTGTTTGTGGATACAAAAGACTGACACACTTTGTAAGAAAAAGTAGTCCCTTTTTAGGTGGTTGTAGGCCAGAAGGTTGAGAAGGTGGGTGCTGATATTATTGGATCTATTGTGTAGCTAGTACTAGTGTTCGTTGAGCTGTAGTATGTATTTATGTGCTTTTGAGCAAGTTCAACTTATCATACGAATTTGCGTTGATGATTGTTAATCTAGTCTAAAAGTATTATTGTCATAGCTGTAGCTGAAACTTTTCAGCTCTAGTTCAGTATATTATTTCAGTGTGTAGTGGAGTAGTGGGGTATAGCACTATGTGATTGCTGTGTGAGCAGCAGGATAGGATTATGTTTGAAACGTAACTATGCAAGCAGCTCAGTCGCAGTGCTGGGTATATAATTTAGCAGATTAAAGAAGAATCGATGGTTTATGTTTGTTTCGTATGTGAGAAATAATGTTAGTAATTAATGTGTTTTTGTATGTTAATAGGGGTTGGAGAGTGCTGCTGGTGCACTGAGCGTATTGGTCGAAGCACTACAGTTTGTTCCCATCATCCGGTCTGGTAGCTTTGCTGATATTGGACCTAGAAGGTATATGGAAGATGAACACATCCGGATAGATGATCTTTCTGCCCATCTTGGATCGCTCTTGATGTGTCCGTTACCTAGTGCCTTCTATGGGGTAAGTGATTACTATGTGAATGACTACTCTGATTTGTGGCTGTTACATCCTCAGCAGCAATCGTTGAACTTATGGTCTTGCTTCTTCCCTTTGCATTTTAGGTATTCGATGGCCATGGAGGTCCAGATGCTGCAGCTTACATGAAAAGGCATGCAATGAAGTTCCTGTTTGAGGACAGCGAGTTCCCACAAGCATTGCAAGTGGATGAAACATATGTTCAGTCAGTTGAGAACTCTGTGCACAGGGCGTTCTTGCAGGCAGATCTTGCCTTAGCTGATGATTTAGATATCAGCCGTTCTTCTGGAACTACAGCACTCACAGCATTAGTCTTTGGAAGGTAATTAATAACAGATCCAGTATCTTGAGTTGCACATCGCATTCTTCGGTGTGCATGCTGAGTAAGGTCACTCAGAGGTTGTGCTGAATGTCGTGCAGGCAATTGTTGGTTGCAAATGCTGGGGATTGCCGTGCGGTGCTTTGCCGGAGAGGTGTAGCTATGGAGATGTCTCGAGATCACAGAGCAAACTATGCGGCGGAGTGTGAAAGGGTCGCTGCATTCGGGGGATACATCGAGGATGGCTACCTCAACGGAGTCCTATCCGTGACACGGGCTCTAGGGGACTG
This sequence comes from Oryza coarctata, assembly GCA_030770085.1. Classification (NCBI taxonomy): domain Eukaryota; kingdom Viridiplantae; phylum Streptophyta; class Magnoliopsida; order Poales; family Poaceae; genus Oryza; species Oryza coarctata. The sequence goes on from CM061471.1 coordinate 1,645,458, forward strand.
GGACATGAAAACGCCCGATGGCTCCACCTCTCCTCTCATCGCCGAGCCAGAGTTCCGACAGGCCGTGCTCACCGAGGACGACGAGTTCCTCATCATGGGCTGCGACGGGATATGGGACGTGATGACCAGCCAGCACGCCGTGAGCATCGTCCGCCGGGGGCTCCAGCAGCACGACGACCCCGAGAGGTGTGCGAGGGAGCTCGTCATGGAGGCCAAGAGGCTCGAGACCACGGACAACCTGACCGTGATCGTCGTCTGTTTCGTCTCGGAGCTTGGCTCGCCGCAGCGGGAGCAGGTCGGGCAGGCGGTGGCGAGGCCGAGGAGCTGCAAGGGCCTCTCCGCAGAGGCCCTTTGCAACCTGAGGAGCTGGCTGGAGACTGATCGCTAGGGTGAGCGCCGACAAGGCCACTTTCATTCACACTCTGTACATGTGCTGACATCACTTGTTTTCTTCTCGTTTGTTGACGGAGCAGCAGCCGGCAGTTTTGTAGGCCATTTTTCTCGTCTTCTTTTTTTCTGCGTTTCTTCACATCTTACTTACTGCTATTGTTCACACCATTGCTCTTGTACATATTCTATTGAGCTCATGGATGGACTAGCTTCCCTTGAGCACTACTCTCTCTCTCTCTCTCTCTCTCTCACTGAAATGCCCTTCTACCAAATTACCATGAAATTCTTCAAACACCAATTCGTTGACATAGATAAGATTATGGAAAGCAAACCTGGCCATTTGAGTGCTTTCAAGGCTGAAAGTGGCTTTGGGACTGAGATAAAAAAAATTTAATTAAATACAAGATAATTGATAAAATGAGGAGCACTCTGAGTAGTAAAGCGCTTATATTTTAATACAAATCTCAATTATTTAACAAGTGCGCTTATATTTTGAAGACAGATAACTCTAGCTCACTAAAACAAAAACCTAGATAGTGTTCAAGCGTTTAGGCTGGTAGTTGGGCGTACGGGCTGATACCATCATTTATGGAGTGGATGATCTAGGCAGTGGGTCAGACGAAATACCTTAAGGCTGTCAATTCCGATCGAGACAGGGAGCCAAACAGGACATGAGTCCAATTTAGCGACGTTTTCGCATGGAAAAGAGAGGCACACGCTAGTAGTACGCTGCTAATCCTCAAGCTCAGGCTGCTCAGTTCACACTACACACCAGCCAATAATGATCTAACCTCTCTCTCTCTCTCTCTCTCTCTCTCTCTCTGGGACTCTAGATCTAACCTCTCCTTCGGGCTCCTCCCTTTAGTTTCTTGCGATAAGGCAGCATCACACCCAAAAAAATCAGCGGCAGTGGCACCATCTGGGCTTCAACGTATTCGCGCTTCAGTAATCAGCCGCCAACCTTTTTGTTCTTCTCTCTGCAATGAGAAGCCAACTTGTGGAAAGTTACACCCACTGCCAAGCCTACAATTGACCATGAATGCGAGATTGGCAGATAGTTCAGAATATAGATGTAAACACAGGGGCAGTGTGGAGCTAAGCAGATGGTTTACAATAACACTTGATATCTAGCACCGATCTATTACAACTCACCAGTGGGTTGTTAGCTGGTCAAATTCGGCTGGAGTAATAATAACCTGACAAACTGCACAAACACTCAAAACAGTAGTAAAAGAGGTAAAACCCCCCACAGACGCACTATAACTCTCAACTTGCGCTAGCAATCACAGATGAAAAGTCCATAGTGGACAAAATTGTTCCGGAGGCAGTTATCTTTTGCTCTCCTCAGTAAAGCTAACAATTCCTGAGAATGAAAGGAATCAGTGCCCGCTTGTACGTCTGACGCCAATGCAAAAGGAATAATGCAAGCAACTGAGGGCAACCGATATTTTGCAAGACGTGTTCTGAAACCTAGACAACCAGACACAAGAGGCACCATTATGTGATAGTATTATCCGAATCGATTGCTACACTGACGCTGATATGTAGAACCTCTATTTACTCGGTTGTGTAAACATGTATTTGGATACTTGTTGCTTGAGGTTAACTTGGCAGGGATCCCTGACACTGCGTGGATCTTCCAAAAGGGAGGAGGAGGTCAATCATGGAATCATACTCCTCTCTGCTAACCTGAGCTGAGTTCAAAAGCTGCAGCACACAAAATGGAATAAAGATCAGATTTTCTTAAAAGAATATATGCATCCATCTACTTGCATAGCAGAAAGGCAGGGAAAGGCATCATCACCTTCTGCAGAAGCCTCGAATCTGACATTATTGGAGCAAGAGCAAGAAGCTGATGGACTGACAGCGCATCAAGCAGCACGAGAACCATCACTTGCCACTGCCTTGATCTCAGAGAAGGCAGTGCATCAACAAATGACATTGTGTCAATCAAATATCCCTAGAGGGGACAGGAAAAAACACATTAGATGCACACCAATTCTAGCTCTAAATGTTAATTATTAGACACTGTAATCAAACTAACAAACAAAATTCTTGGTGGAAACATCTAGCAGTAAATCTGTATTCAATAGAATCAGAAAAAAGAAGACTGGCCCTAATTCAGAGTAACTGTAACGTACAGCCTCCACTTTGCATTACCTGTTTCCAGATATAAGAAGTTCATCACACTTATGGATGAGAGAAAAACCCAAATGACTAAGAAATTATTATTGAACTGACTAAGATATTATTAGTAGCTTGATTGATCTAAGTCAAAGGTGTCTACATATCAGAACAAAATGCAAAAGAAAGCCTCTTCACAGCAAGGCTCCAGGCACAGCAGCTGCTGAAAAAATAAATGTACTAGCCAGTAAAGACATATCCAGGTTCAACTAGGTTACTAGCCAACTAGGGAGTCCATTATAGGCACTAGGTGATAAACCAAGCATGCAGTCTAGACTGTTGCCAGTAACCCTTCTTTACAAAGTGCTTTTACTTTTTAATCAGTTTGTTCAACTAGCTTTATCCATACCAGAGTAATCTCCAACTTTGAAACTGGAATTTGCATCCTCAAGTTTGATACAAGAACTGGTAGGGCATTACACACACAAGTATCCAAAGCTCTTCTAATTTCAGATGAATGGCCATCATTTAAAACTATCTTCTGAGGACATTCTCTTCCACTTGCAATCAACAAATCTTCCATAGAACTTTCATCAAGCCCATACAAATAGGCCAACGAGGACCGGGATATCCAACCAAATAATGCAGCCCACATCGTTGCGAAGGAGGACAGCTGAAAAGGAAAAGACTTAACATGCCAAATTTAACCAGAAGGAAAATTTGCTACTTTATTTTCTCTCAAGAATGCTTACAGTAAGACTAAAGCCTTCTGGTGGTGTATCATGCCAAGAATCATCGACATCAAACATGTCTGTGTCTAGAAGGACAGTCTTCTTCGGCCACTTCACAACGCCCCTATCTATTTCAAATATTTCATTTTCCCCTGTATCTTTGTCATTGTCATAATCATTATTGTACTGTTGCTGGTTAACCATGTCAGGCAGTATGATGATTCCTGCCTTTGAAACTGTTACCAAAAGGCATAGGTCAATACATATCAGAAACAAAAGCTGTGTGTTAAAGCACCTCAAGGTTAAGGAATAAGTGTTCACCTGCATCTTCTACTTCCGATGTGCCTGATGAAATAGCTTCTGCTGCTTCAATAAGTGCAGCTGCACAAGCTTCTGCAGATTCACGCCTTACTGAACTGTCCATGCCTTCTTGAGAATATTTATTATCACTGGAATGACTTACAAATGTTTCGCTTGTCTCTAACACACTTCCATTCTCATCTGCCCATTTCACAGAACACCTTGCATTCTTGGATCCAACAGCCTTCAATGAAGATTTTAGTGTAGGTTTACCACTATCATCACTTGTCCCATCTTTTGCAATGTTAACTGCATTACTGAATACTTCGTGTAGTTCTTCAGTGTAAGCTTGCACTGAATCTATCGCTGCATATTGAGATGATGAGGATTGCTCATTTGCTAATATAGAACTTGAGAAATTATATTGACCCACAACACCATGATCCATCTTTTCTGAACCATGACCACCCATAATAATTGTACTTGTAAAGTCCACTTCATGTCCATCACACCCAATGGGTCTTTTTGCAGGCTTACTCTTACCTGCACTTGATGTTCCTTTAGCTGCTTTCTTTTTCTTCTTATCCTTTTTCTCTTTGAGAACTGCATCCTCCAGCTGCTTCGCAATGGAATCTGATATGCAAGACGACAGCATATCATTATCTTCATCCTGCTTGAACATCTTCAATGGGGTTTTGGTTGCTTCCTTTTTCTTTGTTTTTGTATTCTCGCTAAGAACCATGTCATCCAACTTTTTAGCTATTACTTCTGACCTCACTGGTGTGTCCACTGAGGAAGATGGAATCACCATGCCGTATTCACCAGAAGAGGCATTCCTAGAATCCACATTAATATTATTGGACCGCTCAGCATTGCAAGCATTGTTCTGTTTAGACTCTTTTTTTGGCCCTGAAATACAGAACACAAGCTCATTGTTTCTTCAATTGTTCGAAACTAAGACAGGTCGAACAAAGAGCAAGAATGAGCATATCCCTTTCATATATATAAATGTGCCTGCAAGTAAAACTATTGTTACTCTTGTAACACTGTGACATCGAGTTCTAGAACATTATTTCAATATAACAAAAACAAACAGTGCCTAGTAGCTAAGTACCACCCTCCCATCTAACCACCACCGCCATGGTGGCTTAGTGTTTAGGCACTAGGCACCAGTCTACCACCTGGTTAGGCGGTTTAGGCGCCTCCATGAACACTGAGAAAAGAGGAACAACACATGATGCTTACAAAAACATGATTTTGGTATTTCTTTGAGGAAATATTTCAAGAAAACCTCAGTACTTTTCATTGAAAAATGTAAGCTGCTCATCTCTCGCCCCTCTAATCTCTCAAAAAAGAAGTCATTCCCATTAACATATGTGACTTTCTAAATTAATTACTCTCTCAATCTCTTATCTTCGTTTTGAAGGTTCGTACCAGGTTTCAACTCTAGCCTATCCCAACTAACTTGGTCCTAAAAGCCTGTGTTGAGTTGAGTTGAGTAATTTCTTATCTTCGTTTTAGACTCCCTTTTCAACAACAATATGTAGATCTACAAAAACTGAGTGAATTACAGCCTAGTTGTCCTATTGTAATTTGAACGACTACAACCTAGTAGCCCAAAGCATGACATCATGGTTATGTCTATTCTTCAGTTCCACCCTGAAATATTTGATAGCTCTCAGTTATTACTTGGTTGATTGTTTCTAGTCATACACAAATGTTAATTTGCTAATCAGGTAGAAAGATTTTACTCTGAAAGAAGTTGATAACTAGTCCACCAAAAGGCTATAGTTGTTCTTGTACATATCAGAGTGAAACACACAATCAATATTTTTCTAATAGGTTCTATCAACAGCAATTGTTGATATTCAAAGTAATCACTTTGAACACTACAAAAGACAAATTCCTTCATAGTCTATCTTCGAAAGTTTCGCTACCCAATTTGAGCACAAAGGCTAACAAAGAATGCCGCGATAGGTCTGACCTACGGCAGCACAATCAGACAAGTATTGAACATAAAAAAACCAATCAATGCTCAATGCGAATAGAAGAGGTCAGCGTAAGGCGATCACCTCCAACGACGCGATCACGCCGAGGCACATAGCCCTCGATGGCGTCCGACGGCCCAATCCACTCCTGTAGCGTCACCTCCCCCGGCCCAGGCGCCTCGTTCTCCCTGATCTCCACCTTCCTCTCCTCTTCCTCCTCCTTCGCATCGCTGCCCGCCCCAAACCCTAGCGCCGACACAGCGTCATCACCAGCACCCTCGAAGAGCGCGACGAGGGCGTCGAGCCGGTCGGGCGGGACGCCGTAGGGTCGCTCGGGCGGGAGCGACGCCCCGAAGGCGGCGGAGGCGACGAGGCAGCGCTCCGAGCAGAACTTGCGCGCCTCCTCCAGGTCGTACACGCGGTGCTCCCGGAGCGAGATGCGGAACCGCGGCGCCGCCTTGCCCGCCTCCTCCGAGGGGAGCGGGTTGGGGCAGGCCGGGTACCCGCAGGCGTCGGCGATGGAGCGCTCCGTGGCGACGTCCGCGTAGTCCGGGCCGGAGAGCAGCGAGGCCGCCGCGCGGAGGAGCGGCTCCCTGGATGCCGCGGCGCCGTCGTAGAGCGCCATCTGGACAAGGTGCACGGCCGCCGCGACGGTCGTGGTCTTCATCGCCGTCGAAGGCCTCGCGCCGGCGGCCGCGGTGGGGCCCATGCGGGAGGAGGAGGAGGAGAGCGAGGCGGCGGAGACGAGGGATTTGGGAGTGGTTGAGTTCGAGTCGAGACGGAGGAGGAAGAGAGCCGTCTAACATGTCGGTAGTAAGGCGCTTTCTGTGTGTGTGGGCCGGGGGCCCACGTAGCCCGATGTGAGTAGGCCGGGCCTTTTGGTCTTCGGCCTTGTAAAATTAATTTGGGCACTTTGACGCATGTGATGTACTAATCTGTGACGAGTCTTGGGCTTCAAACTTCAAACACGTAACGCGTTCGAAATGATTACTCTTTCTTTCTTTAGATCCCATTCTATGTGATACTAGTACTCTTCTAGCTTGTTTGGTTGCTTGCCATAGCTTATTATCATTTACCAATAAAAATTATTATATTTATCTAAGGTTAAGTAATTAAAATTGTAAAAAAAACATAATTTTTTCCCACTTTTTTTTTGAAATTATTAACACATGCAACATAATTTGTTGAAAGGAGATCTTATTATAATTGTGGCTGTAGCCACCTTCTAAACTAATCAAATGTAGCTAACCTTAGAAGCGGAAAAACTTGATATAGTGTGACTGGCAACCTAGCTAAACAACCCATTGTCTTTCCAAATGAGAAGGGGAAGAGGAGAAATGAAGGTGGACATAAGTAAAAATTATGAATTAATCATTTAATCTTGCATCTCCCTCCGTTAATCTTTTTCTTCCCAGAATGGAAGCATGTTGTAATATTTTTTATTTGATTATGTGTGAACCAATATAATAAACGTATCGTATCAATATGACTACGTTCCGTTAGTCCCACACAGGCCGTACCTAGCAATTTTAGACCGCAGTGTAAAACACAAATTGAGACTGCCAAAAAAAAAAGCAGTGGCGCTCTACCTGAATCGGAAGAACACTTTTCAAATTTTGTAATGTTTGTTTTGCACTTCAAATAATTTCAAATATAAATGCCACAAACTATATCTTATTGACCTCTAACTTTTTAACATAGAGCATGTCTTCATCGGAGTTGATATTATAAGACTAGACATGAGATTTTATAATGAATATTATCAAAATTATAAATCTCGTTGAGCCCTATAATTTGATATAAAATTTGTCTTTATCCAAAAGTTATATATATATATATATACGCACATTTTTTTTCTAAAATTGATGTTTACCTATGAATATCAAGGAAAAAAACTCTAAATAGTCACTGACAGTTTCTGATTTCTGCTGGATACTAGTCCTATCTTATTTGTTTATGTTTTCGAAATGTTTCCATATTTGGTATTATCCAAAAATTATCTATCCAAAACTATATGTTCTCAAAAATGCATCCGGATATCAGAAACTATTCTAACCCATTTCATCCCTACTCATAATACTCATATTATCGAATACGAAAACGAAACGAATACGGTAACGAATATTTATTGAAATATAAAAACCCTTTAAATTGAGCTTGGAGATTTTTTTTCTAAAATAATATATCAAAAATTACAAATTTTAGCAACTAACAACATTATGTCATAAAGATAAAATATCACATATCACTTTGTCATATCCAATTTTTCATCTTTTAAGATATAAAATATTCTCTGAAAAAATTCCCAAGTCGTTTATGAGAAACTCTCTAAAAAGTTTTTCGACAAATTCCGCTTTCTCATAGATAATTCTCTTACTACATATATTCATTTGCGTTTTCAAAAAAATTCCAAAATTATTTTCTTTTCTAAAAATTTCCATAAAAAATTTAAAAACATGTCCGAAAACTTTTAGAACCGTTTTCAGCCCTGCTCGTTCAGTACGGTACTCTAATAGTTACTACCCGATGAATAATGAAGGATCCCGGTGTGCACCAGAACGGAAAAACGAGGACGTTCGCATAATGCTGATCTGACCAAGTGATCGATCCTCGAATCACAGGAAATCAAGTGCAGTAGTGTTCTGCCAATGGGCCACCATTGGTGGGTGGACCAGGCCAATCAAGAAATGGACATGTACAACCACATGCTGCAACACCTCACCTCATTACGTTCTACGTATGACACGCGTGTCTCACGCACACTTTTGTCTCCACATATATATACACACACACACACTACTCCTAGCCAAAACAAAGCCCATTTTAGAGAACATGTTCATCACTTAATCACCACCAAAACTAGGTATCAACACTGTGACCGACAACACATTTTCGTGTATATTCTTATCAAACCAATACTTCAGTGTAGCGCGTCTAAACTGAAAGTAGAAACAGGCTAGGATATTATACTGTATATATGAATGGGTGAATTAAAACTATATAATTCATCCAATTACCTGAGTGCCGTGTGTCGGCCGAAGCCCTAATTACAAAATCATCAGTTTATTTCCTTCTACAAGCTGCCACTTCAGTACTTCCTACACTACTGCCAACAGCCTCTCCAGCTACCTAGCTAGCTTGTCATCTCTTCCTTAACCAGTTCTATTAATTTTGTCATTACATTAAGTCTACCCCCACTATTTTGGTTAATTAATTAATTAATTGAAGAATTGGATTCTAGTTAATTGGTATCTAGCTATTTTCTCTTACATATATATCATAATAACCCAAGATGGTCCTAACAGTGATGTTCTATCTTACGAAAAGGAAAAATGGCGAGAGCTAGGAATGGACCAATCCCGGCTTCTATGCTTAGGTACATGCATACACAGCTCAGAGGCATGTAATCCCCTTTAACTAATCGGAGCTGTAGGAGATGTGTATACACACGGCACCATCATTACTGCAAAGTAAGGTAAGTATCACACTTGTAAGTTATTACACCCATAAAGAAAGATGGGTATATTGATGTACATGATCTAGAAAACTGTTATTTTGGTCTGCTACGTAGTTGGAGCATCTCTATCAAAATAATACTAGTATTATTAGTGAAAACCTTTTTTAGGGAAGTACATTAATTATCAGTGCAAGATTTTTTGGCATGATCAAATTAACTAATTAAGTACTCTTACTTCCAAAAAAACAATAATTAAGTACTCTACTAAATATGCAATCCCTGTTGGGTCTTACTACACTTGATTTTTTTCCCCCATGTACTCCTACCTACTTCCATGATGAAAATTCTATATGTACTCCAATATTAATCAAACATAGTGGTACTCAAGTATTAGTATCTAACACTGATAATCTAAGTACTCTTCCTTCCAAAAAAAATTAATTAAGTACTCTACTAAATATGCAATCTCTGTTGGGCCTTACTACACTTAATTTTTTCCCCATGTAGTCCTCCTACCTACTTCCATGATGAAAATTCTATATGTATTCCAATATTAATCAAAAAAGTGGTACTCAAGTATTAGTATCTAACACTGATAATCTAAGTACGTGCCTACAAGTAGGGATCACATGTAACTACTAATTAACTAGCTTGTGAGCCCCAAGTGCTAGCTTGCATGTATCAAAAGCTTTAATTAAAAATGAGCAATAGCTGTAGACTGTAGCAGTATGGCATATTGCAGGAGAAAGCAAAAGCAAGCGAACAGTATTCAAAGGCAAAGTTGGAATAATCCAAGCTAGCATGGAGAGCCTGCGTGCTTGATAAATCTTTGGAATTATTATTCATGGACCACCTTTAATTAGTTTTCCTGGCCAATTAAGGTCATGTGCATCTATAGCTTGCTAGCTTGCAGAGTGGTTGTTAAGCTCTGAAGACTTCTTCTGAATTGGAAGCTTGCTTGCAGCTGCCTGCTAGCTACTAGGCTTCAATTCAGGCACGAATTAAACAAGTTGCGTGTCTGCATCGGCATTGCAGAATTAAATCAAAAGGTCGGTCTAAGAAAACGGGAGAAATTTATTAAAGATGGGGGAAGAGAGATAAAAGGACAGTTCTATCTAGATTCATATTGACTGAGAAATCGTTAAGTTTTTAATATTTCCATGATGCTGTATTCCTACTTGTATGAAATTGTATCTACTACCTGCAAAGTGCCTGGCATCATGAACGGTATATATTACTAGCGCTCTACTAGTTTATGCATACAGCAAGAAGACACGGCCAGATGTAATGTGCCTAACCATTAGCAGACACTTGCTGATTGATGAGCCTGAATATATATTATGTACTGGCCTCTAAATAAAGGCTTATTACCACATTGTATAATATTCATCATGTTGGATGGCTTCAGCTACTGTTGCTTACTTTCTGTGCAATCAATCTATCATGCATGACAGGATACGTATACGGACAAGAAAAAACAGGTAGGCAGACTGATTGGAAGAGTGTGTACGGGTATATACTAGCTACAGTTATAAATAAGTGACGTTTTGTACAGCGATATGCATGAAAAATATATATAGCATAGTTACAATATTTTTAAAATGTATTGAAAAACAGATCTAGCCATACCGTTTTCAAAAATTAAATCGAAATATTGCAAAGGTATTGATGATCAAAGTTTATAGATATTCACTGCGCATTCTACAAAACATCACTTAATTATTTGTAAGGTGAAGGGGTATACGTATATGTGGAATACTTTGGCAATCCTTTATTTGAATAGTTACAACCGACTAAAATCATTTACTCGGCCACGTTATCCACAAGCCAGAAGGTAAACCAATCGATTTGTTCTGTACGGTTCCTGTTTATTTTTACCTATCATATTGTAATTATTTAGTTAAATCGTTAATTCTGTTTCGTATATAATTTTCCACGCAACTTGCGAGGTGTCGTCTAGTTTAACGAGACGAGACAGAGAGACAGATGCATATGTTGTATGGCAGTAAAGGAGGTCGCGTGAAAGCGACTAGTTGAGAAGGCCAGCCAGCATTATCGAGTCACAACTGTACGTACAGAGCCTGTTCTGTGTGCGTGTCAAGGAAACGAAAAGTTGTGTAATGATCTCAACAAAAAGGAAAAACGATGGGATGGAATGGAACTCTGCAACCACTCGATATGATTCGACATATGCACAACACGATTGCATCCTCCATCGATCCATCTCAATTCGTAACTGGGGTTGAATCAAAATTTAATCATAGGCTAGCTCGTTAGAGAAATATCGATGTATGTATCGATCATGCGTGATGTGTGCACGCTTTTCTTGCGCCACCGACAACGCCGCGCCAACAACCAACCGGAGTTCATGGAAGGAGAGGCTAATGGGCAAATATCAAGCTACATGCACGGCAACGAGGACGGTAAATTCACCTTAGTATCAACACAACATGTTTTATACTCTGACACGAGTCAAAAATATTTAATGTTTAATGTAATATTTGATTAAATTTTTAAAAATTTGATCATCGATGATTTCTCAAATTGGTTAGTTTATAAAAAAAACGCAAAAGTAATATGTGTATGTCTGACTTAAAAAGCAATATCATTATACTTAAACTAATATTATTCCATGCACTTAATTACGGTCATGTAATTAGCTACAAGCCAGCATGATCAATACATGTAGGATGTACATTCGAACATATGTATATATACTTCACTAATATTGTTCCATGCACTTAATTACGGTCATGTAATTAGCGGCAAGCCAGCAAGATCAATGCTTGTACGCTGCCCCAGCTAAGCCAGTTGCAGCAGCAGCACGATATATATGTGCGCTTGACTCATATGACGAGAGGCTGGGTGGCAAACCAACAACCAAAAAATCACGAGATATCCAAATGATGCGAACAACCCGGTTGAATCCATGGCACTAGAACGTAGAGAAATCTCTAATTAATTTTCTCCAAAACACAAGTAAAAAATATTTAGTCTAAAGACCCAAATGCCGAGTTCACCTAGGGTGCTTCGAGCCGGCCCTGCAGATCACTCGCACGCCATGCCACGCACGGATCGATCCGTCAAGCCCCGACCGCAGTTAGTTGGAGATAGCAACAAGCGTATATCGAACCCTTCTAATTACTTTTAGTTCTCTCCTCCTTTCTTCTTCATCTTCATCTTCTTCTTCATCTTCTTCTTCTTGAGATGCAGAAGAAGCAGTACTGATTACTGAAGCATCAGAGCACATCCCTCTGTCTGAAACTCTGTAACTGATCTGCCAAGTTACATGCGTTTGTGGTGCCCCTTCACTGTCACACATGATGACTCTGCATGCCTCATCACTTGCAAGCTGACCATTAAAATTAAAACGCAATGCCATCTTAATTGCGATCGATCGAGCACCATATTTATACCACTTGCCACCCCTTATTTTCTTCTATCTGCACCCCTGCTTCTTATTACTTCCCTGCACACTGCGCCGCCAACCACTGCTATACACAGGCGGCCGGAGAGCGAGAAGACGTAGTCGTCGGTGGCGGCGGCGCGGCACATACATATACAGATATTGTTGGGTGGCCGGAGAGGGTGACGATGAAGGCGGCGGCGGTGGCGGTGATGGTGATGGTGGCGTTGGTGGCGGTGGAGGGGGAGCTGAGCGTTGACTACTACAAGACGAGCTGCCCGGGAGTGGAGAACGTGGTGAAGTACCATGTCGCCAAGGCGCTCAAGGCCAACCGCAAGGAAGGCGCCGCCCTCGTCCGCCTCATCTTCCACGACTGCTTCGTCAGGGTAACTAATCTCAATTAACTTCTTACTAGTACATAACGTGTGTGCATATCAATTATTGGAACCGTCATTATTAGCAGCTCATGCTTGATCCATCGATATGATCCATCTACATTTGCAGTGCTAGGCTACTAGCTAGCTTAATTATTAGTTGCATAGAACGACTGGGTTTGAACAGTTTATAGTTATCAGGAGATCGAGCAAGCTTACCACATTCTAGCTAGGTAGTTGATTTCGGAAGAAATTAACTTTAGTCTTCATGGAACAGGTAACAACAGCAACATTTAACAACTAGCTAAGCAACTATTCAATCAGCATCCTTATCTTATTACAACGTCATCGTCGTCGTCGCAAAAGTTGGCGTGTATGAGAAATTCAAATTTTAAGCTACATATCATACATCTTCTTAGTTAAGTCTCTACATCACTTGGTTGTTGTCAAGATCAACACAGCTAGTTATTACTAGCAAGCTAGCAACCACACGCCACTGCATTTGGCACTGTTATCAGTCCGTCAAGAGCCAGTTTCTTCTCCGTCTTCCTTTCCTTTTTACAAAATACAAAAGTTCAATGGAGAGCTAGCTAAGCTAAGCTAGTTTCGTGAGCTACTTGGTGACAACTACTACTACTAATCCAACATGGCAAGAGAGAGAAACTAAAGATAGATTAGAGAGAGAAAGATAGCCAGCAATATAGCAACATGCATGCTGGAATCGAATGTGATACTTTCCTTGCGTGCATCATTTCGACTGTCAATGCGACACTTTTGCCTCCTCCTGGCTTGGCTGAACATAAGCTGCATTATCTAGCTCTAGGGTCCCAGCAGCACTGTGCCCTTGTCATCAGTTTATTCCCTCCTTTCTTTTCTCTGCATGTGTGCCAGCCAGCTGCTGCTGATGTTGCTCTGATTGGCAAGCAACGTGTAACTACCTATTCAATTGGTTAATGCTAATCTGTTGTATACAAATAATTAATTAGTCTCTCATGTCGGATTAGTTGTAGTAGTTAAACATGACCTTCTTCTTTGTTCGATTTCTAGGTAAGCCCATTTAGTGGGATATGATTATGTATGGATGGTGCTGGAACAGAGCTTCTTTGCTTCTTTGGGCAATTGTTTTCTTGTGCTGATTGTCTAGGAGAGAGAGGGAAAGGACACATGGCAGAAAAGGGGACAGTGTGAGAAAGAGAGCATACCTGTATCTCCAGAGTCCAGATCAATAATTGGTACCAGGCTACTAGCTAGTTCTCCTCAGTCACCCATAGAAAAAATACAAGTAATTAATAATTAATTACACTTTCTTCGCATACCCTTTTGATTAACAAGTAGTTAGAGTTTGTTTGACAGAGTTTGAGCACTCTCATCCAGCCAATCATCCTTAACTAGCTCTAAAAATTCTTGGAGTTGCATTGGTGCTGATTACAGATTTTGGATTGGTTTGTGCGAGTCATTTTTTTTTCATGTTTTAGACTGAAACTATTTTATTTCGACATGCAAGAGTACATATAAGAGTTGGAGCTCTTTAGAACGGGTCATTAGTGGCTACGGAATGAGTACATTATAGACGAAATGGTCGGCAGCATATCGGTCTTTCTTTTTGTTCTCTTTAACCAAAAAAAAATTAAATATGATGTATGTACAACTTGCAGCATGGACTTTTCGTTGTGGTTTAAGAATCAGCGGCAATAGAACTGTTCAAGTAATTAAGAACCAATAATGCATTTACCATTGCCGACACTACATATGCAATTATATATGCATGTCGTTTTCCATCAACTCAGCTGATGATCGATCGATCGATCTGTCACACATTTTTTCTCAAGGGCTCTAATATAATTAACTGTGCTCAAGTACAGACGAAATGACTTGCCATGCACACTCTCCACGTAGTACGCCACTTAACAGTTATTGTTAACTACTAGTGTTTGGACAGTAGGACAAGGAGGAACATAATAGGACGGTCCACCTTTACGACATGAGGTGGAATTGAACTATTCCGTGGAGATGTTTGGTCGAAAGGACGGTATAATTCGGTGTAGTGGTTTGCTCTTTGGTTAAGTGAATAAAGCAGGATGAAACAACTACAGAAGACTAATTCGTTCGTTTTTAATATAGGATGGTGACTTGACTTTTAGAAATACAGTTTACCTTTTCACCTTATTAAAATAATTAGATAATTATCATTCTTTATAATATTTTATCATTAAAGATATTTTAAGCAGTAATTTATATTTTGTTCATATTTACATAATTTTTTTAAATATGACAAATAATCAAACGTATATCTAGAAATCATTAGAGTATTAAATAACTAAATTAGGACAGATAATTTTAATATGTACATAGTTTTTAAGTTATAATTAATTAACTAAATTGTGCATGCTTAATTTTTATCAATATTGTCTACTTATGTGCTAATTAACTTCATTAATACTAGCCCACATCTAATTGTCACTTAGTCTAATTTATCCATTATTATCCTTCTTATTCCTGCCTATCCTACTAGGGGTTCTACATAGCAGGAACCCAAAATATTTCCCCAGGGGTTTTGAAATATTTTTTCCTGAAAATAAAATTTGAAATCGAACAATTTTTAGCTAAACCTGAATAATTTTTTATATAAATTAAACGAAAATTGATAAGTACTATATGTCTGCTCAACTATCACCACTAGTACATACTAGGATACTAACTACGGCCCTGTTTTTTTATAATCAGCCCCAGATTATCCATCCTTGACTCCAGTTCAATTAGATCGCATATATTGTCTATGTTGTCTTTAGGCCGGTGTTCTACGTAGTTTTTTAGTTTTTAATTGAACTGTGATTTTATAATTCACGGTCGTTAGCCGGAATGAGTTTCATTATTAAAAGAACAATTGTTTGGTATTGATTAATTAGAATCTAAACAATGCATGAGAAATTTAAATTCAATAGCTAATTACTGATTAATACGTGCGAATTAATTAATGGAATGGAATGGAATGGTGGTGCAGGGGTGCGACGCGTCGGTGCTGCTGGACCCGACGCCAGAGAACCCACACACGGAGAAGACGGCGCCGATCAACATCGGGCTGGCCGCGTTCGACCTCATCGACGAGATCAAGGCGGCGGTGGAGGAGCGTTGCCCTGGCACCGTCTCCTGCGCCGACATCGTCATCTACGCCGGCCGCGACGCCTCCAGCATCCTCAGCAACGGCCACGTCCACTTCGACGTCCTCGCCGGCCGCCTCGACGGCGTCGTCTCCCGCTCCTCCGACGCCCAGCGCGACCTCCCGGACTCCACCTTCACCATCTCCGAGCTCATCCGCAACTTCCGCCGCAAGAACTTCACCATCGAGGAGCTCGTCATCCTGTCCGGCGCGCACGCCGTCGGCGTCGGCCACTGCTCCTCCCTCCGCGCCCGCCTCACCGCGCCGCCGGAGCAGATCCTGCCGGGTTACCGTAGCCTCCTCGCCGGCAAGTGCGCCGCCGGGGAGAACCCGATCGTGCCGAACAACGTCCGCGACGAGGACCCGGCCGCGGTGGCCGCGACAATCCCGTCGTTCCTGCCGAAGCTGAGGAAGTTCGAGTTCTTGGACAACAGCTACTACCACAACAACCTCGCCCGGATCGTCACCTTCAACTCCGACTGGCAGCTGCTGACGGAGAAGGAGGCGCGCGGCCATGTCCATGAGTACGCCGACAACGGCACGCTCTGGGACGAGGACTTCTCCGACTCCCTCGTCAAGCTCAGCAAGCTGCCACTGCCGCCCAACGCCAAGGGCGAGATCCGCCACCATTGCCGCCGCGTCAACAGCTACTACTGATTCATCAATCATTCCATCTCGATCTCTGCATTATCATTGCAATAATTCTTCGTTTCATTTTGCATTGCATGGTTCTTCAAGATCATCGTCTACCTATCTTGTTATTTTTTATTTGTTGGTGCTGTCGTGTTGAATTGGTTTAATTTTGTGTTGAATTCTACGCATATGTGTATGTGTATCGGCACATGCGAGAACACAGTACAGGAATTCATGCTGTATAGTAGCTCCGTGTTGTTGCATTCAGTGTGTCGAATGAAGAAAGTTAATTAGATGTTTTTTGTATGGTTTGGATTGAATTTGTATTCATTCATCCAACCTCTCCATTTTCATGTAATAAGGATTACAGATAGATCGATATATGGCACTGGCCACTTCAATTATAATCCAAATTTCCAACTAGTTGTGATAAGCAGACCTGTTGTCATCGCTAGTTCAGATCCTCCGTTTTTAATGGATGTGAATTGCTTCCGGCAAAAAATAAAATAAAGAATGAAAAGAAGGACCAAATTATGCTACTCTATCATGTTAAACATAGTGTTTTTAATAGATAGTATAATAGTAGTTTATACGGCGACTATAAAGTGACGTGGAGCATAGAGGAAAAAAAAGGAGTTGGCTCATGTGCTATAAAATAAATATGGGCTTTTAGCTAGTAACGTAGTGTTCTTGTATTAATATCATTGTGACTAGTTTTAATTTTTGACCACACAGTGGCTACTTTTGGTAGAGCCAATTTAACAAGAACGCACCCTGGGACCCATCCACAGGAAGATTCGATAGGCTCAAATCACCTCTAGAGTGCTGGCCTAGACCCATTAGGACCGGAGCCTGACAACGTGTTGGCCCAAACATGACACCCATCAGGAACGGAAAATAGTTCATTAAACATTGTCAAGTTTAATTCACAACTCTAACTTCTAAAACCACATAAAATTAATATTAAAGATGATTTCGACTAACATCTTAATAAAAAAACATATTAAGATCTATATGAGACCCACGTATAAGTGGTCAACTCATCTTTTTCTTTCACCTCCTCTCCACCATCTCCTCTCTCCTCTCTCTTCTCTTCTCTCATTGTGACTGACCATAAGGAGCTTGTGCTCGCTATCAATGGCACGTGAGAGGGCGAGTTCCGAGCTTATGCTCGCAATTGGGAAAGAGAAGAGCTTACCGAATCCTCGTACCGGTGGAGCTCGAGCTTGCCGACAGCTACACCCTAGGAGCTTCAAGAGGCCACGGCCCCACAGGAGCTCCAAGAGGGCGTGGCAGTGCAAAAAGGTCAACAGGCCGAAGACGAAGGAGCTCAAAGAGGTCGTGGCAAATGAGAAGCTCGAGGAGGCCGTACCATCCCTAAGCTAGCCCTCTCTTTCCCATCTCCTTTGTTGCTCACGCGAGGAGATCAAAGTTCATGACAGGCACCTCCTAGTGACACAACATTGGCTTTGAGAAGCCGTTTGCCTCTCACGACACCGATTGAAGAAGAGGGTGCTCATCGAGCCAGACCTCATAGTGTCTGGCATTGACCTCACTATCGAGCGCCCTCGCTCTTTAGGCCGTGGGGAGAGGAAATGTTGTGTGAAGGTTGGATCGTCGCCACTGCCATGTCTCGTCCCTTGAGGCTTGCTGGAGAGTGGGCACGGAGGAGGAAGATCTTCAGGGATTCTCAAGGTTGCTAAGCAGGCGACTATGCAAGGTTTGTCTCTGTTAGATTTGTTTTTTTTTAACATGCATTATTTCTAATATTATATCATCGATAATCTCTCCTAACATTTCCAGCTAACAAGTCTACAACAATGTCAACCTGCTAACCTAATGATTAATTTTTGTTTAGTTATTTTTCGCTCGACATTCCAGTTGAGAACACTGCATATCTGCGCTCACCTCCATGTTCTCCCCAACTAATCAGACGTTGCATGATCAGTTGTTTACAGACCACCACATGCTAAACAATTCCCAAATTATCAGTATATATACGTACACCCATCAACGTTCAAGTTCATCCATCGATCGATCTCACACACTCAGATCTTCTTGATTGATTACATACAGAGGTAGTCAGGTACAGACATCATCGGAGATGGTGAAGCTTGTGTGCTTGCTGGTGGTGGTGTTCATGGCGGCGGCGGCGGCGGCGGCGGTGGGAGCCGATCGCGAGCTGAAGGTCGGTTACTACGAGAAGACGTGCAAAGACGTGGAGTAGATCGTCAACTCCGTCAAGGCCAAACGAAGCAAGGCCGCCGACGCGCTGGTGAAGCTGAGCAAGCTGCCCATGCCGGCGGGGAGCAAGGGGAAGATCAGGGCCAAGTGCAGCGCCGTCAACTAACACCATTGACGACGACCATCGAGTACTCCAATGCATCTCCTGGGCTATGTGACGCAGCTGCTCTCTCAATATTTGACTCTCTCTGTAATTCTGATGTACTTTATTCTTTTCCCCTGCTATTAGTTCGAATTCATTTCGTTGTACTTCCAACTTTTCAAAATAATTGGGATGCATGTAGTTCGATTCTAAATTTCTAATATTACCCTTTATACTAGCGCGCGCTATCTCTCTACGTAACTCAAACACAAAACGGTGATAGATTTATATTATTTTAGAGTTTAGACATGCATCTCTCAAGTCAAACGTAAAAAATTTAAAATATTAATAACTCTATAATGATTTAGATCGGAGGCATGAAAATCTAGGCATAGATTTGCCCCAAGCGCCAAAATTCCCAAAATTAAATCCTTTGAAATCCGTGATGGATGCAAATTGCCTCTGGAGTCGGGCATAAATTAACCGTCCAATTTAGGCCTACTTTTTAAGCCCAAATCGAAAAATAGGTGAATTTCGTCCCTCTCTCGGAATGGGCTTATAGGTCCAACTAAATATGTTTATGGGCTCCTGATTTGGTCCAGGTAACTTTAGGCCTATATCCGTCCACCTGCGGTTTTGCCAGGCTACGGACCAAATGACGAGGGGATCGCAGAAATTTGTACGAATTGAATTGCTTCTTGGGAATTTTCTTTCGGAATTGATATCGTACTGTCGACCGAAAATCAGTGGGAGAAATTTTAGATTTTTCAGCTATTGGATGTGCTTTGAGATTTGTGCTGGCATGGGAGAAACAATTTTCATGCACTTGGGGGGCTGGGAATAGAAGCCCTCAAGCGCCAAACGCCAAAATTTTTCATGTATAGATTTGCCTCAAGTGCCAAAATTCCCAAAATCGAAGCCTTTGAATTCCGTAATGGATTTAAAATGCCTCT
This sequence comes from Oryza coarctata, assembly GCA_030770085.1. Lineage (NCBI taxonomy): Eukaryota > Viridiplantae > Streptophyta > Magnoliopsida > Poales > Poaceae > Oryza > Oryza coarctata. The sequence goes on from CM061471.1 coordinate 1,665,297, forward strand.
GGAGTTGGCCCTAAAGCTAACCGTCCAATTTAGGCCTACTTTTGAAGCCCCGCTTGGGATTAGAGTATATTATATTTTGAATGACCTTTTATTTTCGAATTTTCACTTTATACCCCCCCTTTACCTAATCATTTTTAGGTTTTTTTGTCTTCTTTTTTATTTTGAATCATCCAAACCCTTTTCGCGAGCACATAATTGCCCCAACCACATTAGCAGCCTCATACTAACGATCTTACCTATTTACATGCAAGTCGCATCCGTGCCGAGTGAGAGGTTGAATGTGAAAAAAAAACCGTTAAGGGGGTCCAAGTTGCAACAAAATCAAAATACCTGGTCCAAAATAAAATATTAAATAAATGGCGGAATAAAGCGAAACTACATTAATATAAAAATGGCTCAGAGTGTCATTTTAATTACATCCAGAATGCTACACGATAGTTGAGGCTCCGGTGTTTGTGAGCGGTCTGGTACTTTATTGATGCGTAAGCCCGGGACTGAATGGTGTGACCAGTTCACCGGCTTTACGACGTGCACTCCCGTTTTTTAGTCCCGTTTTGTAATCTGGAACTAACTCCAGATCGGACCGTACTACGTGCACGCCCGTTTCCAATTTTCGTTCGTCGTTTCATGGGCCACAGCCTGCTTAACGACAAGGGCCAGATTACAGGCCAGCCCAACGACTAATAAATGGCCTAATTGAATTTTAGTCAAAATAGTTCAGTTTTGTAGAAAATTCCTTGCATTTTTCGGATATTATTACTAAACACACCATAATCATCTCGAACTTACAATTTCTTAGGAAGGTTTAAACTGATTTACTATTAAAAAACTTACAAATTTTTCTATATTCTGTAGAGTAGGAGTAGTAAATACTAGTATCTACCGTCTATAAATTGATGGCACACCAACAAGAATGGAAGTTGGTTCTTAGAAGACACATGGTTGTGTTTGCATGCTCTCAAAGATCAATACCCCGCTTTATATAATATGGCTCGAAAGAAACTGTGATAAAGTTTATGAGCACAACGCCGTTGAATATTTCTTTTAGGTGAGCTATTATTGGGAAAAAAACTAATCAAGTGGAACATTTTGATTAATATAACCCTGTCAAATGAACATGAAAATGATTACTTTGTTTCGTAATATGGCCAATTTTTTATTAACTCTATGTATACAGAGGCCATAAACTCTAATATTAAAATCGACAAGAGGATTCTATGGGACACTATTGTTTCTGTTATGCACAAGAGATAATCCAATTTCTTTGAGTGTCAAGTTGCTCACTTTGTTTGGAGATGTGTATTCCTTCCATTTAATATCCCCCACCTTAATGCTAAAAATATTTTTGATAATTGGCTTAAAAGAGTACATAAGTCCATGAAAAAGATAACATTATTTGGAGTTAGAGCTTTATATTCGTCAATTTAGTATTGCCGCAATTACAAAATTTTTAATGGTAAATAATTATCTAATCAGGTTATCGTTATGTCTTTACTTTTGGCTTACGATACTACTTCAGGAGGAACGGGATAATATACGCAATGGGTGTTAAACTCTGGGAATTAGTGGTCAATGATTTCTTATTCTATGGTTGGCGTAGTTTGATGGCTAAAATCTATATGGTTTAACGCTAGTTAATAATAAGTGGTAATTGGGGGTTTGCCCCATCACTTTATATTCTTTTTACTTGTTGAATAAATTTATAGCTGCGTGACTGATTGCTGAAGCCGGAAATATAAATCATTTTTATTATATTAAAAAGAGCATGGAAGTTGATTGCGTGGGTTAATCTTTTCTTCGTGTCAATTTTTTCCGTCTGTTTGGAGTAAGGAGAGGAGATGACTATCAGATCTGTGTATATATCTTCAAACAAGTACTCCCTCCGATCATTGATATGACGTTTTAAACACTCAAATGACCTGAGAGGAGTACTATGTTTGTTGATGATTGTTCTACAAATAAAAAAGCACAGAAACACAAACAGAGTCTACAAAGAATCTAAGCTCACATATATAAATGCTGTGCTGCTTGGACAAAAAACGTAAAGCAGAGCGAGCAGCAATGATATATAAATCATGCATGCATATATGTCTATTTAATTAACACTCTTTGCATTCATGCATGGACATATGTGTCATCCTTGATTTGTCTGTTATCAATTAGGTCGACACAATATTCGCAAACTGGAGAATTTTTCAGTTGGGTATGCACAAGGTGCAGTATGAGCAAATAGTACATGCACTGTCTGTTAAAAAAAAAAGTGCTCCCTTCCCTCTGTTTTAAAAATATAGAGCGTATTTTTATTTCTTTAGAAGAAGATTTTGATCAATAATTAGAAAATTATTTATGTGATAAAAAATATAATCATAAGCAGTACTTTTAACTATAAATTTAAAAATAATTTTGTATTGTAAAAATTATATCATAATTGAATAATCGTTGGTCAAAAATTTATCCAAACAAAACAAAATATCTACTATATTTTAAACAGACAGTAAAATGGTATGGAATATGTCTGAGAGTATATCTATTACAACCCCATTAATTATAGGAGTACTACCTATCAAGTTGACATTCTTGTGGCCTAACAGACACGTTAATTAGTGCAGAGAATGTCGACAAGACGTGTTTCCTTCAATGAAAGACTTGCATTAAGTCCAATTAATCATGCATGTATGTACTACCATTATATAGACTAGAATATCCATCTTATTTCCGTCTAAGGCTTTATTTGATGTTCTGTAGGGACATACTCGTGAACTGATCATCATGAGTCCGAAATTCGTAGAAATTAAATTAAAAATTACAGGATTCAATTCTTTTCCCTAGTAATTCAATTCGTGAACGGATCATCATGAGTCCAAATTAAATTGAGGACCTAGGAACATCTGCAGGCCTGCAAAATTAACCATGTTTTTTTAGATAACGAGAGCCTGATTAATTAGTCTGTTATGGCCATTCTGTTAACCTTAACCGCCGGTAGCTAGCTAGCTAGAGGAGTTCTCAAAGTCATCAACTTAATTTTACTTAGCTAGAATCTTGGTGTCCAAAGCTAGCCAGATTTTATAACATTTTCTGTTGCAGTTGTTGCTAGTGTTCATACCCTCGTAGTGTCAAATGCTGAACTAACCAACCAAACATGCAGATATCCGGCCAGATAACTCTTGTCTAATCCCATGGGAACAAGAGAATCAAGTACTCCCTCTTGAGTGTGCCAATGTCAACGCGGCTATAGCATGCTTAATTAACTAGCTCATTCAGCTAGACCAATAATTCGTTGCATCAGCTAGCTTAACCTCCTAATCATTGATTCATGGATAGTTTACACTGCATTCCAATCAATGTCTTGCTATAAATACCTGAAGAGGATGAGCAAGACCAGACCACACACCACAGTCGCAATCTTGCTTAATTAGCTTAATTAATCAACGAGTTTTGTCTGAAGCACGTACATGGCGATGGCGACTGCAGCATTCAGAAGGTCTGCAGTGATACTCATGGCGGCCACAATTCTGATAAGCACCGTGCCGGCGTCGAGGACGACGACGCTGCAGTACGACTTCTACGGCTCGTCGTGCCCGAAAGCCGAGGAGACGGTGAGGAACGTCGTCGAGCCGATGATCTTCAGCGATCCCACCATGGGCGCCGCCTTCGTCCGCCTATTCTTCCACGACTGCTTCGTCAGAGTATGCATGATATATCATCGAATTCACATGAACATGTCATATTTGGATTAAATTTATTTAATTTTGTAATATGAATTTGCATGCATGGTTAACGAGTGTATTTGTTTTTTTTAAAAAAAAATTCAGGGTTGTGACGCGTCCATTCTGCTGGACCCGACGAGCAGCAACACGCAGACGGAGAAGACGGCGATCCCGCTGCGCGGCTACGACGCCGTCAACAAGATCAAGGCCGCCGTCGAGGCCGTCTGCCCGGGCGTCGTCTCCTGCGCCGACATCCTCGCCTTCGCCGCGCGCGACTCCGCCGTCGTCTCCGGCAACTTCGTCTTTGCCATGCCCTCTGGCCGCCGCGACGGCCTAGTCTCCTCCGCCTCCGACGTCGTCCAGGGCATCCCTTCCCCGGAGTTCCAGCTGCAGGACCTCATCGACAGCTTCGCCGCGAAGGGCCTGACCGCCGCCGATCTCGTCATCCTCTCCAGCGCGCACTCCTTCGGCCTCACCCACTGCTCCTTCATCACCGGCAGGCTCTACCCGACGGTGGACCCCACTATGAACGCCACGTTCGCCGAGGCGCTGAAGAAGGTGTGCCCGCCGCCGGCGAAGGGCGGCGGCGGCAAGGCGCTGAGCAACAACCAGGTGACTGACCCCAACGTGCTGAGCAACCAGTACTTCAAGAACGTGGCCGTCGGGAAGGTGATGTTCACGTCGGACCAGACGCTGACGAGCCGGAGTGACACCGCGGCGATGGTGGCCGACAACGCTGCCAACCCGGTGGCGTGGATGGCGAGGTTCGCGGCGGCGATGGTGAAGATGGGCGGAATTGAGGTGCTCACCGGCAACGCCGGCGAGGTCAGGAAGGTCTGCTTCGTCACCAACACGGCGAGCTAATTAAGCGTTCTACTTCTCCATCGGATCGCTACATATTATTCCATATCATGTTGATCTCTTAGTTTTTATTAATTACTTATTTACATCTTGCTATTGTAAGTAAACTGTATTTTACTCTTTGATGAATATTAAGTACAGTGGCTAGTACTTTTCTCGTTCTATAGCCAGCACATTCAGCGAGCTGATCGGTCGCGGAGATGGGCCGGAATTTAAACTGAAGCAATCTTTTTGTGGGCCATATTTCAAAGATCATAGACCGAAAAAGGTCAGATAAATTCAGATGATGAAATACATATATTACAACCCTAATTTTGATTCTCCAGAACACATTTATATACGCATCGCGGAAGTAAATAGATGTCGAGTGTATATTTATTTCAACAACTGCGTCGTAATCTCCAGCACTATGAAGCCCAAACCTTGATGGAAGCAACAAGCAACCATATTTCCTTTTGTGCAACACCAGCTTGTACTTTTTTTTCTATAAAATCGCAACTTAAGATAGTATAAACAAACATATCACAAGGTGTTTCATCATTCACGTGCAGTGAGTTTACCTTTGCAGCCATCTGGCCATGTCCCATCTGCATGGGCGACCATCTGGCAAGTGCTGGTTGTCACTGAGGCATGCATACTCTTCCATATGTTGCTTGCTCTTAGCCACTTCACAAGTTAAATATCCAGCTTTGCGCAAACACTCAAATATCCATCACCCACTGAAACACTGGTCACAGGATATGGTACCATTGCGAATGGAAGAGGTAGTTGTGTGACGCTTCCTGATGGGCTACAGTCAAGTCGAAACTTTTCAAGCGCCTAGCAACCTTCTTCAAACCCAAAAGGGAAGGGAACACTCGTGTTTCCACATCACCTCCTACATGTTCTTTTGGGGTTGTGATTGTAGTTTTCCACTGAAAAGGTTGGCAATCAAAGTAATTAAGATTAAGAGCATGGAAGTTCAAAGGATACAATATATAGGCCAACAACACTTGAGATAGCTTGCCTAGATACTTACAAATGGTCTAAATGGTTATCATTTGTTTTTTTAGAAAAATAGGCAGGGCTGTGTCATCTCTATTATATATATACAAGCTTAAATTCATTATACAAATAAAGAAACAAAAATAACAAATCTGACTACTAAAAATGGGGAGTCACATTTACAATTGGATTTGTTATTTATGTTTATGCACCGGTAGACAGAATTTTATTTTGCATGTTTATGGAGGGAAATGTAATAAAATGATCTATATTTTCTAATTTTCGGTACTTAATTGTACCACGCACAAAAGAAACGAGGTTACATACAAGTCTACTTCCATGTACCATGTCCATGCTTTTATCAATCAAATAATTAAGACTTATTATTTGCTTTAAATATTAAAATTTGTATTAATTATCGAAATGAATCAAGCAATCAATCTTCAACCTTTACTAATTTACTAATTAGAGGCCCTCCTGCATAACCCTACATTAATTAATACCAGGAGGTAACAAAAGAAAATTTCATCCAAAGTCCACAAACTCTCACATTAATTTAAAAAGTGAGTTATGTATTGTGTGGGTCAAAAATTGCATAGCAGCTACTTTCTACCAGTAGTGTCATGGACTGCACGCAGGACTTCTATTTGTGCCAGGACTGAGTAATTCACCTAGGGGAAACTGCAAAGGTCCCTAAGAAAATATGCCTCCTATGAGGATATGTAGAAAGAACAATTTCTGTAGGAATTACTTAAAAGAACTGTCCTAGTTTTTTTATTAATTTTTTAAATATAAAAACAGTATAACTATAATTTAATTAAATTATAAGTTGTATGTAATTTTTTAATAATATAGTATAATTATGGTGTAATTATACTAATTACACTATATTTACATTGAAAGTTTTTTGAAACTTGCAGCAGTTTTTAAGATCACATTTCTGTACCCGAAAAAAGAGGAAAATAGTTTAATTGCATTCATAGCTAGAGTAAATTAGGAAAGAAGCACACAACAACAACAAAGAATTTTACAATAAAAACTTTAAATTATGGTTTAGACATGCTAATAACTTTTTAATCATTTCTATTTAAATACAGATATTTAGTTATATATCAATCTTTCAAATCCATTAATTTTATTATTTTTTATGTATCTTTTTATATTATTATATTAACTTATGATTCCATAATATACTGGTGGTTTTGGCTTTCCTTTAAATATGGCATAACATCTTTAGCCGATCATATATATATGTTCGTTTTGAACTCGATTTATTCTTATATGATCACAAATCTAATGTAATATATATATTTTCGTAACACTTAACTATTAAACATATCGACTTTTTAGGTTAATATTATACCACATACAACATAACATATCAAATTATCATTCTATAAAAATTAATTTTTAACTTCTGCGGTAAGAATGACAGATGGTTAGCGCTATATCTTTTAGCTCGCTTTAATTTTATGGCTAATGTTTATATTAATATCTTCATTCATTTATATCATCGATCTCATATATTAAAAGGTGTTCTTCTTAGGGTTCGTGTGTTGTATGAAAACAGTGGCTCAGTATTAAAAGATAAATTGGAAGATATGATCAATAAATTTAACACGATCGTTATAACTCCTAATTGAATTGGATAGGACGATGCAACCGATTTTTATTTCACGCCGCTCAAATATACAAAACTGTGAGCAAGCAACTGGAACCGGTTTCGACACATCATTAATTTTAGGATAAATACTTTTATACTCTGAAGCTGAGTGAAAAAAAGAGGCATAAATTAATTCTAAATATGTTTTAAAATTTAAAACTGGCTGTAAAAACTGGAGCCAAACAAACACCTTGCCACAACTTCGTTTTTTCTTCTAACTAATTACGATAGGTAGGTCAACGTGTTTAAAAAATATGGTGATTCATAGTTTTGGCACAAACAAAATACTAATCTTTATCTTTACTTATTTTAAAAAAAAATCGTAGGGCTTCCGTCCTAGTATCCTGCCCGTCCGTGTCGAGCAGCAAACGAGAAACGACAATTTCGTTCGTCTCACCGGAGACGCGTGCAGGATGAGTAACAGGCCGTGGCCATGAGTTATGGACCACTCGCTGGTTCACGTACGGACGGAATTACGTTTATTTATTTTCTTGATCCGGTTTAATGTGTTTTCTTCTATTTACAAAATGCGTCCATTGTTTTGACGCTACAAAGCTATAGTAGATTTCGCTTCTGTATTTTTAATTAATTCTGATTTAAACGAAACGAACAGGAAGTTTAGTTGGAAAGTTGATATTATGACTTGAAATTATTTAATGGACAATGTTGATTATAATTTGAAGAGAAATTACATGTCATATTTCCTTTTGTCATTTTTGGCCAAATGGTAATATGATTTAAGATCATTACTATTCTCCTGGCTCCTCCCATCACAATACGTATCCCCTCCCTCCAATTAGGGTTTAGTATCCTCTTCGTCTCACGTGGCCTTAAGCTCTCTCTCTTTACTCAGCTTGCTTGTCTTTTCTACCGTTACAACACACGTGTACTTTAGTACATTTTAAAAAGTCAAAACTGCTTATCTAAGTACGTGGCACTCATCTAAGCGCCCCCTAATCGGGGTTACACAAGTGAATGGATTATAAATCCTCTAATGAATGTCCCATCATACGTCTTTTCTCTTAAATGTAGTTCTTTATTCCTAAATAAAATAAATTAGTTGATTTTTTAAGATAGAGAGGATAATACAAATAGTTATTAAGAATAATGAAAAAAATTGACACTTCCACCACTTAAAAATTTTAAATGTACTTTCAGATGTAAATAATACTATTATTGTTTAGATTTGTTCATTTAGTTTAATAACATGTGAGCTAAGTTTGGATTTGTTAGAAGTTTTGAAAACAATTTAAATGACATTTAGAGTAACGAGAGGATATGCAAGGAGTTTCCCGCTAATTCATTACAGTTGCACTGGCTCTTTACTAGGTCGTTGTACCGGGCGTCATCGTGATTCGGTCGGGATCGTCGCTAATTTTTACTCGTGTGCACAAGCTGTCATAGCCTGTCCTCACACGCTTGTCCAGCTAGCGGCTGTACTAAACGGTAGCCTCTGTATGCACGTCAGAACCCGAGTCCGTACCGACCTTGCCAGATGCATATAATTAGCACACAGCATTTACCACAGTGATGACGGCTTCGCATGTCCGGAGGTTGACGACGCGGGCGGCTTTCTTGGGGAAAGGAGGAAACCGCGGTGTTGTTGCTCTGGGAACGATGACAAAAATGCCGAAAGGATTTAGAACTAGATTATTGGAAACAATAAAGAAGTATAAAATCTAGGATTTTAATAAAAATATCAGTGTAAAATAAATGATTATAAAACACAGAAAAATACATTAATAATTAGACCATAGGAAAAATATAGAAATGGAATGAAAGAGATAGACTAAAAAACTTTTCATAAGGTTAGAAATCAAATCATGTTAATAATACTCTAAAAATATATGGATTGAGTCATTTCCTAATAATTTTATAGCATTCAATATTTTTAATTCAAAGGACAATATAATAAAAAAATCTTATAGTATTGAAATCTAATTTATTACAAGTACACCATAAAACCAATAATATTCTTCCTTGACATTTTTCTGCTGGACACTAAATTCAACAAAAATAATATATACACCCAGCCACCCAAATGAGAAGAGAGAAAAGTGTAAAACATCATTTTTGTATTTTTCTTATTTTTCCCTCTTGGTCCTCTTCTCTTCCTCCACCGTCACACACTGCTCATGTAAACAAACTTACGTCTCCACATAAAACTCTGTTATTTAGAGAAAACACTCTCTTAGCAAACTTTCATCCGAGGACTACTAAGATTCTTATCGATAAATTTTAATAATCTAAACATCAAAATACTTCGTTCCAAGAATAAAATATTTTCTACGGCAACATTTTATTTAGAAATACAAACTTTTGTCCAAAATATTTAAGGAATTTTCTACTCAATGAAAATTTACTACTGTATTTTCCTTACCACACTCTCCTTGTTGTACATGTAAATTAATTTGTTCAAAAATGATTTGTAACAGGGGTATCTTTACTTGTACACGAACTCAGTGCTAATTTCTTCCTTTGAGGGATTCTTCTTCGGAATGTAGAAATTTTATAAAATTTTCATAGGAAACAATTTAATTCCTCCAAATTTTTTCGTGAAATTTCTCTAAGCCCTGAGTACTCAGTACAGCGGTCAGTTTTCTTGTTGTTGTGTAGCCAGCACAAATTCAGTGAGTCTATTGATCGTGGAGATGGGCCAGAATAGATTTGCTAAATTATTGGTCTAAAATTTTAGATAGATTTATATTATTAACAACGGGGCCTAGATTCTAGCAAAGAGGCACGTTGGGCGAGCTCATGCCTCTGCGTGGTCCCTACCTCCCGCCCCAACTACCACCACCACCAAACGACATGGAATTCCAATAGTCAAGCGGTGGCGAGTAATATGAAAGAAAACAATAGATAGATTGGGAAAAAGAGAAACAAGGCAAGGGGAGAAGAGGGGCCTACCAACATCGCCGCTATCGCTTGGAGCAAGTAGGAGGAGCGGTGGCTCGATCTACCCCACCTGTCAAAGAAGAGAGAGCCTGACCTCGTTGCTTGGGCCATGCTGTTGATAGATTTGCGAGGAGTGGCTTCAACATAACTCATCGCTAGATCTATGGAGAGCGACTCGACTCGTCATCGGCATGCTTGTCACCACCTGTTCTTCGAGGGATGGCCGTTGAGGTCACCGGATCTTCGCACGTTGAGCTTAACCATAGAGAAGAGGGAGGAGCTTCGCCGTGGCCCGATTTACGGCACCCTCGCTCGATCTGCCATCACCCCCATCTGTGTGGTCGCTAGAGATAGGAGAGATGGCGGCATCTACTAACTCGTCCTTGCTCTCTTGCGCGGACTCAACCCTCGCTTCTCAAACATCGTCGATGACACTGTCAACTCCACCCCTTTTCTCACGTTCGCCCGGGCTCATGACATGCTGGTTCTAAAGGAACTTTACTTGGCGAATGATGAGAAGAATATCGTCCACACCGCTCTCATCACCGTAGCCAGTTCTGGCTGCAATAACCCCAGCGACTATCGCCCCACGTGTGATACTGCCTCCTCTCGCGCCCCCAACAGTTCCTCCGGCGGCCATGGGTTCAGCCACGGCAACAGGGCCCGAGCCAGCGACAACGGCAAAGGCAAAGGAAAGGGCAAGGGCAAAAGCTAGAGTGGCCCTATGCATCAGCGCCTCACTGCTGCCACTACCCCACCAGCTAGCCCCATGGGTCCGTGACTTTGCTATAAATCCGGTCCATCATCGTCGCACGAAGCACATCAAAATCGACATTCATTTCGTCTGTGACAAGGTCGCTCTCAAACTCGTTTGGGTGCTTCACATACCGTTAACGCATCAGTTCGCCGACATCATGACTAAAGGCCTGCCCGTGCCTTTGTTCCATAGTTTTCGGTCTAGTCTTTGCGTTCGTAACCCTCTCGTTATGACTATGGGGGGTGTTAGACCGTTAGACTTGTATATATAGTCCCGACTCCCCCTTACAGTAAACAGGGTCTCTTATTATATGTACACTTTAATTCTATAATATCAAGATCGAGCACGTACACATCAATTCCAGAGCCAACGGCGACCAAGGTGCTCTCATTTACGATAGCAAAACCATTGGTAGGGGACTCCCAGTATCAGGTGAGTGTCAGGTGAGGGCCCTTGCATGCACAGAGGCACGTTGGGCGAGCCCGTGCCTCCGCGTGGTCCCTTACCTCCCATCCCAACCACCACCACCAAACGACATGGAATTCCAATAGGCAAGCGGTGGCGAGCAATATGAAAGAAAACAATAGATGGATTGGGAAAAGAGAAACTAAGGCAAGGGGAGAAGAGGGGCCTACCAACGTCACCACTGTCGCTTGGAGCAAGTAGGAGGAGCGGTGGCTCGATCTACCCCACCTGTCAAAGAAGAGAGAGCCTAACCTCGTTGCTTGGCCATGCTGTTGATAGATTTGCGAGGAGTGGCTTCAACATAACTCATCGCTAGATCTATGGAAAGCGACTTGGCTCGTCATCGGTATGCTTGTCACCACCTGCTCGTCGAGGGATGGCCGTTGAGGTCACCGGATCTTCGCATGTTGAGCTTAACCATAGAGGAGAGGAAGGAGCTTCGCCGTGGCCTGATTTGCGGCACCCTCTTTCGATCTGCCGTCACTCCCATCTGTGCGGCTGTTAGAGATAGGAGAGATGGTGGCATCTACCAAAGAGGAAGGAGCTCTGGGAGAGTCCGTCCCTCTTCGGCCAATGCCATCATCGCCTTTGATTCGCCGACAAGAGTGAGGATTAAGAAAGAAGAGTGATGAAGGACAGCCAGCGCTAACGAGAGTGAGGGAGGTGACGGTGGTAAGCCCTGATGCATGCCCAGCCCTAGTGATCTGCTCAATAAAGAAAAGGGAGAGAGAGAAAAAGTAGAATGGGTGGTGTGGGTCCTCTCGAAGAGAAGGGTATTATGTAATTTTTTATTGGGTTGAAAATGTAAAAGTTTTAATTGATGTACTAATAGAAAACTATAAGGGGTGACATAAATGACTGAGAACTGAAATGCAAAATTTACGGGAGAGTGATATGTACTGTTGCTATAAAGTCTTATCCTATGTGGCATACCGAGACCCTCGTAGGAGTAACTTGTACTGTGAACGTTGAGCCGGGGTCATAGCAGTCCCCTTGGGGTCGTCGGAACGGGTCAAGGACGGTGAGTCTTTATCCTAGCTGGCCATGCAAGGCTAGCACTCGAAGCCACAATATTCACAGTTTAGACTTGTGTTCATGCTAGCTTTAGCCCGTGCGCTTGCGCATTCACACGCTTTTCCAGCCAGCGGCTATAGCCCGGTACCCATCTGTATCAATGTCACTACCCACCTTCTCGGAAGCATATAATTTGCGTCCTAAATTTGAGCATCATTTTTCACCGAAGGGGCCCGATAATTTTCGTCGGGGAGAACTTTCTATTCCCTCCATTCAATAAAGAACGCAATTCTAGAATTTCAAGGGTAAATTAGTAGAAAAGATAAAAGGTTTACATATCCTACATTAAAAAGTACCATAGGTTTTCACTCTTTCTAAGATAAATTTTAAATCATATAATTATTTTATTTGTTAGACAGATGGAGTATTTTAAAACTACAAACTTACATTAAAAAAATATTTATCGAAAGATCTGAACTTAATCTCCATATAAAAACCTATTTACAGTAGCAAAACTGAAAGGCTTGTAAGGTGAGTTTAAGAGTGATAGTAGAAGAAGTAGTATATCACTAAGATAGGCTATTAGCGTATAATTAATTAAAGTATTATTTATTTTAAATTTAAAAAATAGATTAATATATTTTTCAAAGTAACTTTATATAGAATTTTTTTATAAAATTTTTATAAAAGATACCGCTTTTCCCCCTCTATCCCTAGCAAACGGATATCTTCTGTTCTAGTTGTAGCTAGTGTTCGTACCCCATATAGTCAAATGCTGAACCAACCAGCCAACCATGCATGCATCTGACCAGATTACTCGTCTATGTTTTTACATAATTTACTACCGCGCTCCATTTTGTACATATAAATTATGAAATATAAGGTGGTGACAGATCCAACGAGGTGGCACCTTAGGCTACTGGCCTGAGAAAAAGAAGAGGGGAAAGGGAGGAGATTGGCCAAGGAGTTTTATAGGTGTCGTTCATGCCTTCTGATCAGCTAGCGAGGCTAGACGGTGATAGTGCTGCTGGAGAAAGCGAGTGGGCAAGCTCACCTTGCCCTCGTGCTGCATATGAATGTGGGAGAGAATGTAAAGGGGACATGTAGATAGTCATTATATTATTTGTTAGACGGATGGAGTATTTTAAAATTATAAGTGTACATAAAAAAACATTTATCGAGAGATCTAAAGAGTAAAAACCTATTTACAGCAGCAAAAGTGAAAGGTTTGTGAAATTAGTGTCCAAAGCTAGCCAGATTTTATAACACTTTCTTTTGCACTTGTAGCTAGTGTTCATAGCCCCCATGGAGTCAAATGCTGAACTAACCAACCATGCATATATCCGGCCGGATTACTCCTGTCTAAGTTTTTATATAATTTACTACAGTAGCTTGCTTTACTCCTTTTTGTACATGTAAATTATAATTCGTTTGGCTGTGTGCCGAACAACAAAGATTGGAGATGTATGTAAACCATTTCTGTTATCAAAGAAAAATGTACATTTAATTTTTTGGATGATTTCTTTGTAACACTGTTCATTTTTCCTCTGGATACTCGGTATAGTGCACAAATTGAACGAATCCAGATGGGCCTGAATTTATACAAAAACAGGCTACCGTCGTGGGCCATTTGAAGAGATTATGGACCGAAAATTTAAGATGAATTCATTTTGTGGGCCAAATTCGAAAGATTGTGGTCTGGATGGTTTTATTACGTTCGGGCCTGAAATCAAATACAGCGTCGGCCATTGGCTATTGGGCTTGTATGGGCCGTTCTGTCGATCCAGTAAAAGCCCAAATGTAGAAGAGCTATCACAACCTATTGGACTGAAGCCTTCCAGCAATTGGTCACTGGCTGGCTCACTGCAGAGCTAACACAGCCTGATCAGATCAGACTAAACCATTTTCTTTCTGACGCCTGGATCATCTCGATCGTGCCACGACCATACAATGTCATGATTTATATAAATAACTGGAGGAGAGGCTATGTTGGATCCCAAGTGAAGACAGCGATCGAGGGATGAGTGATTCTGAAACTGATGATGAATCGATTCAAGAAAACCCTGTTCCCTTGCTAGCATGTTCTATCAGGGATGAACAAATCGATCACTCATAAATTTTAGTGAGTGCGTGCATGCTAGGTAGCTCTACATCTATACCTTTTAGATAATTGAAACTCACTAGCTACTAAAGCTCTCTCAGGAACGAAGAGTTTCTAATTATTTCTCTATTGTATTTTCTAACGTGGGCTATTATTTAATAAAATAAAATTTTATTAAATAATAATTTATAGTCTTAAACTTTTTTATATATAGTGTTAAAAGTGCGGGCCAGTACACTTGGTCGGGCTTCAAGTGCCTTGCAAAAGCCTCAGCTCGCAAAGCTACAAAACGTGAGGTCGTGGGTAGCGCACTGCATTGGGGAGCCCCATGGCCTTGCCAAGTGCTGTCGTGGCCCTCCTCGTGCATCAAGAACAGCACGTACTCGTAAATAATTGGAGTAGAAGCTACGTTGGATCGAAATTCTGAGGTGACCTAGGCACGGCTTAGTGGTGGTTTGTTTTCTCGTTCAGTAGCCAGCACAAATTCAGCAAGTCTGGACCTGAATTTCAGAGATTACGGACCACGACATTTGAGACAATTATTGGCCCATAAAATGGAAGATTGTGGGCTAGAGGGTTTTTATCATGTTAAGGCCTGAAATAAACGAAGTTTGTCATTGTCCGAAAAGTATTGTCTCGAGCCCGTTAGGCTTCAGTTTTGCCCAATTGTACAAGAGCTAGCACAATCTGATCAGACTCCATCCAAGCATCAACACTTGCATGCAGCTAGCTGCTATCTAGCTTAGCTTAATCACCCAGTGCAGGTCGTCACTAGCAACTAATTACTACTATTAGCTTATACTAATTCCCTCTTGGACCGATCATGGCAGCTGATACATATAAATTGGATGGCCATCCTCTTCTTCTTCCTAGCTAGTCACCTTCACAGCTTCACACTTGCTTCACTGCACTAGTTAGTTTGTCAGTTTGACTCCTCGTCTAGCTGAGCTAGCTAGCTCAGTGCTACTTGGAGAGATACTACTGTACTGTGTCTAAGGTAGCTTGATGGTCGCCGGTAGCAGAGACGGCGGTGCTCGCCTCCGGTTGTATACTGTGTTCGTCGTCGCTGCTGCGGCGATCTTGTTTGGATACGCGTCGACGGCGGAGTCGGCAGCGGGGCTGCAGGTGGGCTACTACAACAGCTCATGCCCTGGAGCTGAGGACCTGATCCAGACAATCGTCCATGGCGCCGTCCGCAACGACGCCGGCAATGGCCCCGGCCTCATCCGCCTCTTCTTCCACGACTGCTTCGTCAGGGTGAGTGATATCGCATTGCAAATTTGCAATTAATGTGGTCGAATTCATTTGCAATTTGGTTGAACTGATGGGAGAGTTTGCGATGCAATGCAGGGGTGCGACGCGTCGGTGCTGCTCGACGCCGACCCGGCGAGCAACGGCACGGTAGAGAAGATGGCGCCGCCAAACTTCCCGAGCCTCCGCGGCTTCGGCGTCATCGACCGCGCCAAGCGCGTCGTGGAGCGCCGCTGCCCCGGCGTGGTCTCCTGCGCCGACATCGTCGCCTTCGCGGCGCGCGACGCCTCGCGCATCATGGGCGGGATCAAGTTCGCCATGCCCGCCGGCCGCCTCGACGGCCGAGTCTCGAACGCCTCCGAGGCGATCGCCAACCTTCCCCCCGGGTCATTCAACCTCACCCAGCTCGTCACCCGCTTCGCCACCAAGAACCTCACCGCCGACGACATAGTCACCCTCTCTGGCGCCCACTCCATCGGCCGCTCCCACTGCTCCTCCTTCTCCAGCCGCCTCTACCCTCAGATCGACCCGGCCATGAACGCCACACTCGGCGTTCGCTCGCGCGTCAAGTGCCCGGCGGCGACGGGGCGCCATGACCGCGTGGTGCAGCTTGACTTCAAGACGCCGCTGCAGCTGGACAACCAATACTACATGAACGTGCAGACGCACGAGGTTCTCTTCACGTCGGACCAGTCGCTGATCGACCGCGCCGACACGGCGGCGCTCGTTGCGCAGTACGCTGCCAACCGGAAGCTGTGGTCGCAGAAGTTCGCCGCCGCCATGGTCAAGATGGGCAACGTCGACGTGCTCACCGGCCCACACGGCGAGATCCGGAAATACTGCAACAAAGTTAACTAATTATCAAATCAGTTCAGCCATGCACACACTTCAGTACTTGATTGATTATTGTACATGACATGATCAGCAGCAATTCTGATTCAGCAAATTCAGCATCTCATTCGACGTCTAGTTTAATTTCCTACTTCTTCCCACAATGGTCACGCACTTGACGACATTATTGTAAGTTGTAACATAAGAGAGGGTAGTACAATTATCGGCATTTGTTCAGATATTGATAGCTTTCAATTTTACAGCAAGCAGGTTCGATCGATTTTTGTTTCCTCCAATTCTGAATTTTTAATTCAAATATTCAATATTCAACTATAGAAAATCGGGAATAGGGTCATTATTCATGACCTTAATTTGGTCTGAATTTCTTGCTACTGAATTACTATGCTGTAATAAGTCTAACTCATGCAGCCGGAGAGTTGCATGACACATTGATTTTCAGTTACTACTACAGTGTGTATCGCTGAATTTTCTGATCATATATATTCGATTGATCACTAAGATCTTGGCTGTAGAGGAAGAAGATGAATTAGTCGAGAACGCAAGTACGCAACGCATGGTGCAGCCAGCTAATGCTCAATGGAAGCGACACATGGTATCTTCATGCGCATGTGGCATGTTGTAACCCAAACCAACGTGTTGCATGTTGTCTCATTCTCTATCTCTCTCTCTCTCTCTCTCTCTCTCTCTACACATTTCTTTCTCCTTTACACATATATCGATCAAGCTAAGGCTAACATGCGTGCATGTGCAATAATATGGCCACCAGCTGCTTAGCATTTCTGCCTTAAAATACAAGTGCAGTACATACATTCAGAGCAGGGAGACAGCAATGGGCTACAGCTTGGAGAACAAACAGTTTGGCTCAATTGCTGTGGAAACTTCGACTGAACAGTACAAAAACTGCAACTGCAAGAGCTAAGCAGAACTAGTTAATTAATGACATGCATCGGGATCTGCGTGCAGCAAGGAAGTGAGACAAAATTAGTGTCACTGGATGCGATTGACCAACTTAATTATAATACTAATCTGCCACTCCACTCCTCTACTAGGAGTACTTGGTCGCATATAGCTTCCCATGGATTTTTTTTCAACTCTGAAGCCTGAAACTATATGCGACCATAACTCTGCAGTATATTGGAGCCAAATTTTTCTACGGGAATCTTTCACCCCAACTTGATCGATGGTGGATCAACTTAGAACATGAGATTATATGATAGTAAATTCACAATACAGGTCGGATGTGTTCTGATTGGAACAAACTCTCTGATTTATATTATTGTTCTTCTGAAGAAAGGACACAGGATCTGAAGCTCTGACTACTCTAGATTATTGTTCTTGTAAAAGGACAGCATGCGAAGCTTCTCTGACAGTATCTTTACTACGAGATGGGCTAGAAGAAGATCAGATAACAAAACAAAAGCTACTGGGGATGGTGTCTGGGGAATATTCTCCTGTTAAACTTTCTGAGTCGTCGGTGTGCAGCTCCGTCTTTGGATTCTTGTGTTGTTGTAGCCACTAATCACTGCAGACGCGCATGCGATTGAGTGCCAAATAATGTAGAGACACTTTGGATTCTTGTGGTCCGACATAGCACGCTCATCTCGTAAGCTCAATCATTCATGAACATGTATATGTAATTTATGTGTTTTGAGCATCTGCATATCTGTATGGATGTGTGTATCTCTCTGTAGTCTGTACTTGACTGCTTCACTTTCTTCTGAATAATGTAGGATGCTTTACACTGTGTATGTCGTTCCTGTGGACCGTGTTCTTCCTCACAGCTGTACTTTGTTCTTGATAAGAGGACGCTTATATGTGTATTTTTTTGTATTTTGCTACCAAGTACCAACTGGACTTCTTTGTACTGAATAATTGTCAGTTTTTCACTGTGAAGATTGGGATATGATGAATGACAGGGAGAAACTGGACTGGCAAATGGCAAATCCTCGTGTGCCTCTGTTTGGCGCCAAACCATCGAACTGCCCGGGGTTTCTTTTGAACCATTTCAGTGAGCTACAGAAGATCGTTAGCTGAGCTGCCTTAAACCATTACGTAAAACGTGATTTTACGGTCCTTCTAATTTAAAATTTAGTATCTCTCAGTGTTCTTTGATATCAAGAGATAGTAAATTTGACATAAAATTTTTTGGTACCTTTCCAGGACCGTAAATTTCTCTTATATAAATTAGTAGAATAAACTCAATTAAGTTGGATTTTTGAAAAAAAATGTTTTTTTATTTGGGACTAGTGCACTATACTAATCAATTTGGCATTGCCAAAATAATAAAGTTTTTAATAATAAAAATTTTCTAACTGCATACATGCTATCTTTATGTTTTTTTAGCTAACTCTAATATTAGAATATATTATATGCAATGGTACTACACTCTTAGAGTTGCCTTAGAGTTAGTAGTCAAGGGCTTTCTATTACCGTGACGTAATATATATATATATATTAGAATCTATGTGGTTTTTTAAGTATATTAATTGGTTTTCCTTTTAGGGTAGTTGGGGTTTTGTCCATCACCTATTGTCTTTTTTTTCAGTTAAAGAATTTGTTGGTTGTTTGCATATGGTAGAGGTCAGAGCGTAATACATTTTTATTATTTAAAAAATGAAGTTGGATTCTAATTCCTTGGGCGAGAATGTAATAAAAAAATTAAGATAGTTTTTTTATTAAAAATATGTTAAGATAGTTTTTTTATTAAAAATATATGTATTGACAAATTGAGTACAACGGCTTATTAGTTTTACTAAAAAAAATATTCATCTCTGCTAGTCGACTGCATATCCAACCAACAGTGCAAAGGCCGAAAGGCATGAGTTGATCCTACCTAATTGAACTTAGACTACGCTTTCTCTTGTTCGGCCGACTAAAATCGTCAGCCCGTTAGGGGCTTGTTTGGATAGACCAAAATTGTGGCCCATCCACGTGTACGGGCTGGCACGTTCAATTTCGTAGCCTATTCAAAATAGAAAAAAGTCCATCTTAGTTTTACAGTTGGAGAATGTTATTTTTTATTTATATATTTTTAATTAAAATATTTACAAAATTTTATTTTTTAAAAAAATTACACATAATGCCCCCAACGTCCTTGGAGGTTTTTTTTTAAAAAAATCACTCTACCAGAGGACGTAAAATCCTATGTGACAATCATCTATTAACCCCGTTAATGGTGGATCAGTTAGGGCTACAAAATTTATAGTCGACCCCCTTGTTGCATTAGCCGATGACTTTTTCTTCATGATAGGGCGCGCGAGCAAGAAGAGGGCTCTCTTGCTGCTCTCTGCTTAAGCGCTTTTTCACTCCCAATGGGCTACTTGTAAAATTGTCAGGCTTGCCCGTGGGAGAGAAAGGGGTTTGACAATTTTATAGGCGTTCCGTAATTTTGCAGGTGAATTTCTTGTTATTATCTATTATACCATTTTTATCTCAACCATATAAATGTCTAGAAGAAATAAGAGATTTTAAGTAAATCTATTTTCATTTAAAAATTTAATTGTAAAGAAAATTCAAAAGTAGGTAGATAAGATAATTGAGATACTTGAATTATGGAAGAACTCATCATTAATACTAAAAAAATACTATACCATTAATTAGAGACATCAGAACATTATTTAGTATACTTTATTAACAACAGTGTCGTATGGTCAAAGGAAATAACATATTTGAACAGTGAATAGCCAAAATTACATGTGGGCTACATTCCTATAGGGTGAACTCCTATTGTAGCTATTGCTATAGGAGGAACCACATCGACAGTATGATAGGTGAGAGCATAGAGTATAATGCGCATCGTGTCAGACAACGAATGACAAATTTTTGTAAGAGCAAACGAACAATAGTTACTGTTACTATAATGTCCAAAGTAAATAACATTATAATACATATAGTTCATACAATATAGAAAAAAATATTCACGTATCTAGAACTTTAGTTACACATCCACTCTTATAATAACGTATACACTTACACTACATGACTGAACCACCACATGCACAAAAACGCCTAAGCCAGATGGCCTTGAAGTAGCGCCTTCCCCTGTGGGGCGTCTACCATTGACCCCTGCTCCTATTAGAGTAGCTCCCACTTCACTCGAAACATCTGCATATTTTGAATACTTATTATATGTATGTATCTCCTGGTCATACTTGCTACAATATTTAAACCTTTCACGACTTATTCATATCATTGTGAATCCGTCTAGTCTTGCGGTGACCTATCATATCCATCATTTTCGTTGGGTTCAGAATATAAAAAACTTGAGATTGTTGAGCTATGAAAGACCACACAATACTGAACCAAATGCCTCATCACTTCAAGTATGTAAAATGGCTTCATTTCTAAAATAAGGTGACATAAAATGATGATCTAGTATTACACACTCTAAGCTTGCGACAATAACATAAGAACATATATTGTGGTACAGCCTTAGCTCTTGGCACGGGCACGAGGAAGACACATTATCCTTCAGGATACACTCCTACACAACTCTCTGACGGTAGATTTCATGTTTGGCCTTATCAGTACATAAGATTTTAAATCTATGCTGCTTTATACCATGAGATATAACTCGAGCTCCTAGGCCTTTTACTTTTTTTAAGTATTTCGTTATCACTGTACCAAAGAAAATATTATTGTCTAACATGGAAACCTAGTTGCTTTGTACCGATATCTAAAATACTTGTATGTGCCATGCATGATAAACTCAACAGTGGTAACAAGCAATAGTCCTTTTACACTATGCATCACTCAATTGTAAACCTCAACCAAATTGATAGTAATTATGCCAAACCTAAAGCCACCATCGTTATACAATATGAGTCATTTCTCTTTTGCGTCATTCGCAATCCAATGTAAAAATTTTCTAACCTAAGATGTCGATCTTTTTCTCACAGTATGATCATCACTGAGTAGTGGTACTAGAGTTTTGAGAGCCTTGTCACTTTTAAGTATTGGTCTTCTTG
The DNA here is from genome assembly GCA_030770085.1 of Oryza coarctata. Classification (NCBI taxonomy): domain Eukaryota; kingdom Viridiplantae; phylum Streptophyta; class Magnoliopsida; order Poales; family Poaceae; genus Oryza; species Oryza coarctata. Next base: position 1,686,817 of record CM061471.1, read on the forward strand.
ATTGTTTATCTATTTGTTTTATTGTTAGCTCATCCAACCTCCTCCAAAGTTCATTGAATTTTTTCTTTTGATTCTAGGTATAAATCCTCTTGAAAAAAATTTATAAGGTGTTTGTTTTTGAACTACTTGCAAAAAATTAGTATACATGTAATGCATACACCATCTACTGTAAACATCTGATCACTCTTGTACATACTCCTTCTTCATGTTACCATCCCTCAAATACTCAATAGCCCATAAAAAGCCAGCATGACGGTCATGTATAAGGCATATACTTGGTCATATATGCACAATTATGTCCTTTACTCGCTTCAAAATCCAATACCAGCTTTCGGTGTTTTCGCTCTCAAAGAAAGCGACAACCATGGGTAACATATGATTGTTCTCACCAACTCCAATTACTATCAATATCTATCATCTATATTTTCTAGTTAAAAATGTTCTATCGATGTAGAGTATGGAACAACAATGCACATATGTGTGAATACATGCACTCAATGTGAAGAAAGCTCATTGAATCACAATCTGTTGTGGATGGTCAAGTGATGGGAGTGATTTAAGGTCGTAGTAGCTCCCAAGATATCTCTAAAGAATGTAAGCTAGAAGACTAGGCAAATTATCGCATGAATCTTTGAATGTGCAAATCTCCATCTCGATACTCTTCTATTTCGCCCTCCATGTCATTGCATAGATAATTGTATACTTGAATTTATCCTCAATGTGCCTAATAATTGACATTAATTCGTATCTTAATTTGTGCACAACATCGGAGTGCATCTCTGTTGTAACAAATACAGATGCCATATTTATTTCTCAACCCATGAACACACATAACTTGAGTTCATGCATTTTACTTCATACACCGACTTACTTGACTTTGTGACCCAGATATCTCTTTGAAGTGATATCACCTAGTGCTTAACTATCTCTATCAATTCCTCTTTATATACATACTTAGCGCCCTAAACGACCTTGTTCTCCTTGTACTCCCATGGCACGTAATGCTCCTTAGAGATAATAAGTCTAGAGAAGTTCTCGTTGGACAATTGTGAGAAATTTACATTACCGTCCTTCTCATCTGATGATTCATCATCCTTTGCATACTCATTATCAGAATCTTCTCTATCCATTATCTTAATACCTCTAATGTTTCTCTCTCCCTCATATACCAATCCTTCTCCTCCTCCTTCTTGATGCTTTGACTTATTTTCTTTTACTGTTTTAGGATCACCTCTCGGCATACTTGGATCCTCTTCGTCTTATATAGCCATTAAAACAATATTGTATTTCTTGTATACTAACATAAAAATGCTAGGTGGTTAATCTCATTACAATGCATTATCTACGTACCATCTTTAAATGGCAATAGAATCCACCTACATCAATTTCAAAAAAAAACTTTTGGTTGCCAACTCATTATGACATACACAAATATTGTGTTGATCTAGGGTTAATTCGAAAGCCTCGTATTAACCAGTTGTATACCGTTGAAAAATATCTCTTAGCTGGGTTTTCAATTCCTTTAAAAGTTGAGCCAAGCTCTGACAGATTTACACCGTATTGACCATACATAATATTTTCTCAACCGTGATATAACCAAAATACTACTTTATTTGATATATTTGTAATGAAAAAATAGAGTTGGCTAAGCAAGAAGTTAATCGTTAGATTTAGTACTGTGTATTTTATATTTTAATACCAATATGTCTTTAAATATTTTAGGAAGTAAACTATTCATAAATCTAAAACAATACTACCCATACTATTTTATTTCATCACTAAAAATAAATATTGTAAATGATATAAATATTTTACCTCCGTACGAATTCATAAGCCATCAAGCCATCACCACTTCCCTTCGCCTCCCCTTAACCCTCTCTTTTCTTTTTTTGTTTTTTTATTAAACTAGATTATTTGGTGACTAGGAGGGGTATTATAGCACGATGTAAAAAAACGCTCTAATAAAGAGTGACAAGTGGCCTGTCTATAAAATTGTAAAGCCCCCTCACCTTTCATAGGCATGTCTAGCAATTTTACATGCGTCCCTCTGGTACGGTATTTTATAGGTGATTCTCTGTTATGAAAAAAAATGCTCTCAGCTATAGCGGTAAGAGGGCCGTCTGTTCAGCCCCTCACCGCCCTGTCATTAATAGGAGTTACCGGACACTTATCACATTAAATTTCATATGTTGTTTGTTTTAAAAAAACCCACATACAGGGAATTGGGATATACATCTATAATTTTTTTAATATATATATATGTTAATATTTTAATTAAAAATATATAAATAAAAAATTCTGGAGGATGTGTATTAGATGCGTCTAATGGTTGAGGGAGTAATGGGCTTTTTCCTTCAAGCTAAAACCCTGATCAGCTAATAGGCCTAAATGCCGACCTCTAAATGCTCTTGCCCAACACACAATTAATTAGTTGTTTGCGCCTTGAAAACCGTAGGCAATTTGACCTTGCCAACAGAGCGATGAAAGTTCAACACGGAAATATCACAGACAAGAATATTCATCATGCAGATAGGACCGAACAATCTACACCATGCAAGCATGTAACTACCTTTATCGTGCATGTTTAGACTTCAACACCTACCCTCCCAAAAATCTATGCAAATGATGCAACAGCTGCAAAAGTAAACGCGTCCCTGTAAATTGTGCATTTACTCTTAGTTGCCTCACATTTCTGTCTATCATACTTGCCTCACATTTACTCGTATTTTCATACCTGCAGCATGCAGCTTTTGCAAGATATTTCATGATAATCATCCAAAAAATACATTGCCTACATATTAATGTATGTTTTGAAAGGAAAATATATAGGTTATAGGACAAGTAGTTTGCTTACCTTGGAGGCAGACCATTTCTACTAGTATTGTTTAAAGTTGACTTTTGATGTGTATATTTGTGCTAAGATATAGTCAAAGGGGTTCCTCAAATTAATTTACAACTTCATCAAAGTGTGCAACAATCCCATATTTCACCTAAGTGAACTAACTAACTATCGAAGAGAGCATGCATACATACTTCTAAAATACTTTTCTAACTGCCTTTGGAGACTTTCATGGATGCATGACGCCATGATCCCCTATATATTTCTTGCATATATATCTGCAGCTACTTGGTAGACTAAGCTAGATGATCATGAGATCATTTGACCAGGTAACTTCAGCGACTAAAGGTAAACTTAGTAAAACGAAATATATACTAGCTTACTAAACATATGTACTATCATGCATCCTCCAAACTCACACGACTTTGTCCCGGTCGCCCCAAAGACCATGTCAAATTTATTACATCGATCTCAAACTAAAAGTTATTCTCTTTAGTCGTTTAAGAATATTTTACAAGTAACCTACACACATCTTTGTCCATTTCTAATATACTTCTTACGCAAATGTTTGTGCTGTAGATCTGTTACTACAAACTCTGAGCAACATTAGGTAGATGGTGACACACAAATACAATATTTATACTTATTGTCGGCCAAATGGATGTATCCAGCTATCTATTACCAGTTCTTCCTTCGATTCCAACATATAGTAATATATGACACTATGCAATTTCCTATAAGTATGTCGGAAATGAATTCTAATTACTTGAGGGAATGTTCCATTATTGCATGTCATCCAAATAATTATTTAAAAAATAAAAAATATTAATAATATAGATTAATATATGATATATTATTTTATAAACATATAAGTTAAAATTTAATTTTCACAAGTTATAATAAAAATATCAAATTTAACTTGAACTAATGCACGTGCTTATAGTCATATTTGTTTTTTTAAACTTATAGAAAACAAATTTAAACTTATATATTTATAAGTGATATATTAAATATTAATCTATCTAATTAAATTTTACATAACATGCAACGAAACGAGCGGACTTCGCTCGAGGGATTAAAAGAGTTCCCCATACTTATTTCCCTTTCTCACTGCAGCCGACCCAAAGTTGAAAGTTTTCTTCATCCCTAGACCATGCCTGGACATATATATGAAATTATATGTGATAAATAAAGATCCAGCCGTCCATTGCTCCTCGAGACCCAAAGTCCATGGACATGTTCATGCACGCGTATGACACGCTTTCTTAACAGCAAATCAAGTTCATTAGCTTGATTAATGGAGGTTAGCTAGTGCAAAGATTTAGTCGTGTTGTTGACTCGGTGCACTCAAGGACGCTACGTACTTTAGCCTGATCCATATATATACCAGTCCACTCCATATCGTCGTCTTCCATCTCCAAATCAATTCATCCATCAAAGAGAGAAGTAATTAATCTCTTAATTAACCATCGATCTCTGAAGCTAGCAGCGTAATTGATCTCTTCAAGAGAGAAGTGATTGAGCTAGCTAGATAGTGATCAGTAGCTAGCATCGATCAATTGACCATGATGAGGTTGCCGTGGTTGGTTTTTGCATGGGCGTCGTCGGCGGCGGCGGTGGCCGTCTTCGCCGTGGTGGGGGCGTCGCCGGCGCCGAAGCTGAAGGTGGGGTTCTACCAGCACAGTTGCCCGCAGGCGGAGGAGATCGTCCGCAACGCCGTCCGCCGCGCCGTCGCCAGGGACCCCGGCCTCGCCGCCGGCCTCATCCGCATGCATTTCCACGACTGCTTCGTCAGAGTACGTACCTATCTAATTAATTAATTAATTGATAACCTACTAATTAATCATGTGTCATTCTTGGAGACGTTGTCAAATGGCGTGTGATTAATTAAGAGAGGTCTGTAATGATGATTAGTAGCTGCTAATTAATTTGGTTTGATTAATTGCTTCAGGGCTGCGACGGGTCGATACTGATCAACTCGACGCCGGGACACGTGGCTGAGAAGGATTCGGTGGCGAACAACCCTAGCATGCGAGGCTTCGCCGTCGTCGACGACGCCAAGTCCGTCGTCGAGGCGCACTGCCCGCGCACCGTTTCCTGCGCCGACATCCTCGCCTTCGCAGCGCGCGACGGCGCCTACCTCACCGGCGGCATCGACTACCCCGTCCCCTCCGGCCGCCGCGACGGCCGCGTCTCCATCTCCGACGAGGTGCTCGACAACAACGTCCCTCCCCCGACCTTCAACGTCGGCGAGCTCATCAAGAGCTTCGAGCGCAAAGGCCTCACCGCCGACGACATGGTCACCCTCTCCGGCGCCCACACCATCGGCCTCTCCCACTGCTCTTCCTTCACCCATCGTCTCTACAACTTCAGCGGTGAGGCCGGCAGGACGGACCCGGCCATCGACCCGGCATACGCGGAGGAGCTCAAGCAGCGGTGCCCGCCGGCGACAGACGACCAGAACGACCCCACCACGGTGCCGCTAGACCCGGTGACGCCGGCGAGCTTCGACAGCCAGTACTACAAGAACGTGCTCAAGCACAAGGTGGTGCTCAACTCCGACCAGACGCTGCTCGAGAACCCGTGGACGGCCGGGGTCGTGAAGTTACACTCCGCCGTGGAGAAGGTGTTCCAGGTCAAGTTCGCCGCCGCCATGGTAAAGATGGGCAGCATCGAGGTACTCACCGGCGACGAGGGCGAGATCAGAGAGAAGTGTTTCGCGGTCAACGACCACTACTAGTCAATTCATTAAGCTTATACCACAATTCTCCTCTATATCTGGTTTACACATCATGTATAATTAATTAATACTACGGACCTAAATTTCATGTGAAATTTTGTGTCAAGATGTGATTAAGAAAGATTGGGTTGTTATCTCAAACAAGAAAGGATTAGAATAGTTTTTATTGTGTTCAAATAAGAAATGAAGAAAAAAAATGTATTGCAAGGTTGAAGAAAAAAAACCCTGGTCCATCTTACGATCGGCCTATGTCAACGGGGCAGTTAATCTGGCCCAAATGAATTGTAACCCATAGCCGCAATGGCCACTGGGCTGTTGAACATTAAGCTTAGCTAAAGTCTGACAGTTCTCAAGTTCAGTGAATTGGCCGCTTTTTTCGATCAACCTGACCGGTGTATGTAAATGAACAGTATCATTTAGAGTTTGAATCCTGACTATTTTAATTAAATTAAAAATTTACTGTACTTATATTTTACATCTAGGAGCTGCTTCGAAATGTGGAAATTTTACAGGAATTTCACAAGAATTAGTTAATTTCTTTAAAAAAATCTTCAAAAATCCTCCATTCTAAAGGATGCCGACTCGCGAGAGCCATCATGGCTTGTCTGAGCCACAAGCACATGTCCTGTTCCTGTCCATCATTTGACCATACGATTATATATAGATGATCTGAGATCTATGTAATTAGCTTAGGCGTGGCTGATCGATCGAACCTCCTGGAGATGATGATGAACTGAGACCCATTTCTTTTGCGCGTAACTGACGAGCTCGATCACTCAACTGCAGTTTTGTGATATGATTGCTGCATTTTTGGAGATGTTAGCTTTATATCTCCCTAGTTAATTATACTAGCTAGATCTTGATTTTGTGGCAGCAAGCAAATGGAAAATTAGGTCAGACGGCATCCTCCTGGAAAGGAACTCACCAGCGCAATGTATTGGCCCCTGGGTGTGTGCTTGTGATCATCAGCTCTAATTCAGCTCTAATTCAATTAATCGTGGGCCATCAGATGGCGACGCGGGTCGATCTGAACGGTCGGTTTCCATTGACATGCCATCAAGTCTAACTTGATGTCATTTTCGTCTCTCCTTCCTGATAAGCAAGTTTACAAAAAGTATATATATATCTATAGTAAAAAAGAGAGGTCATTTTAGCAGCAGGTAGTACACATCTAATTCCACAGACGAGGTGGGATAGAGACATTTTTTGGCGGGGGCTGCATCGGGAGGCGAAAACTTACTTTCCTGTTTGTGTGTTCTTGCAAGTTGAGTTGGTAACTATAGTGTTTAGAGGTTCCCAAGGCTAGTTTTGATGCTTATGCAACAATCATGCTTGTTGTACAATGTAAAACCTTCTCATTTTTTTAATGAAATCACCGGCGAATCTTTCGTCGGCCCGGCGAAAGAAGATGGCCAACATCAAGGTGCTCACCGGCGACGAGGGAGAGATCAGAGAGGTGCTTAGCGGTCAACAAGCACTACTAGTCAATCAATTAAAGCGCTTATACAATTCTCCTCTATAGCTGGTTTACATATACAATTAGTAATAGAATTTTTTTTGTGTTGTTTTGTGTGGCAAATTGTGATTAAAAAGATTTTATTGTTATCTAAAAAAGAGAAGATTTTATTATACCGTGTTCAAATCATAACGGATAAAATATTTTAGTTTATTTTTGTCTCAAAAAATAAAAGATTTATTGAGAGGGAAATGTTTTATTGTAAAGGTAGAAGGGTTTTTTATACCCTGGCCCATCTTATGGCTATGAGGCCCATATGACAACGAGAAAATTAATCTGGTCCAAATGAATTGTAACGCTTCTGGAAGGGCTAGCTACGTACTGGGCTATTGAAGTTCAATGAATTAGGCTCTTCCATCAACTTGAACCTTTATGACCTAATAACTCATATATGTAAATTTGAACGGTACCAGGTACATTTCTTAAATTTGAATCCTAGATATTTGAGAGTTAATTTTTTATAGATAATGAAAAACCTAGCATTTAATTCAACAAAAGCTACAGCCATTACTATGAAGTTTGCAGGACAGTTGTCTGCTTATAGCAATTGAAAATAAGACTAGGAAAAAACACACCATAAAACGGATGAAAAGATAAAAATCAGGAAGGAAGCCTATTTCTAAATCTTCATGCATAATTAGTAAAGATCTGCCTGACCGTTACTTGAGTAAAATAGAAAGTAAATAAATTGTGCTGATGGTACTTGGCCTACAAAATTAGCACTCGTTTCAGCACACAAATATCTATATTGATGTGAACCACGACTAAAATGGCACATTATTATTAATCTCATTAAATTGGATTGCACCCATCATAATTTCATGTACCACTAACGTATTTTACTTTTTTTAAAAATTACAACACACTTTTATTTTACGTCTGAGACCCACGAGAGCGGCTCATGACTTGTCTGAGCGACAAGCATGTCCTGTTACATCATGTGAGACCAAAGTACAAAACATACGATTATTACATATAGATGATCTGAGATCAATGCAAGATAACGCGTGGCTGATCAATCAACCGAACCTCCTGGAGATGATGATGAACTGAGACCCATTTCTTTTGTGCGTGTAACTGATGACGAGCTCGATCATGCACTCAACTGCAGTTTGGTCATAACATTGGTGCATTTTTAGTGCAGATGTTAGCTTTATATCTCCCTAATTATACTAAAACTTGATTTTGTGGCAGCAAGCATGGTAAATTTGGTCGGACGGCATCCACCTTGAAAGGAACTCACCAGCGCAATGTATCGACCCTTGGGTGTGCATGTGATCATCAGCTCTAATTCAATTAATTGTGGGCCGTCCGATGGCGGTGCAGATTGATCTGAACCGTCGGTTTTTGTTGCCATGTCAGCAAATATAACTTGATGTCATTTTCTCTTCTCCTTCCTGACAAGCAAGTTTAGAAAAGGGGGCACTCATTGTTATATCAAATAAAAAGAGGTCATTTTAGCAGCAGGTAGTACACAAGTAATACATACAAGGTGAGATAGAGATATTTTTCTCTATTTTTTTCTAGCTAGCTAGCTTCCTCAAGTTGTTAGTTAACCCTAGTGTCGTCAACACCTAATGTCTCAGCTCTGTGTAACCCTTATGGTATATTATGTTACAAGCTTTTCATTTAGGAAAAGCCAAAAATTTAATAAATTGACCTTTTAGAAAACTTATTTAGAGAATGATCCGTGCCAAAATCTTTTAATAAACCGCCAGTGCTAGGCCCGATGGTGCTAAGCTATACCGTCTCAGCGCCACAAGCATTAACATGGAGATCTTGTCTAAGGTGGCGTGAGTTTGCTACATCATCATAGCTCAACATTGATGTCATTGGAATTAGCTCTCTACTGCTTAACAAACTGTGAAGGCCTTTCTTTGGCACTAAACGATGCTCGTTTATTGGTGGACTTTGACCTTAGCCTAGGAGATGAGGATATGAATACCCTCATAGCATGGTTACGTTCTTTTTTGTTTTTTCTTTTCTTCTCTCATAATCTTCTAAGAGATGACATGTTTTGGTTGTAAATTTATTTTTTTAAAATTAAAAAATGACAAGAAATATATGGCAAATTTGAGAACTTAAAATATATAATATAATATGAAAAAGAACATATATTATACTTCTTTTCATATTTTTTAAATTCAAACTAAAACAAACTTACAAACAAGACCCGTCATGTTTTGAAAGAAAATTAGAAGAGTAATTAGTCAAGAGAGGAAAAAACTAAATAGAAGCATGAATGAGAAATTGAGCTCATGACTTGTTGGAAGAGGACTCCATTGAACTAGTGACATCTTGCTGTCCATGGAGGGCTTCACATTCCTTTTAGCAGATAGGGAGCTCAGCACCAAATCCATTGGTACTGACCTCCAACAATCTGACAAACAGCACCATATCGGATAAGAGGTCAGCAAAAACGGTTGTAGGGTTGAGACATTATAACTTAGTGTCATCAGGCTTGGCGCTAAGGTGGCAGTCTATTTTTACAAGTTTTTGGCATGATTCATTTTTTAAATAAGTTTTTCAAAAGAGTCAAATTGTCAAATATAGTCTTTAAAAAATTGTCAAATTTTTGGTCGAGTTGGTGCTGTCAGAGCAAAAGGGTAGTGGCTATGGGCATGGCTTTTGTGACTAGGATGACAAGGAGTGGATGTATTTGGGTGCATTGATCTTTGTCACGAATCATGGACAAGAAAGGTGACACAACATCAGTATCACAAAGGATATAAAGGGTACAAATACAAGGTGTTGGGAAATGGAGTGGATGTTGAGATGCATATGTTTCTTTACCATAGTTGATAAAATGCAGCTAAACCATTGGATAATTTGCATCCTGAGACTATGAATAGGTTGTGAAATGATGGTGATGATTTAAATTATGAGATTATGATGTGTTTTATTGATATTAAAATGAAAGGTTGTGTTTAAATTAAATTTATAAAATCGGTTTAAGATGTTTAGTTATGTCTATGACTTCTAAATCGTTTCTATACGTGAGATATTTTATTGTATACTAATTGAAGTTAGGTGAGAAATTATGATCGGATATGGTTTCTTTGGTTGTTTATGTGCAGATGTTGCTTAAGACTTTAGAAGTATTGCTGATTGAGACTAGGCTTACAAGAAGTTAATATCTAAATAGTTAAATAGTTAAGAAGATCGTAAAAAACAATAAAACGAGAATAATACGTGGATATAAAGATTATATATGATATATGAGAGAAGTTATATGTATATGAAAAGTAAAGTTGGTTTTGGATAGAGTGAAAACTTAAAAAGTGTAAACGCTGGAAAAAATTATCAAGAAATTAGATGGCAAAATAAAAATAAAAGAGGAAATTTGCACTGTACTGTTTCACGTGGGTACTATTCATGTGAGTTACTGTTTGCGTGCGTTACTGTTCACGCGCGTTAATGTGGCACGCAGGTAGTGTAGCTGCGCAGGGTACTGGTGTGGATTTCTGTTTTGCGAGAGAAAATTTTAAATTTGAGTTATTGTATTTGATATAGAGTTAAAGAGTTTGAGTTATATGAGATTAGAATTTTTGAGTATAAATAGAAGAAAGTTGAGTAAGAGAGAAAAGTTAGGATTTAGTTGAGAGAGGGGGTGTTTTGTATGTACTTGATCTATTAAAATATCCCTATTAAGTTATATTTTTTTCATTCACGATTAATTTAGTGGCAAGGCTACGGTTGTATTAATGATATCAGTCGAAACGTCACAATCAGATTAGGGGCTAGGAGGCAGTTAGACTGGTGAGATATAGAAAGATCGCTAAAAATTTAGATCAGAGATATTTTTTATTCAGTAAAAAGTTTTTTTAATCCTATTATTCACCTAGACTTAAATTTTTTTTATTGATTCTACATATACATTTTTTTCTTATGTGGGGGTGTGTGTAATAAATGGATTGGCAACGCTCTGGAGTTGAATTCAAATCCAACTAGAGACGATCACAAGAACATGTTTAATTGTGCACGGATGGCTCTTCCAACTTTATGCTACTTACAATTAAGTCCAAGCTCTCTTGTCAACAACACTGTGCCTTAAGTATTGAATAGCAGTACAATCCAAGTCAATGATGCATATTAGTAGGACCGAGATACTATTATTATTATTAGAACCACACTCTTATAATTAAGAAGAATTAATTGTCAGGGTTCCTTCACAATTTAGGCTTCATGTTTAGTAGGTCACTCATTGACAATATTCCAAGAATATTAGGGATGCAGTCACATTTCTTTTTCCTTTTTAAATACAATCCAGGTTAATTACTACAAGCAAGCTACGTGCATACTACATACATGTCTTTCAATTCAGTCGCTGCACTAAAGTACTATAGAGGGCCGGAAGCATAAATTAAAGCAAGAAATGACGGACATGGAGCACCAACCAGCAGGCCAGAAAATATATAGATTGATCAAGGGGTCAATTTGATTTAAGTAAAAGCAACTGCCGTGCTGGCTACTTGTTACGAAAACGAAAAGAAAAGCGAGATTTCCGGGGCAATTCTCGCATCGACAAGTTGGTGACACCTTGCACTATATCCATCCATCCTGACATTCTTCAGCATTGCGCTAGTTCATATATTCTACTTTTTTTTAAGTGTTGTCCGTCCGTGAATATAAGCAATCGCTCTCTAATGTGCTACTTGACCAATAATATATCTATAAAGATAAATCATTTTAAATATAAAGAGTTGCATATTATGATAGCTTTTTAAAAAATTGTAGTAACATCATTCTTATATCATCAATCATTATTATTTTTTTGCTATTGTTAATTAAAGTTAAGAAGGTTTGATTTAGTGCTATTTTCGAATGTGTTTATATTTATGGATAGAGGAATTACCTTTCTATCTGCTCATGTCTTGTTGAAAGACCGCATTTGATTAATTATCTAATTTTAAAGAAAAATTAAACCATAATAAAAGTTACTTCTTCATTTTAAAATATATTCATCATATTTATAGCTATATACGGATTGAGTAAGTAATTGCAAGTTTTGTAGAGCTGTTTTTTATTGAGAGAATTAATATTCATATATTACAGTTGTCGATTTCTTTGAAACAATTAATTATTTCATAGCTATATTTTATATGTTAGGATGGATTAAGTAAGTAATTGTAAGTTCTGTAGAGCTGTTTTTTATTGAGAGAATTAATATTCATATATTACAGTTGTCGATCCCTTGGAAACAATAAATTAGTTTCAGAATTCAAGTTTCCTACAAAATTAATAGCTTGAGAGTTCAGTTAGCTCTCTGTGGCTGTTTCGCAGACATGCCCAGCACACCGGCCGGCGTGTGGTCTGGGCCTTGCATGCATATATGGTCCTTTCTCCAACAACCGATATAGCGATCGATCTCGCAGAAGGAACAAATTGTTCACGTGGCAGCTACCTAGCTACCAATCAATGGCGCTCGAATGCTCGATCTCCATGACGCCATAAACTATCAATGGAAGCTAGCAATTGTCTATATATATACCTCTTGTCCTTTCCAATGTCTTCACGGCCATTTGACTAGACAGCTAGCAGGTAGCTGAGTTCCTTGGATCTCCGAACGGCGATAACCAATGGCAGTCTCGTGGTCGGCGCCGTCGTCTCTGCGTGAGCTTCTGCCGCCGGCCGCCACCGCGGCACTGCTAGCGCTGCTGGTGGTGGTGTCGTCGTCGCCGGAGGCGGTGGAGGAGGCCGGCGGTCTGTCCGTAGGGTTCTACGCCGAGTCGTGCCCGAAGGCGGAGGCGATCGTCCGGGAGACGGTGAGCAAGGCGTTCGAGAAGGCGCCCGGCACGCCGGCCGATCTCATCCGCCTCTTCTTCCACGACTGCTTTGTCCGCGTACGTATAGCACCCGGCTTCTGTGGATGCATGCGATCGTGGCACGTGTGCTCACTGGTCAGCTGTAAGCTTACGTGGATGCATTGGGTTGTGCCACGCGTTCTCACTGGGCAGCTATCGTATGACTCTCTCTAGGGGTGTGACGCATCGGTGCTGGTGGCGTCGACGCCAGGGAACAAGGCGGAGAGGGACAACAAGGCGAACAACCCTAGCCTGGACAGCTTCGACGTCGTCGACGACGCAAAGGACCTCCTCGAGAAGGAGTGCCCGCGCACCGTCTCCTGCGCCGACATCCTCTCCCTCGTCGCCCGTGACAGCGCCTACCTTGCCGGTGGGCTCGACTTCGAGATCCCCACCGGCCGCCGCGATGGCTTCGTCTCCAAGGAGGATGAGGTCCTCCCCAACGTTCCCCACCCGGACTTTGGCGCCAAAGATCTCCTCAAAAACTTCACCGCAAAAGGTACATATGCATTCTTGTACCGTATATATGTATCATCAGTAACAACCTTAGTCATTCATATGCACCAGCTAATTCGTACCTGGTGCATAAATGTTTCCTTAGGTCTCCCTTTATTCAAATTCGAAACTGTTTTAGAGAATATGTAACTGTATGCAAATTCAAGATATCTAGCTCTGAATCTATATTGATGGAACGTGATTGTGCATAGGGTTTACGGCGGAGGAGATGGTGACGCTGTCGGGGGCTCACTCCATTGGCACGTCGCACTGCTCCTCGTTCACGGACCGGCTGTACAAGTACTACGGCACGTACGGCACGGACCCGTCGATGCCGGAGGCGTACGCGGCGGACATGAAGAAGAAGTGCCCGCCGGAGACGGCGGCGCAGCAGGACCCGACAATGGTGCAGCTCGACGACGTGACGCCGTTCAAGATGGACAACCAGTACTACAAGAACGTGCTCACGGGACACGTGACGTTCACCTCCGACATGGCCCTCCTCGACACGCCGGAGATGTCCGCGCTCGTCAAGCTCTACGCCGACGACTCCAGCGCGTGGCTCGGCCGCTTCGCCGCCGCGCTGGTGAAGGTCAGCAAGCTCGACGTGCTCACCGGCGGCGAGGGTGAGATCAGGCTCAACTGCTCCAGGGTCAACTGACTCGTTAAGTTTGTGTTCTTGATCATATACACACACTGCTGCCATGTTGCCATGCATGCATGAGGCTCATTGATTTAATTTCTTTATGTGTTTGTGCATGATTCGATGTATACTACTACTTTTGTTTCTTTTTATTTTCTTCCTTTTGACGCTGAGTGTGCCGGTTGGGCAAAAATATGTTGTACTTCTGACCATATGGGTGAATTACTCGAGTAGCATGTGTGCTATTCGTGTTCTTTTGGTAAAAATTCCATGTGAATCTTTCATCGCTAGCTAGCTACCGCATTTTTGTTTTTGAGCATATATCAGACTGGATATCCATTGACTGCTCCATTGAAATTTTAAAATCACTTGAATTTTGTAACCCTTTGGATGTGGAATCCCGAACACGCTGCCCTTCCACCTAAGTCATCAGATTCGACCAGTTGACAAAGCATTAGCCATCAAATTCCCCTGTATATCCAACAATTTAATGGTGGTTCTTCCTTCTTTTTCGTTGCGAAAATGATACAAATTAAAAGTTGCTTACTTCTTCTACTCCACATTTTAAACATGATCTGACATACCGAACTGTTTGAGTGGTCGGTTTTTCTAGACTGGTGTTTGAGTGATCGATATTGTTAATTACAGCCTGAATTCAGATGCATTTGCTTCCTGTGGATACATTGAAGGACTAACCCTCGTATCATCTGAAAAAAATATAGGACTAGATAACATAATCCTCCTACTTATTTTCTCTGATTCTGTATATATGGGTCATGACGAGTGCTAAGACGATATTGTGAAATAAGAGAAATGATGACCAATAAGCGAGGCCAGCTAATGGTCATCAGACTTCGACTTTGAGTAGGATTGATGACTGTAGAAAAGGTAGGATGTGAGGTGATTTAGATAGTCTGGTTTTGATCCAACAACCTACATACTTCAACAGATATTACTCTAGAAAATAGTTGTTAGATTTGAAAGGAAACTGTACTCCCATGAGTTTGCCATGGTTATCTGTAGGGATAAAAAATAAAAAGAGAACTTACAAAAACTACCATCTCTCTTAGACACCGATAAAAAAACATAATTAACCATTTAGATGACTCTTGTGTGCAGACAACAAGCTACCTCTCTGGAATTGCACTTAGTAGTAGCTTCAGCAATACCATTTCTGAACTGCCCCATCAGCTATACATTCAACTCTGATTTGACATAATACATACTAAATTACGTGTCAAATTATCATGATCAGTGCTACACTACGTGTCAAAGAAACTAAAGAAGAATCGACGAGCGATCTACTGAATGATTAATCTAGCAGGACGGGTCGGATGTCCCTTTTTCTTGCGGTGTCGATATCCAAAGAAAATCTTTTCTCCTGTCAACGAAAAACCTTGAGCACGTACTACTGCAGAAAAGCTCCTGGCCACCAACCATGCTAGCTTAATCTTCAATCTAGCTTTCACCGATGAAATAATTGAATTTCGCACAACCCAACATATATAAAATCAGATACATCGCCATTGAAAAGCTCATACCACCGTGAAGGCTGAAGACACACTCCTCCGTTGATATCTCGATGCATCGCATTCGCTGCCGTATTTGTTAACAAATTAGAGAGAGATTATTGGCCTGAAAATTAAAGAGAGATTATTTTTGCTGTAATTTGTCATTCCTTTGATTTATCTATAGTACGTATGAACTTCTACAGATTTGCATACAAATTTACCTACATCCCAGGTCTCTGAAGAACGTAACACTGCATTTTGAACCATATACTAAGAGCAGGGCCGGACCCCATGTAGGCCTCGGTATTCCTGGTAATACCCATTTTTTTAAACAATCTTCATATATATATATATATTACTTATATATATTGTCAGGTTTTTTCCTCAGCATTGGGTTTTTTTAGTTATTTTGTAATGTGCTCAAATTCTTGAGGTTTCTGTAATAATAACTATTTCTATTGGAATTACGTCACTGTCACAATTTAATGCATATTATTCTCAACTTTTATGTTTTGTATAAAAGTTGAAACGATTGTTTGGAAGTGTGAATAACCAGCTGTGAATTTCTGCGTCCACCACTGACCAAGAGCCTGAAAAATTAAAGAGATTATTTGTGCGGTAATTTGTACTATGTAAGTTCTCAGAGGTACCACGATTTCTAGTAAATTAACTGCGCAGTACTTTGTTTCTACTGATAGTGCTTTAAATAAAAGGGACCGCTCTTTATGAAAAAAGAACATAGAGAGAATCAGAGAAATAAAGAAGGAAGAAGCAGCAAGAACTAGGTTGGGCGTAGACAATCACGTAAATGGGCTGGACCATATACTAAGAGCCTTTTAGGCCTCTTTCTGGTAAGGAACAGATCCTAGCCCATTGGTATGTTAAACAGATACCGGCCCGTAATTGTGATTGGGCTGTGAAAAGCCCATGTCAATATCAAACAGAAATACTGGCCTTTTTTATTTATCTATTTTTTAATTTAAATATTTCAAAATATATTCTTGTTTAAAAAATTTACAGTTATACTCAGCACACTCTTTTTTTTTTAAAAAAAACATCTTACCATAGAGTGAAAAATCTGACATGAAAATATCCGTTAGCATATGCTAATAGCGAGATGGTAGGGGTTAAAAAATTTATAAATGGTCTCTTTGCTGCCCTAATTAAGGGAGTTTTTTCTCATGGCAAAGTGTCGTCTCTAAAATGGGCGTGCGATGGAGGGGGACTGCTGTTTTTGCAGGAGGCTCTCTTACAATCCTTTGGTTAGACGTTTTTTCTCTTCTAAGGGCCTATTTGCAAAATTGCTAGCCCTTTTCATCCCACAGGCGGGCTTAGCAATTTTGCAAGCGGCTCTCTTGACGTCCTCTGTTAGGAATTTTTTGTGTGCCTGCCTGTAAAGCCCCTCCAAACCGCTCAAAAGCCCATTTTATTCTTAAAAAAATCCATAGCGGTGAGGGGTGACTAAAAGAAGCGGTAAAGCCCTGCTGTCTTATGTATTTAAACACAGACAAAAGATTTATACACTTTATAATATTTATTATTAGTAATGAAATAAAATAGTATGTGTATCTGTAAATAATTTTATTTCTAGATATATGGTTTGATAGTTTTGTTCCTAAATCCATCTATAGTTCCATTCATAATGTTTAAAGACATATTAGTGTTAAAATATTCAATGCATGGTGCTTGATGTGATTATTAATTTCTTACTTAGATCAACTCTATTTTTTAATAAAAAATATTAAATAAAGTGGTATTTCAATTATATCACGTTTGATAAAATGTTAGATATAGTCCATACGGTGTAGATATGTCAGAGAGTGGCTTAACCCTTAAGGATATCCAAAAGGCAGTTAAGAGAAGTTTTTTAGTAGTGTACAACTAATTAATACGATGCATCCAAATCAACTCCCAGATCAACACAATAACCATGTATATCGTTGTGAGCCGAGACACCAAAGGTTTTTTTAGAAATTGATGCTGGTGGATTTCACTACCACTTAGAGATGATATGTGGAGAATACATTAAAATAATGTTAGTTGCCTAGCATTCTTGTGTCAGTTTATAGAAAAAGATAACACTGTTTCAATACCTATGCAAGACTAAGAGGGTCCTAGTATGATAAGATGTGATGCTAAAATAGTAGATAAAAATAAGTCAGAGTACGAAGAAGGAGAAGGACGAGGACAAGAAGACAGAACTAAGAAGATTGGCAAATGAGAGAGAGATAAACAACACCATCGTTGAGATAATGAATAGAAAATTTTCTAATAACGAGCATACAGAGAATGATCGATCGTCGGATACGTATGGCGGTAATGTAAATCCATCGTAATGGTCCAATGAGTACTTCTCTAAACTTTTATCTCTAAGGGGCATTACGTGCCATGGGAATATAAGTATAACGACATCATTTAAGAGGCTAAATATGTATGCAAAGAGGAATTAACGAAAATAGTCAAGCACTAGGTAGTATCACTTCGACGGGAGTTTTAAGTTACGAAGTCAAATAAGTCAGTATACAAAGTAAAGTGCTTGAACTAAATTTATAGGTTTCTATAGAGGGTACATGCATTTAAGGATAAATGGAAGAATTACTAAAATGTATTAATCATCATCGAGCATAATTATCACTTACATGTGGTCGAGAAATATCACAGAAAAATGACATATACATTTGTTTCAATAGAGATGTACTCCAATATTATGCACAACCTAGGGTACGAACCAATATTAATTATAAGGCACATTAAAGATAAATTCAAATACATAATCAGCTATGCGAAGGCATAGAGGACGAAATAGAAGATTGTGGAGATGAGATTTGACCATTCAAAGATTCATATGATAATTTGTCTCGCCTTGTAGCTTGCATTCTTCAGAGAAATTCTGAAAGCTATTATGACCTCAAATCATGCCTATCACGACCATCCTCAATAGCGCGTGCTTCAACATGCTTTCTTCACATTAAATACATGCATTAATGCATTTGTGCATTATCATCTCATACTCTGTATCGATGGAATATTCTTGACTGAAAAATATAGAGGGTAGATATTAACAGCAATAAAAATGATGGAAATAATTAGGTGTTACACATGGCTTTCGCTTTCGTTGAGAACAAGAACACCGAAAGGTGATATTGGTTTATGAAGTGAGTGAAGTACATAGTTGTGCGTATGTGGTCAAGTATATGCCTTATACATGGTCGTCATGCCGGCTTTTTGTGGGCTATTTAGTATTTGAGGGATGGTAACGTGAAGAAGAGGTATGCACAAGAGTGGCCAGATGTTCACAGCAGATGGTGCATACGTCACATGGGTACTAATTTCTATAAGCAGTTCAAGATTAAACACCTTATGAATCTTTTTAAGAAGCTTTGTGCCCAGATCAATAGAAAAAATTCAATGAGATTTAGAGAAGGTTTGATGACTTGACAATAAAATAAATAGATAAGCAATCAAGAAGACCAACACTTAAAAGTGACAAGTCTTCCAAAGCTCTAGGACCACTTCCCAGTGATGATCATACTGTGAGAAGAAGATTGACATCCCGGGTCATAAAATTTTCATACTGAATTGAGAATGAGCCAAAAAAAATATGCCTTATTGAATGACGATGGTGGTTTAGGTTTGTCATAATGGCCACCAATTTGACTAAGGTTTATAACTAGGTAATATATAGTGTAAGAGGGCTACCATTTATTACCATTATTAAGTTTATCATGCATAGCACATACAAGTATTTTAGAGATCAGTAAGCAATTGGGCCCTATATGTTAGACAATGGTATTTTCTTTAGCAAAGTGATGATGTAGTACTTGAATAAAAAACATAAAAATGCCTAGCAACATCAAGTTATATCTGAAGGCACACAACAGTATAGATTTAAAATCTTATATGCTGATAAGACCAAGAGTGGAATCTACCATAAAAAAGTTGTGCATGAGTGTGTCCTAATGGACAATGGGACCTGCTCGTGCTTGTGCCAAAAGCCTCGGTTGTACCACAAGCTATGTTCTCATGTTATTTCCATGAGCTCAAAGTGTGGAGTACTAGACCATCATTTTGTGTCATATTATTTTAGGAAGGAAGTTATCTAGCATACCTAGAGTGGCGAGGTATATGGTTTCGATGTTGCGGGGTCTTTCATAGCTCAACAACTATGATTTTTACATTTCGGACCCAACAAAAATAAGGGAGAAGGCAGATTGCCACAAGACTAAATGGATTTATATCGAAATGGATGAGTCCGAAGTAGGTGGAAGATTGAAACATTATAGTAAGTGCAACAAAGAGAAGCATATTTCCAAGAAGTGCTCAAAAGATGTGAATATTCTGAGTGAAGTGAAAGCTCATCCATCAGAAGCAGGGTCTACTGGAAGACACTCCATGAGGGAAGGCACCACTTCAAGACCAACCCGGCCTATGCGTTCTCGTGCATCTAGTGGTTCAGTCGTTTAGTGTGAAAGATCAAGTCTTCTAATCTTGTGTTATAGTACGTTTTAATTATTAATGATATCATATGTTGATACTAACTATTTTCATAAGTTGGAGTGACCAGGTTGAGTTTCGGCATCAAGATAAGGATATTGATAGATATGTTGGTGAAAAGAAGATTTTAAAGATGTAGAGAGCAAGGTGTCTTTGTATGGCAAGACGATGAAGGGAAAGTAATGTTCGGTTGCGATGTACCATATGGTGATGAAGGACAAGCGAAGGGTTTGACACCGACAGACCAGTACGTTGGTGAAGGGAGAGTGAAGGTTTCATGTCGATGGATTGTACAACGTCATGCGAAGTTGTAGAAAATCCATATCAATTATTTAAAGAGTGCAAGATGAAGTGCTGAAGATTAAGATGATGTAAGACATTGATCAAGACAAATGTACAATTAACTTATGACTAATGTGTTTAATGAGATACAGGTAAATAGCTCCGACAATGAAATAGAGTTGACATTGGTAGCCCTCAAGATAAATCAAGAAAATAGCATGAAGTTGTTCCTAGTAGTATAGATTTTCTATTTGCTTTTGAGTATAGGAATGCCACACTATTAAGAGAGATGTAATGTTGATGTGTCTGTATATGTCTCGGTACTTAAAGTAAACTTTCGAAGTACTTCCTTCAGAAAAACACAAGCCTTAATCTATTCTCTGAGTGGTTTTAGAGTTTATTATATGTTGGGTTGGTTAGCCCTCTTAATAAGGTTTTTATAAAGCCCAATATTATTAAAAATGGACTTCGAAACCATTTCTATGATGTGCTATTAGGGAGTAGTGGATACTCCGGATATTTTGGTTGTATACTCTAGACCAACCTTGCTAGTCAAACAAAGAAGCTTCTCTGGAGTCTCCGGAGATTTTAGGCAGATACTCCAGACTTTGAATCTATGAGTAACGTCTTGTTTTTGAAGGCTTGGGTATTTAAACCCCTCCACCCCTTCATATTTGGTTATTGTTTTTTGAGGCTGAGTTTTGGTAAGAGTAGACCTATACAAAGACAAATAGCCGCTCCTAAATCCTCTACGTTAGTGATAGCTCTTTGCGATAGTGATTTAAGGAGAGAAAGAGTTGAGTTGAGAGATTGTGAGGTTAAGAGCAAGTGAGCTTTACTCCATTCTTTGAGTACTTATGTTCGTAGTAAGAAAATCTTCAATTATGTTTGTTACTCTTAGAGATCAAGTTCTCATAGATTGCTAGTAGTCGCCGATGAGTTCCTAAGGTTGTGGTAAGTTGCTAGAAGTTTATAAAGATTCATCCTTATATCTACAAATGAAGAGATAATTGAGTGAGAACCAAACTTGTACAGAGGATGCTCGGTAGAGCAAGTTTCACTGGAGATAGTAGCTTGTTGTCCAAGTGTGTAGACCTCGGTGGTTAGTTAGGAACGGTGACTTGCCTTAGTGGTTATTTGGAGGCCAAAACTTCATCCTTGGTGCATATTTGGTAAGGCTTTGGATTGAGAGAGATATGACTCCTTAGAGTCTCTCAAAGGAGACATACAATTGTTGGGATTCAAACTTTGAGAAACAAATTCTTTATCTTCGTCTCTCACTTGTGTACTTTACTTTCTTACATCTTTACTGTTGATTTGTATCACCTCTTTCTTCCTCTATCTTCAAGAGTGTCTCTTTCAAGTGTTCTTTTAGACGCACTAAGAAAGAATTGAAATATCTAGACTTATTATTCAGAGAGTTTAGCCGAGACTCTTTATTTAATAGAGAGTCTCGTCTGGATACTCTGGCTATTTTGACCGGATACACCAAAGGAAATTCGTCCGGATATTTTAGCACTTTGGTCTAGATACTCTGAATGAGAATTTTATTTTGCTACGAGTGTTTTTAGAACCCCTATTCACCCATCTATGCGATATTAAGGTCGTTTCATAGTGCAATTCTATATATTTTAAGAATAAATATATAACTTAATTTATCATAATTTAGAGAGTCATGAACTTTTTTTTATATTGTATGAAATATATGTATCGTAATGTTGTTTACTTTCAACCTTATAGTAATGTCAACTGTTGTTTATTTTGTCTAATTGCTAGTTGCATGAACCATAAATTATGTTTTTATTTACGATAATCGTGCTAACTTTTTCAATATAGGTATAACGTATCAGACACTAGAATTACTTAGATCGTGGCCTTGATCAGTCACACTGCTCATACCTCTCAGTTGACACTTTCTATCATACTCTACAACAACGAGGCAAAAAATAAACTTTATAATGGAATTTTGGGAAAAAAAGTAGACACCTCTTACCTAACTTTTTTTTAATGAAATAAACATTTAAGCGGTTGAGAGGGTTTTATAGGTCAAAAAAAAGGTCGTAACAAAGGGTGTCAAGAGGGGCGCTTGCAAAATTGCTTGGCCCTCTCCTTCTATAGGCGGACCTGTCAATTTTATAGATAGCCACTGAGGAAAAAAAACATCCAACAAAAGAGTTGTAAGAGAGTCGCCTATAAAAATGCATGTTTCCTCCCTCGCATGCCCATTTTGTAGGCGGCTCACTGTTATGAGAAAAACGCTCTCAACTAAGACGAATGAGGATCACCTATAATTTTTCTAGCTTCCGCCGTTCGGTCTTAATGTGTGCTAACAGACGTTTACCACATCGGATTTCTCATCCTCTGGTGAGACATTTATAAAAAACTCGTTAGAAGTATATATTTATAAAAAAATTTAAAAATGTATTTTTAAGTATTTAAATAAAAAATATATAAGTAAAAAACACCCTAATGGGAAACATACTTGGGCTGTGAGAGATTGGCCTTTTTAGATGGGCTTGGTGGGTGATTGATCTGAAAAAATATAGAGTAACTATGATTGCCTCAACTTGGCTCACCATAGGTTGCATGTTTATATATAGAACAAGAATTACAGATATAGATTGTTTTAAACTAGGACTCCTAACTTAAGTTCTATTCTATCTATAGCAAATTACAGGAGTCCATCTATCTTTGAGACATGCTCGGTTACAATCCTAGTGTAACACGTTTACAATCTCTAACACCCCCGCTCAATCTAAACTTTCCTAACCACCTTGAAGTTTGAGATTGCGAATAAATGTATTCATCTTTGCAACCGGTAAGGCTTTTGTAAATCCATCCGCCAACTGATCTCCAGAAGCGATGAACCGAACGTGTAGCTGTTTTCTCATAACTCTTTCACGCACAAAGTGAAAATCAAATTCAATATGCTTTGCTCTAGCATGAAACACGGGATTAGCTGATAAGTATGTTGCACCAAGATTATCACACCAAAGAACTGAGGTGCGATGCACTTTAATCCCAAGTTCGGTTAACAGTTGCTCAAGCCATATTATTTCTGCAGTAGCATTAGCCATCGCTTTATATTCTGCTTCTGTACTAGATCTTGAAACAGTTGGCTGTTTTCTAGCACTCTATGATATAAGATTATTTCCATAAAATATTGCGAAGCCTCCAGTAGAACGCCTATCATCTGTATCACCTGCCCAATCTGCATCAGAGAAGGCACTGATGAATGACGACAATACCTTTTGAATATGCATCCTGAGTCCAATGGTGTGTTGTACATATCTAAGTATTCTTTTAACTGCAGTCCAATGAACTGAGGTCGGTGCATAAAGAAATTGGCAAACTCTGTTGACAGCAAAGGATAAATCTGGTCGTGTATTTGTTAAATACTGAAGAGCACCAACTATGCTTCTATAGCGAGTAGCATCTTCTAGACTGAGAGGAACACCATCATAGCTCGACAGCTTCTCAGATGCAGATAAAGGAGTCGTGCAGGGTTTGCAGCCGAGAATTCCAACACGCTTTAACAAGTCTTGTGCATACTTAGCTTGAGATAGAGTTATGCCATCTAACTCTTCTTTAACTTCTATACCCAAGAAGTAATGTAACTTGCCAAGATCCTTTAGTGCAAAGTCTTCTTTTAAATCAGCAAGAAGAGTTGTCACCGATTCAGGTGATGAGCTTGTAACGATAATATCATCAACATAGATAAGTATATAAATAGTTGTACCACCCCTATGATATATAAAAAGAGACATGTCTGATTTTGACGACACAAAACCTAGAGTGATTAATTTGGAGCTTAACCTGGAGTACCACACCCTGGGCGCCTGCTTCAGCCCATAGATAGCCTTGTCCAACTTACATATATATCCCGGTGTTTTAGTGTCCTCAAAACCCGGAGGCTGCTTCATATAAACTTCCTCTTCCAGAACACCATGCAAGAACGCATTCTGCACATCAAGTTGTCTGAGGCACCATCCCCTTGACATTGCAATAGAGAGTACCAATCTAATTGTAGCTATCTTGACAACTGGGCTGAAAGTGTCTTCATAGTCGATGCCATAGCGTTGCTTGAATCCCTTGGCAACTAATCGAGCTTTGTATCTATCAATACTCCCATCGGCTTTTTGTTTGATTTTGAAAACCCATTTGCAATCAATAATATTCTGTCCAGTTTTTCTTGGAACGAGATGCCAAGTTTTATTCTTAGCTAGAGCTTGAAATTTCACTTCCATTGCATCACGCCACTTTGGATCTGAAATAGCTTCATCAACGGAATTAGGTTCACCAGTAGCACTAAACATGCCATATCGAATCATACCATCATATAGTTTCTTTGGTTTGATAATACCGCTTTGCAACTGTATTTGGTGACGCGGGGGATCAGGTGTGGCTGCTGGAGAACTAGATGTTGTAGAAGATCCAGATGTTGTAGAAGATCCGGGTGGCACAAATTCATGTGCACCTGATGCTGTAGCATACAGCGGTGGTGGAGACTCCTCAGACGCATGCAACGTCCCAGGTGGAGACTCAGGCACCACCGCATTACCCCCACCTGTCGCCGCACTGTTGTCCTCTGGCACAGCAACAGCGGTCGGCAGCGGTACTGATGTTCCCCCAGGCGGTGTAGCAGGCAAAACAGCACTGTTCGACGAGCTGAAAGGAGACAGCGTTTCCACCTGGGAGCTACAGCCTGGGCTATGTGCGCAATGTTGTGCCGGTAGCGCTGGGAGCATAGGCATGAGACCTGTAATTTTCTCAGATGATTCACTAGAAACAGCAGGTACGTCAGTAGTATTAGTAATATCAGATGCAGTACAGTCATCATCCCCTGGATTTCGAAGGGAAGAAGGCAGTAGGACAATTTCTTTTCTAAGAGAGGCACCGGCATTAGGATGGAGCTTTGAAATGGGAAACACGGCTTCATCAAAAACGACATCACGGGAGATGTAAATGCGTCTGGTGGAGATGTCAAGGCACTTGAAACCTTTGTGCATGGAACTATAGCTAAGGAAAGCACATTGGGTGGATCGAAAAGATAACTTCCTGGAATTATATGGCCTCAGATTGGGCCAACAAGCACAACCAAAGACACGAAGATTGCTATAATCGGGTGCATCATGAAAAAGGCGAGTACTAGGAATTTCAAAATCAATAACCTTGCTGGGAAGAATATTAATGAGATAGGTAGCTGTAAGGAAAGCTTGATCCCAAAATTTTAAAGGCATGGAAGCATGAGCAAGAAGAGCTAAACTAACTTCAACAATATGTCTATGTTTGCGTTCAGCAGCACCATTTTGTTGATGAGCATGAGGACAGGACACATGGTGTGTGATCCCAATTTGCTTGAAGAAAGAATTTAATTTTTCATACTCGCCTCCCCAATCCGATTGAACACAAAGGATCTTCTTAGAGAACTGTCTTTCTACTAAGTTTTGAAAATCTTGAAAAACTTGAAAGACATCAGATTTATGCTTCAACAAATATATCCAGGTGTATTTGCTATAGTCGTCAATGAAGCTAACATAATAGCTATAACTCCCAACAGAGATGGGTGCAGGCCCCCACACATCAGAATAAATCAGATCAAGAGGAGCACTAGAGATTTTATTAGAAACAGAATAAGGCAGTTGATGGCTCTTGGCCCTTTGACACGAATCACAAATTGACTCAACATTCTTGGAACTAGCACACGGCAACTTATTTGAGCTAAGGATCTTCTGAACTATGGGAGTAGCAGGATGACCTAGACGACTATGCCATAACGATGTAGAAGGGACATGGACTCCAAAAACTTTATGCTTTGACTCTATTTTCTCTTCCGATGGAATGAGAGGATACAGGCCACCTTTGCATCTACCGTGATGTAAAATCCTCTTCGTTTTCTGATCCTTAACGAGAAAGGAATCAGGGTGAAATTCAAGGAAAACATTGTTATCTTTGGCAAGTTTATGAACTGAAACAAGGCTTTTGGCAGAAGAGGGCACATGAAGAATATTGTTCAAATGAAGTTTACTGAAAGGGGTATGAAAAACTGTATGCCCAATATTACTAATACTCATACCTTTGCCGCTGGCGTTATGAACTTGTTCATTGCCACTATATTTATCACGGACGGTCATCTTGTCAAGTTCGCTGGTGATATGGTTAGTGGCCCCGCTGTCCGCATACCAATTTGTATCAACACCATAAGCTCTTGCTGGTCGCCCACGGTACTGATTGTCTTTCTCATAGCGAAAATAGCATTGATTGGCTTTATGATTTGTCTTCTTGCAGATTTGACAGGGCGCCTTTTTTGTGACTTGCGAGCTATTGCCTTGATTATTGTTGGTGTAACTCTGATTGTTGTTGCTGTTCTGTCCATTGCGCGATGAATTGAACCGGCCTCCACCACGTCGATCACCAGAACGACCACGGTTTCCACGACCGCGAGATGCCATGTTAGCTGAAGACTGGAACTGATCGGTCCCTTGATACATCTCGAGCCGAAGATCGTACTCCATGAGTAGAGAATATAATTCATAGAGTGAAAGATCTCCTGATCGGCCCATCATAGAAGAAACAAAGGGGTGATAATCAAAGTCTAAACCATTAAGTAGATGAGCAACCACCTCATCATCCCCGACGGTGACGCCGGCTGACGTGAGCTCATCCTTGATGTTCTGCATTTTGTTGAAATAGGTTGTCGTAGTGAGGCTGCCCTTCTTGGTGGTGGCCAATTGCATGCGCAGATTTATAACCCGCGCTCTTGATTGTGCTGCAAACATAGCCCCTAGCGCCTTCCATGCCTGCGCAGAGGTTGTTGCAGTCGTGATCCCGGCGAGGACCTCCTTGGAGACCGAATTCACCAGGTAGCTGAGTAGCTGCTGATCTTTTTTTACCGATGAGTCATGCTCTGGGTTGGGAATCTCCTTCTTCTTGCCGTCGACTTCAGCTTCAAGGACTTGTCGCGGCTCGGGGATGGTTCCATCTAGAAAACCAAGCGCCTTGGCGCCACGGACAGCGGGCAGGAACTGCGTCTTCCATAGGACAAAGTTATCCCGTGTCAGCTTGTCAGACACCGGATGTCCAAAAGGAGAGGACGGGTATCCTTCGCCATAAGCGGAGGACGAAGACATCTTGTCGCAGGAGGAGCGTCACGAGCAGGGGTCGTGGCCCTCTTGTTGCGGGATGTTCAGATCGCGAGGAGGAGCGTCACGAGTAGGTCGCAGCCCCCTTGTCGCGAGAATTTGATGAGATTTTTGTAGATCTATTCTAGGAAGAGGCGGCTCTGATACCAAGAAAAAACATGGAGTAACTATGGTTGCCTCAACTTAGTTCACCATAGGTTGCATGTTTATATATAGAACAAGAATTACAGATATAGATAGTTTTAAACTAGGACTTCTAACTTAAGTTCTATTTTATCTATAGCAAATTATAGGAGTCCATCTATCCTTGAGACATGCTCGGTTACAATCCTAGTATAACACGTTTACAATCTCTAACATGATCCAGTGCAACCTTTTCAGCTGGATGCAAGTGGTTCAGTTTTGAGTGAAAATGCCAGCTTCAATGATTAAGACTGAAATACTTAATTAGCTTTCTTGATTAGTTTTGAGTGATATTGAATAAGACAGGATGATGAATATGCGGTAGGTGAGGGTGGGTTAGAGGAGGATTTCTTGGAGCTCCTGCTCCAACTCTAGCAAACCTTTTCTCTGAATTTTCTGAATGCCGATATATGCTGATGCTTTCTTTGGAGTGTTCATCATTTGTTACCTTACTACTTGTTACCTTACTCATTGATTCATCCAAGCATGGAAAGCCTTGGATTTCCTTTTTAAAAATGAAAAAAAGGTGACAGTTTTTGACTGCTTGCTGGCCCTCCATGTAAGGTCGGTCCATTTTTGCCAGCTTCTCTGAATATCTGATTTGGTTTAGTTTGGTTTGGTAGGTGAACTTGCTGTTTGTTGACCATCAGTGTACTTTTCTATCATTCTACCTAACTCAGCTACGCAACACCAGTCACCAGACTGATTACCTTAGCTTGAAGACGACTTCAGAAAAAGCCGGCATGGTGCAAAAAATTGTTGATTTCAAACATTTTTTTGCTTGCACAGCCTTGAGCAGATATATATATATATATATAGCTGCAGTTATCTTTCTCTGATAGAACAGCAAAAGTTGAAGTAGCTGCTTTGCTGATTCTTTCGAGGCATTTCACATGTGGATCATTGCACAATGGGGAAAGAAAACTGCTCAGAGAAACTGAAACTGAATATTCCCGGCCATCTTGGGCTGACGCCTGCAACCTTTTCTTCTCCAATCATGCATTCATTTATGGTCAATTTGCAGCCAAAATTGATGAGAGGTGGTGGTTGAGATGCACAATGACTCACTCCACATAATCTGGTGGGGTGCACACGTGGCATCATGTCATCTGTAATATATACTACAAGTATTATTATGATTCCAGAACTCCAGATTATAATCAGGTGGATTCCGGGATCTTACACCAGCAGAATCAGTTCCAATTGCTGGCCCTCCTGCTGACATCTGAATGCATGCCCACTGCTGTTGTTTCTCTGAATTACAGATTGTGAGATGCATTTTGCCAGTGATCAGCAAGCTGGCGGAGCAATCAGTGGAATTTTCACACTGTTCTTCAGCTAACTGCAGCATGCCAATCTCGATCGGCAGAAACAGGATTTAATGGAATTCATGCCTCGTGAAACACGTGATGGTCTAGATTGATCCATGACAAATTAGCTGATAGGAATGGATGAATAACAAATTATGCATGTATGGAGTAGAAAAGGCAGAATTATTGCTCCTTTGACCCTGGATTAGCTAAACAAAGAAGATTAAAGCAGGCAAACACAAAATAAATTATGGATTGGGAATGTGTCAGGATAACATATATTTTTTATTCTTGTAGTAATTAAATATGAATGAATATCAGATCATCAAAATAAGTGTGAACAATATATTAAAGAGATAATTCGATTTGTGATAGGCTGGCATTGCCGTTGTCACCAATTAAGGGGTCTTCTGGAATGTAGGATCGGATGCATGGGCAAGATCTCAGTACCAATTTATACGATTTATTATGACACTCATAGATGCGATATTTAGTGGTGCCTACGCCTGTCTCCAATTTAAATAGAGACGTAGACCTCTGTCACATTTTCCAGCGGGCAGAGTCCTCTGTCTTTATTCCAGATGCTGATCATCTTAGGTGTTTTAAAAGCTTATGCAACTCATCCTGAAATGCAAGATTAGCATCTGATGTGTACAGTCAACATGTTGACATTCACATTGACCGTGAATACATGCAAAAAGTAAAAAAAAAACTTATCATATAAGCCGTGTGCTCGGATAAGAACGTAAAATGATATAATTGATTAAGTTTTAATTATTATAAATTTGAAATAGATTTGTTTAATATTTTAAAACAGCCTTTATATGAAATTTTTTGCACGAAATGGTTTGTTTAGCCAGTTAAAAAAACATGTTAACGAAAACTAAGAAAAAAAATCTATAACTTAATTAAAAAAAGCTATAGTCTGCCAATGTGAAAAATTAGAAATGGTTAAATCTGTATTGAATATCCATGTTCGAGTGACTGATGTTGTTGTCTTGTCAGCGTGTCTTTCTTAAGTGCATTGCCTTTGGAGTTTCTATTCCCTCGATCCCTTGTCGTAAATCACTGACTTAGCCTGAGTCGGCAGACTGTTTGGCTGAGTTAAACAGTGCCAATTAAAATGATATATATAATTAATTAACTATTAAAAATTAAAAATTAATTTTATTTAATTTTTTAAGAAATTTTTATATCGAAAGGTATTTTTACCAAACATATAATTTAACACAGTTGAAAAAACATGCTCATAAAAAGTAGCTAATCCAAGTTGCCTATGGGCTTATCGGCTGGGGTTCTAAAGTGATTATTGGTTAGCTGTTAAATACTATATTTTTAAAAAAATAATAAAATTTCTATATATAAGTTTTTAAAAACCCTCAGTGGCTAATTTGAGAATTGGATGGCACGTTTGATGGAGTCGGCGTTTTTGCCTCACACGGTCGTAGGTCTTGCATCTCTTAGTCCATATGATTGGTCTGTATTGGCCTTGTTCCTTATAAGATTTATGGAGGGAGAAAGCACGTAGGCAAGGAGCTAGTAGGAAGAAAGGTGTACGAGTCAGTTGGGCCTTGTCACGATCCCCCTGTTTACGAGAAGTTGACTCTCTAGCTCTGACTGAAATCGTACTGCGTTATTACCAGCTCTGAAACCTGCCGGTAGAGCAGCACTCTCTCTCTCTCTCTCTTTTTCTTTTTTTTTTCTGAACCGGTAGAGAGCCACTCTTTTTTTTCTATTTATTATTATGAACCGGTGGAGACGCAGTCTCGCTTACTTAAAACTATAACTATGGCCGGCCACGTTCTTTTTCAGTTTATTTATTTATTGTTAAGGATTATTTGCTGTGCACCTTCTAAAAACACGATTTTAAAAAATAATTTTCTCTATTGTTTAGATAACTTGTGTTTTAAACTATTTGTGAAGTTTATTCCTTAAAATATTATTCGTTCGTGTTAATTAAGCAAAAAAAAACTGGCTCTGTAATCCGAATAAAAATGTGTGTCAAGCCGGACCTAAATGAAAATTGGAATTAGGCGAAATGAAAGAAAAGTCATTTAATTGCTGACCGAATCACGCGTGGACGAGGCCGCAGTCAGCAGCACCACACGGCCCGGGAGGGGCCCACAGGCGGTAGGTGGCGGGTGAGCTGCCGGAAGCACGCCGGCCCGGGGGCGGGGCCCACCCCGTCAGTGGCCGTGGGTGCGGGTCGCTGTCCGCCACCCAACTCCTCCTCGCGCGCCGGCCACCGTCCGATCCGACCGAACCCCATCGTGCGGCCACGCCCATTCGCTTCCCGGGGTCTATAAAATGGCCGCGGCGACCCAAGGCCCATCACCCTCCGCTCGCCGCCTCCTCCTCCTCCTCCGCGCCGCCGCAGGTGAGCCCGCCTCCTTCCATTCCCCTCCCTCTCCCTCGTTGTCGTTGCCGCGGGCTCGGTATGTCTCGGCCGGGGCTTCTTCCTCCCCCACCCCCCTCCCTCTCTTTTGCTGCCGCAAGGGAGGAGGGTTTTAGGGTGTTTGGTAGGATCCTGCGCTTGCGGCAGCGGAGCTTGTTTGTTTGCTTGTTTGCTCGGTGGGATCTGTGCTCCTTGCTAGGAGCGCCTCCTGTGGTGATCCCTTCGGTCTTGCTGTGGAATCATGCCCACAAATTAGATCTGGTTTGGAATTTTACCAGCTTTATTTATTGCTATTGGGATCCTCTACCTTTCAGGGGGAAGGGTAAAGCTGGTGTTTTTGGATAGTCTCATGGTAGATGTAGATGTTTTTTCCTCCTACGTCTGTACGGTAAGATGTCACCTTACTTATTATTAGATTTAGGGAGAAGCAGTAGGATGAGTTCCTTGGGATCTTAATACCTCCATGCTGTCTTGCTGGTGAACAACATGCTAGAGGAGTGCTTTAGTTGTGCTATGTTTTAGTAGCTGTCAGCTTGTTGACTGTTCTGCAGTAGAATCCAGTCATCTCCTTGGTCTTGGGAGTGGGACTTCTTATAAAAGAATGGAAAATGCAAAAAAAAAAAAAGATCGGTGCCACTCCAAATTTAACATTTTAAATATGCCAAGAGGAATTGATATGGTTCTGTGCTTGTTTTATGCACTTGATAGTTGCAGCACATGTTTTATGCTGCTGTCTTTATGTAAAGATTATATGTAAGAGTATAGTATAACCACTAAAAGCTAGCCAGTGATTTCACTCTTTTATTCCAGGTCTCCAGGATGTGTTTGCATCTTAAAAGTGGTATAGGTCATAGCTACAATAGGTAGTGGCAGAACAACTGATTATGGATTTATGCTGATTCCCTTAGAAACTTGGTAGATTCCTTGTGCTTTATGCCCACCTGTTGCACTTACAGAGAATATTACAAATACCAAACATTTGTCGAAGGAACTTAGGAAATTAATAAACTCTTTGTAGGGAGAACTTTTTTAGCCCAAAATTGTGTCTTGTCAGGTGCCAACAAAACATAGTCTTAGTTTACATGAGCTATAGAGGATTAAAGGGAAAATATTGTGCTTGTTTACTGCTGTAGGCTGATCTCGTAGGCTCACCTCATTCATTTTATTCATGATATTTCTTTGTCTAAAGTATGTGAACTACCATTTTATGCAGATAGGAGAAGATGGCCACAGTTGATACCTTCCTCTTTACCTCGGAGTCCGTGAACGAGGGTCACCCTGACAAGCTCTGCGACCAAGTCTCAGATGCTGTGCTTGATGCCTGCCTCGCCGAGGATCCTGACAGCAAGGTCGCTTGTGAGACTTGCACCAAGACTAACATGGTCATGGTCTTTGGTGAGATCACCACCAAGGCCAACGTTGACTATGAGAAGATTGTTAGGGAGACATGCCGTAACATCGGTTTTGTGTCAGCTGATGTTGGTCTCGATGCTGACCACTGCAAGGTGCTTGTGAACATTGAGCAGCAGTCCCCTGACATTGCCCAGGGCGTGCACGGCCACTTCACCAAGCGCCCGGAGGAGATTGGTGCTGGTGACCAGGGACACATGTTTGGATATGCAACTGATGAGACCCCTGAGTTGATGCCCCTCAGCCATGTCCTTGCTACCAAGCTCGGTGCTCGTCTTACAGAGGTTCGCAAGAATGGGACCTGCGCATGGCTCAGGCCCGATGGGAAAACCCAAGTGACTGTTGAGTACCGCAATGAGAGTGGTGCCATGGTCCCTGTCCGTGTCCACACCGTCCTCATCTCTACCCAGCATGATGAGACAGTCACGAACGATGAGATTGCTGCTGACCTGAAGGAGCATGTCATCAAGTCTGTCATTCCTGAGCAGTACCTTGATGAGAAGACAATCTTCCATCTTAACCCATCTGGTCGCTTTGTCATTGGTGGACCTCATGGTGATGCTGGTCTCACTGGCCGGAAGATCATCATTGACACTTACGGTGGTTGGGGAGCTCACGGTGGTGGTGCCTTCTCTGGCAAGGACCCGACCAAGGTCGACCGCAGTGGAGCATACATCGCAAGGCAAGCTGCCAAGAGCATTGTTGCTAATGGCCTTGCTCGCCGCTGCATTGTCCAAGTCTCATACGCCATCGGTGTCCCTGAGCCACTGTCCGTGTTCGTCGACACATATGGCACTGGTAGGATCCCCGACAAGGAGATCCTCAAGATTGTTAAGGAGAACTTTGACTTCAGGCCTGGCATGATCATCATCAACCTGGACCTCAAGAAAGGCGGCAACAGACGCTACCTCAAGACAGCGGCTTACGGTCACTTCGGAAGGGATGACCCAGACTTCACCTGGGAGGTGGTGAAGCCCCTCAAGTGGGAGAAGCCTTCTGCCTAAATCTCCCTTTTGGAAACCTTTGCTCTGCCCCATTATGGTGTTTTGTTTCCTCTCCGCTCAGCATTGTGATTGTTAACCTGCCCCCTGCTGCCATTTATGCCCATGCACGCTACTTTCCTAATAATAAGTACTTATAAGGGTATTGTGTCTGGATATTTTACCTAGAGGAGGAGGATTTATTATCTGTTATTGCTTAAGCTTATGTAATGGTGAAAGAAGGAAAGATGCTACACCTACTTTGAGAAGAAATGAAACCTCCTATGTTTTGGTTATTATCATGTCCTGTGTTATATGATTACTCGGTGATCTATGAGTGCTCAGTGCATGTGTTTGCTGAAGCTGGAAATGACCTATGTGCCTTGTGAATGCAACATGTTGGCTGAAACTCTTTCATGATGTGTATTCCAGACCCTTCAGGACTCTTGCTGTGGCTATCCCAACTGAGACTTGCAGATTGATGATGTACACATGTTGCATGTTAGACGTCTAGTGGTGGTTGGTGATCAAACTAACCAGGGTTTAGATGTCACTAGCAGCTCAGAGTGCTTCCAAGGTCAGCTGTTAATTTCACTGACAGCTCAGAGTGCATTTCTATATAGAGTTAGAGTTTTAGTCTCACTATATATATTTCTTAAATAGTATCAAAGCAAGTTTAGACATTGTCGGTACGCTAGTATTCTCCTACCAGCGAGTCGATATTTTCTTTCCGTCGTTGACGTTTCTCCTCATCGTCGACCTTCTTCCTGGTACTCTCTCTTCGCTCTCTCGTCTCGATTTCTTTTTTCTTTCCGTTTTCTCCGTAAACGCTTTTCCTTTCTTCTTTCCACCACCCTCTCCCATCCTTTGTTTCTCCACGCGATAAGGCGACGGTTTTCATCCGCCTCCTCGTCTCGCCTCACACCCGTCTTCGTCCTTCTTCTTGCTCCGTGCATCCTTTCTCCTCCGACGCCAGCGCACCTCTGTGCTCATCGTCTCCATCGGCTGAACTCGTCGGCCCTCCCATCGGCTGGACCTGTCCACCTTCTATCGGCTGGAACCCTCTCTCAATTTCCGCTTTTCCAACACACTCAACGGCTCTCGGGCACAAGCCTTCTTCCCTCACGTCCGAGCCAATCTGACGTGTCCACGTGTCCATGGACACGAATCTCTGCCTCCCGGACACGGACCTCTTCTCTACGCGTCCGGTCCCTCTCCACGTTTTTCGCGTCCATTCCACTCCTTGGCCTCCACGAATACATGAACGTGAATCTTCTCTTTACGGACGTGAATCTTTGCACGTCTGTAACCCAACCACTCTTTGACCTACCTACTCTGCCACACCTTTTTCTTCACCTACTCCGCTGCCTACTACACATTGGCCAACCACTTCCAATCGGCTGGTTGGCCCACTCCCTATCGGCTTCTCACTTCTCTGATCGGCCGATCTCTCTTCTCATCGGCTCCTTAGCCTCCATCGGCTCCCTAGCCTCCATCAGCTCCCCCTCCCTATCGGCTGCTCCATCTCCATCGAACCGACCGAACCGATTGGCCCATCCAGCTCTATCGGCTCAGGCCGATCTAGTTCCCCCCTTTCCTCTCACTTATAGCCGCCGATCCCGAGCCGATGACGCCCCTCCCCAACTAATTCTCCCCACACCTACCACACTCCCATCGGCTCTCGTCCCCTCTACCTCTCACATGGTTACTCGCTCACAGACCGGGTCTCTCCGCCCCACCAAGCGCTATGGGCTCTCCGTCGTCCACTGCTCTATCTCGCCCATCCCGGTGACTTCTCGTTCCGCCTTGGCCGACCCTCAGTGGCGCGTGGCTATGGCTGACGAGTACAAGGCCCTTATGTACAACGAGACCTGGTGCCTTGTCCCCTGTTCTCCCGACGCCAATATTGTAACCGGTAAGTGGATTTTTAAGCACAAGTTCTATACCGATGGCTCCCTTGCCCGCCACAAGGCACACTGGATAGTTCGGGGTTTCTCCCAAAGCCCCGATGTCGATTACGACGAGACTTTCAGTCTCGTCGTCAAACCCGCCACTATCCGGGTCGTACTTACCTTGGCTGCCTCGCACTCCTGGCCGATCCATCAGCTTGACGTGAAGAACGTCTTTTTTCATGGTCATCTGACGGAAACAGTCTACTGTCAGCAGCCTCCAGGCTTTGTCGACCCCTCTCGTCCCAACGATATCTGCCTCCTTCAACGATCTCTCTACGGCCTCAAACAAGCCCCTCGGCCTTAGTACTAGTGTTTTGCTGTCTACCTTCAGCACATCGGCTTTGTGGCCTTTGCATCCGATAGCTCCTTATTCACTCTTTACATCGGCAACGCTACTGCCTATCTCCTTCTATACGTCGACGACATTGTACTTATAGCATCTTCGACGTCCTTCCTACACCAGATCATGGCCCGACTTCACTCCGAGTTCGCCATGACCGATCTTGATCCCCTCTACCACTTTCTTGGTATTTCCATCACCCGTTCTTATCACGGACTCTTCCTTTCACAGTACCAGTACGCCATCGATATTCTCCAGCGTGCGGGCATAGCCGATTGTCACCCCACGGCCACCCCAGTCGACACTCGAGCCAAACTCTCTGCTGCCGATGGTTCACTCGTCGCCGATCCCTCTTAGTATATGTGTCTTGCCGGTGCTCTCCAATATCTCACCCTCACACGCCCCAACCTCACCTACGCCGTCCAGCAAGTGTGTCTCTTCATGTACGCTCTGCGCGAATCTCACCTCGCGCTGCTCAAGCGCATCCTGCGCTACGTGAAGGGCACACTCTCCAGCGGGCTGCACCTCAGCTCCAGCCCTATCGATTCCCTCACCACGTACTCCGACTCTCGACGCTCCACGTCTGGCTACTGCATCTTCCTTGGCGACACTTTAGTTTCCTGGTTCTCAAAACGCCAGACTATAGTGTCACGGTCCAGCGCTGAAGCCGAGTACCGCGCCATCGCCCACGCCGTCGTCGAGTATTGCTGGCTTTGCCAGCTTCTCCAAGAGCTCCGTGCACCCCTCTCCTCTGCGGCCGTCGTCTATTGCGACAATGTCAGTGCTGTCTACATGACCGCCAATTCGGTTCATCATCGACACACCAAACACATAGAGATCGACATCCATTTTGTCCGTGATAAGGTCGCACTAAGACAGGTTCGGGTGCTCCATGTACCATCGGCGCACCAGTTCACCGATATTATGACTAAAGGCCTTCCCATGTCTTTGTTCATCAGTTTTCGGTTCAGTCTCTACGCCTGTTCCCCTTCTGCTGCGACTGCGAGGGGTGTTAGACCACTAGACCACTGGCTTTTAGTTTTACTGTATACATTCTTACAATTCCATAGAATCGGTTGTCCAAAGTCACTGGCAATCCATGCATGGAGTTTAAAGATGCTTTTGGTTTCCCAACCATGCTGAGCTATCTAAATCTTCTTAGGTCTGCTTTGGCCTGTCACTTATTTTGACGCCTCTAATCTTTGCTCAAATATCTTAGTATATCTATGACAGACTACCTTAGCGATGACACTGCATGACGATTTGCAAAAGATTTTATCAGTCGTCTGCTGCTGTTGCTCCTCATGTCGGGCACAGCCTAATTCATGTCCATAGGCCATAGGAAGCATAAGACAGTATTTGGGCCCAAGATGCAGTTGGATTTCAGGTTGAAATCCAGCACTACATGCTAGTGCTTGCACAAGAAGCTGAACTTGCAATTTAATAGTATAACATTATTACATATGTTAAAGAAAATGATCTAAACACAAATCCCATTTGAAACCTGTAATTTGACATAGCAGGCTCTCCTTTTGTGAGCGAACTAATCTGGTGATATTGTGGCTGCCAAATGCCATGTGAGGACATGAGAAGTTGCGGGCCTCGCAAGCATACCGTGAAATTTTTAACAGCAATGACCTTACTGGCACTAGTGTATTACCACAAAAGGCAAAAGAAGAATTAACTTTATGAATGTGCAAGCAAGCATTGGGTGACAAATTACGTAGAGCTTAATTGGCAGGCTTGCAAACACAAAAGATGCAAGGACATAGAGGGAAGATAACCAAGAACATATTCATTGAGGTGCAGGAACAATTGAAACAATAAGTGATGCTCTATTTTCCATTAGAAATATCCTCAAGAAATGCTCTGATGTAAGAAATTCATCCCATATTGTAGATCATGTCTGATCACCATTAGGTCAGTATAGAGTGTAGAAGTACATTCTCAGTTTGAAGAAAGAAACTGTTGATTCAGAGCTACACAAAGAGATAGTACATCCTCACTTGTCGATCGCATTCGTTTGGAGTATCAAACACTTGATTTTGTTCCAGGAAACGTCCACATAAGCCAGAATTCCAACAATCCACAAGGGACTGAACCAACAAGAGATTTGTATTTTCCGAATAATAATGCATGCAAAAGATTCAA
This sequence comes from Oryza coarctata, assembly GCA_030770085.1. NCBI lineage: Eukaryota > Viridiplantae > Streptophyta > Magnoliopsida > Poales > Poaceae > Oryza > Oryza coarctata. The sequence continues at coordinate 1,725,004 of CM061471.1, forward strand.
TCACAATAATCGCCGTCAGCTTAACAGAATCTGAACTGATCTCAAGACATTCTCTTCAAGCTTGTTGCAGAGTGAAAATGAACTTTAAAAAGTCAGAACCAGGAGAGCTAACCCACATGCAAATCATGATTGGATTGGATGTGCCATCTCCAACTCATATCTGTCCTATTCCTTTCATCCCCCATGATCATTTCAGAACAATTTCATCCTATTAGGTGTTTGTTTGTTCTACCATCCAAGCATGCAACTAACTAAACTAACCGAATCTATATTTCTTTTTCTCCTACAAAAATGTAGAGGCTGGCAAGAGTGGAAGAACTGATTAACAAAATATCAAATCTGCCAAATTCAGTCTGAAGAAAGAAATGCAGTCATATACAACTGTAACTGAAGTTCAGAAACTAACCATAGCTATAACATTGAATATCTACACAAAAACCGTAAGAAGGTTGAATATATATTTATTTGTCTAGCACATCTGGGCACTAAAAATAAAGAATTGGAAGAACTTTTCGTTTTGATTGTGTTCCAAACTAAACAAAAGAAAAGGAAAGAAAAGAAAAGGGAGGAGAGAATTGGAGGGGCAGGGACAGGAGAGCAGAGCAGTGGCATGTGATGTGAACCAACCAACGCAAGCCGACCTGACCCGACGGCGCGTTTGGTCAGTCAGATAAAACCGGGTGCCATCACCGGTGTGATTACCTCCTCATCAACGGCTCAACCTAGCACCTCACCCACACACCAACCCATGATTCATCTCCTACTATTTCACAAGATTTTTGCTACACAACCATCAAGAGCGTATATTCTCTCTTCTATTAATTCCCATTATTGGCTCTTAGACATTATTCAAAATATTATAAACAACATAAAAAATTAGATCATTATCACAATAATACGTTTGTATAGTAATTGTAATACGCTACAGGCACATTTGAGGCTTTGTCCAAATATTATCTATTATATTTTTATGTTCACTTCTTAGGTGCTATTATCTATTAATCTTCATAATTTTTAATGCATATAATGAATATCATATCATCAAATATTATGTAGAGGATATGGTCAAAGATGTTACACAGTAGTCCTCATGTCATTTAGTTCTATTTATCGGATACCAAAATTAAATTAAAAGGAGCATTTAGGACATCTTGAGTTCATTTGAACTTTGAATATGAGTCATTTTTTAAAACTTCTTTCCTTCTCATTCTAGCATTTGATGGTGCACGCTCTAACACATTATCATCTAAATGTTTGACATGACATATCCATATAAGGAAAGGCTCTATAAATAAATGTATAAATGATCTTTAATTAACAATAAGCTCTCTTGGTGTATTGGTCTAAGCCTTGTCAGTCAACGTTGATCCATGGTGGCTCAACCTCCTATAATTTTACCAATTCAATTTTTTTTTGTCTTCGTAGAAGCTAAGTCAATAGTCGGATAAATCAAATGCATTGTACATATCCAATGCCACGTGTATAAATCATGCCATAAGAACTGATATAGTTTAATTTTGAACCTGATTCGAGTCAATCTAAATGAGTGGAGCCGACTTCTTATGCTTGCCAATGAGCTACAATGATATTACTAAATATTCTTATATAAAACAAAAATGATAACTTCCATAAACTACTAAAAAATAAATTAATATATAATTATGTCTAAAATTTAATTTTGGACATATTGAGCAACCTGGCTTTGAACTAACCAAGTAGGCTAACCTATAGCATTACCTTGACAGCTAAACTATTTCACCTCTATATACTATATATTTTTCAAGCTCCGCTACTTAAAATACGAATACAATAAACAATAAATAAAATACTTTTATAAGGGAGAATCATAAAAGCAACCTCTATATTCTCTGTTCTCGCGAAGAATGACACACATGGCACGTGGCCTTTGCTCCTCTGTGAATTAACTTAAAATGAAAAAGGAAAAGCAGGAGAAAAGCATAAGCCTTTTCCTCGTCTAACACGCGCGTTCTGACGAACGCACGGTCTAGAGGAGGAAAAGCTGGCGCTGCGACGAGGCGACGACCAGTTGTCCGTAGCTCGGTGTGTAGTTGATGTATTTAAGTTCACCGCGGGTCACCACACAGCTCACAGACGCTGTGCTGCTCGCGGCTGCTTCCTTCTCCTCGCCTGTTCCCTTCCACCGTCGGAGCGACTTCCTGCTCCGCCGCCGCCTCCTCCCCCCGCGCTGCGCCGCCGCCGGGGCACGCAAAGGTGCGATCTTGACGCTGGATTTGGCTCCCCCTCGCCCTCCCTCCCATCAAGCTCGCTGCTTTTGCTCCGATCTGTGCCGGAATCTCTCGTGGGTGGACTCGTGATCTCTTCTTCCTCCGGGTGGTCTCCTTGCTGGTTGCTCTCTGGGCAGGGCAGGGCGGGCGATTGGTTGGTTTGTTTTTGGTTTTTGGTGGGTTGGGGGCTATGAATCTGGAGGGAGCTGGGTTCCCTTTCTCGGCGGTCAACTCGATAGCTTCGATTTGGTTGTGGTAGCGTTTACTTTAACGTGGGGGGAAGAACCAGCGCCTCTCGTTTTAGCTGATTGCTTCTTGTGATTTGTTTGATTCGCTTGTTCTTGTGATTTCAAGCTAAATTCTGTGTCTTCTTAAGCTTGGCAAGGACGACGGTGTATTACCCTTTCATTTGCCCCCTCCGTTAGTTAATTAACCTCTTGTTGCGATTAGTTAACTGAGGGTCGGGGTAGCATCTCATCAGGAATGTCCAATTATGTAAGGTGCCATGATTGTAATTGATGTGTTCAATCATTGGCATAGTAGCTTCAGGTATAGCAAGATGATGTTTCAGTGCTGTAGGAATTGTGTGGATTTAGGACAGTGCTAAGGATTAAGTGAACAAGATGTGATTGATGATTGGTCGAGCTTCTTTGGCACCTTTGGCATACATCCTGAATTGGAGTGGTGCAAGGGCATGACTGTATGAGCTGCGGGCATGAGTGAAGCAGTGTTTCCCATGCAATATTATTTGCATGATGTTCTTCCATGCTATTCTGTTTTAGTCTAGTGCAGACTTTGAAGTGGTTATGAACTTGTCACATTTATCAGTTACCTCACAGTCTCTCCCGTGTGTTCCTAGGATACATGTTTGATTTACAAATATGGCACCCAATTAATACCGCAATGGCCTAACCCCTGGAAGGGTTGTTGGATGAATAATTTATTGAAGTTTCCATCTGATGTTTATTATTGGTGTCTAGGGCTAATATGGTATGTAACTTGTAGGATATTGGTAATCATCAAGGATGTCAATGCAGAATGACCTGTCTTCTGATAAGCTCTAATTGGAAAAGATGGTTATTAGTTCTAACCTTAAAGGCAGACTTCAATCCTACCTGGGCAATTAAGAAGCAAATGAAGCACCTAGGAATGCCCCCATATTTTAGTTTTTCCTTTGCTTAATTTGTTTCCAGCATATTAGTATATTTAGTTCCTGTGGACTTGCTGTGCTAATCAAGAACTTCAGTGGTTAAGTTTATCTGGTGAAAGAAGCACCGTTACCTGAAAACATGTAGCCTTTTTTTTGCCGAATTGAGCACCTCAAATCTGAATCATATTCAGAGTATTGGATTCGGCACCCTTGTTGGCTTCCGAGTAGTATCTTGCATGTCGTTTTTATTTCCCAAATCACACACGTGAGCCAGCTCGCTTGTCCGTTTCCATAACACTGGGAAGAAGAGACACAGGAGAGAACTCATACGTGGTTTTAGTAGTTCTGCACTTCCATTGTACCATGCACCATGCATTGTATACATGGCACTTTCGAGTAGGTCATCAGGCATTTATGGACCTAATTCATTTGATTGTCCTGGTTGGGTAGACAAAATGCACAAAAAGTAAGAGAGAATAAGAAAATGGTGAGAACAAAATTGTTTGTGGAGAAATTACTAATAGATCTTGTAGCATTCTCTTATTCCACATATGTCAATGTCTTCCCTTTCCACTATCTTCAAGGTAAGCGTGGACCCTGAGTTTTTGAAGTTTCTCTTATGCTAATGGCAATGCATTTGTGTTTGCACTTCTGCTTATGTTTTTCAATTGAGCATCCATCTTATTTCTTTTTGTTTGACTTACTGTCTGGTGCTACCCTTCTGTAAACTAAATGCATGTTGCTGGTTTCTAATAGAAATATGCATGATTCCATTCCAGGGTTTGTTTCTAGTAAAATATGTCATGCTTTGCATGCTGTGGTGATGAAGATACCCAAGGAGTACCAGACAACAGGAATCCATACCAAGGGAACCATCCAGCAAGTAATAGCACCGGACCTTTTGTTATAATTATCTGCATTGTCCCATACATACTGTAGTTTACAGATGGTGCTCAAGTTTTAATGAACTGCAATTGATCTGCAGGGAGTGATGCATATCGCACAGCTGATCCAACTCCAAGGGGTCCTCAACCTGTGAAAGTGCAACCAATTGCAGTCCCCATCATTCCTGTTGATGAAATTAGGGAAGTGACTAAGAATTTTGGTGATGACGCTTTGATTGGTGAAGGCTCCTTTGGTAGAGTATATTTTGGTGTTCTAAGAAATGGTAGAAGTGCAGCTGTAAAAAAGCTAGACTCTAGTAAGCAGCCAGATCAAGAATTTTTGGCACAGGTCTGTGTTTATCTCTGTTTAGGAATTCTGCAACTTTTTTTTGTCTTTCAACTCATTTCAAAATGCATCCACAGGTGTCAATGGTGTCAAGGCTTAAGCATGAACATGTTGTTGAGTTGCTTGGTTATTGTGTTGATGGAAATCTCCGTGTCCTTGCTTATGAGTTTGCAACTATGGGTTCTCTTCATGATATGCTTCATGGTATGGTCTTGTACATCCGTGTTTTTTTTCCTTTATTCATATCTTGAATTCTTGATAGAGTTATGGTGTTATTTTTAACTTTGATTACCATCAAATGTTTAAATTATCTGTTTACAGGAAGGAAGGGTGTTAAAGGAGCTCAACCTGGTCCAGTCTTATCATGGGCACAACGGGTGAAGATAGCTGTTGGGGCAGCAAAAGGCCTGGAGTATCTTCATGAGAAAGCACATCCTCATATCATACACAGGGACATCAAGTCCAGCAATGTTCTTCTTTTTGATGATGATGTTGCTAAAATAGCTGACTTTGATTTGTCAAACCAAGCTCCTGACATGGCAGCTCGGCTTCACTCAACTAGGGTTCTTGGAACCTTTGGATATCATGCACCTGAGTATGTTCTGGTTTTCTTCAATTCTCTAATAAACCTTCAGAAAATTATATCAACTAATGTTTGGTTTAAATTTTGGGTCCAGGTATGCAATGACTGGACAGCTTAGCTCCAAGAGTGATGTTTACAGTTTTGGAGTTGTTCTTCTTGAGCTATTGACTGGAAGGAAACCTGTTGACCATACATTACCAAGGGGACAGCAGAGTCTTGTGACGTGGGTACGTTTCATTCGCATATGCTATTTGTGGTTATCAGAATATTCTGGCTTGCATTCCATTTGGTGGACTGAATTAATGGTTTATTCAACACTGGCAGGCCACCCCAAGGCTTAGCGAAGACAAGGTTAGGCAATGTGTTGACTCAAGACTTGGAGGGGACTATCCTCCTAAAGCTGTTGCAAAGGTTCAGAAATTCTCTTTTCTGTTTGTCACCATAGGTTATTTAACTAGCACTCTCCAGAAACTATTTTGACAATGTGCAAAAGGAAGCTGATGGCTAAAGATTAAGCTGCTGATTTCACCTGAACTTACGTAGTTATACAGCAGGCCTTTCATGTAGAATGACCAGACTAATATTTTACCTTCTAGCCATAATCTTTTGCTGCTGTCAGCTTAGCTTAGGATTATATGCCTATAATTCATACCGTTCATGAAGCATGTCTGGATTCAACATTAAATCTGCCGTAGTTTGCAGCACTTGGTACTTGAGATTAGGTTTTCTTTGTAGACCCAGTTTTTAAATATTTGTTCTTCTGTATGTTTCAAACAGTTTGCAGCTGTCGCCGCATTATGTGTTCAGTATGAAGCAGATTTTCGACCAAACATGAGCATTGTCGTTAAGGCGCTGCAACCCCTGCTGAATGCGCGAGCAACTAACCCTGGAGAAAATGCCAGGTCATAAACTTTGATCTACCTTTTGTATGATAGATATTAAGAAGTATGAGACATCGATATTGTTCCTGCGGATGTGTGGCTGGCTGGCTGGAAGTGTGTACATTTGTGATTATTTGTCCCATGTTGTAATCACCAAGGTTCTAGCAACCAAAATATTTGATTCTTTGCATTGGGTGAGACATGACTTGTCTGAAGGTGACATGCATATGTACTTAGAACAAGTTCCTCAAGAGGGGGGGGGGGATCAGCATCTTCAACTGAGTCTGGAACGCCCTTCTTCACTTGTTCTGCATTTGATTGATATTTGTGTAGAAGGGTTGTCTCCAAATTTGACCAGATTTGCTTCCCATTACCTGGTAGCACTGCTAATTTGGCATGGTTCCTCAGAACAGCGTGTTCTGTTTGCATACTGAACATCAGAAGTCCAGAGTTCAGAAGCAGGCACTAGCTTAATCAGCTGAAGATGCTAATAGAACAAATGAACCATATTAGCATTAACATAACCACGGCGACAGCTGCGGCAGCTAGACTTAAATTAAGGTAGATATGTAACTGCAGTACTGCTTATTACATGAGCTAGTAGCAACTGCACTACGGTACTATATTACTACAGAACTAAACTTGGATGTCGGCAAATTCAGTTGGGGCATCTGATGACTGATCATGCAGCATGTCTACTTGATTGCATCTCTGGCTTCCTGAACTGTGGACTATGAGCAAGTTGCTCACCTAACACTGGAATCTACTAGCATCTTTACAAAGGACGGGGTTCAGGATGCCGTTTCATCGCTTTGTCAGGATCACTAGTGCGAGCATTGACATGGAGGCAATGAACTTGAAGCTCTGGTTGTCCCAGAAGTTCTGCTTCTCATCACGGTATTGGACACTGGGTTGCTTCATGGCCACCTGATCCTTCAGCTCCTTGAGTTGCTTGTCTCTTTTCTCACCAGCCTGAAGAAGCAAGAAGCAATTAGTCAAGTCTAGTATGAGCATCCTTAATCGATCATAATCTGCTCCAGGAAAGTGATCACAAAAGGTCACGAACCAAATGACCACTTTCAGAAGTTCTCAAAAAATTTGGAGTAAAGACAGGCCTAAGGCATTTCAATTTGTTTTTATTTTCACAAAAATACTAGACATGGTTAGTTTAGCTGGCACTGAAAATGGGTGATACTAAAAACGGGGATTTGCAGAACGCGTGTATCTGTTATCAGTTTAACCTGTACATTTTCCACAGATAATTATTGCATAACCGCCGTAGCATGGATACTTCATTGACACGGTCTTGATTTGTTAATTTTAACTGTCAGAGATCTTGTTTGATGCTCAGGGATAAGGCTGCATATTCAATCTCAAGTGCCTCGACCCAATTGAAATAGCCATAAATGAGCATGGACAGCAATGCTAGAGGAGTAAACATCATGTTTGACGTGTCAAGGAAGGATATAGATAAGCATACCCTCTGAAGTTTTCTTATCTGAGACCGCGATTCCTGAAGGCAGAATTCAAGCTTTAGAATTTCCTTTTTCAGTTCCTGGTCGATTCTCTTTTGTTTCTCGAACTGTTCAACAAATAAGAGATTTCAAGGGAACACAACATTTTAGCACAAATAACAAGTTTTTTTGCGATAGAATTCAGCATTTCTGTAGATGAAAGAAAGAGGACCTACTTGTGACTCTAATTCCTTTGTTTTGTTCGTCCAATAAGCAGATAATATCCTAATCCCATCTCTCAATCTGGCAATCTCTGCATCCTTAGCGTTCAAAAGCTTGTTGAGATTATCAATGTTCCTTGGCGATACATCAGATAAGATCTTTAGAAGATCATTATCTTCGTTAGACCCAACTTTGGCAACTGCATCCATGATATCTGTTTCAATCCTCAAAACTTCATCTTTGAATTGTCTCTGTGAGTACTCCCTTGCTTCAAGATCCTTCTGGAGAAGATCCAGCTGCTCACCTAGCTTGTTGACTCGAAGCTCGTGTTCTTTTAGCGAGCTGTCCTTCTCATTCAACTCTTTCAACAGCAAGCATTGCGACTGAGCTGATTTGGCTGATGCAGCACTTGCTTCTGCTGTAGCTTGGGTGACTGACAGTTTTGATCTAAGATCGTCCAACTCATGAAGGTACTGCACATAATTAGAACAGTTATTGAGGAAGTTCATCTGAATTGCAAATAAACGGGGCTTATTAAAGCGTCAAACCAGCATCAACATTGGTAATTTGGTATGCGAGACACTACAAAGTGGAGTCTGAAAGAACTAAAATAGTAGAGTAAAATTCCCCACTGCCATGAATCCACAACAGCTACAGATTATGAACTTACTATGTCAACAGGTCATATCAGAATCAATCTAGGATAATAAACTTTTTGAGCAAACAGATTATTGCCCATGGTCTACAACATAGCTTGACAATACATGCCTCACAGAAATCATTTCTAGCTTGTAAATGAAGAATAAATAAAAAAACAAGGCCTAACTCATAACCATTAGTACATGACCCCATGACTCCAAAACGGTTTAATAAAAAGCGTTTTAGCTGTGGCAAATAAGAGAATTGAGGCGGTTCAGACCTGCTCCGTGCAACCTGTCGACGAGCGCAGTTGCTCATCTTTATCATGCAAGCATTTCTGCAGCTTACTTATTTTCTCCTCCATGCTTCTCGCCTTTGTCTCAGCAAACTGCGGTATGCTTTCCCTTGTCAAAAGAAAAGTTCAACAACAATCCGGAAGGGACCAACTACAAAAACGAGAAACGAACCTTCCTAGTTTGGGATTCCCGAGCGAACAACTGCTCCTGTGAAGCAAGTTTGTTTCTCACATCCTTAAGCTCAGCCGCCAAAGACACCACGTTTCTCCGAAAGCTTAACTTCTTCTCTGTAAGATCCTTCAACAGCGGATCCAAATCCGACTTCGACACAGAAGATGGTGGTACCACCTTTTCTGAAACTGACATAGCCAAGCCTCAAAACACAGTTTCTCTTCCAAGTTGCAATAGCACCAAAAACACTGCTGCTGGAATACTGTTATATTCTCTCCAAGAACAAACAGGACGGCTGAGGCCTCACAGCAAGCACCCCATGAAGGCATGAAGAAGACAAAAACAAGGGAGCTGAGCTCTTCTTTGACCAAACCAAACCCCTCTGGTTGCCTCACAAGAATCCTCCTGTCACAGGTCAGTATGGGCCAACAGGTAGCTTTCGCTGCAGAAAACAATAACAATTTTGAGAGGAGATAAAAACATATAATGATGCTTGCTACAAGCAACGTGTTCCGCTTAAATTACTGATATGAAAGCATCCGTTTTGTTCGGATCAAGGGTACGAGATTGAGTGGAGCCTAAACATTTGGCAACTAAGTGACACAAGTGTAGCATTCAGTACTCATCATAATATATTGTCGTATTGCAGTGAGGAAAAACAAAGCAAGGTATACAAAATATTGTTCGCACTACAAGTGACTGGCTCGTGCCGATCAAATCACGCATCTAATTAGTCAACTGCACGCCCTAGGCAGCAAATTTTGCATGTTCTTGGTGCTTGAAGTCAATGTTTCACGGTATAGGTTAAGTATGGTACAACAATTATAAAAAGAGTATGGTACAACAACAATTATACAAAATGTTTTCTCTGTGTGTTCTTGTGTTGAAACAGAAAGGCATATTGTGTGCAATGCTAAAAACTTTCTCGCGGAATGCTAGGGACTAAATAAAATAGTACTGAAAAGAAGGATTGGGACAAGAGAGAGAGAGAGGACTCTTTCATGGAACTTAGAAAGAGATGAGGACAAAAGGAGGGTGTCCATTCGAAAAATTTTCAAACAAGTTCAAATTTTCGGGAAGAAACCAAGAGAAGAAAACATGCAGAGCAAAAGTCGAGAATTTCCCACTCTGGAATCAGGAGTCCTCCGCATAAATCTCTTACCCTCCTTTGAGTATTAATTTAAGTGTGTGTGTGAATAGTCTAATTTTCTTTAAGAATAGTTTTGGAGAGCAAAAAAAATTCCTGCAAGTATGAACATGTTTAAAACACTTCAAACTGGGGGGAAGAACCATGACTCGAGAACGGTCCAGATTACTTATATTTGAGGGCCAAAAAACAGAGAAACAGAAGAGAGCACAGCAAAATCGCCACCCGAATCTCCGAGCTCTTTATCTTCTCCCAAAAAACAGCCAAAAAAAAGAAACGTGAACCGAATCATATCATAGCAAGCACATTTGGAACCGAAGATAAACTCAAAGACCAAAGGATCCCCTACCTCGAGCCCACGATGCATCTCAGGTCCAAGAAGAAAAGGAAGAAAAATCATCTCTTTTCCCCTCCGCGTCAGGTATCCTACTCCTCCACTCTCTCCTTCTCGCAGGCAGCAGCAACCAGTACCAACTAGGGTTTATGAGGGTTCTTGGGAAAACGACGGCGGAAGCTCGGAGAGCGGCGAAGGCGGCGTCGCAATCCGCCGCGGCGGAGAAGGGAAGGGCAGACACAAGCAGGCAACTTGGCACCGCGGGAAGGAACTACGACCGCCGAGGGGAGCGATGTGCGGCGGCGGCGGCGGTGAGATTGGAAGAGGTGGGGAGTGAAGACGAAACGAGAATGGAAGGAAAGGAGGAAACGGTTGGGAGGTTGAGGGATTCAAAACCGGGGGCTGACATGTGGGGCCACGAGGTCAGCGCGCGGCAAATTCCAAAATCTTCGTGGGGGGTGTGCGCCACGTGGGTGCTGTGTCGTGTACGCGTATACGCGCTATGCGTAGGTGTATCTAATTTGTACTAGTACTGTATATTGTACCATCACCAGTTCTAGGGATCACGTGATTTAGGCACACTCCACGGAAACGTCAGAATGATAACTGAGTCACCTCCTTCGATATCTCTTCCCTAGAAGTCATACATAACTCTATAGATTTCCTTTTTGAAAAAATCCCAATGAGTTTAGTAGACAAGGGTAAGGAAACCATCCGGTCCTAGGGTCTTAGTTGGGCCCATTTGAAAAAGAGCCCTTTTATCTCATCATCTAAGTATGGCTTACACAGATCTTTATTGATGAGGTTGTCCACCTTAACATAAATTGTCTCTGGTACTTCATTGAGTCACAAGGCTCTAAGGTGAAGAACTTTTCATAGAAGTCTCCTGCCATTGCCTTAATGCCCTCCTAGTCAATGCATCTTGATCCATCTTCCTTGATCAACATTTTGATTATATTTGTCTGTTTCCTCGCTAAGGCTCGCGCATGAAAGAAGGCCATGTTTCGATCCCTTTCTCGCAACCACTCCACCCAGGACCTTTGCCTTGCCATTATTTCTTCTCTTTCAAACACTTCACATAGTCGTTGATCCACTGTTTTTTCTTCACTAATCACAACATTATCAACCGTAGAGTTGCAGAAGGCCTTTAACTTCTTTTCTAGCCTCTTGATTTCCTTCCAAAGGAGATCTTGCTCCAGTCATAAAGGGAGACTGTGAGCTTATGCAAGTTACTGCACACAGATTGCAGCGAGCAAGAGCCATCATTGCCTGTTGTCTATGCATTCTCTACTACCTTCTTGTAATTTTCTGCCCGAAGCCATGTAGCCTCAAATCTGAAGCCATGATGGATTGGAGCATGATTCTGTTAGTGAGTAGATCGTGAGAGAACCACAAAGATTGCATAATGGTCTAAGGAAGTCATGATTACATTTTCCACCTAGCATTCCTCAAAAAGACGTGATAAATCCCCATTATCCACAGACCGATTAAATCGAACCTTTATATTGCTTTGAGCACCTTACCTATTGTTTCGGGTGAATTTCAGTCCCACAAACCCCAAATCAAAAAGACCACACTCATCCAAGCAACTTCTAAATTGCTTCATTTGAGTCCTGGCACGTTCTTACAACCCTAGATGTCCATCATGGGTAACAAATTCATTGAAATCCCCATAGCACAACCAAGTCTTGTTCATTGGCCATGTAACCGTCATAAAAGATCCTAAAAGACATGTTGGGGTTCGTGTTTTGGTTCCCCGTATAAAAAGGTCACTAGTCGCAGTGTTTGATCCTTCGTTGACACCAACACATCGATGCAATGTAGATTGTAGCCATGAAGTAACACACTGTAGAATGTAGAATATAAGAGAGCAAGGCCCCCGCTAAGGCCATTGCAATTGACAACAAAAGAGCTCAAGTAGCCCAAGAACCACATTAGTCTTCTTATCCCACATCTTCGTCTTTGAGAGGAAGATATGAGGGAGGGTTTATATGTCTTCACTAATCAGTGAAGCTCGTCTACTATCGTGTCCGACCCTAGGCCATGACAGTTTCAATAGATTAGGCTCATTGTGTTTGGCGAGACTGCCCTACAGTTGTCGCCTAATCTATCGATCGAGGGTGAACCACTTTTGCTTCTTGTTTGAATCAACATCCTCTTCATCCCTAACCTATAGTCCGATGGCCGGCAGGGGCACCTTCTTTGATGAGTGAACAAACGCTAAACAATGGGTGTTGCGGGCAAGATTGCCTCTAGGTTCCTTAGGCTAAGTACCATGGTAGATTTTCTCTTTTGTCCTGACACCACCATAGTGGTCTCCTTCTCAAGGAAGAACTCTCTCCCTGGTCCACTGGAACGGCCACGCTCATGGCCACAAGTGGCCTTATTGCCACCCCGACCACCTCCTATCCCCCTCTCATAGGACTTCATCGATAAGGTGACCTTCGATCCCATCTTTGGCTCCTCTAGGGTGGTATCCTTCCTACTATGGCATCTAGATCTTGTAGGCCATGATGGGCCACCAATCGAGTCAAAACTAGATGCATTAGCACCAACATCGACACATTACCCGACTTTGTTCTGCTCGACTTCTTGCTCATATAATCTAGCACCCACAAACACTTTGCTGCATATGGCAAGTCACCGTCTCTATCACGCTCTGTCGGTGTTGGGCACATTGAAAAAGAATGACCCATCATACCACACGAGAAGCAATACAAAGGTAGGCGCTCGTACTTCACTTCACACCATTCATAGGACTTATCCCACATGAGAACAATGTGACATAGCAAGGAATCAGCTCCTCCACATTGATCTCCACCTAGACCCACATGAAGCCACCTAACAATGGCCTTGTTCATCCATCTCCACCTTCAACATCGAGCCAAGTGGTTTGGCAATTTCTGCTCCCCTACAAGCATTCATCAATCTATAGGGAAGATTGATAATTGTAGCCCAAATAGCCATCCTATCAAACCGGACTTGTAACGGCTTAAAATTTGCATCATATTTCTTTAGGAGAACAGCGTGCTTGCCTGCCACCCAAGGCTCTCAATCAAGCACTCTATCTTGATTAGCCTCAGTTCCGAATTCAGTAAGAAACATATTGTCTCTTATTGGATTGAACACCAAACCTTTCGGATTGCCCCCATGCTAACCGCATTGCCGACTCAATTTTCTATATGCAAAGGATGCTCGGAGCAAGTACCATGCTCACAATTGCTCGAGCTGGATCCACCAGATCGATCTCCTCATTATCATCCAGGACAATTGCCTTTGCCTCTATCGCTATGAGGTGCAGGTGTGCCATCATCTTTGCCACTCGATCGCCAAATCCCCTAGTGCCATCTTCCTGCCTCACTGGCACTTGGGAATTGCCCTTGTCCGCACCTAGGCCCCAAGGAGACCACCAATTGTTGTTCAAGGTTTAGGTCCATCATCGTAGCCTAGATCTTTCCTTCCCCCTTCTTTATTGCCTCCACCATGCCTAGAATCAACAGCCTTGCCCCTTAGTCACCTTGAATCCCCAAATACAAGAAGCTACTAACAGTCGAGACAAGAGCGATAACAAATCTAGTAGGAGGGAAGAAAGTAGAGAAGAATTGCAATCGAAATCAAAATCCTAGTACAAAAACAATCTGCAAGCGCCATTGATCGCCGAAAGGGCTCTTAGGAGAGAGAACTTGGGATTTGGGACCAGCCAACCAATGTGATGGCACAAAAAAACACTTATGCAGAAATCTTTCGTTTTTACTTGCACTCATATCATATGTACTATGGCTTTGTTCTTATTGCCTAAAAGCAAGTTGAGTTAGCGGAGAAAATAGAGGGTTGGAGTTCAATTCTCCAACCTCCCTTTTCTAGCCTGGCAAAAACAGGGTTTGGAAAATTAAACCCTGACACCTCTCATACTCTTCAGTTAATTTGCACTCAATCTTGGATTATTTTGGAAGTGATATGATGGATAGAGATTTATATTTACCATAAAAGTTGTTGAAAATAAGTTGTACCTGATTAGATGCATCTTAAGAATGTATTAGCATTCATACCATGGCCAGAAAAAATTACCAGACAGTTTACTTTTAGAAATCAACTTAGGCACCTAGCTTGGTGGATATGACACTAATCACGACAGAAGTGTTAGGAGTTCTTCGTGGCGATGGTGGCAGGTCATTTCCATCCTTACATTGCAAATTAATTTTTGTGCTTTTTTGATCAAGTTATTCACCCAGTGAGGGACTCAGGGTCGGAGTGTAATTCTCTGACCCTACTTTTTCTAGCGTGGCAAAAAAGAGAGAATTACCTTGCCTTTACAGTTCACAATTACTACGTTCTCTTCCTAAAAATTTACCCTGTCTAGTTCTTCCTCCCTCGAAAGCATGTTCTTGCCTCTCGACATTTCATTCTGTTAATTTTTATTTTTCAACTCTGAATTTGAGCAGAATTTGGCTAAATCGGCTCCAGCTCTCCAATGATTTGGATGGATTGTGTTACATCTGGAGTTCAGACTCTTATCCTTGGCCAAAGCCTACTAGATTTTTATTGGATCATTAATTGTGCATCATGATCTGGAAAATTTTCTTAAAACATTCTTCTGGTTACTCTTAAGTGAAAAACTCAACCCTAGAAAAATGCAATGTCTCTTCTCTCAAGAAGAAGAAACAAGTCGGTTCTTTAGTTAGAGAAAAGGCCTTTCTACATAAAAGTAGGGCTAGTTGATAATTACTAGTATACTATTTATTCAGCTCTCTTCCTCTAGAAAAATTGTGGAGTTCTTTCCCGAACCCCTAACAAAAAAACACATATTAGGAATATTTGTATTGTTTGTATTATTTTTTTTTTGCAAATCGTACATATATTAGAAATGACCTTCAATTGGTTTTTGGTTTCTGATTCACAATCCGCGTAGCAAAATGTATTGTAGTATTACAGAAAAAACTAGACTCTATTTCTTTTCATGTCTTTTTTGTTCAGCCTATTTTTTTCAGCCCGCCAAAAATAGGGCCCGAAGTTAAACTCAGACAATATTACAGAACTAGATAATCAGTACACTTGTTGATTTTAAATAGCAAATTTCAAATGGTTTTAATTGGGATTTGTTAAATATTTGTTTTTTTTTTCAAATCGCATATCTATACTCCTCTATAAGGTCATCCACAATATAGGAGAAGGGTTTAAGCCCCCAATGTCTACTTATACATTGGTCCTTACAACAATACTTGAGAGTCGTATGCATGAGGACTGCCCACGAGAAATAAAAAAAAAATCTACTATTCCCTGTTACATGCTATTGCTATTCTATGCCTCTCCCGATTTAGTTGCTTGCCTCCATTCATGTGAGAGGGGAAGAAGGAGGGGAGTGCACCGTGGGAAAGGGGAAGAAGGCTAGGAGAGAACCAAAGGGCACCTAGAGTTACCAACGCCGGAGATCTACCAGTGAGTGCCATCGCCGTCGGAGATCCGCCCGCGAATACCTTCGCTGTCGCCGTCGGATCCGCCAGCGAGCATCGTCGCTGCTGTCGTCGGATCTACCCGCGAACGTCGTCGTTGTTGCCGCCGCACCTGCCAACGCCCGTGAGCACCGCTGCCATCGCCGTACCTACCTGTGAGTGCCGCTGCAACCGACGTTGCTGAATGTATTCACGGCTGTGACCACCGCCTCCTCTCGCGCTCTCATCGGTGGGCAGTGGGGAAAATCGGGTGGTTGGAGAGGAAATGAGAGTGCTTGAAATGATAAATAATTTATTGAAACGTAGGGTCCTCTTTAATACCCCTGCTTACCATATACATTATGGAGTTGCCATATACTTAAGTGGGTCTCACCTGGAACACACCGTAATATCAACTTAGGCCATATATGTTGCCCATGCCCTCACTAGTGGTGAGCAGTGAATTTATCACCATCCCACCAACAAACTCTCTAAAATTATGATAAGTGGGCCATTGTCTATCATCTCTCTAAATCAAGAACACGATACAACAGTAAAAATCACGGATGGAGTATGTAACTCTCAAGTCTCAACATGATCATCTTTGTAGCTTTTTTACATGAGTGAAATCTTGGCAAAAAAAACATCTGATTAATTCTAAAATTTAAAATAGATTTTCTGGTTTTTTAAATTCTGTAACAACATTATTTTGCTAGTATAATAGATAGGACTTTTAATTGGTTTTCAGTTTCTGATTCACAGTCAGCGCAGCAAAATCTATTGTAGTATTACAGAAAAACCAGACTCTAATATTTTCTCCATTTCTTTCCTGTCTTCTTTTGTTCTTGGTCAGGAGACCATACATTCACTTAACAGTATTAAAACCCAAAATATTTTTAGGAGAGCGAACCCAGACTAATGCCATGATACATTCACTGACAGCCTACTTCACGTATGTATAGGTATGCGTGCGCCAACCTCCTAGTCCTGGAGCCTAGCACACAGCGACCAGTCCACTGTCAAGCCATCAGAATATTCAGGCGTGTATCGTCGTCTCGTCTTCGTGGGTACGATTCGCACGCCTCGCCCATCTGACGTCTGTTCGACAGTTCGTCTTCCTCACTAGCTCCTGCGATGTGGCGTGCCAGACTCCTGAGCCTTAGCCAGCAGCCGGATTTTACGCGATTAATTTATTGATTATATGGCGCAAAGATTATATAATTGCTGTCCATGTTCAGGGAGGAAATAGTAATGGACATGCATGGATGGACCTTTGCTACTCTCACACTGGAGAATTGATCCAATTGAAAGAGCCACAAACTTAAGTTGCAATACAACTACAAGAGGGCACCTGGACCTCTAACTTGTCTTGATGAATTTTTTCCCCCACAAAATTCATCGTATAAAATATTTCGAACAGCAAAGCATCAGCTTTGCATGCAAATAATAAATATATATGATTTTGTGAAACATGGCTCTGGGCTAGAAAATTCAAAGAAAAATCTATGTCCGAATATATTCGATATTCAACTTGTTTTATCGTATATTTTGAATGGATTTTGAATTTGATGTATAATTTAAATCAACTTAGTAATATTGTTTTCGCAAACAGTACTGGTGGCCGGTTTGGTTGCATGGTCATTAACTGTGGCATGGCCACTAGACTCCAGCACAATCATATGCATGATTCGTGGAGACCACCGTCATTAGCCACGTTAACCTAGTGATTATCTCCAGCATGCACATACCCATTTTTTATGTGCAAAAGGCACGCGTGTTTAATGCTTATTTGTCGGGAGGAATAGGCCGGCCGGCCGGGTTGTTGTCGTCGCTGCTGTGCAGTCAGACTCTGACATGACTACAGGGCTTGCGCTAATCTGATTATATTATTAATAATTTAAAAATAATATATGTATATATGTTTTTAGTGATTTAAAATTTAATATAAAAAAGAAACTACATTAAAAATAGTTTAAAATTAGCTCTAAAATTTAAATTTTAAGAGCAACTGATTCTAGATGTGACGACGATGAGGCTGCAATATCCAAGGAGATCAAACGTCGCTTGTCGTCAACATGCTGCAAACCAAGATCGATGCTCATGCTGGATGGTCAACATTTCTAATTCTCGTCTCTTCGATCAAACGCACTATATAGACACGTGTGGCCCTCATTAATTGTCGATCGAGCAGAACATTCAAAATGCATCAGACATGCATCTGGCCGAATGCCAACACGATCAAGCTACAGCAGAATTAATAGAGGTTCGAGCAAGTTGTGAGATGTAGGTGCTACAGCATACTTGTTCAGACACACGCTTGCTTGAACATCAATTGTACGTCGTCTCTTCTCTGCATGGCGTTGCTGTGGATGGATACAATGTTCCTGAAATCTGAAGGACCGTGGTCGATAACTGATGAAACTTTCCAGTGCTACCAAGTTACTTAGTGTATATGCATGTCGCTGCGGCTACTTTACCCATAGCAGGAGGATGGCCAATAGACAAAAATTCGCGCTTTTCTTTCCCTACGTACTAGATTTGGGTGGCGTGTCCAAATACTTGGAACTCACTCCGCTTTAGGTTATTACTAGTGTATTTTCATTGACGAAAATGCCTTTTCGTCTTGGCCATCTAACTGGCAGTAACCGATCTTAGTGCTAAGGCTGAGTGTCATGGAGTTGCCAATACGGTGGCCAAGTCCACGGTAATGATGCCTGTCCTTCCAACAATCTAGTTCAAGTGTTCAACACAAAATCGTTCTTCATTTCCATTTTTTATAGTTCTTTTCATACTATTATAATTTCTTTTACACTTGATATATTTAATGAGATTGATACACTCTAAGCGTCCGCTCGTTAAAAAAATGTTCCATCAGCCTCTCTCGATATGCCGATAAGGGTTCCCCGCATCATTGTTCAACAAGTTTTGCAACAACACTTTCCACCCTTTTTGCTGTTATATTGTTAGTCACGGCCAGCTGTTTAATTACAGCCTCCTTCACATATATCACAACTACAGTAGCTGTCACCGACGTGTGGGATCAGATCATATGTCAGTAATCAGTCGCTTTCAAGAGGAAAGGTGGTTCCTTGAAACATTTGCTTCGAAATATGAGATTTCTTGAAACAAATCATAATAACTAGGAATTTCCGTTACGCATGGCGCAAATCCCATTGTTTTGAGAAACTTGCTCTATATATTTCGATCTGTCTTCGAGCCTCAATTTTGTCAGGTGCTTGACCCCCGTGCGAGCAATGGCCAAAACTTGCCGTTTTTAGTTGGGATCTTCTATCAATCGACCGAGAATAACCGGACTCTTCAGTCACTTTCCTTTGACCATTAGATCCAAAATCTGGAACGAAGAGAGAACGAATCTCAAAAAGATTCCAAGGGATCAAGCTATATGAGTTAGTAGCAAAGTATCACTCGCTTAACAAATAGCAATCGCGAATGATATTTTACAGACAGCAAGAAATAAACTAAGGATCCACTGAGGCATTGTTGTTAATCCCATGAGAAAGGGATTGAAGGTGTGGAATTAATCCCCTCAATCCCCTTCAATCTTTTTGTGATAGGAATTAACTGAACAAGGCTTGAATGGGCGTCAGATACGAATGTATCATGCTCGCTGGCCGGAATGATCCACTGAATGAGTGGTACACGTTGGGTGTGTCGATGAGGTCGGCGACGGAGATGAAGACGACGAGGCATATGCGCTGAGCGTCCTGAGGGACACCCACCTTGTGCTCCCCCGTGGCACGCCCTGCCGCGCGATGTACATCTCGACGGGGAAGTAGACGGTGAGGGGCCAGAAGGAGACGGCGTCGAGGAGCCCCGCCACGTTGCCGACGAAGGGAAGCAGCAGGATGGACACAACGGTGGTGAGGCAGACGAAGGCAGGGCGCCATGTTAGCCGGAACAGGCTGACCGCGAAGGGGACCACACGGGGCTCCCGAGCGATGAAGGCGCTGTACATGCGGTAGCAGTCTGTGAGGAGGGTGGAGGTGTAGTAGACGAGGAACGCAAAGACAGCATGACGGCGGGGCCGACGACCCAGACGAGCTTATTATAACAAAAATAATCTTTAGTCCGACGTTTTAAAACATAAATATGAACCGGCATTAAAGATGCTATTTATTACCTGCTGTAAAGCCTTGAGCCTTGAGGTCTAATATCTGTTAATAATATTAACTGGTACTAATATCATATTTTTTAAGTAAGTTAGACGTTTTAGGTGATCATGCACGCTCTTTAATATCAGTTGATAGCAACAAACTATACTAAAGATTTATGTATTATTATCGGTTGGTGTTACCAACTGATGCCAATATAGCCGAACATATTAGCATATGCTGGAGATACCAACCGATATTGTTATATAGTTATTAGTTTATCAACCGATGCTAATATATTTTGGCTGAAGATATATTATGTAGTTATTAGTAATAGTTTGTATTTTTAATAGGTACTAAAGATACTTGGGAGAGGAAAATATAAGGGTGCTACCAAAAGTTTTTTAGAAGTTTTATTTAATGATTTCATTCACCTAAGGTATATATATATATATACCACATCCTCTAAAAAATAAATGAGAAAGAATAATTTTTAAGAAAATAAGAGTATGTTTTAATTGTAAAAATAGAGATAATTTAGTATTTTATAATAGCAAAAATATAAAAATATAGGAAAAAGATCAAACAAAGGAAAATTATAGAAAAATATAGAAAAAAGAATAGAAAATTAGAACAAGAGGGTTTTTTACCCTCAAAATTTTTAAAATTAATTATCCTAATTTTTTTTCTTAAATTTATTTATCCTGCAATTTTTTTGTTTTTCAAATTATTTTTCACACTTTTCCTATTTTCTAAATTTTAACGAAGCAGGAATACTTTTTTAGTATAAGTTGTTAAAAATAACTGATAATAAAGAATGCATCTTTAGTCCCGGTTATTAATATTAATCGTATATTTTGATCAAACGGAAAACTCTTTACTATTACGTTCTTATTTTCTCTTCACACTGCCATCCTCTACGTCCACACATTCCGTACTGACATCGTCACATGTCCGCCTTCGCATCAACGACACCATCCTCCACAATGCCGCCACCATCAACGCCGCCACCGTCGCCATCCTCCAGATAGATTACATAAAGTCTATTAAAAACAACCCATTAAATTTATTATATATGGATGAGATCATTCATCATATGCATATAATAAAAGAAAATAACAAACAAACCATAGAAAAATAAACAGAAAAAAACAATAAAAAAAACATTTTAGTACTGATTGTTAACACTAAATTATATTAAAAAGGTAGCCCACATCATGTGATTGGTGTAGCTAATTTTAAGTGCCGTCGTCGTCCGGCGCGGCCGCCCGTCGTCGTCGAGCAACGCCGCCGCCTCCACGTCCATGGACACCTCCATCGGCGCCACCGCGTGCGTGGTCCTCGCCGACGACGCCATGGCAGGCGCGCAGCTATATGTTTGTACATCGAGAGCTCGCTTCGGCCTCCGCGGGAGTACGATTCGTGCGAGGAAATGGGAGGCGGCGACCGCATATATAGGGCGAGGTGCGCGTCCGTACAGGACGCAGGTTGTCTCTACTGCTCACTGACATGTGGGGCCACATGTCACTGCAGGATGTCAATCCGTCCGTGCGTGCGTGTCTTGGGTGCGGTCCAATCGAGCTGGGCGGACCCCGCGAAAAGATACCATAGCTGGGCTGGGAACCAGGGATTGCAACCTTTGTTTATTCTTGATCTTAATACATACTCCTAAGTAAACTTGGGAAGCTTGTTATAACGTAATGCCCAAAAGCCATGTCTACAATCCGTTTGAGAAGTTGCGCTCTATTCATCGAGAGGAGCAGAAGGAGCCTACCCTCGTTGATAGATAATTTATTAAAATTTTATATAATTAAAAAAATTGAAATATAATTTCGATAGCAAATATGTTAAGTTTATCCGTGCTATATAGTATTTCTAGATGCGCTACTTAGAACAGAACGAGCTTAACATTAGCTATACTAGATGATATAGCTCATGTATTGATGAGGGCTTTACAAAACTCTTCAAAATATGCGATTAGTGTGAAAAACATAGTTGGAATCAGAGGAACGTCAACTGTGCTTTCAGGTTCACTTATAACATGAAGTGCCACGTATTTTTTTTAACGAACTGGCACAAGGTAGTGCCACGTCCTATTTTTACCCTAATAAGTATCACCTTGTTATTTGTTATAGACATTCGATGATTGATGTGAAGACTGAACGAAATGAACCTAACGCTAGCTGACTGGTGATTAGAGACGAGGCTCCGTTTTCGGACCAGCTACAGGAAAGCCTTCGACAGCCTCTTTTATGGTGATGTGTTGGTTAATTTGAA
The DNA here is from genome assembly GCA_030770085.1 of Oryza coarctata. Taxonomy (NCBI): domain Eukaryota; kingdom Viridiplantae; phylum Streptophyta; class Magnoliopsida; order Poales; family Poaceae; genus Oryza; species Oryza coarctata. The sequence goes on from CM061471.1 coordinate 1,747,175, forward strand.
ATGTGCACAATGCGAGAGTCTTTGACCACAGGTTTAAGCAGGCTGAGCAGCTCTTTGGAGACATGAAGGAGCAAATTTCCATTTGCCGGCATCTTCAAAGCAAATGAGTAGCACTTTTTAGATGTGTTAATTTGTAATCTGTTGTCAGTTTCAGTGTTGGAGATGAGGCGCACCTTATCCTCAATTTGTAATTGGTAACTCAACTTGATCGGTTTAATCCCTCGACCGACTCGAAACCAAAACAAAAGAAAAAACCCAACAAGAGCTGTTTCCGTCGTCCCCGTCCGATTCACCGTCGGGTTCGGGCGTGCGCGCTCCTGTACATAGAGCGTGCTCGTTGTGCGCATGTTGGGCCCGTGTGTCCATGCATGCTCGTGCATGTGTGCAACAACAGTACCACGAGTAATATGCTACATCACGCTTATCTCTTCTTTTCCTTCTCTTCTAATTCCCTTCTTTTGCAATTTTTCAATAATAAAATTTATTGCATGCTTTTAATTTCCTTTGCATAAACCCACTCTACTCTTGTCTCAGTCCTCTGTGGTCCAAGGACCCTCTTATTAACTAGTCGTTTGCCTTTGCATATGTTCCATTAAGGATGGCCACATTTCTCTCTTTCCGCCCATGTTCTCTTTGTCTATTGCCATATATTGCCACCTTAATCTGATCAATTACCCCTTTGGCCGATATATGTTGACTACTTTAGATTTGAGCTATCTAATGTACGAGTCAATCATGACCATCCAATCTAATCAATTTGAGACATCTATCTTCTGTGGATTCTGTTGGTGTACCAGGTTTAATATTAACCCAAGTTGAACAAGTCAATATGAAAGAATTTGGCCATGTCCTGCACCATGGGCTCTATTTCTCCTAGTTCCAATTTTGCAACCCAACCTAAACCAAACCGCGTGTAACCCAAGTTGGAAGCTTCTAAAGCCTATCAACACCCTATAACTTGTTAGTTATATAAAAAGAGAGAAACTAATATTGCATTCACGTTTTAGACAATGACACGGTCTTCAAACTATGATTTTCTATTATATAAATAAATATTTATTTTTTATGATACTACTTTTAAACCCTAATCATATGTCACATGTCTTCCTACTAAATATTTTTAAAGTTATTGATAGTTAAAATTTTAAAATTTTAATATTAATATTATTTAAAATGTTAAGAATTACGAATCGGAGAGAGAATGAAAGGGGATATGATGCATGCATGGATTGGTACGCTGTCCCCAATGCATGTTTTTAGCTAATTTTGATAAGCTTTTCTTGCGCCCTTTGACTGCCATGGATCGTTGTAACCTTTACTGACTACTAACTCGTTGCATACATGCATAATGATGTTTTGTACTGATCGATATGTCGTTTCTATCTTGAATCCCTGAGTGTGAAAGTAATTAAGAAGAACGCTTGTTGATCCGGCCATAGACGGAGCCAGCAGCATGTGGGCGGGGCTCGAGCCCCTATCCCGCAGGAATTTATAGAGAAAATGAGGAGAAAATAAGAGACGGGAGGGAGAAAGGAGAGAGAATAAGAAGATGAGCTCTCTATTATTATTATTATTATTATTATTATTATTATTATTATTATTATTATTATTATTATTATTATTATTATTATTATTATTATTATTATTATTATTATTATTATTATTATTATTATTATTATTATTATTATTATTATTATTATTATTATTATTATTATTATTATTATTATTATTATTATTATTATTATTATTATTATTATTATTATTATTATTATTATTATTATTATTATTATTATGAAAACTAGTTCCGCCACTGATCCGGCCAGATTCAGACAATATATTATACTCTGGATGGCACCAATTTTGTGACGGGTCAAAAAGGAGTACACTCACATGAGTCCAAATCGTGCAAAAGAGCCCGTGGCGATGCATGCTCCAAATCGATTTGTTCGAGAGGAAATCGCGTGTTTATTTTTTGCATGCGCCTGCCTTTTTATTCTTGCAAAATGAAAAGTTTAAGGCCTCTCTAATTTATAGGAAAAATATAAAAAAATTTGGAGGATTTTAATTTTATAGAATTTTTTTTGTGACGGCTTTTAAAACAAATGATTGAGTCTTATCATTTCTTTCTCAATTTTTATAGAATAGATAATTCTATATAGATTTTAGAGTAATGTTAGCGAAAACTCAAACCTCTTAATTTTTTTAATTGGTCTCTTTATTTGATTCATATGTTTTTAGTACGATCTAATCAAAATACCATTATTGTGTTTTTACTATATTTTGCTATTACACGCTTATATTTCTATTAAAATTATATGTTTTTATTATTCTTTCATTTTTTTCAATTTTATGTTTTAAAATAGCCTTAATTTGTTTTATTCGGTTATTAATCCAGAAATTAGCCAAATGAAAAGCAGGAGTATTAGTCTGTTGTTGATTTGGCTGTTGGCAATTAGTTTTAGTGATTAATTAAAAGGTTGGCACGCTAATTATCCAAGGCTAATGATAGGTGGACGCATATTTTATTTGGCTGGGTGCACGTAGTCAATTTGCATGCAGGTCTTCATGTGTGTTCAGGATTTTCTGCGCGCACTGAGGGTTGAGGACAAGGGTATGCAGTCACAAAAGATCCCGATAAAAGTTGGCATGCACAAAAGGTGATCAATAATCATTACGTCTACCATTTAGTTGTCTGGATATTAAACACATCAAGTAGCAAATCAGTCAAGGTTCCATTTGATTATGCACCTGGGTTGCTACCTGAATCGAACTGAACGCGAATGTTGTTCTCCTATTCTCTTCTCTGGAATCCATGTAGTATCTGCATAATAAACTCTCTTGAAAAACAATGGCGCACGTGTGAACGAGTTCTCTACTGAAATGAGCTATAGCTCTTGTCAGAGAAATCTTAATGTATAGCATTTTTTTTTCAAGATGATATCCTTGATCTGTTTACTGTAATAACATGCCGATAGCATATCAAATGTACAGAAAAATATAGAAAAAATTTGACATGTAAAGCATAACGATTTGTACCACCATGAAAATGTATATCATCTCAAAATTAGATGTACACACAAAGGGGTCAGTCTTAAAAAAAAAAAGACAAATTCATACTCTAAAAGGTTTATAAATAGTACTCCCTTCATTCTATAAAACACTAACTTGTGACTACGAACTAGACGCAGGCTATATGTACGGCCACCACTAACACATTAGTTTGTCTTCTTTTAGAGCTACGCACAATTACACACAGCTCTAGCTGACTAGGTGGGACTTCTAGGCACGGGCTATATAGGGTAGGGCACTCTAATAGTAGATCGGTTCAGTATGGCTGTGGCCACTCTCTTCTCTTTTTTTAACACGTTTCTTAAACATATATTTTATATAAAAAAGTTTTATATAAAAGTTGTTTTAAAAATTAAATAAATATATTTTTTAAGTTTATAATAATTAATACTTATGGTGTTGGTATAACTAATATCTAAAACGAACCTAGAAATAACGTGTTATAAGTTTATCTCTATTTTTTCTTTCATGTACTGAAAAGCTAGCTTTTATACGAGATAAGCTCAGCTTCTTTGCAGACCAAATTCCACCTTTTTTTAACTTAAAATCACTAACTCATGTATGTACTGACATGTGTTACATGCGTCTGATCTCTCTGCAAATATTTGGGGCCATGTGGGTGCGTGTACGCGTGCGCCGCTAGGGCGTATAATTATCTGCGCGCCCAGCGCTTCTCCTGTGCGTTACCTAGGCAGATCACGAGATTAGACAGCTAATGACAGTGGGCCTCATGCATTGAACGTAAACACCTGGTCTATCTTTACGTTAGAGATAATGGCCCTGTTCACGTACGCGAACAGTCATCTAGGCAAATTCACGGATCGATTTAACTCTCTAAGTTCGATTCTATGTGGTACGTGTCAGCGCTTACAAGCCATTCCAATAAAAAAATAAAATTAAAAATTAAAAATAGATAAGACCTATATATAAATCTCTTGAAAAAAAATAATAAGTCACATGTGTCCTTATGTTTGCTTCACTTTCTCTCCTCCTCTCAACCACTCCACCGCTGGGGACAGCATGGCGTGGCGGGAGAAGTCACTGCCGGCGGGATGGAGAGAAAAATAAGGCAAATTCACTGGTCTACTCCGGGAGGTGGAGCTCCAGACGATGTGACAAGTGAACCAAAAGAGCCTTTAGGCGGCGGAGAGAGGCTTTGCCCGACTCATCAGATTTTTCCCACCGTCCTGGCCAAAAGATCGGTGAGGGCGTTAGGTATTTAAGCTTTATAAGTATTGAAAAAAATCATAAAAAGTGAGATTGAGAAGAAAGAGAAAAATTAAATTTAAAAATTATAAAATGTTTGGAATACGAGATATTGAGTACTATTAAAAATATAAATTCTTTCACGTGAAGCATATGTAGGTGGTCTTTTCTACCCAAATTCCCCCAGCGTTTTTACGCTACTCTTTTAAGTAAGCATAGAAAATTTCTGTTTATTTTTGCAGCAAAATAAAAAAGGCGTGTGTATGTCAGATATCTGAAAGCGAGTCATTGTTCCGATCAGGGCTCACGCATTCAGCACGTAATCTAAGGGAAGAAAAAGATCAGGAAGTGAAAAAGATCAGCATCTGAAATGTTAAAGAGAAATAGGAGCCTCGGTTCGTTCAATGATTATCAACAAGTCCCAAAACATTTGCTCGTTTTTCTTAAGTAGGGAAGGTATAGCTGCAGACGAATACAATCGCATATTAATTCGTGAAAGTAAGATACAAATAAATTAATTCGTGAAAGTAAAATGCAAACGATGAAGAACAAAGGGAGATAGATTATTATTAATAAGGAAAGTAGATTATTGGCGTGTCTATCAGACGACCTCTGGGTCACCCTGCAATGGAGATCCTCTTGAAGACAGGCCGTGCCACGCGGTTACGTGGCTCCAGATTATAAGCAGCTCCCACTTCTTCAAAATTGGCGAGCTGGTATTTAACACGCAGCGCCTGGTTTTGCCCTCCGTTGGTATCGGAATGGGCCCGGCCCGTCTAAATTCTCTGCAAGCTGTGGAGGCCGACATTCACATTCCCTCGGAGCACTTCTGTCGTCTGCACTATTTACTCTGAGGCAGATGGCACAATGAACTATGAGTTGTGAAACTGTCACAACCCATAAGTGATAGACGAACGGTTTTTGTGTACCCTGCTGCCTTGGAGGGGCACTATTTGTAACCTGCTCCAATTGCATATTTGCATTCAGTAACTAAAGAAAAAAAATCATTACCAACTGTAATATTGATCATTTTATATCCACCTGTCCACCTCGGACCAAATGTGTTTATCCACGCTGGATACCTTTTTTAAAAAACAAGCGCTCAATTAATTGTTTCTGGCTTAGTAAAGAACACACAGGGAACAAGCTTATCAATGGCTCTACTAAACAAGTTATCTGAATTCCACCTCGCAAGCAAGAATAACATCCTAGTGAAGCTAGAAGAATTCAAGATCACCACGATAGACCATGGACAACAACTGCAAGTATGCAATGACTGCATTTGAGTGGCCGATGGCACCTACATTGTGACGGCTTGCATGTTTCAGATGTTTCAGTAAGAAGCCTTACATCAACTTCAATTTGCTCTTTAGACAGTGTGATGGTACCAAAAAAAAAGCAGAAATATTACATTTTCACTTGAAGTCATCTGTACCGTGGCGTTGTTCTTATTGCCTAGAATGAAGAAAGCAAATAGAGATAATAGGGAGTCGGAGTTTGATTCTCCGATCCCCCATTTTATTCAACCTAGAAAAAATAGGGGTACCCCATGTAGATGTTTCAGTAAGATGCTTTATGTCAACTCGAAGTTCCTCTCCAGACAGTGTGACTGTACCAAAAACTTATGTACAAATCTTACATTTTCATTGGAAGTGATCATATGTATTGTGGCTCTGTTCTTATTGCCTAGAAACAAGTGATCAAACAGAGAATTCAGCCGGGCAAAAATGTGGGTCCTGGATTTCAGTCTGCAGTCGATCTCAGATTGACCGAAATTTAACGTCACCATAAAAAAGTTGGTGAAATAAGTTCTCAACAATGGATTAACATCATATCGCTGCCAGAAAATTAAATTACCAGACGTTTACAGCACCTTAATTTCAGAGATCAAACCTAGCTACCTATATAGGACAGCAGGAGATAATCTCCTCGGTGGATTGGCAACCTGGTAACTGATCGATTGATCATGTTCTGTGTGCTTCTTTGATCAAGTTATGAACCCATTGATGGAGCAAACAGAGAAAACAGCTTCAGAGAATTGAAGTCTGACAACCCCTGCCTCCATAGGCCGCCATCGGTTGGTCATGTTAATTTAATTAGTGCTCGATGACCTCTGTAGGTCATGACCACTTATATATGGAGGATCGTACACATAGAAGATTACGTATACATGAAAGTTTACAAGCGTGACTAACGACAATCAGAAGACACAGCTCTAAATATAGATGATCTCTTATTAAATATAGATTATACATTTCTATGTTTAACACCCCTCTTAATCTGGACGGAGATAGACTGGTTTAGATTGCGCTGTAAATTGCAGTAGGGAGTAAGCGGAAGCGGCTTAGTCATGATGTCGGCTACTTGGTCCTTAGATAAGATGAAGCGAACGTCGAGTTAGTGAGAGACAACATGTTCATGAACAAAATAGTAATCAACCTCGACATACTTTGTACGACGATGAATATATGGGATTGGTAGAAAGATAAGTGGCACCAATGTTGTCACAGCATAGGGACGGTGGCCGAAACTGAGAGATCCCAAGTTCCCTTAGCAACACTTATATCCATATTACTTCAACGGTAGCATTGACGACGACCTTGTATTCAGCCTCTGTGCTCGAGCGAGAAACAGTTAGTTGTTTGCGAGAGTTCCAAGAAATAAGATTGCCACCAAAGAAAATATCATAGTCACATATACTGCGTCGATCATCTAGGTTCCCGGCTCAATCGACATCAGAGAAGGCACTTAGCAATGAAGACCTAGATTTAGTGGTGCATAGCCCCATATCAGACGTAGAATGAAGATAACGTATTATGCATTTTACTGCCACCTAATGAACCATCATTGGTGCTGACAGAAATTAGCATACCTGGTTGACAGAGAAGGAGATATTAGGACAAGTGAAAGGCAAATATTAGAGAGCCCCAACAACACTGTGATAGCGTGTAGTATCTTCAGCTGAGAGAGGGTCGCCACTCTTTAAAAGTAACTTATTGTTAGGAAGCATAGATGTCGAAATACTATTAAAGGAGGCCATATTTGTATGCTACAACAGGTCTTGTATGTATTTGTGTTGTGTTAAGATGAGGCCGGTAGAAGTATGATGTACTTCAATGCCAAGAAAATATCCGAGAGTGTCAAGATCTTTCACGGCAAACTCAACTTCAAGTTAAATGAATAGATAATCCGTAGTTGATGATGAAGAGCTCATAATAATAATATCATCCACATATATGAGAATATACATCTGAATGCCACATCTGTTGAACATAAAAAGAGAAACAACAGTCTTAGAAGCCTGAAACCCTAGTTGTAATAGTTTGTTACTAAGACGAGAAAACCAGGCACGTGGTGTCTATTTGAGGTCATATAATGACTTGTCCAAATTGCAAAGATAAGTAGGATGAGCCGAGTCAACAACACCAGGTGGTTGTTTTATATAGACGTTCTCTTGAAGATAGCCATGTAAGAATGCATTTTAAATATCAATCTATCGAAGAAACCAACCATAAGAGACTGCAAGAGACAATAAGACTTAAATAGTGATAGGTTTCACTACCGAACTAAATGTATCATCATAATCAACTCCATACTACTGCTTGAAGACCTTGGCGATCAATCATGCTTTATAGCGATCAATGGAGCCATCAGTTTTGTGCTTCAGCTTAAAAATCCACTTACAACCAATGACATTAAGGCTGGCATGTGGAGAAACCAGATGCCAAGTCTTGTTCTTAACAAGAGCTTGAAATTCATTATTCATTACTGACCACAAAAGGAGGTGTGCCATAGCAGTAATATACGATGTATGCTCTGCATCTGAAATCCGTATGGTAGAATAAATAACCGTGCCATCGGTAAAAACCTTGGGTTTCTTGATGTTGTGGCTTAAGCGCGTCCCGTACTTATGGGCAGGAGGATCTGGTGTAGGAACCTCTGAGTGGTGCACGGCCTCAGGCCAAACGCTCGGTGATGAAGTTTGCCGCGATGCTGGTGATGATGGGCCGGCAGATGACAGCCCAGCCGCAGCCTCTGTGCTTACCGTAGGGGACACGGGAGAGACAGGCGAAAACTTTGATGCAGGCAGATCAGCGTCAGGCGCTGCATGTGGAGCGCCTGTCTCAGGTGAAAAAACGGGCACAGAGAATGTCGGTGCCAATCCTGATGAGGTTTTAGACATCTCAGGATCTGTTATATGCTGAGGGACTGTATTCATAAGGTTAACAGAAAATATATGCATATCGTAATTGTTCAAATTAAAACTGTCACTGTCCGTAATGTTGGATGAAGGACAGGTGGAGAAAGGAAAAATTGTTTCATTAAATATTACATCACATGACACACACGCGTTTGGAATTCATATCGAGACATTTGTATCATTTATGAATACCACTATATCCTAAAAATACGTAAAGTTTGGATCGAAAGTAAAGTTTGTGCTGGTTATAGGGTTATAAATTGGGCTAAAATACGCAACTAAATATATGGAGTATGGAATAATTCGGTAGAGTTTTAAAGAGACGTTCTAAAGGGCACAGATTATCAAGGACTCAAGTGGGTAATCTATTAATGAGATAAGTGGCTGTAAAGAAGGACTCGTCCTAAAATTTAATCGGTATGGAGGTATGAGCTAGTAAAGAAAAGATCAGTTTTAAATTTATTAGCGATAAAAAATAATTTATAATTAAAACTTTTATATGTATGTCATTAGTGACTTAAAAAACTAATGACGAAAAAAAAACTACGTCAAAAAACCGAAATCAACTTTTAAAATTTAAATTTTAGCAACAGCTGCAAACGATAAGACCGTATAGTTTATAACTACAAACCAATACTCACCTACGTAGTTTTTTCTCCCTTGAAATGCCATTTCTTGTCTCTTGGCGTTTGGTTCAGTTAATTTTTTTAACTATAAATTAATTCTTTTTCTGCTAATACGTTGTTTGGTGTATTTTTCGTATTTGGCCAACTGATGATGGGCCTTGATTTGTCAACTCTGAATTTGAGCAGAATTTGGCTAAATTAGCTCCAGCTCTCGGATGATTTGGATGGATCATGTTACATCTGGAGTTCAGGCTCTTATTATCCTTGGGCAAAAGTCTACAAGATATTGACTGGATCAAGCATTCGACCATTGTTCGTCAGGATCAGGAAAATTGGATGGCAGCATTCTTCTTGTTACTCCCCAGTGGAAAACTCAATCATAGAAGAATGCAATGTCTCGTCTTTGAAGAAGAAGAAGAAACAAGCCAACACCAGTTCTTCAGTCAGAGAAAGGCCTTTCTGCAGAACAAGAGCTGAGGTGATGAATCCTTTTCGTCGGAGAAGACAGAAGAGGTGTGACTCTGAATGCAATGGTATCAGATGCAGTTGTCAAATTTTTGTAATGTTTTTCATAGCTATTTGAATGATATGTAAGAAATGAGGGGACATCACCGAGGATTAAAAGAGTTTCTCTTTGATTTGCATATATACGATATATCTCAGCTTTGTTTCTTCTGACAGAAAAAGAATGCACGTCCGTCTTCTCTGAAGAATCCATCCAGCTTCACCCCTTCTTCAGATAATAAAGGCATTTCTTCAGAACAACAGCAAAGGTAAGTAATGACATAGGTCTTGTCTTGAAAAAAAATGTAAGTAGCAATGTAGCATAGTGTTGCAGCTTAATTAAGATGAACAACTGGAGTACAACTTTTTTTTACTTGGGATGAAATCCTCTCCTGGTACGTAATGCAAATCAAAAAGTTGCTAGCTCTCTTAGGCAACAGCTCTGAATGCGGACTGATCTTAAATCTAGTAATACAATGTCTATTTGAGTTTTAACCACTTGACGATTTGACGTCTAAGTTGAATCCAAGATGACAACGGGCTTATGCGTCATAGGGGTGGTGATTTCTCCTCTTATCCTCTCTACCTCTATAATCACAAGGCGCCGTATCACCGTATAAATGCAATCATAAGTGTATGTTCAGTAATGCAAGTGCTTTTCATATACATTTCATATAATTAGAGATACTAACACGCTTTCATTTTTTAATATAATTTTCTACTTTTCCTATTCATTACTTCTTTCTCTAATTTATCTCATACAGAAGTATGGTTTATCTTAGCATAACTCACCGTCACTGTATGTAAGCTTACCAAACATATGTGACTTGCCTGAAGGTAGATATTACCCATGTGGCACATAAGGGTTGAATGTGCGTATTACCCATATCATATGCCTTATGTCTCATAGTGCGTTTAATTGTTGTACTTAGATTTATGCTAGATGTGACTATTGCTTCGGCGTTAGGCAGCATAAAGCATTGTGGGTTAGTTTGGTGCCATATACCTAAAAAATAATAAAGCTCAAAATGTGACTTTAACCAACACAAAGAAGTATTTCTTCCGACTGTTTTTCTTAGTCTTCTAGCTCTTTTCCTCAACTGTGAGGCTTAGGGTCATCCGTATGTTATATTCACTCGTGGATATAGAGGAGGATTTCTATCCATTATTAAAAAAAAGAATGGAATAAAACACATATATTTGTAAGAACAGTAAAATTTAGCCATTGAAATTCAATAACAACTTAATAAAGGGGCATAACAGTTTAATAGGCTAATGAAGTGGCTATGCTAGGCTTGATCAGGATCCATTAGGACACAAATCCGATCTAGCTCACGATCCATTAAACCAATGGTGTACTTGTTTTAGATAGCTTCTTGGCTAGACATTCGAGCCATAGGACAAGCTAGACAACCCTTAACTGTAAACTCACTACCTAACAACTTCATATGACACTTGTTATACCTGCTTACCTACTTATGTATTAATAAAATGTTCCTATCCTTTAATAGAGCCACTATGATAATTAAACATATTAGAACTCTTCTAAAAAAATATTAATAATAAACTAGTTATTAACATATCACACCCTACTCCATCCCATCTCGTGTATATATTATCAACTTATATGGATTTATTATACTTTTTTATAAACAGAATTTATTTCAATACATGATGTTATGATAGAAATTTAAATGTAGATATCTTGCGCCTTTTATTATTGTACGTGGAATTTATATTATATATCAATGGTATCCTATAGTTTATATAATATTATATATATTTTTACATTATTTTAGTTTAAGTTGATGTTTAAGTTCTAAATTTTACTATCATTCTTTACATCATAAACAGTACTAGTCGTAGTAATGTCTATAACACAAAACAGATAAATTCATTTTTTTCAGCCTTTTCTTCTCCCTTTTTCCTTGGAGGAGAAAATTGGAAAATCCATCCATTGAGAGCCGTTTGGTGGCCGCGTCGTCTCTCCTCGGAAACCCTAATCCTCTCCTGCCCTCGAAGCCGCCACCGCCGCGATGATGCCCTCGGCCGGCTATTCCGGCCCCCGCGGCTGCGGCGGCGACCGATGCGGGTCCGGCCGCGACGCCTGGCCCCTCCACAACGTCCGCCACCAGGGCGTCTTCTGCCGCCTCTGCTCCTCCTGCGTCCTCCTCTACCACCCCGCCGCCTTCTGCTCCGCCTGCCTCCTCCTCCTCCCTCCCGCCCCCGCCTCCGCCTCCGCCTCCGCCGCCGCCCGGGATCCCGTCATCGCCCCGCCTGGGCCCGTCGCCGCCTGCTCCGCCTGCGGCCTCTTCGTCGCGCACCACTCCTGCGTCCCGGACTCTGTCTCCTTCGTCTGCCCCACGTGCGCCGACGCCGCCGAGGGGAGGGTCTACTCCTACACCCCCGCCGCCGCCGCCGGGGTCAGCCGGCGCGCGCTGGACGAGCGCGCCGCGCGCGTCCTCCTCGTGGCCGCGCGGCTGGCGCACGAGTCCATCGCGCGCGCCGCCTCCTTGGCCCGCGAGGAGGCGGACCTCCTCGTCCGGGAGGCGGCCGTCGCGCGGAAGCACGCGCGCGAGATGCTCGACGCGGCGTTCCGCGCGGCAGAGGCGGAGGCCATGGAAGCCAATAAGAAGCCCAAGCCCGCCGCGGCCACGCCCACGCCCACGCCGCTGCCGCCCAAGAAGAAGACCCCGAAGAGCAGCGAGGCGAGCAGAGACAGAGACAAGCCGCTCAAGCTCACTGCCAGGCAGCAGCCGGCGCTGGCGTTTGCTGCGGCTGCGGCTGCTGCTGCCAGCTCGATGCCATTGTCAACGCAGTCATTGATGGAGGTGGACGAGAAGCCGGTGACACAGGAGATGCAAGGTGAGCAGACATTGAACTATCACATCGAATTGGGGAGCTAATTGTTCTGTACAATGTTTGGTATATAATTCTTCATCAAAATTGGGAGCTAATTGTTCTTTACAATGATTGATATGTAATTCTTGCAGGTTCAGGAGACAGATCATTGATACTTGATCGTGGCCTGCTGTTCGGAACCTTGGAATCGTGAGATTTGGGCGCATTATCCTGCTTCTTATTCCATGGAATTTATGCTTCTGTGTAGTCCGTTTGATCCTAGAAGGGCACTCAAGTTCAGGGGTACAAGGATTGCAATGTAATTGAATCCCCATTTTGGAGTGTCCTTGCTGTAAATTCTAGTTTTGACTTGTTACATGATCCTTTCATCAACTGTAGCTTGTTTGCATCTTATATACCCTGTTTGTTATTCGTAGTATAGCAAAATAGGTTGCTGGTGGATAAATATTGTGCGATTAAATGTTGTGTCACAGATGGCTTCGTTTTTATAATGAAATGAACTTAGATTGAGAATTCATGATAACATGATGGCATAGTTTCTTTCCTGTTTTCGAAACCTATTGCGAATCCAAGCATGATCTTTTCTCTTGTTTGTGTTTTCCTCCGTTTTGGTTGTCTGGCATGGCAGTGTGAGTTCAAAGTTCATGGTGAGGTTGGCAAGATTGGACCATGTATTTGTAAATGTCTTCAATCAATTTCAGCAGACATCTGTTTGTCAGTGGTGTGCATGTCCTAGTTCTCCATTTTGTTACTTCTTTGTTCACTATAGATTTAAAATTTTGAGCAGTCCCTGCAGTGTGATCTTGGCACTGTCTTCTTAATTGGTTACTCAAAACATGGGTGGATCGTCCAAATACTAGTTATAGCAACAGAGCTTCCAATATTTTGTGTTAAGAGTTGCTTCCGAGTTGCCATCTCAGATTCTTCTCTTCAACTCGAGCACTTGACGCCGCAGGTCAAATGTTCCAGTAACGCCATACTCACATCTAACACTGTTAATTTCGCCATACTCACATCTTACACTGTTAATTTCATACCTAAAAGTTTGGAACTCTACACGATGACGAGAACAAAATATTGCTGGAAGCAGAGGTAATCCTCTGCTCGATCAATTTCATTCTGTGCTCTACACGATAACGAGGACAAAAAATTGCTGGAAGCAGAGGCAATCCTCTGCTCGATCAATTTCATTCTGTGCTCTACAAAAAACAATAAGTCGATGGTATTGGATTAGGATAAGTGAAGATGGATGGAAGATAAACAACACTAATTAGCAGCATCAAAACAAGGCAAACTATTTCTTTTTATTTCATCTTCCTTTCTTTTACCATGGTGGCTAGTTTTTTCACCACTCGGTTCTGTACTTTGTATCATACAGTACTATGATCCTACTCTCTTATCTCTTGTCCAAATGACTGATCAAATATGTTCCTAGGCATCCTCTTACCTAAGAGCATCCTACAACATGGCATTCGTCACAAAGCGAACAGTGGCGTCCCTGCATTGCTGTTCTGAAGATCATCCTCAAGCGACACTGTTCCGAAGATCTCTGCGTTGTGCACCCCCAGGTCACTGGAGATTCTATCACAGAGCTGCAAAAACATTTCAAAAAGAAAATGGTAATCTTCCTCTAGTTTCAGTCATGGTTCAGTGGCAGCTGGAATTGTTAGCTCCTGTTACCTGTCTATACAGTGCAGGGTCTCCATGGGACTTCCTAAGTTCTACCACATTTACAGAAGGGCCAAGCTCAAAAACCTGACATAGAAAATAGCACCCCACTTCTATTAGCCGAGCAGCATTTGCATCGTGTTTTTGCGTTAGAAATGTTTGGTTCGTTGCATTTTACCTCGGCAGACACCATAAATGACTCGGGGTTCTTTGATCCATTGCAATTGCGCGTTACTTTGAGCTGAAAAATCACATGCAAACCATTTTTAGTTTCTTGAAACGTTTAAGGTAGTGTCAGTATGTCCTGTAAGGCTGTAATATGCTTATGACGATTAAAGGTTTGTCAGACCTTGCTGTGTCCCCTCTGAACTTGGAGTCCCAACTCTGTCACTGAGCTTTCAATCTTGTCGAACGCATCCTTGGGTGGATGCGTTGATGTGAATCTAATCCTCCTTTGGGACACTTCCTGCAACAAGTCAAGGCAATGAATTATTCAGTCCATTTTCCTGTGAAAATGTAATAGCAAGTGGCGGAAGACAAGTTCATTCAGTGTGTTTATCATCAGTTTCCTGGGAAACAAGTTATTTCACTGCAACTGCATATGATATTTGGAGAAGATTGAAACATGCGGTGTTAGTTTAATTTCTATTTCAGGTTATTTCAGCGTCGGTGTTAGATCACTAGACCACTGTATATGTATATAAACCCGACCCCCTATATAGCGTTAGGGTTTTAGTCTCGCTGTACACATTCTTACATGATATTAGAGTAGGTCTAGATATCCCCGACACGCTAGCATCCTTCTGTCGAAGAGCCGATGCTTTCTTCCCGTCACCGACTTACTTCTCGGTATTTCCTCTTCGCTCTCTCGTCTTGGCTCCTTCTTCCCGTCTCCTCTGCAGACGTTTTCTTTTCTCCTTTTACACCACCCTCTCCCATCTCTTTCTCCTCCACACGACGTGGCGACGGTCTCCATCCGCCTTCTCGTCTCGGCTCACACCCATCTTCGCCCTTTTTTTCTTGATCCATGCATCTTTTCTCCTCCGACGCCGGAACATCTCTGCGCTCGTCATCTCCATCGGCTGGAACCCTATCTCAGTTCCCGCTTTTCCGACACGCTCAACAGCTCCCGGACGCGCACCTTTTCCACTCGCGTCCGAGCCACTCCGATGTGTCCACGTGTCCACGGACACGAATCTCTGCCTCCCGGATGCGAACCTCCTCTCTTCGCGTCCGGCCCCTCTCCGAGTTTTCACGTCCGCTCCACTCCTTTGCCTCCACGAGTCCAAGGACGTGAAACTTCTCTTCACGGACGTGAATCTTCGCACATCCGTGACCCACTCACTCTCTGACCTACCTACTCTGCCACCCACCTTTATCTCAACTACTCCGCTGTCTACCTTTCATCAGCCAACCACTCCCTATCGGCTGGTTGGCCCACCCTTCCTTCTCATCGGCTTACTACCCATCAACCAATCACTTTCTTGATCAGTCGATCTCCTTTCTCATCAGCTCCTTCCCATCGGCCTCTTACTCTCATCGGCTTCTTGCCCCTGTTCCCCTTTTGTCATGACCACCGAGTCAGCCCTTAGATCCGGCACTCTCCCAGTTGCCGAATCTACTCCGGCCCTCGGCGCCCTAGACCATACTTTGGGCACCACCTCACCGATCTTCTCACCACCCTACGCCGCTATGAACATGAAATCTCACGTTTCTATCTCTCTTGACCTCAACGCCAATTACTCCAAGTGGGTATTTTTCTTTAAATCCTTCTATGGAAAGTTCGGCCTCCGGTCACACATCGATGGCTTCGCTTCACCTCGATCCAATGACCCCCAGTGGGACATCGCTGAGTGCTGCGTGCGCAGCTAGTTGCTCGGCTCGGTCGATGACTCTGTCCTCGACCCCGCCATGGAAGACACCGACCCTACCGCCCAGGATCTCTGGGTGGCTATCGAGCGGCTCTTCCTCGCCAACAAGCAGCCGCGCGCCATCTTTTTACTCAACGAGTTTCACTCCATGGTACAAGGAGACTCTTCTGTCTCCTCGTATTGCTAGCGCCTTAAGGTAAAGGCTACCGCTTTTTGCGATGTCGGTCACCCTGTGGCCGACTCCCAACTCATCCTTGCCCTCCTGCGAGGCCTCAACCCACGCTTCTCCAACACCGCTGACGACATCGCCAACTCCACACCCCTTCCGTCGTTTGTCCGGACCCATGACATGCTATTTCTCAAAGAACTCCGTTTGGCCAATGACAAGAAGACCGTGGCCCACACAGCTCTCCTCGCCGCAGTCGATCATGGCTACCGATCCTCCTATGCTGCCGCCCCCTCCCACGGCTCTGGCGGCCATGGCCCTAACCATGGCAATGCAGCCCGCACCGGTGGCACCGGCAAAGGAAAGGGCAAGAACTGGTACGGTCCGATGCAATCACGACCTGCTCCAGTCCCTGCCCAGCCTGCCGGTCCCACGGGCCCGTGACTCTGCTACAATCCCTAGGCAACCCAGCCCTAGCTGCGCAGTCCCATCGGCTGGCAATCAGGGGTTCTCGGCGCCCATCCTTAGGCACACCTGGCTTTGGCTCCCATCCTGCCACCTCAGTCGATGCTACCGCCACCACCCACCCAGTCGGTTCCCTCCTGGAACCAAGTTGGCCTCGTCGCCGCCCTCAACCAGATGACGCTCGAAGACTCTGGTGCGTCCTCTCACATGGCGTCATCGGCTGGTATACTCCGCTCTTGTCATCCCTCCTTCTCCCCCTTTGTCACTATCGGCAATGGGCACTCTCTTCCTGTCCAATGCTGTGGTGACTCCTTTCTGTCTACACCTACCACTAACCATCTACTTTGTAATGTCTTCATATTTTCCTCCCTTATTCACAATGTAGTATCTGTTCGTCAATTCACACGAGATAACAATTGCTCAATCGAATTTGACACTTCTGGTTTCTCTGTGAAGGATATCCTAACCCGGCGACAGATTCTTCGCTGCAATAGTGGCGGCAACCTCTACACCATCCCCATTGCGCCATCCACTCCACACACCAGCATCGTCCTCTCCACCAACCTCTGGTATCTTTGCCTTGGCCACCCCGGCCTTGACGCTATCGCCAACCTCCGTCGCAGCGCCTCCATCTAGTGTACCCACAATAGCTCCACCGTTTGCCACTCGTGTCAACTTGGCAAACATGTGTGACTGCCCTTTTCGAATTCTCTATCTTGTACCTCGTGACCGTTTGAGCTAATACACTGTTATGTATGAACTTCTCCGGTAAAGAGTGTCTTCGATAATCAGTATTATCTTACAATACTTGATGATTGCATACACTATTGCTGGACTTTTCCACTCACCAGCAAGTCCAAGGTCGCCTCCCATCTAACTAACTTCATAAACTACATTTCTAACCAGTTCAACCTCCCCATTAAAACTCTACGAGCCAATAACGGTATGAAGTTTGTCAACCGTACTGTTCAAACTTTCCTTACATCCAAGGCATCCATCTACTCCTCTCCTGCCCCTACACCTCTTTCTAGAACGGTAAGACCGAACACTTACTTCACACCCTTAACAACATAAGTTGTACAATGCTGCTTCATGCCCACCTACCTATAACTTATTTGGACTGAAACACTAACCACTGCGACTTACCTCCTCAATTGGCGACCATGCTCCTCCATTCGCTACAACGTTCCATACACTCTTCTGTACCATACGGTGCCCGACTACTCCCACCTATGCGTTTTAGGGTGTCTCTGCTACCCCAATATTATCGCCACTGCTCCTCACAAACTTGCTCCCTGCTCCACCGCCTGCATTCTCCTCTGCTATCCCTCATCTCACAAGGGATACCGATGTCTCAATCTCTCCACCCGCCGGGTTATCGTCTCTCGCCATGTCGTTTTTGATGAGACCTGCTTCCCCTTCGGTCTGCTTAATCCGAGATCCTGATCTAGCGATATCGACTTCCTACTTACCAACACCGTGTCCACCTGGTCTCCTCCACCGATCTCCCCTTCGGCCCTCTCATCGGCCGCTCCTGAGGACTTACTGCTCAGCTATCCCACTACTCTTTGGTCCGGTGTCACTCCCATCGAACCCCCATCAGCCCCACCACTCTCATCAGCTTCGATCGATCTTGTCTCCTTTCCATCGAACAACTCACCCCCATCGGTTCCTCAGCCCTCATTAGCTCATAACACCCATCGGCCCATCCACCTCCATCGGCTCCCCCCTCCCTATCGGCTGCTCCAGCTCCATCGGACCGATCAAACCGATCAACCCATCCACCCCTATCGGCTCAGGCCGATCTAGTTTAGCCCTTTCCTTTCACATACAGTCGCCGATCTCGACTCGATGACCCTCCTCCCCAACCAGTCCTCACCACACCTACCACGCTCCCATCGGCTCCTATCCCCTCCACATCTTACATGGTTACCCGATCACAAACCGGGTCTCTCCGCCCCACCAAGCACTACAAGCTCTCTGTCGTCCATTGTCCTATCTCGCCCATCCCGGCGACTTCTTGTTCCGTCCTAGCCAATTCTCAGTGACGCACAGCCATGGCTGATGAGTTCAAGACCCTCATGGACAACGAGACCTGGCGCCTCGTCCCTCGTCCTCCCGGTGCCAATGTTGTGACCGGTAAGTGAATCTTTAAGCATAAGTTCCACGCCGATGGCTCCCTTGCCCGTCACAAGACACGCTGGGTAGTTTGGGGTTTCTTCCAACACCCTGGTGTCAATTACGACGAGATCTTCAGTCCCGTCGTCAATCCCGCCACCATCCGGATCGTTCTCACCTTGGCTGCCTCGCACTCTTAGCCGATCCACTAGCTTGACGTGAAGAACGTCTTTCTTCACGGTCATCTGATAAAAATGGTCTACTGCCAACAGCCTCCAGGCTTCGTCGACCCCTCTCGTCCCGACGATGTCTGCCTCCTTCAGCACTCTCTCTACGGCCTCAAACAAGCTCCTCGGGCCTGGTACCAGCACTTTGCTGTCTACCTTCGGCACATCAGCTTTGTGGCCTCCGTGTTGGATAGCTCGTTCTTTACTCTTCACATCGGCAACGCCACCGCCTATCTCCTCCTATACGTCGACGACATTGTTCTTATAGCATCCTCGACGTCCCTCCTACACCAGATCATAGCTTGACTCCACTCTGAGTTCGCCATGACCGATCTTGGTACTCTCCATCACTTCCTTGGCATCTCTGTTACCCGTTCTTCTCACGGGCTCTTCCTTTTCCAGCGCCAGTATGCCGTTGATCTTCTCCAGCGTGTGGGCATAGCCGAATGTTACCCCACGGCCACTCCGGTCGACACTCGAGCCAAACTCTCTGCTGCCGATGGCTCACTCGTCGCTGATCCCTCTCAGTATCGGAGTCTTGCTGGTGCTCTCTAATAGCTCACCCACACACGACCCGACCTCACCTACGCCATCTAGCAAGTATGCCTTTTCATGCATGCTCCGCGCGAACCTCATCTCACACTACTCAAACGTATCCTTTGCTATGTGGAGGGCACACTTTCCAGCAGGCTGCACCTCAGCTCTAGCCCTATCGACTCCCTCATCGCGTATTCCGACGCGGACTGGGCAGGCTGCCCCGACTCTCGACGCTCCACTTCCAGCTACTGCGTCTTCCTCGGCGACACTCTAGTCTCTTGGTCCTCAAAACGCTAGACTACAGTGTCTCGGTCCAGCGTCGAAGCCGAGTACCGCGCCGTCGCCCACGGTATCGCCAAGTGTTGTTGGCTTCGCCAGCTTCTCCAGGAGCTCCGTGCACCTCTCTCCTCTGCGACCGTTGTCTACTACGACAACGTCAGTACTGTCTACATGACCACCAACCCGGTTCATCATCGACGTACGAAACACATAGCGATAGACATTTATTTTGTCCATGACAAGGTCACACTAGGACAGGTTCGGGTGCTCCATATACCATCGGCGCATCAGTTCGTCGATATTATGATCAAAAGCCTCTCCACGCCTTTGTTCACCAGTTTTCGATCCAGTCTCTGTATGCGTTCCCCTCCCGCTGTGACTGCAGAGGTGTTAAACCACTGAACCACTAAACTGTATATATATATAGACTTGATCCCTTCTGTATAACGTTAGGGTCTTAGTCTCACTGTACATATTCTTACATTCGGTAACGCAATGGAAATAATGGAAGGATATTTCTAAAAAGGCATTGTACAAACCTCATCCTCAAAAAAACCTGAAAGATCAAGGGATGATGCCATTCCAATCAACTGGAAAGCGTTGATCTGATTAGAATTCTTATCACCAGGCTCTTCATTGATTTGCTTCAGAAAAGAAAAGAAACCAAAACTTACCAATCAGCAGTTGCAAACACCAAAAAGACATTTACTGTCAGGACATAGATAATTCCCATTTGAGTCAAGAAAACACTATTAATCTCTCCCTACCTCTTTGACAGGAAGACGTGCACCAAGCTGTACATCTTCATCATTATCATCATATGGAACAACAGGAACATAGTCCTTCTGAAACCATTCGTGTGATTTGATCCCTGCCATGTCGATCCTCTTCATCGGATTGGGTTCAAGAATCCCCCGAAGAAGATTTTGTGCACTAGGCGAAAGCCACTTTGGGATCTGGGTGTCACCCTTGAAAATCTTAGCAAACCAAGTAAATCTAGTCATTAAATATGATCAGATTATACCACAACAGAATTATATTACTTCAGTTTGATATAAATCACTACCTTCTGATAAAGAACAACAATATTTCGGTCGTTGAATGGAAGATATCCTATAAGCATTACGTAAAGGATTACTCCACAAGACCAGATATCTGACAAGGATCCATCATATCCTTTATTCTGCAGAACCTGCAAGCATTTAGCGCAAGGATGAGTAGGTTTACAAGAGAATAATTTGGTTAGTCGGACAGGAACTTTCACTTACCTCAGGTGCAATATAGTTGGGGCTACCACAAGTAGTATGCAGCAATCCATCATCCTGAAAAGTACCAAACTTGCAATTCAATGAAAAATACATTTAAGGAAAACATTTCATATAGCTCAACTCGGCAAATCATACCCCGAGATGTTGAGGTAAAGCACTGAGACCAAAATCAGAGATCTTGATGTTGCCTTTTCGGTCCACAAGAACGTTCTCAGGCTGTAACAGTGGAATAATTAACAACAAATTACGTTACAGAATCATGAAGCCACATCGACCGAGTTGTTAAGTGCATGACAGATGAAAATTCATAGATTTTTTAAACAGTTTGCCCTAAAACAAATCTTTCATTACCTTGAGGTCTCTGTGGTAGACGCCCCTATCATGGCAATAGCTCACACCATCAATTAACTGCTGAAAAAGCATCCTTCCTTCTTTCTCAGATAGTTTCCCCTTTATTGCCTACGTTTTTATCGCAAAGAATTAGCACCTTCAAACGTTCGGGACTAATCATAGTAGCTGGCATGAAATTTTTGCGGCGCGAAAAGGACGTAAAAGATCACTGAAATAAGGGCTTACAATTCTCTCAAACAGTTCACCTCCATTGACAAACTCAAGCACCATGTAAATCTTCGTTTTGCTAGCAGCAACCTGAATCAAGAATTGAACCACAAGGTTAATTAAGATGTGATCATGTGACAATACTCTCCTTAGCTGCTTAGATGAGACCAAACCATAGATTTTCTCTCGTTTTCATAGTGAAAAAAACGTGACATAAATGCGACAATGACGGGGCTACTGCAAGTCGGCAATGGCCATGCGTTGCGTGGCCACATTCGGGATCACGAGCACCCGCTGGAGATGGAGAAGACGATGACGTTGACGGCACGGGGTGGGCCCCGGCGAACAATTCCGGCGAGAGGCATCCGGTCAAGTATCCGTTCGTGGTCCTGCAAAATAATTGGGGGACCCACCGAACGACGTGCTCCGCGTGGGCCCACCCACCCGTCCCCCTACACTGCCAGGTGGACCAACGCCACGTGGCACAAGCCTAGTCTACGTGCCCCGCGCCGCGCCGCGTAATCAACTGCTCCACGTTTCAGTTGACACGGCGGCGCCGGCGACGGCGAGAAACCGGCGCCCGCGGCGGAGACGCAATCGCAAGCTAAAGTTAGCAATCCAGTAGTTTATCACTAAATTGTTGACCGAATCCGTCAGAAAAAAAAAAACTCGTCTTCTCGATCGAATATCTGATGCGAATGCAACTAATTTCTTTCCCCACGAATTTGGCGTTTAAGCAAGCAGACGAATTAAGCGAAGGAGGAATAGGAGGTGACCTCGTGGAGGCGGACGACGTGGGGATGCTTGAGCAGCTTGAGCGTGGCTATCTCCCGCCTAATCTGGTCGCCGGCGCGGAGGGAGACGACTCTGCCGCGGTCGAGGATCTTCACGGCGAAGTGGCCGCCGGTGGCCACGTGGCGCGCGTACTTCACCTTGCCGAAGTTGCCCTCCCCGAGCGTCCGCCCCATCTCGTACCCGCCCAGCAGCGCCTCCCTCGCGCCACCGCCGCCGCCGTTCACCATTACTCACCCACACCGCCCCCAAACTCCACCAAGATCGAAGCTTTACTGGTTTCTCCCTCTTCCTCTTCCTCCTCTTCTTGAATTGAGCCAAAAACAAACCGTGAGATGGATTTGGGGGGAGAATGGAAGACCGATTGGCAAAAATGGAGGGTATTTACAACTCACTAATGATCCCTCTTGTCTCGTGTGATTTGTCACTGTGTCATGACACCTTCTGTACTAATCCTCGCTGCTTTGCATCTCCGACAGTGATCTCTCCTCCCTGACGAGTTGTGTGGCCTTGGTTGGATGGATTAAACTTAACTTTGGTGGGAACTGAAGGGAAGTTGTCTCAAGTCTGAAATGACAAGTGGGCAGCAGGTTTACAGCATACGTAATAAGAAGTCCACAGAGAAAGGATGGATGATGCCGGGCTCTGTCTGCAGACCACGACCCCAGGGTTTGCTATCTTGCATAATCTGCTATATCCCCATGAAACACATCCTCTGACATAGTAACCTTTGACTTTGACTTTAAGTACTTGATAAGATATATAGACCGATAACTATCAAACCCATATATCTGTACCTAACGTTAGTAGTACCATTTCTGCTGCAGTGCTGGGGGAGTAAAAAGCAGACGTTTCTACTGTGTCATCGTGTCCGTGTTTAATTCCACACGCTATTTATAGTACAGTACTTATCTTTCAAGATAGGCGGATAAAGTTAAAGCATACGGTTGAGGAGAGGCGAATCTTGATTAACTTTTCTTCCGAAAGATTTTGAACTCTGATATTGACTTGTTTTCTACGAGTAACCACTAAGATTATGTTTATACTCTGACCTCTCTATCGTAAGTTTTGAACGACACACAACTTTCCTTCCATAAAACTTGATCTATCAAGTACTTAGCTTCTACTATTACTTTTTCTTTTAAAAACAAGGTATTAATCTTCATAAATTTTTTCTAAGCATATCATTGCTTGTGGGTTTCTCTTTTTTTTAATTTTCTTCTTCTTTTTCTCTTATAACTTTTAAGTTTTTCAACTTAAAACACCTAGACTCCACACTGCTCTCAAAACTACTCTCTATTGGCACATAAGTTCTAGTATACTCTTAATATGGATAGAGATCAATTGGCCTTATAAATATGCAAAAACTCACTCTTAAGACTAAACTCACTCTTTGGATCTTCAATTAGCTCTTAGAGCTTTTGGACATGTAGCTGGCTTGCTCAGATAGAAGAGAGTCCAAAAGTATTCAAACAACTCTATAACACCAGATATATATGACATCAACTCCTTTAACTAGTCATTGCTTAAGTCTGCTAAAACTTATATAGAGTCAGACAATCCGACCCATGATCGGATTGTCTTACACCCTTTACTTTTTCAATGGTCATTGGCACTAGCCATTGGGTTGTAAAGCATCGAAGAGTTCGATCTCTATCGGACTGTTTGGCAGCTCAATACTTCCTGGACAATTCGTTGCTGCATCAGATTGTTTGGCTTTGTCGAACTCTTTTGTACGCCCTCTCTAGACAAAGTCTTTCCTGAACAGTTCGCTGACCCCTAGACTATTCGGCCTTCATTTCTATATTATTTGGCTGGCTCTAGACAAGAGCATGCCTGGACAGTCCGCTCGCTCTAGGATTGTCCTGTCTTTATCTTCTTCAGCTTCACCCAGACAATTCGACCGCTCTAGAATTCTCTGACCCATTGTTTCTCCATGGTAATCTTAATATTCATTCTTTCAAGCCTTACTCCTTTAGCTTATTCTTTATAATTCTCAACAATATGTGACTTCTTATGACCTCGATTGGTCTGTCGGTGTTGTATCAAGCATTTACTTTTTCACCACTATATCAAGTCTTTCAACGCCAAGCCCCTACCTGTACTTTTCCGATGCATAATCCATTGCGCAACTAAGTCTTATCAATCCTTCACCCATCTTGTATTAGTTCACTTATAGCTCACAATAAAACTTCAGTTTATTTCTTCTTCATTATCATCTCTTCATTAGATTAATCACCTACTTATATACTCAATAAGCATATTACTCTCTTAATTGTTTGTCATCAATTAGACAAAACTCATTGGGAGCCTAAATTCTCTTTCAATTACCTTTTACATATCCTAGATTGCTACATTTGGAACAAAATTTGAATTCTTGTTACATATTGGGGTGGAGGAAGTATGTGTTGTTTCCCGATGGACAAACACATGCACACACCTTATACACGTCACACCGCACACATCCATAATGCGTTTCTTTAACACATCTTTAAAGACACAGAGACTAATGGCGCATCCATAATATCCTATTAAAATCTCACCGTGTGTATGTAATATTCATGATTTTAATCCTGGTGGGTAGATTCATACAACTATGACTCTACACCAAGCTATCGGTGCTTTTTTTAGAATTTTAGTACTTTTAAATACATGTATGCTTGTATTTTACTTATGGATATGGGGAAAAAAATTACAACAGAGCAAAATTTTCCTATTTGTGCAGTACAAAGAAAGTTTCAATGGTTAGGCATAAGCTTAATTGGTATGGTTTGTTGCGGTAGATTTACATAAAAAAGGTTGTTGTGGCGGAATAACTATATATACCTTGGTTCTAGTCTGGCTCACTGAGTGCTTTCATCTATGACAGAGTATTCTTTTAGCGACGTATCTCGAGATATCTATTATGATTTCTTCAATATTAAGATACGTCGGTTTATTATCTCAAGGTATTTATAGGTGTAAAAAATAGGTGTATTTATAAGTATTAGTGTGCATGCATGTATACAAGCGTATGTATTTGCAATGTGCTTGATAGGAAGCTTTAATAGTTAAACATTTTAACTTATATATTAATCATATAGCGATAGATAGAGATTAGGCTGGTCTCTATTACCTTACAATCGTAGCTAAATTCTAGTCTTAACTTTTAAACCGTTAATAATAAAAATATAAAAAAATATTTCACACATAAGTAATTTTTATTTTGTTTATTTCTGTGGATTATCAGCCGCGTCACTGCTTGCATACAATTTGTTAAACACGTATACTTCTAAAATATTTTTACTCTACGACAAGGTTACGCATGTAAAAAACACATATTTTTCAAAAAAAAAGAAAAACCACACATGAGATAAGTTGTTTAGGAGAGTGGGTGTACTTAAACCACGAACGTTGACGTCACCGTCAGCGTCTGGCCCACAGTGGGCCCTAAGTGCCACATGGCCCAATCATGATGACCCAAACAGCCCGAAACCAACGTTCCCGTGGGAGAAGATAGGGTAACTTTTCTCTGGCCGTGTCAATCTCAATCACTTTCACCCCCACGCTAATTAAGCATGAATCTTGTGGGCTGAAGTCTCTTTCAAATGACTAATTTACCCCTCAATGGCACACGGGATGCTTGTTCACTTGTAATAATAATCACAAGTTGTGACCTTTTAGGAAGGTAATTTGGGGAAATCAGAGCCCTGAAATGATGTGGTTGTTGATAATTACCAGAAGCTAGCAAGTTGAGACCTTTTTGGTGCGCAATTTTGGGAAATCGATCAGTGCCCTAAAAGGATGTGGCTGAGGATAATTAGCTAATCTAGCTAAGATATTAAAGTGGGCAAGCAGGATAAGACTCTGCGCATGGACAAGCACAAGCACAGACAACTGGACAAGGGAGCATTATATTATTGCAGATTAAATTATTTGGAGTTGATTATTGGTGCACCCAAAAATTAATAAAAAAACTCAATCTTGTTGCTTCTATCTTCTGATTTTGTGGGGCCACCAGTTGCTTGTGATGAGGTGTTTGGGATCCTGCAGGGCTCCACCATGTCACCCCATAACCATGGGGATCCCATTGATTCCTTCATCCATTCTTAATCCCGCCACTTGGCGGTGCCACGTGGCTTATTAGTTCATAAGTCTATGCATGGGGGTGAGTCATTAGGTGGCCACGTAAGACCGGGTCCAAGGTGTCCAGAAAGTGACAACTGATCAAGGACATAATGCATTGCATCACGTTGGGGGCCAATCCATATGCGTATGATATGATCAGAGAATATGCCTTAGCTGCTTGTGCTTGACAATCCCAATCAATTAAGTGTTCGTATGATGTATATGCGTATGTCTGATTGATAACTCTGTTGAATGGAGACGTGTGCTCATATGCCTTCATATCTGTTTGTCCAAGGGTGAATTTTCGTGTTTATCCCATATTCGGTGTAGTTAGGCACAGCTATGGTATACGACAATACCCTTCGTCCAAAACTAGCTGTCAGTTTTGACTTTGAGGTGCTAAGCTCTAACCAATAATAATATTTATAATCTAATTATGGGCTTCTTCCATATCAAATTACCTGTGCTTTGTCCTAACAAATTGTTCTATGACGTTTAAACAAGTTCTATGTCAAAGATGATGTTAAACATATCGTCTCTTTAAACATTTAGATTGTGTGAAAATTTTGTTGGTATGTTTGTTTTGGCAAATAATTCTTTAGTATCTTCATTTATTGAGTTTTTTATAAAATACTTCGCAACAAAACTTACTAGTCCATGTGAAATTTTGAGTGTTATCGATGTCCGAAACGATTTGTTTTCATCGTCGGAGATAGTAGCATGCTCTTGTCAAATGGATTTGCTAGGTCTACATGCATTGAATTCAAATATTCATTTCTTTTCCTTCTTTTAGATGAACACTTGGAATTAATATATATATATATATATATATCAGTTATCATTTGACAGCAATAAAACATAGGACACAAGAGCACAAAAAGGCATTAGAGCTTGCTTTGAAAAACAATTCAATATTAAGAACAAGCAGACAGGTTTCGTGCGTTTGACAATCCAACGAATTTGATCTAGCGACGTACACGCGTACGTGATTATTTTACTCACCACGAGATTGATCATATATATGCTCCGATCTTGATTCTAGAAAACCAATAAATTAATATACACGCTACTCGTCGTGATCATCCAATTTAGGAATAAAAAACTCGATAATCTTGACGTTTGGTGACTGATACGCTCCAACAACTTTTGATCCACATTGGAAGTACGGTCTTTATATTTTTAAAATTGATTCCAAACAAATATAGATTTTAATTTTAAGGAGATACTGAGTTGAAATTCATAGTACGTGTGGACAAGTTTTCAAATGAGAGATAATCAATAAAAAGTGACATGATGTCCGTCTTCTACAGAATGGCAAGATTTGAGGGTGTTGAGATGATATCGATCCATATTTTTTTCTATAATTTATCTTTGTCCTGTTTTCACGATCAAGATTTCGGTGGCATGGGTTTCTCTAATGACCTATGCATATCTGATTGAGTTGAGACTACTCCACGTGCACCGATGATATTGATTAATTAATTTCTAATGATTTGTTAAACAATTAAATATTAATTAAATAGAGGCAAGGATGTCAATGAGGAGAGAAGGGAAGGGAATATGACACTTGGGAGCGAAAGCAAAAAAAAAAAAAAAAACGGACGAGTACTTAAATATGTTAGAAAATGTACACTTAAAAAGAGCCATGTCGTTAATTTTTATTGTTTCTCGGTGTGATTTGGCTAGCGTTGGGTCTAATTATTTGAGCTCACACCTCGCAGCCATCGACACTCGACACCCATCCATGTCTACAGTTGGGCTTCACATTCGCCTCATGGCACATGGTTGTCTAGCCGTCTAGGTACCCCTTCATGCTCGCCGCTAATATATGGGCATATGCGTACGTAGAACCGTGAGAGATGCCGGAATAAACTTACTACGACCTCTGTTTTTAATACGTGGCATTGTTTAATTTTAAAGACTATTCATTTTATTAAAAAATTATGTAAATATTATTTATTTTTTGTTGTGAATTATTTTATTATTAAAAGTACTCATAAAGTCACTCGTTAGTCAAGAAGGTGGCCGTACACCATTTAGGCTCACCAACATGTAGAGATATCAATAGGACCCGATAACTGAGATCTAATATTAAATTCATCTATTAGAGATGTTTCTTAGACAAAATCCTTCCTCCATCGGGCCTAGTGGGCTCGGGGACGTGGAACCCTCCCCCAACCCCATTCATTATCGGTGAAACCGTTTAGTCCCCAACATGTGAACCATAATGTATATGGTATGTAAGTGATGGAACCCTAGCCCTCTACGACTGGTGATGCTGCAATCCTGGGAGATGGACTGGTGGCCGGCTGCTGCCCTAGCACCATCTTGCTTCCTGCCATTAGATTGATGTCATCACTGCTAGGTTCAACCCCACAGACTCATCTCAAGGATGCTTCTCCTTGTATGCATCGGTCTCTCAATGCTTCTTCTTCCCCCATCTCATTCTTTTTGCTGTGTACAAAAGATTTTGTTCTTTTATGCTTGTACAGTTTAGGGACCTAAGTACAGTTGTATGGATGCTTGCATATTGGTGTTTTTTTTATCTGTGCAGTCAAGTAGCTTTGTAGATATGCTTTCTTGCTGCTGTTATTGGGTGATTTACTGCTCCCAGATTTATTATGTGCAGTCAAGTAGCTTTGTAGAAATTATTTCTTGCTACTGTAATGGATGATAATGATATAGTGCTCCCACATTTTTTTTCACGGATCCATAATGTGGAGCCCCGAGAATGCAAGTTCAAGCTAGAACCCGACCCAACCTGATTATGCAACACCCTCTCCCTCATCACCATCACCCTTGCAACCTGAATGAGTTCAAGAGAGCGAAGATCAATGGAAAAATTAAGGCAAAGTATAACTAGTGTAAAAAAAACCTTAAATGAGACACCTGTAATGGAACACGGCATCGCCGTGTGTATCGGAAGAGTAAATTGAATGCAACAAACAAAGAAGGAAGACAGCTAGCACAATCTTCACTTAGGTTTGGTTCTCAAGCATTAGGCAAAGTATCAGTTGGAAGCTACATTTTTGACCAAGAAGTTGCTCGGAAAGAACTTGTTGCCATGTTGATTTTACAAGAGTATCCTTTGTCTATGGTTGACCATATTAGCTTTAGGAGCTTTGTTTCTGCACTTCAGCCCTTATTTAAATTGGTGACCCAAAACACTATTAGGTATGAATTGTATAGACTACTTTGGCTAAAGTTATTGTGTGAAGTTGACTAATCTAGTTATTTGGTTTAATGTATTTGTAGGAAAGACATCATGGACCAATATGAGCTAGAAAGGAAGAAGGCTTTCAAACACATGTCAACAACTAAAGCTCGAGTTGCTATTACTTGTGACGTGAACTTCTAACAATAAAAAAAAGAGGATACATAGATATCACAACCTATTTCATTGATTACAATTAGAGGTTGAGGAGTATTCTCGTGAGATAATTTTTCATGTCTTACTTTTGTGGCATTTTACAATGATATCACACAATTTTATCTTGATAGCAAATGATTTAATTTTTTTCAGGTTCATATATGTTCTAACTCTACATACTACAGAGTTGCTAAAGAACTCGCTGAACCATTGATCAAATGAAATCTTGATAAGAAATTAAGTACTGTCACTCTTGACCATTGCACTACAAATGACAAGGTAATTGGTGAGATTTTGGGCAAGCTAGGAAAATATAAGCTTATGTTGAAGGGCAAGGTGTGCACATCTATTTCTGTCGCAATATTATGATTATAAACCCAATGAATAGCTACATGGAGTAATTGATAACACTACTTTCCAAGAAAAAAATTGGCATTTGATTTTTTTTTCTTTTTTTTAAAAAATCTAAGGCTGGGAAGAAGAGGAGTACACCATACTCCGAAAGAAAAATATGAGACAATTAATACCGACGGCCCTGAGAAGAGAGACACATCTACCCATACAACCGACAATAGTACTACATACGCTTGAAGGATTTTAGCTATAAAAAAACCAAAAATGCATGATATTGATAATACAAATTTTGAAAGAAAAGGTCAGTTATATTCAAACGGTAAGTATATGTGACCGTGGAGAGTTGCTTTCAGATGCATCATGCATGTTGATCGTGTGCTGCACGTGGATCAGACGCAAACCTACCGGTCTTGTTTACCTAGTCATGTAAACCCTAACATATATATTGGGTCAATCAGACCGACGATATAATTAATTGACCGGGCCAGATGCCTAGATACAAATCGGATCACGTGGTTTTAGCCCCTCGCTTCAATAACATCCTAATCTAATTCCGATTAAGATGTTGGAGTTAACAGATCTCTCTTATATTAAAAGGACGTTTCTTTCTTAATTTAATTCCACACTTTGGACAGGTCGTATCATCTGACGAGAGCATTTGTGGCCGAGGAAGATTACAAGACACGGAAGGTGGAATTGAATTCTTATCGTGCCGCGTTTGATATGATTCACAAGCCATGGATCGGAGGCTCGGAGCGTGTTGTTTTCAGCGGTTTGTAGAATTATCAATTCTAGGTGCTGGAAACAGTAATATTAATAGTAACAAGAAAGGAAATTAAGGATGCTCATGATGCTAATAAATTCCGCTGAAATTGACGCAGATATTCAGGAACTGGACGACAAGTTGTATCGCCGATCTTCTACTATTACGTATGGAGTGATCAAACTAGATAAACATTTAAATAGTGGACCATAAATAATCTCTCAAATATTTAATTTAAAAAATGACACATATATTTGTCTGAAAAATACCACCAAATTATTATATTTATAAACTTATAGCAGTTTGCAACTTATAAGGATAAGGAAAATTTTGAATTTTAAAATTTAATTTTAGAGTTAATTTTAGGTTTTTATTATAATTTATTTTCAGCATTTGATTTTAAATCGCTAATAACACGTATATAAAAATTTACCTATATATTATTTTTTAATCGCTAATAAGTTGTTTGGCTTATAATAAGTATAAGTAAAATGATGAAATTGTTATTTTAATATAGAGTTGATGGTTGAAAATTTAAAATTTTAACCTAACCTTATCATAAACATCAAATAATTTTGATTATCATACAAGTGAACATTAATTCTATAACCCTGATCCTTGCCTATCTAGTGCCACCAAGTCTTACTAGAATTAATTTTTACTACTACGAAAGAAGCTTTTACATATCACCAGATTAGATTTTTACAAGCGGCTAGAGGGACCGCCTGTCCAAGTGGGTATGTGAAAATCATGATTTTTTTCACAAGTAGGCTGACTACACGCTTAAAATAGATTTTCATATGCAGCTTAGTAAAGCCACCTGACTAGGCAAATACTTTTTGAGCAATAAAAAAACGAAAGAAAATACAAAAATAATAAATTTTGCATTAGTCTATTTTCATAATAGTTCTCAAGAAACAAAGAAAAAAAAACCAAACAAGCATTCCATAGATCAAATAATTCTATCCCATTTCAATCATAAGTTCACACAATTCCATCACAAGTTCAATCACAATTCCATCACAATCACAACTCTATTGTCGTTGTGGTAGTAGTTGCCGGTGTGTTGTACATACCTAGGCTGCTAGGGTCATCATCGAGAGCCCTCGTCAAGGTAGTCAGATAAAAGCAGGATGCTCACACCTCACCCTTGAGAGCTGGAGAAGGCCCTAGTCTTTGTAGCAGCCGCTCTAGGGACTGGCCTCACACAGGGCGCGCGGCGCTAGATCCGCTACTCTCGAGGCCGATGCAGTCAATCTGTAGCTTTTCGGCCTTAGTGGTCATCGTTGCTATAGTCACCAAGTTGAACCTACCGCCGCCTACCTCCATGTCTGATGGCGGGGGCTAGTTTGACCTCTCCGCCATCGAATCTAGCCTTCCCTTTTCTGCTACCGATACACCTTTCTTGTGCCACCGCGTTGTCGATTTGCCTCTCTGAAGACCCATGGCCACTAGAACTAACATCAATCCACCACTTCCTAGCTACGCGAGCCACAGAGGTCATTGTTGCCGTTGTCTCTGAATCCATCATGTGGCGTGCACTGGTGATGAAGGAAGCAGAGCAACTAAGTAGGAGGCAATGGTCTCCTCAGCAATACGGAGGAGAGAGCGAAGTGAAAAGGGAGGGGTGTGGGCAAGGAGAAGAAGTGTGAGGTGTAGGGAGGAGGCTGAGACATGAGAGGGACGGGATTAAAGAGAGGGGAAGGAGAAGAGGAGTGAGGTACGGGAAAATTAAGGAAGGGATGCGGGGTTCATTGTCTGATCGTGTTTGGTCTTAAACCTCTACCTACGAAAATCCTATACAACCGTATGTGAAAATAAACCTATTTTTATTGGCAGGCCTTTACCGAACACCCCTAAATCTTTTTACATAGGGTGTTCTTTTAGTCGGCTTATAAAAATAAAAGATGTGTATGTAAAAATAGTTTTTTTATAGTGATATACTTTCTTAGTTCTAAAATATAATGGCTCTTTTAGCAATTTTAGGACCAATTAAGCAGTCAAAAATCCATCATGCCCATCACTAAATAGGCATAACCACTCCTAATTGGTTTAATTGCCGGCCCACTGTTGGAATAAGCCATATTAGTATAAATCTGATTGTACAACAGTTCAGGTCACAACTAAATACTCCATGCCATAAATGGGTATGGCCCATTGGATAAATTGGAGTAATTAGTTGTAGGTTGTGCCTAAAGTCATTTTTAAGTGGAATTTTTAGAAGTCTTTATATTTTCAGATAAAATTTAAACGCCAAAACTTCTAGTGTTTTAGACAGAGGAGTACCTCTTTTGTGTCGCAAACAATTTTTTTAACTGGTCACCGGAGGACGAAATACCCACCTAAATATATTAGTTGAAAGAAAAGAATACGAAGGCACCGCAACCTCCCCAAAGAGAGCATAGAGGCATATGAAGGATAAGAGATCGAGGAGCTTTGATGCTTGCCACTTGCAAAATCACCCAACCAAATTCTAAATCAAAGTAATGCTAGAACCCTAGTTCAACATCATCTACTTCAATGCAGAATTGAAACATCAGGAATCAAATAGTGTCGGAGGACCTTTCTACCACGCGCATGCCGACTCGGTTCTCTGGCAATCAAAAGACTATGGTTGTCAAAGATAGCCTGCATCAAGCTGTCAGGAGGGTGACTTTGTCATGTTGCTACTTGGATTAGTGCCCATCGATGAGGATATGACCCCAAAGATGGGAGGGCCACTGAAGGTTGCGTCCATAGGCCGCCCACATCAAGTTAACTTAAATCGGGTTTTAACAAATTTGTAGTCAATTCAAAGCCCTCAACACCCTTTGGGTGAAGGAAGCCGAGGGCCGCTAAGTGTTACGGTTAGGAACACCCAAGTGAAGAGAATAAAGGCGACCACGGAGCTAGACAAAAGATAAATGGAAGAGGCAGGAATCCTGTTGATAGAGTTAACATCACCGGCAGAGAAGAGCATAGTTCGAAAGCATCACAAACACCGGAGAAGCACATGCTCCAACCAATGGACAGACCCAAACTAATCGACCAATAAGCATGCTAGTATTAAGGAGACTTAGAGGAGGGGATGAGGCACCAACAAACTCCTAGAAAATAAATTAGGGTCGAGCTAGTCATGGCAACGCTAGTAGCGATGGCTAAAATGACTCCAACGACCAAAGAAACAAGAAGGAAAAGGAGTGACACACATAGAGGCAGACATTGGCAAAGACGACAATGGTTGTTGGTAGCAGCGGGGAATACACTAGTGCTACTCACAAAAGCAACCGTGTTTGTGAAGAGATCTCTCTAGCGTTCGTGCCTAATAGAGGTAGGATTCCATGGTAGAGTGGCCCTAATGTAGCCTCCACTACGGTTGCAGATGCATGCCCTCAATTGCCGTTAAGCCGACTAGATCTTACCATGAGGACGGTGGATCTAGACAACAACAGTTGCGCTATCGCTCGACCTGGTGGCACACGACATCTCATCCCTACAACATGACATCGCAGGATGTAGCAAACTGTCGACAATGACATCGAAGCCCTGACTCTAGCAAAACCAAGGGGGAGGAGGGCGAGAAAGTTGTAGATCCAACTAGGCAGGAGGTGGATCTGGCCGCCATAGACCACTAGAGCTGGCTGCCATTGCTGGCATCTGCCCCAAGGCTAGGAGATGAATTGCCAAGAAAGAGAGTTTTGGATCTAGAGAAGATAGAGTGAATGAAAAGAGAGGGAGGACGAAGGTGAGGGTGGAAGGAGAACATGGTTGGTGCCGCTACCGGCACCACCACCGATGGCAGTGAGGTGGAGTGCCTAGAAGGGGTGTGGGCCTCAACAATGATCGCCTCTTGGGTCATCCTAGGGAGAACGACACTGGAGTCCACTCAGATGCATGATGTATAAGCAAATTCAGCCCTACTTTTGAGGATTTTCTATCTCCAACCAGACTGTATCATAATGCCAAATAATTAAAGCTCAACTGCATCGTAGCGCTCGACCAAGCATGGATTTAACATGTTCATCTTCAATTTGTGTTAGTTGCGCCCTGCCAGGCTCAGAATTATCATCCTTTTCCCAATATACTATAGTTTTCGGCCTCTTCGCAAGGCCCTGTTACCTGCACGGACCCAATAAATCCAATCTGGGTTGGGCCTAATTTCAGAACTTAATCAGCGATGGCTGCGATGCGATATGATCCAACGTTGGCTGGGCCGAAATTTCGATCATGATCAATGGTTGGTATCCAATATACGCTGGGCCATATTGGGTCGCGATCAATGGTTGGGATCCAACCTAGACTGGGCCCAAATATGCATCATTAGCATTGGTTGCAATCCAATGCAGGCTGCAGACTCATGGGCCTCATCGGCCCATTTTCTAAACTGGCCTGGGCTAGCCTCCTCCTGCGATGCATAATAGGCCGACCGAAACATGGTCCTATAAGGCCCATTTGGGGTCTCACATAATAGATGCGTCGGCTTACACAGTTAAACCCCTTTTTCTTTTTTATTCGTCTTCACCAACTAGAATAACAATCGTTTTCAGATCGAAGACTGTTTGCTAACCACAATTAGTACATACGGCGAAATTAATCGCATCATGATGAAGCGGTGATAATCGGATTGAAATATGGCGCAATCGTCATAGTCAGCATGCAGACAAACACGCCATTGTATGCAGGGGCGGACCAGGGCCCGGGCACCCTGGGCCACGGTCTGGGTGGTGGGCCAAATAATAATGGACCCCCACCTAGTAATATCTCAGAAGTTTAGGGCCGACAAGGTTTGGCCCGAGGCCCAACATGTGGCTAACCCTAATTCTCCGCTACGTGCTCGTGGCCACAAGACGAGAGAGCGCGCCGTCACCGGGCGAGTCCTTCCTGCGCAGCCGCCAAATGTCGCTTCTCTTCCACCGCCAACCGCCGGCATGCCGCATGTGTACCGCGCCTCCAAGGCTCCGACCACCCTACCCGGCCGCATCCCCGCCCTCCGCCCCTGTCGCTTGCAGCCCTGCCTCCTCAGCTCCTCTCCTCGACTCCCTAGCTCTCTGTCGGCACCGCGGCATTGTGCTGTGCAAACGGGGTGCCTGCACGATGCGCCAGCGGCCGGTGTCAACGTCCGGCAAGGAGCAGCAAGCAGAGGACGTTGTGCGACTTGGTATGGTGATTTTTTTCGATCTCAAAGACTATTTCTTCTATTTTTAAATGCTGAAATGCCTAAGTAAACTACCTGCACAAGTACAGATTAGTGATTCCATCCAATTCGTTTTAAACATATAATAGAGAATCACAACATTGAAATCTTTTTACGCCACAACAGCATCCAATTCAAGCCACAAGCCCACAATCCTCCAGAGAGTGGGTATAGGAGCTAGCAGCACTCAGCAAGCTCAGCTTTTCCTGTGATTCTGTGAGTGAGGCACACAGTTTTTCCTTTGTTTATCGGCTCATTGAATTAGCTTTTGTTTTACCAGTGGCAAAACAGTTGAATTGGCTTTCGTATGTCAATTCTTGTTCTGAGATTTTCTTATCATTAACTTTATTTCCAAACAATGCCTTTAATATGTAATTTTGTGGTTTTTTCTTTATAGGAGCAAGATCTGGAGCTATAATTGAAGAGCTCCATGAGGATATTATACGATGGGAGGAAACTATTGTGCAACAAGGCATTTGAAGTATGAACTAAATTGCAATTAAAATTTGTATTGTACTTTTGATCATGTATTACTGTAGGTAGTATTTATGGTCTTGGATAGGAGTTAGACTTGACCCGGGGTTTGGACAAATCCTGGTCCGCCATTGATTGAATGGAATACTGTATACTAGTATATATACGTGCTGTCTCGCGGTCAAAGACACTATTCAGACGTTGATCTATGATCATCTCGTCGTTGTCGATAGGTAAGGTGTTTAATCTGATGGATGACTAATTTGTGAATTAATCAATCAATTGTGCGTCTCCTGATGATACATACATGCATATCACTCGTAGTGTAGCAGTCGACATGTGACTATATATGAGAGAAGATTGTACATAATTGCCTTTCAAATTCCTTACTAATTGATCGATTTATAGGAATGAGTGCACCCATATGCACGCAGATTAAGCAGCAATCAGGACAAATTAGCCACAGTGTTAAGCCAATGAGCAGTTTTTTAATTAGGCTAGCATGGAGACAAACTAAAACTTAAAAGCAGGTGATGACGAAACGAGTATCGATCTATCCACTATCACTTACCTACACATCTCGATCACCGATCATAATTTTTTCTGTCATGCTGCAGGACCATTAATTAGACCACCCATCACTGAAACAGAAACACCATCAATCGATGATGCACATGAGATCGATAGATCGATCGGCAGTTATATGCATTCCGATCTATGCGTCCTTTTTTGTAATTAACTAGCGACTTCTCATGAACCATATGCATCGATTCAGCACATCATTTTCTTCTGAAAGATATGCTCTACCAGTCACATTTTTAATATATATATATATACATATATGTGTATATATATATGGGCACTGAGCATGATTTAATTTAAGGGAATCGCTAAATGGTATTTGACAAAAAAAATCGAGGATTTTCTGAACCACTCAATTTGTTTAAAAATTCGTGCACCCAACTCCTCCATCTCGGATGAAGCTCCGGTGACCATCGGTGGCCCGCTGAATGACAATGAAGTTAGGATTTATAGTTCCATGTTAGGGTGGGGGTAGGAAGGGGTGGGAGAGGGAGAAGAGGAGAGAGATCGATAGGCTTAAAAGTATGGTCGTAGGAGGCGGCAACTTGGCGGTAGACATAGGGTGGCTTTTTGCTACTTTTTCGGATGGCGTATTCTCAAATACTACTCTTTCAAAAGACTTTGATTATTTATCATCCAAGTCCACCGAATTGTTTCTATTTTACCATTTTAGCTAGCCAACTCAGCAATCTAGATAAAAAAATGACCTTGCTGCCCTCATCTTCTTCCTCTTGCTTATCTCAATCTAGTGAAGGGGATGAACGATGAGGAATCCCGCACCTACAAATTGACCGATGGTCATGACCTGAGCTCAACACCTCCGCATCGACTGGCGGTGTGGAGTCTTGATCTTCGGCACCTCCAAATCATCCGACGATCGACGTCTTGAGCTTCGGTACCTCCAGATTGACATGGCTCCATATTGATGAGAAAGGAGATGGCATTAGTCCGGCTTGCTTAGAGGGGTGACACTAGGAGGGTTGTTGACAGCAGTCTGGTTCGCTCGGAGCAGCGACGGTGAGAAGGGAGCCGGTAGTGGGCTACCTTGGTTAGAGCTAGATCGGTGCACCTAGAGGTGCCATTGCCTTAAGGCTACCGCGCGGCCTCGACAACCATGAACATCTCCATAGGAAGACGACCCAATTACCTCTACCTCTGTTGCCGACGTTCCATCTCCACCTGGCGTAATGAGTTTGAGCATGGCCATGGCTGAGCTCCTTGTCATCGACCGTCTTCACTGAATTGGGATGGCTGGAAGGAAGAAGATAAGGATAATATGATCATTTATCCTTTGGTTCACTAAGTTGATAGGCAAGAACAGTAGAATAGAACAATAGAACAATTTAGTGGGCCTAGGTAACAAACAGTCCAAGAACAATTTAGTGGGCCTGGGTAACAAACAGTCCAAGTCTTTTGAAATGGTGGCATTTGAGAATATGCCATTTAGGAGAGCGGCTCAACAACCCTTAGATATGGATAGGTGGTGAGGTGACGACAACGGCATTGTACCCATGAGGATGGAGAAGAGCGGTGGGTCAACGTTAGTAGTAGCGCAAAGCGGAGCGTGTAGTTGAAATTTGTGATAATCAATAATGCGGTGTTACTGTTTAGAGCTTGGTCATTTTAACCAATAATGCGATAATCCTTGTGGTTGAAATTTGTCTTATATTTTTTCGATGATCCATGTGGTTTTCTGAGCAATTGTAGTAGGTCAGCTGCCGGCCAGGTACACAAGATGAGTGCGTGGAGAAGTGCAAGTACCAAGCCGGCCAATCGGCCTTCTGTTAGTCAAACAACTCATCATCCATATGTCCATATCTCAATCCAGCAACAACCAAAATTGTGCTTCAAAAATCTTACCTAGGCACTATGCAGGACAATCTAGGGTGAAAATTACTCTACAAAAGCAATATCTATGTGCACGTGCGATCCGATGACTTCACAAAGCAATGACACAATTGTCGTCATGCTGTAAATGACTTAATTTGTAGTATTCAGCTTGAATCGCGACTGATGTTGACCAGCTATATAGTAGTTTAAGGAATAATACGAGGATAATAACGGTATGTAAACAATTACTAGTAAACTATTGTTGACCATATGACTGATCAAACGGTGTGCCAAAACTTTCTCCATTGACATACAGGCTGTGAGCACTGTACAGCTTGTGCAGGTCATGGTGAGACACATTCAGCCAATAGAATTCTAGTGGGGTTTTCAGTGTGATTCATTTTTACTCCAACAACCCTTTGACTTGGATAAAAAAAATAAGTCGTGCATATGTCTCATTTTCTTTTGGACAGGTATCCGGAGAGGATCGCACTAGCTACTGCTGCATAATATCATTTTTCTAATAAATTATATCTTGCACTATTTGAAAAATCTAATAAATTATTACATTATTACACAAGTACTTTCGAGATAATCATCTCTATATATATTTTTTTCACGCATACAATCCGAACATTTTATTTACAATATTTCAAGTTTAACTTAAAACATGTACACGCTCTTTCGAGATGTCGCTATAGTACTTGAACCCGTAACGTCATCTGCTAGGTGCACGGGTTGCTCAGTCACTATAGCCTCACAGAGTTGGAGCTTTCCACACCTCGGCAACCTCTGCTTAGACAGGTATCAACCTAACTACATATATAACTACTAGAAAAACGCTATGATGAAACATTTTCTTTATTGGAAATAGCCATTTCGTACAATTAATGTAAAAAAATGTTAAATAATAAAACTTAGTTTATAATAGCAATCTAATAAATGATAAACTTAGTCAACCTATATAAACTTAGTCTAGCGCATCTCATCCTAATCTCATGTGCTCTTATTTTCCTCTCAACTACAAATTCACTATGATTATCTATTTTTTTAAAAATATCTAGGGTTATTTGATTTTTTTAATTATAGCTAAGTTACTCCATTAATCCGATCCTCTTTGAAACAGATGTCCTTACCTACCTATTGATTACTATTTACTCTCTCTGTAAGAAAAAAATAAGATTACGTACAAGCGCGTGTATATATATATATATGTGCCTTTTATTTGGGGACGAAAAGAATATATACTATGATAATATTTTGTAATATTCTATGACGCATGTAGCTACGGCAGGTTGGTCTTTTTTTTTATGTCTGTACGTATATATATATTCAAGGTGAAGTGGGAAGCAAAATAAAACCATGCTCATATACATACTACTCATTTCTCTAGGAGACAACCTACTACACCATCACTAAGCAAGTAGACGACCATTCTGTTATATATCCTTAGATCGAGAAAATAAAAACAGAGAGAAACATTCCATTGAGAGTGGACGAGAAGACTTGGAAAATTCTACCGTAGGTGATAGATCAAGATTCAGGATAAGTGTCTCTTGCAATTAATTTCTTCAAGGCATGTCATGCGTAGCTTGAAATGGTGCAATCAATGGTCAAATTGTTTTGATCGCAATATATTGAGTTGCCTTCAAAGTTACGCAGCTGTGAATATATGGAAAGTTACGCTGTGGAGTGTGGACAATGACCATTAGATAAAAAGTAGTAGACAAACAGGGTGTACGTAGCATGGAAAGTAAGAATTAGGTCCTTGTAAATACGCGCTTGATGAAAAACAAAACATGGGCTGAGCTTGTCTCCCGCTAGGGTTTAAGAGCTGAGGACATTTCCATCCTCAAGCTCGAAGATTTAGAGTAGCTCACGGAGCATTGATTCCAACGATACACAAAGAGCCATTATGTACATTCACATGTGAGCATTAAATATAAAGTGACGTAAAATAGCCTGACATGTAATTGGGTTGATAAGACGACGCTCGTCCGACCGTCATATGTATCATCATCAC
Organism: Oryza coarctata; assembly: GCA_030770085.1. Lineage (NCBI taxonomy): Eukaryota > Viridiplantae > Streptophyta > Magnoliopsida > Poales > Poaceae > Oryza > Oryza coarctata. The sequence continues at coordinate 1,788,268 of CM061471.1, forward strand.
CCTTATATGAGCACGTAAGGGCGTAGGTTATTGTTCGCGTCAGATCCCAGCGCGAGCATATCGACGCCTGAGAGGTCTGCTTAGCTTCAGTGTAGACCAGTCGGTTTCTCTCCATATCTCGAGGTACGCGCGCTGGGGGCCGTGGGTTTACATCGGCTCCGGCACGACGGTGTGGGTGTGGACGTGCCAGTCAATTTGACCCTGTAATTGACAAGGAGATAAGACAAACGGGTCAGTCGGACGATGGGCTAATATGAGTGCTCGCTATCGGCTGACAGTCGATAGGATCGAGTTAGTTATCGGCCGTGTTCGAATGGCTCCTGCTATCGGCTAGTCGTCGATAGGAATCAGGGCGTCCTTCCATCGACTGGGGAGCCGATGCAGGCGTAGGCGGATGTCGACGAAGGATACGATGCCTCCGGGTGTAGCGGACGCGAGGCTCTGATCTATCGGCCGTAGAGCCGATGGAGACATAGGATGGAGATGGCAACACGAGACCCGTCGCTCGCCGTGACAACGCCGCTGGCACCAAATCCCGAAGATCGGACCTAACTGAGACAGTATGAGACCGAGGCCAACAACAACGAGACGGTGGATGCCGGATCAGACGTGCTGAAGCAAGAGCGAAGCAAACCCATCAGCTAGCTGAGCCGATGAGTGGACGTCTCTCTGAAGACAGGCGCGCATCGGCTGGAAGGCCGACACGCTTGGCGTGGCACTCAAGGGAAAGTCTCTAAAGACTGGTGCGTATTGGCCGAGGAGCCGATACGCTGGGTGTGATGCTCAACGTATGAATAACTCATAGGCTAACACCCCGATGAAACGCCGTACAGAGACCTATAGGCCTAAAGCTCATTCCACCATTGGTAGCCTCATAGGTCGGATCTAACCGATGCAGCACAAGACCGATGATGACAGAAAGAAATTGACAGATTGATAGATCCTGCATGGATGTGATACGATACATACTATCACCCTAAGAGGTCGAATTTAACCGATACAGCCTTAGACAGAACGAGACATATCGTGGCGGGACTTACCCCTTCGCTGGAGATCGGACCTAACCGATGCAGCCTCGCGTTGAGAGCCAGACCCCGCTGGTAAAAATCTAGATAAACTAGGGTAGCGATGCGCTGAGATTGTATTGATCGAAGGATTGATGCTTTACATATTTTCAAGGGGTCTATATTTATACCCTGGGTTTACAGAGTCCGACGCGTTTACAACAACCATCAGACGTTACTTACTAACAAAAATAAAGAAAAATATCTCTAAAGAAGTTAACTAACTAACTAAATATTTCTATCCATATAAGATAGGATAGACTACCCTGCCGCAAACCACGGCTCCTCCTCAAACTCGGTTTTATACGGATAATCTTCTATTCTGGATCGAGTCTTTCCTTCAATCTGATCGGCTTCTTCCCTATAGCAATCGGACACCTCTTCAGCCAATCGGCCTTTTCCAATCCATCATCGGGCTATCCAAATTTTGGCGTTAATAACTATCAAGTAGCACGAATGACTGCCATGCCACTTTTCACGCATCCCGACGTGTGCAGCTAACAAGCGGCCATGCCATCAGTGGCATGTATCCAAGTTTCCATCTCAAGCTTTCCCCAGCCACAATAGACTCATGGCGGGGCAATATGGCCTCATCACAAGCCAGCCCTAAGGAGGGCCTTACTAGGGCCTGACAATCGGGCCCATATAAAAAAATTATAAGACCTCCTATGCCTAATCACTGTAAACATGGGTCCGTTTATCAATGACCAACCACTATAGCATTCCTTCTTGATTATAAGAGGAAAACCAAGGCCTCTAAGAAAGAGATTCAAAATTTAGAAAATCAACAGTGTAAACTTTGTAACAGAGCACTTTCACCAAGGTTGAACGAGGACTAGGCTATTATGCCTTTGTGCGGCCTAAAGTTGTAAATTTATTTGACCTTTTTTCTTACTAAGGCATCTTCAGTCTAGTATCCATGCTCCCTGAGTCGAATCTAAAAAGGGAATCCAACAATTCCCCACTAGAGGAGCTTGCTCTCCCACAACCAACATGCGAGATAGGAGAGCGTGTTTGCCAATTCAAGTTGTTGTGATTACCTACCATAGAAAAAAGTTGATAGCCATTGATCACTGCTGCCATAATTCTGACAACGAGGACAGAGCCAGCATGCATGAAGAGGCCTGTTAGAATCCATTGCCGCCTTCACAGTTCCTGCTGGTATGGTTTGACTATGCCCGACTAGCACCGCACCATTGCCTTCCTGTCGGGTAGGTTACCTATGTGCCCCTGCAGGCTAAGGGAACTGACATTGCCGGACCAGTGTAGCAGTGGCCTCCACCATATAGTGGGAATGCAAGCATCGCGTTCTAGTACGCTGTTGCCTAGAGTTCAACTTTGCCAGTCTAGGGAGTGTCGTACTTGCTGGGCAAGCACTCCTACACCACCCTCCTCTCTAACCCACCGAAGACACCTCGGAAGGCCATTAGTTCAAGAAAGTCACCGATTTGGTGAGCGTTGCCCATCACTAGGTGGCCGTTGGCATTTCCCAAATAGCCTCTAGGATGACCTATAAGACTACACCACCCTCTACACTATCTAATGGACAGTAGGGCACTTGTGTTTGGGATGCACGCCGACCACTTGTGAGAGTCACCGAATGATGCATCACCCCATTGGCATAGGAGGAACAACAGGACCTGCGTGCTCGGCTCGATGGGTGGCAGGCCCTCAAAGACGTACATGTCACGATCGAGCACTAGCACAAAAGGTGCCACGATGCGGTAGAATACCTGGAGGACTAGGCATCATCTGGGGAGGTGTGACCCTGACCTAAGTGATGAACTATGGCATGCTGTAGGCAAACGGTGCGCTCTACGATGTGGGGTGCCACGTATTCTCCTTGGGCTTCGCCAGGTGCAGTTGTCCACCAAGCTTCACCCCAACATCCCCGAGAATTATGACACCTCCATCAACTTAGCGGAGTTCTTACAGATTTACAACACTACCATCTAGGCAGCTAGCGAGGGTAAGAAGGTTATAGCCAACTACTTTTCCATTGCCCTCAAGGCCTAAGCTCAATTATAGTTGATCAACCTCCCTCAGAGCTCTGTCTACTCGTGAAAATACCTAAGCTAGTAGTTTGTGGCCAACCTCTAGGGCATGTATCCATGTCTGAGGATGGAAGCTAATCTTCACATGGTGCAGTAGTGGGAGAATGAGACGTTGAGGCAATTTATATAGTGCTTTATCTAAGAGCACAACAACGTCCCACAGCTTTAGAGAAGCTTAGCACCACAGAGATCGAAACTACCACACAACTATTCGTTCTCATGGACAAGGGTGCCAAGAAGGTAGAGACCTAGGCATAGAACTAGCCATGCCTTGGGCAGGCCTCTGATGGCGAAGGCACCTCTCGTTTCACCGAGAGACGGGAAAGGAGGAAATGCAAGAAAGAGAAGTGTGCAACCGAAACTTTTGTCCTCTCCACCGACGAAAGACCACGCAAGTCACTATGTGATGAAGACAATGATAGCAAGAGAAAGTAGGTGGCCCCAAGGATGAGCCAAAGCCGAGCTAGTAGTGCTCAGTGCTTAAGACTACTTTGCACGAACCTCACGAAGTGCTAGTCAGTCTAAATCCTCATTGAATACACCAAGAAGCCGCATTAGAGAAGCTTGCTCTCTGACAAATAGTTAGACTACATTCTGCGGCATATATGTAGTACCATGCATACATTTGATAAGTAGCACGTAGAATGATCTCTGATGGTAAATAAGGCTTATAGTGTACGTATAAATCAAAGTTCAAAGAAAAAACGTGGTAAAATTGAAAAGGATCAATGATACAAGGGAAAATCTTAAGATGCCTCCTGATTGATCAGGAGGAGACCATGCATGATGTCTGGCAAATTAAAGGCCTGGGTTAGTTGGCTTCAATGTCTAATTAATGGTTGTTTGTGAAGTGGATGTCTTCCTGTCCATTGTGCCAGGAGTTTTTCGCTTGCCTACCTGAAGCCAGGTTAATTAGCGAATCATTTGGTTTAACTAATGGTTAATTAAAGAGTTTTTTTTATTATATATCACTTCTCTTCATCCCAACATTGACAATCTGGTTGCTTTGCAATGGTACTAATTAGTGATCGATCCACAGCTAGCATGCTTTTAAAAGTGGAGCAAGACTCGACCTCAGAGTCTAAAGAACTTATTAATTGGGTTGTTAAGGGTGATGTACCTTCAGTGCGTGTTGTTCTTTTTATGCCCTGATGCTTTTGTGTGCTTGTATTTATTTTGATATCCTCTTTTTCCATATGGTTCGCTTCCTGTTGCCCATGATATCTATCTATCTATATATGTTAATTGGACACTTATTAGAAGCTCTTATATTAATCAGAAAAATCTAATCATTAATTTAGTACACCGAGTTATCATGACCACAATACATCATATTAAAATATTCTAAATAAAACATGTAATTAAAAATATTGTGGACTTTTTCTAGAAACTCACTTATACTACCTCTATTCTAAAATATATCAATCTAGTAGAGGGTGTGTTTTCATTCGTACTATCTTATCCAATAATAATTTGATATATTTTAAAACAGAGGTAGTAGTTAGTTTGTTTGGGAAGACCAAATTATTTAGAATAATTACACTTAAGTACTACTTCTATTCTAAAATATAAAAATATAAAAATATAGTATTAGATGGGATATATTCTGGATCACTCATAACCGATACTACATTATTTGGAAGTATCGTTTTGAGGGGATGATTGTGGATGCCCTCAGGACCGATACCACCATTGTGATTGGGCACAGGAACGATACCATACTTTGAGTATAGTTTTGAGAGGACGATTGTGAATGGGCTCAGGAACGATACATGTTTTGAGTATCGTTTTGAGAGCACGATTGTGGATAGACTTAGAACGGATACCTTCTTGGAGCATCGTTCCGAGAGGACGATTGTGGATTGGCACGTTAATTTTTATAGTATTTTCGGTAACAAATAATTTACATTGCTTATATAAAAAACAGGGGGCATGCGTTAGTGGCATAATTTGGCTTATTGTTAGTTTTGTTTGGGCAGGCCAAATTATTTGGAATAGCTGGGGTGTAATTGTTAAGTTGTCTGCTTGAAGGAATAACTAAGTTTATGTGTGCAGGAATTTGTGGTGCACCGAGGGATAGAATCTACAAGTACCGGGTGGCTGTGGCATTTTACCTGGTTGGAATGTATGTGTAGGGTTGAATTAAATAACCAATCCTATGACAGTGTGAATGACAGAATTACCAAAAATAAAAAAAATATAGAGTTAAAAATTATCCCACTTTAATGAAGTTAATTTTACACTAGTACCTTACTGTCGGTTTGATCTCTTATAATTAGAGAAAAACAGTCTCGTTAAAAATCTCAAAAGTTGATGAAACTATTAAAAGTATATCAACTTCAGGATGTATATATAAAGTGTATACAAAGCATACATCACTTAACTTTCAACTACACATGCAACTCAAATCTAAACACTAACATATTCTCTCTTCAAAAAATGATATATTGAGACCTAGACCACATATCTATTTATAATCATAGGTGACTACTCAAAAGCCACATATTCTAAAAGGAAAAATACTTCTAATATCTTAAAAAACCCTCTTGTACATGTTTATTACTTATGTCTTTATAAATTCAAACTCCATCTTTTTAAATTTAAACTCCTTCTAAATTTAACTCTAATTTTCATACATACACCATCCCTCTTATATGACATATAGGATATCTTTTAAAATTTAAACTTCTTTTAAATTTGACTCTAATTTTCATACATACACAATCTCTTTTATATGATATATAGAATCTTTACATCCACATATATTAATCTCTAGCCTTTAATATCCTGTGTGATCTTTGATCATTCGGACATCAATTTCTCTTAAATCGACTCTCGATCCATTACTTCTGAGGTCTCATACAACAACTACACATGACTTTCTTATTTAACTTAACTCATGTTAGCATTACGTATAGAAACCATATGAAACTCATAAACATAAAGCAAATATCCTAAACCAAAAAATTAACTCAAAACAGAAGTCTACTGTCGGGTAAAACAGTCTGCCTGTACATATACTACCGGTTAGACCATAGCTACCCACCCGGTTTGATCGCACAAACAAACATCTCCTATCTGATCGGACTATGCCGGTTCGACCATGAGTGTATAGACTATTTCACCAATTTTAACACTATTTTGTAAAATTAATAATCACTCACAAATCATTAAATTAAGACAATAATTTTACCGTACGTGCATGGAACATGAAGCAGGTAGGTAGAGCTCTGGGCTAGTACTGTACAGGTGCGGATGGTGCAGCGACGGGGTCATCGTGTTCCTGATTTGCTGTTGCTATGTACAGTATATGGACTGCCGGAAATTTGTTTGCTGCTGTTGAGGAACTTTTGATCGCATGCAAGTGATGGTGTGCGTTGCAGTATTTGACTCGACATGGAGATATGTGTGCATGTCAGTTGGATTTTGCCGCAGTGGAGGAGCTTTGCACTCGGACTGGGTGCATGCGTGCAGACGGAGAAAAGTTACGATGGAGGTCGATGCTTTGTGCTTGGGATTGCTTGACTACTCGGCAGCCGTAGCGCAGGAGATGACAGAGTTGTGCAGCTGCACACGGGAGGTAACCGACATGAGTTTGATCGCCGGTGATTTTGTTGGGATACTCATGATGTGTTTGTGTGAGCAGAAAAACAAGATACATAGTATATAATTAATTGATTATTCATTATTTTAAACTTAAAAAATATACGTGTAAAAAACTATAGATTTTCTCTTTTTCTCGTCTGAACAAAAGCAACCTTAATTAGCAAGTTAGCGTATATTAGGGAGGTGGAGATAATTAATATTTTTGGCAGTTGTTTTGTTAAGATTGGATCGTATTCGGCCGGTGGATTCGCGTAGGTTTATTCATGTGTGCAAGGTCGAATTCGTCTACCTCAGCTTTTTTTTATGTCATTTTTGCTTTCCGAACAATTATATTATCAATATACTATTTTCATGTTATTTTACTTTTCAATATTTTCTATTTCGTTTTTAGGGCTGAGTCCTAGCAACCTTAGAATTTAGTAATCTTTGTCATTTTACGCTGAAAAATGATCGAAAGTGAGGAGATTATCCTTTGCTAGTTTGCTCAGAAACTAGTAAATCATCGTCACGCAAGTAGGATAATTATCTTCTTTAATAATTTGCTCGTAAATTAGTTATATGATTCCATGAAAGTGAATGAAATCAAAATGGGCTTCGCTAGCTGGGTTTGATCATTCGATTTTGGCGACTCTATAGATTACATCGTAAATCGTTAGGTGATTATGTCTTGACCATGACAAAGCTTCTACGCTTACAAAGATATGACTGTTGATTTAATAGATAAGTTATCATGACGAACACCGTATTAAAATATGTAAATGAAATATGTAATTAAAATTATTGTGGGCCTTAAGTTTTTATTTGCTTCTCTCCGAACTAAACACTTAACGGAAGTTCGACACGAACAAGTGCATGACTCCTTCCATCGATCTACCTGTTTTGTCCATCGTGTTCCTCCTAAAGATGGAAAAGAAATTAAAAACGAATTTCCTGATGTTGCTCTCCTACACCTAGATTTCTATTCAGATCCATTGAGTATTGCCTCCATCAACCAGAGCAGCGGCTTGCTGGTTCGACAATGGCAGTGTCTCATCGTCGTGTTGCCGTTGATGCTGATCACTTACCAAGGTCCGGCGACCCTGGTCAGTTGCCGGGCTCCGCCGCCGCATGCATCGTTGAAGTGGTATTTAATTACTCATTAGCCTCCAGGATTAGCCAACCAAAATACGCAACTAGCAAAAGGAAACAGAGCAGCTCGACGAAACAAAACGACTAGTAAAGGAATTACGGCTCGCACGTCTACAACTCTGTACTACTATAAGACTAGCCTATCAACAACATACAACCATTCATTGATAATCTCTTCTACTGGTTTTCCTCTCCTAAATCAGAACTTGGCACTCCCGTTTGAGTAAATGGTAAATGGTATACGGAGTTGAATGGATTTCATGTTTACTTATCATCATCTGTTATTTGGCCTGTCCGGGCTCTAAAAAAATTCCTAGATCCACCGCTGTTACCAAACCTTATCATCCAATATGTGATTGATATTTCCCGCCAGCTAATTTAATCTTGGAATTAAATTCGAGGTAAATGCTCTGTTAAGATTTCTTTAGCGTATTGTTTAGCCCTTGAATTCTCTACTTAATTAATTGGTTGTCAATCTGAGGGCACAAATCCAAGCTAATTAAATATGACGAAATTACTGAGTTTACTCGTACACCAGATTACTTCTACACAAACATATATTCTTGGTTTTTATTACGTACATCATGGCTATGCTAAACTTGCAGTTTCACACTTGTTTCTCATGAACATAGATATATATTCGTTTTGTCGTACATCCTTGGATGTCTTACGTAGAACATGGACATGCTAACCTTTTTATTTTCAGAAATAAAACAGGTGATTAATTAAATGATGAATATTTGCACTGTATTTTCTAAAAATAAATTTGATGGAGTTTTAATTTACATATTATCTCTAGAGGATCTATATATCATGCAGGAAATAGAGTGGGAAAATTATATATTATTACATGCACAGATGGACGCTTTTTGCTATGCTTTGGGACATGATGTCACAGTGCCTTCCTTAAAACAAAGTACCGTGATAAATAGATCTAAAGATAAACACTAATGGGATATGAAATTCTCATGCCATCTAGAGAAAAGTGAATACTATAATGGTACATGCTAATATAACACTATAGCACAACTTACTATTTATTAATTCTTAATTTCAAAATTACAGAAATAAGATAATAATAAAATAAGACTCCAAAACCAAAAAATGATTAATTTTGAATAGTTATTTTTTAATCATGGAAAAAACTATAATTGAGACTCCAAACCAAGCACAACTCCCTATTTATCAATTATGAATTTCAAAATTATTAAATAGTGAAAAAGATGTAATTAAGAGTACGGAGTATAACTTGATAATTCCTAATATATACATTAATTAAGTTAAAAAATACTACATTGAGACAGTACTGGCCTGAATTATAATATTAGCATAGGAAGAAAAATGCAATATTTATAATACAAATAAATATAGCCGGTGCAATGCAAGGGTTGGCTGCTAATAAATTAAATTGGACACTTGACCTTATAATATCTCTTAATTTGAGGAAATTACCTGATATATATAGAAATTAATTAAAGGTATATAAAATAAACAGTAAATTGTATGCCTCTAGAATATTACAAGCTCATGGCTAGAAAAAAACCGTATATTACAATCACTCGAGAATTCTACACAGCATCGTAGTAGTATACATTGTCAACGTGACATTAACAAGAGGCTAAGAAATTAAATACGCGCGAAAACGCACTAGCTAGCTAGCTCGATCTAACCCGATTGCAAATCAGCTAACCAGATACGCACTGCCACTAGTTGTAGTGGATTTCAATTTTCAATTCGATGGAAATGGCTGGCTAGCTATAAGGATGGAGTTATGCCTTTTTAGCAGCACCTTAGCTTGATTTAGATCGTTACTTAATTATCACTGCTACAAAACACTAAACAGGTGGCGTCCACATATATGAGGTATGTTTCATCTAACCCAAGCATCACAAGGATAAAAGTTAATTAAGAACTCACACATATGAGCCGGTTTTTGTTAAGAACCATCAATATCATACACGTGCTGATTTAGAAAAGTGGCACATATATGTGGAGTAATTCAAGTTGTTTATAATGCTTTTACTATGGCTTCATCTGAACAGTAGTGTATATAGACGGATTGTTGGACTGAAAGGTGCAGATGAGTGATGGAGCTAGTCCATCATATATTCTCGGAAACAAAGTGCGTTAATCCGACCAATCTGCGTCACTCACCTACTACCGCTACAAGATAACATGTCATTATTTGGATAGTCTCTTTCACTAGTTCATTCGAGTATACACTTCGCAAGCAACCAACACACTATATATTTAAAAAAATGGTACAAATTAATTACTCCCTCCGTACCAAATTACAAGGCTGCATTTTTTTAAAAAAAAATCAAACTTGCTAACTTTCAACCAATAATTATACTAACAATATCTATGTTAAATATCATGTATGCTATATCATTATATTCGTATTTTAAAATACTTTGATGGGATGTAAATTTTATAGTTATTGATAGTATAATATAAAATAAATTAATTGTTAAAATATGTCATTGAAGACGTATAAAAAATTTATGACATAATTTGAGGCGGAGGGAATAACTAGCTAATTACATACACTATTCATCCATATTACTTAATTAATTAACTAATGATATATATCTCGATGGAGTCTATATATACACATGGCGCTGGCTCTTACATCTCCACACACATATGCATATCTATCATCGCATATAAATTAAGCTAAGCTAAGCGATCACAATAGTGTATAGTATGGGATTCACGGTGACGAGGACGAGCAGGTCGCTGGTGCCGCCGTCGTCGCCGACGCCGGCGGAGACGCTGCCGCTGTCGGTGATCGACCGCGTGGCCGGGGTGCGCCACCTGGTGCGGTCGCTGCACGTCTTCGAGGCCGGGCGCGACGTCACCGGCGCCGTCGTCGGCGGCGGCGGAGGGGAGCCGGCGAGGGTGCTGCGGGAGGCGCTGGGGAAGGCGCTGGTGGAGTACCACCCGTTCGCCGGGAGGTTCGTGGAGGGGAGCAACGGCGAGGTGGCGGTGGTGTGCACCGGAGAGGGCGCGTGGTTCGTGGAGGCGACGGCGGCGTGCAGCCTGGAGGAGGTGAAGCTGCTCGACCACCCGATGGTGATCCCCAAGGACGAGCTGCTGCCGGAGCCGGCGCCCGGCGTCCAACCGCTCGACATCCCTCTCATGATGCAGGTATATATGGATTTCTTTTTCCCTAGCTAGCTTGCCACAAAATGCAAATTCAAATTAAATTTGTAAATTCCCTATAAAGTTTGGGTAGAATTGTTTGTGTTCTTAAATAAATTAACAACGCAACTAACTAAACAAGGATAACATTATCTACTCACACTAGTTGTTGCTACGTGCAGCGTACTACGCAAGTAAAAGCAGTAGTACTAGGTACTAATAAGGCGTGCGTGGCATGCTTTGGCGCTTTAGATGCATGGGCCATGCATGAATTAATATGCGTTCTTATCGGAGATCTCTCTCTCCCTTGGCCGTGCTACACGTGGCGTGGCCTCATAGGTAGGTGAGATCGTGGCATGCATCCAATCAGCATGTTCAACTGACGCCCTCACTATCGGGGTAGCTAATTCAATCAATCCGTTGTGCTGGCTCCATCTTGCAATCTTCCCCTTTTATTTATTATTATTATAGAGTATATATATATATATACATATATATATATATACCATATAATTATATATCTGAGTATGGCGGTACGAGTGGTGAATTTACCGCACCCACCACCAGTGAGTTATGGATTTGTATCCCTCCTCAATCCAAAGCCATCAAACAAGAAAATTTTATTTTAAAGTGAGGTTATGTGACATGAAAATTTTACAAAGGGGATATTTTTTAAAATTTTTAAGCTTTAACGTGTACGGTATGGTTCTCTTTTTTAATTCCGTGCACGCACGTGCTTTCAGCTAGTGTACACAAAATTAAGCTTAAATGATGAAGACCATATATACAAGTCATCAACGAACTCTACAAAGTTCTCACAAAAGTGTAACCATATGCACACAATTAATATTAGGATTTAATAAACTATAGCTAATAAAGTTATGCACCCGTAATGTTACCCATAAACTAAAATAAAATCGTGGACGAATGTCTGACTAAATTGTGTTGACATGCTTATGCTTTTTACGTGTATAAAAATAAAACCAGGTGGCCTCACACTGCCACATATTATTGTGTTGAAGTCGGTCATAACCAACAAAAAAGTGAGCCACAAAGAGCTATATGTGTGTGTGTGTGTCTGGGGTCCCATTGTGTTTGTTCCTTAACAAAAGTTAGGATGTACTCTGCGCTCATAAGCACCACATATTAATTTATTTCCTGTTGAATAACAAAAATGGCCCCATATGCCTTTTCTTGGTGGAAAAGAAAAGCTAGCTTAATTAATTATTAATTAATTACACCATGTCTCTTGAACACTGTACTGCAAGCGAGCCTTCTCACGGGCCGCCTGGGATTTTGACGGGGGACGTCTATAAAAAGCGATTCTTTAGTAGTGTGTACGGGAAGAAGTTTGGTATACACGTACGTAGTGCTGCCCACTACGTGTTTAAAACTTGCACTGCTGCCCACTGCAGAGATGTGCTCTGCTTCACCATATATTTTTGTCAGGCAGCAGACAAGCAACTTATGCTTGTATGCAATCGATCGATTCCAGATCCAACATCTCTTTCGCAACTTCACGAAGTGTGTACACACTGGAAAATTAGATGGATCACCTACCTCATTAACTCCGTTTTGGTACTGCATCTTAAGTCTTAGTTTGAAACGGTTTATTGAGCAGTTTATTTATAGATTATTGTTGTGAATTATCTATTTAGTTATAGAGATAAATAAAATATTTTACTAAATAAAATTAGTAAATAATTTAAAGTAAGTGATCTAATTAAACAGTAGAAGAAAGCTTTTTATAAAATAATCCGTTATAACAATCAGTAAATTAATAATCTGAAAACAACTAAACCTTGGCCTATATCTACGTACTATACTAGGTAATTAATGTTCTTTTAGATAATGAAACATCTTTCAGTAAAGTTTGTGACGTGTTTCGGTATTGAAAAAATATATTAATTCCTTGCATCAAAATTATATGAGCATACTTAGTATTGAAAAAATGCTTTATTTTAGTTATAAAAAATGTACTTTAAAGACCATGTGATGTTCAAAACGATTATTTTTTTATCGGGTTGAGTAAATTGTGAATTAAGCAAGCAGAGAGGTTCATTGTTTGTTAGGAGTCAGGACATGTGAGTCACTGGGTCGGCCGGACCCTCAAACAATTTCTGAAAGTCTTTCTATACTTCCACCAGTGTAGCAAAAGATTGATTTGTGCCGACTTCAGCACACAAACCAGCCACTTGGATCAAAGGGCCTTTTTTTCCTAGCTAGCTAGTGTTGGATTTGATCACGAACCATGATTATTTGCGTCAATTTTTAATCGAGAGAGCCATGGCAAGCATTGAAGATACAAAAATATTAGCTAGTGGATAATCCATGCCACGTGGAAATTAATGAAAATATTAGCACTGCATACAGTTGATTATGACCAGGTATCGGAATCTCACCATCCCGGTCCCACCCCAGCAGAGATTTCCGGGGGCGCCGCTGGTACCTCAAAACTGTAGAACAATTAATATATTCTAACTCAGCCGGTTTTTATTTTAATTTCACTACCTTTTCTCAACTAAAAATCGTATAAAATTATCATGATATGCATGAAAAAAAAAAGAGATTTCGATCGCCCACTGAATCTAGAGTTGCCTTGACTAATTTTTAACCAGGACATGTGGTTCAGTGGACGCGGAAAGTTTGTTGGTGAAAAGGTATGCTACACAGTGGGCAATAGTAATTTTGACTTGGTTTTTTTGAACGTTCACAATCTCTGACATATATGCGGTTTAGTGGACGTGGAAAGTTTGTTGGTGAAAAGGTAGGCTACACCGTGGGCAATAGTAATTTTCACTTGGTGTTTTTTTATGCTCACAATCTCCGATACAGGAGTGATCATGATTTTGTAGTTAAAATATAATATCGTGGAAACATTTTTAACAACAAATCTAAAAATATAATTGTAACATATCGCTGATTAAATACAATAAAAGTTAAAGGAAAAGCGTAGACGGTGTGGTGAGACAATCATGCATACATAATACTAAAGTTAATAAATATAGTTATCCAATGTCCATATATATTACAAATATTTGAGAGTGAGCTTTTAATATGTGTTAAACAGGTATACCCATGGATATATGTGTGTGTTTTGCGGAAAAAGGGAATTCATAAAACCTAACGGTCAAAGTGGAAAAGAATGCAGTGCTTAGTTAGTATTGCGTAGTAAGTTGTTGGGTCAGTAAAAAAGGACGGTTTAACCACCCGCACGTATATATAGTTAATGATCGATCGACTGACCACCGAGGCCTACGCGCACGATCCAACGGTTCACGATGTGTGATGCGATATATGACGATCGATGGAACGGTGGTTGCTGCGTCGTGACCAGATTCAGTAAACGTCACACACACTTAATTACCTACATGATGCTACAACACTCACAATCGCAGTTAGTTCTCACTGACAACCAGTGAGCTCCATAACTTTTTTTTACCAAATATACTACAGACATTTACACTTACATAAATATATATGCACATTCACTTTTATAAATGTGTTTGTTAGTCCGTATGTTAGCATATAAAATGGCCCGATATATTTTAAAATTTATAAAATTATTATGAACATATCTTATTCTTATGGGTATGGCAACGAGGAAGAGGTGTCAGTGACAATCACCTTTTCTTTCTCGCTTGCCACATTTTCTTTAAGCAGCTGAAAAATTTCAAGTCCTTCGAAAATTCAATCGGTATCTACAAAATTCTGCAAAATTAATTACGGTAAAATTCAAGTGTATTAAATATTAAGGATGGCACGTCATGATGGCGTACGTATGCAAGCAGGTGACGCAGTTCACGTGTGGAGGGTTCGTGGTGGGGCTCATCTCGGTGCACACCATCGCCGACGGACTTGGCGCCGGCCAGTTCATCAACGCCGTGGCAGACTACGCGCGCGGGCTCACCAAGCCGCGGGTGTCGCCGGTGTGGGCGCGCGACGTCATCCCCGACCCGCCCAAGATGCCGCCGCCGCCGCCGCCGCGGCTGGAGCTGCTCGACCTCCGCTACTTCACCGTCGACCTCAGCCCGGACCACATCGCCAAGGTCAAGTCCAGCTTCTTCGAGTCCACCGGCCAGCGCTGCTCCGCCTTCGACGTCTGCGTCGCCAAGACGTGGCAGGCCCGCACCCGCGCCCTCGTCGCCGGCGCCCTCGCCATTGACGGCGCCGAGGAGCGCACCGTACGCGTCTGCTTCTTCGCCAACACACGCCACCTGATGCTCAAGGGCGACGTGGCGTCGGGCTTCTACGGCAACTGCTTCTACCCGGTGGCGGCGTCGGGCGGCAGCGGCGAAGTGGCCGGCGCCGACATCGTCGACGTGGTGCGCATCATCCGCGACGCCAAGGTGAGGCTCGCCGCCGACGTGGCGCGGTGGGCGGTGGGCGGCTTTGGGGAGGACCCCTACGAGCTGACCTTCACCTACGACTCCCTCTTTGTCTCCGACTGGACAAGGCTTGGCTTCCTTGAGGCCGACTATGGCTGGGGCACGCCGTCGCACGTCATCCCCTTCTCCTACCACCCGTTCATGGCCGTCGCCGTCATCGGCGCGCCGCCGGCTCCCAAGGTCGGCGCGCGCGTCATGACCATGTGCGTCGAGGAGGCGCACCTGCCGGAATTCCAGGACCAGATGAACGCTTTCGCCGCCGGCAACTAGCGGCTACATATCATGCACCCTAGTAATCCTTATTATTAATTAAGAGACTGAGAAATCAAATAAGCATGATCTCAACTCCGATCGATCGGTGTGTGTACGTAATATGGCTGGTTAATAATGGATTGGTAAGTATAACAACTTACGTTGTTCTTTAATCTACTTACGATGGTACCTGCATTAATTTGGCACAAAATGGAAGTGTGGTTAATTAATTAGCTTGATTCTACATGTATGGAGTAAGGCTTAATTAGTGCCGAGTGGAATAATGATTACTGTAATTTGTACTTCACCCAGGTTATTATAGTGCTGTTTTAAATGGACATCTCCTCGATGCTGCTCATCCATCCCAAAATACTCTAACCCTTAACTTTATTCGAAAAGACTTCGCTTTTACCATTGATTCACAAATTAACAAGTCTTATCGCTTTAATACTCCCCTTACCTTATGTATTAGATCATAATACTAAATACTTTCTTATTTTCTCAATAAGAGCTTTATTAATTATTAATAAGAGCACTTTAGTCTTTTAGCCTTACCATTAATTTATCGTACGTAAGACAGGGGAATATCAATTAAAATAGTTACATGCCGGCCCCTGGATTTGATCTCCAGAAACTTAATGTGATTTCCTATACTAATTAGTACACATACATGATATATGATATATTATAATTAAATAAGGTTAGCTTTCCAAGGCTTATCATAAAAAATTAAGACCCAGATGACGTAACTACAAGCACAAGCACAAGCAGTCAACTGGAGGCACGACCTAAAATACCGGTTTCTCTGATCTTTCTGCTAGCGTGCTGATATTCTAGAAGGTCTTCTCGTCTACCTTCTGAAAAAAAAGATAAATTAAGTAATCATAACTCATTAAACTGCCACGTAAAATAATTAAATGCACATGTTTCAAAGGTGGCTTGCTTAATTCGCACCAATCAAGTTTTTGCAATCATTTTAAAAAAAATTTATGACCTAGCCATATTAACTAAAAACAAAGCCGTGTTTACTTGTTTTAACCACATTCTAAGGGTCACTTCCACCCTTCCTCAAATCTTGCTTGGGTTAGCATACCCTTAAGACTAATTTTACATCCTTGACCATTTCCACATACCTATCCTATGGGTAACCTTCACATATATCCAACATTTTCACCATTCCCTCGAAGTCCGAACATTATGAGACTAATTAAAAATAGTATAAGTTTTAGCACTCCTTTAACAATGAGCATAACTATTTAAATAGATTGGTTTACTCACATTGCAATGAATATACACTTTATCCACCTTCCATGACTTACTGAACATATGAGACTACTCTCAACTTGTCATGGTATGGTTTTTTAGGTACTTTGTAGGAAGTGGTACCCGTTCTATGGACTACGCACCCCATACGTGTCCCAACCTGGTAGTGAGGGGAGTCTAGCCTCTTGAAATTTTCAAAAGAAAGAAGCGATAACAAAATTATTTTAGTTTTAAATTTTTATCTGTCATGTCTCGCATGACTCTATCATGTCCCACACGATAGATGATCAAGTTCAGAACCACTGCGCTTGTTGGAACTGCCCCCACTCAGTGGTCTTAATTCACCAGGTCTATACCCATTCGAGAAGATGTGAGCAGTTTGTTTCATATATAGTTTCTTAACTAGTTCCTTAACTGATCAAGATTAGTACTGGTTGCCGCCTAGGACTAAAGCGGTTTTTTATATTAATTTTGGCTTTTCATAAAACAGTTATCATATGACAGGTGGAGTGGTATAACATGTCTCCACCCACTTCTTTTCTCAACAATCATCACTAACCTAGTGATTATCTCCCATACATCCTCATCAATTATGAGAAGATCTTTTATTAAGCATAGCTAAGCATTGTCAATAGCTGACTAGAGAATCAAATATAATTATAGCAATCAAGATACAGGATAACAATATTAAGGAAGGCTTTAATACACATTTTAGACATAGCATCCAATTTTATTTGTAAACATAACATTTTATATTATGATCAATATGATCAAAGAGAAGGATGTAGTGGCTTACCTTGCTCAGGGCAAAATACCGCTAGTTCTTGCTTTTAATCTTGATCTACGCTCAAGATCAAGAAAAGCATACAAACCGGGTTGAGGTTGAGCTAGGCTGCCGACGCTCTATCTTGCAGTTAAAAAGGTTAGTGCTAGGGATATCTAGTGGCTGAAGTGATCTAAGTGTGAGGGTGGCCTACTGATCGAGCATGTAAAAAGACATGGACCATGACTTGGTTGTGTGTGAGGTTAGTCTATACAACTATCACCGATTTGGGGCTTGGTTAGGAGTTAATGGTAGAGGGGGGTGAATGATAGGATTACCAAAAACTAAATATTTTTATAGAATAAAAAGAAACATCTGATGTAGATGAAGTTACAATGCACTGTCGTATACTATCGGTCTGATTAACTACCTATCGCTAGTCTGATCACCTTGATGTCGCCAGTTTGTTCACTGCCTTACCACTGATTTAACTATTTACGAATAAAGAACATAACTTGATGAAACTATCAAAATTAGATTAACTTTATTTCATCAAGATGTGTTTATAAAATACATATATAAAACACTCCTATCTCTCTTAAACTAAACATTAATTTTTCTTTCTTACAAAAGTTATACTCCTAAGGTTTTAACTCATCATCTATTTATACTCAAAATCTCCATCTTCAAGTAGGAGTAGAACTCGTACTCCTACTTAAAGTCAAATCCTAAAATTCTAAGACCAACTAGGTGTAGAACTCCTATTCCTAATAAAACACAACCTCTTGTATTCTAAACCTTTTACAATTTTCTAATTTAATGTTTTTCTTTCTTCTTAGTTCCGCTTTAAATTTATTAGTGATTTCTCTGATTATTGCACGCACAACTTATGAAAGTATGTTACAAAATCCTCCTCTGACATGGTGTCCATCTATCATGTGTCACCTTATACTCAATTACGTCACCTAACATTCTTGACCGTTGTGGACCTTAGCTCTCCCTAAATCTAGTCCCGATTCTACTATTGATAAATGTTGGTCCCAAGGCCTCCTGACTCTAGTTCAATTTTGTCACATGGCATCATTACCGTGCTAGACCTTCGCCCATTTTGAGTGTAGTCCCGGTCGTCACCATTGAACAAGGTTGACCTCAGATCATTTGCACACAAATAGATAAAGCAATTATTTCTGGATATAGATATCGTAACTTGACCTAAATTAGTCACACATACTCACACAACACTATAAATATTTTTAAAACTAATTTTTATTAATTAAATCATTTATAAAGTCATATGTTTATTATAAAATATTAATTATGATAATGATTCAACAATATGTTATCCATAATTTATTGATTTTTTATTATTTTACTTTAAGCATATCTTTATAGGTTAAGCTCATTGTACACTATTATATTTTATGGCTTTATTTTATAAGCACAAGTTGGTATAATATACCTTGAATAGTTTCTATGTTATTAAATTATTCAAGAAATTTATGACTATTTTAATGATTTATCTAATTGATGACAATATACAATATATAAGAAAGTGCATAAAAAGTTAGAAATTATGTACCTTAATACAGAAACCAACTAATAAATATCTACACAAGATCACCATTCACAAAACAATTAATACGTCATACAAAACCAATTCAGGACAAGATTAAAAAAATTCAAGATTTATGCTATCACAAAACTATAAATTATTAAACAAGAATTAAGGATGAGAATCGAGGGGAAGAGCTGACTTGCTCTCCACTGGAGGTTGTCGGTGGATTGGGCGAGGCTGGAGACGAGGAGAGCTAATCCAGGGTGAAACGCCGGCACCAGGCTGTTGTCCACCGCCTCCGACTCGAGCAGCAATGCGCCGTCCCTGTCAGACAACTAGACAAGATCACAATGCAGAGATCAAACTTCAATCTCGACTCCATTTTTGGCCGGACGAGAAGGGGGTTCCTCGGTTTCCATGCACGGTGGAAGTATGGGGTAAACAGATCATTTCGTTTATGTTTCAGGCTGTTGCAAGCTTACACCAGACTGCCGTCGGCCTGACGCGAACCAAGCAAACACCGCCTGCTACCTTTTCTACTTTTTTTTTTCAAGGGGACCATGATACTATGATATGTACTCACCTGAGTACACAAGTTGGGGGATTTGCTTTTCAGAGGGAATTTTTTTTTCAGATCTTCGGATGAATGTCTCTCAAAGCTAGTTCTTATATAAATATCTCTAAATAACCAACTTTTATACACAGAAATGGTTCATTTTGTGCCATTTGGAATGAACAAAACAGTTCCGGCCTTCTTTTCTGCTTAATGGATGAATAGATTAATGTACGTGTGTGCTTCTTAGACTTTTAAATGGTGTATTTTTTTACGAAAACTTTCATATAATAATATTTTAAATCCATGGAATAGTATCATAAATCATTCATCTATTCAACCATTCATCATATAATAAGATATAACTAATTTCTTTTTTATAGAAGCTACATGGCAATATGATATGTTCATGATGTCTATGTTTTCTTTTTTTTATGATTGTATTTGGTTGTTGCATAGACCTGATATTTTCATTGATTACTAAAATATTGCATTATCTGAAAAAGTATATAAAGGAGGTGAAGAGGGTTAAGAACTATTAACCCAACCAAATTCTCTCTCTACTACGGTTGCACAGCCCAGATAAAAAAAGTGAGATCATATGTTGTTATAAGACTTTAGGCCGTCCGTGAAATTTACTGTCTTTCTTTCATCATCCAACCAATCTTGCGATTTAGGCCCAATAAAGTCGAAAACCAGCTGATAATATGTCTGGTTTCTTGATTTGGGCCCAATTTAGCCCCCAAAGCTTGGCTTCTGTACCGTTTACACGACTCTTGTTTTGTCTCCATTTCTCAAAAAAATGGAATGGGCACGGAGAAAAAGATGAAGATGACAAAAATTTTAAGTTTAAACAGGTAAAAGTTAAGTCCCGCTTTGATAGGTAGAAAATATAGAAATGCTGGATTTTAATTCTATAGAAAAAATTCTAATGAAGATCTTTATTTTGAAATAAAAGATTGAATTCTATCATTCTTTGAAATTCTTATGGAATAGACAAACCTATAAAAGTTTTGAAGGAAAGTTAAATAAGAGCTCTAACCCCTTGAGAAATTTTATTTGACTCTATCTCTCTCATCCAATTGCTATGTTTTTTCTATGGTCTAATCAAACTATCATTTCTATATTTTGCAATGATCTGTTTACATTTACATTTCTGTTAAATTCCCACTCCTTGGCCTGCAAATTTAGTGAAAACTGAAAGATATGCTGCGTTCATTTATGCTGCTAGAAGATTATCTCTGTTGTATAGTATTAACTATTATAAATTTAAAAAATTAATTTATTTGGGTTTTTAAACAACTTCAACATACAAACTTTTTATTAAAAAAACACACCGTTTAATGATTTGAAAAACATGCCAACAAAAAAATCAAAAAGTAAATGGCAAAGGAAGGCAGCCAAAATGTATGGTTGATGTGTGAAAGCTATATATATATATGGTCCTGCAAGCATGATCTGTTACAAAAGCAGGTGTGATCCGAATCAGATCGATTTTAATTATTGTCAAAACAAGCGAAAAAAGAAGCATGTGATGTTATAATCTTTCATTTCAACCGAGCTTCAGTTTTTTTGTTTTACCAACCATGAGTTCCGTCGAACAGCCACTGATCTTAGTCAAAGGCCGAAATCTTGCAATTCCATTAGTATCTTTAGAAAACAGTCATCAGAAAATCAGTATTATGATACGCATGCTAGTTTCCGGCCTCTGATGACTGTTTTTTAAAAGATACTAATGGAATTGTAAGATTCCGGCCTATCAGTGACTGTCAGACGGAACTCAAGGTTGGTAAAACAAAAAAAAAACTGAAAGCTCGGTTGAATTGAAAGATTATCACATCACATGCTTCTTTATTCGCTTGTTTTGACAATAATTAAAAATCGATCTGAATCGGATCACACCTGCTTTTGTAACAGATCAAGCTTGCAGGACCAAATACATACATACATACATACATACATATATATATACACACACACAGACACACACATACACACACACCTTTCACACATCAACCATGCATTTTGGCTGCGTTCGGTTGCCCTTCACCTTTTTGATTTTTTCTAGTTTTTGTTAGCATGTTAATAAAAAGTTTGTAGGTTGAAGTTGTTTAAAAAATCTTCTAGCAGCATAAATGAACGCAGCCTGTCTTTCAGTTTTCACTAAATTTGCAGGCCAAGGAATGGGAATCGACATACTCCTATACATATACCAACTTGATCCATAATGATATGTTGCCGATCGATCGAGTCGCCATCCGTCAAGTTAGTTATATCAGTGATGACCTACAAATCTTAATATCGCGCTAGCTTGCTTTCTTGCTTGCTGCTAGCTGACGATCGGTAGTATTAGTACGGCAAGTGTTGATGATCATCGACTAATTAGTGGCTACATGGTTCAACTTATTGTTAGGAGTTGCTAACAAGGTTGTGTAGTCGAAACGGTTTATTAGAGAAAAAATAATTTATAAGTTATACCTTTATATATGTGTGTATTTAGCGACTTAAAAACCAATATAAAAAACTGTGTTGAAAATACTCAAAAATTAATTTCAAAATTAAATTTTAAATTTTAAATTTTGACTTTGTTAATTCGTTATAGTGAAAACGATGAGACTCTAATTATTGGTTGGTCTCCGAATGATGATATAAATTGACAAAAGAAAGAAGATTAGGGGTTATTTGTTTTCTATTAACACTTTGCCACCGTTTATTACACTTGTATAAATATAAATTTAGACGCCACACCTTAGCAAATCATAGAAAATATTAACAAAAAGTCATTGACGTGTAGGAAATAATTTATTAAGAAAGAATCTTAGCTATAGCCAAACAAGTATCAAGTTAGTTAACTTATCTAATCTTAAATGTAGCAACTGTAGCGTCAAACATTCCCTAAGACCGCATACACATGTATGCATCAATCATTGACACGTTGAAACTGATGACGATGACAATTAAGTCGTACGTCAGAAATCAGTCAAAGGGCAGCATGCACGTACTACAAATATTCAGGGCATATGGGTTAAGTGCAGGCTGCCTCTACCAGTAACACCTCCGTTCCAAAATAAAATATAGCAACATAAATTTGTATTATATATGTAAATAAATGTTAAATTTAAAAATAAATTATTATATTTTAAGATGAGGATAGGACTTATCAACTCGGCCGCACATTGACGCAGCAAAATAAATGGGCTGGCTAGCCAGCTCTCAACTCGGCCGCGCATGCTATAAATAGTGCAGGCTGCCTCTAATAGCAAGTACCCCTAAATATTTAGGTGTCCCAAAATGACGCATAAAGAAAGAAAATATATGAAAAGAGTAGTAACCACCCATTAGGAACAACCTCCACGTAAACTTAAAAAAAAGAGAATAAGGAAATATGGATTGGACATTCAAATAAATAAAATTATTAGGGTAAATGTGTTAGAACTAATATAAATGTAATGTACGAGTATTATACATACTACCTCTTGGCTTACATGAATAAAATTAGATGTGTCAATTACTTTAAAACTAGATCTACCAATCAATTCAGCCACAAATAAGCATCTAAACATACCATATAGTGAGGTGAGGAGATAATGAAAGAGAGACAAAGAGGCACCCCTTATATGACTGACAATCTCCATACGAACTTAAAAAAAAATAAAGAGAGTAATGGATTGGATGCAAATAAATAAATAGTTATTATATATTGGAGCTATTGTATTAGAGGTGGCTTATTGTATATAGTAACTTTTAATTTATGAGTTAATCATATAAATAAAATTATGATACACACATAACATTATTAATATTAAGTAATCTAACATTAATATATTACTGGAATAGTTCAAACAAAAAAGTTGTCATTATAAACATATCGAGATATGGACAACAACTCAGCATAAAAGACAATAGCAAGACTAACAAATACCAGAGTAGAAGCTAAAAGTAAAAAGAATCTAAATGACTAAACACTAAATTAAGCATATAGGCGGCTAACTTATTCTATAGACACAACTTAAAAACTAGACCCAAAACCCTTAAAGATTTTATTTCTGAAGGAACTCATTGACGGTAGGATCATCTCCTTCTTTCTTAGAAACTATATTTTTATAGAGAGAAAGAGTGAGTAAGTAATGATGTATGCGGTTTAACAAGGAGGTTAGGGTTTTACGAAGGTTATCTAATCAATCTCTGTAGTAGATTTGATCCCACATCTAAATAAGTGAAAGGAGAGTCCTTTCTTGCAAAACTTTATGTGGATCTAGCAGTGAAGAAATTTTAGCCGTTAGATCATCTGCAGCAAAATATCATCAAGTTCCCATAGAGAAACTTCTATTGCAGAAAGGTACTCCCACGTCCCTATGAAACAGTCTTTCATTTATTCGTTTCCATTCTCTATTCTTCTCATATTTACTTTCTCTATTATTCGTTAGCTTTAGTTTAAGCGGATGGGCTGGGATTTTCCGGGCGCACGCGAAGATAACACAAACAATTAGTGTATAATTAATTAATTGTTAATTATTATAAATTTATTTTTTTATATTTTTTTAAAAATTATATATAAAATATTTGTATAAAGCACAATCATTAAGTAGCTCAAGAAGCGTGCTTATGGAGAGCGATGCAGTGTTCCTTTTTCATTAATCAATAAATATGTCAACATAAGTGGAATGATTATGGTTGCATGTTGGTAATTCAGCTGGTAATATATACGTGGATCATTATTAAACCTTATTTTATATAATGATAAAGTCTAATATATATGTTATAATCATGAACAGATCTTGAATTTACAATGCTACACCAAACAAAAAAAGGACAGAAGAAACAAGGCTAAAACTAAACATACAAACATGGCTTAGATTATAGATCATTCATATGCCACTCCTAAACAAACTCTTCTAAGATTGGGTTTTTGTCGTAATGCATTTCTAGATAGAGGATAATAATAGTAAGGGTGAATATACGAGCTAGTTAGTAAGTCATATGAATTAATGTGACATATAAGGGTTATCAGTTTGATTTTATTTTGTAATTAAGTATATTTTTAAAAATTATCTTTATGAATTCTAAACGTACTCTTTAAGTTATCGGAAAGAGACTTGTACCTCAATTCCTTCTGTGGGTTACTTAACAACTCACCATATTTATCGGAAAGGGACTTACATCTCAACTCATTCTATAAGTCGCTTTACAACGACTTATCTTAGATTTTAATTTAGAGCGTATGGACCTAGATGATACCTCTATTTCTATGCTTTTAATTTCTTTTCCTTTCTCAATCATAACTCAACTTCATCTTATCTAACTCCATTCCTAGGGCCAAGTGACGCTTCGGTTACATAGTTCCATTTTAGACCACTTAGGTTTTCCATCGGCCACGTAGACTGGTTCTAATAATAATTTCTATACCATAATAAATTTTTTCATAAAATTTTTTCAAACACAAGACTACGTTATAGGATCACTTCTCATCCATACATAATCGTGGACACTGCTGCTCAAATAGATTATAACATTTACAAATGGTGCACGCTTGACCTACACAACGCGAGCTTACTCTAAACACTCATTATGTATTGATCACATATGCATGGTTAGGAGAAGTTCGTGAAAAGGACTTTTCAAAGCATTCTTGAAATAGTCGGTTGTCAATTGAACGGCTACTGGACTAAATACCAGACAAGTCCTAGACTTCTCATACTGAGGGTCCCACAGGCATATACTAGATATCACCTTAGTGACTCTACATCCATTGACTTTTACATACATCTAAGGTCCACTAATTATTTGGTCAGGGATATCCCATTTCACCCATATGGTCATACTTTTAATATGATTAGTAAAAATTCTTAAGAGATTGATCCTTATATGCCACGTAGAAGTCAAGCCACATAGGCGGTAATTACCCACGATGTTTTATAAAGCCATTTTATTTCGCAAAGCTCTCGACCATAAGTGTCGGCATTTGAATTTATTTTTAAAACCCATTTTATCCCATGGATCAGTTTTAAGTGATAAGTATGTCATTGATACTCATGCTTTTCTAAACATAGGCACTAGTATGATAAAAGGGTGACAAGGGTATACAATCATCAACAAACAAAAAAGGTATGTACAACAAGTAGGTTCAAGGTCTTTTCGATCTACTAGTGATTCGTAGCTGATATCATGTATCTAAGCATGCATGGTTCATAAATAAAATATTTTTTAATTAAAAATATATGATCAATATGATCCATAGGTGACTTGTCTTGGTTTTGGTCTTGGTCTTCTTCGACGAACTCCTTAACTGACAGCTTCTCTGTGTCGACTACTCTGCTATACAAAATAACAACAAGTAAAAAGAAATAAAATTAGAACATACTATATATAACTAATACTATCTTTAGATGGATCTCATTTTTAAAAAAATTTTAAGAGTGAAACGGGCCCAAACAGAGCTTCAATTAAAAATATATGAATTTTAGAGGATTAAATTATTTGTTAAAATTATATAAAAATAAATTAAATATTTTCTAAAAAGAAAAGATTTGAATGAGAGACAAACAGGTGGGGACGTGGGTGAGAGAGGTAAATTAGACTTTTATTTCTTTAGTGGGTAGGTTAATAGGCTCAGACGAGAGTTGTCAGGCTAAGAACATGAGGCCAAGTTTCGGCTTTGCATGTCAGCCCAAAACTTGGCTGGGCCGAGACGGGAGTGTCGTATCAGCACAATGGACCTGCGGTCATCCAATGTGGGTGTCACATGGCGGCCACATGGTCGTTGATCGGGGAAAAGTGATCGGAGGAGAAATTGATGGCCAACGGAGCTTGACGGCGTCTGACCAAACTATGGTAATTCCTAATGAGTTGGGGTCACTGGAGCTTCAAGTGGAGGATAGGGAGGAATGTGGATGGCTTAGATTTGGTTTAGGGGGATGGGAAGTGGCTGATGACGAGCAGCGACGAACTCTAATAGGAGGGCATTATTTGGTAGTCACTAGCGACCAAATGAGCGGTAGAGTGGTTGGATTTTGGGCTTAGTTTGAGGCAATGTGTAGATAGGAAGAGAGGGGGAGAGAAAACTTGAAGATCTTACCTCTAGGAATGCGGTAGGGTGATGGTAATGGTGCCCGGTGAAGAGAGGGAAAGAGGAAGGGGAGGTAGTGGCGGTGTGGTAGCTCAAAGGGAGTCTGAATAGTGCGAGGAAAGATGGAGGGCTCCATGGGCTTTTTATAGGCACAGGGATGCGCATGGCAACAATGGAGATAGTTGGTACGGCACAGTGTTGCGCGCGGGCAACCGGTGACCATGTGGTGCGGAGCAAGGCAGTAGAGCGTGGTGCGACACCATGATGGTGTTGGCTGGAACGATAAGAAAGAGAGAACACGGGCAGCATGATGTCTAAGATAGGACAGGACATAATGAAGGGAGTATGCATGCTCATCGGGGTCTGAATCGAATGTGGTGGTATCGCGCTAGGGTTCGGTGGTGAGAAGCGCGACGTACCGATTGTTGGGGAGATAGTGGTGTATTGTCTACATGGAAGGCACGAACAAGGACAGCATGTTGGCAGGAGTTGTTGACACGGCATGAAGGCTTGGTCACTTGCCATGGTGGCCATCGTATCTAACCAAGTGCTTGGTGTGCATGGAGTAGCAATGAAGGTAAGGGACGACCGCAATATAGCGTGTCGAGTGGTTGTCCGTGGCACGAGCGGCTGGTCGGTCTGACCTATCAGCCAGCACACTAAGGCGTGGTTGTGGGATTAACAAGGGAATGAACCGTGAGCCATGTGGAGTTGGACTGTGCAAAAGAGAAAGTAGGCTGTGCATGCGAAGGGAGAAAGGAGGCTGAGCGAGCCGAGAGAGTAAGGAGGGAGAGCGTCCTGTGAATAGTAGTCTTTCTGAATTTTTAAAAATATTTTAGAAATAAAATTTTAATGTTTGAATTTAAATTCAAATTTAATATTTAAACTTAGAGAATTTTGGAGAATTTTTGAAAATGATTCTTAAGGTAGAATTTGAGATATATATGTTGGCACATTCTTAAAAAAATTTAAAAGACCTAAATTTTATAAATAGTTTTTTTATTTAAATAGTTTTTTGTTAGGTGAAAAAACTCGGATGTTACAAGCGAGTTAGTAGCGGTTCAGAGTGGCTGTTTAGAACACATCATTAGATAAAAATTTGAATTATATAAAACTTTAATTTTCTATGACATCGGCATATAAAATTTATTATGGCAACATGGACATAGTAAATTTGCTAAGATTTATTTATATGTGACATGACATTCTATAAATTTGCTTTAACAAGGACATATGGGATTCACGGTAAATTGTACAAGTGTGGCATAATCACTGTTATCAACTCCTCCTCATCATAGTTATTGTTCATTGTACATGTATTTGGCATGCAACACACGTCTTTTTAACGGCCCCATATAAATCTAACAGAGAGGAAGGTTAAAGTTGCGCAGACGCGTAACTTAATCTGCGTTATTTTTCGCTTTTTTAGTTTTTTTATAAGTATGTTTTCTAAACAGTATGTTTTTATAAAAAAATTATATAGAAGTAGATTTTTAATTTTATAGTTAATAATACTATCATTTATGCTATAAAAAATTTAAATAATCTACTATTCTGAAATTCGACCTTTATAGGCTAATAAATAATGAATATTTGGGGGCAGCTTGCATCAATGCTTGGATGGTCCCTGCAGTTCTCAATCGAGCTGGCTCGAATTATTGCAGGACAAAGCCCTGCCGGATAACTAAATTAACCAGTACTATACATGTACACATATGATTCAACTTTCTAGGAGAAAAGACAGTGCGCTGTTATTAGTAGAGTACTAAACTATACAGCCGAAAGCAAAACCTACAACTTAAGAGTGGTTAAGTACTAACACGCTCACCTCTCTCTCTTTCTTCCTCAAAAGAAGAACAGTGAAAATGGAAAGTCATGAAACTATAGCTACTGCCCTAATGTAATTATCAAATCAAAGTGAAGCAAAAACATGAAATCTTTCCCTAGTAAAACACGGAGATGATCGCTCTTCGTACATATCAAGAAAGAAACCAGATTTAATTAGTGCATCATTGCATGTATGTGAAAGAAAGGGATTGTTTTTTCTCCAGCTGGTACCAAATACTATATATATACTAGCAAATATTTTTTCAATTTATACATATACCTAGGATAAATTAAGCGTTTTAGATTGCATAAAGGGATTTATCCTGCCTGAACGTTGTCATACGGCTCATGAGTATGTCCATGGAATTAATAGAATAGGCAAAGATGGTGCACACAAATGAAATGCTGGTCCTCTGCTACATGGATCATCTTTTTGTAGGGCACACTTCAAAGGAACGAGACATTTCTTCCCTAAAAAGAGATGAACAGGATCATTCCCATAGACCAGATCTTTTGTTTGGCCTCATCACAGCAAAGCTCTCTCCAAGCGCTTGCATCCAAAGAGTATTATTATTATTATAGCAGAAATGAAGCTCACCTGCCAAATTTTTTTTTGGGCGCAACATCAATAATATGGATTAGCAACAATATGTATTCAAGGGGATAAATAAAGAATATAATATATACAAGTGGCAGCTAGGTTGGAGGATATTTGAGGGAAAGCTTATAGCTACAAGGACAAATAACTGAAAGCAATGGCCCGATGAACACGGCACATCCATCCCCCAACCATAACTGTGGTGAGAGGTAAGTGTATGAACACCAACAAGCTGAACAAGGAAGAACATCCATGCCCAGAGAAAACTATATCTAATTAATCGCTAGTGTACAATCTAAAATTTCAACAGGGTCTTTATTGCAATCACATTACTGGCCAGTACTACTCACCACCTACCTGTGTTCACCAATCAATTCAATATACTGTTCACATCCTTGCAACAGTACGATCTGAGTTGGCTTTGCCGGTCGTCTTCCTCCTCTCATCTTCTTAGCATGTTCTGTCAGAAAATGTGTAATGTAACTCTGTTAATTGATGTGTAGATGAAACATCCTCTCGTCTTCTACTTATGCTTCCGTCAGAAGATGGATAATTGATATGTAGATGAGATGTAGTTGTACGCTAACATGTAAGTATCTCATCGTCTCCCTATTAGCATATCAGCCGTATTAAAATTTAAAATTTAAAATTTAATTTTTAAAGTTTTAGAGTGTTTTTTATGATAGTCTATTATACTTTTAAATCCTTAATAAAACAGAAATAAAAAGTTCCTCCAAGAATTATTTTTGATACTTCGTTTTATTTTACTGCGACTTATCAACCAGCAAAAAACACCCAATAGTATGTCGTAATCGAGGTGGTTACTGAATAATCAATACAACAGCCAAGAAAGAGGAGACCTGGATGATGACCTGATCTATCTAGTATATACTAATATAATTCGTGGATGATTAGATTAGGAGTTAAATCTGGAGTAACTAGTACAAGTGGTGCTTTGACTTGTGTATGGCGATGGACAGCGAAGGAGAGAGGTCGGTAGGGGTCCACGTGCTCTTGACCCTGCCCACAAGCAAACAATGACACCCACACCACAGCAAACGTGCCGTCAAACTTGGTCATCTACATTTCAACACATACTCTCACGTGGAGATTAACGTAAGCTCTCCACGTGAAATAGGAGTAAGCTATAGTTTTCTTATTTCATTGTATTAGCTAGAATTTAAACTTGAGAACTCTTGATCTGATATCATTCGTATTAACCTGTACGCAGTGGTAGTGTTTTTGGTACATCGAAGAAGAAAAGATTAATGATGGAAAGAAAATGAGCATTTCTTATTTTGTTTTTTTTAATAGCTACTGCATTAATTTCTTTCATCTTATATATAATCAACAACTTTAAATTAACATGGTATAAAAACACTTTTATACGAATATAATGATATTATACATGTCACTAAACATGTATATTATTTGTATAATTATTAGTAAGAAATTACTAAGGTTGATTTATCTTAAAAAATAAGGAATTTTAGTATGTAGATAGTAGTTTTTTTAAGACATAGCAAGCATAACTTTTGGTTTTTATACCAATTAAAAATATATATAATTGTATTTATAGACATCAATATTTAAATGATACAATGCTATTTCTTTCAACCTCAACAACGCCATTACATATTTCAACAATCCTGGTAATTCTTGTACTTGTAATTAATTAGCCAGATCTAAACAGCCGACAATGGCCACAAAACAAATTGTAAATTTAAAAGCTTTCACAAAACTGTACAGGAGGAGCAGACGGCAAGCAACCAGAAATGTGATGGCAGAGGATGAAAAACCATGTGAAATATCGTGGATTTTTTTCCTTTTGTTTATTTATCAATTATTACTTTTTAGATCAAGCTTTATTTATTTATTTATGATGAGCAAGAAATTTCGACAGTGTCGGGTAGCTCCGCAAAGCTGCCAGTGTGCGGTGCTTATTTAACTCTGCACCTTCCTCTTTAGCTTTTGATCTTCCTCCTCGCAAATCGGAATCCCCATCTCCCTCTCTTTCCTCGTCTCTTCCCTTGCTCTTGCTCTCTTGATCGATCCACCTCCCTCGCTGTTCTTTGATTGATCGGTGTTTCTTTGTCTCATCGGGAAGAAGCATTGGTGGTGGAGATCGATCAAGAACCTGAGATGGATACGAGCTTGTAGTAGTTTGCTCAAATCTTGGCAGAGTATGTCGGAGTCCAGCAGGGCTTTCGGGGTGAGTGTGCCGTCGTCCAGCGCCACCGGCGGCGAGGCGGTGGCGGGAACGGGTGGTGGCCATGGACGGGGTAAGAAGGGTGACGACGGCGGCGGCGGCGGGAGCGTGGCGTTCCACCGGCTGTTCGCGTTCGCGGACGGCACGGACGCTGCGCTGATGCTGCTCGGGACGCTCGGCGCGGTGGCCAACGGCGCCGCGCTGCCTTTCATGACCGTGCTGTTCGGCGGCCTCATCGACGCCTTCGGCGGCGCCGCGGGCGCCCGCGACGTCGTGGCGCGCGTCTCCGAGGTGTCCCTCCAGTTCATCTACCTCGCGATCGCCTCGGCCGCCGCGTCCTTCATCCGTAAGTGCGTGCGCCCACTGACTCGCAATCTCGCAACAAGCTGCTCAATTCACCGTGATCGTGTTCAGAGGTGGCGTGCTGGATGATCACCGGAGAGCGGCAGGCGGCGCGGATACGGAACCTGTACCTGAAGACCATACTCCGGCAGGAGGTCGCCTTCTTCGACAAGCACACAAACACCGGCGAGGTCGTCGGGAGGATGTCCGGCGACACAGTGCTCATCCAGGACGCCATGGGCGAGAAGGTCGGCAAGTTCATCCAGCTCCTCGTCACGTTCCTCGGCGGCTTCGCCGTGGCCTTCGCGCAGGGGTGGCTCCTCACCCTCGTCATGCTCGCCACCATCCCGCCGCTCGTCCTCGCCGGCGCCGTCATGTCCAATGTCGTCGCCAGGATGGCGTCGCTTGGCCAGGCCGCCTACGCCGACGCCGCCGTCGTCGTCGAGCAGACCATCGGTTCCATCAGAACAGTAAACATTCAGTCGAGTACCTCAGCTACTGTCCATCCAATGCGACATGGCTCTGAACACTCTGGCCATGGATTAACACAGGTTGCGTCGTTCACCGGCGAGAAGCAGGCGGTGGCCAAGTACAGCAGGTCACTGAAGAGCGCGTACAGCTCCGGCGTCAGGGAGGGGCTCGCCGCCGGCGTCGGCATGGGCACGGTCATGCTGCTCCTGTTCTGCGGCTACTCCCTGGGGATTTGGTACGGTGCCAAGCTGATCCTGGAGAAGGGATACACCGGAGCTCAGGTGATGAATGTCATCTTCGCCGTGCTCACCGGTTCGCTGTAAGTTTCTCCGGCGACTTCTTGATCAATTCTTCAGTTGCAATCATCAATCTATGTGCCATGATTCATTGACAGATAGTCTTGTCACAAAGATTAAGAGTATGAAAGTTTTTAGGACTGAAAAACATAATATCATCACAGAAGTATGTTTGACAAATAGTCTTGTCAGAAAGATTAAGAGTATGCAAGTTTTTAGGATTGAGAAATAAGAATATCATTAGAGAAGTTTTAAGTAGTTATTTGGTGACTGATTGTTAGACCATTAGACTTGTATATATATATATATCCAACCCTTTATAAAAAATAGAATATTAGTCTCACTGTATACTATACTTATACATGGTATCAGAGTAGGTTTAGACATCTCCGACATACTCGCAACCTTCTCGCCGACAAGCCAACGTCTCCTCTCCTTCGC
Source organism: Oryza coarctata (assembly GCA_030770085.1). NCBI lineage: Eukaryota > Viridiplantae > Streptophyta > Magnoliopsida > Poales > Poaceae > Oryza > Oryza coarctata. The sequence continues at coordinate 1,821,288 of CM061471.1, forward strand.
AGACCTTCTCCTCTAGTATTCTTCCTCTGCCTTTTTCGCCTCGGTTTATCCCTATTATCTCCTCCGCATACGGTTTTTCTCCTCCTTTACCGCTTACTCGCCATTTCCACCACACGACAAGGAGACGGCCTCCATCTGCCTCCTCGTCTTGTTCAGACCCACCTTCGCTTTCTCCTTGCTTTGGTACACCTTCCCTTCTTTTTACGCCGGCACACCTCTGCGCTCCACCCTTCATTGGCTAGAACACTCTTTGGGTTCCCGCTTTTCTAACACGCTCACCTGCTCCCGGACACAAAACTTCTCCTCTCACGTCCGCGTCACTCCGACGCGTCCACGTGTCCACAGACGTGAATTCCTATTTCCCGGATACGAACTTCTTTTCTTTGCGCCCGTGACTTCTCTCATTTTTTGGGTCCGTCCCATTCAGTTGCGTCCACGCGTCCGCGGACGCGAAACCCCACTTTACAGATGTGAACCCTCTCGCGCCCATGACCTATCTACTCTACCTACTCTCTCATCGGCTACGCATCGATCCACATCGAACATCCACCTCCCCCCATCGGCTCAACAGTCACACCTTCTCATCGGCTTATCATGCCCCACTACTCTCTCGCCCTCTACCACGTCTGACTATGACCACCAAATCGGTTCTTGGTTTCGGCACTCTTCCAGTCGCCGAATCCCTTTCGACCATCGACGCTCTTAATAATACCTCGAGCATCCCTCCGCCGATGTTCTCACTACTCTACACCGTTGTCAACGTGAAATCTCACGTTCTTATTTCTCTTGACCTAAATGCTAACTATTCCAAGTGAGTTTTCTTCTTTAAATCTTTATGTAGAAAGTTCAGCCTTCGCTCTCATATCGATGGCTCCGCTCCACCTCGACCCGATAACCCCTAGTGGTATATCGTCGAGTGTTGCGTGCGTAGCTAGCTGCTCGGCTCGGTCTACATGACCGCCAACCGGTTTATCATCAACGCACGAAGCACATTGATATTGACATTCACTTCGTCTATAACAAGTCGCTCTAAGACTCGTTCGGGTGCTCCATATACTGACGACGCACCAGTTCGCCGACATCATAACCAAAGACCTACCCGCGTCTTTGTTCACCAGTTTTCGCTCCAGTCTCTACGTCCGTAACCCTCCCGCTACGACTGCGGGGGGTGTTAGACCACTAGACTTTTATATATATAGACCCGATCCCTCTGTATAGAAAACGGGGTCTCAGTCTCACTGTATACACTTCTGCACTGATAAAGTGGGGTCTTACTACACATCGGGAGTATTTGGATTTTGTGGTGATTTAGACATATTAGGGAAAGAAGCTAAGTTAGCTGCTGTTTGACAGTGATAAGCACTTGTGTTTCGTGAGCAGGCTGCAAAACCAACTGTGCAGGTATGGTCTGTTCAGTTAGCAGCAGCAGCAAACTAAGTGTGCATATCCACTTTGTCTTGTCTTTTGGTGTCAACATTGTACAATTCACTGTCCTAAAGGTCGAATTATCTCATTCGACCAAAGTATATATACTAGAGACATTTCGAATTTACACAAATCAATCATATTTTCGTGTCTTCTTTTATTAGAAAAGGATGCTTTCCCCGTCTCCTTTTCCTTAGAAAAGAACCTCATCAGATAATTACGATGTCCCTGAATCATCTGACATTGATTTTTCCCATGATTATATATCGTATCTTTTTTAATTAAACTAACAGGCATAACTATTTATTAGTTCCAGAAGCTGAGATTTTACTATTGCATTCACCAGAGCTCTAGGTCAAGCATCACCAAGCATGAAAGCGTTTGCAGGAGGGCAGGCTGCAGCATACAAGATGTTCGAAACAATCAACAGGGAGCCTGAGATTGATGCATACAGCACCACAGGTAGGAAGCTAGATGACATTCAGGGGGATATCGAGTTCAGAAATGTTTACTTTTCGTACCCGACAAGGCCCGATGAGCAAATATTCAGAGGGTTCTCGCTTGCCATACAGAGTGGAACAACTGTTGCATTGGTTGGGCAGAGTGGGAGTGGGAAATCAACGGTCATCAGCTTAATCGAGCGGTTTTACGACCCCCATCTTGGTGAAGTTCTAATTGATGGAGTGAATCTCAAGGAGTTGCAGCTAAGGTGGATCAGAAGTAAAATTGGCCTTGTGAGCCAGGAGCCAGTCTTGTTTGCTGCCAGCATTAGAGATAACATAGCTTATGGCAGGGACAATGCGACAAATCAGGAAATGAGAGCTGCAGCTGAGCTTGCTAATGCCTCCAAATTCATTGATAAAATGCCCCAGGTCAGTGGACTGCTTAACCCTTGAACTTGTAAATACATTGATCATTAAAAAACTGCAATAAATTTTGTTAAAAACTAGAAATGGCTACATAGAAAGGAATTTTAGTAAGATAAGTTTGAACTATTCTGTATCATATATTGAGCATCTGTAGGTCACAAACATTTCCCAGGGTTTTGCTACTTTGGTTGGTGAACATGGAACACAGTTATCTGGTGGGCAGAAGCAAAGAATTGCCATTGCCAGGGCAATCCTCAAAGATCCAAGGATTCTACTACTGGATGAAGCAACTAGCGCTTTGGACACCAAATCTGAAAGGATTGTGCAGGAGGCTCTTGACAGGGTAATGACAAACCGAACCACTGTCATAGTCGCTCACCGTTTGACCACTGTCAGGAATGCTGATACTATTGCTGTCATCCATCAAGGATCGATAGTTGAAAAGGGTATCTTCTCAAGCATTGATATTTGCTAATGAAAGTAAAGATCTATCCTCTTTTATATTTTATCTGCATCAAATTCTCATTACCTCGAACTTTTTGCACATTGAATAGGTTCACACCATGAGCTCATAAGGGATCCAGACGGAGCATATAGCCAATTGATACGCTTACAGGAAAACAGTCAAGATTCTGAGGATGCAAATTACCAGAGCAAGTCAAGCAACAAGGGTGATTCTGGGATTAGCTCGGGCAAACAGTTATTTTCGTACCAGTCGACTCCTCAGAGATCATCTAGGGACAACAGCAGTAATCACTCATTCTCAGTATCATTTGCTGCTTCTCTTGAAATTGATGTCCAGGGCAGTTCTCCAAAGAAGCTAGCTGAAGAAATACCAAAGGAAGTGCCTCTCAGTCGCCTCGCATCGCTTAACAAACCTGAGATCCCAGTGCTTCTACTTGGTTCTGTTGCTTCTGCTGTCAGTGGAGTGATCTTCCCAATCTTTGCAATACTTTTATCCAATGTGATCAAAGCATTTTATGAGCCCCCACATGAGCTAAAAAAGGATGCTGAGTTTTGGTCATCAATGTTCCTAGTGTTTGGAGGATTGTACTTCTTTTCACTTCCTATTGGCTCATACCTTTTTTCAGTGGCTGGGTGCAAGTTGATCAGAAGGATCAGACTGATGACTTTTGAAAAGGTTGTAAATATGGAGATTGAATGGTTTGATCATCCAAAAAACTCAAGTGGATCAATCGGAGCAAGGCTATTGGTCGATGCAGCCAAAATGAGGGGGCTTGTGGGTGATGCACTTCAACTGGTTGTGCAGAATTTAGCAACATTAGTTGCTGGTTTGTTGATTGCTTTTATATCAAACTGGGAGCTATCTCTGATCATCTTGGCGTTGATACCACTCATCGGTGTCAACGGATGGATCCAGATGAAGTTTATTCAGGGATTCAGTGCAGATACAAAGGTAAGCTGGAAATCATAAAAATGTTGAAACGCCAAATTCTTTTCTTTCAGTCAATCTTTTATTAGATCTTTGCAATTTGGATAATTAGATACTACCTCCATTTTTTAATGTATGACAGTTGACTTTTTTTTCTCAAACTTTGACCAACAATATTTTTTAAATTACTTAGTTAAGTAAAGTGAAAAGAGTAATCTGTCCTCAAAAGTACTTTAAACATGCCTAGGTTGTTTGTCTACCTGCACAAATATTTCTAGAAAAGACGAATAGTCAAACTAATTAAAAAACTCAACCACGTCATATATTTAAAAACAGATGTAGTACTTCCCACTAGTTTATCAACCATGCCACTGATTCTCAATTATTACTGTAGATGATGTATGAAGAGGCAAGCCAAGTGGCAAATGATGCAGTAAGCAGCATAAGGACAGTAGCCTCATTTTCTGCTGAAGAAAAGGTAATGGATCTGTACAAGAGAAAATGCGAAGGACCACTAAGAACAGGAATCAGGACAGCGATAATAAGTGGTATTAGTTTTGGTGTTTCCATCTTCCTGCTGTTTGGAGTTTATGCAGCCAGCTTCTACGCCGGTGCTCGTCTTGTTGAGGACAAGAAAACAACTTTTCCTAACGTTTTCAGGGTATGTGTAGTGTTCATTACAAGATCTTTACAAACCCAAACTTTTCAATTTTTTGGCACTTACATGTCAATCTGATAGTTGAATCATAGATATTTGTGATCTTTGAAAGAAAGAATCATAGATGTTTCAAATTGGCAATGAGATGTAAACTTCAAGATGGCTAGTTTATGATAGATAATACAGTACATATGCTTAATTAAATGTAACTGCAGAGTGAAAGATAACATATCTTGGCATCTTATTGCAGGTGTTTCTTGCTCTCACAATGGCAGCAATTGGGTTGTCACACACGAGTAACCTCACATCAGATTCTTCCAAAGCAAAATCAGCTGTATCTTCTATATTCGCCATCGTGGACCGTAAATCTAGGATAGATCCAAGTGATGATGCTGGAGTGAGTTTAGAACCACTAAGGGGCCATATCGAGTTCCAACATGTGAGCTTCAGATATCCTACACGACCGGACGTTCAGATTTTTGAAGACCTGTGCTTAACAATTCAATCTGGAAAGGTACCAAACTCCCTAATTTCAGACTGTCATTAACCTATCAGCAAACACTATAAGTTTTCTGAAACTGAACCTAACTATAATTCACTGTGCTCCTATCTTTCAGACGGTTGTGCTTGTTGGAGAGAGCGGCAGTGGAAAATCGACAGTGATATCATTGCTTCAGAGGTTCTATGATCCTGATGCGGGCCATATTCTTCTAGATGGAGTGGATATACAGAAGTTCCAGCTAAGGTGGCTAAGGCAACAGATGGGTCTAGTGAGTCAAGAGCCAGCTCTGTTCAATGACACAATTCGCGCAAACATCGCATATGGAAAGGAAGGGGAAGCGACAGAATCAGACATCATATCTGCCGCGCAATTGGTGAATGCGCACAAGTTCATCAGTTCATTGCATCAGGTGAAACTCTCATCCAAACTAGTTCACCCTCAATTCAGACATTGTGTTCAGGTTTCTGACAGAAAATGTGTTACCTGATAAAAATGCAGGGATATGAAACCTTGGTCGGGGAGCGTGGAGCTCAGCTATCCGGAGGGCAGAAGCAACGGGTGGCTATCGCCCGCGCCATTGTCAAGGATCCCAAGATCCTCCTGCTCGATGAAGCGACGAGCGCGCTTGACGCAGAATCGGAGCGCGTTGTCCAAGATGCACTGGACCGGGTGATGATGAACAGAACCACAGTGATCGTGGCACACCGCCTGTCCACCATTCAGGGTGCAGACATGATCGCGGTGGTCAAGAACGGGATGATCATCGAGAAAGGAAAGCATGATACATTGATCGGCATCAAGGATGGGGCGTACGCGTCCCTCGTCGCCCTCCATTCAGCCGCCAAGTCGTAGCAGACGCCATGAAAGAAAGATCACGGTTTACTTGTGCAGCTTGCTGAATCTGTGAGATCTAGACTGGTGTAACTGTAACATGTCCAGGCTCCAGTTCTTGTCATCACAGCAGCAGAGCCCTATGATGAACACAGATATGTCATATATACATAGATAGGTAAGATAGCTCATCCGAATATTAAGCAGGAAGATCATACAAGATGGGCAAATGTAAATGCAACGAGTTGTATGAATGTTCATGTGAAGCAGATGATGATAATATGGATATTCACTGTCACAAGTATGTGTACAGTGTACACAATAACGATGATCTTGTTCTTGCCTCCAAAAATTTCCCCATTTATGAAAAGAACCTGATGATTGGATTAAATCTAGAGACAAGAATCAGCAGAGCAAGATGCATCTTAAGAGAGCAAGCCAATTGCAAGAGCAACCACAAATTTGTCAACAGCGACATGAGGCTGGACAAGCAATGAATCTCCCGTAAGAAATTGACCTCATGTTTGGAAGATCTCATCTCTGAAGCATGCTCACTCAGATATCCCAGTGTTGCAGTAACACGAGGCTGGAGGATCTCAACTTCAGAACAAAATTCACAAGCAGGAGATCTACCAATTTCATTAGGAAGAGGTATCCTAGTGCTGCAGTAAACTCTTCCAAAGCAATAACGAAACAACAGGTTAACATTGACAGTAATATAATTTGTCACTATCAAGTACATTGACTTCTTGAGTTATCTTCAATTTTTTTTTTGTGGAAAAGAAAATATGATGTTCTGAAATTTCTTACCCCCGGTGTAGGGCAGACACGGTGCACGGAAGGAGCAACCTCGAGGACCAGTCAAACAGCGACGGCTGCTGACGTGGCAGACATATCAACCGTCCACACACTACTACTGCCAATCAACAGCCAAGATCTCTCCTCAGCACGCGGCGCGCGCGCGCGAGGCAGCAGCCACCGCCACTCGCGGGCGTGGCGCCTCCTCATTGGTTCACGTAAGCAGTAGACCACCGGCCAGCCAACCACAACCCGCCACGTCTGCACATAAGGGCATAAGCGTAAATTCCAAACGGCGAGACGCGTAGGCTCGTCGTAACCAGAGGAGGAAAAAGAGAGAAAAGAAAAACGTGCGGAGAGATAGCGTCGTAGCGTGCGGAGGCTGGGCAGGTAGGTGTAGTCGCCGGGATACCGCCGCCATGGAGCTCACCGGCGCTGCCGCCGCCCTCCGGGGATCGCTGGAGACGGCGTACCCGGCGGTGCTGAGGGGGAGAGGGAGGAGGAGCCCGGCCAGGGTGTCCTGCGTCGGCCGCGGAGGAGGCGGGGGATTCGCCGATGAGGGGCACCTCAGGTACTACGAGGCGCCGCCGCGGAAGGCGGTGGAGGCTGTGGCGAGGGACCTGGTCAAGCTCCGCGCCATGGGGCTCGTCGCCGGGGACACGGCCAAGGAGAAAGTCCTCTCGGTGAGGCCCTCTGATTGTCTCCTAGTTTCTTGGACTTCCCCTTTCTGTTTAGGAATAGCGCCGAATAGGATTAGGACGAGGGAATCTGAGTAAGCCCTAGAAGTTTAACTTTTGTATTAAGTTGTTTATTGTGTCACATAATTAAGTAGATTAATTTGATGATGGTGGTAGGATGTTTGATTTCGTCTCACAATTACAATCATAAAAATTGCTCATTTTTCTTGTCTAATATTTCAGTTTTCTTAGGGGAGTAGTATGAGAGATGGATATCGATTTGATCATGTTGTTAGTTGTAGCATTGTAGACAACGATTTGGTAAAGATTAACAATGCACAATGCTTTGCTTGAACTTTACTTGGGCGGTAAAAATTAGCTAGATGATTGTTTTCGTAGTGCCATTTGTGTGGTCTTGGAATAAATCTGAATTGCTGCAAACGTTTTAATACAGGAAGCCACAGTGGTACTGCTGGAGGAGTTGAATCAGATGAGGGATAAGGAGGACGAGCTGAAGAAGAAGATGGAGGAGAAGGATTGAAAGCACTGAAGAAGCAGCAGAAGGAAGCAATGAAGGCTGCCATGGCGATGAACTGTGATGATGGCGACTCCTCTGAATCAAGTGAATCAAGAGTGAGTGCGAGGAGCAGATGATGAAAATGAGCTGCGTTGCCACTGCAACCACACCACAAATTGGGAAAGGCATTGCGATCTCAGTGGCAGTTCCCCAAGTTGTTGCATCCGATGTCGCAGCAGCCCCAGCAATGCAGTATGACAAGGATGTGATGAAGGCCATGAAGAAGAGAGAAAAGGAACAGAAGAAAGCTGCAAAGATGGCTATGAAGATGAAGAAGAAGGAAAAGAAGATGGCCACGCTGACTCGCTGCAAGGGTGAAGACAGCAGCCCATGCTGCTCGGAATCCAGTGACAGCGAGTGTGAGGAGGTCATCAGAATGAGCCGCTGTGCTACCATAACCACACCACAAACACAACCATCAAGCACCGTTTTTCCTATAATACTGCCCCAGATTCCAGAATCAGTGACACTGGAGCCATGCCAAGATGCTCAGATTTCTTCAGAACCTGCAAATGCAATGCAGTCCACTACCAGCACCATTGCAGTAGTTGAGAAGCCGATGATGAATAGTATTGAGGTCTGCATGGGCGGCAAATGCAAGAAGTTGGGCTCCCTCACGGTGCTGCAGGAGTTTGAGAAGAAGGTGGGCATCGACGTGCCGTTGTCGGCTGCAAATGCCTGGGGAAATGCAGGCAAGGCCCTAATGTGCGGCTCTGGACTGAATGCTCTGCACAGAAGAATCCCCTCTTCATCGGAGTAGGGTTAGAGGATGTTGGCACCATAGTGGCAGGCTTGTCTGGAGACGGTGACCTGGGCATGGTGAACTAGTCCAACCTGTGCCTTACCTATGATGTGTACTGAGCAGTAGTAGTAATATAGAAAAAAGTGTAGTATGACTATAGCCACAGCCCTGCTAAGTCGATGTAACATATAACCTATGTATGTTGATCAAGAGTTCATGTTTCATGGTGGAATTGCAGTCTGTAATGGCATCATATACTCTATGTCTGGAACAAGAAGACATGGATCAGCAGTTCGATAGGATGGACTGGGGGTCATCAATTTTGGACTGCGAGAAGATAAATAGAAACAAGAAAAACAGCAGCTGCGCAGGGAAGGGGCGCCCTCTGGCGGTTTACCTGTGTTCCTTGGCTGTGGACGGCGGAGGCCAACCGGCGGCGAGGGGCGGCAGTCGAGCCGAATGGGGGAAGAAGAGCTCTGTACAGTGGGCTGGGCCACACAAATGGGCTCTTTACAGTTGGGCTGGGCCTGCTTCCTGGACAAAAGATTTCACGGGCCATGAAGCTCTAGGCGTTCATCCATGGAGTCCGCCGCCATTGGTCCACGTGGCCCATCCACTCAGCAGTCAGCCAGTCAGTCAGTCGCCATGTGGGGTAGCTGCGACTGTGAGCAGAGCTTAGCTGAGCCTGCGAGAAGACGAGAGAAATATGCCCAGACGGCAGCTGCACACCAACCTGTTGCTTTCGCCTTCAATTCTTTCTCCACCTGTTGCTTGCTCTACGGTAGGAGTATTATGCCAATCTTTTTCTTCTTTTTAATAATCTCTCTGCTTTTCCACTCTCCCCCAATTCTTTATTTGGAATATCCATCCGGAGCTCCCCATGCCGTCTCCCACTGACATCTAGGGCCCACCTCTGAGTTCCCAATGGGTTTCTCTCACCAGTCTCAAGAGGGGGGAGAGAGGGAGATTAATTCTTTCCCTACTTTAAATGCGATTTTGCCGACGAGACCCTGCAGTTTAGCTGATATAGGGTGACGATGAGCTCATCTTCTTCTTCTTTCTAGCTTTCCTCCTTGACTTCGGCTTCCCCCACTCTCTTCTTCTTCTTGGGAGGCTGGCTGGGAGCTACCGCAGCACACCAAGGAAGCTGAGGTGAGAACGATTACTTTGCTGGCTGCTCCTTAATCGGTTGATTGCATCTCATCACTCATCTGTTTTCCCCACAACACACCCTCTATGCGTTTGTGTTTTCCCCTGACATAGATCAGTAGTACCTAATTCAGATAGTTACAAGTGCTAAGAGAGCTGTAAGTTTCCTTCTTTTTCTCTGTGAGCTTCATTTTCCTTTTAATCTCTGTTTTCTCAGCAATATCCCATTGTTTGACTTCCAGTAATCTGTTCTCAGCTTCTAGTTTAGTTAACCGGCTATTATCGATCTTCGCCACTGTCTTGGCCTCGGCCTTCGTCCCCTGCTAGCTCGACCTCGTCCTCCGCCTCCGCCTCCGCCCGCGCGCCGTCCCCGAGCTAGAGCTCCTCTTCGCCGCCGTCTCCCCCAGCTCGACCTCAACCTCCAGAAGCACCCGCACGCCGTCCTTAGGCTCGAGCTCCTCTCCGCCGCGCCGGCTCGATCTTGACCTCCGCGACTCCGTCGACGCCTGCGCGCCGTCCCCAGGCTCCAGCTCCTCTCCACCGCTGTCCCCTCCCTGACTCCACCTCCGTCGTTGCCTCCCCGACCCGACTTTCGCCGTCCCTGGACACCAGCTCCTCTTTGCTCGCGTCGCTCAACATCAACCTCTGCTCGTGTCGTTCCGGGCCCAAGCTCCCCCGCGCTGCCCCCGAGGCTTTCACTCGGTCTCCTCTTTTCTTATCCCTCAGACTCGCTGAAAGGTGAGCCAAACATTTTGGTAATAAAATCTGATCTAAAGTGAAAACATTTACATAGTTAAAAAACATGGATCAGTATACAATTTACTCTTTTTTCTTCTTAAGTATGAGCCTTCTGCACTACTCAAGAGACGATTACTGAAAATCTGTCCATTTTCTCATCGACTGTTCAGGAGAGACTTGCAAAATTACATATGGTTCCGGTGCAATTTCTGGATTCTTCAGTAAGGACAATGTGTTGGTTGGATACCTTGTTGTGAAAAACCAGGTAAATTGAATGAGGGTAATATATTAGTACTTCTTCTTTTTAGCATTCATGTATCATATTACTAATGCTGCAGTTTTTATTTCGCTCCCGTCAGGCTATTTCAGAAGTTCATCAAGGCAATGCGCGAAACAAGTGTTACCTTTATCATCGGAAAGTTGGATGGAATTCTTGGTCATGGCTACCCTGAAATCTCTGTAGGGAAAGCTCCTCCGATTTGGTACATTTTCGAGCAATATTAAGCCTCCACCATAGCCTCAGCGGCATTTCATATAGTAATGTACCTTCTCTCTTCTGTGCAACAATAAGCAGAGCATGCAGGAGCAGGAACTGCTTGCAGATGATGTCTTCTCTTTTTCGCTGAACCGAGACCCAGATGCATCTTCTGATGGTGAGCTCGTCTTTGGTGGCATGTATCTGAAGCATTATAAGGGGGATCACACCTATGTCCCTGTTTCTCGCAAAGGCTCCTGGCAGTTTAACATGGGGGGTCTCCTTATTGATGGCCACTCAACTGGCTTCTGTGCAAAAGGCTGTGCTGCTACTGTGGACTCCAGAACTTCCTTGCTTGCTGGTCCAACAGTACGCATTATTAATATCCTCAAATTAATGATCCAGATTGCCTCCATATTTGTAACATCATAGTTACTGAGCTCATAGTTTCCATGCTGTGATAAAACTGTTGATTGGTCGAGGTAGATAGTGCCCAGTGACTACAAAAATATTGAGATAGTTACTAGGTACTGAGTGCGGCTGCAATTTTCAGCAATATGGTGTGACTTTTAAGCTCTTTGCACCTTCTGTTATTTCCAGGCTATAGTTGCTCAGGTGAACCATGCTATTGGGGCGGAAGGAATTATCAGCACGGAATGCAAAGAAGTGGTTAGTGAGTATGGAGAGATGTTCCTCGACTTGCTCATAGCACATGTTTGCTAATTGCTCTTTTCTGTATTTTACAAACTTCTGTCTATGGAAGAGATGCTGCGTCGTGATTGTGCTGTGTGAGTTATTCTTGAACTCTAGTAATTTGGTCACCATTTTGTGTCTGAGCTGACAGATCCACACAGAGTATGCAGCCAGGTTGGTCTCTGTATGTTTGACGGTGCACGCTCTGTAAGGTTAGTCCACTATCTAGTACTGTTCCAATGTACATAGAACTGCTCTTTTGAAGATTTGATATATTCTTGTTTGGCAAAAAACTTCTGCAGCAATGGGATTGAATCTGTTGTCGACAAAGAAAATCTTGGCTCTGATGCGATGAGTTCATTTTGTGAGATGGCTGTTGTGTGGATAGAGAACCAGCTACGTGAAAATAAAACAAAGGAGCTGATATTGAATTATGCTATTCAGGTTACTATCATTGTGTTCACGCTTCTTTTATGATTCTCAAACCATGTAATTGTCAACAAGGTTCTGCCTTATTGCAGTAATGCTAGTGTCTACCAAGCCCCAATGGAGAATCAACAGTCAGCTGCCATCAAATCTTCGAAGATGCCAAATCTTGCATTCACCATTGCAAACAAGACATTTGTTCTTACACCGGAGCAGGTGCGTGATAGTCTCTCCTAGCTCATTTTGCCAACATTAGTCGTCATTTTGTTTCCGCATGGTATTATTTTAGGTAAATGATCAAATTATTATACCGTTTGAATTATATGCTTCTCAGATCTCAAACATCTGCTACTGGTTGTTTACCATAGATCTCCTGTTGGATCATTCATGCATTTGAAGTACAGGCATTTTTTACCATTTCAAACATATGGAGTTAAATTTTGAGCTGTTGATATTTGGAACCAACTTAGGGTCATAGCTAAGCCATCATAAATATCCTTTGCTGATTTATAGAGTATAGTTTGAATCAAAACCTTTTTCACCAAGGTAGTCAAGTGAGGTGATTAATATGTGCAATGCGATTCTTCCCTTTTCTTTGCCCTCTTCAGTTCTACCTGGATTGACATGTTGTAGGAGTAAAGTGTACAGGCTAAGACCTCGTTTACTATATAGAAGGGTTGGGACTATATATATATATATAATAGTCTAACATCCCCCGTAGTCGTAGCGGAAGGGGCACGGACGCAAAGATTGGATCAAAAAATGGTAAACAAAGGCGTGGGCAACCCTTTGTTCATGATGTTGGCGAACTGATGTGTCGAAAGTATATGGAGTACCCGAACGAGTCCCAGAGCGACCTTGTCACGGACAAAGTGTATATCAATCTCGATGTGCTTCGTGCGACGATGGTGAACCGGGTTGGCGGTCATGTCGACAACACTCATATTATCGCAGTAGATGACGGTTGTAGAGGCGATGGGTGTATGGAGTTCCTGGAGAAGTTGTTGAAGCTAACAGCACTCGGCGACGGCATGAGCAACGGCGCGGTATTCGGCTTCTGCGCTGGACCGGGACATCGTGGTTTGGCGCTTGGAGGACCAAGAGACCAGAGTGTTACCTAGAAAAACGCAGTAACCGGATGTGAAGCGTTGGAAGTCGGGACAACCCGCCCAGTCCGCGGCAGAATACGCGGTGAGGGAGTCGATCGGGCTGGAGCTGAGGTGGAGGCCAGTGGTCAGGGTGTCCTTCATGTAGCGAAGAATATGCTTGAGCAACGCGAGGTGAGACTCACAGGGAGCATGTATGAAGAGGCACACTTGATGAACCGTATAGGTGAGGTCAAGCCGTGTGAGTGTTAAGTACTATAGGGCATCGGCAAGGCTCCGGTACTGGGAGGGGTCGGCGACGAGGGATCCATTGGTGGCTGAGAGCTTGGCACGAGCGTCGACCGGAGTTACGGTAGGGTGACACTTGGCCATGCTCGCACGCTGGAGAAGATTTACGGCATACTGGCGCTGGGAGAGAAATAATCCATCGGGGGAGCGCGTGACAGAGATGCCGAGGAAGTGGTGTAGAGGACCAAGATCCGTCATGGCGAACTCCGAGTGGAGTCGTGCCATAATGTGCTGTAGGGTGACGGGCGAGGATGCTATAAAGATAATGTCGTCGACGTATAAAAGTAGATAGGCGGTGGCATCCCCGGTATGAAGGACAAAAAAGGATGTGTCGGAGATGGTGACAACGAAATCGAGTTGCCGAAGGTAGGTGGCAAAACGCTAGTACCAGGCCGAGGTGTCTGTTTGAGGCCATAGAGTGAGCGTTGGAGAAGACAGACGGCATCAAGACGAGAGGAGTCGACGAAGCCTAGAGGCTGCTGGCAGTATATGGTCTTCGCTAGATGACCATAAAGAAATGAGTTCTTCATGTCAAGCTGGTGGATCGGCCAAGAGTGCGAGACGACGAGTGTAAGAACGATTCAAATCGTGGCGGACTTTTACGACGAGACTGAAGGTCTCATCATAGTCGATGCCAGGACGTTGTGAGAAGTCTCGAACTACCCAACACGTCTTGTGATGAGCAAGAGATTCATCGGAGTAAAATTTATGTTTGAAGATTCACTTACTAGTCACAATGTTAGCGCAGGGAGGACGAGGTACGAAGCGCCGGGAGGACGAGATACGAGGTGCCAGGTCTTATTGTCCATTAATGCTTTGTACTCGTCAGCCATGATCGTGCGTCACTGAGGGTCGGCTAGAGCAGACCAATGATTTGCCGGAATGTGTGAGATGACACAGTGGACAGCGGAGAACCATAACGCTGAGGTGGACGAAGGGACCCGGTCTGAGACCGGGTGATCATGTGAGAGATGGGTGGAACGGGGGCTGCCGTACGATCCGATGGCTTCATCGGTCGTGTGGTGGAGGGTGCAGAAGCGAAGGTGATAGTGGGACGAGGTCGGCGACTGTAGGTCTGAGGAAAGGGCTAGATTGGGTCAGCCGGGGCGACCACTGGCGTTGTGGTAGTAGGAGGTGGAAGAGAGGCGCGTGGTGGAGGGGGTTTCGGAGGAGACACCTGCGACGGAGAAGAGGCGTCAGCTCGCTAGCGAGAAGGGTGCCGATGCGCGAGAGGTGTCTGAACCTTGCTCTAATACCATGTAGGAGCGAAGTATATAGAGAGAGACTGAGACCCCGTTTGCTGTACAGGAGGGTCGAGACTAATAGTCTAACACATGTAAATTTACCTCACGTTCCTTAGCTGTCCATATTCATCACATCATTATTAAATTTTGTAAAATTTGCGTTGCAGTACATTGTGAAACTGGAGCAAGGAGGGCAAACTGTCTGCATCAGCAGGTTCATGGCGTTCAACATGCCACCACCACGCGGTCCTCTTTGGTATGCAGCATAACAATATGCCAATACCTCCTCATTGTCATTCTGTCATCTGAATCTCGAAATTTTGCATGAACTTGCCACAGGATTCTTGGAGATGTCTTCATGGGTGCTTATCTGCATGAAGACTGTAAATCACTCTTGTTATCATGAAGATAGCCTATGTATTAGGGATAATTTGGCTATCTACCGGCATAAACTGAAACCAGACTTGTACGGCTTCATGATGTAGGTAGTACACGGACAAACCTCTTTGGTTGCTTCTTTCTGAAGAAAAAAAAGAACAGACATGGATGTATGATATACCTGATCTGTATATATTGAATGATGGAGCAGTCTGAGAAATAATCCTTGTTCATCTTGTGGATTCTGAAAGATATATATGGTTTTTTTTCACCAGATGAACATATGCGTTCCAGTGTACATATGGGTCGTTGAAATTAGATGGGCCTTCCATTTGAGATTGACGGCCTTGATTTGCCCAAAAAATGGTTCGCTACCATTGGTGGCGATACAAACATGTATACGGATCGAATTATGATGGACCGGCCATGGCTGCGGTCTGCACACTGGTGACTGGGCTGAGCAAGTTCTGGTCCTTGATGAACATGAGATTAAATTTGGCTAAATTTAAGTTACAGAAACAACTGCTTTCCTTAGGAACAGATCCGTTCCCCGCACATAAAGCGGAATTAATAAGGTATTATTTATAAGAAAAATTAAAAAATAGATTAATATAATTTTAAAGTAATTTTTCTAATATTTTTTTTAAAAAAACATATCATTTAGGAGTCCGAAAAACATAATTACGAAAAATGAAAAAGGAGAGGATTGAAAAGGGAACATTCCAACTTAGCCTAAACCTTCTCTATAATAATATCTTCAAAAATATGAATATACCAAGAGAAAATTCATGTACAACAGCAAAAAAGTAATACAAACCGATGTGTACGTATCTAATGCGTATTATATACGCATACGAATGTACAGATGCTACACGTACGTACGTATGTATATCCGATCGACGGCAGTGGCTGCGGCGGCGGCGTCAGGTGGGAGACGTGCCGCAAGGCTGCGTCTCCGCCGCGCGTGCTTCGGCAATGGCGTGGTCGGCGCTGCCACCGCCGCTTGGAGGTGTTTGAGCTTGAGTGCCTCCCGCCAAGATCGAGGAGAGCGCGGCGGCCAGCGCGGTGGTGAAGTTGGGGTCGCTGGCGATCGCGGCGGTCATCGTCTCCAGCACCGGCCTCTCCCTGGCGCCCATCGTCCCTGACGACGCCGGCGACGGCGGGGGCAGGACGACGGGCTGGTGCGAGCTGGGGAAGGCCTGCAGACGGTGGAGCAGTCCTGCAGCGGTTGTCGTCGGCGGTTGGGTGAAGTCTAGCGTGATGGTCGGGAACGGCGCGGAGGCGGAGAGCGTGGCCATGGTAGTAGCAGCGGACCCGACGTAGGAGTGGTGGAAGAACGGGGCCGCGACGACGGCGCCGTGGTGGCCGAACAGCGCGGCGCCGGCGTCGCGGCTGACGGCCGGGCCCGAGAGGAGCATGGCGGCGGCGGCGGAGGTTGTCTTAGCCATGGCGGCGGCCGCCGGCGGCAGCGGGTGGCTGTGGGTGCCCTCGTACGTGGTGATGAGGATGGTCTTGTCCTCAGCGCATCGTTGCACCTGCACGCATACACAAATTTCAGTATTTGAGTCACCGTTAATTAGTTCTTCTTCTCTTTTCGCGAGAATTACCGTATTAGTTACTCCCTCGGGTCATAATTAAATTGAGTTTAAAATAAAATTTGATCAATCTTTTAAAACTTTAAGCATTGATAGCTTCTTAAATGTTTTTTAAAAAGTAATATGTACTCCCCTATTACAAAATATAAGCCTTTTAAAACTATTTAACAATAGCCAAATACCGAGGGAAAAATTGTCGTATCAGTGATCAAATTTTGAATTGTTTTTATTCCCCTTCCGAGAACCTGATTAACTAAAAATATATGAATTTTCGTGCATTAGAATTAGTGTTTTATAATAAATTTTAAATTATAGAAATGTTTATATTTTAGAATGAGAAATGTGGGGTACAAATTAACAATTTAAAAGTACCGCTGTAATATTGTAAATTTATTAGATTTTATAAAAAAAATCGACCAAATTTTATTCCAAACATAAAATATTTACTAGAGTTTGGATGCTTCTATAAGCCAAATAAGTTGCCGATCCAGATCCAGGTATATATATATATTCGATGGTTGACTAATATTTCAATTTGGACAATATGTGTCAGGGTTTTGGTGAGACGTCATGATTTTTGCTTGGAATAAATTAGTGCAGCTAATCCAGTTTTATATATGGAGTCAAGTAAGATACAGAAGAGATTGTTGTTTATTAATTATTAATTATGAATTATTCATTTATAGCGTGTGCAAATGGTGTACCTGCAATCCAATGACCTGTACTAATTTGTATGTTCACATTAGTGAGTACATGTGTTTTAGAAAACTGTGCACATTTGCATGCATTATTCAGATGTATATATATGCTTTCTTGGAGTTGTTCATATACGTTGCATGATTCAATACACATATAAATGACGGACAAATTGTCTAACAAATTTCTATGGCACTATCTATTCCGAGGTAGCGGTAGTAGTCACTACTACGTACAGTACTAGGTAGTACGTACTACTAATTAATTAATTTGATAGTTCATGGTGTATTGTTTTTTTAATTTTAAAAGTGCAATAAGCAAACTTGTTTATATATTCCTTGATCGATTGCCGGCTGTCTTGGAATAATGTGTTGTCCTAGCTTTATGTAAATTGGTAGCGAGTCATTGAAATAAACAAAGTGTACTTTTGTCACGAGCCACTATTTAATCTCTTTCCCTTGACATTTTATGCTGGTCCATCATATAGAAAATATCCCTTATTTATTCGTGTTCTCAACGATTAACAGCGCCTAATAGAGGACATTCAGCTCCGAAAACAATTTTATGGATAATGACTTAGACTTAGAATATAATACGATGTATATATATAATCATGCTACAAATAGTAATTAATAATTAATTCTTTGAATGTAAATATGGTATTAAATTATCTATCAGACCATCTAATAATCAACATACAGCAATCTTCTGTCTCCTCCACCTTATAAAAATCCTAAGTGGTATCTACTCCTAAACCTAGCATCATACGAGGCATGCGTTCTATACAATATTTATTTGAGAATGGAGGAAGTAGGTTGTTTAGGGCTCATGTTAATTAAATAGTTGCTCTAATTAACTGACATTATGTGAGAGAACACTAAAACATATATGTGCTACAAACCTACACTGCAGAATTAGTAACATTGTAATATTAAATTTTCTGAAAATAGAAGACTAGTGTAGATGCAGTACCTGTTTTCTGACAGGGCATTGCGAAGCCATTGTGCATCGGTAGTAGGCTCTGGGGAAAGGGTTACCCTTCGCCATCTTCTGCCCGTATTTCCTCCATTGGCATCCATCACCGATCTACATTAATATAAACATGTGCGCAAAGTTAATGTAATTACTGATTAATTATAATGTGTGTATATATGTTCAATTGTTCAGCTATATATAATTAATGGCCGTCCTATGGTTAAATGGTTAATTGACGTAAGTTTAGTTTGCAGTTAAGTTCACAATACTCTGAATAAAATTACTTACCATTGGAGCCTCGGATCGCGCTCGCACCGACACCCTGGCCTTCTGGCACGGCGCCATCTCCGCCGCCGGTGCCTGCTCGCCGGCATTATTCTCCCAGTCTGTCAGCCGCGTTAACGTCGCCGGCCTCTTGCTACCAAGAGAAGGCGAGACGTTCTCGTCAGCCTCGCCACCATCAGAGTCAGTTCTATCGCCGTCCAACTCCGCCGCCGCTCGTCGCCGGTTCGCCGGAGAAACCGCGAGCGCGTCCAGTAAATGCACGCCGGCCATCGCCGCCTGGACTCATCGATCGAACAGTAGCACGTACTTAAGTGCTATTACTGTTAATTGCTAGTAGTGTACGATAAAGACTAAAGTGATAGAAAAATTAAGGATTAGCATGTGCCAACTACTAGTAAATGTTGCTTCAGTTTCAAGTTTTTTTTTGTTTGGTCGCTTGCAGCATGGATGCACTTGTTTGATTCTGTGGCTAGAACACTGCACACTTGTCTATTTTCTCGACACACGTCGATCTCTCGCAATTAATTTGTTAAAGAGTGATGGATTTGATCACCGACCTAAATAAATCATGGTGTTGATTTTATGCTGATTGGTAGTAGCTGACACGTACGGTATGCACGGTCTCCTTTCGACGATCACAAAATTCAAAGAGTGATGCTTTAAGCACACACCTTATTAATTAATTAGAAAACGGATGCACAGAAGAGATCAATATATGCAGGCAAAATTTGTGTCAAATATTGTATTTTTCTTGACTACAGATCTAGGAGAGTGTATGTATGTATGTATGTATGTATTTGCCTATTGGGTACAATATTCATGTAATGTTGGAGTTATTAGATATAGGAATATATTCATCAAAACAGCAAATTGATCTATTTATATATGTGTGCATAATAATATGTTTTAGTTACAATAATTAATGCACGTGCATACATTATGGAGGACAATACAGCTAGAAAATAAACATGAAGTTGTGGCAAAAGCAAAACAAAAATGTAATTTTGAAACAACAGACAAAGTAGTGCGGAGGAAGCTAATCATGCATGTTTGGCAAGAAAACTTGCACATAAACCGCATGCCACTGATAATCGAGAGTGCCAATCATTATTGGTTGTTCATCCATATCGGTCTAGCTATCCAAATGTTTTAGGAAAAAAAATATCATTGACATCACGGTCTACATTGATCTGAATTGAATAGTGGGTACAGACTTAATTTACTTGATTATAATCTGAACTAACAACATATTTGGGCCGGCAATGCGTGCTTGCCCGATTTGTGTTAGTGGCGTGTAGCATCGTGCATGACCAGGCCACGGTATAGTGTTCATTCCAAAAATCAAAATTTCTTAATCCTCACATATAGGATGAGTTAATTTTGCATATATATAGAACAAGAAATCAGGAGAGAATAATAAGCCGTCGTTAATTTGAAACACAAAATGGGGCCAGAGTTGCAATCAGCTATGCGGATTTATAGGAGCAGTTTTAATTTATATGGCACATGATTTAATTAACAAATTCGATTACTAGTTGCTCCCTAACATTGGTTTCTTCTATTGAAAAAAAATTTTGCTGCACATGAAAGTACAGAGCTGAGTAGAGATCCTTTGAAACATTGAACGCGATGATCGAGATTAAGTTACTGATAAATAAGCTATATTGTAAGAGAATCGAAAATTGTTACGTACCTGCTGCTTGGTGTGGTGGTGCAGGTGCTGCGCCTGGACAAGCTGGTGGTAGAGGGCGCCATAGCTGGTGGTGAGCTCCTCCAGCCTCCGCCGCAGCCGCCGGTTCTCTTCCCCGGCCTGCCAGAGCTCCCCCTCCACCGTCGTCGCAGCCGCCGCCGCATCCATCTGCGTATATATATATATATATATTACGTACACACGTTACGCAATTAGTACTTCCGATTCCAACAAAAAAAATACATGAATTAATTAAGTCTCCAACAGTATATTCATGTGTGATGGTGTGAATTGCTTCCCCCATAATACCGATCAAGATGACTAAAGTAAGATATACTTACCTTGCTTTGGTGATCATTTGACTCCTCTTTCTTCTCCTCATCACCGTCGTTGACCGCTGTCAGCAAGTCCAGCGCAGTCTTCTCGATCAAAAACACAAATAAATAAATCAATCATATACCACAAATCAAGATTAATTCATCAGATCATCACATATCGATGATGGATCGCGAGAAAGCAAGCAAAGCTTGGTCCCTAGCTACCTAGACCTTGACGACGACGATCGACAACTTACGCTGACCGCCATAAATCCGGCGTGGCTGATCCCATCCGCGCCCACGACGACGTCTTCGTCGTCCCTCTCGCGACCGGAGCCGGCGGCAGCCGAGAAGAAGTCGACCTCCTTGATCTCGCGGCCGATCAATAAGCCTCGCTCCTCTTCCTCCTCCTCGTGTTGCTTCTGGACCATCATCTCCATGGATAATATGGCCGGCCGATGGATAGCTCGATCGATCGATATATGAGGCCGGCCGGAGCACAGCAGAATATCGATCGGTCGATCAGTAGAGTGAAGGAGAGAAAGGGGAGCTAGGTATAGCTACCTTTATATGGCTCATACTCCTCCTAAGGCACCTAGCTAGCTCGGAGGATGTAGCTAGCTAGATAGGGTGCAAAAGAGGAACAGGCTAGAGAGAGAGAAAATGAGAGTGAGGACGAACATACGTAGAGAAGAAGCATGTAACGACGTGAAACAGAAAGACTTTGACCTGGACCGGGAGATATCGATCGATCGATCGATTGGGCCAATGGGGGAGAAGGGGTGGACCAGCCATGTCAGATGATGGTGTCAGAGTGACAGGTGGATGAGGCACTCGCGTCCACGTGTACCTGTATATGCAAGCATGCTTGGGCCGGGTGTAACGCCCGGGTTTTTATCAAGTTTGCATCTTTTTATTTTTTGAAAAACGTGTTAAAGTATGGATTTTAAAACCTCTCTTAACCCACTCCATAATACCCTCCGAAATTCCTCAAAAATTTATGAGTTCAAATCCAAATTTAAACATTTAAATTTCCAAATTCAAATTATCTATGAAAATTCAAAAAGACTATTGTTCATTTACACCGCTCTTCCCTCATTTCTCTCTTTCTTGGCCCACACGGCCTCCTTCCTTTTTTTGGCCCGCTTTTCTCTCTACAAGGCCTAGCAATGTGTGGCCTGTAGCCCGTTTTCTCGTTCGATGTCCACTCGCTGCTGCAGCGCGCGCCCACACCTTAGTACATTAGCCAATAGGTCAGGCCCACATGCCGACCGTGCCACGAACAACCGCTCAACACGCGGTGTCGCGGCTGTCCCCTACGTGCCTCCTCAAGCACGCTGAGCACTCATCAAATACGTTGACCTTCATAGTGCACGACCATGCCTCCTTGTCGCATTAGCAACGCCTGCCAATATGTTGCTCTTGCCCATGCCATGCATGTAGACAACGCCCCGCTGTCTTCTTGGGAATAATCATGCCACGCTCCTCGCCACCAAACCCTAGTGCATCGCTAGCGCCTTCGGTCCAGGCCCCGGCGAGCGCGTGCACTCCCTCCATTCCATCACGTCCTGTCTCAGATGCCATGCCACTTGTGTTCTCTCTCCTCATCATTTCGGCCAGCACCATCATGGTGTCGCACTGCGCTCTGCCACCTCGTGCTACACCACATGGTCACACGTCGCTTGCGCACAACACTATGCCACACCGTCTATCTCCGTTATCGCCATGTGCAACCCCGCACAAATAAAAGTCCATGGAGACCTTCGCCTCGCCTCGCACTATTCGGAGTCCATCGGAGCTCTCACATCGCCACCACCTCCCCTTCCTCTTTCCCTCTCTCCGCTAGGTGCCATTGCCATCGCCCTTCTATGTTTCCCAAGGTATCACATTCGGGTTCTCTCCTCCTCTCTTCCTATCTCCTCACTGCTTCAAATCGTGCCTAAAATTTAGCCACTCCGCTGCCTATTGGGTCATTGACAACAACCAAATGACACATTCCCACCGGAGTCTGCCGCCACTCGTCGTTAGCCACCTCCCATCCCCCTAAACCAAATATGAGTTGTTTGCATTCCTTCCCATCCTCCACTTGATGCTCCGGTGACCGTGGCTTGTCGGGAATCGCTGTTGTTTGGCCGGATGCTATCGAGCTTCGCCAGTCATTGATTTCCCCTTCGGTCTCGTCTTCTCAATCAGCAACTACGTGGCCATCATGCAGCAACCATGTTGGACTATCGTCGGTCCACCATGTCGACACGACACGCTTGCCTTAGCCTAGCCAGGTGTTAGGCCTGCCTGTGTAGCTGAAAGGCCTCGGTCTCATTTTCTCAGCCCAACAACACTCGCCTGAGCTTATTAACCTACCTGCCAGAGAAATAAAAGTCTACTATGCCTCCCTTGCCTTGACTCCACCCGTCAGCCTTTGATTTAAATATTTTCTTTCCCAGGAAATATTTAATTACTTTTCTATAATCTACAAAATTATATAATCTTCTAAAATTTATATATTTTTAATCGAAGCCCCGTTTAAGCCCATTCCACTCTCAAATTTTTCTAAAAATGAGATCCCTCTATTGCTAATATTACTTATATATATATATAATAGGTTTTGATTATATTTCTTTTTATGTGTTATTGTTTTGTGTCACGTAGTAACCAACGCCGAGAAGCCACCAGTCGAGGAGTTCCTTGAAGAAGACCAGGATCAAGATCAAGGCAAGTTACCTATTTATCATATTGATCCCATATTTTTAAATTAAAAAATATTTTGTTTATGAACCATACATGCTTAGGTACACGATACCAGCCGCGAATCGCTAGTTAATCTGATAGGCCTTGAAACTCACTTGTTGTATATATCCTCTTTGTTTGTTAATGACCCTACACTCATATCACCCTATTGTCTTCTTGTTACTCGTGCTCAACAAAGTGCATGTATCGACGACACCCATATAACTTAAAACTGGTCAATAGGATAAAATAAGTTTTAAAAATGGTTTGAAACACCAACACTCATGGTTGGTAGCTTTGTAAAATAAAGTGACTTTATCAAACTTGGTCATACGTAGTCACCGCTTGTGTGGCTTGATTTTCGCGTGGCATATAAGGACCGATCCTTTGATAAGTTTCACTAATCATATTAAAGTGCGACCTCATGGGTGGAATGAGACATTCCTGGCCAATTAATTAGTGGACTTGGGATATATGTGAAAGTCAATAGATGTGGAGTCGTCGAGGTGACATATGGGATGCGCCTATGGGACCCTAGGTACGGGAAGTCTGGAACTTACCTGTTACTTGGTCTAGGACCTGTTCAGTTGATAACTGACTATCCTAGGAATGCTTTGAAAATGCATTGTCGCAAACCTTTCCTCACTATGCGTATCTGATTAATACGTACTAGGTGTTTGGAGTAAGCTCGCGTTGTGTGGGTAAAACGTGCACCATTTGCAAAGGTTATAATATGTTGAAGCAGCCGTGCCCACGATCATAGATGGATGAGAAGTAAACCCTCTAGTGTAGTCTTGTATTTGGAAAAGTCTTATGGAAAAAACTATTGTGGTATGGGAATCATTATCAGAAATAGGCTACATGGTTGGTGGAAGACCTGAGTAGTCTAAAACGGGATTGTGTGACCCATAGTACCGCTTGGCATTAGGTGTTAAATTAGATAATATAAAGTTGAGTTGTGATTGCAAAAGGAAAAGAATTTGAAAGCACCAAAATGGAGGTATCATCTGGGACCGTATGCTTCGAATCAGAATCAAAACAAGTCGTTGTAAGGCGACTTGTGAAATAGGTTGAGACGCGAGTCTCTTCCCGATAAATATGGTGAGTTGTTGCCTATCAACTTACAGAATAGATTGAGATGTGAGCCTTTTTTCGATACTTCAAGAGCACAATTAGAAATTTACAAAGATAATTTTAAAAACACACTTGATTGCAAAGCAAAACTAAACTACTTTTGATAACTCTTGCATGCCCTATTAATTCCCGTGACTTATTGAGTATCTCATATACTCACCCTTGCTATCATTATCCCCTACTTAGAAAAATAGTACGATGAAGAGCCAATTTTGGATGAGTTCTTTTAGGAGCAAGCTAGCATAAGAAGACTTTTAGGGTTTTGTTCTAGGACCCAAGCCATACTTATGAGTTTAGGTCTAGCTTTGCTTCTGCTATCATCTTTTGTTTGGTGTAGCATTGCAAGCTTGAGGTCTGTTCGCGGTTGTAAGTTATATATTAGACTTTATCAAGTATTTAAATATGAGGTTTGATAAAGATTCACATATGTTTTATTGGTTTCAGCTAAATTCTTGGACTGGTACTATAGGTATAAGCATCCTACTCTTATTTACTTATTTATTAGTTAACTATAGTTAACTAGAGAGGGGCACCACATTGGGTCAACGAAGTTAACATGATGTATCTCCCTTTCACTAAGTTGAGCTAGCTAGGAAGTAGTGGGGAGAGGATGCCACACTCTGAAAGAAACTATTAACTCCACTTTTTTAAAAAAAAACTTCATATCTCATTAATTAACTACACAAGAATCATTGATTAACCTTTTGCTATTGTAATATAACAAAAAAAATCAGGGCCATATGTAGTGGAATAGGATTAGACTTCCTTAACTTTCTACTCCCTTCAATTATAAATATTTAATGTTTAGAATAAGATTATCATATTTTTAAAGTTTCAAACATATTTTCAACACGTGGGTAGCTAGTGCTTAAAGCTCTCATTTCTTGAATATTTTGTTGATGTCCAACCAAATACTCAAGAGAAGCTTTCTGTATAGCAAATTTTGTGAAAAATGGTTGATAGCCATATATATATCATAGGTGCGGTGGAAGCCATTATCTGTTTTTAAGAAAGCTTATGTAGCGTGTTGGATCCGTTCTTGCACATTAATTCACACACCATATAGACTCATGCCTAATTATACATTTTCCAGCCGCAATATGGGAGGGGAAATCATGAAGAAATTGACGTGAGGCTTAGTATTTAGCTAGAGTCAAGGCCTTCATCAGCTAGTAGTTGACAATCTGCATATATCAAGAACTGAAGACCTTTTCGGTTTAGACTTCAGAGTGCAAAAACCAGCTAGGGTAGGTTGTTTCTGCAAGTTAATTAGTTGTTGCCATGATTTGTATGTGAACACTAAGATTATTAACTAATGAAATATTGAAACACTTGTTTGTACACGTTCTTCACAGACACATGCATTGACAATCTTAGCCTGCCAGCCACTGTACTTGTCGATCTACGCCACTACACTGTTTATAATTTTGTCTCCCTTGACGGCTAGAAATCAAACTGCAATCGATTAAGGACAAACAGTGCTAGGATATATTATGTTGTTCCTTCCGACATCGTCTCAGGAATTGAAGCAATAATCATATATATATATATATCTTAAATTTTTGCAGGATCATGAAATCTTAATTTATTTTCAGTGAAATCGAAGGATTATGTAACTACAACATGAAGCATAATATGAACAGTTAATTTTGTATTTGAATTATATATGCGTGGTTCTGTGCTCGCGTGGCGAATTTTAAGCCAATTATTCGAAGCTAATAACAAAGATAAAAAGTAGAGTATCTATATATATAATTAAATTTGCAGCCAAAATAGTCCGATCGAGGTCTTAATTTGATGTATATGTTTACAAGTAGCCAAGGAAACTTTTAGACCAATGACCATCAGGTCCAGCTTTAATGTTAGAGAAAGAAAACAGGGAACATACTAGCCAATAAAGTACAAGCATAAAACAATGTGATAAGTTGTGTACTAGTACGTCGTACAGTTAGATATCATAAATATCTCACCGTGCCATACAAGTATATGATGGACGACCTTAATTAGGCATCTAATCATATATCAAGTCGATAAGAGGCAACGTGTGTTTGTTCAACCTGCAGGTTTTAACAAAATCAAGAAATGAAATAAATATACTACGACAAATATGCATATACATAACATGCATATGCATGTGTAGACTTGATAAAGCTCAAGTAGTCAAGTGTATATCTGGCTAGCACGACGTCTATTGTGTACAAAATTCTGAAGAAAACAAAACAAGATCAATACTGTCTTACATACTGACCATTACACACGTCTCTCTCCAAAGACCATGGCCAAATACACACACATACACACACAAGTGTAGTGTGTATATGTATGACCATTTGCAAGGAGGAGAATGTATCTAAAGTTGCTTTCGTTTGTATCCATCTGCACGCACTTAATTTCTACATATGCATCTCGTGCATGGGCCTTATTTGTTTTTTTAATTTAATTTAATAAGTAATTTAAAGTTCCTTTAAAAGTATGGCTGGTTATGTGTCTATCAATGGCACCACAAGAATAATTAACTATATAAACATGCATATGCAAGATCATGAGAAGCCCTAGTTAATTAACGATCACTAATTAATTTGGTCGCCACAAGGTGAAACATATGCGACATTATTGAGGTCAATCATCGACGGCCAGGGAAAGAGAAAGGCATAAAGATCACAAGTACAGTCTGTAATAGGTGAGGTAAAGTTGAAAGCAAGAGGCGAGGAAAATTAGGAGAGAGATCAAAGGATGCAGGAGAACGACACATTTGACGTGTATATGCAGAGACAAGGAGATTTTATTGGCAGAGCTGCAAGAACAAAACTGATCAATCGAATTCTTGCTGCTAGCTTTTTAGCTGGTAAAAGAAAGCGGCGCCCAGCTTAGAGTCAATAGCTTAATTAGCTTGCACTGATCTGGAGTCTTATCTGGACCGGGCTAAGCTACTACGTTAGTAGCAGTTGATGATAGTAAAAGGTACTGGTGATCTAGCCAATGGTCCCACGACAACTCCAACCAATTGGACTTTAATTTGCAGAGGAATTAAGAAGATTAATATGCATGCATGATAGAATGTATTGTGTTAGTTACTATATGATATAGACATCAGAGGCTACTACATCAGAGCACGCAACTTTGCCGTCAAAAGAAGATGTACAGATATATGGATGAGTGATTTCTGTATTTTAAAATTCAGAGATATTGCTAGGTACGTAGATTTAAATTTTATACTACAGTATAATCATTTCTATATTAAGTCCCCGTTCGTTTGGATGGTCTAGCTAAGATTTTCCATGGCACAGAAAACAAAAAAGATTATTAGTGAGTGTGTTATAAATTTTAAAAATAGATTTATTTTATTATTCTAAGAAACTTCTATATCTAAAGTTTTTATAGGAAAGAGTTTGAAAAGTGCGTCCACGAAGAATGAAATAGTTTCTCACCGAAGTTGCTAAATCAAAGTGAGCCTAATTCTTGATTATCAACCCAATCATACACTTGAAAACGATAATCTTAGCAATTGAAAATTCAAAAATTAACAACTAAAATGATTAAAAATAAATCTCTTTAGGAAATCCTTATATTTTGAAAGGGAGGAAATAGTTAACTTCAGAGTTATTATATTAACTTAAGAAATCTAAGTCATTAGAGTGAGACTTTGGAAATAAATTAGTGCACGGCTTATATTCAGATAAGTAATTAGCTAGTGTGGTGATGAGTTATACTGGAAGTTACGTACGCGGGGCTCGTCATATTTATATGTAGGTCTGGCTATTCGAATTAAGCCAGGATGGACCAAGAATATACAGCTTAGGATGAACCATGCCGACTTGCAGCATATAGCCAGGTCGATCGATCAAGCTACAGCTTTGATCTTTCCAGTACAGTACCACTCGCCTGCATTTAACCCTGCAGATGATGAATAAGTCTCAGTCATACGTGGCCATTGGATACCTTGAAACTTAAGAATTTTAGCTTTGAGAAATACATTCGTGAGAAAATTCAAACCGTGTATATATCTTAATTTCGAATAATTAAGGTAGCTAGGTTGATGTCCATGACCGTTTGCTAGCTCGATCACATCTGAAGATCAAACACGCATCAGTACTTACGTCTCATGGAGTTAATTAACTTGCTTATATTAATTGCAACCGGCGGCCGAAAATTTCCAAATAGCTATAAGGCGACATCGTGAAGGCGTCGGAGTTAGCTGTCTGGTTCAGAGGTTCCTCGTCAATTCACGTCGTTTGGAGATGCATGGATATAATAGCGGTCGTGCATGTCTGCTTGATCTATCAATCGACTTGTCTTGAATTCGTCAGTTCATTTGAAGAGTTGGAGACTAGAATCACCAGATAGCGAGGTCTAGGAGGGACGAGAAAATTCATCTTAGAATTGAATTAGGAAGGAATGCTCTGTTTTAATTTTCCATGGATCCTTCGCTTTCGGTAGTCCTCTAGGTTCAAGCCGGGTGAACAACGACGATGTTCACCGTTGAGTTGTACGGAAAAGTCACTTATAATTCTCACGGGAAGGCTAACTCTCCATATAATTTGTGTGGAACTTTCGCCTTTGATAGGTCCTAGCTACAAGTACAAACAACAACCTTCTTCTCTGTAGAGTTACATGCACCAACCCGTTCACATGAAAAGTAGAATTGACGATGCGTTCACACAAACAAATACATGTCCAATCCCATGTACCATTAGAAGCAGAAAAAATAAGTACATATATCACTACTAAAAAATATTTTTTTAGCCATATGCTTTTTTTACACAGGTGGTACAAAAAACCACATGCAAAGATGGCTAAGTCCGTCTAAGGTTTATAAATCACATATGAAAACCTATTTTTATATGTGTGGGGTTATTTTTACAAGCCATTCTCGAGAGAAAAAGACCTATAAAATCAATATTTGTGGGTGGTTATCTGAAGAAACCGCCCGAGCAATAAAAAAAAATCATAACTCTTTTTTATTAAATTGGATGATAACAAATTTTATAAAATAATTGAACCTCTTGATGAGATCTACAACTTCAACATGTTTTTTATTTAAGATCGTTTAGGTCCAAATTGATAACAAAATTTTTGAGTTTTTCAAACACCTCAGATAGAGATTTATAGCTCGACGAGAACTACAGCCTTATAGCTAAAAATTATTATATTTAAGATTATTAGGTGTCTCAATATTCGTTAAAAGCTCTGATATCTATTTTACAGCAATTCTTTAGGGAACAAATTTTGAAATTTTATAGAAAGTTCATTTTTAGTCTGATTGAGGCGCACCAAAGAACTTTAAGATCATTACAATATTTTCTTTAATATGACCTAGTTAATATTTTTTAAAAAATATTTTATTTAGAATGATCATTCACTAATGTCAAGTCAATTAATATATCAACACAAATAGAGACTACATGACATAAGTAAACAATAAGGAAAAAGTTTGAATTACCCTAAAAATTACCCCCGAACCATATAACCAAACATTTTAAAACCTAAACTCTTTAAAAAAGACTAATTAACATCTAACTAAATCTATTGGTCCTATGTGACACATACATTGTAGTAATTTAACTGATGTAGCAATCTAGTCAACAAGCATATATGAAAAAAATAAAAAATATGGTGATCCACATGTCAGTTAGTGTCATTGCTTCTTTTCCCTTTCTCCCTCTCTAACCCTTTTATCTCTCTATTAAGCATTTAAAGGTTCCCTGAAAGCTCGACCTAGCTGTAGCTGCAATGACCTTGAAGCTTCGAGGCCTCGCCGTGGTGGCAGCAACTGGTATAGACCTTGGTGGAAGAACTCACCATCGTCATCTCCCATACTGCGTTGAGCCTCCATTGTCACCTCGAGGAGAGCTCGAGATTTGCCTCTCCTGCCCTCCGAGAGCAATCTCAAGCTCGGCCATTGGCCACTGCCTCCACCACCAGCCACCATTAGCAAGCTCGAGCTTCGCCTCCTCCTTTGCTTTCGACTGTGTCACATCCCACCCTAGCATCACCTATATTGAACACACCCTAGAGGTAGTGTGCTACAGGAGAACTACGTGAACTGACTCCTATAGAACCATGATACCAGTACTAGTTCTAGGACACAATGCTAGTAGTCGTGGCTAACGAAGATGCTTCATTGCAACTAAATATATTATAGATATATTATATCTTATAGAAGGTCATACATTCAGAATAACTCTAAGAATGTTTTTGACAAGCAAACAAGCACTAGCGAAACTTAGCATATTTAGAACCCAATTCACAAGCAATGGCTTGGGGCTAGGAAAGAAAGACTTCACTTCACTTTCCTAGGGAGGAGGAAAATAATAGTTGAGTACATACGTACTCAGCAAGTCATGAGAACTGTGAGTACGTAGGATTTAAAGAAGGGCTAGTTTTGTTTCATAAATTTTTAAAATCATTTTTAAAACACTAAGTGTTCATTATTTAACATGTGGTCAGAAAGAGGCTCTCATCTCGATCCGGTCTGCAATTTGTTTTCTAACAACTCAAACGGACAAAATAAATTATAGTTGATTAATATTACTAGAGAAGTCTATTGATTTGTTGGTTGCCTAATCAAGTCACCGGCTCAAAGCATGATGTCCTTAGGCATTTCTTATATCTTTTCTCCTCCATTAGTTTCTTTTCACTTTCTTTATCCATCGGGCATCAGCCCATGCTGTCTCATCTCTTTGGCTCCCAAAGCTGTCCATAACCTCAAGTTCACATTACTTCCTCTCGGGAAATCTAATCTATGATGTCATTCGATATCCCATTTCACACAGGATCGTTTCAGACCACTTGGCTAATTCTGGTAATGGTTTCCATTCCCACAAACTATTTTCACAAAGCACAAGTGTTGGTGAAAAATAAGTCAACTATAGTATCCGTGTATATACAGTGTATTTGAAGGGCGTAGGGATTAGCTGATATAAGGATGCAAACAAATCTGTTGCAAGAAGAATACATGCATTTTTGTACAAGTTTGAGCCCCTAAGAAGGGTAATAGTCCTACTCCTGTTTGGCTAGAGGTCAATGTTTACATTATATCAATCTCTTATAAGTATAACATACGGGGAGAAAAACCATAGTCTACTTTGTAACTATATCAGCATAGAGCTCGAGCATGATTGTCGATGGCTAGGTATTATCGAGCTTCTCCAATATTGACTGAATGAGATTTGTATTGTCTTGGCTATGTTGGCTTATCCCTCCCCTCATGGGAGGCTTTATATTTGTACCTTTGGATGTCTCCTTGTCTAAGTAGAACTAGAGAGACAAGTAAGAATACTATCCAAATAGTTTTGGTAGAGGCCAAGTAGAACTCTGTATTTATTTTCTTATCTGTGATTCCCTCCTTATCTGCTAGTGACTTTATCCATATGTGTGTCATTTCTTTTTTATAAGACTTGGTATGTAGTACTCCTGCTAGAGTAGGTACATGTTTATGAGCTATCTCATATCTGTTATATTGATAACAAGCAAACAAATATATATAAGAGAAATCACTTCATATTCATCTATGGCTGTGGGCATGGCTGTTTGAACAGTTTCATCTTTATAGAGGTGCACACTTTACCTATATGGCACGCGCTTACTCCCTAACTAGCCAAGTGGGAAAATTCATAACAAGGCTTTTCCAAAGCCATTTAAAGGAATATCTCATGCCCGATAGATGGGCCAATCCACTCTTAATCAAGATCAAGAATTTGAGTTTGCATGCTTATAAATCCAATTACTCTTTGCCTCGACCGAGTAGTCTGGCAAGCTTCTCTATCCTCACCCTACTTAGGAACACGGATATTTCACCTCACTTTACATCCTAGTGTTCCTCATCTATTGGCATAGCCATGGGCATCTAATACCATCCGTGTGGTCGCACTGTATTATCATTAGTGTAATTCCTCAAGAAGATGGTCCTTATGGGTGAATACAAAGTTCATCGTGAGTTTTCGCAAACCATTTTTATTTTACATGTATCGGCTTTTAATTTTTAAAGGCTTCGCAACCCATTGTTCCCATATCAATAAACAAGAGGGATTAGGTAGGACCATCGGTACCATGCTTGAATAGCATGGTTGTCGAGGTGCCACGAGGTGAAGTGAAAAGGTATGGAGTCATCAACATCCTACAGATAAAATGCAGCTACTAGGTAGGTCTGTCGGTTTGTCATGTAAACAGAGGCCTATCAAGTTTAAAATGCACACTTGGATGCAATTTTGTAATCAAAATATTTTATAAACTTGGAGCAATATAATCAAAGGTCACTTGCCTCTCCTTTTGTCTTCAAAATCTTGGAAATTTCATATCCGAAATAATTTCCATTAACGTCGACTATGTGCAAAAGAAAAAAAACAACACAAAACCATAAAAATAAAATACTATTATTAATAAACAATAGTTACATTTGGTAGACATTAGTTACGGATACTAATATATGAATTTTTGAAATTTAGAACATTTTCTGGTTAATAAAGAAAAAAATTCTAAAAAATAATTAGTTTTGGGATAAAGGCTGACAGGTGAGGCTAGATGGTTATATGGAGGGAAGTAAAGTAGACTTTGTCTATAGAATGAAAGAGAAAAGATAAAAGGGTCATTGGGCTTCAGCCTATTGGATTGAGCCATGGGCCTCAACCTAAGAGGGAAATAAAACATGAGGTAAGAGGCCCTGGTGGGTTGTGGCTTTATGGGCGTTGCAGTCAGCCCAAGAGCCACTGTCTTGGCCTGAGGTAGCTACTCCATGTTGGCATAAGCAAGTTCATCATGGTTGACATGACTGCCGTGTAGTAGCTACATGGCATTGACTGGGTAGAGGGGAGATCGGATGGAAATTGATGGTCGACGATGCTCGTCAATGTCCGATCAAACCATAGCAATTCTCGATGGGCAACAACCACTGAAGCAACAAGTGAGGAAAGAGGGGCAAGCTGAATGGTTTGGATGTAGGTTTGGGTCACTGGAGGTAGCTAGTGGTGAGTGACGGAGGCAGCTTGGTGGCATGCGACATAAGGTCCCTGGCGGTGACCATTTGGGTAGTGTATTTGGCACGGGATAGAGGTGGTTAGGTGTGGTATGACAAGATGAAGAAAAGAGAGGGAGAGATTGGCCTATACCTTCAATGGTGGTGAGCTTGAGGATGGCAACAATGGTAGAACAGTGTAGGTTGGTTTGAGGACTTTGGCTCTAGTGACGAGCAAGTCTCAACAAGGGATGGAGGGAGGTCGCGTGGAGGTGAGGGACTCGATGGTGGTGGTGGCTCAGCAAATAGTGGATGGTAACGGTGGTGGTGGCTCGAGTCAGTGATATGGCGATGGCAGCAGAACGAAGGGTGATGGTGAGGTGGTGGTCGAGCGGTGGCTTTGCTTCATGGTGGTGAAAATGCAGGGGCTCTAGTCCTATTTATAGAGACGGAGTGGCGCTAGGCAACGGTGAACTAGGGTGGTGGCTACAAGATGAGGTATGGCATGGCTGGCCAACAAGACGTGTCGCAGCACCTGTGTTGTGGCCATTGTTACCAAGCCGCATCATGCATCCACAAGAGAGGGAAGAGGGAGGCAAATGAGAAGGCAAGGTGATGAGACAGGGACCACACACATGGGGTTGGACTTTGAGGCTCATTAGCTAGGAGAATATCCTGGGCTTGCTAGTTTTTTGACCGAGGTTATCACGGCAAGTGGTGGGGCATGATTCACGCCAAGTCATTGCTTGGATAGGACAACGTGGTTTTAATAATGGTGCCTCACATGCTCGACATGAGTGTATGGGCGCTCGGGGCCCCAGCTAGAAGAATCGAGTGAGAATAGGAGGGAAGAGGGAGATAGAGGAGAAAGACGATGAGAGGAGGGAGATGGCTATGACAAGTAGGCTCGGCTCATGCAAAACGGTGGTCACCCACAGGTGGATTACTGTTGGCACCAAAATTTGATAAGCCCGTGGGTAGATTGGTGAGACGATCGGTGTATTGAAAAGAGTCCGATTGATATAAGGAAAGAGTCGATCGGACAGATCGAGGAAGGATTCAGCTAAGTTAAAAATAGAAGATTATCCAGATGGAACCGAATCTAAGAAAGAGCCATGGAAGTCACGACAGGATACTTTATCTATATAGAAAATATCTTATAAAGATAGGCAAGTTTAGCTAGTTTTGTTAACTTACTTAGAGATATTTTTCTTTTATGTTTTTAGAAAATAACATTCGATGGTTGTTGTAACCGCGTTGGACTCTTGTAATCCTAAAGTATAAATATAGACCCCTTGTAATTCATCTATCAGATCAATACATCTTCAGTGCATCACCACCCTAGCTTATCTAGGTTTTTCCCAACGGGTTCTGGGTCTCGACGCGAGGCTGCATCGGTTAGGTCCAAACTTTGGCAAAAGGAGTAAGTCCCGCTATTATCCTGGTGCATTCGCTCTGTCTAAGGCTGCATCGGTTAGGTCCAACCTCTTAGTCCGATCGAATATACCACATCACATTTACATGGAATCTATCGACATATCAAGCTCTTTTTACCGTCATTAGTCTCATACTGCATCGGTTAGATTCGACCTACTAAACTGCTCACACCTAGTGTATTGGCCGCTCAGTCGATACACATATTTTCAGAGATCTTCTCTCATCGGCTTAGCTAGCTGATGGGTTTGCTCTTTCCTTCCTTCCGCACGTCCGATCTAGCGTCTACTGCGTTGTTGTCATTAGCCTCAGTCTCATACTATCTCGGTTCGGTCCGATCTATCGAGGCTGACTTTAATGGTACCGTCATGAGGGTCAAGGATCGGATCTCACTCCTTATTCATCGCACATAATTCAAAGCGTCATCGATTTTGCAGCTGATAGATCTTTTATATTATTTCTTGTCAATGTACATATACCTTCATCGACTTTTCAGCCGATGAACAAGCATTATAGCCTTCATCGGCAAATAGCCGATAGAAGAATCCTACATGCTATTCTTTGAATACTTTATTCCAGAGTACCATCAGCTTTGTAGTCGATGGAATCATTATCGTATTCTTTAAATATCCTTTTAGGCCTCTATCAGCTTTGCAACCGATGGATCAATATTACGTCTTCATTATATTTAGAGTGTCATCAGCTCTACAGCCGATATATCTTTTGTTCCCTTTATCGCCATTTGATTATGCCTTCATCGACTTCTCAATCGATGGAAGAGTGTTCCAGTCTTAATTGACAATCAGTCGATAGCAGGAGCGTGTCCGACGCAGCCGATGACTATCTTAACCCTATCGGCAGCCAGCCGATTGCAAGAGTTCGTATCAGCTCATTGTCCGATTAACCCATCTATTCATGTCCACATCTCCATCATCCCAACAAGAGGACAATGAAGCCAAAGAACCTTGACGTGCTCTCGATCCAATCAACGAAGCCAAAGGACAATCGAGAGCGATGCCATCCAATGAAGGCAAATGACCTGTACTAGAATAAAGCAGATCTCCTAGGTCTAGACGTGTTCACGAGTTTCGACACGAATAATTGCTTGGTGAACAGGTGTGTGGCAATCGAGCAGCTGAAATGCTAAGCCTACCATGGGTTTTTAAGCGAGCATGTGCATTGAGGCAACCGCACAAGTGAGAGCAACGTGGTGCCGATGCTGGGCCATGGATCAGAGTTCACAGGAGGAGGAAAGGCAGACTGGACCATGGTGCTAGTGCGGCAAAGAAGAGCTACTAGGCCTAGGAGAAGAAAGGGAGGAGAGAGACGAGAGGCTGACTAGGCCAACCAGGAGAAAAGGAAAGAGGTAGCCAATTGAATAGTGAGGTTTGAAAATTTATCTAAAATTATTTTGAAGGATATTTGAAGAATGTGAACAAGGATTTGATTCAAAAATTTTTATGTGAGCTCATAAAATGCTGGAGGGGATCAAGACTAAGACTTCGATATTTTTTGGAATATGTTTAAATTTGTAGGAAATTTGAGGGAGAATATTACGAGAAAGGAGAAGGGATTCAAAGGAAGTTTCAAATTCAAAATATGGAAATTTGAAGCAATAATTTAGGAGAGGATTTTTTATGGTATTTTGGAAGTGGTTTTAAGGAAAAATATTAGTGATAGATTTTGGAGGGAAATTCAAATGACAAAATTTGAATATATGGTATTTGAATCTGGATGGGAATTTTTTATTGGAACTTTTGGGATCGCAAGTAGGGATTTAATTAAGATCTTGCCACTTATGTCCTTAATTCACATATCCGAAATTTTTGAAAGTAGTGTTTTTCTTAAAATTATTAGTGTTATAGATATAGCATACCATGTATATCTATATTGGTAGTCACTGAGAATACCGTATACCCAGAAAAATATAACCAAATATGGATAAAATTATAGATAATGAACTAATCCATCCCAGTGAGGAAAGGACTTCAAGTCCTATTCGAAGGCAACAAGGACTTTGTTAACGCCAAAATTTAGATAGCCCAATGATGAATTGAAAAAAGTTGATCGGCTGAAGAGGTGTCCGATCGCTAAGGGAAGAAACCGATCGGATTAAAGTAATGGAAGACTCGGTCCTATAATAGAAGACTATCTGAATAAGACCGAGTTTATGGAGGAGCCGTGAAACCTATGACAGGGTATTTTATCTTTTGTAAATCTTATCTTATATGAATAGAAAGATTTGGTTAGTTAGTTAATTTCTTTAGAGATATTTTTTTTTATTTTTGTTAGAAAATAACGTCCGATGGTTGTTGAAAACGCATCAGACTCTATAAACTCGGGGTATAAATATAGACCCCTGGAGACATGTAAAAGCGTCAATCTTCAGATCAATACAACCTCGGCGCATCGTCACCCTAGTTTATCTAGGTTTCTATCGGCGAGGTCTGGCTTTCGACGCGGGGCTGCATCTGTTAGGTCCGATCTCTGGCGAAGGGGTAAGTCCCGCCACTATCTCGATATATCTCGTTCTGTATAAGGCTGCATCGGTCAGGTTCGACCTCTTAGGCCGATAGGATGTATTGCATCACGTTTGTGCAGTATCTATCGGTCTATCAAGCTATTTTTGCCATCGTCAGTCTCGTGCTGTATCGGTTAGGTTTGACCTACGAGGCAGTCGATGGTAGAATGAGTTTTAGGCCTATAGGTCTCTGTACGACGTTTCATTGGAGTGCTAGCCGATGAGTTCCTAAACGTAGGATCCCATGTCTCCCATCGTCGAGCACGTCGATGACTGAGAGGTCCACTTAGCTCCAGTACAGGCCAGTTGGCTTCTCTCCGTGGCTTGAGTTATGCGCACCAAGGGCTGTGGGGTTTGGTTGGCTCCGACACGACGGTACGGGTGTGGGCGTACCAGTCAATTTAACCCTACAATTGACAAGAAGGTGAGGCAAACGGGTTAGTCGGATGATAGGCCGATACGAGCGCTCTCTATCGGCTGGTTGCCAATAGGATCGGGTTGGTCATCGGCCATGTCCGGATGGCTCTCGCTATCGGCTGATAGTCGATAGGAATTAGGGCGCCCTTCCATCGGCTGGGGAACCAATGAGGGTGTGGGCAGGTGTCGACGAGGGATACGACAGCTCTGGGTGTAGCGAAAGTGAGGCCCTGATCCATCGATCGTAGAGCCGATGGAGGTACAGGATGGAGATAGCAGCACGAGACCCGTCGCTCGCCGTAACAACGTCGCTGGCACCAAATTTCAAAGATCGGACCTAACCGTGGCAGTACGAGAATGGGGCCAAAGGCGATGGGACGGTGGACGCCGAATCGGACGTGCTGAAGCAAGGGTGAAGCGAACCCATCAGCTAGCTAAGCCGATGAGAGGACGTCTCTCTAAAGACAGGCGCGCATCGGCTGGACGGTCGATGCGCTTGGCATGGCGCTCAAGGGAAAGTCTCTAAAGACCTAGTGCGTATCAGCCGAGGAGCCGATACGCTGGGTGTGACACTCTATGTATAGATAACTCATCGACTAGCACTCTGATGAAACGCCGTACAGAAACCTATAGGCATAAAGCTCATTATACCGTCAGCTGCTTTGTAGGTCGAACCTAACCGATGTAGAACGAGACCGATGACGGTAGAGAGAGCTTGATAGACCGATACATACTGCACAGATGTGATGCGATACATCCTATCGGTCTAAGAGGTCGAACCTAACTGATGCAGCCTTAGACAGAATGAGACATATCGAGATAGTGACGGGACTTACCCCTTCGCTGGAGATCGAACCTAACCGATGCAGCCCTGCGTCGAGAGCCAGTCCCCACCGGTAAAAACCTAGATAAACTAGGGTGGCGATGCGTTGAGGTTGTATTGATCAAAGGATTGATTCTTTTACATGTCTCCAGGGATCTATATTTATACCTTGGGTTTATAGAGTCCGACGTGTTTTCAACAACCATCGGATGTTATTTTCTAACAAAAATAAAGGAAAATATCTCTAAAGAAATTAACTAACTAATTAAATCTTCATATCTATATAAGATAAGATTTACAAAAGATAAAATATCCTACCGTGGGTTCCACGGCTTCTCCGCAAACTCGGTCTTATCTGGATAGTTTTCTATTCCGGGACCGAGTCTTTCATTGTAGCGATCGGACACCTCTTCAGCCGATCGGTTTTTTCTAATCTATCATCGGGCTATCCAAATTTTAGCGTTAACACTGACTAAGTGAGCTCTGTCGCTCTGAGTCCTATCCCCTTCCCCGTTGTTGAGCAGAGAAAGGGATAGATAGGAAGAGAGGGGTGTGAGATTGACATATGGGTCCTATAGATTTTCAAATTTTGTTTTACTGATTGGATTGCCATATTGGTATCATACAAGCCAGCACAGACCAAAACCATCTAAGACAATGCTATGAGGGTATTTTGTTGTTTAAAGAGGTTAAGGTTTAAAATGTTACAGGGTTATTCATACCAACGTAATAGTTATAGTGACTAACTTGGACTTTTTTCTTAAAATAAATATTTTAAGAAAAAATATGGTCTGGCCATATTAAAAAATATTATAATGATCATAGAGAACTTTATCATCTCAATCAAACTTAAAATGAATTTTCTATAATTTTTTTAAATTTAGTCATTTTCCATGAATAAGGGAAAAAAGGTTTTTGCATACAGACTTCTTAAATAACCATCCTTAAAATGATTTGTTCATGTAGTTCTCATAAGAAAGGCATGTAAAAATCGATTTTTACTGATGGTTGTCTTAATAAAACCACTCTTGAAAATGTGAGCAATACTATTTCAAGGAAAAAAATCATAACTCATGTTGTTGGATGATGGCAAATGCTATATGAAAATTGTAGCTATTGATGAGATGTACAACTTTTATTTAAAAGTTATTTTTTCATTTAGAGATTATTTAGGGGCCATTACAAGGTCTCAGATCTATTTTGAAAAAAAACAAAAATTTGAGTTTTTCAAATAATCTCGAATGTCTCGAATGGAAACATGCTCTATATAGAGCTCAAAGTGGTCTATAAGTTAAAATTGATAACCTTTTTCATTTGATGTAATTTAGAGCGCCATATTTATTATAAGTTTTAGATGGATGAAGTTAACAGAATAACATCATCCCATAGACATGGTAAGGAGGATAAGAGGTCTTGGGTTTGAATCCTATAGA
Organism: Oryza coarctata; assembly: GCA_030770085.1. Taxonomy (NCBI): domain Eukaryota; kingdom Viridiplantae; phylum Streptophyta; class Magnoliopsida; order Poales; family Poaceae; genus Oryza; species Oryza coarctata. The sequence continues at coordinate 1,861,254 of CM061471.1, forward strand.
CCACCGTGCGTATATTTTGTGCATAAATTCACATGACTTGTGACCACATATATATGCCTCCTAAAATGTGAAATTTTTTTCTGCTACAAACATCAAACTGGAAATTGATTTTCATAGGTGATTATTGTTTTTCACAGGTGGTCATAGAATCCACATGTATAAATCATTGATAAAACATCTATATGTTACCGACCACCTATAAAAATATTTTATGTATCATTGTATGATGGGTTTTTTTCCAGAGATATAAACCTCTCACCATATAAGACAAATTTTAAATGGGTTGAACTGGTTAGGAATCAAGCTTGCGATTGGCAATGATAAGACATAAAAGAAGAGTTTTTGATTATATTCCAATATGTAAGATGAGTCTTGGTATATACCTTGCTCTTCCTTTTTGAAGGTATATCACATCAGATAATTATGACTGACGTGGATTGAATATACAAAGTAATGGGAATGTCTAGTTTTTAAGTACCTAAAAATACCTATAAATTTTAGTTAGTTTTGGATGTTTCAAATTGCGGCAAAATTTATGCAAGCAACCTTATCTTCTCTCTGTCATCTCTCTCACCATGCAGAGAGCACCACCATCACTTATTCCCTCTCCCCCTTTGTCGGTGAGGCATGCTCGACTAGCCTGCTTTCCTCCCTCTTTCCCCAAACCGTTTCTTCTTCAAGTGAGAGCAAAGACGTCACCACTGTTCCTATAGTTCCTTTCCACTCAAGATCCCAAAGCTCCCACCGTTAGCCTTGCTCACCATCCTCCTTTAATCTCGTGGCTCTAGTGGTGTCTCTGGCATCTCACTGATTGTCCTTATCTGTTGCTTCCCCAGCTCTCTCAGCCTAAAGAAACCTCATGTTCCTCCTCGATCTCCTTTAACCCCCTTTCCACACTGATCTCTATCACAAATTTTGATCCACTACTATTAGAGAAAAGAAAGAGCTTGTCGCCACCATCGCTATCGCTGGTGGTCTTACTCGCCATCTCTATCTATCTCCTCTCTTTATGCCTCCTTTAATTCAGTGGTTGAGGGTGACAAAAATTTCGCACAATTGATCAGTCGTCCCTAATTCAATCGCTACGTACCCAAAAGTCCTCCATCGATGGAAAGATGTATCTGACCTTGTGAAAAGCAACGTGACAGAGCCAAATCAAGTCGTAATTAACAACTAACAAAGAATTACGTAACAGTACTGTTCCTTTGACTATAGGCATAGTGAATATATGATATATCCAGGTCGGCGCGGCCATTATGAGTTGCTGGTACCTGCAGCTGCTGGCCTAATGTGTATGGGTCCTAGCTAGCTTAATTCTCGGTATGGACAGCAAGCCATGGAGACAAATATGAAGCTAGCTACTTAACTAGAGTATCTCTCACTCAAAGTCAATTTGTTAATGAATGTTTGCATGAAATATATTTGACCGATGGATGGATGGATCGATCGTACGTAGTGCTTGTTGATAGCGAGGGCTCAAACATCGCGGCATTTGACAACCAACGGAGACTGACGGTGACATAACTTTCCAGGTCATAGTCAAATTAAAGCCATCTTTTTTTTTCTTAGGTAAATTGAGTGCTGGTAGTAGCGTTGATCATCACGACTAATAGGAATATAATGTGACAAAACATGTATTTTTGTAAGGATGTGACAAAACTAAGAATGTGTGAAGGAGAAACAATTTAATAACTGTCCTGATATCTATAAATAAGTTTATATATATGTTTAAGTTGGCATAGAGGATTGTTAAGACCAAAATTAAGATTCGGTTAAGAATTAGAGAGCTGATCGGCTCTTAGAAAGAAACTAATTTATAATAGAAAGCCGATCGATTTATGGAAATAAACAGATTTATAGATGAAGAGCCGATCGACTTATGGAAAGAGACCGATTGATAGATGGAAAGAGCTGATCGGACAGTTGAAGATGAAAGATTATCCAGATGAGACCGCAATCATGAAAAGCATGGTAGAGTAATCTTGTATCTATAAGATATCTATTATAATTAGGTAAGAATAGTTAATTTTATTATCTTCTTAGAGATAGTTTCCTTTTTTATTTAGTAAATAATATTTGGAGTTTGTAACCATCTCGAACTTATGTGATTCTAGGGTATAAATACAAATACACCAGGACCTTGTAAATTATCTCTAGAGATCAATACAATTTCTGCACATCGTCATCCTAGTTAATTTAGATTTTTTTTCAACAGGTTCTGGATCTCGACGCGAGGCTATATCGGTTAGGTCCGATTTCCGATGAAGATGTAAGTTACGTCATTATCCTGGTATATCCACTCTGTCTAAAATTGCATTGGTTGGGTCCGACTGGATATATCACATCACGTTCCTGTGGGATCTATCGGTTTATTGAGCTCTTTTACCGTCACCAGTCTCATGCTGTATCGGTTATGTCCAACCTTCTAGACTACTTATAGTAGATTGAGTCTTAAGTTGATGGGTCATTACGTGACATTTTATTGAATTAGCCAGCCGATGAGTTATCTTTATATTAAGCTTCACACCTAACGTATCGACTTATCAGTCGATATATAGGGATTACCTCAATTAATCTTCTAGCGATCGATCTAGTTTTATTAGATCGACTCTTATACTGACTTGGTTAGGTCCAGGTTGTGTTTAATAGGGCTAGTATCGTGATTTAGCAGGTTTTGTTTCTCCCATCGGCTCAACTAGCCGATGAGTTTACCCATTTATATCATAGCTACCCAATGAGTTTACCTGTTCCCTCTATTAGCACAATCAATCTAAATTCTGTCGTTTTAGTGCCATTAAATTTAGCCTTATACTATCTCAGTACGGTTTGATATATCCAGGTTGGTTCTAACGATACGATCATTGGTGGTTGCTAGGTCTCGTTTTTTTGAAAAACTGAACTTTGCTCTTTACTGTTTATCGTGTATTTTATTCAGAGTATCATCAGCTCTATAGCCGATGTGTGTTTTTATTTTATTCCTTGTTATTTGCTTATGCCATTATCAGCTTTCTAGCCGATGTATAAATACTATAACCCCTATCGGTAACCAGCTAATAGCAGGAGTACATATCGGCCTATCTCCCGATTGGCTCGTCGACCTGATTTTTTCTATCTCTTTATCAATTAAAGGGTCAAATTGACTGGCACGCTCTCAAACCATGAGTTTAGGACCTGCACTGGAGCTAAGTAAATCTCTCAGGCCTTCGCATATTTAGACACATCGCATCGGACCTCCATCGCCCAATACGCTCTCCTCAGCGCCCCTTTTGTCGGGACCAATTTTTGTGCAAACACACCTTTTGGTACACCCAGTGGGATAAAATTTTAACTAGTATGCCTGAAAAAGAGGTTGATGCCAATGCACGCTTGTCTGATGAAGAAGTCGGCAAAGATATCATTTTTCTGATCGCATTGGAAGATTTAATAGATACATAAAGGTAGCAAGTGGAGCAATTATGAAGGATTTTGAGAACTTGTGCTTGTTATCCTTTAGGATGATGAAAGAAGGACCGATCTAGAAGAATTTGTTTCTAAGACCAACTCTAAACAGTGAGCCAACTCAACTTGCATCTTCAAGTCCACAGAAATCCGTTGAAGAATTTGTTGATGAAGCTATACGTCACATACAAAACAATCAATCTGGAGAGTTGATAAATATGCTTCAGGGCTTGATTAGGAAAAGAGTGGATAGATTGATTAGTTAAGAGTAGATAGATTGATTAGTTAAGAGCCACTAGTTTATACATCGGCAAATATTGGTCCATAGATGCCGATGTTCAATTGGCCCAATGTCTATGTTTAGCTCAGAGGCAACATGATGGAGACAATAAGTATACTATAAAGATATTCAAAGTGATGAAGAAACAGTTCGGCTTAAAACATAAGGAGGAAAATTTTATGTATCGGTATCCATATCCTAAGTGGTTTGATAGAGTACTGTTACCATACTGATACAAGATACCAGACTTTTTTAAGTTTTCAGGGCAAGACAATATGTCTACAGTTGAACATATTTGCTGATTCTTACCTTAGTTCAAAAAAGCATCTATAGAAGAGGCTCTAAGAGTTAGGTTATTTTCATTGTCACTATTTAGATTAGCTCTTACTTGGTTTTCATCACTGTCTCTAAATTCAATCAGAGGATGGGTTGTTTTAAAGGAACAATTTCACAAGTACCTCTTTGTAGGGATTCACGAGATGCAGTTCACACATTTGATATTGGTGAAGCAGAATGTGGAGGAATCGATTCTAGAATATATTCAAATATTCTACAATATACGAAGCGGATGCTGCAGGTTGGACTTAAGCAATGAATAGTTAGTAGAGCTGGCATTCCAAAGATTATCAAGTTACATCAGAAGAAATTTTTTCTCCCAAGAGTTTGATAGCTTCGCTCATTTGATGCAGACAGTATCGGCTCATGAAAGTCGATTGCAAGAAGCAAAAAAGAAGATTTTAGACTCATGGGAGCCTGAAGAAGATAATTTTAAAGCATGAGTCCTCATGCTCTAAAATTAGGGAGTATGTGTTAACATCAAAATTTGGTAAGCTCATAAATAGATTCAGTTAATAATCGAAGAGTCGATTGGCTTATGGAAAGAGGTTGATTGATAGATGGAGAGTCGATTGACTTATGGAAAGAAGCCGATTGATAGATGGAAAGAGTCGATTAGACATTTGAAGATGGAAGATTATTTAGATGAGACCAAATCTAAAAAGAAATTATGGAAAGCACGGTAGAGTGTTCTTGTATCTATAAGATATCTATTATAATTAGCTAAGAGTAGCTAATTTTATTATCTTCTTATAGATAGTTTCATTTTTTGTTTAAAAAATAATATCCAGAGGTTATTTATAACCATCTCAGACTCATGAAATTCTGAGGTATAAATACAAACACCCAAGGTCTTATAAATCATCTCTAGAGATCAATACAATTTTGGCACATCACCATCTTAGTTCATCTAGATTATTCCCAGCAGGGCTGCATCGGTTAGGTTCGATCTCTAGCAAAGGGATAAGTCCCATTATTATCTTGGTATATCCACTCTATCTAAACCTACATCGGTTAAGTCCGACTTCTTAGTCTGATTGGGTATATCACGTCACATTCGCGTGGAATCTATCGGCTTATCGAGCTCCTTTTACCATTATCAGTCTTATGTTGATAATAGATTGAGTCTTATGTCGGTGGGTCATTACACGACGTTTCATCGAAGTAGCTAGTTGATAAGTTATTTTTACATTGAGTTTCACACTTAACGTATTGGCTTATTAGCTGATATATAGAGAGTACCTACGATTAATCTGCTAGTAGTCGATATGGTTTTATTTGATTGAGCCTTATACTATTTCGGTTATGTCCGATCTATCAAGGTTGTATTTAATAGGGCTAGCATCGTGATCTAGCGGGTTTTGTTTCTCTCATCACCTCAGCTAATCGATGAGTTTACCTATTTATATCATAGCTAGCTGATGAGTTTACCTCTTCCCTTTGTTAGCATGATCGATCTAGTTTCTGTTATTTTAGTACCGTTAGCTTTAGCCTTATACCGTCTCGATATGGTCTGATCTATCAACAATGGTTCTAACAGTACAATCATCGGTGTTTGCTAGTTCTCGTATCTTTGGAAGACCGGACTTTACTCTTTACTACTTATTGTCTATTTTATTCAGAATATCATCAACTTTTATAGGCAATGTGTCTTTTATTTTATTCCTTGCTATTTGTCTATACCATTATCAGCTTTCTAGTCGATATATAAGTGCTACAGCCTCTATCGACAATCAATTAATAGTAGGAGTCCATATCATCTATCGACCGATTGCCTTGTCAATCTAATTTTTTCTATCTTCTTGTCAATTGAATAGTTAAATTAACTGGTACGTTCGTAAAACTTGAGTTTAGGAACTATAGCTAAGCAAATCTACTCGGCTTCGCGTGTTTAGGCACATCACATTGGACCTCTGTCGACCAACACATTCTCCTTGACTCCCCTTTTGCTATGTCCGATTTCCATGTGAAAAGATAGAAGTTATGATTTGCTTTGTTCAAAATCTGATATTAGCCCTCTTTAAGAAAGCTAAAGATTTTAAAAGAAACTGTAGCTATTAAAAGCTTCCCAAACATGATCATTTTAAAAATGTATAGTTATAGAATTTAAAAAATAAACTAAAAGTTAAAAATCATTATATAGTTATAGGCTTTTCTATCTCAGCCGCTGCTCTACTGATATAGCATTCTTTCCATCTTTATTTAATTCGACTTTATATTAGCATTGGGATAGTACGATATGGAGGAGGCATGAGATGATGGGCCTGGGTAGTCCAGCCCATGTTTCTTAGCCCATGTATCCACTCCACGATAATGGGCCTGGCGAGCTCTCGGCCGGCGCTCGTCTCTTCGCCGGTCACGGCGAAGCCGCCTCCTCTCCGCCGCCGCCTCTACCTCAAGGCAACTTCATGCGCTTCAACTACCACCTCCTCCAGCGTCCTGTCCCATGGAGGAAGCAATGTTTCGCGCTCCCTACCGCAGCCGCTCCCTCCTCCGCTCGCCGCCGTCGCGGTACGGGGAGACGCCGCGACGGGGCTCGCCTTCCTCCTCTTCTTTCTCGCTGTAGTATGCCTCCGAGAATTCGTTTCCCCTCTTAGTCTTGTCGGTTAATTTCCAGTGGTTCATCGAGCGGTGACTAAAGTGAGCGAGGTGTACAATGCGAGTTCTTTGTTTCTGTTTGCTTTTATTTTCTTTTTATAATACGTTGTTGAATGGATAAGCGTTACATCAAATGCATCAATATACATCAAGATTTCTTGTTTTAGGGATATACATCAAGATTTCGGTATAGATGACAAATGCAAAGCGCATGTCATTCTTGGGCTACCGATTCATCAGTGCTCTCCACTTGCAAATGGTACTTTTGACTTAGGATACAGAGAAAATCGTGTAAATTCTGCTCTCTTTTTTCATAGTAGCTGCTGTCAGAGGTTGCCTTCAGATTCAATTCACCGCTAATTTTCAATGAATACTATGACTTCTTAGCTACTGTAAGAGGTCACTTGACATTCGTCGTTTCATATTGTCGAAGTTAGTTAGACTATTCTAATTCTTACACATCCTGATGAATGGATGGAGTTCTAACTTTATGGGCCATAATTTCAGGTGATGAGCTCCTTCGTCACTGACCATCTTCTCATTTCCGACATGGGTAGTGAGTAAATCATCTAAACAAACACTGCCTTTTCCACAAGTTCCTCTTTTCTATGCAATATGAAACTAACCCATTTTTGTGTATGCGTGTGTGAATTAGGCTCTGAAGCAGTTGGAAATTGACATGCATAAATTGTCGAAAGTAGTTGCAGAAGGGGTACCAGGGACTCTTATCTTCACTAAAGCTGTCCTGCCTGGAGATCAATGATTTAACTAGACAGCTAAAGAACTTCAGGTGATAAGATTTTTTTTTTGCGAGGAGGTAGTACATTTTATAGCAGTCAAAATGTAACTGAAGGAAAATAATAGTATCTATTTTTCGTTCTCTTTCGATATTATGCAGACAAAGGCTCATGATAAAAATATTTGGAAACAGACTAGATCTTTAAGTGTTGATACAAGATCACAGACTAGATGGCCGAAACAGGGAAATATATGAATTATTTAACCTGTCGGTTATATTTTAATTCTTAGCTTGTTACTTTTGCTGAAATGCATTATCAAGTGGATACATGGGTGTCACAGTAGCCTTTGGCAATCTGCAGCTACATAAAAAATGATGTGATGCAAGTATCAAACTGTGTCTTGAGCTGAAACCTTCCACAAAAGAATGGCATTATTGATAAGGAGATGTTTTCTTGTACAATTACATTTTAAGCTATACTTTTTTATTTGCTCTGTCCGTGATACATCATGCTCCCTACAGCTTTGCATGTTTCTTGATAAAACCTTGTTCATAGTGCTTCATATCCTCTGGTGTTGATAGGTTGCATAATAGGGTAACCCTTGCTGTTGACACCAGATCTTTGCACTCTGATGTGGAAGGATCTATCGTCCATATCTAGACCTCCCAAACCTGTCAGAATTAGGAAAACGCAAATGCTTGAGATGTCTTTATATCAGAAACATGCTTTACACAAACTGAAAGTTTAAGAGTATACAGCTGCTTCACTAAGCACCTGTCTCATACATATGTTTTGCTAATTGTGAGTTCTGTTTGTAGAACTGCAGATTTACAGGCAACTAGAAGCAGTGGCATGTACTAGCTGGTATGAAATATTAATATGCATTGCCTTCCATGATTGTGTTCTCATGCAAAGAGGCGAATACCAACAACACGTGGAATTGATGTGGAAGCCTATATGTAATGATGTAAACCATGTAACAGGAAACCAAAAGCGCCTTTTGCAACATATTTGCACCTTTGTGGAAGGCTAGATTGCTGTACCTTGTATGAACTTTAGGCAATACAACTGGACAACTTCCTGACTGATGCTATCTTGTAGCATTATGACTTCAATCTGAACGGTCAGTCTGATCTGTTGACACTATGAGTTATGGGCTACAAGAGATGACCTTGTTTGTGCCTCAGTCAGAGAAGACTGCTCGGCAGAAGTGTCAAACTTGGGCTGCCCCATACTTCTCAGACTCCAACAGTCCAACTAGTTTCTATTGTTAGTCTCATCTGACTTTTGACTCTCCTAATCCCCAACTAACATGGAATCTTGATCTTCCCTTCCCAAATGATGAAATTGCTCCTGAATTAATTGTATGATCTAATTGTAACCTAGTGTTCCAGATTCTGATCAGCTGGAGCACTGTGTACTGGTCCCACTGGGCATGTGTTTAATCAACAGATTACAATGACAAGTTGGTTGTGTGATGAATTCTTATCTGTTTGGATCTTTCAAGAAATAGAAAGTAATAAAGAAAGAGCAGGCACTGGCAGGATGATTAGCTTGGAAATGGTTTTCTTTTTGATTAGTTAGCTGATTAAGGTGTTTATTTGTACCTGGATGCTGCGGGCGAGCTGGATGGGCTTGGCCTTCGCCTGGACGGTCTCACCGAGGTGAGCCGGCCTGATGTGGTTGATGGGCAGCTGCACGCCGGCGACCCTCCGGTAGCCCGACGCTATGTAGCGCCGATGCTCGCCGACGCCTAGGCCATGGGCGCCGACACGCCGCCGCCGAGCACCTTGAACGTCTGTACGCACGCACGCACGTCGAGACCTTCTTAGAAGCCAAGAAGGACTGCCAGCCGGCGGCGGCGATCACATGTCACATGTGTAGCTAGTATGCGTACCTGGCAGCAGGTGGCGGTGACGAGGAGGCGGCCGATGACCTCGCCGGCGGTGATGGTGGTGAACTCCATCCCAGGGAGCGGAGCGCGTTGTCCGGCGGCCATGGCCAGCTACTCTTTCCGTCCTCGCCGCCGGCCATTGCTCTGCTCCCTCCGGTGAGGTGTGAGGACTGAGGGGGCCTTGCCGGATATGGTTGGGCTGGATCGCATATATATTAATTAGCCCACTTAATGGCCTGTTCTTTTCTGCTTAGGCCTGTTTTTATCGTAGGAAAATAAAACACATAAATACAATATATGAAAGAAAAACGTACAAATATGGGTGTAAAACTGAAGATTAAAAAACGTAGAAAATAGCTAACAGGAAGCAGCAATTTGCCATGTGAAAAGAAACCAAGAGGTTTGGGTGGATTTTTATATTTTCTTCGTTTTGTGCTTCAAACGTGGGAAACGGATTTTTTTTCTTTGTTTTCCTTTCCTTCAATTTCCTTGAACCAAACGGCTGCACAGTGTTTTTTTCCATAGGAATTAGAACCTTTTGAAAATCCTTTGATCCAAACAGGTCCTAAAAGGATGAATGAGTAGCCAGCTTACGGTTTTTTTATTTTAAAAAACTGTTTTAAATTTACTTTTCAACTTTATAATAGTTTGGACTTTGAGCACAGCTAGATATTTCTAGCTTCACACATACATAAATCTAAATCTACAATTATATTGATATTATTTTAATGAATTATTTTGTTTCTATTTTAAATAAATATAAAATTTTAAACCACTATAATTTAATATAAAAACATTAAATCTAGTGTAGATATAAAATCTGAAGTTGAGTCAAATAGAACCTTATTTTTTTTTCGTTTGTACCATCTAATAACTATGACAAATCAAATCATGCATGCCTATAGAGTGAGTTGGTTGTGATTCATTTAAAGAACGAGGCAGATAAAAAAATCAAATAAATAATGAATGTGATTGGTTGACATGAGAAATTATGTTTGGTTACAATTTATTTAGATAAGGAAGCAGGTAGGTAGGAAAATTAAAGGATAGATGTTTGGGATTTATTAATATGAGAAACTACGTGACATTTATTCTTAGATAAATTTTAAACTCCACTTACGAGAATAGTAATCAATTAAACTAAACCACTCCTCCGAATTAATTCTCGGCTTTAACGTATGTCTAGAATATTGTGTTGGCTAACATCAACACTAACCAAGTTATTAATTACTAATTTGGCCATAGAAAAGCACTATTGCTTTTGACAGAATACTACATTTACATTACATTGCTACAACCAAGGATATATGTTTTTCCTACACATCAATGGATAACCAACAACGTATTGTACTGTATATATTTAGGAGCTATCGTAACATATATATCGATCAAGCAAATTTTGTCCTGGAAGAATCCAGTAAAGATGAAATGACGCATTAAGCATCATAATTTTGAACAAAGGCAAGGTACGCAACAGGTCGCGATCCAATGTACAGCCAGCTAACTGCGAGTCATCCAAAATTAATTTTGATTAATTTTGTATGACTTACAGTTGTGCATGAATGCATATATATATATGCAGTCGTTCATATCTGATTCCATCTTTGCACAAATCAGTAGCCAGAGGAATCAGTGGACCAAAAATACTGTCCTGGAATTAAGTTGGGTAAGAATTACCGTTCTATATATGATCGATCGTTAGCTGACTGCCTAACCGGCCAGCAGATAAACTGAGTTACTAATAACTGAAAAAGCAGGCAGCCTAACTGAATTAAATTGTGTATGCTTTGTGTGATCAGGAAACACAAAAGACAGCGTGTCGCATCGGGCATTCGGGCTAATTAATCCTATCTACCTCTCACCACCAACAAACAACGCAACAATAGGAATACAATGCACATACATTGATGATGCTCTCTTCTGTACCGTAATACTAGCCATTATCAAATTTTAAATTTTAAAATTTAATTTTAAAGTTAATTTTAGAATTTTGTTTATGGTAGTTTTTTTTTTCTCAACATTAGTTTTTATAGTTGTTAAAGATACAGATGTAAAAATTTTACTTAAATTATTTCTTTTACTAATAAACTGTTTTATGCTTATCAGGTTTAGGCCAAATGATCAAGTCGTAATACGCAAAAGATTAGTTTTAGTCAAAGTACCTCAGACAGATAACATTTTTCTCGTTTCTTTTTTGCTGCCAAGCAAAGTATGCAGACTTTCGTTACAAAATAAAATGTCTATAAAATTTAAGAAAAAGGCTACACGTACCCAAAAAAAAACTATACTTTTTACAAACGCTGACGTCACATACTATATGATTATGATTAAATCTTGCTTTTCCATAAATCCCATTGATTAAATCAAATGGTTGAGAACTTTGTTAGAAAAAAAATACAAGGACATTTTAAGTACGCATAGCATTGCTCTAAATTTAACTTGTATTGCCCAGACCTTTTGTCCAAAAGAATATATCGGAGGAAAAGATAAACATGAGAGAAAAAAGAAAAGGCTTGATTGCAAGTATACAATATGCAGTTAACAGGTGGGCCTTTGTATCTAGAATCAAATGGCCCAACCTGCTGGTAGATTTGTGGGCTGTGGAAATTTTTGTTTTACGTCCTTATTTGTGGGGAGCGGTCGGACACTATTTTACATTTACATCCTTGTTTCGGGGAACCTATCCGAAATTTTGTAGTTTGGTCCCTATCTCCGGAAATCACTGGCACTCGCAGTCCCGCTCCCCCACCGCCGCCTCCGGCCTCCTCGCCGTCGCTGGAGGCATGGCAACTCGGCGGCCGGAGAATCCCCACCGCCGGATCCGACACAGATCGACGTTCCTCCTCCGCCGACGAGGTCAGTGCACCAAATCCCCTCGTGTTATGCTCTCACAAATTGATACTGAAAATGAATCTGTGTGTGCATGTGTGGATTTCTTTGATGCAAATCTGAGTGGTTACTGACGATTAGTTGCCGTAACCTCAACATATCATCAATTGACTGTTTTAAAGAGATCATTTGGATATAATATTTCTAAAAGGGGAAACAATACCACTACGGCACTGCAGAAACCTACCTGAACTTTTTTTTATCATAGGCTTGTTAATTTAGGAATTTTTGTTTGTGCAAACATGTTTATAGGATAACAAAATGTTAATGGGCAAACAACACTGCTACATTGCTGAATCATTATAGATTTGCTGCTACACTGCTACAACACTCCTATATTTGTTAATCAATCTGGGAATGATTATAGATTTGCAGTAGTCCATATGAGTATTAAATTGCGCATTAGGGTGCTTAAATTGACAGGGTCATTGGACAATGGCAGAATCATTTTATGATGAGTTTCATTCAAACTTGGGTGATAAACTTTCTACCTGAAACTGATTTTAGAGAAATTGACACTTATCAATTGTGAACTAATTTTCAGTAGTACTAGAATGGAATGAATTGATGAAGCATCTCTATGAATTTCTCCTGTGCTTCGTAGGAAAAAATGGCATTTCTGATATATCAAACTCCATCTCAGTAGTACATTAAAAATCATCAAGAGAACGGATAAGGCTAGTCTTCCTCTAATTTGCTTTCTGCAAGAGTTGTGCAGCTAGCTTCCTCCTTTTCTTTTTCATGTCATCTTTCTGGTAGCATGATACAATGTTATTTACCTAGAATGGATCATGAGAAATGCAATGAATGATGTGAAATAACTCTCATTTCATATACACCAGAATGCATATTCAAAGATATTTTGGTATGATGTTTCTGGCCACATATTTCTCAGCATGATTAGAAGACAATTCAGAGTGAAGAGGAAGCTGCAAGTTAGAAAAATTCCTAAGAACAGTGTTCTGAAGAAAAAACTGAATTCCTTAATAGATAGACCCGCAGGCGCAGACTCTGAAACTTGTTTTTTCTGTTGACTGATGCTTTAGATGAGCAAACGCATCATATCTCCTGTACTCTGAGGAATCTGCATGAAACCATGTTCAGACTAGATGGTCCAAAGCATCTGCAATAATACGATCAAATGTATACGCTGCAAGACACAATTTGTTTTGTTCGGTGTGCATAGGCATGTGCCCTTCTAAAATCCTTAGATGAAAAAAATGTTTGCACTAAGAAAATCAGTATGCATTAGAGTATAAATCAGAGATGACTATTTTGAAGAAAATAGTTAGGCACCGTTGCTATATTAGAGGTTTGAGAATTTATTCAACCAGCAACAAACAGATGTGATAAGCCATTGGAGCAACCTGAGACCACAACAATGATCAATCTGCAAGTAGACTACAACGACAGTAGTAAAAGCAGCACGTGTATATGAATCTGGCCGGAATGCATGGCCGGTCGTTTCGACGTCGACGGATCGGTCGTCGATGCTACCGTGCATCAACATGGACGGTGGACGGAGGTGACGACGACAGTGCCAAATCACTTTTGCTTCCATCGTCTCATTGTTTCGACACTGTCAGCTTACTGTCACCTACTCACGTGAACGCATATGTGATGCAAATTAAACCTTTTGTTTTTTTCAGGCCAACAAAATTGAGTAGTAGGAGATATTTTCTGTGCTGTAATAGAGAGGGAGTTGAATAACTGTTAATTATTAACTGCCCCGGTAGCCAGTAGGACTCCAATGTTATCCTGGAGTAGGTGATGAAGGTATCTGCGTACACAATGCACTATAGTTTTAATTTCCCTTCCCTAATTAATCAACCCTGAAATATAATATATAATTATATTAATTAAGCCCTCTGATAGCGTGTGTGTATCATTACGTGTTCTTTCAGGTACCTTGGATATAAAACATGCAGCATATAACATGTTACTTCAAACTAGAAAATTAACCGGCCATCACGTGGAGGAAGAAGGCTTAATTGTTGGTTGAGCCAGTGCATGATTAAGTAGATGCCGACATGTAGTGATGTACAGTTCTCCCTTCCCTAATCAACCGTTTGATTTATATTAGGCACTCTGTCAGGAGATATATAAGATACTACTAGGCAGCATTATTATTGACGGTCACTACCCGGACATTGAAAAACCGTTAGTGGCCGGCCGCCACGGAGACCGGTTTTCAAAATGACATTGTTTTTGTTTTTGGGTTTTGCTACTGCATCTACTAACTCTTTTTTTGTTTTAAGATAATCTACTGCATCTACCATCTGCTATCTTGATGCTTGTATGATTGAGAAATAATAATCATATAGAGGCTTGTTGGTATACAATTATTTCACCTGGTTAAACCATAAGGATTGAAATGTTAGGACGAACTTGGGTGTTGCTACGAGCAAAAGCTTCACCCGACGAGAAATGTTGAATATGTAGGCTAGGTAAATTGGCCTATAACAACGTACATCATTGTAACTAGATTTGTAGCCTAGTTTGCCAAGGACCTCTTGGTTGGTATTGTGATAAAAATCCACCTATGACAACTGTCTTTAACTAGATTAATTTCGAGGCTTAGAATTGCCATTTCTAATTAATTTACTTTACACTTGCATACATACACATCCATAGATCGATCGATACACACATTTACATTTCTTCTCCATCTAGCTGCCTCATCCCATTGGCTACTAGTTTCATGCGTCAATACATACTGCCTACCAATATCAATCGATCATAGCGTGTGTGCGACCATCACGTCGCCCTTCAGGAAGGCAGGCACCATCCTCAACCACCGGAGCAACAGCGGCAGCATCAACGACGAGCATCGCCACCGCGCCAAGAAGCCGCGCGGCCACTCCTCCTCACCATCCTTCGCACCGGCGGCGGCGACGTGGTGGAGGAGAGCAGGTCGTCGCAGCTGTACGGCGACGTGATGGCGTGCGCCTACGGGGACGTGCAGGTCATGTGGTCCATGCTCGACAACAAGGGCAGGCTCTGCACCGCCGCCACGTCCTGACGCCGGCCGGCCGGCCGGCGAGCGCCATACGAACGGTCGATCCATCCATCCGTCTCCATCCTGTGCATGGAGAGATCGAGATGGGATCGAGTACATACGGCCATGCATTATTGTTGCGATTTGCAGAGAAATGCAACAGCAGCATTAGTCCTAGTCCATTTTATTGTTTTATTTTCGCGGTTCATTCTATTTGTGTGATCCATGGATCAACACAACACAACTCGAGTGTGCTCGATTGGTTCATTATGGTCGAGTCTGAATCCCCATTTTTACCTCTGGATTAATGGAGAGATTTAATTTAACTTCAGCTTCAATTCACAACTTCCAACCAGTAGTACATGCATGCATCTATCAGATTCTTGACTATTGCTTTCGAGGCATGCAGCCATGTTCTCGTATCCTTTTTTTCCCCTCATCTCCTCTTTCGGTGTCAGATATAGACGTATTCCTACTCTGCATCATCCGATCCACGAATTAAATTAGAACTATATACTTCTTTTAAGATCCACTCGGTCGGTCGAGCTCAGGCTCGGCGAGCCTGCGCCGACTCTGCTTTCTTTTCATCTTCTTCTGTTTTTTTTACATTTTTTTTAAAATAGTTTTATAATGAAAGTAACTTCCGACCTTATCAAGTTCTGTGCTTTACGTCATGGGTAAGTTGCCACTTGGTTTGCCCAATGGCTTAGTTCTTTTCAATCTAAAGTAATTTTTTTTAAAAAAAAACTCTGTTTTCGCTGTACTCAGTCTCTCATCCGTGCTACATATCCATCCTGCCTCTCTAGCTGGGGACAAATTCCATCAAAATTACAGAGTACTCCATCTATGTATCACTCGTAGGACTAGAATTAGTGGGGATATAGAATTTTTCCTTGACCCTGGTTAATTAGAACACGATATGGTTGAAACAGAAATAGACCACTACTAAGTAGTTAATGAATTAATATTGTGGTTATCAGGATAATGCCCTATAACACAAATGTGGTCCAAATCAACTCAGTTATGTACTCATATTTTTCAGAAACCCACAAAAACACAATCTACCATTAGCCAAGAATGATCCAACCCTTTTTAATTGATTTGGCCTTGTATGTTGGCATACGCCCAATCTTGGCAAGCATGCATTCGCATTTGCATTAGCACACAGAACACAAACATAGGCTACAATTGGGCCTACTCTTAAGTGGGGTATCATGTGCCGCATGAACCTTATGGCAATTAAGGCCCCTTCTCCACATTGAAAGTTACTGGCAAATATATGTATCCTGATTTCTGAATAAATCAACACTGTCACATCATTTTTTTATTCTTTTAAATCCGGACATATCTATACTTACTACTTCTAAAAGACAAGACAGTAGTGATGTGTTGAGTCTGCCACACACCACCGCCACTGACAATGTGGGCCATGATGTGAGTGCTATGTCGGCCTTTTGTTGTACATCTGTGGAGTAGTTGGGTAGTTTTTAATTAGTTGCTCTTCCGTCTATTCTCTATAGGCTGCAATTCTTTAATTTCTATTGATTTGCTTCTTGCCATCTTGATTAAAAAAACAACTCACAAACTTTTTAGTTTTTTTAATTTAAAATGAGATAGACAACTTAATTTACTGATGAGTACATATTTTATATGGAAAGGCATTTTGTTAACACGGATGAATGAAGTCATCGATCTGTATAGAAAACTAAATATAGCATTTTTCTTTTTTTTATTTCAATAGTAGAAACTAATATTTTTTCCACAAGTATGTAGTATTTTTTAGCTATTTTGAATAATCAGTTGTAATGCACGGGTATTTGGGCTAGTATTATATTGAATAAAAGAGATGATTATAACTCTGCTATTACAAGAAAGAAATGTATAAGAACTAACAAAATAAAATAAAGAGACATGAACGCCGCAAGAGAGATGTGAGCAGATGAGTACAACTACAATGCTGACAAACTCCAGCATATGACCGAGTATTAGCCATCATCTTCATTCTTCTAATATATCCTCATATTGAAACCATCAAATAATTGGTAGCCCAGACTTTAAAGATGGCGTTACCGATTGAACCATTGACCACCCTACATCTAATATGATCTAAGAGAATCTTGCCACATCAAATATGAACTAACTCAATATTGTTGATAATAATCCGTATAGTACTGCTATATGAGCCTACCTTAAGAACTTTAAAATTGTGTATGTTATGTAAAAGAGCATTAGAAAAAATCACAGAATATTGCAAAGACCAAAGTCATGGATTTAAAAAAAACTGTAAAAATAATTCCAAGTGTACTCATTGATGGAGGCAGCGGAGTTTAGGTGAGAGTGTATGAGACCAAACATAATTAGTATCTAGATACTTAGATACTAATTAATATTGTTTTTTTGCTAATAGTATCATAGGATCGGGAGTACATAAATTTAATTGATATTTTACAAAGTTGAGTGAACTTATTATTCGCGTTATTTTTGATCCATTCTATTTTTTAAATAATATTTTCATATGATCATAGAATTGGATACTACTACAATTATATGGAATTAAATAGTAAGATTAGGATATTATAAAAATTAAAATATGAGGTATGATTTGATAGGATTATAGTACCGCAAGATACTAATATTGACAACTTGTATGAGACAGATGGTGGTAGATGTAAGGTTAGGCCACAGCATCTTTCACATATCCATGCTTGAAAGTGGGACGGAGGTAATAGACGCTCTGTCCAAGCCTCGTGCATGAGGGCGTGAGGACCTAGCCTGATTCTTGAGGTGGTATATTGTAAAAAATATTACCTTTGAAGTAAAAGTGAGTGTAATTAGATTTTTTTATGATAAAATGTTAATTATTTTTTAAGTATAGACAACATACTTATCATCAGCGAGACGCTTATAATTACTTTATCAATATCAAGATATATCGATCTAAACTTTGATGGTGCTTATAGGGCTTATCGGTTAAGTGGGGACTAAAAGTCCAATTGCAAAGGCCTAAAAGCATCTACTGTGAATCCCACATGTCTCTCGATATGGAGCGTGGGCTTGTGCCCTTTCTAGTGTCCGAGTTGAATAGCCTAGGCTAATCGGTCTAAGCTACCCATCTCGAGCCGGTTTGGCCAGGCCATTCCCTCTGAGCTAGTCAGCCCGGGTCTTCTACCCTAAGCTGGTCTCCACGAGAGGATGACTCCGTATAAGTTAGTTGAACTCATGCGCTCCTCTCATGATCTTGGTGGCAAGAGTCTAGGAACTAAGCATGCGAAACTATTTCAACTAGTGTATTCAATGTGGTAGGCTTACTTACCCTACTAGCACGACACGTGTGTGCACTTGACGGTCAAGGTGACAAGATGGATATCACCATAACAGATAGGCGATGTATGATATGACATATATTGCCCTCCACGCTCGTTATTGTGAAGACCTTAAGATCAAGATGTACTTTATCTTGGTCACACACCCAATGAGCAATGGCTAGGCCGAGTGCACCAATATATAAATCTTGAGAGTAGCCTCAAAACACGCACCTACAACAAGGTCAAGAATCATGGTAAGGGCTGATAAAAGAGCTCCCCACCATGCTTTGGGCAAACAAAACAACGTCAAGCTGCACAACCGGGGAAACCCTTATCTTCCTCGTCTATGGCATCAAAGATATGCTCCTATCCGAGCTCACAATTGGCTCGCCACATGTTAAGCTGTACAACAACGATGATCAAGACCAAATGAGACACGACGACAATGACTATTTGGAGGAGAGGCATCGATGTGATTCATTTTGAGCTACTAGATACCAGCAAAGCTTGAGACACTATCATCATTGTCATGTCCAGCTTTGGTCACTAGAAGTTGGAGATCTTGTGCTCCGCCATGTCCTCACGTGAGTTGGAAAGAACAAACTCTCCTCCATGTGGGAGAGCCCTTGTCTAGTGACCAGTCTCCCCTGGCCAGGCTATGCATGGTTGGCAACAAAAGATGAGACCCCGATTCCCAATCCCTGTAACTTCGAACACTTGCGTAAATTCTATCTCTAAATAATGTAAGTGGTTGAGCTCAGGCCAACTATGGTAGGTCTTCATCCATACCTAAGTCAACTAAGGGCTACCACTCAGTGGCTCTGCCACCATCGTGTAAATAAAGTTTAATACGTGCAAATTTTCATTAATTTTTATTGTTTTTTCTCTTATGAGATCTTGGTAAGATAACCCACGTCCCTCTTCACCTTGAATGCATGGGTTTCAGATCAAGGCTGTCGGTGCTCGTAGTAACTTGGTAATCGAGAGCCTACTTGTGGTGTTCAAACTGGTAGGTCGTGCTCTAGGTGTCACTAAGATCCAAGGTTCTCGGGCCGTCGTACTAACTCAAAGAGTGGTAAGAATAACCTAGACTCCACATGAGGATTGTGGCATCCGGTCTAGCTAGTCATGTCCCAAGCACTACTAGATCTCGAGAACAACGAGTTACATAATCTCCTGCTCTCAAGTCTGGTTTGCTCCCACGCGAGGTGAAGAATGAAACCATGGAGTTTATTTGCCACCTCGAGTGCACGGGTTTCAGATTAGGGTAGTGGGTGCTCACAGTATCTTGGTAACCGAGAGCCTCTCGGTGGTGTTTGAATTGGTAGGTTATGCCCTAGGTGTTGCCGAGCTCCGGGGTTCTTAGCTCGCCTTACTAACTCAAAGAGTGGTCAAAGTTATCTAGACCCCAAATGCGGGCTACCATATTTGGTTTGGCCAGTCCTTTCTTGAGCATTACCACAACTCGGGAATCACGAGTTACCTAATCTCAAGCTCCTAAGTTTGACCCATTCCCACGCAAGGTAAAGAATGAAAGCGTGGAGTTTATTTACCCACGAATAGACAACATTGTAAATTTTTCTAAGTCACATGCCTTAAACATGTGAGCTCGGTGTACGCCTAGGGGTTGGCATGCAACCCCACTATGTGACCTATGTTTGAGTGACTACGGAGTTGGGGGTGAGGTGGATCAAATGGTTGTAGAAAGCTTCCAGCACCTGGATGAAGAAAAGTAGAGAAGGGTGGCACCAACCCTGCTGCGATGTAGGACGATAAAATCACCACCTCACCAGGCTTCTCAACTTCTTTCACTGTTCTTATGCTCTAGCATCCTTCCCCACTCGCTTCACCGGTGACCATGACCAGAACCACATAGAGGCACACGACTCGTGGAGACTCAATACTGCTACCCTCCCATCTCTCAATAGAGGACGATGTGGTGGTAGTAAGGAGGGTAGCGGTCCTCGCCAAGCAAGATAGAAAAGACAAGTGTGATGATTCTATTGAGAAGATGAAGGAGTGAAAAAGGAAGGGATGTGATGTCGTTCCTGATTTATGGGGTCTAGTGAGAAACCACAACTTGATGTGCAATACCTAGTGATAGGCCCCTTACTCCCCCACACACCTTGAATTTTGTGCAAAGTAAGGGCACGGATGGACAAGACAAGGAAAAATAAAGCGACGCACGCCATTTTGCCTCCCCATGCCCCCTTTCAAGCTAAGAGATGGGAAGCTTTCCTGTTCACTTGGTACATCAAAAAGAGAGTAGGGAATGCTATAATGGCCTAAGATATCCCAAAAAGAAATAAATTGGAAGGCCACCGCTTGACGCATCTAGCCCCTAATAAGATGGGCCCATCTCTAGCCGCCATGATGTTGCCTGACGCTAGGCCTAGAGACTACTATCGGTGAAGTGGGGACTAGAAATCGCACCTGAGAGGCCTAAAGGAGTCTAGGTGATGTTCACGAATCCCCCGAGGGCCTTGATATGAAGCCCCGAGCTCGTGTGTTTCATAGGGTTTGAGCTATATAGCCCGAGCTAGAGTACCCAAGCTAATCAACTCGAACTACCTAGCTCAAGTCTACCCAGGCCATTCACTTCAACCTAGTTAACCCGAGTCTCCCACCCTAGGCTAGTCTCCACAAGAGAACGACCCTATGTAAGCTAGTTGAACTCACGCGCTTCTCTCATGGTCTTAGTGGCAAGAGGCTAGGGGCTAAGCGTATCAAACTATTTCAATTACCGTATTCAATATGGTAGGCTTACTTACCCATACTAGCATGACACGTGCGCACCCATAACGGTTAGGACGATAAAATAAATATCTACCCTGACAGATGAGCGACATGCGATAAGACGGATATTGTCGCTATGTCCATTGTAGCGGAGGGGCTTGGTTGAACCACGCCACGTCCTCTGTCCTTCACGTGTCTGGCTAACTCACTGCACAGTGGGCCCTGCCAGACAAGTATGTCATGCGTCACCGCACAGTAGAGTGAGGCCTATGTAGCGTGCGTCTGACAATATTAGACCAATCATAATTAAACTCTTTGTATATGACATATAAACACTAAGTCATAAGCTATAAAGGGTAAGATTACGGATAGAGAGAAAGAAGAAGAGAGCCAATATAAAATGCTTTGTCAATGTAGAAAAGTAAACAACATAGAAGTAATATCTAAATAGATTCGTGTTCATTTTTTCTCTAGCTATTATAGCTATATTTAGTCTATGATCTCCTGCACAATTAAACCTTTAACTCTAATCCGAACTCAGAAGAGGACCTGTATAGATCCATGCTTCCCGTGCCTATCCACCAACATGGCTCATAAGAGTAAGTGTATGGTGTGCGTTTATATATTATAGAATGATGAGTACACGGGCGTCTATGTGAACGCTTTCGTTTGTATTTTGTTTAAAAAAAAGTCAAACCGTTGAAGATACTGATCTATATGTACTCAGGTCGCCGCCATGCACATGCAGCCACGTTCTCTGCTCGGAATAATCTTAGTAGAAAACTACAAATGCCCATAGTTCATCACCCGTTTCTTGCATTGCTCGATACTCGATAATGGCGGGACGCCCGTTCGCTGCACCGGTCAGCTGTTTCCTGGCCCTGTGGCTCGCCGCATCGTCGTTCGCCGTCGTCTCGCACGCCTGCGCCGTCGCCAGACACCGTGCCCGCAGTCATGTGGCGTCGATCGTGACGGAGGAGATGTACAACAAGTCGCTGTTCCTCCACAAGGACGACGCCGCCTGCCCGGCCAGCAACTTCTACACCTACTCCGCCTTCCTCCGCGCCGCCGAGCTGTATCCCCGGTTCGGCGGCGCTGGCGGCCGCGACACCCGGAGGCGGGAGGTCGCCGCCTTCCTGGCGCAGATCTCCCACGAGACCACCGGCGGGTGGGCCACCGCGCCGGACGGGCCCTACACCTGGGGCCTCTGCTTCAGGGAGGAGATCAAGCCAACGAGCAATTACTGCGACGCCACCGCCGCCGCCGCGCGCTGGCCGTGCGTCCCCGGCAAATCCTACCACGGCCGCGGGCCCATCCAGCTGTCGTGGAACTTCAACTACGGGCCGGCGGGGGAGGCGGTGGGGTTCGACGGGCTCGGGGAGCCGGAGGTGGTGGCCGGAGATGCGGTGGTAGCGTTCAAGACGGCGCTGTGGTTCTGGATGACGCCAGGGCCGCCCAGCAAGCCGTCGTGCCACGACGTGATGACGAGGAGGTACCGGCCTTCGAGGGCCGACGCGGCGGCGAACCGGACGGCCGGGTTCGGGCTGACGACGAACGTCATCAACGGCGGCCTCGAGTGCAACCGCACCAACGACTCGCGGGTGAACGACCGGATCGGCTTCTTCCGGCGATACTGCGCCGTCTTCGGCGTCGACGTCGGTGACAACTTGGACTGCGCCCATCAGCTGCCCTACTCCTAAGTCCTAATCACCATTAATTAATTAATAGTCATTACTACTATGACTTTTTTTCATTTCTCGATGTTTTATTTACTCTCATTATCTTTATTCTAATAATAAAATTAGGCTCGGTTCACTTCTCGAAAAAAAGTTATTAACGTATAATTAATTAAGTTTTAATTATTATAAATTTTTGATATTTTAAAGCAATTTCTATAGAAAGGTTTTAGTAAGAAACTCACCATTTAAAAGTTTAAAAGGAGTGTTATAAAAATCAAAGAAAAAATCTATCTTAATTAGAAAATAACATGGTCTAATGTGATTTAGTTGGCTAATCGAATAGACAAATAATCATTATATGTCAACCGTCGCTGGGCACCGCCCACCGTCGACACGCCGTCGTTGGAGCTCAAGGCCCATGGGACCACCTATTTCCCCATCACTGACAACCGTCGGAGCTCAAGCTCATGGTGCTGCTTCGCACGGCCGCGGAGGCGAGCCCTGCTACGATGGCGGCTGTGCGGTGCACGGCCGAGGCTGACCCGGCTAGAGCATCCACGACCTCGGCTAGGGCGCCGGAGCCGACGACCTCCGCTCCACGTTCTCCTGCTTCGGTGTGCTCAAGGACTGCCGTGCCATCTCCGGCAATCTGGTGTATTTAAGGGCTATGGCTTCATCCTCTTCCACTCCCGCCGATCTGTGCTCCACGCCCTCCGTCGTCCCCAGCTCCAAATCGGCAGCGAGGCGACCGGGTAGCGGCGGAAGACGTCTCAGGTGGCCCCACTCGTCGTCATGAGCGGCATCAATATGCACGCAACGCACCAGGCGTGACGAAGCGTGGCGGTGGCGCCGGCGACGGCGGTGGCAGCGGACGGACGTCGGATGGAAGGTGCTCTTAGATGAACGGAGTGATATAGAATGAAACAATTCGTGTCTCTTGTGATAAATTTTAAAAGGCCGGATGATAAATTTTAAAGGGCTTACCAATTAGATAGCATATAACGAAGTTTCTCCATACAATATGACCCATTTACATGAAGAACAAGGAAAAGATTATCCTGCTACGTTCGACTTAGGAGTTACCTATGGCAACTTCATGTCATCTCAAATTATGATTAATTAAGTATTAATTATTATAAAATAAAATTAGATTTATTTATTTTTTTTAAAAAAACTTATATGTAAACAGGTTTTAAAAAAACTGCATGATTTAACGATGTAGAAAATATACTAATAGAAAAAAAATGGCACATCTAATAACAGTTTTGAATGGAGCCTTAGTTTGCACTTTCTAGCTAATTATATGAATGTGATGAGCGTACTATAGAAACATGAGTGATTAGTCAAAAGCAAGAAGTCTGTCAATTAGTCAGAGTAGCGGAGCATGAAACACTAAGCTTAATCTGAAACTTACTGATCAAATTTGATTGAACTTTGCGAAAAAAAGGTCAAAAAAAAATGGAAGGCCTAGGCAGCCCCACCCCTTACACACTGTCCGTAGCGGTAGCGCATCGTTTACCGGCACAGCAGTTTGAATGCAAAACTCATTCCCTTCATATCAGAGCGATTTGGACAACCACAATTTGCAAAACAGAAAATTCAACTTAACCGCGACTCGGCAAAGAGTGTGCAAGAGTGGCTCAAGCGTCGGCCTTTTTCATAAACCTGGAGCTAATCTGGGCCGTCAATCTCAAGCTGGTGAGGAGATATTCGGCCCATCAAAAGAAGGGGCCCGCAGGAAGAAACTATACCAGCCCATCAAAAGCCCATGTAAGCGAGAGGGCCCGCTTGATTCTGCCTAAGTTACTCTCTAGAAAACCAGGTTCTGCTGACATTTGGTTACTTTAGCGACGCGAACAAAGTCCCCAAAAGAAAAGACATGGTTTTTTTATACAAAGGAAAAAAAAGGAAACCGATGAGTGCAACTTTATGCTCCAAGTTGATGCTGCTTTGTTAAAGGGATTTAAGATAATAGTAATAATTAGTGGTAAATATGACACATACATAGTATGAGTAGTCCTCTGCAGAGTATGGGCGCATGCACATGCATGTTTAAAACAGATTATTCATCACGTTATTAGCAGATTATTGACATAGTTATAGTAATAAATAAAGTATTTTGAGAAAAAAAATTAACAAGTATTTTAGTACCAAGCGTAAAAAATACTAGCTAAAAAGAACGGCGGAGAGTTAGAGTGTTGAACAAGATATACAGGGAAGCAAGTCTCAAGCTCTGAACAATCAACTTTACTAGTAACAAGTCATGCATACATACATACAGGGGAGCTTATTCACACAAAAGCAACAGATTAACAACAAGAGTTTCTATATATCATCAACATTAGAGGAGGGGGCAAGGAGGAGAGGAGGGACATTGAAAATGACGAGATGAACAAGAATTGGAGCACTCAAGACTAGTAGAATTTTGGACGCACATAGTATCATTTCCAAGAAAGCACACAGCAACTCAGCAAGGGGCAAGACAGATCAAGCGGTTTGGCTCTAGTCCCTGCATATATATCCAGAAAAGCTTGTCAATGGAGTATTAATTAAGCTGTGTGAAAAGTGAAGTTTTGATGAATTGAGGATTGGTTGATGATCTTGGAGTAGTACTAATTAATTACTTGGTGATGGCGTAGATAGCGTAGATGATGCCGGGGATGTAACCGAGGAAGGTGAGCAACAGGCAGATCCAGAACTCATGCTGCATGCATATATGTAAGTTACTCCAGTAGTTAGCAAGCCAATCCATCGACCAAAGCATAAAGGCGTTATGGAAGGAAGAAATTAAGGTAGAGAAGCAAGCTAATCAGTAATTACCCCGCATCCGAACTTGAGGAAGACGCCGAGGGGTGGGAGGATGATGGCGATGAGGATGTCGATGCAGTTGGCCGTTCCCGCCATCCTCTCGATCAGTTGATGAACACTCTTACTAATTTCTCGATCAGTTTCTATATATCAGCAAGAAGAAGAAGGAGAAGAAGCAAATTAAGCTGGTTGTAGCAGCTGCTAAAAAGTAGCAGTCGGCAACTTGGAACTGCAACTGTCTGTCTGTGGAGGCGGCTGGCTTGGCTGCCTGGATTTGGCTTCGATTTATTTGTACTACTAGCTAGGAGATGGAGATGGAGACGGAGATGGAGATGGCAAGGATCATAGTGCCGCGTACGTGTGGGGACTAGGCCAATTCACGGCATACGACGCGTGATCGGAATGATCACACGGTCGTGACGCGTACGTTGCCAACTTTGTCTTTTGTTTGCCTAAATTTTGGCCAATTTCTTAGCTGTTAAGCACGGACGTTTCTTGGCATATACGAAAACCTCCACAAGTTCATTTGCCCGTATAAAAGTAACCTGACTTTAGATGGCTTTTACCTCTTCAAGTAAATGTTGCAGCGCTCATTTCCTTTGTTTCCTTCAAGAATCAACCCTAACGGACCATTAGGATTAATAAAATTCAATTTTTTAAATAAAAGAAACCCTTACATCATAACTAACCTTAATGAAGATATGGTCTGACAGATGCTGAATTGTCAATCTGATCACGCTAACCCCACAGGTCTAACAGCCCTGACGTCTCGAGTCTGACCGCTGAGATGCTGCTAATCCAACCGCCTTTACTCCTACAGTTTGACTGTCAAAAACAATAAACAAAAATTGACGAAATTTTTGCAGGTAGATTATCAATATGTATTTATAAAATATCTTTAAAATACTCCTCTTAACTTTTGAATACAAGTTAAAATACTCCTACATCCTAACTTTTCTCTCTCCCTCCTAAAAGTATTGTAACTTGAGCCTATAACTCTTTTCTATTTATTCTCACTCAAAAGTCACTATGCCATATAAAAATTCTATCTATACTCTTTACTCTAAGTATCATCACTTAATCGTCTAGAGATCAATTTTTTTGACTCCTAATCCATTATCGGTAATATTTTTATAGCCTTAAGATACACTCACACATGAACAAATAAATAAACTATATTTAAGTAAAAATCTTAACTCACATTAGCACATAAACAATATATAATATGTATTTAAAACAATTAGAAACCATAGACATTAAGAATTAAACGTGAATTTCACTCTAAAAATTGACTGCTTGGTAGAGTCTTTATAGAGTCTATCAGTCTGATCGCTCCATTCGACTGCTAAACTATTTCTGGTCTATCCAGCTTTATCACACCAATCTGACCATTGATACTTTGCTAAATTAACACCATTTTATTAAAATCAATTTAATTACTTGCACAACCGATTATTATCACAAAACTCTAAATTGAAACCACGATCATTTCACATCCTACAGCCTTTTTTCCTCGCAGCAGTCAGGGTTTATACGCTACGTAGCTCTTCCAGGCCTCGACCGTTTCATCAGAAACATCGTCATATATTAGAGGAAAAAGAAGGAAAATAATTGGCAGTATCTATCTATCAGTCTATCTGAAAGCATGCGCTAGCTTTCTCGCCATAGCATCGTCAAAGCTTGCTAGAGAGTAGGACCCAGCAAAGCAATGGCCTGTTCTTTCCTCAGGAATATGTTTTTTTTCCCTTTTCATAATTTAAAGCATGGACAAACTATTCTCTTGCATCTCTACGCGGGAGTATTATTTTGTGCTGAATAAAATATAATATAAATAATTTGTGATAATTATTCGAAGGTATAATTTTTTTGCAAACACATTCAGAGGTACAAATTAAATAGTTAAAAATATATTTAAAGCAATATTTTAAAAATTTACATATAAAAAGTTTTTTTAAAAAAATAGAAATCATACCAAGTTCCATTCCCGAACAGCAACAGTACATACTTACGCCAATTCCTTGGTAGTACGTACCTAGGTAGCTAGGTCACTTAACAACGCGTCGGTGGGATTAATGTGCATTTGTCATCCAGGTCAAAACGAGGCATCTGGACATGCAGGGCCGTGTCATCGTCAAACACGTCGCCGCCATGCTAGCCGCGACGGAGTAGAACACGAACTGCAGGTGTCATCACCGGCGCAAATCTTCCAACCAACTCGGTAGCCACGTTTGGATGTGAATCATACAGACAGATGCGGGTCCAGTTGATTTGACAATTTCTCGCATTGACGTACGAGTATCAACAATTAATCTCATGATTAATCCATGAAAGAATCGAAGGCCCCACTGGCTTAATTTAATTACTAGGCCTAAACACTGACGGCCTGTAAACTACTCCTTCCAAACACATCACAAGCCGGTCACAACCCATGCCGTTTTTAATGAGCACAACACGATACTCATCTACAGAGCTGACCTAGAAACCTACCTAGTAATTCTCAGTGGCTTCCTCCTCAGGTTCGTAGCCACAACTCACAACCAGCAGAAAGCTTTGCCGACGCAGCATTAGAGTTACATGGGTTGGAGGCTCTCATGCATCCTCGTCTTCTACCCTCTTGCTCAACATGTCAGGATCATCAGATGTACTAGTGCTTAAAGCTTCAAGTCATGCATTCCTATCCTATGCCCAGTTATTTGCAGTTACAGGTTACAGCTTCAAGTCAAGAAGAATGCCCACAAAAAATGACTCATGATCACATTTAGTACGATAAATGGAGTTCACTCATCATATGCGATCATTCCTCACCTGGAGTTAATCTCCTCTGTTGCATCAGTTACGACAACTTCCTCATTAGGCACGACATCTACAACAGAGGAAATACAGGTACCATTCCTTCCTTTTCCTGACACACACAGGAAATACAAGAACAACTTAAGTTCAAGACCAAATAGAAATAGTAGTGATCATAATATACAATTAAACAATAAAAATACTTTAAGCTGTAACGATTCATTTCCTTCATCACATACGAATGGGGAATGGTCGATGCAATCTCTCATACTGACAAACCATAATAGGCATTAACTACCATATAAAGCATTTATAACAGCACATCTTACCGAAATTCTTGAAGAGGTCCAGTGAATTGTTCATGGCTTTACTGCAAAAACATGGCCACAGCATTTTGAAATATACCAAAAAAAGGATATGATGTAGTTTGAATATTCTTTTATCCTACAGTCCCACTAAAACTTAAATAACACCAATAGACACTTGCACAAACCTATTTGAAGCAAATTCTGGTGCTTGCCCTCCCTTCTTTGAAACTCTATCTTCTCTCATAGCAGAAACACTTTGACTAGCAATCTGCAAAGTGAAGTGATTTTTTTTTGGGTCTGTGTCAACAACGACCTTACCAAATAAAAGGGTAACCACATACGTGTAAAGCAATTAAAGCAAATTTTTTGAAAACTCAAAAACTCAAATAGAAGAGCAAGCATATGTAACCTTATAAAGCTGCTCGCGGATGGAGACAGCTATTACAGGCTGCACATTAATTATCGACACTTTGTCAGTTCAAAACAAAGTTGCAGAAAATAATACTGTGCAAATTATGTGTTCACAGAAAAATGGCACTAGTAAGAAACTATGTAAAGAATCGCATCAAGTATTTAAACTCCATCAGTGTGCAAGAAACATATAAATAACAGTGAATTCAACAAGATTTCAAAATCCAATGGAATATAATGACGGTTGACGAAGTTGATAACACAAACTTGTACCCAATACTCACAAAAATAGAATATAATTAGGCCAACAGCAATAATTAAAAGAGCCTTTTGTCATTACTTGCAAGTATAGTGAGGTTTAAACAAAAGTTCCATGTTAATAGCATATAAAACTACAGGCAGATGGCATGTGCAGCATAATCTCAGTGATTAAAAATGGAAGAAGACAGGCCGACAGGGGAGCTGGGGAGCTATTGTCTTTCACATGCATGCTCAACAAGATGTAAAGATTCTCTCATCCAAACTCAGTTACAGATTATGTTTTTTTAAGTATGTAGTGATAATGAACCAACCTTCCCAGGCATGATACTCTTTTTTTTTTGTATCAGAAGGAAAATGGAAATGTATTAAGCTCTATCAGAAATTCAAGATTTCAAGGCATACCCCCACTTCAAGATCTGTAATGCTGAAATCGTTGCAGAGCGTCCTAGCAAATTCTTCAGGATCACTGTCAAGGTTGCCGATATCCTGGAATTCACAAAATGATGTCAAGACTGAAAGTTAAGTGAAAAGCACATACAAACATCTCGACAAAGGAAACAGGTGACATCTACATGAGAATCCTGATATCTACAAATGCACACTTACCCACAAGAACTGATCTCAGATCACAGTTCTGTTTATCCGGAGGTCAATCTGCACATTCATCCTCACTCCATTCATATATCCATTCATACGGTTGAAACAAAAGGTACAAATACAATCTGCAGTTACCACGAGAAAACAAACATTGAGCTTGAGGGGCACAATTTTCTCCCCGATCTGCATCTCCTCTCCCTCGTAGGAACGGAATTCGGCCAATTGACCCTGTCACAGAGAATACATAAGAGTACTAGTAAAGCTTCAGAGAAGCAAGATTGCAGGATAGATATACTGTACGAAATACTATTCATCTTGGGATGGAATCCAAAGAGGGGTCCTCTTGGCGAAGCTTGAAAGTATATTTCAATGTTTTCTACCAACAATCACAAAATAATCCATCCATCAACTTGTGGAGTGACAGGCAGAGCTCCCGTGACAGATTGAGAACA
Source organism: Oryza coarctata (assembly GCA_030770085.1). NCBI lineage: Eukaryota > Viridiplantae > Streptophyta > Magnoliopsida > Poales > Poaceae > Oryza > Oryza coarctata. The sequence continues at coordinate 1,891,774 of CM061471.1, forward strand.
GTGTTGGCAAACTAGGTTTGTGCATGCACTCGAGTACAGGCAATGTGGCCACCGATGATACCTCGTGTGTGGCCGCAACTGCAAGAGCTAGCTAGCGCTGCATTATATTATTAGCTTGGCATAGATCGCCATCAAAACCAGCATTTCCACCTCGTGTGATGTTTTGCTCCGATCCACACCCCACACACACGCACCTGCCAACCAATTAGCGTACTACCTCCGCTCTATAATACAAGACATATTATTGTTGGGTCTTATATGACAAAATTCTTTATATTATAGGATAGAGACAGTACATTCTTTCATCCAAATTGTCTTTTCACTAATTTCTTTGCATATAGTACAAGCTATCATTCCTAGGGTTCAATCTTTGATGGACTGTCAGATCCTGACCCCTAGCGCCACGGTGGTTTTAGTTAAATTTCGCTCGAATTTACTGATTAAAATTTGAATTTCTCAAAAATCATTTGTAATTTCGATCGAAATCTGCTTTCATCCTACGTCAAAACCTTGGAATTTCGCGGTTTTTGACCAATTTCCATCGGAAAACGTGAGCCCTCCTTCCGATCGCTTCCTGCAATCAACTCTTCATATCAATATACCACAAAACGCACAGTAGAACGTACTCCACGTAACGTACACATGCAATCCATCCATCGATCAATCATCTATGATCTATATATCGTCCTTGATCTGTACCAATTTAACCTAGCTATAGCTGTTTACAGATTTGCTAGCTCCATCATTCATATAATCCATAACTCCATATACGTTAAGACGTACGTAAACACGCCATGTTTATATTTCAGCATCGATATCACCCAAATATATACTTCTATCGTGGCAAAATAGTTGTCGCTCTAGGATGTTTAATACTACTTCTATGCTAAAATATAAGACACAATAAATAGTAACACAAAAACTAAAAAAGAATTGTTATCACTTCCTCATTTAGATCACCCTCAATAAATACAATGCATACATCCAATGGGATTAGAGATGTTGATAGTGGAGAATTAAAAAAGCAAATTTAGGGAAGTAGAAAGTGATAGTAAATTGCATACATACATGCATTCCTTGTATTATGAAAAATCGAAAAAAATAGTTATACCATATATTTTAGAATAGAGGTAGTATAGATTAAGATTTGAGAAGAAAAGATTATAGTATCTCTTATTATATAATATATGGTTGGGAGTGGGAGGTGTTTGAGGGTAGAATGAGGAGAAATTTGAATAAGAGGTGGTTAAAGGGATAGAGTAACAATTATTTTAGGATAAATTTTAAATTCTAAAATAACATATTTTGAGACAGGACGAGTGCTCAATAAATTTACAACAAGAACGTCACACAATAAAGTCAACTTGGGTTAGCTACATGAAAAATATATACAAGTCTATTTTGGTAGCTACCTAAATAAGTAGATAGAAACAGTTAGCAGTACTTCCTAGCTCTGAATTTATCATACTTCATAGTGAAGTTCAAGCAAAAGCATGAAAGCTTGCATAAATACTCCCTACAATTTTTAATATTTAAAGCCATTAACTTTTAGACTAATAATTTATTTTTTTAAAAAAATGTGTAAATATGCAAAAATATAAGTCAAGCCTAAAGTAATTTAAAGATAAAACAAATCAATACTAATTACATAATTTTTAATAAGATGAATGGTTAAATATATATTAAAAATTAAAGATATCAAATATTAAAAATTGGAGGGAGTTATTAATATGTACTCTGATCACTTTATCACTATTTATCCATTCTGAAAATGTACTCACCATCAGTCTGTTAATCAATCTGCCCGTTTGCGTGGCAAGAGTAGTGAAAGAATTGTTCAAGAGGATCACAATTACATCGCCGTGACGGCGTCGACGCCTCAAACTGCAACTCTGCGAGCCAGCTTCAATCTCATGTCAAACAGCTACTATATTCTATATATAGTACAGACGACTACACACTGTACTCCAACGCGCGATCTCGATTATATTCATTCGTACGCATTAACGCATTAATTTGTAGAGACTGGATTGATTTTCATTAGGGACAAAAATGCGTTAACGTAGACAATGACAAGATATTCACATACATGTCTGCAATTTGCTAGAACCCTATTATCGAATACTCTATATATTTATTCGTAGTTTCATTCGCGCATTAACGCATATGTATAGTAGAGGCTGGAGTGATTTCTTTTATTGAGAAAAAAACACGCTAAGGCATATAATGACACGGCATTTCATACACACAAGCAATTTTCCAGAAGCCTAGGACTAGCTACATGAGGAGAAAGGGAAAGATTGAGCTAGCTGCTTTTGTGAATGACAAGCTCGTAGTTCCTGAGCTTGATATGAACCGGTGAGAAAGGAGAGAAGATGGGTATTCATGAGATTTAATTAATTTCTGCATATAGAAAAGAGAGTGAATTATTCAATTGGCTTCACAGTTATCTATCTACTGTCAAACCTAGCTTAATTTATTGATCTACAAGAGGCAGCAGAAGAGACAGACTTACGTGCGTATCAGTGTATGTGTGTGTACATGTGTTTCAGGACTATTATGCTTGATGCTCCAATTAATAAAGAAGACAAGCAAAGCAGAAAATGTGTGTCAGTGATGGGAGTCTTTTGATCCTGTCCAGGATCGACAGGAGAAGAAAGAAAGGAATTTCTAGCAAACACATCGAGATGAAAACGAAAAGAGAAGGCAGTTGGTGAGAACTGCATGCAGAGAAAGCTTTACTTTGTCCTCATTTCAAGCCATATATGGCACTGTTACCACAGAATTCAGTGTCCATCACTATTGAGTGTAGTCCATGTGAAGACATGCACATACCAAATCAAATTCTTGCAAATTTGGTTTAGTTATTATCTGCCAGTTGTAAAAATTTTACAATATTGCTACAAACAACACTGCATGCTTGCTTGTCTTACTCCTGAAGAAATGCAGAACATCTGGGCAGAGGCAACGGGCATCGGCATGCATGGTCAGAGGACAAGAAAGTGATTGCGATCGATGGTGTCCGCACTTTACGGTTCAGCTCGATTGATAAAAATTTAATATTAAAAATGTTATTTAGTATTGAGTCTAAAGTTTTAATGTCAACAACTGATAATAATATTGTTAGTACTGGTTGGTTGTTGTTTTTAATTGGTATTAAAAATAATTAAGAGAAGAAATATAAGGGAAGTGTTGATAAAATTTTTTGTGAAAATTTTATTCGGTGATTTCAGCTCTAAAAGCTCGTCCTCTTAAAAATATATAAAAATAGATGAGAAAAGATAAAATTTTTAAGAAAATAAGAGTATGTCTAAAAATAGAGGTAATCTAACAATAATAAAATCATTTTATAATAGCAAAAAATACAAAAAATATAGGAAAAATGTTTAAAAAGAGGAAACAAAGCAAAATTATAGAAAAATAGAGTAAAAAGAATAGAAAATTATAACCAAAATTTTTTTACTTTAAAATTAATTATCTTAGTTTTCTTTTTAAAAATTTTATTTATCGTGTAATTTTCCTAGTTTTTCAAATTATTTTTCACATTTTTTTTGTTTTTACCATATATATAAAACCAATATTAAAGATCAAGCGAGAAAATTTTTTAGTAACAGTTGTCTTGTTTGTTAATACCAAGAGACTAAAAATATTTTGGTTGAGTAGAAAAACTCTTTAATACGGTTATCAAGAATAACTCGATACTAAGAATACATCTTTAGTACTGATTGTGAATAAAAAATAATTTTGGTCGAGCGTAAAAACTCTTTAGTACAACTTCGTCTTCTCCGATTTAAGTCTATATATTACGTTCTTATTGTCTCTTTACTCCACCGTTCTTCATGCTGATACCATCCGCACCGACACCGTCACGTGCTCGTCTTCTCATCGATGCTGTCGTCACCCTCTACACATTGCACTCACCTTCTCACCAATGACACTGTCCTCTATGTTGCCACTATCTCCATCTCCATCGTTGATGTTGCTACGCGTCTACCCACTGATGCCGCCGCCACCACCACCATTTCTAAAGTAAGAACTTCTCCCGATAAATTATATAAAAGGCTATTAAAAATAAGTCGTTAATTATATACATATATACAACAATAAAGAAAATAAAAAAAAGTGTATAGCAAAATAAACAGCAAATAATACTATAGAAAAAAAACTTTTTTACCGGTTGGTAGCATTAACACCAAGCTTGTATCTATGTCATTTGGATGATACCGATTGGTTACTAAAATTTTTTTTGTAACGATTAATTACACCAGGACTAAAAAATACCCGAATTGTTCGTATGGATTACACAAACAAAACTAAAAGGGTTATGAATCGGTTATAAAAACTATTTCGTATAATAGTGTTATGTGCAATGCAAATGTGCACTCCTGACGCCAATGCATGTATATATGTCCCTCTGCATCCTCTCTTTTCATGTCGTCATGAACGATCAAGTATCCAACACAATGTAATTTCCCAACAAAATGCCTTTCACGCAACACATAATACGTTACATATACATTGGTAAGCAACAGTCGTACGTCTGCAAGCTACAGGGCTGTACGTTTCTGATCCATCGAAGGATCCCTATTTCAGTGAGAGTATGGTCGAGATGAAAAAGGTTATCATGCAAAATGCATACCGGAGTTTAAAGATAACGGTTATATATATATGCCATATATAGATTTAGTAATAGGATTTTCTTTTGATTATGATATCTCTTTCTGTAAGTTAGAATGTTTTTAGTTATCTTGTAATTCGCGGAATTTGTTGACAAACGATGTAATAGCTTGTATTAAGACATGGGCCGAGATTCCCATCGTCTGAAAAAATGACCGAGATGAAGAGATGGAGATCGATCGATCGATACATAGGCATGGCATGTGGTGCCATTGACTGATCAGACGATGATTCTGCGCAAGCCATGAACCTAATGATGATGTCGTTACTTATTCATAACGCAATACAGTTAATTGGCTAGACAACGACCATTCATCCTTCCATCCATGATCTTCATTTGACCAGTGGGAACAAAACATGCAATCAGATCTAGAGTGAGGAAGAAGACTTGATGACATGATTAGCATTTCCTTATGAAGGGCTAAATTTGGTTAATTTGCACCAGGATATTAAACTGTACTTGTTGGAGGGAAAAATAAAAGAGACCTACTAGCACTACTGTAAATTCTGGGCCTGAAGGCCAGCAAAATTGTCTATGTAGGCTTGGTTTGGCAGAGTTCAATCTGAGCCTTAAATGTGCAGATCCTAGGCTTTAAGTTCTGTTTCACTGATGGCTATTTCTCCTTGAAAGGACCAGCTTAATATTCTGGTGGCCCAAATTACAGGCCTTGTCGGCCGAAAACCCTAGACAATAAACAGAAACCACCACACCGCACCCTCTAAATCTCCAAGAATTGAGCAAGCTCCATTTCTTCAGCCCTTTAACACAGAGAGGTTTTATGATTTTTCTTTCACATGAAAATTATTAACAGTAGTCTGATATTTCTGCATCAAATCCAAAATGACAATAACCTTGGCAGCATGCAGTAACATAATTATCACAGCTACTACTTAATGAGTAGCAGGAGAACATAATTAGCATACACGCAAAACATCAAGTACAAGGCATGGATGGATGGACCAAGTAGCTAGCAGATCGATGGATGGACAGGCTAAGGTAGGGACCAGATGGACGTCATCGTTGCAATCAGAGATGGACAAGATCCAGATTATTATTAGCACGTAGCACTAGCTCATCTGTTAGCTCTGAGACAAGCAGTTGTGGGGGCTGACGAGGATGGCGAGCAGCAGCTGTGAGGTGCGCGCGCTCGTCGACGCGACGGAACGACACGACCGGTCGGTGGTGGTGGTGGTGGTCCGGCGACCCACGTGGGCTCGCCGCCAACGACCGGCCGTCGTCGCGCCACGCCGCCCTCTGCCTGCAGAGCGGCGCTTGCAGTAGTACACTCCCAGCAAAGAGCTTCGTTCGATCGCTGCGAGGCCGGAGATAGATGCGTATAAGAAACTAACTCGTGATTGAATGTGTCGTCAGGCCGGGCGTGCGATGAGCTGCCTCCGGACGACTGGTTTTGGGTCTCTCGCCATCGGCCGGCCATCGATCTGTTGCATGTCCTGCACTGCTAGCACCTCCACAAGGAACCAACCTTTTTTTTTAAATCTCTTTTTGCATGCCCTGCACTGCGTGTGAATCTTTTATACGACCGAATTGTGTCATGGTAGAAATCGAGTCATCACATGAAAGATCTGCGTGTCCTGCCTTTTTTTGATCATATGGCTGTCGATTTCTTACAGGTATATGTAAGCTGTGTAGAATTTTTCAGCATGAATGAAAGATATGTGAAAGGCTTGTAGTATGAATTTTTCAGCATGACTGAAAGATATGTGAAAGGCTTATAGTATGAGGTGGCATACTGGTATATACACCTATAAGATGGGAGAAAACCTCACGAAAAATGATGAACAAGAATAACTTTCGTGACTAATTAAAAGGTGCCAGATTGACACTATTGGTGGGGCTTCTGGTAGGGCATATAGGTTATTGGAATCATTATCTCTGCGGATGTATGCATATGTTGACAGCAGAGTATATCGTTTGTCTAGTTGCGTCTTTGGGGAAAAGAAATCCTCCATCTATACTCTGTTTATAGGGATCAGTATCTATACTTCATACAGTCAGATTTCTTACTCATATGTAAACTAACGTTACAACCACATCGAACACAGCGTAACTCATTAATGATACATGCAAACTTAAAAAATATGGTCCGTTCCATACAGCGATAAAGGATAAAGATTAAATATGTAAGTAAAACGAGATAATGTATTAACGTAGTGTTAATTATTAAGAACTTAAAAATAATAATATATTTATTTGATTTTTAAAGTTATTTATATATATATATATAGTTTTTTCATAAACACACCGTTGTTTAATAGTTTAAAAAGCGTGTTAACGAAAACTGAGAAAATATCTATATTTTATTAAAAAAAAGTAGATTAGATAAAAATCACAATTATAAATTAAATTTCACCTACATAACTAGCCAATACAAAATTTACTGCCAAATATAATAAAATTTACAATGTAATTAGGATGTAATTATGGTGTAATTAGGATATAATTGCACTGTAATTCTCGGTTTTCCCTCCTCACTTCCCGTTATAAAAAATCAATTGGATCCATTGCATTGGGCAGTAAGAACATGTGACATCCGCTGCTTCCTAGGGCTTAGGAATAGCTATAGCTCGGTCAACGAGGAAGTAACGCACAAATTAGGCAGAGACCGTAACAAAATTAGGAGTAGCAGCAAGAATCTCCAAAAGATTCTATGCCCAAAAATTCGACTGAGATCAAAGGAGAAATATGTCGGCATAAATGTAGCAAAATCGAGAATGACGTCATAAAATACGTATAATCAAACCTCAAAATCCTAATAGATCACTATACCGTATGGAGTTCTATCACTATAACACATCCACCTACAGAATCGATATTTACATACCGATAAAAACGGATTTTTATGACCGGCCCAAAAAAAGTATATAAAAATACACTTTTTTTCAAGTGGACCGACATCAAGATTATCACGGACGGACCATCCGTACGGGAAGATGGATTACCATAGGTGAGCGGCTTAAAAGCCTCAATCAGGTGACCGAGTTAAGCCGTGTGTGTTCCGCTTGTGCAAACCATTATTAATGGCAGGCCCATTAAGCCTCCCGCCTACGGTTTTAATTTTTAAAACAACTTTTTTCTGTTTTGTTTCTTTCATCAATTGATTAATTAAAATTGTCACTAAATCAAATATTATTCATTCATTGTTGATAATAATTAACACGAATAATTATTTGTCATACACTAATTAATAATTATTAAGATGCTGTGATGGATAAAGTAGGATAAGTTAGCAATAAGATTCAGAAGTGTTATCTTGTTTATCCTCTAAGCTAGCCTAGTTACTTGATACAACTGCAATAGGAATAATAAGTTAAGCGAGACGTTATAAATAGTAATACATGCATCTGCACTAATAAATTTAATTAAGTATGTACATATGATATGAACCTGTCGTGAATCCTCATCATCTTATACACATAATATTCTCAAATAACAGTCCCTACGGCATGTTTGTAGTACTGTTTAAGGAGTAGTAACAACATAAATTAGATATGAATATGTATTTTGAGACATAAAATATGTAATTCACGTCTGCCACTTTGTCAAACAGTTTTCTCTCTTCTTTTCTGCTGTCCCTCCTTTTTTCATGTACCATCTGAATGTTTGGAAAATTGAGTCAACATGGTATAAGAAAATAGATTACAAAGGCCTAAGGTATATATAAGGAGAATTTTAGTAACTTAAAGTTTCAAAAGAAAGAGAAATTCCATATAATCGGCCTTCGGGTAATCAGATGGATCACATACCATGATTGTTATGTCCTTTGGTATATAATTAATAAAATACAGTGGTTTCTACAGGCGAATAAAAAGTGTTAAGTTAGTTGTTCTAAAATTTTTTATAGAAGAAATAACAAATTTACTTGAAATTGTGCAGGGCTATTATGCATCTCTTATCTTGATATCTCAACATTTCCCATCCAATATATGCCCCTACTTTACGACTCTTCTCCATATAGAGTTTCTCGATGTACTTCTTCTCTTTCGATGACTTGTCCTTGAGCTTTGTAGAATCGTCACGTATGTTGATAGTGTGTTGCATCTTGCATATTCTAGTTGGGTTAGGATAGCCAACCGGTTCTCTCATTTTATCCATATCGTGTAATTATAACCTAGACATGCATAATGGTTCAAAATATTAGGCATCATATCGATAATAGATTGTTATAGAAAGAAGAGTGATCGATATATATACATACAGAGCCCATATACCAACAATATTGATGTTCAATTTTTGTAGATGATGCACATCGTATATGTCCTTTAAATCGACAAAGAATACACCCCCATCTCCACCCATGAAAGTGTCCCTTGGCACCATAGCACTTAGCCAGCTTAGGCCTTTTTTACTAGCCTTCATGTACCACTCACGCCACCTGATTATCTACCACGACAAAGTTCTCAAAATGTGCGTTGGATGAAAATGCTTGTTATTTTTGAATTCCTTAGGGATGTCATTGATGGCACAGAACTCCAACTCATACTTAGAGCTTAGCACTGATTTCTAGCTTATATCAGGTGTCGCATCTTTCATCATGTCGCCTCTATCTCTAAATGTCATAAACAAAAATCTTTTCAACGTCTTTTGATTTGGCCTTGTGATTGTACATGGTTATCTATGTGGAACGACCCAAGGTGGAGCGGATGATGGAGGAGGTGGTGGTAAAGGTGGATATGGTGGGGAAGATGGTGATAGTGGGAAAGGTGGTTGTGGTGGGGACTTCAGCGCCTTGTCTTTGGAGAACTCCGGTTTTTTCGGTGACGAAGGGCCTGGCGAGGATGTTGGCTCCATAGTCCTCGATGAACTTGCGGGCGACTGTTGAAGAAGCACAATATCTCTACAATACCACAATATGAATGGATTGACCGCATCGCCTAGAAATTTGATTCCCACTGGCGTGGGAATATCCAGCTCATACTGGTTGCAGTCGGCATTGACCTTTGTCCTTTACTCTCGCATCATATTCTCTCCGGTGTGGGAAAGATGGTATCTTGTGCATCCACCACACCTAGTCATCATATTCACACATTAAATAGTGACAAAAATCAAGCAAACTTAGCCAAGTAATCTTCATTGAGTAAAAGGGAACATAAAAATAAAACAAAAATGTCCTTACATTAATCATACTATCCATACAAATTAAAATATAATTTATAAAAATTAAAATTTCCATACATTAATCATAATGTCCATAGGAATTAAAATATAATTCATACAAACTAAAATGTCCTTATGTGTTTCATATCCACACGGCTAGTAACTCATAATATCCATATCTCAAAAAAAAGAATTATCATAAATTTTCATATATTTCATAATTAATATGTGTTTCAAATATACCAAACTAAATCTCATTCAATTGAAATTTCATAATTCATAATACTCACTTGATTTCATCCAAATCCCAATACCCCAATATATTATATTCACATAAGCATCATATAGCAACTAAATCCAATTCAATAATATGGATGAACCGAGGCATCATATACCAACTCAATCACATTCAATTGAAATTTATCAAATTTGTATTGGGTCTTCGCAGTAGCAAGACCACAATGATGGTGGAGGTTAGGTTGTTCTCGAGGCGATGGTGGTTGAGGTGGCGCTGGGCTTGGGGTAGAGGTTGATGGTACTAGGCCTTAGGGTGCCAACCAGAGAGGGGGATCGGGGAGATGCCAGGTGACACGACTGAGGAGCCAGTGGAGACAACCGACGGTGTGGAGGAGCCGGTGGAGAGAGGGGCAATGACGGAGTAGCTAGTGGAGGCTGTATCTAGAGGTGGTAAGCTAGTAGAAGCTAGATCCAGTGGTGGCGAGCCGACAGTGATGGCGCGGAGACCTTAGGGGAATTGCTGTTGGTTGGGGAGATGGCGAGGACTGGCGACGATGGCGCAGGGACTGTGGGGAGTGATGGTGGGGGCACGTAGATAGGGAGGTGCTAGCGGCATAGTTTGACAGCCTAGCGGTGGCGTCTACATTTGGGAGGGGGCACAGAGGGAAAATTTTTGCCTCTTGCGTGCCCCTTTATATAGGGTTTTATTATCGCAGGTGAGTGGCTTAGCCGCCTATATGCAAAGATGCTTATCGCATACTGGCGGCTAAGCCACCTGCCTATGATAATCATCTTTGCAGGTGGCCCGTAGTACCACCTGCATGCGGTAAGCATCTTCAGAGGCAAGCGGCTTAGAGGCCCACCTGCGATGTGGTAGTGGGGGCCTATAGTTAACCGCTGCAAATTAAAATAGTTAGATTGACCCTTTTGTCTACTATATGCAATTATTTAAACAACTAATTAATTATCAATAAAGTGTAAAATGTAAATGAAAATTCTAAATTAATCAAGTGTACTTTAATTATTTACCTATGCAATTTTTTATTCAAGTAATTGTTTAATTAAAATAATTAATTAGGATTTGTAACTTTATAATGTGTGACATGTGTATAAAAATTCCTAACTCGTAATTAGTATGACACAAATACATATATATAGTGTTCATAAGGTTATGAAACAAATACACAGCGTGACAGGCAATTAACGTACATGTGGATTTGAATGTTTAATCCATAGTCTAGTTTCCATATTTCATTTATGAAACCGTAGTAGGTGGTTTTCTATCCATAGTTGTCTATTGCATCAACCCCGCTGTTTTGTACCATTCCCTTCTTATTCTTTAACTTTGTATAAAATATGTATCCATTAATCTCGTACGCATACCATGATGTTACTAAACTTGAGGGCCCATATGACAACCTTTTTAGTATTTTTTCTTCAAGAGAGTCACTATCTGATAGGTTTTGGTACTTGAACCATATGATGAATCTACGCTTGTGCTCTTTTAGAATTCAATCTTTCGATCGTCTAATGTCACCGGCTCTAATCTGGTTTATGTGTTGTTCAATGTAGGGCTTAACTATCGCAAATTGTTTTAGGATACTATAGTATGCTGCTCGCACAATAATACATTCATTGTCATGAAACTTTTTCTGCCAATAACAAACAATATTGCAAACTTTTTTCCAGACAATCTCCTTGATGATGAGGCACAGGTAAACTAATGGGGTTGGCATCTTCTAGGTAATTTATGTAGCACTTGACAACTTCTTTAGTGGTATATCCCTCTATCATTGACCCCTTTGGATGAGCACGGTTTTGGACATAGCCATTCAAAGTTGACAGGAACCATTCGTACATCCACATTCGATGTAAGTATAAATAACCTAGTTCAAGTTCTAGGGAATGATACCATCATATCGAAGAATGATGGAGGGAAGCACATCTCGAGCTACCATAAAGTCTATCAAAAATGTTTGAAGAGGTCCTAGTTCTTTAGGATCCAAAACTTTATGTGAAATCACATGAAATAAGTAGTACATATTCATGATGACAACCTTAATCAGAGTTGGTTTAATTGCTCTGATTGCAATAGGGAGAAACACGGTTAACATGACATGGTAGTCATGTGAATTACAGCTAAAGACAGATAAGTCCTTCATCGAGATTAGTTTCCTGATGTTTGATGAAAATACCGTAGTCACACTCAAAACATGTAAATACTTGCACACACTCCTCTTCTACTCACGTGTTAGGGTGTAGCTTGCTGGCAGTAGGTATATTTTTTCATTATCTTATGGCTATGGGTGAATCTCTTTCCTAATCTTCAAATTCACCAAGTCGTTAGGAGAGCGTAGACTATCCTTAGTCTTACTTGGAATGTCTAGCAAAGTACCGATAATGCTATCAAATATATTTTTCTTAAGGTATATGACATCGATGGAATGATTAATCTCTAGGTCTTTTCAGTAGGTTAAGTACTTAAAGAAAATTGAGTGTTTCTTGAATGGAATGGCTAGCTCATCTTTGTCTTCCTCAATTTTCTTCTTTTTTGATGCCTTCTTATTTGTCTTCCCCAAAACAACCTTGAGATTGACTGTCATATCAAATACCCATTTGTCGTTGTAAACTTTGGGTGCAGATCTATTCTCTACTATCTTATCAAATAGTCTTACCATCCCCCGATACCTATGCCTACTAGTTAGGAACCGTCAATGCCTCATATATACCAATTTGTTTGATGATGAAAGATAGATAGATGTGGTGTTATCCATGCACATTAGGCAACCCGTCTTCCCTTTGATCTATTTCGAGATAAAAAAATACTGGGTAGTCATTGATGGTGACGAAGATAATGGCTCTACAAGTGAAATATTCCTGTAGGTATTCATCCCACACCTTGATCCCCTTATCCCATAGATCCACCATGTCCTCTAGTAGAGATTCAAGAAACATATCTATTTCTATCCCAAGTTGTTTTGGGCCTTGTATAAGGATGGATAATAAGATATAATTTTGCTTCTGACATACTCAAGTTGGAAGTTTGTACATGGTCATTAGTACTAACTAAGTAAGGTGCGAGTTGCTCAAGTCACCAAGAGGGTTCATCCTATTGATAAAGATACGATTGAAAGTGAAAGCACAAGTATAAAGATAATCTAATGGCTAGAACTCTGATGGAATGTTGAACAAAACCTATCAACTTATCAAGATTTAGCTTACTTAGAGCAATTTAATAGATTGGATTTAATCGAAATAGTACAAGATTTACAATAACAAGATAAACGTAATGAGCCAATAAACTCTATAACAGCATGATAGATGCACTAGATCAGACTAAAAGATTGAATCAATGTAGGATTAGACAGAACTGAATACATTAAGATAGCCAGCAAACGTATAAACTTAACTAAGATATCGGACCAAACCAAAAAAGTTTTAATCGAGCCAATACGTTTACTATATGATGAGACTCACCTCTTGTTGGAGATCGAATTTAACCGATGTAGCCCAATCCGAAGCAAGATCTCATCAGAAACTACTCTACTTCTACTCTTGAGGTGGTGATGCGTCAAATTTGTTGTATTGATCTGATTGATATTTTTACAGGATCCTGAGTGTACATATTTATACCCTGGTTTATGAAGAGTTTGATGCGGTTACAAATAATTGTATTGGATAAAACATCCTAAAAAGAAAAGGAAAGTGACTATTTTTGCCTATTTACAATAGATATTTATAAACAAGGCTACCTCGCCCATAAACTCGTATCAGAATCAAGACTTGTATCCTTATTGAACTTGGCATGTATTTATACTGAATGTAGAGTCATATCTTTAGTGGACTCGACTTATGCCCAAATTGGACACTTCCTGTTACTAGCCTAATCAAATTAGCAGTGGTGATTTTTTGATGTCAACACATGCCCCCTAATTTCGTAGTTTGAGGACTCACGCTTCGGAATTATCCTCTTTGGGCTTTTACAACTCTGAAATTTTCTCATGGATCGTTACAACTTGTTATAGTCCATTTGACCTAACTTAAGTAACAATGTTTCCAATGGTCCATGGTCTTATCCGGTGCTTCTTTCTATAAAAACTCTTCATCTCACCCAAAACATCACATCTTGTGTACTCATAGCAAGAAATTCTCCGCCTTCTCAAATCCCTCGGCAAATCTATGGTGACTTGAATCATCCATCTCCTTCTACTATGGTGAATCTCCAGTGACTTGAAGCCTCCGTCTTCTTCTACTCTAGCACAACCCCACTAGACTCCGTAATGGCATCTTCAACCTTCATCCTAGAGATAACTTCTTCTTTAATTTTCTTTTTGCTCGTTGCAATTTAGGCCTGCTAGGTGCCTCTTATTTCATTCATCCCATTTTTTATTTTCCCTGTAGAACCTTAAGAACAAGATCCTAATCCTTATTGTGGACTACACAAATAAATTTTTCCTAGGCCCTATAGGTAGCAAAGATCCGATAAACTTTATTAATGCTAAAACCCAGCGAATTCCGCTCAAAAATACTTTTATGTCTGTCAATGATTGGATCAATAGCTTCAGAACTTGGCCTAGCAAACTCCTAGGTTGGAGAAATTGGTATTGTCAGGTATCAGCTGTGAAGAGAACCCTTTGAGATGAACTAGAAATTGGACATTGTATCAGACTATTTTTGGTAGAGATGGAGAAGAATGAGTCTTTGCTCACATAAGCTTCTTATGTTTGGTTTGATGCTTTGAACATTTTTTTGTGCTGACATGGGCCAATGACCCAAAACTTGATGGATGTGACCATGTTGACCTGCCTTAACACCATTTCATATGTCAACACATCCACTCTCTGATTCAAGCCACATCATCGATTGTAGACCAAAGATGTTGGTGGCTGATCAAAGCAAATAGCAAGCCATTGCCGCCAAAATGAACTAGTGCCCCTTGCTCAATGCATGATATATCTGGCCGATCATATCAATTCCCTATCCTCTAACCAGGCATAGCTTGATAATTGGGTTCATAGCCAATGCTAGGGCTCGTTGAATATTCCCAAACTTCTAACAATCTTGACATCCTTTATAATACTTGAAACAATCCTCTAGTATCATCGGTCAAAAATATCCAACTCTTCTAAGCAGTCACTTCATTTTGTACATTGATTGATGAGTTCCATAAATAGCCTCATGAACTTCACACATAACCACTTTGGCTTCTTTTAGATCCATGCATTTTTATAAAACTCCCTCAATCATTCGATAGTCAAGTAAAACATATTTATTGGCCTTGTACTAAAACTTTCTTGAAACTGATTCTGAAGAATTTTGAAAGTAATTTATAATTTTCTTTCTCCAATCATCAGCCTCAACAACAGTTGTTGCCATGCTCATTGCCATGTTGCTACTCATCGCCATCACTATACTTGTCCTCCCTACTAGCACCACCACCATCCGTCGTGCCCTATCGTTGCAGAGCCTCGATCCGTGGCACCTCGTCATTGCAGAGGCCACGTTGGCGGCGGCAGTAGTGGGTCGGTGGTGTTGATGTCGCCTCCCTTGGAGGAGGAGGAGGAGAAGGAGGGCATCATCGCTGAGGCTAGATGCGCCTCACTCCATTGTTGCGGAGGCTGTGTCATTATTGGCAGTGATGAGGGTAGAGGAAGGGGAGCGTTAGAGGTGGTGGGTCAATGGTGTCAATGTGGCAACCGAGCCAGGGGGAGGAAGATGTGGTCACCACCGCACAGGGAGAGTGAGAAGCATCCATTGCAGTGCCGTTGGCCTCCTTGCTGGGAAGAGGTGGCTAGCAACCACTCATCGGTTGGGTTCGGGTGGGGAGATGGGAGATGGGGAGCAGAAGGGGAGATGGAGCGATGAGAGAGATAAGGAGATGAAGCGAAGAAGTCGATGAAACAAGGGAAAAAGGGTAGCGAACAAGACTTAAAGGATTTTTTCGGCTGAGGAGAGATCACATGTAACAGATCCCAATTGAGAACCATTACAGATAAGGTGGCTCTCATCTATAACGGCTATTAATTGGGAGCTGTTATAGATAATAGCTTATCGCTAACAGCTCAAGATGGCTTTAGCTATCTCTAACAGCCACCAATATCGCTCGTTATAGATGATGTCATCTTTAATGGCTCACTTGATCCTATTACAGTTGTGAGAATCTATGCCAGTGATTTTTTTTAGTAGTTACGAATCAACATCCATCAACTGTAATGGTTCAACCCATCTAATGCACCCATATAACCCATTAGAGATGAAATGGTCATAGAAATTCCACCACCGCCCACAAACTCAACATTACCGAGAACTCAAGCAACCTGCTTGCCTATCCACACACTTATCTCTGCATACACACCTTGTCTTCCATCAGTTACATCGCTTATCAATCCCTCTCGATCCTAGTGCTAGGGACCCTCTCCCTTCCCATCATGCGTTGGCCTTCACTCCCTCTGTCCCTAGCACCAATGGACCACTCCCTCCCCATCCTTGGTCCATTGTCGCCCATTGCTTTCTCCATTCCTAGCATCGGCAGCTACTCCGTCCCTATCCTAAGCACCCATCACCACTTCGTCCACGTTACAGCTCGAGCCACTACCGCTCCATCCCTATCCTCTATTCTTGCTGCTGCTCAGTCCATGTACCTAACTCAGACCACCACCGCTCCTGTTAGCATCAGTTTGTTGTTGTGTAGATCTAGCATCCTCGTGGTTGGGAGCCATCAAACCTAAATGGCGCCTTGTCCTCATGGAAGCCAAATCTGGCAGCCTTGACCTTGAGGACAACCGGATCTAGCTAGCCTAACCTCAGGGAGTAGCTAGATCTAGCTAACTACCCTAACGATGCAGGAGAAGATGAGTGGTCTCACTGGGTGGTGGCATCAACAATGAGTAGGGTCACTAGCGGGGGCTAGAGGGATGAAGCGACAACATACAACTCCTCTCCTACTATGATGGTGAGCACTCGAGCAACAACTTGCTACCATAGTGATGATGATGGCGAGCGACAACGTGAGGCTACATTGATTGATGTGATTGGATACGGTGTCAAGCAGACAGTGAGAACTTAACGGCATGCAACGGTGAAAATGAGCTAGGCAACTTTTTTTTTGATTTTTCCTATTTATAACGGTTGATAGTTTGTTGACCGATAGAGGTTATTATATGTAATGGTTTATGATTATGAATCATTATAGATGACTCGACCTAGGTGTTCACCCATTACAAATAATTCATTTCATCAGTGACAAATAATTAGTATTAGATAACTCTTTCAAACCGTTACTTTACATATGATAGGTTCTCTAGTAGTGACCTTTTTTATTTTCACAAATGGAATTGCATTATTAGTTAATTAAGCTCTACGAACTTGTCACATCGGTCAAAATACAAGATTTAACTTTGGAATCAAAATATATAACTCCTATACTACAAGAGTTAACGAATCGATCGTACCAACCCGGGTGCAAGTAACCGTCGTCGGATCGGATCATAATCGGACATTCAGAGGTTCTCTCTGATGCAAATGCGGTCGAGATCATACTATTTCCAAATGGGGATCGAACAAAAGATAGCTGACAAAAAAGCACCATACCGTGATAGACGACGACCGCCGGCCATGCCATATGCTAGCTTTCTCTCTCCACAACTTGCCAGCATACGGCTTGCTTGTTTGAGATGCGACTTAATTAACTTTAAGTTAGTTTAAAAATTAATTTATAAGTTCTTTCGTCGTTTTTGTTATGTGATCTTAGTTTTGAACGGCTAAGAGTGACACATACGCTGCTACTACAGAACAAGTACATATGTGCCGGTTCATGATCCATCATAGGCATTTCTGTCCATCCTAAATCCCTGTTAAAACCGATACCTATAAGTATATATATATATATATTGTTTCTATAGAAAAATCGATATATATGAGGTTATTATCTTATTTGTGTCTTTTTTTAAAAAAAATCAGCATATGTAAAATATTATATATGTTTTTTTATAAAAAAGATATATATATATATATTACAGCATATGTGCTGGTTTAAAAAATTAAAAAAAAATGACTGAGCCAAGCTGACGAGATTTAATCTAGAGTGACCCGAAGAGAAGTCCAAACTACTACATAACCTCATACTCTTGACCACTGCATGATCTCTCTCGTTGAACTCCACCTCCCTCTCCCTCCCTCTCACTTTTCCTAGCCTCTATCTCTTCTCTTGCCACCATTAAGCCCAACTGACAACAACTGTCCCTCCCTCTCTACAACGTAACAATGACTGCCCCTCCTTCTCCTTAGCACTATGATGCCTTCATCAACCTCTTCCTTGTACGGTGACAACTATCCTTCCTTCTCCCCGATGTGGTAACCATAGGGATCTAGCCACCTAGAGCATGGTGGCCACTGAAGAGCTCAACCTCGCTCTCCCACTCAACTCAGCTTGTCTAATTAGGTGTGACAAAGAAGACAGCGTGAGGCTAGATTAGGCAACCGCCAAGCTCACACTCACTAAATTCAGCCACCACGAACTTAGAGGTGGCTAGATTCGATGAAGGACCTCTATACTACTACTGCACCCGCCCTCAACTTCATAGGATCCAGCCACCACAAGGTCAGGGGCGGCCAGTTCTATGCGAGAGAGGGGCCTACTTTAGCAGGCTACTGTAGATTCTCAGTATGTCGTTCGTAGACTCCCGACTGGCAAAGACGGTGGAATAGATGATTTGAGCGGTTGTGATGAATGTTCTTAATTTAAGATGAATGTTCATGATATTGATATGTGACATGTGATAAATGTTCTTGTTTTGTTCTTCTGTGACATATGATGAATGCTCTTAATTTTTTCTTTTGTGGGTGTGGGCTTGAAGCATTAGCTCGATTCATCGAGCTGAATTCTTTTTTTCTTCTCATCGTAGGCTTTGTATGTACCGGCTGACACCAATAAATATTGCCATCCGTACTACTTTTATGGTGCTAGTTATATTACTGACACATATATCGATTACAAGCTGTTACTGAAAGTTTAATTTTGTCACTAAATTATTTTTCACTGCATCGATCACGTGCCTTAAAAATGATTTGCTAGCTGCTGTGATGATGTGACCCACTCACTAGTGCAAGGAATCAACAAATAAAAATATCTTAGAACTAACAGAGATGACGCCAATTAACTAGCAAGGCAGGGCTGTACCAATAATTGGAGACAGCCAAAACAAATTAGTACTAACAATTTTTTCCCAAATCACATCAGTAGTAACAAGTATATAGAGTTGCTAGCTAGTTTAGAACGCTCGAGTAATTAGTATAATCAACATGGAGATATAATAGTGTTGTGGCATAGCATTGCACGTGAAGTCCGGGAAGAAGCAGCTCTGCAAGGCACTTGCAGCTTCCTTGGTCTTTGTTATATCTACATACTGTATCCATTTCACAGCTCTCTCCTGCCATTAAGTTTCTAAAAAAAACTAATATATATATGTATGTATATATAATAACGACGAAGATCTTTGAGGTGTCCTGCCGTACACTCTCGCCACTCCACATTCCAACATATGCAAATGCATAGTACACGTCGCATATGATGGCTCATTGAAATATCGATCTCTTAAACTTGAACGAAAATTTTCCAAGAAATTAACTTCAGCAAACAAAGGGCGATCGCTGCCAAGTATGTAACGTGCAAACGTTGTAATTTGTCACTCTCTTTCCCTTCCACTGTAGCGGCTCTATGACATTATGTACAAGGCCTCACTAAGAGAAATTGGAGATAGAAGTAGCTCGTGACTATCTAGTTAGTAAGAATATGAAGAAGTTGGCTAAACAGGTTTGTAAGCTACTAGTTCATTTCTAAATTATGTAGCTATTAAGTCTCATAATTTAGAGTGAGATGCATATCAATTATAATGGACCAATAGCGCGATTGAGCTACCAAAGACGAGGAAGGCAAGGTAAAAACTGGATGGACTGATCCAAGTCTTGCTAGAGGTGGTCAGAACGTCAAGAGGCACAACCAGCGCACAATAGAGGTGAGGCATTGAGCCGTGTGCCATGTGGCTAGTAGCAAAGGCTGGTAGGAAGGATGCAAGGGAGACCTAAGGCTAAGGGTGGCTGAGTTATTAGGACTCGTTTCAAACGCTGGATTTTTGACAGAGATAGAAAAATATATGATTCAAGTCTCTCCATGCCTTAGATTCTATGAATATAATAGAACTGTAATTATAACAGTTTGGATAGAGTGAAAGAAAAATACAGAAATAAAAAAGAATTTCAAAGGAATTTAGGGGAGCATTTTCTTTGTTCACCGTATCTTTTCATACGAATCCAATCCTTCAAAATCATTTTGTTCCGAAGGAGTCCTGGGCATCATTCATGTCAGGTTATAAAAAAAATGATTTCTTTAAAAACTTTGGACAATCAGTATTAAGTAGATAACTTTTCTAAGTTATTGTTAGCTTTTACGGTGTTTAATTTATCTATACGAAGGTTGGCTACGATCGTTGCGAGGAATGTTGATAAATTAGAATTAGAATTAGAATGTTTTATACATGTGATGGGAGCGGGTGCAGAAAAATAATGTGCAAAAGAACTGCGCCCTGTGTGCGTGTCATTCATTAGTCTGCCTCTAATCACCTAATAACTTTACTTTTTTTCTAATTGTTATTAGCTCTTCCTCTTAAAATATAGATTTTAAATAATATATATAATTATTATATTTTAAAATAAAGGTAGTACAGCGCTACTCCAAGAAGAAACAAGCACAATGAGATCATGTTTGGCCCTGCAAGTCTGCATCCATCGAACGATCAATTCTTATTCTGTAGAGGTCAGTTCAGACGTGTGATGAATGGCATACGTGGGGGAATACTGTTGAAAAACAAGTTGCGTTCACAGGTGTTTTTTTATACATATATTTCTTAATTATTTTTTTAAAAAATTATATAGAATTTCTCATCTTACTTTTCTAATATAGATTTTTAACTCTAACAATTAATTCTATTGTTTATATCATTAAATAGCTATTAAAAATAGGTAATTTTTTTATTTTTCATCAACAATTACTTTCAAACACAAAATTCAAACACAAAATAAGAAGAAGAATGATTTAGGAGAGTTTTTCCTTTGACTTTTATTTCTTACTAAAAGTACTCCTATGACATGCATGAATAGTACATACCTCTACTTTGAACTACTACTTCTCTCCAGAAATATAAGAGTTACTAAAGTTTTACACAGTAATTAGAGAAATATGTGGAATCAAATAGGTGAGGGTTGTGATTGTTTGGGACGTGAAAAAGTTTTTATGTTGTTGTATAAATTTTAAATGCTAAAAATTAAAGTAGATGATAATACCGTGCATATATTAATGTAAAATTGTCAGTACAGAAAAAGAGAGTGTTTTCACAAGTACTGGAGAATGCTAATAGAAGTTGGTGCCGTCCTACGTGGCAACATGCACGGCTCTAAATCCTCGAGCGTTGTGCTATGTAGAAATGTATCTCATCCTTTTGTCATGTATAGAATGAGCTTATACTTAAAATTAAAGTTTTTTTACCAATTTTTTAATATTATATTTTAAATCATCAAAAATACATATATATAAAAGTTTTATATGTATACTATTATTATTATTATTATTCCTGATAAGCTATACGGCTTATTAGCAAGAGTTTATAGCCAACTAATAGGACCATGGTATATATCAAATATCACACCTTAGGTGTTTGTGTTTAGAGTTTACTTTAGGTGAATACTTATCAGGAACTTGTTTGAAGGTTGGTTAAGCACATGAGTTATTTGAGGATGAAAAAAAAGACAATGAAGAGAACTGGCTAAGCATAGTTACCACTCACCACCACATCTTCAAGAGGCTCTGCTCTGCATTTGTCCATTTGGCTAGTGAGTAAAAAAAAATCCTCTTTATACACTAATAGCCTCTTCGTTATCCTCTCTAATGTGATATGGCAGTAGGTCTCACGTGTCAGTTCCGTTTGGACCGACCGGATGGCATGGGCAGGCGAGCCGGTTGGCAAGGTGGATGGAGGAGGTGGTCATGTCGAGTTTATTAGAATTTGGCCTGGAGAGCCATTGCTATTGGATATGCTATTAGCAGCTGCCACCAAAGCCAAGCCCCTGCCTCTCGGCCTCCCCGAACACAGGCAGAAGCGAACGCGAGCCTGCCTCTGGTCGTCGTCTACATATGGCCTCGTCTGCTGAGTGGGGGCGCCCATCTCCGCTCATCCATCCATCGATGGACAAGACAGCGCTCTTACCCTCCCCTCGTTAGGTGCCGCGTCGCTCTTCCTTGGCCGCTCCTGTCGCCCACTCCCCCTCCGCCTCCATCTCTGCTGCTACTCTGCTGCGCCGCCACCCCTCCCCTGCATGCCCGGATGTGAGTGAGCTCGTCACCTGCTCTTCTTTCTCTCTTTGCTTCTTGCTGGCTCCGGCGAGGCCATCCATCCACTGACTTGTGCGTGTATGAGTAGGAACGAGACGGGCAACGACCTGGCGGAGCTGCTCTGGGACAACGGCCCGGCGGCGCTCAGGAGGCCGCCGCCGCCTTTCCAGCCCTTCACCTGCAGCGCCGCCGCCACCACCACCACGCCGCACGACCTCTTCAAGAATCTCGTAAGGGGCGGCCACGACGACGATGACCTCGCCGCGCATGCCTTCCCTCTGAGAGAGGACCACAACGACGATGACGCCGCGCCGTGGTTGCATTACCCCGTCGTGGACGACGACGACGACGCCGACGCCGACGCCGACACGGCGCCGCTGCCTCCCGACTACTGCTCCGCTTTGCTCTCCGGGTTCTCCGACCTCCCACCCGCCTCTGCGGTGGGGAGCAGCAGAGAGCCCTGCCCTTCCTCCCACGGCGCGGTCGTCCCGTCCACGCCCGCCGCGCCGCCGCCGCAGCAGCCGGAGACTGTCACTAAGCAGCCGCGCCCGAGCGGCGAGGGCGGCGTCATGAACTTCACCTTCTTCTCGAGGCCTCTTCAGCGGCCGTTTGGCGGCGAGAGCGCGTCGGCCGCGGGCACCTCGAGCGTCCCCGTCGAGTCGACGGTGGTGCAGGCAACGACGAACCGGCTGAGAAGCACCCCGCTGTTCTCGGAGCAGAGGATGGCATGGCTGCAGCCGCCCAAGCTGTCGTCACGCGCCGCCGCGGCAGCCGCTCCTCCTCCTCAGCAGCCGGCACCCGCGGCGTCGCCTCTGGTCCCTACCACCTGGCAGAGAGTTCACACCGCCGCGAAGGTGACACAGAGATTGCCGCCATCCGAGGCGAGAGCTCCCGACGCGCCTCCGCCAGCCGCGGCGGCGACGACCTCGTCCGTCTGCTCCGGCAACAGCGACCGGAGCCAGCTCAAGAGGAGGGACAGCAACCAGTCCGCCGAGTGGTCGGCCAGCCAAGACGAGGTAAGCAAAACAACCACGCCGCCGCCATTGTTGCGCGCGATTGCTGACGCGTACGTTACGTCTCCCTCTGCAGCTGGACCTCGACGACGAGGCCGGCGGCGCCCATCGGAGGTCGGCGGCGAGGAGCTCGAAGCGCAGCCGCACCGCCGAAGTGCACAACCTTTCAGAGCGGGTAGGCATCGTACTACAATGCATCCACTACATTGTGTTGCGTCATGACGTCATCTTATCACGAATCTCATCTCGCCATTGAATTGTTTCGAGCTCGCAGAGGAGAAGAGACCGGATCAACGAGAAGATGCGCGCGCTGCAAGAGCTCATCCCCAATTGCAACAAGGTAGTGACACACCATTAATCCTTCGCCATAATCGAATTTCGATTAAGCTTGACGAGACGAGAGCTTTGCGAAATGTGACATCATCATGAAATGAAATGGTTTGTTGAAGATTGACAAGGCGTCGATGCTGGAGGAAGCCATCGAGTACCTCAAGACTCTGCAGCTGCAGGTGCAGATGATGTCGATGGGGACAGGGCTGTGCGTGCCGCCGATGATGCTGCCTGCGGCGGCGGCAATGCAGCACCACCTGCAGATGCAGCAGATGGCCGGCCCCATGGCGGTGGCGGCGCATTTCCCCCACCTCGGCGCAGCCGCCATGGGGCTCGCCGGCTTCGGCATGGCCGGCGCGGCGTTCGACATGGTCCCGATGCCGCACCTCGCCGCCGCGCAGTTGCCCTGCCCGATGTTCACCGCCGCGCCGCCCTTGGCCATGTTCGGCCCGCCGCTGGGGCAGTCCATGCTCTCGCCGCCGCCGTTCCCTCACGCCGCGGCCACCGCCGGCGAGCAGACGACGCGTGCGCCAGGAGGAGCAGACGCCGGCGACGCTCCCGTGGTCCCGCAGGTACGTACACATGCATACACGGTGCGCCACGACCGCTCTCTCTCGTCGCTGACCAAGACGCCATTGCCGGGGTTTCTTGCAGGGCCATGAGAGGAGGCAGCAGCCGAAGCAGACGTGACGGCCATGACATCAGAGCGAGCTCTGTCTGCATTTGCAATCGCCAATTCGCCATTGCTGTGCCCTCGCCTAGCTTTGGTCTGAACAATTTTCCCTTTCACCTAGCCTTCTGTAGTGGCACAAATGTTCCTACTTTTTAGCTGTAGCTTGTACTAGCAAAATTGAGAAAAATTGTAGATTAGCTAGTTCTTTTTTGTTCGGAATTTGTTCTGTCGATCGCAAATTCGCACAATGTTCATCCCTGTCTAAAGCATAGATCAAAAGACCAACACACAAGGTAGTAATTCTAAGTGCGTTGGAGGATAAGCCGAAGCACAGTGACCGCTGCTGCTGGAGACGATCTGATTCAGACCATTGCCTCCCGTTCTCACTCACACCTGGAAAAGTACGAGTATTCAATCTCACCAACTGCTAGTGTGTGAGTGCTGCTACTGCTGGTGGTTGCTGTTGCAGGCAGGCGTCAGTCTGAATTCTGTCATAAGCTGACAGACCATCACTGCCAGTGGTAGTGTTCATGGTTACATGCATTGCATCTGTCTGCATAGTTATCAGCAGCAGCAGCAGCATTATGTTGCAGGCCACCTGTCTCCTCCAATAATTCAGGTATTTTAACAATTCTGGTACTAGCATCAAGAGCAAGAGCACGATGCAGCATTGTGTTCTCTGAACAAAGGGGAAAAATATCGATTGTATCGTCTGCATCTTTTCATAGGGACAAATATCGATTTTACTCGAAGATGTATTCTTCGGTGGAAGAGCTTGCGGAGCAAAGATGTTTTCGGGAAAGGAAACCGATTCTTGTGCTAGATGTTGCAGCATTGGGGTGTAGAATCTGCAAGGGTTTTGGACAGGATTGGTTCATCTGGTCCTTTCGTGGGTAAGCAATTGCTGATTCTGAAACCTGAACAATTGCTAACTAATTTTGGTCCAATTCATCTCAAGGGGGCTCCCAAACAGGCCCAATGAATCTATAAAGGTCAGTAGAATTTGAGCCGCATTTGGGCCTAGGTGGGCCGAAGTGTTTAGATTTTGGAAAGAACACCAACTTAGCACTGTGCTCCTCTAAAAAAAAAAACTTAGCACCGTGCTAAGATCTGAGCTGTGCAAAGTGGCCAGCTGAGCGCATCTTCCTAGCTAGCAAGCCACATACTGTGTCACTAACTAATCAGCTTAATTAGCTCCTCAAGCTGACAACTGGCCTGCCTACTCACTAGTGTACACAAAGTATCATCCCTAGCTCTTTCTTCACAAACCATCATCATTCATCAGGTTCAGCTCCACCAGTTCTTGCATGTATGCTAGCAATAAGCATGCACACAAAATTGTTTACCAGTAGATTTTTGTAAGCTAGAAATAAGCATTACTCTTAGTGATACTAAAAATTATTAGCAAATAATATAGTCAAGTAAATGGAATTTCTTTTGAGAAAAAAAGGCACATGAAGAGTTAAAAAGATAACCAATCTCTGTGAAGTGAAGTTACAGGATCCCCATGACTGACTAACATAGTAACATTGGTTACAAACTAAGAGAAGGATTGCATGCAAAGCACAAGGAAGTACTACAAAATCAGATAGGCTTACCCTAGTGCTGAACCATGAATTCAACACAACATGGTCACAACTTAATATTCTCCAATTACTCTGCTCTATGAGTAAACAGGTAAACAGAGTAAATGGAATAGCAAAATTATCAATTCAGTAATCCATAACCCTGGCAATTTTTGGCTGGACAGCAACTCTTTTTTCTTTGAAAACTATAGAAATTCCACTGGCGGATCAACCTTTTCTTCACTGATCACCAACAGCGAAACTTATCTGACCAAAATGTTGTTCTTTAGGAGCTGCTTCCAAATGCCACAACATCTAGGCATATGATCAGGCAAAGACTCCATGAACACGGGGACAAACGGAAGACATGGATCGCAGGGATTCCAAACTGGATCTCTCAGATTGCATATTGAGTTAACTTCCCCACGATCCATGTCATATGATAGCAGAGTATTCTCGTCCTCGTCCAGGAAAACATAGAAAATCATATTGCATTCTGGGTGAATTGCAATCAGGCTATACTCCCATTCAAGCCTGAGATTTGTCCATCCAAAAAGCTGGGAAGTGCTAATGTTGTACTTGAAGGACCACCCACAGCTGCAGTAATCATCAAGAGTCCAGACTAACAGTACAGAGGAATCCCTATCCCTGAAATTTATGTAATACAAGTGCCCTTGGGATTGACCTATGAAAGCAAGATTCCCATTGCAGAAGCATTCACAGCTCATTTCTCCCAGAAAAGGAATAGTCTTCCACTTCTTCCCCTCCGTGTCTGCAGCTATGATCGCCGAGCTATAGGAGATGAAATTCACCATGCCATCGACAAACGCAGACTTCGTGTCGGGATGTACCATATGATCATCATCATCATCAACCCAACCAGTCTCCCCGTGGCTCCACCGTCCTGCCTCGACGAGAAAATCTCCACGCCGGAGATGTAACCATCCACACGCTCCAGGATTACACACACATGGAAGTAGGGGGGCAATGCCGGGTCGAAACCCAAACGGATGGTGGAGACCAGGTTCGCGCGGTCGATCTCGGGCAAGATGAGCCATTTCTGAGTGGCAGGGCTGCAGACCACGGCATCGAATTCGTGTCTCGGAGAATTCTTGCAACACAGGCAGAGGAGAAGGCCATTGCAGCAGTCCTTGGGAAAGATGGTCCTGTAGCCAGGCAAGAAGGACGAGGAAGGGTCAGGAACCAGGAGGTGCTCCTCTTCGTCTTCATCATCATCTTCTTCTTCACCATCGATGCTGTCGAAATGGGGAATCGAGACGAGCTCGTCGTTGAGGGGTACGGAGTAGCGGGAGATGAAGCCGGCGAGCGTGTGGGGGAGCTTCTTGCGGTGCGCCCGGTGGGAGATGAGGCGGCGCAAGCGCCAGGAGACGCACTTGAAGCGGCAGATGGATTTGGCAGGGAGGCGCGACAGGATCTCGACGATGAGGTCGGCGGCGGGGTTGTCGTCGTGGATGCCGCACCTCCTCTTGGTGGCGCGCTCCAGCTCCATCGCCATCGGTCACCCCCTCCAGTCTAGAATGGCGAAATACGGAGGAGAGGAAAGATCAGAGAGAGAGAGAGAGATCTGGAGGGGAGGAGGAAGGTGGGAGGGAGTAGGTAGAAGCGCACCAGCTCACCGGAGGAGGGGCGCAACCAGTGAACCACTCACTGCTGATGGAGTGGGAGTGCGAGCGGCGGTGCGGCGGAGTTTGGGGGATCGTGGGGAAAACGAAATTCCCAAGCTGCTGCTGCTGCTGCTTCTTCCTTTTGGGCCGTAAATGGGCTTATTTTTTGGATCTCGGTTTGGTCCATCCGGGCCACCATTTGGGCTTCATATAGATTTCGCAAGCTTAATGGGCCCGAGTGAGTCAATCTCCCCGTCCGTCTTCTCGGCCTCGACTCCCCCATCCGTCTCCTCGCTACTTCGCCTGCGCCGATTTCCATCCATCTCTGGCGGACGAGGTGGTTGCTGAGTGGGTTGGTCATGACGGCGCCCTGAGCTGAGCTCCGTGCTGCTGGAGGTGGTCCGGTGACGACTCCAGATCTCGTCCTCCTCCATTGGTAGCTCTCCTCCACTCCCCACTTATTCCTTTCGTGGAATTTGTGACTCATTTCCTTTCGAATTTTTTGAGAAATTTCAATTTTGCATATATACAGTTCCTTGATACGCTCTAGTTAGTGACGTCAACCAAACACCGTATCGCTTTTCAATTACATGTACACACATGCAAACTGAATACTTTCCTGACACCAGGATGAGCCATGTCAGCCAGGAACTACATGTGGCATTCGATCGCTGCCACCCCACCGCATCGCCGGCACAGGGAGAGGGAGGAGCATCGACTCCATCCACCAGGTCGGATCTCTTCGAGAGTTCTCTTTGCTCTGGTTGCCAGGATTCATTATTGTTTATTCGATTTGTAATTTGTCGATCATGTGCAGAGTTAGTATTATACGGATTTAGCTGTTGAATGCAAGAGGATTTCCCTAGAATTTGCCGTTTCTAATAATGTCAATACGCAGTTTCGAGAAGAATCTTTGACTAATGTGTTGAATTGGAGCAACGGACTTGTTAAACATCCCTTCTTTATAGCATGTGAAAGGAAATTCATGTTTCTTTCTCTTCTGAAACGATTATGAATTGTAGGAGCTGCCTTACTTTGGTCCTCTTTTGTTTCTGAACTAACAAGTTGGTTTTATTCGTTCATGATTAACTTAACCCGGGGAAAATTTTGAGAAAACAAATTCTCGTTTGATGATTTGCATGTAGACATTATGGAACTTTATCTTCTCAGCACCGACTACAGAAATTTACGTTCTTTTCTGTCTGTTGCTGCTTTGCAGATTGGAGATGAGATTGCAGATGCACTAGTACACCTTGATACGGGCACTCTGGAGGCATTTCAGTTCATAGGAGCCTTCCCCTTGCTTCTTGAGCTTGGTGCTCGTGTAATTTGCAGCTTGGAGAATGCATCTCCGCTTGAAGCCATGAGATTCTTTAAATCCCTTGTCATAAAAATCAATGGATTATAGTAGTAAAGGATGGATATGGTAATAATACATACTTCCCAAAGTAGTAAGCTAATTGCAATGCGCCCCAAAGTTGCAATGAAGTCTGCTCAGTAGTAATTTATGTGTCCAACTGAATGCAGCATATTGAATGCACCAAAACTCAAGCATTTTTAGTGTGTGTCTAGCACATGAGTGGCAAAGTTTTGGAAGAAACCAGAGTTGATTTCTGAACCAAGAGTGGAAGTTCTCTAATGGCAAGCTTGAGCGTCAAGGGGATCTGACTATGGACTGGATAAGACATCACTGGCAGCAGTAATTTTAGAGCTCTTTGGCAATGCTCATTCACTTTGATACAGAACTAAAGCCAAAAACATGGAGTAGTTTTTCAGAACTAATCAAACAACAGTTTGGACGAAATAATTGCAGTATTTTCTTCCAACTCCAGTGTTTAAGGAATGCCCTGTAGGTTGTAGCATGGCTGGAAATACTGGTATATTGTTCTGATGATTTATTCAATTTATACTTATATGTGCCTGCAATCTTGAAATTTCTTATGACCACCAACAGTTATTATTTGAAAAATACAATTTTTATGCTGGCTTTGAAATACTGATTTGTACAGTTGTTAGACATGCATGCACAATAAGGTTTGGAAGTGGCATTTGTTTCTTGAGTTGTGGCCACTTAGAGTTTAGAACCTTTTTGTTATTATGACATCTTCAATTTTGCTTATTTCATATTTCTTCATTCTGAACTTATATATGAGAAGCTGGCCTAACAACCTTCATGTTAACCTTGGTATGTGATCTCATCATTTTAAAAAAAAATATGAAACCATGATTTTCTTTGCTTATATATGAAAAGAAAGAAATATGATGGAATTCTGTAACATGTCTTTGGCAAGCTGCTGATTGGCACTCAAGTTTTGCACATCCAGCAAAGAAGATTGAAGTGATTACATCACGCCTGCTTAGTGATGCACATCGGTATATTTTGCGCAGCCTGGGAAACCATGGGACTGTTTCACATTGTGTTGTGTTGACAGCTAATTCCGCGGTGTTTCATCCCTGCAAGAATTTGTTATTTTGATGCCTGTATTGCTTCTGAAGTGCTTGAGCATTCAATCATTCTTTTTCTCTAAAATTATATCTCTGTTCACATAAAAAAATCCCTTTAGAATTTTCTTGTCTTGGGCTGAAGTTCCTATTTACTTTCCTTTGAAAAAGCTGCATAGTCCATATTAGTTTCCATGTTATCATGAAGGTATAGTATACTATACCTGCATTGTTTGATCTTTATTTTCTCCAGGGGAGGGTCTCAACTCTCAAAAATGTAGTTTGCATTAACTTGCATTCTGTTCACTTGGAAGCTTATCTAATCTGTTATTTATTGTAGTACTAATCTTAATTTGTTTTAGTTGCAACCTGCAGTAACTTCTGTGTTGCTCAGCCAAATGTTGATAAATGGCCATCTTGCTTCATCCCATATTATAAGATTTTTTTATTTTTTTTTGTGAATCTTAGATTTTTGTATTGAAAGAGAGACCATCCTAAGTTTTGCAAGCTGGCTTTGAACCATTGGTGATGTATTGCTGGTTGGTCACTCAGCACACGTTGATTCCCCACTTGGACCAGATGCTTTCTGAGAGTATGAGACATTATTCACTCAGGACCATGAGGAACTTCTGAAGAAGTATGAAAAGTCAGACGAGCACAAAGATACCGTTCCTTACATAGAGAGATTTTACCTCGGATGGTGATAGATACTCCAATTGGGAATCTGGGGTGCATTATGGGTCTAATTCTGAATCTAGCCGAGCCAAAAAGGATTTGTTTGGTGATGAGTCAAGCAAGCTAGAAACTAAAGGGAAAAGGTTATCTGTAACTGTGTGTCACTTTCCAATGATTTCCTGTCCTATTTCCTCTAGGACTTTTGTTTTGCCATCCGAAGACACGACGGCTGAATCATGTTTATCGAATCATCATGAGGATTCACTTAGTCTTGGGCTACCTCCCATATCTACTGGTAGTTCTTTTGATGGTGGTGAGGTTCCCCCTGGAGTGACATTGACTGATCAGTTCCTTTATCATTTGGCCAGTAAGGTAAAGATTTATCATAAGAACGTATTTCTTGCTAGTGGCTTCTTATTTTTCAATCATATAACCACTTAGTGATCCATATTACAAAACATGTGTAGATGGACCTAAAGCTCGATATATTTTCACTTGGAGATACATCAAAGGTCGTCGGGAAGCTGATGATGGATATGTCAAGTGTATATAATGTTGGCTGTAATAAGAGATCGGTTGGCTTGCTGATCGTAGATCATACACTTGATATCCTTACTCCTCGCTTGCACGGTGACTCATTTCTTGATAGAATGCTGTCCTTGCCACACAAGAAATCCACAAACTCCAAGCTACTGTTAAACGCAGCCCACTAGATATAAAGGTCCCTTTTGAAAAGGTCTTCAGCAAGGAAGAACCTATGAGTAGGACCACTATGTTATCTGAAAGTATCATGTCATTTATGTCTGGATGGAACTCTCCTGAAGTTGACTCCGAAGTTACCTGGCCACCTGATTACGTGGATTAAGCACATGATAAACTCAGCAGTCAACACGGTAAATTTTCATTCCTATCCAATTATACTGGAATAAGCTACTTAGAATCATTACTAGACAGAGGAGCAAAAGATGGGTTAATGCTGACTAAGAAATGGCTTATGGAAGCTTTACATCATGAGAAGTTATCCTTTCCATCTAAAGCTCGGCAAGGAGCTGCTTCTGCTTCAGAGCTTCATTCTATGGTTCAAATGCTCCCTCGAGACCAGTTATCCTTGGTAAGAAATACAGGGGTTATCCAATTAGCACTGGCTGCTGAAATGGCTCTCCAGGAACCTCGAAGTTCTCTTTGGGATACCTTTACAAGTGCAGAGAGAATATTAAGTGTAACATCTGGAGAGACAACTCAAAGTCTTGCCAGTGAGCTTCGTGATTTTATTAACACTAGCACTTCAGTGGAATCTCACAAGCAAACTAATAAAATGGAGTCTTCCCAGGGCCTTCTAAGTTTTCTGGATATTTTACTACTAACAATTATCATATCTTGGCTGGTGAAAATTTTCCTACTTCCATTGCTGGTGGTCCATTCCCTTGGGAAGTTGAGCGGTCTTTGAAAGATATTGTGGTGGACTCTATCCTTGACAGGCCATCATTTGTCAAGTTCCGGTTCCTTGTTGGCTTGGAGAATGAGCCTCAACCTAAAGCTAGACCTAAAGATGGTGACAAAAGTAATAACCCGATCGAACCTTCTAATGATTTTGATGACCAATGGGATAGCTGGGATGATGATGATGATGATAATACTGATGATCGAAAGGACGAAGCTTATGGGGACATGCAACTTAAGTTGGTAGTAAGAGACAGAGTTGACCAGCCTTTTAACTTCTTTCACAATTTGTCCAGCATGAGGGTAAGGAACCAAACTCTTGGAGAAGGGCTAGCAGCACTGAGCAGATTTGAGACTGACATCTACTCAAGAAAATGCTTGTTGTATAAGTTGATATTAACTGTCTTGGCGAGGTACGATATTCCTGGCCTCGAATATCACTCATCAGCCGTTGGACGCCTATTTAAATGTGGACTGGGGAGGTTTGGGCTAGGACAGTTGAGTTGTTATTTTTTACTTTGCTATCTCTCTGTAGTTATCCTTTCTCACACTCAATACTGTTTGCACTTTGCAGTCTAAACCAAGCTTTGGCGATCAAAGCGTTCTCATAATTTTTGTTGTGGGAGGCATCAATATCCTTGAGGTATGGTCCATATTATTTGGTTTCATATTCAATCATATTATATATGGCATTATTTAAGCTCTGTGTTTCTGTTATACTGTTTGGTGTTTAAATATGTATATTTGTTTATTTTATTTAAAATACAGTAAGAATCCACAGGTTTGACCTATAATTTCGAATATTTTGCTAGTGTACATGTTAGTGTGCCACTATCAGAATCATCCGTAGGTACACAGTTCTATCTTCAAAATATCAGGTTATATTCCCATGTAGAAAACATAAGGAGGTTTTAGTTAGTGCAGTTTGAAAAGCTCATGTCCAAACAAGAGATTGCAAGCAAAAAAAAAAAAAAAGAGGAAGAAGAAGAACAACTGGGATTCAGTAGGGGCGAAAATGGTACGTATAATGTCTGATCCAATCCGCCATCAAATCATATGTTAGAATGGTAAAGGACCTTCTATATTCGAGGAGATATGGAAATGGTTATGGAAAGTTGTATCGGTGTACACAGTAGGAGATGGATTATCCGGTGCTTGCTATTTGGATTATCTGCAAGTTTTCCCATCGATGATTGTTCCTTTTCTGTGAAAATTGTGCTTATGTGCCGCCAAAGTATATCCTAGTGTGAAAATTAATTCTTAAAAAATTAAATGATCTTTCTTATGCAAGGTCCGGGAAATCATGAAGGCAATATTAGAGAGCAGCAGACCTAATGTAGAGCTTATTCTTGGTGAGATAACCCTATAGGATCGTACATATAAACTAAGCCTATCAGATAGGGGTGAATGGTAGAATTTTCAAAAATGAAAATTTTTTGTGAAATTAAAAGTTAACTATGAAGTTAATATTATTATAATCGAAATTTCAGACTTCTCTGGATGTCTTCGGTCCAACTGAGTTTTTTTGCCGCTGGTCCGACAGTTGTATATCTTTTGGTCCGACCGTTGCACTGTCGCCGGTCCAACCGTTTCAATCTGGATGGTTCAATCATATGCGAACAGAGAAAAGTACTCTTAAAAATATATCAATTTTATTTTATTAAGATGTGTTTATAAAATACATACAAATCACCTCTCTCTCAACTCATAAACTATAATCGAAAATCTTAGAGCAAACTCTAACTTTTCTCAACCCGCTATTTATTTATACTCATACATGGCTATAAAAACAGCAAATTCTACTGGGACTAGCACTTTTAATCCTATAGTATCTAACTCATCCATATAAAATATAAACTCTAATCTTACTAAATTTAGACTTCATTTAAATTTGACTTCGCTTTCTATACGCACATAATCTCTCTTGTCATGTAAATTTCAGCTCTACACGTACTGTTTTCTAGGCTTAGTATATCATATAATCTCTTTGACTGTTTGGACTTCGATTTCTCTTAAAACTAGTCCTGATACATCACTGATAATACTCCTAAGATTTTAAACAACACCTATATATAAACAAACAAATAAACCATTTAAAAGTTATTAACACGAAGTAAACATCGTAAAACCAAATTAAAACTGATTCTTTTTGGGATTTCACCAATCTGACTGTCAGGTTTTTTGGTCTGACCACTCTCATAATTACGGTCGGACAGGAACTATTCATCGATCTAACCAATACTGTTAATATTTTGCAAATTTAATTCAAACGCAATATTTTTACTTTAATCTCAATAAAACATATTATACCAATTATTTATCGTACAATCTAAATCATCATCATATGATTTCACAAACTCTTCTCACACTAGATGCCCTTTTGAGTTGATGTTGGGCTCATCCAGCTTTAGTTAGACTCAAGCTTAACAGTTGAGAAGCTCGTTCCACTTGACACAACGCATCTGACATCTTAAGAACCCATTTGATTGATCCAGAGCAATTCTCTGGAAGTTCTTGTTCCAAATGTGGCAGTTCCGATGCTGAAATCTAAAGATAGTGTTCTGATGGTACCAAGGGCAAAGCTTCAGTAATTCATAAGCTCTGAAGGATTCTAATCACAACAGACGGCAAGTGATACCGTTTGTCTTTTATAGGACAGCTGAAAACATGGGCTTCTGCAAACCATCTTCTGGAAATTCATTCTTGTGCTTGAAGGCTGGAGTCTATATAACAGGACGCATCACTGTATTTGGAGGTGAAGTTCAATATGAAGTGACCCTGCTGACTACACAGTAAATTTGGAGGTGAACTTCTCTTGCCTCCTAGAACTGTTCGTTAATACCATATGTAAATTTAATAGGTGTAAATTGTTGGCTGCTAATTTGAAAATCTTTGGTGTTCACTGGTCAGGAAAACTGTCAAACTAGGCGCAGCGTAGTAAATGAAAAAAAGATCTCATTGCTCAGTTCAATGAACTGAAGTGTACATGCAGTATGTTGTGACTAATATCACAATCGCCAAAAAATGGTAAATAAGATAGGGAACAGTTTATTATGTTCCAGAAAACGAAATAAACATATGTGTGAAATGTAGGCTACATTTTCTTGTAAAACATTAATGGCAGCTTTGACAATCTTCCAAAAGAAATGTCCAACTCTGCATCATTTCCAACTAGAATCCTTTCCCCTCTCTAGTTTGGTGTTTCATTCTATTACTCTCCAATCCGCAACTCCACTCTGCTTCAATGTGCATCAACACAAATTATTAACAGAACAAGATTACCATGAACCTGGCAAATTAGCGGAGTAATTACAGCGTTAGCAAACAACGATTAAGAGTGATAGCCTTGGGGAGATATGTTTTGAGCCATGGGTGTCGGGCTCCTACATTCATGGCCCTTTTCGCCCTGATAATTGGACATGTATCCTCTACAGTACTACCCCTACATCGAAAGTCGCTAATATTGGGCATACTCTATTTTGGGATCACATTCAGTGACTTTCAATGCGAGTAATAATACAGAGGATCTCAGGTTGCTGATACATATAGTCTAGTCTTTCCTAATAGGAGAAATTATCCCCCATCCACTGCCATCCAAACCAGGATTCCCTAGATGTTTGGTTCACTACCGATTTTTGTCCACATTAGTACAAATTTTATACCACTAAATTTGGTAGTATCAAAATTTGTCAAGGTTTTAGCACAGCCAGAATATTGGCAGGTAAAAATTGACTTAAACCGAACAAGCTCTACATTTCCCAGGGAAAGGAGATCCCTTTCTAGGTGGATTGGTCTGACAAGAGGCCTTTCCTCTCGATCGCAATATGGGTTTTATGGGCCTCTGTTTGTGCTTCATTTAGACGATATTTGCTTGCTAATTTTGGGCCTTGATTTGTCCGGCTTCCGGCCCTACGTGAGCTTATATTTCAGACGTTCGTGGGGGCATATTTGCTAGATATACGTGGTTTTGTTGTATAGATGAAACTTTGGCCTTTATTGGACTTGTTATTCAGCTCATTGGATCGTGCAAATATAAGGTGCTAAAGTATTGACAATGGATGCAATTTCATCATACAAATTACAACCTTGTAGTATTAAGTTGTCTCTGCAAATTATAGCAGGTACACGTCTCTGAATTTTCTCTTTTTAGGGGACTTGGTATTCTCTTCTTTTTCTTGAAAGCGATCTTCATATATAGCATTGCTCTCAATTACTCCTTTTTTTTTGTGCGGGGATTGCTCTCAATTACTCGGCAGGGCCAAATTCTGAACTTTTTACGTGAGCGACTATCACTTCGATAGAGCAACGAGTTTGGAAACGACAACAACTTAAATTAGCACTGTTCTAAGATCTGAGATCGTGTGCAAATAAAGTGGCCACACTTTAGGGCCAGCTGCTGATCGATGGATGGATGGAGTGCATCTTGTTCTAGCTAGCTACTGGTAGGTTTTTTGTGTGTGTCATTAGAGGAATTAATAATTGCTGATTCATTCTAGAATGACTTGACTTGTCTCTTTCCTATCTTGCCGACATCTCATATCCCTCTTATCTTTGTCGACAGCTATCAAGCCAACCCAGGTCCATATATATCTGTGTGTGCATGCCTACACACTGTATCACTCTAACTAATCCAGCTTAATTAGCTCACCCTGCTGACAACTGGCATTCCCTGTCTCTACATGTATTAATATCATATCTAGCTACTATACACAATTACCACAGCTAGCTCTCTGTTCAGAACTATTTCATAAGGTGGTAGGTTAGATTTTTGTTTCTGAAAAGTTTAACTAATTTCTTGTGAAATTAATCACTGATCAGCTCTGTTGATTTGCTGACACAGCATGTACATATGTTTTGGTTCGTGGAATGGGCTTTTGAAGGTATGCATATGTAGGGTATAATGACAGCTCTGAAATCCATTGTTTTTAGGGCTTGGCGCCATGCGAGTAATGCCGTGGGCCTTTCTAGCTCTAGGTAGAACATCGATGTTAGAACGAACTCAAGGGAAGTAACGGATCAGTGAAACAATCAACCAGTAATCTGATTGATAATAATACATGGTCACTAATATCTCAAATTATATTGACCGTCTTAATTTGGTGCACTACTACAATGCTATATATTATATGGTCTAATTAATTCTCAGCTGGCCTCACCAACATTTGTACTATATTTTTCCCAAAAAATCATGACCATTTTTAAATCGTGAGTTGTTGAAGTATAAGTGAAGTATTGTCTGTGTTACGTCCTTCTCCATCAACCTAAATTTTCCAATAAGTGTATTTATATAACTCAATACGGTATCAGAACAAAGGTATCCAATTGACTACAATACAACATAATACTCGCTACATTCTACTATTTTTTTTCCACTGAGGGCTTGTTTCGATATGTAGGAATTAGATAAATCCCTTCCGATGATGTGAATCTCTTAGTAAAAATAATTCTCTTAAAGTAATTATCTTCTGGTGAAATAAAATTCATACAGTTGAATGGAGCTGCATGATATGGCCGGGAGGGGATCGAATCAATAATTCGATTCAGTGACCTGATCACCATGCCTCTCTTGTCCGATGCTAATCCATGGTTTTGGTTGATGACGACGGCGACTAATTGGCCATTTGTATTGTTATGCCACTGTTGAAGATTCTCATGAGGGGATGGGGTTTTCAACAAAGCAAATGAGTAGCTGAGCTGGAAAGCAAATGAGCTAGGGTCTCTCACTCGATATAATGCAGGCAAGGATTTGTGAGTAACAGTAGTAGTGGTGAGCATGCAGGACCAATGTACACTAAGGGCAGGCAGGCACCCTATAGCATCTAATCTCATCAGAAGCATGGATGGATTGGATTGGACTGCAGGATGGATGGCTCTTGAGGGCATACATACTAATAGCTTAGCTAGCTGTTCATGCATGTTCTTAATGTGTAGTAGTATGAGAGAAGAGGGGTATAGTACTAGGGACACCATGGAGGAATTCTTCATTCCTTGTCTGGAGGCTACTTGCAAATGGTTTGTGATTAATTCCATCCATTCAAGGGCACTATGCACTATCATGACCATTTCATTTGCGTTGCATATTCATGCCTTTGATCATCCTAACTTTATTTTTTTTTCTTTGGCCTAGCTAGCTTGCAAGAAAGAAAGAAAGAAGCATGGTTTTTCTTTTCTTTTTTTCCTTTTCCTTTTCTTTTTTGGTTGAGTAGTAGTAGTACTGTCATTAGTCATCATTTTTTTTTGCAAAGGATCATGCATGCATGCATGCATGCATGTTGCGGATTGCAAATTAATGCCTGTCTTGTCATGTATAGTAGCAAGTGCAAGAAGATAGTAGGGCAATGCAATGCACGCAATTAAAGTGTCCAAGTGTAGATGGGGAGACGATTATTGTGCCGGCAGCAAACTGAAAAATGATTAAATTGTTTTTAGACCCCTGAATGCGTGTGACAACACACATCTGGCACACGAAAAGATCAATCAGTTAGTAATTAGTAGTAGTAGTACAAAATTCAGTCCTGGAGTTGTAATTTGCATAAATCTTTTTGTGGTAATAAAATTAAGCTATCACACACACGCATGCTTTGATTAATTAATTTGTTCTTCAGTTTTCGACAGTATGAACACCTTGTGCTTTCACATTACTAGCTAGTAATTAACTTGCTAGCTAGTCTCTGTCTCTCACGGTTAGATCAATGTATATGCATTGCAAAATCAACCATAAATACAGTGATCGCTGCATTTTGTATTGATGATCAAGAAATTTTTTTGCTTGTACGGCACACTTGAAACGTGATCAATTTCGATATGGTGATGCCTGATAGACTTTTAACTGTCAGTATCAATAATACCTTCGCCCTGGTAATTAATTAACTCCGTAGTTTGAAACGTACTTCTGAAAAATTTCATAACCTTATTGATAACTAGAATCGGTTCATATACTGTATGTAGTCTCAAATTAACCTACCTTTTTATCTGGAATTAGAAGATGACAATTCATGCATGGCATGAATAATAAATAAATATCAAGAGAGAACTAGCTAAGCTAAGCTAGATGTCAAGCGTTTTGTAGTCATCTCATCAGCTGGTTCAGTTAGCTAGTACTTAACTTTCTTCACCAGGAGACTTTTGCAGTGATGGAACAGAAGAATATATCACACTCCACTAAGCAGAAAAGCTAGCTCCTCTATGCAGATAGGCCATATATATTTTAAATTATGTGTGCAATGCAATGAACAGCCCCGGTGCTGGGTGCCTACACATGCACGTTGGGTAAGGGACAAATCAAACTAAAAGGATGCTACGACTTAGCTGCTTGATGCTTTACACACACATGAATTCCTCTCCCTTTTGATATGCATATCATGTCTGTTTAGTTATTTATCTATCTATGCTTGTATGGTCTATACACACCTGATCGGTATGGATTGGGAATTTGGGATTCTCTATAGTACTGCACCTGCAGTAGCTGCCGCTAATATGTGGGGTAAGGCCCATCTGCCAGTCACTGTCAGTCCGATTGGAATATATACATACTTGCAGAACAAACACAAATTCAAAGTGAAATGTTTTCTGTCTCTGTATATGTACCATCTTTTTTACTTCATATGACCCCCACTTACATCATATCAGAGATAGGGGCCGGAACAGTATATAGATCGAATTAATTAAACTACTAGTTGCATGGATAAAAGATGCTTGTGCTTTGCATGAATGACAGGTATATATGGATGAGATACGTGCGTATAGTATATGCGCCGTATAGTACAGTATACAGCTAGCATCAGCGTCGACTGCGTACGTACGTGCACGTGCAGGGTGAGGTCCATTGTGCATGCAGAGGTCAACGTTACGACGTACGAGCAAAAATCCTGTACCAACCGATCGATCGAGAAGTAGTAGTTGTGGATCACGATAATTATTCAGCGATTTGCAGTTAATGAATTGATCAGTTAGTTAACTACAGTATATCACAGAAAAGATTCGGTATGTCGTTGTGCAAATGGAACAGGTTTTAGCTGCGGTTTGGTTGGACTAATTAATTGTCACTACTACTTGGAGTTGATTTACCTAAAAAACCTAAATATACTGACTATATTAAAAACTTTATTAGTACCGGTCCAGATCTCTATACTTAACTTTAATATCGGTTGATAATTGAATCATGTTAGTATTAATTTATAATAATAACCGATATTAATAAATACATTGTGTCCTATTAATATTATCAACTGCTATTAAAAATTTCTCTCAAGAAAAGCATCTCTATCTCAGATTTACAGCAAACAAGCGCGAGAGGATGTGAGAGGTTTGGGTTCGAATATGACACCCTCACATATTTTTGACTTAATATGCATATTTACTATTGGTTCCAGCAAACAGTAGTAAAAATCTAGATTTGGTTCTTAAGGGGTTTGAAATCAACGCTAAAAAGTTATTATCTAAGTAGTGTATCGTCGTCGGTCTGTCGTGTCACTTATTCATCTATCGATTCTGATTGAGCTAGCAAGATCCTACGTGACACAACTACAGACCAGCTAGGTCTCTCGATCGACGTGATTTCATCTCACCTATGTTCTAGAAACACTTGTTGATTACTCCTACATGTTAACACAGTGACGAAATTCGCTAGAGGCTCCAAGTGTGTTAGCTAGGCCTCTTACAATTAATTAATTTGCTAAGTCAGCTCAATATCTGAAATCACTACCACAGAACCGAATATCCTTAATGAGTCATGATTAGTCACACCGAGGACTACTATAAAAAATAATTTTTACATACAACCCCCACCAATTAATAGGTGGGCCAGACACTTGTGAAAATATATTATCGTAGATGGATATTTAAGATACTTATAGGGTATATTTTTATTGACGGATAGTTTAAAGGATAGCTTGTGATAATGAATTTTTATAAGTGAGCCCTTAAGCAGCTCGCCTGCAATGATTCTGCTATATATTCTTTTTCTAGCTCAAGCTTACTCATTCTAGCCTAAGTTTCTCTCTCCAAAACATATGAAAACATAGAGAGGTTTGAACTTGAAATCCTATTTCTCCTGTATGTTCATTGTTTTTATTTGATTTGATGCGTCTAATGTGGAGAATTCAGCTTTTTATTAAGTGGATGCGTATGAGTTAGTTTTGTAACATTTAACTATGGTAAAGTTATCATATTAGCAAAATTTAGTTGTCTGCAATGGTTGTTGTTATCTTCTGTAAGCTCCAAATAGATGTCATATATAGATCTACTTGACATATGTTTTATTAATTCTAGATCTAGCTAATATATATATAGAGTAGATAGATAGATTTGGGGCAAATTATTTTTTATCTACTTAATTTTGTCTCGTATTATTTGATTAGAAATATACATCTATGTTTTATAAAATTTGAAGCATAATTATTTATCGTATGTGTTTAAGTCAAATTGTATAAACACCCGTTAATATTAATTAATTATTGTAATGTTGTATTAATTATGATTAGCAATATATATTTGCATGATTTTTTTGAAATAACTCTCATTTAATTTGGTTTGCATTTAGAATTCCTTACCATTCTAAATTTGTAAGTATAGCTATAGAATTCCTTACCATTCTAAATTTGCAAGTAAAATCCTATATGTATATTTTTTAACAATTTCCTCAATAACTTTGTAATACATGTCAATTAAATTGTCCTTTGTATGTGAAGAAAGGAGAGGCAATAAAAGAGAAAAAGTCAAGGTTGAATGTCAAAACAATGGCAGACCACATAATATATTTATAAATTTATATCTAATTTGTGGTGTTATTATTCTTTTTAAAGTGCTACAAGTAACCCATAGGCACCATATTATGCGGTTATTACGTGTGCCAGATGCTTACGGTCAATGGGACATACATAACAAACCCTGATAATGTAAGTTTAGAGATTGTTGGATAAAAAAAAACTATTATATAGCAATGAAAATTATTAATAGGGACATCAACAATGTAATATTTAACATTTAGTATAATATTTTTTAATAAATTCCTCAAGTTCTTCAAATAACACAACGGATGGAGAAAACAACACTTATGAATCTCTACGCTGACATGTGCCACTTCATCCAACATGACTATTGCAACAAACTTGGTCTAATTTTCAATGATGAGAGCATTCTAGCGCAAAAGACAAATACAAAAGACAAATACAAGACACTTCAAGAGTGGGAAAAAGAACATGTGAAGCAAAACTTTATTCTTATTTGATCCGAGATCAACCATTTTTAATCAAATTCAAAAAAAATATGTTTATATGTCTTCATTTGTATATGTTCAATAGAATTGTTCTATTGTATTTATATATACTAACTTTATAGAATATCACCACTCAAAAACTGAAATTCTAATTGAAAAAACATTTTAAAACTATCCACACCTAGGTTTCTAGGGAAAATACCTACCGGAGGAAAACTTTATCCCAGGTGGCCGATTTAAACGGGCCACCTACAATAACGTGTTTTCGTAGGCGGCCCAGTTGGGTAGGGCACATGGGAAAACCATGTGTTTTCATAGGACCAGGTAGGTAGACCACATGGGAAAAATTTTCCATGTGGCCTACATAACTGGCTTGTCTATGAAAATAATTATCGCAGATGGCTCGGTTAGATCGGCCACTTAGGATAATCTATTTTTCCATGCGACTAGGCAGTCTGTCTACAACAATCTCCATTTCTACATACACCTGAGGGGAGGCAGGCTGCTCAGCCGCTTGCAAAAACCAATTTTGGCTGTTTGCAAAGATGGTTTCTATAGTAGTGGACCTCATCTCTGATGGGTTGCGAAAGTGCCCATTAAAGATGAAGCTTGTGGAGATGACCTGTCACAGGTAACCCTTCATCTATGGCTGGTGCAAGTTATGATCCGTTATAGCTCACCTGTGATGGGTTGTAACTAAATCACGTCATAGATGAGGGGTACAAATGGGCTTTACTTCAAAGCACATCAAAGATGGCTATATTCATGTTTGACGGGCTTGGTCTTAGGACTCATCACATGTAATATAAGTAGCACTATATATATCCCAATGGCCCTAGTGAAATGGTAATCCCAACCTAGTGTATTGTTCATATTTTGTGCGGGATGGTTAGAGAGGTGAATTTTTGCTCATTATTTGAAGGAAAAAAAGCATTATAGGTAAATTATGCAATGTTTCATGTATGACTTCTGTAGTATATATCACTGTATATATAACATTTTTTCACATTTGCAGATGAACCAAAATTGGATGTATAACGGTCATCGATTGAGGGAAAATATAGAAGTGTCATCGCATATTTCTTAAATGTTATGGAGGACAATAATAGAAGGAAGAATGAATATATAGCTTGTCCATGTATTTATTGTAAAAAATGAGAAGATGTTTGCCAAAATATTTCAGTTACAGTATCATCTGATACATGGAGGATTTACGAAGGATTACACATGTTGGACCAATCATAGAGAGTAAGTGCCGCCGAATATTTTAGATGAAGCAAGCGATGCACAAAATGAGGAACAAGATGAAGATAACATGTTTGTCCTTCTTCGTTGAGCAGTGACACGATTGATGTCAAAATGATATTCTTAATGCAATGTTATGTGATGTTGAGGAGCCAGCTTACAACAAGAGAGACTATGAGAGATTTACCAGGTTGGTGAGTGATTCAAATACTCTATACATTAGATGCAAGGCAAAACACATGAAATTGTCTACTACCTTGGATCTTAGGAAGCTTAAGGTAAGAAATAGATGTTTAGACAAGAGTTTCACATAACTGTTGTATCTGTTGAAGGACTTGATTTCAGAGGAGAACACACTACCCAAGATGACATATTAAGCAAAACATGTGTTTTTCATATTAGGGTTGGAGGTCCAAAGAATTCAAGCATGCCCAAATGACTACATATTGTACTATAAGAAATATACCGACTTGGATTCATATCCTGTATACAATTCTTGTCAACATAAACAAAAGAGTAGTTCTAGTGAAGAAAAAAAGTCAAAAAGGGGTGGTCCTGTGAAGCCAAGTTAGTTCATTGAAATATAATGGATCGAAAGACTGATGGTAAACTAAGACACCCTACAGATTCGATGCAATGAAGGAATATCAAAAGGATATATCCTAAATTCAAGTATACCCATGAAACATGAGGTTTTGGTTATATATGGATGGCATGAATCATTTCGGAGATATAAGCAGTTATCATAGCACTTGGCCATCTCCTATCATGAACTACAACCTACCCTATGGTTGTGCTTCAAAAGGAAGTATATTATGCTATGATTGCTAATCCAAGGACTGAGATAGCCTGGTAATGACATTGATGTAAACTTAGAGTCGGTCATTGACAGCTTAGAAACACTCTAGAGAGATGGTGTGCAAACCTAGGACACATACGGGTGGGAGAACTTCAACCTACATGCCCTATTATTCTACACCATTAATGGCTACTCGGCACTTGGTAACTTTTTAAGATAGGCTATAAAAGG
Source organism: Oryza coarctata (assembly GCA_030770085.1). Taxonomy (NCBI): domain Eukaryota; kingdom Viridiplantae; phylum Streptophyta; class Magnoliopsida; order Poales; family Poaceae; genus Oryza; species Oryza coarctata. The sequence continues at coordinate 1,936,440 of CM061471.1, forward strand.
GAAGAAGCATTGCTTAGATTACAAGGAAGAAACACATAGTAAGTGTCTAAAGAAATCATGAAAGATTGTCTACATGGGTCATAGGAGAAAGCTCCTGCTATATCACCAATATAGAAGAGTGAAGAAAAGTTTCAATGGTAAGAAAGACCTTGGCAATGCTCCAGTAGATTTGACTAGAACTGAGTTGCACAACATGGTAAGGGACATACATAATATGTTTTGAAAGAAAAAAAACTACTAGGGCAAAAGAGAAGAGTATGTCAAAGAAAAAGTCTATATTTTGGTGACTACCTTACTAAAAGCATCGTGAGGTTCGTCATTGTATTGATCTCATACATGTAGAGAAGAATGTGTGTGAGTTTCACCAGATAACTATTGAATATTAATATGAAGACAAAGGACGTGCTAAATTCATGTCAAGTTTTCCAAGACATGAAAATTCAGAGTGAACTCACACTAGTAACTAATCCGGATACAAGTAGAGTATACCTTTCTCTAGCTTAGCACACTTTGTCAAAGGAATAGAAGAAGGATATGTTAGCATACTTGAAGGGTATTAAAGTACCTCTCGGCTATTAATAAAGGATTAGTAAGTTTGTTTCGATGGACGATCTGAAACTAGTTGGTATGAAGTCACATGATTGTCTTGACCTGATCACACACCTCCTATCAATTGCTATTAGAAATATTTTGCCAATCAAGGTCCGCCACACACTTATACATTTATGCTCCTTCTTTAATGCCATTGATGAGAAGATTATTGATTTAGAAGTACTTGATGTCCTGCATGCAAATATTATCAAAACCCTCTATCATCTAGAGATGTACTTTCCCCTGTCCTTTTTTGATACCATGGTTCATCTTGTTGTCCATCTTCTAAAGCAAATGGAAGTATGTGGCCCTATGTTCGTTAGGGAGACTTACCCATTCGATAGATACATGGGAATTTTATAGTCGTACATATAGAATAGAGCTGAACTAGAAGGGAGCATTATTGAAGATTATATGACTATGGAGGCAATTGAGTTTTGTGTTGATTACATGTATGAGACCGATCCAATCAGAGTTCCTAGGTCATGTCATGAAGGAAGGCTCTCAGGGATTGGAACCATAAGCCAAAAAAAAATTGTCCTAGATCAAGTCACTTATGTCCAAACCCATTCCTTTGTCTCCCAACATATAGCAGAACTTTGAAATACATTTAGCAAAGATCCAATAGGAAAACATGAGCCAATTGGATAGTTGGATCAACAAAGAGCATAACTCTCATTTTAATGAATGGTTTAAGAATCGTATGAGGACATCGACTAGTAGCACAAGCAAAACACTTACATGGTTGGCAACAAGCCCATCATGGGATATTGACACCTGGCAAGAAAATGATATCACTGGATACATATTTTACACTGTCAAGCAAGATGACAAGACAATAGTACAAAACAATAGGGTTCATATATATGCATTTTATGATTAACTTGGGTGCAGTTCATGCTATGGCAACATAGAGCAAATCTAGGAGCTAGAATACATGAAGTTCAAAGTGCCATTATTTTGTTGCTGCTGGGTCAATCTGTGCGGAGGAGTTAAGGTCAATAAGCAATGTTTCACACTTGTTGATCTATGCAAAGTCAGATACGTGGATGAACCATTTGTTCTTGCAAAACAAGTTGTGGAAATATTCTACACAACAAACCCAGCAAATAAGAAGCCACACGTCAGGAGGGAGGGCAAAAGAAGACTTGTTAGGTTTGACAATGTCATCAATGAGGATGATTACAACCAACACTTCCATATAGGCTAAGACAGAACTAGATGAGTACATGAAAGAGGAGGTTGCGTATGTACATTCAGATCACAAGAAAGTCATATTTATGTAACATTGTAATATTTTGGATCACTAAATATTGTTAATATTTAGGGATCACATAGATTTGCTGGGATGGTACACAGGACCTCATAGAATTCTTATAGGAAAAATATTTGGAGACCATTGCATATTGGCATGTAGCACAACAATAGGCTAGGTATATATATATAGACTAACTAGGTTAGCTGTTGGGTGCCTCAAGCAGTCAAGATATAAGCATCAACAATAAATAGGTAGCCTAAAAGTACAAAAAAAAACCATAGTCAATAGTGGTCAAACATCAACACATAGAATAGAAAACTATGAAAGAATAAAGTCGAAGATAGTCAAAGTAAGTCAAATATAGTCAAAGTCATTTGTGATAGGAGGTTATATAGAGCCTGTCATATAGATGACTAACCTTTGATGGGCTTTATTTAAAGCCTGTCATAGATAAGGCACACTTGTGACGGGCTCAAAACCCAACTCGTCACAGATAGCTTTAATCGGCTTTTGACCATATCTAGGGTTAGTTCCCATGTAAATAGACACAATTACACACACTTCACTCTTGAGCTCGTCTACACGCTGCTGCTGCTGCTGTCGCCACCGTCGTGCCTGTAGCTGCCAAGCCCATTGACTGCTAGGATCTCCTTGCACTAATGTTGACCTGAGCTCTTGCCACCAGCGCCACCCCTATCTAATCGAGCTTCCTCTACTAGCATAGCCGCCTCGAGCAACCACGACCCACATCGTCGGCCTCATTGATCGCAATCGTTTAGACGTGTTACCTTGAGCCCACTCCACCGGCGCACACCTCATCGACCGCCTAGCCGAATGCGCTGCCCAAGCTACCTCCACAAGCATCGTCGGCCTTGCTGACCGCATCCCCGATTGCGCTACCCCAAGCCACCTCCACTTGTTCCGTCGGCCTCATCGATCGCCTCCACCAACCTACTCGAGCTCCTAGATCTGCCGCTCCTAATCTAGGGTTTGGGTGCATGCATGTAAATTTGAATGTGAATTTTTAGGAATGTGAATTTGAATGTAAATATGACATGCATGAATTTTTTGGCGTAAGTATTTTTAGGAATGTGAATATGATATGATTTTTTAGGAATTTGAATGTGAATGTAAATGTGATATGGTTCGGTTTATGTGATATTTTTAGGAATGGTTATGACTTTATGATGATTTTGATATGTATGACATTATGTGAATGGTTAGGAATGTTACATAAATGACTTAAGGGAATATTTTTACATGCATTACTTAGGGATAGTATGACTCATTTTAATATTTTATATTATTTGATGATTTGGATATGTATGACTTAGGGAAGAATTTTTAGGTGACTTAAGGATTTTACGACTTAGGGAATATTTTACATTATTTGATGATATGGATATGTTTGACTAATTTATTATTTATGAGTTAAACATTTTATAAGTTTATGACTTAGGGAATATTTATAAATTTATGCATTTTATAAATTTATAATTTTTATTATTTATGACTTAGGCAATACTATATTGTTTATAATTTTTATTATTTATTACTTAGGCATTAAGACCTTTAATAGACTAGCCAGAAATGTCTAATTAATGTCCAATCATGTTGATCGGAACTTGTGAAACCACATCAGGCCACAACCCTAGGTGAAAGAATAAGCTACTAGATGCCAAATTAATGATCACGGAGATTAACGCCACTGGAATACCGATAGCTCCAAGATTGAAGTTCGTAAATTTATCTAGAGTTCTTGAGAGGCAATACTTCAGCATCCTACACAAGGACAACAACCAGGTACCGTCTTTAGAGAAGGCATAAGCCTGGGAAAGGTTTAATGAATGCTATGACTACCCACCAGAAGCTAAGCACCTTCTAAAGTATTAGGCACTACAAAAGATGGGTACATCCAAGAAGAATATCAAGTACATGCTCATTAATGAGAATGTACTCAACCCCCTCCACCCAACTCCATTTGGTGATTACCCTCATATCATGCAAGAAGTATGTGACCATTTTGTGGCTTTAAAAATCACACTATAGTTTTAGGCAACTAGTAAGGCGCATAAGCTACTTCAAGCTAGGAATAAGCACCCACATTGACTTGGCTTTGGTCGGTTTATTGAGAAGAAAGAATAATGGCACAAATAGGATGAGTCTATGATAGAATGTAACACCCCACCCCATTCGCTGACATCGCCAAGAAATGGGCAAGGAATTAGGCAAGGGCATGATAGAAAAGCAACCCTGACAGAATGGTTACCTTCCCAAATCCAGCTAGTGCAGTGATTTATCAACAACTTGTGAGTTCTTGTTACATATCCTTTGGATTTCTTGATTATATTACATATGCTCTTAATATGTTTCCATTAAACTATAGGTTGCTTTAATTGTTGAGCAACAATCTTTGCAAAGCAAAGTCTAGTCGGTGAGGCATAAGGATGACATCCTCACAAAGGCTCTTGGTAACCCTTAACACCCTGGCCAGACTAGATGAATTGGTTGGACTGTACCATGGAAGATTGGGATGAACAAGTATAGTGTGCAATACAAGAAACATAAGGTAATTAAGGCATAAAAAGTCCTACCTAAAAGAACAACTCAAGGAGGAGGTCAAGGAGGAACTTAGACATGAATTCAACGCAAGACTAGGAGAAGTTGAGTCTAAGCTTAGGGAAGAAATGTTGTAGAAAATTGGTGAATCCCACCCCTTCGCTCAAGTGGAAGTGAGCCCCGCACAACGACTAAGTAGTTGTGCATCTACTAGGGCGGTTAAAGAACATGTATCAATTCCTGCCATAGTCGACCATATAAATGTAAGATCAAAAAACCAATTCCTATATGCTTGTTCTAACTAGTCCATTTAATCTATCATCTTCTAAAAATATGTTTGCATTGTACGCAGGACATAGCCATGTGTATCCTACAATTTAGAGTGACACTGACATTTTGATGTAATGCTACCAAGGGATAGGCTTTCAAGCCTACTCTAGAGACTAAAGTGCATGGCACAGATTTGGTGGTTGGACATGCTATGGTCCAAGTTGACATGGTCAAGTATAATTGACTCAACTGGTCTCTACAGATCCTACCTACCGAAGAAATAAACAAACTGGGCATTTCACATAGGACCTTTATCCAATGGCCCAAAGACCAAATTATCGTAAAGATGGCTCCTTATCCATCTTGACCAAGCGCTCGGGTGATAGGTCCATCTTGACCAGCTACTCTAGCTCAAGCTCCTTCAACTCCTTCGACCATCGAAGCTCCATTTGAAGAACCCACATATTTTAGGTTTGACTATATGGACATTGATGAAATGGCCATAGATCTCTCTCCTTTAAAAATAACCAAGGCTAGTTCCTTGTAACCGATGGTGTCTACCAAAAACCATCATGGAAGGGAAAAGGAAAAGGAAAGGGCAAGGAGGCTTGTTGGTTCCTAAGAGTCTAGATCTAAGCACCTTCACACTAGGCATGCCATTGGTGACCGATATTGAGTTAGCCAACATGGGTATGGCTTGCCAAGAGCTGCACAAGTACTATATGGAGAGGACTAACTTGAAGAGGACCAATAAGGAGCAATTGGTAATGGGTAAGCATGGCTAAGAGCTGTTCCTGTCACCACCATCTATTCTCATTATGGGTTTTGATAACTTCTTTGACCTTTACAAGCCATGAGCTATTGACACAGCCTACTAAAATGCTACTCTTTATAACTATTAATAATTAGAAAATATGCTAATAATAATTTATATAGGATGTTTCTAAATAGAATTGTCCCCCATAAAGGCTATGTTGGTAGGAGGCAAATAGAACTAGAAGCCAGGTAGGATTTCAAGATCCAACATAGGTCAATGGGACACAACTAGTGACTAAATTGGCATAGGTGGTAGATTACGTCAATCGCTTCTTGTGGACCCAGTAGTTCAAGGACCTCATGCTATTAGCACACAATCAATAGTAAGTATTTTAGTTCTTTAATAAGTTTATTTAGCGAAGGTACTAACTATATTCAATGTTATGATGCATAAAATTTGAGTTTTTAACATCCAAAATATTAATGTTTCAGATATCATAGGATTCTCATTCTCATAATGCCGAAATGGAGTAGGGAGTAAGAAGTATGACTTTTCACCCCTTAAATATGTAGTAGATGTCACATGGGACCCATATGTTAGCAAAGGAGGCAAGCATAAAGAAAATAAAGAAGCCCTCCATCATTACATTAACTTCAAATGTTGTTAATAGGTTGGTGAGACTTGTGGTTTCCATGTGTACTATAACATGAAGAATTTAATGACTCAGATGACCTCATTAAATCCTAAGGTTTCTACTTATGTTGATTTAGAATTAATATATAGATTAGTGCTAAGATTGCACCTAATATACAAACTTTAAGTCTCTTATAGGTAAAATTTAAGAACATTCCCCTGTATGACTTTGGGGTGATTAGAGGAGAAATAGTTATTTTCTTACATAGAGAAATCATATCTTCAAAGTTGCCTCTGTATGAATTTTGGAGAGCGGCAAATTTCATGTAGAAAATTATTGGATTGACTTACACTATATAGGAAATTAGAGTGGGTGAATGATTGTAAAAGTCAAAAATAAAATTTAACACTTTCCCCTAATCACAAAACCTGAAAAACCGTATTTTTAGTATCTGTACAAAATACTATTTTATCACTAATCAGATTATAGTCGTCAATTCGTAACTCTAATCGACCTACAAATTTGACAAAATAAACTAGACAAAATTTATAAATAAACCTAACTAGAATCACCACATTCAGATTTCTGGATCTTGAGATATTAATGAAACAATATTACTAAACAAAAGGTTGACCGATATTAATTAAAACCTAATTAATTAATAATATAAGACCTACAAATAATTAAATAATTAAATTTTTCAGAACACTAGAAAAACAATATAACTAAATTTTAGATAAAGAAACTAGTCCAAGAAAAATAAATTAATCAAAAATTGATCACTAGACATGCATAAAGATGAACGCAAAAGAGAGATTAATTACTTCACTAAAAATTGTGCTTACAAAAATTCTATAAAAATCTCTCTCAACTCTCTCTGTTAAAATCCCTAATACCTTACTCTCTTTTTATAGTAAAAAATAATATGAAAATCCTAAAAGAAAAGACCTAAATACCCTTGAGATTGCGTAACCATTACTCTGCTTATTCTCGGCCGTCGGATTTAAAATCGACACTCCAGATTGCGCCACATCACTCGACACACGGAAGACCATAGAGTCTAACGTATTTTTTTTGTAGAGAATCCCGCTTGTTCACTATTTCCATGCCACAGTGCCAATGCCGTGACGACACCACTCTCTGAGATTTCCTGCGACCGCATGCACGCGCCCGCTCACACCACGTCTCCACTACTCTAGGTCCACCTATTATTCACTGCATCACCATGTGCCCACACACCCATGCTCACTGTAACACCGAGCCCACACATCTCCCACACGTGCCCACGCCTATTGCTTAGCCGCTTTCACGCTAATAGCCTATTACACCAGCCTACTAACTTTCAACCTACCGCCAAGTAAGCCTAACTTGCCGTCCTGCTAGCTTTCACCCTTCTCTAGCCCATACCAACCACTTTTGATTGGGTCGCGCCCATACGACGCATTCGGTTTGCTTGCCATTTTCGTCCCAATACTATAGCAAATTTTAATTTTTAATTTATTAATCTTTGTCAAAAATTACTCTAATTTTTTAAGCGATTTTTCATCTATTTACAGCATTTACTACCTGCATACATATAAACAATAAAATATTCTACATCATGGATTGTCACAACCTTACCTATGTTAGTGCATAAACATGCTTACCACACTTTACCATAAACAATATTAACATAAATGAATTATGCAATGCCAATTTTGATATAAACTAATTTTGCCAATTTCAATATACACTAATTTTACCAATTTTAATATAAACATTTTTTGTCCCTTTTGATTTAACAATATCCTCTTTGATAAAAACATTGGCAACTACAAATGTATATTAAACATTGGGATTTACATTAAGAAAATTAGAATTTGTGTGTAAACTCTCGTCATTTTTGATAATGAATTCATTAAGAAGACATGAAAAAAGAAAGTTTTTAATTTTGTATCAATTTTATACTTTTAAGATGAGGAGCATCGCAAATTATCAATGTAGACAAGCTTGCACATACATGCTAAAAGTAATTTACACTCACACATCCATACACATGCAATATAAATTCAATATAACTAAAAATTAAGTGCAATTAACAATTTATTGCAAGACAAGATTTTCCTTTCTCAACTATTTTACAACTTATAAGCATTAAAATGATGCACTTAGATGGTGCCTTTTTAAAATAAATTAAAAACTTTATTGATATCAATCGTAATATAAATTGCAAGAAATTATATGCATTGCCAGTCTTACTTTCAACCTGTTCAAACATATGTACTTTGATAGTTTCAAGCTTAAAAATTAGGTTTCGGTTATACATAACTTCTTTCAAGTTCATACTAAAGTACAATAGTAAGCAATCTCATTAAGAATAAGTGCAACAATGTATATTTCCTTGATCTTTCTAATATTTTGATAGCACGTAATTTTAATCTTTCTCATATCTTTTTTATAGCATATTAGCACATTTAAAAATAATCAAAATAGATAAGAAAATTTAATCATGTTAAGATTTAGTTGAAGTTGTTGTTACATTTAGGTAGTCATGTAAATATCATCAGCACCTATATTGAAACATAAAAACACTTGTACCTTATGATTTAAACATAGCTGTAAGTAATACATATAAATCACATGTAGTGCTCATCATTTTTCAATATATCTTTTACTTTTCAAATGAAGAACACATTAAAAAAATATGTTACAAAAAGTTGATGCTCTCCTCAAAACAAACCGATGGGATGAATAACCCCAAATTCTCCTCAAAGATGAGAAAAACGAGAAAAAACTAAAGATTTTGTTAAAATATTTGCCAATTGATTTTTAGTATCCATATGAAGAAGTGTGATATTTCCTTTTTAAACATGACTTATAAGAAAGTGAACTCTAATATCGATATATTTTATTCTAGAGTCTCATACTGGGTTCTTAGTAATACAAATGACACTTATATTATCACAGAAAAGAGGAACATTTTTCAAATTAATAGCATAATCCTTATGTATAGCTACTATCTAAAATATTTGAGAACAACAACTAGTAGTAGCCACATACTCAGATTCAATAGTTGATTGTACTAAAGATGATTGTTTTCTAGATGATCAAGCAACAAGTGAATTATCCAAGAGAAACGAGCACTAGAAATACTTTTCTTATAAAGTATACACCCTCCAAAATCAACATCATAAAAAGCTCTTAAAGTAATACATGAGGACGCAAATAGTCATATACCAAAATCTTTAATGCCATGAACATACTTGAGAATCCGCTTAATTGCTTGAAGATGTGAAGCACATGGGGTAAGCTTGAAACCAAGCACATAAACATATTGCAAATGGTACATCTGGTCTTGAAGTAGCAAGATATAAAAGTGAACCAATCATACTCCCATACTCTATTTGGTCAACAGGCTCGTCATCTTCATAATGGGTTTGCAATTCTCCATTCCAAAATAACATATAAGGTCCTTCGTATACTTACTTTGATACACAAATATACCTTGTTTTGTTTGTTTTATTTGTAATCCAAAAAGGTATGTTAATTCATCCAACATACTCATCTTAAATTCACTACCTAGTTTCTAAAAACTGAGACACTAAAGTATGAGAAGGACAACCAAAGATGATATCATCGATATCTAAATGAATAATTAATCATTGCCTTGGTTAAGAACAAAAAGAGATTTGTCTATATTTCCCATAGTAATGCCCTTGTCTACTAAAAAGTTTTTAACCTATCATAACATGCTCTAGGCTTGTTTTAAATCATACAAGGCTTTAGATAGTTTAAAAACATGATTTGAATATTTAGCATTTTCAAAACCAGGTGGTTGCTTAACATGAACTTTCTTATTGATAAAGCCATTCAAGAAAAAAACCTTTTATATTTATTTGATAAAGTTTAAAACCTTTAGATGCAACAAAGGCTAACAAAATTTAATGGCTTAAAATTTAGCAACATGAGCAAAAGTTTTATCAAAATCTAGGCCATTTAATTGTGTAAAACCTTAAGTTACCAACTTAGCTTTGCCTCTAATAACTACATCATTATCACTTTGTTTATTTTTAAAAACCCATTTAGTTTCAATTATAGAATGGTTAGGAGGTGGTGGTATAAGTTTCTAAACCTTGTTACATTCAAAATTTTCTAATTCTTCATGCGTGGCATTGATCCAATATTCATTAGTTAATGTGTGTGATATATCTTTGGTTTCAAAACATGCTATAAAATGTGAATGAACTTGAGAGTTTGAATCGTTAAACCTAAAATATGTCACCCTTTCATGAAGATTACCAATGATTTGTTGAGGTGGATGTCTTCTCTAAATGTGAAAGGGAGCTGTTGTTTTAGGAACTTCATTTTGTTCAATTTAATCTTCTTCATCATACTTATCATCTTTATCAACAAAGAGGTTTTCTCCCAAAATATATACACTTGTACCTGTAGCCACAATCATAGAAGTAGAAGCATCTCCAAAAGTTATATTTTTAACATGTGATGCTCTTGTGAAGTAGGAGAACCAATTCATCCATAATTTACCAGCCAAAAGTTCTCCTTCCTCGCGCAAAGTGCCTATATAGAAGAAGACAATGTTGATATGTCTATACTGGGGTTAGTAATATAATATTTATGAATTTAGTACTGTGACACATGGCGTATATCAGTAGACATAACATAAGTATTTTTATACAAAGGTTTAGATCTATTATTACTCGTGTTAGTAGAACCAAAAGAATGCATCTTTCTCAAATTAGACAATGTCTTAGCTTTCTCTCTAATTTATTGCTTAGCTAGTCTAAAACAAGTTCTACTTTAGGTTTATCTCTATCATGGTGAGTGCAAGTGTACTGGAGTTTATATTTATTTTTAAAAATAGAAACGATACTTGTACTAGTTGTACCAATAGATAATATGACACCAATAGATTTAAAGATTGTCTTTTTAGGTTCATCAGCTATCTCAATTATACCACTATCAAGTGATTTAAAAATAGTTAGAGCATGAGTCTCAAAATAATCATACATATCATAACCCAAACCAGTTTTAAACTTTTGAGAACTAGTATTTTAATTCAAAATTTGATTCAAGCTTTTAGTTTCCATATTTCCTAGCAAATAATCAATATGATTCAAAAGAGTGTCATAATTTTTACAAGTGACATACTGAAATTTATCATTTTTATCATAATTAGAGCATGAAAAAACCTTATGAGTAGCAAAATCATCTTTTTATTAAGCAATTTTAATATCAACATATTTCAACTTTAACTTACGAGAATTGCAATTATCACCATAAGTTGATTTATCATCTACACAAACATGTTTATCATTATTCTCTTTTTCAAGTTTAAGTTCCTTTTAAATACAACAATGCATATCCTTAAGATAAATAAATTTAGCATAAACTAACTTAAATAATTTTCAAGAATCATCTCTAAAAGTCAAAGTTTTAAGTCTTGTAATTTTAGCATTTAATTGTTGAAGCAAAGCATCTTGTTTCTTAATCTATTTATCTCTCTTCTCTAACAAAATACAAAGTTTTTTAATATCACAAACTAAATCATCATAAGAATGTTCTATCTCATCGTTGCTATTGTTGTTGATGTCATTGTTGGTGACGCTTCTGCTACTTGTCATCATACATAGACCAACCAAGTTTTTCTTGCCTTTAGAAGTAGCATCATCATCACTCTCGGTGTCCACATTGCCTAGATTTAACACTACCTTCTTGTTCGAATACCCCTTCTTCTTGGTATTCTTGAGTGTTTGCTTCTTGTCATTCTCAACCTTGTCTTCCTCCTTATCTTCATCCCTAGAAATTCTAGACATTTAAGACAGAGATGATTAATTGAGCTACATTAGATAGATCTCCGAGGTTCTCTACCATTTGTTCACTTTCTAGATTGAATATTCTACAAATCTTTTATGAAACATGTGGAGAGGAGTGCAAAATCATCTTTAGGAAGTTATTCTAGCTATTCATCGGTTAGTGAATACAAAGAAGACAAAGCGTAGCTAGATAAAAAATTATCACTAATAGAGTTACTAGTTTGCGAAGCTAAAGCTATTGATTTATTAGCCATATTTTTTCAAGCAAAAGCATCTATCTCATGAGTTTTTCATTTAGAAAAATGCACATGTACTCATTGTATTAGATTCTCTAATTGATGTTATCTTTATCTCCCATATAGATATATCAAAAGCTCCTAGCCATTGATGAGAATTTTTAGCCTCAGAATATATAATATTAACAAAATGCAAGTTGCAAAGAATCTTATTAATGTGAGGAAAGAAATCATCAAGAGATTCACTAGGTTTTATTTCAAAATGTATGTTTTTCTTTTTATACAAGTATCTCTTTTACCGTGTTTGATCCTTTATGATAATCACAAAATACTCTCCATACCTTATGTGCTAATTTCAGATACACTACGCGGTCAAAATCGTTTCTTCCTAGCTCTTGAATAATTAAATTCATCATCTTGCTGTTAGTCTCCATCCGTGGCAAGTTAACTAATGTCACTACATTGTTTTCGGGAACTTAATATGGCTTATAGATCTTCTCCCATATCATAAAGTCTTGAGCTGGAATATATGCCTCTATCTTAGTCTTCTAATACAAAAAATTAACACCATCAAAAACAAAAAGTTTTATGGAATACCTATCCGTCCACATATATTCTAATCGCTGGTTAAGATCAATTAGAAAAGACAATAAAATAAATAACCTTACTCTGATATCACAAGACAGGCAATCAGGGGGTGAATAATTGTGAAAGTCAAAAATAAAATTTAACACTTTCCCCTCATCACAAAACCTAAAAAACCGTGTTTGTAGAATCCAGAAATAACAAGTTTCATCACTAATCAGATTATAACCATAGATACATAACTCCGATTGACCTAGAAATTTGAAAAAATAAACTAGATATAATTTGCAAACAAACCCAACTAGAATCACCTAAATCGGACATCTAGATCTTGAGATATTAATGAATCAAAATTACTATACGGTTCACCAAAATTAATTAAACCATAATTAATTAATAATACAAGATCTAAAAATAATTAACCAATTATTCTTTTTAGAGCCTTAGATCAAAGAAAACAATCCAATTCACGGAGAAAAACAAATTAATCTAAAATTAACATGCACAAAAATAAACGGGAAAGATTAATTAATTACCGCACTAGTCTTCCATAAACTTTACCTTTATTAACAATTTGTTCTTACCTAAATTCTCCAAAATCTATATCAACTCTTTGTTAAAATCCCTAACAATTTACCCTCTTTTTATAGCAAAAATAATTAGAAAATTTCAAAGAAAAAGACCTAAATACCCTTGAGAATTTGTAACCACTACTCCCCCTTACTCTAAGTCATCAGATTTGAAATCGATGCTCCAGATTATGCCACATCACTTAACACACGGTAGACCATAGTGTCTTAATGCGCTTTCATATAGAATCCTGCTCGTTCACTGTTGCCACACCATTGTGCCAATCCCGTGATGACATGTGTCCCTAGGATTTCTCATGTCCATGCGACGCACCCACTCGCACCACGTCTCTGCTACTCTGGGCCCACCTATCAACCACTACGTCACCATGCACCCGCGCATGCTCACCATTTCGGTCTAATACTATAGTAAATTCTAAAATTTAATTTATCAATTTTCATCCAAAATTACTCCAAATTTTTTCATCGATTTTTTATCTATTTGCAGCATTTAATAACTACACATATATAAACAAAAAAAGCATTCTCCAAATATAAATTTTCACAACTTGACTTATGTCAGTACATTAACATTGTCGCCACACTTTGCTATAAACAATATTAATATAAACCAACTATACAATGCCAATTTTAATATAAACTAATTTTACCAATTTTAATATAGATCAATTTTACCAATTTTAATATAAACCAAAATTTTATCACTTTTGATTTAACAAAATTTTTTTATGGTTGTGAAAAATCAATTTTTGATGCTTGTGTAAAACAATTTTCGATGCTTGTATAAAATAAGTCACATGTGTACATATTATGTATGTTTGACAAAATATGACATTTGCACTACTAATTCTATTACTTCATTTAAATTTTATCTAAATTCACATATTGTGATAGTTTTCTTTTTCAAGATGAATGGGTGATTTGGTAAGTTCTAAGGGCTTACAACTTCAAATTTTATTGAATGTGAGAATTGAAAGAATTATGTAAGACTTGCAATTTACGAGGATTGCAAATAATTGAGGCTTGGAATATATGTGCTTGTAAAATTTATGATGTGTATGTATGTGAAATGTATCTAGGGATTCTAGGGGTGGTTTTGGGAATATATGTATTATATTATTTTTCAGTGAGCATGGCTAGCAATTTCTTAAGGCTAGCCAATAAAATAGATTTATTTTTTTTAAAACATCATCACTAACATGTGATAATTTAACTACATCATAGGTAAGCCACATCTGTGACAGGTTCAGCATTCAACCCATCACCGATAGTCATCATTGACGGGTAGTAAAGTACCCATCAAAGACGACTTAGTCATCTGTGACTGGTCCTAATGGAAACTCGTCAGAGATGAGTCATCAATAACAAGCTGTAGTTCCCCACATCGTGGGGTAAACCTTATCTGTGACATGTTGTTCTAACTAGTCATAGATGTTTGACACCATTGATGAACCCAGACCAATCATAGATGAATTTTTCACATTAGTGACCATACATTACTAACTAGGGCCCATGCTGTCACTACTAATGAGGGTTGAGACCTATCACAGATGACCTATTTTGTAGCAGTGATCTCTAGTTTGACCTAAAATATTCACTCAGTTCTAGGTGGGAACACATGGACAATTACACAAAATAACTAATAAGCCATCCTCATTCCTTTATCTTCCCTCTTTCATATTGTTTTCTGAGATCGATGACCATGTAAATACTATTCAACATGTCAGGCAAAGCTTTTCCTGACATGTAGTTTGCAAGTGTACTAAGCCTTTACCGACATATGTACTGTTAAGAATTTTAGCAATTGTGAAGTAAGTGTAGCTCAACTGGTTAGGTTTCTTATGATGATCAACCTGTTCACTTGGGTTTTAGTACAGAACTTAGCACGGGTGCTCTTATTTATAACTAATTATTTTTTAGTGAAAGGTGATATACCCATTGATAGTGAGATGTCTGTAGTGATTTCATAAGTCTTAAGATGTTGACTAGTCTCTTCACGATGCTCATAAGAGTAGGGTGAGTATGTGCGCATATACGTGAGCGTTTGCATTCATACTGTATTTCTAAAAAAGAAGAATTTTAGCGGTTGATTTTTCTTTTACCACGATATATTTACATTTTCTTTTAATGGAATTGCTAAATCATATTCAAACGAAAATTAAGGCCAAATTCTTACAAAATTTTGACCTTACAATCTGCTTCACGATTCGCACTAGGCCTTCTTGTATAATTTCGACAACACCAACAAACTTTGGTGACCAATAGTGACCTAACGAGTTAGAATTTAGGGTTAGGGGTAGGAGATGGATGAGAGAGGGGAAGAGGGGTCAGTTCCCTGGCCTTAGAGGGATGGTTGTGTGCTGAGCGATAGAATGGGTAGGCGGTGAGGTAGCGGTGCTGTTGTCGAAGCCATGAGGTTGGCATGGGACAGTGAACCAGTATTGGTGATGATGGTAAAGCGGAGCGAGTGGTTAGAAGGTAGTGGTGGTGATGGCCTCTTTAGGGGCAAGGTCACGCGTCGCAACTGGCTTGAGGAGGAGGAGGAATTAGGACAAGGATGATCAGATGCTCTTACCGTGTTGGTAAGGCCAGCGGGCGGGAATGAGCATGGCTTGGTTTCTCCAGCATTTTAGCGTGCCAATATTATTGAGAGTGAGAGGGGGAGTATTAGGTGGAGGCACTTTACTGCATGAATTTCAAAGTGATCTGGCCTACAAAAGTGGCTGAGATAATAGGGGGTTTTCAATCAAATGTGATATAGGCGGTCTTTTTCCAACCAATAAAATATATGGCCAGCCCAAAATCAACCATCCCAATTGGCGAACGAAGGGTCCCGGACAGCAAGCCTTCGATTAATTGTGGTACTAGTAACTAATTAAGGCCATAGCTAGACGACGTCAAGACCTTCGTCCACAGTCAGGGACCAGTCATGGAATTATTTTGCAGCACTGTCATGCATCTTAATTCGTAATGGCATTACATATAGTGAACAACTGTATTCATTTTCTGTGGTATCGATCGTACGTACTCCAGAGAGAATAAGTTGTTGGGGTAGTAGCCATCCATGGATCATCATCCATGGCATGGGTCAGTCTAATTTCTAGCTAACTAGACCAATAGACTGTGGAGTGTTTTGTCGCCGGCCGACAGTCCAAGGCGACTGACAGAGACTGGCTGGCCGGCCGGCTCGAGATATCACGTTGGAATTGAATCGTCGGATCGACGTGGACAACGCGCATGGAATCATTACATGCATGAACATATATTATCCATGCGGACACAAACACATAAAGGATCGATCAGATACAGAGGAGGAAGACGAAGGATTAGAAATTAACTAACTAATCTCATCATATCATATCAATCGCAGGTCAAATGAAGAATCGCCCGGTTTTGCAGGGCTACGAGCTGCTGCTGATGCTGCTTCACCTAGACTATTCGTCGTCGTACAATACCTGAAATCATGATGATGCCATGGCTAGGGCACAGACTAACACATACGATAGATGCTGGAGGAGGAGCCCGGCACGGCGGCCGCGTGCATGCATGTTCGCCGCCGCCGGTCACCATCATCGTAGCTGTAGCGATGTCGACGTCAGTACGTACCTAGGCACCCTCCCCACTCACTAGCTTCATCGCCATCTTTTTATTATTCGCTGTTATTTTAAAATTCAATTGTTGTAGGTTTTACCTATATATCTCTACCGCTATAAAAGTGCACTTATCCTCCTCCTACCGTTCCAACCACGCAAAAAAATCACCAAGAAAAACCTTTCCAAAAAGTGCTCTGTATAAAACCGAACAACTTTACGGGCAATCATCGGTCCCATAGAAAACTGAACCTGCAATTAATTCTGTAAAACCATTGGCCCAGCCAACTAATGAGAAAAGTGACTGAAATTCAATCGCGTGAAATCTAGATAGTCTTTTTTTTATACACCCAGAACTGCACCCTTATAATCTATTTGACCTACCGTAATTTTATGCTCAAATATTTTTCTTTTTTCTAAATTAATATAGTAATTTCTGGACCATCGTCAAATTAATGCGGTAATAATATGATATGGCAGCAAAATACGATCAGCATAATCTTACCAAGCTACTCTCACCGGTACAGAAACAATTCATGTAGGCAGCTAGTAATGCTTCTATAAGGGCTTTTACCAGGTCAGCTATGTGCGGCTGGTGAAAATCGGCTATTTTTACATGTGTATATAACATGCCACAAATGGAAAACAATTTACACATGCATATATCTTAAGCAATCACATGTGTAAATATAGTTTTCACAGGCAACACCATATTTGACTGTGGAAATAGAGAATCACACGCTGCTTTCTTAAGAAACCACGTGTGAAAACTGTATTTATGAGGATCCTTTGTCATAAAATAAATTGATTCCTAACATTATAATAAATATTTAGTCATGAAGGGAAAAAAACCAAATAACCTCTTATTAATAAAAAAATAGTATTGATGGGTGGATAGATAATATGTATTCACATATAAAACTTCTTGATTTATAAACCGTCAGTAAAAAATTATTTATTTTAGATAAATTTTAACCTTTATAAATTATCTCAGGTGGAGGGAGTAGCTAATTTTATACAACAAACGTACGGTTTCGAGATAAGAGCTTATGTTTAGTTCCTTTCCTTTTTGTTCTTGATTTCTTTTAACCTGCTTTCTGTCGGCGTAGTAAGTAGATTAGATCGCTAGCTAGTGTACTAGTTACAGTAGCTGGTGAGCAACTAGCTATAGTACACGAATTTGCTAGTAGCACGTACGTGAGTCCGGCCCACTCGATAGATCGTCTGTGCAGTTGCGTTCATGACGCCATGCGTGCGTCGTTACACAGTACGGACCGATCAATCATGCACTAATTAATCCCTAGCTAACTATTTCAATCCTAACATCATGTTTTGCTAGTTATTTGTCAACCGATTAAAAGTTTTGCTAGTTTGTCATAACATCAGGGCCACGCGAGACTTCCTCGAATCTCGATATCCAAATCCGACCGCTCACTTACCATTAACGAGGTAATCATTGTCGGTTCTTATTTCCACACTACCAAATTTAAACCAATAGTGATACTAATGTATGATAAAAAAAACCATTCAGTTCCTTGACAAGGAGAGAAAATGAATAAAAAAAATCAAAGTCCCTACTCCATTATTCTCCACTACTTTGTGTCAACCCTCTCCTCCCCTCCAACCTTATCCAGCCAGCGACACCTGCCATGCTACCTACTCTTTAGGAGTCTCCCTTACGTTGCCAGTGTGCTCTCTTGCAAGGGCTACCACTCTGCCGGTGTGCTCTCTTGCAAGGGCCACCACTCTGCTAGTAGGGAGGATAGGGTTGTTAGATTTGATGTGCCTAGCCTCATTGTTGGTGAATCTAACTAGTCGAAAATAAGAAACATAAGCTATCATTGGATAGACTAAGAGAGATGGTGGGGAGATGGAAAGAGGCGGTGGAGAACCTTCTTTGTCTATTCTTCTAGCAATGACAGTCTTGTGGAGGCACGGAAGGCAGAGCGTGGGCACGAGCGATGGCGATGGTGAGTGGGATCTAGACAGCGATGCTCTCAAGCGGAGAAGCTGCTGTCAGATTAGCGACAGGGCCTTAATCTCATCCACAACCAATGGGTCAGATAATAATGGCCTCGGGCACCTTGGCAGTGAGTAGATTTGTAGGTGGTGATGACAGTGGGTGGATTTGTTCTACTAGATGCAAAGAGTGCAAATTATATTGTTGTCGATGAATGTTCTTGCAAGGTTTGTAGTTTGTGGTGGCAGTGATTCAAATTGTTCTTGAATTTGTGATAATAATCCGGCTGTGATTCCTCCTATTTTCCTTTTTTCTCTTGCAAGTTGAATTGCCATGTGGATTACCTGCAAAGTTGAATTGTAAATGTTGCAAATATGTGCACATACGAATTGGGCATCAATGTAAATCATTTTTAATTTTTTTCCTAAAGAAGGGTGTCACAGCAGGTTCCTAAATCGGTAGTGATTGCAGTCGAGCAATACTGCCGCCAGCCTACTGCCTATTAAAACCAGTAGTGATGTAGTTTTTGAACCTGCAGTGATGGCCTTTTGTGTGGTGGTAGCTCGTCAACCTCCTTATTGGTGGAGGGAGGGAACCAAGGAAGTTTACTGGGCATCACCATCTTTGGTATAACGGAGCGTAAATGTAAATTTTCCATGTTATACCATGACTATCAAAAAATGGGGCTAGGAGTGGTGACATATGGGAGAGGAGAGGGGAAGAAGTTCATGGGGGCAATATTGACGATGCAAACAAGGAATATGAGGAGGATTATTGGAGTGGAGGAATGCAATAGATATTGGTGGGCAAAGATCAGTGGCAGGGATTGACACTATATAAGGCCCTCACCCTTAATTTCATAGATAGAAAAAAAACAAAATGTCTACTTTATATTTACTAGGGTAGGGGTTAAAGAGCCGCTCATATGAACAGAATACCATAGGTGATCACTGACAAACATCACCCATGAAAATTGTTTCAATTTACATGGATGGCTTCTTTTAGTGGCTGTTTATAATAACACGATACACATAAGCGGTTGCCTAATAGCGTCGGCTAGAAAAATATGTATATTTAAACAGGCGGTGCGGCCACCCATGTAAACTGGCAGCGCACTCTTAAATGTCCACTTGTGGTGATATTGTTTTGTCTTCCTCACGCCATTAGTTCAAAGTCTTCAACTACATCCACTACAATTAGTTTTCATGTGGACTTTGTTACTTTCTCCTCAAAAGACAAACTGCCAAACACCGGTTACCACACTGCACCTCCTCAGCTCCCATGACACGTTTCCAATAAATAGAGGGCAATGGGGGTTTCTCACCACGCTTTTCCTCTTTTCGTTTCACCTTTCTCCACTCTCTTCGACAATGGCAGACTTACCACGACAGCCATAGTACATCACCACTAGCGAGGAGGCGGAGAAGAACATCTCGAGTAACTACTTCAACAACTCCTTGTTGTCGTTGTGACCACCGCTAAGCAAAATGCCTGATTATAAAGTGGACAATGACTTTGAGCGGTGCTATGGGTCCTCGTCGAAGAAGGGCTCTGACTCTAATGATGATGCTAGCGATGAGGAGGAGGGTGGCGAAGGTGGGCTTGGAGGAAGAGGTGCCTAAGGAGTATGTGGAGTTCGAGGCTGAGGAGAAGGCCTTTATCGTCATAGATGTAATGGCAGCGGTGGCTTGCATGGTTGTGGTACTGGAGGTGGGACCTAGTGTGGTCGTAATGCCAAAAGGGGCCTCTAGCTCAGTCAAGGCGCAAGGGATGGTCATGAAGAAGGGTCCGGCAAAAGTGGAGCCTTTGAAGAAGGCAGGGACTAGCCACTAGTGTTGGGTCTAGGATGAGGCTGGCCACCAGCGCCTCGCCACTAGTACCCAATGCCTGCTCCAACATGGGGTTAGCCGTGAGTGCCTGCTCGACAATGGCGATGAAGCCAGTATGGAAGATGATCCACCACAACAAATTTAGTTTCTTAGGTCTAGAGTATGACATATGGGCCTATGTATAATATTTTGTTTGGAGAAATATTTTTGCTTTGTAATATATCACTAGCTAGTACACTCCTAGAGTATGTCAGGTGGGTCCAATTAGAATATTTTGTGGAAACGAAATCTCATATAATGTAGTCTCTTACGCCAGTTACCTTAGAAATATGGATTCTCACTCACAAATAAACATGTAGAAACATGGCTTCTTATTGACATGTTGTCCTAAAATTTTTCCAAATGGCTCATATAAGCAATCACCTCCAAAGATAATTTTCATATTTTTTAAAAAAATATAGAAAATCATACGAAGGCCGATTGAGATTTAAAAGTTTTACAGCAATCTTTACTACATTTCCTACAATTTAGTTAGGTAAATCCCTCTAGAACTACTCATGGATTCTCACTAATGTCTTAATATCTAACAAACTAAGATCAAATGGTATACAAGATAATAAATAGCGAGTGACTTTTGCAATGCAAGAATTTTAAGGTTAACTATACCTAATCAAAATGAAGCTCATGTAGTATAGACCACATCGATATGTTGTTTACCTCAATTGAAGTACATATGAATTTTCTATGAGTTTAGAAAATTTTATGAATTTATTATCATGGGCGACGTGTGCATACAACCATCTACGAAAACGATTTTTAGGTGATGCTTGTTGTTATGTCCATCCATACAAATATTTCGACTATGGATAGTGTTTTTGTATGTGGCGCACCCTCACAACTGCCTACGAAAACAGTTTGCACAAGCGGTTTGGTTGTGTCGCCATATGTGTAAATCATTTAGATATATAAATAGACTAAATTAGTTGATAGCACTTCGTCCTAGGCGGTAGTGGACTAGTATTCTATCTGAAATCACTAGTGTTGACATTGTACACTAGATCTACCACCACCGCTATTTGTCCCACCATTCGTAGAATGGTATGCAAGGTAAACGATAGTGAGTGGCCCTTGCAATTCAAGAATTTAAAAGTTTAAGACACCTAGCCAAACTGAAGCCCTATAGTAAGCACCCTATAGATATGTTGTTTATCTCGATCGGAGTCTATATGAATTCCCTATGAATTTTTAAAATTTC
This sequence comes from Oryza coarctata, assembly GCA_030770085.1. Classification (NCBI taxonomy): domain Eukaryota; kingdom Viridiplantae; phylum Streptophyta; class Magnoliopsida; order Poales; family Poaceae; genus Oryza; species Oryza coarctata. The sequence continues at coordinate 1,958,367 of CM061471.1, forward strand.
TAAAATTTATTATCGCAGGTGGTGTGTGCATACAATCACCTCACATGAAACTTGCTGTTTTGTTCACCCATATAAATATTTCTAATTATTGAAAGTGTTTAGGTAGGTGATGTTAGATGTACTAGCCCCCAAAAACATTTTTCTCGAGCTATTTTCTTCTTACACCACGTGTGTAAATCATTTAGACATAGTAAATAGCCTAAATTGGTTGAGATCTCTAAGTTCTAGGGTAGTATTCTGTCTAAAATTGCTAGCACCTCCGTAGCACGCCGCCATTGTCCACCAATTCCACCAACATCGCAATTATTGCCCAATAGATTTGCACTCCACCTGCTCTTTCCTGATGCCTTGACATGTACTGTATCATGCGTCCTCTCTCCCTCTGTCGACACAACACATCCAGTTACGTTATCCCGCTAACTGCTATCACTGGAGTTTCTTACTAACTTAACAGTTATTTAAGTAAGCTTGCTTGTACTCCACAGAAAGCAAAAGCTTACTTGTTGCTCATTGGGTTTTCAATAGATCTATCTGGTTTCTAGCCTAGGGTTTAGAGTTTTGGCTAGCAGTAGATAGGGTAACAATAGATCTACTCAGGTTTTTATCTAGGGTTTAGGTTCTGACATGCAGTAGCTTATACAATATTAGTTGATTATATTGTCAAACTATCACATAGTGATGGGTCAACAAAATTTCAACATGGCTTCGATGGTTTAGTGCCTACACTAATTGACTAAGACGATATGGCATTGACCTAGAACCATGTCATTTTTTAGACCATGTTCATGTGGATTCACTCAGAAAGTTGCTTGTTAAGTGCACGGGAGCGTTGTATGTAATGTGAGGGTATTATTTTATCAAAATATCACATAATGACAAGTCAGGAATATCTCTATGTGGTTTGGACTATCAAGTGCCTACACTAAGACACGGGGAGATATCGTTGACATGGAATTTTGCCATTTTTTTTGACAATGTTAGTTTATTAATTTGTCAAATTATTACATATTGTAAAGTATGATACATTAAAAAAGTTGTTTGCTATCTAACTATTTTGCTTTCGCTCATAGAATGGTCGCTCATGTACCAAGCAACCCACCCGGTATCTTTATGTTGACTACCAGTGGCATCCATCCCCAGACACAAGACACCCAATAGTAATTGTCAAATATACAACAAATTATGAACCAATGTCAAATTAGCAATTATTTTATAATAAATTATTTTGAATTATGTCCCTTGTAGCATATTGACCCTCTAAGATAGTTAAGACATGTATGCAATAAAACATATGTCAGTTATCCTAAGTACCAGATAGAAATTACTGATAACGGTACATATAAGGTGTATATTACCATTGATCAATATCAATATGGCAATACCTTGTGAGCCACAAATAGAATGTGGCTATTGAGATATGGGTACTTGGTTGATGTTGTAAGTTAAGCAAGCAATTCCAAGTACCCCAATTGCAGGTTTTGTACAAATTTAGCTATAATTAATTTTGGTAAATTTTTAAGAATTTTTTATGAAAAATTCATATTACTTTAGTGCTATGAGGAAACTAAGTCACTACCATAGTTCCTAGTTGTCCAGACTAGAAAATTCGGCAAAATTTTCTATTTGTGTGTGCATAAATCCTTGTCCTAGAAGGAAAGACACACATTACAAAATTGGTAAATAATAGAGTTTACAAGTGGAAGCATAAATAAAGTACTTTATTACATGATAAACCAAAGGCCCAATATAGCAGACATAAAAAATAAAGACGTAAACTAAGACGGCAACCACGAGCGCTTAACAGCAGACACAAACTAGATATCTAAGCCTAGAAGGGAACAAAGAGAAAGACTAAGTAACAGCACTATACTCATCAAGCCATACCAGGGAAAATATTACAAGGAATTTATTTATAGGGTTATTTTGTATTAAAACAACATTTTAAATATTTTTATCATTTAAAGGCATTTAATTAAAACAATAACCTATCTCTAGTCAAATTATTATCAAGCCACTTACTAACACAAACTTGCCATAACCAGGCTACAACTAATCAAATCTAGTTATTCTAGTTTTAATAGAATTAAACTCTAACTTTGGTCACACTGTTGAGATTTTAAATGCTTAAATAGTTAGATTAAAATCTTTGATTTTCGATGATGATTCCTGCAAATCTTGTGAAGTTTTATTTTTTAAAACTTCTACATTACAAGATGTTAATAATGATATTTCTATAAGATTGGAATCTAGATTGATAAAAACAACAGGCTTTGAGTCTTTTTTTGGTCTTGGATTTGCTTTGCATACTCGTATCGCCGATAAGTTATTTTTAACCAAAAAATTTTTGAAAAAAAATATAAAGTTGCCTTGGTTAAAACAACAAAAAGCTACTTTGGTTTCTAAAAATTTCTCGACATGTTTTTTAAACGAGATGAAGTTGAAAAATGCTTTAGCTCATGTTAAGTATATAGAAGATATTGTAAAAAATTATAAGGTGCTTTCTTGTTTAAATTGTCACAAAAAAAGGATTTTTAATTGATTGTAAAAATTGTACCAATTTGACAAAAAAGTGTCTTACTTCAAAATTTCTTTGCAAAGATTTTCATATGTTAGAAAAAAGCTTAACATGATTTTGAATTAATCAAAATTAAGCACACATAATCGAAGTATAGGTTTTGATGCACATGCATATTTTACATCTCATGAACCTGCTGTTTTCAATATATGAAAAGGGTGAGATTTTGACAAAACCCGAACAAAAGAAAATGATTTTCAAATCTATCGGTATTATGAAAAACCTTTCTAAAACTTGTGGAAATATTTTTTTATCTTTAAAAGAAATAACTCGTGTGATGTATAATGACACCTATTGTGGTAAGGATGGGTATTTTGTTTAGTTATGTTTTTGACAAGCAAGAAAACAGAAAAATAATAGAGAATGTGAGCTTATAAGGTTGAGATGGTAGAGACTATGCTTTTCTTCAAATGGCTTGGTCAAACCGAAGGCCATAGAGAGGTCAGAATGGCGCCCGATCAAATTGTAGGGATAGCAGCGGTCAGACTGGTCTCAACCAATTGTGATGCAACAATCAGACCGACCTTTTATTAAAAAACATCGAGATAAGTTTTCAGGTAAGTTTGATTCTAATTTTGTTCATACATATATAACTACTAATTTCTAATGGTAATATAGAGGCCTTGATATCTAGATCTTTCAATTTGATTATGTCAATTCTTAATAACCTTGTGATATGATTGGTAATTGGTGGTCTTTTTTAAAATCTTTAGTTCTTCTCGTTTTGCTACTTTTTGGAAGAACTGGAGGATGATTTGAGGGGGAGTTTATGCTTTTCATTGCATTTATATTTAAATTCATGCATTTCTCTTAATCTAAACATAAATAAAAATTAAGAAACTAAGAGTTTTAATTTTTACCTCTAGTATATTCATGTATAATATAAGTGAGGTTTATTGACTTATATATGTTTTAGTCTTTATATGAGCCTTTCTTATTAATTTTGAGAGATATGATGTATGAAACATTATTATTTTACTTAAATTAAACAAAGATGCGATGTTAAAACTAGTGTTAGTTTGAATAATTTATGCTTGCATATACGTTTGTATGAGTTTTCATTTCTCAAATGCTCTATAAATACCTCAAGAGCAAATAAAATTAATTTCTTGTATATTCTTTATCAGAGATAAAAATAGTTACCAAATACTTGAAAATAATATTCACGACAAAGACGTATCCACGGTGAGAACAATAATGGATACCGAATCATTGAAAATAGTAATCACAGCAAAGACATACCCGACGTAATTGAGAGTTTTATTTTATGTGTATAATATCAAAGTTTAAAGTGAGTGAAACTCATCATTTATTGAAAGCTATCTTTTTTTGTGAAAAAGCAAATAAATGTGAGAAAGAGTGTTTAATTCATCTTTCCTATATGTAAATATTTTTTTCAACCTAGGAAAAGTGTTACATTAGTAATTTATTAAAATTATGAATCTTTAATGTTGTTCTAATCTTGATTTTAATATGATTGATTCACATTTGGATTTTAGCTCATGTTGACCAATATATATCCTTTATCTTGTAAAACTTGTACTTGGATTGCTCTTGGTACATATTAAACCTCCTCAAAAATAAAAAATAAAAAGCTATTTACTATGAGTGATAATTATGAAATCATGATATTTAGACTTTAATTGATTCTTTGTTGTCTCTTTCACATACTTGATGAAATCATTATAAAAGGGAAGAAAAACACAAAATGTGAAAAAAAAATAAGTTGAAGGTGCAAATTTCTTTCTTTTAAAAAGGGTGAGATAATTTTTCTTTTGTTTTTAATTTTGAGATAATTTCTTTCTTTCATAAATGGAAATTTTTTTGTCTTTTAATTTTGAGTCTTTAGTTTTTTTTTGACAAATTCTTTTGGTTTTTATTTTCAAATACCAAATCACATTTTGAAATAGTTTGCAAGTATGTTCATCGAGGCAGTGAAATCATTGTAATGATTAATATTTTGTGATGAACAATTGGCTTTATAATTTATTTACATAATGAAAATTGGTTTGAAAATATTTTTGATATTGGTGTGAGTGTGTGTCTAATGTAGGTTAGGTTACAATATGTAGCTCAAAAAGGTTATTTTGTCTATTTGTATGCATGTGAATTCAGATTAATCTTGGTTCATGGTGAAGACTGGTATTACACTTAAGAAAAAGCAAAGGTTTAGAAAAGTTAAGATATCATGTGACAAGATTGAAGTAGAATCAAAATTCTTAGGATCAACATTGGTCAATGACGGTGTCAAGACTAGGCTCAAGGGGAGCCGAGGTCAACGATGTCTCGTGACGAATTTGGACATAGGATGTATCATAGTGGATGAGCAGTGTCTGAGAAGTTATTTGCAATGTGCTTCACAAGTGTGCGTAAGCGTCAAAAAATCGTAAAGAAAATTAGATGAAAATTAGAAAAAAAATTATTTAAAAAATTAGAGGAGAAAGGTGTTGCTACATTACTCAATGTTATGTAGCATGTAGCTCTGCACGCATATGAGATGGCCAGCTATTGGAGTCTAAAATAGGAGAAGTTGAGTCCTATTATAACTTAGTAATTGATGGAGATTTTATATATAAATAAATAAGAGGTTAAGATAAGTATAACTTTTAAAGATAGAAAATCTAGATTTAGTTTTGAGACATAGGAGTAATTTGTATATATTTTATAGATATATCTTAATGCAATAAGGTTAATCTACTCGACAATCAGACTGACGAAATACGGTAGTATATTATAACTCCATCTAGTCAGATGTTTCTTTTTATTATATAAAAAAGATTTGATTTTTTTGATAATACTATCATTTATCCTTTTTTTCGTGTATTTCGATCATACAGGTTAGATTGAAAGTCTATAACTAATGTGCCAGTACTAGTATATATACATATACTGTATACTCTTCCTATTCCAAAATGTATTATCTGGGACGGTAGTAACTATTTTGTTTAGGTTTAGGTTTGTTGCTAGAAATAGCTAAAAGGATAAGTAATTCCTCCGTTTTTAAATATAATTATTTTTTAATTCAAATTTTATATATAATATAAGTATACGTAGAACGCTTATTATAATGCACAGGAATTCAAACATTTTTTAACTAATCAAATGCGTGGAATCCAAATAATTGAAAGTTTGACAATGAGATGGCCGAGAGGGATCTTTCCCCTCAATCGTTGGAACCTAGAAATGTTATATTTAAGTACTGGGGGGGAATATAATTCAACGTAACCTGTACCGTCCATATTGGTCGGTCACCGAACAAACAAATTATGGAAATATACGTGTACTCCTTTAAAAAATTGAGGTATTTGTAGTTTACACCACTCGTTTTCAAATAGATAATTTGTAATGTGTACATTCATAATTAAAACATCAGCATTTTAACTTTCTAGCTAGTATATATGTAAAAAATATTTGATATATAAAGACAGTATTAGTAGATTTGTCATGAAAAATAAAATCGTGTCGGAAAAATTTAGTGATTTTTTTCATAAAAATATGCATCAATTGAATATTATGTTAATAACTTCCCAATTAAACTACAAAACTTATATGCAAACAGCATACAGTTACTTGTCGTTATTAATTATACTGTTAACTATATACGAAGCCAGGGATTACGTAAATTAAAGACAAGTACGGATTACCAACTTCATAGTATACTACCATAAGCGACCTAGCGAGCCTTATAGTATATAATTACCACGCACTTAACTATAACTAACTGTCTATTTATTGAAGTGTCTCACTAATTTGGTCAGTTGCATTCGCTTATTAATTAATACGAGTTGGTTACTTAATTAACGTGGTTAGCTAGCTGTTGCTAGCTATATATCGACGTGTGCTAATTAAATGACCTGCTTGATCAAAAGCTACAACCATGTCTCTCTAAGTGCAGTCACATGTGGATTGGATATATATATATATATATATATATATATATATATATAATTGTACTATCACCACCAACAATTTGTAGCTCTAGCATTCAACCCCCCCTCACAAAAAGAATAAAATCCTAGCTATAAATATATACATGTGTATGTCTTCATAATTTGATTTTTTTACTAAGGGAGTACCTAGCAAGGCCTGAGAAATTTTTTAGCAAGTCTATATATATAATCTGGTTCAGATTAATTATATTGACAAGCTAGAAGAGCTTATATATAAACCTATAACTGCTTGGTGGAACCAAAACAAAAGCCTATACTCCATAAAACAGTAGATCAATTAATGTACTATTAGTAAAACTGGGGGGCATGTAAGCTTGTGTCTGTCTTGTGTTTTTCCCAGGAAAAAAACAACACAACATATGAGTGTCACAATAACTGAAGAAAGAAAAAGGAGGAAAGTGATAGGGGACAGCATTGGACATTAGACATGAAAGATGCATGGACCATCCAATCAAGCAGCTAGCTGCTAGAGCTTGTAATGTAGTACTACTCGTACCAGGTTGTCCTTGGTTACTTAACCGGTCAGGCAATGCAAGTACATATGCGCGTGGTAGACTGTTAAAAAGTTTGGTCGTCTTTCCGTGGACATATAGCTGGCACGGCCGGCAGATCACCATGTAACCTGCTCCAAATACACGTCACATCTTTTGTTTTCTTAACTTTTTTTATATTATTCAAATTGTTAAACATGTTTCGTGTAAAAACTTTTTATATAAAAGTTGCATTATAATATTAAATAAATTTATTATTTATTTTATAATAATTAAAAATTAATTAATTATATGTTAATAATTTTTTGTTTTACGTGAGTATTTAATCATCCTTTTCGTGTAGAAACGAACGGGGGCCAACTAGCCTTCAAGAAAATGTCACGAGCGCCAACTTAGCTGACAAGTCACGAGCATGTACTCGTGCTGGCCCTGCCCACACTATGTAGGGTCAACTGATGACTCAATAGGTTTTCATTAATTATTACTATCTTCATTTTTCATTGAAATGAACAATAAATAATTAACTTAACTAATAACAACATAGTACTTCACCATTCTAAAATATAATAATTTTTAGGTTATTTAGCTTAGCTTTCACAGTCCCTCACTCTTAATTTCATAGATAGATAAAAATAAAAAAATATTTTACTAGGATAGGTGTCAAATAGCCGTTAAATAGAATACGTGGCCATAAACAAATGGCTCATAAAAATCATTTCAATTTACATAGATGGCTTTTAGCAGCTTATGTAATAATGTGATGCACGTATACGATTAGTCAGCACACTCTTAAATGTTTGAATGTGGTATTGTCGCTTTATCTTCCTCGTGCCATTAATTCAAAATCTTCGACTACATCTACTACCATCGGTTTTCATGTAAATTTCAGTCACTTCCTCCTCAGAAGATGAAGTGTCAGATGTCAGTCACGTCTTCCACTGCCATATCGCGCCTCCTCAACTCCCACAATACCTTTATTTTCCAATAAATAGAGGGCAATTGGGGTTCCTCGCCACACTCTCCCTTTTTCCATCTTACTTTTCTCTACTCTCTCCAGCAATGGCAAACTCACCATGGTAGCTATAGTATTTTAAACTATGAATAGTATTTTTGAGGGCAACACACACTAACAACTCCCTATGAAAACATTTTTTCCAAGTGGTTGGCATCTACATAAATTATTTAGACATAATAAATAGCCCAACATGATTGAGAGCTCTAAATCCTAGGATAGAATTTTGTTCGAAATCGCCAACGCCTCCACTGCACACCATCGTTGCCCACTAGTTTCACCAGCGATGCCGTTGTTGCCCTATAAATTTGCACTCTTCTTGCTCTTCCCATGCACCTCCTTGACCTATACTATATAACACATCGTCTCTCCCACCATCAGCACAACACATCTATGCACGCCATCCTATTTACTTACTGTTATCGTCAGAGTTTCTCTCTAGCTTAAAACAATTGCTTAAGCAAGCTTGCTTCCACTCCGCATAAAGAAAAGGCTCTCTTGTTGCTCATTAGGGTTTTAATATATATGCTTGGTTTCTAGCCTAAAGTCTAGGGTTTTGGCTAGCAGCATGTAGGGTAGCAATAAATCTACATGGTTTCTGGCCTAGGGTTTAGGGTTATGACATGCTGTGCCGTAGCATGTGTACAATGTTAGTTTATTATGTAATCAAACTATTACAAAGTGCTGGGTCAGCGATATTTCAATATGGCTTAGACGGTTTAGTGCCTATACCAACAGACTAACATCGTGATATGTCATTGATATGGAACTATGTCAATTTTTTGACAATGTACAGTAGGGCTCTCTTACAAAGTTGCTTCTTTAGTGAATGTGAGCTTTGTATACAATGTGTCAAATTATCATATAATGGTGGGTTAGCGACATCTTCGTATGGTTTAGATGGTATAGTGACTATACTAACTGACTAACACACTAGGAGATATTATTAACGTAGAATTGTGTTATTTTTTGACAATGATAGTTAATTAATTTGTCAAATTATTTTATATTTTAGAGTATGATAGACTACGAAAATTGCTTATTATCTAATTGTTTTACTAATTTTCATAGAATGACCGCTCCTATACCAAACCACCTATGTGGTATCTTACTTCATAACGACCACTGGTGGTCTCCACCCCTAGACATAGGATACCCAATAGTAAGTGTCAAATATGAGTCAAATTAAGAATTGTTTTATAATGTATGGTTTTGTATTATATCTCTTATAGCGTATTGTCCGATGGTTAAGACATGTATACAATAAAGCATATCAGTTATCCTGATTGCCGGATAGAAATTACCGTTGATGGTATGTATAAGGTGTACATTACCATCGATCAATATCGATATGGCAATACCCCAATTGATGAATGAGCCATAGGAAGAGTGTGATCATTGATATATATGTCTTTGGTGGATGCTATCAGGAAAGCAACCAACCAACCTGAGACACAAAGTGACCTACTCTTCCCTAACTTAGTTATTTCAAACTAAATGTGCTTGAAGATAATGATGATGTGTTTTTTTATGACTCTTAGACTTTCCAACACCCATCCAATTAAAGTGGTAAATTAATATTGTAATTTTCAGTTACATTATTTCCAATTGTATTGATACTAATAGTTATTATAATTTTCATATGTGTACGATGAAGCTCTTAAGGTGCTAATGAAAGTTAGCTTGCAATACATCTTACTTAGGTGATGAATGAGCTTAGATACATATTCACTCAACTTGATCCCTATTTGATTGATAACTTCAAGCATCGATTATCATCTATTTTTGTTCGGAGCAAAAATAATTTCTATCAGTATGCTAATACAAAAGAAAGTGATTATATATATGCATTAATTATTATTAAGGGCCTATTTAGAGTAATATCTTATATATTAATTATAACTTATATCATGCGAACTATGGGTGAAGAATGAATTAGTATGACTAAAACTATGTATATCAATATGTATTTTACTTCCATGTGGTGATGTGGATAATATGTATGATTAACTTAATTAGCAATACTAGCTCTCTATCTATATGAATGGTCAGTGAATATAAATGTAGCTTTGAATATGTAATGCATTGATGTTCATATATGCTGAAAAAAAATATAGCAATGTTTTGTAAGGGCTTGTATTGCTGTATATTAGCTGGATTTTTTAACTGTTATATAATAATGTAAGTGGTTCATAGGTTAGATCCAACCATAAAAAGAGTTTTCTGGAGCGAATTTCTTCAGTAATAGCCCATGCAAAACATATGCCTTGGGCAAATGTTGAAGATTTTATTTCACGGACGGTTCTTGATGTGGCTAAAACAGATCCAAATTTTGTAGGCCCTTGATTTGAGGCAATGGGAAAATACCCGTGTAAACGGCTTAAGCACTGTGGTGGACAAATGTTTAGTGTAGTAGTGTAGGTCAAAAGATTTATTTTTAAGTTATTTCAGTTGTCGATTTCTTTTAATTTTGAATTAGTTAGATTCCTTTTCAGCTTTTACTTGGCTTTAGAATCATTAAAATAACAAAAAAAAAGAATCAGTACATGAATACTTACGTTGTACAAAATTTGATTTCTAGCTAGAAATATATATATTTTGGAGGGAGCATATGTTTTAGTTGTGGACCGTATGGAGGTGAGAGAAAGATATAAATACTACTCTCTGCATCTCACAAAGAACTTGCTTCTAGAGTTGAAAATTTGTTCAAAACATGTTGATTTGGAGCAGTTACCCTACTCCCTCAGTCTGCAAGTCCACATGCATGCGCAACTGATGGCCACCAGCTAATTAAACAACACTGCCCCTGGCCATTTCTCTTGTAATTAATGAGGGACAGCTCATTATTTCTTTCTAGTACTATTATGTCTAAATTATTAAAAGATAAACTCTGTGGGACGGTGGGAGTACATTATTGCTGGGTCGGTTTATGTATTGTATATGGGTGGAACAGGAGTTGGATAAGCAGCAGTACCTAGCCGATGATCAAAATACTGTTTGGGCGACTCGATCTGATCGTCAATTGCATCCATTTGTATGATTGATCGATCGTCCTCCAACACGCGCGGTTATTAAGGGATTTGTTCGCCGTCATTCCATCTCAAAGGGCCCACTATGCTGCCATATATACATGCCAATTATAGAATTCCAATTATTCGCCTCTGGAAGTTTATATTGTTAATATATACGTCTAATATACTTAATTAGGATTTTTTCTAAATAATTAGCGGTTAATAAAAAAAATTCTCAGAAAGTAGGTGAATGTGACGGTAGAATGTTACGATTATTCGAGAAGAAAAAGTAAGTAGAAAAATTACATGATTAAGATAAGAATGTCGGCAAAGAGATAACTATATTTTAAAAAATTAATATATTTTAAAAATATTTATATTTTAAAAACAAGTGGGTAGATGCTACAACAGGTACTAAACCTGTATTTTCTAACTATTGCTATTGTAGACGCCGACAAAACAGTTAATTAATTAATTATAACTATATGTAACCGTATATATAGATGCATCCAAAGTTAGGGACGATATGATAATTAAGAATTTAACTATAGTTGATTAACAAGGCGTATATATCCGGCCGGACGCCGGCCGGCAGTGCACATGGGCACGGAGAGATTGGAGATCTGTTTGATCGGTTCAGCTACTCATGACAGATTGATTAGTGAGAGGTGCTCTCGGTTTAATGGTAGAGAGCTAGTGGCTTAATTCGGTATTGATCATGTATTGTTGACTGGTTAATTAATGGTGGAAATGTCAATCACACGTACATAGAGACGGACAGAGAGCAGACAACAACCAACCGGCCAACGCATGGTTCCAGGGATCAAATAGTGCAGCCGGCTGGCCATTATTAATTAAGGCTAGCTAGATGTGATTATTGGTTGATGGACATGTAATAAAGCAATTAATTTGCTACAGAAGGTGCACACTTAGCTACAGTAGGCATCCATATAGCTAGGGGAGTAGGCCAGCTTGATTGACGTGCAATCTCCGGGCCCAATAAAGTAGATGAAATCCCACGTGTTACTGTGAGAATCATATACGATAATAGTAGAAATAACGTACAAGATAGCTAGATGACATCTTATATAATAAGCATCTTTGATGATGAAAAAAACTATAAACAGTTATGATGACAAGGTTTATAACTATTTAAATAGTATGCAGAATGATAATCCATAAGCAAAGCTAAGGTGGTATAGCTTCAAAGCAAGAGAGACAATATAAATTAATTATCCAAAGACAAAAATAAGATGACATTTCTTCACGAGAGAAGCAAATGAGAGAAATAATTTGAATTATAGATTAATCATTTAAGTGCTAGTGCTGAAAACGATGATGTGACTTAATAAAAAAAGAGAGATATAGCATTACTATAGGGAATATAATGTATATATATATAATATTCATTCTCTTCGATGTAAACAGCCAGCAGTATAGATGCAACATATTTCAAATATATTTCAAATGGGACTGTCTAATTCTCGTTCTCAATTCCTAAAAGAAAAAGGTGAATTTTGAATGGATAAGATTGTTTCAAGATTTGTGCACTACAGTACCCCTATCTTGTCTCCTCTCATTCTCATTGTTCGCTTTCACACTGCCCATATTAGTGCTCACGCCATCACCACCTCCACTCATAGCCCTACCAACTCCTAAAGCCGCAAATGGTGCTGGCTAAACCCGTCCAACCGACCTCCTCCTCCTTCCCTCCTTTCCTTTCTCCTCCTCCCTCTAATGTTCTTCTTCTCCAAGTCCGATGACATCAATCCCCCATCCCCACCAAAGCTTCCTTGTCACCGACAGCTCACACTGTCGGATCCGCTCGTACCGTCCTCGTCTTCTAATCACTCTCATTGGTATCACCCCTATCACTAACCCTGCCCACCACTGGCTTCCCGCCCTGTGGCTTTGGTGCTGCCACCGTTGCTCGCCTTTACCCGTCGCCCACCGCTGGTCAGATCACCAGCGATAACTATCTCTCTAAACCTAAATCACCCTCTCTCTCTTCCCCTCTCCTAAGCCCTCTTTCTACCCTGACCCTAACTCTAAACCCTAATCCATATGTCCTCCATCGGAGTTAGGGTGTCACCGATACCAGATAAGAGGAGGAGCTTGTCATTGTCCCTTGCCATTAAGTTACCCCTCCTTCCCCTATCCCTCCTCCCTCCCCTCGCATGTCTACCCTATAGGGACTGCTAGGTTAAAGGTCACTCAAATTCCTATCAATTTTAGTCACAGAATTGAAAAGCGAAAGAATTGAAATGTGAAGGAATAAGAAAAACACGGTATTTTGATAGGAATGTAAGAATAAAATAAAGTATGGCAAAATAAAAAAATATAGTAACAATCATTTGAATAGATCGTAGGAAAAATATAGAAATCGGATGAAAGAGATAGGCTCAAAAGAAATTTTTCAAGAGGTTAAAAATCTTGCTAATTTTTCTCTAAAATCTCCATAAAATTATTCATTTCATAGAAATTTTAAAGAAAAATATAGGATTCAATTCTTTGTTAAAGGCCTTCCTAAGAAAGTTTTCTATAGTAATCCTTTAAACTTCGAATGTTTTTTTCCCTACTAATTAAAGGGGCCTAACTATTTTTAGGCATTTCCTGCCTTATTTTTCCCTTCTTTTTTTTTTCGCCACGCTCCTACCAAATCATACGATATGTTACTCCCATATTTATTGCAGTCACACATAGTTTCTCTAACACCAATTAACTCCCTTCGCTGCCTCTCTCCTTGCTGATAACCTTACCATGTCTCTCTCTTCTCCTCCACTATAGGCCCGGTGAGATCTCCAATTGGATTTGTCATTGGTGACGTAGTCATCTTCGTCATTACCTCGTCACACAATTAAATCAGTGGATGCATGCCATCAATATACTATCTATTATATAACCAAAAACTAAAGATAAGTCAAAAAAGAGCAACCGAGTTAGTTCTGAAAGACGATAAATTTTCATATTAATTAGAAAAAAGTGGAAGATTTGCATCGCTAGATTCGTGATAGACAGATCAGTCCATACAAAATACAATTATATCAACATTGTGCGTATATCATATTCAATTCTACTTGAAATTCTATTGTATAGAAAATTAATCTGCAAACAAAAATGTGATTCTATTCAAATGTATTTAAATGCAAAATTATGCGTGAAAATCCACTAGTTTTTTTCCCTTGGGAATGAATATAAGGAAGCCCGCCATAATCGCTGGTATTTGCTAGAGATTATTTTACCTTTTTCAATTTAAAATTTAAAAATAAACCCTAAAAAACTTATTTAAATATCTTAGCTATGCCATTTTATTTGGAAGGGCATAACACCAGTATAAAATCATGGTATGACAATACAACATTGTCACGCTAGTACAAAAAGTGACATGAAAAGGATTTTGCTATGGCATACTATGTTAATGTTCCCTGCTATGAACAGTGGCACTACGGTACATGCCATCCCACAATTCATGTTAGTATAGTCCTGCCACGTCATCTAGCTTGGCCTGACTAGAATGCTTGTTTTTAAAAGTAAGATTTTAGAGGATTTATGTAACAAATTTAAATTAATAAAGGTTTAAATAATAAAAAAATCCCTGACTAGACGATTTATTTTTAAAAATTGAATTAGTAAAAGATTAAAATTATAAAAAAGAATCCCTAGCTAGAGGCGCCTGCAGCTGTTAGTATGTAGACATCGATATAAATTATTGCCGGTTCTTCCCCCACACAAACACCCCTATAGCATTACACTTTCTCATGCAACACCACAAAAAGAAACTCTTTTGATTCACATAGAAAAGAAAATCCAATATGTGACGCTAAAAGCTAGCATGTTGGCGTGGCCCTACTATTGTACATGCCCTGGGACGATTGACGAGGCCAAATGACTCTTTAGCTGGCCGGCCGGCTAGGAAGCGTCCTATATCTATTGGAAGCAGCACTACTTTGTTAAATCATCCTATCTACTTTGCATTCCAACTTGGCGGCTCTATAAAATTTTCACGTAGCCGCCCACATATCTAGATAGGATTCTAGCATCATTCTTATCCACGCTTTATATATCACTTTCATATATTTGAATAGTAGAGAGACGGATCGGAAGCTGGCATGTGACCATATGGCATACATAGCTAGGTGTGTATTCCCGTGATAATTTTACCGTGGGGTATTTCTGATGTTCCACCTACAGGAATATATATATTTTTATGATAAATCATATTTTCTAATGGTTTCTCACAAACAAAGTTCTAAAGTGTAGTAGTGGTGATTAGGGATGGAAACGGTGGGAAAACGTCTCATCCATTTTCATAACCATATTTTTTTTGAAAAAGGAATAAAAACAGTTAGAAATAAAAACGGTATTGAAAATATCAAAAAACCAAAAATAAAACTACATGGATGGAAACATGTATTGAAACCGGTAATAAATATAAAAACACTGAGCTATAAAATATCACATTAAACTTTACATAACTATATAATATGAATGACAAAATAAATTTAAGGTTCTACTGTGTAAATAACAAATTGTCTCCCTTTTAACCTAAAGATTTGGTTGAGGAGTTAATAAGCCTAAACTATAGGTCAAATAAAGAAATGGATCATTGATGTATTTAAAAATACGGTAATTACTATAATATAAAAAACATTAATTATGGTAAGAATACAGAAAAATTTGGAAACGTCGGTGTACAGAAAAATCATTTCCATATTTTTTACCATTTTTATTTTTATTTTTGTCTGTAAACATTTTCACATTGCTCGGCCGGTAAAAATGGAAAACTACTGTCGGTCGGTCGGAATTTTCCGTGATCATTTTCACCGGTGGTATGGTTTTGCACCCAGCCCATCAGGGTTTAATTAAATCGTCTATTTGATTTATAGCCCTAGTGTTCACCATTTTTATGAGTACACCCGAATGTGTGTGTTTTGCTCGAGGGGTGATATATAGCTTGAACAATATTTCAAGCGTGTACAGGATGTGTACGTATCTATGTGCGCTAGCTGTGTAAGTATAGTTGTGTTTGAGCCGTGAACTGCGAAATAGGTACCCTCTAGAAGAAATACAAAAGAATTGTTAAGAGACCATGCATGCTTTACATGCATAGATTAAATCGGAAAAAGCAGCTGGTTATGCTACTAACCCAGTACTGGTGATCGATGGAAAGGCGGTCATCTCGATCGTGCATCTATCGATCTAGTCTTTGCAAACGATGATGAATCAGCAAGAGAATCGAATCGTTGAGCCCTAGAGAGCCTTTTTGCGATGATTGGAAGGCATATGTAAATGGAGAAGCCATTTCTTCCTCCTTTTTTTCTTTTCTTTTTGGTGACAGTTCGTTGCTGCTTGAAGCTTTAGCTCTTGCACAGGTTCTTCCTGTCGGTGCACGCACACGTACGTACATATTTTACAGTACATTATATCGACATCTCCGGCCCTGTACGTGCTGGGACTCCTCATCGATCGATCTCTCCCTTTCGTTAATTGCATGATTAACTTTAATTAGTTAGCACAATTTTCATATCCCTTTGTTGCCTAGCGAAAAGACAAGAATGTAATCCAGCTCCAAGAGATACCATACCATGAGATGCATGTGTATGCCCATGTGTTTGGACTTTGGAGTGACTAATTAAAATGAGCAATTAATAACTCCTTATTCAGCAATTAATATATTATGAAAATATTTTAATGCGACTATATTCCATATTATATAAGTATATCTTAAAATGTTGGATATTATGTTATAACTTTTTAAAGTAACATTAAATTACACCATATTTCTAAAAATTTCATATATTTCTTCTTGGTGCAACATTTTCAGCAATAACCTCTGTTTTAAACCCCTGAAGGCCAAATAGGAGCTGCCCCATTTTCCAAAAACCCCAAAATGCCTTTAACTCCTACAACGCCAGTAACCCTCATTTCTCAGCTCTCATTTCTTTTTCTCTTTTATTTCAACATATATGTAATGTCTAGTTTAACACCAAAATAATTAAACATAAACATTCCTAGTGCATAAATTCAACCATATTAAAATTCACAATTTCAAACATCACAATTCAAATTTTTGAATGAAAAATAAAAAATAACAATGCCTTGCACAATGGCTCTTGTCACGGCATGGTCTAACAGAGCTCAGGAGAGGAGAGGACAATGGGGAGAGAAATGGATTGGTGTGGAGCTTGAGAGGCTATCAAAGACGGCATCGCCACAATGATTAAGCTTAGGGTGGCAGCTGAGCTTGGGGCAATGGCCTGGTTGGAGCTTAGAAGAGGGCTAGAGGACGATGAGGAGAGTGGTGGAGGTGTGCATCTCGAGAAGAGGTTAGAGATTGCATGGTGGTGCTTCTCGACCGTCAAGGAATGTGCAGCAGGCGACCGAGCGAGACGATGATGGGCAACTAAGTTAGTGTTTTGGTAACGACAAAGCCTAGGAGGCATGGTGGAGGCATAGGGTAGGATAGGGAGGACAGCAGCCAGCACGAAACAGCTAGAGGAGGGCTGGCGGTGCGGCGGCACCACACTAAAGGTAGAACAGGGAGGAAGACAATGATAGAAAAATGTCCTTTTACCATAGAAAATGGTGGATGGGGGTTATGATCGAGAGCCCTCAGGTTTGAGGGATGTGATGGGAGATTTGATGCTTCCTATTTTGGGTTCTCTAATGTAACTTGTTTTTCTTTTCCTTAACCAAAAACTATTTAGGAATGTGTTTAGAGCCGTGCTGAAGTAAGAACATTAATCTCTAAATGAGAATAGTAAAAAAAAGATAGACTAAATTATATATGATAATTATGGTGCACCTTATATTTTTTATGTTAAAATCACTACTAGTGTACTATACCTGAAACTAGGTGAAAATCTTTATAAATAATTGGATTATGTTGACATCGACCGATCATTAACATAAAATTTTCTCTCTCTATCCATTAAAAGATTGAGCTTAAGACAACCGAAACAAATTTTTTGATTGTTTTCTGATTTTCTGATTAAGATGGCAGCATCAGTTTGCTATATATATTACTCTGTTAATTATCACTGGACTGACAGAAGTAGTTCTGGTCGGCGCTGCCGTCCGTTGAAGGAATCTTAATGCTTTTTCCTGATAAACAATAAGCAAAGAAGATACATGCGTGGTTCCATATATTCCAATGATGCGATACCAAATAGAATCATTATTCGTCGTATATTTATATATGTGTGTCGTCGTGTTCATGGAATTGAAAATGAGCTATGATTTTATATAACGTCAATTATATTGACCAACACCACCAATTCGGTGCCAGTGACTGACTCGATCAATATACATATCTTCCTCCACTTGTGCTTGTCAAGCAAGATTAATTGTAAATATAGGAGAATAATTAACATCTGATTTGGTTTTTCTTTAAAACGTGGTGACTTATTTTTAGCCTGACTTCAGTCACTATATATAGAAATTCAGTGTAGGTATGTTCACAAAGCAAACATCCCAAATTCCGGGTGACGCCACATGTATTGGTATGCTTAAGTGTAATACTGCTCCAAAGTACCAGATTTTGCATTTCATAATAAAAAAAACAGGGAGGACCAAAATTTCAAACAGAATTATATTTTCAAATGAAATTTGAACATATTGTCGCTTCCTTTGGACAAATTGCCAAATTTTCGAACCGAGTCACTTTCTACACTAGCAAAATGACCATATGCTTGGCTATGGCTAAAAGAAAATATATTATAGAAAAAATATGTTAGCATTACTTTTTTTTCTCGTTTGAATATATGGTATTTACTTGTTTGAATAAAATATTAGACTACACCATAATAACAGAAAATATCATGAGGTAATTTGTAAAAAGTGCAAAAGCAGTTATGAGGTGACAGATTCACTACTAAGCACGTGGAGCCTTTAAAGAAGTATTGATATATACCAGGACCCAATAAATCCATTTAAAAAAAACAAGCCAAAATTTCAAACCTTCATGCTGGTACACTCCTTTGGTACAAAATTAAAACTATCTGTAGTAATTTTACCTCAACCTTAATATCTACTAAAACTCCTAAAAATACTTATATATATGCACACCAAGAGGGTACATAGCAGAATCACCCATCAATAAATCAAAAAAATTTTAAAAAAATTCAAATCCTTGATGCCGGTACAGACCTTTAATTTGTACAATAGTACAAGTAGGGTAGCTAATAGCGTAGTACAAGAAGTTGTCGTCTTTGGTATTGACAGTACGAAGGGGCAGGACGACCCACACCCAAATGGTTGACGTTGGCCCTTGTTGTTTGCCATCCATTAACGATAAATGGTCGTTATTACTACATAACTACTACCGATTATCGGTTGAGTTAATTAAACGATAAGTATATATGAACACGGCATGCATGCCATTATATTGCCGGACGATCGATGCATGGTACGATACGACAAGGCGAGAAATATATTTGGTCATATTAGTTTGATGAATCTTATATACGAGGACACATGGAAATTAAAGGAAATTAACATCAATTTAATTAGTATATGGAGAGAAAGCAACACACGCTTTTTTAAATTTGGACGCAGTGTGGTGGCTACGTTTCTACGTACGTAATATACGTGCATGTTTGCCCCTTTTCAAAGTTCAGGTTTGTTGAGCTTTCAATTTACACCTGAACATGCATTGGTAATGTTAGCAATATAATGTCATCATCGATCCCTACTAGGATAATTTATAACCAAAATTATGGTGGAGGTGAGGGTTCTAATGAGGTTAATTAGAATATGCCGATGACCTCCATCTTTTTAAGTGTGTTCATAAAATAGAGAATACTTTATGGTTGTGTGCACGTGGTGTGTGCAAATGTGATGATGTTTCCATGTACATGCATGTTTTTTCATGTAATTGAAGAAATCAATAAATAAATTATACTATGCAATACAGGTATACTGATATTGGCAATTAATCATCGTTTGTGTACATGTGTACTTGCATCTAGGTACGTACTTATGACTTAGTGGTTAGAACGTACAACATACCAGATTAATCATCACTACACTGTAACCGGCAAAGACGTGTTTTGTGTAAACGAACAAGCATGCCGGACAAAGGATGAACTAGAGCACAAATCAAGAGCCTTATCAGCATATATACATGGCTGCATGCTGTCCCCCGGCCGGGCCAGTATAATCTAACAGCGTCGGTCGTACGTATGCTGCTGGATTGAACAAATAATTGAGATACTAGCGGCCGAGTTCTCTTAAATCGTTAGCAGCAAAAGTGGATTGTGCAAACAGTGTTGTCCCCTACCTCCTCGTTAATACATGTGCTATTCACGTTGATTCGTTGCAACCCCAGCAGTTCTATGGCAACATGCTAACCCGGCCAGCTTCATGCATGCATCTCCCACAGCTACAAGTGGAGCTGCAAGCGGTGCAGGAGCCGTGCACCACGGCGATTTTGCTTAAATGCGATACGCGTGGATCACTGTGGAACGGTACCCGCCACATATTGCCTCGGTTCGGGGGAAGTTTCTAGAGACCACAGCTATTCCTAAAATCTTCCGCTCTCCAGTTATATAGCATATAGCTAATAACCATATCTAGATTCAGACCGGCTTAAATCTCCCGCTTTAACAAACAGGACCATTAACATACTCATAGAGTCATCCGTCAAAAAATATAAAGCGTCCATGTAGTTCAAAAATCAGAAAATATTTTTTTTACAAATAATTAAGGTAAAAAATAATTTCGTATTTGATATACTATCATACGATGCTAATTCTAGAGTTAGTTATTCATAATGTATTGTAAAATAAATTAATGACTAAAGTTAAAATTGAAGAATGTTAAAAACTTGTACACCTTATACAATGGGAGTATATGTTAATGAAAACTCTCCTAGAAGTTCCTACATTAATTGAACAAGAAGAAAACTAGAAATTCCCACAATGATCAAAAAGCTAAAAATTCTCAAGTTAATCTAAGAACATACAAAACTCATTTGCATTCGTATATAAGATCTATGGCTAGGATTTTCCACCACAATATATGGATTTATCAAATTTGAAATTAATAAATACTTAATTGTACTTTGTTTGGGCTCTCAGTTATAGCTTTTTATTATTTAAAAATTCAAAATTTTAAACATAATAAATATAGAGTTGTACTCTATCTAGAGCCTCCATTTTATTTCTTATGATTTTTTATGATAGTTTTTATGATTTAATAATTTTGAATTAATATAGTACCAAATTTTCATTGCAGGTGTCTTAATTATATATTGCTAGATGATTTAATAATACCATAATTAAGAAATAATGAAAAATTGATAACTATTATAATGGTGTACTTGTCAGGAATCTCTTTACGATTTAACCATTTTGTATTCAAAATTGTTAAATATTATTGAGTTGTGTTCATTTTGGAGTGTCAATTACTCCCGCCATTTCATAAGGTATTTAAGTTGTCTCAAGTCAAATGTCTGAGTTAAACCAAGTTTATAAAAAAAAATACACCATCTTGAACGTTAAATTAATTAGTTTCACATATGTCCTAATTAGTAGTGTATTTATTTATCTTTTTTTACCTGAAGTGTATCTATTTATTATTGTAAATGCTAATTATTTTTTTATAAACTTGATTAAAGTTTTTTGACTTAGGGAAAAAAATTAAAACGCCCTACCATGCAACGGAGGATTGTATAATATTTTCATGATTTAATACTTCTACAATTTGAATCGGTAAATACCTGGTTGATATTAACTGTTTAAAATATGTAGCACCATGGCGAATGCACAAGAAAATGTGCATTTTAAAAGCTTTAGTTAAACTTGAGTAGGTAACAGTTACGATGGAGCGTGACCGGGCCACACGTACTGACGTACCCATTCAAAATGTGCCGTGTAATACAAGAAACTATTGTAGTTTAGTTTCTCGAAGAAAAAAAACGCATGATAGTTGCTTTCTGGCCAGCTATTAATATCCTTTTTTCCTTTTTTTGTTATACCATTCTTTATTTTTCAAGAGTGCTTTCACAAAACTAAACCCCATTTCAAAGCCATGAACACAAGTACATAACAATCCAAGAAAGTTAATTTTTTTTTAAAAAAAATTGAACTGGTTTTATATGAAATTTATACACCATCTTACACTTTCCAAATTAAGGGTCTCATTGCCCTACAAGTTGTAGGCCACTATCAAATTTGAATTTTAAAATTGATTTTGATGTTTGAATGTAGGTGTTTTCAGCATTGGCTTCTAAGTAGCTAATAATATACATATATATAAAAAAGTTTTATTTATAAATTATTTTTTAATAGGCTGTTATGGCTTATAATCAGCTCTTGGCCTGGCAATCTAAATTATTTTGGACTACATATACATTAATTAGTATTGATAAATACCTGTTCCTCCATAATACATATAATCATGCATGAATAATGCAGAATTTATGGTGGGTCAATATCCAGAGCTGGCGTCATTTATTTGCAAAGTGTCCATGCATATCCAGTAGTCATGCATATGCATGCATGCTCTCCTAGACAAAATACACTTGGGCGGAAATTAAGAAAAACGACGTCTGAACAGCAGCCAGTGTAGGTGTACGTACATGCACGTAGGCATGCATGTACGTACGTATATACGCTAATACTATACGGACAGTTGTGCCTATAGAAGCTAGCGTAGATATGTGGATAGGATAGGCCAAACGAAACGAATGGACCGTGTGTATCATGCATGGGACACGGATATATCATGCATGTGACACGTAAAGTTTAAGGTATTTATACGGGCAGCAGCCGGCAGGTACGTACTGCCAATATACGGGTGTCATGAAAGGTGCACTGTACTCAGGACGAACAGTGTCACGCGTGTTCATACGTTGCCCATTGGTGTCCCTTCCTTTCTACTAAGCTAAGACGGCACTATGTTTTTGTGGCCGAGAAAAAATTGGCTAATTAAACTCAATTTTTTACTTAGTGTTTTCTCACCGTTTGGAAGCAAAACAATAAATCATCCCCTTTTTTTCTCCGTGGAAACCAATTCAATTAGCAATAGAATACTAGCAAACCACAACTAGATAGGGAAACGATATTTACAGGGAAATAAAATGTATTAACAGAGATGGTTCAGCCGACCGCCTCTTAACAAAAGGTCCGTGGAAATGATGCATTTCCACACACAGGCAATGTCCTTGTTTCCATAGGTGGCCGGCTTAAAGCGACTGTATTTTCTTTAGAAAAAAACTCTCATCATCTGCTAATTATCTTATTAGCCACAAGTTTTTTTTATCGTAGCCTATTTTTCAACATTAGTTTTTAAGCCATTAATTAATAACACATATAGAAAGGTTTCGTATATAAATTAATTTTAGTTGTTTATTTGTTTTTTCTAGCTTATTAGAGACTACAATATGGACATGTACGTACGCATATACGGCAACCT
This sequence comes from Oryza coarctata, assembly GCA_030770085.1. Lineage (NCBI taxonomy): Eukaryota > Viridiplantae > Streptophyta > Magnoliopsida > Poales > Poaceae > Oryza > Oryza coarctata. The sequence goes on from CM061471.1 coordinate 1,981,823, forward strand.
TAAATAGCAAGAAAAAGCATCTTGTGCTGGTACTTAGCAGCAGTAGTGGCCTTAGTCTTTTAGACTCGTTCATCCATGCAAGGTCAGTGGGGGACCTAATGGAAGGTGCCATTTCACATCTCGTAGGGACGGGAGATTAATTATTATAATGGGATCGGACCCCTTAATCAATTGATGGCTTTTCAACTAGGGTGACCAGCTTGGCTTAATACCAACAATAATTAAGCATAGATTTTAATTTTTATTAGTTAAATAATTAAGTCGAGTTACACTCAGTTTTTTTTTACTACATGGGTTGGAGATAAACTCGTACTATTCCTCTGTCCAATGCTCCAATGCCGTTTCAGATAACTCTACACGGTATTATAGATGTTAATTTTTTTCATAAATCATACCAATGTTGTTTTTTTAATTTTAGAACACATAAGGGATTGGGATAGCTGAAAAAAACTTAAATGTATTGGTTTTAGATAACCAGCATATATGAGGGCATGGGTTTTATTGTAGTGCTTATTTAATAGTGTGACATTTGGTTGGTAAAGGACAGCTACAAATGGTTGGAAAATCTTGAAGGATTGCATGCAGAGATTGTAAACAGAGGGGGGGGGGGGGGGGGGGGAAGAGATATGCACACAGATGTTCACAGAAAAAACAATATGCAGAAATATGCTTCTGCTTAATTAAAATAAACAATATCTGAGCTTGCCCGTTAATTAAGAGGCTAATCATCAAGCAAATCCAGAAGAAATATTTCAAACACGTAGCAATTAACGACCGGAGTTTTTGTCAGGTCAAGCCGTCAAGATTAATTGCTAGCACATGCATATGACACAGAATTAGCAGCTAGGATCGATTGATTAGTTGGGTCAAGAGGCGCAGGAGTTAACACGAAACACTCGGAGACCGCGAGCGAGCTACCATCGAGTACGCACGCTACGTTGACACATGCACACACGTACGACGTATAATACTCTCTCTCTCTCTATATATATGTATGTATGTATACGCACGTACGACGTAGTAGTGTATGGACGACGTACGTGCAGGGTGCGGTGCACACACCACACACTTAAGACGCACAACTGATGACAGCTTGCCACGGAAAGATCAACCATATTATTTATATATGCACCCAAAGATCACTATTGTAGTCTTCTATAGGAAAATATGTATAATATATAGGTGATGAACAACCAGAAAGACTATTAATTGGCAGTGACAGAATAAATATACACGTGCACGCATGGCTATTAATCAACGTTCGGCTTTCGTCACTTAGCTCCCATCGCCATTTGTCACTCAGAACCAGGCATTGTCACACGTCCAGTTCTCTCCGTCGAAGACAAAATGACCTCGCCGGTGTCCCACCTTCATTTGATCTGCTCCGTCCATAGCAAGTCATTTAACTAAACGTACAGCATTGAGATTGGAAAAATATTGCTTACTATATGGACACTCGGCACCATGCTTCTTTGGGTTCGCCTTAGTCTCAGCCCATAATCTAACATAGTATAATTCAACAAAACGAAAAAAGCCAATATCAAAAAGATGGATGCACTAGGATAGAAAATAACTAAAACGTCATCACCCACAACTAACTATGGTGTTGTCAATATTAAGTTCCTAAATTCCAAGCCAGGTCCAAGACAATGACCGCATTCTGTTGGCATCACCCCACTAGCAGCCATTAGCGATATATAGAATCTCCTCTTGTTCTTGTTTCAATTTTTTAAACAATGCACGACAAATTCACAACTAAAAAGGAAAATTCAGATGGAAACAAAGATAACAAACAAAAAATATTTTTAGTTGCAACAATGCTTCACTACAAACAAGTCTGAAAAAGAATAATGAACAGCTACTAGGAATTTATCTTCAATGTGACATTAAGTATTGAAAGCCACCATAGTTAGACCATTTGTAACAGAATATTATCGTTGTTTATGAGAATTCAACCAAAATACTAGATTCTTCAAAACATAGCTTCAGTTAGTTTCATGAGATTATCTGTCATAATATAATAGAAACTACTAACAATAATAATGTTGTCTGAAAGGTACATACCGTTGGCCCAACTACCTTTGAAATTAGCAATGGAAAATGACAATAACCAAGTCACGAAAGTCCAGAAATGTTCACTGTTGTAGGACCTGGTGATACACATTTCTAGGAATGATACACAACCAGTACCAATACGTTGGATAATAAATGTACTTTTAGCCAAGGCAGACATCAATAATCAGCAAGCTAAATCTAGTATCCTCTAATGTGCATTTTGAAATAAATAAAATCATGCATATTCTAATTTGTACCAGTTATGAAATTATATAAAGATAAATTACAAGTTTGACATATAGTAATGTACCTCAAAGTAGAACTCATTGACTTGTTGCATTAAGAAATCTTGTAATAAGCCAAAATCGTGAGAGAGCGGAACATTTTCGCAAGGAAGCTTCTACTATTACACAGTAAAATATAGGTCAATTTGCTACTCGGGTAGGTAGTGGTCTTCTTCTCTCACATTTTCATTAGTGTAGACAATTAAGCTTAATCAAATAAGCTTATAGCAGTAGTATGTAGTAAAATATAGAAAGATAAGCTACAGACTAGACAAGCAGTAACCTTTGTCTTCCTTAGATGAGAGGAACAAGTTGACAACGTCCCCTAACATGATAGTCGACAACGACACCATAAAGCACAACCACTGCTTGGGTAGAACAACCAGCACACACGACGCCAACGAAGACAAAGGGTGGTACGCCCCCTTCATCCTCATGACACACCCTCTCCTATCGATTGACGATCTACTCACCATCTTACCCATGGGATAGATAAATATAGCGTCATGTGTAGCCACGACCATATGATGCCCATATGACGTCCATCCATGTCGAGGTAGCAGATGTATCCATGGATCCCGTCACCCATAGCTGCCACTCCTTGCTATGGCTGCTCAATGTATCGCCATGTTCCTGCTAGCATCATCGTGTGCCAGAGGAGCCTATGACCTTCCACTTCACCACCCTTTGCACCATGTGGAGATGGAGACAATGTTGCTTCATCAGTGGAACGGCCTCACACGTTGGTGAGAGTGTAGGTAGGCTCTACACCAGGGAGGATCTGCACCACATCACATTGTTTCCATAGATGTGGCGCTCCACATGACCACCTACCTTATTGGATCGCCATCCCATTCTCTGATCCGCAAAAATCAAATACAACATTGGTAGAAAAAATAGCAATGGCTCTAACGAGTGGTAAAAACTATATATATATATAGTTTGGTTTTCAAACAAATAATGGTAATACATATTACTTTTCAATTAAAATAGAACTATATCAGGGATCAGTCTTGAACCATTACCTCTTTGCATTGTAATAGATGAGGTTACGAGAAACATAAAAGAAGATATCTCTTGGTATATGCTCTTTGCAGATGATATAGTGTTAATTAAGAGCCGTGCAGGAGTAAATAGAAAACTAGAATTATAGTGACAAACTTTTGAGTTCAAAGGTTTTAGACTAAGTAGAATTAAGACTCAATACTTAAAGTGTGAATTTGGTATTATCACACACGAGAAGATAGATGTGAGTTTAGGAGGCCAAGTAATATCTAAGAAGAACACTTTTCGATATTTAGGATCAATACTATAGATGGATGGAGATGTTAGCCATAGAATTAAAGCGAACTAGTTGAAGTAGAGCCAAGCATCTAGCATCTTCTGTGATAAAAGAGTACCGCAAAATCTAAAATATAAGTTTTATAGAACGATGGTTTGATCTGCTATGCTATATAGAATAGAATATTAGTCAAAAAAGATGTTATGTTTAACAGCTCAGTGTTGCAGAAATGCATATGCTATGTTAAATTTGTAGTATATAAGAATGGATCGAATCTAAAATAAGGATATATGTGATCGACTAGGGGTAGCACCAATTGAAAAAAAACTTGTTCAACATCGGTTGAGGTGGTTTAGCCATGTTTAAAGAAAACTCCTAGAGACGTCAGGACATTGTGGAATTCTAAGTTATATGAAGAGAAATAGAGGAAGACTAAAACTAATATGGAGTGAGATAATAAGAAGGAACTTGAAAGAGTGGGATATAGCTGAAGATCTGTATTTGAATAGGAATATTTGAAAAGCAGCTATTGACGTGTCTAAACTATGATTTAGAGATTTTTATTGGATTTCAAGTTTAGTCTACTTTAACTTACTTGGAACTAAAATGTTGTGTTGAGTTAAGTATATATATAGTTTGGGTGTTTATAAGCACTAAAGAAATTACTATTAGGTAAAGAGTAAAAAAAATATTTCAACACAAGAGTGGTAAGGGGAGCCGAGGTACGTGTAGTATGTATAGGGCTTATTTTAGCTATAATATATATATATATATATGTATTATACTAGCTCCTACGTCATCATAATATTTTTTATCAACAACTCTACCAACTATTTTTATTACTCAATGTTCTATCACTGAAGCCATCCACCCACTCTTCCCCTCACTCTCCACTTTTTACAGATCTAGGCCAATGAATGAAGATTGCCACCATGTAACCAGTGAACGATGCACACTAGAAAAGAGTGTCGTCAATGGAGATGTAGCCCCGAGAGGCATCCTCCGATGATAGGCTTCTCTAATGATGATAATTCTCCTTGGCGATCTATGAATAGCACCATGCAACGATAGAACAGCTCTTTAGTGACTGTGCCTAAGAAGACCTCTTCAGCACATGAAGCCACTAGATCTAGTGCTTACCTATGGTGAGGATAGTAGCAGATGAGCTAGAGGTGGTAGATCTAGACAGAGGAAATGGGCATGCTAGTTGGCTAGCTATCATCCTCTTTAATAGTCGATTATCACCAGATCGGCTATTGCAGGGAGGTGAGTTGGTGTGCTAGTGGTGGCTGTGAGATGTTACTCGTGACCTCCATCTCCAATGTTATCTAAGATCTAGCGCAGCTCTCTCAAAGGTTGTGCAGTGATTGAGGCAACAGATCAATGGTGTGGACAGCAGTCAAGACCACTGGCTTGGTGACATTGGCATCCACCTCGGTGGCTTGTGCCGAAGAGCGGCGCCTAGGGGCGTAGAGTCACGGCACGGTTCAAGAACGAGGCAAACGCTGCGTCTTCATTCGCTGGTGTCTACCTTTGAGGTGGCTCCAGCTAAGTCCTACACGTTGGCAGAATCTTGGGTGAAGGCAGCTGGATCCACGGTGGAGCAGGCCAATGCGGCAGACTCCAGCATGGATGCGGGTAGCAGTGGGAGTCGGCGTCGACCGTGAGTCTACGAGGCTGGCATGGGCAGCGTGCGATGACATCTCCGACCCGCTGCCCCAGTGACCTCTCTCTGCTCCATCGGAATGGCCGTCACCTGAACGTCTGCTCGACCGCCGGCCAAGCCTCCCATGACACCTACTGCTTCTATGCGTTGATTCCTCCGCTCAGCGTCGATTTTACTGTTGAACTGTTCCAGGGGCACCTCCACCGTGCTCTTGGTTCCGCTGAGATGGAAGGACGCCGCCGACAGCGACCGAATCAACTACCTGCCGCATGCAGCCGCCACCACCATTTACTATGTGATTAAGATACGTAATCTTTTTATTTATGCGGTGTGTAGTACCAGTAAATACTTTATACACATTTTTATATGCTAGAAAAAAATACTACTACTACTATACTACAAATACGGAGTAAATATGTTTCTGAGTTTAATATCTCATCATATTTTTACCAAGACCATAACGCACTAGAAAAAAAGGATATTTTATTTTTACTCCCTGTTAAAGTGGAAATAACGTGGAAATAATGGTTAGTATTTTTGTTACTTGGCTATGATGGAAAGAAAAAACCAGCAATAATTCTAATTGTGAGAGTTTAGTAATTTACACATAGTTCGGTGAATATGTTACTATAACTATCTATATGCGGTATGCATACACTATTAATTCAGTAAATATTAAAATATTTTATTATGATTATCTCCATAAAACGTATGGTAGATGTGTAAAGCCTTATTAAACTTTTAACATAGTAAACGTAATGATAGGGGGTTTGGAGGTGCACGTCCTGTGAGAAACGTATTTTACTTATTGTGCATTCTAGATGTGTTTTAACACGACCGTATATGTATATATATATAGTCATACACTATATGAAATGAGTGCAGAAAACTTAAGTTGTAAGTATATGTTATTATTAAGAGATAATTATATATATATATATCGGAAACATGGAAAAATGGCACCAGGTAGAAGTGCGCGTCGAGTTGGCTGGCACACTTGGAGGTGAGCTGATGCTTTGCTGTGGAGTGGTCCCTTGCATGTCCTGGCTATGATCAGGTTCGTTAGTTTGGGCAGAGTAGCTAAGATTTTCCCTGTCACGAAAAATGAGAAAAATCATTAGCGACTAATTAACTAATAATTATTATGAATATAAAAATTAGAATTATTTTATTTTTTAAAAAAAACTTTTATATATAATTTTTTAATGAAATATTCGTTTAAAAAACATGCCAACGCTAAACTAAAGGGTCGCTTAGCGGAGTTGCTGGATCACCAAGTGCTGCATACACTCGAAGTGAGAAAGGTATGGATTGAACTGGAATTTGGAAGATTACAGGGGATTAAATTAAATTGGATCCATCCATTCCATCAGATGGGTCCCTCTGGCCCTACGCGCACCATGTAGCACTGTGCATCGTATGTACTCCTTTCCTCTCTCCATCTCTTTCTGTTATGGCTAACAGCCCGTTCGAATCCAATGTAGATAGATAACTCTTTTATTTTTTTTATTAGCACGTTTTTCAAACGGTTAAACAATATATTTTTTATAAAAATTTTCTTTCTTTAGAAAACTAAATAAACATATTTTTAAAGTTTATATTAATATTTAATTGATTATACGAGCCTCCACTTGACACGTCTCTCTCTAGACACGCACGCACGCACGCACACGCAAAGAGGGAGAAAAAAGAGGGTCTTGTACAACGAGACGACGACGACGACGACGACGTACTATATAACCAGCGTTGGGGGGCGCCGTCCTGTTGTCATCTTTTATCCCTCTTGATTCCCGGGCTGTACTCATCAGTCCCTTCATCCACCGTCAACACCCCGCTCCCTCTAGCCCACCACCACCACCAATTTAAGGTCTCTCTCATATAATGCTGATGATCCTAATAATAATGATAACAATATTCTCATTGGGTAAATCGTATCAGCAGCAGCAGTAGTAGTATCATATATATACGTGTGTGTAGTTATATATTGGTGCAGCACCAAATTATGTTGTACTGTAGTGAAGCTGGACCTATGGTTTTCCGGGGACCCCAGAGAAAAGATGCCACGTTTCGTTTGTCAAACTCATCTTACCTTTCCTTTCCTCCCGTGATCTTCTAATGCCAGCCTTGCTGCTGCTAATCGCCACGCTGCTCTTATCTCCCCTATCCCCCTTTAACTAAATCTCTACCTAGAAAATATGATTAAAAATAACTACTACCTCCGTCCCTAAAGAAAAAAGTATTTCCGGCTATACACCTGTATACTCTCTTTTTGGGACGGAGGTACTACTACTACCCCACCTTGACACGAACAGAGTTATAAGAACACAATAATTGAGTCAAAAAACATAGGTACTACTACTAGTATATAGTTGCATCCTTACCTGCAATTGTACAATTCTGACTTGTGCCCAAGAATAAGGGGAAGAGAGAAGGTCAGGCTGTCACCAGAAAGTCCTTTTTTCCCTGGCTAGCTCATGCATGCAGCTGATGAGCGTCCTGCATGGCGAAGAAGGAACAGATGGTGACACTGAATTCCAAGAGTGAGTATCACTTTTATTTTAATTGATGCATGCATACAGACAGACAGACAGACACCGGCGATGTGCTAATTGCTCCAACAATTTCCAGAAAAACATATACAAATGCATACCACAACAGACAATGCAAGCCTCCAGAACGGATGGGATCCGTTGCATGGGGAATCAAAGAACAAAGATGATCAACGGAAACTAGATTATAAAATCATCAATCACTGCCTTTTGATTCGCCGCGCGCTTGTTTAATGGGGGATGAGTATCCACTGTCACATGGGCACAGGAGGGATGGATGCAATTGCTATACTAATCATGAAATCATGGATTAAACTTCCCCCTTTCCTTTCATGAGACAAGCAAGGACACTAGGCCATAATACTTGCATTGACTAGCTCATTTGGGATGAATAATATACTCCAAATGTTTTTGTCTCGTCCTCCAGGCCCTGCCTTTTCTCCCGTATATTTTTAAATTCCGAGAAACACAACCGGCCTCTCTACAATGATCGATCGGTGTTCCCATTGACGGCAGAGGCCGTCAGCAGACAAATCATTATTCTAGTACCTGCGCAATTATCCGTGCAATTATGGGAAGCTCCGTTCAGAAGAACTGATCACAGCCACACTCAACGTGCTTCTTCTTGGATTGGAGAAGCAGAGATGGATTTCTGAATGAAATTGCTAGGGTATCTCGCTGCCCAGGGTAAACAAAGGGAAGAAGATGCCCTCTGTCCTGGAATACCAACATCCGATGCCATCACTTTTTTTCCCCAGGACCCCAATTGTGATGATTGACGAGAGTTTTTCCACAGAGACAAGTGATCCAGTGACTTACCTGAAAAGCAAGAGAAATAAAGGACAATACTTAGGTCTGACACATAAAATCTTGCAGGTGGGAGAAAATGAGGTGCACATGCGCACAGCACAGCAGCTAACAAAATTGGGACTTAATTGGCAACAGAAGAATGGTGGACATGGCCTCCCAGTCCCAGCAGTAGTCTGCTGCTTTCTTTCCCCTGCATGAAACACTCGTGATGTAGAAGTGGCTGCAGAAAAAAAAAACAGAGAGGAAGAAAAAAAACATAAAAGAAAGAAGGTTTTCTGGTTTCTAGTACCGCTGGTGTACTGGCCGCTCTGCTATTCTCTGGGTCGCAGTCACTCAACATGGGAGCAAGAACATCAGCCCTTGTCCTAATAATGTAAACCCTGATGGACCAGTTTTACTTTCACTGGCAAGCTGATTCTCATCAAACAAGTACACTGGAAATGGGAAACGGGATAAAAGGAAAAAGGGCAAAGAAGGAAGAAGATGGAACAGTTTTTTCGCACAAGGCCGCGACAATTAAAATATCGGTGGAGATGGGTACCCCACCAGTTTTGGCACCGGACATAGATTCTTAGGAGATGACGAGACAGACCCCCCCCCCCCCCTCCCCACACGCACAGCCAGGAAGCAACCAAGGCAATGGGTTAAACCTCCCTTCCCACAACCACCACCACCACCACCTTTAAAAGAAGGTGCTAAAGGGGTGTCCTGCAAAGAAAAGGAGAAGAGTGCCCCCTAACCTTTCCCTGCTTTCCACTGAAATCTCCTATCCGCAACCATACAGTTGCTCAATTCTGGTCTCAGCTGCAGCCCCAATCATTCATCGTTATATAGGTCACTATACCCTCCCTTGCATTTCCCACCACCACCCCTTGAGCCATGAATCCCTGAAGAAGTTGTCTGCGCTACCACTAAAGAAGGATTAGCTGCGGAGAATTTTGCAGGCGAAACCTGCCAGCTGTATGAATTTCAAGCTTCAAGGTCCTGCATTGCACTGAAAATGGGGAGGCATTCTTGCTGCTACAAGCAGAAATTGAGGAAGGGGCTCTGGTCCCCTGAGGAGGATGAGAAGCTCATGAATCACATAACCAGACATGGCCATGGCTGCTGGAGTTCGGTTCCTAAACTTGCAGGTAAGCTCAACCAAGTCTTTTGCATTTCCTTGTTTCAATTACCAACTTCCGATTCTTCTCTTATCTCTTCTCCAACAACTCTACTCCCTGACTCGGTCCAAAATTCTATTTTTTCCCTGGTGAATTGTTGCAGGGCTCCAAAGGTGCGGCAAGAGCTGCAGGCTGAGGTGGATAAACTATCTGAGACCTGACCTCAAAAGAGGTGCATTCTCTCAGGAGGAAGAGGACCTCATCATTGAGCTCCATGCTGTCCTTGGGAACAGGTAAATTTTAATCTCAATTGGCAGTACCATAATTCTGGACTAGTAACGGCAAGGCAACCCTTGATATATCAATTAAAACTGCCCTCCTGTTTTTCCATGAGAAGGTGGTCTCAGATTGCAGCTCAGCTGCCTGGGAGGACTGACAACGAGATCAAGAATCTCTGGAACTCTTGCATCAAGAAGAAACTGCGGCAGAAAGGCATTGATCCCAACACTCACAAGCCCCTCACTGAGGCTGATCGCAGGGGAGCAGCTCCCACAGTCAGCACCGAGAGGACCTCAGGGTCCAGTGACGTCAACCCATCAAGTGCTGGTGCTCTAGGGAACTTGAGCCACCTCCTCAGTGAGACGGCCCAATCATCAATGTTGCTGCCGGTGTATGATAAGAATCACCCTGAAACTCCAAGCTTGGCACGCCCTAAAGTGCCACCGAAGGAGTTGTTTCTGGACCAGCTTGCTGCCAGTCACAAGAGCCCATCAAGCGGCCGTTCATCAGGTCCAAACCTGTATTTTCCTTTCCTGCAACCATTAGGCTATGGCAATGAATGTGGCGGTGGTGATGGTGCAAATATGAATTCACTCTGGTTCAACCAGAATGATTTTAACTGCAGCACAATTTCCACCGTGATGCCACCAGTTTCACCCTCAGCCCTCTCAACATCAATGGGGCTGAATCTTCCACCAGAAAATCCTCGCCACGGAGGCACTGGCATTGGCAACGCCCCGTTCTACTGGGATGGTTCTAATCCTAGCAGCAGCAGCAGTACTGGGAGCAGCGGAAGCAACAGTATGGGATTTGAGCCACAGAGCACAACCTCAATTTTGGAGAACAGTGTATTCCCATGGACAGATATCGGACAAGAGAAAGATACCAGAGTTCACTTAGTGGAGGAACTCAAGTGGCCTGATTTGCTCCATGGAACCTTTGCTGAGGCAACGACAGCCATGCAGAACCAGAGCCAATCATTATACGATGATGTGATCAAGGCAGAGAGTCAATTCAACATGGAAGGGATATGTGCTTCTTGGTTTCAGAATCAGCAACCACAGCAACAGCTGCAAGCAGCATCAGACATGTATGATAAGGACTTGCAAAGATTGCCCTTGTCTTTTGAACATATCTAGGTGCAATGCTCTGCCATGCATGGAACAGAGCAGAGATCAGAAGAAGCAGAAACTTGTAAGTCTCACATATTGATTGGCAGGCAACACTGAAGTGCTTGCATAGATGTTTTGATACAGAATCGACCTCAACACTTTCTCCTCACTTAAAGATCCTACAGTGTCATGGAAAAGACAGCTCTGGCCTTATGAGTAGCAGAAGAAGGGATAGAAAAGTACGTTCTAGAGTCTCCCTCTTTTCTCTTGAAATTTGTTGTTTTTTTGTACACGACAACTCAACTTTTGGATACTTGCGTTTTGGTTCACTCTGTTTATCTAATAAATACATACAGGCATGGGCAAAACATGTGTCGGTAGCTCTCACAAACCATACCAGTAGTCCCAAGCTTTTCAACTGCTGCTATGCACGTACATGCAAATTAATTATTGCATGTTGTATTTTTATATCTTTTGAGAAGTTGCCGACAAAGTGCAGTTGTATATTTGTAAAGGAAAAAAATTGTAACATTGACCCGAGAGTTGTTTTCACCTCCTCTCCCTTTCAATTTTCTGTCTTAACTTTTTATGTGAAGAATCCAAAGCTACTTGATCGCTTTCTACTTGAATACAAGCAGGGAAAAGGATTGGTCGATTTGATAGGTCCAACAAGGTAATCATCCTCCAGAGAAAGTAAACACATTTGACAAAAGAAAAGGAGGAAATTATTAATGAATATCCACCTACCACATGGATGGGTAATATATGAAACAACAATGTGTGGCGAGTACTCAAGATATGCTTATGTATGTTTGTATATCGTTTGTTTACGTACCAAATCTATGGTACATTACTTATATATAAACCATGGAAAATACATGTCTGCCTTACAAAGGCCAGGAGTTTACTGTTCAGCTCCTAAGAGATTTTGCATGCTTCTTTGGTTTATCCCATAATAAATATGGACTTGCAGCACCCTTTAATCCAGGTTTGAGTTAAGAAGGCTAATATACATAAGAGTCTGGTGTCAACATCTTCGTCCCGAGGGACAATGTGTAAAGGGGGAGCTACTTGCTGGCTATGTGAGAGGATGCCTCAGCTCTCAGGCGTTTGTAAAAGAGAATTATGAATTGCTTTAGGAATATATAGAATTCAGTTCATGAGGATTTGGATCAAAATGACTCTATCCATACAGTCCCTCAAGTTAGTTTTTGAATATAGAAGGCTCAATAGCCCTACTGTGCTCAATAAAGCTAACAGCTCCTAAAACGATAAACAAACAAGGAAAAGGAAAGATAATGCTACTATTTTCCTTGGCCTGTCAGGTGGACTCCATTTTCTGACTATTCAAAAATTAAATTAACATCATATTGGTTTGTTTCTATACATGGCAATAGTCCTAATTAAATAAAGTTGTCTAATCAGTTTCCTAGGCCCCAGATTAGCTTTAGAAGTTACAAATATTATTTTTATGTGACAATTAATGGGGCTTGGCCATGTGCACAAAAATGCTGGCATAAGGTGGTCAGTCCTTGCATTTTCACAAATGAAATGAGACCAATAATGCTGATAAGGACCATTAGCACTAAAAAGCAATTAGAGAGGTCCAATAATTCTGCTTCATAGCCGTCAAGAATTACCTGGCTACATCTTGGTTCTGGTAAATAACTAAACACAAATTATACTTGCTAAGAGCATGGTTACATACCCTGATGTTTCAACTTATGTGGCATATGCACTTTAATTTCCTTTGTTTATATCCTGTGTCTGCTTGGACATATGAGCTGTATAATTGGATGTATCTGCATGTTTTGAATGAACATATCAGTCGAAAGAAAGCCAAAAAAGTACAAAAGGAAGTAGAGGTAGCGGGACATGAAAATAGTAACCGTTGTAAAGGAGTAGTGCTAACACTCTTCAAGATGAAACAGACATTTGGTTTAATATTTTGATATTTAGTTTCAACTTTGCTAACAAAACTGCAATAGTTGACTACCTAACACCATCATCAGAAAATGAACGATAACAGATGACGAATAATATCACAAATTACTCGAGTAACAGTAAGTTAGCTACAATTAGGCCCTAGATATTATAACTTTTGTGCTATTAGGACGTCCAAGTGGAGCAAGGAATATCCAACAAATAATTCATCTTTTCCAGTTGACAGGACCTTAAATGCAATTCATTATGATCAAACTTGAACATTAAATACAGGAAGCTCAAGTCAGAAAAATATCCTAGTTTTTGTACAAACAAAAAATTTGGGAAAACCAAATAATTTAACCACCACTTGTTTCTTTTTAACAGGAACTAGGGTTATAGTGATACAACATTACCAGGAAAGAACCAAACGGGTAAGACAAGAATCTATTCCTGCTAACTTTTCTGAATGCTTCTTTCTTCTCTCTTTGACACCAGCATGACGATGGAAATAGGAAAGCATATTGGAGCAGCTTTAAGTTTGCATCACTATAACCAAGAAAGATGCTCCAGTCTAGTGTTGAGGGTATAGATGAAACAATTTTGCACTGGAATATGAAGTACACACTACATTTGTGAACAGCACCATTCAAAAAATGCCTTAATTTTTTTCTTAATGGAGGGAGTACAAGCTTGAGACTTGATTGCACAAGTTTCATCAGTTGTTGATCTGAGAATTCACACATATGGGAAATTCAGATGGCACATCTTTGTACTGTGATTAACCATGTCCCATACTCCATAACCCCAATGGCTTAGTTTGGCTTATGGTTCATGACTCATATTGAAGATCAGGTAGAGGGAGAAGAATAACATTTGCAGAACTAAATCCCAACAGTATACACCCAATCACTAATAGTAGAGAAGTAAACCGTAAAGCAAATGGTATAACCCAAGACTGTTAGGCAGGAGGAAACAGAAAAGCAAAAGGCTAATTTGGGATCATCCACGAGTGCATGTGGATAGAATCATCAACCAAAAGAACAAATTAACAACTAAACATAGCTGAATTCTGTGGCAAGCAAGGATTAAAGGTGGCTTGTGGACCTAGCTGTATGCAATATACAATTCAGTTTATGCACGTCAAATGTTTAATGTCTAGGCTTCAGGGTTGTTTCTCCTTTCTGAGTTTCATTTCCCCTTTGATCCCCATCTTTCTGGTTGCATTGGAACAACAGGATTTAAGGAGTGTGGCTCAAGGTTTTATCATTTACAGGCTGCATTGAAGCATGAAGCTGAAGCCCAACATGTCAAGGCCATGTTCTTCTTTTTGGACCAGTGATTTAGGAATTTTTCTTGAGGGCCTGCTTTGCGAATTGTGAGATCATGGCCCAAGGCACGGGAGTCATCTTCCTTAATGACAGAATTAGTAATCCAACTTGAGAGGATTTGGAGGATCTGTGTACGGTAGACCAGCACTTTCATAACGTGACTTATGTCTACAAAAAGCAAACTGGTAATTTCCGAAAAGAAAATTGCAATGATTGGCTATCTTGACATTCATTTATGTTTGTTTCCAGCGTGAGGTTGACAAAACAATATTTGAGAAGAATACCAAAACTTAAATATCTAAAGCTTCACATTTTCAGTAGAAAAACTGGGAAAATATTCTTAGAGAACAAAACTGAGACTTAATTAAACAGGCATCACCCAACCAGCCACCAGTGAAGCGGGCACAAGTTTACCTTAATTCCCACTACATGCATGTGAAGTATCAAGCAGTATCAATATTTCACAATCAGTTGGATTCAAACTTCAAGTAAAAAAGGAAGATATGAAAGAGATCACTTGATTCGCTTCATCTTCTTTCCTATTTAGCTAAAGCAAACTGGCCAGAGGTAACAGAAAATCCAAAGGAAAATGAGAGGAAAAGATACAGAGACTGCCCGATTGCTACTTTTCTAGACTATCCGTTGTGATATCCAAACCAGCTCTTCTTGATATTTATCCTACACTTTACTATCTCACTATCATTGACGGGATTGTTTCGAATTACCGGAACACACGAGCGTTCGGTTCATTCCAGATTTCGGGTTTTAGCACACTACCAAAACAATGCACAACTATTTTGCAAAACCCCGGGCAACTTTCTCCCAAAAGCAAACATCTAATGATGAATACCCTATAGCAAATATGTCAATCGCAGCAACCCCCACTAACCATGATCTGAATCGCGCCAGCAGTGGAGAAAGGCACGCAGCGCGATGGCGAATCAATGAGGTGGGCAGCGGACGACGAAGTACGACTGAGAGCCGCGGGAGACCAGAGAGGGGGATGATTGAGGGGGAAGCGCGGCCAGCAAGAAGGGGCGCGGAAGGCCGGCGATGAACGGCGGAGGGGTGCAAGGGAGGGCCGAGGGGAGGAAGAAGGAGACGGCGAGTCCCCGGCCGCGGCGGCGCTCGAGTGCAGGACGATGGCGGCGGCGTGTTCACGGAGCCGAGGCCTCGTGGAGGCCCATCCATGTAGCCCAAATTGAAAAGACCATCAACAAGCCCATTCCCACCCAAACCGTTATGATTTTTTTATATTTTTTAAATATTTACAATATATTTTTTCTAAACATTTATAGATTGATATTCCTAACACCTCTAGGATGTTATTTTTTTAAAAAAAATGTCTTTTTAAATAGCGTTTTTGTGACGTGGTAAGCAGCTATTAGCGCGAGCTAACGGCCACCCACCGAGGCGCCTGCAATTTTACTGGTAACCCTTTGCCGTTCTCTACTAAAGCGTTTTTTTATCTGACCAAGAGACTACATGTGAAATGCTCATCCTCGAAGCTGCCATTTTGCAAGCATCCCTCTTGCCGTCCTACAGGAGGGTGTTTTTTACCTAGCTGGGAAGCCGCTTGCAAAATGCTCTCACACTCTGCTAAGAGGTTGTCATTTTATAGATGGCTCCTCGTCATCTTCCGGGAAGAAATTTTTTGGCTAGCTTGCAAAATGGCTGCATACCTTATCGAGGGTTGCCATTTTTTAGACGGCCCCCTTGACACTCTTAGGTTACACGCATAATTCAAACACTTAGACCATTTTGATATTTCTAAAGGATTGTGATATTTCTATAGTCTAAGTTAGTGGCCTATACTCTTAGTGCATGGTCCTATTTCACCCAACGGTATTATTTCAGCGTTTTAGCCCATCTGATCATTCTCCCATCATGTGATGGCATCTCCATGTCAATCCACTTGATGATTACACACACCCTAGAATCATCTTGTGGTTTATGGTAAATTAGTTCATAAGCTAACAACATGATTTGTCGATAGAAAAAAGATTGAATATAACTAAGTCATCAGTGTTTGGACAAAGAAAGTATGTTCTTGCTAATGTAGCTCTGGCCATGGACGTTGCTACCTGGCAACGGTCACTAGACGTGCACTCAAGGCATTTCAACCATGAAGATGGGTGTTGCTAGTTTGTTCTCTAGGTGGCCTGTTCGACCTTTATTTGTCGCTTATATGTCTCCTTCCTCAACATGTACTCATCTCTAGTTTTGATTGACATGAACCACCTTGTTTCATCAAAGTGAGGATTCTCCATATCAATCCATTTGATGTGTGCGCACATCCTTCGATCGTTCTACGAAAAATCAAGGTAAGTATGAAGGACGTACATACCCGATATAAATAACGAACAACATAAATAGTTTGAAGATGACAATGGGCTTATGATCCATCGCTGGTTCAAGTTTGAACAAATGAAGAATCTCTTCCCATGAATGTTATGCCGCTAGGCTATCTCAGTTAACAACGATCACCGCAATGGCACAAGAGACAGTCAGTCCATGGTGGAATAAGATTTGTGAAATGATTAGCCCTCCATTCATGATGTTTGTGGCCCTAACATCTAGCAACCATTGTTATCTATTAAACCTAGATTGTGAATGGAAATGCACATGCTAGTAGAAAATTGGAGAATAGAACTAGAGAGAAAGAATGTTGCTATACCAAGCATGCAACTAGAAGCTCACATTCACATCGTTTATCGGGTATGTAGCGATGCATGTCTTTAAATAGAGATGAGGTGGGCTGAGTTAGATGTAGCCATGGAATTGACTTGATAGGGACCTGACAAACGATTAAAGGCTTGTGCGTGCTAGTTAAGCAATGATGGAGATATAGCGTGGGAGTAAAGGCGCACAGAACAGAGTGATAGGGATATTTCATTCATGCGCGGCAGTGTGTATGTGTACTCATGTGAGTAAATAGGTGAAGCAACAATAGTGCAAAATCTATATCACTATCATGTCGTACCAATAACGACGTCTTGTTCAAAGGCAAAGGTGTTATGTGTTGCCACGCGAGTAAAGAGGTAAAGTTACTATAGTGCAAAGGCTTCATCATTGGCACATCATACCAATGGTGACGTCTCGTGCTCGTGCGACACTAATAGACACAAACATGAAAATAAGAATTGTGCACAAAATTCTACAAAAGGTGGATCACTAGCAATACGAGTAAAATACTGGTCTGAAGCACTATTGGCCAGGCCCACAATCCCTAGCCCTCTTCACCTTCCCCTTTCTACCCTAGACCTTGACATGTCCCTAGGAGTACACCAACTGATCCGATGGTATGGCATGTCTTATACGCCCCCTCCTGCACTAGTGTGGCTGTTGGCTGCTACTAAGTGTGCAATGGTGAAGCTCCTTAAAACTACAAGGAGCCAAGTACCTCCTAGCTCAGCTCACCATACAAGTCATCCATGTCAAAAGGATCACTCAACCAATATCATCGTGTGTGCCCTATGAAGAAGATCTAATGGCAATAAAGATCCCAACATGGAAACATGTAGAAAAGAACATCACACTGTGTGATCGGACTTGTAGTTGTATGAGCGAACAAATTGAAAGAGATGTTACGAAAGCCAAACTGAGGTAGGGTGGTGTGTGACCCCTTTGTGAACTAGGTGGCGCTAGCAAACACCCTAGACGAGGTCCCTACACCCATGAAAAACTAGTTGACAACATGACTTGCGCTAGAATCAAAGTACTATAGACAATTAAACAATGTTTGCACTTGCTTGATGCACCTCCTAGATGTAACCCACAACCGAGGTTGAGGCCTAGCTACATGTGTGGACGAGGGGCTAGCGCTTCTTGAGTGGATGTGTCAATTCCACCAAAGGCGGCTAACATCGCAAGGAACCCTGTACGAGTATATGCTTACTTAAGAGGGGACACATAAGGGTAGAGGAGTACCGTAAGAAATGTTAGTTTGTCGAATGTACCTCTAGGATGAGGAACTGTGTACTAGTCTACAGTTGCCATAGGTCGAACACCCGGTAGAAGGGCCTATAGGTGGTGTTGAGGTGGCCCTAGTTGAGGTAGTGCATCCATGACTTCATGACAAGTGAGGGTACGCATAACCGTGAGCATCGAGTTTCATATCTTGTCAAAAAGTCATGCTCTGCTCATCACCTATCAGGTCTATGCCAGCATTGAAGTGGCCGAACTTCAATTCAATATTGGCAATGATAGCATACATGGCGTAGAACTATTTCAAAAGGAAATTTGCGTGTTACAAACATTAGCATGAACATAAGAATAAAAAATTCATGAACGGTATTTGAGTAACAGTGATGAAGTAGTCCTGTCCTAGTCATGGTGTCTCGGGTATGCATCTGTCACAACTATGATGCACGGCTGCTGGTCAGCTGGAGTGAACGTCACACTTGTGCAGATGCATGGTAGCTACCACAGGAGGTACACAAGGTAGGCGGCCTCTATGTGTGGCTAGACCTCATCGATCACCACCTTGTTAGCTAGCGCTAGTCATCTATGTACTTCTACATGCACCGTGCCCACTGCATGTTGGATAGCTGCCCCCTACGACTCAAGTTGCACTGAGGAATTTAATTAGAGAAATGAACCACATAGCAAACAAAATTAAATTAGAGTAAGTAGTACTAACTGATGATCTATAGATGCCACTGTAGGCCCGCACGACGACGAGAAAGTGTTGCCATAGGATGAAATGTCACATCACACACTAACGACATTGAGGCTTGATAAAGATGTCAAACACCATTAGAATAGTCATCATCCAGTATGCCTAGTCACATATGCATAAGGACAAAAGACCAAGTGGCGCTTGCCCGACATCCGATGGCCTATGCACTGTATGGCTCCCAAACGATGCCGTTAGCCTACAAATGGTCAAACTCTAATACAAAGTCAAAGTACCCCTTCTTAACCTTCACGTGGGTGTAAAGTCACTGTGAGATACAAACTTGATATGGACGTCACATTTTGATACAAATAGCAAAAATTAAAAGAAAATGTAAAATCAGTATAAATTATTGTTTACTTCATGCCAACACCCCAACGTCCCCATTGTGGGTTGGCCCTCAACCGATTGCCCGTACTACCCTACCCCATAAGCCACATGGTCCATCATAGGTTGTCATAGTGCAAACCATTCAGTTGCCCAAAGTTGAAGGAGTAAAGGGCAACCAGTGATCAGTGCTCCTGGATCGGTCTTTGTGCAGCATCACAAAAGAGCATGGTACGTCGTGGTAAGGACGGCCGATCCCCAGCTCCACTGTAGTACGCTACTATGCTCAGCATCGGCGATCACGCGTGCATAATGGATCAGCCCCTTGTCCACTGTATGTCCAGCCGTGCTGGTGAATATCACCCAACTGAACAGCTAGATCAGGTAAGCCTCCAAACTCCATTGAATCAAATACTCATCAGTGTCAAGATAGAGCTAACCACTCTGTAATATATAGAAATGTGTTAGTTAATTTACATGACCAGCTAAAGAAGAAAATTATACTAAACTTATAGTAAACTAAAGAAGTTAGGCCTTTGTAGACCTAGTCATAGTGTAGTGGAGGAGAACGCTAGGTGCACCAAGTCCTAGTAAACGTATCATGTGAAAGAACCGTTGCATGATGTCCTCCTTCCATCCATAGACCCTATCAATAGGACCCACAACCTCCCTAGCAAGAGGGAGCCCTAGTAGGAATAAGACGTCCTAAACTATCGATGCCATCTCCCCACAGGGCAGGTGGTATGTGTGCATTTTTGGCCTCTAGCGATCCCCAAGAGCAACCAAAAGGGACTTGTCTATGTCCCACGGCTTTGCAAGGTCCTTATCGTCTGATATGATCTCGACTAGCCTACATAGCGGTAGGAGGCCAACCTCACGCAACTAAAAAATTACAATCGCTAATTAAATATGGACAATACAATTATGCACTTACCTCTCAACAAACCATGGGTCGATGTGCAAGAGCTGTCGTGAAGGGCGTGGACAGAAGGTACTAAGCTATGCACACTTAACCGCTAAAGGTACGATCAGTGGTTGTTGTCAATACCACGATTGAGAAGCTTAGATGTCTGGTACACCATTCTTACATGTAATAGAAGTTTAGCACAACAATAAACATGAATTAAATATGGACATCAATAAAACAAGAAAGTAAAATATAGAAAAGCAAAAAAAGAAGAGCGCAACAAAGACCAACGATATAGTGCGTTACAACACATCATAAATGGTTTGCCAACAATAAACATATAATGACATCAACAAATTTAATATCAAAATTGTCATGATGAAATTGTCATGATGGCATCGCTCAACACAACAAACTATTACATATTATATTAAGGTACATAGCATGATTACAATAAATTTGCAGATACATGAGAACACCTAATATGTGGTTGCCTAGATGTGGTGTCTTCACCCTAGGGTCGACTTCCATCAGTAGCCACTCCTAAGAGACCGATTTCAGCTACACTTGGACCTTATCTTTAAGGCACTTCTTATAAGTATGGCCATTATGATTGCACTTGCTACAACGTGTAATCATTTCTCCTACTTCAGACTTGTACATGTCATTTTTGATGTGCCTTAAAATAACCTGTTTTGTTCCTCAATTTTGTTGGATCTAGAATATAAAGAACATTCAGATTTATAGTTGTGTATGGCCCTACAATGCCAAAACCATATATCTCTTCCTTTCAGGTATTGAAGATTGATTCTTTCCTAAAATAAGGTAAGACAAAGAGACGAGACAGTATGCCACAATCACCACTGGTAGCAAGTATGTGAGAGCAATACTTGTGTAATAGCAAAGGCTTTATACACTTGTAGGTATATCCACTATACTTCTTCAGAACACATTCCTACATAACTCTCTTAGACTAGATTCTATGCCTTCTCCTATCAATACACAAGTTTTCATACATGTGCTCTCATATCATGCCTTTCTTAAAAAAAATTTGATGTAATTAGTCAATACATGACTAAAGAATAGCACATTGTCTGCCATGGAAGGGCCAGCTGCCTTGTAGTGATCCCTAAAATAGGCACACGTGCCATAAAAGATAAATTTAACTATACCAATTAGTGGCAATCATCACACTCCTTGCATAACTCAGTTGTAAATATCAGCCGAATTTGTTGTCATTATGCCAAAACAAGAACCTTCAGTGTTGGTAAGGAATACTTCTCTTTTGGCTCATTCTCAATCTACTATGAAAACTTTCAAATCTATGAGGCTAACCTCCTTCTCATAGTGGGTGCATCGTTATGTAGAGTAACAAGAGCTACTTAAGCCTAATCACCTTCAACTTGTGGCCTCCTAGATTTCTTATTTGTTTGTTTAGTAGTTAATTTATTTAAGCTCTTTCATAGCATGTTGATTTTCTTCTCTTGATTCTTGGTATAGAGCCTCTTAAAAAGATCCATTATGTGCTTGTTCCTGAATTGCTTGTAGAAATTTGCACCCATATAACACATGCATCATCTACTCTGAACATCAACCCACCTAGCTAGACATCTTTCTTAGCCCAACCGTTCTATAGGTAATTAATTGCCCGTATCAAGCCCGCATAACGATTATTTATAAGGAAAATATCTAACGTCATCCGTACGACTCGACTATACACTCTCTTCAAGAACCAGTACCAACTTTCAAGTTTTCTTACTCTCAACGAAAACAAAAATAAGAGGTAACACTTGATTGTATCTATCAACTCCAATTGCTATCAATATTTGACCTTTACATTTATCGATCAGAAACGTACCTTCGATGCATAGAATAGGACGACTATGTACAAAGGCCTTGATGCAAGCACCTAGTGCGAAAAAAGCTCTCTATAGCACACTTTTGTTAGGCTCATCAAATGATGAGAGTGTAAGAATGTCAAAGTAACTATTTCTATTCTTTTTGCTAATGTAGGCTAATAGACAAGGCAAATTATCATAAGATAAGGTGCTTTTAAGGTGCTGAACCTCATCTCAATAACCTTCTATTTCACTCTTCGTGCCTTCGCATAGCTAACGGTATATTTGAATATGTTCTCAATGTGGCTAATAATTGATCTTGGTTCATACTCTAGGTTGCTAATAAAACTGCTATACATCTCAGTTGCAATAAACGTGGATGTGATATTGTGGTAGTATTTCTGAGCCCCTTCAAAGTGACATTGATGCTTGGTCATGATGACTTTCCAATAGTCCTTCTATTTACTCTTAAATGCATGCACTCACTATGGACACTCATCCTTCATGCATGTCACTTCATGCACCAATTTATTTGACTTCATGATCCAAAACTCCCTCTCAAGTAACACCACCCAATACTTCACTACCTCTTTAAATCCTCCACGTAATCATACCTAGCACCCTCAATTACTTCATTCTCCTTGTACTCTTAGGGCACATGATGTCCCTCGAAGATAAAAAGGCCTGAGAAGTCCTCGTTTGTCCATTCAGCATGCATTACATCATCATTCTTATCTAACGATCCATCATTGGCATGCTCATTATCCAAATCTTCCCTTTCCATTTCCTCTATGATACCACCCACTATCTCCTCTCATTTGCCACGCCTCTTGCTATCTTATTTCTTCTATGTGCTCTTGCTTGTTTTCCTCCTTTGTATAAACAAGATCCTCCACAAGGCTTAGACCTCAACATCTTCAATATCCATTGCAACGGTGTTATCCTTCTAGTGCACCGACACAAGAATACCATGTGGCTGAGCACATTCAAATGTTGTCTCCACATACTGTCTCCAAGTAAAAGTGCAATCCACCGACGTAAGTTCCAAGAAAAACATTTTGTTGCACAACTTACTATGACATAAATAGAGATTGCGTTCATTTGAGGGATCGATTCGAAAGTCTCATATCAACTAGTTATAAACTGACTCACAAGTTCTCTCAACTAGCCAATTGATATCCTTAGCTATCGAATTAAACTCAGAAATATCAACACCATCTAGACCATATGTAACATTATCTCGACCATGAAATAACTGAAATATGACCTTCCTTAACACAATTTGTCTGACAAGAAAAGATAGTTTAACTAAGTTATATTCATCCTCACCAGATCTACTACCATGCATCAATTTCTATTATCCCCTGAGTCTAAGAAACTGAGAGTACGTAATATGCCACAAAGAAATTTTACACAAATATGAATCTACGAACAAAACAACTAATTATTATATTGTACAATTCTCTAACTAATACAATTCTAAACATACTACAACTACAAAGCAAAAATAATTGATATATCATGTGATTGAAGGTTTTACCTGCAGTCGAGTGAGCAAACGGGCAAGGCTTCGCTGCAATCCTCCCCCTCAGCTCTCCTTTCTCTTTTTTCTTGATTTTTAATGATTTTTATAGGTTTTAGAGAGGATGGGAGGGGGTTTTATACCCCTCGACCAAAAAATGTCCTATCCTAAGGCGACAAAGGGGATGCCTGTAAAATGACAATCCCCCATCAGGCAGGTAGACAATTTGCAAGCACCCCCTGGTTGGACGAAAAATACTCTAAGTAGAGAATGAGACTGTCTGTAGTTATCAGGTGGACAGCTGTTAGCTTACACTAATGACCGTCTATCATATCAGATAAACGTTCTCTAGGAGGGCCTTGGAAAAAACGACCTAGAGTAAATTTTTGAAATATAATATATTTTTATAAATATTTAAAAAAATGTATAAATAAAAACATTCAACTTAGCCACAAGTCCAATTTCTAAGCCCTTTGTTATTTTCTCCATTTTCTTAATTTATATTGTTGTATAGAAGAATTGTATTAATGCAATTAATTGTCGTCCTCCTTCCTCCCTTCAAGAAAACCTTCCTCCTGGGAAAGCACTCCCTACCTTTTCCAAATAAACCGTTCCAAAAAAAACCAAAAAAGCTAACTGATCGTGAAAAACTGGTATAGTAAAAAATTGAATCATATATCTACTTAACTGGTATTGTAAAAATTTGTATCATATATCTACTTCTCATTACAATGTATGCGCATGTCACTAGTTACCTGAAACAATGCAGCAAAAGAATCAACACCATGTATGAAACAGCACTGGGCAAATAGTGCACGAATGGCGACCATAAAGGCATAGATTTTATAGACATGTAAAAATGCAAAGCATGTTGTCCCTTTAATTTTTTTAAAAAAGAAGTGCGACGCATGGTGGTCAGAATTTATTCGTTTCGTTTAATCTAATCATATTGGTATGCTGTGTACGTCTATACTTGCAAAAAGTTGACCCAATGGAAGCCTAAAATCTGTCAACAAAAATCAGGATGGACCGAGGGAGATCAAATTGGCTGAACTTGGCAAGCCCAGAAAGGCTGACAGCATGAACAGATATTGACATATGCCTGCCGCATAATTAAAGTATCAAGAATTCTTCAGAGAAGGAAGTGAAGATTACCTGACAACATCAAGCATGAGAAATCACTAAATCAAGACTGTGACCATACGAGGTAAAGGATATACGTATAGCATTTCAAAAAACAAAGCCCAATGTACTATGGCCATCTATATTCGTAGCATAGATGCACAATGACATTGCAACACGGGCAGGGCTAACGTTCGTTTCTGAAATCTGAAACCAAAAATGCACATTTCGCATTTGTTATGTCCGATGGCGACATGAATTCGAAATGATGGCTATGGTGACACCCTTGTGGATGGATTGTTAACCAAATTCGAGAAGCATGCCATGGCAATAATAACATCCACAAGCATCTGGTGACAGATGATGAGCATTGCATCGGTGATCATTTCAAAAGGAGTCAGCAGCAGTGAATCCATCCACCAGCCACCACAAAAGAAAGAAAAAGGAGACCCATCTCCTTCGGGAGCGGCAGCGGAGCCAAACAGATGTTCGCCGCCGGATTCCCACGCGCGGGGGCGTGAGAGCGAGAGCAATCGATTTCAAATCAACGGCGCAGAGAGAGAGAGAGGGGGGAGAGAGGAAAGAAAGAACCCCGTACCTTGCGGCCGGCCGGTCTCCGGCGACGGCCGATTGGCAGGAGGGAGAGAGCCGGCGAGCCGCGCGTGCGCTCCCCTTACCTCTGGCGCTGGCGAAGCCGAGAAGCGGAGAGATCAGAGAAGTTTTTTTTTATTTATATACTTTTTTATTAAAATGTTTAAAAAATATTTTTTTAAAAAAATATTAATCTATACTCCTATTATCCTTCAGAAGCTGCTGGAGGGTAAAAAAAATTTTCACGCAGCCCCTTATCATCATAGATAAGAACAGAAACCGTCTTTAATATAGATATGTGTGTCGTTTTTTAGCTGACTATCATACAACCCTTTAATAGAGTGTTTTTTCTCTCTCAGAGAGACGCTTACAAAATTGTTCGGTCCGTCTGTGGGAAGGAAGGAGTCTGATAATTTTATAAGTAGCACTATTAATGTTCTCTGTTATGGCATTTTTAAATGGTTGTGCCTAGAAGCAACAATAGAAAAAATTCAATGATTTTTAGGAGAGATTGGACGAGCTGATAATGAAACAAACAAATAAATAGTTAAGAAGTCCAGCATCTATAAGTGACAAGACTTCTAAACCTTTAGAACTACTTCCTAGTGATGATAAAAAAGAGGTCGGTATCTCAAATTAGAAAATTTTCGTATTAAATTAACAATGAGTTAAACGAGAAATAAGACTTATTGTATGATTATGGTGGCATTAGGTTTGGTATAATAACTATCAATTTGACTAAGATTTATAGCTGGATGATGCGTAGTGCACATTATTGAGTTTATCATATATGGTACATACAAATATTTTAGATATTAGTATAAAGTTATTGGACTCTCTATGTCAGACAGTAGTATTTTATTTTGACACAGTGATGATGAAGTACTTAGATAAAAAAAAGGTAAAAAAGACCTAGTAATATCGAGTTATACAGCAAGATACACGGCAGTATAGATTTGAACTCTTATATGCTCATAAGGCTAAACGTGAAATCTACCATAAAAGGATTGTGCAAAAGTGTGTATACCAGGACCTGCTCGTGCTTGTATCAAAAACTAAGGTTATACCATAAATAATGTTCTTATGTTATTACTGTGAGCTCAAAGTGTAGACTACTAGTTCATTATTTTATGTCGCCTTATTTTAGTAAGAAAGCTATCTTATATATCTGGAGTACCGAGGTATACGACTTCGGTATTACGGAGTGTTTTACAGCTCAATAACCTCATGTTTTTTATATTCCGGGCCCAACAAAAATAAGACACAATGCATGTCGTTACAAGACTAGACAGATTCGCAATAATATGAATGTGTCCGAAATATGTGGAAGGTTAAAACGTTATAATAAGTACGATAAGTTGGGTTATACTTACAAGAAGTGTTTAAGAGATACAAAGATTTCAAGTGAACCAGAAGTTCCTTCATCAGGAGCAAGGTCTGATGAAAAATATCCTACAAGGGAAGGCACCACTTCAAAACCAACCTGACCTAGGCATTCTCGTGCAACTTATGGTTAGATTGTATTGTGCAAGTATATGTATTATTTTAAAAATAGATGTGTAACTTAAATTATCGTAATTTAAATAGATGAGAATCTTTTTATTCTGTTATTTAATTTTGAGCTTACAGTAATGATTACTGTTGTTTATTTTGTCTTATAAAAAATTATCATCAATTGTATAAACTATAAATTATTTTTTATTTTTGATAATTGTGCTAACTTTTTTTAATATAGGTATGGTGTATATACTAGAGCTGCTAAATTGTAGCCTCATCAGTCGCATCATAAAAACAACCTCTATTAGGGTGTTTTTTTGGCCGCTGAGATTGGCTACCTAAAAACGCTCTAACAAAAGGCTTTAAAAAGGTTGTCTGTAAAATTATTAGGCATCCTCCTTCGTTACATGTTCAGTTTGCAGGCCGCCTCCTACTATGGTAACAAACGCCCTTGAGTAGATCAACAAGTAGATCACCTATAAATTTTCTAGTCTCTTACTGTCTCACTATTAACATATATCGATGGACGTTTGTCACATTAAATTTCTCATTTATTGGTAGGACTTTTTTACAAAATCTGTAAATCTTTTTAAATAAAAAATATATATATTAAATATTTTAATAAAAATATATATAAATAAAAAAAAGTTGAAGAAGGGAATAGCCATAACGATGGGAGTCTCAGCCCACGAAAAGATTTGCCATTAGAGCATCGCGGGACATGAACAGTGAACGTATCACATGGGACCAAAACCGACCTTATATTGCAACTGTCACGTGTCACTTCCCTCTCCGTAACTTATCATCGCTGGACGTGAACAGCGAACGTGTCACATGGAACACCCACGGTTGGTGCCATTTCTCCGACCGAGCTGGGCTCACGACAATATGCATCACCTCTCTCGCTAGCTGGCTCGTCGACAAGATCGAGAGAAACGGGCGCCGTGCTCTGCACCAAATACACGGTCAGGGAGAATGCGTGTACAGTACAGAATTTTGAACGCATGCACACGTGCCAGGGCTCGAGCGGAAACATCCCAAGATTACGAAGACGCTCTGCACGCGGCGAACACTGCCGTGCCGTCGCCCTGTACTACCGCACGCGTATCGGTACCGCGAACCGGCGCGACTGCTGATATCACGCAGGAGGCCCCACGCCATTAGGCTTAATCGCCTCCGCCTAATCGATCTAAATCTAATCTAATTAAGCCATTAAATCCGCCCGCGCGCGCACGCACGCACCGTTCAACCTCAGTCCGTCGTGGCACTTGTGCTCCTCGGCCTATTCTCTTTAACTCTTTTTTTTTTGTTTGCGGGGCTCTTTCCCTTTTGTTATTATCATTTTTTTTCCTCCACTGATGATGCTAACTTTGGAGGGATAATAATCAATGCGGGTGGTTAGTTTTACTCCCTCGATCTTATCCATATATGTGCCACGAATCGCTTTCAGGTTAATCCCAAACGTGGTCCCTCCGATTCGTGATTGCTACAGTTCCTTGCTTTGGAGGTGATGGAGGGTTCGGATGACGATATTAATTGCAAACTCTTTCTTCACGAACATTGACTACTAGATTGTGGCGTGCAGACAACATGGTGGGAAGAGGCGGGTATGGCGAGGTGTACCGCGGGATGCTAGGGGACGGGAGCGTCGTCGCGGTGAAGCGGCTTGTGCCGCCAACCTCCACGACGAGTTGCCGCGACCCGGCACCCACACATCCACATACGTTCTGTTTCGTCGATGAGCCAATGTCGCGCGCGACTTCTACAGACGAGAAGTTGTCGATGGCGGCAGACAAGCGCTAGGTAGAAGACGGGGGAATTTTGGTTAAAAAGGAGTTTTAGTGCACCAAAAAATAAGTAGTGGTATATCTTCAATTTTAATGTATTTATAATGTACGAATTATAATGATATTTTTTTAAAAATGGACGACATGCATTTAATTGTTTTTTTATAATTATAAAAAAGAACATATTATACACCTACTAATTAATCCCTTGTAGATATCCATCGAGTAGATAGCTTTGTGGCTTAGATTGTTTTATGCCGACTGTGCCTGATTGAGCCGGCTACTGTTGATACTAGCTTGCCATACATACCATTGCTACCATGCCGCTCATGACGGCGTCGTCTCCCCAAACATCACACACACACGTAGCCACCAAGCTTAGCTACCACCTGTCGCCATTGCACCCCAGCTTAGCTCACATTTCTCATTTTCCCACGCCTATATATACACGCGCCCACCCAACTCATGCTTCCCACCATCTCCACCACTAACCATTACCACCACCTCTGTTGATCGATCTTAATTAGCTATGGCGCCCAAGACGACGGAGCCGCTGCCGATCGGCCGCTTCGACGAGGCGGAGGAGGAAGGGCTCGCCGGAGACGATGACAGTGACTTGGAGAGTGGTGGTGAACCGTTTAGGGAGGTGAGGAAGCGGGTGTCCTGTCTCTCCGTCGATGGTGGAGGCGGCGATGGGATGAGCAACAGGGCCCGTGGCGGCGACATGGAGCGAGCTGGGGCTGGGTACAAGTTCGGCGCCGGCGTGAGGGATCGCCGAGGTAGTCTCGGCGGCGGTGCGGCTGCTGGTGGTGGTGGTGGGCGGGTGCTGCCGCCGCCGCACGCGTGGCTGGCGGTGGAGGACACGAGGAAGAGCTACGGGAGCAACCCAGAGGAGCAGTGGATGCGGGTGCTGCAGGGGGGAGGATACGGCGGCGGGGTGGCGGCGGCGCAGAGGCAGGTGCAGCGGCGGGGTGGCGGCGGCGCAGAGGCAGGTGCAGCGGCGGAGCAGCTTCAGCGTGGTGCGGCGGGAGCGGGCGTGGGAGATGAAGAGGAATTGGCACGAGCGGAACGGCGGCGCCCCCGACGCCGACACGCCCGTGGTGGTGGTCGTTGGGAAGAGGTCCCCGTCGTCGTCGCCGTCCTCACACGCCGCGGGCTCCGTCGGCGGCGGTGGCGTGGCCATGGACATGGAGGAGGTCCGCGCCTGCAGGGACCTCGGCCTCGAACTCCCCTCCGACTGCACCGTCGAGATACAATGCTACGGCCTCTCCGCCACCAGCAGCCCCACCCACAACGCCTCCGGCAGCTGCAGCAGCGGCGCTGCCTCCCGCTCCGCCGCCTCCTGCTCCCTCTCCAGCCCCTGTACATCCCTGCACCCACCATGCACGTGCATGCATGGCGCCAACTCCAAAAAAAAATCTACATGCACATGCATATCTCGATGACTCGATCGATCACACCTGCCTTGCCGGACATGGCATGGCAGCTCGACGACAACGACGACGACCTAGCTGAACCAACCAACCAGCTAGGTCGATCGAGTAGTCTTCGGCTGGTCAAGCAGGGCACTGGATGGATCGATTTCATCCATAGACTAATCCCAATTCACGATTAATTTCTTGGTTACTGTCACAATCGATTAATTACTCGATTAGCTTAATTAACCAACCAACCAGAGGCAGTAGTGCCTTGCCAGCGTCCAGACAAGGACAGCTCGTCGTCGCACAGGGCAACCGGCGCCTTCGCCGTCCTGCTAATAATCTCCGTGAGCACGCACTTCCGCTTCTTCTCCGGCGAGTCTGCCTCCTCCACGTTCCTACCTCCCCTGCCTCCGATGCATCCATCGCCATCGACCACCTGTATCTCTGTTCATCATGACAGATCGATCTCGATCTCCATCGTCACGAGAGCATATGTCGTTACGATTCGAAAACAACCTGGAAATTAATTAATTAAACTGATCAAGCACTTGAAATTCAGTTATTAATTGTTTAGCTACTAATTAATCTTTGTGTTGTGATTAACAGCGGCCGATGATCCGATGGATGTGAAGGTGAGGCTCAAGGTGTGGGCGCAGGCGGTGGCGCTGGCATCAACCACGCACCTCGGATCTTGATATATGCGTGCTTCAACGGTTAAGATGCAACGAGTGAACAAGCAAGCTCGATCTGGCTATACATGCCTTGCCTCTTCTAAGTTAATTTCATCTATTTTTTAGCCCTACATATATAGAGAGGGGTTTAATTTTCTCACATATATCACGACGGTTATATATATATTCCACATGTATCACTTGTCTGGTTTTTTTTGGTATACCACTTCTTCTAAGAGTCTTTCCGCATTGTAAAATGTAAAATACAAGGGTACGTGAGCGTGTGTTCGTCGAACTTATGATGTTAGGAATTTGTCTTTTCAAGTTATGAGATGATAAAAGCCTCACATGTGTAGTCCAAATGCTTGATTATATAATTGACCGGGGAATTTTTCTTATACCTCTCTGTGAAAATATGCAAAGGATGCTGCCTTGCTAGAATGCACAATACAATTGAATTGTTCTTGTCCTGTATCCCCGATCTTATATATTATATATTGTGAGGTAGTGTGATATTCTTATAGTTGATAGGCACCTAAATTAACGATAATAAGGGTGCACTCCGGTTTGATAACATGTATACGGGAAGAAAATAAGGGATGTATTTGCACGTTTAAGGAGTTAGTAGTAGAAATCATGTATACCTCTTTTCTTCGAAGTGTAGGATACTAAGTATGAAGTTAGTATCAAGTGTTAAGAAACAAGCAACATATTCCAGTTCAAAAAGCTGTGAGCCTCTAACACGAAACAGAGACCAATTGTTATGGGAAGATGAGATTGCCGACCATAGGTACGTAGGAGGCGATGGCTCCGGCAGATTCTCCCCAAGAGGGAGACGGAATGCATGTTCATATGTATGATGGGCACCATTGTTCCGTGTGTAGTTTAAGTCGTAGCTACCTTCTAAATTTTCATAATTAATTTATATAGATTTTTCACCTGTTAAGAATGAAAGTATAAAAATCTTACTCTAAAACTTTACGTAAAAATGCCTTTTAAACATGTCATATAATATGTTCTCATGATATAATTTCAAATCATAGTGGCCTTCTCCCTGACCGGCCATGGAGTCATCTTTAACATTCACTCGTGAGAGGAAGAAGCAAGATTGAGATGGAAGACTCACTAGCGACGGTGGCATACAACAGCATTGAAACTCTGGTAGAGAACCTATGTATTATGGTTTTAACATCAGGTGGTGGTGGAAGGGGTATATGAAAGATGAATTGTAAGCTTTGATTCCAACCAAAAAGGTATTAAGGATCGTTGATGTCGCCTAGAGGTGAGTGAATAGGTGTTTTCTATAATTAGAACTAATCGAATAATTCAGTGTCACTATGGACAGTTCGACAACACACAGTGTCGAACAATCCAACAATAACTAAACAGTCCGATCAAACACAGAGTAAACAAGAACTTGCCTATGAAAAGTATTGACCTAGATAGTCTAATACCGTGAGGACAGTCTAATAGCATTTAGTGTCAAACAATTTGACAATGATCGGACAATCTAGTGCTATACAAAGAATATAAAACATATGGTCAGATATAGTAATTTGTACACTAGTTTTAAACTTTAACTAGAAGTTGATCAACAAAAGATAAGAAAGCAATAATATGATTACCAAATACCTCGATATGAAAGCGGTTTTTTTCTCTCCAAGCTACATCAGACATCTCATAGTGCCTTGGTCTCTCCAAGCAACCATTAAGGGCAAGATCATGCTTCAAGTGACCCACTTGTGCCACGCCCAGATTTTCTTTGAGGTGTTTAAAAATTATTTAATAAATTATTTATAGAAATTACAATAACATGTGAATCATATTAAAAGTGAAGTTAATATGGGAAATAAAATTTTCTTTAAAAAATCATGGCTAGGAATATTTTTCTTATATTCTCCATACCCTAAAATATTCCTTGAAATTTTCTTAGAATTTTCAGAGCTCAATATCTAATTTTAATAATATAAATTTTATTTTAGTAATTATTTAAATAGAAAAAACAAATTAAAAATCACCTTCCTTGCCGTGGGTTGCTTCCGGCCAACTCCTTCTTTTGTGCATGTGACCGCTGGTAGGCCGGCCGCCTCCTTTTCCTCATGTGCTGGTAGACTCTCCATCCCGCTGGCCCGCTTCATCCTCTCACTCTTAAGCCACTCAGCCAAACTTACCCTTCCTCTTCCTCCACAAGTGCGCTTGGCCTAATCACTTGGCCTATTGTCACATGGTAGCCTAGCTTGCCAGCCACCTTTCACCAAAAGGTGGAGCTAGGACCCACTTGTTAGCTTTACCCCTAACCTCCAGCCGTCTTCAGTCTAACCACATCACCCATGTCATCGTTGATTTCATGTGCCTCTCCGTTCCCTCTCTCACCTTCAAACCAAGGGGACTCGGTCTCCCCTATGTCCTCCTCGTTTCCTCTCTCACCCTATGAAGAATGGCACAAAATTGAGCCCCCGCTCTGCCAATTTGCCTTACTCCTCCACTAGCTATTGCCATCTCTTTCTATCTTGTTTGGCCTCTATCCTACGTTCTCGTGTCCATAAAAGAGACCCCTAGACTACCATCTTCCTTTTTCCCCATTTCCCTCAAGTCGTCATGTCCTCTAGCCACATCCCCATGCCTCTCTTGAAGAAACAACACAAGTCATATATTCTTCCTTGAATATGTTGAACCTACCATGTGAAATGTTATATCATATACAAATAAAACACATAGTTTGCTAATTACATTAGGATATGGGATTACCTATCTGCTTGCTTATGACCATATTTACTTGATATCATTTCATTGTCAACTTTGAGTAAGAGTTTGAATAGCATAGGTTGCTCATGTTGACCTAGCTAGAAATATGATATGCTCGGCCATGTTTAGTGCAACTAGATCATTAATGAGATAGTCAATTTATACATATTTAGTATCTTAATGAGCTACAAGTTCATGACATGTGGCCATGTTTGTTTGGTCTTAATTATTACTTAACTAAAATATGACTTAATGGTGAGCTGTGGGTATATGGTTTTGATGGTTATACCCATGACAATTAATGACCGGTTCGTGGGAAAACTTTATAAGGCATTCTGTACTTACCACAAGCCAGAATAGGCAACAACTGGACTTGTACTATAGCTTGCTCGATTGGACTGGGTGGCAGTACTGATTGACTTTCGGATCCACCGCGGCACAAGGAGGGTTACCTACCTTGGTATGGGTAGGGGTGAAACCTAAGCACAGTTTGGATGGTTTGGGGTGAGTTATGCAAGGGGCCTATCACAATTACTCGCTAGGTGACATGTCTGGCATGGCATGATGACATGACAAGAAATTATGTCTTGTGGGTAAAGCTGTATACCTCTAATGTGACTTACTTAGTATAGTGGTTAGTACTTAGCCTTGCTATAATTTCTCCCTTTTATAAGTAAAGTACTAGGGTGTTGAAGACCAAGGTTTATATCCCAATTGAGTTTGCCTATGGAGTGGAGCGAAAGCCCCACTAGATTGTCTTTTGGCTATTGCTTTCTTTTCAGTGTGAGGATTAAGTATCTCTTTTGGAAGTATTTACACTTTATTTTTGTTTGGATCTACATATTAATTTGTTGTTTTATGTACCCTGTCTTAATTCTTAGACAAGGATTTAATACACAAAATAGTCTAGAAATTAGATAAATTTCTAGGTGTGACAACTCAGTCCCACGCTCATACACCACACAACTCCCCTCCGAAAAAAATTGCTCTACCAGGCAACTACCAAGGCAAAGCTCGACTTCCACTATTACCTATTTCCTTGTGAAAGTGAAGTATCAACCTTCACAACCTTATCCCAGGCACATCACACTTCTTGGTTTCTCACAGATTTCTCTTTCTCCTCTCACAATCGCTCAAGTTTAGTAATTTGAAGCATGCCAACTCCACACCAACCTTAACTCCACTCTCTAGCAACACACAAGCTCTAGAATACTCTTAAGATGGTTGGAGATCAACTAGCATCCTTACAAATGTGCAAAAAAACTCTCTCAAGGCTAAACTCTTCCTCTAAGGATCTTGAATTAGATCTTAAAACTCTTGGATATGCACTTAGCTTGCTTAGATAAAAGAGGGTTCAAAAGTCTCAAAACAATTATGTGGCACTAGGTATATATAGCCCCAATCCCTCTAACTAGATGTTTCTAGCTGTTACTCAAGTTTGCCAAAACTTATATAGAACCAAACAATTTGGTACTACACCAGACAATCTGACTCCTCTTTACTTTTAAAGGTCATTGATAACTAGCCGTTGGACTAAAAAGAAGCAAATAATCTGGTAAAGCACTGGCTTGTCTGACTACAACTCCTAGACATTCTAGTACCATGCCAAATTGTCCAACCTCGTCTAACTCCATCGTCTGACAACACCAGACAAAGTTTTTCCTAAACAATCGAACTGCTCCTAGATTGCCTTTGTAGTTCTCCTAGACAATCAAATCCACTCTTGGATTGTCCGGCACAATGCATCTTCATGGAAATCCTGATCTCCTTCCTTCCAAGTCTTGCTCGACTCACTTCTTCTTCAATAAAGATTGATTCTCAACAAATTATGACTTCTTATGGCCTCGACAAGTTTGTCAGCATTGCGCCAAGCATTTGCTCCTTCACTACTCCATCGGTCCTTTGGTGCTAAGCCCCGCTTGCCCTTCTCCCTATGCACGGTCTTTGGCATAGCCAAGTCTTGCTAATCCTTCACCACATTTTGCCAGCTTCAGTCACTTGTAGCCTTGAATCACAATGAAACCTCATTATACTCCTTCTTCATCATCTTCTTCATTAAACTAATCTCCTACTTAAAAACTCAACAAGCACATTAGTTGCTTAATCGTTTATCATCAATTAGCCAAAACCCACTAGGGACCTAGATGTTCTTTCAATATGGGGGCTATAAGGGGTGGCTTTAGAGGATAGCTAGGTAGGCGGTAGTTCGGTAGTAGGTGGTAGACACATGTTGGTGCCATCGGCGCTGCTAGAGCTATAGGGTTAAAGAAGGGCAGTGGATGGGATCGGTGGTAAAGACATTAGATCTGTAGTGGTTAGGAGTCAAGGGAGAGGTGATGAAGATAGGGAAGGCATGCAAGGCGACGACATGTCATAGCTGCTCAGGGCCTAATATGGTGAAGGAAGATGGGAGGGGAAGGGACAAGTGAGGAAGAGAAGAGACAAGGTGAGAGAGGATACCATGGCTATACAAATCTTGATGTGATTTAAGTCATTTAAAAGTGACTAAAAACTAAGCAGTTCTACTAGGGTATAGCAAGCTATAAAGTCCATGTAGGACTCCACTTCCCTCTATTTCTAAATTGTTTTTGGCTAATGCATGGAAGTCCATTTTGCAAAAAGCTCCTCATGTATATATATAATCTCGCATAGGTCCTCGAGATGGTTGATGCTTAGTTGTTTTTTTAAGAAAAGCCCTCGTGTTTGAAAGAAATACAATATGAAGAAGAGAAAAATCCACTTTCAAGGATAGCATTGTAAACATAAAAAAGTATATGGGTGTTTCTACAAAACAGACTTCCATCACCTCCCAATCCCTAAACCATTCCTTTCCCAATTTCACCCACCACATCGCCGCCACCCATGCCATGCGTTGATGAAGACAACGGCAATGGCGCGCACTCTCCACCACCTCTCACCACCCCGACCTCCTTGGTTGTGGCTCTTGCCACTATTAACTCTTCATAGGAATGGAGAAGCTCGGCGATAGTTAATCCATAGGGATGACAAAGAGGCTAGAAGCAATGCTATTGAGCGGGTGGACAAGCATCACCTCCTCTCGCTCTTGGAGGAGGCACACCGGCTCCTCATCCTTTAGCCCCTTCCCTAAGGAGGTGACATGCGTGATGGTCGGCCTCGTGGCATGCACACGTGCTTCCATGATAACTCATTGTTAGCATGCATGTGGCAGTCGCACACCATGCATAGCTTGCCACGTCCACCCTCAAGTGCAGCGCCACCACTGCCAACCCGTAGTAATCACACAACCTGTGTTGCCTCCTCATCCCTCCTTTACCTTCATCCTTCATCTCCTCCTCTGCCACCACCACAAATCATAAGATACCAAAAATATAAACCAAACAAATCGAATGGACAGGGTGGTGCAAGGAGTGTTGATGTCGACAGGCAGAGCTTGGAGTGGTATACCATGGTGTGGCCACGCAGGGAATCCACCGCTACTAGATCTAGCATTACCTAGCATCGATGACGCTGATGGAGCACAAGGTCCCCTCTGCTGTCCCTGAGCCCATCACCTCCTTCTCCGCTATCATGGTTTTGGAACTTGCTCATTTAGTGGATTGTCTCCAACGTTCTCCTCGCCACATACTCACAACCAGCACAAGGAGGACACACTGGTGAGGTCCTTGTGTTGTGGTTAGGAGCAAATCTACATACAACCCACGTGATGCATAAGACACAGGGTAAAATTTGAAACCCCATTAGTATTAGCTCATCTTAACACATAAAATAAAATATTATATTTATAATTAACAGGTCTAAAACACCTGATAATTTTTGTTCTAAATTCGCCCCTGGTCGTGATCAAGCGGCACGAGACACAAGGTGGCTCGGCGGGCGGTGGCACAACGGTACCTTCAAGAAAATAATCCAGAAAATAGACAAAAATAGAGAGAGAAGGTACAAAAACAGACTGGAATTTGTATTTGTTTAGTATAAAGGACATGTTGAAGGGTGTTTCTGAGAAAACCGACATGCATCGGGGCAAAGCTCAAATCCCCTCTGTTTCCTCCCGACGCAAAACCCAACCCTAATTTCCCCAGCGGCGGCGGCGATGGCGGCGGTGACCAACGCCGACGTGGAGGCGGTCGACTTCGACCCCGACGATGACGACCTCATGGACGAGGACGCCGCCGACCCCACGCCGGCGCCCGCCCCGCGCCTCCGCTCCACCATCGCGGGCGGCGGCGACGAATGGCCCCGTAAGACCAAGGGTCGCGGCTTCCGTGACGACCCCAACTCCGCGGCGCCCCGCGATTCCCGCTTAGCAGGCGCAGGACGCGCCGACTTCGACTCCCTCGGCTCCGACAGTGGCCCTGGCCCCGTCCGATGTACGTCTTTCTGCCTGTCTCTCTTTCTTTCTGTTTGCTGATAAGAAAGGATTAGCAATGGTAGGTAATCTGTCTGGTGTAGGATCCTAACTCGGCTTATTTCCTGTCTCGATCCATTGCTTTTTGCTGTCAGATGAATGGATTTGGATGCCAATCTGTGCTAAAGATGCTATCTTTGATCTGCTAATTCGAATACCTAATTGCAACTTGTTACTCAGAGGAGATGATTGAGCTCCTTGATGCGAAAGATTGCCTCTTTCTGACAAATGAGAGTCTGAATGTGATTTATTTGAGCGGTTTTTGTCGCTGTTATAGGTTCTTTTGAGTTACCTATTGCTAGCCTGTCATATCCTTTCTGATTTAAGTAGATCCCTATCATGTGCTTCATCCCATTAAAAGGGGCGAGAGTTCTGACCAACGTTGAGTTAAAATGTGAAGCTTTTGTATGCGTTGTCCTGGTTAAGTGGTTAGGATCTCAGATAGTTAGGCTGTAGGATTTGTCTTTCACTTGTAACTTAATTGTTAATTATTAGCTTGAATCTGCACCATTTGGTAGCTTCTGGCATCTGTGTGGACACTGGAGGTTTATTTGTTGTGGTTCTCTTCTGCGCAATCTGGGGTTAGGGAACTGATTCAAAGATCTAGACTTAGCCAAGGGAGATAAGAATGTGGATTTTTACACTCCTGTATGTCAGATATTAGTTGCAGTTCTTGTTTGAAGTCTTTGATGTTAGAATGGTGTCTGGACCCTCCTTTTGGTTATTTGTGTTGCTTGCCTTTGATGTCTCTATTTGTTTTAATGTTTTCAAATAATCATGGTTGTGCTAACAATTTGCTATCTCTCTAGTTATCAGTGCCTGAATTTCCCTAATCTTGCAAAAATTTTAACTTGTTATTTTCGACTTCAGTGGAGGTTCAATTTCTGATTGAATCATGGTTACTTCATGTTTACATGTCATAGTCATGTTCTGTTGCAAATAAAACAAATTACCAGCTCATATTTAAAGCTTTATTTCTATAAAACATCATTTAATGAAGGCTATGTGTGCAGAACTGTTATGGTTGATGTTCAAACTGTGATCTCTTATTCTATTTGTTTGTTTCCTCATGGAAGATTCCATTGATTGAAGATAATTGGTGTCATTGTCTTAGTCCATGCATATTTTGCCTTTTGTTATAGCCATTGAAGGGTGGATTGTGCTAGTAACTGGAGTTCATGAAGAAGCTCAGGAAGATGACCTTCACAATATTTTCCGGGACTTTGGGCAGGTCAAGAACTTGCATTTGAATTTGGATCGCCGAACTGGATTCGTGAAGGTTTGTCTTTCTACTATGTAATACTGTAATGTGTCTAACCCTGTGCCTTGTAAAATTGTTTCTAGTTCTAGTTTTTAGGAAATTTTGTTAAATGAGATTCCAGCAAATGTTCCATAATAAGGAATAAAACAATCTGCAGAAACTGGCTCAGTAATTCAGAGGCTCCTTTTTTATCTAATATTGCAAATTGCTACCTTCAAGATGCACCATCCTTGGTTTAAAAGAAAATACTATTTTGCATGCTCTCTTAACCACCTTTTAATCTCTTTGATTCTATTTTCACATTTTTCCTTTCCAGGGATATGCTCTGATTGAGTACGAAACTTTCAAGGAAGCTCAGGCTGCAATAAAAGCATTGGATGGAACTGAGCTTCTAACACAAATTATAAGTGTTGATTGGGCATTTAGTAATGGCCCAGTCAAGCGCAGAAATATTAGGAAGAGGTATGTTTTATGTTAGCTTGTATATCCTTTTTATTTGGTTATGGCAGAACAGTCAAGACTATCAGAGCGTTAGGTTTTGTCACATAATCTCTTTTTGAGAGTGACTATGGCACATGTTGTAAAATATTTTTTACACCATTTTAATCATCCTATAAATTTTTGTGGGGTGGAAAATAGCATGGGAGGAAAGTTGTTTGGCCTTTTTCTTTGTAACTAAGAGTAGTACGTGCCATAATCACCCCTTGTTTTATTTAATCTGTCTCTGAAAACTATTTGTTCCTTTAACTATATATTTGATCTCACTGGCCTGTCTAATTATCATATATGGATAGTACATGGCTACTGATAGGTATTTCAGAATATTGAAGTGATTCTTTTGTCATTACATATGGTCTTTGTTCTGAGCTAATGGCAATGTGATAATGTGAAGTCCTAAATATTGATCTCTTTTTGTATCAATTTTTCTAGTTACACATCTAAATATTTTTGTTGCTTCTATTTCCCTATAAAATATTTCTTTTGAAGTCAAAACCACTGATAAGATGCATTCACAGTGCAACATGTAAGCACTGAATTTCCTCGTGTGTATGAAATAATAATTTTATTTGTTTCTTTGTTCTTGTCAGATCACCAAGAGCTCTTCGTTCCAGAAGCCCACCAAGGAGAAGATACTGAGTGCTTCCTACCATGCGATGATGGTGCTTAGAATGCAAGAATTGCTTTGTAGGATTCCGGTTGTTTGCTTGGCTTC
This sequence comes from Oryza coarctata, assembly GCA_030770085.1. Classification (NCBI taxonomy): domain Eukaryota; kingdom Viridiplantae; phylum Streptophyta; class Magnoliopsida; order Poales; family Poaceae; genus Oryza; species Oryza coarctata. The sequence continues at coordinate 2,022,184 of CM061471.1, forward strand.
CTACCGTAGTTTGATTATCAATATTAGCTCGTCTGCTGTTTTCAGTCCATGACTGGTAGCTCTGTGGCATTTACTCTTTTCAGTGTATGGATGGAGCTGTGTTTACCATTGAAGTTTGGCGTGCCAGTTGCAGCCAATTGTAACCGCTGATGTTGGATCTTTGACGTGAGTTGGTTGTGTTGCTTGGGGTGTTTACGTCGTGTTGTGCCACCGCTATGATTGCGTTCTTAATCCTTCCTCATGAAACAGAGCCATTGAGCAATTTAATGAACTTTAGAGTGTGCAGCATTGTGCTCAAATCTCGGTAGGAACTTATGATGTTGCATTTGTGCTTCCATTTCTTTTCCCTGCCACTGTTGAGATTGGCCAGCGAAAATAGATCCTGCTTCAAGACTTCAGCCTGCAAAGCTGACATTTTAGAAGTGCCATTATGCATCAACACACTCTGACTAATGTTACTGGCTAGCTGTTGAATGCTCGAGAGGTTCAGTTTGGACGTTTTATTAAATAATTTCATTCTTTGTATAGTCTGATGGAATAACCAGTTGTTTCCTAATTAAATGCAAAGTATGAATTTTCCTCGTCTCTTCGTTCATGTCAGCAGCTTGTGTTGCAAGTTGCAACACGTCTGAAATTTTAGAACTGTATCAATCAACATAAGTGCCTGAAATTTCAGGGCTGTATCAATCAGCAGATCATTAATCAGTTAATGAATTGTCCCCTAAAACTAGCAGCCAACGTAGCACTTCGGTCATGAAAATATCGTGTAAAGCAACGGCATGCACATACATCACTCTTCAGTGCTAGAAGAGATCTGCTGGGGGGTAAAGCACTGGCTCAATGCTGATGTATCTCCCAAGACTCCAACGTCAGTATATGCATGGGTGTTTCGTGATGGACCCTTTCTCCACAAGCATCCGGCACGAAGTTGCCCTGGTTGAGGCGGTGGCCAGTTCAGATTGTAGAAGAGACTATTACTGTTTGAGGTTCTGTTCAGCTCCGAAACAAGTGGTATTGGACATGTCTTGTCGCCTGCAAGGATGCAAGCGGGTCAGTCCACGCAAACTAACTATGTGCTTACATAGCTTATAAGTGGATTTGTAGGTTGGTGGGTCAGCCCACGCCCACTAACTCACTTATAAGCCATCTATGTGGTTAAATAGCTTATAAGTGGATTTGCGGGTTGGCGCACCTTTATCCCCAATTGCCTGCGGGAACTGCAGGTACCTGGTTGACTGGTCACAGCCGCTTGTGCACCATGACTATGGCCCAACGAGTTGGATACTGGGCTGGGTCTTGGAATCCCCACGGTTGTGGCAATGGTAGCTGTCTGACTGTTTAGCCTAGAAGTGGCAGTTGTATCTGATGTAGTTTCTAGGTTTGAGGAACCTGGAGCTTCTTGCGATGTATCTGATACTCTTTTCAAGGATTTCCGCACTTCCTCTTCATCGCCATCAGATGTCGCCTCTTCATCTGAACTGCTATTCTCCATGTCTGCAATCCAAATGATTTGAGTAAACAAAGATCAAGACATCGTATCAGAGAGCATAACTTCTAGAATCACCCTATTCAGAAATCTATGCAAAGCTTGAGGGAAAAAATATTTAAGTGAATCAAATAAACTGAATGCCCCAGCTTTGTTAAGACAGAAACAATTAGAACCAAGAGCCCCATTATTGACAAAATTTTGGCAAATAACATGGTTATTGTTTATTTTCTCAATTGAAATTCCAGGAGACACCTCTTAAAGAGGAAACGATTCATACAAGATTTGCCTCAAACTAAGTTTCAACACCAAGATCAAATGTCTAAGAAGAACAACTTATCATGATATTTTGTCATACAGAGCTTAATAGTATTTTCACTTCCTTTTTTGTTCTTGGCTTACAAGAAATCGAAGAGGATTGTAAACCACCAAGGCAATATTAAAATCTCAGAATATCACTTTTTTTTATAGACACACAGCCATATCATATCCACAAAAGATCAAAGATCAGCTGTACCAGATCTATGATGAATCAGACGAGCAGCATACCAGCAGTGTCCATTTGCCTGATGCCATAGAATGAATATATCATTAGATGCATATATATGCTAATATAAATTTAGCTGAAACTGTTTTAAGCTATAAGAACTGCTTCGGCTCAGAGATAGACTCACCAAAAGGCCAAAACTGACCAAGGATAACTTTAGATCAGTATAGATAATTTGGTCCTAAACTACAAAATTTACATAGAAATCAACAAAGGGTATTAAGAGTCCTGCCATTAGGACATTAGATAGATACCTGTGAAAGAGGTACAGTCCAACCTTTCTCCAGGCACCAATCAAGAGCAGGCCTGATGTCCTTACAGTAAGCAGGATAACACCCCCCTTCACCTATGGGAGGTTTCAACAGCTGTACCTGCAAGTAGATGGCCAAGCAGACAGATGAATACATTGTCTTGGGTATGTTCCAACAACTGTCGTTATCCACTACAGTCTTTTTTCCATTCTTAAAGGAAAAAAGAATCTCAACATTGTGTCTCCACTCATTATATGTTTCAAGGCTGTTTAGCCTATTTCAACAAAAACATGACAGTGTATCATTATGTTGTGTCTTCCTAGTTTTTGCAATACTTGGTAAGGGAGTACAAGAAATACTAATAGATCTCCAGTCTGGATTGAAAAGGCCAGATAGTCGAAAAGCATGCATAAGGAATTGTAAAACCTCTCTTTGACATTTAAGACATAAAATGACAATCGATTGCAAACTTGAGTTAAAAACTGATAGTGAATTATTAGGGTTTTATAACTTTTATTATCTAGTATTAGACACTAACTAGTTGTATTAGCACAGGGCAAATTATATTTGTCACGTGCGAACAACAGCTGAATTCATATCTTATAAGGGAAGAAGCAAATTATTAGATGTTTACCTTAATCATATCTTCACTGAGTAACTTAGTAATTTTCGCAGTCCAGTAAGAATCTTCAGACAACCATTCACCTAGATCACCTACTTTTGGGGTATCACAAACAGATACTATCACATTGCTCTTTGGAAATTGCTCAGGAATTTGATCCCCCCTATACAACTCAGGAAAGGAAGGACGAAGCATGCACTCTCTTCTTTCTCTACCTGCATTTGAGTTCCTTTTGACATATGCTGGGTTCTTTTCAAAGACTCTAGTCCATGTTTTCTCTGCAATGTAAGGGCATGGGGAGTAATGACATGCGGTGTACACAAAACTAATTTTCCTAGCCACGATGAGTTTCTGTGCTCCCAAGACTTGCTTGTGCCGTGTCAGCATACAAGGATAAAATGGATCAGACACAATTTTAGAAACCTCAAGAATGTGCCTATATCTTCACAAGGTTACCAATGCCTACTGGTAATGCCCCTTCTATGAAACAAGATAAGCATTTGTGCAAGACACCTTCAGACAAGCCCTTGCAACTCTCATTATACAGCCACTATGTAAGGAAGACAAGAAAATGTAAGTATATTAAGCCATGCTAATAATGATTTATGTAACACAGTAGCTCCTAGTAGTTTTCATAAACAATTTATTTAATCCTCAACCCATGATAATACTGATTTATGTAATATACATAGGAATGATCAGTTGATCACCACCAAGCGTAAAACAAAAAAGTGTTACAAGATAGGGTAGATCATAAACAAACCAAACTGTAAACCACTATCAGTAGACATAAGAAAATAAGTGTTCCCAAATAGAAAAGATGTTGAGAAGTGTCAGATAAATTCAAATGCAAAATATCCTTCATTTGCACATGTACATTATCTCTGTTCAACTTTCCTATTCACTAGAACATAATGATTAGCAAGTTTCATGTTTAATAGATTTATAAATTACGATTTGTATAACAGATTCTTTCAAGGCAAGGCACAGATAGGAAAAATCACATGGTTTTAAAGCTATGCATGACAAATCCAATTAAAAGTATACCATGTGCTGCATCTCATCCATGGCCTATTGACTGTTCGGGGGTAGAATGTATGATTTGTAAAAGCATTCATATAGCTTATTTACATTTCATGTTTTGTTGCTATCTTAAAGACAACTCAACTCAATTTAACACAGCCTTTCAGTCTCAAATAAGTTGGGTAAACTGGAGTTGAAATCCAACAAAAAACTCTAAATCACGGTTCAGACACGTCAATAGTTGTTTTCCAAGCATTCCTATTTAAATACAAATCTTCAGCTATATCTAGATATCGAAAAGTGTTCTTAGGCACCACTTGGCTTCCTAAACTCACATCTCCCTCCTCGTGTGCGATAGTACTAAAGTCACATCTCAAGTATTCAGTTTTAGTTCTGCTTACTCTAAAATCTTGAGACTCAAGTGTTTACCGTCACAACTCTAATTTCTTATTTACTCCTACGCGACTCTCGTCAATTAACACTATATCATCTATAAAGAGCATATATTAAAAAATATCCTCTTGTATGTTTCTCATAACCTCATTCATTATCAATGTAAAGAGGTAAGGGCTCGATGCTAATTTCTAATGTAGTCTTATTTTAATCAGAAAGTAATCTATGTCACTATCATTTATTCAAACACCAATCATAGTATTATTATACATATTCTTTATCAAGGAGACATACTTTGTTGGAGTTTTATATTTATTTAAAACCCACCACATAAAATTTTTTGGTATCTTATCATAAGCCTTTTTAAGTCAATAAAAATCATATGTAGTTTCTTTTTCTGCTCTCTAAACTGTTCTCTTGAAAGCACTATGTGCAAAAAATGTTAACAATAAGGAGCATATTTTGGGATGGACCACAAACTAGTAACTACAGAGAACTACACCATACCTACAAATTCCTTTTAAAGTTTTGGTTATCCCCACCTATATATGCAAATCTGGATATTTACCAGAATGCTTTCATAAATTAGAGCACATAACATAAAATTCACCAGCTGGCTCCAAGGTCATTGTATTATATATTTGGTAGTTGGTAGCAGCAAAAATTGGAAAGAAGAGGGATACTAGCAGTTTGAAGTACAAATGATGCCAACTCGATATGGCAAGAACATGGGTGCTCATGATGCAATATCCTCAAATATAAGAGAGTCCAAGAATGAGTTATCATTTATCAAAATACTTTAGTACAAGTGGTTTATTTAGAAAATTTTCTTCAAATCTTTTGGATGAGATCAATCAAACGAAAAGAAAGGTAGCCATATAAAAAGGAAGTGCCTTCATCTGAAGCAGTAATGTAATGGTTTGTAACAATTGCAGGCATGAATATAGAGGATTGGCAATTGTGTAAAAGCATCTTTCCAAAAAGAAAAACAATTCCATAATAAATGATAGCTCAGATAATGATTTGCTTACCTTCATCCGGGTAATCAAGATACTCCAGGAAATACTCAAGGTTCCCCGTTTCTGTGACACGCATATCATTAATCTGAAAAGAAATAAGGTGACGTCTTTTAACTCAGCACTATGCTCCATTATAGAACATGGACTGTCAAAACAGAAAAAAAAAAGTTCTTCATTTTTGGGTTCTACCAAACTTATCTAGTACATAAATTTGTGCAAAGTGAGCAGCCATATAACCAGTTTGGTTCCTGTATTACTAAACTCAAACCACAGATACTGCACTAAATGATGAGTAAGTTGTGCATTGCACCACTTAGTCTTAACATTGGCAGAAAACACCGGATGTAGCCAATACATACTCATAACACCATGCCTCCACCGATCACTTTATCTGAGCATGTTGACATCATGCGTCCATGCACAAGCACCATGCAAGCATCATAGCCAGCTATGCTGGTAATGAAATGAAACAATTTTGTTTTGATTAAAAGGTCACTCAGAAGTGCTCAGTCAACTCCTCCAGTAGCAAGTGGCCTGACTGTTATCAGTAATCTCTGATTTCTAGGAGTAGAGCCAACATGAGTGGATAAAGACACTAAATTTCTGGGTGGTTCCATGCTAACCATAAAACATGCCATCCAACACTGTATTATGTGACAAGCATTGGCAACGCAAAGGTGTTTCACATAACTTATGCTAATGTAGTTGTCATATGCCGCAATGTGCAATGAACTCCTGAGATAAATAATAAGACAAATTCGAAGCCGCCTCACCTTACAGCGAAACCATGCACCTTTGTAACCATCGATGAAGGACTTTGACTCTGCAAAATCGCCCTTTTTAAATGGAAGAATCAGATCCATGTCCAAGCACCAATCTACAAGCAAGAATTGCGGTTAGCACAGCGTGAGATGATTAAACATGACAGAAGAATAAGCACATCATCAGTAGAACAAAGAAAAGGTCGTTTTTTGGGGTTTACAGTTCCTGTTAACAGTTCTAGGCTTCTAGCAGCATGAAACTACTAGATTGTCAGCACAAACAAAAGGTCAGCAGGTGACTTCATGGTGGTGAAACTAGCAGATTCTTTCAGCTAGACTCAATTGCCCCACAAATCTTTCAAATCTATAATAACACGACATTCCTCAAGCATGAATCCCAGATGACATCATCGACGAACCAACCAAGAATAGAGCACGTTAAGCGAATCGTCTCTATGCAAGAATCACAAATTTTTGGGCATATGATTTCCGACTCCTTGAAAAGGCAAACAACTTTAATCACCACACAAATCGCCTTTTCTTTCTGGAAAAGGTCGAAAAAGAAGAAGTGGGTTTTGCTTTTACAAAACCGCACGATTGGGAGAGGTCGGAGGCGCGGGCGGGGCCGTACCTGGAGAGCGTCAGGAGGCGCCTAACCTCGCCATGGGAACCAAGACAAGACGCTCGTCGCCGCGCACTCCGACGGCGACCGTACCGGGCGTCCGGGCGCCGGGGACCACGCAATGTCGCTCGTCGCCACGTCAGGAGGCTGTTGCTGTGTGGGAGAAGCAGTGTTCTTCCCCTTTCTAGAGAAAATATAACAAATCCCTATTTTAAAAAATAGTATTGACAAATATAACTTTAAAAAAATCTTATTGTATAAGATAACTTGTCTTATCTCATATGTATTCTGTTAACACTATTAATTTTATTAAAATAACCAAATTACACTTCTCAACCTAACACAAATCTACTTAATTAGGATCAAAATCTCGCCGTTGCGTCGTTCCCTTTCACCATCGAGCTGCCCCATCCCCTTCCACCGCTAACCATTCCTCTTCCTTGTCTTCTACCATCTAGCGACAACCTCATTAGAGTGGCTCATAAATCAAAGGCAGCTAGGTGGGGCAATGCCTATACCCTCCCTGGCCACCGCTACTATCGTCTCTCCTCTTCGACGGAACAAGTAGGTCGAGAAGGAAATAGATCGGCGCCAAAGGGCAAGAAGGAGGTACATCAATACCAACGACCAAGAAGGTGGTTGATTAGCACTAGAAACATGCGCAAGTGGATTTAGTCATTGCTCCCGTTCTCCTCATCAATGATGACTTGGTTGTAGCAACCTCGACACCTCCCTATCCTCTCTCCCACTCCATTAAACTCGTTTCTTCCTCAATCTCATCCTTTGCATTATGTTTTCTTTTCTTTTCTCTATGTCCGGCTCCATACATTTTCTCGCTTTATATCTTACTTATTTTAAAATTTTTGGATACATATTAACTTTTTAATCATTCAGTCTAGGGCTCCTATGTGAAATGTGATATTTAGAAATACCACAATAAGTCTCATTTTCAATTTAAGAAGAATATTGCTTGTGTTGAAATATTAGAAATATCAAGCATCTCAAATGTTCATTTGTCTGGTCTTAGTTTGGATACAGCCTTAATGATTTCAAATTTGTCTTTACTAATGAAGAACAAGAGATGTAATAGTGATAACCACATAAATTTGCTTGTACGGATATTATTTTCTTTATTAATGACAATTTTTAGAACAACCCACCATTTTCTTATATTTTCTATAAATTTTAAAACAAAGTTTTTTTTGTTTTTTTTCTTCTTTTTCTACTACCAGTGGAGTTTAGGGATGATACTTTCCCCTTGATACTGCTGTTTCAAAAAAGGTCCTCATGATTCTAATTTGTTGAAAACGATAGTGCAAAAAATTTCTATGGGAGTGAACCGTTTGAAACAGTAACTTGGCTAAGCTTATTTGGTGCACGTGAAACGAGGTGAATCATTAGCAAGTGATTAATTAACTACGTATTATTAACTTAAAGTTGATTTATTTGATTTTTTAAGAAACTTTTATATAAAAAATTTTATACAAAATACATCCTTTAGCATGGCCGAGAAGCTTACTGATAAAAATTAGATAGTAGCATGGTCGAGAAGCTAATAAGAACGGTGCCTAGTAGCATTTATGGTTGAAGGTGCACTTAATCTGGTTTCAAAAAAATTTCAATCACCCATCTAAAGTCTCATATTTTTCTCTACCTGATTTCATCTCATTCTCTAACTCTCTCTCCATCCTCTTTCCTGTCTCTCCCTTTTCCACAAATCTCTCTATCCTCTCCCACACCCTTTTATAATAAATATGAGACCGACACCTACTCTCAAATGGTATATATATGGCATATGGCCTTTGTGCACAAATCCAACAGTGTGATAGGTCACAAGAAAGGATTAACACTAATAGCATCACCACGGCAAATGCTCTATGGTAGCCTCCCTCTCCTTCCCTCCATTTCATCTCCTTCTCTAACTCTGTCCATCCTCTTTCCACTCTAATCTCTCTCCACACTCTCTCCACACTCTCTCCACACCCTTTGGGCAATAAATCTGAGGTTGACACTACTGTCAAATGGTATATATATGGTATATGGCCCTTGTGTACAAAACTAGCAATGGTGGTAAGTCACAAGGATCTAGCACAGTAGCATCACCTGCTCCATAATAGCCCGCCTTCCCTCCTTTGATTTCATTCCTTTCTCTAACTCTCTCTCCATGCTCTTTTCATTCTAATCTCTCTTCATCTTCTCTCCACACCCTTGGACAATAAATCCAAGGCCGACATCTACTCTCAAATGGTATATATGGCATATGGCCCTTGTGTACAAATTCAATGGTGATGATAGGTCACAAGGAAGGATCTAGCACCGGTAGCATCAACATGGCACCAAATGCTTCCTAATAGCCCCTCCCCTCTAGCAAGCTCCTCTCAACAGATCTAGCAACCCCTGTTTTGGTGAGATCCACTTGGTTGGATTTGGGAACTCCTTCTCTAGCAGTTTGGACATATTTCATCTACTTCTAACCATTTTTATAAATTAAAAAGATATGCGATCATGGTATTTCTACTATAAAATACACACCAATGTTATATTGTAAAATTTTGCTTGGTAGACAAATTTATGAACGCTTTCTATGGAACATTATCGTCATCGATAACAAACATCGCACACATCTTTTGAATTTAGAAAAATACTTTAAAAAAATTTTCTTAATCAGTTCATACAACATGAATTTATGAAGTACATAATAAGTCAGACATATATTGAGTATGATTATGAAGATCATGAAGTTATTGGATTATTTTGTCACTACTTATTTGTTTTACTGTTCTGTGTCAAAAAAATATTAGAGATATGTTTGTACCTAAGTCTCGGTGTACGGATTTTCAATGTAACAGTTGGGAGGCGTTGTGCATGCTAGTTGATAAAGGAAAACATAGAGCAAAAGTAAAAAAAAATGTTAAAATGACTTAAAAATAATAAAACATGACTAGAGACAAAAGGTTCGAGGGAAAACGATCAAGAAGAACCAACACAGTCACTCTTAGGAAAAGCATAATCTACCTCATTTGAACAGCACGCACACAGATGGAATGGACCTCGAAGTTTCTCTGGCATGTGTAGAAAAGAGTGCACACGTGCGTGTGACGGCATGAGTGAGGTGTGCATCTCGTGTACAACCTTAATTGCACTCTCAAGAAGTCTAGCAGCTACTCCTCTATTTAACATCATAAGTAAATTTAAATTTATACTAAATCAAACTCCTTTAAATATAAACAAGTTTTATAGAAAAGTATAATAATATTTTTTAACATAAATAAATATATAAAAAATATATTAATTAGGTGTTGTATATGTTATATTTAAATTTAAAGAAATTTAACTAAGAACATATCTAAAATAATTAACTTATAATATGAACGAAGGGAGTAGCTAGTAAAAAATAGTAACAAAAATTATCCAGAAAACATAAGATGCTGAAGAACTAAACTAACTTTTATTTATGTATAAGGATAAATAGAAAAAAAATAAAAGACAACATAAATAGAAAAAACATTTCAACCTTATAAACTCTTGTGGGTGAAAAATCAAGAGTACACATTTAACGATCCATAGAAAAGAAGAGAGTTAAAGAACAACGAATTGCAATAAATGCCACATTATGCTTGTAGGTTAGAAATCTTATATAGAAAATATAAATTAATTAAGTTGGAATGAAACCCATAAAAGAAATAGCAGAACACATAAAAAATTAAAAGGAAATTTCAACGAAGATCAAGAAAATAAGCAAAAAAAATTTAAGCTACTCAAGAATTTCAGTGGAAAGGTAGCAGATGATACATGGTAAAAAAAATACTTTGGCCATAAATATTTAACATTTAGGATATTTGGTCAAAATTTTAAAATTTTAACAATTTCAAATGCTTAGCTTTAAAGCAAAATGTTAAAACTTTAACCATCAATATAATTTTTGAATTGCTTAGTTTCAAAGCAAAATGTCATATGTAGATCTACTTAACTCCAACTTCAAAAGCTAGAATTCACTTTGTATCAAAAATATAAGTTATAAATATAGACAAAACTAGTTTAATATTATAATATAAAATATAACAACTTTTAGCTATAAGATTAATTTAATATCATAATATTATTAGATTTTATAAACTTATTTTAATATAAAATTAATGATTGGACCTTAAAAATTTGTCGAATCTAGAAATTTTTACTTAGAAAGCAGAAAAAGACAAACGATGATCCTATCAAGATAAATCGATATATGTAAAGAAAGCAACGCCAACAAATAGAGAGTGGAATAACAAATCGGTATCCACCAAAATAGTACGTCTTTGGTACAAAGGCTGATATATTCATCTTGTAAAACCCCAAAACACCAAACAAAATAAATTGAATCCTACCCAACCATGGATTTAGTCAACAAAGGCTGTCTTTAAAACTACTTGAACATAAATATGTATTTAATGATACAAACGATAAAATTAATTATTAAAAATCTAATTTAAAAAGAAGAGATAAGTAATTTATCTATATAAACTTTTTATAAAAAATAATATAAAAAACGTGTATATAAAAATCGAGAAAAACTGGGAAAAAGCACTAAGAAACACATATCAGCAAATCAGAAAAAATTAAAAACGAGGAGAGTCAACAACAATCCAGAGAAATCAACCCAAAACACGGGCCCTCACCTACTCGAACTCCACCGTCGACGATGCCAAACGAAGAACAGATCGGCGAGAGATCTAAGAGCAATGCTCTTGGATTTAAAAGGCCGGCGACTAGGGTTTGCTTCTTCTTTGGAAACTGAAACGCCGAGAGATGCGGTTGATCTTCCGTTTGATTTGCGTTTATATCCACATTTGTATAAGCGGCGAGATTAATTAGCTCTTGATTAATTCCAAGGCCCAGATGAAACTGCAAGATTGGCCCAAAATCACACTCAAGGCTGAATAGGTCCAATATTACACGGCCTTAATTCGCCAACTGGGCCAGTAAAGGAATAGTATATTTCAACTCGCACGAATTTGGTAACAATTTGACGAATTTATATTCAGAGAACGAATTTCCCCAAACGAGTAGTTATTATTTGGTAGGCACAACCAATTTTAGAACATTTTACTGGCAAGCTTACCATTCATACATTCATACTCATACATGACATGAAAATGCTGCAGAAAATTTCTTCATGATGAATTTAATTACCTTTTTTTTGGGTGAGGGTTTTTAGAGTATTCAAGTTTTTTGCAAATAATTTGGAAGAAATGCAAGATCATATGAGATGGATATTATTATTCATCATGCATCCCTAAGTCGAGTTGCAGGCTAATGTTTCATGTTACAAGTCCCTTTGGGTTTATTATAAGTCATCTTTTTAAATTTAATAAAAATATAGTAATATTTTAAATACAAAATAAATATATTATAAAAATATATATTCAATGAAAGATTTAATGAAATTAATTTATTGTTGTAGATGTTATATTTTTTTATAAATTTGATCAAACCTAGTTAAACTTAATAAATTTTAACTAAAAAAATTTATAATATAAAAGTAAGGGAGCAAGACAAGTGCAACCCTACTCATGACACGATCACTTAGGTACAAGCTAGTACTGACACGTGGCAGACTGCAACACGTAGGCGTGCATGCGTACAGCAAAAGATAGACACGGCACCAGCGGCAGGCTCGCCGGCGAAGATGGGAGGTTAACAGTTTAACTAGCTAGCCATTGACGACGGCGCCGCCATTGACGTGGAGCATCTGGCCGGACATGTAGGAGGAGTCCTGGTCGCTGGCGAGGAAGACGTAGCTGGGCGTTACCTCCGACGGCTTCTCGGCGCGCTCCATGGGCACCTCGGAGCCGAACTGCTTCACCTTCTCCTCCGGGGGCGTCCAGATGGGCCCCGGCGAGACGCCGTTGACGCGGATCCCCTTCTCCACCAGCTGCAGCGCCAGCGCCCTCGTGAACGCCACGGTGGCGCCCTTCGTCGCCGTGTAGTCCAGCAGCGTCTTGTTCCCCTTGTAGGCGGTGATGGATGACGTGTTGATGATGCATCCGCCGCCTCCACTGGCGCCGCCGTGGCGCATCCGCTTCACGGCGTGCTTCGCCATGAAGAAGTAGGAGAAGATGTTGGTGCGGAAGATGCGGTCGAGGTCTTCCTCGGTGATGTCAGTGATGCAGGGCCGCTCGTACTGCTCGGCGGCGTTGTTGACGAGGATGTCGACGCTGCCGCCGTACGCGCCGGCGACCTCCGCCACCACCTTGCGGCAATTCTCCTCGTACCCCAGGTCGGCGGGGATCGCCATGGGGTCCTTGCCGCCGGTGCAAGCCCTGATGTCGCGCAGCGCACGGAGCGTCTCCTCGTCGTCCTTCTCCTCCTGCCCCTAGACGTACGTGAACGCCACCGTCGAGCCCTCTAGCGCGAAGCACAGTCACACCGCCCTGCCTATGCCGGAGTCGCCGCCGGTCACGATCGCCACCTTGTCCTGCACGCGCCCACGCACGGACGAACGACGTCATGCAAGTGCTCTTGACCGCGACATGAACGGAGAAGAACAAGTAGTAAGTAGTAACTGACCTTCAGCATGTTGGCCGGCTTGTAATTCTGGATGATGGCCTCCGGGCGGGGCTCCATGGCGTGCTCCGTCCCCGGCTGCAACTTCTGCTGCTGCGGCGGGAACTGCTGCCTCTCCTGCTGCCTCTGCTGCTGCTGCTCCGGCGAGACGCAAACAGGAACAACAAAGAAGAACAAGAAGCTGCAGGGGGCGCGTGCACGCGGCGACGAAGCAGGAGCGCCGGTCCCGGAGACGACGACGACGCGGTCGTGAGTCGTCGTCGGAGAAGAAGAGACGGCCTTGCTCTGACGGCGGAGAGCGCGCGCATGCGTACGTGGCACGGCGAGGAGTGTGGGTAGCCGCGGGAGACGAGGAGATGTCGCTGGGAGGGGCGCGTGGCGGGAGACGTGGCGGAGGTCATCGCCACGCGTCGTCGGGTTGGCTGGCACACGCAGCGGTAGGCCTCGCCTTGCTGCCTAAAAGCTTTCATTGAGTTCACTTATCGACCAAAAACGTTTTTCCAATTATCTGTTAATAACGGACTCTAACAAAACATATGTTGATATCGACTTAACCTGTAATATTCTTTTATACGAATCTCTTTTTCTAACGATATTTATCAAGCTCATAAAACTTGTGTTATTCTGATCACTCTCTCGAACATATAATAATTATAAATTTATAATTGACTTCTCAATCATCTTATATACTTTTATAATTCATTACATCGAATGGTCCAGAGATATCTTTTCTATAAGAGGAGTAAATTATATCTTAATCACTTATATCCTATTATATATTTTATATCAAATTTAAAGACTATTTTTATATAATAGAGTAGTGTTTAGTAGTCTTAAAAAAAAACTAGAAATCATGATGATGATTAGTCTAATAACATTATATAAACTATATCTAACTGATGATACATAAAATTTTTATAGCATCTTATATCCAATATATATTCACTAACATATATCTATATTAGTTATCTTCATATTCATTAAATATAATCATTAATTAATACATATATTGATATATAATCATTTCTCATATGATATATAATTAAGGATCATTTATAAATAGTAATATTTAATATTAGAAGTCAAATAATTATTGATTAATAATAATAATATTTATTTTAAGAAATAAATCAATATATTATATGATATATTCAACGTCTCCATGTTATTTTTAGGTCATATCACTTACACAACTCTATTCTTCTCTTGTAATTTCTTCCTCCCAAAATATAGCTATGTCTAGGTCTCCAAGATTATCTCAAAATAAAACTATCACTATAAACTCTATCATCTCAACCAATTATATCCATTCTACGTTTAATTTCTTTACATACTTCTTCTCAACTAATCACATCCTTCTACCATTCAATCACACATACTTTCTTAATTCCTGTGCTCAGCTTTAGAAATGTTTACATTTTAGATGAGAGGTAGTATTCAGCTAACCATCATGCTATAGTGGTGAAGCTGAACGAGTAAAGTTTGTACAAAGCATAGCATGCATCGGATTTTACTTGTTTTTTCCTTTTATATTGATCACAATTTTATTTCCGTTAGTTTTGGTTGAAGGAAGAGAAGGGAATCAAGTTCGTCAACATTGTTTCATTTTTTACATTAATATGTCATATATGTATCCCTCACTCTACTTTGTCTATTATAATATTTCATTGCCATACACTTGCCTATAAAATACATCCCTGTTTTAAAATATAAACATTTTTATATGCTTGAAAAATATATCAAATATGCAAAAATACTTATATTTTAAAAATGAGATAGTTGCTGGAATGCTCAAGCACAAACTGAGAGTATTTCACAAAGCCAACACTGCAACACAACATCGTGGTATTTCAAGACGATATGATACGAACCACAGGATTAGCGGCCAAAGCTGGCCAATATCTCTGTTAATTCAGCAAATCAAAGAATCACTCAACATTTGGAGCCGAGCTCATAGAGGAGCAAAACTTCACCACAAAACGCATATCAACCAGAGGTCTACAACTTTCTTTAACATCCACTTAGGCTTTTATGCATAGCTGTATTTTTCTTCCTAGTTTCTTTCTTTAATGTGCTCCTCCCTCTTCTTCTTTGGGACATTTGAACTTTGTTATGTTTCTTTGATTTACCATTAATACAATGGCTATAAAATACAGACCCCTCTACCTTCATATGTTTAAAGAAAAAGGCTATACATGTAGCCTGCCTGCGACACTAAACATGCTAATGTCAGTTTGAGAGAAACAGGGACCCAAAATCAGTCTTTGATTTCAATTATTTATGTTATTGCTGTTGATCAGCTAAATAAAAGTCGGACCAAGAATGACTAAGAGGTGCCCAATTGGCGCGCCCTAATATCTAGTGCATATTTATATATGTTGCACGTGAACTGTCTCATGATAAAAAAAAAGTTTGGCGACGAGAAATGAGTTTATGATTGTTTAGCTTTTTTTTCACTTCCTTTTCCCATTATCTGGTAGGTAGGTATAGATTCACCGGGATACACTTAAATAAGCTCATGATATTTATGCTCCTGTTCCGTATTGTAAAAAAGTTAAACTTATTTAAGGTTAATTAAGTTTATATAAAAAATATAGTAATCTTTATAGGCTAAGGTTAGTACTGCTTCCTAAACTACTAAATTATATATATATATATATTAAAAAATTATATAGAAATTTTTTTAAAAACAAAATAAATTTATTTTTTATGTTTATAATACCCATTTAATTATATGCTAATAATTAATCTTATCTTACATAGGAAGCTGATAAGCTCATCCCGTAAGGTGATTCCAACTGAACCTAAGAACCAACAGAGCATAAGAGAGATTTAATTTGATATGTCTGTGCACAATACATCGGCATAGTATTCGGTGCATATATTTGCTAATCAAAATTTTCTAATAATGTATTATAAAAAAAATGAAAAATATAAATGCATGAAAGTATTTTCGTACATCGACGCGCGCGCGTGCGTCTGTAGGTGGTTGGCGGCTCGCTCTCACGGACGACGCGCGCGCTCCGTTGCACGTGCCGATCTGCTCCGCCCTCTTCGATTTGCTCTCTCCTTGAATGCTTCTGGTTTGGTCTGATCTCCAGATAAGGGAAAAATGGGCAAAATGCTGATAGGGGCATTGGACTAATGGAATGTAATGGATGGAAAGATAAAGAAGGTGGCCTTTCCTTGATAAATTCGTTTGCATGAACTTGTGCACTTGCTGTTGCCAAAACTTATAATTGGATGTTAGGCTATGGCAAAACTTTGATTTTTTTTAAAAAGATTTTGTCCTTGTCCTTGCCAGTGCTGCATAGAAGAACTATAGATGCATGCCGGCTAAGGACTCGTAGGATTTTCATAAGGAAAATAGAGATTTGTGTTCCCTAAGAAATTTTCCTACACATATCATTTGGAACAAAGGATTTGAATCCACCAAATTCCTATGGATTATGTTTCTATACACCAATTCCATAGGAAACTAGACAATGAGCTTAAACATCTTTCTTTTTTTTTTCTATAAGAAGTTCAATGTAACTTGTCTCTTTGTCTCTCTAATCTCTCCCTAGAATCCTCCAAATTCCTTTGTAAGTTTTTTTAACCATCCAAACAAGGCATATTTCATATTTCTATGTTTTAGAGTCCTAGATTGACAGTTTGACATAGGGATTAGGGAGCACATTTATGATGCTAAGACTTCAAGCATCTCAATGAGACCGACAGCGCGCAGTTTCGCCTAGATATTGTAGATAAGCATCTGTAAACCTCTTTTATATAGGTAAGAAAAAATAGTCCAGTGATTTCAAGCAGGCCCCTAGTCTGATCTTGCAAGAAGCATAGCTGCATGTCAATACCGGCCATGGCGCTCTCCTTCCCCGTGCGCCGGCGCGACCCGGTGCTCATCGCCCCGGCTAAGTCGACACCCCGCGAGACCAAGCGCCTCTCCGACATAGACGACCAAGAGATTCTACGGGTGCTAGTACGTACTATGCATCTTCGTGTACCGCAGCGGGAAAGCGCGCCGCCGCGGAGACCCCGTGGAAATCATCCGCCGGGCGGTCGCCGCAGCGCTGGTGCCCTACTACCCATTCGCCGGACGGCTCCGGGAGGTCCAGGACCGGAGAGGGGGTGCTGTTCGTCGAGGCTGACGCTGACGTCCGGGTAGAAGAGCTCGAGGCTGCTGGCCTTAGGGCACCGTTCCCGTGCTCCGATGAGCTGCTCGTCGGTGTGGACGGTTCCGGCGCCGGAGGGGTCCTCATCAACTCTTCCTTGCTGCTCATCCAGGTGACCCGTCTCCTCTGCGGAGGTTTTTGTAGGCGAGGACCGCGTCGAATACCTCGCAACGGCACTGTAGAAAATCCGGCAACGAGAGCACAAGAACAGAGCAGGTTTCAGTGCAGAAAAAAAAAATCCAGACTTTGAGACAATTTTCGTTGGTTTTCTATTGAACTTGGAAACTCAAAAAAAAAAGTACTGAATGCTCTAAACTACTTAAAGATCCTGCTATCCCATGATCCTACATGTAAGGAAATTGAGGAAAAGACTGCACCATCCCAGTCATGCACACGCATGCCACTGCGCCTAACTCGCACGCCTGCCTCGTCGCCCATCATCTTCGGATTATTTGGTTGCGCTTCAGCCGCCACTCCCACCGCGACCGAGCGCCATGGGGCCATGCCACATGTGAACATCAAGAGTTTTGTCTTGGAGCTAAGCCTCAACCATGTGATATGCGATGCAATGGGTCTCGTCCAGTTCATGAACACCACCGCCGATCACGCGCGCCGTCACCATGTTTCGGTCGTCTCCCAGCCACCATGGTGCAGCGAGCTATTGGACGCGCGAAATCCTCCCAGGCCGGCGTTCCTGCTGCAAGAGCATGTCAACGGCCACACCGTGTCACCGGCACCGGCACCACCCACACATCTCGGAGATAAGTGATAGGTTTCAATATGAATCGGTAAGCGAATGATCCGATTTTCACGATAGTAGGTTTAAGAACAAAGAATAACTTATAGAAACAGCGGGTAGCTAACTTTATACCTAAGGTTGGATATGATCAAGTGATAAGAAGAGAGGCACCAAAATATTGAGGACTTCGACTTGATCTCCGAATGATCGCAGAAGCACAAACCGAAACTAATCCACACAAAATGGTACAGCCTAACTAGAACCCATAGAACACGAAATAGGAGACCTCAGAGAGATCTCTCATAGACCTAAGAAGAACTTACAAGAATAAAAGTGTGTAAGACACTTAGCAGCTTGGCTGCAATACCATATCGGGTTATCAAATGATTAAAAGTCTTTTTCTAGTAGCATAGAGGTAATATTTATACTAAGAACAACCCTTCTAGATGGGTTTGAACTGAAGTCATCATGTTGAGAGGTGGAAAGCCAACTGGTTGAGACATTTACGAGGTGGTCTTCAATTCCTACGCGTCTCCTGGGCTTCTACGCAACCTTCAGTAAAATAGTCATTTCTCTCTGCTCAGAGTTCAAATGATGTGCCATTTGTTAGGTTGGAAAATGAATTTGATAAGCTTTCCAACAAGTACTTATTCACCTCTAAAGGTTGTGGGAATAAGTAGTTATGGCTGCTTCTTTTGATGGTCTGAACTAATGGTCCGTTTTTTATGGTCTAATTGCTGTAGTTCATCCCCACATACAGTGGTATCCTCATTTTTATGTGTATATCTAAATATAACTAAAGTAGAACACTTAAGTAGCATAATATTCTCATATATATTGAAGTTAATTTTAACTAAGAGTGAGTTCACCTTTTTTAAAGTAGTTTTACACGGCTACGCGTAATTGACCCTTTATACACTTGCTTATGTGTAACTTAATTAATCGGTGGCATGTCCTCATTAATAAGTCTTAAGAGGAGATATTAAAATACATTCAAAAATAAATTGAAAAGATGTATGTGGACGTCTATATAGATCGTGCAATGGTAATCACGATGAACAACATATGGATAATGGCGCCGTATAACAACGGTATCTTCGATATTTAGTATAGTGATTGTACCTAAACAATAATTACTAATATTAATCTTTATGTATAAATCATTATTAATCTAAGATACATAAAAGATTCAGTTTTATGTGTGTATTAATTTCTCATTTTTTGTCACTCTTCTGCTCTGCAGCTCATCATTTCTAATTTTCTTTTTCTTCTTTTCTTTTGTGCAAAACAATGCCATCACCAGATTGTTTAGAGTACACGCAGTTGGGATATTAGCCTGGGGTTTCTGAAAATTTATCTGTAGCAGACAAATCATACAAGCATACGAGGAAAACATACAGCCACAATTCATATTGTAGCATGCCATGGTGACCTGATGGTATCCTTGGAAATTGTTGTAGTCTCACAAAAATCTCACACTGGGTTTAGAAACACATCCATTCTGACACACTGTTCAAATGAAAACACAACCACTCAGACACGAATTTTGGTTGGCACAAACGTGAAAGGATGATGTTGGTGGTCATCAAAAAGAACCAAGCAGATGACTATTTTAAGCAATTAAAACAGATATCCTGCTTGCACGTTCTCTGTAGTAGCAGTATCTGCAAGAACAAGCAAGAAAGTCATTTTAGACGAAATCACAGCCAGTTGGGAAGTTTGATGCATCACATTAAGTCGGCCAGAAAAGACTATTGAAATGTCATGAATCTCAGTCAACAGTCTTTTACTGTTTACATGGCAGAGTCCTTGACAATTGGCAAATTAAAGACAAACATTTAAGTTTGAAATTATGGATTCTCCTATATGAGTCTATTTGAAATTATGGATTCTCCTATATGAGTCTAAAGTATGTTTGAATTGACGTTTTAACTGCTAAACTCAACTTAGCCTTTCAGTTCCAAACAAATTAGGATAGCTTAGAGTTAAAAACTAACAAGAATATTTAAATCACGATTTGGACACGTCAATAGTTGTTTTTTAAATATTTCTATTTAAGTGTAGATCTTCAGCTATATCTCACTATTTCAAGTCTTTTTTTATTGTCTCTCCACATTAATTTTGTTATTCTTCTACTTCTTATCATGTTATTATTTTGACTTAGCCTTCATAATATACTGGCATCTCTAGAGTTTTCTTTGGATATGGCTAAAACATCTCAACTGATGTTAAGCAAGCTTTTCTTCAATTGGTGTTATCCCTAATCGCTTACGTATATCCTTGTTTTGGTCTTAATCTATTTTTATATGACTATAAATCCAACGTAATATACGTATTTCTATAACACTCGGTTGTTAAATATGATGTCTTTTTGTAGACTAATATTCTGTTTATATAGCATAATAGATCTAATCACCGTTCTATAAAACTTGACTTAACTTCTACGGTATCTTTTTATCACAGAGCATGTCAGATGCTTAGTGTCAATTTAATCAGCCCAGTTTAATTTTATGGTTAACATCCGCATTGGTTTCAGATATCGAAAAATGTTCTTCTTAGACACTACTTGACCTTTTAAATTCACATCTCTCTTGTCATGTACGATAGTACCAAAGTTACCCCTTAAGTATTTAGTTTTAGTTCTGATTATTTTAAAATCTTTAGACTAAGAGTCTATCACCACAACTTTAGTTTCCTATTTATTACTGTGCGACTTTCATTAACTAATACTATATCATTTACAGAGAGCATATATCAAAAGATATTCTTTTATATATTTTTTGTAATTTCATCCATTACAAGTACAAAGAGTAAGATTAATCCCTAATATAATGCTATTTTAATCAAAAAGTAATATACGTTATTATTATTTGTTCGAACATTAGTTATAACAAAAATAAAAAGAGCAAAAATAATACCTTTGTTTGAAATTGGGGCTTTGCTCAAGCATTTCTTGTAATTTAGTTGCAAGGGAAGAGATGCGTTCAATAGTGCCATTCTCTGGAACCCCGACACCGCAGTGAAACAGTTTGAAGCCCTCAAGTTTTCTGGCAGTCCTTGCCACTTCATTCAGTTCCTCATATACTCCACATTGTAGGAGTTTTTCTCTGTAGCTGCTGTTTTCTTCGACCATCCAAGTCATTAATTCAAGTGTGGATACCCTTATACATGGAAAATCAGTACTTGGAGACCTGTACACTTGTAATATTTTCTTAAGCTTCTTGACAAATGTGTCTGCAGTAAGTTTGGCATCTTCCAGTGAAGTGGAGAAATCACTTGTGTTTGGGGACCTACGAATAATCTGCACCGCGAGGCCTATAAAGCTCTCTACTACTTTGCCTTGTTTGATCCACAGGCCATCCTTTACCTACATATATAATATCCGAAGAAAATTTTTTCTTTTGTGAATTTGGGAAGTTAAACTAGGTGCAAATGTAGTCAAGAGGTAAGGGAAAACAGTTACTATTTTCTTACATGATCCAGATTTTCTGATGATGATGGATCCTCCAAAGTCGCCACTGCATCTACGACTGCTTTGAGCACCTATATAATTTAATTTTCACAGAGATATATCGATCGTTGTTACCATATTGCTTTAGTCAATGAATATTATTGCGGTGAAGGAAAATGAATATATACAGAATATATATGTGTAAGACTAGATGAATTAAACGAAATTACCTTTGGCAATGCTTCATCTATTAATTTCATGTACTGATCAAATTTTTTTGGTCCTGAGTAGGCATGCAAATTCTGCAGGAGTTTTGCATGCATAATTGATGTGTCTTCTTCACCCTCAACCCGGATTATTTTCTTGACTATGCACAATGTTTCTGGGTCCAGATTACGTCGTCCTTCAAATTGTGCCAGCGCCATTCTCTTCTCTTTTTCTACGTCTTCAGAAGAGAGTGCATTCACTATCTTGTCCAACTCATCTTTATTGATTTCTTCTAGGAAAGCTTCAACATTCTTTTCACATTCTGTAGTGAGCAGAATCAATGCTTTAGCAGCTGCCTCAAAGTGATTCACCCGTGGCATGGAAAGTAGATCTTCCAGATCAAGATTCTGTACGACTTTCTTTCTCCATGACCGGAGAAGTTGATGCAGATCAAGTTCTTCTATGAAAGCTGAAATTGGTAGTGAAAAGCTTTGATCTTCCACGAGACGATTTTCCTCAATGAAAAGCTGGATTTGGTTTAATGATTCCTCGCTGGTGTACTCCAGAAGCAACAACTTGGCAGCTACTTTAGTTATATTTACGTATGGCCATGTCTTGTAAAGTAGACAATCCTTGAGTTTCTTGATGATCTCAGGCAACTTGCCAATATCTTGTCGTGCTGCCTTATCCACTGCTAAGCATGATATGACTCTTTTTGCTTCGACATGCTCCAAGATCATCCCAGTGTTGGTCAGGAAGTGCAAGTTTTTAAAGGTTTCTTCCCTGAGTTTTTTCCCAGAATCACCCGGCGCAGCGATCAGCTTGCTCAAGATGTTGAGTGCCATGCCAACAATAATCTCTTGGTCGATCTTGTTGATGAAAGGAGGAGGAATATCATCGTCCTTCTGAAGCAAAGGAATAATCTCCTGTTCAATCCAAGAGTCAGAAATGGTGTTGCTGCTGCCATGGCCATGACCACACAGGTTGGTGAGGTCTATAATCGTTGACAATAGTAGAACACCACCATCCTCGTCATTGACTTTCCTACAGTTGTCTGGGTTGTCCGTGAGCTTGTCCAAGATGCGCAGGCCAAACCAGACTAGGTCAGAATCCATCTTCTTGTTGGATGGGAAGGTGCTGAGCAGGGAAGAAGATATGAGATAGATGATTTGAGGATAACTCTGAACCAGAAGGTGTGGGCTGAGTTTCAGAACTACTCTTGCAGCATGGCCTCTGATGTTATCCTGCTCCTCCTCCACGAAGCCTAGCATATTGACCAGCTTCGCCAAATCGTCGGGTTCCATGGAAGCTCGAAGCCTCCTAAGGGCCAGATTTGCAAACCCCACTGACCTGAGGATGCGGTCCATGGCCCGAACACCAGCTAACTGGTCATCGACCGTGTTGGACACTGCCAAATTCTTGGCAAAGGTGACCAGGTCCATGTTGAGGGTGGCACGCACATTGCCGGTGATGAACCCCAGGTAATTATACTTCTTGTAACGGTAGAATACCTTGAAACCGGAGGGCCCATATAGCATGTACTTCTTTTGGACATTAAACACAAGATAAGCAGTCAATTCGCTCAGTACCATGCAGATGAAGATGATTCCCTGGGCAAGCACCAGGCCATAGAAGATATTGAGAGACCACTTGATGTTCTGGCGGTCATCATGCCCAAGGTTCTCGGGTTCCACGTAGTCTTGCTTCTTGAGACGCTTTGAGGATAGGGCTATGCAGGTGGCCACAGCGGCGACCTTTCCCAACCACATGGCGACATAGATGGCGATCCCAAGGATGGCTTGGAACCCGTAGATGTCATCATACCACTTCTGTATTTTCTCTTGATCTTGTTTTCTTATTTTGGTCCTTCCTCTGGGTTGTTGCTGCTGCTGCTCTTGTGTTCCTCTGCGCCTCCACCAACTCTTTCGTTGCTCCCAAGCTTCGGCCTCCCTGTTCTTTATTAGTGCTTCTGGTGCGCGCAAGAAAATTTGATGCGCAGGATCCTCGTAACCGCCCAAAATCCTGTCAATGCATTGTAATGTATACTGCTGTGAGCTTCATATATCACTGTCGCTGTTACAAAAAGAGTCATCCCGGCCTAATATTTTTATTTGTATAAATCATTCGTAGCGGATAAATTTATATAAATTTCGATACGAAAAATGTTTTAGTTTGCATAGTACAAGTTTCAGTTTCATATTTTGATAATTTTGATTAGTTTGGTCTAACTTTAGTTTCATATTTTGTATAGTACAAGCACATTTTGTTTCAGTTACTAATATGTGTCTTTTTAGCAAAAGCACGCTGGTCTCCTTTTTTCTTTAGGGAAACTATATATTTTGTTCTGTATCAGTTGACATTGTGTTAGATACATGATTTTTTATTAGTTCACAATGTTCAAAGAAATCTCCTGTGTCAGTTTACCTGAGCAATATCTTTTCCTGAATTGAGAAGCAATATACTTTCTTGACATCTTGTAGATATTAGGTTAGGTACTAGGAGTACTTAGTTTTGTCATGTACTACTTAGTTTTGTTAGGAAATTTCAATCATCTAGAATAACTTTCTGTGAGTAAAAGCTGGGGATTGAATTTTGGTAGAGAAATCAGATAATACCAGTTTTTAGTTATGTATAAATTAGCATATAAGTAATATATGCTTGTTTTGTTAGCTAATACTTAATGTTTAGAATATAAATTAGCGTATAAGTATTATTTGTTAGTTTTGTATGCATGGTTTCATTAATTTCACCTACCATATTGTATGCAGTTTTCATTAATTTAGTTGTTCCCATATTGTTCTGTTTGATATTTCATTGCATGCAGAACTTGTAAACTGGCATTATCTGTTTGTAGGTCTGAACTTGCAATTCCCGAGGTTTTGTTAGAATTTTTTAAGAACCTAGAACGCCAGAAATCCTTTCCCTTAATTTGCTTTGTGTTGTGAACATGGCTTCCTTTGTTATTGACTGGACATATTTACCCTTTTTATACTGAACTATCTTAGTAGTACTCTATGACATGAATGACCTTTTTTTATTATAAATGTGCTCCAAAAGACCTGTTGTTTCATCAAATAATCAACATTATGTTTGTTGATGTTTGATTTTTTTTAACTACGTGACATTGACCAATGGAGTTCACCCATAAAGCATATTAGTGGTGGTTGCTTTTTGGTTGTGTCAGAGGGATGAACTCCAGTAGACGGAAAACCATAGGGTCATGATTGACTAGGGATTTTGGGTGAGCCTAGTGAGCCCAGAGGTGCTTGGGAGCGCAAAACTCGAATCAATAAGCACAAAGCAAGTATATAGATTTAGGCCTTTGAAGGATAACAACCCTACTTCTATGTGGTTTACTAGCAAGAAAAAAACATACCTAAGTTGTGAGCTCTTGAGCAAGGTAGTCTTAGTTCTTATTGATTTCTAGAAGCTAGCCCTATCTAAGTAGCTTTGAATGGGTTTTTATACCCTTTACTCTCCTCTCTCTTTTCCGAGAGACAAAAAAACGCTGTAGGCAATGATGAGCCTAGAACTAACTCTCAAGCTCTACGCCAGTCTTCCTGTAGCAACAGATATTCTATGGGACGCAACGCTGGGCCTAGCTATAGCCTTCTAGTCTTTTCCCAAGCCACTTGTATCAAGTCTTGTGTGAACACAAGACTTTTAGATACGGTATATGTCTTTGCATTAACGCAACGCGATAGCAGAAAGGAATATAAATTTAATACGATGGACATGCACTGCAGCCAGCGCACCACTCTTCAAGGTGATGTGGTACCCAATGGGGTCAACCCATCTTGTCTTTGCGAGAATGCCATGTACCTCTTCCTAGGTAGCCAGGGGATTCCTGCAGTGTGACATCTGAAGTGCATGGTTCACCCCCTTCCTAGGTAGTGCTCCTCGAGAAGGGGTGACCCACCTACTCCCTTGACTGATTTTAATCAAAGTATATCTGTCAGTTCTTGAGTAGCCCTGAGTCATGGTCCCTATCTTAAAATGGTGCCATAACATGGTTTCTAGGTGGTCGGCCAATTGGCCTCATGCAACAACGCATGGGACATGGTTGCCTCTGATCAGCTCTATGGGCATGGTTTTGACCTGAACCGATTGGCCTTAATATAGTCTAAGACGTTAAACCGTTCATGGATTTTTTAACCTAGGAAGGTGATGGACATGTGGACCTCCTCGCAAGGCTTCGGACCTAACCTAGACAAGAGAAGCATTAGCCCATGACTTGCGTGGCTTAGACGACTTGTATTTCATGTTAAGTAAACTGGTCAAGTGGGATCCCCTTGGCCAAGACATTGACATTTTGTTCTAGTTTTTTCCTATTTAGATTTGCTCTTAACATAATGATGATTTTCGTTTATACTAATGGCTAGTTAATTTTCTTAGAGTTGATGATCACATTTGTACTGTTTTTTTCTGGTTATTTGTGTTGTCTCCGGGTGATTTAGTTATTTAGTTGTCTGTGTGTTCCTCAGAGGAAATAATATTGATAAATGTGGATCTGAGTCTGGAAGCCTTAGACTACCTGCAGTTGCCATTCGCATTGAAGAAAGGCATCAAACATGGGTTGTTTTTTGTGGATGCCATCACCTTTACTTTTTTGCTATGTTTCTGTGCCTTTTGCTTAGTAGTGAATTCTAAGTTTTCATTCTAATGCTTGACAAGACTGATTTGAAAAACTAATTGTGAAACTGTGCAGCACTGCAAGACCTTGTGATCACTCTTTCATGGATTTTATCACCCTCACAGGGTAACCATCAAAACTAAGTGCATTTTGTTTCACTCCCAAATCAATGCTTGATCTGTCAATGCCAAAGTTAAAGTAACTGAACACATTTTTTCTGCGACATGTTTTTCGCTTAGTGGCTGAACAGTTGCATTTTTTGGAAGATGGAACTATGCATCGTTTTTTATTCTGCTCATGTTCCATGGTGGGTACTAAATGCTGAATATGGAAAGGTACTTACTCTCTTTTGTGCCTATACGTTGTTACCGTAATTACTTGATAGTGTTACTATAAAAACATATTATAACAAATAACTAATAAGTTATTGGTGGTTTTTTATAGAGAAAAAACCCATAAAAAGAAGGTGCAGTCAAAGTGCACCGTGCGAGGGGTGATAGGGAGAGAGGTGGGTGTGCATGTGCTAAGATCAAGAACATTAGGAGTTTGATCAAAGTGTACTATGTAAGGAGCATGAGAAAGATGGGTGGGCATGCTTGTGCTAGAATCGAGAACATTAGGAGCATGATGGGATCTTTACAGTAGAGAGTAAGAATAGGGGTCTAAGACCAACCACTCACTTTGTTTAAAACTGGTCAAAATTAATCTATTATGTTCTATCTCATTGACACCCTAACTTACTATATAGTAACACTAGTACTTGTGTGGTAACTTTTACAACAATATAGTTTGCTACTATAATTTTATGATAATGTTACTATAGAATACTATAAGGAGCATAGTAACCATTCATAAGTTGTTTTAGTAATATAGTTGACTTGTTACTACAACTTAAAGAAAATGATTTAAACCGGTGTCTAATTCTTTATTTGAATGAAGATATAAAAGAAATAAGCAGTAGTCTCAAATCACAAAGTTCTCTAGATTTGTTAGTTAGAGTAATTATTATCTAGAAGGTCATGGATAAGTCCTAGTTTTCACTATTTTTCTTTAAGATCGGTAGGAGAGAAGGGATTGGTATATATCAATCTTAAGAAAGGAGAAAGATTGGAGAGGGAGTAGGAGCGGGGAGAGCAGCGCGAGGGGAGGGAGAAGGCACCTAGGATGAGAGGGATATATGATAACTATTCAATTTTTTAGGTGTAAATAATGCGAGTATTTATTTATTTATTTGATTCTCCCTTTTTTTTTCCTGGTTCATCTTGGACGCCCCTTTCCACAGAGTTCATGTCGAGCTCTTGTCCCCTCTCCTCGGCAACGAGGCAACGAGCAACTCTATCTTTTTGGAGTTGGTCATGCTCATTTTCACATTTGTGCTAATCTACTTGGGCTTGTGCATGTTTTTCAGATGGTTTGCTGGGCTGCTTTAATGGGCTAGCAACTACATATAGGAACAGAAAAAAAAAAGGGACCTCCAAATCCCGAACCATTAAGGAGTGGCAGACGCGCGTGCGACGCACACACGACAGCGCGTGGGAGACGTGCGGGGGATGCTGGCACGTGTGCACACCAACGGCCACAAATTTGAGTGAAATTAAAATTTCTTTTTCACTCAAATGACACGTAGAGTCTATCAATTTATATAAATTTTGAATAAAAAACGTTTTAGTTTGTATGACCATTTCCGAGCCATCTCAGATGAGCCTCTCTATACACTAGTATTATGGTGTATTAGAAGCCAAATAAGCGCGCAGTGAGGATGGGCTGTTTGTATCCTTATTCCTTAGATGTAGAGGCCAGGATAGATTTTATTCTATTATACCTAAATAAATCAGGTTTGGTTTCTGTGTTAAACATGTTGCAAACTGATGTTCAAACATATCAAATAATCTTGTTCAGGTTATTAGTTTGTCTCAACTACATGGCACAGGGTGGAATTAATTAACCTAAAAATGATGTGCTATTTCAATTCCCTGGCTACATGCACAAATATTTTTTAAAAAAACCCTACCTACGCGTAGGGTAGTTACTTCAAAATTTAGAGTAAATTTGGTAAAACTACAAATATTTTGACCATACTATTATAAAGATTTAAGTCGGTATATCACAAAATTATAGATTTAGCATAAAATTTATTATGGAAATATAAATTTAAGATAAAATATCACACATAACAAAATTATCATTAAAACTACAGTTTTATCACCAATTCAATCATAAAACTACATTCAACATAACAATGGTGCTAGAATTTAAACTATAAAAATGTGTAGTTTTTTTATAATTTTAATATTAAATGTGTAGTTTTGTGATAATTAGTATTAAATTTGTAGTTATGTGATAAATTTAGTATTAAATCTATAAATTTATAGTAAATTTCATGAAACTATAGATATTTTAACTAAATTATCAATTTAAGTTGGTGTATCATAAAACTATAAATTTAAATCGGTGTATCACAAAACTATAAATTTAATATCAAATTTATCATAGAAATATTTAAGATGAAATATCACAAAACTATACATTTAGTAGCAAAATTATCATAAAATTACAAGTTTAGTACAAATTTAATTGCTCTAACATAATGGTAGAACAATATTAAATATATATAACTTCGATAAATTTAATGTTAAATCTTTAATTTTATGATAGTTTAGTTAAAATATATGTAGTTTTATAAAATTTATACGATGTGTTAAATATGTAGTTTTATGGTAGTTTAATCAAATTTGTGAAATTTACTTTAATTTATTTTTTCCAATTCAGACAGGTTAGAAAATGCAGCTAGTTAGTGCTCCCGAAGAGAAAAATATAAACAATTAATAATAACATATATATATATATATATACATACATACATACCCGATGGATTGAACGAAGGCGATGACGGTGACGTACCAAAAGTCCTGCTTCTTAACCAGCGTGGAGAATCCACCGAGCAGGACGACAGTCGCCCAGATAGTTGCCAGCGTGCCGAGGCCATTCATCGCCTTGTACACGAAAGCAGTGCAGAGGATGAAGATGTTGAGCTTCTGTTCCGGCAGCGAGGTTTCTTGCCGGGACGACTTGTTCTTTATCTCACCATCCGCCGCACATGAATCCATGGTTGGTTAATTACCCTAGCTTTGCTCAGATGAGTGCGTCAGCTGATTATCATAGCATGTACGAATCGCTCGCACGCAGATAGCGACGCACGTACAACAACGCTATATATAGCTAGCTACTTGTGCAATTTAGTGCAATAGCTTTAAAAAGTAAATAACAATTTAATAAATGGGTGTAATATAATACAATAATATACGGTTGTAATAAGTTATAAGGTGGGTGTGATTTTGATACCACAATGATGTATCAACTTAGCATTTTGTCTATATATTACATATTTTGTCAATATACTCGCTCAAATTTATATAAGCATGCTTTTATTTTGTCTATTCAATTAAATTTTACTACGTAGAAAACTTTATATTTCAATTAAGATTTGAGAAGGTGAAGAAAAAAAATCTAAACCAATAGTTCAAACTAGATGAGCAAATCAAATCTAAGATTCAGGTAATATCAATGGATTGCTACGTGATGCTACATTGATATTATGAAAAAAAAACTCACTTAGCACTCGTTAACTAAAAACATAAAATATCTAGTCAAGTGTTATGTTAAAATATCTACTTACCAAGTTGAACCTTAAATTCTCAAGTTTTATATGGACCACACCAACCTGCCAGTTGTTATATTGGGTGTACTTTACTCTTTTATATATGTACTATATCGGCAAACTGCATGCCCAGAAGATCTTTAGTTCCTCACAAGCTATTTCGAATAATACCTCGGACAATAAGCAAGCAAGGTGTTGTAAAGGAGACATTTTTTTTCTTTTTGAGAGAAAAGGCATAGAGCGCTGCTTTTAAGAAAGCACAATCGAGAGGCATTAATAATCTTCAACGAGAAAAAAGAAATGACCAGAGGCGTTTGGTAACTTTGAGGCCCCATAAGCCTTGCAGGCTTTGCTTCTTATTCCAGCGTGATATATACAGATGCCTCGAACAACTTTTAAAAATGTTATGGACAGATTTACCAAGGTCCCCAATACCCATCCAACCAACAGCAAGAACTATTTTGGTCATGACTGAAGACCGAACCAAGATGACCAAAACGAAAGATCTAGCTCGGTCTTTATTATGGTTCTTTTAATGACCAAAATTTTTAACACCACGATGAAACACGTTTTTACATACGGCCAGACATCATGCCTACGAAAATCATCAATTTTTATAGGCAGATGCACACTTGCATGCAAAAATTAATTTTTATAAACAACACTTCATCAGACCATTACAATCCAGTTTGGAAGCCTGACGCTGACAGGGGTCAGACTCAAAGAAGTCAGGTGATATTCACACAACCTGCAGAACATAAAACGTAGGCCACACAAAAAATTCAGAGCAAAATCCAGAACTTTGGCTCTACCCCTGGTTTGAAGTGATTCTCTTAATCATTACCACAAGATATCAGTATGAAGGGTGTTCGCACGTGAGATCAGGCTGGATAGAGAGAGACACGCTAAGAGGACAAGCGAGCATTAGCTGATAAACGTCCGATGCCATCACGTGAATATGTGAAAGGACCGAGATATCTATTTAGTTCCAGTGTAGGTCTTTCGAGTTCAAGATTCATTATAGTGCACTCTCGATAGTTTCATCGAACATACCAAAGAATATGTTCGTACGTGGGGCGATCAGATCGGGCAAAGAGGCTCACCGAGAGGGTGAGCGAGCATGAGTCGATAGAGGTTGGATGCGATTACATCTAAACACGCAAATATTTAGAAGATCTGCTTAACTCTAGTGCAGTTTATTTGGCTCTTTAGGTCTTCTGGTTGCTGGAGTTGTGATGTACCTATTAATTTAACCTATGATTGATAAGGAAACATATAGAGTTAAATCATCGAGCTAATTGATTAACAGACTGATACGAATTTCTGCTATTGGCTAGATGTGTTCATAGGGTTAAGATAACTATAGGCTGTGAGTCCAATGAACCCATTTTATCGGTTGGTAGCCGATAGAACTGTAGCTCTTATACATCGGCTAGAAAACCAATAATGACATAAATAAATAGCAAGAAATAAAATAAAAGACTCATCAGCTGTAGAATCGATTAGATGTAACGACAAAGAGACCGGGTAAACCTATTGGCTACTATCAGCCATGGATCCGATGCAGCCATATAAGTAAACTCATCAGTTAGCGGAGCCATTAGAATGAATGAAATTCGCTAGATCTTAATGATAGATCTAATCAATCGTTAGCGGATTAATCATTAAGCAAGATATATATATATATATCGGTTAATAAATCAAAACACTAGACGTGAAGCTCAGTGTATTGATAATTCATCGGCTGGCTATTCTAATAAAACGCCGAGAAAAAAAATCTATCGACTTAAAACTCAATCTACTACTAACAATAGGTCAGACCTAACCGATGTAGCATGAGACCGATAATAATATAAGGAGCTCGATAAGCTAATAGAACCAATACGAACGTAATGTAATATATCCGATCGAAACTAATCGATACAGTCTCAGCCAGAGCAGATACAACAGGATAGTGATGGAAATTACCTCTTTACCGGAGATCAAAATTAATCGATGTAGCTCCACGTCGAAAGCCAAAACCGTCAGTAAAAATCTAGATAAACTAGAATAATAATTGATAATCTACAAACCTTCAGAGAATATATATTTATACATTAAGATTACACGAGTACAATCTCCGCAGATGTTATTTACTAAATTAAAAAAACTCTCTCTAAATAGTAAAACTAATTAAAATTAATATGTTTTATAAAGATAAATATCCTATGACTCTTTAGATTCGATGTTCATTTTTAACTATCGACCACTTTCCATGATCTTATATATGGGTTAAAGAGGTGCACTTATGCTACTTCGACCAGAAAATGGAGCTCTGCATATATTTGCGTCCCCCGGGCAAACAGAAACCACAAACCAGTGCCGGATATTGCGCTGTATGTGGTATTGCAAATTAGCATAATCGATCCATCTAATTTCGCCCTCAACCAACGCAGGGACTGGATTGGGAAACAGAGAAGAGATGGGATACTCTACTCTGAAAGCATCATGCCTAAAGCATTGGATTCTTGATGCTGGCTACTTCCATTTTCCTCAAATATATCACAGGCATTTTCTCTTCGCATCTTCCGCTCTTCAATCACTTCTTCAATTGAGTCTGTACAGTAGAGTCCCCTAGATTGGCCCTTTGGTTTATCAGCTACAACAAATTTATTGCCTTCTCGCCCACGTTAGGGAAAGAGAGCCCAGACTGCAGAAAGTCATAAAAGAATCAGCCACGACAATGAAATGCAATTGACCACTGCAAAAAAAAAACTAAGTGCAAACACTCCACACGCAAAAATATTGACAAGAAAACCCTAAGTCTAAAAGGCCTCACACTCTCCCTATTATGCTAGGTTATTGAAAACTCGAGGGCTCACTCAATTCTCTCTAGACTCAGTTTCTTCTAGAGCGCATACACATGATATCATTATATTTTGAGCAAAGTTACATTACAATAAAGTACTCATGGCCTTTTATAGGACTTAGAAACCGTCATTGCTATGCTATATATTTCTCCCAACAACTAATGTCATGCTAGCACAAGCCAACAATTTACAACTACTAACAAAGATTACTCTCTCTTCTTCCATGCCATGCATTTGCTTGCCTACATGTTTGATCTGATCCAACTTAATTCTTCATTGTACTAGAAGCCTCATGCCCTATTAGCTTAGTCAATTACATTTTGACACCATGCAAGCTACTCATAGTTCATAGCAAAATCCAAATTTACTTCCTTATTTTACAGCTTGCAATTATCTATATCTATCATGCTGCATGCACATACTTCCTACCTAAGCATCTATACTTGAGCTTTGTTCTCAAGAATATAAATTAAATATCCAACAATCTCTCCCTTAATTTATATTCTTGAGATTTATTTTCCATTGATTCTTCAAATGCTTCCCTAAATGTGCTCACCTAAATTTGGTGGTTTAACAAGCTCTACTGGTTGGGTACAATTGAGCCAGAGCATATACACCTAGTTTCTTGACTTTACCTTGACCGGTAACTTTCCTTTTTTGATCATAGATAATGACCGTCTTGCAAACCAGATTCATCAAGCCGGCTTAAACTAACAATGTTTCTACAAAGACAAGGAATATAATATACATGAGTGAGTATCGCCTTGATTCTTCAAAAGAACAGTTCCTCTTCCATTGACTCATCACCAAATTTAACCGAGGCCTTCACCGACTTGTCCAGTGCTGTGAACAAGTCCTTGCAACCCGTCATATGGTTGCTTGCACCTATATCTAAACACCACATGCTGCTACGAACGTCATCACGAAATCCTAGTTTGAGCTGGACATCCTCCTCGTTGAACACATCCACCTCCATGATCTCTTGTTGCTTCATATCTTCTTCCTCGTACACCTCTTGTACAGGAGAACCCTACCATTGTCCATGTTTTGATGGCATCAACATCTACTTCATCGGCATCACTATCGTTGGCGTTCCTACGGATATCCTCGTTGCTTTTGACATTTCCATGGACAGTGTCATTGCTACCAGTTCCACAGCCTCAACCATCAACAAGACAGGTTCATCTTCTTCTTGTGTGTTGACAAGAAGTGCTTTTTCTTTCTTTGGTTCAGTACACTCACAAACGATGTGTCCGAACTCTTGACAATTAAAACACTGAATTTGACATGTCGAACTTGCCGCGATACTTCTTCTCACCAACTTGGCCACGACCACGCCAATCATCATCACCATCCCCACCATACTTCTTGGCGCTGCTACCAGACCATTCACCGCTCTTCTCTTCAGCAGCTTTGGCCTCCCACTCGGCTCGTGTGAGCAGAAGGTACTATCCTTTGTCACGTCGTTGCCCCTTTAAGGATTCCTCGTACGACCTCAAACGTTTGATGGCCTCTACACTGACATCATCATCACATCACCCCATTGTTCAATGGTGCTAACGAAATGTAGAAACTTATTGGAGACTGAGTGCAGGAGTTTCTCCACAACGATACTCTCCTCCAC
The DNA here is from genome assembly GCA_030770085.1 of Oryza coarctata. Classification (NCBI taxonomy): domain Eukaryota; kingdom Viridiplantae; phylum Streptophyta; class Magnoliopsida; order Poales; family Poaceae; genus Oryza; species Oryza coarctata. The sequence continues at coordinate 2,056,784 of CM061471.1, forward strand.
CTTGGTACCGAGAGCACGTATCTCGTTTACCGTGGTGGTGAGCTTCAAGGCATACTCATTAATCGTCTCCAAGTCACCCATGTACATATTCTCAAGTTCCCTTTTGAGAATTTGTAATCACACCTTCCTGATGCGATCTTTGCCGACGTGCATCTTCTTCAGTACATCCCAAGCCTCCTTAGTCATCTCCATTTCGGCTATGGCCATCACTATGACCTCTGACATAGCTTGGACTATGGCAGCAAGAACCAGCTGGTCTTTCTTCTCATCAACTGCTTCTTCACCCTCTACTATTTCCCACACTCCTTGTGCACGCATGAAAATTTTCATCTTCACTGCCCACACCCCGTAATAGCTCTTTGTGAGCATAGGGTATTGAAGGGTCACCATTCCCTCCATCATCGACTGTACCGTCGAGTCGACAATGTTGACATTAGTTTCCTCTGTACTTTCGGGCGACCTCACTATGGGTGTCAATGTCCTCGACATCTTCTCACCCTGAACTTTGCTCAAGGACCTTTAAGCTCTGATACCAATTGTTAGAAAATTAAGGGCTCACTCAATTCTCCCTAGGCTCAATTTCTTTTAGAGAGCACACACACATGATATCACTATATTTTGAGCAAAGTTACATTACAAATGAAGTGCTCATGTCCTTTTATAGGACTTACAAACCATCATTGCTATGCCCTAGATTTCTCCCTACAACTAATGTCCTGTTAGCACAAGCCAACATACCACTAATAGTCAGCACAAATTTTACTTTCTCTTCTTCCATGCCATGCATTTGCTTGTCAACATGCTTGATCTGATCCAACTCAACTTCTTCATTGTACTAGAAACCTCATGCCCCTATTAGCTTAGTCAGTTCCATTTTGACTTCTATCTAACACCACGCAAGCTACTCACAGTTCATAGCAAAATCCAAATTCACTTCCTCATTTTACTACTTCATTACAGCTTGCAATTATCTATATCTATCTTGCATGCTGCATGCACATACTTCCTACCTAATCATCCATACTTGTGCTTTGTTCTCAATAATGTAAATTAAATATCCAACATAGGTGCTATCAACTCATGCCAGTCTTTCCTCACCCCTCCTGTACTGAAGCACTGGCCTTTTTTTGTTTCTTTTGAGAAAATTAGATTAGCCATCATAACACTAATATTTAAAAAAATACAGATATAAATACCAGCAGATATGAATTGCATTTTTTTTTTCAAAACTGATTGTTTTTTCAAGCTAAAGAAACATAAGATGGAAACGAATTATCCGACAAGATAGTCAACTGATACACGTATTTGGCAGCAAACTACTAGTAATTGCCATCCGCAATTCCTCGGTCAAGGAAATTGCGTCATACAAGCAGCAGCACTCAAAATTAATGAGGAATCATGAGAATCCGACCCACCTCATTGCCGAAGAGGAAGGCAGTGCTGCGGCGGAACGGATGGGCCGTCACCGGCAGCGCGTCGTGGGTGATCTCCACGCCGCAAATGTCACACCCCCTCTCGTCCTACACACAGAAGCAGCACGCACGCGCGTATGTCAGACAGCAGGAAAGAAAGAGACGGGAAGGGAATAGGGTTTATTTAGGGTTTAAAGAGAGGGTCGCTATCTCGGAGGTCGGATTCATTGACCTTGAGGTAGGCGCGGGCGTGGGCGAGGGAGGCGCAGTGGCGGAAGCGGAGGTGGGAGGTGGCGCCGCGGCTGCCGACGACCACCACCTCCGCCACCCCGAACGCCGTCGCGCTCCGCGCCAGCGTCCCCACGTTGTGCGCCACAACCACGCTCTCCACTGCCGCCGCTGCCATCACCGCCACCGCCCCGCCCTCCGCCGCCGCCATGGCCGCCGAACACTGCAGTCTGCAGCTGTGTGCGCGGATTTTTTTTTTTTTGTGGGGGGTTGATTTTTTTTTTCCCGTTCTATTTCTCGCTATGTAACGAAGGGAGCAATGGACGGCACGTGCGCCATTTTACTTACATGTGGACCCCACTGGAGGATACACCACTCCGTGTATATATCAGCCAGAGATGTGTGTATACATGGGCCGGCCTGCGTCGGATCTGTGTGCTCAGTGGCTCGTCGTGATTTCCAAAGCCAATGTTGATGCTGCTTTCGATGCAATTCTCACTATACTTCAACATAAGAAATTTCGTACGAATCAGTTTACTTGCAGTGAAAATGGGAGAAAAATTCTTGGAACACAACAACTTCTGACAAGATCAAGTTGTGCTTGTGCAGGTTCAGTACTGCCGTACTGGAATAGCCAGCATCTGTGCCTTCACCTAAACCGTGACAATCAAAATTTGACAAAGCCACATTGTACCTGACTGATTCACATCCCGCACGAGCTGGAACCTCAGTTTAGCAAGGATTCCAGGAAGCCAGGAACAAGAGATAGATAAATGGAACAACTGACAAGCATCAAAAGGACACGGTGCTCAGCCAAAAATCAAAGGGAAAAACATTCAGAAGACGACGCTGTGTACATGCATATAACCAGCACCCATCCATTATACATTATCTCTGCGGGGTTTTGATTGATGTGCGACCAACCATGTATTATTCTCAAAGTTTAACCACTCTCACCACCACTCATTATTCCATCCAATCTTCCGTCCATCCAAGGCAAGCTCAGCAATCAATCAAAAAAGAGAGAAAACAAAATGGTGTATATGAAGAAGTCTAGCAACCGGCGAGGCGGGCGCACACCCTGCGCTGGATGGGGGTCCGGCACGAAGGGCACTCCTTCATCCCTTGCTTGTCATGGAGGTCGTTGCATTTCACGCAGACCACCTGATGGGCGCAAGGGAGGAAGACGACAGACATCTCCTCACTCAGACACATGACGCACTCCTGGTCACGCTGTATATCGTCAAAATCGAAATCTTGGGGTACTGCTGCTATATTGGCCAAAATTTGAGTGTTGCCATTCTTTCTCCCTTCCAAAAGACGCAACGTGTTGGTTTTATTGTCTGCTCCCCACTTGGGAGGAGCACCAACCTTCAATGAGTCCAAGGATATCTTCAGCTGCAAAATCTGCAGCTCAAGAGCACGTATCTGGCTCTTGTATCTTTGTGTATCGTTCTCCGCTTTGAGATGCAGAAAATTCTCTTCCGACCTCAAAGATGTCTCAATCCGATCCCTCTCTTTCTTCTCTAAGCTTACACGGGCAATCGCCTCAATCTTTCCAGCCTCTTCTTGCCTCCATCTTGCCTAGAAGTATCAAAATCAGAGAAAGACCAAAGATATATACAAGTTTAGCGAAGGCAGCAACGTAAAGGGACAAATGAATTAACGATATTGCAGAACTGCAGCACAAGGAGGGAGGAATTAAAAAGCAAAATCACAATATTTACAGAACACAGTCTTAGAAACCTTCACAACTAGTACAGCATTACCCACAATATTAATCATCATTGAGCTTCTACTTCAGCAAACCCATAGTATGTGCAATCAACTCAATATGAATTCATGAAGCTAATGACAGGTAGACTGCAAGAGCACAAGTTCCATTTTCGTAAATCTTCTAGAAGAAACTAACAGCATAGCCAAATAATAGACTTTGTCCAAAAATCATGATAGTGCACTCAAGTCAGTTTAAAGCAGTCTATCCTAAGCGAGTAAGCGACGTTTCCTATCATCAATCAATTGCATAACTCACTTATCCTGTAAAACAATTTTTTTTCATGATTTCCTCCTTAAGCAGAAATATGTACCTAGCGTCTGAAAGACAGTGAAGATAAGGAAGGTTGTCATTCATGGCATATTCGACAAATTTAAGATTGGCAAAAAGCAGATGTGCCAGTGAATAAATGCCATCGTTTTTGTTCATTCAGGCTATGGAACTTACTGAATACTCCATCCATTTCATATTATAAGTCACTTTGGGTTTATTTTAAATCAAACATCTTCAAGATTAGCCAAGTTTATAGAAAAATACACTAACATCTAAAACATTTCATTAAATATATTTTTATAGTATATTTATTTTGTGTTAAAAATATTGCTATATTTTTCTATAAATTAGGTCAAACTTGAAAAGATTTGACTTAGGATAAACCCAAAGTGATTTATAATATGAAACGGAAAGAGTATTATTTATAAAAATATCATCACATGAAATCTTTATTTAACATTGTCAACATTTGTCAAATGGCTAGCTAGTACTTGAGTGGAAGAATAAAATGCAATGCCATGTAAAGTTCACAACTATTTCCATAAAAAGTTGTGTGTAAAACATTGCAATGTATTCATGAAATACAAACCGTGCTTAGAGCAGTCATAATTAGGACATCCAGTTTACCTACCAAATTATTCTACCTTTTGGGCATTCCCAATCCCTTAGGAGTGAGATCCAGAAAAGAAATTTTTTAAAAAAAATGTCAAGTGAAGCTTAACTAACAATACAACCATTACATATGCATATCTGTTAAAAATGCCCTAAGCACTGTTAAAAATACTATCTTCTATATATGTTACAAGCATAACACTTTCTCAATGCCACCTTACATCAGATTTATTCAAAGACTTACTGTACCCATCTAAAGAGTAAGAAGTAGGCTAACTGTTCGTCTATACACAATTGAAGTCAACTATGCTAGGTGGCAATGCAATTCTGACTCAAGATTGTTCAGATATTTCAATTTTACAGAAACCACATGAATTAAAGATTGATCATACATAACTAATATGATTCAATTGTGCAAACTCCCCTTCAAAAGATTATGAAGAGGTAAAGACAAAGGCTAAACCACTAATACCTGGATTTGATCCTTCTGCTCTTTAGCATGATGAAGTTGCTGGTGGACCTGAGATAGCTTGCTCTTTTGAGCGGCAAGATCCTCTTGCAACAGGGCTCTTTCAGATTCCCAATGCTGAGACCTTTTATGACTGTTCTCATCCTTCTTTGAAAGCTCCAAAATATTTGTTGCAGACTCTAGTGCATGCCTCTTTGCAGCTTCCATCTGTATCCTGAGTTGTGCATTCTCAGCTTCCCGTCTACGAGCAGAAGATTCTGCCTTTTCCAGCTGGGTGTTCGCCCTAGAAATCGCCGACTCCATCTCTAAAAGCTTCTTCCGAGTACTCTCTTCCAGATTGTGCCTCTCTTCTTGAAGGCGGTCTGCCTCTTCCTTCTCTTTCCTAAGTGAATGAAGCTCTTCCTTCTCCTTGGCTAGTCGACGAGTGACTTGCATCACCTTCTGCTGAGCCCAGTCTGTCCAGTCCCTCGTATGCGCTTGCAACTCTTTCTGCCGCTGGACAAGAATCAAGACCAGTTCATCCTTTTTATCTTGTGGGATCCAAACCTTCTGATCCTCATCATATGATAAGCTAATTTTACTGCTAGAGTCCACACCCTCTGTATTGGCATCATGATTCAAAGATGGAGCAGAACTGTCATTTGAGGACGGCAACGGCAACGACAATGACAGATCCGTGCTAGCAGCTGGTAATGGGTTTGAGTTACTAGCCAGCTTGGCATCAAATGACGGAGCGGAAGGAAGGGTAGCACCAGCAAAAGAAAGGTCAGATGGTACTTCCGATCCCTTCATGCTTGCAGAAAACCCTTTGCCAACTTTTGATGAGGCCTTCAAACTGCTAGAAGTAGAATCCAAAAACGATCTGCACTTCCTGTCCAGCACTGCACTACCCGAAGAGCTATGCTTGCTTGACCTAAGAGATCCCTTAGAACCCAATGCTCGGGAACTCTTATCAAAACTCATCAACTTCTGCCGGTGCAAAGAATCCCTCTTAGAACTCCCCCTCTTACTAAGAATTGGCTTATCATCTTTCACAGATTGCGTCGCAGCAGCAACAAATGGTTGCTCCTCTGAATGATCAGGCACAGGAACTGAGTTCTCTTTTGGCTTAAGATTTGGGATTTCACTCTGCGCCTTACCTGAGACAGAGGGTTTACTGCTCGGTACATTCAGGTTTTCCGGCGTTGCGGATGAATCAACCTTAGTGGTATTGTAAGAACTGGGTGGCACTGGGGTAAGTTTTCCGCAGAAAGTGACACCAGTCTGTGGGTTGGTAATAGATACCGATAAATCCGAACTTGGATTATTAGGTTCATAGTTTCCCTCAACTGGCTGGCCAATCACTTGAGTATCCACTGCTGAGAGGGAAGCGGGGTTGTAGTCCATAGCACAGGCATTGGCCACATTCATATCCGACATAAGCAAGCAGAACATCACATCACCTGTAGTGTAGAACGGTTGAGCCTGATTGACCAACGCAACCATGCCACCAAGCACCGCCTGCTCAATCTTCCTCATGTCTTCTTCAGAGGCGCCCTCACTCAACATGTCCCCCTCAGTCTTGAGCACCTCAACCGCCGCCTCGCCGAACCCAGAAAGGCTCTCCCTCCAATTGTATTGCATGGCTGCCCGCAGGACAGCAGCACGCGCGGTGGGCTCAGAGTATCCCATTGCGATGATCACGCCCACGGCATTGTCGAAGGTGGCATCCAGGCTCTTGAGAAGGATCTCCTCAAGCAACGCCTCGTTGGGGTCATTCCAATTGGCATATCTCTGGCACTCCAATAACTCCTCTGCCGTAGGGTGGATGTCCTTGCAATCGCACGAGCCCGGGATGAGGTCGAGGTTGACGCCCTCGACGGCCACCGCCGCAGCGGCCGCCTCCACTATGGCGGCCTTCTCCGGCGACATGAACTCGAACCCGACGCAGTCCGCCGTCAGTGGGTACTCCAGCCCGAAGGGTCCCAGCTCGGCGGACGGCGGCTCGGCGCGGTACTTACGCTTGTTCCGGCTGGCTGCCTTCTCCTGCGCCGCCGACCCCGACGGCGGTGGCGGCGGCGTCGCGAGAGTGGACATCACGAAAGCTGCTGTAATATTTTCCGACCAAAAGAAGAAGAGATTCTTCAGAGAAATCACACGACGCAATCTCAGCACCAAAAGAGAACAAACTAAATTCCCCAGACAAGGATTGAGAATTTGCGACTGACCTGGTTCCTTCCTGCGCGTGCGCGCACCGAATCAGGGATGAAAGAAAAAAAATAAACCCTGAAAAAAATGGGAAAACGATACTGTAACAATCGGGGGCACCACCCAATCAAGAACCAGAAAGAAACTCCCGCGTGCCCGCCCAGTCCCAGGATCAGATGGGGGCTCGCTCTTGATCCGATCGGGCGTGGGCGGAGGGGAGAACTGGGGCGGCGGATCGAGGCACGTACCGGGCTGGGGTGGATCGGCGGGGATCGATGCGGAGTCGATCAGAGGAGTGGAGAAGGGAGAGAGAGTATGGCGTATGGCTCTGTGTGTATAGAGAGAGAGGGGGGAGGAGGAAGAAGGGGAAGAAGGAAGGAGACGAGGAGGGGAACGAGGCGCCTGCCTCTCCTCTTCTCTAGGCCTGATAGAGATGGGGGAGAGGAGTCACCGCACGACAGCGCACACAGCAGTTACAGTTGTTTTTACCACCCCTCCTCTCCTTTGGCATCATTTGGGCTTTCTTTTCTTTGCTGGATGCCACAGACATGGTTGGCCCCACCTAAGGGGGGAGGTGCCACGTGTAATGTTTTCTTCCTATGAGGGCTGACATGGCCAGTCGGATCACTGGGACAGTCGATGTAGAAACCATTGTGTGAGAGTTGAGACGAGCGAGATAGATATTGTTTTAGGATATAAAATACGAGACGTCTCCAAATGATGTCTAGCAGAAAACAGAGTTGCACGTTGCTGATTATCGAATCTCGTGAAGGCTGATCGGACTGGACGAAAGCGTGAGTGAACCAACGGAGGTCCGATCGGGGAAGACGGCATCTTGGTCACACGCTGTGAGTTATGCTTAGCTCTAGTATAAGTCCTTAGTTTTTTATATTTAAGGATATGCTAGTTAATTTGACTCTACAATTGATAAGGAGATAGAGAGAATAAGATCCGCGAGCCAATAGGTCGATGGGCTGATACGGCTCACCCTATCGGTTGAGTGTCAATAGGAAGGTAGCGCTCGAGCATCAGTTGAAAAGCTGATGAAGGTGTAGGCAATAAAAGTGTGGAATAAAGTGAAGGACTTATTGGCCAGAGAGCCGATGACACTCCGAATAGGGTAAACAACAAAAGTAGGGGGCGGGGCCTGAATCCCCCCAAAGGCACAAGAACCAGCGACCACCGTGACAGCACCGTTAGAGCTAACCTTGATAGATCGGACCAAACCGAGCCAGTATGAAACTAAGACTAACAGCGCAGAAACGGTGGAGGCTGGATCGGACGTAACGACGAAAAGGACAAGGCGATGTCATCGGCTGCTTATTGATCGAACATCCGACGCAGAGCTATATTTAACCTCATCGACTGTCTGAACTGATGGGGAATGAAACCCACTAAATCCTGATGCCAGACTTATTGGACGCAAACCTGATAGATCAGACCTAACCGAGACAGTATTAGGCCGCATCCAACGGGACTAGATCGATCATTAGCGAATTAATCGTCGAGGATATAAGACAAATGTATATATAAATGTGTATCGGCTAAACAACCGATACGTTAGGCACGAAGCGCGAGATAAGGATAACTCATCGGCTACTCACTTTGATGAAATGTCGCGCGAGGACCACCTACACAATGGCTCGATCTACCGCCACCGGTCTCGTAGGTCGGACCTAACCGATACAGCACAAGACCGACGACGGCAGAGGAAAGTCGATGAACTGATAGGCCTCACGCGAGCGTGATGTGGTACATCCAATCGGACTAAAAGGTTGGATCTAACCAATATAGTCTTAGACCAAACGAATGAACCAGTATAGTGGCGGACTTACCACTTCTCTAGAGATCAAACCTAACCAATGTAGCTCCACATCATGAGCCAGAACCCGTAGGAGTAAACCTAGACTAGCTAGGGTGGCAATGCACTAAGAGTTGTTTTTGTGTATGATCTAATTGATATCTTGATAGTTTTCTAGGGGTCCATATTTATTCCCCGGAATTACAAGAGTCTAACGTGATTACAAACAACCCCCAGACAATATTTTCTAAATACATAAGGAAACTAATCTCTAAGAAGTTACAAAGCTAAAGCTAATTAAACTTGACTAGATTACGTGACATATTCTATATAGATAAAATATCTTATCGTGGTTTTCATGGCTCCTCCTCAGACTCTTTCCCCTCTAGATAACCTTCTGTCTTTGACTGGACCAATTCCGTTCTCAACCCATTCGATCAGCTCTCTCACTGTGTCAATCGACTTCCTTCTATAAGCCAATCAATCATTTCTTCATTGGCCGATCACGTTTGTAGCCCGACCAAATTCTGGTGTTAACACGTGTGTGCGCATAGAATTTGATTTATGAAATGCTTATCCAAGATTATGCAATTGTTATTCAACTTTATGTAATTTAAGATCGGTTCATTATTGCTTACACATCATTTTAGGCATTGCTTTTATCCAATCAATATATTCAGCGTTACAATGAATTCTTACTAGTATTGACAAAGTCGTGGAGTCATATGTGCCCATCAAGCCTTGCAACAATTGAACTATAGCTTACACATCATCACCCAACACCATGCTTACACATCACTCAACACCACTAGTACACACACCCTCATCACCATGTGTATCACCACATCAGGCCAAACAACCACATCAGCTCTACATCTTTGTATGTATCGCAATTGTAACATAGATGGAGCAAGTAATAAATAGAAAAATAGTGTTTCATATCTTCGCAACTGTTACCGATCCAAAATTTAGAAGGAATTTAATATTATTCCTTTTTTATGAAGCATGTAATGAATTGTTGCCAAACAAATGCTCTCAATGGGATTATCTCTTTTTTTCAGTTTATTGTTCTAGTTGACAAAATAAGCAATAAAACCATGCATGTCTTACATCAAATGAAATCAGTGCAACCAAACCTCTTAAGAGCAAGGACAAAGGGAAGAAAATGTGTTCATTTGTTTGTATGCTACCACATCTAGCACATCTAAGGAACTTCTATCTATTCTTTTATGTACACTATGTGCAAGGTAACATCAAAAATACAATAAGTAATCTCAAAACAAAAATTTGTTTGTATTAATTGAATATGCCAAGGTAATACATGTTTTTTATTCATAAAGTAGGAATAGCTTAAGCTAAAAACAATTGTTGCAAGATTGAAGCTCACCTCATTTATCTTGATATCTCCATGGTGCTTTTTACATCAGTCTTGCGAGAGGTGGATTAGAAGATGGCATAGGTATAGTCCAAAGGTGGAGATGTGGAATTGGAAAAACTAAAGGTAGATGAAGGGAAGCGACAACAAAGTCTCTCACTTTTAAGAGTATGCATTTTGGAAGATAGAGGAAAGAAAATACAAGAAGGTTGATGCATTGACACTATACCCAGTGAGATTTAGTTTGGTTGACATGCATACCCATTGCATCAATCCATGTTTATGTGTGCTTACATCTATCAATCTCATCCTTGCTGATCAGGCTTAGTTGACACTAATAGTTTAGAGCGTTTAAATTCGTCAATGTCATGGCTGGTAAGTAGAATGAGAGAGGCCATACTGACTTTGGAAAGATACATCAAGAGGGAGACACATGGGTGAAATCTAAATTGGATGCTCTAATGCCAATTGAAAAATTGATTGAAAGATTTAATTACAACCGAAAATATCATCTAGAGAGGGGTGAATAGGTAGACACGTGGGAAATAAGAGGTGGGGGGGGGGGGTTGAGGAAGATATGATGAGCCAAGCCAATGTTGACTTAGATGCAATATGGATGTCATGTAGCATGAAACTAGATGTTATAAGTTACCTAGACTATTCTTATTTAATATCGAGAGATAAGGGACATGATTCTTCTAGTTTTGAAGTTAATAGATAAAAATTAAACCGTGTAAAGAACTAAGAGATAAGGAACAAACTTTTTCCTGCATTTAATTTTACAATATAAAATATATACATCCAAAATATTTAGGACAATTGCTATGTATTTATGTGCACATGTATATTATACATATGCATAATATGTACATCTTAAATTGATTATTTATCTTTAATTTGAGTGAGTCAATAAGCTACTTTGGCTAAGAGATTCCCTTCTCATTGACTCATTAAATGCCATCAACAAATCCACCACTTCGTAGTGGCAATTCAAATGGATAAATTTGCTTTGTGGGATCACATGTATTGAGTTATTGGATGTAAGATCTAATATCATCTTTTTAAAATTGTGTATGTTGATGAAAGTTACTCTATTGACAGGACCTAACAAACATATGTCAACTAATGCAACCCTTCTTCTCATATATTTGAAGTATATTTTGGCTTTTTTTTCTCTTCCAAACTAGTCTCATGCTAAGAAATACTAGTATCTCATTTTATTTGCCTCCTGTTCAAATGACAAGCCAAACTATAATTTTTGGGAGAAACTTCTAATGGCAACCATCGGAACTTCCAATCAACCCTTTTTATTTGGCAAGCAATGATGATCGAAACTTCTGATGATCTCCATTGAAACTTTTAATAGCCATTTCTTGATAGATATAAAGCTCTTATCAGAGGTTTCGATTGCAACTATTGAAACTTCCAATCTAGAAGTTGTAATAACCCTATTTTTCCCTCGTGGGTGTTGTGCATTGTGTTTCTCTCTAAAGAACAAAGGAACATTGAGCACATGGAAACACAAATGCTGATAATAACTCAAACCCTTCTTAAATATTGCGGCTTTTTATATGACTCAATTTTAGAAACCAAATTAAATTTAAATCACCTTGAGTCTTTAAGCATTGATTTCATTTGTAGGAGTCATCATGCATTCATAATATCACAATAGGGACTAATACATGCACTTATCCTCAATAAACTCATAAGTCACTTTAATTAAATGTTGTCATCTATGATAACAACCCACTACAGTCTAGATGTACTTTTAAAAATATGTAGCCCAATGCATGAATTGTAGGGGAGCGAGTAGGCGGGACGAGGTGAATGGAGTCCAAGGAAGTAGTAGCAGCAAATGCACAAGTTGATGGTAACGAGGAGGAAGGCCTGCATGGAGATAGTTCAGATCATAAAGGAAGTGTCAGCAAACTAAGCTAAGCTAAGCTTGTTGCCATTGCCTTCGGCGAGGGCATTGGCTAGCTGCTTGGCCTACTTGCCTATGCAGGAGGCTGCCTTGGTTTATATGTTTTTGTTGTTCTTTTTGCCATGGCGTCCCTAGCTTGTTAGGGTTGAAGTGCCCAATAGCAAAGACGTGAGCATGTGCAAGATGGGTCGGCGACGATCTCGTTTAGGCTTGGGCAAGCAGCTCTTCCTACGCTTGAGCAGTGCGTTAGGTGTGTTGGAGCAGAAGTAGCTGTTCTTATGAGCTCGCTAGATGCACCATCAGTAACGTTGCATGTGAGATGGCCATGGCGACGCATTAGCGAAGGAGGACGGGGAGGAGGGAGACCATGGCAATGACAAGAGGTGGAGAATTTTTTTTATACTGACATGTAGACAAAAGTAATAAATAGTCAAAAAAATCACTATTTTTTGATGGTAATTTTGTAGTAACAACTAAAAAGATATTTGGAGAGTTGTCAAACCTAATAATGACAAATAATTAAACTTTCCTTAAAAGGCATGCCCTCCAAAAGAGCTCGACAATACATGGAACCTACGAAAAAGATTTTGCAACTTTTAAATCATGTTTTCAACAATAAGTATGATTATGATCTTAAGTAAAAAATATACTCAGACTCCAAACTTGTCATTCAAGCCCAAAATAGACTGAGAAGATCGGCCCGGCCCAGCCCAGCCCAAAAGAAGCCTCTACCCTTGCCGCATTTCCCTTTTCCTAATTCTTTTATAATAACACAAAAATGGCCCCGCGAAATGACCATGTTACCCCTCCACCCGCAAAATAAGTCTTCTCCACCGGTCCAGGCGTCCAGCGACGCAGGAGGAGCTCGTGGCGGCGGCGCCGCCTTCGACCTGGCCGCACCGCACCGGCCGGAGGGAGGGCGACCCGGTCAATTTTCCCAAACAAAAAGTGTTCAAATCCTCACCACCCCTCCCATCTCTCTCTCTCTCTTCCTGCCTTTCTGGACCTCAGGAACGGAACGGAGGCGTCCCAGGTCCAACCCCTTTGCGGCGAGCGACCCGCGACCTGCCTCCCTCCGCGGCCACACGAGGTACGAGCGTTTTCCCCCTCTCGAGATGGTAAAATTCGATGATTCCACTCGCATTGCCCGTCTCAATTTTCCCAAAATTGGACGCCAATTTGCCAATTCCAGGCAGGTGTTCTCGCATCCTGCGCTCGCGCTCGATTGATTCGTGGGTTCGGGTGTTAAGGGGCTTGATCGTTTGGTTGCGTGAGTCGCGATGGGGGGAGCGGATTTGGGGTAGGACTGTGGGGGATTCGTTGTTTCGCTTGCCGGTTGTGCGAACTGGATGAGGTTTGATTGGATGGGAGGTGGGAAATGGGGCTAGTTGCGTGGGGATCGGATGATCCGTAGCTGTGGGTGGTTGCTAGCGGGTGCGCTTATTGACGGCCCTCGCTATGCCGGCTCGTCGATCGGACTACCTGTGTTCATGTGTGGGCGTTTCTGGTTTACATTAGAAATGGTTTGCTCCTGGTTGCGGTGGAAGCGAGGTGTCGCGAGATCGAACAATGTGATATACGTTTCAGATGTTAGGTGTTGCGTGTTAAAAACACTCTCTGCCCTAGGTTGATATTCATCTCTGATTTGGTTGAACCGGGGAGCCACGTTAGCTTAAGATGCCATATGTGTCATATTGTAAGGGGAGAGAACGGATCTGGATTGATAGGGTTTACAGCACCACATTGCTGAATTTATAAAACGTGCAGCAGTGATGGAAGCAAAACGATGTATCCCCTCCGGTCGGGATTGTGGTGTCATGTTCCCTAACATGCTGCCTAAAGTTTTTTCTTTTCGTTTTTCATCACTAGGATAGCTGTTCCCATCTTGTGCATAAGTAGCCACCTGAAAATCACTAATTGTCAGTTTGCACCTGGTAAGTAAGTCAACCACCAACAAAATTTCCTAGTTAGAAATCTGACAGCGGTACTCTTCCTGAACCTGAAAGGCTAGGAATAATATGTCTGCAATACCGTGATAATCATAAACTGTCAGGTTAAACTAGTTGTCTTTCGGCCATGGTACACCTGGGAGTGTGATTATTCCAATATATTGCCAAAATTTTAAAATGACATGTTTCAGTTATTTTTCCTTTTTTTTTTTTGGGGGGGGGGGGGGGGGGCAGTAGGTGGAGGATACCTTTAGAGCTGTAGAATCCCCCTTTGGGAGCTAAAAACTGAGGTGTCTATGTAAAAAGAAAGATTACTGGGAAGATCGTAAATACTTGGACATGTTAGTATGTTCAACGTCCTTCTTCATAGAAACATCTGTTTCATCTTAAGCCTCAACGGTCATGTAAAAGGTCCTTTGAATAACTGCAAACACCTTCCTTAGGAAGCATTCTGATGTTGGTTTCATATCATGTTCATATGATGGTGGTTAAAAAATAATCCATACTTTATCAATCCAGTAGAGCAATGAAGTAGTTTTTTTTGGAATATTTGGAATTGGCAGTCCATATGTGTGGAGAATTTTCTCAATATGGAATGAAGATTCCAATTCCTAATCCAATGCTGGTGCCTAATTCTACAGTTGACATCAAATCCCACTGAATTCTTTGTGAGCAATATGCCAATGCTAGTTCTTTGCTAAGCCCATTTCAGTGGTGAAATTTTAGTGTTTGATTCTGTCAACTTCTAGGGAGGATGATGTTTTTAATAAATAAAAAATGGAGAAAAATATTCTTGATTTCATCACTTCCTTTTTCAATCCTTCATATCTCCTGCAGAAAGCAATGATCTCCTGCACATGTGCTGCTTTTTTTGATTTGTTCCAGGATTCTACCTTTTCTTCCGCAGCTGTGCAGCTATCCCCATGGAGCATCAAAACCCCAAGCATCCAAATCACATTGAAATCCTTCCATTCAGATCGGCGCAAGTGATAACAGTGTTCAAACTTACATTCAGTCACTCACCAAGTCAACCATGCGCAGAATAGCTGCCCTGTAAAGCAAAGTTTTGTTTGTTAAATCCCATTGGAAGTCCATGCTCTCTGCAACAAAATCCCGGTAGACATGGTGAAGTGCCTCCTGGTGATCCTGTTGAACGCATAAACATTCCCATCACATCCTGCTCGGCCTTTTCTTGGTTTCAAGGACTAAAAGGCTGAAGGATCCGATCATTAATTGGAACTGGAAGGTCCCATCATTTCCATACTTCTTCAGGGATGTATCCATATCATTATAACAAATATAAAAACCTGTATGGTAAATCTATATATTCTGCAGGCTGTATTCATAGCAATTACAACAAGTTGTGCAACACATCCAAAAAAAATTCCTTGTTTTCTTAGTAGTTCGCTGATATGTTCATACATACCCCATATGAAGTTATTAGGTGGATAAATTTAGAACATTCAATTATTTCAGTCTCAAAGATGCAGCTAGTGTTGTCCTACCTCTTAGTATTAACATGGCATTCTGAAAATGAGAAGATTATTGACACTGCTATTAGCATTTGTTGATAATATTATATGATTTTCTTCCTTTCTTTTTATTAATGTAGATATTTTCATCATCTGGACTTGAGACTTTATTCCATTTTGCAGTGGCCTTTTGCTTTCAACTCAATCTCAAGAGTGTAATTAACTTGGAAATAAAGACAAATGACTTGTTGGTAAGAATTATGCCATGCTTTTGCACTTTTCTTGTTTAAGTATTACCCTTTTTTTCACCAGCTATTTTGTGCATTTGACTGTTTTAATGGCTCCATAGTCCCTCATATTTGTGCTGCTTGCGTTCTAGTGTCCCTTGCGTTTTATAGTTTGTGCAATGAGGAATCATAACTCTTGAGCACCATTTCAATGATATGCTGCTAAAGTAATTGTATGTGCAGTTCTAGACTGTAACCAGATAATCCTGCTTTAAAAAATAAGTTCAATTGCCATAAAAAACAATGTTCTGGTTTATGGTTGGTTCTAATTTTCTATTGAGCTACAATTTGGTATTGTGGTCTATGAGCCCTACAAATTAATACCTTAATGTAGGAGGATACCTAACATGAAATCTATTTATACAGCTTTACTATTTTATTGGAGAAGAACAATGTAACTATGTAGTGGTGAAGGCAGGAAGCCAATTGCTATTGATAGTGCAACTACATTACAGAACTCAAACTAAACTACGTGAACACATACTACATAAATTGATGTTGCTAGGCTTTTCAGATTTACCTTTGAGGATTTCTGGTTGAGAGTTGTGTCATAGGAAAAACTGTAAGAAGAGGAGCTCAAGGAATGAGAAGGGGTAATGAAGTGTGGTAGGAAGAAGGGAGGAAAATGGCATGAGCGTAAATAAGGGGTTTTGGATAGGTACATATTTTGGCTGCACCATCGTTGAATAATATCACTCTTTGGTGCACAGAACACTGTATTGCTGCATATACTATTCTGCCATGAATATGCATTTGTAGTAGGAAGGTGCGTGAATATGAGTGGCTGACACTAAAATCTTTTGAGGGTGACAGAAAAATATGCAACATATGATTCACAGAAATAAGCAGGGAAGAAAGACCTAGCAGATATCGCAGCTTGCATCTTTATGAAAGCTTTAATCTGCTATTTGAGTTGTGTTATGCCATACTTCTCCAGTAGCACAAAAGATGGTGTTGAGATTTTGACCTGATATTGCTCAGTGGTCAGCACCAATAGAAACAAATATTGCATACTTCTGATCCTTTCCCCAATCATTATGCCCTTTTTGAGTGCATTACCAGTCAGACTTAAGTGCTTGCATGATCCATGAAATCTGGTTATATTCATGTGTAGGGGCCAATGGACAACTTACTCCCACTTGGCCATTCACTTACAGTTGTCTATTAGCAGTCATTATAAATGTTATGATGAATTGCATTGGGTGCATTGAAGGTTATAGTATAGTGCTTGATGTGTGCCATCTTCTCTCAACCAAAAGAGAAAAATAGTGTTAAAAGTTCCTTTTTAGGCTTATTTACTCTTTGGTTGCTGCCATGAAAGCCAAAGTTTGCCAAGGCAAATTTTGGTGTCACTGACCGAATTTGACCTTTGTTTTGATGCCACATATCAGGAAGGTTCTGTGCAAGTTGTCTGTTACTCCTACTCTGTTTAGTTCACTTTTGATGCCAAGCTTTACCAAGATCAGGACAGCCTTTTGTGTGCAATTTCCGCTTTCAAACCAAATATACCTCCTTTCATGTGCAATTTCGGTCTTCAAACCAAATATACCCTTGATGCCTTGAGAAGATTGGCTTGACCTCCCTGATCAGTGGGAACTCTATGCTATTTTCACCCTTTTTCTGGACAAAGTTAACACATTACGATGGTTCATTTTGCTCAAGCTCTATTGAATACAACAACTTAAAATCAGGATGGGCCATCCACAGTTTTTTTTTGAACCAGGGAATTCCCAGTATCCATCAAGAAATGAAGAACAAAGAGTCCGAGTGATGACCACGCCAAAAGACAAGATTGGTCCTAAACCTTACCAAGCGCTAGCTGAGTAGGATCCAATACAATAAAGCAACCAGAGTTTCACAAGCCATTCATAAACATAAAAGTGCATTTAACGTGTCAAAACACTTAATGTACTTTTTTTTTGTTGAACTGTTCCATGCTTTGCTGGCCTTTCATTCTATGTTACTTCTCGAGAAGACATGGGCTGTCCATTTCGTACCATAATGCCCCAAACCTAGAAGCCTAGATACATCGAACATGCAGACTTTCATTGGAAGATTGCATCAGTATTCACACCAGAGTCACGGGAAAACAAGCTTTCGTCCGATTAAATTGATTTTAGCACTGTTCAAGGTCGGAGAAATCATTTTGTCATGCCTTCTGCACCGCTCATCTTCTTTCTTGCAGATTGCTAGTTAGTTGCTCCAAAAATCCAGGTAGACACCACTACATCAGATGCGGGTTTCGGTAGCTTTCGTCAGAAACCAAAAAGGATCCTCTGCTCTTTGAAGTGTTAAAAATTACAATAACATCCCAGCCTTTACTTAAACAGATATTCAGGGAGGTAAAGTAGGACAAAACATGGGATAAAAAGTGAGCTGAAACTTCTCTGCAATCCGAGCTGTATCCATTATCTTATCTGGTACCGTGGATTGGAGGCTTGGAGCACCACATGAGATGATCTTCTTCCTCAGGGGAGAAGACTGTCGTCAAGACTCAGAAGCTTTGTCGACCTTTGGGAGCATGTGGTGGATGTCCTCTAAACACCCTAGTTTAACTATGGCCTACAAATACAATATTTGATTTTAATGCTTGGTTTTGTTATTGAGATCGGTCCTAGAAACATGCCTGCACCGGCATGCTTCGTGTTGCTTCTGTGTGAATACCAAATCTTTGTCAAAAAAAAGCAAAGCTTTAAAGCAATCTTTATTCCTTATTACTAGCTTTTCGCAAATTGAGCTGGACATCATCACTCATAGTTCCCCTTAAACAGTGTTTTGTTTGCATCCTGTGTACTCCTAGTAGTGTGCACGTTGCTTTACTTCATGGTTGTTATCACCATCTTTCTGGAAAAGCAAGCTTCTTTTGTGTGCCTGTTACTTGTTAACACAAGTTACACTGCCAAGTTGCAGATACAGCTTTGTGCTTATCATCTTTGACTGTCTCTTGCATGCACTACTCTGTAGTAGATCCCTTAGAAAACATAGATATCTGGACACTGTTGCCCACTGATGCTGCAAATCAGATTCAGGTCAGTATAGGCTGGTATGCCATCGATGAGTAAGTAGGGTCCGTCGAGAGGTGTTAGGAGGTGTGCTACCATCAGGCGCATGAACAAATTCCTGGAAGTAGCAGGAACGCGTCACCATCAGAGCAAAGTACCACCAATGCCATGATAGGAAGAACCCGAGATCTGTGCTACCACGGCCGTGTGAAGTGTGTGATTGAAGCGTTCGGTCCGTGTTATGTGCTGGCGATTGCCGTGTCAGGGTGTGTGCACCCTGATAAGATAATGCACCGACCCTTGCAGAAGAGCAGGAGTTGCCTGGCTGATTCTGGTGAATAGCGATGATTTCCATAGGAATCGTGCGCCGACTAGTCACTAGTCCCGGGGTAATGCTTCACGGAGAGGAGAAGCTGCATGGGTGGTGCCGGTGATGCGAGTACGATACAGCAGCATGGGTGCTTCACTAGTGTTCGCAGCACCTTTACACCGCGTTTTGTGAGGCCCCACCCTAAATCATGTCTTGTGCCCCCCTGCCTTCCTTGTTTGCTTTAATTTGATGGGCCCTTAAGAAGCTTAAAAAATAATGCGCACAAGAATTAATATGTTGTATGAGAAGTGTAACATGTGCAAAATTTTCCCGTTATTCCCCGATCTTGGACGGGCTAATCAGCTGTAGCCAAAATTTTGGTTTTAAAACTTTTGATCTAATATTATGGTGTTTTTTTATACCATAGTCTATTTTTATGTTTGACATATAAACCACTAGATATAAAAAAAAGTTTGGTTGCTTCGATTATTTTTGTACCGCTTATTAGCATGGCTAAGTTAAGTTGAGTTATTAAGTATGGCTGAATCAATTAGAGCCTTAGTCTCCATATTTTGCACTAAAAAATTGTACAAACCATTTGTTCCTTCCATTAATCCGTTCATTTATGTAGAACATCTAAACAAGATACTGGAATGTAGTATAACGAATGTTCCATACCTTGTATCCGTGCAGTGAAACCCGCAGGTGCAGTAGCGAGGCGAGCCATCAACCGAATTAAATCCCAACCAGAGGCTGGTGATGTCAAGACTCCCGCGGTGTCAGTGTGATCGAACCATCCATCCATCAATTTAATAACAGAGGATCTCGCCTTCGCCTTCGCCTTGTTTATATAAACCCGACCGCACACTGGCGCCAGCCATGTCATCCACCTCCACCCCCACCACCGGAGGAGAGGATCTCGCCGCCGAGGAGGGCGCCACCACCGCCGCCGCCGGAGTTGCTGTGATCAAGGAGTGCCTGTTCTGCGAGATGACGCGGCAGCACCACCCGCATTGCGCGCGGCGGCTGCCGAAGCGGATCATCCTGGTGCGCCACGGCGAGAGCCAGGGGAACCTCGACATGTCCGCCTACACCACCACCCCGGACTACCGCATCCCGCTCACCCCGCTCGGCGTCGACCAGGCCCGCGCCGCCGGCAGGGGCATCCTCGACGTCGTCTCCTCCACCGCAGGAGCCAACTGGAAGGTCTACTTCTACGCCTCCCCCTACGAGCGGACACGCTCCACGCTGCGCGAGATCGGCGCCGCCTTCCCTCGCCACCGCGTCATCGGCGCCCGCGAGGAGTGCCGCGTCCGCGAGCAGGACTTCGGCAACTTCCAGGTCGAGGAGCGGATGCGCGCCGTCAAGGAGACCCGCGACCGCTTCGGCCGCTTCTTCTTCCGCTTCCCCGAGGGCGAGTCCGCCGCCGACGTCTTCGACCGCGTCGCCAGTACGTTTCTTGCTGCCATTGCTGCACCTCTTCGCATTCCTTCTTGCAGCGAGCGAACTAATCGAATGTTTCTTGAATTCTTCAGGTTTCTTGGAATCGCTGTGGCGAGACATCGACATGGGGAGGCTGGAGCAGGACGCGAGCTGCGAGACCAACCTGGTGATCGTCTCCCACGGCCTCACCTCGCGTGTCTTCCTCATGAAGTGGTTCAAGTGGACGGTGGACCAGTTCGAGCACCTCAACAACTTCGACAACTGCGAGTTCAGGGTCATGCAGCTCGGCCCCGGCGGCGAGTACAGCCTCCTCATTCACCACACCAAGGAGGAGCTCCAGCGCTGGGGCCTCTCCCCGGAGATGATCGCCGACCAGCAGTGGCGCGCCTCCGCCAACCGTCGCAGCTGGGCCGACGAGTCCTCCTCCTTCCTCGCCACCTTCTTCGACCACTGGAACGAAGACGACGATGGCGAAGACAAGGCGCAAAATAGCAAGATCAACAACAAGAAGTTGCTGGAGTAACAATCTCGCTGCTTGCCTACTTGCCCTTTCTTTACAAATTTCGTTAACATTCTTTGGAATTTGATTTGATTGATACTACTAGTGTATTTCGCCATGGGGGCGATGCATGTAGTCCCCGTTGCCGATTCTTTTCTGTTTAATCTGTAGCCTGTTCATACATAGTTGCTAGATACTACATTGATAAATACTATATGATTTGGGGACTGCAGAACATCTGAGAAACACATAAATCTCGAGGCTTTCTTCTGAATTCCATTCGCATTACTTGACTGTCAAAAGGGGATCATTGCCTATCTTCCGTAACTAAAGACAGCCCCTTTTGTTGCAGCTCACTTTGTTTACCTACTAATGTAGATAGGTCACATTAATTTGAGCTTTTGTTGATAATGATATTTGGGGTTAGGGATTTCTCTGTGCAAAATCTGTCCTTGGGAAAAACATGTGATTTGGGGGAAACGCAGCATATTGGGAGCAGATCATCTCGGAAGGCCAGATATGCTTCCATGCTTTGGTTCCAATTCAGTTCTTGTTTCCCCTGATTAATTTACTACTAGAGATGGCCATGGCCTCTTTTACTATTACAATTTACTTTGTTTAATTAATAAAGATAGGTCATATTTACATATTCAGTTTACACTATTTACAAAGCTATGTATTTTTGTCAAAAAAGGGGAACCTTAGCATTTCGTTTGGTTGCTTCTTTGACTTTTTTCCTTTTCTGACGGGTGAAAAATAGTGTCTGTTATTATTAACGCCAAAATGGACGATCCGATAGTGCTAAAGTCGATCGGCTAGGAGATCCGATGGTGCTAAAGCCAATCGGCTGAGAGGTCCGATGGAGGGTTTAATGCAGTCATCGGCCGATAGAGATACTGAGACAAAACCGATGGAAAACTGTAGAAAAGCTAATCAGATTAGTAGAAGATTGGATCGACTTGAAGACAGATGATTGTTCAATCGGGATTAGGTCCGAAAAGTCAGGGAAGGAAGGAAAATGATCGGTTTAACTAAAAGAAGGTTCGATAGCTACAGTGGAGAAGTCGGTCAGGTTGCAGCAAAGAAAGACTCGGTTACAAATTGAAAGATTATTCAGATGAAACCGGATTTGCGGAAGAGCCGTGGACTCCACGGTAGTGTGTTTGTTTTTGTAAATTATAATTTTACTCAATTAGGGAGGTTTAGCTGGTTAGTTAACTTCTTTATAAATATTTTCCTTTGTTCTTACTAGGAAAAAATGTCCGATAGTCGTAGATGTGTCGGACTCTGTCTGTAAATCCATGGTATAAATATAGACCCCCTAGAAACTTATAAGATATCTCTCGATCATATATAAATTCGGCGCATCGCCACCCTAGTTCATCTAGGTTTTATCGGCGGGTTCTGGCTCTCGACGCAGGGCTGCATCGATTAAGTCCGATCTCTGGTGAAGGGGCAAGTCTCGCCACCATCCCGATATGTCCTGCTCTATCTGAGATTGCATCGGTTAGGTCCAACCTCTTAGACCGATCAGATGTATCGCATCATGTCCGTGTTGGACCTATCGGCCCGTTAAGCTCTCTCTGCCGTCGTCAATCTTGTGCTACATCGGTTAGGTCTGACCTACGGGGCTGCCGACTGTAGATCGAGCTTCAGGCCTATAGTCTTCTGCACGGCGTATCATCGGAGTGCTAGCCAATGAGTTATCCATACTCTGAGCTTCATGCCCAGCGCATCGGCCCCTCGGCCGATACACATCAGCCTTTAGAGGCGTCCCACGACGCGTAACGCCAAACGTATCGGTCTCCCAGCCGATACGCACCCGCCTTCAGAGAGGCGCTCTCTCATCGGCTCAGCTAGCCGATGGGTTCGCTCCTATCCTTGCTATGGCATAGTCGATTTGGCGTCCTCCGTATCATCGCCGTTGGCCCCGGCCTCGTACTGTCTTGGTTAGATCCGATCTTCGAGGTTCAGTGTTGATGGCACTGTCACGATGGGCGATGGGTCTGTTGCTGTCATATCCGGAGCGGCATCGGCTTTGCAGCCCGTGCCTTCTTGTGCTATTCCTTGCTTAGGCCGCATGCGCATTCATCATTCATCGGTTTTCCTAACCGATGAATCACTGTTTGGCTGTTCGGAGGGATTTTATGTGTCTCGCCATCCTCTGAGCACACCCTGGTTCCTCTATCGGCTCTGCGGTCGACCCCTCGTCGACACCTGTCCACATCAGCTCTCCAGCCGATCGAAGAGCATCCCGATCCTATCGACAACCAACCAATAACGAGCATCTGTATCGGACTCGCTCGTCTTACTTCCTTGTCAATTACAGGGTCAAATTGACTGTCACGCCCGTGAACCTCGATGCTTAAGGACCTGCGCTGGAGTTAAGCAGACCTCCCAGGCTTTCGCGTGACTGAGCCGCCGTCTCTCTCCGATCACGGGATTTTTGGCGGCGACAGTTATTCATGTATAACTAGACACAGACTCCAGTTTTCACATGCATGTCATCAGAAACAGTTGCAAATGCAAATATTCCTTTCTTGCTACTAGTTGGCATGTTCATCCTTGACTACACACCACATCTAGATGGGTTCCCTTGCAATTCCGTGCAGGGCACTACAAGTAGGAGTACAACTCTTTTCTTGTTCTTTTTTTCTCTTTTTTTAACCAGGAGTACTAGAATTGTGGATCCACATAAACAGAGCACTGTCCTTTTCTTTTTCTTGTTTTTTTTTCTATCTTTTTTTAAACCAGGAGTACTAGAATTGTGGATCCACATAAACAGAGCACTATCCTGTTTTGGTCAGTCAAAGTCCCTTCAATTTCATTCCCTTCTTCGTGGCTGGTCCAGCAAACTTGCCCATCAGAGCATCAAACTATCTGAGTTCTAGGATCTGTGTGATCCTTATTGTAATCAATGGTAGCACATCTAAAAGAAGGGAGAAAAAAAATCAATGGTTTGCAGCTGCAGGGTAATTCAGTAATCAGTATACAATGTACAGAGCGTGCCTTGTTGAGGCTTACAACCATATCGTTTAGCTTTCAGTTGATAAACAAAAGCGAAAATTCAAAATTTCAAACTTACTTTTAGAGTTGATTTTAGGTTTTTTCATCATAGTTTATTTTTCCGAATTTGCTTTTAAATTATTAAGATCATACATAGTTTTATACATAAATTATTTTTAATCGTCGTTTTGCATAACATGAACTCTAGAAGTTCGTCTCCTCGTATGAGCTTCCCATGGATTGCATACGAGAGTATCAGCAGTCTGAAAATTTTTAGAGCAATTGAGGCGAGATCCCCAAATGCTGGGTGAGGCATAATCTTGACCATCTTTTTTTTTTTGTTTTCTAAAGATGGATTAATGCCCATCAGGGCTTGGATTTAATTTATAAGCATGAAACTTGCTGATGATATTTTGTTACAATGGCAATTTAAGAGAGCAGTGACCTGCATGTTGTACATTGGAATATAAGAACAACTTGTCTTGCCATGTGTAGATGCTGTAAATTGGATCTATACCACTATGAAAATGCCCTATTGAAAAAAAAAACACTACAAAACCTGAAACCGGGTGGTGCCATGGCGTCTCTCTAAAATTGGAACCATACCACTGTAAATGTCTTAAATATACTTTGACCAGTTTTTCACATACGGTATTTTAGTATAGACCATATCGCCCTTCTCTCCTAGTGAAGTAGACATGGCCGGGTCACCGGAGCATCATCGATCTCGCCGTCTCCTCCTTCATCTCTCCAGATGGCGATTGGCTCCTCCTCAGCACCCATCCCAGCACTCGCCAGTGAAGTAGGCGTGGTCGTGTCACTGGAACATCGATCTCACGTGGTGCTGTGGCCCTCGTCGGTGTCGTCTCCGCCTACATCCGAGCATCTGATGATGAAACGGAGTGGAGAGAAACGGCGAGGGCAATATGGTCGATACTAAAATTAACTTATGTGAACAACTTGTTATAAGGTGTTTAAGATGTATATAGGGCATTGCTGTGATCTTAGAGTCTCAAGTCATCACCCGGTTTTAGTTTTCTAGTGGTATTTTTTCAATATGATTACGAATGATATAATGACATGATCCAATTTACCTTTCTCTAATGTTTGGTCCCTTCAGCTGCCATGAACATGCTCGATCACTCATTCACTCTGCTGTTTAATATTCCCTCCAGTATTTTATTTGCCATCTTTTTTTTAATTCTCTGAAGTCAACGGGGTGCCATTTTGATCACTACTTGATCGGTGCTATTTCAATTTTGATCATTAATACTTTTAATTATCATATTTTGTACGATGAAAGTTATATGGTTATATGTAACACGCAACATACTTCACAAATATGTTATATTTTCAAATATTTATAAATTTGTTGCTACAATAAGGATGGTTAAATTTTAAATATGAACAGTTCCTAGTGACTGTATTTGAGAATGGAGGGAGTAATTTATTTTTTTGGGATGATTTCTTATTTGCCTCTGAAAAATACACTCAATTCCTTATCTGTCCATTATGAGTCATCAACATATGGGTGCCCACATCTCATCAATAGGATGAGGGGTAAATAAGGTATTGGATTAGTTTTCTTGGGTAAATAAGGATTTTATCTTTTTGTCCCTTGTCATACACTCAAAAAGGATTTACGTAAGTGTAAATGTTTAATGCTTTCTTCATAACAAATTTACTCATACCACTCCCAAGAGCATGAATCGTTAAACGAGCTAAATTTTGAAATATACTTGTTTAATGATTTTGCGGGAATATACAGGATTTCAAAAAATTTATAAAAATATATCCGTTTCGTCGAGGCGGAGCGATACTGCGGGTAGCACCACCAAACGGTGGGGTGACACTGCATGATTTCACCATGGTGTCCCATTGAGTTAGCAAGGTGTTCCATGCCATTTGGTGACACTCTCGTGTGGTGTCTCGTGCTGTGTACGTACAATCCTGTAAAATTATTTTTTAAAAAAAGTATATTTGATAATTTAATCCTCACCGAACCTGAAGCTATCAACGTCCACGCTTCATGCGATCGATCGAAACAAACCTGACATTTTCATATGTGAAACCGTAGTGGACATTCTAGCCGCGTCCAAATCTCGAAAAAGCATAATAATCCTTTCGTGCATATGCATGATCAGTGCACCCAACTGATGCTACCACAGCACGCGCGCGTCCACTCCACTCCCGCATTGCACCGCGCTACGTATACTCCATTGCATTTCGCACATTTGCATTCATCCTACTCGATCGCGCATAGTGTCCCTGCCACCACGCGACTAACACTACATTATTTTCCAAATTTTATCTTAAATTTGCTCGCGCCACCATCCTCGAAAGCAGTTAAGCAAAAGGAAGTGACGCGGTAACTGGGTGAGCTCTGGAAAATCCTAATTAATGCATGCTGCTTCCAATGACACAAAACCCCTTGTCTCCCCTCTGATCGATCTACTTGTCATGCTCATGCATGGTGGTCGCCGCCGTGAACGCCTGGTACGTGACCGTCCCGGCGCCGGGGAAGTCCTCGGCGGCGTGACTCTGACACGCCAGGCCGAGGGTCTCCAGGGCTTCGGCCACCGGCGTGCACAGTGACGTGGCGCCGCTGGTGTGGGAGACGGATACTGAGAAGGTGGCCGGGCGGAACGCGGCGACGGCGTGGCGGATGGAGGCGAGCGCCGCGGCGGCGTCGGGGGAGGCGCACTCGTAGCTGTGGCCGTCCTCTGGGGTGACGTGTACGGTGCCGTAGCGCGCGCTGTCGAGGGCGTTCACGGAGTAGCCGCACGGTGCGAACGCGTACGCGCACACCAGGGAGCGCGGGTTCAAGCCGCCGATCCCCGACTTCGCCGTCATCTCGTCGCCGATGGCGTGGCTTGTCCGGTCGTCACCGGGGCGCTGGTAGAACTGCGCGGCCAGACCACGGTCCAGCTCCGTCATGTACACCTCCACGGTGAGCCGCGCAGCGCCATCCGCGTCGGACGACGACGACGCCGAGTAGACGTGCCACCTGTGCGAGGCGCCGCGCGACGACGGCAGCACGGCGGAGCGGCGGAACCGGAGGAGCTCGCCCGGGACGGCGCCGTCGAGGTACCTCACCTCGTCGGCGAAGTCGGCGTGCGGGAACGGCTGCGCCTCCGGGAACAGGTACTAGCCGCGGGAGTACTTGCACGACCGGAGCACGAGCCCGAGGCCGAGCCCGGCAGCGGCGCGCAGCAGCACGGCCAACGCCCGGAGCAGCCGCGTGGTGCCGCACGTCTTGAGGACGACCCGGCCCGGGTACACGAAGAGGCTCCACTCGGACAGCACGTAGGCGTCGAGCCTCAAGTTCCCCGACGCCGACACGACGGTGCACTGCGCCGCGTCGAGCACCTCGCTCAGCGCCTCCACCGGTACCAGCCGGAGCCCATGCCGCACCTCGCCGCCACCCACCGGCAGCGTGAAAACGAAGTCTAGCCGCTTCTCGAACCCCTCAAACCCCGAAGAAGCTATAGTGTCTTTGTGAGAGAGAGAGAGGATAGATTGGGACGTGAGATCAAAGAAACGGGGGTTTTATAGGAGGGATGAGACGCAAGAGGCCAAGAAGCGGCTGGAGGTTGATGATGATCGGTCGAGCTGCATCATGCATGCGTGTGTATCTTGTAGATAGAGAGAGGACGAAGAAGAGAGGAAGAGAGTGGTGGTGAGTTTAGTTGGGAGAAGGCATGCGCGGGCGCATGAGCATGAGGGGAGGCAATGGTAATGATTGTGAGCATCTTGCCGATGAACGACCTACGTTAATGGTGGAGGTGGCATGCAGTGGGGATCGAGTGATCGAGGCTCGATCATGTAGCTTATTAATTACTCCCTCCATATGAAAAATATAAGAATCAATTATTTTCTCTCCTAAATTCATTTTTTAAAAATCCTCCACCTTTAAATATCTCTAATTCTTTTATTGGTTGCATGCATTGTATTTATCAAAGTTGATCTAAATGAAGATATGCTAATTATTCTTTCTTGTCTTTATGCTAGCTATATTTACGTCTTATATTTTAGAATAGCGGCAGTAGTTGCATGTCCATAGGCAGCTAGCTAGCATATTGTGCCCTCCTCCATGTGTCATTTACCTATCTCGATCTGTGCATCTTTATCTGTCTCTATTTATCGATCCATGATTCTGTTCGTTTATTTGTCTATTTAGGATAAAACATGTTTCTATAATCGAATGGAGTAATGTGACGAATGTTAGGCAGTAGAATGCATACTCTAGAATGCATGCAGTTTCAGTAATAATAAGTTGGCCGACACAAGGATTAGTAGTGGCGCCGCACCATCACCAATTTCACCAATTTCAAACATTGTGATGTTTGACTGTACGCTGTAGCTAGTGTTGATTGAGCTATTTAGCTTAGGAAAATGCACTGTTCTTTCTGACGGTAACTACAAGAAGAGACAATATAATAATGCACAATTGTGATTAGGGAGGTTCAGAACAGCATTAGCTTGTGCAGGATCGATGTGCATGTAAAATTAAAATGTAAAAAGTCGTATGAACCATCAGAAGGTCTTGCAAGGAAAATATAGACCAGCTAGCTATTGGCCTATTTTTCGCGTTTTCAAAGAGTAGACTCAATACGAAAGTTTTAGGTTAATTAATTATAAATAGGGACAATAAAACAGATAAAATTATGATCCTGGAATAGCCTATGTCCTTTCATCTTATCTTATCCTAGTTTAAGTTCTGAATTGGAGATGAACTGATTAATTAATCTGAAGGCCAGGAAAACCTTCAGCCTAGCCAGTTACTCAAAACTCAGAAGTGGGAGTATCTCATTTCATCATTTACACTGGCCAATATGATTATCCAAATCCATATATATCAAAGCAACTCCGCAAGTTCATAAAAACATTGCAAACAAGTTATAATGGCTATCTGAATATATGATGAAAGGTAATTTAACAATGAACACAACCATAGTCAAATTAATTTAACAACGAACATAAACATAGTCAAATTATTTAGTTGTTAATTAAACATCACATACTACATAGGATATATTAATACATGCTCCGCCATACATGAAGTTCATCGTCAGTTCCACTTTGATCATATCATGGGATATCACATCAGTGGGTTAAATCAAACTTTTTATTGCACTGGCGGTATAGGGTGGATCGGTCAGACGAGATGGCCATCCCGGTTGGCCAGTGGCGGCGCCGCCGTCGATGTGGCTAAGAAAGACTTGCATTCCTCTAACAACCTTGCCTTGGTCCTCTGGATGAACTCCTCTGCTGCCTTGTCGATGTCGTGTTTGTTGCTATCGAGCTTGTTGAGCTTACCGTCGTGGAAGGTGAGCTTGGAGACCATGTTGTGCACCTTCTGCACCGTCACCTCCCCAGCGGCGGCGGCGGCGGCCGGAGCAGCAGTGCCTCCTCTCTTCTGGCTCTGCCACCGGTACATCTTGCACTTCTAGCTAGCTGTTCTTGCACTTGCACTAATTTTGCACTAATTAATGTTATTAGCTATAGATTGCCTGTTGTTTTTTCTTTGGCTTGCTTGCTTGATGCAATTGCAGGAAACAAATGGCGTCCTTTTATAGCCGAGAATACATATATTCTTCTGCAATTAATAACGCATGGTATATGTGAATTCGGACTTCCTTGGTGATTAGAAGTTTTTCCGCCAAATATAGCGCCTATCAATTAAGCATCAAGACGGTCATCAACATGTGACGTCCATCGGTTTTGTGTCACAAATGTTTTGTTTGGTGCTGCCAGGAAAGACGGATGGATGACCGATGACGTCTCGAACGAAATATTTTTGTTATATCTATTATTGGAGTACCGGATTGCTAAATGTTATATTAATAACCCAATATGAATTCTTCTACATAAGTAATTTATGTAAAAAATGAGAACTTTTAGATAGTAAATTTCGATATTTACGCTACATGACATGTGATAAGAATTGGTTCTTTTATCCCACAAAAATATCATACGTTAAAAAAGATAATATTTGAAGATATTTCTATCTCTATGATTGTGGCTATATGTGTACATTTAGGGAAAGAACATATATATTTATTAATGAAGATAATGATATTATGAAGATGAAGTTTTGGTTCTCCCGTACAGTCAATTGAATTGGTTAGTATCTTGGAAGATATACACTTTACGGTACGTTTAAATGTATAATTTTAAGCTCCCCACGTGTTTCACATCTTCAACCAACTAAGCAGATGTTTATAACACTAAATGATTTTAGCATATATCAATCTTCTTCCTCGTGTATTATTTTAAGAGTTTCTTCTGATGTTAATTTTAAAGAGTATAGACTTAATAGAAAAAATAGCTCTAGTGCTTCTTTCTTACTAATTAATTTACAAAATAATTAGCTGTAGCATAATTATATTTTTACTTTAAAAAATATTCCACTTTTTTTTATAACATAAATGCTAAATCAGTAGTTTTGTGATAATTTAGTCAAAGTATCTTTAGTTAAAACAAATTTAATCTGTTTGCTGTTTTAAACTTACATATTTTAATATATCACATATTAATTTATTTTGTCAATTTTTTAATTTTTTATAACTATTTATATGACATATAAGAAACGAAACATCTCCTTAAGTCACAAAAGAATTACCCTATCCAATACTTGCTCCCCATTTAGTATAGGAAGAATTTAATTTTCTATGTCTAGATTTATATCGAAAACTGAAATCTTTTTGGATGGAAGCAATAATTCTTTCCTTTGAAATGAAGCTACATCACCTTGATTGTTTATAGCATTTCAATACCATTCATCTATAGCTTGTGTTGGATCAGGTCCTGTATAATAGGGTACAGGGTTTGTGTTAACATGAATTGAAACATGAGTCAGTTTTTCAAAACTTCCATACGCTTAAATCCAGGTGACCCCCTGTCCCCCTTCCATTTAATTTGGTTGGAGATGCTCTGGCCAGAATCTTTGAATTAACCAAAAAGGCTAGCTTTTTTTTTTCTGGTCTTCTCCCTTATCTCATTCCCAATGGGTTCACACATTTTTAACACGCAGATGATACTGTGATTTTCCTTCCTTTTAATGACTCTGAGATTTTGGTAACTAATTTCTTCCTTCATTGCTTTGAAGAGATGTCTGGTATAAAAATTAATTACCATATAAGTGAGGACTTCTCTCCAGGGTTAGATAAAGAGGAGATAGAGAATTGCTACTGTTCTTAATTACCCCATTGGCTCATTTCCCATAAAATATCTAGGATTACTATCAGCCGAACGGATCAGTCGAACGATGGATAGATACAAGCCCTCGCTATCGACTAGCTGTCGATAGGATTGAGTCGGTCATCGGCCACGCTCGGATGGCTCTTGCTATCGGCTGATCGTCGATAGAAATCAAGACACTCTTCCATCAACTGGGGAGCCGATAAAGGTGTGGCCAGGTGTCGACAAAGGATATGATGGTTCCGGGTGTAGTGAAAGTGAAATTTTGATCCATCGGCCGCAGAGCTGATGAAGGCACCAAAGTGTATTAAGAGAATAGCAAAGTACGTAGGATTCCTCTTGGCAGTTGACAGAAGCTGTAGCGATTGTTCATCGGCTGGAAATCCGATGAAGGCATTTGCGAACTAGCACGTAATTGTATAAAAGGTACCAGCTACAAAGCCGATGCCGCTTCGGAGATGGCAACACGAGACCTGTCGCCCACCGTAACGACACCGCTAACACCAAATCTCGAAGATCGGACCTAACCGAGACAGTACGAGACCGATGCCAATAGCAACGGGACGGTGGAAGCTAGATCGGTCGTGCTGAAGGAAGGGCAGAGCGAACCCATCAGCTAGCTGAGCCGATGAGAGGATATCTCTTTAAAGACAACGTGCATCAGCTGGAAGGCCGGTACGCTTGGCATGACGCTCAAGGGAAGTCTCCGAACACTGGTACGTATCGACCAAGGAGCCGATACGCTGGGCGTGACGCTCAATATATAGATAACTCATCAGCTAACACTCTAATAAATGCCGTACAGAGTTCTATAGGCCAAAAGCTCATTCTACTGTTGGTAGCCTCGTAGGTCGAACCTAACCGATGCAGGACGAGACCGACAACAGCGGAGAGGGCTTGATAAGCTGATAGACCCTGTACGGACATGATACAATACATTCGATTGGTCTAAGAGATCGAATATAACCGATACAACCTTAGACTGAATGAGACATATCGAGATAGTGGCAGGACTTACCCCTTCGCCAGAGATCGAACTTAACTAATGCAGCCCTACGTCGAGAGCCAGACCCCGCCGGTAAGAATCCTAGATGAACTAGGGTTGCAATATGTCGAGAAGTATATTGATCGAGAGATATTATTGTGAAAATAATGTGAGATATTATAATTTAACATGCTTAGATGTTGATCTCTGTAATATAATAAATCTTGATGATATAACATAATTGTATGTTTTTAAGTTTTATGATATAATTATTGCTAGTGAGTGGTGATGTGGTATGATTGTATGTTGAGGTTTAGAAATAAAAATTATTACTGGATTTTAACTTATATCTTCTACAGAAGATATATATTTATAAAATTAAAGCTACTTGAAAGAAAGAAAGGAAAGATTTAGAGTATTCATTTTCGTGTCAATAATACCTAAGTGGGTATCTTTATTCCGAAGGTTCTTCGGGCAATCAGCAGCATGACATGGGAGTACATCACCAACGGAAGCAGGAAGAAGCTAGCTTCTTCAGGAGACCAAAAGAGTTTTGCTGAAATCCGTAGATTCCCATGTAAATTGCTATCGAAAGTGCTCGATGGATTCCTGCTTTGGGAAACTGGTGTCTGATTGCCCTGCAATTGGAGACGTGCACGACCTTCTCAGGGGAAACTGCATGTAAGTTTCTCTAAAGCACCTGATCAAAGTTGCGCCTTTTTGAGTAAATGAACATCGTGTCAATCAACCTCCGGTTACGCGTTTTTATTGAGAGATGGACGGAGCATAGAAGAAAGGGAACGGGGTATGTTTGAAAATAAGGATGAATCAAATCTTCTTTTCGCATCATTGCCGAAAAATCTTGTTTTACCAAAAATACTCACAGGATAGTATGTAAATCCTCTGTAGTTACGTGACGTGACATTGAGCTACTGACATGTTCACCCATATAAGAAAGTGGATCTACATGTTGGTGACCTCAAGTCACATATCATAAGATCTCGTTTCGTATGTAGCATGCCATTCACCACGACTAGCCACACGTACGCCTCACTAGAACACCACCTTCTTCCCCCAGATGAAGTCCCAAGCTATAATGTCGATGTTCATGTCCCTGACATTCTCCTCTGGCACCGTTGGCTGCAGCACCCATCCATGTCCACCACGATCTTGTAGTCCACCCTCACAACATCGACCTCTCGGTTCGATAAAAGAATGGCGCTGCCGTTGGTGCCGCCTCGTGACATCGTCGGAGTATGTGTGTAGAACTTTGATCTAGAATTTCACTCCAGTTAGATCGATATGAGGAGGATAGTACTGTACTTTGCTTCATAGGATCAAATTTATAGGATGCCTCAGCAGCTAGCAAGCTCAGTTATTTTGCACTTAACTCTCTCTAATTTGAACAGTAATATCATTGTCATAATTAATATTTTCTAATAAACAATTAATTTTACAAATGATTTAGTTTATAAAAATTGGTTCAAAATATTTATAGCGTTGTTGTTTGTGTGTATGAGCAATATGGGTTAGTTTACGATCCATGTGTCTAGAAACAATTGTTTATCTATTTGTCTATTTAAGCCAAGGTCTAAAGGATATTCAGTAACTAAGTTGGGTAAAAAGTAGCACACGATAGACATTGTGTGAAAGGTTTGCGTAACTGCTTCACACAGTTGTGCGTTCAAGAGCCCAAAAATATAGCAAAGAAAATTTGATAAAAATTGAAAAGGAAAACACTGCTACATTACTTTACAGTTCTATAGCATGCAAATGTACTATTCTTGTGCGACATGCCGGTTGGCCCACACGGCCCACGTGGGTGGTGGTAGCAGTGTGCAGATGCATGGGACATGTGTCGTTGGGATATGGCCTAAGGTAACATCTATATCATGAAGAGCTTGAGAATTTTGAAATAAACACTTTATAATACTATTGAACTAAATAGGTTTTCAAGAACAAACGAAATGAGGATGGTTTAATAGTTAGAGATAAAGCTAGAGTTTTTCCACACGATTTTACTCAAATTGAAAGTTTGAATTTTGATAATTTTTTTGTTCCACTTGCTCAAATTGAAGTAATTAGATTTTTTCTTTGCTTTTGCTACTATTAACGTCAGAATTTGATTAGCCTACAATAAGGGTCGGCCGATAAATGAGACAATTGAACGGCTCATAAAAGAAAGCTGATTAACACAGTGAGAGAGCTAATCGAATAGGTTGAAGATGGATTCGGTTCGGTTAAATACGGAAGATTATCCAAATGTGACTGAGCCGTGGACACAACGACAGGGTATTATATATATATATATAATATTTT
The DNA here is from genome assembly GCA_030770085.1 of Oryza coarctata. Lineage (NCBI taxonomy): Eukaryota > Viridiplantae > Streptophyta > Magnoliopsida > Poales > Poaceae > Oryza > Oryza coarctata. The sequence goes on from CM061471.1 coordinate 2,091,314, forward strand.
AACTTTAGTTAGCTTTGTAACTTCTTAGAGATTAGTTTTCTTATATATTTAGGAAATATTATCTGGGGGTTGTCAGTCACCTATGGCTCCATCGGTGTTTTACTTAATGCTTGAGCGCTACCTTTCTATCTATACCCCGTCGATAGGTTGAGCCATATCGTCCTATCAGTCGATTGGCTTGTGAATCTCATCCTCTATCTTATTAATTGATGATCAAATTGACTAGGACGCCCTTGAACCTCAAAGACTAAGTACATGAACTGGAAGTACGTATAACTCCCAAGCCTTTGCAAGACCAAGATGTCATCTTCCTCGATCGGATTTCTACCGGCTCGTTCTAGACTTCACCCAATCCAATTCGGCACCCAACAACTGCTTTAAAAGGTTTTAAATTGTATCAAATAGATATTAAAAGTATTTTTCTATATGATTTTATATAGGAGGAAGTTTATGCTAGAAAACCATATGGTTGTAATAATTTAAAATCTCCAAATTATGTTTTTAAATTGTAAACTTTGCATGGTTTGAAACAAGAACCTATAGCATATGATAGATTCAAATTTTTCTTACTTAAAAAAGGTTTTCAAATGAGAAAATATATAAAACTCTCTTTTGTCTAAAGCATGGTAATGATCAACTTTTCGTTTAGATCTAAGTAGATGATATTATCTTTGCTTGTTCTTCTTATTTTTTGGTTGTAGAATTTTCTAATATATTGAGCTATGAATTGAGATGAGTACAATGGGAGAATTGAGTTACTTTTGAGGATTGCATATCAAGAAAATATCACAAGGAACATTTATACATGAAACTACACAAAAAGTCTTTGAAGATGTTTTGAGATAAAAATGTGCTATTTTTCAACACCAAAGGGATCATGCGCTATTTTTCAGCTAGATGAAGAATGTGTGGCTATTAATTTAAAGGAATATCAAAGTATGATTGGATTGTCGCTATGTCTCACTGTATCAACATCTGGTGTGTGTTTACATGCTCGATTTCAAGCTTCACCTAATGTTTTACATCGTCATTCCGTCTAGTGCATTCTAAGGGATCATGTTGAAATACGGGACATTGCACTTCATTTTGTTGATACAAAATTGTAATTGATGGCTATTTTTAAATGAAACTTTTGATTTTTCTTATTTTGCTTATCTTCGAGGGAAGTTGGGCGTTGTTTATCCGTTTGCCATGTTTTAAGGTGGAGTAAAAATTGAATATTTCTAGAGAAAAGGTATTTATGTATTGTATTATAAATCGTTAAAATTATGAATATCTAATGTCAATTTGATATTAATTGTAATATCTTACATGCCTCTTATCAAGTTAATCAATTAAGATCCCCTCGTGTTGTAACATATATCATAGAATTGCTCTAAGCGAACAAAATTTCTACACAAATTCTTGAATAAATGACGGAAAGGACAAAACTCATTGATTCTTAAAATGCACTGATTTTTAATAGATCAAAATGCATAAATTCCTAAAAATAGTCAATTTTTGTTATCTTATTGAAGTTTTGAAAAAATTGGAAAAACACTTTTTTAAATTTAAAAAGGAATAGTTTTCTTTTGATTTTCATATTGTTTTCAACAAACACCAATTTATATCTTGATAAAATTGTCAATGTATTTATTAATAGGGAGATTGTGAAATTATTTTCATGATTAATATTTTGTGATAAATAATTGACTTTGCAAATAATTTACTACATTAAAATTAGGATTGAAATATTAATATAGATCAGGTTACGATATAAATATTTATTTTATCTATTTATATTATAGTGATTTAAGATTAATCTTGATCAAGAATACTTAGGGACAAAGAGAGGTGTAGCATGGTTGAAATACTATATGGCAAGATGGAACTATAGTCAAAAGTTTTGAGGTCAACATCGATTAACGATAACATTGAGACTACGCTCAAGAGCAGTCGAGTCGAGGATTATAACAATAAAAGATATTACATGACATGATTAGACATAAAGTGAGTGGATAAACTTTGTGTGGGAATTTTTTGTAACGGCTTCACAAAGTAGTGTGTGAATGAGCTGAAAAAATTACGAAGAATATTTAATGAAAATTAAAAGGAATAATTTGTTTTATGAGACGGGCTAAGTCAACTTGAGACCAAGGCTAACCAGCTCACGTAGAAGCATGTGAGGCAGGCTAGCCCACATGGCCCACATGGGTGGTGGCAATAGTGTGCAGACACATGGGACACATGTCATTAGTCCGATGTGGAGTCCAGTTTTTAGAAAGGAAAAGGGGATTAACACAGAAAAGGCTAGCTAATTATACTTTGTTGGTCGATCGACTGATCGATGGGTGGCTATGATTATGTGTGTTCAGGCTGCCTGCTTGCCCTGAATGAAGGAAGCCACTCGAGGCAAGTATTTATAGATGAAGAGATGACAGAAGTAACCCTAGCTAATAACTATGTGGAGTACGTTAGTCCCCAAGGACAGAAGGAGATGATGCACTAGTGCTGGCTGTGCAGGTCAGTTTATAGCGTCAAGGTTGTATGAACCATTTCAAGCTTTCGCAACGAAAATATGGCCCACATGGGTGGTGGCAATAGTGTGCAGACACATGGGACACACGTCATTAGTCAGATGTGGAGTCCAGTTTTTAGAAAGGATAAGGGGATTAACGTGGAAATTTATATTAGATTTAAAAATAGTGTTGTTGAATTATATTAGGAGTAGGAATTCTACTCTATATTTGTATTGAATTTTTTTTATAAATAGGTGAGGGGTAAGACTATTCTAACTTAACTTTTAGAGAAAGATGATTATTTTGTTTGTACTATACAAATATATTTTGATATTATAAAATTGATCTATTTTTAAAATTTTTATTAAGTTGTGTTATTTGTTTATGAACTCGCTGACGTTTGATTTAGTGCTAAGGCCATAGATGTATAGGTGAAATTATGACAATTGAATCGGCGATAAGGAGGTGGTTGAACCGATGATATCTAGAGATATTATTATAAATATTTTTTTATTCTATAAAATATTTAATTTTTAATAATCTCACTATTTATCTATTCTTTTGTTTCAAGCATTAGCTTTGCATATTGTTTAAGTAGCAGCTATTGTAACTTACAGGTAAGGTACGGATCAGGTCAGATGGAACATACAGCTGTCATTTGTACAAAGTGAACCAATTATTTAATCTCAATTAAGGCTACACAGAATCTTCTCCACGCATATATTGCCACGTCAACTGGAATCTTCTTTTATCATTTCTCATCATCACAATAATTAATTACTAATTAAGATCAGCATGTTGAGTCGACGATTAAGGAACACGAATATGGATACATATTTAGCCCAGCTAATTAACCCTCGATCGACCAGCATCGACTTGGCCAACGATTTTGGACACCTTATATATATCGGTGATTGTTGAGAAGAGTAGAACCGTCATATAAGAGTGGCTCTAATAAGGACATTCATGCTCTTGGTAGAACGGTCACCTACCAAATGCGAATTTATCCTTTATGAAAGCAAGAAATCAGCTAAGTTAATTATCTATCAATTCGATTTAATTCGCACATCACGAAATATTCAAATATATTCTACGATGTATGATTTGTCAACTTGTTAATGTCAAAATTTAGACAGCCAATAATAGATCGGAAAAAGCTAATCGGTTAGAGAGGTATCCGATCACTATAGTGAAAGAAGCCGATTGAATTAAAGCAAAGGAAGACTCGGTCCTGGATTAGAAGACTATCCAGATAAGACCAAGTTTACGGAGGAGCCGTGAAATCAATAACAGGGTATTTTATCTTTGTAAATCATAATCTTATCTAATTAGGAGGGTTTAGTTAGATTAGATAACTACCTTAGAGATATTTTCTATTATCTGGGAAGAGATAGTGCCTGATGGTTGTTGTAAACACGCCAGACTCTATAACTCCGGGGTATAAATATAGAACCCTGGAGACATGTAAAATGAGATCTCTAGATCAATACAATACTCAGCGCATCGCCATCTTAGTTCATCTAGGTATTCTACCGGTGGGGTCTGGCTCTCGACGTGGCGCTACATCGGTTAACTTTGATCTTCGACGAAGGGGTAAATCCTGCCACTATCTCAATATGTTTTGCTGTGTCTAAGGTTGTATCGGTTAGGTTTGACCTATTAAACCGATCAGATGTATCGCATAACATCCATGCAGGGCCTATCGGCCTATTAAGCTCCCTCCGTCATTGTCACTCTCGCGCTGCATCAGATAGGTTCGACCTACAGGGCTGTCGACTATAGATTGAGCTTTAGGCTTATAGTTTTCTACACGGCGTTTCATCAGAGTGGTAGCCAATGAGTTATCCATGCTCTGAGCTTCACGCCCAGCGTATCGGCTTCTCGGCCGTTACGCACCAGCCTTTAGAGGTTTTCCTTGATGCGCCACGCCAAGCGTATCGCCCTTCCAGCCGATGCGCGCTCGTCTTCAGAGAGACGTCCCCTCATCGGCTCAGCTAGCCGATGGGTTTGCTTCTGTTTTTACTACAGCACGACTGATCTGGCGTCCTTCGTTCCGTTGTTGTTGGCCTCAGTCTCGTACTGTCTTGGTTAAGTCCGATCTTCGAGATTTGGTGTTAACGGTGTTGTCACGATGGGCGACAGGTCACCGTGATGCCATCTCCGAAGTAGGCATTGGCTTCACAGCCGATGTGCCTTTGTGCTATTCCTTGCCGCTTCTTATATGCATTTATCAACTTTTTAGCCGATGAACGACCGTAGCTTCCGTCGACTACTAGGAGGGAACTCATCCACTTTGCAATCCTTTGCATGCACTCCGACGCCTCCATCGACTCTGTGGCCGATGGATCTAGACTTCGCTTTTGCTACACCTAGAGCCGTCGTATTTCTCGTCGACACCTGTCCGCGCCTTCATCGGCTCCTCAGCCAATGAAAGAGCATCCCGATTCTTATCGACAACTAGCCAATAGTAAGGGCCTTCTAGACGTGGCTGAAAAGCAACCTGATCCCATGGGTAAAATATAGATCTGTACCGGTAAATAACCAGAACCCTATCGTGTCGGTTCTAGCACCACTAGTCAGGAAAATCGACGCTCTAAAACCTCCACCAGCAATCATAAACAATTTATATATACAGGTGATTGTAGAGAACTGGTACCTATATCATAGGTCCTGGTTCTAGAATTGAACCATCACATATCTGTGGCTCCGACAAGAACATGCGCACCACACTTGCGGTTATGTAGTAGAACCGACGCATGTAATCGACGTATATACTGTTTTCCCACCACAGCTCTATTGGATAGAACAGAGGAGAACCTCAATCAACCCATGGGATGGAGGTTTTGCTAAACAAGATTCAAAATTTACAAGAGATCAATATATTTGGATGCTTTCTCTATCCATTATTCTCATTTGTGGTTAATTTAGATGGTAAGTTGTGCTCGTGGGTTGCTTTTTTTTTCACTCAATTATCTAGTTTATCTTGTTGAATTAAATGAATATTTTGAATTTTGATTGTTTTGAGTGCTACTATTACATGGTTGATTGCAATTATGGGATGGTAGTATTTATTTGACAAAAAGGTCACTTGTTCATAATGGTAGAAATGAGTAATTAAGATATTGTACGCTAATTAGGTTGTGATTGTGATAATTATTTCGTAAAACTATGATATATTATGTATCTATAGAAATAGGGATGATTATGATATTTTAAGATATTGTATTTGTAAATCTTTTTAAGCCTTTTAATCTTAGAGTAATTTAAAGAATATTAATATTGGAGTAATTTAAAGATTTATAGTTGGTGAATTAGATAAATATTTTGAATTTTGATTGATTTTAGTAATTTGGAGACTTATTAATCTAAATTAATATAGAGATTGAATGTATAGATTGTACATTAGGGTTGCATTAATCCTGAATTTATTTTTTAGTAAGTGATATACGTATGTCGATGTTTAATTTAGAAAATTTTGTATGTAGTGAGATTTGCATTGACGGATCAAATATGGATGTACGATGAGTATATCATGAGAGTAAATGCCTTTGTGATCATTCATTGCATACACCGGAATACAGACCGTGTCTGAAACCGGCACTTATGTGCATTCATGCAGTGGTGAAGCGACATAGGTAGTAGTGCAAGAGCCTATCTCCATTCATGTCGCCAACCATTAATCACAGCTCTGATCTCTACATCTCTCTACTGTTACCTGGTCACTTCAAGCAAATTGTGCAGTCACCCAAACAGCCAAAGTAACGCACGTACAGGTGAATACAAAATACTTGTTGGCCTAGGAGCTTAGCAAATAGTATAAAAATTTAGCTTGTCCAGTGGTTAATAGAGGTAGCACTCAGCTGACATAATCTCTGGATCAATCACATTAATGCATGCAGGACTCGACACTTGATGGCCGTCGCTGTCGCCCTGGAACCAGACGGAATCACACTTGATGTACGCATGATTCCCATCGAAACAGTTAATAAGTTAATAAAATCCGGTGCATGTGTTGCTCTGATCGCTCCACGTCTAGCTATCGATTGCCTGCGTCACTACCGTTCTCATCAGCAACACATTAAAAAGGCTTCCATGATAAAAGTTTTTTTTATTTCTTATAGATATAAACAATACATTTTTTTAATATAACTTAAAATTTTATTTTAGGTTGAGTTGGATCAGGTCCTGTATAATAGGGTACAGGGTTTGTGTTAACATAAATTGAAACATGTGTCAGTTTTTCAAAACTTCCATACGCTTAAATCCAGGTGACCCCCTGCCCCCCTTCCATTTAATTTGGTTGGAGATGCTCTGGCCAGAATCTTTGAATTAGCCAAAAAGGCTAGCTTTTTTTTTTCTGCTCTTCTCCCTTATCTCATTCCCAATGGGTTCACACATTTTTAACACGCAGATGATACTGTGATTTTCGTTCCTTTTAATGACTCTGGCATTTTGGTAACTAATTCCTTACTTCATTGCTTCGAAGAGATGTTTGGTATAAAAATCAATTATCATAAAAGTAGACTTCTCTCTAAGTTTAGATGGAGAGGAGATAGAGAATTGCTACTGTTCTTAATTACCCCATTGGCTCATTTCCCATTTCAGGGTTTAATTTTATCCCTCAAAAATTAGATAAAAGACTAGGGACTTAATATTATTTTTTATCAAATATTATTTTTGCCAACAGATTTAATTCAAATGTTGATTAAAAATCATATTTTTGTAGAAATTCGATGTCTCCATAAACACTCTGTTTGCTCGACACATATTTTCTAGTTTGTGAGAAAATGGTGCTGATCCATATGGCTCACCATTTGATGTAGACTTGTAGCTGATGGATCGACCAATTTAAATTTCAAGCACTATCTTGGTTACACTGACAACTTATACCCACACACAACTGTAGGTATAGGTGATAGTTGTACATTCATCACCACCTCTGTTGGGATTTTTAAATTAGTATTCCGTTGAAGACTTGGTTTAAGAATATCGAGTAGAAGAAAATGATGGATAGACAGATTAAATTATTGTGAAAGTAATGTGAGATATTATAATTTAACATGCTTAGATGTTGATCTCTATAATATAAAAATTCTTGATGATATAACATAATTGTATGTTTTAAGTTTTATGATATAATTATTGCTAGTGAGTGGTGATGTGGTATGATTGTATGTTGAGGTTTAGAAATAAAAAATATTAGTGGATTTTAACTTATATCTTGTACAGAAGATATAGATTTATAAAATTAAAGCTACTTGAAAGAAATAAAGGAAAGATTTAGAGTATTCATTTTCGTGTCAATAATACCTAAGTGGTATCTTTATTCCGAAAGAGTTTTGCTGAAATCCGTAGATTCCCATGTAAATTGCTCCATCGAAAGTGATTATTTAATTAGAAAAGTTTAGTTAGTTAGTTAACTTCTTTAGAGATATTTTCCTTTGTTTTTTTAAGAAATAACGTCCCATGGTTGTAAACGCGTCGGACTCTATAAATTCAGGATATAAATATAGACCCCCTAGAGACATGTAATCTATCTCTCGATCAATATACAACTTCGGCGCATCGCCACCCTAGTTCATCTAGGTTTCTACCGGCTGATTCTGGCTCTCGATACGGAGTTGTATCAGTTAAGTCCGATTTCTGGTCAAGGGGTAAGTCCCGCCACTATCTCGATATGTTCTGTTCTGTCTAAGGCTGCATCGGTTAGATTTGACCTCTTAGGTCGGTCAGATGTATCGTATCACGTACATGCAGGGCCTATCGGCCTATCAAGCCTCCTCTACCATCGTCAATTTTGTGCTGCATCGGTTAGGTTCGACCTACGGGGCAGCCGACGGTAGATCAAGCTTCAGTCTTATAGTTTTCTGCACAACGTCTCATCGGAGTGCTAGCCGATAAGTTATCCATACTCTGAGCTTCATGCCCAGCACATCAGCCCCTCGGCCAATACGCATCAGCCTTTAGAGGTGCCCCTTGACGCGTAACGCTAAGCACATCGGTCTCCCAGCCGATACACACCCGCCTTCAGAGAGACGTCCCCTCATCGGCTCAGCACAGCCGATCCGGCGTCCTTCGTATCATCGCTGTTGGCTTCGGTCTCGTACTATCTCGGTTAGGTCCGATCTTCGAGGTTCGGTGTTAATGGCGCTGTCACGGCGGGCGACGAGTCTCGTGTTGTCATATCCGGAGTAGCATCGGCTTTGCAGCCCGTGCCTTTTAATACTATTCCTTGCCAATCCACATGTGCCTTCATCGGTTTTTTCAACCGATGAATGACTGTTACAGCTTCCGTCGGCTATCCGAAGGATCCTGTGTGCTTTGCTATCCTCTGAGTACATCCTGGTTCCTCCATCGGCTCTGCGGCCGATCCCTCGTCGACATCTGTCCACATCGGCTCTCCAGTCGATCAAATAGCTTCCTGATTTCTATCGACAAATAGCCGATAGCGAAGGGCCTTTCGGGCACAGCCGATGGCCATCCCGATCCTATCGGTAGCCAGCCGATAGCGAGCGCCTGTATCGGCCCACCGTTCGATGGACCTGTTCTTTTCACCTCCTTGTCAATTGCAGGGTCAAATTGACTGGCCCACCCGCACCCGTACCGATGCGCCGGAGCCGATCGGACCCCACGACCCCTAGTGCGTGTACCTCAAGTCACGAAGAGAAGCCGATCGGTCTGCACTAGAGCTAAGCAGACCTCCTAGGTGTCGGCGTGTTCGCGCCAGGGCGCACGAGGGATCTCGGCGCGAACAAATTGATATTATATAATTGGTATATATAAAATTGTTTTTAGCAATGTGGTCAGGTTTGATTAGTTAATTATTTTTAGATATCATATTATTTAAATTTAATTAGTTTCGATCAACCTTCTATTCATTAATTTTATTTCATTAATATATGAAGATTCAGAATTTCGATTAAGATGATTTTAGTTGGGTTTGTATTTGTTTAAAAAAATTATCTAGTTATTCTATCAAATTTTCAGATCGATCGAAGTTAAAAAAACTATGTAGTGATGAAATAGTGTGTTATAAAAATACAGTTTTTTTAGTTTTTATAATTAGAGAAAGTATTGTTTTTTTTATTTTCACAATCAATGACCTCTCTGATTTTCTATCTTTCCATGAATCGATACTACATCTTAGCTGCACAGTGAAACGTCGTCTCCTATGTTTTCCGTGCCTCTCTTTATTCGGATGAGGAGATTGACCTAGCGAGCGCAGTTAAGCTTTCAAGCTCTAGCTAGCAAGATGGTACATGTTCTTGTGCGAGCTTGGTTTGGCCACCATTTATACTCGTAGACAAGTACGAGTTGTGTTCTTGTGGGACTATGCAGTCTGCACTATCCATGAAGATGTCAAATGTACAGTGAGAGCAATCAATCAGTGGAGAAATGTGTAACCGGTGCTGCTGTTCGATCGACGTGGCTGCTCATTTTGGATAATTGGATATAGTGGCACATATATAAGAAGGTGCCCGTTCGGTCGTTGCTGTGCAGATGGTTATCTTTGTTCGAGATTGTAAACGTGTTACATCGAGCATGTGTCAAGGATAGATAGACTCCTATAATTTGCTATAGATAGAATAGAACTTAAGTTATTAGTCTTAGTTTAAAACTATCTTTATCTGTAATTCTTGTTCTATATATAAACATGTAACATATGGTGACCCTAGGTAAGGCAACCATAGTTACTCCATATTTTTTCATGGTATCAGAGTCGCCTCTTCCTAGAATAGATTTACAAAAATCTTGTCAAATTCTCGCGACAAGGGGGCTACGACCTGCTCGTGACGCTCCTCCCCGCGATCTGAACATCCCGCGACAAGAGGGCCACGACCCCTGCTCGTGACGCTCCTCCCGCGATAAGATGTCTTCGTCCTCCGCTCATGGCGAAGGATACCCGTCCTCTCCTTTTGGACATCCGGTGTCTGACAAGCTGACACGGGATAACTTCGTCCTATGGAAGACGCAGTTCCTGCCCGCTGTCCGTGGCGCCAAGGCGCTTGGTTTTCTGGATGGAACCATCCCCGAGCCGCGACAAGTCCTTGAAGCTGAAGTCGACGGCAAGAAGAAGGAGATTCCCAACCCAGAGCATGACTCATGGGTAAAAAAAAGATCAGCAGCTACTCAGCTACCTGGTGAATTCGGTCTCCAAGGAGGTTCTCACCGGGATCACGACTGCAACAACCTTTGCGCAGGCATGGAAGGCGCTAGGGGCTATGTTTGCAACACAATCAAGAGCGCGGGTTACAAATCTGCGCATGCAATTGGCCACCACCAAGAAGGGCAGCCTCACTACGACAGCCTATTTCAACAAGATGCAGAACATCAAGGATGAGCTCGCGTCAGCCGGCGTCACCGTCGGAGATGATGAGGTGGTTGCTCATCTACTTAATGGTTTAGACTTTGATTATCACCCCTTTGTTTCTTCTATGATGGGCCGATCAGGAGATCTTTCACTCTCTGAATTATATTCTCTACTCATGGAGTACGATCTTCGGCTCGAGATGTATCAAGGGACCGATCAGTTCCAGTCTTCAGCTAACATGGCATCTCGCGGTTGTAGAAACCGTGGTCGTTCTGGTGGTCGACGTGGTGGAGGCCGGTTCAATTCATCGCGCAATGGACAGAACATCAACAACAATCAGAGTTACACCAACAATAATCAAGGCAATAGCTCGCAAGTCACAAAAAAGGCGCCCTGTCAAATCTGCAAGAAAACAAATCATGAAGCCAATCAATGCTATTTTCGCTATGATGAAGACAATCAGTACCGTGGGCGACCAGCAGGAGCTTATGGTGTTGATACAAATTGGTATGCGGACAGCGGGGCCACTAACCATATCACCAGCGAACTTGACAAGATGACCGTCCGTGATAAATATAGTGGCAATGAACAAGTTCATAACGCCAGCGGCAAAGGTATGAGTATTAGTAATATTGGACATACAGTTTTTCATACCCCTTTCAGTAAACTTCATTTGAACAATATTCTTCATGTGCACTCTTCTGCCAAAAGCCTTGTTTCAGTTCATAAACTTGCCAAAGATAACAATGCTTTCCTTGAATTTCACCCTGATTTCTTTCTCGTTAAGGATCAGGAAACGAAGAGGATTTTACATGACGGTAGATGCAAAGGTAGCCTGTATCCTCTCATTCCATCGGAAGAGAAAATAGAGTCAAAGCATGAAGTTTTTGGAGTCCATGTCCCTTCTACATCGTTATGGCATAGTCGTCTAGGTCATCCTGCTACTCCCATAGTTCAGAAGATCCTTAGCTCAAATAAGTTGCCGTGTGCTAGTTCCAAGAATGTTGAGTCAATTTGTGATTCGTGTCAAAGGGCCAAGAGCCATCAACTGCCTTATTCTGTTTCTAATAAAATATCTAGTGCTCCTCTTGATCTGATTTATTCTGATGTGTGGGGGCCTGCACCCATCTCTGTTGGGAGTTATAGCTATTATGTTAGCTTCATTGACGACTATAGCAAATACACCTGGATATATTTGTTGAAGCATAAATCTGATGTCTTTCGAGTTTTTCAAGATTTTCAAAACTTAGTAGAAAGACAGTTCTCTAAGAAGATTCTTTGTGTTCAATCGGATTGGGGAGGCGAGTATGAAAAATTAAATTCTTTCTTCAAGCAAATTGGGATCACACACCGTGTGTCCTATCCTCATGCTCATCAACAAAATGGTGCTGCTGAACGCAAACATAGACATATTGTTGAAGTTGGTTTAGCTCTTCTTGCTCATGCTTCCATGCCTTTAAAATTTTGGGATCAAGCTTTCCTTACAGCTACCTATCTCATTAATATTCTTCCCAGCAAGGTTATTAATTTTGAAATTTCTAGTACTCGCCTTTTTCATGATGCACCCGATTATAGCAATCTTCGTGTTTTTGGTTGTGCTTGTTGGCCCAATCTGCGGCCATATAATTCCAGGAAGTTATCTTTTCGATCCACCCAATGTGCTTTCCTTGGCTATAGTTCCATGCACAAAGGTTTCAAGTGCCTTGACATCTCCACCGGACGCATTTACATCTCCCGTGATGTCGTTTTTGATGAAGCCGTGTTTCCCTTTTCAAAGCTCCATCCTAACGCCGGTGCCTCTCTTAGAAAAAAAAATGTTCTACTGCCTTCTTCCCTTCGAAATCTAGGGGATGATGACTGTACTGCATCTGATATTACTAATACTACTGACGTACCTGTTGTTTCTAGTGAATCATCTGAGAAAATTGCAGGTCTCATGCTTATGCTCCTAGCGCTACCGGCACAACGTTGCGCACATAGCCCAGGCTGCAGCTCCCAGGTGGAAACACTGTCTCCTTCTAGCTCGTCGAACGGTGCTGTTTTGCCTGCTACACCGCTTGGGGGAACATCAGTACCGCTGCCGACCGCTGTTGCTGTGCTAGAGGACAATAGTGCGGCGACAGGTGGGGGTAATGCAGTGGTGCCTGAGTCTCCACCTGGGACGTTGCATGCGTCTGAGGAGTCTCCACCACCACTGCATGCTACAGCATCAAGTGCACATGAATTTGTGCCACCCGGATCTTCTACAACATCTGGTTCTCTAGCAGCCACACCTGATCCCCCGCGTCACCAAACACGGTTGCAAAGTGGTATTATCAAACCAAAGAAGCTATATGATGGTATGATTCGATATGGCATGTTTAGTGCTACTGGTGAACCTAATTCCGTTGATGAAGCTATTTCAGATCTAAAGTGGCGTGATGCAATGGAAGTGGAATTTCAAGCTCTAGCTAAGAATAAAACTTGGCATCTCATTCCAAGAAAAACTGGACAGAATATTATTGATTGCAAATGGGTTTTCAAAATCAAACGAAAAGCCGATGGGAGTATTGATAGATACAAAGCTCGATTAGTTGCCAAGGGATTCAAGCAACGCTATGGCATCGACTATGAAGACACTTTCAGCCCAGTTGTCAAGATAGCTACAATTAGATTGGTACTCTCTATTGCAGTGTCAAGGGGATGGTGCCTCAGACAATTTGATGTGCAGAATGCGTTCTTGCATGGTGTTCTGGAAGAGGAAGTTTATATGAAGCAGCCTCCGGGTTTTGAGGACACTAAAACACCGGGATATATATGTAAGTTGGACAAGGCTATCTATGGGCTGAAGCAGGCGCCCAGGGCATGGTACTTCAGGTTAAGCTCCAAATTAATCACTCTAGGTTTTGTGCCGTCAAAATCAGACATGTCTCTTTTTATATATCATAGGGGTGGTACAACTATTTATATGCTTATCTATGTTGATGATATTATCGTTACAAGCTCATTACCTAAAGCGGTGACAACTCTTCTTGCTGATTTAAAAGAAGACTTTGCATTAAAGGATCTTGGCAAGTTACATTACTTCTTGGATATAGAAGTTAAAGAAGAGTTAGATGGCATAACTCTATCTCAAGCTAAGTATGCACAAGACTTGTTGAAGCGTGTTGAAATGCTCGGCTGCAAACCCTGCACGACTCCTTTAGCTGCATCTGAGAAGCTGTCGAGCTATGATGGTGTTCCTCTCAGTCCAGAAGATGCTACTCGCTACAGAAGCATAGTTGGTGCTCTTCAGTATTTAACAAATACACGACTAGATTTATCCTTTGCTGTCAACAGAGTTTGCCAATTTCTTCATGCACCGACCTCAGTTCATTGGACTGCAGTTAAAAGAATACTTAGATATGTACAACACACCATTGGACTCAGGATGCATATTCAAAAGGTATTGTCGTCATTCATCAGTGCCTTCTCTGATGCAGATTGGGCAGGTGATACAGATGATAGGCGTTCTACTGGAGGCTTCGCAATATTTTATGGAAGTAATCTTATATCATGGAGTGCTAGAAAACAGCCAACTGTTTCAAGATCTAGTACAGAAGTAGAATATAAAGCGATGGCTAATGCTACTGTAGAAATAATATGGCTTGAGCAACTGTTGACCGAACTTGGGGTTAAAGTGCATCGCACCTCAGTTCTTTGGTGTGATAATCTTGGTGCAACATACTTATCAGCTAATCTCGTGTTTCATGCTAGAGCAAAGCATATTGAAATTGATTTTCACTTTGTGCGTGAAAGAGTTATGAGAAAACAGCTACACGTTCGGTTCATCGCTTCTGGAGATCAGTTGGCGGATGGATTTACAAAAGCCTTACCGGTTGCAAAGATGAATAAATTTATTCGCAATCTCAAACTTTAAGGTAGTTAGGAAAGTTTAGATTGAGCGGGGGTGTTAGAGATTGTAAACGTGTTACACTAGGATTGTAACCGAGCATGTCTCAAAGATAGGTGGACTCCTGTAATTTGCTATAGATAAAATAGAACTTAAGTTAGGAGTACTAAGTTTAAAACTATCTATATCTGTAATTCTTGTTCTATATATAAACATACAACCTATGGTGAGCCTAGGTTAGGCAACCATAGTTACTCTATATTTTTTCAATCCTTTGGGCATCTTGATTAACAGATGGCACCAATCACCCTGATATATATATATATATTCCAACGTGGAGATATCGATCCCGAATTTGTATCGATGCTCTCGATCGAAAGCGAGAACTCATGTTGATGAGGATTATTTGATAATTAATCCTGGTGCTAGCTTCAGGCATTGTTAGCATATGGAATATATAATATATAATATTGTTTATTTATTAGTTCAATTCCATTTGACATAATTATATCGTCGGTAACCTTAATTTATATTACATAATTAAGACAATCACACATATTCACAGCTAGAGTACGTAGTACACACATATCTAGTTCCCCAAGAACAAAAATACTCACAGGATAGTATGTAAATCCTCTGTAGCTACGTGACGTGACATTGAGTTACTGACATGTTCACCCATATAACAAAGTGGATCTACATGTTAGTGACCTAAAGTCACCTAGCATAAGATATCGTTTCGTATGTAACATGCCATTCACCGCGACTAGCCACACGTACGCCTCACTGGAACACCACCTTCTTCCCCCAGATGAAGTCCCAAGCTATATAGTCGATGTTTATGTCGCTGACCTTCTCCTCTGGCACCGTTGGCTGCAGCACCCCATCCTCGTCCACCACGATCTTGTAGTCCACCCTCACAACATCGACCTCTACGTTCGATAAACGAATGGCGCTGCCGTTGGTGCCGCCTCGTGACATCGTCGGAGTTTGTGTGTAGAACTTTGATTAGAATATCACCCCATCTAGATCGATATGAGGAGGATAGTACTGTACTTTGCTTCATACGGATCAAATTTATAGGATGCCTCAGCAGCTAGCAAGCTCCTCAGTTATCATGCACTTAACTCTCTCTTATTTAAACAGTAAAATCATTGTTGTAATTAATATTTTATGATAAACAATTAACTTTACAAATGATTTATTTTATAAAAATTGGTTTGAAAATTTTTATACTGTTGTTGTTAGTGTGTATAGTTTATGATCGCTGTGTCCAGAAACGATTGTTTTGTTTATTTTTCTATTTGACTATGCTGAAGTAGAAGTGAATGTACAACATAATTAGGATACCATGTAATAAGGTGGTACTAGGGTCATGAGGCCTTGGGACCATTATCGATCAACGACAGGATTAGGACTACGCATAGAAGTAGCCGAGGTCTAGAATAGTCAAGGATATCCAGTAACGAAGTTAGACAAAAAGTAGCACAGGATGGATAGACACTGTGTATTTAGGAAATATTATCCGGGGAAATATTATCCGGGGGTTGTCAGTCACCTATGGCTCCATCAGCATTTTAACTAATGCTTGAGCGCTATCTTCCTATTTGCACCCTGCCGATAGGTTGAGCCGTATCGTTCTATTAGCCGATTGGCTTGTGAATATCATCCTCTATCTTCTTATTAATTGATGATCAAATTGACTAGTACATCCTTAAAACTCAAAGACTAAGTATATGCACTGCAGCTAAACAGAACTCCTAGGCCTTTGCGAGATCAAGATATTGTTTTCCCCGATCAGACATCTGTCGCTCCTTCTAGACTTCACCCGGTCCGATTCGGCACCCAACAGTTGCTTTAAAAGGTTTTAAATTGTATTAAATAGATATTAAACGCATTTTTCTAAATGATTTTATATAGGAGTAAGTTTATGCTTTGAAAACCACATGGTTGTAATAATTTAAAATCTCCAAATTATATTTTTAAACTGTCTAAAATTTTGTATGGTTTGAAACAATAACCTATAGCATGGTATGATAGATTGAAATATTTCTTACTTAAAAAAGATTTTTGAATAAGAAAATATATAAAACTCTCTTTGTTCTAAAGCATGGCAATGGTCAACTTTTCGTTCAGATCTACGTAGATGATATTATCTTTGTTTGTTCTTCTTATTTTTTGGTTGTAGAATTTTCTAATATATTGAGCTATGAATTGAGATAAGTATGATGGGAGAATTGAGTTACTTTTTAGGATTGCATATCAAGAAAACATCACAAGAAACATTTATACATCAAACAAAGTACAAAAAAGTCTTTTACGATGTTTTGAGATAAAAATGTGCAAGCTGATTTTAACACCAAAGGGATCATGTGCTATTTTTGATCCAGATGAAGAATGTGTGGCTGGTGATTTAAAGGGATATCAAAGTATGATTGGATTGTGGTTGTGTCTCACTGTATCAATATCAGACATATAATTTAGTGTGTATTTGCGTGCTCGATTTTAAGCTTCTCCTAATATTTCACATCGTCAATCCATCTAGTTGAAATAGGGGACATTGCACTTCATTTTGTTGATACAAAATTGTGTAATTGATGGCTATTTTCAAAAAAAAAAACTTTTAATTTTTCTCGTTTTGCTTACCTTCGAGGGAAATTGGGGGTTGGGTTGTTCATCCACTTGGCATGTTTTAAGGTGGAGTAATGCTTGAATATTTGTAAAGAAAAGGTTATTTATTCAATCTGAATCAATTGTATTATAAATCGTTAAAATAATGAATATCTAGGGCTGATTTGATCTTAATTTTAATATGTTCTAGTACATGCCTTTAATCAATTAAGATACCTTGTAACATATATAATTTCTACACAAATTCTTGATTGAATCATTATCAGTGAGGGAAAGGAAAAATGCATCGATTCTTAAAATGCACTAACTTTTAATAGATCAAAATGCAAAAATTCCTAAAAATATTCAATTTTCGTGATCTTATTGAAATTTTGAAAAAATTGGAAAAACATTTTTTAAAATTAAAAAAGGGATAGTTTTTTTATTTTCATATTGTTTTCAATGAACACCAATTTATATTTTGATAAAATTACCAATGTATTCATCAATTGGGATATTGATCTAATTTTAAAAGTTTCATCGAATTATGTTATTTGTCTATGAGTAGTTAGATTGGTGGTAAGATGAGATCTATTTAGTGGTAAGGCAGTAGTTGGATGGGTGGCATTATGGCGATCGGATCGGTGGCAAGAAGGTGGTTGGACCAACGATATCTAGAGAAATTGTTGCAAATATTTTTTATTCTATAAAATATTTAATTTTTAATAATCTTACTATTTATCTACTCTGGTAGACTACTTTTGTTTCCAGCAATAGCTTTGCATATTGTTTAAGTAGCAGGTAAGGTAGGGATCAGGTCAGATGGAACATACTCAAAGTGAACCAATTATTTAATCTCAATTAAGGCTAGCCAAACGTGCATGATATTGGAGATACGTTATACGTGGGCGTGGGAAGGAAGGTAGGCATTATGCATGGTAGCTGCCCAGATGTCCGAAAGAGTGGCGCCCGATCTAATCGATCAGTTGTCTGATTGACAGGTAACAGACCCAAAGATGTTGACTTGTTTTATCGCATAGCGTGTGTTTCATACCTCCATCGACATCAACGCGAAAGAGAACTATCGGGGGCTGTCACGGAGCTGATCAGCAAGTATGATGGAGGTTTAGCAATATGTTGTAACTGGTTGTTTTAATTTTCGTTGAAACCGTTTGGTGTGGAAACTTGTACTAACGAGTAATTATGTCTTTGTGCATCTTGGAATATTTATTCCATTATTTTAAAAAGCAGTAATGAGGAAGGGTATCATCTAGGTGATCATATGTACTTAACTACATAAATGGTATTATCATGGGATGTAATATTTAATCATCTTCATTATTTAAACAAAATCTTCTCCACGCATATATTGCCATGTCAACTGGCATCTTCCTTAATCATTTCTCATCATAACAATAATTAACTACTAATTAAGATCAGCATGTTGAGTCGACGATTAAGGAACACAAATATGTATACATATTTAGCCTAGCTAATTAACCCTCGATCGACGTCTTTGTTTGTAACGATTAACAACGTACTAATTAATACAGTTAACTACTTAATGACGACGACGACAACAATAATAATAAGAGTGCTTTTACGTGGCACATACATACATGCCTATATATAGAGAGAGAGAGTACGTGCTGCATTCTCTAGCTGCCTGCTGTTTCCTCTCGTTTCCATTTCTGTTTCATCCTGCTGATGTATGCCGCGGCGTCCGCGTCGATGCTGGGGCCCGTAGTCGTCACCGGCGGTGGTGCTCCGCCGCCCATCCTCGGTGTCTGCACCGAGTTCACCACCGGCGGCGTCTTGGTAGCCTGCCCGATCCTCTGCATTCTTTCGACGCTGATCTTCGGCATATTGTTCGTCCTTAGCTGCTTCTGTTTGCTGGAGAGGATCAACACAGAAAAGGCTAGCTAATTATACTTTGTTGGTCGATCGACTGATCGATGGGTGGCTATGATTATGTGTGTTCAGGCTGCCTGCTTGCCCTGAATGAAGGAAGCCACTCGAGGCAAGTATTTATAGATGAAGAGATGACAGAAGTAACCCTAGCTAATAACTATGTGGAGTACGTTAGTCCCCAAGGACAGAAGGAGATGATGCACTAGTGCTGGCTGTGCAGGTCAGTTTATAGCGTCAAGGTTGTATGAACCATTTCAAGCTTTCGCAACGAAAATATGGACCAGCTAGCAAGCTAGTTCAGCTAGCTAGCGTCTTTTGGAACAATACACTGACAGAGCTAGCAAAGACTTGACCATGCATGCACGCTCCTGGAACTTCCGTGGATTCGGTACTACGTACTACGTAGTCTCAATTCGATTTATTTATGTCATCACTCTGCTCCTTGTTCTTCGCAGTGGAGCTAGGTAGCTACCCACATTTTCATCAAACGTCAAAAACAGGAGCTTCATTAGAGATTCTATGGTTACGTCTGGTTTTACAAAATTACTATCGACATACTTGAATTGAATTCTATAAAAATACCACCTTATAAGTTTTCTTTCTCTCTTTTTAGCCACCGCCGTTAGATTTCATGAATAGACTCCTGTTAAGTCTTAAAAAAAGTACATTTTGTCCCTAGAATTGATCAAGCACTACACTTCTTTTCTTTCACGCGGCATATTGTTCGTCCTGGCTAGTCAGCTATTTGATCGATCGAGAGGAGCTAGGTAGCTAGTTGCTGACCTGATCTCTGATGATGATGTGTGTTTATGTGCTCAGGTTGAGCTTACTCTGACGTGATTACGAACCCACTCAATGCATGTATTTATGAAGGCGAGATCGATCGACCAGAAGCTTCTTGTGATGTTTGACTGTACGCTGTAGCTAGTGTTCATTGAGCTATTTCGCTTAGGAAAATGCACTGTTCTTTCTGATGAGAACTACAAGAAGAGACAATATAATAATGCACAAGTGTGATTAGGGAGGTTCAGAACAGCATTAGCTAGTGCAGGATCGATTTGCAGGTCAAATTAAAATGTAAAAAGTTGTATGAACCATCTGAAGATCTAGCAAGGAAAATATGGACCGGCTAGCTATTGGCCTATTGCTTAGCTTTCGCGTTTTCAAAGATTAGACGCAACACTACTCATCGACCAAGGACTTGACCATGCATGCGTGCCGCACACAAACGCCTGAAACTTCCTTGAAGAGTACTCTCCATTCGCTCTAACTGCGTCAAATTGCACGATGGTTTCGTCTCTGAATTTCGAATCAGATTCGGTCTCTGGTGAATCGAATTGCAGTTTGCAGGCCGCGGCCACACGGATTCAAGACTTGCCTTTTTGCTGCTGATTTTAGCGACACACGGATCCCATGACTTGACTGGATCGCCGCGTACATATACATTCGTGTGCAAATATACGTATAAAATTTGATGCATACAGCAGTTGAACAGTTTGCGTATGGTCGTCGTCGTAATTTAGTCAGGAATAATTAGTAGTCAAGCACTAGCTTCCTCACTGTCCTATGCTTATGCCGACAGATACAACGCGGTATACTAGCATTCCTGCTGTCTTCAAAAATGCATATACATGTGGGCCCGCTTGAAAATGACGATAGACGATGGGTAATGGATAAAACTAAGTTATAATAATATACAAATAAATTAATTAAATATTAGAAAGTTGGCAAGATAATTTTAAAATGTTTTCAAACAAATATTAATTAGCGAAGAAAGTTTTATAAAAATCATATTATATATATATATATATAGTATATAGTAGCTTGGAAAGCACGTGTCCATGGTAATCCGGTGACCATATATGGTTTGAAAACAACACGGCCCTGGTGTGTTTTTCTGGTTTAATTATATTCCTGAAGTCATATAAAAGCTAGGTGCGTGATATCTTGGATTGTTTGGCACACTGCATGCAATACGCTCGTCGACATCAAGTTCTTTTAGAAAGATTTCATTGTCATCATCAAGTTTCTGGTATACACAAATCGTGTTTGATTTGTAGCTATAGAATGCAAGGCATATCATGTCTAATATCGGAGACGAATCTAGCTCTTAATTTTCGTATGTTTTGTCTACGACATCATTGTTACACAAAGATATGCATTATCGATGAATGAAATGTAGGGATTAAGAGATAATTCGTTTAAAAAATGCCATAACTTTATATTCGTTTAATATAACTGCTCTGCTAGGAAAATTCTAAAAAAAAAATCTGCTCTTGGAGCTAGGCAACATTAATTGTTCCCTAAGTGACAAACCTGGGGTTGTTTTATATATGGTTCTCTCTTCAATTTTTTTTCTTTTTTCTGTTTTCATTTGTATTTATATCTTTTTTTATCAGGTAGGTACGTAATCCATCATTTTTTACCTTTGTTCTCAGATATAGTGTCTTGAAAAAATTCCGTTGTAAAATTTGGAATTTACTGTGTAAGATATATAATTTACAATGCAGATATATACAGATTGAAAATTATGTATGTTTTTATAAAGAATATGATGTCATAAATTTAGCTAGTCCTAAAGTTAAATTTGTTAGGAAATACCAGTTAGATTTGCCCGGGCTTAATAAAAAAATCGGCTTCCGCGCGTATGTACGTGTACCTGATGATATCACTTTGCATACGTCAGCAGGGCTGGCCGTGTCCTAGCTTAGCATAGCCAGGCAGGAACGAACAAGATTCGGTCGGAGCTTCAAGTTACTAGTTAATGATCATTTCTCGCATATATACGCACATTATTATTCATATGCGAAAATTCGTAGGAGCCTATGAACTCCTAAAAGATAATATGGACATGAATCACGTGATCATTGGCCGGTCATCTTGTGTCTAAACGGTACTTCTATTCGTCTAGTCATCTTTTTTTACACAACCATCTAGATAAAAATGACATGGACATGAAAATAAAAATTAATTACTTTTTGAAGTACAATATAAATACAAACGCTAATATACACACGTATACATTCACTCAACACACGTGACCTTTTAACCAGTACCAGTATATATAAAGTTATCGTTGCCGTTTTAACGTTGCGATAATTAGTTATAAATATAATCATTCTTAGTAAGAACTTAAAATTAAATTAAATAGATTGGTTCCCCACAGAAAACCTAATCAGGCTATTATTTTTTAAAAATTAATTACCACTTATGATCTGTAGATTGTTACGATTCCAGTGTTATCACCATTATTACTACTAATCATATCTATGTAGTACATATACTGTATATACTAGTAGCATCTTCACATACATGGGCCTGGGCACGTCAGATGGGCCATGTTTAAGAAGCGCATCAGCCATTTGCATTAAGTTGTCTCACGCAAATGCATTTGAGAATTGTCTAAAAAATGCATTTGAGAAGGACTGAAAAAAATTAACCAGTATACGGTCGATTGGCTCACCCAGTTTTGTATATACCGGTAAATGATAGTCAAGTGTACATAAATTAATTGATTAACAAAAGCAAGTTACACACACCGTGGAAAGAGATTACGCATGTTACAAATTACTACTAACACTACTTGTTTAACTGCGAATTCATCGTCCGTTTCATCTTGTCGATGAAGATCTGTGCCCAGATGTCGACGCCCTTGCCGCCGATCTCCTCCACCTGTCCACCGCCACGTCGTCGCCGATGACTGGCCGCCGAGCGCCGGCGCCGGCGTCGTCTTCCCGCCGCTGGCCAATCTTTGCCACTTTGTCGGCGAAGACAGCTGCTTGGTCGTCGCCGCCGACGACGTCCGCCCGCGACATGCTTGGACAAAATCGATGACAAATCAAGTCGAGAGAAAGAGAGACAGATAGATAGATTTGGAAGTAAGCTTGACTATTAACAGATGGGACGTAACGTACATACAAGTACTTATTTGGCCTTATATAGCCAGGCTAGTATGTCTGCGACAAATTTTATGAGTTATTTTTTTCTTTGTGGTTGGCGAGGAAATTTTGTAAGGAGGTTTGTTGTTGTTGATGATTCCTTCTTGTTATTTTCACTTTAATGAAATGCCCAGTGATCGGCTAGCTAGATCGCTGGTACATATATAGAAGTTGCATGGAATTAAGCTAGCTGCCATTGAAGACTTCATTCATTGGATGCTCGGAATTGTTGGAAACGACATGTATTTCTGCAGCTATTGTGGAATCGATATATAATGTATTCACTATTCGATCGATTCCTTGGAATTGCCCGAAACTTGGGCACTGTCTAATTGACGAGCGAACTATAACTAGTATAGGGCGGGCTGGAATGGAGTGAATTAGGGTGTGTTCTAATCAGCTTATAGGATAGATTATTCATGTCATGGTTTGAAATGTACAATTTTTAGATAAAACTTTATATCAGCATATATCATTTTTCTGAACTAAATTTTACGTTTATAATATATATAACTAGGGTGGGCCAGTGCAATTAACAATACAAAATTATCTACAGTTTTATAGGCATGATTTTCTTTATAGTTTGTTAAATAATCACCTTGTTGTCTTACTATTTTAAAAAATCAAACCTTATCATCATTGGGTTTTCAATTTTATATTTTTAAAAGTCACACTAGCTACTATCCCTTACTCCTTTGTAGTCATTGGGTTTTATTTTTATAGCTTTTAAAACTCTTGTCAAACACTACCACCCTAATCCTTTTCGCTCTGTTGCCCTTCTCTTCTTTATTTTCATTAAGATTTAAATAATCGAACCCGATTATCATTGATTTCTTTTTTTTACTTTCTATAAGTCCACTCAATAGTTGTGACTCTCCTCCTTTACAACCTGCCCAGCACCTCTCGTCTTTATCATTATTGGGTTTCTAAAAAATAAACATAATCATCATTGGTGTTTTGTTTTATAGCTTTTAGATTTTCCATTAGCCACTGCCACCCTTTTCAAGGATCTCCTACTGCCCTGTCTTTGTTATCATTTGCCACCTCTCGCGGCTTGCTGTTCCATGCTAACTGTCATTCGTCTATTTCTTTATCGCCTGTACACTTATTTGTCTACCCGTCATTTCTTATCTTTTTGTCATAGCATCTCATAAAATTAAATCTTACCATCATTAGGAGTTTCTTTTAATAGTCTTTAGACTCCACCGCCACAACTTTACTCCTTTATTGCCCCCTGGCTCCCTCTTCCATGGTAACCACTGCCTTCCTACTTCTTTGTCTCTTACCACTCATTAGCCCGCGCCATTTCTCTTCATTCTTATTGTCGGTGCCTAACAAAATTGAAATTTATCATCACCATGATTACGTTACAAGTCCTCTGAGTTGTTGCCATGACCGCATCACCTGCCTTACTTATTTTCCGCTATTCGTCACTTGAGTAGCTTACCCTCTCACGACCTAAGTAGGACTAACTGACAAAAGCTTTTTCTAAATCCTCATAAGCTTTTTTTAATTGTCAATTCTAGATTTTGTCATTTTAGTAATCAAAATAAAACACATCTGCATAGTTTGTTTATTCTCTTCAATCTCGTGTTGTGTTATAAATGGACTCTTACTTCAATGTTACATATTTTTAATTCCAAATTTTAGTCATTTTTAATTGTATTCCTACTTGAGTCCAGATCAAGTTTTTGCTATATTTTAATTTTGAATTTAATGATTTATTTATTTTTATTCTAAATTTTAATTAATCTCGTGTTGAGTTATAGATGGACCGTTCTTTTAATATTCTATATTTTTACTTCAAATTTTAGTTATTTCTAAATTGTATTCCTAATTGAACTCTTATTTTTCTTTTTATCCAATTAATGTGAAAAATTTTCACCTTTAGAGTAATTTCAGTCTAGATATATAAATTATCTCTCCAAGTAATTTTAACTAGTATATAGCATTTCATAATCCATTTAAAACACCCTTAATGCATGATCCTGTATAAGTACCTTTGCGTGTGGATAGATCCTATTGGTTTTACGGTCACCAGCAGCCTTGATGTGATGCATCATGCACTATAAGAAACTCAACGGGCTAATATATTAATGATGTGCTTGTATTGGGCCGCCAGGGCTACAACAATTTGAGTGTCCTCACAGCGAGGATATCTCTCTCTTTTACTGTGTAGAAGTATAGATTTGAAATAGAAATTGTTTTCATATACGGTTGCATGCATGAATTTTGAATTTCTCGATAATGGGTTGGAACCATAATTTTAAATCTGGGATTAAATGGTTGGGATTTAGGTTAGGTACGTGGATATGTAGGGCGATTCAATCAAAATTTCTAATAATTTTAGGACTTATTGTTTTTTTTATATAGCACCTATGGATATCTGAAGTATTACTGTTAGTATCAGAGACAAGTTGTTCGTCTTCTAGAAGTAAATATGTAGTATGGGTTATAAACAACTTAAAATAATAAATTAAGCTTCCTAAAAAATTAAAGTTTTATAATAGTAATAATAATAAAAATAAAACTTGAGTATGATTTAAACTACTAAAACATAACACACTTGTACACAATAGAATGGGGTCTTGGGTCATTCCTTTCATTTATGCTTCTGCTGCACATAAATGAGTATGATTGTGTTTCTATGCTGATTGTTGTCAAACCTATTGTTAATGTGATAGTTGTCCTTGTTTATGTTTGATCGAACTATGCCTCCTACAAATAGTGCTCAGTTAGCTAACTGAGGTCGTGGTCGAGGTCGCAGTAGAGATCATCATTATGAAGAAGTGGAAAATGAAGAGGTTGGGAACAACTCTGATGTCGAGCCCAACGTTGCTAACAGTAGGGGCCGTGGTAGAGGTCATGGTTGAGGCCGTGGGAGAGGTTGCTATAATGAAGCAACACCCTCAAATCATATGGAGGATGAGGATATGGATGCTGAAGAGAATGATGACAACATAAATGTTGAGTCAAGAGCTACTCATCACACTAAAGCTACTTGTGGGATGACTCTCAGGTGGACGTCCATGTAGATAGACACGTTTGATTTGTTAGGGACTCTAGTTAATGCTGCTGATTGGCTACGCAACATGGAGAAGTACATTAATAACTCTAGAATGAGAAGGTAATTTTGTGCCTTTTCAAATAACTGGTCAAGCAGACATTTAGTGGGAGGACATTGTTCAAGCGTGGAACCTTACTCAAGGTTCTACTACTTGGGATGTTTTTCTTCAGTGGTTTAGGGCTAAGTATTATCCATAATCTTTTAGAGATAGGATGAGTGATGAGCTCAACCATATCCAACAGGGAAGCAAGACCGTGGATGAGTATGAGCGAGAGTTTAGCAACATTGTATGCTTTGTGCCTAGCGTGGCAAATGATGAGCATGAGAAGTCTAGGAAGTTTTTTTGAGGGCTCAATGCATGGTATAGAGAGGTGATGGTTATAAACTCTCCTACTATCTACCTCAATGCAGTAGAGGAGGCTAGTGGGATGGAGGTTGAACTCCAAATTACTGCTGCACAGAAGAACCACAACTGCTACCTTTTAAGAAGTACAAGCAAAATTAGCCCTCTCAACCATCATACAAACATAGGTAGTTGGATTCTCAGTCTTATTTAGCTACTCATTCTACGAGGTCTCAGATGCTTCGTTTGATACTAGGGCAAGGATTGATTTGCTTTAAGTATGGAAAGAACCACCATTCTTTAGAGTGTGGATTTAATGGGACATGTCATAGGTGTGGTACGGCTAGGCACATGGAGCTGGTATGTAAGCATAACCTAGATTCTATCATCAAGTGCCAGAAGCCTAGTTCTTTTTCAACAAGCTCTTTGACAGCAAGTTCTCCATGAGGTCTAGGTTCCGTCCCTACTATACCTTTAGGTGCCATTCAGATGATGACAATTCCTTAAGTTTCTTACCAACAATTCACACATTATTACCCACCACTACCACAACAGGTTAAGAAGTGTGTAAAGGATGGACTAGAGATTTTACCTTAGATGCCTCGGGATCCGTGCAATTTCAAGGGCATTTATGTGTACCATAGAAAGCTAAAGCCAAAGAGAAAATATTTTTAGAAGCCCATCAAACTCTGTATACTATACATTCTATTGAGAACAAGATGTATCATGACTTGAAAAAATACATATTGGTGGAAGAGGATGAATGTGGATGTAGCAAAGTATGTGGCATCATGTGGAGTATGCCAGTAAGTGAAGGCTAAGCATAAGAGTCCTGCTAGGAAGTTACAATCATTAGAAGTTCCTATATGGCCTTGGGATGACATTACTATGGATTTTGTGATTGGTTTACCTCGCACCCCATGGGGAAAGGATGTTGTTTGGGTCGTGGTAGATTGTCTAAGTAAGGTGGCGCACTTCATTCCTATTTGCACCACATATTCTGCAAGTGATTTGACACCAATCTATACACATGAGATAATAAGGTTACATGGTGTACCTCGCTCGATTGTTTCTGATAGAGATGCTAAATTTGCTTTTGTGTTCCAAGAATCTGTGTAGGATGCATTTAATTCTCAATTGAAGTTTAGTACTACTTTCCACCCTTAGATAGATGGTCAATCTAAGTGAACTATTCATACTTTGGAGGATATGTTGAGATCATGTATCCTTTCATGGAAAGGCAACTAGGAGGATCATTTGCCACTAGAGAAAATTGCACACAACAATAGTTATCATTCTAGTATTCGTATAGCACCATACTAGGCATTTTATGGTAGGAAGTGTTGATCCCCATTGTGCTGGGATTCCATCGGAGATAGAGCTATTTTGGGACCAGATTGGGTTGAACAAACTACACAACAGATAGCAGAGAGATGACAACACATGCTTGCAGCACAAAGTAGGCAGAAGAGCTATGCCTATGCTAGGAGATGGGTGTAAGAGTTTTAGGTCGGTGATCAGGTACTTATAAAGGTATCTCCTACCAAAGGCATCATGAGATTTGAGACGAAAGGTAAACTTAGCCTCCGGTATATCGAACCCATTCTCGATAGTGGCAAGAGTTGGAATTCTAGTGAATCGTCTTGAGTTACTAGAGCCTAGAATCGTCTTGAGTTACTAGAGCCTATGAAAAGTGTACATAATGTGTTCCATGTTTCCATGCAGTGGAAGTATTTGAGAGATTTTAAACATCATATTATCCTAGAGCCACTAACTATTGAGTAGGACTTGATGTTTGAGTCCCATCCATTGAGAATCTTGGAAAAATCTAAGAGGGTGTTGAGGCATAGAACTATCAAGTAGAACTATCAAGTATGTCAAGGTTCTTTGGACGCACAAAACTGAGCGAGAGGTGACCTGAGAGGTTAAATCACAGATGCAGGAGAAGTATCCAAAGTTAATTACGCCTGGTGAGTTACATATCAGTTTTTCATTTGGTTTCCTTTCTATAGTTGTTCTGGGAGTAATTGGATAAATTTAAGGGCAAATTCGATTGAAAGGGGGAGGAATGTAATACCTGCGTTTGAAATAAGCGTATTTTTGGTAAAAAGTTAAGGAGGCATGAAAATTCAACTTTTAAATCATTGCTCAAATAGATGATCGTAGACTGTAGATGTGTAGAGCTCATCGAGTAGTGTAAAATAGACTAAGTTTGTGGTGGTCGGAATCCAGATTAATGCGCGGTGGTTGATTCAATATGGGCCTCGCAATTTTCATTAGAGTTCTCTATATATAACCACAGAAAAAAAAGAAAAAAAAGGAAAAGAAAGAACGAAGCTCCCAGCCTGCAGCCCTAGACGCTGTCACTCTAGTGTCTGCTGCGCTGCCGACACCGCTGCCGCCGTGGCGCGCCGCAGCCGGCCGCCGGTCCACACCGCTGCTGCTGCTATGGCTGCTGCTCGACCTGCCTGAACACTGCTGCCGCTACGATTACTAGTGAGTGCTGCTACCGTTTTGTGTTGAATTGGATGCCTAGTGTTCCGCCGTGTTAACCTCAGGCCGCTGCTGCCGTGTGTGATTCCTGCTGCTGTTGTTGTGTGTTGCGGCAGCAGCCATCGATCAGGGAACAGGAAGAGAGAGGAGAAGGAAATAGGAAGGAGGAAGAGAGAGAAAGACATCAATTTGGGGATTTTGGAGGTTTTGCATATTCTTTGAATATGTCCTAAGTGTCCTCACGGCAAGGGTATCCTCTTTTACTCCCTAGAAGTATAGATTTGGAAATGAAATTGATTCTATAGCTGGTTGCGTGAATTTCAAATTTCTGGATAATGGGCCAGAACCATATTTTTAAATCTGGGATTGAATCGTGAGGATTCAGGTTATGCAGAGGAAATAAAAGTTGTAGGTATCGTCGTTATCTTTCTAATGGCAATAGTTGTGTTTGAATCGGATCGACGGTTTAGGAGAAACGCTAAAATCAATGTTGTTTACTGCGTTGAGAACTAGTGCAGCAGTTCGTTTTCCTTTAAATGAGTTTATTAGAGGGAAAATTTGGTTTTTCTCCTACGAGGAAAAAGGTGTAGGTAATTTTCTATAAATATCTAAGAAGCTATGATTTGTCACTTTTTGTTAGCTGGTTGGCGAGTTAGGTATAAAAACAGTGAACAAACTGATATAGGTAGTTAAATACGGGTTGATGAGATATAATAGAACTTATGAATCTTGTTGTTCGTAAATGTTCTATTAATAGTAAGTCATGTATAGAGCAGGTTATTGAAGGAGTTAAGACAAGTGCATGATAAACTTGTGTGATGTGGTCTGTTGACTTTTTCACCTTATGTACTTTACTTTTGTTCTATCAACATTTTCCGTGTCATTTGATAACTTCTTGATTTATTGTCATGCTATAATCCACGTTCCATTATATTCGATGAATCTCTATTTGGTTTTCATTGGTGTTCATTTGATTATTTATTGATGATCATAGTAGTAAGCGTTGGCCTCACTTACTCAGCTTAACGATAATGCTAAAGGATGCCCACGTATGTTCAGAAGAAGAACTACTATTTTTTGACTCGTTTTTCTAAAGAAACAAAATAGTTTTATTGGTTTCTTCTTGTAATTATAATATACTTGTTTTTTTCTAGTCTTATATTATATTTACTTCGTAATCTTTACCCTTATGTTTCTTTTGGTTTTTTTAAGTACAAAATGACATGGACATGCACGGAATGGGAGTAGTGCCCTTCATCTACACATTTTATGCCACATCCGTACTATATAGTTTTATAATTCTGCTCAATATCGATAGTGATTTGGCCTCATAAATATCGTTTATGTATGGTATTTTGAAGTTCGTGATGGATCGTAGTGTACGAATTATTATTATTTTGTCTTATATTTGGCTGTCATGAATGCTCTATTTATAGAGATTCTATCAAAAATTTTAATAATTTTAGGATACAGTGTTTTTTTTATTTGGTATAGTATCTAGATATGTGGATATCTAGGGTGTTACATTTACATCTAGGATACAAAATCGAAATCCCACCAAAAAAAAGTAATTCCGCACAAGAGAATTTTGAATATTTGTGACGTGGTTTTGACCAGTGAGGGAATTGAACTTACATTGTTGGCTTGGGCCAAAGGACAGTATATTGAGTACAAGAGAATGAGAAAAGAGTTTAATACCCATGGACATATATACACATAACAATTTTGTCGTGTTGTTTTAGCAGTTTACACTTCAGTTTTTCGATTACCATAATCAATCCGGAACTGGACATGAGACTATGGTTTACGCTTGATTGGAGTATTAATTATTAATTTATTGAGTTGTTGCGATTTGGAAACTGGAGAATAAAGCCATGTAAGCTTAGTGTTCTCGAATTAGTGGCATCTTGTTGTCTATAGAAGGCCGTTGTGCTATGAAGATACAAAGGCAAAGAACTGTGCAAGCGGATGACAGAATACATCCCTGATTCCCTGTTGTTCATGATCTAGCTTACTTCAATTCCTCTGTTTCTTTTTCGTTTCGAGAAACACTAACTTCATATCTTTTGCAGCCTTGGTGCAGATATATTATATGATAAAGTCTGCGTGCCGCACCTCATTAGAGTACTTTCTATGCTATTGCGAAGGGGGAATAATGGACGAATTAATAGTGTTGCAAACAAAGAAGAAACCAGCAACGAATTCAGAAGCTCCTGTCGCCTACATAGCCACAGTGATTCGAAACGTGGAGACATTCAATTGTTTTGACAAAGCAGCTGCAGATGCCAGCTTGTCTGTTGTCAACATTACCAACAGTGAAGCTCCTTCGAGCCTTCTTCCTCACATGCTCTCATATGACAGATCGAGTGTACTTATAATTTCATTATATTCCTAAGACACTCCTAGTATCTACTCATATTAAAATAAACAATCAGATGGGGTGAAAGATTGTGAAAGTTAAAATAAAATTTAACACTTCTCCCTAATTAAAAAACTAAAAAATATGTCTGATGGATATAAAATTTTGAGGAATTTATAAATAAACCCAACTAAAATCATTTCAATCGGATTTTTGTATTTTAGGATATTAATGACAAAATTACTAAGAATATTGATTGAAATTAATTAAACCATAATTATTTTATAATACGAGATCTAAAAATAATTAACCAATCAAATTTTTAGAAGACTAGAAAAACATCCTACCTATATTTTAGATCAAGAAATTAATCTAAATCACAGAAGAAAATAAATTAATCTAAAATTGATTGATACGTATATATAAGGATAAACGAGAAAGAGAGATTAATTACCACATAAATTTTCGATAAAATTTACCTTTATTACTAAAATTATACTCATAAAATTTTTACCAAATCTCTCTCTATAATTTCTAACACCTTACTCTTTTTGAGAAAATCCTAAATAAAAATAACTAAATAACATTACGGTTTCGTAACCACTACTCAGTCGTTGGATTCAAAATCAACGCTCTAGATTGCACCACGTCATCCAACACACAGAAGACCACAAAGTCCGACACATTTTAGTAAAAAATCCCACTCATACACACTTGCCACGCCGCTGCGCCAATCACATGCTAACACCTATCCCGGGCGGATTGCCTATGCCCATGCGAGCACGCCTACTCATGCTAGACATCACCACGCTGGGTACACATATCAGCTACTCAACCTCCACACACCCGTACATACCCACTCTTGCGCGTTAATGCAACGCTGGGTTTGCATTCGTGCCTTTATTAGGCTGCTTCCACACCGTCAGCTTGTTACGTTGGTCTGCTAACTTTCAGTCTAGCTATCGAGTCAGCCTAACCTATCGCCCTATCAGCTTTTGGTCTCTCCCAGACCATGCCAACCCACTCGCTCACCATCACTAGCCTACTTTTGGTTAGCCATGTTCCTACTATGCAATCGTGTTCCCACTTTCGGCCCTTTACTGCAACATACTTAATATATCAATTTTAGATTGATCTATATTACTATATACATACGTTCATCATATTTAATTATAAACAATTTTAATATAACTTAATTATATAATGCTTATATAAACTAATTTTATTAATTTTAATATAGATTAATTTTGCTAGTTTTAATATCAATCAATTTTTCATCACTATCAATTTCACAACACTGAAATCCCAACGGTTATTTTTGAGTGACTGTGATCATAAATTCGTTTTTTGAAGTAACCAGTTGACTGTGATGATTGAATCGTTCCTGTTTCCATGTGAAGTGCTTTCTCCATGTTCTTTCGTACTTTATCGATGTGATTGGTGAAGAAATACTTCAACAACCATGTTATTTGCATGGTAGATTTTGAACTTATTTTTTTCAAATTGTAAGCATTCTGCAAAACAGAGTGTTTGCAACATATCGCAAAATTTAGCGCATGCACTTCTAAAAATTATTTCAGCAAGATTAGCAGCTTCAATCAAGCATCAACAGATCAGAGAACTAGGTTAATCAGCTAAGATATGGAACCTGTTTGCTGGATAGATAAAAGCTTTGGGCATTGGATTGTTCATCATTCACAGGTAAGAAAAATCCATTATTTCATATACACCGAGCTGCCATCAAAATTCTGTACAATTCACAACGTTGCTCATTTTCTACAAAATTACCGGGCTCGTTGGCACTTAATCCTACAGAAGAACTAGTGCTGTACTCCTGAACCAAAATGGTGGATTACATATCACAGGTGGGTCGGGGAAAAGGCAAAGACAATGTAACCGCTTACGCAAACTTAAATGCCGTGATTGCCAATATAGTGACAGCTCTGAAGAGAATGTCGTTCATGCTTTTTTTTTTGTATTCTGACTGCAACCTCTTCGTCCTTCAAGTTCATGTCACTTAGGCTTCTAAATATGCTAGTAATCAAGTCTCGGCAATCCGTTACTGCCCATGAGAGCCAAAAGAGCCCTTGTCCTACACCAGTGTTCACCAGACAGGTAGCAGCGATAGGGCTCTTCATACCAGTAGCCATCTTGCACACAATTGACAGAAGAACAGCCAAGCCGGTTCCAGCAATGTCAATAGAGCATTGTGTCAACAGTTCACTGATCTCAGGACCAGGTTTTTTCAATGAGTGAATTGTTCAGATGCTTTTTTCCTTGTCCAGGAGAATAGACAAAATCCCTTCACTAGCATGGAAATAGTTCTGATACAGGTCATATTCCTTAATATTTTTGCTCTTCTGCTTCTTCTTCGACGAAGATTTTGACTTCACATTTGCAGTGCTGAGTATTTCAAAAACCACATCAATACGTAATCTTGGATACAGTTTGAACAAGAGGTACAAAGAACAATATGATCATAGTTTAGCACAAAGTAATATCCAATAATTCCCACACATCTATTTCGTGTCTAATCTTTTGTTTTGTTTGGACAAAAATCCCTGCCAGATAATCTTTGTGTCTAGTCTATGCTGCAAAAGGTTGTATCTTTTGGAAGCAGCTGCGAAGTCTACACTAGCAGGTTGAAGAATAAGAATTGCAGTGCCCAAACCTAAGTCTTTGAGTCTTTAATCTTTATCATGACTGGCAGGAAAACCTATAGAAGTTATGACAATAATGAGTGCAAGAAAAACATCGACATGAACTACATAAGAGAATGCAGCCGTTGGTGTACCTTTTCGAAGCATCAGCTGCTGTGCTTGCTAATTTTGAATCGGTGCTTGGCTGATAGCTCGGGATCGCCTTTTCCTGTTTATATAAAAAAAAAGACATGTATAAGACAAAAGCAAAAGTAAAGGGTATGAATAATGAGGACGGAGGCATTAAGACAAAACAAACCATTTGTAGAAGGCCGTTGTGTTATGAAGATAAACTTCAGTGGACTTGTTGAATAAATACAAATAAGTAAATAACCTTGCAAGCGGATGACAGAATACATCCCTGCTGTTCATGATCCATCTTACATATGTTCCTCTCTGTTTCGTTTACATTTCGAGAAACACTAACTTCATATCTTTTTCAGCCTTGGTGCAGAAATCATATATGATCCGGTCTGCCTGCCACACCTCATTAGGGTACTTTCTATGCTATTGAGAAGAGGGAATAATCGAGGAATTAATACTGCTGCAAAAGAAGAAGAAACAAGGAGCGAATTCACTAGGAGCAGTGAGACAGAAGATTATGTCGCCTACATAGCCAGAGTGATTCGAAACGTGGAGACATTCAATTGTTTTGACCAAGCAGCTGCAGATGCCAACATGTCTGTCGTCAACATTACCAACAATGAAGCTCGTTCGGATCTTTTTTCCTTACATGCTCTCATATGACACATCGAGTGTTCAGCTGCTTAAAATTACATTGTCTTCCTAAGACAATGACTGGGACTCCCACAGTTTTTTTTTGTACTAATCAGTTGACTCTTCCATGTTTTTCGTACTTTGTCCATGTGATTGGTGAAGAAAAATACAGCGATCATGCTGTTTGCATGGTAGGTTTTAAACATATCAAATTATGAGCATTCTGCAAATCAGGTTGTTTGTAACATATCACAAAATTTAGGGCATGAACATCTTAAAATTACGCCAGGATTGAAAACTTCAATCATACATCGATAGAACAGAAAACGAAGTTTAAGTAGCTAGGCTATTGTTACGAACCCGCTTGATTCTCATCCAATCAAGCACAAGCACAAGAGATAAATCCAACTGAGCAACTCCAAATGCAAATACTTGAGTAACTGAGCATACAAATTAGGAGAAATAGAAGTGTAGGTTGGGAAGAAGGAATAGATTGGAAAGAAGCAGGGGATCAGAGCCTAGAGAATCAGAGTTTGAGGTGAAGAAGCGGTGGGAAGGAGGAGACGAGGCAAACGCCTTCGTTCGTTCAGTTCTGCATCGATGTCACCTGTTCTGTTGTTGCTGCTTCCTTTTAAAGCTTCCACGTTGCTTTTTTGGTCCACAGCCCAGTGCTCGAAGCCCAGCCCAAAAACCATGACATTCTCTCCTCTTTGAGTTTCATCTTGTCCCCAAGCCAATCCAGTGTGGCCGCCAGGATCCTAGAGTACATGCTTTTCATAATAAGATTGATAGTCTTTGATATTCTTCAATTTGAAGCAAGTTATCTCCTATAATGATTTCTGCAATAGCTGATAAATATGATCAATCCTGTTGTAATGCACAATCAGCTCACAGGTAAAGGAAAAGAAATAGCTTCTGAACTTGACCTTGAGACCTTGACTTTGAGTATTGCCATTGATACATGCTGCTCATTCAGGTTTGTTCTTAGGAATAATTTGCATGCTTGATGAGCTTGATCTGTGAACGACCTACTGCAATTCTGGGCTTTTAACTGACCAAATATGTGTTCAATCACCATTTCATGATCTGCTAGTGCTACATTTTCATGATCTGAAAGTAAGAGAATCTAGCACTTGCGACTCCAGAATAGCAGCCTCTAGATCATTGTCCATGAAATTACTATCAAGATTAATTCTGTACTGAACAGATTCTGCACGCAACATACATACAACCCCATAAAGAGTGAACCAACGGAAATCTGTGGTGCTATTTTCCTTGTTGTGTTTTGCAGACTTGCATCCAAATATACTAACAAGAGGATCTCCATTCATGTAAGGATTTCACAACGTAGTAGGCAAAAGAACTGAGATTACTGTGCCAACATCCATGCTGGTGCTGCTCTCTTTGAGCATGTGAACCACTAATAACCTCACTTCTCCTCAGCATAGGTGGTGGCCAAGGCTTCATCTCAACTGAATTCTTAGATAGAACTACTATATGTTCTAATGATTCTCCCTTGTCAACCACACCATTGAATTTCACTTCAGTATGTAGCAATAAGGGCAGAAGCAACCATAATGTCTTGCTTACTTTCTGTTGTTTCAGACATAAATTTGCTTCGCATAGTAGCAACCATGGAACCTTTAGCTACCTGAAAATCCAAGTCACTTGGTAAATTTGCACTGTTCAACAACATATGAATCCAACACTGTTATATTCTCTCACCACTATGAAAAAAGGGGTGTGATAGCTGAGGTTGCAGTCCCATTGATGTTCAATCAGCATGCTGATTAGTCTATCATCATTAGATGTATCACTAGCTTTAGAATTCTCACCACTAAACGACATTGTATCAGCCAACATTCCATGAGTAAACTTCTGTGCCATTGTAAATTTGCCGTATTAAAAATATACCAGTACTAATCGTAAAACCTGTTGTGTGCTACTGAAATTTTGTGAAATTCAAATCATGCCACAGCCGTCCAGTTTTCTGTCATTGCCGTCAATTTTTATCTTGTTCTCCTCATCCTCCTGCAGCTGCAGAGGAGCAGAGCACGAGGGCGTGGTGGCGGCGCTGACAAGAACAGCGGACGTGGTGCGGAGAAACACATAGCAGCAGTGCTCGACTAGGCCACCACGGGTGACCTATTCACCGTCATGCTCGGAGCATGGAGCAGGAGAAGAATAAGAACTCCTGATCCCACCAAGAGCACCACAAGAATCCCCAAACAATCGAATCAATCGGCGCAGTGGTGTGCTGTCTATGACCACTGGTGTGTAGTCGCCGCCGTCTATGATCACCAGCGGGGCAGCCACCACCCATCCAATTTAGCAACAAAGCAGGACTTCTTTGTATGTGAGAACAAGCAGCAACTAATTTAGAGCTGCGAGCCTATGACTGGTCATTCAATTTTATTCAATTGTGATAATATCTAGCAAATTAGCCGCAACAGCGCATGCGCTCAACGAAGAAGACACAAACCTTGGACGTCGATGTTGGGTATGGTGGCCAGTTGCGCATGGCTGGAACCATCACCAGGCCAAGGAAAGAGAAGGTGTCCTTGAAGTGGATGCCATGGGCTCTACTACCAGCATGAATCATGTAGGATCAAATACACAGAACCAAACCTATTGAAAAGGATGAATGATACATAATAGTGGAAGTCAAATTATTAAACTTTAAAACATTAAAACACACCCCAACCTCAAAAGCCAAAAAAAACATTGAAGTTTGACGGAACCTATATCAGACCTTGGCCAGTCTGACTGAGGTACAATTATCGATATAACGCTTAGACTACAAACAGCCTGACATCAGTTTTATAAAAACATGTTTTCTCTAAAACCAAACGTTTGGTTCAAGCTAAAATCTTATCAAAATAACTTACAAGAAACAACTACGCTGTTGAATTTGTAAATAAACCAAACAGTTCAAAAGAAAACACCCTCAAAATAATGCTTAGAAATTTCATAAATTTTAGCAAAACCAAAAACTTGAGCAAAATTGAATCTAGCAAGAACCAATCAATGAAAACTTACACATACATGATCTATGAATTAATAAAAGGTTTTAGATGGAATAAATTCATAAAAAATACAACAAAATGAATAATCATAAGTTAATGCCAAAACCAAAATGTTTACACTAAAATTTAGTAAGCCTCACAGATAGAATTGGAGAGTCGATCGGCTTATGTAAAGAATCCGATTATACGGTGAGAAAGTCAGATCAGATGGATTGATGATGGATTTAGTACAAGTTAAAAATAAAAGGTTATTCAGATGGGACCAAGTCTAATAAGAAGTTGTGAAAACCACGATAGGATACTTTATCTCTATATAATATATCTTGTAAGATAAACAAATTTAATTAGTTTTATTAAGTTTTCTTTTATATTTAGAAAATAATATCCGAAAGTTGTTTGTAAGCACATCAAATTCTTATAATCCTAGGTATAAATATAAACCCATAGAACATTATAAATCATTCATCATAGATCAAATACAATTTTAACACATCATCATCCTAGATTATCTAGGTTTTCACCGATAGGTTCTGGCTCTCGACACAGGGTTACATCGGTTAAGTCTGATCTCTGGCGAAGTCGTAAACCCTATCACTATCTTGGTGTATTCGTTTGCCCAAGGTTGCATCGGTTAGATCCGATCTTTTAGTCCAATTAGGTGCATCACATCATACTCATATGGTTCTATCGGCTTATCAAGTTTCCTCTATGGCCATCGGTCTCGTGTTATATCGGTTAGATCTGATCTACTAGGCCACTGATAGTAAATTGAGCTATAGGTCGATAAGTTTTTCCGTGAACGTTTCATCAAAGTGGCTAGCCGATGAGTTATCCACACATTGAGCCTCACGCCTAGTATATCGGATTCTCAACCGATATACATATATCTTCATATAATTCCTCTGATCGGCTCAGCTAGCCGATAGGTTCGCTCATTCCTTCTGTCCGCGTGTTCAATCTAACCTCTCGTATCTTCAGAGGATCAAGTTTCGCTCCTTACTATTTATCACATATTCTATTCGAAGCACCATCGGTTCTACAGTCAATGGGTCCTTTATCTCATTTCTTGCTATCTATTTATGGCTTCATCGACTTTCTAGCCAACGAAAGATTGCTATAGCTTTTACCGGCAACCATCTAATATAAGGAGTCGGTATAGTACCTATCGATTACTTTACTCTAAAACGTCATCAGTTCTACAGCCGATGTGTTTTTTATTTCCTTCATCACCATCTGCCTACACCTTCTTTAGCTTTCTAACCGATGGACGAGTGCTGTAGCCCCTATCGGCAAGTTGCTGATAGCAGTAGTACATTAGATGCAGCCGATGATTATCTCAATCTTATCAGCTACCAGCCGATAGCAGCAGTTCGTATTGGCCTATCGGCTAACTAACTCATCGGTTTATCTCCTTATTAATTGCATGGTCAAATTGACTAGCACACCCAACTTTAGCAATACTGAAGAAGTGACATTGAAATTGAAGTACCTGCACTGAGCTAAGTAGACCAACTTGGCCTCGGTGTGTTCGGCACGATTCTATCGAACCTCCATCGGACCTTCATCGGCAAACACGGAGGACCGATTCGGCTCGAACATTCTTTTCGCAGGACCGGTGGGACCATCTGGAGTGCACTCCAATAAGCCGAAGGACCTGCACTGAAACTAAGCAAATCTCCTAGGCCTCGGCGTGTTCGGGCACGATTGCATCAGACCTCCATCGGCGAACACAAAGGACCGAATTGACTCGAACATATTTTTGGCACTTCTAATATGACAGAAGAATTCGTTCATCGATCAGTTGAATCATTCATCGATTGTAGATTTCACTCATCGATTGGCAGGACGGTACAATCGCTTGATTAGAAGTCAGAATTTCATTCATTGACCAGAGAGACATGGTTTTATCAATATGCCTAAAGAAGATGTTGATGTCAAGGTGCGCTTGTCCAATGCAAAAGCTAATGAAGATATTATTATTCTAGTTGCATTAGAAGACTTGACAGATATATAGAGGCAGTAGGTGGAGCAATCTATGAAAGATTTTGAGAAGTTTATCTTACAATCTTTTAGCATGACATAAGAAGGACTGATCTAGAAGAATTCACTCCTAAGACCAACTCTAATTGGTGAAACAACTCAACCTATAGCTTCAAGTATACAGAAATCCGTTCGAGAACTAGTTGTTAAATCTATATGTCATGTGCTGAATGATCAATCTGAAGGGTTAATAAGTATGCTTTAGAACTTGATAAGGAAAAGAGTGGATGCATTATATACTCAAGGGCCACCAGTTCATACATCGGCAGATATTGGTCCACAGATGCTGATGTTCAATTGGTTTGATGGCTATATTCAACTTGGGGAGTAACACGACGAAGAAAATGAGTGGTCTGCCAAAATATTCAAAGTAATGAAGGAATAGTTTGGCTTGAAACCGAAAGGAGAGAATTTCATATATCGGCCTCCATACCCTGAGTGGTTTGATAGAGTACCATTACTACACCGATACAAGATGTCAGACTTCTCCAAGTTCTTAAGGCAAGGTAACATGTCAACAGTTGATAGGAACGAACCCATCGGCTAGCTGAGCCGATGAGGGGACGCCTCTCTAAATGCGGGTGCGTATCGGCTGGAGGTCCGATACGTTTGGCGTTACGCGTCGTGGGACGCCTCTAAATGCTGATGTGTATTGGCCGAGGGGCCGATACGCTGGACGTGAAGCACAGAGCATGGATAACTCATCGGCTAGCACTCCGATGATACGCCGTGCAGGAGACTATAGGCCTGAAGCTCGATCTACCGTCGGCAGCCCCGTAGGTCGGACCTAACCGATGCAGCATGAGACCGACGATGGTAGAGGGAGCTTAACAGGCCGATAGGTCCAGCACGGACGTGATGCGATACATCCGATCGGCCTAAGAGGTCGGACCTAACCGATGCAGCCTTAGACAGAGCAAGACATAACGGGATGGTGACGGGACTTACCCTTTCGCCGGAGATCGGACTTAACGGATGCAACCCCGCGTCGAGAGCCAGAACCCGCCGGTAGAACCTAGATGAACTAGGGTGGCGATGCGCCGAGTTTGAATATGATCGAGAGATATATTATATGTTTCTAGGGGGTCTATATTTGTATAAATCCAGAGTCCGACGCGTCTACAACCATTGGACATTATTTTCTAGTAAGAACAAAGAAAAATATTCCTAAAGAAGTTAATTAACCAGCTAGACCTCCCTAATTGAGTAAGATTATAATTTACAAAAATAAGCATCCTGCCGTGGAATCCACGGCTCCTCCGCAAACCCGATTTCATCTGAATAATCTTTCAATTTGTAACCGAGTCTTCCTTTGCTGCAACCTGATCGGCTTCTCCACTATATCTATCGGACCTTCTTTAAGTCAAGCCGATCCTTCTCCTTCCTTCCCTCGGGCTTCTCGGACCTGATCCCGATTGGACAATCATCTGTCTTCAAGCCGATCCAATCTTCTACTAATCTGATCGGCTTTTCTACAGTTCTCCATCGGCTTTGTCTCAGTATCTCCATCGGCCGATAGCTGCATCAAACCCTCCAACGGACCTCTCAGCCGATCGGCTTTAGCCCCATCGGATCTCCCAGCCGATCGGCTTTAGCGCCATTGGATCCGCCAGATTTTGGCGTTAACACATGCCCCCCAATTTCGGAGTTTGCCAACAGACTATGAAATTCTGAGCCGTTAGAAACCTTCGTAAACAAGGATGACCTGTTAAAACCCCATTAATCGGCTCACATCTCTGCCTAGGTCGTTCTGCCTCTATAAAATATATCCCCTCCTCAGCC
This sequence comes from Oryza coarctata, assembly GCA_030770085.1. Taxonomy (NCBI): domain Eukaryota; kingdom Viridiplantae; phylum Streptophyta; class Magnoliopsida; order Poales; family Poaceae; genus Oryza; species Oryza coarctata. Next base: position 2,132,979 of record CM061471.1, read on the forward strand.
TTCTTCCACACACTTCTCATCAAAAACCCCAAACCTCGACGAGCTCCACAGGCATCCGCAAATTTCTACGAATCTCGACGGGCTCAGAAGACTAAAGGCGAGCTCTCGCAGATTTCTTCATCGGCCGCTACTCCTTCGTTTACGCAATGGCTTCCACACACATAATCCCTGAGGTAACCATTATCTGCTCTTTCATCCTATGTTTTGCACGATTCTTCCCCATCCTGATTTCTCATCAGTAGTCGGGTTCTGGTTTCTGTAGGATCTTAAAAGTCAGATCACTATTCTAATCTCTGACTGCCCCGGTCACTTCTTTCTTGGCCCTATGGGTAACGAGGATCCGACTGATTTCATCAACTCTGAAACAGAAAGGATCCCATTTAAGAACTCATCTATGGCCATCACCGATTGGGCTCACAGCTTCAGATCCTGGCCTAGTAAACTCCCTGAATGGAGGAATTGGTATCTTACGGTTTCTGCCTCCAAAAAGACTTTATGGGAGGATCTAAAAATAGACCATTGCATTAACCTTTTCTTAGCCGATATGAAAAGAAACAAACCTCTGCTTGCATCGGCTTCTTACTTCTGGTCGGACATCTTAAATGCCTTCATGTTCGGCATGGGCTGATGACTCCCACATTGATGGATGTTACTATGTTGACCTACCTCAACACTACCCACTACATGAACCTTTTCAGCCTCAGATTCAAACCTAAGCATCAACTAAACACTAAGAATGTCGGAGGTTGGACTAAGTACATTTCCTTGCATAACAAATCCTCCGGCCCAGTCGATGGATGTGAACATGTAGCGTTCTTGAATCTTTGGCTGGAACGATTCTTCTTTGGTGGTTCGACTTTCGGTCCAACAACGAACATGCAATATTTGGCAGAGCTCCTGGCCGATCACCGCCAAATTCCCCTGGGGCATTATCTTCTCGGAGCAACTTATCATCTGCTCCATCAAGTTACGACCAAGCTATCAACAGGCCAACCAGTCGGATATATCGACGGACCCTGATGGTTTATACAACTTTGGTTGAACATCTACACCTTCAAAGTCATTGCCAGGCCCCCTTTCTCTTCCATGACGTTCCTGACTGATTACCCAGAAGAAAACGAGGCCAGCCGACGCCGATGCATTTCGCTGGGTGAAGCTTCATCGGCTCTTCCTGGAAGCAAAATGACCCCCCTCGGACTCAGCCGATGGTTTAAGTGTTTCTACTATGACTTCACCAAAGAGGTCACCATCTGGTTTGCGTACGAGGATGACTCGTCCTTTGAAATGCCTTCCAGGTTTCATCCGATGAATGCCTTAGCCGATGAAGAATCGAAGACCATCTTTTTATCCTCCATAACTCCTTGTCTTCTGCTGATCGGATTTTCAATGGGCCGATCCCAACATCCATCATACGAGTTCTACCATCCTTCGGTTAGTGCTCGTCAGTTGGGCTTCGGCCAACTCCCCATCGGCTTGTTTTTCATCGGCAAACTCCGAGCCCACGGAGAAGTGAAAAGCGGCTTGGAGTATGACCGACTTAGTTCGATGACATCGAACTTATCCTTAGGGACTATCTCCACCTTTGAGCCCTGTACATCCAATACCAAAATCTTCGCTCGATGGTGGTCAGAATAGGGAAGGCACTTGTATAGTCTATCGGCTGAATATTATTGCCTTCGCCTCAATCCCGACTACGTGGAATTCGATAAAGAGGTAATCCTTCTCTCACTATCATGTCTTCATCGTATTGAATTTCAACCGTATCTTGATTCCCGTGATTCCACAGGCTGGCGACAAAGACGCACCTTCGACCAGCGCAAGTGGTCGGCCGATTATCTATCAACCTCCATCGGCCAGATCCCTCCTTGGGCAAAGCGGTCCACCTCCATCGGCTCTCCTCCGAGTGTCACAGGTGTTAGGGTCAATGCACAAGAAACCGTCTGCTCGATTGGTTTCTAAGAGACGGAAACCCAATGCCGATGTTGTCATCGTTGCATCGGCTTCGCGAAGCCCTTCTCCTGCAGCAATTCTAACTCCTCCCGCATCTCCGCTGGTAGGTGTCAGCGTCAATTCTCTGTGGCCTTTGTTTTATTCTGACACCTTCGCTTTGCAGCCTGAACCATCGGCTCCCGAGGTCCAAACGTCAAACCCTGTTACTGGGGCTGAGCCGATGGTATCCTCTGAAGTTTTAGCATCTACTCACACTGCCCCACATCAAGCTGATACCTGCACAAGAACTGCTCCCATTGTCTCTCAGGTACGTCCATCATACATGTCATTTTTCTTGACTTATGATCTCCAAGTTTACTAATGTTGTTATGCAGTCATTAGCCGATTTGTTCTCCTTCGACATCGGCAAATACCTGGAAGCAGAGGAAGACTCAGCCACCAGCACAGCGATCGAAACATTTTTGCCAGCTGATGCACGTGAGCAGTTGTCAGATATTATGCATCGGCTGGAGGTTCCGATTGACTCACTGGTGGAAGACTGCGAGTCGATCCGAGGAAGACTTGCAGAAATTCAACACCTCCTGCCTGCGGAACTGTCGGATGCACTCACGCCTACTGCTTATTTGAAATTCCAAAGGACCCAGCTGACTGCATCAAGACGACGCATAGTTGATCGCGCTGAGCAAAGCCACCTGGCTCACAACGATCGGCTGACTGCCCTTGATGAAAAGAAGAAACTTGATGAAATGTCAGCTGACCTTCAACACGCCAACACCAAGCTTGGCTTCTTGAAGAAACGAGAAGCCGATTTGATGACGGAACTCGACAAGGTTCGTGAAGACATCAATTCCACCGAGTCCTATCTCATCGGCCTACCAAAGTCGATCCAAAACCAATAGGCCAAGGTAGCAGACAAAGTGCGGCTAGCAGTTCGTCGGCACAAGAACTTGAAAACTATCCCCGGATCAGACGAGGATAACATCCGCGCTATCAATGATATAGATCAAATCCGTCTGCGCGCGATCAAGGCCATTAAGAAATTCTTGTAAAACTTTAGCCTCGGAGAAATCCAGATATCATCTTGAACATTAACTTTTTGCAGTAAACTTCAATCAGCTTGATCAACAAAAGTTGTGTATATATATTTTCTGATGACAACGTCTTAAACTGTATCGGCCATCTGTAACTGATATAATCATATCGGCTTTCGTATATTAGGAATCGGCTACGCCTCAGCCGATTTAAACAGTATCACTAGCCGATACCAATTCTGAGAATCCGTCCGTCTTGAAAAGAAGAAATCGGCTATGCTCAGCCGATCTAGATGTCTTCCCGATTGGGTGGCCGTTCTCCAGACTTATCATCCTAAGACCCAATCGGTAACTTCTGATGTGTCGGCATTTCCTCTTTTCTTGCTAATCGTCTCTCGTAAGCCGATACCACATGCATCAGATGTGTTAAACCGTTGAACTCCTGGGCATAAAATTTCCACCTGATGCGACTTGATAACCCCTGGAAGGCCAAATCAGCTAATTGTTCATCGCTTAGAACAAGACTATAACATCGGCTTCTGATGTCCTAGAAACGTTGGATGTATTCCAGAACTGACTCATTATGCCTTTGTTTAACCGATGTCAAATCTGACAGTCTCGTTTCTTGAATCCCAGTACAGAAATGTCCATTGAACCGTTGTTCCAGATTGGCCCATCCTTCAATCGAGTTCGATGGTAACGAAGAAAACCATGCGAAGGCCGATCTAGAGAGGGATAAAGGAAAGAAACGGACTCTGAGAGCTTCCTCAGCCGATGCTTCTCCACACTGTATTAAGAATCGACTGATGTGTTCCAATGTAGATATGCTGTCTTGTCCTGAGAATATTGAGAAATCTGGTATCGTATATCGGCGAGGTAGTGGAACTCTGTTAAACCATTCTGGATATGGGTGCTGATACATTACTGTTTGATCTTTGGGTTTGATACCAAATTGCTCTTCCACCGTATCCACAATTCTGGTTAACCAATTCTTCTTTCTTAAAGTGTCTTCCTGATCATGTGGAGGTGGATATGGTACCCGATTCTACTTATGATATTCTCCATAATGATTTCTCTGACAAAATTCTGGAGGTTCCTCCTGCCGTTGCCCCCCGAGTCGATCTTGTATTGGTAGATACATATTTGCTGATAGGTCCTTGTTTTCCTCCGTCTCTATCGGCAAAGGCACATGATTCTGATCGGTTTCTTGAGCCGATGACTCTTGTATCGCCTTCCTGATCAGATCCTGTAGTGTATCCATCCATACTCCTGATGGATTACTGAATGCTTGATAAATTGAGTTGTTGAACATCTCTTGCAATGGCTTGGAAGAATTCACGGGTGCTGAATGGTCTGATTCTTTCATCAAAACACATTTTGGTAATTGTGATTTTTGAATCGGCCCTTGTTTAGTCATACTGAAAGATTCCAAACAGAACTTCTGAAAGTTGTCCATATTTTGCTCTATATGCCGCCTCTGATCTTCATTCAAATCCTCCATGGTAACTGGAATTGTTATCTCTTCATCGACTTCATCTTGTTGTCAATATGTCTAAAGAAAAGGTGGATCGTGCCAAGAAGCGTGCTCGCCGCCAAAAAATCCCGCGACCGGGAAGGGACGGCGGCTCAGTCACGCGAAGGCCTGGGAGGTCTGTTTGTCTACAGTGCAGGTCCTTAGGTCTCGAGGTTAGCGGGCGTGCCAGTCAATTTGACCCTGCAATTGACAAGGAGGTGAGACGAGTAGGTCCGATACTGACGCTCGCTATCGGCTGGCTGCCGATAGGTTCGGGATGATGTTTGATCGGCTGGGGAGCCGATATGGACAGGTGTCAACGAGCGGTCGACCGTAGAGCCGATGGAGGAACCAAAGTGCGCTTAGAGGATATCGAGGCGCACAGGATCCCTCCGGACAGCCGAACAGTGATCCATCGGCTGGAAAAACCGATGAAAGCGGATGCGGCCTAGGCGATGATTAGCGCGAGAAGGCACAGGCTGCAAAGCCGATGCCGCTCCGGATATGATAGCAAGAGACCCGTCGCCCGCCGTGGCAGCGCCATCAACACCGAACCTCGAAGATCGGACCTAACCGAGACAGTACGAGGCCGAGGCCAGCGGCGATGATATGGAGGACGCCGGATCAGCTATGCCGTAGCAAGGATAGGAACAAACCCATCGGCTAGCTAAGCCGATGAGGGGACGCCTCTCTGAAGGCGGGTGCGTATCGGCTAGAGATCCGATACGTTTGGCGTTACGCGTCGTGGGACGCCTCTAAAGGCTGAGACGTATCGGTCGAGGGGCCGATGCGCTGGGCGTGAAGCACAGAGCATGGATAACTCATCGGTTAGCACTCCGATGATACGCCGTGCAGGAGACTATAGGCCTGAAGCTCGATCTACCGTCGGCAGCCCCGTAGGTTGGACCTAACCGATGCAGCACGAGAGCGACGACGGCAGAGGGAGCTTAACAGGCCGATAGGTCCAACACGGACGTGATGCGATACATCCGATCAGCCTAAGAGGTCGGACCTAACCGATGCAGCCTTAGACAGAGCAAGACATAACGGGATGGTGGCGGGACTTAACCCTTCGTCGGAGATCGGATTTAACTGATGCAGCCCCACGTCGAGAACCAGAACCCACCGGTAGAACCTAGATGAACTAGGGTGGCGATGCGCCGAGTTTGAATATGATCGAGAGATATATTACATGTTTCCAGGGGGTCTATATTTATACCCTGGATTTACAGATAGAGTCCGACGCGTCTACGACCATCGGACATCAAAGGAAAATATTCCTAAAGAAGTTAATTAACCAGCTAGACCTCCCTAATTGAGTAAGGTTATAATTTACAAAAATAAGCACCCTGCCATGGAGTCCACGGCTCCTCCGCAAACCCGGTTTCATCTGAATAATCTTCCAATTTGTAACCGAGTCTTCCTTTGCTGCAACCTGGTCGGCTTTTCCACTGTAGCTATCGGACCTTCTTTAAGTCGAGCCGATCCTTCTCCTTCCTTCCCTCGGGCTTCTCGGACCTGATCCCAATTAGACAATCCCCTGTCTTTAAGCCGATCCAATCTTCTACTAATCTGATCAGCTTTTCTTCAGTTCTCCATCGGCTTTGTCTCAGTATCTCCATCGGCCGATGGCTACATCAAACCCTCCAACGGATCTCTCAGTCGATCGGCTTTAGCGCCATCGGATCCGCCAGATTTTGACGTTAACACCTCCATAGTCTACTGGTCTAACCATCAGGCTACTTGATCTAACCACTAGATGATCTCTGGTCATTGTATGGCTACCACACCAGTCTGATTGCTAAGCCATCTTCGGTTTAGCCGACCTTACCACACCGTTTAAACTGCCTATGCTGACCATTCGCCAATTTCATCACCACTTCACAAATATTAACATAACCACCGATCCATTCAAAATCTAAGTACCTTTGCCAATTGTTCATCACAAAGACTAAATCAACATCTTGATGTTACAATATTTTCTTTCATGAATGCATTGGCAACACCACACCAAATGTGAATTGGTATTTTGTAAAAGCAAAAATCAAAGAAGTGTCAAAAAGCACAAATGACTCATAAAGCATATTTTCAAAAGCAACAAGAAAAAACTCTCCCCAGAATAAAAGAGAAAAAATTCCTCCTTTTTCAATATCCTGACAAAAAAATCACAATATCGACTATTCATAAGAATCATCACATTTGACAAAATTTCTTGCAATTAAGCACAAAAAACAGAAAAACTAATATTTCTTAATTCTCCCCCTTTCAAATTGCTCCCAGCATGCAGTTTGTATATATTTATCCCCTTTGACAATGCATTTATCAAGAACCATTAAAAACATAAATGTAATGATTTCATAACACGTAATCATTTTTTATTTTTCTATTTTTTTCTTTTCATTACTTTGAAGTGTTTCTGAAGCAATCCAAAAACATTTGTTACAAGGAGGATAGATTGGTCAACTAGCAAATTAGCTTGAGTTATAATCTCAATGATATTATAATTAAAATCAAATTAACAATAAATATTTATGATTTTAATAATTTAAAATACAATGCTTTTGCTAGTACATAAGTTAAACAAAATACTCGCACATATAGGTAAGTTGTGTCTATCAATTTTTCTCAAATTTATGTTCTCTTTAAAAAAACCTATTGATTGCATAAAAACTGATAACTTTTAACAAACTTTATGCTTTACTCATTTTAAACATTAAAATTGTGTATATAAAAAAACTAGATTATTGTTTCTAAGAATTTGGTGTCTATTATTTTTCTCATAGCAAATACCTCCTTATTGTGAATATTGTTTCCAAATATTCAATATCCACCTCTTATAAAATAAATATAAGCAAATTGATTTTATTTCCACTTAAGGCATTTATAGAGTATTTAAGAAATGAAAAACTCAAGCAAACATATATGCAAGCATAAAACATCGTAACTAGCACTAATTTCAATATTACATATTTCTTTAATTCAAGTAAAATAATTATGTGTCATGCATCATATCCTTAAAAGTAATAGCAAAGGTATATATAAAGACTAAAACATATGTAAGTAATACTAGGATCAATAAACCTAAGCACATGAATTCTAGTATAAGTCAAAACCCCACTTTTTCTCGTTATTATTTATTTTCTTAGAATTAAGAGCAATGTATAAAAATAAACATAAACCCATAAAAAGCATAAAACTTCATCTCAAATGAACCTGCAATTCTCCCTGAAGGAAGCATAGCAAGAAGAATAAAAGATTTTTAAAAAGACAACTAACCATCAACATACCCATCAAGTTGATGCACTTACATGATTGATAAGAACCACTTGTATTATTACCAAAAACAGCTACTTCAAAACTAGCATATGAAGAGCTAATAACGAGGAAATAGTATAAAATATTTTAATTTTTTTAAAAAAATTGATGTTACAACCAATCGTCATCTCTTCGTTTTACATATATAAGGAGTATGCCACCAAAAGTCCTATGAATGAGAAGATATTGAAGCCTTCAAGTTAGGGTTAAAAAAATAAATTTTAGAATCCATCACTGAGACAAACCAATAGAACCAATATGCAAAGCACATATATGTGCACAAATAGAATTGATACCATAGTTACTGAAAATTACACTGAAGCTTTACTAAAGGCCGGGTTGATCGTTGAACCAAACGCGGTCTGACTATCCCAAAGCACCGGTCTAATTGATGTTGAAATATTGATTGGACCATTGTCGGTCACTAGTGTGACCGGTGGTTCACCTACACCTAAAGAAAAATATGGCCTTTGCCACTTCAACACTTTCTTTTTCTGTTTACTTGCAAGTCTAAAGCAAAACTAAACTAAACTAAATGTGCATCCAATTATATTTTACACATGTCGTTTCTTTTAAAAAAGAGGAAGAAATATTTACACGTGTTGTAGAAAGGTGTGACAAAATACCGAGATTTAAAAACAAAAGTGATCTAAAATTGTGTTAAGTTTTTTTTACCATTGAAAAACCTCTGCAAAGAATGAGTATGGGCTTAGAAACAATTAAGATAATCATGTGATTTATTACTATGAATTAAGTCTTCTATGTATTGTGTTGATGTATGTATTTGTGGTTTGTGTGGTTTGACGAACATATCTAAAAGAAGACTGGTAAGCTATATCCTATCAAATATCTTCCTTTTTTTTCAAAGCTGATGCTTTGGGTTTTGTGTTGCGTTTAATATTTCATATGCCATGTTAGTAATGAGGTTTTTAAGCTTACCGTTATTATTTTAATTTTATTCGACACCATGTGTTGTCATGGATTATACGACATAGCCCGGATGCTCTACAGGAACCTTCTATACAACATCACATCTCGTAAATATAGCATGCTACATTTCCTTGGATACTTGCCATGCGTGCATTAGGGTATGTGGATCGGATGGAGCAATCTAGCGAATATTCTTACTTTCCCACGCTAATTGCACGTTTGCAACTATCTGTCCGGATTTGTCATTTGAAAAACTTAGTCCATGTATAACACGTGTACTATCGATATTAATCTGTTTGCAATTTTTGTGCACATCATGTGGGACCTTTATTTTTGCATGCACACTACCTTTTTCTGTTAGAGGGATAGAGTTTACATAGGTTATAAATCTAAATTCTATTTATTTTTATATAATTTCTTAATATGACCTACAGTGTGATAACACAATATATGTAATCAATGGTCAGATCTCTTCGATTAACGTGGTAGCTCATAAGAAATGAATATAGGTATAGATTCTTTTGTTCTTCTTAATATAAAACATAAACTTCCTATCCTCCTTAAAGGTTTATCTCAAAAAAAGAATATTTAGGTTAATTATGAATTGGAACTTGGAACACTAAAATAGATAAAACTATATATGAATATATGATCCTTCAATAGCCTAACACCTTTCATCTTATCTTATCCTAGTGTAAGCTCTGAATTGGAGAGAACTGATTAATCTGAATAAGGTCTGGAAAACCCTTCAGCCTGGCTAGGTCCTCAACACTAAGAACCATCTCATTTCATCATTTGCACAGGCCAATATAACGACCATAATCCATATAAAATCAACTCTGCAAGTTCATAAAAACTATGCAAACAAATATTGGTCATACGGATATACGATCAAAGGTAATTTAAAAATGAAGCGATCGATTATGCTTTTGCATATGGGACTAATAAAAAAATACACAAACATTGTCAAATTATTTAATTGATAAATTAATCATTACGTACTAAATAGGACAAATAATTAATACATGCACCGCCATAAATGAAGTTCATCTTCATTTCTACCTGGATCGATCATATGGCAATATATACTGGGATATCACATAAGCAGATTAAAATAATTAAGCTCCTTATTTTCACTGGCGGTACGGTGAATGGATCGATCAGAAGAGTTGCCCATCACGGCCGGCTGCCACCGCCGCCGGTGGGCCAGCCGCCGGTGGCCGCCGGAAGGACTTGCTCTGGTTGAACCACCTTGCCTTGGCCATCTTGATGAACCTGTCGGCCCTCTTGTTGATGTCTTCGATGCTGTTGGTCTTCATGAGCTTGCCGGGGCCACGGGGCAAGTTGGACTTGGGGGCCAGGTTGTGGTACACCTTCTGCACCGCTACCTCGCCGGCGCCGCCGCCGACGTCGGTGGCCGCTGCAGCCGGAGCAGCAGGGCCTCCTCCTCCCTTGTTGATGCTCTTCTGGGTTTGCCCCCAAGGCATCTTTGCTTCTAGCTAGCTGTTCTTGCACTAGACTAATTAATGTTATTTAGCTAGATTGCTTGAGATTTTTTGCCTGTTTTTTTTTCTTGGCTTGCTTGCTTGGATTGGATTTGCACCAAACAAATGGGCGTCCTTTTATAGCCAATAATATTCTATATTCTTTTGCAGTACTGCATATCTGTGAAATGTCGGACTTTCTCACTGAGTTAGATGTTTTTAATTTCCCAGAATATAGCGCCTAACCACTAACCAGGGTTCCGGTCAATTAAGCGTGAAGACGGTCATCAAGCTGTGGCGTTGTCCGTTGTGTCACAAATGTTTTATTTACTTCTGCCAAAGAAATTATTTAAGACAGATGAATAATGACTAATGACTTTTCCAAAGAAATGAAAAAAATGGCTAACAATAACCTTTTATTTTCTAGGTTTTGATGTGTGATCATGGAAATTTCCGACTGACCAAGTGTTGTTTCAGTATATAAGTAGTACCGTATTCGATTTAAGCTATATATAAAATTTAATTTTTCTATTTTTTTCTATGTTGTATTGTTATCGATACTTAAATAGTTAAATTGATAAACATGGTTGATTGTTTCTGAAGAGATGCTACCGATTCCAACCCTTTTGATGGCTTGATGTGTGCAAGACATTTTAACTGAGCCTGAAGAACCATGCAACGCTCCTCTTGGGGAGTTGAAGTTGTCAGGGTTAACGATCTCTCCTCTTTTTTAATGAAGGTCAATTAATTGTCAGATATTTCCTCTGATTCATTTGATAAGTCATTGTTATAAATCAAATTTATGTAACTTTGTATTAACCAAGTTTATAGAAAAAATACATATACAACTTCAAATTAATTTCATTAAATCTACTATAAAATATATTTATTAATACTAAGTTTATTTTTCATTGTAAATGTTGATATATTTTTTCTATAAACTCAGCCAAAGTCATGGGAGTTTCACTGAGGAAAAAGAATAAAATTGACAACGAAACGAGGGGAGTATTTTGAACGTACAGCTCGATGGGCATATTCTGTGGAAGCTGCCGCTCGCTAATAGCTAGCTGCGAGAATCATCTTCAGTTTCCTCGCAGCAGACGGCATTCGCCATCTCATCACCTGATCGATGATTCGATGAGCATGCATGCAAGCGTGTTGCGCGTTTCGTACTGAAGATTCTGCAACTAGTAGCTTGCTAGTTGGACTACTAATGCTAATTTACAGCTGAGGGTCAAGCACTCAAGCTAGGAAACCTGAAGAAAAGGAGCTACTCTCTTGGATTATAAATATTTAATAATTTAGTGAATAAGATTAGATTAAACTTTTAATAAAAAAAGTAAAATTTAATAAGTTTATAATATTATAATAGTAATTTTCAAGACAAGTTAGCCTATATCATTACTTTAAAAAAAAAGCACCGTATGGCCTTTGATATAAAAAAAATCTACATATATCATTCTTCGGACTTTAAATATTTATGAAATTATTGATTATCAGAATTTTAATGATACTTTCTAACTCAATTAAAAAAAATAGAGAGTAAATATTTATGATTACAGAGAGTACGTTTTCCTTAGCTTGATCACCTCTGAGTCTCTGACATGTATGTGTTAAAGTGTGCGTGTCCTATACGTTACGGTTATGTTTGGTTGCTCGCACTGATAATCTTTTTAAGAAGTGTGGACACGTTAAGCAAACTGTGCATGCAGTCTCTCAGACAGCCAAATTAGCACACATACATGAATACCTGATGGCTTAGGAGCTTAGCAAATATTGTAGTCTCAATATTCAATCTGCAGTGATTAATAGAGATAGCACCTAGCTTACGTCGATTATGTGTATAAAGTCTAGTTAGAAATTATAACTTGAAATACGTTTTAGATCCGTTCTTTTCAGTGTTTCCGTTAACATATTTTTCAAATGGCTAAATGGTATGTTTTATATGAATTTGCTTTTAAATATTAAATAAATATATTTTTAAATTTATAATAATTAAAATTTAATTAATTATGCTCTAATGGTTTTCTCGTTTTACGTGTGACTTTATGTTCATTTTACTTGCTCTAACTTGATTTTCATTTTCACATAAAGTCAGTCTTATTTTAAACTGTTTTAGATAGATAAACATATATGTAGTTGCATGATGACAATAGTATAGGTGTGATTATAACCGGCACTCTTGCTCGTGGATATCTGATAAGTTGTTATTACGTTGGATCGAGAAGAAGCATTCGTAATTAATATAGAATACTTACTCTCGTTAACAAAAAAATCATGTCTGTATGTGGTCATCGTATTTGAATAATCTACCACGTTCTTGTGATTTGGTTACTGTTGTCAATTTCGGAATAAAACCAATCACAATAATGCATGCGGGAGTCTCGATATATGATGGGCTGATCGATGGCTGTCGCTCTCGCCGTGGACTGGACGGGATCAAACGTGATGTACGCAAGGTTCCCATCGAATCAATTACGTAAATAAAATCCGTTGCTTGTGTTGCGCAGATCGCTCCACGTCTAGCTATGGCCTTCGCCTACGTTGTGAGCATCGATCATCATCACTTCATCAGCAGCTGAATCTTGCTCTAGCTAGCACAGGATCGATCGATCATGGTCAGTCTCAGCCTCAAGACGTCTAACAGACGCAAAGGAGAAGCATCAGGTCCCTTCTACACCCTGGACCAAGAGGGTACGTTCAGGTATTCTTTGAGCGAACTCGTACTGATGCATAGCCAGAAATTAATATTTTTTGGACAGAGAGTAATACATATACGCATGCGAACTGTTCCACCATCACTGATTTTCCGTGATTAATCTGCACGAGTAAATAATCATATTGTTTTTCTTAAGATAAGGAGAATGACAAATTACACGAATCCCCGGCCTCTGCATTTAGGATTATATGCCTACATGCATTTGGCCATTTAATGTCTAATGTGAGTAAGTTGGCTTAGGGGACTTTATTTTATATAATCTAAATTAACAAAGTATAATACATTTATTTAACATCCATCGCATTACATTTACACAGCTAATCATATATCTTGGGTCATAAGGTGCAGCTGATCTCAGATTGGAGAGCTCACAGTACGGGGATCAATGCTGCCACAGACGACGATGACAACCACAATCAAAATAAAAACTGAAACCACAACTTTGGGATCAGGAAAGATCTACACTATCGATCTAACTGTTCAAGCTAGCTCTAATGTCCACTGCTCAACATTTCTATGACATATATACCAAGATGTCTGTTGTCAATTTGGCAAACTTGCACGTTGCAGACGCGCGCATCAGGTACCTTCCACACGTAGGTCATGAACGCAAGCTAGATTGATTATTATTGTCTACTTGCAATCAAGAGACTAGATTGATTGATAAGATAGATTGAGTCTTCTCGATCTCGCATTGCATGCATTATATGGAATTGGTCCATGAATTGACCTCGATCATAGTGGAACCCTAGATAGCTAGCGGAAATGTGTAATATACTTCCCTTGTCTGGACTGATCTCATCCTTTGGAACTACTGTTTGAAATTGTCTGGAAGAATTTTAATTATCAGGCGCCAAGCTAGATGATATATAGCTCCCCACTTAATTTGAGTACGCATGGTTACTCTCGATTGGTTGATCCAATCACAGAAAGATAGTCATAGCAAAATTACCAATACAATTTTAGACAATATCTTTGGCCAAGTAATTAAGATAGTTTGACTGCACTCTTAATTTCTTGGGTAAGGTACATTTCTTTTCAATCGAATATAGTGCGCAATATAGACGTTCCATACATATGAATGGCGGCGGTACCTCATGGTATCTACTCAAAAGCTGTATAAGGCTCACCATGCATGATAGAAATATATAGAGCCCAACCAGCAGATTGCTGATATCTTAGAACAATTAATGGATAACGTGCCACAGTTTCATTTCTATAATGAAAATCAATCTACCCTATACATCTAGGATGTATCCAGCCATTGTGCCAGCAATTGGTTAATAATGTGCTATGTTTGTATTAAAGTTGTACTATTTGCCATGGTAGGCAAGGTAGCACCAGCTAAGTAGCTAAATCCTATGAAGTAGTCTCTGAAAATTAAAAATCTACTGAAAATACAATCAACATATACCAAGCTAGTATGTATATATAATTCACATATATATTTTACAACATAAGCGCCCATCGATCAGGGGCTAATTATTTCTCCATATTGATTGTTGCATACATCCGTATGTACGTAAGCGCAGATACGTAATACAGTGCAAAGATCACATCATGCAGGGCTTAATAATCATATTAGCACTTCAATTCCATGAGCTCAAATTAATTAATTAGAACTAGCTAGCTAATTTTGGCCAAACAACATCCTCTTCCTGTCCCTGATGTAGTTTTCCGACCTCTTGTTGATGTCCTCTATCGACATGACGCCCCTGGAAGACGTCCCGCCACCGCCATGGTCGCCGCCGGCAGCCGATCGCCTGGTCGCGGCTGCAGCCATTGGAGGGGTGCTGCTGCCTTTGCCGGTGCCGTACACCGTCGGCTTTGTGAGGATGTTGAAGACGAGGTCGAGCTTGTCCACCTTCTGAACCCTCACCTCGCTATCGGAGGGAGGAACGGTCATGGCGGCACGGCGAGACATCGTCGTCCTCCTCCTCGTCCTCCTCTTAATTTTGTGTCGAATTGGATAGCTAGGAGACAGATGTTTCTTGTCTGAGCTTGCTCCAGTTATCTCTGATGGCAACGGCTGATCTACCCACGGCGCAATTTATAGTGTGTTGCTAGCTGGTTGGGAGTGTTTTTTTTTCATTTTTTTATGGGATTCTATGGACTGTCCATCATTGGGAGAGCAAGTGGCACTATTCCCATTTCTTTGAACTATATGTAAAGGAGTAAGGATGTATTCTCATTTGCAGTCTGAAATTGTTGGCATGTGCTATTGGAATTAAGTTTGTGATGGTAAGGTGGTGGAGATTAATAAACGCGTGCGTAGGCATCTAAGTGGAGACTCTCCTTGGCGAAAATATCGAGTATCGAAGTGAAATCTTGCTCGCCGCTAAAAAATCCCGCGACCGGAGAGGGACGGTGGCTCGGTCACGCGAAGGCCTAGGAGATCTGCTTATCTCCAGTGCAGGTCCTTAGGTCTCGAGGTTCGCGGGCGTGCCAGTCAATTTGACCCTGCAATTGACAAGGAGGTGAGACGAGCGGGTCCGATACAGACGCTCGCTATCGGCTGGCTGCCGATAGGTTCAGGATGTTGTTTGATCGACTAGGGAGCCGATGTGGACAGGTGTCGACGAGCGGTCGACCGTAGAGCCGATGGAGGAACCAGGGTGTGCTCAGAGGACATCGAGGCGCACGGGATCCCTCCGGACAGCCGAACAGTGATCCATCGGCAGGAAAAACCGATGAAAGCGGATACGGCCTAAGCGATGATTAGCGCGAGAAGGCACGGGTTGCAAAGCCGATGCCGCTCCGGATATGACAGCAAGAGACCCGTCGCCCGCCGTGGCAGCGCCATCAACATCGAACCTCGAAGATCGGACCTAACCGAGACAGTACGAGGCCGGGGCCAGCGGCGATGATACGGAGGACGTCGGATCGGCTATGCCGTAGCAAGGATAGGAACAAACCCATCGGCTAGCTGAGCCGATGAGGGGACGTCTCTCTGAAGACGGGTGCGTATCGGCTGGAGGTCCAATACGTTTGGCGTTACGCGTCGTGGGACGCCTCTAAAGGCTGATGCGTATCGGCCGAGGGGCCGATGCGCTGGGCGTGAAGCATAGAGCATGGATAACTCATCGGCTAGCACTCCGATGATACGCCGTGTAGGAGACTATAGGCCTGAAGCTCGATCTACCGTCGGTAGCCCCGTAGATTGGACCTAACCGATGCAGCACGAGACCGACGACGGCAGAGGGAGCTTAACAGGCCGATAGGTTCAGCACGGACGTGATGCGATACATCCGATCGGCCTAAGAGGTCAGACCTAACCGATGCAGCCTTAGACAGAGCAGGACATATCAGGATGGTGGCGAGACTTACCCCTTTACCGGAGATCGGACTTAACCGATGCAGCCCCGCGTCGAGAGCCAGAACCCGCCGGTAGAACCTAGATGAACTAGGGTGACGATGCGCCAAGTTTGAATATGATCGAGAGATATATTACATGTTTCTAGGGGGTCTATATTTATACCCTGGATTTACAAACAGAGTCCGACGCGTCTATGACCATCGGATATTATTTTCTAGTAAGAACAAAGGAAAATATTACTAAATAAGTTAACTAACCAGCTAGACCTCTCTAATTGAGTAAGGTTATAATTTACAAAAATAAGCACCCTGACGTGGAGTCCACGGCTCCTCCATAAACCCGGTTTCATCTGAATAATCTTCCAGTTTATAACCGAGTCTTACTTTGCTGCAACCTGATCGGCTTCTCCACTGTAGCTATCGGACCTTCTTTAAGACAAGCCGATTCTTCTCCTTCCTTTTCTCGGGCTTCTCAGACCTGATCTCGATTGGACAATCCCCTGTCTTCAAGCCGATCCAATCTTTTACTAATCTGATCGGCTTTTCTACAGTTCTCCATCGGCTTCGTCTCAGTATCTCCATCGGCCGATGGCTGCATCAAACCCTTCAACGGACCTCTCAGCCGATCGGCTTTAGCCCCATCGAATCTCCCAACCGATCAGCTTTAGGGCCATCGGATCCAATGGAAGATTGCGGAAAATGCCACCCGTAAATAAGAGACTGCAGGCAACTCGGTTTCTCAGCAGTCCGATCAATTTTTTATATGTAATCACTACCCACAATCTATAAAGCAGCTTTCATGTTTACCCACGTCATCAACACTCTCAGCCATTAGATTGCCATATTTACCCACTATCTGTAAAGCAGCCTTCACGTTTAGCCACATCATCAACACTCTCAACCATTAGATTTATGTATTTGTTTAGTATCCACCGTTAGATGATAGTTTTCTCTAGTTTATCTAAAGGTTATGTCTCTTGCTAGATGTTTAGTGAGTTAGACATTTACAAATAAGGGGCTTAACTTTTTTTACAGTACAAGTCGGACCACACACACTCACACACACAAGTTAAACATTTGAACTTCTATTTAAACTTCGAAGTTAAAGATTTGAACATTCAAGTAGACATTGCTTATTGTCTTCTTACAGTTAGAAAACGTCAACTTCTATTTAAAAAGATAAGAACATCCAAAACATTTTTGGGGGGAACACAAGAACTTCCAAAACATAAGAGTTTTTTTTCTTTTAATAAAAGAGAAGAGGGTAGGAGTTCTGCCTCTTTTTTATATATAAGAATAGGAGCAGGAATTAAGTGTTACATTTTAAGCGTTTACAAGGTTGAAAGACAACAACACTAGCCAAACAGGCTACAATGTACAGGATAATCAGACTATGAAATCAAAAGCCAGAGCTCTCTGGTTAATATCTTGAATCACCAACGTTGCCACCCGATCTTCATTTTGGCTAAGTGTTGGAAAACCCTTCTATTTCTGTCTAGCCATGTCGCAAAAAAATAATAAGAGGTTTCAAATTCCAACTCTTATATATGTTTTTTGCTAAAAAATATAATATGTTCTTAATTGTAAGTTTATTGTATAAAGAGAAGTATTTTGACATACCAAATAGTAGTATTGAACTTTAACAGAAAATGAAGAACCTCTATTTAGTTTGTTGTCTTGGCTATCCTTATTATTCTCTAGATCAAAGGAAATGTGCACCACATTGTGACTTGATCGTGAAGGCATGAATCCAAAGTAGAAGCAACTCTCTAAGCTACTAAAGTTATATAAAGACTAGAAAGGATAAAGTGACCATAGCTGAACTAGGTTCTTGATAATATATCCTGTGCACTCAAGTTTAACTTTTAGATATATGGGTGTTTGTATTTATTACTAATTATTTTTTAAATGGTGACTGATTAAGTTAATTAATTCTTTAGGAACTTCACAATTTTTTTAAGCATATGTGGGAGTACATTGCATATCATTTCCTTAATAAAGAGATATTTTAGAAAGTTTTGAAAGCACCCCTCTGTTTTATAATTATATTATAAGCCACTTTAGTTTTGTTCTAAATCATTTAACCAATTTTATAAAAATAGTATAGCAATATTTTTAACCAAAAATAAATATAATCAATGGTCGATTTAATGAAAATAATTTAATGTTGTAAAATATGCTATATTTTCTATATACTAATTAAACTTAAAGAGATGTGACTTATAAAAAATATAAAGTCACTTGTAATATGAAATAGAGGTAAGAGCCTACCTAGCACCGCTTCCTTTTTTTTTTTCTTTCTTTACTCCTTAATTTAAATTAAGGTAATGAACATTGTTAATAAATGAAATCAATTTTTCTAGGGAAATGAAAACATTATTTGGCTTCTGTACCAACCTGTATTCTACTCTTGGGTTATTAATATGGAAAAAAGCTAAAAAGTCCTATCTTTCTAAAAACAAAAAGAGCCTAGCACCAACATGTCATCATAAATCAACAAGACAACAGAGGAGGTAACATGTTTGCTCAAATCACCAAAGTCTAAAGTCTAAAAGAACAGAATCTTGTTCCAAGTGCCTGTCTACTTCCTGCTTTGGGGAAACAGATAAGCACCCAACGTACCCAGGAAAAGAAAAACAAAGTCCAAGAAATTTCATGATCTCAAATTAAATCGACGCAAGTTGATCGATTGATTTCTCTCCGCCGAACTGGATCTGGCGCTGCAACAATATTTGTCTGAACTTTTTTTGTCCCAGCTAACAATTTCAGGTCATTCAGAATTTCTGAAAACTTATAGAGAAAAAAACAAGTATAGTAGTAACTAGCTGAAAACTATTATGATAATATACTTTATGAACAACTCCGAAAGCTAGAGATACATATTCAGCAGTTCAACTCTCATGGAATAGTTTACATATATACATTCTAATTAATACTCAATAATTAAGTAGAGCAGTCTTCTTATTTAGATACATAGCTGAATATATACGAAGCATTACACGATCATATTGTCATACTGATTATCAACTCAGCTGAATTACTGCTCATTCGTCTCCTTGATTAAACTGCCTCTTCTTGTCCTCGATGTACTTGTTGATGAATTCATTGGTTACCGCTCGTCCATGCAGCCAGCTAGCCGCCACCGCGGCATCCTCGGAGCTGGTCTACAGGTACTACATCGTGGCCATCGCCAGCGCGGAGGGAGTGCTCGCCGTGGGCGACCTGGCCGCCGAGGTCGTCAAGGCCAAGTTCGAGGGCCACATCCCCGGGCGCGCATCGCGCCGGTGTCGCGCGTGGAGTGTGTCGTGGTGTTCGACCCGGCAGCGATGCACGCCGCGCGTGTCCGGTTCTCGGAGGGCAGGCCAGAGAACGATGTCGGCATCAGCTACGCGGGGGGCCCGTCTCCGGTGGAGAGGACGACCTGTGGTTGTGCGTCGATGGCAAGCGCGCGGTGCAGGTGTGCCGGCTGTGGTGGAACTTCAGGGGCAAGCAGAACGTGTTTGTCGACGGCGCGCCCGTCGATGTCATGCGGGACCTCCACGGATGGTGGTTGCGGGATACGCCGGGCTCCACGGTGGTGA
This sequence comes from Oryza coarctata, assembly GCA_030770085.1. Taxonomy (NCBI): domain Eukaryota; kingdom Viridiplantae; phylum Streptophyta; class Magnoliopsida; order Poales; family Poaceae; genus Oryza; species Oryza coarctata. The sequence goes on from CM061471.1 coordinate 2,152,817, forward strand.
TGCTCCAGGCGAAGAGCATGCTCGAGAGCCGCCCCTGGATGAACTCGATGACTCGATATCGATGCAGGCGGCGCGGTGTTCGTCACTGGTCTCCGGGTGAGGCGTCCATGCAGGCATGACGATGACTCCATATCTGGAGACTGGAATGGATGAAGTCTCAGTGAAGCAAAAGAAAAACAAAGAGGGAAAATGAAACGCTCTGACTTGGGAGGGAAATCTGAGAGGGAAACTTGGTCCAGTTACTGCAAGTCTGCAAATTCACTGCATACCTTTTCTCTGTTCGGGAAATCTTTAGTGGTTATGTTAATGTAATTAGCATTAGATAATCTCTATGGGTTAGTATCACTCATATATGAAGGTTACACACTTTTATGTTTAACATCCATCTCAATCTGGACAGAGATAAACTTAGGTTCAAATTGCACCGTAGATAATAGGGAGTAACCGAGAGCGGTTTAGTCATGATATCGACCACCTAGTCCTTGGATGAGATGAAGCGAACGTCGAGTTGGCGAGAGGCAACACGTTCACAAACAAAATGATAATCAACCTCGACATGCTTCGTGCGATGATGAAATATAGGATTGGCAGAGAGATAAGTGGCACCAATGTTGTCACACTATAGGGACGGTGGCCGAAGCTGAGAGATTCTAAGTTTCCTCAGCAACACTTGTATTCATATTACTTCAGTGGTAGCATTGGCGACGGCTTTGTATTCAGCCTTTGTGCTCGAGTGAGAAACAATTGGTTGTTTGCGAGAGCTTCAATAAACAAGATTGCCACCAAAGAAAATGGCATAGCCACCTGTACTGCGCCGATCATCTGGGTTTCCGACCCAATCGGCATCAGAGAACGCACTTAGCAATGAAGACCCGATTTAGTGATACATAGCCCCATATCATACGTGGAATGAAGATAACGTAGTATGCGTTTTACTGCCATCCAATGAGCCGTCGTTGGTGCTAACAGAAATTGGCATGCCCGGTTGACAGAGAAGGAGATATCGGGGTGAGTGAATGGCAAATATTAGAGAGCCCCAACAATACTGCGATAGCGTGTAGTATCTTTAACTGAGAGAGGGTCACCACTCTTTAAGAGTAACTTGTTATTGAGAAGCATAGGTGTCAGAACACTATTAGAGTAAGCCATATTTGTGCGCTGCAATAGGTCTCGGATGTATTTGTGTTGTGTTAAGATGAGGACAGTAGAACTATGATGTACTTCAATGCCAAGAAAATATCCAAAAGTGTCAAGATCTTTCACTGCAAACTCAACTTCAAGTTGAATGAGTAGACGATCCGTAGCTGATGACGAATAGCTCATAATAATAATATCATGAATATATATATGAATGCCACCTCTGTTGAACATAAAAGGAGAAATATCAGCCTTAGAAGCTTGAAACCCTAGTTATAATAGTTTATTACTAAGACGAGAAAATCAGGCATGTGTAGCCTGTTTGAGGCCATATAATGACTTGTCCAACTTGCAAAGATAAGTAGGATGAGCCGAGTCAACAAAACCATGTGGTTGTTTAAAGCCCTTGGCGACCAATCATGTTTTATAGCGATCAACGAAGCCATCAGCTTTGTGCTTCAGTTTGAAAATCTACTTGCAATCAATGACATTAAGGCCGGCATGTGGAAGAACCAGATGCTAAGTCTTGTTCTTGACAAGAGCTTAAAATTCATCATTCATTGCTGACCTCCAAAGGAGGTGTAACATAGCAGTAACATGCGATGTAGTCTCTGCATCTAAAATCCATATGGCAGAGTAAGTAACCTTGCTATCGGTACAAACCTTGGGCTTCTTGATGTTGTAGCTTAAGCGCATCCCGTACTTATGGGCAGGAGGATCCAGTGCAGGAACCTCTAAGTGGTGCACGGCCTCAGGCCGGACGCTCGGTGACGAAGTTTGCCACAATGCTGGTGATGATGGGCCGATAGATGACACCATAGGGGACCCGAGAGAGGCAGGCGGAGACTCCGATGTAGGCAGTCAACATCAGGCACTGCATGCGGAGCACCTGCCTCGGGTGAAGAAGCGGGCGCATGGAATGTCGATGCCAATCCTGATGAGGTTTTAGGCATCCCGGGATCTGCTGCATGCTGAGGGGCTGCATTCACAGGATTAGTAGGAAACATATGCATATCGTAATTATTCAAATTAAAATTGCCACTGTCCTGATTAGGTGCAACATTGGATAAAGGATAAGTGGAGAAAGAAAAAAAATGTTTCATCAAATATAACGTCACGGAACACATACACACGTTTGGAATCCATATCGAGACATTTGTATCCCTTGTGAAGACCACTATATCCCAAAAAACGCAGACTTTGGATCGAAAGAAAAGTTTGTGATGGTTATAGGATTACAAATTAGACCAACATGCACAACCAAATATACAGAGCATAGAATAATTTGGTGCAGTTTTCAAGAGGCGTTCTAGAGGGCATAGATTATCAAGGACTCGAGTGGGCAATCTATTGATGAGATAAGTGGCTGTGAGGAAGACCTTATCCCAAAATTTAATCGGTATGAAGGCATGAGCTAATAAAGCAACATCAGTTTTAACTATATGACGATGCTTACGTTCAGCCGATCCATTTTGTTGGTGAGTATGTGAGCAGGAAACATGATGAGCTATATCAAGGGATTGAAAAAATTGAGTATGAAGTTTTTGGTACTCCCCGTCCCAATCGGATTGGACATATTTAATTTTAGTATCAAGGAGACATTCTACATGTGCTTAAAATTGCAAAAAAATACGTTGAGCCTCAGTGCGGTCATGCATCAAATATATTCACGTAAATTTACTAAAATCATCGATAAAGCTTATGTAGTATTTGTATCCATCAACAGACTTGGGGATAAAGCCCCATACATCTAAAAAATTAAGTTCAAGAGACGATGTAGAACGATGAATGACATGAGTATAGCGGAGTTGATGACTCTTGCCTAATTGACATGCATGACAAACTGAGTGACTCGACTCCTTGATATATGTGAGATTATTCAAACTCAAAATAGACTGCACGACTAGGGTAGAGGGGTGGCCAAGATGAGCAGCCACTAATCTAGGGATGCCTTGACACTGACAAGTGCTTGTTTGAATAATTCAACATCGGACGGCTTTATGGGATAGAGGCCAGATTCACACCTTCCTTCTAGGAGTACTTGTTTCATTGCTTGGTCCTTTACAAGAAAATGATAGGGATAAAATTCAAAAAATACACTATTATTACGTGATAGTTTATGAACTAAAAGGAGGTATTTAGATATATCAGATACGTGGAGAACATTATGTAAGTCAAGAGGACATGTAGCAGTATTAAGATAACAAGAATCAATATGTATAATTTGCAAACCTGCCCCGTTGCCAACTTGAACCATTTCTCCACCATGATATTGTTCATGCAAGACTAGGTAATCTAGATCACTGGTTATGTGATCGATAGCCACCGTAGCATAGGATTGTTTCTCCTGGTAAGACTCATTCATACAATGCCAATATTTGATGGCAGTGTGACCTGTATAACCACAGATCTAACAAGAAGGGGCGTTGCGTCCACTTCCCTAGGGCGGAGGACCACCACGGCCACGGCCTCGGGTGTGGCCAGGGGGACCGCCATGGCCATGGCCCCGCTGCTGCCCACCTCGGCCGACGAAGTGGGTCGACGCGCCGATGTTGAGGCGAGTCTCCGCCTGGTACTGCAGTTGGCGCGCCTCAAATGCTAGCAGATATGAGTAGACGTCATCGAGCGTGAGAAACTCACTCTTTGTTGTCATAGATGTGACGAACGGATCGTAATATGGGAGAAAACCCACTAAAAGATAGGCAATGATCTCGTCATCATGAAGAGGAGCATCAGCCACAGCCAACTTGGAGGCCAGACTTTTGATCTTGCGGAAGTAATTGGTAGCAGAGAGGTCGTGCTTTTTGGTTGTAGCAAGGTTGACACGCACTTGGACAGCGCGCGCACACGTGGTGGAGAAGAACATGCGCCGAAGAGTGCCCTAGGCTTCTTTGGATGTGGCGGAAGACACCACATCTTGAAGGATGTCTTCAGTCATCGATGAGAGAAGACCACTTAGTAGTTATTGATCTTTATCATACTATAGGCAATATTCTAGGTTAGACACGAGCTCGGTGCCATTAGCAGTCGATGAAGGAATCTGCTAGGGAGGCGCAGTCGTGGATCCATCGATGAAGCTCAAAATCTTTGCACTCCGCAGATACAGGAGAAGCTGGGCGTGCCATAATATATAGTTTGTTTTGTTGAGTCAGATGAAGACGGCATGATGAATTGGTATAGGGGCAAGGTAGTAGTAGATGAGAGGTTGGAAGTGGAGGCGAGGTGGTGGAGGAGGAGGTAGAAGATGATGTCGACATTGATTTAGAAAAAAATACTGGTTCTGATACCATGTTAATGTAATTGGTGCTAAATGACCTCTATGGGTCATGACCACTCATATATATAGAAGATCGTATACATAAAAGTTTACAAGCCTGACCAATAGTGCATGACAATCAGGAGACATAATTCCAAATATAGATGATCTCTTATTATACACTTCTATGTTTAACCGCTTGGACCTTCAAATATCACATGTCACATCAAAAGAAAAGCAGTCGTTTTAACTCATCCAACCTAGAATGATATAATGTCACAATATCCTTCTTGGTGCTTTTTTTTTGAAACGTGTTTGTATTGTGGACAAAATGCATTTTGCACCATCCTCTCAAAATTTCTCCTTTCACCCATCCTAATCTGTAGGTCCTCTGCAATTATGTAACGAGCAATTTCATCTCGAGCTAGTCGTGGCTCATAGGACTATGTACTTAAAGAACTATCTATGTCGAATGTCTACCTTACTCCCGTCGGTGCCTTCTCCTTGAGGTGTGTCAAATAATACCAGTTAAGATGCCATGTTCCTAAACCAGAAGATGCAAACAAAGTTTTTTTTCACAATGTTTACACGTAGCACGTGTTACCATTCTACCATCAACTATCACCTTGAACTTTTCGATGTGTTTCCTACAACTGATAATAAAAAATGATAAAATTGCCCTTTCCTACAGCTGAATCAAACAGGCCCTTATGATGAAAACACCATCATTTGCAACATGCCCTACATACTCGAAAGCGATAAGATTACTTATCTCTATTATGAAAGAAGGAAATATCGTAGAAGGAAGGGGTTTTCACATGAAAAATACAAGAGCATAGACAGATTCCTCGAGCGTTAGATGGCTTTGGGTCATGATCCGACTTGAATGTATTAATTTTAGTTCATTATAATTAGACTAAAATTGCCATAGGTGATAGGGGATAGAGTTAGAATAGACTCTATAACCTGTATAACCCGGTAACCATGAAGGTATCACAATATAACCATGGTACAACAATATAGCATAGACACATGCAGAGAGACGATGACAACACGGCTATGCACTCAGAGCGGCTAGGTACTATGTTGAGTAGGGAAAGAGTGCCTATAATTAGATCTCTAAGTGTAGACTTCAGCTAAATCTTGTTACTAAACGTCGTATGTTCCTCAGACGTGTCTGAGTTGCGGTATATCTACCTCATGCATACATGTGGCGTATATATTCGCATTCACGTGTGGTGCTTTGGTTAGATCGGAGGCGTCCACATGCAAAAAACAGGCGTAAGGAGGCGATACATGGAGGTGAGGTGCATGTAGAGAAAGGTCGACACGCAGTCGTGTGAGTTGCAATGTGGGAGATAGGAATTGGAGTACGACTCGGGCACTGAATGTTTTTGACTCGGGAAGTCCTGGTGGTGCAGGTAAAGGAAAATTAGACGCGGTCGAGTGGGACTAGTCGAGTTGTTTCGTACTCGATCTATAGTTCTGTACTGCCACAACGTTTGTTTTGTTTTCCTTTAATGGGCAGTCCTAGGGACCGAGGCAAGCATAGCTGTGGAGATCGGCAATTAGCGGGCGCCAAGAGGCAAAACGGGTGCACAGGAGTCGCAAGAGCACATAGACGTCGTCGAACACAAGCTCTTCTGTGGCACAGGCTCGTGCGTAGGGAGTGTGCGGCCGGCCGGTCTAGATCGGATCGTGCTGCAGCGAACATATTAATAAATGAAATCATTATTTTGGCCACTGTATACCAACCTATATTCTACTCTTGGCTTATCAATATAGAAAAATCCAAAAAGTCCTATCTTTCTAAAAACAAAAAGAGCCTAACACCAACATATTATCATCAAGCAACAGGACTGCAAAGGAGGAAACATGTTTGCTCAACTCAACGTCCAAAGTCTGAAAGAACAGAATCTTGTTCCAAGTGTCTGCTTCCTGCTTTGGGGAAACAGATGAACGCCCAACATACCCAGGAAAAGAAAAAAAAACTACAAAATTCCGTGAAATTGCATGATCAAATTAAATCGACGCAAGTTGATTGATTGTTTTTTCTCCGCCGAACTGGATCAGGCGCTGCAACAATATTTGTCTGAACTTCTTTTTATCCCAAGCTAACAGATTTCAGGTCATTCAGAACTTAAGATAGCTCGTTGAGAAAAGATAAGTGTGTGTAACTAGCTCAAAACTATGATATATATACTTTATGAACAACTCTGGCAGCTCATCAACTCTCATCTCATGGCATACTTGTATATACTAATTAATACATAATTAAGTAGAACCGTCTTCTTATGCAGATAGATTAGCTGTATATACTAGAAGCATTACATGATCATATTGTCATACTAATCATCAATTCAGCTGAAATACTTCTTATTCGTCTCCTAAATAAACCGGCTCTTCTTTTCCTTGATGTAATTGGTGATGAACTCCTTTGTGACCGGTTCTCCATGCCAGCTTGCCACCGCCGGCTGCCTATTGTTGCTCCTGGCGAAGCCGGCGGCGACGGGCGCGGGAGTCGCTGGCCTCACCGTCACTGTCGTCACCCTTCGGTTTGCGCCGTACATAGAGGTCTTGGTGACAAGGTTGTAGACAGGAGCGATCTTCTCCACCTTCTCGACATCCACCTTGCCATTGCCAGAGAGTTCTTGGCGCGAACCATGGTCATGGTGTATTTCTGTATGTGTTGCAGGAGTGGAAAGAGGCTGACTAGCATACATTCACTAGCTGAATTTGCTCTCGCTGCCGAGCTTGGTTGCTTGCTTCCATGGTGTGAGTGGTGAGCTCAATTTATAGGCCTGCAACTGCAATAGAATGCTATTGAGCTACTGCACCTACCCCTCTCCAGTCAGCGGTCAGCTAAGTGATCACTAGTACAGAAATGGCGATTCATACCGGTTCACTATGGTTCGGAAAAACAAAATGGGTGAATTCGTGTGAACCGTAGTGATGTGCCGACAGGGATTGCTCTTTTTTCACTAGTGGATCCAACAAGCAGGCAAGGCAGCTACATCCACATTTCGTTGCATCAGGAATCTTCTGTTGCTACGTACATGCCGTGAGAAATTAATTAAGCACCTGCCTGCAGGGTAGACCAAATTGTACTGTAAACCTTTGTGTAGTCTCGGCGACGTAGCACAAGCCCAGTTTAGCAAAGTTGAGAACCTTGTGGAGAATTCGCAAGATTTCGGTATCTAAAACTCCCCACGATTTTTACGCGCCGGGCCAAAAGTTTTTTTTATAGTTGCCTATAGAGAAAAACCTGTTTTTCTATATATGGTGAAGAGAATTAGAAGAACACATGCTCGCTCATCTTGCAGGCAGCGTAAGCGATATGTGTGTGAATGCTTTTTCAGAAGAGTATATTTTTGAAATTCTCAAAAATGCATATACTCTCAATGCCTTAATATGTTCTGCGAAGATGATGTTATGTAGAGTGATTCAGTTATTACTGTTCTGAATTTAAGAAACTGTTTTATCAATTTTCGTCCAAAATTACTTTAAATTTTTAGCAATTTTCATCTATTTTTCAAAAAAAAATGTCAATGCACACACACGCTCATCATATATTTTTCATAAATAATTTTAAATATAAACTAATTAAATAATGTCAATTTTAATATAAACTAATTTTATAAATTTCTATATAAATTATTTTATCAATTTTATTTAATCCAATTTTTCATCATTATTATTTAACATCTAGCCATCCTAAATCAGAGATAATTATTCCATTATTGAATCTTTCTAGTTTAAGTCATCAGCTAACAAAAGAAGATTTTTCTGAAAGTCCAGATCAGCACTGTGAAGATAAGGGGCTAGCTGGCTCTATCAATCAGAAAAGGCAGCAGGAAGAAGCTAGCTGCTTCAAAAGTCCAGAAGAGTTTTTGCTGAAATCCGTAGATTCCAATGTAAATTGCTCTATTGAAGTGCTCGATGGATTCCTGATTAAGAAAACAGGCGCCTGACTGGCTGCAAGTGGACAAACATCAAAATCATCTCACCAAGAAACTGCGTGTAAGTTTCTCTGAAAAGCACCAGATCAAAGGTTGCTCTTTTTTTTCAACAAATTAACTGACATCGTGTCAATCCGTCCCAGGTTAATCGCGTTATCGAATCCCTGAATGCAAATCAAGTAGGATATGTATCCTGATCATGTAGGGATTACAGGTGTAAGACTATATGATTGCCAGAAACATGCTTTAATTCAATGAACTGAAGAATGATTTATATGACTATAATGTCACATCGTCATGTGAACCTTGCCTGCTCTTTTATATCTGTCTGAATTTCAAGCAAAAGAAGGCACATTCATACCTTACCGAATACAACGTGATTTCCAGTTGATACAACGTTAAAATTCAGGAATAAGTTCTGAATGATGACTCGAAATATCGTCGCTCGTGAAGATCGCAATTGCTATAATTCTGCTGTGACGTAGCCTGCTATAGCTGCTGCTGCTCACGCAACTGATTTTTGTTGCTACAGAACCCAATCAACTCAGAGGTATGAGGTGTCTCGATCTTTCTTAGCTGCAATGCATGAGCATCAGGTTCGCTCCAGACAGAAAATGAATTGGACTCACAACAGTAGTCTACTAGTACCCTGCCCCAATGAGACAGCAAAGAATTGCAAATATATTCAGGAAAGCATTTCTCTCAGTGTGATAATGGACACTCCAAAGCAGAGATATTTGAGTGTCACTTTTGAAAGGAAGTTTTGATCTTTTTGATGTGCCTACTTTGTGAAATATCTGCAAGTTGGCGATTGCAATATTCAAGAGCATCCATTAATTTTGTTTTACTGTTTTAGGAGTAGCTTGTGACGTCTGAGAAAAATAAAACAAAGTGAATCAAGTTCAGCAGCTAGCTTAATTTGTTACGTTTGGTTTGGTTGGTTAAACTTCCAACTTGCAAACGTTGTTGGATTTCACTTTCTGCCTGCTGAACTTGTCTGTATTTCTACATTCTTGTAGGTGTTTGGTTCAATGTAACCTTGCACGGTACCACTGCAGTTGCAGAAGAGAGATTCTCTTAAAAAAATGTTGCAGCAGACATGGCTAGCTAGCTAGCTACTGAAATTAAATTCATTTTCTTGATCAATAAATACTTTTAACTAACCTTAATTGACCTCAGCTAGGTAAAACTTGGCACAAAAACATTATCTCAGAAATGGGTGCACACTGCGTATGTGTTAATCACATACGCATGAATGGGCATATCATTCTTTGGTAGAAGAAAGAAAGCTGGGAAACCATGAAAATAATGGTGAATCAAAGCTCTTGTTTCATCAATTATTGGGTGTTCATTATGTACACTTATGTTTCACTCTTTGAACATGTAATATAATTTAATTAATTGTCTGATAATTTTTTTATAAAATAAAACTTGTGGCCGCACATATCCCGCCAAATCATGGTATGACCAAAATTAAGGTTTATTTTTTAAAAAATGGAGAATTACTTTTAAAATTTAATTAAATAATTCAAAACATAAAAATTGAATTACATACTTCCTCGGCCAGTAGCTCTACAGACTAATAAAATTAGAGAGAATTGGTAGCATTCCAGTGCAGCTTGGTAGCTAGCATTCCATCAAATTCTAGACATGTGAGTGTAAACGAGAGAAAATTGGTAGAAGCCTTGATTAGATTGCATTTTGTGACAGGTTGGAGGTCATGAAGCTTGACTCCTAGATAAGGCAAACTCTACAGATAAGTCAGATGAGATACTTAAATCCTAGTATACTACATAATGGAGATATGCCAAAATATACTTGAAGACCATACCTGCTACTTCACTTGAAATAAACATAACTAAGTTCCGCATGTTACACTTTCAAAGGAGAAAGCAAGATGCTAGTTTTTCTGTATATAATTGGAGGGATAGTAAATTTGCAATATACTTTTCTGTATATTTGGAACATGGCGATGTGGAAATTGAAGTATCACATGTAAAATAGGTAAAATTTCTACGAAATTACCATGAAGTTCCAAGACACAAAATGGGGCTTTTCAGTCCTTCACATGACTGGTAGCCAATTTTGTATCTTATATATATATTTCATTACAAGCTGGTCACACGATTGACATATAATAAACTTTTACATACACGGATTATTACGTTCCTGGCATCGAGCGACACCACTTACACATGACACATGACAGAGCCTAAAACCACACACGTTTTCCTAGTAAACCATGGCATGTTAATTAGTTGTTCGCTATAGCCACTGGATGACGCCATGTATTTCTCCGACCATAAATTAGTTGTTCATAATAGCCACCGGGATGACGCCATCTGTTTTTCTAGCCACAGCTCCAACCCTATCAATGGTGACGGCCATGCTTTCGGCCTGACCTGTCGACGATATCCTTGTGGCCACCAATGGCTTGGTGATGAGGTTGTAGGCCTGGATCTTCTCCACCTTCCTCACCCTGACCACGCCTTCGACTGGGATCTCGTTGCTCGTGTTCTTGGCTCTAGCACAGAACATCTTCTCCCCCCACTTTCCGCGCCCCTCTTTAATTGAATGATGGAGGTCAACCTAGCTAGGTATAGCACAGTTAGGGTTTCAAGCTCTAGCTAGCAAGATGGTACATTTCTTGTGTGAGCTCGCCTTGTCCACCATTTATAGTCCTAGACAACTAGGAGTTGTGTTCTTGTGAGACTCTGCAGTCACCATGAAGATGCCAATTGAACAGTGAGAGCAATCAATCAATGGAGAAACATGTAATGGGTGCTGCTGTTCGGTCGACGTGGTTGCGTTTTTGGATTGGATGTAGTAGCATATGTTGTTGTACTATCTGATCGGTCGTTGCTGTGCAGAGTGGTTATCATTCGGGCATATTGATTCCAATTAATCAGCCTGATCTTTGTTTGCTCCCATGTGGAAATATCGATCCTGAATTCGTATCGATGCTCTCGATCGAAAGTGAAAACTCATGCTGACCAGGATTATTCAATAATTAGGCCTCGTGCTAGCTGCAGGTATTTGTGAGCATATGGAATATATAGCCCTCGGCTTAAGTTTATTGGTTTATACTTTTAAGCTGGATTATTTACTTTTATATGGTTTTATAAATCGGTAGCTATTAAGTTTTTAATTTGAACGTAGAGTTATACTCTAATCTACATAAGTTGAAAAAAAGGTTTGCTTAGTAGTGTAAGAGCAGATTATTACTTTAAAAAGCCAAATAAAAAGGCTGCTTGTTTGTTTAGACTTTTGTTTTTATGCTTATAAGCGCCGTCCAAATAAAGAGGGGTGTTGAATCCTAACCAACAGCTATGATTGAGGTCTCTTTATTATGGAAAAATATTTATGCCAAGGTGTTGCATATATGGAGTGCAGATTTAGATTGTAAATATCTGAATCTGCATGGGAATTCCTGCGTCTGTATTGGCTTTCGGTTATATAAATTAAGGAGAAATTCATATGGTTTGCTTATCGTCATCCCAAAGCTTAATTAGTGGACTTCATTGACACCACCAATCTCATGCTTATATACCTAACAAGACAAATCGAGCGTGTTGCACGTTCCATGCTAAATAATTCAAAAGCTCAGCATCTCCAATCTAAGTTAGCAGACTAGAAAAGTGTCAGGATGCTGCCTTTTCATATAATATATACAAGCCCGTATATATCCATGCTTTTTTGTCGGGGAGAAAGATATTAGCAGTCAACTTTATTTATCCCCAAGCATATGTCCTGGCCCCAAGCTCTGTCAAGTTTCTATACGTTGTCGTCAATTAATTATTGTGAAAATAGTGTAGCAGTCCTTATAAAGACAAATAATTAATCGTAAACTAATTTTGCGTGGCAAATTGGTTTTGTACTAAAGAACTCACCTTAGCCGTTTAGTAATATGTGGTGTGCAAACTGAAGTTAATTTTGTTGTGCTCTCTTCGTTAAAAAATATAGAGATTTTTAGGATTTAAATATTGTATCACAACATAAATACTTTTTTGGCATTGTTTTGGTGTGGATAAAACTTATAATGTAGAGGGTGGAATATTTACTCTATTATTAAAAAATAGTGTGTTTCAGACAATTAACTATCCTTAAGATCCAAACGCCATGCATAAATAAATATATAATCCAGAAGTTAAATTTGGTCTACAGTAAAAATAAAATTTAGCATATAGTGATTTGTAACTTTTGATCCGCTAGAATATATATTTTTAAATTTTTTAAATAAATCATAAAAATAGAGAAATAATTAAATAATACAACACTCGTCAAATTAGCAAGGTTTTGCTTGAAAATCCTTTCATTTAAATAGCCAACCACGCATCTTTTCTATGCTTTGATTTCTGAGGCTTGACTTAGCTTGGATACCGCTTTTAATTTAATTGAATTTCTGTTTGAGATGTGCTTCTGTACTCTCCCATTAGAAATCTGCAAATATTTTAAAGCAGGTGAAAGCCCAGGATTGGAAGGTGATTAACCATCTAAACATTATGGAAAAGGGTAGTCTCATTTTTGGAGAGAGAGAGAGTTAATCACGTATCTGATACCGTCGACTCTTCCGCCGCCATCGCTGGCCGAAACGCTACTGCTGCTCGCCGCCCCCTTTCCTCCTCTTTCCCTTATTCTTCTTCGACTCCGGTGGTAGCTCGCACACCGGCAGCTGTGCCAGGATTCCTGCCACCGCAACCTGCTTAGTGCACCCGCGTCTGACTTCGCTTTCGATCCCACTGCAGCGGTAGTAGCGTTTTCGCCAACGGCGGCAGCGAAGGATACGGTATCAGATACGGGGTTCTCTCTCCAAAGGCGCAAACTACCCTTCCTAAACAATTTTTAGTCTGCATTCCATGCAGCTGGTTCGGTTCCGAACCCTTATCCATGCAAAACAAAACAGCAGATTAGCATATAATTAATGAAGTATTATCTTAAAAAAGCTTTAAAAATAAATTAATATAATCTTTCAAATAACTTTTCTATATTTTTCTTAAAAAAACACAGCGTTTAATAATTTAGAAATCGTGTGCGTGAAACAAGAAGCTACTAACCGGTGGAAACGAACATAGCCTAAGGCGGTTAATCACCATCTAATCCTTTCCCTTCATCTACTTTAAAATATGTGCAATTTTTTACTGGCAGAGCATATAGAAGCACACCCTTTCCATTTTTAGATTTACCAAAAATTTTCACGACTCTAAGGATAAAACACATGATTCCACGTGCATGCATTTTAGGCTTCAAAATGTCTTTTATGAAATATGTTAAACCATGAAATAATGGTGATAATTTAGATTCTGTAAAATAATTGCTATGATGCGTTTTAGTAAGATTAAAGTGAAAAATTTTTATTTAAATTAAATTTGTAAAATCAGTTAACAGTATCGGTTAGATCGATGAACAGTATCGGTTAGACTAGTAAACAATTTTAATCTAACCGTAGGCATAAGAGTGGTCAGACCGAGAAGGCCGATGGTTAGACCAGATGAATCCTCAGTTTCAGATTAATTTCTTAGTTTATGATGTTTACTCTATGTTTATGGTTTCTAAAAATAAATAAAAATAATAAGAGATTTGATTTTTACCTCTAATATATTTTTATGCTTATAAGAAATATAAGTGAGGTTTATTAATCTCTAGTATAGCTTGTATATGTTTTAGTCTTTTATATAAGTATTGTTATTACTTTTGAGCGATATAATGTATTACACATAATTTTTTAGTTGAATTAAAGAAATATGCGATGTCGAAACTAATGTTAGTTTGAATAATTTATACTTACAGAAATATTTGCTTAAGTTAGTAATTTTTAGAAAGAGTGTTTAATTCACCTTGCTTATATGTGGAGGTATTTTTTCAACCTTGGAAGCGTTGTATTATAAATTATTAAAATTATAAATCTTTAATGCTGATTTTATCTTTGATTTTAATATTATTGATTCATGTTTGATCTTTAGTCCATACTTATTTACTAGTTGACTAATGTATCTCACTTCTCATGCAAAACATGTCATTGGATTGGTTTTGGTGCACTTTAAAGCTTCTCAAAAATAAAAAATAAAAAGTTATTTACTATAAGTAATAATTGTGAAATCATGATCATTTACATTTTTGATAAAATCATTATCAAAGAGGGAGAAATATATATGAAATATATGGTTAAAGAAAGGGGATAAATTTGACAGTGGAAGAAATTTGTTTTTTTTATTAATTGACAAAATTTTTAACAATTTAGATCAAAGTTTTGATTATTTTGATTGATTCTTAAAAATAGTCATCTTTTTAATTGTTAAAATAATGAAAAAGGAATATAAATTCTTTTCTTTTGCTATGGGGAGAGTTTTCCTTTTCGATTTTGTTTTTGCTTTTGAAACACACAAATAGGCATTTTTTAGATGTTGCCAATGTATTCATCAAGGGGAATATTATAAAATCATGGTGATAATTTAGATTGTGTGATGTATAATTGATATTATGTATTTTATTGAGATTAAAGTAAAAACGTTGACTTTGAATTGAATTTTTAAAATTGATGAACACTGTCTATCAACTGTGAATAGTGTTGGTTAGACTAGAAAACCCGATAATTGGACCGACGGAATCTCGAATAGAGTCAGTTTCGGGTTGATTTTTTAGTTTACAATGTTTGTTTTATATTTATGACTCCTAAATGGTTTTTATATTTGAAATATTAAGTCAAGTTATGTGATAAATTGTGTTTGAATATGGTTTTTTCGTTTGTTCATATGCATGTGTTGCTTAAGGCCTCGAGAATATTACTGTTGATGTATCAGGACTTAGACTTAGGAGAAGTTGAGGGATACTAAGCCTAGAAAACAATATACGTGGAGGTAAAGTTTTCATATGGTATATAAAAAGGATTGTCTATGTATGAAAAATAGGGTTAAATTTAGAATGAGTCTAGATTTAAAAAGATTGGAATTCGTATTTGGTATGGATGAATTGGATACCTATACAAGGGAGTTTTCTATGAGATTAGAAGTACTAATCCTAATAGGATTTGGAGTCTTTATATAGCCACTAATATAAATAGAGAGACGGTCTAGATTTCGAAGTATCGCTTTTGAAAGAGAGAAAATATGGTTTAGACTTTTATGAGTTTAGTTGAAAGTTAAGAAATAAGTGTTTTGTATATACTTTATACATATATGTTGATATAATAAAATTAATATATTTTTAAGAGTTTTATCAAATTTTAAGATTTTTGTTAAGATTAATTTTTTTTGTTATAGACGTGTGTTGGTCGAACAAGGATAGTCGGACCGACGACATAAAAAAAATATGGTATTTTAGCTACAATAAGATAAATTCTTGATAATTGTACCATTCATTAAAAGTTAGTCGTACCATTCTAGACTTACATAAACTAGGTGCGAAAATGTGGTAATAGAAAGAGTATCATCTACAGTATTATCAACTAGCATCCCTACACCCTGACATAAATGCACCGACAAACCATTTGTAGGTGAAGGCCACATTTCACATCAGCTCATCTGTCACAAAAGCTTTTCCGACATAACATTTGATGCCCAAACACTTATCTTTCATGGCAGTCATCGGGCATGATTTATGGGACATGGTGTAGTGGATGGATATTATTATATTTATGAGCATTAAGATTTAAACTTTAAACCTTAATAAATAGAGTCATGTACCGATGACTCTTCTTCACCACACCAATAATCATATTCATATCTAAACAAAATCTGGTCTATGTTCTATGCATATAAATTACCATGTCAACTGGCATCTTCTTTAATTATTTCTTATGACCACCACAGAACATTGATTACTAATTAAGACAGACTGTTATGTTGACTCTACTATTAAGGAACACGCATATATACACATACTTAACCTAGCTAAATTTGCACAACAGAACAACGTACTAGTCCAGTTAACTAACATTTAATGACGACAAGAACAATAATAATGAACATGCAAAACATAAGTATATATGCATCCATATCATATCCATGCATATTTAGTAGTGTGCTGCATTATCTAGCTGTCTGCGGCCGCCTCCGCCTCCCATTGCCGTTTCATCTTGTCGATGTACACCCGCGAGGCCTTGTCAATATTGCTCCCTGCAGCAGCAGGGCGCCGCGGTGGAGGCGGTGGTGGTGCTCCGCCACCGGTCGTCCTCGGCGTCTGCACGGCGTTTATCATCACAGTCGGCGCCTCCGTCTTCGTCCTTGTCACCTGCTCATCGATCCTCTCCACCCTGCTGATCTTGATCTCCTCGACATGCGACATACTGTTAATTCTACTCCTAGTTAGTTAGCTGTCTAGCTAGCAGCTGGATTGATGGATGGGCTTGACGATGTGTGTTTGCTATGTGCGTTCAGGTTGCTTGGTCTGAATGAATATATGATCGTCAAGACATGTATTTATAAAGGAAGAGATGACAGAAGTAACCCTAACTATGTGGAGTACCGTAGTACCCAAGGAATAGAAAGAAAGGCGAGACCAGAAGATTCATGTTTGTTGATTGACCAAGCTATTCATCTTAGGAATATGCAGTGTTCTTTCTGACGAAAATCACCGCAGGATCGGAGATAATGTGCATATCTCATTGTCGGTTCAGAATAGACTAGCCAGCTGGAAAAACTAGTGCAGCATCTGCAGGGTAATTGTTAAAGCGTACGTAAAGTAAAATGAATGAGTTGAACATTTAGCAACGAAAATATGGACCAGCTAGTCGATAGGGTACGGTGTCGTTTTTTTCAAACAGTAGGCTGAAACTGATGGAGCAAGACTTGACCATGCAAGCAACATTGCAACTACAGGTACCTGGAACTTCCTTGGATAGTACTCTTAATTCGCTTTAATCACGTCATCAAATTGCATGCAGCTTATTAATTTCGATCGTCTGCATGAATGCGTTAGGAGAGTTCCAAATTTTGAGTCAGATTTGATAGGGATGGGCGCGTACGTATACAAGGTGTACTTAAGGTCAACCAGCGCCCATCACTAGCTAATAATATCTGTCTCATTGCTCTCATCTACCGACACGTAACGTAGCATTGTGTATAGAACGCTTTTTTTTCACGAACATAACATTTAATAGTTTAAAATATGTACTTATGAAAAATAAATAAGTAGCTTACCATACTTATGAAACATAACATTTAAAGTAGTTGATACTTAAAACAAGATCATGTTATGAGGTAGTACTAACCAGCTAGCAAGGTAGGCATTAATGCAGTATATTATCTAGATTTGTACGTTTGCATAGGAGGGTGACTTGAGAATGGTGTACCCAGCCAACAGAATACTTTATATGATGACTGATGACTTTAGTTCGACCGTTGATATACTATAATACTATAATTACCAGACATAATACCCACAGATATCAGGTTTTGATAACTAGATATCTTGATACCATGCTACCATTATCATGGTACCTTAAGTAACAAAGGCAGCAATGATATTAGACACGATATCTATAGAAATCACATATGATACCTAAATACTAAGCTGATGTCATAATAACATTAGCAAACATAAACTATAGTGTTTTATAGTCTTTTTGTTTGCGTATATATTGATTGAATAATGTTTTCTGGCTACCGGACATGACAGCCAGCCGTCTTGATACGATGCCTTGGTGAGTGACAGAAAATTTGCCACGGTGATGAAAACTGCATGGCTGTATAACGTCGAAAGGAAAACTGAAAACGGCAAAAGCAATTCTTTCTGGGTGAAATACGGATAAAAGCTGGTATATGACGAATATATTTATAAGGATGAATTAAGCAGAAAGTGTGTTTATGGTAAACGTATGCACTTACGAGGTTGGTGTAATTTAATAAATAAATTAACTTACAACAAGTTTCGGTATACATGAGTTTGTGCAGTGCATGCAAATCAAGGCAAAAGTAGTACAAGTGAATCTCACTAAAGTAGACGTGGATTAATTAGGACGGTAGATAGACATACAGGTGAGGAGGACGTAATATAGATGTGTATTTGCTCAGTAAAACATAGACCCTACACCGGATATAAGACTGTGGTCCGTCGGTAAAAATTGATTATCTAGTTCACTTAGTCTAAGTTGTTCGCTATTGAAAGCTATTTTTCCCCCAACAAATCAAGCCCCCATAGCTACACTATTATAAAAACCATTTTCATTGACACTCCCTTATTTTTATAAACAGGCTAAAAAAGATCCGCTAGACCTCTGATTAAGGCCCGTATGTGAAAATCAATTTTCATATATGATCATATTATGAGTTTCATATGTAAAATAGGGCTATTTTCATAGGCGGTGGTATTTCACTCACCCAGAGCATCAACATACTCAATGCACCACAACATGTATTAAAATATAAAAAGGATAGACACCATGTGACACCACATAGTCTCTTCCTCCCTTTCTCCCTGACACCGAGCTCTCTCAAATCATCAACGCCCACTCTCCTTCCTCACTGTGCACCGTGTTGCCCTCCCTCCCCTAGTGCTGTAGTGGCAGCAACAGCCGGGCCAACATGAGCGGCGGCAGCGACGACCAGATCTACAAGAGCTACAATGGCAGCGGCGGTAGCCTTGGGAGCGACAACGATAGTGGTGACCTTAGGAGCAATAAATTTGTCGCTGTCGGTCTCTGGAGGGGTGGATCTGCCACCACTAAACTCTGTAACGGCCTCCATCGCCTTTCCTCCTCCCTCATTTTTGATGGATAGGCTTCAGGTAGTGGTGGCAAGCTTTGGGCTTGACGTGGATGACCTCTGCAATGGCCTCTATTGCGTCTTCATCTTCCTTGCTTCAAGCAACTATGACAGCGGGCTTTGGGCCACAACGGTGGGATGACAGGCTTTGGGCACACCGGATCTTGTGGCGACAAGTTTCGAGCGCAACCTAATCTGGCGACAGGGGTGGTGGGCTTCAGGTATGCCGGATCTAGCAGTGGAGGGCTTTGGGAAGCGGCAGTAAGGTCGACAATGGTGGATTAGGTATGAGAACGATTAGGGATCGAGGCTATGGCTTCTGGAATTCTTTTTTTGGATTTCTTTTTTGCCAAAATTCTTTTGCAGATGGGTGTCTTAACATGTCTGGCACCAAGCGTTTGCTTCGTCCGCCTATGATAATCGATATTTTTACATTATAAAATCTAGCGTTAGGCGGTTACTCCGACTACCTTAAAAAAGCGAGTTTGGCCACATATGAAAAGCATTTCTGTAGCAGTGGTAGCTCATGCTGTAGTGAGAATACACACTAGATAATTGTACATAGAAAAAGTATAAAAACAAGAAAAGGATGTAGTGGTAGAAACGAAGAAGTACAAAACAGAAACCAACTACATAGGTTATTTGCAAATATATAATATCTCATGTCCTTCTCACAATTTTGTGTGTGATGTCCTAGCCAACATTTAGTTCACGCACGCACATAAATTTATGTATCAAAATGAGTATTTTACATATTTATGGACTAAATTTCACCCACCTTATAAATTTATACACTGGTAGAGCTAAGTGTTAGTTGTCAAACCAGCATAGGTTCCAATTTTCAAGCAGCATCAACTTAACAGCACTAATGACCTGGTCAATAACCGTCACATATGATACCTACAAGCTCACTTCGTTGGTCTCATATGCGTCGGTTTCATAAACAATTGACACATATAAGACCGATCACTGATGTGCTAGTAGGGTCTATTGATTATTAAGTAGAACCTGTACATATGAGGCTAGAAAAAAATTCAAAAAATGATATACAAAACCTGCACAGAACACAAATAATACCATAATTCAGTAGCACATTTCAATACATCAGGATTCACATTTCCATCCATTCACACCTAAGTATCCACATCCATTCACATCCTTATCCACATTTACATTCACATTTGTAACAAAAACCAAATTCACATTCACATTTCACCTCCACCCCTAAATATTAACATCAACATCCATCCACCTCCACATTGTAAAAAAAAATAGCACAAGTGAAATAATTCACACATAAAGGTATCTGACATAATTTACACGAAGTGCTATGCAACTCCACCCTCCACCTCCACATTGTTACATAAAAATAAATAATGGCATGATAAAGATTAAAACATCACACGTAATCCAACCTTAAGTAATAAATCAAAGTAAAATAATTTACACATAAAGGTATTTGACATAATTTACACAAAGTACTAGGCTATATAATTCAAATACCTTAAAGAGTAAACACATTTCAAACATTCACTAATTAATATGTCAAATCTACTATGTTTTCCCTATTTCTTGAATCTTTTCTTGTTTGGTCTACTAGTTGATTGAACACACCTCGACAATTGATTCAACAGTGGGCCCATAATACATGGGGGTGCTTTGGATAGATTATAATCATCATATTGGTCCACAATTTGATGAAGGATGAACCCACAAAGTTCTTCGATGGGGTCAAGTATGACATGTGGTAGCAATTCACTTGAGTCTAGCTCCATTTTTTAGCACAGAAGAACATAATAGGCAAAAAATTTACTTAGTCAGCGAATAAAGTTATAGAATGATTATACTTCTTGCTTGTATATCATTAATATGTTGTACCTGCCATCCTCTATAAAATAGAGCATGTACCGTATGATATAGAAGCTACAAGATTGGTGTCAACAGGTTGTTTTAGGATCCACTTGTGTATCCACTTGTGTAGCCGAACCTTGAATGTTGATATGACCACCTTATATCGTCTGTTTGATTTTCTAGACCGACGGTTCTTCATATATGCTCTGTTGAAGGCATCTATGATAAATTGGTATGAAACCTCCGACCATCGTAGACGAAAATCTGACTGAGTTTGATATTAATTACGAGGAGGATCTAGTGATTGTTGCACATAGCAAAATATAACAATAACTCCTTCAATTGGTGCAAGGATACTAATAGGTAAAACGAGATAAATACCACACATATCACACTGTCAGTGTCATAAAAATCCATGTCAGTGAAATAGACACCGAGCATGGCATCTCCAATGGCGTACATCTCCAAATGTCAGCGATGTACCCACTACGTTTGAGTTCTCAATTCTGCAAGGATTGTGTTTGTGACTATGTTATGTCCTACCTAAAACCACATAACTACTTGGGCCTTTTCAAGGTTATCCTAATCAGCCACACTATTTACCCCTACATCTTTAATTAATTTTTCCTTCTTGACTTCTTCTTTTGAAATGAAGAGCTCCTTAGCCATAGATTGCAAATCCTTATTTCCTATAGTTTGATGGAAATCTGATTTAGATTTCTTAGGGACCAGTGGTTTTGCCATCTTAAGTAAAAAATATTGTACTTCGACTAAAATTGATTCCTTGGTCTTTTCAGCATCTTTAGGGCCAAGTAGAGCAGTAATGCTTCTGCTCATGGACTCTAAGGTTGCATCGATGCCTGAGGTGGCGCATATTTCTGAGATGATTGTCTCTGTCCCTTCTTGGGAGTACACTTCTACGATGCACTTGAGAGGTAGGTCTACATTTCACTTTGCGAGGGTGCAGTTGGGCCATTTGTAGAGGCAGTGGTGGAGTTGGGGTATTTTGTGGAGGCAGTGGTGGAGTTGATGTCTTTTGTGGAGGCAAGAGTGGAGTTGGGCTCTTTTGTGGATGTGGGCTAGAATTGGGCTCTTTTGTCAAGATAGGGGTAGAGTTGGGCTCTTCTATTGTGACAGGGTAGAGTTATGGTCTTGTATCGCGACGTCGATAGAGTTGGGCTCTTTCATAGAGGCAATAAGGGAGTTAAAGTTAGGCCTATGTGTGGTGGCGTACGTGGAGTTGGCCCACCTCCTAAAGAGCTCAAATCATTGTCGCTCAGTTCATCGGCACAATCTTTGGAGGAAAACACAATGTGACACTTGCGAAATAGGACTATGTCATGAACAACCTCTCCTAGAGTATTAACACCCTCCTCTAGTGGAAATTCAAGGGTGTACGACCTATATTGGCTTAGCACGTCCTCAACTTTGACCCTTGAGTAGACTTGCAGCAGTAGTTGGCCATGTATTGTTTGCATTGGCAATATAGGTTGTGCCATGCTACAAGTAATCTCTTAAATGATGTTGTTTTGCAAGGGCACATGGAGCCTACACGTAGTCCATGTAGTAATGCTATGCTCAATGCCGGCTTGGTATTTAGGTTCAAAGCCTTGGTCATTAGGCTCATTGCTTGCTTAGGTCATTCAGCATGTCCTTGGCTTCACCTCTCTCTGCATCCCCATATTCAACATGGTTGATAGGACATATGTAGTTAGGCATAAATCCCTTGGTAATGAGATGTGAATGAACCTATGCAGAAAATTGTCTCTTCTTCATACAATCAACACATGGATACCACTAATTATTCCTAAGACTTCACTAATCTTAAACTCGTTACCATAGTGACCAAGGACGTTACTCCTCTAACATACTCTATGAACCACATGGTGCATCATACATCTATTGTTGGTCCATTGTAAATGACAGCTACCTAGAAAATTATTTAAATTAAACCTATGTCAGAAGTACTAAAGTCTATTATGAAAAGAAAATTTGAATTCTGATATTTAATAAACCTAATGTAACATTGTTTTATTATTTATTTAAAAAACTCTACAATACTATAACATTAATTAATCTCTAAAGTAGTATAACATTTATTCATCTCTGAAACTAGATTCTAGATAATTTATTCTACTTTTGTGCAAAATCTAGATTTACTAAGATAGAGAGAATAAAAAAGAATAAAATAATATCTAAATCAAATCAATGAGATAAAATTTAAGATTTTGGTTGAACAATTTAGATAACCTTGCATTAGATTTAGAAATGGAAGGCGGAGTAGATAAACTAACTCCATCTCGCCTTATTGGTCAAGTAAGAATAGAGGCATCACAGCTCGAGAATAGTGTGAACTCTATATATGTATGACACATATGTGTTGATTCTTCTATATAACCAATATATATGTTGAACAATCTACTTAGATCAGCCATAGATACCGGTTATATAAAAGAACCGGCACCTATAACTTCTCATATATGACGGTTCTATAACCCCCACAGGCTGGCAAGGGTGATAAAAGGCCCATATATACTTGTTAAGAACAAACTGTCATGGGCTCTTTTATCAGTGATAGCTTGATACAATTTACTCAAATTAGATATTATATATTATCATAAATCTAACAAAGACAACTGGTAAGCACTAATGTAAAATGTTTTTTTAATAATTGTGTACTTTTGAAACCATGACAAATAATCAGTAATAATCTATGACCAATGATAAAAAAAAGGGGGGCCTTAGCTACCTTGGTGAGGTTGGGATAGTGGCAAGCACCACCATTATATATTTATAAAGCTTTTAAAAATATGGTAACGTTTATAAACTCAAAAAACATGTGCATTTATCCATTTGTATGTTCAGCTTAAATGGACATGGCCTATTGTTTTAGAAAATATTTGCGCCAAATTTTAAATATTTTAAACATGATAGCACATTCTTGAATAATTTCTCTGTTCCAAAATATAAAGATGTTTAGATTATTTAGCAAGTACTAAGGTTAGGTCAAAAAATTTCATTTTAGTTGTTAATTTTTAAATTTTGAGTTGATTAGATTATATTTCTTAGCATCTGATTAACTATAAAATCATTGAAATGATGGTATTTATGTTAATCCGCACATAAATAATTATATTATAGTATAAAATTTAATTCCTATAAATTTTTATATTTAGAAACGGAGGAACTACCTACCCGGAATATATGAGACCATATATCTATAGATTTATTTTGACAAGTAATTTCATGATAGTATATAATCTTATCCTATAAAAATTACCCGTACCTGCCACGGCCTCGATCTTTGTCCCCTCCCAAAAATGCAAAAACAAGGCCCGCCTGCAAATCAGCAGCTTTTCCTCTTCTTTTCCTCTCATCATCCCCACGCGCCGCGGCGGCGGCGGCGCATCTGAAGCGAAAAAAGGGAAATCCATGGCCGCCGCCGAGCTGCTGCTTCTCCACCTGAAGCTCGCCTTCCTCGCCCGGGAGCCTCCCGGCTGCGTCGTCTCCCTGGCCAGGTACTCCCACACGCTCGAGTTAGTATGCTGCTGCCACTCGTGCTCGATCGATCGTGTCCCCAATCTCAGACAAGCCTCTGCGGTTGGTTGCCTTGTTGCTTCAGACAAATGTTGGCGATGCAGAGATTGGTTTGGGTTTAGTAGTGGAGGCTGTGTTTCCATCAGCAATGTAATGAAAATTAGCTAGTGATTGGGCTCCAAGGAGCAGATCTTCAGACCCAAGCAAGTTCGGACTTGTCATTTTCATACAAAGATTTTTTTTAAAAGAAAAAGGAGGAAAAAATCTTCTTCTTCTCAGTTATATGATTGTAACCTGATATAATACTTTTAGATGACGCAAAGCACTATTTTTTCCTCTTTTTTGAAAACTTTATGGTGGTATTTATTTAATTTTTTGTGTATTTGATCTATGCAGAAAAGCTGGGGGAGGTTTTGTCACGCCACACGTTCAAAATTTTATTTTGGAGAGTTGTACGGGCAATAATGTAAATGTCTTTTGTTATCTCACACAAAACTATCAACAGAAAAAAACAACCATGATGTATGCGTTCTAGAAAGATGCAAACTACAAAAGAGTCACAATTTAGTTTACTTGAGTAGAAGATACAGTAAAAAATGACATTTTTATAATTTTTTGGTTGTTAATCAGTATTTTCCCTCTTGCTAGTCTAAAACGTTCAGTATTTATACAGGCAGAGGGAGATCAAAACTCTACTTATGTTACAACTATTCTTAAAAGGATTATAGCAGAAGCTGAGTTATCGTCAGATATTGTGATTGATGGACTTTATGAGGAATTTGGCCAGTTCATGTCATCAAAATCAGTACGTCTTCTAAACATTGTAATATAACCAAATAGTTAATAACTATTGAAATGCTATGCTCAAAGTAGCTCATTTTATAACATGTGCAGAATAATTCATCCTTAAATAGGACTGAGAAGATCTATAAAGAGATGTCTTTTCTTTCTCCTACAAGTGAGTTTTTAATTTTGAAATCTTCAAATTATAATTGTTTATAACATGCACCTTTTATGTAGATGACAATAAGCTAGTAAGCTTGGTTGCTCGATTATCATGTTCTATTAATATGCTCGAAGGTGATACAGGGTATGATGGTATTAAATATAATTTGTATTTAGTTTTACATTACTATTATCTGTATTTGGCTACTTGCATATATTCTTGATTCATGTCAGTGGACATTTTTCGTTTGCAGGTGCTCTCTTTGGCCATCGAGTTTATTCCTATCTGAGTTTATTCTTTCATACCCAACAATTTTCTCTAAAAAATGTTGCTTTGAGGTAAAGATCTGTTTTAGTGTTTTAGTTTAGATGCATGGGAAATGTTATCTTTAGCTATCACATATATTTCTAGGAATACGATCAGCTCATATACTCTATCTTCTGCTGTAAAATAATACTATAACCAGGGACAGATCTAAAGCCAGCCAACCTTGTCATCCCCCAGCAAAGACTGGTTATTTCTAGCTTTTCTGTCATTAGTTTTTACTGAAATTTATAATTCATACCATTTGGCATTTACTTCCTTTATTTCTTCTATGTGTTAAAGACTTAAGTATATTGTATTTTTGGTTTTACTCTCACTAGTCCTACAACAGAACTAAATCCTAAGTTGTATTTTGGTTTACATTCTTCCGTTTTAGATTTGTTTATACATATATCTTAGGCATGTGTTGTGCAACCCAAATATATAAAGGCTACTGTACATTTCTATGATGACTATAAATTGTGTAATATTTAGCTTGAACTCTGTCACTGACTATAACCAGCTCTTGCAAAGCCCTTCTTCTCTATATGTCACTTTACCTTGCCAACAATAATTTGTTGCTGAATTCAGTCTTTTGATCTTGTGCCTCATTAATATAATGCTTTTTCCTTGCCTGTTAGATCAACGAAAAATCTCATGACCTGAATTTTTGGAAGTTATATGTGAGTGTTTTTTTAATGTTTCCATGATAAACAGCTAGGTTCTGGTGTTGGTTTGGTTGGTGTATGTCTGAACTATGTTGGCGCCTCCAAGGTATGAAAGTTTATAATGCCACTCTCCATTAAAGTAAATGACTATCTATCTGTGAAAAAGTAAGCCTTGTATAGTTTGTCAAGACGACTTAACTGAGAAATGGAAATGCAGACATATATGTAACTCTTCAAATTTGGCTGACTGTAGATACTAGTGATGATTATGCCGTGAGCTATTCACCCCCAACTAAGCTCATTAACTCTTCAACGGTTAGAGATTAGTTCAAAAGGAAAGACAGGTGATGCAAAGTGTTTATACGATGATGCAGGTTATTCTTACAGATGGTGATGCATCTACACTAGAAAACATGAAAGCCAACATGGAAATGAATAACTTATGCATTGAGCAGGATGATTCTCAACTTCTGAAAGAGAACAAGAACAAGGTATGCTATCTTCTTATATAAAGATACCATCTTATATACTTTCAGGATTATACATTGTGGATATTTTTCAGTATGATTTCATTTGAGAAAAAAATAGTTTTGTGCTTTCCAGTAAATGTTGTAGCTTAATTAGTCTCTCTTAGTCTTGTTGTTGCATTTTAACCACAAGACACCAGCTTGAATCAGATACCTGTCCTTTTGAGGTTAGATCAAATGCACTACTAAATAAAAATATGATTGTAGTATGTTCTGGCATGCAGGTACAATGCAAATATCTTTCATGGGAAGAAATATCTGAAAGCGATCTATGGGACTGCAGGCCAGACTTAGTGTGAGTACAGTAATTCCTTTGGCAATATTTTTTCATATTATTGTAGCAGTTTACACTTAGTTTTTCCATGACCCTCATTCATCTGACACTGGATATGGGACTGTGGGAACCATGAAACACTTGTTTATATTAATTATCAATTCATCGAATTGTTGTGAGTTGGAAAATAGTGCTTAAAACATTTTAAGCATAATGCTGTCGAGTTAATGGCCATTAAGTTGCAGTGATCTGGTTGAACAAATTAAATACAAATAGCCTTGCAAGCGGATGACAGGATACACCCCTGTTGTTCATGATCCAGATTAGATTACCTCAGTTCATTCCTCTGTTTCCTTTTCGTTTTGATAAACACTAACTTCATATCTTTTCCCAGACTTGGTGCAGATATTATATATGACCCGGTCTGCATGCCGCACCTCATTAGAGTTCTTTCTATGCTATTGAAGAGAAGGAATAGTCGAGGAATTAATAATGTTGCAAACAAAGAAGAAACCTGCAACGAATTCAATAGCGGTGCGACAGAAGTTCCTGTCGCCTACATAGCCACAGTTATTCGGAACGTGGAGACATTCAACTGTTTTGACAAAGCAGCTGCAGATGCCAAGTTGTCTGTTGTCAACATAACCAACAGTGAAGCTCCTTTGAGTCTTCTTCCTTACATGCTCTCATATGATAGATCGAGTGTACAGCTGCTTAAAATTGCATTGTTATCCTAAGACAATGACTAGAACTCCCACGGTTCTATTTTTTTGAAGTAATCGGTTGACTCTGATCATAAATTAATAGTGGCATCAATGATCAACATCGGATTTAATCTCGTTTCTGTTTCCATGTGAAATGATTCTTCCATGTTTTTTCCTACTTAGTATGTAATTGGTGAAGAAAAAAATACAGCAATCATGCCAGGATTCTGAGCATTCTGTAAATAAGGGTGTTTGCAACATATCACAAAATTTAGCGCACGAACCTCTTAAAATTATGCCAGGATTAAAACTTCAATCAAACATCGATAGGTCAGATACAAACGATGTTAAGTAGCTAAAATATGGAACCTGTCTGCTGGATAGATAAATCATTAGGCATTAGATTGTTCATCATACAGACAAGAAAAACCCATCTTTCATATACACCAAGCTGCCAGCAAAATTCTGTATAGTTCACAGCGTTGCTCATTTTCTACAAAATTACCAGGGATCATTTGCTCATTTTCACTTAATCCTACAGAAGCACTAGTGCTGTACTCCTGAACCAAAATGGTGGATTATATATCAAAGGTGGGTCGGGGAAAAGTAAAGCAGTATGTAACCTCTTACGCAAACTTAAATGCAGTGATTGCCAATATAGTGGCAGCTCTGAAGAGAATGTCGTTCATGCTTTTTTGTATTCTGACTGCAACCTCTTCGTCCTTTAAGTTCATGTCACTTGGGCTTCTAAATATGCTAGTAATCGTGTCTCGCAATCCGTTTACTGCCCAGGAGAGCCAAAAGAGCCCAAGTCCTACAGCAGTGTTCACCAGTCGGGTAGCAGCAATAGGACTCTTCATACTGGTAGCCATCTTGCACACAACTGACAGAAGAACAGCCAAGCCAGTTCCAGCAATGCCAATAGAGCATTTTGTCAACAGTTCACTGATCTCAGGACCAGCCATTTTTAGTGAGTGAATTGTTGAGCTGCTATTGTCCTTGTCTAGGAGCATAGATAAAAATGCTTCACTAGCATGGAAATAGTTCTTTTGATACAAGTCACGTTCTTTAATATTTTTACTCTTCTGCTTCTTCTTCGATGAAGATTTTGACTTCCCATTTGCAGTGCTGAGTATTTCAAAAATGCATTAATATGTAAAAATAACCTTGGATGCAGTTTTAGAAACAGGTACAAAGAGCAATATGTAGCACAAAATAACATCCAGTAATTCTAATCTTTTATTTTGTTCAAACAAAAATGCCTGTCAGATACTCCTTGTATCTAGTCTATGCTGCAAGCGGTTGTATCTTTTGGAAGTTACTACGAAGTCTACACTAGCAGATTGAAGAATAAGAATTGCAGTACTCAAACCTAAGTCATTGAGTCTTTAATCTTTATCATGACTACAGCGGGAAAACAGTATAGTAGTTATGCCAATAGTCTCTGTTCAGAAAAACATCAACATGAATCGAACGAGGGAATGCAATGTACCTTTTTGAAGCATCAACTGCCGTGCTTGCTAATTTTGAATTGGATGCTTGGCTGCTGGCTCGGGATCGCCTTTTCCTGATTATCAAAAAGGACAAATTTATAAGACAAAAGCAAAAAAAATGGCATGAATAATGAATGATTCAACAATGATTACAGAGGCAATGGAATGCCCCTTTTTTAACAGATCTAGACCAACAATAATGTTAAGAAATAATTTTGACATCCTACTTCTGTATTTCTACAGTGAATCCTCTTGAGAGTGAAGTGACGAAGTAGTCTCTAGAATTCTGTTGAAGTATTGATCCAGACATGGAATTATTCATTCCAACCACGAACAAACGAACAAACGAATAAGATGTTTGAAACTAATTGGCAAGGTTAGAATCATTGGTCTAGCTTACAGTGCTCAAGATAACTCGACCACTGAAGAGTTTGCATATCACTCAAGTATTAAGCCTCAATGAACAAACGAATAAGATGAATGAAAAGGTCTACAAGGAGCATGATGCTTCACAGTATTACCTATCAAAATATGGAACTAGATATGTTGTCTTGCAATTGCCTGTTTCTCGTTTATACATATTGAACTCCAAGACCATCAAAAGTAAATCTCTCATCTCATCTCCATTTCCATTGAAGAGGATTCTCCCGTTTTGATCTATGGTAAGGGCAGAACCATGGGATTGGAAAAATTCCACAAGAGGATCAGGGATGACAAGTTGATTTTCTGGTAGATACTGCTGGGGTTCATCCAATCCAAACTCACAGATAGATAGCCTATCATCAGGGATATATGGTTGATTGGCCATGCTGATTGGAAGAGCTGACATCTTATCATCAGAGATATAAGGTTGAGTACCCAAGTTGATTGGAAGAGTTTGATGCCCCATAAATTCAGCCAGTAAAGATACATCAAGTTCTTTCACATCGGACCCTGACCTTAGAAATTTCAGTATTTTCTCCTGCCTTGAGCATTGCTCGGCAATCCCAAGGCTAAGTTGAACCAAGTCATGGTGAGAATCTGCTGCACATACATCAAGGTTAGAATCAGCAGAAAATGCAAAACTGAAAATATTTCTGAAATTGATTCTAATTGACACTTGTAAAACTGAAAACTTGACAGATTAAATTATAAATCAAACAGGACAAACCGCTTGGTGAGAGTAGAAAATTTTAATCTTGACCAGAATTATGTGTGACATACCATAAACAGCCATCCTACTAGAAAAGGCCATTGCAAGCTCACTAGACAACCTTCTACTAGGTGCAACACCAAAGGAAGCAACCAATGTGCAAAGCAATAGTTTCAGGTCTGAACAAGCAAAGAATTTTGTTTCTACTCCTTTCTGCAAAGCAAATTACTGTTTCAACTTAGGAGTAAAGCAGGCTTCTTTGCATGCGAGGATGCGCAGCGCCTAATTGAAGCCCCTAATCTCACGATTTTAGAGCTGCGAGCCTGCGACCGGTCATTCAATTGTGGTAATTTCTACTAGCAAATTAGCCGCCGCTAAGCACACGCTCAACGAAGAATTCAAGAGGCAAGGCGACCGCTCTAGAACGAGGAGCCGGCCATGTGAGACGGAGACACAAACCTTGGACGTCGATTAGCGCGGTCATGTCGGGCATGGCGAAGGCCTGGAAGGCAGCGGCGGCGGCCTGCGCGTGGCCGGGCACCATCACCTGCCCCTGAAAGGAGGAGGCGGCGGCCTCGAGGTGGATGGAGTCCTGCGGCGGCCTCTTCCCCTGGAGCGGCATCGGCCGCACGCCATGGAGCTCCTACAAAAACAAGAATTCCCCCAACACCGCAATCAGGCCATCTTCCACGGCAATTGAGCCCAATCCCGCCCGGCATTAGGAGCAAAGCACGTACCTTTGAGGGCGCGAGGACGACGGGGGAGGCGGAGGAGACAGCGAGGAGGGAGGAGAGCTCGCCCACCATCCCTGCCCAACCCACAGTCCGGTCTGGTTCGTGGTCGCTCGCTGCCGCGGCAGGAAGAGCTCGAGATTAAATTCGCGGATTCACCGGTGGAACGGGTGGACGCGGCGGTGGGCGGGGTGGCGTGGAGCAACCGGAGCGTAGGGAAAAAGAGGTGATTTTGGCCGCCGCGACGGTGAGGTGAGTTCTTCGTGTGGTCGGGGAGGAAAAAGCGGTGGAGGCCGTCGTCAGGTCAGGTACAAGGTAATCGGTACAGCTGTAGGAATGTTTTTTATTTGTAGTGGTAATATAATATATATATATTATATGAAATATATAATATGCTGCATACTTATTTATATTATTTTTAATCCACCTTTTTTAAATAATATTTTCGTAGAATCATAAGATTTTTCACTATATAAAAAAAGATTGATAGTATCCTATAAAAATAAATAGTAAATACGAATTAAACAATTCTCTGAAGAGATGTATGTGTGGTGGGGTTGGTGGTGGCAGGAAGCTAGGGTTGCTGATATTTTTGGTTGTCACCCTTGCTGCGAAAATGTGATTTTTCACTGGCTTTTTTAGGAGGATAAGTATTGTATACATTGGGTTGTGGTCAGTTGTCACTTCCATCCAACAGGAGTTTTTTTTCACTTATTATCGTCTGGGTTTGAGACTGAGGAAAAACGATTGGCAGTCACAGAAAAGACATGTAGTATGAGCACCAGTAGCGATTAAAGGTGACATGGAACTAGACAAGTTACTTAAGTTTACTTAAGTTTTTCTCTTGCACGTATTTATTACACACGATTAAATATGTAAACTATTTATAAATTTAAAAAATAAATTTATTTAATTTAAACTGACGTGGAGCTCTTGAAGCAAGCGTGGCGCAACGAGAAGGCGTCCCGGGAGATCCTCCGCTTCGACTCCCCCCCCCCTCGTCTCCCGCGTCCGCGAGCAGATCCAGCTCCTCGTCGGTTTCCTTTCCTTTCCTTCCCTCGCTTCTTGATTCACTTCTTCTTTCGTGCCCAATTCGTCGTGTTCCAGCTCGAACTCTCCGCTGTTCTGCGCTGCAGCAAACTATTCCGGATTTCTTATAGCCTGTGATGTGATTTGATCAGGAGACGCTGGATGACTTCGCCGACAGCGGTGTCGACGACCTGGTGGTGTCGCTCTACCAAATGGACCTCGACCTCACGCTCTTCCTCCTCCACTCCTACCTCCGCCTCCGCCTCCAAAAGGTTAATTCAATTTCCCTTCTTGGCGCTCCGCCCGCATTGGATCAACCAGTAGCTCAACTGGATGTAGATTGAGAAGTACATGATGCACATCTCCAAGTCTGAAGATCTCTTGAGCCGGCTGTCTCAGCAGGAGCAGCGATTTGCGAAAAGGTATTTTTAGGTGACTAGACCATCTGCTCGTTGTGTACGCTGGTTAGTGAATTTAGGAGGTTTTGATGATCACTTGTTGGGTTTGATTTTGTTGCAGGTTGTATGGAGATGATGGAGAAGCATCTCGAGGGGTCGGTGCTGTCGAAGCTTCCCTATGGGTATGACTCCGTCATGAGGCAATCGTTGTCGAGCACGGAGGATGACATGGGTATTCCACTCAATCTTGTAATTAGTGTGTTTTTTTGGGATGCAATACTATTTTGGTGGTTGTAGTTTTGATCGATACATAACGAGTAGAAAGTTCACCACTTCAAAGCAGAAAACATGACATACCTCATGCTATCTGATCGATAGATTTTGGTTGGAGTTTTGGTCAGTTCATATTATTTAGCTGCGGGATGCAATAAAGAACCTCTTTGTATACTCATTCATCTTGTAGTCCCAGATATGCTCAATTTAAACAGTTCTAGAACTGAACTAGGTTCGCATATATCAATCCTTTTATTATAATTTTTAGGGAGTACTAATGACTGCTAATTTTTAACAAACTGGTATGTTCTTTGATAGAGTTAACTGACAAGAAAATGTTCTATCTTTTGGTTTGCCCTGAAAATAGTTAATTCATCCTAGAGTAATGTATTATGTACCATTTTTCCTCATGCATAGATGAATAGAAAGTAAAATGCTGTTATAGGTAGTTCTTTGAAAGGGAAGTGCATGACAAAACAGTATGCAGGAATGTCAACTGTACACAGTTTCAGGGAGTTTGGAGTGAGGAATGTCAACCGTACACAGTGCGATAATGTATCTTGTCTAACATAGTCACCAGTTTTTACTAATCATCAGTTCTGCCAAAGATCCATGCGGACATATTTTACCTTGTTCAGTGGTTGCAGATGGTACCTCCAATCCACCAAAGAGCTGTGGTGCATACAGTTAGGGATTAATCAATGTGTAGTAATTAACAATAGGTACATAACTTTTTTTAATGAACAGTGTGATCGGGATGGTCCGACTGGTTAATATGTGGTATGTATCTTATGGAGCTGAAATGTATTCCATGTGCTTTTAACTAGAACAGGAACCTGAGCTGCACTTTTAGTTAAAGAGTAAAGAAAGTTCCAGCAAAAGGTGCTTTTCTATGTTAATAACAGATTTGGGAAATATTTATAGATTGTTCATGGACATGCCTTTATTGTTCAAAATGACTTCCTATTTCTGAAGATGCACCGATGTGGAACATATGTGTTTTGAGTTATGTAATACTGTAATTGACCTCTGAAACTATCTGATTTGGTTTTATTTGCCTTCTTCAGTTCCAGAGCCTCAGCTTGACACCTTTGTCTTTTGCAAAACCAAGAGCGACATAGGAGCATTCCAGCTAGATTATATGTAAGTGCCGAAGCTCTCTTGTCTTTTGCTGTTGCGCCTGTTCAAGCTCTACTTAAACCTGTGGTGCTTACTTTCATTTATAGGGGAGGAGGTTGTGGACTTTGCTGCTGATGACTCGTATGTCCTGCAGTACAAGTCCAACAAGGGCCTTGTCAAGAGCAACCAAATCGACCTTATTTGATGCGAATCACAAGGCAATGCTAGCAAGTGACCATTGAAGATGCAAACTCTGTGACAGACGTATCAGAAACCTTTGGTGCAGAAGTCTTCTTTGGTTTTGCCCTGATATCTAAGTGGGTCAACTTTGGAGGTGAGGGTGACTTGATGTGCTGATTCCTGTGAAAAGAGAAATTTAAGTGGCATCATATGTAGTCGACAGCAATCAGTTAGGAGAATGAACCATTGGTGCATGTTCTAAAATTGTTAGTTTTCTAGATTGTCATTAGTTGTCTTGTTAACCCAGAGTCCTTCAAGAACCAAGATCATTAATGTCCTCGACAAGAAAAAATTAAGTTGACTGTTGATCATTATAAATTGGACAACTCTTTGCCTTAGTTGGCAGCACATGGCTGGCAATGGCATCTGTAGCCATTTTATAATTAGTGAGCAATCAGGATCATGTAATCCCACTCAACTTTGTTGAAGTCTCTTAAAAGTGGAGTGCTTGCTTTGATGAAAGAGTATCTTCAATGTACCATTTCCACAAAAGAAAGGTGATATTATCTGCTCCACATGTTTCTTAGTGCTGAAGTGGGCAAAATTAGTTGCTGCTGTTTCGTGCATCGCTGCTTTGGAATGTTGCCTTGTGAACCTGGGTTGGCTGACACTGTCCACTGCTAATTGTTGCATCAAATTACCAGTTTTGTCGTGTTAATCTCAGCATCAGATTTGCACAAAATTTGGTGGGTTGTTTATAATTATACACAACAGTTAGTCTTTTTGACATCCAACTGAATCAAGCAATCAACTGAAGCAAGAAGAAAAAAAGGGGGCTTTTACTCAACCTTTTGCTGTTTCTTACCTGGCAAAACACTCTTTACTTGGAAGGTTGATATTTCCTTGCCTAGTTTCTAAGTTGATAATGTAGTATGCAACTGTGCATGGACCAACAGCATTAATTAGGTTGGATACTCATCCGTTCTTAAAATGCAATATATATGTATTTGAAGAAATCTCAACTCATTAATATATGCAATATATATGTATTTCATTTATAAAAATAACATTATTAGATTTTGCATGAACAATACTTTTGTGTAATTATTCTTTAATGGTTTTTATATGAATACATGTTTAGAAAAAAAAACAATGATCAGTCATGTAATTACTACTTGTCTGGTCACGTAAACTAAAAGAGGGCATTGCTTAATTATTACTCGTTAACCTGGACAAGATATTTTCTTGCATGAGGCCTAGTTAGAGTAATTTATTTTTTTAAGAAAGTTTTATTTTCGTAAAAAATACATTTCAAAGAAGGTACAAACAAAGCCGACCAAAAATCTGGCCCTCCATCATAAACGACGGGGCCTAGTCCAGCTTAGCTGTCTCCATGTAAATAGTAAATAGACTTGAATTCTTGCCAGGAACTAGAGGGGCTACAGAAATGCTCATTCAATTTCCCGTCCATTGCCTACATTCTCAATACACAGGAACGGGAAGTGATTGAAGCAGATGCCTTCCGTAGTTCTATGCTGCCCAAACGCTGTCACACCTCAGCAACGGTTGAAATTTATATTGTTTCCTCTTTTCCATATTTTCCTAAAACAAGAGCCTAGATGTGGCCGATTCCTACGCGCATTTTCTCTCTTAAATAAAATTCTTCATGCACATGAGCACGTCTACCATTAGTCCATTTTGGAATTTTTTGTTACAAATTAATTATTTTTCTGCCTCTATGTAAAAGTGTATTCAACCAAATTGCTCGCTCCGATTTTAGATTTATCTTTAACTCATTAAATTTAAAGTAAAATATATTAACATTTAGAACTTTTTATTAAATTCGTCGTTAAAAAATTAAATTTAATGACGAATTATCGTTGTTAGTACACGAGTTACACTTAAAACTATTTTCATTAAATTATTTTGCTTTGGAATGAAAAAAACCCTAAATTAGAGTGACCAAATATATATATATATATATATATATAAAGAAAAGAGTAATCAAAGAAACATAAGATGTGGACAGAACGTCAGAAACCAGATGGCTCCTTGTGGCCTCCAATCCTTATTCTAGTGGGAGACATCACCTCCAGAGCAAACCACACCAAGAGAAAAAATTTCGGAAACGAAAGCGAAATCAACCTGCAATTACCAGCATAAATCAATCGGAAATGCAGGGGCCACAACGATCTCTCGACTCCCCAGCTACCACCACACCTCTCTTTCTCTCTCTACTGCTCTCTCTATGTGGCGGCCATGAGCTTTTGCCTAGATCACAGCTGGACTTCTTGGCCGCATCCTCCTCTTCTTCCGGGTCTCTTCCAGCTAGCTGTTCTTCCTTTCCTTTCTTTGCCTTGTGCGCGTGAGGAGTAGTAGTAGGAGCAGTGAGCTGCGCCGCTCTCTTTTCTTGCTGGACCAGCTACCGCCGCCGCCTTAAAGATCCAGCCTTTCTTGCTCCCTTTCCCCGGAGATCCCCTCTCTGATGGTTCTTGCGATCTGAGTTCCTGGTGGTGTTTTACCTGTGCTGCAGCTGATCCTTTTCGATTTGCTAGGCGCTGTGTGTGGTTGGAGCTCATCTTCTTGGTTCGAGATCTCGGTGAGTATAAAGGAGTTCGTGTGAATTGAACTGTTGCTGTGTTTTTTTGGCTGATCCATCTTGTTCTTGCTGCGACTGTTAATTTTAGTTGGATCCATTCAATTTGGGTTGATGTGCTATTTTTTTTTGGTTTTCAAATTAAGGGGGGTGAGAGAAGGCGGTATTTGTTGTTTTTCAGATTCGTGAGCGCGAGTACCTTCTACAACAAAAATTTGCGTATTGTTTTATGACATTGGCATTTCTCTTCTCTTCGAGGAATGAAATTGGCTCTGAATTGGATAATATTCATTGACTATATCTTGCGCCTGCTAATTGATCTCAAGTCCTTGTCTTATGTGTTCATATTTTTATCTGATTTATGCAGTACATAAATTTTCATCTTGTTAGGATGATTCTTCCTTATCCTGGAGAACGAAAGTTTGCTTTTTGATTTTTTATGTGTACATATGGCCCCCGTACACTTCGTTGAATCATGTGGTTCTGGCCCCTTAAGCAGTTTTTGAAATAAAAAATATCACTTGATGTTATTTATCCCCATAAAAAGAATCGCTTGATGTTTTGCATCATACTGGATTGACATGGTACGTTGTTTCGGATGAAACCACTTTCATATATATGCCTTTTGGATGGTTGACCTAATTTCACAAAGGATTTTTTCTGTCACACTGAAAACCATGATCCTAAAATTTTTCTTCTGTCATACTAAAAGAACTAGTCTGATTCTGATCCATTTTGTCTTTTTATGATTCAGACACCTTCTGGAATGGATTTTTTCACCGAGTACGGTGAGGGAAGCAGGTACAAGATAGAAGAAGTAATAGGGAAAGGGAGTTATGGTGTGGTTTGCTCTGCTTTGGATACTCACACCGGCGATAAAGTTGCTATCAAGAAAATCAATGACATCTTTGAGCATGTGTCTGATGCAACACGGATACTTCGCGAGATCAAGTTGCTTAGACTACTGCGACATCCGGATATTGTGGAAATTAAGCATATTCTACTTCCTCCATCTAGGAGAGAATTCAAGGATATCTATGTTGTTTTTGAACTCATGGAGTCTGATTTGCACCAAGTTATAAAGGCTAACGATGACTTGACTCCTGAACACTACCGGTTTTTCTTGTATCAGTTGCTCCGAGGACTGAAATATATACACACAGGTAATTGATTTATTTTCACTTGAAAGATTGTTCTTTTGCATTTTTCAGCAGGTTGCTGTGAAGAATGTTCTATTTAAATAAATAAATTTGCTATGGACAATTGCCACCGTGTTATAACCATGGGAGTGATATAAATGTCGTCAGATAACAACCAAACTATTATTCTACTAGCAGATTATTCTGGGATTGTTGCTTCAGCATTTGTGTTTTTTTTGGGAACTTATGGTTTATCTGCACAAACTCTATAATGATGACAATCTTATGGAACTGTGGGTTGCTTTATTACAGATGAACCAGCAGTACCCCAAAATTCTCATGAAATGTTGATCTTTCTTGTGGGATGACTAGATGCCCCTTGGCACCTTTTTCTGTAGAGTTTATAAAATCTGAAGTGTTAGCTAGCTTTCAGATTGGGCATCAAGATTGGGCACCAACAGAATCTGGTTGTCTTCCTTTGCTTCCCCAGTTGTGGATACGCTGAATTTGTGCTAGGATTGTACAGCCTGAGGCATCACGAATGAGTTTAACCACCCAAAAACATATTCATGACATCCTGAAAGTATAATGCATGTAACTGCAACCTCATGGTCTATCTGTACATTCTATTGACCATGGTTCTTACCTTCTGGTAATGCCTATAACAAATTACTTTTCCTAGGGAAGAGACTATGCTTTCTGCTCTTCGTGAAAAGTCAAACAACTAGCTAACATCATCCAATTGAACTGGATTTATCTGATACACATCTATTATGGTGCAAACTGAGGTTCGGGCCATTATAAACAAGGAATTTCATATTCGTTGGTTGCTTCATCATCTTAGCCTGGTTGTTTGGTCATATTCAGACAGCTTAGTTTGTTTTCAAAAGCAGAAGAACGAGGCAAGCACAAGCGTTTACATATATTTGACACATTCCAGCATCTGTTGTTCCTAATAGACATACCCTTCCTTTGAAGCACCCTTTTGTGACCAAGTTAGTTTTTTTCTTTAGTTTTTTTTATTAACCTGATTGTGATCGAATAGGTTTTCCCAATTCATTTTATACCATGATAGAAATATCTATTTTGCTTCTAATAATGCTGTAAATAATGCATGTGCTCATCCCCCACCCCCTCTTTTTGTAAATTATTCTAAGAAGTCAGTGTGACCAAGTTAGCACTTTTGTTATATGAAAGGCTAAAAAATACAAGTGCACCATTCAAGAAAGGAATAATAATACGAGGACTACTGAAGGATTAATCTTTTTCTGTACTCAGTGTTCTACGTTTGCATGATTCCTATTTATGAGTCCATCCTATTTGTGACTCTAATTCCTGACTGATGCATCTTTTGATAGCCTTTTGCAGCAAATGTATTTCATCGAGATCTCAAACCAAAAAATATATTGGCAAATGCTGATTGTAAGCTCAAAATATGTGATTTCGGCCTTGCAAGGGTAGCTTTTAGTGATACTCCAACCGTCATCTTCTGGACGGTACATCATTTCACCCCCACTATGCACTATGTGGCTCATTACTTTAAGATTTATAACATCAGCTAATTGATTTTTCTGTTAGGATTATATTGCAACAAGGTGGTACCGAGCACCGGAGCTGTGTGGATCTTTTTTCTCCAAGGTTGTAGTTACACTTTTAATTTTATATTGAATCATGATATCTGCAAAAAAAAATCCATTGGTGTTTCTTTCTTTTTATTGACCTGGGGCAGCGAAGCAAACATGGATAGCATTTCTTTAGGATTTTTATCCAAACATATTGTAAAGATTTTATCTTAAGGGCAACTTCTACTAGTTAGACAACATGGCTTCTTGCTTAGGAGTTATTAACAGATGAATGGAATGTTTTTATTGGTTAATAATGTTTTCTTATGCATTTGATGGCTAGTGTTTCATTGCCATTTATGCCTCTTTATGTTACTTTCCATGCCTAAGTTTTCTACTATTTTCCTGGCAGCTTCCACTTTGCTGATGCTATTTTTAAATTTCGTGAACCAAATAATTAATAAGTCACATGAAGTCATATGTACTTGTAGTTCATGTCACTTGTGTCTAGTATTGTTGACCCCTGCATTAATTTAACATATTTTACAACTTGAACTACACAAAGAGCCTCCCTGCCTGATGTCCTGACCATCTAACCATTTTAATTACCTTTTCCTTCATGAATGATCCAATTTGGCTGACCTAGTTTTTATACACTGATGATATAATAGGTTGAGTTTCATATGCGTATTATGATTTTTTTCCTGATTTCACATCTAGACATTGCCAAGCAAATAAAACTGTTTTTGTTTTTATGGTTTTTCTTTCTTTCATACAAGGAATGCTGTGTACACATGTATTCTCCTTTTACTTTTTGCATGGGCTTATATGTTGTCCAATATCTGAAGCACCCATAATGGGTTCCGTTGTTTTGCAGTATACACCAGCAATAGATATATGGAGTATTGGCTGCATTTTTGCAGAGCTTTTAACTGGAAAACCTCTTTTCCCTGGGAAGAATGTGGTTCATCAACTTGATATAATTACAGATCTACTAGGAACACCTTCTCCAGAAACAATATGTAGGGTCAGTATGGGTTGACTTAAAAAAATGCTTATTACTTATTTCCAATAAAATCCTATAATGCTTATATCTACATTTACTTATGCAACAGATTAGAAATGAGAAGGCAAGACGTTACTTGAACAGTATGAGGCGGAAAAAACCTATACCATTTACACAGAAGTTCCCAAATGCAGATCCACTTGCACTGCGGTTGTTAGAGAGAATGCTAGCTTTTGATCCAAAAGATCGGCCAAGTGCTGAGGAGGTATTGTCAGTACTAGCATCAGCCTTGTATCTTTTTTTGTTGTGTTGTTATCTCTAGTGTCGGCACCTAATGTAGCAGCCACATTTTCAGGCCCTTGCTGATCCTTATTTCAAGAACATAGCCAATGTTGATAGAGAGCCTTCTGCTCAACCTATCACAAAGCTAGAGTTTGAGTTCGAGAGGCGGAGAATTACGAAGGAAGATATAAGAGAACTCATATATAGAGAAATTTTGGAGTATCATCCAAAGATGTTGAGGGAGTTCCTCGAGGGAACTGAGTCAACTGGTTTCATGTACCCCAGGTGTGTAGTCATGCCAAGTTTACTTCCATAGCTTTAAAATCTTTAACTGAGTTAAGAGTGCCTATTGTAATTTCTGAGAGAATTTAGTGATCTTATTGTTGAACTGGCAAGCTAGTTATATGTTGTTGAACATGCTATATGTCCAGGTTAACAATTAAATAACGAATATTTGTGAAATTTTGGCTGTTTTGTTGATGCGGGTGTATTAAGTAGTGATTACTTATTTTAATTGCTCTATTTGTTGCTTGAAATTGATCAGGAACTACAAAAGCTTTGAGATTAATTCAAGGAACTAAAATCAATTACTTTATTATGTTTACAGTGCAGTAGACCATTTTAAAAAACAGTTTGCATACCTTGAAGAACATTATGCCAAGGGATCAACAGCAGCTCCACCTGAGAGACAACATAACTCATTACCAAGGTAAGATATTTACTTTAATTTTTTAATATGGCATGGATTAGCCGATGGAACTTCTAGCTCCAATTGAATATGTACTCGATTCTTGACTATCTACTTTTGTGTCGACAGGCCTTGTGTTGTCTATTCAGATAACCGACCACAAAGCACAGCCAGTGTTACTGAGGATCTTTCCAGGTGTTTAATCAGAGGCAATACACTAAAATCACAGCAAGATTCTGTTTCAGTCGGTGCAAGCAGAGTTCCTCAAGGTTAGCATGTGTACCTTACTAGTTGACTTTAATCTGCAATTAATCTTGTATCCCCCATTATTTCATTTATATGCATTGTGACTCAAGATAGATTTTGCACATTACCTATCTTCTAGGTGCTGCTGCAAGACCTGGTAAAGTAGTTGGCTCGGTGCTGCGTTATGGTAATTGTTCGACATCCGCTGCTGAGCAACAATACGAGCAAAGGGTTCGGAATGCAGCAATTGCTTCAAACAGCAGTGTTCCTTTGGGGAGCTCGTACCCCAGAAGAAATCAGACCTGCAAAAGTGAAACAGGTGATGCTGAAAGAATTGATTCCAGCCAAGCTGGTCCACCCAAGCCATATGTAGCAAACAAACTGCCTGCTACTGTTGATGGTCGGAGTGGCCACTGGTAAATTGCTGCAGTGCACCAGCAAAACCTTAGTTATTACCACAGCATCAGCATGGGTTTATTGTTCTATGTAGTACATTCTTAGACATTTAAAATGTCATGCTGTACAGACTTCTATTGTTTTGGGGGCTTTTCCATCTGAAAGACAGTAGAATTGTACTGGAAGCCCTAGGGATCAGGCTGCCTGTTTCTGCGTTTCTTCATAGCTCAACCTCTAAATGATCTGGTACACAAACAAGATCGCATGGAATTTGACATCACATGATTCAATTCGAGGGGGTATAGTGGAAACTGGAAGCAACAATGGACTGTAACCTTTTCTTGCTGAGAAAACAAAGGACTATTACCGACCCGACTGATGCTGTTATTCAATTTATTTTCCAAGTGGGTAAATCCGAAGGATCATGTAAGCAGCACAATGTTGGACATCGCTTAGTATTTCGTTCTTAGGAACACTGTTCTCCTTGCTGAGCTAGGACCTGCAACTGTCTGACATTGCTGTAACTTGTGTAACTTAATAGCATTTCAAGTATTGCCCTCCGTATTTAGCCTGCAATTAAGCTCTAGTATTTGAGCTACTGTCTATATATTGTCCCCTTATTGTTGTTGCTCTTTAGATTACTCCCACCATTCTAAAATATAGGGTATAATTGTTTTTTTCAACGTTTCATAATAAAAGGCACGTATGCATATATGCAATTAATTAAGGGTTGTTTTAATATTTTACCTCTTTTATAACATTAAATATGCTGTTATATAAAAAAAAATTGAGGTGACGAGAGTTAAGGAGGAGAGAAGGAAAGAAGGAAAAAAAGATAACCGTCTCTTATGCAAGAAACTACATAAAGATCAAGAAAGAAGAATAGGTGATAGAAAATGAAATGAGACAGAAGAGACGTGATTGGATAAGAATTTATTTTGAAGAAATTATCCATTATAGTTTCAGTTTCTATACGTAACTATATGATAGTTTTTAGATTGGGATTATCCTAACACCTTCTCCTTCACTAAATTTCTTTTTTTTAAATCCTCCACATTTAATATCTTTAATTTTAATTGTATTGGTTGTAT
Organism: Oryza coarctata; assembly: GCA_030770085.1. Lineage (NCBI taxonomy): Eukaryota > Viridiplantae > Streptophyta > Magnoliopsida > Poales > Poaceae > Oryza > Oryza coarctata. The sequence goes on from CM061471.1 coordinate 2,196,037, forward strand.
GTGTTATATTTATTAGGTAATTCAAACAAATAGATAATATTTTTTTATTATTGTGTTAGTGGTAGTTATGTCTTATATTTTAAGTATAAAGGAAGTATTTTTTTCCTTTTGCCCTTATATAAAATGTAGTATCATTTCACTTGCAACATCTAGAATTTGTATCACAATCGCACGTACTCGTGCCGCTTCATCCTTGCCAAAAATGGAATACGGAGCAGTGCAAACTTTGCATGTAGGTCGCGGTAAAACCCTTTTTGGCCCAGGCATTGCTGGATTTTTACACTTTGGCCCTTTTTGAAAGGGTATTCCATTTAGGTCCCCTTTGATTTGTACGTAAAGCATAGTAATTATGAAAGATTTTAATCCTATAGGAAAATTCCTAAAAAAAGCATTTAAAACAAGGGATTGAATTCTATTCTTTCCTTTAAAATTTTTTAATAGGCAATTCTATAGAGATTTTAGAGAAAAGTTAACAAGAGCTCTTACCTAAAAATTTTCTTTTGAGTGTATCTCTCTTATCTGCTGTGTTTTTCTTTTTCTTGTCTAATCAAAGGATCATTCATGTATTTTTTTTATATTTTGGAATCATTTGTTTTGCCCTTTCATTCTTGTCAAAATCCTGTGTTTTTCTTATCTATCCATTTTTCCAATCCTATATTTCAAAAAAGCCCTTAACCATTTATTGGATATTGCATTCCCTCAACTCTCAAAACCGAAAATTTGCCCTTCTGTCAAAGTCAAGCTGGTATTCACCAATGAGCACTTTCCTAACAGCCCAATCAACAAAAACTATTCTAAATAATACGTATCCCACATATCGGTTTTCCTCTCTCACCTTAAGCCAGTCCACATGCTACGTTGGCTGGTTTTCACTTCTCGTTGTTGCCTATTGCCGCCTCTTCCTCTGCTCATTGTGCTTAGCTCTTATCAACTTTATCGGCCCTAACGTGCTGGCTACGCCAACCACTTGATCCTACACACGGCATGCTCACTCCGTTGTTTCACAAGAGGCGAAAAACAGCTTGGCCATGACATCTTCTCGTCGTCTACAACACATCCGTCTTGGTCAACTCCATATGGAGCTGCACCACCGCCGCCACATGGCTATGTCCTTGTTAAGGGGTTCAACTGCATGATATTTAAAAGTTAAGGAGGGGTTAGGAGGGAAATACCCGATTTTAAAGTTGAAATGTGTGTTTTGGGTAAATGATGGGTTCAAGATGATCAAATGAAATAAGAAATATGATAGAAATGCATATACAAAAAATAGGATTAAAAACATAGAAAATATGACAAATGTCATTGGTACATAGGTATAGAAGGAAACACAAGATTCTTTCCTAAGTAAGCTTAACCTATGATCATTTGGAACCACATGCATTGATTTTCCTTCTCAAAGTAAAAGAAAAAGGATGTAGTAATGAATGTTGAAATTCGTATGAATTTTGAATGAAATCAAGGGCAAAGGGAAATTTTTCCTATGCCTTCTTCCTCTAATCCAAAGTGGTGAATAGTAAATCAAATTGAAACATCCAAGGCTTGTTTATTTCATTGAAAAAAACCTTACCAATCTTTGGAAGTAATTTTGAGAGCATAAAGTTTTCGAATTACTAAAATTGAGAGGGTTGTATTGGTAATGATATGTTTAATTCCTCGTTTTACCAAATTTTGGTATTAGATTGAAAATGCTAAAAAAAAGTGAACAAGCCCCTAATTTTTCCTCCGTAATTCGGTGTAACCTGCACTATAGATGACTTCCTACTCTCTCCTTAGTACGGTAATTGGTCTCTCTTTTTTTAATTTATTTTTATAAATGCCTAGCAATCGATTTTAGATTAATTTATTTTCTCTAAGTTTTGGATTGGTTTCTATGATCTAGAATTTTTAAAAAGTTTGATTGATTAATTATTTTTTATCTCATTAAATCAATTAATTAGGGCTTAATTAATTTCATCAACCTTCCGTCTAGTCATTTTATTTTATTAATATCTCGATATCCAAAAATTCAATTGATGTGATTCTAGCTTTGTTTGTTTAAAATTTTGTATGGTTATAATCTGTTTAGTGATGTAATTGTGTTTTATCCATATTCTAAAAATACAATTTTTCATATTTAGTGATGAAACAATATTTTATCTAAATTTTAAAAGAGGTTTTATGATTAGGAAAAAGTGTTAAATTTTATTTTTATCTTTTATAATTATTCGCCCCTCTCTAGTAAAATATGTGATTTTAGTGGAGAGTTTTAGATGCTATATGCAAATTAATAAAAATTATTTACCAAAAAATATAATTGTGTGAGCGAGAGGCGACGCCACGGTTCCAATTCCAGTGCGTGGGAACAGTAATAACACAAGGGCCATGCCACATCACGTGCTTCCATAAATAAGTTCAATTTCCAATCGAAGGAGAATCGTTTCCAAAGAGATGCTACTGACATCTTTTTCATCCCATTATGTTTGAGCTTCTTTTCATTTCAGCCTTCCAGGAGCCATGTTGGTTAGTATTTAATTCCATAAGGAAGATCATAAAAAATAAAATATAAAAATCATGTGCGTTTTAAAGAAGTACTCCCATCCCATCCGTAAAAAGAAAGATCAATTCCTCCATATGAATCCCTTTATCACTCTATGTATAATAAAAGTTGTCTTTTTATCCAAGTAATTAAATTAAAATTAATTTCACCCTATGCAACGCCCGTGCATTTTTTTCTGGCATACATACATACATACATACATATATATATATATATAAAGGACGGAGTGATTAATAATCACCCGTATGGGATATGGGGTCGGGTACTTGGGTGCCCATTTGACATGTGACGCGTTGCAGGTTTGTATCCCACGCGTGTGCTTGGAGTCAGACTCGAAACCAGCTTATGTGCACCACGCATACCGAACGAGACATTTCTTTCAGCCCAGCCGTGTTTCCAGCTCAGGTATGTTTAAGTTTGTATGTATAAAGTTTACACATATAAAGTTTATATACGAAAAGTTAGGGCTGAATGGGAGTTGTGAGTATTCGTACACACGCGTTTTGAAATCTCATTAGGGAAAGCCTATGTGCACAAAGTTTTTTTTTTAAAGAAAGTTTCTTTCTATAAAATTTCCATACTAAAATTAGAATTGAGTCTGGTTCAGACTCGGTTCGTGCATTAGCAATCTTACTCGGCGCTAATGATGTTGGCATTAAGCCGGGACCGAGCTAAAAGTTGATTTCTACGATTAGCTTTTTTCGAGGAAGTTTTAGAAAAGACTAAAAATCGAAATCTGTAAGCTTTAGAAAAGGCTAAAAGTCAAAATCCAGTAAGGGCGCCCAAGCACGAGCAAGTCTCCGACTCCGATGCTTCGTCTTGTCATGATGGATAAAGAAGGCAAGTGCCTCCTCTCCGGCGAGGCCCGTAACGACGACGCCGGCCGCGTCGTCGTCGTGCTCAACCTCGACGACGAGGACTACTGGCTCTGCCGCGTCAGGGGCGGCAAGAGGTAGGAGCGCCACGGGTACGCCATCACCGTGTTCAACGCCCGAGGCGAGCCCCGCGACAAGCACATGGCGAGGCTCAACGGCCGTCTTCGCCTTTCACTGTTGATTTGTTCTTCAGATAGCCGTGGCAAAAGTTTTATAAAAACGATGTAGCTGAAAAGCATTCAACTTGAACACAGAAGCTCGTCTCGTTGCAGAGCAGCAGCCTGGAGTCCGATTCCGGCACTGACAAGGTTGTTGCCTCCGGTTCGATTCTGATTTTGCAGCACTGGGGAGGCTGCAGCCTCCGATTCAATCTAGCAGAAGAAGCTCTCACCCTTTCTAAGCCGACGCAGAGCACCGGGCCCGAGGGAATCGTCGGCCGGTTGCTGTACTTTGGGCATGGCCGGTTTCAGTCCTTCAGAAATTCAGACTCGTGCAGTTGAGAATTCAGAAGCCAAGTTAAACATCTTGTGCCGCGAAGAGATGGCGTCCGTGATCTTGGAACCCGTGCCGACGACTCGCAGACCCAATTCAGCATCTCCAACCAAAACGTCACCACTGCAGCCATCGAACCACCGAACAACTTCAGGTGCCTCGAGACTCCACAGGGCTGGGTGTGGTACTCGCTATTGATCCTGCCTCGCTGCACGCATTCCTATGGCGACCACAGGACAGCAAGACGACCGGCCTCCCAGCCGCGAAAGCGGACTTCCCTCGGAGCTGCAAGCGCCTGCTCTCCGGCAACCCGCGCCGCGGCGGCGATGTCCTGCGGGTCGCCGCCCCATAGACCGATCTTGGCGTGCTCCTCCATCTCCATCCTGCACTTGCACAACATATGGACGACGAGCGCACCTATATATAGAGTGCACGAACGCCCCTTGCTATCCACGATGCAATCAAGATTGAATTTTCAGTAATGGCATTGAGTTCATATCGAATCGTATTGGTTAACGCACATCAGTAGCAGGTTTGAATTAATTAGTGTTATAATAGCTACTTCTATTATTAAAATTTATCTCATAATATAACTACTTCAACACTATTTTTCCATCTCAACCAATTACAATAGCTTTTATTTTACTTCTTTATATATTTCAACCATTATGTATCAAAATAAAAGGTCGATCAACTTTTTCTTAATGATCAGGAATTGAAGGTTGTACTACTCTCTAAGATGACTATAGAACACCCACGAGTTAGAATAGTCTAACTCCATTCAACATAACTTATGCATTCGTAGTCTAGAGTCTAGAACCCAAAATTTTTTTAATAGCACCTATGCTATTTGAGCACTCTAGAATCCTTTAGATATTTAAGTGGTAATAAATCGACACATGAAATCAACTATTTATGTGCAAAAGTCTGTCACACTTTTTTTAATCCCCTTATTAAAGTAGATGTTGTAAAATATAATTCTTTTCAGTAGCAGCATTATTTACAACGGATTGTCTAAGTGTTTCTCATCTATTGGATGAAGATTTAATCATTCTTATCTCACTCCCTTCATTCACTATTTAAAGACATCCTTCTTTCTCCCTTCATTCACAATTTAAACTCATCTCCTTTTAGATAAATGGTTGAAAAATGAATTATTGTAGACCAAATTATTATAGACCATCCATATTGCTAATAGTAACCAGTAAAAAATTATTTTTATCACTCAAAGGTAGTTAATATCAATTATTACATATAATAAGGAAATCATGAAGTTTTCACATTTCAATATTTAATAAAGTGAAAAAATAAATTCATATTTTGTTTGAAATAAAATTTCATCATCTCCCCTTAAAAAAAGGAAGCGGGCATAATCCAGCTCGAGAAGTAGGAGATGATTTTTACTTGCTTTTATTTTTAAGGTAAATAGTTAAATGGTATTTTTTTTATTAACAATAGTAATTATGGCTTTTAAATTTAAGTAAAATTCTTGCAAGTGTTTAAAAACGTGAAGGAATTATTTAAAAAAAATCTCTGCACCTTCATGGTTCAATTCTTGCATGTTCTTGTTTCCTGTTCTTTATGAAACACATTCGTGGTCCAATTAGCCCCAATTATTTTGGTGAGTTCATGATTTTTTTTATTTTTTTGTCTGGTTAAATTCTTTTATTTCTCTGAACATTTTTGTTCGACAAGAGATCCTAATGTTGTCCATCAATTTTCTGAAATGTGTACAGTGACTAAGAGCCCAAAGCGTATAAAGGGGGGTCGGGTCTATATATATATAACCCAGCCCAGTGGCCTATCTAACTCCCCGTAGTCGCAGCGGGAGGGGAACGGACACAGAAACTGAACCAAAAACTGGTGAACAAAGGCGTGGGCAGGCCTTTGGTCATTATATCGGTAAACTGATGTGCCGGAGTGAGAAAAGGGCAGACACACATATTTACCAAGTTTACATAAGTGGCAAACTATGGAGCTGCTGTGAGTACATTAGATGGAGGCGCTGCGATGGAGGGTGGCGACAGTGTCGGGGCCGGGGTGGCTGAGGCGAAGGTGCCAAAGGTTGGTGGAGAGGGCGACGCTGGCGTGTGGGGTGGACGGCGCAGCGGAAATGGTGTAGAGGTCTCCGCCACTATTGCAGCGAAGGATCTATCGCCGGGTCGGGATATCCTTCACAGAGAAATCAGACGCGTCAAATTCAATGGAGCAGTTGTTGTCTCTTGTGAATTAGCGAACAGATATAAGATTGTGAATAAGGGAAGGGACGATAAGAATATTGCGTAAGGGAAGGTTAGTGCTGGATGTAGACAGAGATGAACCACCTCGGCATTGGACAGGAAGAGAGTGACCATTGCCGATGGTGACAAAAGGGGAGGAAGAGGGGTGACAGGAGCGAAGTATACCGGCCGATGACGCCATGTGTGAAAACGCCCCAGAGTCTAGCACCCAAGGGTGCTGTGGTTGGAGCGTCATCTGGTTAAGGGCAGCGACGAGGCCAGCCTAGTTCTAGGTGGGAACCGACTGGGTGGGTGGGGTCGGTAGCATCGGCTGAGAAGGCAGAACGGGAGCCGATGTCAGGTGAGCCTGGGGATGGGCGCCGAGTATCCTGGGTTGCCAGCCGATGGGGCTGCGTGGCTGAGGCTGGGGCGCCCAGGGGTTGTAGCAGAGCCACGGACCCGTGGGACCGGCAGGGTGGGCAGGGACCGAGGTAGGTCGTGAGGGCGTTAGACCCTGCCAGGTCTTGCCTTTGCCTTTGCCCTTGCCTTTCCCGGTGCGGACTGTGGTGCTGTGGCCGGAGCCATGCCCACCAGAACCGCGGGAGGAAGGGGCAGCGCAAGAAGCTCGGCAGCCATTATCGGCGGCGACAAGAAGAGCGGTGTGGGCCACTGTCTTCTTATCGTTGGCCAGACGGAGTTCTTTAAGAACTAGTATGTCATGAGCCCGAGTGAACGATGGAAGAGGTGTGGCGTTGGCGATGTTATCGGCGGTGTTGGAGAAACGGGGATTGAGGCCTCGCAGAAGGGTAAAGACGAGTTGAGAATCGGCCACAGAGTGGCCGACGTCTCGAAGAGCAGCAACCTTGACTTTGAGGCGCTGACAGTACGAGAAGATAGAGGAGTCGCCTTGTACCATGGAGTGGAACTCGTTGAGGAGGAAGATGGCGCGAGGCTGCTTGTTGGCCAGGAAGATCCGTTCGATGGCCACCTAGAGATCCCGGGCGGTGGGATCGGTATCGTCCATGGCGAGGTCGAGGACAGAGTCATCGACCGAGCTGAGCAGCCAGCTGCGCACGCAGCACTCGGCGATGTCCCACTGAGGATCATCGGGGCGAGGTGGAGCGGAGCTATCAATATGGGACCGCAGGCCGAATTTTCCACAGAGAGATTTGAAGAAAAAAACCCACTTGAAATAATTGGCGTTGAGGTTAAGAGAGATAGGAACGTGAGATTTCACGTTCACAGCAACGTAAGAAGGAGAGAAGATCGGCGAGGTGGTGCCTGAGGTGTGGTCTAAGGCACCGAGGGCCGGAGCAGACTCGGCGACTAGAAGAGTGCCAGAGCTGAGAGCAGACTCAGTGGCCATGACGGGAGAACGTGAGCGAAGAAGCGATGGGAGAAAGAAGCCGATGGGAGGGAGAAGCCGATGAGAGGACGGATCGACCGATCAAAGATGTGAGAAGCCGATGGGAAGTGGGTCGGCCAGCCGATGAGGAGTGGTTGGCCGATGGGGAGTAAGCAGCGGAGTAGGTGAGGAAAAAAGGTGGTGACAGAGTGGGTGGGTCAGAGAGTAGGTGGGTCACGGACGTGCGAAGATTCACGTCCGTGAAGAGAAGATTCACGTCCGTGGACTCGTGGAGGCCAAGGAGTGGGACGGACACGAAAAAGGCGGGGAGTGGCCGGACGCGAAGAGAATATGTTCTCATCTAGGAGGCAGGAATTCGTGTCCGTGGACACGTGGACACTTTTGACTGGCTCGGACGTGAGGGGAGAAGGTTCGCGTCTGAGAGCCATTGAGCGTGTCGGAAAAGGCGAGAACCGAGGGAGGGTTCCAGCCGATGGGAGGGCGGACGAGTTCAGTCAATGGAGACGACGAGCGTAGAGGTGCGCCGGCGTCAGAGAAGGAGAGATGCACGAAGCAAGAAGAAGAGCGGAGACGGGTGCGAGGCGAGACGAGGAAGCGGATCGAGATCGTCGCCTGGTCTTGCGGAGGTGGAACGGAGAAGAGAAGGTGACTGTGGAAGAGGAAAACGGGGGCGAGAGAGCGAGGAGAGTACCGAGAAGAGGGTCGGCGATGGGAAGAAGACGTCGACGATGAGGAGAAAAGAGTCGGCTTATCGAAGGGAGAAGCTAGCGCGCCGAGAATGTCTAGACTTACTCTGATACCATGTAAAATGTGTATATTGACTAAGACCCCAAAACGTATAAAGAGGGGTTGGGTCTATATATATAGAACCCAGTGATCTGGTCTTGACTTTCTCCTATTGAATCCATCTTTTGTTCTATTATTCATATGGTCTCTCTGATTTTACTTGTATATAAACTAACTCTGATTTCTTAAACTGCTTTACCCATTTAAGCGGAGACTCAACTTGGGAGTAGAGAGGTAGAGGGTGGAATCTCCCGACAGAAAGTAGTTATCCCATAAGTGACACAATTAGGTCATTCGTTTAGTACTTAGAGGGTTTCAGTATCATTTCTTCATTACATTTTGTGCTAATTTTATTTTTGTTTAGTGAAACATGTAGGATTTTGGAAATAAGGGAATAGCACGTGGTTTTGTTAGAGGATGTTGTTTGAAGATTTTATTAGTAGATACATTTGTGGGTATGACATTGCCTTCATGCTATATGCATATAGTCTCGAAGTGGAATGTCTAATTTGCACAATCTAAGTAATCCCAGCCTTCTCCCTCTCAGCATAGAAAAAGATTCTCTGTTGGTAGGATCACAAACACACTAGTCTAAGCTGAAATCTAAATATAATTTTTGTAACTGAAAAGTTTGGCTTGCTTTGTATTGATCGGAACATATATAGAGAGGTACATAGCTAAGGAGCCTATTAGCTTTGCTGGCTAAGGGATGACTTGACCCACTGACTTGACTTATAGTCTAAGACTTGACTCACTAGCTTACTCTTAAGGAAACTTATTCCCTAACCTAAGGAAAAGACTTGACTTATTGACTGCAGTAGCAAGGATTATAATATCAATCAGGTTTTCTTTCTGGATGGATCCCATGGGGGTTCTATCCTGCGAAACCACCTTCCTGCGACAATGAAGCTACACTGGCTCCATACTAGGAATCAAAAGGTATGTGTAGACTTGACTGATTAACTGCAGTAGCAAGGATTATACTATCAATCAGGGTTTTCTTCCTGGACGGATCTAATAGGGGTCATATATTGCGACACCACCATCCTGTGGCAGCGAAACGTCATGGCTCCATACCAGGAATCAAAAGGTATGCGTATACGAGTACCGGTAATAGAGTTAGAAGTGGCACATAATCTAAGAGGGTAGATATAAATTCTCATTGGCTTTGATATCTCTTTGTAAAATTATGGCGTGTGCATGTACGTATTTCGTGTATAAATAAATAAAAATATCCATGGAAAGGATTTTACCTCTGTGGGGAATTGTATTGTTGGCAATCTATCGAAACAGTAGGCTATATGCATTGTCGAATGTTAACCAGTAGTACATCCAGGAATTTTCTTAAGCCTGGGCCATTCATACAACTGCATATACCATTTACCATAAGCACACCAAAAAGTTGGCAGCCGTCGAGTTTTGATTTAACGAGAGAAGAACCAGTGCATGAGATTATATCAATGAGGTGATGATTATTTATTTCGGATAGGTTAGACTATGGGCCTTGTATTATCTTGAAAAGAAAAAAAAATGATGGGTGCATAGAGTAATGTCACTTGCCTCTAGGTTACGGTCGTAATGGCATGAGCATTTGCTTTGCTTGTTTACACAAAATGCGGTTAAGTGCTAACACCACTGCAAGTTTACGTTAAGCATGGTAATTAAGCGTTTGCTTTGCTAGTAACTATGCACGGTGATTAGGTGCAAGCAGCTAACTTCTGGACAGCTAAAGCTCGTTTCAGGGAGATTCCCACACTATTTCTCTAGGCAGTTGGTTTAGTCGAGTGCCCCTTCATGGCCTTCGACTCTTATGCCTTTTATGTTTAAGGTATACATGCATGCCTTAGTTTTCCTGTGAGCACTATCCTATTGCATCTGCGTAAACCGTTATTCCCATCGGCAGTGTTACAATTTTATATATCGTAAATTTGCTAAGTTCATATTCTGGATTAGTCTTGAACGATCCTGTTGAATCACAGTGTTTTCCTTTTAACTTGTGATACTGACACCGATGCATCTAATTGGCGAAAGCCTAGCTCTATCCATATGGCAATCTGTAAATTATTTCCAGGATACTCTATCTGAATGTTAACATCTGGCCCAGATTTTTTTTTGGGGGGGGCGCATTTTTTGGCAAATCATGTATATTGATGCTTGATGCATCTGATGGATACCTTGTAGAGACTAGGAGTACATAACCGCTGGGTACCTTGTAGATGCTATTGCTTTTGCAGAGTGTGGTCTGTGTATTGAAGAAAAGCATTTTTTTTCTCAGTGCCAAATGCTGTTGCAAACACTGGCTCACTAGTCAGTAGCTTGCTGCTTGCTCTACTTTCCCCTGTTCGTACAAACAGCGGCGAGAGAGAGCTGGTTTTAGGAAATTTTCCTACTGATTCTGGGTGGATTTCGTTGCTTTGTTGGCCAAAAATAAATTTAATTTTGTGTACCAAGTGATCTTTACAATGTTTATATATTGTTGCAGAGCTTGCACGGTTGCAGCCTCGTCATCATCTGGGATATGCTTGTTTGACGCAAGATAAGTCCACATGAATCCATTCATAATGCTTTAAAAAGAGATGAAATTTAGACAGCGAGAAAAGTTTTTGCCCGTTTCATTTTAGTGACAAATGGAACCGGGGCTCTTAACCTACGTTCTCAAAAGAAAATGTAAGGCCAAATTTGACAGAAAAAATGCTGGCGTTGTGGCGTACAACATCGATTGACATGTCTTGCATTTCTAGTTTTCAAACAGAGCTCGTAGGTGCATTTTCTTTTAATTGTCTTCACTACCCCAATCAATAAGCCCTAGTTCACAAAAGAAAATAATCCAAGCTCAGTGCTCACAGGAGTTTTTTTCTTCATTTTTTGTCAAATAAATCCCAGGATTAAAAAAAAAGGGAAGGTAAGCCTATCTGTCTTGACATCGGAGCTGTTTCACTGCATTTTGCAGAGGGAGCTACCGATCAAAACCTGAAAGTTCGTGATTCTTATGTGCATCACGTATGTGAAAAATAAGCTGCAAAAATTTACCAGCTGTGAGAAAAGGGGCATTTCTTTTGTAACGTTGAAAAGAAATGGTATTCTTTTGGAGGGAGGTAGTACAATTTTTAATACATTATAGTCATCAAGCATCACACAAGCCGGATGAAGTACTCCCAACGTGTTAAAATTTTAAAGATGTGTCTATTACTTAAGATTTATCTCAAAATAACTCTACTTATTCATCCATCCTCTCATCTTAACCAATCAAAAAGTATTCTCTATTTAATTTCTCTACCTATTTTCTCTTCTCAATCAATTACAATATTTTTTTAATTATTTTCATCTACTTTCTTAATTTCTATAAAAATATCTAAAAATTATTATATTTTAGGATGTAGGAAGCATCTTATTAGTAATTTCTCTATTCTAAAATAAGTAACCACTTTATCACTTATGGTCTAAATTATGAGGTGAGATAAATGATTTAGATGCCGAGGGTTATTTGTGTGTGGAATGGTAGTTGAAGATAATATGAAACAAAATAGAAATAATTAATGAGATAAGTGTGTACTTTCTTATTTTATGACCGTGGAAATAGTAATTTGGAGTATGTCTAGTTATCATGCTGTTGTACTTGTTTGGACGGACACATATATACATATAGAGTGCATCAACACCCCTGGCTATCACCGAGGCAATTAATCAATCAAATTTTCAGTGATTACATTGAATTAAAATCAAATCGTATTGGTTAACTAGCACCAGAGGCTGGTTTGGATCAATTACTGCGGAATTTCGAAGGGCGCCTTCAGTTTCCGATGAGACTTATGAGATCATTATCTAAAAAATTTTGAGATCGCCGGCGAGCTCATCGCCGCCGTCTCGCCGGCACTGGCGCCGTGCAAGACGGCAAAGCATGGTGTCTCAGTCTCAGCTTGTAGCCATGTACAAGTGAGCTAGTGAGCGGCTGCTTCAGTGCTACTGCTGCAGCTGCAAACCACGGAGGATTGCAACACATCGACGAGGTGCCGGTGCCTGACGATCTTGGGCGGCTTGTACTGGTTCGCCGGAGCGCCGCCGCGCATCGCAGCCTCGGCGAGCCTGTAGAACGTGCCGGGCCTCACCACGGCGACCTCCAGCGGCGCGACGTCGCCGGTCGCTCTGCACAGCCTGTACGCTCCGCCGAGGCAACCCTCGAGTGGCGCGATGCATCGCCTGAGGAAGGCGGCGGAGTCGTCGCCTGACCTCTCATGGTCGAGCAGCCTGGTTCCCTCGCTCACCTCGACGACGATCTCCGCCGTCGTCGTCGCTGACGAACCCCGCAAACTCGACGACCTCGCCGCTGCCGCAGCGTAATGACTCTTCGCTGTCCTTTAGCATGAGCTGGAAGGTGTCCGTGGCGGCCATGACGTCCCTCTCGGTGAGCACGTCGGAGTTTTCTTGCGGCGGCGGCGCCCGGGTCACGAACTGCAGCCGAGGGGAGGAGTTGTGGAAGCCGGCGACCTTCAGGACGTCGCCGAGGCGGTACCGGTACAGCCCACGGAACGTGGTGGCCACCACCTCGTACGTCCTGCCGGCCTCCACGCCGGCGATGTCCACAGGCTCTGCCGCGTCGGAGCGGCGGCCGGCAGCCATGTCGAACGGGATGAACTCGAAGTAGGCCGCCGTTGGGAAGAGCACGTAGGTGGTTTCCTCCGGTGGCGATATGCGTTCCAGGTTGATGCCGATGGGGCACTCGCTGGCGAGGTAGTCCGTGCCGAGCACCGGCAAGGCCTGTCGGGCGAAGTGCTTGATCGCCGGGAAGTAGTGCTCCATGGTCCCCGTCGTGACACAGGGGTCGCCTCCGGCCACAGGTGGCGCAGCACACCGCTCCAGTCATCCCTCTCACAGATACGGCGGACGCGGTCGGCGAGCTCCAGGCACGGTCCGGCGAGCACGCCGTCCTGCACGGGGCCTCTCATCGCCGCGTCGGTGACGACGTCGGCGGAGACTGTCTCGGACTCGAGGTCATCGCAGATTTGCCGCCACTTGGACCGGAGGAGACGCAGGGCGCGCGCCAGGGAGGCGGCGTACGGCGCGCGGATGCAGTCGACGGCGTCCCAACGCCAGAGGCCGCAGAGGAGGTGGCAGTACGTCTGCTGCTGGTGGTCGGCGCCGAGGATGACCTCGGCCGGGCTGACGCAGGCGGACAACACCGGCGAGGCTCCACGGTGGCCGCTGCTCCGGACGCTCCACGCCGTCGCCACCATGGCCTCGTGCCCGCCGTTCGTCTTCGTGACCTCGCCTTGCTCACCGCCGGCCGTGGAGGGAACAGCCTGAAAGAATCACGACGGCAGCAACGCCGGAAAGAGTCAGATCACAGCCTAACGAGCGAATCGTGGTGAAGAGGTCGTCGTCGAACACCTTCTGACGAGCGCGGTGTTGGCCTGCATCACCGCGGCGGAGGCGGCCCTCGCGCCGGCGAATCCAAGTAGGGTATCAGCTTCGTCCGCAGCAAGCTCGTCCCGGAGCTGCACGTCGATCGAATCAGCCAGAACTGATGAGGCTGGGGAAAGGAGAAGGGGAGGGTGGATCACCTCACCCGAGGAAGAAGCAGAGGAGGGGGAGCGGCGAGAGCTAGTCGGGGCCGGCGTCGCCATCCGCGAAGCGGCGGATGGACTCGGCGTAGTCGTCGTAAGAGCTGACGGGGACGAGCCAGCGGAATTCATCGGCCGCCGCGGCGGGATCGATGGAGAGGAGGTGGTGGGCGCCCTCGGGGCGGATGTGGCGGCGGAGGTAGGCGTCGCCGGCGTTCTCGGCGAGGATGGCGCGGAGGGTCTCGAGCTGTAGCCGTGGGGCGTCGCGGGTGGCGTCGTCCAGATGCTGCAGCGCGAGCTCGTCGGCGGCTGTCGCCATTGGCGGCTTAGCTTGGGTGGTCGCCGCCTCACTGGCCAGTAGCTTGCTTTACTTTCCCCTGTCCGTACAAACACAGGCGGGAGAAGAGCTGGTTTTGCAAAAAAAAAAAACAAAAAAACAACCTAATCCGGGTGGATGTCGTTGCTTCGTTGTCCAAACGTAAACATTTTTTTGTGCACAAGTGATATTTACAATGTTTATATTGCTGCACAGCTTGCACTCCCATCTGCGATATGCTTGTTTGACACAAGAATTCCACATGAATCGATTCACGCCTACGACACAAGCAAGAAGTTCAGAAGGCTTAAAAGATGAATTTGTACAACGCAGACTCTTAACATTGTTCTCAACAGGGGAAAAAAGGGTCAAATTTGAGGGGGGGGGGGGGGGACGATGGCGTACAACTTGAGCATGTCTGGCATTTCTAGCCTTCAAAACAGAGCTTGTAGGAGCATTTTTGCTCTATTATCTTCACTAACCCAATCAATAAGCCCTGGATTACAAAAGAGCCCAGGCTCAGTGCTCAGAGGAGCTTTTCGTTTATATCAAACAAATCCCAGCAAAAAAAAAAGAAAGGTAAGCCTATTTATCCTGTGACTTGACAGCGTCTCCATAGCAGCAGCGACTACATTTTACACAGGGCGTTACTGATCAAAACTGAAACCATGAAAGTTCTTCCTCGTCAACTTCTCAGTTATCACCCACTATTCATATGCGCGTCACGTATATGAAACATAAGCTGCAAAAGTTTACCAGCTGTGAGACAATCAGACAAGGCGCCCTTTCTTTTGTAGCGTTGAAGAGAAAGCAATTAGCAAGGAATCACCTTAACGCCCACGTAGAATGAGATAAATATGAAGGCAAGGACAGGCAGGGCTGAGAAATGGACACATGCATCAGCTGAAGAGGCCATAAGCGTTTGACTGAATGAAAAATCAGTAGGAAGTAATGGATGTGAATTCGTAACTCACCATCCTTCCCAAGCATTTGTGACATGAGAAGTTTAATGCCGGAGGGTCCTACAACGTAACCGACAAGGTTTGCCACCTGCATGAGTGCAGCATGTCAGTACCAATGTTTTAGTTGCACGTAACAAGGATGTGACCCATCTAGTGTACGACGGAAAATCTTAGATCTATGAATTGCTCCAAGAGAGTCTTGTTGCCACCGAATACAGTTGCATGAGTTGTTTCATGCACACTTTTTCTATGAGATTTCTTGCCAAGAATCTTTAATCGTAGTAAACCAGTAGTAGAGTAAGAGGAAAAAAGGGTTGAATACATTTAATTCTGCATTCAAATACCCAAAGAAAAACATACCATAAGACAGCTGATTGTCACAGCACCAGCAATCGCACTTAATTCACGGTGAATGAACAACCCAAGAGCACTTCTTGCCTACATTTTAAATACATTAGCTACTAATAATGTAAAATTGCCACCAAATATCAAAAAAGCATGATGAAGGATCCATTGTTGCATGAGAGAACAAACAAACTTAAAACATCTTATTAGTTCGAAGTATGTCTAGTTGTCATGTTATTGTTCTTGTTTGTACCATAAATTAGTATCTTGTATTGCTTTCCTAACTCAAGCTTTAAAGATTGTTCTTTTTTCCAAACAAAGGGAGTAACTTAACCATCTTGCAAAACTGCCATACAAAATACTAAAAACTGTCTCTTGCAATTAAGCAAATGACTGTAAGAACAGAAAAAGAAATACTGCCTTATCCTTTAGGCTATGAAGTCTTATCAAATCACATAAGGGAGCTTTACCTGGAACTTGTTGGATAGAGACTTGACCAATATTTCAGGGACAAAAAATAAGCATGTTAACCATGCCCATGAAATAAGCTTCCTGTTTATGAGAATGCAATCAAATTGACATCATAAGCCATCATAAAATCTAACTTTGCCAAACAAAAATAATTATTATAAATTTTACAGAAGCTACCATTCCAGGTCATGCCAGACGGCTACAAATGTGAATACCACCCAGATACTAAGTAATTTTCTTTGAGCACCCCCAAGAGGAATGTACAGATACCTGCAACGAGCAAGATATAGGTCAAAGAAAGTTACACTTAATTTATAGACTAATAATTACCTATGCATTGTCTACAGATGCACATTGGTGCACACACATACCAACTCTGTGTAAGCATGGGGCTCTGTAATCATGTTGATAGGCCTATATCCAAATTGCTGTATCCTTATGTACATATCATATCTTTTGCATGTGTTTCTTGAGCATATGTTAAAGAAGTGACGCTATGAACAGGCTATGAACAGGCATAAAGTATATGTCTCTAACCCCAAAACTTTACAACGAAATATATGTGTGGTGGTGGCACAGGATGAGTTCATAGAGTTAGTAAGCAGTTTACTTTAACACAGACCTGACCAACCATCTGTTAAAAGAAGCATGCCAGCTTTTCCAGAAACTCTCCAGATCATGACAATTATTTATACACCTTGGCATATTTTCAGGTGTCTCAACTCCTCCTACCTGCAATGAAACACTCAGCATAAAACACAAAAAAGGACACGAAACAATGCAGATATGAGAACACAATTGTGTTATTGCCAATGTTCCCTATATCAAAAGGTAAAGCTTGTAGGATGCACAGTGAATCAATATAGATTTTAAATATTGCATTACCAGTGACCAAAACCTGAAGTAGCGCCAAATCAGGAAGAATTTCAGCCACATAAAGTTCAGCACCTGCATAGGAAAGTTTGGGAAGTCAGTGCTTATTGATGATTATTAACCCCAACAAGGTATACCAAGTTAATAAAGAAGCTATAGTATATGTTAGTTACAAATAGAGACAACAAGACCATGGGATATAGTAATCATGCAAGCTAACACAATAAACTAGAAAACAACTTAGGCAGACAAATTTGAAAACAAAAAACAGTATTGCAAGTCAGGACACCTATTCATACAGGTGGTTCACGAAAACTTATATTCGTAAATCTTAAATAAAAACATAATCAATAAGAAACATTGGTAATATCAACTGCTACGTATTGTTGAAAGGAATACAAGAAAAATTCCATAAGTCACAACTCTGAAGGAAAACTTGAGTATATACAAGAAAATGCAACACGTATAAGATAATCTTACCCCATAACTAATGATGAAGATCTCAAATGGTGGTAATTGCTGCCATAATCGGCTGTCAAAAGAATAATTAATCCAAATTTAAGAATATAGTAAAAAAAGAACGGATTGATCGTACTATGTAAAGATAAGCAAATACCTAACTACAAAGGCATTGTAGTGGAAAAAGTGTGTCATGGCCTCCATAAGAAGGAAACTTAGTATCCACCTCATCCCATACCAAGAGATTTGTGCAACTGAATAATTTTTCTGGGGTACATCTAACTGCAAGATCGCTACAACAAGAACATGTTAGTATATGTCAGGATATTTCAACACTATATGCAACTATTAAACTTACAGCTTAAAAAGAAGCATGGTTCAAATTTCTTACTGGAACTCTGCACATAGTTCCTAAATTCACCCAATGGACAGTGCCATTTAAGATCGTTTATAACAACCTTAGAAAGATATTTTGAAAAATAAAAAGGAAGAAATGAAGGCATTAACTCATTTATAGACAAGGCAAAACAAACTCATAATAGCTAGTTGTTTTTACTGTTCACTTCACATGGATTGCTAATTTATTTTATATTTTACTTCTCAAAACTGAAATTTGGTGTTAACAACCATGTCAGATAATAGATTAACCTGTCAAGGACTAATTCAGAAATTCCTTTTTATAACTTCCAAATATATTAAAGCAGGATGTACGTGTTGTGTCTATTTTTGTAGGTCAGACTTAGATGGCAGTGAACCAGTGACAAAGGGAATCCAGCAACCACATCAAGTTAAAGACAATTTGTTTCGATCACTTGCTATCCTTAGTTAAAAAGTGTATGGCAATACATCAGTTCGTTAAGAAGGTTATTTATAGTCAAGGTTTGTTAGGAAGCCTCACAGTGCATAAAGGATGTCAGTTGATAAGTAAGAAGGGCAAGAAAGAAATCAGCTCAAAGTTAGCCTACACCTAAGCCAAGGTCAGAGTATCGTTCAGGATCAAGTCCATGGCGCTTACCCTTCCCATGAAACAAAGCCCTCAGTCACGTCAGTGCATTGTACATAAAACTGACAGGGGCACAGTGTCAAAAATGTATAGTATATAATGTCATTATCATATGTTACTTCAGCTTTTATGAAATTATTGTTTTAACTCTACTATGCCTAAGAATCATGTCAAGTTTGATATATCATTTTTTGTTTCATAAAGCAAGACCTGTACATGAAAAATAGAGAGAAACATTCACGAAAGCAATATTTGTTTCTGTTCAATTTTAACATCTTTTAATTTAAATGGTAGTTCTCTCCCCTGCTGCCTTTCATTTTCTTAGAAAATATTTATTTCTGCTGCTTCGGCTTGAAGTTCATCTAACCGATTCAATTGCATTGAAATCATTATCTACGAGAAACAGACCAACCTGGGCTGCAAATGCATTGTAGCTTACAATAGGTCCAGCGATGTAGAGTGGAGCATATGTCAGGTAGCATAAATATGTTAGTAATGTGTATTTGTCAACACTGAGCCCTCTCTCCTGCCAAGAACAATGCAAAATTTTATCAACAAATATAAGAATGAATATAGTCTGCTTTGTAAATGAAAGGCTTATAGGATACAAGATTCACTATCAAAGCTGCAAATTCAAATGATAATACCATAGACAAAGATAAACAGGATGCAATAATGTCAAGACTCAAGACCTACATTACAAGTAACCCTGAAAATATTGATATTGCAACTACCTATAACTCACAACAGTTCAACCTGGTATCAGCAGAAATGCTAACTGTTCATTTACACTTAGTAATTATCAAGATTTTTCAACAAAACCACTAGTTTCATTTTGTGCTGTGTCAACACTTATTTTGCTGGAAACTCAAGGGATACCGTCTTAATGCTTCCAAAATGGCAAACCAACAATGGCTGTATGACACTACCATGAACCAGTACCACATCAGAGCAGCACTATCAACACCAGTATTTTTATTGGGGCAAGGAAAGTACGAAAGTATAAATACCTGCAAAGCAAAGTAGCATGTTTTGCCAGAATAACAAACTTGGCATCGCTGCATATGCTTCTGTACCAAGGCAACTCATTTCAGTACAGTGCAGTACTGACAAGACAGAGGTATAGTAAAAAAATTTGACTAATTTAAAGGTACAGATATCTACAAGAGTTGTTCATAAACTTATCAATCTCCCATGGGGACACAACACATATATCAGATATAAGTTCAATTTA
Source organism: Oryza coarctata (assembly GCA_030770085.1). Classification (NCBI taxonomy): domain Eukaryota; kingdom Viridiplantae; phylum Streptophyta; class Magnoliopsida; order Poales; family Poaceae; genus Oryza; species Oryza coarctata. Next base: position 2,215,532 of record CM061471.1, read on the forward strand.
TCCAAGAACATTTAAAACAAGACAAGCCAACATATTATTTTGAAATTTTACCAAGATGAATAAGAAAACACAAGATCAGATTTGGTCAGACCCTATGAAACAACAGGGGCGTTAACCAGATAATGTGTGCTTTTAAAACTATATTTGTGTAATTGAAAGCATCTGACGCTGCAACACTGAAGTAAAGATAATGTGGTACAAAAGGAAAGTCCTCAGGAAATATAATACCTTATGATCAAACTGAGAAGAACGGAGTGACCAGCAGTAATCACATCCAAAGCTTATCATTCTTAATACAACTGCCAAACAAATCAAATGGGGCATAAGGAGAAAATGTTTATAGATTTCTACACAGTAAGCATCAAAAGCTAATCGTATAAACATGATTTCAACCAAACCAATATGACAAAAGGAGAATTATACCAAAATTGAAGCATATGTGCCATCGAAATGTACCCCGATGATTGTCTAGAAAAGCAAGCTTTTGCCTATTTAGATAAGAAAATCAAATGTCACAAAAATTAAAAAGAAAAGGAATCTCACTGAGATGAATTGCATCATACAGATAGGACAGCAGCTTCAGAACATCTCACCCAAACAATGAGAATGAATAGCCTTCATAGACTCGGTTAAGTATAAGGACAGCAAAGTTGAAGATCCAAATGAGACCAACACAATGCTTATATCGAGAAAATAACTGCAAGAGAGAATACTATGGTCAAAAAGAAAACTTAAACCATCATGAATCAATTAGAACAGTGAAAAATCAACAGTGATCTCAACACTGCAGCCTGAAGGATTGCTTACAACTAAGGTACCGCTTATTGGTTGACAATAATAAACAGCATGTTAACTTGAATTCCTTAACATAGGACACCATTTTCAACCACTCAGTCCAACAATATTATAATAGTTGTGTTGACAGGTTTTACTTGATGAATGGAACATTTGGAATCAAGACAACAGGTTTGAACTCAAAGACACATCAACCAAAAATTCATTCCAAAGGAAATTTACCAATATAGTCTTAGTTTTCCCTTTTCAATTAAGGTGTGAAGATGTCTCGTGGATATAGTTATAGTATAGCTAACAAAGTTGTTCGATAATATTTTTCAATCGAACATGATATCTGATGAGTGGAGGAGAAGTATATTAGTAACAATCTATAAGAATAAAGGAGATATCCAAAGTTATACTAATTACCGAAAAATTAAATTGATGAGTCACATTACGAAATTATGAGAAAGAGTTATCGATCATCGTTTGAGAGAAACGACATGAATCTCTATGAACCAATTTGGTTTTATGCCCAGAAGATCAACCATATAAACAATTTTCTTAATAAAACAAGTTATAGAGCAATTTATACAGCAAAAGAAGAACCTACATATATTTTTTATTGACTTAGAAAAGGCTTACGATAAGATACCAAGAAATATTATATGATGAGCTTTAAACAAACATAAAGTCTTAACAAAGTATATTTCTCTCATCAAGAATATGTACAATAATGATATAACTAATGTTCGAACAAATGATGATAACACATGTTACTTTCCGATTAAAATAAGACTATATCAGGGATCAGCCTTAAACACTTATATCTTTGTATTGGTAATGGATAATGTTACAAGAAACATATAAGAGAATATCTCTTAGTGTATGCTCTTTGCAGATGATGTAGTGTTAATTGATGAGAACTACGTAGGAGTAAATAGAAAACTAAAATTGTGACGGCAGACTCTTGAGTTCAAAGGTTTTAGAGTAAGTAAAACTAAGACTAAATACTTAAGGTATGATTTTGATACTATCGCACACGAGAAGTGAGATGTGAGTTTAGGAAGCCAAGTAATAACTAAGAAGAACACTTTTCGATATATATGATCGATACTACAGATGAATGGAGATATTGATGAGGACGTTAGCTATAGAATCAAAGCGAGTTGATTGAAGTGGCGTCAAGCATTTATCATTCTCTGTGATAAAAGGGTACCGTAGAAGCTAAAAGACAAGTTTTATAAAACAACGATTAAACCTGTTATGCTACATATAACAGAATATTCAACAATTAAGTGTTGCAGAAATGCGTATACTACGTTGAATTTGTAGTCACACGAGAATGAATAGAGTTCGGAACGAGAATATACGTGATCGACTAGAGGTAATACCAATTGAATAAAAACTTATCCAACATCGATTAAGATGGTTTGACCATATCTAAAAGAGACCTTTAGAGGCATCAATACATTGTGAAATTCTAAGTCAAGATAATAATGTGAAGAGAGATAGAGAAAGATTAAAATTAATATGAAAAGAGACTTAAAAAAGTGAGATATAGCTGAACATCTGTACTTGAATAGAAATACTTAAAAAGTAGCTATTAACGTGACTGAAGCGTAATTTAGAAATTCTTGTTGGGTTTTAACTCTAAATTACTCTAACTTGCACTAAAAGTTTATGTTGAGTTGAGTTGAATTAAATCATAGTTTTCTCTTGAATGACGACTTAACAAATCATTGATTTGGCCTGCCTATTATTACAGTGTGTCCTCGTTAGTTGATGTGTGTTATGCTTCTTATCTTTTATGTGCTTGATATCATACGAACCCATTAATGGAGTAGTCTCTAGTTTTCTTGAGAAAGTTAACACTAATTGAAAAAAAATATTATCCAACGTCGATTGAGATGGTTTGGTCATATCCAAAAAGGACCCACAGATGCGTTAGTATATTATGAAATTCTAAGTTAAGATAACAATATAAAAAGAGATAGAGAAGTAGCAAAATTAACATGAAGAAAGATAATAAAAAGTGGCTTAAAATAATGAGATAATATGTACTTAAATAGTAATACTTAAAAATTAATTATTGATGTGCCTGAACCGTAATTTAAAGATTTTTGTTAGGTTTCTACTCTAGATTACTCCAACTTGCTTAAAACTAAAAAACTGTATTAAGTTGAGTTGAGTCAGTTTTCCCTTAAATGACGACTTAACAGTCCATTGATTTGGCCTGCCTATTATTTCAATGTGTCCTCTTTAGTTGATGTGTACTATGCTTCTTGATATCATATGAACCCATTAATGGAGTAGTCTCCAGTTTTCTTGAGAAAGTTGCATCTGTTAAACATACACACGCATTGCGCACATGCACAAACATATGTTTCAATTGACAAAGATGCTACCTCTAGTACCTATAACAACGATTTGAACATAAAAAGCATTCTGTTTGCTCCATGTCCTTTTGTTTGTGACATTGCCTCTCTATATATTTACAAAAACAACAGAAAACAATAATTAAGACAACTGAAATCAACAGTAGTTTTGATCAAAGACGCTAGGACTGACCTTCACTATGCAGTAGTTCATCAACGCTATTAGGAGAATGAAACTAACACTGCCAGGGAGATAGATATGTTAGCAACTTTACAAATACTGGAGAAGAATAAGAGAATGAGCATTGGTCAGTTTCCTACCAAGCACCATGTAGATAGCATAAATAGGTCAAAGACAGGAGAAGCCACAGCAAGGAGGCCACTCTTCCATTCAAGCTGTAGCAGTACCGCAGCGTATTCACCAAGATCAGAAATGCACCCATCACAATGGTAAGAACAGGTAAGTTTCCTCTGAAATTTCTCCATTGTGCATCAGACAAGTCCTGCGACAGAAGGCAAGGAAATCAGACGGGTAGCTCCTCAATCTTCAGATCAAGCTGGAACATTGACAAAGGAACGGGTAGAATTTTACATACGTTCAGATGGCCAGCGAGTGAGCCTGCTCGTAGGCCGTACAGCCTCCCGGAGTAATCTGCGCACGCCAATCGACAATGTGATGCGAAGCAGCTCCAAAAGTAACAGTAATGGAAGGATTAAAGTGATGAGAAGATCGGATACCGTGCGAGAGACGAAGCGACTTGCGGATCACGACGAGGTAGAATCCCAGCGCGTAGATGCAGAGCGTGGCGAGCTCCAGCCGGCTCCACGACATGCTTCCCATCCCAGCCTGAAACCTCCCAACTCGTTATTCAACCCGCACGCTGGCGCGTTCGGCCTCGTAGGGAATGAGTTGGGCGAGCGGAGATCTCCCAACGGAGGGACACCGCTCGCGGCTCCGCCTCAGATAAGGGAGCGTGATCCACCGGCGAGCGGCGGATCCGCCGCCTTCCCCGACCTCAAAAAACCGGTTGCGGAAGGCGAAGCGAAGAGGATGTGGTGGGTCGACGTGGCCGCGGCGAGGAGTCGAGGGAGTTTTCCACCGGAGGTGGGGGAGACGGTGGAGTGGGGACGGGAGCGGAGGCGGTGGTGCGCGTCGCCGGCGACCGCCGCGCGTGGGTGTGGAGGTCGTGGGGAGCGAGGCGTTGCGCGGCTTCTGTGGGCTGAGATGGTGGGCTCAATTATTAGTCGTATCGCTTGCGGCCCGGCCCGGCCCATCGGCTCTCCGCGGATCAGCGCGCGCTACGTGGCGCGTTACAACTCGGTCGCGTCAAAAGCACGTGTCCATCACATTCGCCCACTTGCTGGGACGCCCACGTGGCCTCTCCTACTACCGTATGTCAGTCATCTGGTCCCACCCGTCAGTGGCTCGTCAGTAGATGTGGTATAAATCGCATGTTACAGAAACACCCCCACATCAAACACTATTTGCTAACAACACCTCGACCCACGCTCTTCTCCATTTCCATTTCCTTCCGAGGAGAGGTTGAAGCTCCGTGCACCCAAACCCTCTCGGCATCCGTGGAAACCAAGGTGCGATTTTTTGTGGGTTTTTTGGCTCCTTAAATTTCGCACTCCACTGATGGAATACGATGCTAGCAGCTGTTCCAATTTCTCCGTAATTTTACTGAATTATTTATGCAAGCTTCCACTGGTGAATTTTTTCAGGGTACAAGAAATTTGGCCTGCGTGATTCAAGAACCGCACCTAAAGTTTGTTGTTTTCAAATGGATTCTATGGGGGTTTATGTTGTTTAGTCGTAAACAACATCTGATCCGTCATCCGTGAATATTTTGTTGTAAGAACGAGTTATCCCAGTGAATTAAGGGTTCTGTTGTCACTAGTAGGAAGTTCCTGTGTTCTTGATAGAGATTTTGATTGATTAAGTAGTAGTGATATTTATCTCAAGGGAAGAGAGTAGGAGTAATAGCAAAAGCAAGAATGAGAGGGAGACGGCAGAGAGCTCGGGAAGCTGACCCTATGCCTGAACCATTCACCATCGATGAGGAGGTCTCCCATCTCACCAGGATTAGATCAGAACCAAGTCAAAGGACTTTTGGTGCTTTTCACGCCGGCGGCAAGAGGGCAATCTCGACGTTCGAGCTGTTGTCCGGGAGGGAGTCCGGTCGTTCAGGTGCTGGTGGATTCTCTACAGCCGATTGCGCTTACGCTGCCCGGAAACACCTGCCAACAAAAGGACCTTGGTGTGTTGATGACATGACTAGTGAGGCATATGTGTCTCAGTTCTCTAGTGATGGTTCACTGCTTGTTGCTGGGTTTCGGGTAGGTGGTTTTGTCGCTACAGAGAATAATCTATACTTTGATATGTTTCTTGTGGTTTTATTAGTAAAAGTTGCGCATACAGAAGTTTCAGAGCTAATTGCTAACGTTTCTCTCCACAAAATTTTGATGATAAGGGAAGCCGCATCAGAATTTACAATGTTGATAGTGGATGGAAGGTTCATAAGGATATAAGCTGCCGGAGCCTGCAGTGGACGGTTTCAGATATTGCTCTATCACCTGATCAGCAATTACTTGTAAGTCTCTCTCTGATGCATCTAATTAACAGGACTAGACCTAAGACCTTAGGCCTGCTGTTTGGATGAAGGAAAATATATAGAAAATAGTTGGTTATTCTGTTACGGGGAATGATACCCATAGTGGTAATATTTATCCAATCTGAAAACATATAGAAAATGGTTTGTTATTCTGTTATGGGTAATGATAAACTATAGTGGTAATATTTATCCAATCTGAAGAATTACTTGCTACTTCCAAGTAGATACTATATAGAAAATACAAGGCATATTAAAGATCCACTGCAACGCCAAACAGAGCCTAGTTAAAGTTCTTTTTTTCTTTTACAGGCTGATATTGGTGAAGTTCGCTTTTTAATGATCCGTTATTTAGTTTACCATTTTAAAATTTAATGATAAATCAACTGACATGCAATGGCTGCTGTTTTATGAATAAAATTCTCTCCATGGTGCACGGTCTGTTTTACCTTGAGTTGGGTGCTGAAATTAATCGTTTAGTTCTCTGGCTATTTCATCTTCATTTGTATGCTTCTTTCCCCTCAAGTCTATTTGATCCTTTCACAGGCCTATTCCAGTTTGTCACCTATCGTTCACATAGTGAATGTGCAGAGTGCAGGAAAGGAATCACAAGCTAATGTTACTGTATGTTCTATACTCCGAAGCTTTTCCTATTAGTAGCTTTTGAAAGCATGAGCTGAATGGCTTTGTTGAATTCATAAAATGCTAGTGATGTTCTTGTAACCGGCCATGTTTCAATTGTTCGTTTTCTGCAGGAAATTCATGATGGTTTGGAGTTCTCTAATGATGACGATGATGAATATTCTTTTGGAATATTTTCTGTGAAGTTTTCAAAGGATGGTCAAGAAATTGTTGTTGGCAACAGCAATAGATCTATACATGTTTATGATCTTAGAGCAAATAAAGTGTCTGTTCGCATCCGTGCTCATGCGGTATAAATTACCTGATTTGCCACATGTTTTTGGTTCAATCAGTTGTATGACTGTTTTTTTCCTTGTTCATTCCATTTCATATTGGCCTAGCTATCTCATTTATACCAATCCTCTAGTTTTTATTTTAGGAAATTGTATAACATATTTATTTGCTATCTTATTTTCTTCTCAATTGGTTTTGTAAGGCTGATGTCAATGCAGTCACCTTCGCTGATGAAAGTGGTAATGTATTGTACTCTGGAAGTGATGATAATCTCTGTAAGGTTAGTGTTCTTGTTAATTGTTGGGTTAGTGCCTTTTAATCTTACTTCAATATGTCAACATACTTTATCAGTCATAAAAGATGAACTATCACAAATTGTCTGTATAATGAGCTTATCAAGAGTTGAATAGGTGATAGGCAAATGATAGGATTTATGGTTTGAAAATGGAATAATACAGTTCTTAGCATCTAGATTCTAGAATGCATTTATGAAGAAATGGTAGTAAATCCAGTAAATGGTCTCTTAGAATATCCAATCTTCAACTTACATCTATCTATTAAGTCTGACCTTGTCCTGACAATATTTTATGACCCTTAGGTGTGGGACAGGCGTTGCCTTGCTAGAGAAAAACCAGCAGGTGTTTTGACAGGCCATTTAGATGGGATTACATTTATTGATAGCCGTGGCGATGGGCGTTATTTCATATCCAACTGCAAGGACCAGACTATTAAACTTTGGGATGTGAGGAAAATGTCCGCTTCTATTAAAGGGTATAGTTTTTGCTCTACGTCATACATTAGGTTTACCTTTTTTCTTGCAAGGAATTACGTTTACAATGTAGATTCCCATATTTATTATATATATTTCTAAGATTTTCTATTGCTATTTTCGCAGCCGCCAACCAAGATTATTTGACTGGGATTACAGATGGATGACATTTCCATCGGAAGCCCGACACTGTAGGCATCCAAATGATCAGTCTCTGGCCACATATAGAGGTCATTCAGTTCTGCGGACACTTATCCGTTGCTACTTCTCCCCAGTGTACAGGTTAGGGCTCAATGATGGATTATTTTTGTCACACAGAAATTTAAATTTATTTTTTAACTATTTTAGCAAAGCTATGATCCACTCTTCCAACACCATCATGTACATATTGTTAAAGAAACAGTCAGTGCTTCTGTTGCTGTTTTCACCTCAATATCCATCAAAGTTGTTATGCAATTGTAGGAGTAATAGGTCCAGTCGTTTAGAGGTTTCTGGTAGTTTTGGTTTCTGGATTGTATAGATCAAAGTTTAAGGTAGTTGATCCCTGCTAAAGAAAAAAAAAGTTTAAGGTACTTGATTTGCTTATGACCATTTGAGGAAAAACTGTAAATGCGACTATGATAATGAATTTAAACTAGCATGGATCTTGTATAGTTTTTAGTCTTAATTTCGCTGCTTTCCTTCATTACAGCACGGGTCAGAGGTACATATATGCAGGATCCAGCGACGAGTCTCTCTACATCTATGACGTGGTATGCGACTTCAACAATTTCCTCTGGATACTCTATTGATTTATTTATTTATTTTTCATATTTTGTACACTATAGCCTGTTGAGTTTCTATGTTGGTACAATTTTCAGATACTGGGTCATTTGTTTCACCAATAATGTGTCAGCTATCATTGGGCATAAAGTCCATCTCCTCGTTCTGAACCTGTTCTTCTTTCAGGTTACTGGGGATATCGTCGAGAGGCTTTCATGGCACGGATCAATCATCAGGGACTGTACCTGGCATCCTTACAACCCAACAATCGTCAGCTCTTCCTGGGACGGCTACCTTGCTAGGTGGGAGGCATCAGGTGACGACGACGACCCTTCGCTGCTCACAGACAATGAACAGAGGACGAGTCCTTACCGTCAGTCATACACACGGCACCTTCTGTTGTAGAGAAGAGAAGCCGTTGGTTGCCTGCAAAGAGTTGTGATGGTGTTGCGTCTGTAATCCTCTCTTGCAAGAGTGTACAGGGCTGGCTGCTTCGTTGGCAGCATAAGCATTTTGGTGCGGTACAGATTGGCTCGTGGCGCCATTGCCTGCAAATAGACTTCGCTGCTTGAAGGATGCTGCTTAAAGAACTCTGTAACAGAGATTGTGATGGCATTGAATTGGTTGTGTGCCATCCAAAGATCATGAATATATGTCTAGCAATGCTTAATTGATCAGGTTGTGACCATTGATGAGAACTGCAGTTATCAAGTCTATTTTAGACTTGACCACAGCAAAGCCCAAAATAATAACCCAGGGATGCTCTCAACTCGAGCTGCACAGCCAAATCAGGCTATTTTAGACGAATCGTAACACCGGCCGATCCACGCAAATGGTTTTTATGTATTGGAATAATTCTAGGGTAGAGATGGTAAAATTGAGCCATATCTTACACAAACAAGTAGAACAGTAGTTTACCATAATAGAGATTTATAGTTTTGACGTTCCAAAACTTTGCCTCCGGCATTTCGGAGGACATTGCAACGACTGAACATTGCCCTGGCACTGCAAAATATGTAACAAATAAAAACTCAAACATAAAGTGAATAAACTATCCATCTAAAATTCGGAAGTGGCTTTGTCGGATCTGTTTGAAGAGTATGATTTTCCACAGCCATGTGAGAGCTCTCCAATGCCTCCACAGTGCCTCTTCTGCGATGTTGTTCAAGACGCTCCTCGACTGGGGTCACCATGTTCCTCCTTTTGTACTGCAAGCACAGGTTCCTAGCGTTGCTTCCTGCTCATGGGGGCAGATGTGATGTAAACATAGGTTATAGTGTGCAGCATTCTCTTGAAGAATTATACCAAACCATCCATAGAACACTTAACAGTTAGCAACAAAAAAAAGGTTGTTCCAACCAAAAGATATCAGCAAAGCTCTCAGGCTCCAAGCCATGACTCAAACAAGGTTATGCAAATTTCCTTTAACTTCATTAACTTGTCTTTAAGATGAAACAAGAAGGCAAACCTTATTTTTTTGCTTGGTGCAAGTATTCCACGTTTCTCAATGCTCTTATAGCGGTCCCTTGCTAGATTACAGCACCCCTGCATGAAATCATATAAAAGCAATTAGTTCATGCTGAATTCTGGACCAAAATAGAAACTAAAACAGTCCTCTTACCTTCAGCTTTCTAAGAGAGCCACTAATCTCTTCTGTCAATAGAACTTGAACTGGGGCTGGTTCAAATCTGTTTGAAATTTGTAATTGTTAATTAGAAAACCAAACCCATCACCAAATAACAAGGCGTATAGCATGAGATGTAGCAACAAATCCTTCTATATTAAAATATACCTTCAGAAATAAGTAGCAATACTTTCAATACTAATTTGAACAGCATAAAATGTGGAAGTATTAGGGCAAGAGAAAAAAGAATTGGATGAGCAGATGAATATTTCTATCTAAATTAAGATATAGAGTTTGTAGCTGACAAGTTCCATGAAAAAGTAGGTGCAAGTGATGATTTGATTATTGCTTTGCTAAACTGTTTTCTAACATGTGATGTGGAGGAAGCTTAATTGGGTGCATAACACCAAAATACTTCTCCAAAAGAGAACTTTACTCACAGATCATACCGTTTGTGTCAACTGCCTCACTTAAAAATACATACAAAGAGTTATTAAGGAGAAGAAAAAATACTATAAACGCTTACACCATGATAGGACAACGGACAACATAGAGAAATACAAAGTAACAAAGAAGACCGCAAAACAAGCTGTGAATAAGACAAAAAGACGGATTTTCAAAAATCTTTATCAACGTCTAAGTACGAAGGAAAAAGAGAATAACATCTATAGAATAGAATGATTAGAACTCGTGATAGAAAAACAAGAGCCTTTAAATACATTAAGAATGAGAGAGCAATTCTTAGTGAAAAAAGATAAGATTAGATATAGATGGCAAGATTTTTTTTATAATTTATTTAATGGTGGGAACAAAGACACCATTATCCAGTTGGACGACTCATCAGATGACACCAATATGCACTGTGTGGAGGATCTAAGAATCTAAGATCAAAAAATCATTTAAAAAAATAAAAGGGATAAAACGATAAGCTTTGATGGTATTCCAATCAATATATAGAGGTGTTTAAAGGAGACTCCAAGAGACACCAGTATATTGTGAAATTGTAAGATAATAATGTGAGAAGAGGTCGGAAAAGACCGAAATTGATATAGGGAGAGATAATAAAAAGGGATTTAAAAAATTAAGATATAACTAAAGATTTATAATTAAATAGGAGTACTTAAAAAATAATTATTGACGTGTCTGAATCGTGATTTAAGGCTTATGTTGGATTTTAACTCTAAACTACTCTAACTGACAAAAAGGTTTTGTTGTTGTTGTCGTCGTAGTAGTACTATATCATGGTATTCTAAAATTATTGTTCAACACCAGTGTTCATGAAACATTTGCCTACTAACTTAAATGTCTCCATGATATACTATGCCATCATTATATGTGAAATACATGAAAACTAAACTATTCTGTTACTTTGCAAAATCTCTAAAATAGTTTAGCAATTTTACCATGATTTTATCCAAGATAAAAGGAATTGCTGTCAGAATATATGGGCGACTTAAAAGTAGGTGATGTTAGAGGTGTACTTGTGTCTACCCAGACGAGGCGGGGCTGACTTCAGTCTTTCCAGTTTAGCCACGGTTCGCCTTGTATGCCTTTTCTCCTTTTCCTCATCTTCTTTAGCAATTTCATTTATTATATCAGGCAGGCTGCAAAAAGAATAATATAATAATATAAGCTAACTTTGACTGAAATGGCAGATGTTGGGAGATTAGTGAACAAGAACAAAAAGAACTACCTATCTATTTCCTTTGAAATATTTTCCATTTTCTTTGCTTCAGCTTCTGCTCTTAACCTCTCCTTACGACGAGCTCTTTTGTTCAGTTCTACTCTTGTAACTCTTTTCGTTTTAGTTTTCCTGAAAAAAGAATAAATCATTCAATCAAAAGTACACTCATAATATTTGCAAGAAAACTTGAAATTTAATAAGTCAGAACAGTGTGTTTTGTTCATCGAAAAAAGCACATGATGATTCCAGAATTCCCCAGTTACAAGCTCTGACTTTCATAGTTATTTTCATAAATACTGTAAACCTGAATTCTAATATAGTTACTGAGCATGTGCAATATAGCAATAGAGGAATATAAAAACTCTAAACAGGGATAACCCATCTTTTGCCCCGTTAACTTATCATATAGAAATGGAAAAAGATATACTAATCACAGTGACCATGTTACCCAAAAACATGAAACCATGAAAGCTTTGAAAATACATATTAAGGGCATAATGACCATGTTACCCACAAAAACCCTAAAAACATGTAAAAGCTTTGAAAATTTAAGCATCATGCATAAGCCAATATCATACAGCATTAGTGCATACAACAATAACATAACAACACAGCCTTTCAGTCTCAAATAAGTTAGAATAGACATCATACAACATTAGTGTATAACCTATTAAAACTATACTTCCAATAGTAGTCAAAGCTAACCTCTGTGCAACCAAAGCATCAGCAGCCTGGTCTTCATCACCTTCTTCAGCAGCTTCATCTCCATCATCCGCATCAAGAAAAAATTTCTGTAGGCAAGGTGAAGAAAAAAGGTATAAGTGAGATTTTACACAAAATGCTACATAGACATCAGAAGCACAATCCACTAGTAGGGTGAAGGACCATACTATTCTAAATGAATATACTGCAGAAACATACTGTCATTGTATATGGAATTTAACTCTAAAAACGTTCAATTCATAATACACATCCAAGTTCACAAAATGGCAGTTTTGATTGCAAAGTAACTAAAAAGTTGAGAGCGGGCGTAAGATTTCTAAGACATGAGAATGTAGAAATTTCAACCATCTCTTGGCGCAGAGATGCATGACTTACATCTTCTTCAGTGATTGCTTCACCAGGAACAATAAGTGGCACAGGTTTGGGCCCTAGCTCTTTCGTGTAGATTTTACGCATCTCATCAGCAACAGCTTGAGCAAGAGAATCCTACACTCACCAACAGAAACTATATGTCAAAGGAATTTTTGTTAAATAAAAGTGCTAAGATATCCACTAATATAAGGATCATCAGTTCCTAACAAATGGGTAACAATGCCAAAACATACCTGATGTGCTTCAAATGGAGGATTAAATGAACATCCTGGGGCCTCAACTTCAACAGCAGGAATCACAGATATAGTAGACCTCTGCAAAAAAAAGATAAAAAAAAAGAAGCCAACTTAAAATTAAACAAACACAAAACCCACAAATTCAGCATATTGCAACAGAAGAGGTTTGTACATTTTGAAAAATATGGCTGCATAGTTCTAAGAATCGAATTTTTGTAATACAAACAGAGACAGTAAAAACAGATTAACAGAATGCGACACCTTTTTAGCCTTGCGATCTCCTTTGAAATCTTCACCCCAGACGTCAAGGATCTTTTCACCTGAATCATCTTCCTGTAAAACAGACGAGCCCACCTTAGCAACCTGGGACTTAAACAAAAAGAAATTATTTTGTCTCAAATAGAAGCAACTGATACCATGGGAACAATTTTCGCTTCCAGTTTCTCCTTCAATTCCTTCTTCTTTGCCTTCTTCTTATCCTTCTTTGTCGTTAAAGAAGATGGGACTGGCTGTACATACGGATTATGCTTCAACAAACTCTCATGATAGAGAACCTTCTCTCTCTTCTTCTCAATCTTCCTTTTGACAGGAATATCTATAGCCAGTAAACAAAAGTTCAGACACACCAAGGGATACATTAGCAGGAAAAAACAGAGGTTACAAAGGAATAGACGCATTAAACATCAATTTATGATGTATTTATACACTTTACGCCTACTTTGAAGCAAGTCAGATAATTCATTGCTGATATGAACCACTTATAATTAAGATCAAAAGAGTGGCTAAAAGTAACAGAACACCCTCAGGTCCCAAACTGAAGGGCAAATAATTTTTACAATATCAAAGCAATATAGATATATGGTGATAGAAACACCTGTCTGCGCCAGCTTGACGCGACTATAGCAAGCGGTTTTTCACATTAAGCATCCCAAGAACACAAGTTTTAGCCTCGATTCGAAGCTACTACCACAATCCAATCCAAACCACGAAGTAGGCTTGGAGTCTATGACCCAGCAACATCCACACGCTCGACCAGCGTAGGAGATGCCATGTGTTTCACCTTTGGGGGCAGCGTCCGCGGCGGCGGAGGAGGTGGACGCCGAGGCCGGCTTATCGACGAAGAAGAGAGAGTCGGAGGGCAGGGACGGGATGGCGGCGGCGCCGGCGTGCGCGTCGCGCGTCTGCTTCTCGTAGAAGTCCTCGATGTCGTCGGTACTGATGTTGGCGCGCCAAGCCTTCTTCCCTTTCCGCGAGCCCTTGGAGGCCTTCCCCATCTCCGCCGGTGTTGCTCGGTCGCTCGCGCCGCCGCCGCCTCGCGCCTCGCGGGTTTGGGAGGAAGAGTCTTTTGTGGGGAGTTAGGGTTTCTGCGGTTTTAGATGGCAACTGGCTCACTGACAAGTGGGCTTTGGGTCGATTCAGGGGAGAAAAGGAGTCCCAAGTCGCCGACATGTAGGGCCACGGAAGAGTGAGGCCTACCACCTGTCAGTAGCTTCCAATGCAAGGGCAATTTTACACATGATCTCAGTTGATCCAACCAGCGTAAGTCCATGCTTGATTAAATACGGATTATCTGACAATTTTTTATTTTAAAATACAGATATAGCCACGTTGTAAATATCGTAAACGGCTACTACTAAACAAAACAATAATTAACCATAAATATAATTATACACGCTAATTGTATAAGTTAAATTCAGTGAAAAGTTTACACCTACATTCACTTTATATTATAAATTAAATACTCTTATTTTATTAAATAAATTTAACAACCAGTAGTTTTAAGTGATGCAGAAGAAAATGTTTCTGAGAAAAGGCAAATAATACATTTCAATAATCTAGCAAATATTCTAAAAAGAACTCTAGGGCAAATATGATGTCCAAATATAACTTAGTTAAAAACTCATGTGAACCATGAAAAGTAGTCTAAAATCACGCAAAAAAAATCTCACGTCTAAATGAGATAATGATAGACAATCGTGTAAATTTTTTTATCCCAATTCAACTTCATTTGTGAAATATAAAATTGATAAATTTCAAACAAATCAATAGGACAGTTTTTGTAGTTCAAAATTTATTATTTCATATCTCAAAAACGAGGTCAAATTTGTACAATATTTTTTACAAGGTTGTCCATCATCTTCTCATCTACATGTAGGATTTTTTTTATTCTAGATGACTTTTTTATCATGTTGGGTTTGCGTCATATATTCACTCTCTACCTTAAAAAACAGTTATCCAATCTCATTTGAATGGCCAAATCAAACATCTGAGTGGTCAAATTTGGCCACCTAGGGCGGCCATCCCATTTCTCCCCACCCACTCTCTCTTCTCTTCCTCCCATGCGTGAGTCTCAGTAATATAGAGAGGTTTATGTGAAGGTCCTATAAACATGAAGAGTCTTTTGGAGAGGGTAAAGATATGGAGAGATTAATATTTTGGTGAAGATGGTCAAAAGGAGATTTGGATAGCCAAATCTGACCTCTCTTGGAGATGCTAATATTTTTTTTTCTGACTACATAAAAGACGAACATCATTCACATCGCCACAAACAGACTACCGTACGTCTACAAGTGCGTCTCTTTAACACACTCAAAAAACTGATGCCAGCAATTTCATGGCATTACTAAGTTCCGTGTATATGATCATTCATAAAACCAGACCAAGATGTCACAACTTCAAAAGAATAAATAAATAAATTTGCAATGATACCATCAGTCCATAATGTAGAGGGAAAATGATGAATATTGAATGCGATCATCCAGCCGCACAAAACACAGCATTAATATGATCCATTGCAGAAACACCTAGCTAGACTGTCACCGTCCGCTCAATAGAGATTACCATTAAACACTACTCCCAAACCATGACCAACAGTCTATAATTCTTCATACCAGAAAGCCACTGGATATATCACGGAATCAAGCCATGGCGAAAGTTGATAAAACGATGTTTCAGTTCTGATGGACACAATTTAACACCAAGAAATCCATACAATACCACTACTCCTAAAGTTTGTAAGCTTAAATGTACTCCTAAATGTAACCCCTGTTAATTTCTATCCAGGAGCACTCCTTTCTCAAGATTTGAACAAATGCATCAGGGTAACAATCATGAAACCCAAGATTAGAATGCTGAGCGCCCTTTCGAATCAGATGAGGAATTGGAGAAGTGGCTTGATCTTTTCCTTCTAAGGGTCTTCCATGTAAAACTGCCTCCATGCAAACCACTAGTGGCGGATTCATCTTCGTCTTCAGCATCGTCTTCATTCTCATCCTTGCTATATGAAGAAACACCAGCCCTTACTTTTTCTGGTGTCCAAATTGGAATGCTTGCATCATCTGCCATGTTCTCTAGAGATTTGTGTCTTTTCCTTCTCTCACTGAAATCAATTTCTTGTACATCAGACAAATAGGCGCTCCGCTTTGCTCTAGGAGTCATCCTTCGAATGTCTTCAACTCCGTCATCTACTTTCATCCACTGATCACCAAAAGAGTCTGAGTAGACAACCTCTTTCCTGCGTCTCTTCGTAGTTAGCAGAACATTCTGGGGTTCATCTGCAGGTATCTTCTCTGTTAAGGTTTCATTGGCAAACACCCAGTCTGGAACCTCAATTCCCTCCATGAGCCTTGGTTTGTAGCTTTCTCTTTGACGCCTTTCTTCATCCATCTTCTCAAACAACCAGAATTCTTCATCATTACGAGCAGCCAAACGATTTATTTCACGCTCACTAGGGATATCAGTTCCCAGTGAGCTTGTTCCTCTCCTCAGGATCTCCTGCAGCATTGCTCGCCTATCCTGAGCTGCACAAGGAATTGAAAGTGTTAACTTGGTAAGTTCCAATACACGTACACAAAATGAAAGTCATATGAAGGCTCTATGAATTTGCAAATTTTTCAGTGCTTGCAAGTTACTAGAGGTACCTCGACTTTAAAGAAATATCAGTCGTTGATCACTTTAGTACACCTCTAGTACCTACCAAGCTCATTTCAGCTGTTGATATTTCTTAAAAGTAAAGGTACCTCTAGTACCTTTCCAAGCACCATAAAATATCTATGAATTTTGTTCACCAACTAGAGGATTCAATCTAACCTGTGGAGGTTGTGTTGAACAACCCAGCCTGGATAACTTTTGCATCAATACCCATCTTCTGTTTTGCACGGTCCAAGATCTCTTCTTCAATTGAGCCAACACTAACAAGAACAAATACACGCACTTCATTCTTTTGCCCAATACGGTGGGCACGGTCTTCAGCCTGCTGATCCATTTGAGGATTCCAGTCACTGTCAAAAATAATAACAGTGTCTGCAGTCTGCAAGTTCAGACCAAGGCCTCCAGCTCGGGTGCTGAGAAGAAACAAGAAATATTCCGAGTCTTTCTTATTAAAATCTGCCAATAATCTCCCTCGCTCTTCAGTCTTCGTAGATCCATCAAGCCTCATGTACTTGAACTGGTGCATTTGCAAATATACTTCTAAGATATCAAGCAGTTTTGTCATCTGAGAGAAAAGAAGAACCCTGTGACCAGCTCTCTGCAATTTTGGAAGTAGCCTGTCAAGCAATTCAAACTTCCCTGATGCTCTAACAATTTCCTCCCATTGATACATGTTATAATGCTCAACAAACAGATAGGGATGATTGCAACATTTTCTAAGTTGCATCGACAGATTTTGCAGAGCCTTTGATTTGAGCCCTGCATATACAGACATGACAATAAGTTCATGGTAAGCAAGAAGGGTAACGCAATATTTGCAATAGGGCGCTTGTCAATGGCATTTGTTGGATTTTCTCTAAGAGAATGAAAGTGAAAGACTAACGCATGGAGGGGACTATGAATTAGATATACCAACAGCAGAAATAAAAAATAGATCCATATTTGCAATGGCATTCTACCCCAGAAGTTAATAATTCTGTGCACTCCAACCTCTTTGAACTAGTCAAACATTACAAATTTATTACTCTAGGTGAAAGGATTAGTATCCATACCAGATCCTAGCCTAACCCTTCCATTGCTAGTTACTTGTTCATAGTAAGCTTTTTGCCAAGCAGACATGTCACACTTGAGTATTACTTGTGTTTTCACAGGAAGATATTTTTCCACTTCATCTTTCTTCCTCCTCAGCAAAAAAGGACGCAGAACCTGCGCAGAGAACAAAGATTAACGAAATTATTTAAAAATTCACAGATACCATAATTAGCCATAAACTTATGTTTTAGCCACACTTTGCATGCTGCATGAATTCAACCAAAAAGGTGATATGTCAAGCAAAAGTTAAAGCTAATTACATTGCGACATTTAAGTTAAAAACTTAAAAATACTAAATGAGAGGGGAAGGTGGATTGGGGGCAAGCATCACTCACTTGATGCAAACGATGTATAATTAGCAGTTGTTCCTCATCATTAAGGCTGACTTCACATGCAAATGGTGCATTAAACCATTCCTCAAAATTCTGTGACGAATTAAAAATATTGGGAAGGATAAAGTTAAGCAAAGACCACAGCTCTTGTAGGCTATTTTGGATTGGAGTGCCAGTCAAAAGTAATCGGCGACGGATTTGATATCTATAAATGAAGTATAGTGAATGTAAGTCAGTGTAAAATGATCCAAAAAAATCATAACTATTCGTTTCATTAAGCATGAAGGAATAGGCTAATAATGCCAATCACTAAAAAGAAGGATGAAGAATAAATGTACAAGAAATTGTGAACATGAGAATAGGTAAGTAGCCATGAAGCAAACAAATACTGAAGTGCATTAAAAAAAATAGGTGTGCTAAGAGTATCAAATTTTATTCACAAAAGAAACTAATAATGTATTACATTCACAAAACAAACTTCATTCTTACAAATTTGGTGAATTTCACTAATCTAAAATGGAATTCAAAGTTAGTGTTTGGGGCCCATTGCCACCTTCTTTGATGAGAAATAGAAAAGTTCCAAGTGATAACCGGTCAAATGTAACTAGTTGCCTGAATGCAAACTGATAAATTCACAAGGTTTTTAAGACCGTTTTTTGGGGAGGAGATCTGTAAGACCTGGTACTACAAAAAAATGCTTAATTTTATTTGGTTGCTGATACTGAAGTCATTTATGGGCCAGTGGGTCCAAAATCACGGACAGAAATTGTGAGAGATATGTGATCACATACTGGGTTTTACTAGAGTATATTATGAGCAAAATTTATACCTAGAAACTAGTGTGCGAGCAAGGGCACATTCATGGTTTTTCAAACGGTGTCCTTCATCAACTATCAGATAATGCCAGTGAACCTTCTTCAGGAACTTCAGATCTTTCAGTATCAAGTCATAGTGCGTGAGCAAAACATTAAACTGTTGTTCTCCAAAATTCTTTTCCCTTAGAGCCTTCCTATAATCAGGACGACCATCATACAGAATTGTCCCAATGCTGCAAAAACACAAATGTATGATCAGTTTGGGTACTTTGATACATTGTAGAATGGAAATATACACAGATGTTATTATCATCTTCCCAATGAAACACTATACCTAGGAGCCCAAGTTTTGAATTCATTAGACCAATTTGGTAACACAGCCTTTGGGGCTATTATTAAGTGTGGTCCTGTAACCTCCTTCTTCTCCAATAGATAGGCGACCAAAGCTATGGTCTGAATTGTTTTCCCCAAACCCATTTCATCAGCCAGGATACCATTCAAATTATTGTTGAATAAAGAAAGCATCCATTGCAGGCCCTCTAATTGATATGGTCTTAACTCCCCACCTTCAAGAGCTGATGGTTGTTCTGTTACCTATAAATTCAAAGAAAGGGAATGAGAAAGATTTGTTTTTAGTTGCGTAAGTTCAAAAGTGCAGAGCACTACAATTGTACTGTAATGATGCAAAAAACTAAATGGAAAAGGATAAATAATGAAAAACCAGAACAGCATGAGCACCAACAAGAGATGGATAACCGGATCATTAACACTGGAAGTACTCTCTTTGTAGACCCATGGGCAGTGAAGTATCACACATTCACAGGTATTGAAATCAAACAGAAACAGCTATCACTCTATCAGATTGCCCATGCCACATGAGAATGCAAGCAGTGACAATGGCTGGTTATTCAAAAGTTAATTTCGCAACCTATGTATATGTTGCCAAAGGTATCAGGAAACTACAGATCTAATTTTAATTTTACACACAAGAGCATATCATTTGCCCAAAAGGTTCAAGCAACCTTACAGAAGTATGTTGCGATCAAACTGACAAAGTAAGCATATGCCAGTGGCGCGTAATTTTCAAGAAATGCCATAATGTCAAATTGCAGACGAGAGATTAACAAACACAGTAAGTTTACATGCCTACCAGACTACCACTGATGCATAGTGAGCTAATATGATAGTGAGGTTTCTTGTTAATTGTGTCAAAAAAATATGTAGTTATGTGAAATAAAAATCTTGATTTTGTAATTTTTTTTCAGTTTCCCACAATTCAGCAACGCATATGTAGCTTTCCCACATGTAATCTTTAACCAAATCATCATTTATTTGCTAACACCAGGGACCCAAGGGAAGCATAAACTTTAGTGCACCTCAAAAGCAGACACTCAAAATTATGTACCACCTAATTCTGGAATATTATTGTGTGCTGACATCAATACATTGATCCTCTTCTACTAAGTCGTCACATTAGTTTTTTTACTTACTTACAGATAAGATTGTCCTAAGAACCCAGTTGACCCATCATTTTCTCAGGCAGAACATGCATAAAATATATGTGGTAAAATATGAACTTTATATACCTTCTCTTCAATGGAATGGACAGTAGAATCAAGCCTATGACCAGCATTAAATTTACTATGATCAGCAGAACTATGATGATCTGCATCAACATTTGATGGGGATTCTTCCTCAGGGGATTCAATCTTGAGGCCTGATATTTGAGAACAATCATCAGATTCTGACCCTTTTTGCACTTCAGATCCATCAGGGCGACTAACATGCTCAGCATCTTTTTGTCTCTGCACAGCTTTCCCTATTCCTTCAAGAAGCTCATTTGTTTTTTCAAGGAGCAGTTTCAGGCGCTCATTCTTGCTCTCCTCAACCATACGCAAATAAGCTTCTTGGTCCCCAGCTTTCAAAACTTGTAATCTACTCTTTTCTATGCGATTTATACGTTGACGTGCACGAACATGCCATGCCTACATTTAGAAATTAAAAAGGCTCATAAACATTTGAACAATCCATAAAAGGAATATATATAGGAAAAAGAACATACTCTAACCTACGAAGTGCAGTACAATGAAAATTCAATGATGTATTGATAAAGTAGCAAACAAGAATTAAGAATTTAAACATCTTCTATTGTAAACATCTTTTATAGAGACTCAACCGTACTATCCACACAAAAACTCGATCTTTATTTCATTATTTTTACAGAAACACAATTAATTCATCATCCATTTAAGGTATTTCACTTGTTTTCTCACGAAAATGTGCATGCCATCAAAATTCTCATATTCCATAATCACCAGAAGCATAAAATATTATTATGAGGCATAGCATAAGTTATTGACACAAGACCATTACAGATAGGGCCATAGGGCATAGTTTATAGCTATATTAAAAACATATTTGGTTATACTGGTCACCAAATGCTATTGTGGACACATCAACAGATTGTTAGAGTGAAACAAAAGTAGTTTCTTTTCTTATACCTAAGCATCAAGCAATATTGGCAAACAAAACTGTCATAAGGTACTGGTATCAGTGCAACCTAGTCTTTGTGACAAAAAAAAAAAGAATAATTGGTCCAAAATAATACTTAGTTAATTTCGCCAATAAGGAAGGCTGTTAGGCATTGTCTCAGGCTTCATATCTGTTAACCTCTAAAAATTATATTGACCATACCAGAACTCCATCATTGCGCTGCTTTTTCCGTTTGTAGGAAGCCGGTACTTGCAGCTGATACTCCCTAGCAGCATTAAGAATTTCTGAAAAAAATTTCCTCTTCCTGATCTCTGCCTGGTTCTTTTCCTCCTCCTCAAGTCTTGAGATCCTCTGAAATTCTCAAATACCAAAAAAGGAGTACTTATTAATTCAAGTGTATATAAATTACCCAAACATAGTAATCAAAAGATACATGAATAAAAATGATACCAACCTCTGAGAATCTCTTCCTGCGGTGGATATCATCAGCATCCATAGAAAAACTATCTCCAATCCCCTACATGGTAAAAGGATACCGTATCCGCATCATCCCCCAGTCAAACAATTGCTTATCAGGGTATGCGCATTTTTTGTGTAGCCAGTATTCTGCACTGATATCAGACCTTACTTTGTTCTGCAAGTCTAATAACTGCACAAGTATATGAATAATCAACAAGCTTTATAGGATAACTCACTGCTAATACCGTACCTTTTGATATAGACCTATGAAATTCATACACTTATTGAGCTTCACACTATATCTAATAGTTTCAATTTTCAAATAGCCAATCTGTCCAACAAAATAGAATAAATACCTGGCTAAAGGATAGTACTAGTGTACAGTATTACTCCCTGTCTAAAGATGTCCTCCATACCAACTACTCGACTGATTAATTGTTTCAGTGCCTTGATTAATGAGTGCAAACAGGAGTTGGATCTATCTAGGTGTATACCAGTATTTGCGGAAAAGCACCATGCTTAATTACTTATGCAAATCATTGTCCAGTTGAGAAATTACAGAAATCCTTTGTGGTTTATCTATAAATGTACCAGGGCATATTAAATAAAAATTTCAGTAACACGGAGTTGTTTATATGTACAATCAAGACCCAAAATTTAGGAATAATTTCTATCCATTCAGAAATATCACATTTTAGAAAGCATGAAGTCAAACATCTTTAACTCTGATTACTTGTATATTACACCAAACTACTGAGGGAGGGGGAGGAGGAATGTGGTACATGATGAACACAATCACAATCACCAATTCAAACATTTTTAGTAGTGAAGATTATTTATCTATTGAGTGCAGTGCCTATTAGATAATTTGCAAAATCACCACTGCAGTTGATAAAGCTCACACCTCCATCCCTGAATTCTTCAACCAGCCATCGGGAAGAAGCATGTGAAATATACCGGAACTCCTGATTCGCGAGCGTGTTCAGTGTGAATGGTTCACACACTTTCTATTTTTCGTTCCCCACAAAACAATCTGTTTCCACGAATGTATGTGGTGGTCACCCCACTCTCAACAGAGCATTGGGCTTGAGGGGCAGAGGGCTACATGGGAACATGGGCTTTCTTCTTTTTAGGTTTTATCAATTTTGATTCAAAGTAATCTTTGAGTAGATAAAATTTTCAAAAAAGAAAGTTTTTTTCAATAGATTGTTTCTCTATTGACAGTTTTACCATATGAAAGTTTGTATCCATAATAACTATGGAAAGTTTTCTCTCAAAAAAAATATCTGTAAGAGTGGTTTTTCTAATGGAAAGTTTTTAAACTTCTATAGGAAGTCACCAAAACTTCCTATATCTAACTCCCTAGATGGCTTGAACCTAACACTACGCATGTTACACGTGAGAACGTGAGTGCAACTTGCGTGCCACGCACTTACTTGCCCATTAGGCATCCCCTGATGTGTACACAGTAATCATCAACACATCAATAGTTTCCCTGGTTTGTGTTCTAGGAGCAAAACCAACTGCCCAGGATAGTACAGTTATGAATTTTTTTTTCACACATGCATAAAGATTTGATAGGCAAACTGCTAGTTGAAGACAATAGGTTTTTTTTGTACAGTCAAAAGAAAAGGGCAAACAGTTTTTCCCTGGACAAGACTGCTGCAGTACATTATGGGGTAGTAACGTCTGAAATCTGCTCATCCATAAAATGTACTAGAAGTCTAGAACATAGTAGAATATGCATGTTTACACAAATACCGCTTTTCAAACAAGGTTAATTGTATACTTTGCACCACTAGGGCCATCACTGTACACAAAAGTCACCATCTAGAAAAGAGAGCAGTAACAGCAGAAAAAATAACACTTCCAAAGTAATATTTGCTCCTAATATCACATTTACCTTAAGCCCATACAATTCAAGCAAACACTTCATTTGCAAATCTTCACCCCTAGTAGATGGTAATCCTGGCACATAAACAGATATGAGTTTGGTGGTGGTACATAACTAATAGTCAAACAACTAGGCAGGTTTTAGAGAGGCATATTAAAATATTTGAGGAAAAAACATGACAATATTAGTAGGAGGCATCCTAATGGTGAAATATATGCTAAGAATAGTTTTAGAACAACTAAAATGTTGACAAGAAAACACATATAGAACTTTAAAAAGTCAAACACAACAACATCAGCTTTTGCACTGTTTCAGGAGGCCAATTATAATTCAACTTTTCTTCACAGAGCAAGCTTACAGGCCCAAAACCAAAAGGTTTTTCAGTTTACACGAAGGCCAGGCCTGGGAACTTCATAAGACCGAAATGTAGTAGGCTGGGAAAACACATCCAACCCATCCAGTTTTGTAAGAACAGGAAAATGAAAGCAGGATAAGTGCGAGCACCAAAGAGGAGTCTTGCCAGTAAAGTAATTTAACTTACAAATCAACAAGAAATTTTTTTAAAAAAAGGTGATGAATGACCAGACCTTCAAGTTCAGCTAGCCTATGCTGAATGGAAATGTTGAAGCGGCCTTCTTTTAAAGCAGTCAACTCTGAGTATGACATATACGGTCCTTGATTCTTCAATACAGCATCTTCAAGCTCTTGAATCAAGGTGACTCCCTATAAGGCAACCGATTTATTCTCAGTTACAACACAAATAAGAAGGCCAGTCAAAAGCCTACTAATAAGCACTTTGTCTCAAACATAAACAAAAAAGGACAGAAAGAAGTAATGACTTGTACCCACTCATCACAGTGTCAATATGGTAATTTGAAACTACAGCCTTAGCAACAAAATCAACAGCAATCAACTCAACAAGGCCCAACAGTATGGATCTTAACTTTTGGGCCAGAATTTTGTTTCAATCACATAAAAACAGTATGAGGGAGAATACATAAGTAAATACATCTACTGAGGGCAAATCTTGTATAGACCCGCTAGTAACCAAGAGTTCTCTGGAACTTAAACCCCGTGTAAAGACCATAGGGCTATTACTAATCTAATCCTAGACCCTAGTACACACTTCACAAACATGGTGACATACCAACTGTCAGCAAAAAGCAATAGAATAATGTCACCTAAAATATTACACACCACAAACATATATGCATTTGTAAAACAAAGCTAAGAAAATTGCTGATTCCACATCATCAGAAGTCCATAGAACACTACACATCTCTTTTTTTTTTCGAGGAACAAGCATCTGATCCACAAACAAACCAGCTCTAGCTCCAGATTAATCAGGTAAATATGCATTGACCATGCCTCCACCCAATGAAAAATGAAACCATACTAGGCATAGACATTCATCACAAAATGCCACGGAGGAGCGTTCTACAAGTGCAGCCCACATTCCCCAACTGTAAACCACATTTGAATCCAGCAGCACTGGGGAAACCCGAACTACATCTCGCCAATTCTACTAAACATATCCGGCGTCACAGCCAGCACGAATGAAGTAACAGCGCCGAAGCACTCAACCGAAAGGGGAAGGCACTGCAAAATTGAAGCAGCACAGGGGCACGCACGCACCTCATCCGCAGCGCCGGCATCCGCGCAGTCCTCCTCCCCCTCCCCGCTCTCCCCGCATCCATCCCCGACAGCCCCCACCGCCTCCTCTTCATCCTCCTCCCCTTCCCCCTCCCACGCGTCGCCGCCGTGGTAGATGGACGAGACGGCGTGCAGGACGGCGGGCGGCAGCGGGAGGTTGCGGGAGAGCAGGTTGAGCGCGCCGATGAGCGTCCTGGCCTGCTCCGACGCGCCGCCGCCGGCAGCCTCCTCGGCGCCCACGGCGGGCGGGGCCACCGCCGCCTCCACGGAGGCCGCCATCGCCTAGGGTTTCGCTCGCCTTCGCGACCGCGAGGCGAGGCCTCCGCTCCCGGTTCAAATCGGAGCGCGGCAAACGGTCGATGGTTTCCTCCGCTCGCTTTTGAGGAGGGGCGCGGCTTCTTTTCCCGCTGCTTCGTCGGCTTCGATCGGGGGCGGGGTGAGGCGCCGCGTCCTGCCTTGGGTTTTCGGTGGAGAATTTTAGGGTTTTTTTTCTTCTTCTTTTTACTGCGTTCGGGTTGGGGATTTTTGTAGTGGGTCGGGTCGGTGCACCGGTGGGATCCGATTTGTCTCAACCCAAGGCCCAGCCTATGGCGTTATCTTTATACTCCCTCCATGTAACACTACATATCTAACAATGATGTTTAATAGAGTGTTATATTCTTATATTTTGAAACATATACAGAGCAACAGTTTTACAACTATTTTTCTCTAACCATATAGGTATTTATTGGAGTATCTCTATTAGCAAATCCATCGACAATATGTTTTCCCATTTAAACCACCAGCTCATAGCTAATGGTTGATGACTGATTCTGAGCTCGTGATAATTTATTCAAGGACACGTATGAATGAACTAAATGTTCAAAGCAATCGATATCACCTGATGATACAAATGTTTTATCTCTACCTTATGCCGATAGATCTTTTTAAGATAATGGGTATCCCAATCCTTACTTCAAATAATATATCATTTGGAGCCATAACACTGAATATAACCCTAACGACCAATGACATGATTAATGAAATTTACAGATAGCTGAGATGATTTTCTACACCATATCTTCAAAGCACAATCCTTCCTCATCAGTCCACCTTCCACGTGACTTTTGTACCACCATGTCATTTTATCACTATCTCTACGTGTCCTCGTGGTTTCACGATCAATCACCTTATTTCCAAAACCCAATTAACTTTGGTGCTTGCCATGCTGTCCATGTATGAATTGTAATCCTTACACGCTACTATATGCCTTTGATGTTATATTATTACCGGTTTCTTAAACAATCTAGTGCACGCTTGGTATAGTTTCCGCTTTAAGTAAGAGCTAATATTGATTTTTTTTTATTCTAGGAATAGTTTTAAGACATATTTTTAATGTCTTTTTATGGCAATCATGAAAAAAAAATTGACAATGGAAGCGGTAGAGAAAGCCATAGAAACTAAACCTAAAATAAAAAAATAAATTAGATTTTAATCACGACAATTAATGTCAAGGGCAAGTGTCCAACGGTAAAGCCGTGTTTCGAGTCGTGTCGCTAGAACACTCGCTTAGGGCAATTAATACCCTAGTTTTGCATGCCCCGTGCTATGGTGCCATTTTTTTAACACCGTACTCGTCTTACCGACTACCCTTGTCTCCGTAAAATCCAAATCAACTTTGTTTTTTTTTTTACTACCAGTATACTCACTTTAGAAGTGATTTGGCAACCATATCCGCTGAAAGGGCATGAATGCCTTTAATTAATTTTAGTGATTAATAATAATAAATTAGAAATGATTAATATTTTATTGAGTTATGTAATACAGAACGTAAGAAGCTTGTTTCGATGAATTTATTAGGTTGAGAAGAATGAGCAGTAAATATTATAAAACAATTGTTTTTTTACTTTGAGTCATAGAAAAAATATCGCTTTTAAACCTAGTTTGGTGCTAAAACTTTTATTTAAAAAGTGTTTTTCAAAATCTTTTAGAGTGCTAGAAATTTTTAACTAAATGAAATTTCTATTAGTTGGTAAAGGAACTTCCGTTAGAAGTATATTGTTGTTGTTGAGAAATTAACAGAATTTTTGTTATGCATCAATAGAACTTCTGTTATTAGCCAAATCGGTTCTACTGGTTATATTAAAAAAATTAACAATCGTTAGTTGCTAACGAACTTATGTTACTCACCAAATTGGTTCTTTTGCCCTTGTTAGAAAATTAACGGAACTTCTGTTGTGTCTGAATGGAACTTCCGTTATGTATTCTGATGATTGAGCTGAAGTTGAAAATTTGTATTGAACAAAAATTTCAATAACATTATGGCTAGTTTAACTATCTCGAAGTGTCTATGTAATTTGTCCAAATACTTATAGACTTTCAGTTTCTATTGTTTTGAACAACGTTACGTTATCTTCCTTATATATCTTATTTCGACTACAAAACTTTGAGCATCTTAGACACTATCAAGTTTTCCTAATGGTTGTATTTTATCAGAAAAAGATATTCGAGACCATCATCTTTGCCCATGCAAGAACAAAAAAAATTAAGTTTATATAGTACTCAGATAATATATATATACATATACCATAAATTGGCAATATGAAATCCTCATTGTTTGTCTAACTACTTGATGATTTAGAGTGATATCTAGTATGTAAGTAGTCAAAATGTATAAGTATAGGGATAAGACTTTTGCTATTGTAGGAAATATCAAGGCGCACAATATAAATATAAATATATTAATTAATTAATTTATTTATAGGTATGTTGATTTTCTTTATCCGCTATCATGTATGCTTAGTTTACTCAGACCACTTTATTACTCCTACTCCGGTGATAAATTTATTTCTAACAACTTGTGTCTACACTCTTTCAAGAATATTATCATCTTTGGTGAATGCACGAGTTTATAGAGATGATGATCTCGGTAGTATCATGTGATGCGAAACACCACACATAGCCACCATATATGGGTCATCAAATCCTCTATCTTTAGATCCTTTTCTTGTATATATTGATGATTAGACTTACTGAACAGCACATGATCAGCCAAAGTAGATTTTAAACTAGTGACCACCTTTGAACTAGCATATGTCTTGAAATTGAGCTGTAAAGTTATCGGTCTTACCTTCACTTTGTCGATATTCAATACCGATCAATATAAAGCCTTCTACTAGTCTCTTTTGATTTTCCCTGAAATCAACTATGCAGAATAGATCATTAAATAACAAGCCACAGAGCGAATGCTCAGGAAAAAAATATAGACTGAAATTTAAAATATTTTTTAGTCTATAAGTAAATAATAAATTTTTCCTATCTACTGACAGTCTTGATGATTTGATGCCTTCAACTATAATCTCGATGGTATTAGCAGTTGCTTAGACCAGGTTACTTTTTGTGATGAAGAAATAGTCAATCTAATCAGTAATATATATAGGTGATATGATCATTATGACTTTCTTGGTTTTGCCAAGACCAGCGACTTAGGCAAATCTTAACAACATTTAATAATAGTAAGATTGCTACAACTCAATTAGTTTTATAAAAACTAGTGATGTAATTAGTACTTGACCATATTCTCTTAATGGTAGGATCACTATGACCCTATTGGTTCCGTAAAGATTAGCAACATAGTATCTAGGTGGGAGAATATTTCTGTCTGACCTGGTCTCAAAAGACCAATAGCATAATCGAATCTTCGACCACTGTTTAAGTGGGAGAACCTTTCTATCTGATCTAGTTTTGTGAAGACCAGCGACGTAGTCGGATCTTCAACCACTATTTAGATAGGAGAATATTTTCGCTTACCCTATACTCGCGAAAACTAGCGGCATAGTTGGATCTCGACCACATATATTGTGCTTGGTTGGTAATCAAATGTGCATTTCATGTGACCAGTATGGTTTCACATTTATTTTTCAACTCATGAGAATATCGAAAGGATGTGTTTTTCTTCAAGCTTCTTGTCAAAAATGTCTTTCTGATAGTATTACTTATTTTTCACATTTGCCTTCTGTATTTGGGCAACGACATGCTATGTGTTATCGTCATTCAAGGTCTATGTCAATATCATCATCTTAGGTATCATAGGTAGCACCTCAGCCCCTATGCTTGGTAACAGAGCACTGTCTTTATGTTTGTTCCGACTAGTCCTTATTCCGACTAGTTGAAATGGATAGCATGAACACTATCTCAGCAACTATAATGAATAATCAGACTGTTTTCTTTTGTGATGTATTGACTGAGGTGTCATCATTGTTTGTGGTATTTGACTTAATCATCATGGTAGATGGCATAAGTAGAGCCTCGGAGCCTCTGTTTATGAGCGGAATACCTCCGTTATCATTATCATAAGTACTTGGGATATACAATATGGATAGAAACTCGACAAGACATGCTAGATAGTAACTGATATATTTTTATGAGAAATCATCCTAGTATGGTAACATTTTCATAACTATCATAGGCAATACCGACGATTGTTGCGAAATATGTTACTATTGTTCCTAAAAATAATTTCTAGAAAAAATATAATAGAAAAACATCGAAAATGTAATTGAAAATCTGCATATATCTTCTAGTCTTATGAGGATATATAGAGGATACTTAGATCATACATTTGTTACCATATTTACTATGCTCAAGCAAGATTTATACATGCATTAAAAATTACAAGCCCTAAGTATGAGACTGTAGTCAGTCTAACATAACATGAACTCGCAAAATAGATAGCGTATAAAAACACTCTAGGTAAATATAGTAAATTTTTTATTTGAAAAAGTTACAATAAATTGAATAAAAATATTATGTACCTGATAGATACATGCCGGATGTATCTACAGAATTAATAGAGTATTTTTTAAAAAAAATAAATCTACTAAATACATTATTACGTACTTGACAGGGATGGTAACCACCATGTCTCCGAGTATGTTCCATGTGTATATCATAATACACATGTATGTATCTAAATTGTTTGTTTTACCAACTCTATATACATGCAAGACATTGGTAGCTGGTTCCTGAATCTTGATTGGTCATCTTGAGTTTGCACATGTGTAGTCGATGTTAGCCTTGCAGGGCATAAATATGCAAGGTGCCTTGCCCCGAGACTAGTGTTAATGCCGAAATTTGATTCAGCCTGTAAACAGGATCGATCGATGGAAAATACTAATTAGCTCGTGGGGTGAAGCCGATTGATACTATAGAAGAACCGATTAAACTGGTGGAAGATTGAATTGGTTTATTTGAAGACAAAATTATCCAAATGGAGTCGGGTCCAAAAAGGAGTAATGAGGATAACAGTGCGTCAGGTGTTTATATAGAATGTATTATGTAAGCTAAGCAAGTTTGAGTAGTTTTACAATTGTTTAGAGATATTTTCCGTTTATATTTTTAGGAGATAACGTCCGATGGTTGTTCTAACCGCGTCAGACTTTATAATGATAGGGTATAAATATAGACCTCCTGGAAGTCTGTAGAGGAATCATCAACAGATTTATCCAATACAACTTTAGCGCATCGCCACCCTAGCTTGTTTAGGTTACCGGCGAGTTTTAGCTCTCGACGTGGGGCTGTATCGGTCAAGTTCGATCTTCGGCGAAGGGGTAAGTCCCGCCACTATCCTGGTATATCTTGCTTTGTCCAAGGCTGCATCGGTTAGGTTCGACCTTTTAGTCAAATCGAGTGTACCATATCACGTTCGCGTGGGGTCTATCGGTTTACCAAGCTCTCTCTGTCGTCGTTCATCTCATGCTGTATCGGTTAGTTTTGACCTACCAGGCGGCCAACGGTAGATTGAGCCATAGGCCTATATGTCTTTGCCCTGCGTCTCGTCAGAGTGAGTAGCCGACGAGTTAACCTCAATGCAGGTTCCTACATTCATCTCATATATCGTCTAATGATCGATCCTCTAGAGGTTGATCCAGACACGTCGGACGCTTCCTGGTACCGTCTCGGTTTGGTCCGATCTTCCAAGGCTCGCGGCTGACGTGGCCGGCGTTGAGATCTAGCGGGTCTCGTTCCTTATCAACTCGAGCGGCTGATGGGTTTAGGTTTAGGCCTGCATTGGACGTTCAGCTAGTAGGTGGTTGATAACCTATTCTCTTTCCTCCTTTGTTGTCACGTTCGGTCTAAACCTCAGTCGTCTTCGTGTCATTAGTTCCCGGCCTTATACTATCTCGGTTCAGTCTAATTTATCGAGGATGGTCCTAACGGTGCCTTTACTGCGGTCGCTGGCCCACGTAGCTTTGCAGGGGATCGGCTCTCGCTCCGTGCTTCGGATGCCGAGTAGCGTCATTAGCTCTTTGGCCGATAGGTCCTCTAGTATATTACACGCGTCTATCTCTCACACCTCCATCGGCTATTCAGCCGATGCTCAAGCGCCACCTTCTCTATTGGCACCTAGCCGATAGGGAGAGCCGGATAGGCCACTGGCTCATGGGTCTCATCCTCTCTCCTTATCAATTACAGGGTCAAATTGATTGGAACATCCTAAAATCTCGAAGCTTAAAGACCTACACTGGAGCTAAGCAAATCTCCTAAGCCTTCACGTGATCAAGCCACCGTCTCTCCCCGACCGGACCTTTCCTTGCGAGATTTGGCGGTGAGCAATTAGCCAGCTCAATTAGCGTCTTGTTCTTCCAGACGGATCGAAGTTGTAGGAGGCCAACTCTCTAGGTTTAGCGATATTGATGGGTTCCAGCCTTATTCCACTACTTACGCTTCCTGCAAGAGCAATGTATTTGATTTCAAGAAGGTAGTTATTCTTCTTTAGTCATGATGATTGATTCAAAGAGGCTAGAATGATACGCATCCCCTGTATTTCAGCTAGGAGGCAGAAACGGATGGTGGAAATGGATGCACGAAATACCAAAATAGGAGCAACTTATTAAATAGGTGTTGCTCCAATGTTCTTGTAGCTTCTAAAAAAAAGAAATAGAAACACCATGCATCAATATGTGAATTGATCAAATAATTAATAGACTAGGACGACAAACCCGTTATCTTATTGAACATCAACATTTTTATTGGTGCACAACCATATTGTTGATCGATTGGTGGATATTAGTTTAGGAGTTATCGTCCCAGGTTCTCGATTCAAGGCTCTAAGATCAATAACTTTAAACTAGCGACGATGTCTTAAAGCCATGTCAATCCTAATATATCGAAATGTCAAAGATTAAGATGATGATAGTTTTGATCTAGAGGCAAACGTACTTTCGTTGGGTCATATCTCTCAATCCAAAGTATCCGTAGCATCTCTCATTGAAAACTTCACCTCTCTATGTCATGTCCTTATGTACATGACATTGAGTTATCAGATTGATGAACGCAATCATCTTTCTGGTAGCCACATGTGTGTACAAGGAAATCCTTCTCGGACACACTTCCTTAGGTGCGAGACTGATTTGTCCATATGCTCACGTATGGATGTGTGCAGGAAGCTTATCTAGTTTGGTACATGCAATTTTGTCGTCCATGGGTGTAGATCAGGTACCGCTAACTTACGTTGTTATTTTGACATGGCGTGTCCCAATAGGCAGTTGGTCAATGGTATGACCAAGTGACACACAAACTTGAACGAGCAATATGCATGTAAAACAAAAAAAAGCTATAACCCAATATATGATTAGTAGTAAAGGTAAAATCCTAACGTACCAACTATCAACGAATAATAATTTAATCATGGTATCTATGTATATACGATATATTTGAATGATATATGGATAGGATGTAAATAAATCTATAGAGAATGAGACATAGAAATTTTTTATAGGTTTAGGCCGTTAGAGAAGGGTAATAGCCTTACTCATATTTAACTAAAGGCTAGTGTTGCTATTATATCAATCTCTTACAAGTGCAACATGTGGAAAGAAAAAACTTTAGTCTAGTCTATAAGTATATCAACATAGATATTGAGTATGATTGTCGACGTCTAGGTATTGTTGGGCCTCTATAATATTAACTCGATGGGATTTATATTGTCTTGGCTATATTGGTTTGTCCCTTCTCTCATATAAGGCTTTGTATTTATAACCTTGCATGTCCCTTTTCTAAGTAAAACATGAGAGATACATATAAATACTATTCAAATAATTTTAGCTAGATCCAAGTAGGACACTGTATTTATTTATTTTTATATTAGACTTTTTACTTATCTACTTGGGACTTTATCGATATGCGTTGACTTTTTTCCGTATAGGATTTGGTATGTGTGTTCGCGCCGAAAGCATCTCGGGCGAACACGCCAACGCCTAGGAGGTCCACTTAGCTCTAGTGTAGGCCGTCGGCTTCTCTCCGTGGCTCGAGGTATGCGCGTCGGTTCAATCAGCTTCGACGCGACGGTGTGTGTGGACGTACCAGTAAATTTAACCCTGCAATTGACAAGGAGGTGAGGCAAACGGGTCAATCGGATGATGGGCCGATTATGAGCTCCTGCTGTTGGCTGGCCGCCAATAGGATCGAGTCGGTCATCGGCCGTGTCCGGGTGGCCCCTGCTATCGGCCGGTCACTGATAAGGATCAGGACGCTGTTCTATCGGCTGGGGAACCGATGAAGGCGTGGATAGATATTGACGAGGGAAATAATGGCTCTAGGTGTAGCGAAAGTGAGACCCTGATCCATCGGCCGCAGAGCCGATGGAGGCATCGAAGGGTATCTAAGGCAAAGCGCACAGGATTCCTCCTAATAGTCGATGAAGGCTATAGCGCTTGCTCATCGACTGGAAAGCCGATGAAGGTATATATGAAGTGGCAAGGAATCGTATGAAAGACGCATCGGCTGCAAAGCCGATACCGCTCTAAATATGGCAAAGAAGAAGCGAACCCATCGACTAGCTGAGCTGATGAGAGGACGTCCTTCTAAAGATAGACGCGCGTCGGCTAGATGCCGAAGCAAGGGCGATGCGAACCCATTGCCTAGCTGAGCCGATGAGAGGATGTCTTTCTAAAGATAGTCGCGTATCGGTTGGAAGGCCGATGCGCTTAGAGTGGCGCTTGAGGGGGGTCTTTGAAGACTAGCGAGTATCGGTCGAGGAGCCGATACGCTGGGCGTGTTGCTCAATGTATGAATAACTCATCGGCTAACACTCTGATGAAACGTCGTACAGAGACCTATAGGTCTAAAGCTCAATCTACCGTCGGTAGCCCCGTAGGTTAAACCTAATCGATGCAGCACGAGACCGACGACGGTGGATGGAGCTTGATAGGCCGATAACCCTGTACGGATGTGATGCGATATATCCGATCGGCCTAAGATATCGAACCTAACCGATACAGCCTTAGAATAGAGTGAGACATATCGGGAGAGTGGCAGGACTTACCCCTTTGTTAGAGATCGAGCTTAGCTAATATAGCCCCGCTTTGAGAGCCAGACCCTGCCGATAAAAAACTAGATAAACTAGGGTGGCGATGCGCCGAGAAGTGTATTGATTGAGAGAATTGATTGAGAGATGATTCTTTACATGTTTTTATGGGATCTATATTTATACTCTAGGTTTACAGTATCCAACATGTTTATAACAACCATCGAACGTTATCTCTTAACAAAGATAAAAGAAAATATCTCTAGAGTAGTTAATTAAATTAACTAAACCTTACTATCTATATAAGATACGATTTACATAGATATAATATCTCATCGTGGGTTTTACGGCTCCTCCTCAAACTCGGTCTTATCTGGATAATCTTCTAATCTAGGATCGAATCTCTCCTCGCTCCAATCCAATTGGCTTTATCAGTGTAGCAATCGGACTCTTCTTCACTTAAGCCGATCGTCTTTCTAATATATCTCTGGGCTTTTCAAATTTTGGCGTTAACAATGTGATACTTTTGTCAAAATAGTTACATGTTTGTGAGGTCTCATATATTTGTTACACTGACTGATATATAACAGAATATCCATTATGAGACTCAACCTTAAACAAGCAGAATTTATGGGGTGTTATAAATAGTCTATACCCACTTCGAAAGCAAGAAGGCTGGTCGCATTGAATACACTTGAATTATCTTACTCTCTCATTTTGAGCTCTTGTTTCCAAAATCATTTTTTATAGTTTGACTTTGTGTGAGTGGATTTGTTTTTAGAAAGAGTTGGTGCTTGGTGTATTTTGATTCAATTTAAATACTAGGCCTTTAACTTCAAAGAGATCTATTACTCTTGGAGGTTGAGGACTTCTAAATGGTTCTAAATGGTTAGGTGTCACTTTTGAGCTATCGATTTGCTTATGGTGAGCTAGGAAAGGTTGTGAAAGCCGGATCTTTCCCTACAAGAAAAGAGATGCTACGAGTGAAAGAAATAATACGTTTGTGCAACCTCTAGAGAAAATGGTTAGCAAATACCTAGTTCTTTATGAGCTTCTCTAGAATCTCCTTAATGTTTTGAACTTTATAAAATACATCTACATGTATGTATATCTTATGTCATCCGGTATTTCTTTTTTCTGGTATTACTTTTCTTTAATCTTATTATTTAGTTGGCTTGCTAATAGTGTGAATAATAGAAATTCTTAGTCTCCAACGGAATATCTGTATGACAATATATTTGTTTTTTTATATCAGATATTTTATTGTGATTAGTTATTTTTTAAATTATCTATTCATCAATTGAACAACTATCAAACAAATAATGTTTTTCATAATATTTCAAAGTCCGCGTTGAAAACTTAGGTGCCCTTGCATGAATTGTCATACTCACACGCTATGACATGGGTTAGATGTTATATTCTTACTGTTTTCTTGAACAATCAAGTGCCTTCTTGGCCTGGTTTTCACTTTAAGTAGGAGCCATTTTTTATTTTTAAGAATAGTTTTAAGATATATTTTTAATGTCTTTCATGGCATGAAAAGAAAACTGGACAATGAAAACGGTAGAAGGGCTATTCGGCTGCGTGCTGCCGCGCAGTATGGCAGCCCGGTGCTGCTGGTCTGCTGCAGCGAATAAACTAGCGCTAAGCTCCAACGCAGCGCTGTAACAGACTACCGAACAGGGCCAGCGAAAGCCGCCGAAACTAGGTTGCTTTAGATGCAGCTGGTTCGGTTGGACTTGCGCACGGAAAATGAAGTATCAGATTAATGTATGATTAGTTAAATATTAGCTAAAAGATTTAATAATATATCAATATAATTTTTTAAAATCAATTTTTTCTATAGAATTTTTTAAAAAACATAAAAGGATGATGTTTGAAACACTGGCTATCAAACACAGTTTAAGCCTAAAATAAAATAAAAATTAGATTCCCAGCACAACAATCAATGTCAGCTTCCAAATGTCAAAGATAAATATATTTTTTGAGTCATGACGTCAAAGCACTTGCTTAGGTTATTAATAGTCTAGTTTTCGTGGCTCACACGTTTAGTATCATTTTCTAATATCTTACATATCTTAATGACCACCTCTTTCTCTATAAAATTTATTGACTACTAATAGATAACAGGATCCTACACATTCTAGAAGTGATTTGTCAATCATACGACCATCGCTAAAAATCGACGACTAAAGCAAATAACAAATTTTCTTAAAAGTCATAGTGAAAACTCACGCCAAGTCACCATCTATTATAAAATGTTATAAAATGATAAAAGTGATTTTTCTAGAACACCCAATGTTCTTACGTCATACTTGCTGTCTCGGAGAAGAAGTCTATCTGGCCTGATACGAGCAGTGTACTAATTTACCTATTAGTCATTATTTTTACCACACAAAATGAGATAAATTATTAACATATAAAAAATTTATATAAAATAATAAATAATCCACTTTTTAAATTTAAAATAATTAATATATAATTAATTATACACTGTAAATTATCTTGTTTCAGACGACTAAATTCATTTTGTGCAGTGCCGAACTCGGGCGTACACCAGTTTAAGGGCGGCCATACCCAGGCTCGTCTGCTCCGCTGTGACGGTGCCCCACCGCACCACCAACACGGTACCCTCCGGCCGGCGGCGGCCGCGCCTACCATTTACTCTCGCCAAGTCTCGTCCTCGTCTCTCTCCTCCGAGACGATGGTGGTGGTGTCCATCTCCCACCTCTGAGCTGTTGCTGCCAGCTACCACCATTGACTCCGGCAAAAGCGTACCTCCCACCACACCGTATTTAACCCTCCGTGATTGACACTTGGGCCCCACCACATTAAACCACCTCTACCACCTGGGCCCCACTACATTCCCCACCCTCTCCCGCGAGCTCGTCTTCCACCCTCGAATTTCCACTGCCGCGTGTGTCTTTTCTCTCTCTTATTACCACCTCGGATCCCAAGCTGCGTCTGCGGCGGCGGCGGTGGTGGCGTCGGGTTTAGTGCCGGGGAGCTAGGGTTCTGGTGGTGGGGGAGGGGGAGGAGGAGGAGGGGATGGGGACGGCGGGGAAGGGGGCGTGGGTGGTGCCTGCGCCGGCGTACAGGGAGGTGGAGGGGTGGGAGGGGGCCGGGGACGACGCGCCGGGGTTCAGGTGCGGCCACTCGCTGACGGCGGTCGCGCCCACCAAGGGCCACGGCCCGCGGCTCATCCTCTTTGGCGGGGCCACCGCCATCGAGGCCGGCGCATCCTCAGGCATGCCGGGCATCAGTTCGGTGCTCTTTTTAGTCTCGCGCGTCGTGTTTGTTTGAGCTTTCTCCTCTCTCCTTGTGATGTGGTGTGTTGACTCTCCGCTCTAATGGTTGGCTTTTTGGGGTCTCTGCTTGAAGGGCTCGCGGGGGTGACGAACTCGGTGCACTCGTACGATGTGGAGACGCGCAGGTGGACGAGGTACGGAACGCTTCTCGCCTTTAGATTTTTCTTCTTATGCTTGCTCAGAAATCTAGGGATCAGGTTGTGTTTGAGATACTGATTTTTGTGATAGCTATTTAACGGTGTATAAACGATTTAATTAACTACTATAAAGTTAGAAATCTACTTTAAAAAGGTGAGATGAGGATCTTTTGTATAGAAAAATTTTAGAAAAAAAAAACACCGTTTAGTAGTTCGGAAGCGTGCACACAAAAGCCAAGAAAAAAATCTGACTGTTTCAGTGGAAACGAACAGCTGAGAAAAAAATCTGACTGTTTCAGTGGAAACGAATGCAACCTTAGCTCAATTTCCAGGTCTCTGCTTCTCTTGGAGCTTATCTGGGGTCAATTTCATATATTATGTGTTATAATCTTTTAGGGTTATGCATGGTGATGAAATCATTATGTTATATTTGTGCTGTCTTGCATTTGTGTAGAACGATAATTGCTTTCCATCCATTCAACTGCTTTGCTCAACTTCGCCGTTAAGGGAAGGAATGGGATTATGGGTTCAAATAATCAGGGTTTAAGTTCAATTCTAAATGACGCAGATTGCATCCAGCTGGAGAGCCTCCATCACCGAGGGCTGCACATGCTGCAGCTGCCGTAGGAACGATGGTTGTTTTCCAGGTATTTGGAACTTTGGATCTTCAAATTTGTGTTTGGCGCCTGTCTACTTACTTCTAATTAATTAATTGTGAGTGATGCAATGTTTGCACAGGGTGGTATTGGACCAGCGGGGCACTCGACAGATGATCTCTATGTTCTTGACCTGACAAACGACAAGTTTAAATGGCACAGGTGAATGTTAAAGACACCAACCTTTTTGTTTGCGGATGCATTTGCCCTTTTTGTGCTTATCATTGGATGGAGATGTGATGTCTCCATTTCTGCCATCCGATGCAGGGTTGTTGTTCAGGGGGCTGGGCCTGGTCCTCGCTATGGCCACTGTATGGATCTGGTAGCCCAACGATACCTTGTGACTGTCTCAGGAAATGATGGTTAGCCCTTGGATGCTAAATTTTCCGAATCAGTGAATTGTATTTCCATAATAATTTTTATGGCGTTATGTCCGTTTTGTTTTTACTAGCAAGTAGCAACACTGTAATGAAGTTACCCGCTTATAGCTGCCTACCAGTTAGGGCTCTCCACAATATTTATTAAACATGTCTATATAACTTGTTCCAAGAGAAAATCATGCTTGAACCGTAATTTAGAGATTCTTGTTGAATTTTAACTCTAGTCTATCTTAACTTGTTTAGAACTGAAAGTCTGTGTTGAGTTGAGTCAAGTTGAGTCTATATAACTTGTTCCGGAAAGAAGGACAATTTCTGACAAAAGTGCACACACCCACGTCCAAGAGAAAATATGGCATGAATTTCACATGCACTTGTTTCAATTTATAAAAAGAAAAGATGGAACTAGAACAATTTCTTTGGTGCAAAAACATTTTCACTGCAAATATATATGGCCATCTCAGTATCTTGGCTATCTGTATTCAGTGTCAAAACTATAGATAACTTGTCTATTATTGTTATAGATTTATTGTTCAGCCAACTTTTTAAGTAGCCCAAAGTTCTCAACCCATTAGAAGATTTCACATGGGTTGCTTATTTATTGCCTTCTCAAAGGCTTTCGCTAACAAGTTTTGGAATGACTTTTAACATTTGTCAGACTAGTCAAATAATGTTTCTTTTGGTACAGGAAAACGAGTCTTATCGGATGCTTGGGCTCTGGACACAGCACAGAAACCATATAGGTGGCAGAAACTTAACCCTGATGGTGATAGACCTTCAGCGAGAATGTGAGTCAGTCCATATACTTTAGACAGCTTCACTGCTTCAGAATCAATTCACTTTTCATTGTTACATATTTGTTTATTTTCTTCTATCCAGCCTCTTGCCAGTGGTCAACCCGACCTCCTTTTTAGTTGATTGGCAACCTACTATGTATTTGTTGTATTTGACTTTTTTTGGACAAACTGCAAACAGTTCCATCTTCCAATATTACTCTGTGTTGGAAACTGTTGAATCTTTGTTAGCTTTGTTTTCTAGCTATATTTGCGAGCCCGCTTACATTAAAGAAAAGAAGGAAAAACACTGTATAGACGAGCCTGTATTCTGCTTACAGTCTGGTATTTTGTCTTTTTACGGGCTTGTCTGGGTTTGCTTTTCAGTTTCATGTAATGCTTCTATGCTCTAAAAAAAATGAAAACTAATATTTTCAAAGCAAATCAAGGGTCCAATTTTTGATCTGCCACTATTCCACTAATAATACCGCTTAATTACTTGTAAAATTTAGTGAGAGGGAGAGTGATAGAGCATAAAAGTACTGCTTTATACTGTAGTAACAATGTTGAGTTCTGCACATAATACTGTGGTAATTATCTCCAACAGCATAGAAATATATAGTATGATGCCTGTGGATGAAATCCACAGCTGCACAACATTAATGCCATTGTAAATTACAGCATGTGGCACTTAATTCATCATGCTTTATGTAAAATCAAACTATCACTTCACAAGTTTGTTAGGCATAGCGATTGCATTTAATTTGCACTGTTTGTATAGATGTGCAATGTCTTACATTGTTTAATTCTAAATCACTGTAGGTATGCTACTGCCAGTGCACGCTCCGATGGCATGCTTTTACTTTGCGGTGGAAGGGATGCTTCTGGGATGGTAATTTTATGCTTTTGTTACTGTTTGTTAGCTCTAAAATATTCTCCTTAGGTCATATTATGTTTTTTATATGATGTCATGTGACGATGTTTAACTACACTCAGCTAATGCACGAACCTCATATGCATATATGGTGAATGAAGATCATCGATGGCTTTATGTAATGCATGATTTCTTGTGGCTGAGAACATCCTTTCATTATTCAGTAATGGATTATTATATTTTTAGGATAGCTCCTACACATTTAATATTCTAATTGTCAATGCTCTCTTCCTAATTATCTACCGTGGGAAGTTGGAACTTTGGAGGGCAAGCATTTAAATATAGCGAAGGATTATAATTAGAGAGATGAAATCTTTAAATATAGCTAATGGAATTGAATCGCTGTTTGTTATGGAAAATATCACTAGAATGGAAAAAAACATATTTTTTCTCTCTTATCTTTTTGTGGTTCTGCATCAAGTATTGTATAAATTCTTAAGTATGGTGTTTTAGCATTTTTAATGTGTGGTACTGTTATACATATTTTAAAGGCAGTGGGACTCGCATTAAAATTAGGATTACTTTACCAAGTCAATCAAGTTATCTATTTTTATTATTATAAGATGCTGGTTGGACAGTAGATTTGTGAGTCGTTAAATAATTTTTTGTTACGTGCAATGTATGTGCAGCCACTTTCTGATGCTTATGGACTACTAATGCATACAAGTGGCCAGTGGGAGTGGACACTAGCTCCAGGGGTATCTCCATCTCCAAGATATCAGCATGCAGCTGTAAGTTACCCATACGTGAGATAGCTTAATTTCTTGTTTTGTTGTTGATGAATCGGTGCTCAGATGGTGTTAACGGGTTCTCCTGGTTTGTTGGCTTTTCTTCTATTGATGGTCGTATGTTTTAGGTCTTTGTTGGTGCTCGGTTGCATGTTACTGGTGGTGTCCTTAGAGGAGGGAGAGCCATTGAGGGAGAGGGTGCAATAGCAGGTGAGTTTATCCTCCTTTTGTTCCCACAGCTTTCATATGCTTATCTCTCTACTCTCTTGGACTCAACCATACCACACTTTCTGAAGTTCTGGACACTGCTGCTGGAGTTTGGTTGGATAGAAATGGCATTGTGACCTCTCGCACATTGAAGTCTTCACATGACCATGATGCTTCCTCGGATCTACTTCGCCGTTGTCGTCATGCAGCTGCTTCTGTTGGAACACAGATATACATTTACGGTGGTCTGAGGGGAGGTAAATGCTGTTGGATACCATTTTGGTGATTGGCCGCCTCATTTTGTATTTGTCCATCTGAAAATTGGAAAAACCTTTTCGAACAACATTCTGACCATTGTTGGCTGAACTGTAATTTTCCTTTTTGCTGTCACTAGATGGCATTACTATATTTAATATTTGTTTCTCAATGGAGTGGGCTCGATGTGTTTAGTGTAGACATTTCACACATGTTTAGACAATCAGATTTGTAATCTGGCAATTTTTTAACAGAATTGAAATATTCCATTTGAACTATTCTGCGTTTTAGCAAGATACAAATATTAGATAATGATAGAATTTCCTATTTATACCAATGCCACAAAGTTTTTGTAAGCAACTGATTTGAGTAGATGGGAAAATGACCTGCTTCTCATTTCCGTTACTCTGTATTGTTATATTGCAGTGTCAACTTTGGATTATTCCAAATTTTACTTTTTGGTGTGATGATTGATATATCTCCAAATTTATGCTGTTAAAAATCTAATAAATGTTTTTTTTCGAACAGATATTCTCCTCAACGATTTTCTTGTTGCTGATAATGCACCTTTCCAATCAGAATTTACTTCATCTATGTACGACAGAGTCCCAAGGGCGGAAAATCAAAATAGAAACCACAATTTTAATTCAGATTCTCCCACTACAAATAACAGGCATGAGATAGCTTCTGGTTTCAGGTTTCATACTCATCTTGTTTACCTATACCAGAGTTCTTGCGTTCTAATGAACTCTAAATAATTTTTCCATGGTTTTCAGCACGGACAAGAAGTCCATTGACATGTTGACAGAGGCTTCAGCTGCCGAAGCTGAAGCTGTTA
This sequence comes from Oryza coarctata, assembly GCA_030770085.1. Lineage (NCBI taxonomy): Eukaryota > Viridiplantae > Streptophyta > Magnoliopsida > Poales > Poaceae > Oryza > Oryza coarctata. Next base: position 2,258,548 of record CM061471.1, read on the forward strand.
GTGCTGTATGGCGTGCTGCACAGGAAGCATCTCATGCATCTTCAGAAGACAGCCTGTCAGAGGGAATAGAATCTGAGTCCCCACTTAGTGAAACTTCACCGATGCCTGAGGATTTAGACGATGGAGGCTCCCTAGAACCAGATGTGAAGCTGCATTCAAGAGCGGTATGCATTTTGATGTTTCTTCCTATTTGCATTCTTAAAGTTGCAAACCATTAAAGCATCCTCACACAGTTTTGGGGTGTAAGACAATCCTTTCTTTAGTTTTTCATTTTTGTAGCATCAAAACTCAAAAGACAATTCTGGAAACATTTGCCCTGGCAGGGGCTGTGTGTATTTTTCTTTTGGAGTGCGGTTTAACCTCCCTGCTACACGGGTTCAAATCCTAGGAACTAGTCGTGCACCATTCTCCTTCTTTAGTTGGTGCAAGAGTGGTATGCATTTTGATGTTTTAACCTCCCATTTGCATTCTTAAAGTTGCAAACCATTAAAGCATCCTCACACAGTTTCGGGGTGTAAGACAATCCTTTCTTTAAATTTTCATTTTTGAAGCATTAAAACTCAAAAGACAATTCTGGAAACATATGCCCTGGCAGGGGACGTGTGTATTTTTCTTTTGGGGTGCGGTTTAACCTCCATGCCACACAGGTTCAAATCCTAGGAACTAGTCATGGACCTTCTTCTTTAGTTGGTGCAAGAGCTCCTGGCCCTTTTTTGAGTAATTCATAATTTTATGCAATGTTTTGCATTGATTTGTTGAGTGGATGGGTTACTTTTTCAGTAGAAATTGTTTGGATCATAGTAGCATTTTACCTCAAGACCAATTTACTCAACATTTCAACACTACATGATTATAAAATGTCCCCTGTAATCTATTGAGCTTTCATTTCCCCCTTGTGGTGTACATCTCTAGTAATTTCCTCTTGTGGTACTTTCCTCTCAATCTTATGATGTAGAAGCCTCTTAAATTAAAGTTGGCTGATTTCTTTCCTAATGCATTCTGCGTGTTTTGCTGATTTCAATCAAGCTACTGCAGTTTATTGATTCTAAATCCTAAATTCTCAATACCATTTTGAAGGTTGTAGTTTCTAAAGAAGCAGTAGGAGATTTGGGATGTTTGGTCCGGCAGCTTTCACTGGACCAATTTGAGAATGAAAGCAGAAGAATGCATCCCTCGAGCAATGATCAATCATATCCAGCCAAGAAAGCATTAAACAGACAAAGGTCCCCACAAGGTCTGCATAAGAAGGTAAGTTCCAATCTTTAATTTCTCAGTTTGTTGGAAGAACTATTTCCCTTACTTTCTTTTTGTCACAGGTTATTTCGTTCTTACTTAAGCCAAGGAATTGGAAGGCTCCTGCTGAAAGGGCTTTTTTCCTTGACTCATACGAAGTTGGCGAGCTATGTTATGCTGCTGAGCAGATTTTTATGCAGGAGCCAACTGTTTTACAATTAAAAGCACCAATTAAAGTATTTGGTGATCTTCATGGGCAGTTTGGGGACCTAATGCGCCTTTTTGATGAATATGGTTATCCATCGACTGCTGGTGACATAACGTTAGTTGCTCCTGAACTTTCTAATCATATTTTGTTTTGAAAGCCTAGATGAAACTAGAGTGTATTAGATGTTTCCAAATATATCCATTTTTTTGGGTGGTTTTTATCCTGCCAAATACTTTGAACCCAAGTGCTTTTCTTTGTCTAAACACCTGTTTCTTTTTTTTTTCAGGTATATTGATTATCTCTTCTTGGGTGACTATGTAGACCGAGGTCAGCACAGCTTGGAAACAATAACATTGCTTCTTGCTCTTAAAGTGAGTCTTTATTTCTGGTACTTGAAATACATTAATTGCCGCAATGCTATTGTCATGAAGTTAGTTCTGAGCCATTGAAAACATATCCTGCAGATAGAGTACCCTGAAAACGTCCACTTGATTAGAGGAAATCATGAGGCTGCTGACATCAATGCACTTTTCGGGTTCCGCCTTGAATGCATAGAGAGAATGGTAGTTATTATAATACTTCATACATATTTAAACTATAGAAGTTTTTTGATGTGGTAATTGTCTTAACTCTTATGCAGGGTGAAAGTGATGGCATATGGGCTTGGACAAGATTCAATCAACTGTTTAATTATCTCCCACTTGCTGCCATGATAGAGAAGAAAATAATTTGCATGCATGGTGGCATTGGAAGGTCAATAAACACTATCGAGCAAATCGAGAAACTTGAACGGCCTATCACAATGGATGTTGGATCTATTATTCTCATGGACCTTTTATGGTGCCTGTTCTTATTTTGTTTTGTCTTTTACATTCATCTATATATGATGATTCATGAGTGTTTTCCTTGTATAAACGCAGGTCTGATCCTACAGAAAATGATAGTGTGGAGGGTTTGAGACCAAATGCACGAGGGCCTGGTTTGGTGACATTTGGGGTATGATATGATAATTGAGCTCTGTTACTATGCTTGTTGTTTTCCTTTAAGTTTGAGTGCCAAAAACTTCATATTAAATTGCATGTGTTTCTTTATCGTGGATGTTTCTTTTTTTATGAAATAAACCATACTGTTATCTCATTATTGACTCTTGTTAAACTTGTTCCTGTCTACTTTGCAGCCTGACCGAGTGACTGAATTCTGTAAACGAAACAGATTGCAATTAATCATAAGAGCTCATGAGTGTGTTATGGATGGGTTTGAGCGTTTTGCACATGGACAATTGATCACTTTGTTTTCAGCCACTAATTATTGTGGTATGTCTCTTCTAGCTCCCTTTGTTATTTATGCAACCAAGTTTTTGCTAAGACCATGCGTGCACCAGGTACTGCAAACAATGCTGGGGCCATACTTGTGGTGGGCAGGGGACTAGTTATTGTTCCAAAGTTAATTCATCCACTTCCTCCACCAGTTAATTCTCCTGAATCTTCCCCAGAACGTGCCATGGACGCCACATGGATGCAGGTTAGAATGAGTATTTCTTTCTTCTATTTCTCTAGTGAGGCAAGGCAGGGTGCAACCTAAATGTGAGCAGCAATTTTTTATCAACAGCTTAGGCTCTGATTCATCTAAGAAAAAAAAACCTGAACATTAGGCTCTGAATGAATGGCTCATTTAATGATTTGTTTGCACTCATTCTGATTATAAGCAGGAACTTAACATACAACGGCCACCTACGCCAACTAGAGGACGGCCACAGACTGCTAGTGACAGAAATTCTCTCGCTTATATATGATACATCGCTGAACCACCTCCAGCTTCTTGATCCATGTTTCTTGACTGAAATCTCTTTACTAGTCGCATGGTACATACATTATCCCTCCAAACAACCAGTAGCCGAGCATCATCACATCACAGGGTCCTGTTTGTAAAAGATGTTCAGTGTAGTTGATATGACTTGAGCTCCTCGTTGGGAAGCTACACAACCGTTCAGAGCTGTAAATCGTAAGCGAAGCTATGTGCTTCCCAGTCCTCTCGTCTACACCAATTTTAAAGGACAGAATGGAATGATGAGCAATAATCGAGTTTTATGTACGTTGGGTGGTTTTACCTGTAACTTTAGTGTACATGATTAGTTCATTGTTTACTCAGGAGTAAGAAGGTTGTAATGACTGTACACCATGCCCCCAGTGTGGGACGCTGCTTTGCACAGCGCAGCTATACAAGTTTATCGAAGTTAGATTGGACGGAGAGCTTTGAGGCTTTATTCCGTCGCTCTTTGTAGAGCGTGATGATGTTTGTAAGCGAACCGTGTTGTGATTAATTAAATTTATAGGTGTGTGAACAATAAATTATGTTGTGCTTAGAGATGATCGATTAATGTTGTCTGATAAACAGAGAAAAGGCGCGAGCGATTTGATCGTATTGATTCTGTGGATCCAAATGGGTAACCAGGTTGGTTCCGGGGTTTTGGGCTTTTGGTAGAAGGGTGGAGACGTGTATCTTTATGCACGCTACTCCTGACTGCTCGGGCGTTCAATTGATTCATCCGCTTTTCTTAAAAACAATTGATCTGATCGACTGCCAGGATATGAATTGGCTTGACGACAATTTCTACTTATTATCGCAACTCCAATTGTAGGAGATGTTTTCTCGGATGAATTTTGTTTTCCTTTCAAACAAAAAAAACTCAGAATCAAATGAAAAACTGAAAAAAAAAACACTCGGCGGGTGGCATAAAAAAACTCAGATCAGACAAAAAATCAAGCACCAAAAAAAGAGAAAAGAACTCAAATTTAACTCAAGTGGCGGGAGTGAAAAGGCTCATTTAACTCAAGTGGCATGGAAAAACTCAAATAAGAAAAAAAGGTACTAAAATCAAATTTAACTCAAGTGGCAGAAGAGAAAAAAAAAAGAATGAAAAACTCGCTAGAGGGAGGGCTTGAACTCCGACCTTAGCGGTTAGCAGCCACGCGCTCTAGCCAACTAAGCTACTCAAGCTCATAATTAGCTGTGCCCCAGGTATATTACTTATTTTTGAAACCTTTATTTTATTGTTTTAACAGAACTTCAAATTCATACAGTAAGGTGGACTCTAGCCCGTCTCCTTGGATCTGGATTCTTTCTCTTCCTGGTTATAATTTCTCTTAACCCTTCGGTAAATAAGAAAGTCATTATATTTCTTTTTTTAAGATAGTAGAATTTATTCCAACCTTTACTATCATAGAACTTGTAAACAACTGTGCATTATATATCATAGTTTAATGGATGTAAAAATAATAATTGGATCACTATCCTAAAAACAGAGATTTATCAAAAATCTTGTAGGTTGCATGTAGTCTTTATTCTTATTAAACAAAAAACAAACTCCCTAAAATCAGCATCTCCGCCAATTGAAACTCTCGCACATCACCACCAGCAGCATCAAACCGAATTGAAAGGTATCATCCGAGTGTAGTTGCATTGCAAATCAGCCACTCGTGAAATGTAGTTGCAAAATACGAAGAACAATTGATGGCAACCATCAACTGGCCACGAGCCAATGTGGGATCCCACCCAAAAAGGTTCTCCAAAGTGGCATTCTCATAGAGGATGCGACATGATTCACTACTGTTGCTCATTTCAAAGTCAGAGAGAGATTTTTACTTAAAGATTGATGTGGAGAAGGAGAAAATCGCCATAATGACACCTTAGGGAGAGGGGGAACGACGCCTAAGGGTGTTGTCGTTGTAGTCAGCCAACGACATGAAAAGGCTTTCGCAAACAATTCCATAGAGCTGTCTCACCGTGCCTGTTGAGATCTCTCTACCTCCACACCACGAGCGTAGTGCCTGCTGGCGACCATCGGCCACTAGCCTCCACAACTCTTGGAGGAGAGCGATGAGTCACTCTTGATGCTCATGGTAAAGGTGTGATGTCCTAGGAGAAATAACTGCCATGACAACCACAACAATAAAGGAACTAATTATGTGCCCCAGCGACCAGTGTCACGGCAGTAGGCAGATGGCGTTGAGGTGGTGCACACAGTTGTAGCACCACCCGCTAGCGCAAGGCGGGCGTGGCAGTGCCACCACCGTGACTGGCTCACCAAGCCATGAACTCTCTTGCCAATGTCTTCCTTAACATTACATGATGGTGAATAGTTCCGACGGTAAGGAGGCGGTGCTATAGCCATGATGAAAAGACCTCCATGGCATCCGTTAATGATATAGGGAATGAGGTCCCCACCGGCAATGGTCCAGATAGGGGGAAGGTGCCATGTCATCCTCTTCCTAAACCAATTGAAGGTGATGTGGGCTACTAGTGACGCCACGTGGTCTCTCTCAAAGGACCGTAGAAAACCATATCCATGGGAAGCAAGGATGGAGCCCTGAGCTCAAAGCTACAACTACCCAGCTTAAGGGCTTTTCTCAAGGCAACCAAAAATAAAAATGGGAGCAAAAGCTTTCTGCTATAAGAGGTGAGTGGTGCAAGCTATTCTACCTTGGGACTCTAAAAACTAGTAGAAAAAAGGAAGAAGAAAAAGGAAGAGTAGAATAAAATTATTAGGGTTAGTGCCCTAGACTTGGTATAGATTGATGTATTGTAATATATATCTCTTCCAAAATATAACAATTTATAAACAACCTAGGTGACTTGTTAATTCGGACTTATATCTCATATAACCTGAGGAGACAACAAATTATTTTTATCTTCTCTTTAATACCCATGCCAAAGGTTACGGAGGGAGTAGATGTTATTTCTTTATTAATGAGTATCATTAGAGGTGGCATCTAACCCTTCTATAAAACTTAACTTCTAAGAATACAACCTTCAATTCCTGATAACTATGAAAAAGTTGATCTTCCTTTTATTTTGATACAGAATTATTGATCTACTTTATATTAAAAGAAGTTGGATGATGACGAGCTGGAGAAAACCTGGAAATGCAGTAATTCCATGACACGGCCTGTCTGTATATGCATATACACATCGTTTACTTTTCTTCCTCGTGCTTGTATTACTTGAATTTCGAAGTTCAAGCCGCCCAAGATCGTCAGGCACCAGCACCTCGTCGATGTGTTGCAATCGTCCGTGGAGTATATAGCTCAGTGGTACACCATGCCTTGACGTCTTGCACTGCGCCCCGGCTGCGTGATGGCGGCGGTAAACTCGCCGGCGATCTGAAAGGTTTCTACAATTCTGCTTGGTGCAGTAATTAATTGTCCCTGCTAATGGGAGCTCAAAAGTCTCAGCTGAAACTGAAGGCGCCCTTCAAAATTCTGCACTAACTGATTCAAACCAGCCACTGGTGCTCGTTAACCAATACGATTTGGTTTGGATTCAATGCAATTACAGAGAAAATTCAATCTTAATTGCATCCGAGATAGAAAGGGGTGTTCGTGCACCGGTTATGTGCATCTATTATATAATAATTATCGTTTTGGACAAGTCTAAGATTAAACTTTTAAAATTTTAATTGTAAATAAGTTTTAAAATATATAGATTAATATTTAAAAGATATTTTAATAACATTCTATATTTGTTAATATAAATATATTATAATAGAAAATAGTGGTTAAAATTATTTTTAAGACCGTATTTTTATCTAAAATAATAATAATTATATCCTAGAGAAAGAATATGTGTTTATAGTACATGTCGTGCAAGTGGAGGGAGATGGAGCGGCTTGTTGGTGTCCCAATTAAGCCCATGCTGAAAATTTCGCTATTGTTTCCTAGATTTCTATACTATAATATTTCATTTCTCATTCTTATATGAACGTGACTGTACGTCACAGCGTGGGCGACCTGCTCTGACCACGGTTGTCTGGTGTGAGTATATAGCAGTAGAACGCCCAATATTGCTTTGACAGGGGATGGTGCACGTCGCACGGAGTGGTTGCATGCATAGCAGAGGCCTCAACGGCACCAAGCACCTTAGCCTCAGCACTGTCACCACTTGCAGTGACACCGCTAATCGCAACACCTATAACTCATTCAGTTTGTGTCACCACCACCAACATAGACTGATGTTGATAGCGATCATGGGGCACCTTGTCGGTACAGGATCATGACTAATTTTCTTGACACCATGACACCTATGGAGCTCAATTTGGAAGAGCTTCACTTTGGCGCCATGGAGGAGCCAAGCACCTTGGATGAGGCTGTGCAAGATGTATATTAGCACCGGGCGATACATGAGGAGCTAGCCTTAATCAAGGAGAACAACACCTAGAGTTTTCCTGATCTCCCTCTTGGTAAGTGCCCAATTGGCTTGAAGTGGGTGTTAAAGCTAAAGAAGAACGAGATAGGTGTCATCGTCAAGCACAAGGCGCGATTGGTCACAAAGGGCTATGTGCAGCAGCATGACATTGACTTTGAGAAAATGTTCATGCCTGTTGCTCGAATGGAGTTGATACGGCTCCTACTTGCTGTTGCCTTGCATGCCAACTAGACGGTGTATGTACTGAAATTTGATAAGCCCTGTAGATAGGATTAGATAGTTGATTGGCTTATAGAATGAAGCCGATTGATACAGTGAGAACCGATTGGACGGTTTGAGGATGGATTCGGTCCAGTCAAAGATAGAAGTTTATCTAGATGGAACTAAGTCTAAAGAGGAGCCATAAAAACCAAGACATAATACTTTATCTCTAAAGAATATATCTTGTAAGATATAAAAGTTTAATTAATTTTATAAACTTTATAGATAGTTTTCTTTTATGTTTAGAAAAAAACGTCCAGATATTGTTTGTAACCGCGTCAGAGTCTTGTAACTCTAGAGTATAAATATAGACCTCTTAAAACCTTATAAATCATCCAATACAGATCAAATACAATCTCAATGCATCACCACCCTAGTTTATGTAGGTTTTTACCGATGAGTTTTGGCTCTCGACGCGGGGTTATATCGGTTAAGTTTGATCTTTAGTGAATAGGTAAGTCCCATCAATATCTTGGTGTATTCATTCTGACTAAGGCTGCATCGGTTAAGTCCGATCTCTTAGTTCGATGGGTGCATTACATCACGTTTGTGTGGTTCTATTAGGTTATCAAGCTCCCTTTACTGCCATCGTTCTTGTGTTGCATCGGTTAGGTCCAATCTACTAGATCGCTAATAGTAGATTGAGCCGTAGATCGATAGGTATTAACACGAACGTTTCATCGGAGCGACTAACCGATGAGTTATCCATATATTAAGTCTCACGCCTAGTGTATCAGTTTCTTAGTCGATATACATATATCTTTAGAGAATTCTTCTCATCGGCTCAACTAGCCGATGGGTTCACCCGTTTCTTCCGTCTACGCGTCCAATCTAGCCTCTTGAATCTTTGAAAGATCGAGTCTCGTTTCTTACTATTCATCGCATATTCTATTAATAGCACCATCGGCTTTATAGCGGATAGGTTCTTTATCTTATTCAGAGCGCCATCACATATTTTATTCAAAGCGTCATTAACTTTATAGCCGATAAATCCTTTATTTTATTTCTTGCTATATGCATATGTCTTTATTGGCTTTTCATGCCAATAAATGAGCACTAGAGGCTCTATCGGTAACTAGCCGATAAGAGGATTATACATATTGCTCACTGACCACTGTATTCCAGAGTGCTATTTGCTTTATAGTCGATAGGTCCATTGTCTTATTCCTCGCCATCTATCTACGCCTTTATCGGTTTTTCCAGCTAATAAATGAGTGCTTCAGCCTCTATCTGCAACCAGCCGATAGCAGGAGTGCATCAAACGCAACTGATGACTATCTCAACTCTATCGGTGACCAGCTGATAGCAAGAGTTTGTATCGGCTCATCGACCGACTAACTTATCGGCTTATTTTCTTATCATTTGTAAGGTTAAATTAACTGGCATGTCCATAACTCCAGTAACCCCGATGAAGGTATTTCAAAGTCGAAGGACATGTACTGGAGCAAAATAGATCTTACAGGCCTCGGTGTGTCCACGTGCGCCTCTATCGACTCATGCTCACGCTCCCTCTCGGCGTGCCCCTCTACCTGGTCCGATCTTCCCCTCGTGCGTGTCAACATATCCTTCGGCATGTCCGGTGGAACCATCGGGAGTGCACTCCAATGAGCTGAAGCACGTATGCTGGAGCTAAGCAGACCTCTCAGACCTCGGTGTGTTCACGCGCTATCGCATTAGACCTCCATCGACTCACGCTCGCGCTTCCTCTCGGCACACACCTTAGCTCGGTCCAATCTACCCTGCGTGCGTGTCAACATATTTTTTAGCACACCCGGTGAGACCTTCGGGAGTGCACTCCAACGAGCCGAAAGATCTACGCTAGAGCTAAGCAGACCTTCCAGGCCTTGGCATATTCGCATGCCATCGCACCGGATCTCTATCAGCTCACGCTCGCACTCCCTCTCAGCACGCTCCTCTGCCCGGCCCAATCTGCCCCGCGAGTGCATCAACAGGCAGTGCACCATATGGACATCAAGTTGGTGTTTCTAAATGGTGAGTTAGAGAAAGAGGTGTTCATCTCACAGTCACCCAGCTTCGCTAACAACGAACACACCCACACAAGGTGTTACACCTAAACCGGATGTTCTACGGGCTCCGCCAAGCTCTCCAAGCTTAGAACGACACTAGCCAGCATAAGCTGGGCTTCTAGCATAGCATAACGGAGCATACAGTATACACACGTAGAGCTGGCGACACGTGGCTAGTCATTAGCATTTACGTCGACGATCTCATGATCATCAGTGCAAGTTTTGAAGTAATTCAGAATTTCAAAGGGAAGATGCACTTCCTATTCTAAATGAGTGACCTTAGTTACTTAGCTACTACCTTGGCATTGAGGTATATCAAGACAAAGATGGTATCACCATCAATCAATTGACATATGCACATAAGCTCTTGAAGCTTGGAGGCATAGTGGAATGCAATGTAGTGTGTATTCCCATGGAGCCAAGATGGAAGCTGATCAAAACCAGTGACAAACCCGTAGTTGATGCCACCCTGTATCATAGCTTGTGGGCAGTCTGCGGTACCTAATGCATACACGATCGTACATCGCCTTCGCTGTTAGTTTTGTTAACCAGTTCATGCAATCCCCCTAGGATGATCACCTCGCTACGATGAAGCATATTCTGTGCAACGTTGCCGGTACGTCAAACTATGATGGCCAGTTTGCTAATTTAGGAGAGACAGAAGTGACTCTGTAGGGGTTTTCTAAGAGCAATTTGGCTAGCAACGTGGATGATTGGAAGAGCACATCTGAAGCATTGTTTTTCCTGGGTTTGAGTCCAATTTAGCCTCTGTTGGGCAGTCCCAGAAAAAAAAAACATTGTTTCTCTCTCCTCATATGAACCTGAATATATTGCTGTTACTTGCTTGCTAGCCGAAATAGGGCGAGCATCCAAAGATGGTCCTCCTTAACATTGACAACAAGTCGGCGATCTCTCTACGTAAAAATCCAGTGTTTCATAATCAAAATAAACATATAGGTATACCACTGTATCAAACAGTGGAGAAGAAGATCAAGTCGAGTTTATTCCTTCAAACGAACGGGTTACAGACATTCTTGTGAAGCCACTTAGGCTTATCAAGTTTTGAAAGGCGGGCGTCGTTGAGATTGTGACTCAACCATAGCATTAGGGAAAGATTGTTGGCGTCCCAAGTAATCCCGTGCCAAAAATTTCTCTATTGTAGGCTAGGTAGCATCTCATTTCTCATGAACATAACTGCATGTCACAGCGTGGGCGGTACGTCGCACGGAGTGGTGGCGTGTATAGCGGAGGCCTTAACGGTTCTCTTGATTTGTTTGCTTTGAGTCTGCATGTAACTTTCCTATTTAAGTTTAGAAGAAAATAGAAAATGCTGTAAGTGTTGTACGCAGCGCCAAAAGACTCGTGTTCTCTCTGTGTTTGTTTTGTTCCAATCTCTGAGTGATCAATTGAAGCAAGAGCTAGTTAGATGAAGCAATTTCCGGTCATCGGCGGCGCGGCGTCGCAGCCTCTGGTGGGCGTGGAGGTCTGGTGCGGCAGCGCCGTCGACAAGCTATCCTTCACCTACGCCGCCATGGACAGCACGAAGCACACCGTCGGGCCGTGGGGCGGCTCCGGCGGGAAAAGGCACAAGGTGAAGCTCGGCGAGGCGGAGCTCATCAAGGAGGTCTCCGGGACTTTCGGGCCGTGGGGCTCCCACGCGTGCCTCTTCAGGTCGCTGACGTTCGTCACCAGCGCCGGGAAGACGCACGGGCCGTTCGGCGAGGAGGGTGGCGCGGCGTTCCGCGTGCCGGTGCAGGACGGCGGCCGCGTCGTCGGCTTCTCCACGCGGTCGGGGTGGCTGCTCGACGCGGTCGGCGTCTACGTGCACCTGTGACGACACAGATGATTGTTTAGTTTTTGAGGTTAAGTTGGTTAACTCATGTTGCATAGGGTGATACTTGTTGTTGCACTCGGTTTTAGCATCATTAATTAACAAGCACCTCATGCGTTTTTGTCGCATCTATCTATCGTAATTGCGTGTTGTTGCAGTTCTTTATTTTGGTCATTTGGCGGATATGAATGGAGATGGTTGCCTTGATTCCTTATTAGATGATTTGTTCTTATGAATGAATTTGTTAGTTATCACAAGGAGGACTGGTAGTTAGCTTTATACACTCGGAAGTGTTTTTTTTTATCTCTAGTGATCGTAAGGAGGAATGGTAGTTAGATCTTTGAAAGCTTCACTTTTTTATCCATGCGACCTAAAAAATTATCAAAAAAAACTAAAAAATTTGGTAAGACAGGTCACTATATAATATATTACTCTATAAATATATAATTAAATTTGAATTATATAAGTAGATAAAAAATAACAAATATTAACAGTTAATATCATAGATAATAAAGACATAGTAGCATTAGACATAATAGGAGACGGATGGATAGGTGTTGAACCAATTAACCAACGCTCTAAAGCAGCGGATAACTCATATGTCTATTGTCACTTTTATGTATAATTATGTATTTTTATGTTATTAGTTAAAGCTAAAGTAATGTGATATATCATCTACCTGTCTAATTTTTTTTGTCTTTAGCCTAAACAACTATGTGTCTCTGAACTTGTGGCTAATCAACCGATTCAGACCTGTGGCTCCACCCACCTCCAAACTACTTTAGTTGGATAACATTGAACTTTATCCCTAACACATTTTGTTATAAGATCGGTCTAGCAATGATATGTTGTGGTAATAATATTATCTCACTGTAACTCCTCTCCTAATATACCAGCACAACCATACCTAGAGTTTGGCCGGTCAAACTGTCATTGCATGCACTATATCATCATGGTTAATCAATGACATCTCTTGTTTTATTTAATATGTTGCTTATTCTCTGTGCAATGTTTTTTCTTGTCTAAGCTAGGCTGAATTGGTTTCATCTTTTGGTCGAGATTTTTTCTCTTTTTTATTATCATATTTTTTAAATTATTATATTTCGTAAACAATTTCTATATAGATTTTTTTAAAAAAATCAAATGAATATATTCTTAAGTTTATAAGTTTATAGTAGTAAATGCTTAGTTAATTATATATTAATAATTTGTTTGTTTTAAATACAAGTGATGATCTTCTACTTAGAGGCTGAATCAAACTGGTGGCCTACAGCTTGCTTACAACTAAATCATTTAGATCTATTGAAAATCAGGAAAATAAAAAATGGACACAGTTCATCACGCATGAAAAGAAAAACCGTCCTCATATGAAACTCATGCTTAGGTGAACATTAATTAGATAAATATGAGACATCATTGTTGCGCTCGGGGGGCAAAGAAACGAACGCTCAACCACCACCCAAAATTGTCACAAGAAGAAAGAGACCCACTGGCCAAACACAATCACAATCACAAACACAATCTATCATGTTAGTAAATTAAAAAAAGAAGTAAATAGCATTATCTAACACAACTAAAAGTAGTCGTATGTTACATCCCATAAATTAACAAAAAATATTTTATCTATACTTCAATCATCTACTCTAAACAAAAATAGACACAGTTCATCACGCATGAAAAGAAAAACCGTCCTCATATGAAACTCATGCTTAGGTGAACATTAATTAGATAAATATGAGACATCATTGTTGCGCTCGGGGGGCAAAGAAACGAACGCTCAACCACCACCCAAAATTGTCACAAGAAGAAAGAGACCCACTGGCCAAACACAATCACAATCACAAACACAATCTATCATGTTAGTAAATTAAAAAAAGAAGTAAATAGCATTATCTAACACAACTAAAAGTAGTCGTATGTTACATCCCATAAATTAACAAAAAATATTTTATCTATACTTCAATCATCTACTCTAAACAAAAATAGACACAGTTCATCACGCATGAAAAGAAAAACCGTCCTCATATGAAACTCATGCTTAGGTGAACATTAATTAGATAAATATGAGACATCATTGTTGCGCTCGGGGGGCAAAGAAACGAACGCTCAACCACCACCCAAAATTGTCACAAGAAGAAAGAGACCCACTGGCCAAACACAATCACACACCACAAAAGGGGAGAAGCGGTCAAAACAGCTAATAGCTACACAACTTTTCACATATTTTTTTAAAATATAACTATACATAAAAAAAAGACATGTTAGCGCAGCCGTACTGCTCCTTCCTCGCACGCGCGTATGTTTTAAGTTTTTTTTTCTCGGTTACACAAATCTCAAAACATATGTAATGGTACACAACATTCTAAAGATTTTCTTTCCAAAATTTCTGCCGACAGAGATTCCATTCCGTAACCCCGTCCGGCCGTCCCTATCCGCTCCGCTGACGTGGCGCATCGTGGGGCCCACCGTATGACCAGGCCATTGACCGCCCGCCGGGGATCCCGTGCGGCGACGACCCATATGCTCCAGATGCGATCGGACGGCTGGCTGGCGCGGGCCCCTCAGCCGGCGGAGGGGCCAATGCGCGGATGGACGGTGGAGATGTCGCGCGCGTCCCGATCGGCGTGGATGGATGGGATACCCATCCTTTTCCCATGGTCGTACGCCCTGCTCACCCAACATGTGGGGCCAGTGGCCGCGCGACGCGTGGCCGTCGCAGCTGCCGGAGGGCGCGGATCGTCTGTGCTTTCTCGCGGCGGGACGGGAGCGTCGACACAACGTCAAAGACCGCTCCGTTTTGTTGCCGTGCAGATTGCAACGCCAGCAACTGCCTCAGCGTCACGATCTCAGGGTTTTATTTAGACCATAATATTTTTCATAAAAAAAATAAATTTTAAATTTTAGCTAGTCATAGCCACACCATCTAAAAACCTTAGAAATTTTCACATATATATTCACATATATGCAATCACAATTCATACAATTCACTGCCACATATAGAAACCGCATGTATTCAACACAATCATATGATTGTAGCCTGCTTATATAGAGCCGTCACAATCTATCATGTTAGTAAATTAAAAAAAGAAGTAAATAGCATTATCTAACACAACTAAAAGTAGTCGTATGTTACATCCCACAAATTAACAAAAAATATTTTATCTATACTTCAATCATCTACTCTAAACAAAAGCTCCCTACCTTGTTTATAATTTATGTAAGAATGAAACCAGCAATTTTCTCTCTAATAGTAGGCGGGCTGATGGGTTCAAACTTCTAGCTTGTTGACATTAATTAGTACTTATTGAGAAATAATATCGGTATTGTGAGTAGGTCCTAATCAGTCACATGGTTCATTAATGTAAATATATTATGGCACACTTAGAAACCACACTAGTCCCCGATTTGTTGCATCTATTTGAAGTTGAAGTCATGCTAAAGAGAGTTCTTGCCCTCTTTGTGCCTGTCTTATTTTTCGGCATATGGTGCCCAAGCCCTATCTAATGCGACGACGAGATGATTGAAATTGTATGTGCCGACCATGTTAGAATTAAGGTAGTAAATCTTATTTTATTTTGGAATTATGACCAATAAAATCCACTGCTTTCTTCATGACGGTCTTGTAGCATAAGAAATTACAATTTACTAAAAATAATAGAAATAAAAATCTAGTGTTTCCAAATCCCTTATGTATTTCTTGTCTTGCTGGGCCCACAGGCATCAGGTAACATATTCGACCCACCCAGCTAGCTATCCTCCTCGATTTCTTCCAACACAGCCTAAAGAGATCAAAGAAATATTAGGACAATTTGAACATAAATATTTAGTACAACATATAAGAGTCGTGTACGCTAACAATGAGTAGTATTTAAGAAGCTCAGTGTCCACTGCCTCGGACTGGATAGGAACGGCTCATATTCGTGATGTCCAATTATGGAAGACTCCTTATTTTTCCTCTTGGCATTACTCAGCTCTATATATCTCTTATGCAGCTCTTAACATGCAATGCCCATTAAAGCTAATACATGGTCCTCCACCAAGGGCATGCCTAGCGTAAACTAAGCTGTTGCTTGATGCTTATGAGACATCGACGGCTAAACTGTCTCCTGCACCTTTGCCTTCCCCTTGCCCTTCTCCCTTCTCCCTTCTTCTTCCACTTTTATTTGTCTTGCTAATTGGTAGGGAACTATTGGCCTGGCGGGTGGTCTTAATTGAAGTCAAGATGGTGGTTATGTCACACAAATCCATGAAATCAACCATATATTCGGGCGGTTCTGTCATAGCTAGTCCATGAGGAGCCTCAATCGATAGTTGTGGTTGAGGAAATGCAAGAGACATATTAAAGAATCGAGTTGGATAAGGAAGTGCAAGAGACTATATCTGACTTAGCCATTATATATATGTCTTACGTACATCCCCTAAAGTCAAAATCTTATCAGTTAATGGGACCGAAAGTGCAAGTTAGACCAATTGTCCTTGACCGCATTGATCGATACATTTGCATGTCCATCCAAAAGGTCTGCACCATGCACCTTGCGATCTAAAGAGGGTTTATAAGCTTGGCCCTTTGTGGCATCGAAGGCAAATATGGGTGTGACCCTAACTACTATGATACAATGGGCTACGTCTTGTAGGTCAATAAGACATGTTAGTACTGACTTTGAAATGAAAAAAAGAAAGGCATTTTAGGGAGATGTGTAGTATTATATGAGTTACCTCTATATGGTCATTCGCACATAGGACTTGGATAGGTTCATTAGACAACCCTATGGATGCACGAGGTTGAGGGGCTGACTGGGGTACATGTGTCTGAGTTGCATGATGTCTACCCATTTGCATCTCAGCCTTTAGGTGGTCTATCTTTTCTTCAAACCTAGCATCCATTTCCTATTTTTAACTATTCCTTAACCTCCTCCTTTAGTTGTTCCTTAAGATGTGCCTCCTTGTCTTGTTTTGATAATTTTCTTTTCCTGTATTGCACACTATATTGGGACAATCCATGCTTCCATGGCACCTTAGAGCCTATACCCTTGTTCGACCAGGATGTTCTAGGTTTTCGAGCGTCTTGGTGAGGATGTCATCCTCACACCTTCATGGTATTGACTCAACTTTGCTTTATAAAGATTGTTCAACAATCAACTCTAACTATATCATTTGCAGAAAATTGTTAGTCACATGTATTAGAAGATGCCATGTATATCATGTGTGCATTAAGTATCAAGGAAAACTTATAAGTTACCGATAGACTGCGGCATCGCCATTGTTAGTAAATGTCACAATGCTGTCTTGGTTGACTTTACCCCTGTCTCTAGTCCAGTTCTAAGCTTGAACTTTAGGAATATCAGTGAATAGGACAGGGATATTTGTCTCAGCTATGACTTTATCCTCCATAGTCCATATTTTTTTATTCCCGATGTATCTTGTTGTGGCAAGTTAGTATGGGTGCTCGTTCCTATCTTGCAATATCCGATGTACCTTCCTAGTTTCTTTGAACTCTGAAGTGATCTTTAAAGAGTAGAACTCTTTTCAAACCTCAGGGGTTATTTGTGGGTAATGTTTGAATGGGATACGATTACTCTAAGAGATGACATACTCTCCTATGAGCGTGGTTTTGAAGTTGCACGGTCCATCTTCTAAAAAGCCTTATGCTTTAGGTTGTCTTTAGCTTTGGCCGAAAAATTGAACTTCTCAATCAACGCTAACCAAGCTTGTTCTTTCTCCACCGCTAGGACTTTGTCAATGTTTTTACAAAGTATCCCAAGTGGTCTCGTGTGGCGCGACCACAACTGTTCGATCATCTAGAGATGACAGTTCTCAAGGCGGTAGGCATTTCAACATCGACCACCTCGGCGATCGTCAACCTATGAGTTAGCAGGCGATTCTATGTCCTAGGGTTCCTACAGGACGTCGCTCCATTTGTTCTAGCTAACTCTGTCACATCTTGATTTGATGACATTTCTTCTTACAATAAAGTCCTACCATTGGTATATTGCTTTGAAAACAATGCGAAAATCATTTGTATTTACCATACACATTCCACACACACTAATCATTTGTCATACACATTCCATTTCCTAAATTCCTAAAATCATTTTATTTGCCATACACTTCTATAATTTCTAAAATCATTGCTAAATTCCTAAACTCATAAAATTATTTGCATTTGCCATACACATTCCATTTCCTAAATTCATAAAATCATTTCATTTGCCATACACTTCTATAATTTCTAAAACAATTGCCAAATTCCTAAAATTATTTGCCATACACATTCTATTTGCATTTGTACTCCTAAAATCATTGCTAAATTTCTAAACTGGGCAAACATTCAAAATAGGGACGGAGCAAAAACTGACGGCATGGAGGTCAGGGAGGCGGCCAATGGTACTCAGGGATTACGGAGGCGACATGGAGAAGGTGGCCGATAGCGCTCGAGGAGGCGGCTGATGATGCTCAAGGAGGTGGTGGTCGGAGAAGAGGTGCTTAAGGAGACAATGCTTAGCGAGGACGGATGAGATGGGGGCATGGGCTGATGGAGGAGATCGATGGCAGTGTTGAGGCAAGGTGGAGGTGGCCGATGGTGCTTGAGGACAATAGAGTTTGCGTAGAGAAAGTGGCACTCGAGGATGACGGAGGCGGCGCTTGAAGAGGCAGCCCTCGAAGAGGCTAATGATGGCCCTTGGCAATGACAAACGAGGCACAGACACAGGTCGGTGAAGGAGATCAACGGCGGTGTAGAGGCGGCATGGAGGTCGTGGAGGTGGCTGACGGTGCTTGTGGACAAGACCAAATAAATCTAGGATTAGCCCAATCAAACCAAGTCCAACCCTATATCACGGTCAAACTCAACTGTGACCGGCGTCAAAAGAGTGCCCGTCCCTAGTGAGTTGGACCGTGGTCAAGTTAATATGTGGTTTTCTAGCATGTTTTTTTTGCTAAAATTATTTTTCTTTCAAAAATTTTGGCCGATGGATCAGGGTCTCGTGTTTGCTACGCTCAAAGCCATCATATTCTTTGTTGACATCCGCCTACACCTTCATCAGCTCCCCAGCTGATGGAAGAGCGTCCTGATTCCTATCGGCTATCAGCCGATAGCAGGAGCCATTAGGACGTGACCGATGACTAACTTGATCTTATCGGCAGCTAGCCGATAGAAAGGGCTCGTATCGGCCCGTCGTCTGACTGACCAATTTGCCTCACCTCCTAATCAATTACAGGATCAAATTGACTGGTACGCCCATACCCACACAGTCGCGCCGGAGCCGACCGAAA
The DNA here is from genome assembly GCA_030770085.1 of Oryza coarctata. Taxonomy (NCBI): domain Eukaryota; kingdom Viridiplantae; phylum Streptophyta; class Magnoliopsida; order Poales; family Poaceae; genus Oryza; species Oryza coarctata. The sequence continues at coordinate 2,277,581 of CM061471.1, forward strand.
CCCACAGCCCCTGGCACGCGTACCTTAAGCCACGGAGAGAAGCCGACTAGCCTGTACTGAAGCTAAGTAGACCTCCCAGTCATTGGCGTGCTCGCGCCGGGTTCTAGTGCGAACAATGCCATATCCTTACCAACTATTAATATCCCATTTAGGACCCTATGATAACCATTTGAGGGTTTCACTTGCCATGTTTTAAGAGTTGGTAATATAATTCTTGAACCATTCATTGAAACAAGCAATGTGCTTCTTTCGAACCCAGCTCTCTGATTGGTCAATGTTCTCCTATCGGATTTGCGTCTCATGTTCTTCCAAATACAGTGCTACTTCGGTCATATGCTGGAGGATCGGGAAATGAGCTTTATCATACACCCTGCAATCTAGCTTGATGCTTTTCCTTCCAACTGTGCCCATTCCTTATAGTCACCCTTCATGGTAAGATCAAGAAACTCCAATTAAAGATGTCTTTGACATGTAGTCAACATAGAATTTAATTACTTAGTTGTGTACCCTTCAATGATACTTCTATCAGGGTGGGATTGGCTCTCTACGTAGCCCTTTAATATCCCCATATATCTTTCAAAATGATACATCCATGTTAGAAATGTAAGACTACAAACTTGTCTACTTTACTAGATGCATAGTGAGATAAACCATTATATCAAAGAACATAGGCGAAAAGTACATTTCCATATGATATAGGGTTTTCACAATTTTTGCCTATAGGTCATCTAGTCCTTCTGCATCGATGATCTTTCTAGCTAATTGTATTGAAGATGGAGCACAATCACATTATCATGTACCGAACTTTCGGTGGCAAAATATTCCTAATCACAACTAGTAGAAGTTGTGTAATTAGGGTATAGCAGTCATGTGACACTCCAATCAGTTTAAGGTCGTCCATCAATATGGGCTTACTAATCCTTGATGAGTACCCAGATGAAACATTAATATCATTCATGTCAATATGTTTTTTTTCTCCTCATTAGATAGAGTGTAGCAAGCTAGAGGGAGATACACTCTTTATGACTCATTGGTTTTCTAATGTACATTTGCACGAATATTTATATCTTCTAAATTTCAATGTGTGTTGATTTGTAACATCCTAAAAATCATGGCAAGAAAATATGTAAAATTTCAATTTTTTAAAAAACTTTTTGTATCATGCTATGCTCATTGTTTGAGTTATCTACTAATTAAAGTTAAAAACAACCTAGACACAATAAATCTCAAGGTAAATCACAATAACTCATAATCTAAAATTACATATCTCACATAAAGCAAATACAACACATGTGAACAAAAATTAAATACAAATTTAATTCTAATTTATAAATATACAAACATTTCCCCAAAAATATACTTTGATAATAAAGATCGAGTTGGGAAATTAAACCCTTATCAAAATCCCATGACCACCACTTCTCATAGCTACTCCGCTGACTTCACAACTCTTAGTAACAAGTGTTTCTAGCCCACTTGTTACTTAGTCAAGGGCATCTCATACCACCCATGTGGTCACACTATAATATGCTTAAAAGTGTATCTAGGACTCCTAATAGGTTTTGAGTGATAGATAATAAGAAATTAGGAATCTAATGTGTTGTGGTTAAAAATCTCATAGCAATTCACCAAAGGGAGAGTGTTTGGTTTAAAAGAAGACCCCCGTGAAGAAACGAAAAGAAAAGAAAAAGAAAAGGAGACGTGAAATGATGAAAATGTAACTTTTCTTTGAGTTTTTAGGACAAATCGTACGAAGAGCTTAATTTTAACTAGGTCGAGAAATAAGTGCTTAGTAAACTTTTAAGTCTAGATGAGCGAACATTTGCACCACGTACACCTTTGGATTTTGGTTTTTCTCTCTCAGTGTTTCAAATGTTTGTGTCTAAGCATTACGGAAACTTGTGGACAAGTTTCTCTGTCAAACAGAGAAATCTATTTGGAGCCTTCGAACCATTTGGTCGAAGTCTCCGGACTAAACTCTTTGTTTGATAGAAAGGCATGTTCAGAGTCTCCAAAAGTTTAGATTAGATACTCTGAACTCATTGCCCTTCTTAAAGATAAATGTTGTCTGGAATTTCCAAATTGTTGGCCAAATTCTTCGGATTGAGGTCTCTGTCCAGGGAAAAAGGCATGTCTGAAGTCTCTGGACTGGAGTCTGTTTAGGCTAAAAGGCCTGTTCGGATACTCTGAAGTTTAAATTCTATAAGTAATGGCTAGCTTCAAGAGAAGTGAGTATTTAATCCCACCAACCCCTTTTGAGGGATTGGCTACTCATTCATTGCTACTTGACTCTCAAATGCTTCCTAGAGATTCTCCACTCCACTCTTTTGAATCTTGAGATTAATCTACACTTTAAGTGTGCCTTTTTGGGTGATTTGGGAGAAGTCTGATATTGTGATTTGTATGAGCACTTGTGAATCAACACTGATGAAGACTCAAGCTTGTTACTCTTAGAGGATCATCTCCTAAATATTAGTCATTGCTTATGAGTATTTAACATGTGAATCGCCCGAGAAGTTTATGAAGGTCATCCTCACCTCCTTAAGGAAAGAGGAATTCTATTGAATTCTCAAGTTCTACCTTATAGGTTGAGTTGATAGAGTAAGCTCTATAGTAAATGGGAGCACTGTGTCCTAGTGAAAATATTGGTGGTCTTCTTGGACTAAGTGCTATGTTTTGGTGAGAGCTTAAAATCCAAACTGATTTTTATGTTTAAATTTGATGAGGCAAGGGATCGAAAAAGATCCGGCTCTTTGGAACTTTTCAATGATGACGTAGTATCATTTGATTTGAACATTAGTGAAAAATCACTTTGACTCCTAGCTTCCTTTTACCTTTTATATTCACTTTGATTTTATTATCTTGCTTGCTCCTTAACCAATAGGGTTCGCCTTCTTTAAGTGACCCTTGGATGTTTTAAAGGAGGTCTAGAATCTCCATACCACACTATCAAAGATTTTGAATTAGTTTCTCTGTCTAATAGAAAAACTAGTCCGGATACTCAAGACTTTAGGATCGGAGACTCCGTAGAGAAGACTAATTTTCACTGCCAGTGCATTTCAGATTTAACAGTTTGCATATTCACCCCCTATGTGCGACTCAAGATCCTTTCAATTGGTATCAGAGTCTTGTCTTCGGATAAGGCTTAAACTCTCGAAGAAATGTCACACTTGGGAGATGAGTCAATTGATCTAATCAAGGACAATGAAAATAACTCCACGGGCAAAAGTTCCTCCAAGAAGAGAGTGTCTATCCCTCCTAACTATGATAAGCTTAATTCTAAATCTTCCATCCACTTCGTCTCTGTGCCTTCTGGACGTGTGTCTTACTTCGATAGGACATATTATGCCACTTGGAAGCATAAGACAAAGTTGAATCTAATGTCTTTGCACACTAGTGTATGAAAGATTATGCTTATAGGTCTCGACACTCCGAAGGAGGCATTGAACATATCAGTTTTTTTTATCATACTTCACAACCCATTTCCTCATTTTGATCAATTTAACTTATGAAACAATCATCAATTCATTTGCAAAACTTAACCATTAAATACATGTAAGGAACTAAATACCAGTGATACTTATACCAGTGGTATGGATCTTAGGATATAACATGGCTAACAATGACAAAATATAACAATTCCAAAGGTAAGGATATAATATAGCAATTAGGTCAGGCTTGTCGAACCATCTTGCGATGGTGGCCTTAATATTATGGTAAGGATATAATATTTTATAAGTACTAAGATCAACATAACATAGTCAAAGGAAGACTTGCCTTGGTATGCTATGGTCAAAGAGAGATTTGCCTTGTGTAGTTCTAGCCCTATCCTAGAGTAGCCAAGGACGGTGCGAGCTGGGTAGAGTAGGGGTGGGCAGGAAGGTGGTCGTTGTAGGGTTGGCGGCCAATGGCTAAGAAGAGGTACGAGCTCGAGCATGGCTTAGCTAGCGATAGACGACGGTCGAGAGCTCCAATGGAGGCATTTTCTTACTTCTTGAAACTATCTTGAGAGCATGGCAAGGATGCAAGAGGATCATGGCCTCACCGTTTGCAGAAATGATCAGTGGCAGAGCTTCTCTATTTTGCGGCAGCAGCTGCGACGATTTTGTCGGCCTGCTGAGCTTGGCATGATGAGAAATGGAACCAGAAGGACACAGTGGTGATGGCTGAGGACTCTAGATGACCAGTGGATGGTAGAAAACAGAGGGAGATAGAGAGAGAGCTTGAAGAGGACAACAATGTTGGTTAGAGTTTTAACTTTGGTCGCTAAGGAGAGGAGAGGGGGTAAGGAGAAGATAGTGATGGTGTGGACAATGGCTGAGATCTTGGTAGCCAATTCTGATGGCTGAGAAACGGAATATAAGTGTACATTTTTGTACTCATATTGGAAAGAAAGTTTGAATATGAATATGGTTTGTCAAATTTTCCACAAGCGAAACCTCCACGCAGTACGGTTACCGCTGTCTCGCCGGAGCTTCCCATTCTAGTGCGGTGCGGCGGAGGGAGGTGGCCGGACGGGATGATGACTACACGGGGATCGCCGGAGCTTCCAGTCTCTTCGATTGTGGATGAAATGTTCTTGGATGCTTACTCAGAGTCGTTTGTGATGCAGGAAGAATTCGTGAGGATAGAGAGATGCATCTTGAAGGAAATGGAGTTTGTTTGCCATGTTGAAGACTCACAAGTTTATCCCCATTCCCCAGCAATATCGCTGTACTTGGCATGCCTGATCTGGTGCAAGTAGCCTGGAACCTTGCTAATGACAGGTAATATGTCCTATGGAATAGTTATGTGTTGCACTATTTCATTCCTTTCGTATGTATTCCCTCCGTTCTCGAATTATTGATATTAGTATTATTCAAGTTTAAACTTTGATCTCTTTTTTTAAAAAAAAATTCATAAATACTTTAAAATATATTATACTATCAAAATATGTAGCATTCTTTCATTCAACGTAATATTATCATTTAGAATCTATGGTCGAAGTGAGATAGGCGATAGACATAGTGAAAGGTGTTAGTTATTTGATAAGGAATGGTGTTGGTTATTTTAGAACAGTTGGATTAGTTCAATTAATTCTACTCAGTTGTTCATTCCTTGGTGATATATAGTTTCTTTTAAGGCGCCAATTGTCCCGTTGTATTGATAATGATGGGCTTTGCTTGCCTGCCTGAGGCCTTTTCTGATATCACTATCGTGCTGAACTTCGTACAATTGGATTAACAGCAGTTCATGCTTCAGTTTAGGATTTATTCTTGTCTTTTCTCACATGCTTCTGTAATATGGATTGAAATACTTACACAGTGCATGTGCATCACATTATTTGTCTGCACCGTTTTGCTGTTCACTTGCCATTCCAGTGACATTCATTTTAGATTGTTTTGCATATCTGTTAACCTTTTATGCTAATTATATTCATCAGCTTGTGTACAACTCTGTGTGAAATTCTAGTTGCATGAGTTATATATGTTTCAAAATATAAATATTTTTACATGTTTTTCAAATTATATTTCTACGGAGGGATATATTTTGAAAAATATAAAAAAATATTTATATTTTAGAACGAAAGTAGTATTTTTTAGGATGAGTTATATATGCTGCAGCTAGAAGATTGGAAATTCCCCTTCCTGAAGATGAGGCATGGTGGAAGCTCTTTGATGCTGATGAAGCAGCGATTCAGCACGTGTGCATAGCTATTCCTAAGGCAGAATATGTTCCAGTTTATAAAGGCACGGATTCATTTGCTATTAGAACATAGAACGGCATGATGCCAAGTACCTCCCAAAGATTTATCTGATTTTGTAATGACAAATAAATGGCTTCTGTTGGAATTTAGACAATTATGTTTGTAATGGCAACTATTATGTAAGTATAGTACCCAGGAATTAAAAAAAATCCATCAAACTGTGTACACAAAGGGCAAACTCCTCTTATACTAGTGTATAAATTAAGATTGATAGAAGTACAGATTGTTACAAATAACACATTTGCTGCGGATGATACAACTTTATTTTGACTATGGGGTTCAGTTAGTCTCTTTTAAATTTGTCAATGTTTGAGTTCAAGATATTAAGTAATAATGAAAATGTTGACATGTACGTTGAAAAGGTAGTACAGATAGAATTACATTGGTTTAGTATTTTATTAAAAAAAAGAGCGAAAAGGCTTTGTGTCGACATGCTACGTGATGAAAGCCTTCAAAGTATTATTTTTTTCTGCTACCTTTTTTCTAAAATATAATAATTTTATCAACTCTTTATCTAAATTATTATATTTTATAATAGGGTAGAACATTCTATCCGTATGTATCTTTAGGCAAGATGTAATTCCAATATTAATAAAGTTCTCGTCGTCAAAATATTTTTCTTCGTCCAAAGCCGCTTTCACGATTAAAAAAAATACCATTTTAATTAAAAATAAAGGTACAGTTTTTAATTGGAATAAAAAATATTTTTAGGAGTATAATACAATCCTTTCAGCCTACTTGGACGTAGGCAGCATATGATTCATGTTCCCAGCCAGTAGAAGTCTGTTGTCCTTTTCGTTGCCTCCTCGCCTTCTCCGGTCGCCGTACGCCTCTCCTTCTCCGGCTAGTCGAGCCGCCGCCGCCGCAGGCGCGTGCTCCTCTCGCCTCCCCCGGGCGCCGGCCCGCCACCTAGGTGAGGCAGGAAGCTTCCTTCCTTACTCCCGTAGCATAAGCCATCATGTAATCGATTACGAGATGCGGGGCTTAGCCGGCGATTGCGATTCACATTGTGCATTTCCTCGCGCGAATCCGAATCCGTGCTCGACTAGTTGATGCCAATCGTGTTGCTAGCTCCTGGTTGGCTCCGATTTCTTCTGGCATCGATCTTATCTGGATTAACAAGCAGACAAAATTATCTAGTCGATGCCGTACACTGGTACTCCAGTACATTGCTTTAGTTATCTCCTGTTCTTGATTTCTTGCTTGTGTATGGATAATGCAGGGGACAAATGTAGTGGGGACTCATTGGTAGGTGGATACCTAAAAAGTGTTTTTTTTTTGGTTTTTTTGCGATTACCTGGAAAGTGTTGTTGGATGGTTTGATTGGCTGCTTGCCTACTAGGCAATTGTTTGGCGTAGTTTGTCTTATTTGTAGTTTTTTTTTCTTTTCTTTTTTTTAAAGAAGACCTTTCTATTTATCAGAGATCGACCAAAAAGAATATATAAGGCCAAGGAACAAGCTGTGGTTTTGCCCTTCCTTGTTTGTTCACTTGTTGAGGTAAGTGTACAGGTTAAATTCTAAAAGTTTTCAACAATTTGCACAGGGACTTCTTCAGCTGCACTGTGAAGAAACATGGATAAGCTCGACGGTTCTGCCTGTCTTATGATCGTTTCTGATCTTGACCAGACGATGGTGCGCATTTAAACTCATCCCTTGATCTATCCAGACTCAAGAACTAACCCATACTGTTATGCTATGTAGCTGCAAAATGCTTGATCTGTTTTATTATTTGTTTGCAGATTGATCATGACGATCTGGAGAACTTGTCCTTGCTTAGGTTCCAGGCGCTATGGGAGTCTGAGTTCTCCCAGGATTCTCTGCTGGTCTTCTCAACTGGAAGATCACCCAAAAGTTACAGGGGTTTGAGGACACAGAAGCCTTTGCTCACTCCAGACATCACTATCATGTCTGTGGGCACTGTGATAGCATATGGTGAAGAGATGATTCATGATGTTGGCTGGGAGGAATTCCTAAACAACAAGTGGGATAGGGATATTGTTGTTGAAGAGACAGCTAAGTTCCCTAAGCTGAAGCCTCAGGCATGTTCAATGAATTGTATGATTACAAATCCTAAGTAGGTTTTCCATTTTAATGAGTGAACTAAGAGCCATGGATTTTCTTTTTTCTTTTTTGTGTCGATGCAGGCAGAGAGGAATCAGGGTCCTCATAAGGTTAGCTTTTTTGTCAACAAGGAGGGTGCTCAGGAAGCTATGGATTCTCTCCCTAAGACGTTAAAGCAGCGTGGGGTAAGGCTGCGCAAGTCCAGGTTACTTATGTTTATTAAGAATGACATTGCTTAATGCTGTTTTAATTTTGCCACTCTGCTTCTTTTCTATGATCAGCTAGATGTTAAAATAATCTTCAGCAATGGTGAGGCCCTTGATGTATTACCGCAAGGTGCTGGAAAAGGCCAGGCTCTTTTATATTTGCTGAAAAAGTTCAGTTCACACGGGAAACCACCAAACAATACTCTTGTTTGTGGTGACTCAAGCAATGATGCAGAATTATTCAGTGTCCCATCTGTTCATGGTGTCATGGTCAGTGACTCAGTGCACAAGGAATTACATGAAATTGTCCACTAAAGTTCATTGATGGCAGTGGTTTTCGTTATAAGCTTATTACAGGGTTTTAAAACCATGTTCAGGTATGCAATGCCCAAGAGGAGCTGCTTCAGTGGTATGAAGAAAATGCCAGGGGCAATCCTATGATGATTCATGCAACTGAGAGGTGTGCTGCTGGTGTCATGCAAGCTATTGGACACTTCAAATTAGGACCTAATGTTTCCCCAAGAGATCTTGAATTCCCTTACCCGAATTTAGACACCATCAAACCTGCAGATGTAGTGGTGAAGTTTTATGTTCTCTATGAAAAATGGCGTAGGGGTGAGGTTCAAAATTCCCCATCCATTATGCAGTACTTGAAACGGATTACTGTAAGTGCATTCCTCAGCTACATTCTTACTCAGTTTAGCTTTGTTCATAGATCTCTCTTTTTAAAATCAATCATATCTTTCGTAGACTGCTATAGTTAGGTTATGGAAGGGCTGAAAGAGGTAACTATATAATTTGCATCCACATGTGATCTATATTTTTTCAGAAGTAATCTCAGACCATGTAATACCACTTGTCCGGCAAAATGTACATACTGCTGATTCTTTTTTTTTTTTGCATGGACTTTGCTGATTAATATTGGTTTCCTTGATCTTCGTTTAAACCGATCTTCGTCTTCTTCTGTGTGTGTTAGCATCCTAATGGAACAATTATTCGTCCTTCTGGAACGGAGCGTTTACTTCATGCATCCATTGATGCACTAAGTTCATGCTATGCTGATAAACAAGGCAAGAAGTTCAGAGCATGGGTCGATAGAATTGTCACTTCATGTGTTGGTACAAATAACTGGTTGGTGAGGTTTGACAAGTGGGAAATGGAAGGTCCGTCCTCAGATTATTCACAGAATAGATTAGTCATAGAAGTTATTCCATCCCAGTAGTTTTTCTTTTTTGTTCAAAATTCCAAATGGCTTCTTGGCATAATTTTCCATTGTATTGTTCCATGATTCTTTTCTTCTTGTTTCCTCTGTCCACTTGTCCATTTTATTCTTTTCATTGACTTGCATGCCAATGTTAATGGTCCTGCTAATCTCAGGTGATGTTCGGTATTGCTGCCTCACAACTCTTCTGCTGACAATGAAGGTAAATTCTCACAGTTCTGTACATGTATTTTTATATCCTTCATTTTTACAGAACTTCTTTGTGTGCATCTGTGTTCTTTTAGTTCTATGTCGTGTATCCTCAAAAAACTTATCTGCTTTAACTCACAGCCTGAGACTGAAGAGGGCTTCGAGATTACACACATCCACAAGACCTGGCTTGAAGGATACTCTGCAGGAAATGAGAATGCGTGCATCCTGTAGACCATTTAAACACATGCCACTTACACAGAAACATGACGAAGTTTTCATCAGGAATCAAGATAGAATAATAAATATACTCGCTGTTGTGTGGATTTGATCTCAACTACTCATAGTGCTATACTGGGGTGCTCACAAATGGCTTGATGCTCTTGCTGATTCATGTATAAAGAACATCATGCAGTCCATAGAATTAAACAAATAATCTCACCGTACTAGATTTTTTTCTCGATGCACTTGAACCTTGATACTCTCTTAAAACTCGTTTTAGGGGTTGTTCTTTCATGTTTTTGGCTTTCTTTTCTGTGGTTAGCTGGATGTGAAAATAACTTTTCAGAGGTGGAGATGAGATGACATTGATGTACTACCAGGTGCTGGAAAAGGTCAGGCTTCTGTGTGTGTGCGTGTTAGCTCGAGAAGCTCAATGGAAATGGAAAAACACCCAGCAATACAGGTTGTGGATGCACCTGGAGATCCTGGTTATAATTGGCAAAATACCTCACCTCTGCAATTGATTTTTAGTAGTGCAACCAACAATTTCTTCCAAAACCAAGCAAGTCATCAAGCTGGAGAGACATGCCCAATTTCTGCTGTGCGTTGGTAGAAATATATTCACTATCTGTATCAAAACATTCAGAATTTAAATTCTTTCAGGCTTCAGGTATATTTTGCATAAAACGGTGGGTCTGAAACTCAGATCACATTGCACAAAAAAGCAGGGGAACCAAATGTTCTTGGAGTTACTACATCGCATACACTTTACTTACGCTACCGCATTTGGCCCTCACAGCGAGGGGCCAGGCTGCGGCTGCTCTGGCGTCGGCGCGGCCACCGGAGTGCAGCAGCGGGGTGCTGTGCCAAGTTCTGCACCATCGAGACCCCAGGGTGCTGCGAGGACGACGGCGATGTGGGATTTGCGTGCTGTGCTCCGGGGGCAAGAGCGGCGGCGGCGACACTGGGGAGGAGGGGCAAGCTCTGATCCGGGGAGGGTGGAGGCGAGCGACGGCGGCGCGCGTGGTGGGCGGCGGGGCTGGATCTCCGGATCGGCCACCGCGCGAGAGGGGTATTACCTTTTTTTTTTTTGAGATGAGAGGGTGTTACCATTGGTGCTAGATCCAACGGCCACGATTTTTCCCTTCCTACGTATTTTCATAAACCCCCCTGGCTAGCAAGGATATTTGCACAAAGCCCCCCTAATCTGGCCGCTACCACTATTGGCGGTCTCTTCGAGCACTGCAATTGCTTCGGTTTCGCGGGGTCTCGTCTGTCTCTGGCCGCGACGACCTTCCGGAGTAGAACACAGAATCGATACGGGCGTTAGAATGGGCTCTGGTGCGGTCCATATATATTGGGCCGGAACGGGATTGCGGGGTACATGGGGGCCCATACTGACTGGGCCAGAGCAAGGTGCTGCACCTCTGTTGCTAAAATATAATAATTTTTGCACTGATTCCCATTATTTCTATCTTTTTCGATAATTCTAAAGACAAGCAAATATCTTTTCAGTCTAAGCAATTTAAAATTCAAAAATTAATAACTAAAGTAACTAAAAAAAATATTTTGACCTAATCTTATATGCTAAACAATAGTTAGTTGAAGGAAGAAGATGCGTCAGTGCTTGGAGGCAAGAGGCGTGCAGCGTCGGCGCCGGCGACCCTGGGAAAAACGACAGCAGGCCATTTTACAGTTGAAGCAGCAGGCGGCAAACAGAAGAAAAAGGGAAACAAAAGCTTGTAATAGTGATCTCCTTTACATAATATTTTATATACTCTGCACAGGAGAAAAGATCAAAGGAGAAAACACGACGCATGGCTTCGATCCTCCCCTTCCCCCACATACAACTACCAGTCTATCACGCCGGCCGCCGGCGCTTCAGCGATCCGGCAGCTGATGGCCGTCATCAACCACTATGCTGGGCAGCTCGCAATCCACGCCGCCGGTGGTCCCCGCCGCTGCCGCGGCCACATGAGAAGCGCCGTTCTCGGCGCTCGCCATGTCATCGCCGCCGTGCCGAACCACCGGCCGCAGCAGCAGCCCCTGCAGCCGCAGCAGGTAGCTCTGCCCCGCCGGCTCCGACGACCTCACGTACCGCGTCGCCGTCACCTCGCTGGCTGACGACCGGTCCGGATAGGAGGTTGGCCGGAGGTTGTTGAGCGCGCTCAGGTCGAGGTTGGGGAACACGGAGCACCGGCACCGCGGGCACTTGACGTTCAGCCGGAGCCACTGATCGATGCACTCCACATGGAAATTGTGCGCGCACGGGAGCCCACGGACCTGCACAACGGATTAAGAAAAAAAATCTATGTCAGTCCCTTAACGTTGGAGCACTTAACTTCATAAACCATTTTTAGTCTTGTTTTATCCTCAAACTAATAAAAATGCTCACTTTACTTCTAATGACATCTTTTTTTTCTCTTTATATAAGTCATATTCAGCGTTGAAATTGCATTATCATAGACAATATTACAATTTATGTTTTTTGGAAATTGTATTCATTACTAGCATAGGTTGGAAGCAGCTAAGATAAATTTAATTAGAGGTTTAAGACTGCATAACAACTTTCATGACAAAAGTTAAAAAAACATATTGTAACATAGCTTATTTTGCCATCTGTGGTTGTACATATTTTAGCTTAAATCCGACTTGTATAAAGACTGGGAGAAAAAAAAGTGTAAAAAAAAGTAAGATGGGCTGTTTTTAGGTAGTTTAGGGGATAAAATGAGGCAAAAATAGTTTAGGGAGTTAATTACTCTGACAAAATAGTTCTAAGGCAGTAAAATGGACTTTTTCCCAATGGATTCATGCCACATACAAATAACAAACACATGAAGAAGCACCACGTGCAAACACTAGTTGAGTTGCAGTTCAATCAAGTTCTCTACTTGGTGTCCATAATTTACCTCATTGCCGACATGGAATTCCTCAAGGCAGATTGGACACTCGCTGCAGTCTGTCGGAACAGCTTTCAGTCTGAACTTGGGGAGTTCTTGAATCAGTGCCTCAACTGCCTCTCTCTGCACAAAAAGGGCAAATTTAAAATCAATCTGCTCAATGACACTATGTGGATTCCAGTGTTACTGAAGTGTTCAAAAATGGTCCCAAATGTATGCATTTGGGCAATATTGGAAAGAAAGGATTCTGCATGCCTTTGATCAGGACATCACTCTCAGTTAGATTATCACAAAAAGATCTGCCAGTGCTTGGCAACAAGCTGGGGCAAAAAAAACAGTTGCGGTTGCTAATTAGTAGTTTCTTTCCTGTCCTTTTCTACAGAAGCTTAGGCTGCGCTATTGAGCTCTATTCCCTGTACTCTCTCTTTTTTACTGACCTTTGCTCCTCAAAACAAATCCAGAAGTCTCAGAGACTTCTTTGCATATCTAAAATCACTAGCAAATTAAAACATGAAAATTTTGTCTAGCTAGATTAGACCAACAACTAACAGACAGTACGAACCCTTGAATCAAATGTACAGCTGAATGCATAAATATAAGCAAATAACAGAATCAATCAAAACACACTTTAGCAATATGTTGAAAGGCGATTCATCAAATTGTGCAAAGCAACTCACTTGGGCAGCTGTTAAATAAAGACCAGGATGATATGCAGTATCTTGGCCCATTCCTCTCATTTCCAATCCAACAGCCTCAAATGCCCAATCAGGCACACGGATCATGTCAACCAAAACCTATAGATGATGACATGAAAAAAAATTAAATCCTCCCTACTTAAATATAAAGCTAGTAGTTGAGATAGATAAAGCTTCAATTATGATTTGCCATAATGCAAGAGTTGCACATAGTGAATTGAACAGTCAATCATGGAAAAAGATGGCAATGCTGTAGTTTCGTATTTTTCAAACTTCTGCCATTGACAGTTCACTGGACAAAATCAGCAATGAAAACGAACGAAAAATCTTACCCCATATTCAGAGACTGGTATTCCCTGTTGTGCCCTCTGCTGGAGAGCATGCCTTCGGCTTAGCCACTGCAACAAAATTAAAATTAGAACATGGAGATATGTCCTCTGTAAATTTAAATATACTTGAATAACAAAAAGTCTAAAGCCAGTACAACCATGAGGATTAGAGTGTTGCTATCAGTACGGTTTCTGCACTAATAGTCAATACTAAGAAAGACGTACACAACCCTTCATGCTTTAGTTAATTGGATATGATTTCTAGATGATGCAAAGAAGATATGAAATTATAAATACAATAACTAAAACCTTAACATCTTCAATCTAAATGACATCTAGTTATGGTATGTATGACTGATGATATGACAGTCAAGAAGACTGAACTTTTGCAAAGTAATCATGGATAAGCCGATGAACGACAATATGTGGATCCAATGCAAGATTGCAGTTTGTACTCAAAAATCTTATAGCAGTACCTTTCCAACAGCCACACATGCAATACAGGCGAGACCACAGTAGCTGAACAGCAGCCATATCAGGAAGCCCCATTTTTGCCCTTCCTCGGGTAACTACAGATAGAGTGAGTGTACATTAAGTAGAAGTTCTACATACTTGCTGATGAGCATAATATTATCATCCACAATAAGAAAACTTACACAGCCTCTTGCAGTGCTAAACCACAATGTTCCTATCACAGTCCAAACCCAAAGAAAGGGATACAGAAGAAGCACAAGAACCGACAAGACAACAATTCTCCCACAAAAACGAGCATATCTCTGTTGCCATCCAAGATCCCTACAATTATGAGTTACAAAAAACACAAAAGTAATTGTTGTACTTTGGAAAAGTTTAGAAGGTAAGCACCAACATAACAAAGGTGGTCATTGGCAAGTTAGCAATTCTTAGGCGATACTCTAGCCTCTTACAACTGTATGAGGAAATACTTATGTGTTGTCCTATTGCACAGTATTGCTTTAATCATAGAAGCGCCTATTGCATACTGTTTCTCTATCACAGAATAATGAATTTGTTATCTGTACTCCTTTAGAAAGAAGGTAGTGTGGTGGCAGGGAATCTGCTACCAACACCTCCACTAAATTTCTTACTAATTGCTCCCTTAATTTCTCAATATGACACTGCAGGCCTTCCAAATGTTGGGTTTTTTTTTTTTTTGTATTTGGCTTTCTAAATTCGTAATTTTACAAGGAAAGGTTGAAGATGACCAAATTTTACAAATAGATATATGTAAACATTGTCAAGTGCTTCTTGTAACAGAAAAAAAAAAGGTTGACAGGTTCAATGCAACAATCACATTTATATGTTCTGAAAATGCAAATAGACTTATTTTATTCCATAGTCACATAAAACAGGGTTGATGGTAGCGTTCCTCAACCCGGAAACGTGGGGACATTTTTATTCCCCCCTTGTAAAAACCTCTCGTAAATAACATAATACGTTTCTCGATCCCATCGATCTAGGAATTTTGTGACTATGTTTTATTCATTTTTATCTGTACCAAACATGTGGGCATACAGCTAGTCTTAGAAAATATTATAAGAGCAGATTCTGTTAGAACTTTGAAGTTCAACATTACACATTAAAATGATAATACTACAAAAATCTGAAAATGAAAATTTTCAACGGCGTATATGGAAACTCTTCAAAATAAGACAGTAAGTTGGGCAGAAGAAAATAACACAGTAATGGCTAAATAAAAAAATTGAGACTTCTATCTTCTGAAATGTTGAAACTATAAACTATATTGTTTTGCGCCATGAATTCATCCAGAATTAGCAGATAGTTAAAAGTTTATATCTGATCTACTCAGGTAACAACCATGCAAAGAGGCTGTTTAGCCTTATGTATCTTCATAATTGTATTTTAATTTAAAATGATTACTGAAATTATAATTTGCTTGTTTAATTAAAAATAGTGGAGGCTCAGGTTGCAATCAAGATGGTCAAGAAGAAAATTGGTCAGGTTGCCAATTACAGGAATTTCCTTTTCTCCCAAAGGGTACAAAAGCCATTGTCAATTGTTTTTTCTTCTTCCTTTTTTGCTGGGCTGCTTTTCTCGATTTTGGGGTGACATCAAAATTCCCTGTGTGCAAATTTCGTACTAGAACATAATTAAAAAGAATTAAACCCAGCGGTAAGTTCAGGGTCAAAAGGGTGCAGACTTGTGCATTTGTTCTGTCTAGCAGAACAGAACAGTCCACCCAAAGCAGAGAAAAATGATAATCCCGGTCTGTTAGCCCTATGATCCATTTGTAGGTCCACCATAGGTATATTGTGACAGAAGAAATGAGGTTGAAATAGATGGAGATAGTAGTTACAAACTTACAATCCCATGCCGGCGGCGAGGCCATTATCGACGAACATAAGGAGGCGGAAGATGAAGACGGTGGTGTAGTCGACCTGGGAAAAGGCAAAGGCAAGAGGGTGAGATAGAGGAATAGCGATTTGATTTGAGATGGATGTTGGATTGAGGAACTGACCACGATCCATATGTGCAGTGGGTGGGCGCAGAGGCGATACCTCTTCCAGTTGATGGAGACGATGATTCTGGACAGCAGCCACAGCAGTAGTTGAGGAGGAACAACAGCAATTGACGAAAATGAATCAGTAAATTGCACTTTGCCCTGGGTAGATTGGTTCATTTTCCATCAGGTTTAATCTAAACTTTCACTTTGCAAAGTGAATCATAGGTCAATCTACATAGTGCAAAATGTAATCTACTCTAATGAAAAAACTGAAAGCGTAGTAGTGAGGAAATGATGAAAGGATACAGGCTGGTGGCGAGCATGGAGAGAAAGAATCCATCGTACCTGAAACCAATCGAGCAAAGCAAGAGATGAATAAATTTCTCAAAACACAGCACAGCCATACCATCGGGGAGGGAGGGGGGAATAGAGGTCAGTACCACTTGAAATCGACCCCCCGCATCGCCATGGCCTGCTAGATCCAGCCGGAGGAGCGCGGCAGCATCCACGCCCCGCACTCCCACTGCCCTTCCACTTCAGTGAGGGTTCTGGAGCCCCCACACTCCAACTCCAACTAGGGTTTCTCGCGCGGCGGGGCGACGCAACGCGACGCGAGGAGGGAGCTAGCTGCGGCGCCCCTCCCGGCGACGCGAGTAGGCCCCGCGGGGCGGGAGCGGCGGCGCGGAAGGATCGCGAGCCGCGAGCGAGGGAGCTTTCAGCGGCGAGTTCGCCGGTGTCAGGGCCTCAGGGGAAGGAAGAAAAGTGGGTCCGGGGTTTCACGCTGCCTTGATCCTGACGCTTCATCTCTGATCTGACGGCAGATAAGATGCGACCGAGCTGAGGAAGAAGGTGAACTATGCATCTACCAGTTGGAAGACGGCATTCTACTTCCTGAAATCAATAGATATGATAAATTTCTCAAAGCAAATTTGTTCGTTTCTTTGTTGAAGAGTATACAAGCTTCTGGTAAGTATCTGATATGACACAGGCTGCTAGTAGACGGTAGAAGATAGTGGTTGTGACAGTAAATCCGTCACTATATTTACTCTAATGTCTCTTAAACTTCCTAAGTAAATAGCCACATACAAAATTAAATTAATATGAATATTTTTCTATAGCGAAATGATAGATAATACATTTTATAAAAAATAAAATTATAATTTATTTTTGGTCATATTAGAATATATTCTTTAATCACGGGAATTTAGTTAGGAGGTAAGTTCTTAAGTTATATTACCTCCCGTTTTCCATAATGAATTAGACAACTGACATTATGCTTTGGTTCGAAGGTAACTAAGTTTTGATGTGTAATTTTTTAAGTTGAGTTTGCACTATTTAGTTATGTCTTTAGTTTGGACGATTTCGGTGAAATCCTCATACACCCTGCTATGTTGGTGACTATTACTTGTTGTGTATGATAAAATTTGTTAGTATGGTGGATGAAAACTTTATATATATAACAATTTGCTTCTTGAATTTCTACTAATTAATATGCTAAACTGAATGATGTAGATCAAAACAAAAGGATCAGTTAGTGCAGTTCATTCGTTATGAAACTTGCACCAACATTAATTGTTGTTTGTGTTATGATTTCTTTTTCAGGTTTCCTCTAGAGCTAGAAAAACAAAGAATGTTGTAGGATTAAAATCCGATTAAATTTTTTCTTTGTGCCATTTTGGAACAAAGGAATGGGTATTTAGGAATATTCCCATAAAGTTCCTACAGATGTTTGGTTCAATTCATGGGGATTTTTTAGGTTTTCCAACATGAGCCTAAAACCCTTTTCTTCCTTACGAAGCATTGGGACAACAATTTTTAATACTTCCTGTTTATAGTTTTTAAGGATTAACTAGCCATGCCAGTACGCAACTCAGCTGATTTCTACGTTTTTTTTCTATTAGAGACAATCTATTGTTGTGTACTGCTAATTTTGATTCAGTTTTATAATATGTCATTAACTTTCAGTTTCGTAATATGACATCGTATTTTGCACTTCTATAATTTTACTGTATAATTTTGTGGACTGAAATACCCCTAAGACAAAAAATTCCAAAATTTGGCCAAAAATTCTAAAATATCGTATTATAAACTAGCATAGAAGTTACCTAGCTTAAACTTTAGAAGTTTTACAATATGATATTTCGGAATTTTTTTGCCAAATTTTTGGAACTTCTCATCCAAAAAGGTATTTCGATCATTATGATAAAATTGTATAGTATAGAAGTTAAATAAAATACGATAGCATATTATTAAACTAAACAAAGTCAAATTATAAAACTAGGCCAAAGTCATGCTTAAGTATTTTCAAAGTAAAACTAAGATAACCAATTGCTAGTCATAAGGATCCTAGACTAAATTCCGAGCAAGTCCTAGACTTTTCCATACTTAAGATCTCGTGACCACCACTTCTCATGGCTATTCCGATAACTTCACAACTCTTAGCAATAAGTGTTTCTAGCCTCACTAGTTACTTAACCAAGGACGTTCTATACCACCCGTGTAATCTCACTATAATATGTTGAAAGTGCATATGGAATCCCTAGTGGGTTTTGAGTGATAGATAACAAGAAATTAGGGATATAATGTGTTGTGGTTAAGAATCTCGTAGCAATTTATCAAAAGGAGAGTGTTTTGTTTAAAAGAAGACACTCGTGAAGAAATGAAAAGAAAAGAAAAACAAAAGGGATTTGAAATGATGAAAATGTAATTTTACTTTTCTTTGAGTCCTTAGGAAAAATCAAACTATTAAGAAGAGCTTAAGTTTAACTAGGTCGAGAAGTAAGTGCTCAATAAAACTTTCAAGTCTAGATGAGTAAACACTCGTAGCATGTACACCTTTGGGCTTTGGTTTTTTTCTCTCGGTGTTTCGAATGTTTGTGTCTAAGCATTATGGAAACTTGTGAACAATTTTCTCTGTCAAACAGAGAAATCTATCTAGAGTCTTTAGACTATTTGTCTAGAGTCTTCAGATTGAGCTCTTTATCTATTAGAAAGGCATGTCCAGAGTCTTTGGAAGTTTAGACCATACACTCCGAACTCCCTTCCCTTCTTAGAGCTAAATGTTGTCCGGAATCTCTAGACCGTTGGCCAAATTCTTCAAACTGAGATCTTTGTCCAGGACAAAAGGCATGTCCGGAGTCTCAGAACTAGAGTCTTTGTTTAGGCCAAAAGGCATGTCCGGATACTCTAGAGTTCGAATTCTATAAGTAACGGCTAGCTTCGAGAGAAGTGAGTATTTAATTCCACCATCCCCTCAAAAGGGTTTGGCTGCTTATTCATTGCTACTTGACTCTTAAATGCTTTCTAGAGATTCTTTACTCCACTCTTTTGGATCTTAAGCTTAATCCATACTTTAAGTGTGCCTTTTTGGGTGATTTGGGAGAAGTCTGATCTTTTGATTTGTATGAGCACCTATGGTTCAACACCGGTGAAGACTCAAGCTTGTTACTCTTAGAAGATCAACTCCTAGATAATTAGACATTCCTTGTGAGGATTTAACGCCCGAGAAATTTGTGAAGGTCGTCCTCACCTCCTCGAGGAAAGAGGAATTCTAGTGAATTCCCGAGTTCTATCTTATAGGTTGATTTGGTAGAGTAAGCTCTATAGTAAGTGGGAGTATGGTGTTCTAGTGGAAACCTTAGTGGTCTTTTTGACTAAGTGCTATGCTTTAGTGAGAACTTGAAGTCCAATCTAATTTTTAGGGTTGAGGACAAAGAAGTCAAGGACGCCCCAAGCCGCCAATCCCGCTGATCAGGAGATCTAGGCCTTTGACTAGGCTGAGGGGCAATCACCATAGGTGCCATTGACCACTACCACCATTGCGAGAACCTTCGAGATGGAGTAGTCGTCGTTGCCGGCATTGCCTCAAGGAGAGACATCCACCACCCAATTCCTTCATGGATCTTCAGTTCCTACAACTCCACCACTACCAACCGTCGCTGCTGCTAACCATTCTAGCATCCATGGAACCTTGCCAGCAAAACACCAACTTGGGAAGAACCCAACTTATAGGAAATACCTGATGACTAAAAAAAACAACCTAACTACACTATACTAGAAGGGAAGGTGGCTGGACCCCTCCTTCGACCCTCATTGGCAGCGAATCATCAGAATTAGAGGGTGAAGATGGGTCTAGAGGCAGAAAGATTGGGGATTTATTGTAGCACAAGGGGAGGGGAAAGTTGTGCTTCTCTCAGCTAACTAGTTAGCGAAAAGAGCCTAACATGTACAATCTGTTTTACATCGTACATAACCAGGGACAACAAATATATAAATATAGGCCACGAGGCTCATAGGACTAATACTGGTGGTTCTCTAGATGGTGGTATGACAAGTTAGTATCGTGTCATGACAATCAGTTACGAGAACGAAAAATGACAACACATGGACACAATTCGCCTTAGCAGCTCAACCCCTATAGAGTGGTAGCTTAGACCCTAGTGGTTAGAGTCTTGGAGGAAACTTGGCGAGACACTGTGCCGCCACGATACAAACCCACCTCAATTCCTTGGTTTTACCATTGTGCACACCAGCCATTATAGTTTCAACGCATATATCAACTAAAATAATTTTAACTTTAATTTCTTCAAACTACATATTTTTTATGCATGTGACGCATGAATCCTTTTCTTTTTCCCACAAAGAATAGGTTTTCGGAAGGAACAACTATTTACTGAAATCAATATTCATAAGCATGGGTAGGAGCAATGTAATAGGCATGTACTCATTTGAATTCATTAGCCAATAACCATAGTGGACAAACTCTTTCAAACAAAGACCTCAAAAGAAAGAAAAATGTTACTTAGCTGTAACTGAGTAAGAAAAACAAGGGGAAAAAACTAAAACTATCGCTTTAACTGAGCAATAGAAGGCACTATGGTTTGTTAGTTGAGTGCATTAAAGAGGTTTTTACAATTTTTGTTTACTCTTGTAGCACTTCGACCTCAAATACTCCTTCCATTAACCACTTTTCACACTTTAGAGAAGTATTTGAAGCCAATGGCATTATCATGACTAAGAATGTTTTTTTGTTGACGATAATTTTTATGGGTATTTTCATAATTGAATGTTGTTGATGCTAGCACTAGATGTTAGGTGACTATTGGACTAGCCAAGAGTTGATTTATGTGCTCCTTTGGCATCGAGAGAGTGTAAGAGAGAAAATCATCAACAAAATATATGATGAAAGTAGCAAGACAATGACACATATTTTATGGAATTATATTGCTTTAGTACAATCTTTTCACTTATTATGTAAAAAAAATATAAGCTATATATGTATTTAGAAAAGCTCCATATCTAGACTTTGGCTAATAATAAAGTTTGTACAAATAAATGGTACGGTTGGATTTGTATTTGAATCTACTTCCACATGATATTAATTAACTTCGTAGTCAGTGATGTTATACAGTGAGAGAAATTAATTAATTTTTAAAGTTTAGGAGATAAATATGTAGGAGAAAAAAAAAGGATTCAGGTGTGCTCGAGGGTTGAAAAGTCAATCGCGGAAGTCTGATCCTAAGGTTGGACGGCCCATCTCAAGTTGTCAACCTAAGCACACCCAATCCAACGGCCATCTCGCACCCGAACCCAACCAACCCGCTCCAGCTCCAGGGTTTATCGCCCGCGCCGCCCCCTACGCCGCCTTCCGCTCACCGCGCCGCCGCCGCCGCTTCCCCTCCGAAGCTTCCAGAACCTTCGGCGGCGACCAGCCGGGCATGTGGGCTCTGCGGAGCCTCCGCCGGAACCTTCTGCGAGCGGCCTCGTCGCCTCTCCGCCCCAGGTGCCGTCTCCCCCCGCGTACCCCTACTCTCTCCAACCGTGACACCAGCTGTGAACCTGTGATCCCCTGATGTGTGTGTGTGTGTGTGCGTGCGTTTTTGTGCGGTTGGTTCAGCTCCGGGAGCTTAGCGGCGGGATGCGGGAGCGTGGCTTCGGCGTCGGCCCAAGCCGCGTTGCTGCCGCCGGGCGCGGAAGGCGGGTGGCGGCGGCTAATGTCGACGACCAAGGGGAGGAGCATGCGGAGCAAGGTGGAGAAGCGGATGGCGAGGGAGACCGGGCGCACGCAGCGGGAGCTGCGGCGCGCCGTCAAGCTCAGGAAGAAGCTCATGACCGACGACGAGAGGCTCATCTACAGCCTCAGGAGGGTATGGCTCCATTGTTCTTCTTCCACCTCCTCTGTGCCTGTCGTGCTGGAGAGAAAGGCTTCATATTACAAAATGGTGCTTGGCGTATCCTGTGGCAATATGCTTTCGATTACGTTGTCGCATTGCGTTGGATTCCACCTGTGTTTGCCTTGCAGATGTTTATCATATCTTACCCATGCTGAATGATTTCTGTGCATAATTTCTGCACATAGTTGTATTTTAACGGTGACTGATTGGCTCCACGGTACACTTATGGAGAGGAACTAGAAATGTGTAGTCATTTCTAATGCTAGAGGAAAAGAACAGTGTAAAAGCATTCCAATTGTTTAACTGGATAAGATCATTGTGCGCCCACCAAAATATATTGGATATGTTAGATTGTTAGGGTTTTACTTTGCTACTGAAGAAATTGATCCTAAGCAGTACTAAATCCAACTTCTATGCTTGTCAATTGGAGGTTCTTTTTTTTAAAAAAAAATCAAGGTGAGCGCTCATTCAAAACCTATCAACCAACTATCACTCAAAAACTCAAATGTTTGTTTTTGCCCCTATCTCTGTTCCTATTTCAATCTATAATTTGTTTGAACTAGTGAATTCATGGACTTACTATGCTCTGCTTCCATCCAGGCCAAGAAAAAAGTTGCTTTGCTTCTACAAAAGCTCAAGAAGTATGAGCTACCAGACTTGCCAGCTCCTCGACATGATCCTGAGCTGTTGACAGCCGAACAACTACAGGCTTACAAAAAGATTGGATTCAGAAATAGAAACTACGTGCCTGTAGGAGTTCGTGGAGTTTTTGGAGGTGTTGTTCAAAACATGCATATGCATTGGAAATTCCATGAAACTGTGCAAGTTTGCTGTGACAACTTTCCAAAGGAAAAAATTAAGGAAATGGCAGCGATGCTGACAAGATTGAGTGGTGGCATAGTGATCAACATTCATAATACCAAGACGATTATCATGTTTCGAGGAAGAAATTATCGTCAACCAAAGAACCTCATACCTTTTAACACACTAACCAAAAGGAAGGTCAGTTTCTTGCAGTTAAGGTGCCTGTGTTTCTTATGTGTTGGAGTTATCTTGCTACTTCCATTCATGTGTCTTTATGCTTTGGATTATGCAATCTATGTGTATGACATTTGCCACCTCCTATGGATTACCCTGATTTTTTTCGTCTTTGATCTGTCTAAACTAAATCGTGTTATTTTAACTGTTTTGGGTTAATGCCTAATCGTATGAACTTCTATCTATGGAATAACTTTAGTTAATTGGCCGTGTACATAAATAATAGAATTTGTTATAATTATCCTTCTGCAGGCTTTATTCAAGGCTAGGTTTGAGCAGGCTCTAGAGTCACAGAAACTAAACATCAAGAAGATAGAGACACAACTCCGTCGTAAGGGTATCAATCCAGAGGACCCAGTTGCCATGGCCAGCATACAGCGAGTTGCATCAACATTCTTCCGAGCCATAGATGAGCAGCAAGGTACTCCCTATGTCTTCCGTCGTGATACACAACCAACCACTGGGAAGGTGGAAATAAAGGAACCGCATGATCAGCAATCTGAGGATAGCGACCAGGAAGAGCTTGATCGCTTTATTGCAGAAATAGAGAGTGCAGCTGAGCAGCAATGGGAGGAAGAAGAGGCAGTGGAGAAAGAAGAATCGTCTCGACTGCGGTACTGGGACAGAGAAGAGGGGAGTGAGAGGAGGGGTTTCAATAGGAGCTACGACAACCCAGACAATGAATATAGAGACCAGGGAAGATACATGAGAGATAAAAACAGAAGGACAGCGGATTCAAGGAGGTGGTACGATGATAGCGAGATAGACGTGTCAGGTGAGGAATGGGACTCTGATGATGATGGGGATAATGTAGGATTTGACAATGATGCAGATGCTCCTGATGAACACCCTCGACGATTTGAAAGCATGAGATGCAAGAAGAGCAGATCCAATTGCAGTCAGAATTATATGTCTAGGGGTTCCAGAAGTTCCAATGAGATACCAAGGAATTCAGCTACTGCTTCTGGTAGGAGTGTGTTCAGGGAAAGTGAGGATGACGAGTTGGATACTGAAGATGATGAGTTGTGGGGACCAGATTTGAAGGAAGAGAGAAACTTGAGAGCCCCTAAGGTGAATTTCTCTAATTACCACAGCGGCAGCAGCAGCAGCAGCAGCAGCGAGGACACTGATGACTACTGGAAACAAGATGCCAGGGCTGGCAATATGAGGAAGAATACTGATGAGAGCTGGGACAGTGACTAACGAAGAACAAGAAATCGAATATTTCGAAACTAAGATATTTCATGGCTGCTACAGGTTACATTATTCTCGCCTTAGGGTGAACTGGAGGGAAGACAATACAACTTGGTTTTGGTGAGGCCAACTGTTCTCTGACAGTTCATATTGTAACCTTCAGAGTTCAGACAATGCTTTGGTCCCAACTGACATCACTACTTCAGGAGTGTGCTTAAATTGCCTGCGTTGGATCTTAGACTGCAATGACACTGCTATCACATCCTCAGATCATGACCCTAGTAGGGGGCAAGATGTATGTTTCTTGCCAGAGCAGGTTTTCCCGTGGGGAATTTCATACATCCAGGGGCCTGCATGTTCTAGACATGCGAAATTGCGAATAACTTGGGCTTTTAACTAAAAGACATGCTCATACACATACTTGATGGTCCTGTGTGTCATCTCCATCGAGATATATGATGTATTCATTGAATGCTCTTGATAAGCTTAAGAAAGCACCATTTAGTTCAGCACCTTTCTATCTGCAGCGAGCCTGTGTTATGCTAGATTTACGACTTGTTTGAAATGCAGAAATTTTACAGGATTTAGTTCAATTCTTCCAAAACTCTCAAAAATTCCTCCATTCCAAAGGAGGTAGAATATTTTCCCCCTGTTCCCAGCCATAATTTTCTAGTAGCTCTGGCGTAGCACCAGAACCACATTATAATTAACCATGATTGAATGTAATTCAGGCTCTGATCACTATTAACTCAATGATAAAGCAATGCTCAATGGGAAACAATTGAAATATTTATACTAACCAAATAAGTAACATATACACGAATATAAGCCTGTCTAGCCAATATCTAATGCCAAAAAAAAATATTCGTAAGTTTACTCAGCAGAGGTAGCAAGAAATACAACACCACGAGACCTTCCAGATTTCGACAGGAAACTAGAAACTACTGAACCAATAAAAAATATTTCCACTAATTCTTGGTGGAAAAAGAATTCTTTTGGTACAGCCTATTTGGTGCCTAAAAATTTGTCACCTTCATCAATGTCCTCCCCCTCTTTTGCTATTGAATCCTAAATGTAGTGATCAACCGAAACAGATGTCACTGCGTTTAATCATAAAAACTGTAGGATATCAATGAGTTAGCGAAATCTTGAATTATTGTACTTTGTCATCATGCTAAAACTTATTGCAGAAACCATTTCTTTGTCTCTTGCAGTTTATGGCTTCTCCAAAGGAATCAATAAGCTGCTCAGCCAAACCATTTGGCTCATTGATTAGTGTTTTGATGAATGTAGTTACAACTCTACGGTCATTCTCCATTGATCTTAGACTAAACCAGGTCAAGAACTTCATCCTGAAATCATTCTCTATGTGTCCCTTGCATTCCAGCGTCCTTATCATCTGCACACAATACTCAAAGTCATCCAACTCCCTCGGTCTTGCAAGCAGCTTCTCACGGCAAATAGTGGAAGCACCATCTTGTTCACAGCCCTCTGGCCGAGATTCAACAGCAGGTGGTTCAGCTTCAGCACTCCGGCCCACTGCACAGGTCTCCGAGCCACCACTATCATTGGATCTTACCGATGCAATCTTTGAATTGTAACACATGTCCGGGGAGAAGTCCAAGGGAACAGGTGCCTCAACGTTTAGGTCAGGAACAGAAAATGTGTTGAACTGAAGTTTGCGGCAAGCACCAGATAACAATTGGCCCTGTTCACTGTTCTCTGGCTGCTCCACGTCTGTGACACTTCTGTCACATGAAGCTTCATGCATACCTTCACAAAACCCTTCAAAACAGCCTTCCTCAGTCCAAGCTTGCCGCAATATCTTTCCAACATCTCGGATCTTAAATCCAGTTGACTTAAAAGCCTGTGTCTTCTCTCTTCTATGTGTCCATGTGTCTCCTCCCGCTACACCCTGTGTGGTACGTTTAAACGATACCTCCTTGCTCCCCGTATAACATTTAGATTCAGAATGGCCTAGTATCCCATCATCTGTGAATGATAGAATTCTGAAGGAATACTGTGTGCATGGGGCAAGGTTAAAAACAAGTACTTTCCTTTGATCTTTGGACAAAACTACAGGCTCTTCCATGCTTGGCTCCCCTCTGCTCTTCCAGTACCATAGCTTATAACCCCTGATATTGTCAGAGGATGGTAATGGAGTTTCCTTTAGAATAATAACAACAGAAGAAGATGTTATCTCTACAAATCTGAATCTACAGGCAGCAGATAAGGAATCTGCATGATAAGAAGTCAATTAGCTTCTTTTGCATTATCATCACCACAATTATATTATAGATACCAGTATGTAACAATGAATTCATGCAAGGAAGATCACTACCTTGAAGATGCAGATCTGGGGAACTCAGCAACTCATCAGTTCTTTGAATTGCTAGAGAGCAAAGTTTCTGTAAATCACTACCAGCAGACAACCTGCTTACAATACCACGTGCCATCTTTGCTGACATTCCCTCCAGTGGACCAACTTCACTTTCCAGTTTTGCTTTTGCATCTTCAATAATACCATGCAATTCTTTAAAGCGGCTAGTTCCCCCCAGTAGCCGATAACTCAAATAGATGCGGTGGCAGAGCATATCTACTCGGCGTGCATCTTTGGCAATCACCAACTGCCTTTTCCAATAACTGCTAGAATAAATATTCATGTGGACCACACAAATTAAGCATGTCAGTTAAAAAGTTTCCAAATAATGTTACAAGTAACACCACCTGTGAATTGAAGCTAGAAATTCAACATAGGACAATGATTTGAACAATGCTCAACATGAGACAATGATTTAAACAATGCAAAATTAGTATATGACATCTTGAAGTGTGGCTATCTGGTATCACATTTGGTACCATGCAAAATTAGTATATTGAAGTGTAAAAAGTAACACAGAAATACTAACATAATTAAGAAAGACATTTGAGTTATCTTATCGTACACGCTGTATCTTGGTCATATCTTATGCTTTAAATTAGTTTACAAAAGAAGACATGCTTTAAATAGGTCATATCTTGGTCCAGGTTATTTCTCTAGCATATGCTTCTAGGGAAAAATGATGAGATTTTCTAGATTCCTAGTTGAGTTGAATAGTGCCTGTGCACTATAAATAACATCTAATTGTTCTTTTATTGATTGCCTCTGAGATGTGACCTATCAAAGAAAAAGGAAACAAATAAAATTTACAAACCGACTTTTAATTTAATGTGCATAAATATATTGCATACACAAAATGCCAATTGCAGCATTGTTTTCCATTAGAGAATTAGAACTAAATCGTGTCATATTTTGACAATTAAAAAAGAGGATAATATAACTGTGACTAGAAACATATAAAAAGAATAAAGAAAAGAATACGAATTGCATAGTTGCTACAACGTGCGCTTACCCTAGTATTCCAGAAACCTTTCCACATGAAGCGCAAGAATAGCTCCCATCAAGTTGAATAATTTTCCCAAGATTAAAGCATCCAACCCTCTTGTGTTGGAGCGCACACTCAATATGGCAAGAAGACCCACAGCAGTTATTGTCATCGTTTTCAGATGCACAAACCAACCAAAGACTAGGATCCTTATTGTCATCAAACTGATGGCAAATACAACATGAGCACCTCTTGCAGAAGGAATCTTCAGATGCTACAACAGCTTTACAGGCCAAATTTTTACAGATCCAAGTGTTAATGCATTTCAAATCACGGACAGGACACTCGCCATTGACCATTTCCTTCTTACAAACATGGTCATTTGTTACTGTTAAGTTAGTTGGAGATTTTTTCAGCAATTCAAGGTTCTTGCTTGCTTTAACAGGAGTAGCTTTGGTCATTTCTTCACTTCGGTTAAGCAAGCCACCTTCTCTTTTTCTTTTTCCGTTCACGTACTAGCATTGGTAATAATCTTCTAGGGTAATAGCTTCTAAATCCTCTCTAGACATCTTGCGGAACCTTTCAAAATGCTGACCCACTTTATTGCGAGGCCATTACCCACCAAAGATATTTAATGTCCAATAACTGAAATGCAATATCATATCTTTGATAAGCAATAACAGTTATTCCGAATTCTAAATTTAACAGTATATGGTACATAATCAATGTAAGAGGGGTCCACACCACAAGCAATTGTAAAACTTCAACATGGCGGGAGCGGGATCCTTAATACTCCAGTATAACTGCCCACATCATGAGACAATGTTTAGAATGAATAACGCTATGTGACTTTTCTTTCATTTATTAATGTAGCATCTTATTAATGAAGGCATGCCTGAAACAAACTGATTTGCATAACGGAACAAATGAAGAAGTGCCTCAATCATGTCAACGGTAATTTAATGACCCAACTATAATAACTTCCAAAACTACCAAGATCTATTTACTAAAGTAGCATATGCATATGATTTGTTCCAATCTCATCATTAGTACAATCACAGCACGAAAAAAATTTAAAATATTTTGTGCTAGGGTTTTTCTGTCGGTACAAATTGTGCGGGGAGAGACAGCAAGTAAAAAGGAAAAGTTACTCTTGACCTATCGTTGATTAATCCAGAAGCCATTTGGTCACTTCTGCCAATCCAACAAAGATATTACACACAAAAAAAAAAGAAAGATAGCCCCACGAAGAACAGCAGCACAACTTCAATGCATCGAATTCCATTTAAATGAGCCTGAAATCATGGTCAACTTTTAGCTGTTGGCACAATCAAGCAGCGAATCAACCGAGCTCCCTCCCAATCGCATCACCAGCATACAAACAAACGGATCGCGGCGCAGAAACACGCAACAGCGCAACACAGCAGGTAACACGCACCAAGCCCGCCCATCCTAGCTAGAGCGCCGTAACTCGCGAGGTGAAATCGATGGGCGCACGGGCGGGGGAGACAGGCACAGGGAGCATACCACCTTCCGCACCGCTCAATCCCACGCCTCCGTACCACTCCTACCCCCGCCCCCACCACGGCGGCGGAAGCTAGGGTTTGCGGCAGCGGGTAAGGCCAGCGGTGCACGGGGAACGAGCGGGGAGAGCCCCAATGTGCGAGGCGGCGCCGCGGGAGGAGGAGCCGCGCGCGGCTACCGCGAAGAGGAGGAGGAGGAGGAGGAGGCGGCCCTCCGGCGAGCTCGCGTCGTCGTCGTCGTCGCGCGAGTCAAGGGGTGGAGGAGGAGGCGGTGGCGGGTGGGAGGGGAGGAGCGAAACAACGGTGGGAATTGAAGGCAGAGGCAAGGCAAGTCGAAGCGACGTTGGAACGGAGCGGAAACGGAACGGGAGCGCGGAAGCGGGCTGGTCGGCCGGATCGATCCGGCCCGTTAAACGTTTCCGGGCCGGAGCAATCTTGGGCGTTGGCAGTTGATCGGACGGCCTGTGCTCTTGCCATGCGGGTGCGGGACTACAAATTTGCAGTGCTGTGCTTTGGTTGTGCTGCAAGTTTGTACCATCCAAAACGATTGAATTTTAAAGTTTAGATTTTGAGAATAATGTAAGATATTATATTTCACCTTTCTTCTTAGCAACAGTAAAAAGAGAGCTTTTAACAAAAGTAACAAAGAAAAGCCTATAAAATTAAATATTTGCTACAGCTTCAAGAGCTTTATCAAATATTTTCGAGACTCTGAAGGAGCTGACGCTTCAAGGGAGGAGCAGCGTTCTCGCCGCCTTAGCTCCGCTCCCTTAGAGTAGGAGCTGCAACAGATGGCCCTAATCCATCTGAAAATTCTAAAATTTAAAATCATCTTTAGATTATTATAAGAAAAAACTTCCCAAGAATTATAATCAAAAGAATTGCCAAGCAGTACAACGTGTCAGACTAGGCTATACATGTTATTAGCACGATGGTATTTTGGCAGTTAAAATTAAAGCAACATTATTTTCATAATTATCGCTTTTCTTTTAATGAAGCAGAGCATTTTCAAGAAGCAGACATGAACGAGGTAGCCATGGATGACGATATTATCAACTTAGATATAACCATAACTACCTTATATATTCATCAACCAAATATGCATACTTGGAAGTATGCAAGACAGGAAGAAGATCAAGCGCACAGAATACATGCATGATTAATAAAGTGATTGGTGACCAAACCATGGCCTTTTCCAAGTTTACTTCACCATTATCATGTCACTTTTAAGTCAAGATAAGAAATAAAGTTACGTCTATTTTGAATTTGGATTATGCCCTCATGACAATACCAAATTAAAATGGATCGGCTTCTCACGGTAAATAAGTATTTGTTAAAAAAAACTTATAAAGTTTAGTTTTAGATAGTTTTAGTTTTATTTTTTTCAGTTCGAGTTTATTTTGGCTTGAGTCTTGGTTAGCTCCATGTTATAAACAAATTCCTACTTATAAATCATAAATATGCAGCTATCATATAATATTTATTTTGTCATTTTGCAATTTTATCGTTAGATCAGTTTGTAAAACCCTAACCCCTAACCCGTATGCTTAATCATTCTTCGTATACTTAATGATTCATTGTAATTAAGATTGTTTTTTATTTATTCTTATAAAAAATTTTATTGTTTGGATCGTAAAAACGCGGTCATTAACGATTACTAGGTGACGAATCGGCTATCGACCTATAAAGGCCTCAAAACATCAACGTTCTAACGTCGCCAAATTTCCGATAAAGCACCTATTCCTTTGCATAAAATTCTTAGACAGATTCTTTGAAGTTTCTCATTCAGTAAATTAGTCTAACCAAACAAGCATTAGAGCTCACAACGATTATTTGTCAAACTGAGAAATGACCATTCAGATACGCTTGCAGCTAAAGCCTGAAAGGTAGCAATAGAATGGACATCTAATGTCAAATTACTTAGCAGAATAAACTCTCTAAACCACAGTGTGATAAATAACATTCCGACAACAGTAAGTTTACAAAGGAATGTAACAAAGTTAAAAAAAAACTTGAGAATTAGACTGGTGGAGGATGAAAATCCTTCAGGTTGTGTACCCTGTGATCCTTGTCATTCCTCGCTAGCTCTGAGCCATCACGCTTGGTGGTTTTATCTTTGCTTTGCGCCATCCTAATACAGTTCGTTGATCTTCTCGAGTTTAAACATATTGACGTATCCAGCAGCCTTATTAACACAAAATCTAACTTTCATTGGAGTAGTGACGACAACATTATGCCTGTGCGTTACTGCTTCTCCTTGGTCCAAAACGGATGCTCAGATTGTCCAAAACACGGCTAACATTCAGGAGCCGTGGATCATCAGAAGGAATTTCACGTTCCTGATTTTGAAAAGAAAGGACGATTAGATGTAATTACTAACTAGAATTAAAAAAAAGAGAAACATACTGGTCAAGTTTATAATAGTGACTTTAGGTCAGCACTGTGATGATATGTAAATGTCCAATGATTTCAAAAAATTTCAGAATGGTATGCAACTAATGAATTAACTCAATGTAATATAAAAAACAATATCATGGGTGATTCCAGGGTGAATTAAATATACTAGCCACAGTATTGCAAAATCTGATGTTACCTTCAAACCCTTGTAGTATGCTTCAACAGCAGGAAGTGATGGAGTGATTCTGCGGTTTTGCATGAGATCCCAGACATAATTTGCCATTGTATATCCACCAGTCTGAAAGAACCCACATAATTTCAACTGTAAGTAATTTGGGAAGCAATTTGGATTCATTTCAAGAATATGACAAATAAAATATTTTTTTGTATTCTTCAAATAGATGCATTAGCGTTTGTAGGACTTTTAAGCACAGGAGGTTGGTAGCTGTGATACTTACCTTTTCACCTGAAGCTGCAAGTAGAAGATCAGTTCCCATCCTGGGGTTCAAGAAGAAATTTCTTGAAGTCATCTTCTCCTGAAAAGTATTCTAAGATGTAAAAATTTGAATTTCTAAGTTGGAGAAACTAGAAAACCAAAACAGAAGGAAAAATTACTATGGTTTCTTGAGCAAGTTGCATTCCTCTTGGAGTATGCCCAATCATAGCTCCCTCAGCAAGTGTCTGCATGTCATTTATGCATAGAATACACGCAAGAAATATATGAGAACGCAAAGTTCAAAACAAGAGATAGATTGTCAATTGAAATGAACTACTTTTATCTGATCTCCATGTAGATCCTCAATGACCTCCACCATGGTAAAGTTATTTATTTATTTAGCAGTGCTGTAAAAGACAACACTACTGTAACTAATAAGCAATAAAGCAGGTAGCATAAATCCTATACTGACTAAAACGTAATAGATGATACAGTGTCTTAATTTTTTTTACTTGAAGTGTCTTAATTAGTGTTTCAGTTCAAATGCTTGGAAAAGGCACAAAAACTGTTAATTAACTAGAATTGTAATTATGTAGAGGAATCCAAACCTATGTTGGTTGTCAACCAAAAAAGTAACAATATCTGAAAAGTCAGTGATCAAAGTGATTTTTAAATTTCGTGCAGCCAATGGGGACTGATGTAGTGAACACAAGAGGTAAGCTAATCGTGTGAACTTAACAGTGAATCAGTGATTGATCTCAAACTTGTTTTTTCATGACATTAGAATTGTAGGATCATGCTAACTAGACTACCTTGTCAATTCAGTCCTTTTTTTTACTCTGTAGAGCGATTAGCTACTAAACATATTTTTGTACTTTCAGAATACAATGAACACTTACGTTTAATAACTAATGACCACAAACTTAGTTTCCCACAAAAAATATCACATACTCAACAAAAATGTCCATTGTTACTAAGGGTTTTACTCACCACATACAACTCCACAGGTGGGGATTTTGAGCTTGTGTACTCTTCAAAAATCTTAACGGCGGAATCAATATCTCCACATTGAAGATAACACCTTTTCCAAATCAAAAATAACAAAATAGCAGCTAAATCAGAAACTGATGGGTAGTACAATAAAACATGACATATGAAGGGGTAGCAAAACAAGGACAGATGTGCCAAAAATAGAAAATATACTATTCCCAAAAAAATCCATTAAAAAACAATAAACCGTCCATATGAACAGTATTAAGAAATGTTGGCCTATATATGCGTACTCAAGAAGCTTTTCAGCAAATAAAATACTCAAGAATGAAAATTTAGAGAGCAAAGCAATACCAGCTAATTTTTTTAAGATGGCTGTTCTTTCATAATCTAGCAATAATGAGGCCGGACATACTTCTATGCTGTACACCTCTGGAGCAACTAATAATGCAATTCAGATCACTACATCATATTGTTCAGTGCGCTTAAACTTATATCAGGAAATGGTAAACATCGACAGAATAGATTACCTCATAGCTTGCATCACAATAAAGGCATCATAAGTAAATCCATCTTTAGTAAGCATGTCAAGAAGTACTTCAAGTGTCTGCAGGATAGCAAAGTAAATTGACTTCATAAGAACTAGGACATATAACTCGATGTTGAAGATTTTGGGCAATGGTAGAGTATGCAAAAGAATACATTTATGTCAACTGTCAAGGTTGATGAACAGTAACCACATATTAGTTAATGCAAAAAGGTAACACAGAGGCAAAATAGCACACCTCTTTGCTCTTCAGGTCTGCACAAGCATGGGTAGCAACATGATAAATTGTCATCTGTTTAAAGACAAATGCTCGCCTATGTACATATTCTGCCGTTGGCAGGTTGTAAAGCTCTTCCTCTGACACATTCATCATTATATTTTCGGAGCTATCTTTTGATACTCTTTCAACATTTTTCCAACCTTTTGACTGCTGAACAAAGTCAACAATCTGCTAGAAAAAATTGTAGTTCAAAAGAACTGTTTCAACATGTTAAATACATCCCTCTAATAATTGCCATATATGCAAAACATACTTTTGTCATAGTCTCCTGAGTGGTTGGTTCCTTGTTCTTGAATGCAGTTATTAGTCCAGCATAACAAAACTTGTTTAATCCAAGCCCAGCAGCAGTCATATCACGAACTATAGCATACCTGTCAACAAATATTTATAAGAATTTTTAACAAAAGGGTAAATGGGTAAAGTGGAAAGTGCTGGATGTTAAGTAACATTTAGACCAATCTGGATGTATTGGCATGGAAGTAACAGCAAGTTACATGTACTGCAGCCTCCAGATCGGTTACATTGCTACTAACAATGCACATATTCTTAAATTCAAAACACAAATTATATATGCTTTTACATTTTGTAATATCTTTCTACACTTTTTTTCTCACACGTTCAATCAGACAGATCCATGCAGGTTCAATACAGTGATTAGCAATTTGGATGAAGCTTTAGAAAAGAAACAACAAACAGCGGGTAATGAGTTAGTAATGTCAATTAGGCCTTGGCTTATTCATTGCTAGATGGTATTCAGTACTTCATGAAATCATGCTATGCATAGGAACCACAATGTGCATAGACCAAATGATTTTATATTTCAGTCTCATTTGTTGCAGTGCTATACTGTTTGAGCAAAATAATGTTGAGGAGGAACCCTTACACTTGATCTGTACGCCCTGTTGCTGCAAGTGCATTCAAAAGGCAAATGTATGTTTCACCTTTCAACTTAACGCCATGTGCCTTCATTTCTTCTAAAAGCTTTTACAAGTAGCAAGAATGAAAGCATTAGTGAACATAGGCAACAAAGATAAAACATTCCAAATAGGAGAACAGCACCACATGACCACAATAACAAAAACTCAATTATTGTCCAACCATGATCGCTGCATCTGAGTTCTTGCATTTCCCGCAAGTGGAGATCAAGAAGTTGTAAAGGTTCACCTACAAAATATTATGCCTTTAGCCCAACCCATTTCACAAACCCTAAACAAGAGATAAAATTAATTCAAAGAAGAAGTGGTCTAACATCAGGCTGCAAACCCATTTCTTTCATCTGATCACGAAAGTAGAATGCATCTTGTAGTCGGCTGCCCTTCATGGAACCGACTATGAGATTGTGAAATGTGTCCCGCACAGGCTGCACCCCATCAAGCATCATGTCATCGTAAGCATCACGCAACAGGTAGTGCCTAAAAACAATGCAAAAGTTCTGTTCAGACTTGATAAAATAATAGTTGCCTAAGCAGAGGTTACTACCATGGAACCGCTACCGACAAAACAACAGACTCACAATGGCACAACCATGCAGAACAAAACACATGAACATAAGGCATCAAATGGTTGATAATCCAAGCTACATAAATAAATTCTCAAGGACTACCAACCAAAAGATATAGCTTAATATGTTAAACATAAGGCAAAAAAGTGTTTGCGAAATACACCAACTGCACAAATGTATTAATAAATATTGAATAAGAAAATTTTGTTGAACATATATCTTATAAAATCAAGATGGAAGTTGACAATATAA
This sequence comes from Oryza coarctata, assembly GCA_030770085.1. Lineage (NCBI taxonomy): Eukaryota > Viridiplantae > Streptophyta > Magnoliopsida > Poales > Poaceae > Oryza > Oryza coarctata. The sequence goes on from CM061471.1 coordinate 2,313,330, forward strand.
AGTAATGTGCATGTTTTGATCAAGAAAGCTACAAACTTGACAAACCAAACGTTTGTACTAACTTCTGAATTTAGATGACTGAGGCACTCTAGCTGCCCAGGCTCAGTGATAAGTAATTCGGGTCAAACATTTCAAACCGTTGCACTAGAGTTGCCCAGGCTCACTGGCGTATTGTATTGAGACAGATTGGAGGAACTACAGGTGAGTGAATCGACCTACATTTCAGCAGAAAGACAGCCACGCCAGAAAAAAGAAAAATTTCCTGTACAGCACTAAAATGCCTTGTGTGCAAAATAGTACAATGGTCTACAATCGACACTATGTACAATTGTGCATGCTATTCATCTGGCCGGTAGAATGCCCGGTTGCAGAATGGGCACACTTAGGCTAGCAAACGTGTGCTCGTGAACACAGTAGATCATCGAGGCAGCAGAAAAAAGTACAACCAAACCATCTCAACAAGAATGCCAGAGCTCGGCATTACGTCGAACAGTTGGCATGCAAGAACCGAGGGACGTGCCTGCGCTGCGCGGTGAGGGACCCGAAGACAGTATTGTACTCGGAGACGTTGTTGGCGTAGTTGCGGCGATTGTACTCCTCCGTCGACGTCGCCACCCCACGCCGCCCCATCGCCGCCGCCGCCGCTGCAGCCGCCGCATGGCGCAACCGACCTGCATCGCCAGATCCAAAGGTTAAGGAGATCTTGGAGCATGGATAGGGCTCCACCCTCGGAGAAATGGAGGGGGTGCACCTTGGAGCAGGAGGGAGTTGTTGAGGAGGCTCATGGCGACGGTGGCGAGAGAGAGCGGGCGAGGTGGTGGCGCTGCGTGGAGTGGAGGAAGACGAAGCGAGAGAGGAAGAGGGTTTAAATCAGGGAGCAATTCGAGCGCTCCACCGTCCGATCGTAAAATGGACGGCAGAGATCGAAATAGGCGGAAAATCACATTCGACGAGACGGCCCAAGTCCAGAAGTGCAACTGCAAGCATTGTTTTTTTTTTCCTGGCAAATTTTGCCGGACCAATGTGAAATTTACTCTAGAATACGAGTAATATTTTTTGGCCTTAGGATGGCTTGGAGATTCGTGCTCGTGTATGGTATCATTGTATTTTTTTTCTATTTAACTGTAAATTTAATTTATGATGTGATTTTAATCTGATCTACTTTTTTAAAAAAAAAGTTTGCATGGGTTTATGGTGTGTTAATGTGGTTGTAACTTTAATCATCTTAATTGAGCTATGTGTTACGGAATCTGATTTCCTGGATTGAATCTGACTGCTTTTTTGCTTGGATTTCTGTAGCATGAAGAATAGATACTTCCAAAAATAATAAAACTAGAAAATCTGCATATAAACATGTTGTTCATGGACATGATTTCCATGTACACATGCTATAGCTACGTGGTTAAGGAATCCCAAAAGGATAGAAAAAGAAACGTTGGATTCCAAGAAATTGCAGGAGAGAACAGAAGATGCCAGTAGTGTACAATGAGACCATCTCTGTTAAAAAGTTGATTTTATTAGAAGAGTTAGAAGAGGCAAGTGGCGTGTAGTGAGACAATCTATGTACAAGTTGATGAATAGCGAAGGTAAGCTAAATAGTAGAGATAGAAGAGGCAAGTGGCGTATGATGAGACTATGTACAAGTTGACTGAAGCCAAAGTATGTATGCATCAGATTAAAACAAAGCTTGGTCCAGCTGGTGGATTAGGTAGGTGTCCTCTCTTCAGGAGTGGGAGAATGGGTAGAACGTGGAAAATGACTACCACATTTCAGCAAAACACAATGCTCAACTTAACAGCAATTCATAGAAGATAAGGTATTAACAGATGTTTGGATAGCAACAACAATGAATAACACCAAATCGTATCACGTCTCATGCAATTTAGGCAAAGATTCCTTACCTGAAGCTTCTAGTCAAGTGATCTTGATGATGATGTTGTATCAGTTAGAGATTTGAAAATCGTCTGACCAAAAACTATCCTTTTAGATCAAAGCTACTGAAAACCGATGTTATTGAAAAATAAACACATAAAAGGCTACTACTTTATGTTATAAAATTATACTATTCTGATATTTCTTCTAGAACATTCTATTGCTTTGGCGCAAAATACAAAGAGTTCAATCTTGTAATAATGATTTGCCTAAGATTTCTACCGGAGTTCAATCTTGTAATCAACAAGTGACTTGAATATAAATAGTATTACAAAATCTAACTACATCTGAAAAAAAATGGACAACATAAAAGCTCCCTTATCGATGTCCTTTTAAGATACTTATATCATAATTCAAGAAACCATTGGTCAGAAAAATGCACAAGACACAAATATTAGAATCGGCTAACAACATATCATGCTACAAAAGACATCAACCATTATATTTATTTGCTATCAATAATCCAAACATAGCAAATGCTAGTTAACCTGGATCTGCTTGGTCAAATGGACAACTTGCACGCTTTTCTCCAGTGATAGGAAAATCGCCTACGAAATAAAAGCTTTTTGTTAATGAAAATGTTTTATGTAAATGGATGAAAATGCATATGTAACTTCATGTTTATAGCATATCATCTCAAGACAATAAAATGCATATCCAATGTATACAGTTGCTCTAAATAAGTGCTTCAAAGTTCAAATCATAAGGTAGGATGGTTCATAGTTCACTAAAGCACTAGTTCTATCTAAATAATGGACATTATGTTTAACATTAAAGCTAAAATTTATTTGAAAAATGAGCACAACACGTTGCACAAATAATGGAAATACTTTAAAAAACACCACAAGTAACAATTGGAGTCAAACATCCAAAAATTGATAAGTTCATGCTATAATTTCAACTAAAACGATTGTGTTGTGCTCAGAGATATAATCTTATATGTGTTTAAAAAATTGAAAAATTGAACAACACAACACTATGCCCCTTGCTCTGTCCATCCACTGCCTCGACGCCTGTGGGTCAAGTAGTCAACCGACCTGCCCAACACCTATCCATCTATCTCCTGTTCTGCCTATGCCATTACATCACTCACACTAATCTCCATCACCCATAAGTAGCAGTGCTCAAGTCTATCTTCACGGCCTCAACTCCTATCTACTCATTAGTTCGCCGCTGTATCGATTTCTATCCATCCTACAAGGAGAGCTTCCGCCTCCTACGAGCACCTATGCCGATGCACATATATTCTTTTTCTTTGAATAACTTATCTTCTCATATAGATCTAGAAGATTTTTCTTCATCTTCTTAATTTTGATTTTATTAATAACAGTTAGTTCTCTTGAGTGAAACAGTGTCTTGAGCTCGATGTTAACGACTATAAATCTTGTTCTCTAAATTTGTATCAAAATAATATAATATTTTGAGATTTTTTTTGAGAAATTTTATTTTTACATGACGTCAACCATACACCAAATTGGTTTTCCTTTGCATCTAAAGCTGAATTGACACAATAACATCAGATTGAGCTACGTCAGCCAGAAAATACAGTGGGCATTGCTCGCCTTACATAGTTGATCCATCAGTCGCATACTTGGTTCCTCCCCTTCCGCCCCCTCGCAAAAATTAAAAAAAAAAAAAAAGCTGCGCTCCTCCGGCGCCGATCTACTCCAAGGAGGCCATCCCACCTAGCGGAGCAAACCAATGGCTTCCACCAAGGAAGCTTACCGCGTCGAGCTCCGAGCCGCCGCCCGCCAGCTCGGCGAGCGCGGCCTCTACTCCGCCGCCAAATGGTACACCCTCCCTAAAACCCACCAGGGCCCTAAAAACCCTAACCCTAACCCTAACCGCCGCCTCATCCTCCTCCTTGCAGGGGGGCCGAGCTACTAGTCGGCATCGAGCCGGACGCGGCGCCGGCCCCATCGGTGGTGATGGACACCCCTTCCTCGTCGGGCTCTGCCGCATCCGGCGGGCGCCTGCTGCACCTTCACCGCAGCGGCGGCTCCAGCTTCCGCCGCCGCCTCCGGCCGGCCGGGGGCGCGGCCGAGGCCGGGACGCCGCTCGGCGGCGTCTCGTACGTCAGCACGCCCATCCCTGACGATGATGCGTTCGATGTGGGGGCTGACAAGTACCTGCTCGCCAAGACCTACTTCGACTGCCGCGAGTACCGGCGCGCTGCGCACGTCCTGCGTGGCCAGACCGGGCGCAAGGCCGTGTTCCTTAGGTGCTATGCCCTCTACATGGTGAGTTTGATCGTATTGTTTTTTTTTTATTATTTTGGTGTGCGCGGACATGTTCCAGTTTGCAGATGATTGGTATAGCGAATGGTGCTTGAGGAAATGTCTCACTGCAAATATTTACGGCTGCAATTCGCCTGTAGAGTTATCCATATATTTCAACCTGCAGAAACATCTGATTCGTTATCTTGACGTGTGAACGGAGTAACAGTAGATTAAGTGGGATTTTACTGAAGAAAACAACAGGAATACTTTATAATTGTTGTAAAAATGTAAAATTAGTCTTATTTGGTATGTTTAATGTTCCCCTTTGTTCATGGTCTGAACACTAATCTTTGAACCCCTAGGGGTGAGATGCTAGGATTTACATGTCTTAATTGCCCCCCCCCCTCCCGCACGTCATGTATAATAATGTACTGGTTTATGGGTAGTTTAAACCCTAATTTGGTAAATGTCTGGATATCTGGAAAAATGCTAACCCTTTATTGTACATAACTGTTGCTTATTTGGTTCGTTCCTAGTCATTCAGTGTCCTCTCTATGCATTATAGGGATGCTTGATTACTTTTGTAGTAAGTGGGAGTTGCTGGTTTGCTGCAATGTTAACATTAGACTAATTTATTGCATGCAGGAATGTATTTTATTAATACAGTGATTCTGCTGTATTGAAGTTTGGAAACGTTATATTCTAATATTGAGATGTACGGGCTAAGTATAAGGTGTTAACATATAGTAGTAACACGATTGCCTGATGTAACAAGGTGGGCTGAGTATCCAGGTCCATAAATGATTAATCTTTTCCTCTTTGCTATTTTATTTGTGATCTTCTAAAAATAGGAGTATAGGATGCGCCACAGTAATACAATATATAATTTGCACATGTGGCTATGTTGCTTTTGATTGCTGAAAATGTAGTGTGCCACTAATGAATAATGTCTAGTATTGAACTATTTAATTTAGAACCATGCTGATTTCCATTTTAGCAGGTCCTTTTATTAGCTGGATTTTATTTAAGTTTGCAAGCTGCACTGTTAATATGTACAGTTGCTAGTGTCAATCTTGCATCAATGTTTGTCCCTATACACTAGGCCCTAAACTTATTGGGTTGTATAAATGCGGTTAACAAGTCCCCCACACATTATAAGATGGGGGATATAAATTTTAGAGTGGCCCTTAGCTAATATTTGGTTATCTATACTTGGGTTGCAGCTATGCATGACATTTCATATTATGAAAAAATGGTATGCAGTACCTTACTACCCTCTCAGTGTTTGGTAAGATTGTCTTACTCCGATGTCCAATCCATGGAAGGATAACCCTGTACTATTAAATGAGTTATCTTTTCCTCTACAGTTTATCTAATCTTCCAAATGCTAGAAACTGTCTCCTGTTTGCTTTGTAGTTTAATTAGCATTTTGAAATTTGACATGCTTGGTGATCATATTATTTTCTCTACAATTTAGGCTGGAGAGAAACGGAAAGAGGAAGAAACAATCGAGCTTGAGGGATCTCTGGGCAAAAGCAATGCTGTTAATCAGGAACTAGTTGCATTGGAGAGAGAGCTCTCAACACATCGGAGAACTGGTGCTATTGATTCATTCAGTTCGTACTTGTATGGCATTGTTCTACGTGATAAAGGTAGTGAAGCTCTAGCTAGAACAGTTCTGGTGGAATCTGTCAACAGCTACCCTTGGAACTGGAGCGCTTGGTTAGAGTTACAATCTCTCTGCACTAGTAGTGACATTTTGAACAACTTAAATCTCAAAAATCACTGGATGAAAGATTTCTTCCTTGCTAGTGCGCATCTTGAATTAAAGATGCATGAAGAAGCCTTGAAAAGATATGAGCGCTTAATGGGGGTCTTCCATTGCAGTGACTACATTCAGGCACAAATAGCAACCGTGCAGTATAGTATGAGAGACCTAGATGAAGCTGACATGATTTTTGAAGAACTCCTTAGGACTGATCCTTTCCGTGTGGATTCTATGGACGTTTACTCAAATTTATTGTATGCAAAAGAAAGCTCGACTGCTTTAAGTTTCCTTGCTCACAGAGTATTTTTGACAGATAAATACCGCCCAGAATCATGCTGCATAATTGCAAATTACTACAGTTTGAGGGGGCAGCATGAAAAATCAGTTTTGTACTTTCGAAGGGCACTGAAGCTTAATCGAAAGTATCTTTCAGCTTGGACTCTTATGGGACATGAGTTTGTTGAGCTAAAAAATACACCTGCTGCAATTGATGCCTACAGGAGAGCTGTTGATATAAATCCCAGAGATTACCGTGCTTGGTATGGTCTTGGTCAGATCTATGAGATGATGGGAATGCCGTTTTATGCACTTTATTACTTCCGTAAGTCATCATACCTGCAACCTAATGATGCCCGGCTTTGGAATGCTATGGCTCAGTGCTATGAAAGCGATCAACTTCAGATGATTGAAGAAGCCATCAAATGCTATGAGAGGTCTGCAAATAATAATGACACTGAAGGAATAGCACTTCACCAGCTAGCAAAGTTACATGGTATCCTTGGACAATCAGAGGAGGCTGCATTTTACTACAAGAAGGATTTAGAGAGAATGGAAGTTGAGGAAAGGCAGGGCCAGAATTTTGTTGAAGCTCTGCTTTTCCTTGCTAAGCATTGCAAGAGCATAGGCAGGTTTGAGGAGGCAGAGCACTATTGCACAAGGCTCTTGGATTACACCGGTCCAGTAAGTTCAATTTTACACAAAGTACCTCTTACTTATTGAAAATAACAAAAGATGGAATTGAGCAAAATGGTGAAATCTAGGATGCTACCATTGGCTAATGTGTTAATAAACACATATGTTTGTGTACTAATGTTTAGTTCAAAAAGATTCAATAAGCATTCACTTTGATTTGTTTTGTTAAGCGGTGCCTGTTTGCTTGACTCTGGGGTCCAAGAGCGGGAACTGGAATATCATGCTTTCGTTCATAAATAATCAATCTATATTTGATCTCTTCTTTCTGATGATTCTGATTCACTACCACTTTTATGTTCTATATTTACAGGAAAGGGAAACTGCAAAAAGTATTTTGCAAGGGCTAAAAAGAGCACTTCCGTTGATGGATATTGACCATTTTGCAATGTAAATTTGACTTGGCGATAAGTTATTTAGTTGGAAAACTAAGGCGGTAAGTGAAATGCACAAGAGAAAGCTGCTGCTTGCATATTCTTATCTCCATTTTGCATGCATCGAGGAAAGATACACATTGGTTTCAAGAGAACTTCTTTAATACAGAGTACTCATGATTCATGAACAAAGGGAGTTGGTTATCATTCACCCTGCATCATGCAAGGAAAAGAAATCTATCAAGGCCACCCACCTGTTGAAACTGGTACTTTGCGTATCTCCATGCCAGTAGAGCAGCCAATTCCAAGCTTCATAATGTGATCCTTATCGTTTGTATCCTTGCCAGAAAACTCCATATTGCTGGAGATGTTGATCTTGTGTGCATGATGATCGCTTCCAGTTGCTGAAGCTTGGTAATTAGTAACACTAGGCGCCAGCATAGGGCAAAAATGAGCCGTCATCAGAATGATAAATATCGCTAGCTCAAGTATCGGCATTGCTGCTTATTTTCTGCTAGGTTCTGTTTCTTTTGCTTTTCTTCACTAGATTGCTTTGGTCTGTGTTGACCTCCCATGGAGTTGCTTGCATATATATGCTTCTTGGAAGACTTGCCTTGCATGGATTCCAGTTCTTATATTCTTGCTTGACATCATAATCGACGGTGTTTTCTTTTTCAATCGTTCCAGTTTTGCCAATTTTATTGTGTCTGGCACATGCCATATGCCTGTGGGCTGTGGCACCATTGGAATCGTGGAATAGGTGGGATTAAAGTATGTTGCAATTACACAACATTACATTTATCTGTTGGATCTAGTAACGTGTGTAGTTACGTTAATTGTTTTTTTTAAAAAAAAGTTCTATAGGAAAATTGTTGTAAAAAACGTATTAATCTATTTTTAATTTTTTTATAGCTAATACTTAATTATCCGAACCCTGTAGCCGAACTCAATCTAAGTATGTTAATCTTGTGTGTTCCTGCTTAGTTTATAAGTATAAGCACTTCTTACCTGCTGCTGCTGCATCAGCATTTTTTAGTATAATAATACTCCATTTTTGTTAGAAATGATCCTGCCATCAGATTGTTTGACCATCACTTCAAGCTGAAGCTGGAAAGTACACTCGCCAAAACTTTCATTTCCTTCCCTTTGTTGTTGTTTTTGCCAGGAAGTTGATTCGCATTGAAGCTTCCGTCGGGAAGAAGTGTATGTTTGTGGTTTCGGCTGCACGTTGTTCCCGTTGTTGTTGGGGGTAGTCGTTCGTGTTGGTGTAGTGCTGACGGGCCCAGTTGGAGCGTAGTAGTACAATGCAACGCGGCGAGCCGATATTGCCTAAAACCAAGTGCGGAGTAAGCATTAGGGGCTGCCATGCCAACCCCCGCCCACCGTGCTCTCCAGGCCCGTCGACGGCCGCCTCCTTAGCCGTCGCTCCTCCCTCCCGCCGCTGTCGCTTTTGCTTTTGCTTTTGCTGTTATTTTCTTCTGCTCTGGGAATGGGGACGGGTTGCTCGAACCCGGCAGGTGCAGTCCTGTTGCCATTCCTAAGCCCTGCCTGTCATTCCTAACTTGACCTAGCCCTATCGGTCGGTTGTAGGGTATGAAAACAATTTGGAGACCAAAACTACCTCTACCATTTTCATATTTTTAAGTGAATTTAATAAAACTATAGATATTTTAAACAAACCATCACAAAACTATATATATATATTTAATGATAAATTTATAAGGCCTTATAAAATTGCAGATATAATATTAAAGTATTATAAAACTATATAGATTCCATAGTTTAAATCCCTAGCGCTATTGTTGTTATGTTAGAGGTATAAACGTTATAATTTTATGATAAATTGGAGCTAAACTATAGCTTTATGATAAATCTATTACTTAATGTATATTTTTTTTTACTTATGACACTCCATTCTAAATTTGTAGTTTTGTGAGAAATTTCATGTTAAATATGATATAACAACTTAAATCTATATTTTTGCGATAGTTTGTTCAAAATACCTATAGTTTTATGAAATTTATTCTATTTTTTTTAAATCAGAAACGAAAATCCCAAATATTATCGAATGTAAATATGGAGCGATATGTACACGAATATTTACTGCAACATGAAAACCCCTTTATACTGTGCTTCCAAATACAAAGACATATAACTAGTTTTTTTATCAAAAAATATACTAATTTCGTGTTAAATATAATATGTCATTGAAAATTATACTCTTTAGTTTTTTTTAAATTTTTTTTAGAATTATAAATATGAAGTTGTATCCATATTTGAATCTCAATTTAGAATTTCATCCATTTAATTATAAAATTAATAATTAACAAATATAATTGACATCTACTCTTCTTTTTTAAAGAATAAGCTATTACATTAAAAATAATCAATTTATTTAATATATTATTAATTTTTAAATATTTTTAATATCAATAATAATACCCAATACAATCTATGTTTTGGAAGTAGTATGTAGAACATTCTAACAGTTGGGTTAGACTAAAAGTTGAGGTAATATGGGATAGGCTGTTGTTGTAAAAAATAGTTTCTGACCGAGAACTTTTCTGTTTTCATTAGATTATCTTTACTGTATTCATTTTTGTTTTTTTTAAAAAAATCCAAATCTGTTTCCAAAAGTACGCAAAAATCATCCAACGGACACTACGTTTCTGAAAAAGTTCATCCCTAGTCAGTTGGGGTGGCATACTGTGGCGGTTGATTGTTGATCGGATGGCTGTTGTTTATCTCGTCTTCACTGGTATTTTTTTATTTTTGGGAAATTGTTCGCTGGTAATGGTAAGTAAAAAAAGTTGGGTTGTTTATCTAATAATAATAACATGCTTGTGTAAATGGCACATGATTTGATGGATTGTAAGGACCCATATGATTGGGAAGAAGTTGGGTCTAAACCACCTGATCCAACTGTTTTTTTTCTCCATGTGAGGAGAGAACGGAGGAGGAGGATGAATTCACTTTTACATATCCTAAAGATATAAAAATAACATGTTTGTTTTTTTACTACCTATATATATCTTATATAATTGTAACCAAAAGATCGGTATACATTGAGCCACATCATCTAGAGAATAATATAATAGTCTTTAGATTCTTTTCACGTCTTGATCACAACCATTCATATGACGGCATTTACATCCACATAATATAATTATAACTTATTGTAAATATCAACATGCATTAAGTCACATCACTTAGAAAATAATAGTAATTAGATCTATCATATGCTTAATCATAACCATCCATATGTGATGTGCAGTTGTAATTCCACATTAACAGCTGTACAACTCAATATTATTTTCTAGGTATTATGAGTACACAATTTTTAAATTGTTTTCTTTGAGCGCCGTAACGCACAGGTATTCACTGTTAATAAAAAAATAATCCGAATGTAAACTTATTGAATTCTTGCATATCAAAGCTCTCGTAACCTTATCAATTAATCTTTTCCAATGGCAAGAATGACACCAAAATTTTGATAAAACTAGGCAAGGTTTTCATTTGATTTTCTAACAAAAACGCATTCCCACGGATTATTTTCAATTTAACCAAACCAAAATATTTGGCAGTGTCTTATTTTTGGCATACAAACCAAATGGAGGACAAATTGACTGGTATTGCCAATTTGTTGGTATGGTTGATTTAGGTCATGAACCAAACAGGCTCGAAGTGCCCCAAGCGCACTTGTCAGAGAGATGGATTATTATGTTAGACAGATAACCAACATATGGGGGATACTGAAAGGAGCAGAATAAATATATGGTACAAAATTATTTTGACGAAAAATATGGCACAACATTGCAGCTCTTGCCTTTGAGTACACGAAGAGAATTTGACAGAATGATTGCACCGCACAAATAATTAACCACAATCAGTTGGACAGAGAACAGTGTTGCATGGGCATAGATTTAATATACCATCAACGCATCTGGTCAGCTTACATATTTAGCTTGTGCATGCACAGTTGTGCGGTAGATGTATGCGAAGCCTATGTTAACGAATAACGATTGATTAAGCAAACACTCCTTTGCTACTTGGCCAAAAAAAATGAGGAAACTGAAAGATCAAGTCCCCATTCCAATATATCTATTCTCTACAGAATTATAGATGATGAAACTATATTATCGAAAAATGATAAAACTGCAGATGAAATCAAGCACCAATTGAACAAAAGCCAAATCGTACAAGATGATATAGAGGAATATGGAGTCCCTTTGAAAGCACATCTAAAACAAACATTCGATTAAAAGATGAAAGCACTCGCAAATGATGGTAGTTATTGAGGTTGTGATGGCTTTGAACGATCGATATTTGCAAAAAATATTAGAAGACCTGCTTATAGTCTCATAGTATGTCTATGCGTCTCACCACGCAGCCACAATATTCAGGCCAAACTAAGAAAATTCAAATTCACAAAGATTTACTATAGAAGTACATTAGATTTATTTCCATAAACAACACTATTCATGCAAACAAAAAAAAGGAAAATGAATGGCCTAGCTACAAATCAGATATAATCAGAGGGTGCATCAAGCATAAACCACCGCTTTCTCACCTCACAGGAGCCTGCAGCTGCACAAAATTTATAGAAGCTCACAAAGCTAGCTCCAAGCCTCCAATCACCTGAGAGGTTTATACATGATTAAATCCCATCGAGCATGCTTACAGACAAGCAGTTCATGAAATTGAAGTGGTTAGAACCAACCAAGATCACACAGTACATAGATATGTATGTTCATTCCCTTTTGCATTCGATTAGGGATGCCTAAAACAAATGCATCGATTTTTCTGGACTGGGCAGGAGGTCCTCAGCAAGATACCTCATGCTCAGCAAGATTTTCTCACATCCTAGCATATTCTCCCTCATATTAAGCATGAAGGACACTCATTAGCAAATACAACAAGACAACAAGCATCAGCACTGCCAAAAAAATTGCAAACAAACACAAGCAAAAAAGCCCATACAATTCTGAAAGTACATTTATACTGAACCAAACAAGCTCCATGCATACTGTTCCCTTTCGTCGCTTATGCAGCTGTGCCCCATTTTTAACCAGTTTAGCATCATTGCAAGAGCGCCGTAATCGGCAGCAGTAAGTAGATTACTCATGTAGTGCAGCCAAGTAGAAAATGAAAGGACACCATGCAATAGCTACAGTCAAAAAAAGGATGAAAGGAACCATCCCAACATAACAATTCAGCCCCCTGCCAATGAAAACTAAAAGGTAAAAGCAGGTTGAAGTAAAAACAAATATCTTCAGCAAAACAAAAGATCTCAGAAACTGATGCCTCTTCCACATAAATTCATTACAGTAAAAATCTGTCCTACAAGATGAACTATATTTTTTTCTTGCTATTCTGCCCAGTTGTAACCACAGATGATTTCTGATGATTTTCCTTGCATCATTCAGTGGCCCAAAATCAAGAGAATGTTAGGCAAGAAAACTGATCCATGACTCCAGGTGGCCCAACGCGACAAATGAAATTCTTTGATTGGAACAACTTGCAAGTTGGCAAGGAGCACTGCAAAATTAAGAAACAAGACATCATAAAACTACTGGTAATTGGTACACTTAAAACAAAACGAAAACAACGGGGGAAATGCTGCAATTCAACAACTACAGTAACACCTTAAAAGCTATACGTTTACCTCTTAACAACCATATGGTCACTAAAATCATTCAGCTGATATTATAGGATCAGATATGCTTAAGCATTTAACATTTCACAATGAATTTATGACCGATGTATGACATAAATGTGTTGCACACCTATCATAGTAAGCAAACTGATATTGAATGCTCAACTCTGAGATAGAGGCCCTGCCCTAGGCACCTGCGCCCCCTGGTTCATTCGGTATATTCACTTCAACCAGTGTCATATTGTACCTGACCAGGTCTGTGTTCCTTGTGCCAGCATACTACTGTGCACAATGAGAAACCTCGCCCGCTGCTACTGTCCTGGGCCTAAATGGTGGCCAAGAAATCATAATAAATTTTTCCATTGGCTCTGAATGTCTCTTACTAGGAACCAGCGCAGGATGAGATTGCCGGCAAGTCCGTCCTTTCGTCTACATTTCGAAGGACTAAGTTTTTGTCACAATCAATCTCAACAATCTGTGCTCTCAAGTAGTATCTTTTCTTGCCCACTATCCTGTCTTGACGGAAACTGCATTCGTAGTGATCACAAATGATGTTAATGCCATACAGATCCCCTATATCTTGTGCTGATATTGGGTTTTCTGAAGTGAAAAGGTGGTCTAAGCAATGAGCGGAGCATAATATCTTGAGTTCCTGAGACTTTTCCTCTACCACAAAACCCATACAGCGCCTATCCTCAGAACCTCTTTCTTCTCTCGTTTCGTCAAGCACAGTTTCCAGTCGATCAAGAATTCCTTTGATCGTTTCATCAGGATCCTCTTTGGGCACGAAGTCGATAAAGAAAATTGACTCATTGCTTTTGTGGCAAATCCATTTCTCTAACGGATTTGAGAAAATGGTTGGTCCGGATGAAGCAACGACCAGGGCACGGAAGCAGCCGCGCTGGCCCCGGCAAGGTCTGTATCAGCAGGGCAGAGCAGCCGCTCCGCGCGCCGCGGCGTTGGCGAGCGGAGAACGGATCCGCTGGGGGATGCACGGCGGGAGAGGAGGCGGAGCAGAAAGCTGCTGAGGGAGGCGAACGCGGCCGCCCTGGGCCTCCGCGCGCGCGCTGGGCGGGGCCGGCGCGCCGAAGACCTGACCCGCCGCGGGGATGTACGGCGGGAGGGAGGAGACGGTGCGCACGCGGCAGGCGCCGGCGGATGCGCGCCCCGCTGCCGCTTGGTCGGTGAGGCCTCCTCGGGAGCCTGCACGTACCGCTGCAGCCTGCGTGGCTCGAGGGTGAAGGAGGAGGCGGTGCGCCGCGGCGGCTGAGGGAAGCGTAGGCGACGGCGGCGAGGTGCAGCCCGCGGAGAGGGTTTTGCCTGTTAGGTAAGTCTTGTGGTTGCTGCATGTTTGCTTTTCACTGCATGCGCACGAGCACCCGGTTGTGGTCGCCGTGCGCGTAGATAGGAAGTGGCCGAGTATTGCTCGCCATAAACTCAAGCATGTAGCTATGGCCGACGTTCGTTGAGCGTAGGGATGGACGCGCAACTCCCGCGTCGTGTGCGCTGTGGCTGCATTGCATTGCATAGCTTGTTTATATTCCAATAAATAGAACAGAGAACACCAGAAAACGCTGCGCTTTCAGGCAGCACCAAGTCGTTGTGTCCTTATTCATTCTGTGCTTCCTGTGTCCACTCGCCGCCGCTCGTTCTTAGCCTCGCCGCTGCTCACTGCCTTCGGTTTCTATCACCATGGCGTCTCCGAAGAGACCTTGTGGCCGTTCACCGGCCGGCAAGAAGGACGAATCGAAGAAAAATAACGACGGCTCCAGCGGTTCCGGCGATAAGTTGCCGGCGCGCACTCCGCCGCGATCACCGTCTCCAAGCCGTTCTCCACCACGCCGTTCGCGGCCTCGCGACGCACGCCGTCCACATCGCCGTGGGTCACGCCCGCCGCGCGAGGTCGTCATCGAGCGCATCGTTCAGGAAGGCGGCGGTTCCGGCACCTGGCCGCAGTTAACGCGGACGAACTACCACCACGAGTGGTCTCTCCGCATGAAGCTGAAGCTCCAAGCGCGCCTCTAGGAAGCCGTCGAGTTCGACGACGTTGAGTTCGACAACGACCAGAGCGCCCTCAACAACGACCGGAGCGCCCTCAACGCGATCTGCAGAGCCGTCCCCGCCGAGATGGTTCCTGTGCTCACCACCAAGGACACGGCCAAGGAGACTTGGGAGGCAATCACCCTCCGCATTGGCGACGACCGCGTACGGAAGGCGACCGCCTAAAATCTTCGGGCAGAGTACGAGAACCTGTCGCTCTGTAATGACGAGGCGATTGAAGACTTCGCCCTCCGTCTCATTGGGATCGTGCAGCGCCTGGTCACACTCGGCGACCTCGAACCCGACCACAAAGTGGTGGCTAAGTATCTACACGTCGTTCGCCCACGGTACAAACAGCGGGTAATTTCAATTGAGACTTTCCTTGACATTTCACAGTTGTCAATTGAGAAAGTTACGGGGAGACTCAAGGCTGCCGACTCAATTGAGAAAGGCCACTGGGCCAGTGATTGTCGCAGCAAGAAGAAGAAAGAACCGGCCCATCAAGCTCATGTGGCCCAAAAAGAAGAAGAGGCCACGCTGATGCTCACAGTCAGCATGGCCTAGGTGGAGGAGTCCACACCTCTTCCGCCTCTAGTTCAAACTGCGCCGACACATCCTCCAGCGCAATTGCCGACATCCACCGAGCTCCACCTCATCGAGCGGAAAGTGTTCCCCACCTTCGACGGCAATGAGGACCGGGATCCGAAGCGCTGGATCCTAGACACCGGAGCATCCAATCACATGACAGGATCGTGCACCGGCTTCTCTGATCTTGACACCGCCGTCACAGGCTCGGTGCGATTTAGGGATGGATCCGTGGCGTGGATTGAAAGAAGCGGGGCCGTCCTGTTCTCCCTCAAGAACGGTGAACACCGCTCCCTCTCTGGTGTCTACTACCTCCCGTGCCTCACCGTTAACATCATCTCCGTCGGGCAACTTGATGAAGGTGGGTTCCAGGTGCTCGTGGAGCACGGCGTCATGCGCATCCGTGACAAGGATCGACGACTCCTGGCAAAGATCCCTCGCGGGGCTGGGCGGCTGTACGTGCTCGACGTCACGCTAGCATGTCCAGTCTGTCTCGTGGCGCACACCGACGACGAAGCCTGGCGGTGGCACTCACGCTTCGGACATCTCCACTTTGCTGCTCTCCGCAAGATGGCGAGGGAAGAGCTTGTCCGTGGTCTGCCTCTACTCAACCAGGTGGACTAGGTCTGTGAGGCCTGCCACGCCGGCAAGCACCGGTGCTCGCCCTTCCCCCAGCAGGCCCAGCGGCGCTCCATCGAGGCGCTACAGTTGGTGCACGGCGATATCTACGGGCCGATCACACTGGCCACCCCAAGTAGGAACCGGCTCCTCGTCGATGATTACACACACCCGCTACATGTGGGTTTGCCTCCTTCCCTCCAAGAATGCGGCTGCAACGGCGATCAAATGCGTCCAGGCGGCTGCGGAGTGGAAGACGGGAAAGAAGCTCCTGGCGCTATGAACAGATCGGGGTGGCGAATTCACCGCCGCTGACTTCGTCGAGTACTACGCTCAGCTCGGCGTTCGACGCGAACTCACGGCACCGTACACGCCCTAACAAAACGACGTCGTTGAGCATCGCAACCAAATGGTCGTCGGCACCGCGAGGAGCATGCTAAAGGCGAAAGGTCTACCTAGAGTATTCTAGGGAGAAGCGGTGACTACAGCCATGTACCTTCTCAACCGCTCCTTATCTAAGAGCATCCAAGGGAAGACCCCGTACCAGCTATGGATCGGGAGCCCGCCCGACGTTCAGCACCTTCGCACCTTTGGGTGTATCGCCCATGTCAAGGTAAACACACCACATCTCCACAAGCTTGACGGCCGCAGTGGTAGGATGGTGTTTGTTGGGTACGAGCCAGGGTCCAAGGTTTACAGAGTCTATGATCCATCGACCCGATGAGTTCACATCAGCCGGGACGTCATCTTCGACGAGGCTGCGTAGTGGACATGGTCCGCCATGCACGACGTCGAACCTACGTACTTCATCATCGAGGAACCCACATAGACGGAGACGGAGGTGGTTACTTCCTCCACCATAACCACCCCGTCGACCGTATCTTCGTCATCTTCACCAAGCTCGGCGTCCCCAGCACCCGCAACACCTCCGCCCGCGAACAAGTTCATGGCGGGGACCCCGGCTCACAGCGCCACGCTCGCGACGTCGGCCCTGGCCCCAATTCACGGTGTCGAATTCGCGTCTCCACTAGGCTCTTCCGCCGGCGAGCTGCTAGACAACGACCACAACGACGATGCACCACTTCGGTTTCGCCGCGTCGACAACGTGATTGGCCCGTCAACAACTCCCGGCCTCGCCGCACGGGACCTGGAGGAGCAGCTCCTGCTCGCGAGCGACATCAAGCTGACTTCACTGAAGGAGGCGCTGCGTCACAAGTGCTGGAGGCACGCAATACTAGACGAGATGACGTCTATCGAGGCGAGTGACACTTGGGAACTCATCGAGCTGCCGCCGCGCACCAAGCTGATCGGTCTCAAATGGGTATACAAAACCAAGAGAGACATCGCCGGCATCGTCACCAAGCACAAAGCGCGGCTCGTCACGAAAGGCTACGTCTAACGACAAGGCATCGACTTCGATGAGGTCTTCGCTCCGGTCGCACGACTAGAATCGGTGCGGCTGCTCCTAGCGCACGCTGCCTGTGAGGGATGGGCGGTGCATCACATGGATGTAAAATCCACGTTCCTCAACGGGGTGCTCTAGGAATAGGTCTTCGTCAAGCAGCCTCCTGGGTTCGTTCTACGCGGACATGAACACAAGGTACTGCGCCTCGTCAAGGCGTTGTACGGTCTCCGGCAAGCCCCCCGCGTCTAGTACGCAAAGCTCGACGAGTCCCTGAACGGGCTTGGCTTCAAGAGGAGTGAGTCTGAGCACGCCGTCTACCTCCAAGGCTCTGGTGAACACCGGCCGATGGTTGGGGTTTATGTCGATGACCTCATCATCGTCGATGGCCATCAGATCGACATCGACACCTTCAAGCTGGAGATGCAATCCACCTTCAAGATGAGCGATTTGGGGCTCCTATGCTACTGGAGGTGACGCAGTCTGAGAAGGGCATCTCAGTGTGCCAAAGTGCATATGCCGCCAAGATTCTAGAGATGGCGGGCCTGACCGGGTGCAAGTCGAGCTGCACCCCTATGGAACCACGCCTGAAACTCAGTAAGCTAAGCACATCCCCTGCTGTCAATTCTACTCATTACAGAAGCATTGTGGGATCGTTGCGCTACCTGGTGAACTCAAGGCCAGACTTGGTATACTCGGTGGGCTATGTGAGGTGTTTCATGGAGAATCCTACCACCGAGCACCTAGGAGTTGTCAAGAGAATCCTCAGATACATCTCTGGGGCCCTCGAGTATGGCTGCCACTGCCAGAGGAAGAAGAAGGAGGAGGCCCTGCTGATCGGCTACAGGGACAGCGACATGGCAGGGGACATTGACACGCGGAAAAGCACTACCGGCGTACTCTTCTTCCTCGGTAACAATGTGATCACTTGGCAATCACAAAAACGGAAGGTTGTGGCCTTGTCTTCCTGTGAGGCAGAATACATGGCCGTCACTACTGCAGCTTGTTAGGGAATTTGGTTGGCACGGTTGATTGCATAACTCAGAGGTGAAGCAGCCAGCGCCACCAGCTTGAAGATTGACAACCAGTCCGCCATCGTCCTCAGCCGCAATCCTATGTTTCACGATTGCAGCAAACATATTGATGTCAGGTACCATTTCATTCGAGAATGCGTCAGGATGAAGATTGAGTCCATTGGGACAGAGGAGCAGCTGGCGGACATTCAGACTAAAGCTCTGACGCGGGAACGGTTCTACGATTTGTGGTCCCACATCGGAGTTCATCGTGTTTGGTATCCGCACAAAGCTTAGGAGGAGATTTGTTAGATAAGTCTTGTGCTATTTTTAGTTCCTGCATGTTTGCTTTCCACTGCATGCGCACGAGCACCGGGTTGTGGTCGCCGTGCGCGTAGATAGGAAGTGGCCGAGTATTGCTCGCCATGAACTCAAGCATGCAGCCATGGCCGACGTTCGTGGAGCGTAGAGATGGACGCGCAATTCCCGCGTCGTGTGTGCTGTGGCTGCATTGCATTACATAGCTTTTTTACATTCCAATAAATAGAACAGAGAACACCAGAAAACGCTGCGCTTTCAGGCAGCACCAATTCGTTGTGTCCTTGTTCATTCTGTGCTTGCTGTGTCCACTCGTCGTCGCTCGTTCTTAGCCTCGCTGCTGCTCACTGCCTTCGGTTTCTACCATTGCCTTGCGTTGCCTCCCCCACAGGTGGCCAAATGGGCCTCACGGCACGGCCCGGACTAGAAACGATTAAGTATGGCCCAGCCCGTTAGATACGATCTCTACTGAGTCGTGTCGTGTCAATCCACGTGCTAAAACTTAACGAGGACATGGGCCGTGCCGTGTCGGTATACGCCAAAATGTACCACGTGGAATGATGCTGGCCTAGCACGCTTGGCTTATAAAATTTGAAATATTGGAAAAAAATAAAAAGAAAGAAAAGTTAAAGGAAAGAATTAGAGAAAATTAGGGAAAATAACAAAAAAAAGGGAAATAGAAAAACATATGATAAAATTGAGGAAAATAGGAAAAATGAGGGAAAATAGAAAAAATTATGGAAAATTAGGAGAAAAATTATTGGGAAAATTTGATGGATTAGTGTGTCATGCTCATGCTTAGACCGTGCAGTGCTGGCCCGATAGCAATCGTGCTATGTTGTGTCGGTCCATGGGTCAACACGATTAAATGGGTTGTGATAGCATGGCCCATAGAGGAATGCGCCATGCCATGCCTGAGCTGGCTACATTTTATCCACCTATACCTCCACACTATCTATTTTTTTATGGGTTTTACGGAGGTATGTGCAATAAACTTTACACGTATGGGACTTTAAGGTATTTGGGTGGAATCTACACCATCCATATTCACGGAAATTCACTCAGGGAGCTGAGACTAGAGGATTAGATATTAATCAGGGGGTTTACTTCTTTTATTTTATTGTTCTTAATTACCAACTTAAAGCAATAAGATTATTTTTTGATAGGTAAAGCTCTTAATCATCTACTCAAAACAACACACAGTTAGGAAGGTGGAGAACTGACGAGATGATTGTTTTTTTTCGTCATGATGAATAGGTGATATTTGTTTATCCCTGTGTATAAGTGGAATTAAAATTTTGGGATCATCACTTTGAGCATTCTATCCTAATCTCATCTAGATTAAAAACTTGTGAACCTTTCATCCTCTACATTCTCATTCCCTCTGCACAATTCCTTCAATCAAATAGCCTGTAGGAAAAAAAAACCGCAACAAATACTTGTCTGCCTTGGCATACTACACGTATCTAATTCCAAGGTAGCTAAAAAAATTAGTTGCTCGTGCACTACAAATGTATTTTTTCCTGCATCAGCTATATGTCCAAATTCCAACGTCCCAGTTATGCGGAAATTACACCAATTCAGAGAATACACCAAATAGTAAGGCATATGGGCTCCGGCCGATTTGATTGTTTTAACAAGCAGCTTAAGTTTATGTAATTTTTAATAGATTGATTATTTCTTTTATTTAAAAAATTTACGTAAATATGAAAAAAAAAAATATAAGGCATACTTAAAACATTTTTAATGATAAATTAAATTATAACAAAAATAAATAATAATTACGTAATTTTTTAAAATAGAAAAATA
Organism: Oryza coarctata; assembly: GCA_030770085.1. Taxonomy (NCBI): domain Eukaryota; kingdom Viridiplantae; phylum Streptophyta; class Magnoliopsida; order Poales; family Poaceae; genus Oryza; species Oryza coarctata. The sequence goes on from CM061471.1 coordinate 2,334,033, forward strand.
GATAAACATATATAAAATAGTTAACAGTTAACGTTATCATCTATTTAAAAATCCGAAAGAATAATTAGCAACAGCACTGAGGATATATATAACAGATACACGCAATCCCTTATCGAACAAACAATAACGCAACATCAGTTACAGTATGAGCAGCTCAAACAAAGTAGCTGGTAAACACACATATTCACAGTGTTGGGAGAAAACGGAAAGTGATATAGAGTCTGTTCGATGGCAAGGGTTAGAAAATAGTATATAATAACTTAAAAAAACTTCAAATAAATTAATATTATTTTCAAAGCAGAAAATTTTTATAAAAAATATATCGTTAAATAATTCTAAAAACAAGCGCGTAAAAAACAAAGATGAAAGGTCGGGATCACTGGCTGCCGAACACAGCAGCCATAAACCTATCTCCCTTTCCTTCATGGCATCCCTCAAAATATACTTTTATCATCAATGAAACAGCCTGCTTGACCACAATTTCACGCCATGTTAATGTACCCACCAGTTTGCCAAGAGCTATATTGCTTCTAGCGTATCCATGTTGGAAAAACTATCTGCCAACCGTGCCAAGATCTACAACATAGTCGATTACCATGAGTATACCTAGTTCCAAATAACAACAAAAAAAAATTGAACACCAAGGAAATGCTTGGTGTCAATGGTTTTAAGAAGTAAGCAACAAATATTTCTGGTGAGTGTGCTCGAGGAGACTCAAACCGGGCTATGGGGTGTATGCCAGCCGCCCCTGCCACTGCGCTATGAGCGCATCTCAGTTCCAAATAACTAACTATTAAAATGATCAGTTTAGTGCTTTATCAGTTATCATTTGCACGGAGATGTGGTCAAGCGTCAGAAGAAGGTAATAGTATTTCTACGTCCCTGTTGGTGCGTTTTAAAATTTTAGTTTCAAATTTTAATAGTTTTAAAACATAATTAAAAGAAGACAGCGGTCTAACGTGCAAGTAGAATGCAGCTTGTAGCAGGCTTCCTTTCATGGTACTGACGATGAGATTGGGGACTGTGTCCCGGACAGGTAAAAACTCTCATTTTTCAACCATATACTTTTTAAATTATTAAACGGTGTGTTTTTATTAAAAAAATTCTATATAAATCTGTTTTAAAAAATCATATTAATCTATTTTTTAATTTTAAAATAAGTAATATTTAATTATTTATATGCTAATATGGTTTATCACGATTTATATAGGTTCTCCTTTCACCTCTTCACAAACATATTTTATGTTCCGGTAGCACCGGTTTATTTCTAGAACTTTACATATAAAAACGGAATGATTGATTAGCATATAATTAATTAAGTATTAGATAAAAAAATTTAAAAATAAATTAATATAATTTTTAAAGTATTTTTTCTATAGACATTATATATATATATATATATATATATATGGGCATGCGAAAAAAATGAGGAGAGATTAGGAACATACAAAAACGAACGCAGCCTTGGTTTAAGGTTAAACGGAGGCACCTTAGCTGCCCCAGGCTGAGTGATCACCGGTGCATTGTATCGGGACACACCAGAGAAACCGCGGTGAGTGAATTGACCTATATTTCAGCACAAAGACGGCCATATCAGAAACAAGTGTTTCTGTACAGCACTAACAGGCCGGCAGCATGGCAGGTTGCAGAATGGGCCCAATTAGGTTAGCATGCAAGCGCGTGCTCTGAATCAAGGCAGCAGAAAAAAAAAAACTCAAATCAAACATCTTCACAGATAATATGCGCTTAGCCGCTTACTTCATCGTATACAAAAATGCCAGCGCTAGGCATTGCGTCGAATAGTTGATAGCAAGAAACCGAGTGACGTGCTTACGGTGCTCGGTGACAGTTACATTATATTGCTTCCTCCGTATCAGAATAATCTAATTTTTAGCCACTTTGTTGTAAAATAACTTCACTTTTATCCTAGGTTTTATTATTTCAATCTCTCTTTCTCACCTCTTATCTACCATCCACAAATACTACCTTTTCTAGTGATAAGGGTCACTTTGGTGTTTTTTTCCTTCACCTTGTTTTGAATCCATAAGGTTAAAAGTTAAGTTATTTTGGATGGAGAGAGTAAGTATTACATAGACATTTGCTGTTCAGGGACAGCTTATTTTTTTAAAGAACAGTTCAACCAGAGGTACAAGCCGCGAAGCAAGCATGTAGAAAAAGAGGTTCAGAAGTAGACCTAGAAGCATATCATTCTCACAAACTACAAATTTACATGTGAGATTGCGTTACAGAAACCACCGAAGGGAAGAAGAAAAAAAAGATAAGACTCAAGAAGAAAATGAAAACCAAAACAGGCTACGATAAGCGACTGGCGCGAGGCAGATTACAATGGTCTATGGTTGGAGAGGCAGGGGGAAGAGAGAACTGCCATAGTTTTTAGCTATGGTATCTGCACCGCCCTTAGAGCCTAGCTATGTACACTTTGATACAGGTACAAACCGGCCATGGGATGCGTCTTTCAACCACCTCGTCGAACGGGTTTGTTTAACGCGATCTGAGAAAAGGCGATGCCTGCATTCACATCAAAAGGAAATGCATTGGTCTACGATGAATTCATGTTGTGAATTGTGTGAAACAAGTATATCCATGTAGTTCCGTGCAAACCTCTCATACTCCAGCTTCTGAATAACTATGCCGTTTAGTAGAAGCTCTGATTCGAAAACATTGGCACCTGTTGATTCATGATCATTAGCTAGCTGTCCAGATTCTTTGGTGAAAACAATATTCACACCTGAGATGTTTGATATATCTCATTCTGACCTCTCTTTAGAAGCGGTGAACAGGTTTCATAGTCTTCCTCACATGAGATAACCAGTAGGTCATCTGGTACTTTCTTTGTTATGGACCTTCCGATCCTTTCAAATGGCTGCACAAAATAAAGAGAACATTCACACAAATGCTTATTGTAAAAGAAGAAAGTGTATGGAATATTAACTAAGTTGTTCAGTTCCAGTGGGGGCTAATAATTCCTGGAATGAAATATGCAAGTCGCTCAAAAATACATCCAGGCAAGGTTCAGACACTATAGATGATTACAATTCTTTACAAAATATTTGAAAGGGTATTAACGTGTTCACTTGATTCAGGTAATTATTCCCATATTGTTTGTTCTGTACCATGGAGAATGATACTTTAGTGTCTAATAACAGTTAAATCAAAGAAAAAAACAAAAACGATGGGAAAGAAAAAGGTAACTGAAGAAAGCTTCTCTAGTGTCTAATGACCCTACCTACATAAATCCAGATATAATAGATAAAAAGAAGTGCACATCAGGCTAGAAGATGTCTAAATGTTACTAAACATAGCAATAACCTGCCCAGAAGATGCTAACACCAAGCCAATCACCACCTCTCGACTTGGCTTCACGTTCGAAGTTACAAACACTCGTTTTCCCTGTAAGAGTTTTTCTTTAAATAAATTAAACTGTCTAGGATCGGAATTAGACAAAATAAAATTCCAGAATTCATTTTACCAGCAGCAGAGGATGCTGGCAAGCTGCGGCAAGTGATTTAGGCATGCTGAAACCTATCTCCCTTTCCTTTTTGGCATCCCTCAGAATATACTTCTTTTCATCAATGAAACAGCCTGCTTGACCACAATTTTCAAGCCACATCGACGTAACTACCAGTTTGCCAAGGGCTATTGCTTCCAGCATATTCTTTGTGCGGAAGAAACTATCTGCCACAAAGTGTGTTGCATCCAGAATGGAAAGTGCTTCATACACTCCCAAGCGTGCCAAGATCTACAGCATAGACAATTACCATGAGCATACCTAGTTTCAAATAACTAATGATTGAAATTTTAATATTTTCAATGTACCAACAGTAACAGAAATATCATACCTTCTTCTGACGCTTTATCAGATCACCATGCAAATGGTGGCTGAATAAAATACTAAAATTGGTCAAAATTTTCTTTCTTCTAGAATCTTTATGCTGACAATATGATGGATTGTTTTCGGGATCTAAAGTCAGCAGTTCCCTGGCAACAGAGGGTTTTGACAAGCTCCTACTTGAAGATTTTGATGGATTTAGAGGACTGAAAGTAGGTGACAATTCATTTGCTGATTTTGAAGGTGTTTTCAGGGCACTGCTGTGAATGTCAGAGTTGCTTCTTGGTGATTTGCTTGCATCCTCTACATGGGATGGACCCTTATGTTTATTTCCAGAGCTACTAAAACCAGAAATTTTGCTATCAGCACTTACAGAAGAATTAAGTAAGTGAGAAGCAGCTGATGACTTTTTGATAATAGCATACAGCAGAGAAGTTGATCTTCCATTGGAAGGTTCTCTCTTTGCATAGTTTAGATAGTCAGAGACGCTCCTAATGAAAACCCGCCTTTTCTTAGATGGCCTTGCCTCATCCTGAAGCGTTTCATGATTGGTAGCACTTTGGGTAACTGTGGGATCTTTTGCCCGTACAATTGTTGTTCGTGTTCTTCTCTGTTTGAGATAGTGAGAAGAGTTTTCTCTGCATGCGTCTTCAATTGTTGGTTTGCTTCTACATTGTTCACAACACTGTGCAGTGTTTTCACTAGTATGCTCTGAGCTTCCATCCCTATGCAGCTGAAGATTCTGAGCATCAGTTGCACTGGTATGCTCTGTGCATTCTTTTTCAACATAGATTGAAGCAGATTTTGCAGTTCTTTCACTGATCATTGGTTGCCCAGGTTCATTTGCAATATGATTATTTTGAACTTCAACTGTGGAGATGCCACCTCTCAAATTCATTACTCCCTTCGAGTGCTTATTAGAACATAGCTTGGGATGTTCATCAGGGTTGTTTCTACTAAAGTGTCTTGTCCGGTGGGCAACAGGTGTACCATGACACTTATCTCCATCATGAGATTTCTTCAAAACTTTACTCTTAGCTGGTACTGACTTTGCCTGCTTATCTTTTGTCTTTGCTTTAAAATCTCCTGAATTTTCTTGCATTATTGACCCTTTATACATTTCTTTGTCAGGTTCAGGGGTCAGCTCAGTTAGTTTTCTTCTTTTAGAACGTGTCGTGACACCTTCCTGGATGCTGCCAGTTCTCTTCTGAGGAGGGCTGTTCTTTGAATGACCTTTTGGCTTTTTAGACTTTCCATTTCCCAATAAAGATTTATCTTTAGCTGATAAAATTTTAGCAGGTGAACATTGTGCCAGAGCCTCTATAGCTTCCAGAGCAATTTGAATATCTGGACCAACACCGTGCAAAGCTACACTTTCTTTTTCCTGCTGTACTTCCAAATACTTGCCATTTGATAGATCGTCTAAGTCTAAGTCTTTCAAAAGGTTTTTCTTAGTCCTATTTCCAGAAGCTCGCTTACTCTTCACATTGCTGTTGAGCACTCTTGAATCTGACAAAGGTAAAGTTTCAAACTTCCCAGATAGTTTGGAATTTTTCCCCTTTTTGCAGTCACCGATTTTGCCAGGTTCAATTTTTGTGGAGCGCTTCTTTGCTCTGGGAAAATGACTCTTTGATTTCCCTCTACCAGCCAATTTATGCAGCAAAATGTCCTTATTTTTACTGAAAAACTCACCTCCACCATCATCCTCACGGCTATCCACCCACGCAAAGATTTCTGCCATTCCATTAGAACTTCTATTACAGTCAACCTTCTCAGCCAACATTAAAGTCCCGCTCTTATTCAATACATGTGGCTTTGCTGAATCCAATTTCTGTGGAGTCGGTTCTTGAGACGATATGCCACCATTGATTGATATCAACCCTTCCACAAGTTCCAAAGCATTCGCCTGAGACAGATCACCAGGCTCTTGTGATTCAATATAGCTCAATCCACCAAAACACCTGCCATTGTTTTCACTCTCTTTAACCGTTGTGTCAGCAAAAAGCTTTTTTGCTGTTGAGCACCTGCTTCTGCTTTTAGTTCCATCTTTATCATGGTTCTGTACATAACCATGGGAGTCACTATCAATCCCGCAATCTGGGTGGTCACCTAAGGATGTGCTACGCGAGGTAGAATTGTCCACGACTTTCCTCAGAAGATGTGCTCCATTTATCGAAGCTTGTTGTTTCCCTTGCTGCAAACTGTTCACAGTAAACACTTCACAAGCTGCAAGTTCACGCTTTCGTTCAGATGCCACACGAACTGGGACACAAAAAATTGCGTGCACATTATAAACCAAAACAAATAGCTTCAATACATGACAAATTTAGCTTGACAAACAAAGGTTATATAAAATAAGCAGAAGAATTGTTCTCCATGATCTAATTCAGGAATATATATTTGATAACCAAGGATTGCGTAAAAACATAGCATAACCCCAAGAAAAATGGAGAACATGGTAAGATAGAAAACTGAACCATATGGATGTTCATAAATAAATCTTTCATGAGGTAAAAATATAGTAACTTATGAGCCTTATCAGTGAAATATTATGTATCAATAAAAGTTTCAAAATGTAAAGAACAATATGGATCCAGCATGCTTACAGCAAAATATAGCATATGCATCACAGAGATATAGTGTGGTAATGCCTAGGTGAAAAACTTTGAAAACAGAGAACTTTACTGAAATGGAGCACACAAGCAGGCAGCTGATCAAATCAAATGAAGCAAGATGAAAAAATAAAGTAAAATTTCAATAGCACACACCTGTTGTGTTTCAATATGGCAATCTCCTGATAAAAATCTAGAGGACACCAAATTCAATTAAAACCATGACAAGTTCAATCACCAAAATTTTCATGTACCCGAAAAAGCACCACTTGGTGCTGTAGAAATGGCTATGCTAACTGCTTATACTTAATTTGCCACAAGATTAGATAGAATCATTAACAAATAAGCCCTTCTGTAAGAATTAAGTACAAGGTTAAGCCAATAGAAGTGTGAAAATTCTTGAACATCTGTACAAGTTGACAGCATTTTATCCTATTACTTAACTTGGAGTGAAAGAAGAGCATGGGTATAATCACACGAGGCCACCACAATGAAGATGAAGTAAAGATTAATCACATCTTTACCAGGAAAAAACAAAGAGAGAAAACAAAAATGTAATTGAACCAAGGTAGCAGTAAAAGCTACATTTTTCTAATTGTCCAACATGCAACTAATGGAATAATTATGATATATGAAGCATTTAAGTTTAGACAGCAATAAAAGAAACGGTGATCACTATAAATGCAGGATTAGTTGCAAATGTTTGCATCTCTTCATTTAAAGCCAATAGAAACTGCTAGCACATACTAAGTCTGAGACTTTGAGGTATCACAGTGTAACTTTCTAGAATGATTTTCAGAAAACTTTGACAGCTGAAAGAAACACTATTGTCCTATGGGACAAGGAAAAGGCATGCATAGCATTGTTAACTAACCTGTGTCACGCTCTTCATCTGTTGAAGCATCTGAATCTACCAAATTCTTGGTATGAACATGATCCTCCAATGCACCATTTACCTTGGCAGTGCTGCCCCCCATGTCAAACTTCACCTCTCTCTCATCATTTGATAGGCCCTCGTCATCAGTTAGCACTTGAGTGCCCACGCTCAACTCATCATCACCATCATCATCTCTCTCTTCATCTGAGTCTTCAACCAACTGGGTCTTCCCCCACTCACCAACATCCTCATCACTGCTATTATTCACCTTCTCCTCCTCTACCGGACATTCCTCAACGCATTGGGTCTCCAACCCGTCGCCAGCACCAGCATTCCCATCATCCTCTCCCTCCTTGTGTTCTTCAACTAACTGGGTCCTAACCAAATCATCGGCATTATTGTCACATCCCACCGCTCCACGCTTCGCCTGCTCACAGGCGCCACCGCCATCCTCCTCCTCCTCGCTATCCTCCACCAACTGCGTGTCATCCTGCTCGTCAACACCATCGCCATCGCCACGCTCCTCCTCACTATACTCCACCAACTGCGTTTCTCCCCAATCAATAGCCATCCCTTCCTCCTCCTCCCCCAATCTGTCATCAACCATATGTGTCTCCGCTACAACGAGCGCCTGCGTCTCGCCGTACAGCACACCGTCCTCCTCCTCCTCACTCAGCGTCGCATCGCCATCATCACTAACCGGAGACCCTAAAAACCACATCAAGCATCCACCAACCAACCAAAAATAAGTCAGCACCTTTACACCAAGAACTCAATCAGCACAAACCAAGAAACAAAACAAAACAGCAACTCACCCAACGGAGGCGGCGTCCCTCCGTCCAATGCCTGGGTCTCCCCATTCCCTCCATCGCCCGCATCCCCAGCCATCACAACTCAAACCTGCAACCTCCCCCTCCAACCCCAACACAGCACCCTCCTCGAATCACAACCCACCCACCCCCCCAAAAAAAAAAAAAGAAAGAAAAAGAAACCACCAAACGCGATTGGTGGCCCAAACCGAGAACCCCCCGAAAATCGGCCAGATCGCGCGAGCCGAAACGGGGGGAGGAGGGACAGGGGGATTGATCCGGCGCGATAAAATGCGAGCTTTTCTCTCGGGGGGTTCGGAGGCGGATGGGAGCGGAGGAGGGCTTAGGTTTTCGTTTGGGAGGGAAAGAAAGCCAAAGCCGCGGCGGAGATGGCGCCGAAACGGCGAGCACGGAGGAAGGGAGGGAACCGCCTCGCTCGCGCTGCACCGTCCGATGGATATGCAACGGCCGGATCGAGGTTACATCATTGGGGGTGTGGGTGTAATTAGGGAGGGATTTAAGGGTCTTTTTTGTAAATGTGTGGCCCCTCCCAAGAAAAAACCCTTCGTTTTCTTTGTCGCGGCCCCTCTCCCTCCTTCCCTCCTCCGCCGCCGCCGTGGCCTCTGCGGACTCTTGCGCGGCTTCACCTCCGGGAGCAGGAATCCGCCGAGGTAATAGAGCTTGTCCGCCTCCTCTTTTTCTATCTCTTTGTGAGTGGGTGATGTCTTAGATGTTCTTAGTTGTTCTGCGTTTCTTGTACAGCGATGCTTTCTTGTATATAGATGGTTAATTCGGTAGAGGATTCTATTAATTTGATAGTTTTCTGTTGATTTTTCCAGCTCAAACTTATAGTGAGCCAGGACAGAAGGATTGCATCAAGGTGGACGAGCCATGGCTGGTAAAGCTTCTTCTCAGTCTAAGATGGCTCTGCTGTGTGAAGCATCGAGCATTATTTATGCTCTGGTAAATTCTGATACCATTGCAATGCTGTTCTTTCCAGTTGGTGTTTGTCACAGGGAAAGAGGAGAAGAAGTCGCGCAAGGAGAAGCGGAAAGAAGCTAGATCGGAGAAGCAAAAATTGCACTTTCTTTCATGGGTCCAGCATCAGGTGAGCATAACAAATCCTACATGCAAAGAAAAATGGCATGCTTTGCTAGTTTGGGGATTTTAATTTAGGTTCACAAAATTTCTTGCATTAGGGTGGCAAAAGTAAGAAGCCGGTAGTGCCATCTGTAGAATCAAGTCCAGTAGAGGAAAAGAAACCAAAGAAAGAACCTACCAATGTGAAGAAGAGAAGGAGGGATCCAGGGGCTAAGCCCAAGTCGAAGTCCAAATTCCAGGAATATCTTGAGATGGAGAGGTGTGGAGCTGTGAGCAGAGAGGAGGATCTGGAGACAGAGGAGGCTAGCGAAGAAACTCAAGGTGAAGAAAGGAAAGTTGGGAGGTCCAGATGATGGTATGGACAGCCTTTTTGCGGACCTTGGATTTGAGGGTGACTTTGGTTCAGATGATGAAGCAAAATAGTTTGATTGGAATACCTTGGATCATACTAAAGTAGACAAGAAAAAAGGGAAAAGGAAAAAGAGGAAAGTGAAGAATGATGCCTCTGAGGAACTATATGATGGGGGTGTGTGGTGAAGAAAATGATGAAGCAGTTCAGCAATCTGAGAATGAAGAGCCTAATATGTTGAACTACCTACAGCATCAAAGGTGAAGTATGTACCTCCGAGTTTGCGTACTACTTCAAATTCAGAATCAGAAGAGATCTCTCAGATTTGCCGAAGGGTGAGAGGTGTGACTTAAAATTATCTGTGTAACATCTTTGTTTCCTTCTGTGTAACAGGCTTCTTATCCCTTTTTTTCCATGCATTATTATGCATGACCTATTGTTCTGTATGTGTCAGGACAACTGAACAGACTTTCAGAGTCTAACGTGGAGTCCATTACGCAGGAAATCGCTGCTCTATTTTGTGTATAGTCCAGTACCATTGTTTTTCTTTTCAGTCCTCAAATATTATGCTACCAAACTTCTCCAGATGTTTTCTTTTAGTTTGATTAATCACATGTCACTTTTTCTGGTTTTGTTTCCATTTATCTGTTCACAGTCAGTTCCAAGAAGTACCGGTTGCGTGATGAAGTTTTGGCAAGTTGTTCAAGAGGGCCTCGTGGAAATGAACACTTAAGGATCTTCCATGATAGTCACGGATGTGTCTGTGTCCTTATGGCTGTTTATTATTAATAACAAACTAATGAAATTGCTTGTTTAACCTGTGCAGGTATGCTGCTGTATTTGCATCATTTGTTGCAGGTATGGCATGCCTGGTTGGCATTGACTTCAGTGCCAAGATGCTTGCCTCCCTTGCAAAATCGTTTGAGGCATGACTATTTCTATTATTACAAAGATGAACTGCAACCTGTTGTTCTCTTTCATCTCTTTTGGATACTTGAGTTATGTTCTCTGAGTGACTATTCCAGTTTATTTTTATTTTTAGAGAAGTTAACATGTTTTCTTCTTTCCTATTGTGACAGGATGAGTACTCAAAAGAAGATGGTCTATCTCTGAGAAATCTTACCTTACTGTTCTGTTATTTGTGCGTATTTGATGTCATTTCAAGGTCTGCATTTGAATGGAACATTAAACTATCCTTCTTTCGAAGTTCGAACAGATAAATCCTGATAATCTTATCTAATATTGCAGCGATCTTGTATATGATCTGCTATTAGTTCTGAGCAAGCGCTTGACAGAGCTGGATGGTCTCGACTGTATTGACCATCCTACAGTGTATGATTTTGATAGTTCTTTAAATAATAATATTGCACAACTCACATTCCAGAGCATCGTAGCTGTTTCACTGACTGGAATACTGTAGCATGTTTTATACTTCAATTAAGCTGAGGATATGTTTTCATCTGCGATGGACAGGCTGTGGAATGAAGCTTCGTGGAGATGACCCAGGTGCAATGAAAGATTTTGTTCTCAGTATTCGGAACTCTGTAAACCAGTTGAAACTGAAGGTGCACCCAGCTGGTCAAGATAATGGACAAGCAGAGAGGCATAGCAAGAGAGTAAGTTGCTTGTTTTATGGCTATTTAAGGAACATTACATGTAACCAATATTTTTTGAGTTTGTATCTGTTATATCTTACCATGCAGATGGAATTTATGCTCGTGACAATATGTGACATTAAGAACAACAAAAAAAGGCCCAAAGAGGATCCTGCACACCACACTCGTATAAAAAAGTGGCTTCAAAAGGTTTTTACAAGAACTTATTTCCCAATATCTGGAATGGTAAATTGTGAATTCAGAAATGCAGACTTTGCTGTTCTTTTAACATTTAGTTTCTATTCTATGTGCCTGCAGCTGAATGCAGAAGATGTCCTCTTGCGTGGGTTAATGTGGAGTAAGCTTTTGGATCCTGAGAAGAAAGGGCAGTGGTGGTTGTCTGGGGATGTTTCGTCCACTGTAGACTATTGAAGAAGTTGCAGCAGTTATAAGCAAGGAGGTTGTTGAAGCACAAAAACTGGTTCAGCTTGCAGCTGCTCAGCGGATGAACACTGACATATGAAGAGCAATCTTCTGCATTGTAATGAGTGCTGGGGACTATGTAGATGCTTTTGAGAAGCTCATGATGTTGGACCTTTCTGGGAAGCAGGTGTGCACTCATCTTTTATAAGTTCCGTTGTTTTGCCTGTGTATCTCCCAGTATTACTTATGCCATTTCCTCTATTTGCATGTAGGATTGGGAAATCATAAGGATCATTGTGGACTGCTGTCTGCAAGAAAAGATGTTCAATAAGTATTACACAGTCCTCGCTTCGAAGCTATGCAGCCATGATAAAAATCACAAGTTCAGCTTACAGGTATAATATTGTATCTGTCATCTTTGTTATCTACTCAACAAACTGTCCTGTCTAACAATGCATTCCTGCTTTGCTGATGTTGCTGGTAGATTTATTTTTCGTAATTGACATAATAGGATGAAACATGTTACATGTATACATTATAATAAACTGATGACCTGTTAACTTGCATTTTTTTACTATCGTGTTCTGTTTGTAACACCATTTTCTCTTTAGTGATAATAGTTGTAATATGCTGGCCACTTGCATACATTCTATAAATAGGTGATGGCAGAAGTTCACATTATTCTTCTAATTATGTCTTCTCTGGTTTATTCTGCCGCCATTGCAGTACTGCCTCTGGGATCATTTTAAGGAGTTAGATAATATGGAGTTGAATCGATCCATGAATCTTGCAAAACTAGTTGCAGAGATGCTGTCAAATTTTACACTCTCACTTGCAACCCTGAAGGTTGTCAAAAACCTGGCAGTGGAGGTGATTCCAAAAAGGATCATGCATTTCCAAATGCTGTTTGAGACCTTATTACAAAAGGATGATGCAGTGGTGTGGAACATCTTTACACGCATTGCTGGACTTCCAGAACTCGAAATTTTGAGAGATGGCATTGTGCTGTTCATCAAGCAGCATGTCATTGCTAAGGACACTGGTAAAGACTTGGCTAGCAAATTCAAGATTGCAAAGAAAGCACTTGATAATACTGCTGGAGTTTTGATGTAATTTGTCTGACATTTCAAGGTATTACCTTCCAGTTCCCCTATACTACTACTACTATCAATTATGTGACACAGCTCTAGGTTGTAGGTAATGAGAGATTTTTTTCAACGTTGTTACCCACATGAGGAATTTGAGAGAATCTTCATGTGTGGCACTGATGCTTTTGCAATTAAAAAGCTTGTCCTTCAGAGAGAACTTAATGGGGCTTGAATGTTAAATCAAAATTTCTGGGAGAATGAACACACACGACAATTTAGTATACAGTTTCTTAGACAATATCCTTTACATCTTGTTTGTATACAATTAAAGTTCCATGCAGTCTGAACATTGAGTTTAGTTGCAACAATACTTGGCCACAGCAACAACGTGACTAAACAGTAAGTGCACTCTGAACTTGCAATTTGATCTTCTGCTGTACATTTGACAAATTGTGAAAATAAAAGAAGACCATGGAGAAGTATCATTTCTTGCTCCATCACTATCAGTCTCAACTCCTGCCCATCTGATAATGGATAAGAGAGACTCTTTCAGGTTTTCACGGCCATTCCTGTTCAGGTTCATCTCTTCTGCAAGAAACACACCCAAAAAAAAACACTCAAACCTGGATAGTAACAATGGCATGTACATCAATTTAATGGTGTGACAGGAAAAGGAGAGGCGGGATGGGTACTGAATAGCTGTGTTGATATGTGACTGGGGGTTCTCTCCTGGTGAGTAGCCTCATTAATCCTCTGGGTGACATCTTTCCTCTTCATCTTGCCATTTACATCCTTGTCAAAGAACAGGAAAGCTTCGATGAGCTCATCGAAAACATAGATTCAAACTCTGAAACCTGACTCCAAACATTTCAGAAACAAAATTCTTTCTGTGCAAAAAATCTCTATGATCCTTCAGTGGCCAGAGCAAATGATCAAGAAAATACTTACCCGGTATGTAACATCTGAACCGAAAAGCAGGTACATGAGACAGAGGAAGACGGCGAACTCCAGGAATTGAATTCCCTTCCTGTTGTCGATATTGCAGTACCGATGAATATTGTCGATCTCCTCCTCGGACATCTGGATCTGGAGCTTGTTCAGGCAATTCCTCAGCTCCTCATTGTCAATTGTCCCATTTGAGTCCCTCATCTGCAGTTGCAGTCACTGCAAAGGTGGATCCGAAAGCCGAGTTGCAAACAGATGAGGTAGTCTTATCCAGGTTGGTTGCAACCCAACACATTACCATATTGGTCGAAGACATCCCTGATGTTCCTGAGACCCTCCTTGAAGCGAGGGAGTCCTCTGGTGATGCTGTTCACTGACCTGAAGGTCGTCTTCTTCGACTCGGTCCTCTCCTTGAGCGCCTCTGCCACCTTCTTGTCAAGATCCTTCTCCACTCTCCTGTACTTGATGGTAGCAACAAGCTTGGATTCTACACATCCCATTTCTGCAAGCAACTCTGCAAGATCATAGTGGATTTGGCACTTGGAATGGATGTGGAAACATTAAAAAAAATGAACGAACAATGTGTTCAGAATTTGTACTCTAAATGCCCCCTGCAGCTGCTGCTTGGAGACGAGGAAGTAAGCGACTGTTCCGCAGATTGCTGTGCAGCTCGAGGGGAACTAAATGGGACGTTTCCTGATGCAATCATGCAATAATAAGTGGAGGAATCAGTCTGGTTTGAGCAATCTCTGTCAGGCTAAGACGATAGGTGAGGTAGAATCTGATGCAAAGGCATAACAGCCTGGAGCTGGAGTTGGTCAGCTAGCTCCCGTTGCGCTTGGATATATATACTCTTTGCAAATTGGCACGCATAAATAATGCAACTATCTTATTACAATAAGCTGCTTTGTTATTAAACATTGACATGGTACGGTTTTGGCCGTGTTCATTTATCTAGTTTTATTGTACTTCTCTTTTCTGCTGCTGCAACGCATTAGCCATGCATTATTTGATAGCCAAAGCAAATGGGCAGCCATCGACTCACCAAACAAAAATTGGTGCATTCCGTCTATAGTTCAACGTGAGAAAAATTAAGTCAGCATAAGCACACACTGATTCCCAAATCATCAGGAAGGCATAAATCGCAGTGACAGATTACAAGTGCAATCTGTTACAATCAAAGAGGAACAAACTAGCAGAACCTCCAGACATTTTACCCACCTCACTACTAAGCACGAACTAAAGATAGAAGGGCAAAATAACCAAACAAAATGCGTAATATCTCCCACAAAACAAAAGACTCAACGGCAGGGAGGAAAACTATTAGGTTGGTTTCCTCATGTTGCGGCCAGCCCTGATCACTTCATCCACAAGCAATAACTGTGACGCGATGATGGGTCTGCACCAAAGAAAAACAGGTTAGGAAGTTGTTGGGCAAATAAGGCAAGAATAACTGAGTTACATACCCAGAATTGATGATCTGGCGTTTCACGGAGTAATTGTCGAAGATGCCCTCCATTTGAGGATCAATTGGTTCACCAGAGTGATGGTTCAATCCCACCACCAATCCACGATCATGCTCGTTCTTCAGAAAGCACAGAAACGGTTAAAATTCCTGACCTTCAATTTAAGGATGAAGTGCAGCGCAATGAGAGAACAGAAAATGTGTTCATACCTGGAGAGAGACAATAACATCTTGGGTATCTAGACCTGAATTTTCTGCTAGTGTTTTGGGTATGACAAGAAGAGCTTCAGCAAATGCGTCCACCCCAAGTTGTGCTCGCTGTTGTTAAGGTTCAGAAGTTAGCAGAATATTAATGTTTTGCTACATTGAAGTTAAAGCATATTGACATTGCAGTACACTTACTCCTTTGACAGTTTTCTTCACGTTGTCAATAAGATGCTTCTTTGCAGCAACCTCAAAAGCTCCTGCCCCCTACAGTTGATAAATGACATGGTAAGAATATAATTAACAAGCATTGTCTGAAGATAATAAACATGATTTCATTTCTCGAAAGAAGATTATTAAAATGATTTTATAAGCAAACTTGGAGTGCACATACATCTAATGGCAACTCTGCAACTTATATGAATAAAATAAGTACTAAAAATAGACAGTATGGCTATTTGGCCTATGCATGAGAAGTCAGTAAAGTATAATAAAAAAATGGAGTCTAAAATAACCAAGAGACATAGCCAAACTTAATGTGCACAAGGTGGATCATGAAGTTCTCTTCATCTGTAGCTTACCAGCACGACAGATTCATCCTCGACCGTATTCTTAACAGATCTTAGACCATCACGAACAGCATCCTTAATTTGCGCAATGGTGTGGTCATTAGGCCCTGAAGATGTTGGCTTTACAGTAAGTTCACCACCAAACCAGCATATTAGAAAAAATCATATTATAGTTCAAGAGTAAACAACCTTTAATCAATATAGTGCAAGAGCGAGGATTTTTCACATTCTCAATAAAGGTGTACTTTTCTTCACCGAGAGTATGCTCATAGACAAGCCCAGCCCAGCCAAGACAATCCTCAGTCAAATCATCAACTGAATCAACAGCTTCACCCCCGCATGCTAACACAAGCCTCTCCATGTTTCTTCTCTTTGCTCTTCGGAGAGCAATAATCTGTAGCACGTAAAAAGCATCTTGAAGAACAAGCTCCAATAATAAAAATTGAAAAAAGAACTAACAACAAATATTAGCTGTTATGATGCTTCCATTCAGAAACATTTCTAAACTAAAAAAGGAATCTAAATGGTTGAAGCTTGAAGGTACATAGTTCAGATCCATCAGAGAACATTACCCCTGCTCTAGCTAGGAGATCCAAGGATGGAGGGTCAATGCCCTTCTGATTGATCACCACAAAATTTTTATCACTTCCAGCACAAACCTGCAATTCATGAAACCATGTGAAGGATTTTCTGACAAGCGTAAGAGAAAAAAGGCAATTGGGGAACTAAGTGAACTACCTTATTTTTCAATTCAATAATCCTCTTCACACGCTCATCAACCTGACGCCTTTCAGCAGCAACCATCTTTTCTCTTTGTTCTGCATTCGAGTAGAAAAATCCTGCATTTATTTCACTGAGAAAAGTATGTCAGTTAAACAGTTTCCCTTCAATAATGCATGGCAAATACAGAAACAATTCCAAGTAAAGGAGCTAAGCTAGGTAAGGATTTTACAAGTGTGTGCAACAGGTCTTAACAGCAGACAAGGTAGCATACATGAAGAGCAAATATGGCTTGCTTTAAGTGCATTACTTTAACAGTCTACTCCAACAAAATAGATAAATAAAATAAATAAAAAGTTCTGCTTTTGTAGATGAAACCCAGGCAAAAGGGCAAACAACAATGTGTTAACCAACAAAACAAAGTACATATTTGTAAAAGTTGTGCACCTTTTCTCATATTCCAGTGAGACATTGCAGGTCAAGATATAACAGTTCTCTGCCCTGCGTTTCATATCAGGGTGCCGAGAACCATGGTCCAAGACCAGACCCTCAATCTATAACAATACCAAAGCAGCAGGGTAAGCATTGTCACATTACAATCCATCACTAATTCTGTATGGTACGTAAATCCATAGGTTCATTTTAGTCAGCTGAATCCTACAGAGATTAGTATTAGCATGAAGAATGGATAGGCAAGCTGCTCAGTTCAAAAGCTAAGGTGGGTAAAATAACTTGTTATTCTAAAGAGAATAAAGCTAAGGTGGGTAAAATAACTTGTTATTCTAAAGAGAATGTGAAATTCAGAATTATGCTATCTTGAGATATAAAGAAAAAATGAATACATACCAGTCGTGTGTCAACATCAAATTTGTGGCGCATGTGCATTATCTCAACCATAAAAAGATCAATTGGCTCATCGGGTTTGCGGATGCATAGAACCTAAAACAGAGATTATACGAAAATTCAAATATGTTCATACAAGAAGTAAACTTGAACCTTCCCAGGAAAAAAATAGCAGAAAGAGAATATTACCGCATTCACAACAATGTCAGTCAGCTGATCAGCCAATCCTTCGTACAGCTGCAAAATAGTCAGATTTTGTAAATTTTGAAATAATATATAGTCTATATGTTACCTGCCTAGTAAAGAAAACTTGAAAGCCAAAATAAATTACAACTACCTTTGTCCTTATAGTAGTTCTTGCTATCATTTTCAACATCTCTCTGTCAGGTACATTGCCCATGACAACTGGTGTCATGAATTTCTCGAGAAATTCAAGAGTTGCTCTCTTGGCAACATCAAAACCATCAACCAAAAAACGTGGATGAGTGCCTACAAGAATAACAATCAGTTACTAGGAATTTATAGTAAGTAGCAAGTTATCATATAAAGATAAGGTTTTGCCTACTAACAATTACAATTTGAAGATAATTTTGTATTGTGACCTTAGCGCAGAAGGTCTGAATGCCCTTGTTTTTCAAGATTAAATTTGTGCAGTGAAAACCAAAATTAACCTAGAAATGCATGCCAAGATAATTAGAAGATGCAATGAGATATTCTACAACTTCTCATTGTAATATCTCCACATTACCTATGTTTAATAGAAAGGCCCTAACACATGATCAAAGACTCTAGTTTTACGCTATATATCCTCCACCTTCCTTTGTACAAGCAGGCTTTTACACTTCTCCTAGACGCTTAAGTGATATTTCAGCTGTAATCGAGAAATTATAAATACAGTCATATTGATCTATAAAAAAACACAAGGTACAGGTTCCAATAAACAGACCTTCATCAATGCACCGCTCGGATTGCTTCATAAGCTCCCCAATAAAAAGCACAGTGGAGGTTGTGCCATCACCGCTCATATCGTCCTGTGCAACCGCTGTCCTTGCGATCATGATTGCTGTTGGGTTCTGGATTTGCTGCAAATCATGACACAAGCCACAAACCACAAGAATCAGAGCACATCCATCACTAAAATGCCCTCGTCACAAACACTAATCCCAAGCGTAACCATACCATTTCCTTCAGGAGGGTGTTCCCATCCTTGGTCAACTTAATGTCGCCAGCTCCACCTACAAGCCTGTGCAGAAAATAGCAAAGGCATTCAGGGAGAGCAGATATCGCTGGATCATAGATTCACAACCATTACAAGACACCGTAACGCTACATAGACATCTACCAATCAACAGTTCAAAAAACACTACCGTTGCAAATCTTAACTGCTACCTGGTTACCAAACCCTTCCAAACATCGTCATTCCAAACCTACGAACTGGAGCAAACAGTGTGCGGCACCTCGCCACGCAAATCTAGAAATACGCAACCACATGCATCTGTATACACAGGATCGCACCCACATCCCAGCACTAAAAAAATCCAGAACAAAAATAACTACACCCAGACGAATCTACCACTGCTACTTGCGCGTGCGCGATCTAGAGGATGCAGCAGCACTCCCCCACGAAACGAACCAAATCAAGCCAGCAGGAGAGAGAGGAGCAAGGCGAGCGAGAAGGGGGCGGTTACATCTTGATGGTGCCCTTGGGGCCGAGGTTGGTCTTGAGCACATCCTGGAGTCCCCTGGCGGCATTGATGTTCATGTGCAGCGCCGCCGACTTGTTGAGCACCTCCGCGTTCGGGTTCAGCACGCGGAGCGACATGGCTGACCGACCAAACGGGACAGACGCCCCTCGATCCTCGCCGGGGAGTCGGACGGAGCGGCGGCGATGCGAGCGGGAGGGGAGTTGGAGTGGCGGTGGTAGGGTTTTTGTGTTTGGGGGAGGACTAGCGGTGGTGGGGGTGAAATTCGGGAGAGGTCTCGACGAGAGAGGAGATGGGATTCTCCGGTGGCTTTAGGCCTCGTTTGGATGGGCCGGGATTTTAGCCTATCCGGACAAGTCCTTGTTGGGCTTGGCTGAGGTAGGCTGATGTCCCTCGGAGAGGTAAGTACTATATAAAAATAAATTAATATGCTTTTAAAGTAAATTTTAGAAAATTTTTGAAAAAAAATTACTTGTACGCGTCAAAAACGAGAAAAAAAAGATTAGAACATGAGCAGCCAAACGTAGTCTTCACTTAGCTGAGTTGGTTTGCTCCTGAGTCCCTAGTTTTTCTGTTAAAATGATCTCGCGTGTCTATGTACCACAGTGATAGAATGACCTATCCATCGTTTTGTGAAGTTCGTGGCTTTGTAAATTTCTTCAATAAACATGTGTGAGTATAGATTGTAGTTATAGCTGTGTCTAGTGGCATGAGTGGGCATGTGTGTTGAGTGTGGTGTGAGTTTAGATGTGCGTTCAGATACTACAGCTTATACTCAGAAGATGCCACTCAAAAAAAAGGAAATTCTTCGTGATGCAGGTGTAAGCTTGTGATTTACTACTCCCTCACATGGTGTTTTATAAATGCTCTTAAAATCTTAAATTCTCAATTGATGTAAAAATATTATGTTTTGGTGCAAATAACATTGTTTCATTATAGTATAGATTATATATATATATATATATAATATTTTATAGATACATAATTAGAAAAATGGTAATGACAAAGCATATGTACATTGGAGAAATTTGCCACTAATTACAACAAGTAATTCAAAACGTGCAACTCAAGTGGTGCAAATGATGCCCTTACTCCTGTGTGTATATTACAAAATTCACCCCTCGATTAGAACTCTAACATGTGTAGTTCACTATTATAGAAATGATTTCAACAATGATAAGAATCAACTATCGGTTTTAAGAGATGAACTCTAATGCATGCAAGAGGGGAGAACACAAGGAGTGGTAGCAACATGCTTGGAGTCACAAGTGAGACAGAGGGGATGAGGTAGAGTTAAGGGGAGAAAAGAATATGACTTAGGCGAAGGAGATGGGAGATGCATTGGGACCTAGGAGGAAGAGATGTGTTCCAGCCTAGTCATTAGTATTTTTAATTAGCTATCCAGCTCAACATAATATTTTGTATAGATTCAGCAAAAAAAACCAACAAATGATAGCCTCTCTGCTAGTTTTTCTTATAAATTGGTAGTGATTTTAAGCATTTTGTTAATTCATAAAAGGTTGATGAAAAAATACACTCAACTCATCATGAATTGGTTAATTCTTTGGTAACTCAGGCTGAACTGATAGTGATGAGCCAAAGGGGATTGCCTTGTAGTGTACTATCAAGCCAATAGTTGATATTCTAACATAGGTGACAAGGATGACAATCTAGTACAAGCATATTAGTCTATCATTTTTCCAATTTTCTAACCTACCAATAGTTGATGAATTTGTAACACTGCTACATAGGCACTCTTCCGCTCATGTTACCTAGGCATTCATGTAGCATGAAGTTTAACATAGACTAATACTGGTTAATAATATATATAGAGTCGTCCATATTATTTGCAAGGGGGAAAAGGTAGGTGTATAAGAAGTTGTCTATCCATTGAAATTGAAGTATGATTTAGGCTCAGTTTGTTTAGGATGTTGGCTATGGTAACTCCCTCGCTTTTTTGTTTACACGCTTACTAAACCACTAAACGATGTGTTTTATAAAAAAATATAATTTTTTAAAATATAAAATAAAATAAATTTTAATTCTATAATAACTAATCCTTAATTAATTATGTATTAATGATCTATCCTATTTTTTTAGTCGATAATGGTTATAGCCGAACACCACATTCAAACTAGCCTTTAACTTATCTTTTAATTTGATCCTTAGTTATGGCATTATAAAACTTATAGCATCATAAAACGTGGCAATAAGAGCAAAGTTTTTATAAAAAATTATATAGTTATGGATTCCTTTTTGAAGGTTATAGTTATGGATGATATATCCTATATTAACATACCACTATTTCTCTAACTATTTTTTTATTAAAAGACTTTTGTTTATGGATGAAATACCCATGAGATGAGAGCATACATGTGATGTTGAGATATCTATCTCACGAGCCCGGCACGTGCTCATCGTCCCCCCAATCAGCAAGAGGATAAGGAGCTGCGCCGCGGGGAGGGAGGGAAACCCAAATCAAACCCGCGCGCCGCGAAGCAGCAGCCGCAGCGATGGCTGGCGTCGCCACCCTCCTCGCCTCCCCGGCCTTCCCCTTCCCATCCGCCTCCTACTCCTCCTCCTCCTCCGTATACTCCTGCTCCTGCCGCTTCCGCCTCGCTGTCACCCGCGCGCCGCGCCACACGCCGCCCGGGCGCCGCGTGACCCGGCACTTCGACGAGGTGCGCGTGCCTCGTCTATCTCTCTCTCTGTTGGCGTGCGGCCGGCAATGGACCGAGGAAAGCGCGGCGGCTGACCTGTTGCTTTTCAGGTGGAAGGGGTGTCCAAGAGGCGGCGGGGCATTGGCGGCGGCGGAGGGGGCGCGCTGGCGTCGTCGTCGCGTAAGGACAGAGGGCTCACCGTTGATTTCAAGGAGTCGCAGGTGCGAGGATACCGAGATGTTCTGCACGCGAATTGTGTTGCTCGGCTTTGCAAACTTTGTGCTGCATATTTAGACAATGAGAGTTATATGTAGGACGATGACTCTACAGTTCGGTGCTCTACATTTGTCGTTATGACTTATGAGTATCGCAAGTAATTTGTTTTAGGGGCTAAATTTGCAACGCTCAGTTCCTCCATTTCAGGTGGAAGCAGGCTGTATTTAGGCTGCGTTCGAACCAGCTCGTTGGTTCTGGTGTCTTATTAGCAAATGATTAATTAAACATTAGTTATAAAAAACTTAAAAAATAGATTAATATGATTTTTTAAAGCAACTTTCTTATATAAATTTTTTAAAACGTACCGTTTAGAAATCATGCTTATGGTAAACGATGTAGTAGTAGAAGATGGGAAGATAGACTGCTGAAAGTAGCCTTAGTTTGCTTTGATATGGAAATTCACCACCATGGCGAGAACTTATGTCCATATTTCAATGTGAATTTCTAAGTTCTCCTTTTATACTTTTGCGGGTTTGATAAATCACTGCATGTTGGCAAATGTCATCTCATCATCTACCACATGTGCATACCGTTATCTTCCTAGCCATGTATGTTCTGTTTCTCTGAGAAACAACTGCAATTTAGGAATAAATTTGGTTTTAGTGCCACGATCAAATCAGTAAGGTTGCTTGATCTTCATCTAACTATGTTACTTTATCAGGTTGCTGATTTCGAGGACCTTGAAGAGGACAAATTCCTTAATGCTGTTGTTAAGGTGTGTTTTACGATTATGCCTACTGCCTGTCAGTTGTGCTTGTTTTGGTTACTGATACTTATTTTGGCCCATCCATAGTTTGTCAAGAAAACTTTGTGTGTGTGTGTTAGATTTTTGGTGTTATAAATGTTTCTTTAGGTACCTTGACCTTTTGCGGTGCTGAATTTTTGAAATTAGCCATGCACTATTGTCTTATTTGTGCTTAACTACCTTCTCTATTGTTAGGTCTATTGCACTCATATCGCACCTGATTATGGGCTTCCTTGGCAGAAGCAAAGGCAGCATGCAAGCACAGGGAGGCAAGTATTGATCTAATGCGCATATCTGAATAAGTTCTTTGTTGAACTCTTTCGTTTACTTTTGCCATACAGCACTGAGGCAGTGACTTCTGTCTGCCTTTGTGTTCTGTGAGTAGGCGAGAAACAGTGGGCATAGATAATGGACTAATTACACTTCAATTAATGATTTTGTGATGTTGAAGGGGAGTTTCACTGACCTTTTTCTTCAGTTATGTTGTTTCATTGACTGAACAACTCGACTACTCCAAAAATGAACTTGTAGACAAATACTGTATTGATTCTAAAAGGTTTCTGTATTATCGTGACCTCTATGCTCAAATGCTCATCTTTTAGATGGGACTGTTTATTTTTCAACACAGTGTGATCAACACTTTCTAAATCAGAACCCTTGGGCTTATCTTACTTGACATTTATTTTGCAGTGCTTTTATGATTGGTGATGGCAAACTATTAACAAATGCACATTGTGTTGAGCATGACACCCAGGTGCCTACTTATGTTTATTAATTTCAGGTTTCTATTTTGCACTGGTATTTCAGATACTTCTGGATTTGTTTCCATATGAATAAGCATTTTGCTTCCTAATGTTAATTTTAGGCAGAATACAACTACTGTTAACTTGTATATTGTCTGGACTCTGGAAACCAGACTACAGATTCCTGCATTCTTTGCTGGGAGTAATACTCACATAATCACATACCATGGATGCAAACAGAATCTTTAATACCAACTGTAGAGGTTCCAAATTATACAGGAATTGCATCTTGTTAACTTTGAAATTGCAGAGTCCTAACTGAATCACCTGGGTTTAATTTGGTTCAGAGTTTTGAATCACTATTCACTAGTACTGGATATCAGATGGAGTACCTCAAAATTTCTGGCAATATTGCTGTACCTCAAAGTTTACTTATGCCATTGACACAAACTAAGGCTGTTTTGTAACACAGGTCAAAGTAAAAAGAAGGGGAGATGACAAAAAATATATTGCCAAGGTGCTTTTCTCTGTTGCTGTACTGCTTTAAATTGTTTTTTAGAAAGTTTTACTTACATTATATAACAACCCTCTTTTGCTCTGGACTCAGATTGGGTAACTATTCATTTTATAATTCTTCCACAATTATCTGGATTAGCTGAACATAAAATTGTGCTCTGGAATTCTTATATAAGATCCTTCCATTAGTGAACCTATTACTCATGATGCCACTGTCCATTGCATATCAATTTGGCTATCCAAATAATACTGATTTACTACATTCCACTATATTGATGAGAAATGTGTCTCCACATTTGTAACTTGAACTTCTTTGATGAGATTGATGAGAAATTATTGTGCAGTTGCTTTATCTAACAATGTCGTTGTGGTAACAGTTAATGTGAAAAAGGTATCCAACATATTTTGAAATAAGTTTTTTTACATTGTTGTTCAGTGTCCATACCCCTTGATAAGAAATGTTGGTTGTTAGTTGGTAGCCTTTGAAAATAATATTTTTATTATGATTTTGTTTCACTTTTGCAAAATTTAGCTTGGTTAGGTTACTTGGATACTAGGATGTTGTCTGATAAAATAATCCACAGGTTCTAGCTAGGGGTATTGAGTGTGACCTTGCATTGCTGTCTGTTGAGAATGAGGAGTTTTGGCGAGGAACAGAGCCACTTCAACTGGGTCGTTTGCCATGCCTTCAGGTAATTATCCTTGTTTTTTTCTCAAGAGTAAGTAACATGTGCTAACCAGGAACATGCCAATGGCTTAAACGTAAAGCAGTCACTCATTGTACTGTGCATCTATACAACAACAACAATAAAATCTTTTAGTTCTAAGTAAGTTAGGATATGATAGAGTTAAAACCTAATATGAACTTTAAATTATGGTTTATGCACGTCAATAGCTATGTACGGATCTTTAGATATATCCTAATATTTTAAATTTTTTTTATTATCTCTCCTCATATCAATTTCGGTCTTCTCATACGTCTTCTCATATTATTATCTTAACTTATTATTTTACAATATACTGATACCTTTAAGGGTTTTCTTTAGACATGGTCAAATTAACTCAACCGATGTTAGATAAGTTTTTCTTTAATTGGTGCTAACCTTAGCCGTTCATATATATAATTGTTTCGAACTCAATTCAGTCTTATATGACTACAAATCCAACATAATATACATATTTCTACAATACTCAGCTGTTGAACATATTATCTTTTTATAGACTAACATTATATCCTATACAACATAACAGGTCTAATCATCGTTCTGTAAAACTTACCTTTTAACTTCTATGATACTCTCTTATCATAGAGAATGTCAGATGCTTGGCGTCACTTCATCTACTCTGTTTTGATTCTATGGCTAACGTCTGTATCAATATCTTTATCCATCTATATCATTGATCCCAGATATCGAAATGTATTATTTTTAGACACTATTTGACTTCATAAACTCATATCTTCCTACTCGTGTGTAATGGTGCCAAAATCACACCTCTTCTGCTTACTCTAAAACCTTTGGACTTAAAAGTCTACTGTCATAACTCGTTTTCTATTTACTTCCATTTGGCTCTTATCAACCAACACTACATGATCTGCGAAGAGTATACATCAAGAGATATCTCTTGTCCTTGTAACCTCTTCCATTAGCAAGCAAAAAGATACGAGCTTAAGACTGATCCCTGATGATGTCCTATTTTAATCGGAAAGTAACATGTGCTACCATCATTTGTTCGAACACTAGTTATAGCATTGTTGTATATGTTTTTGATGAGGTTAACATACTTTGTTGTAACTTTATGTTTGTTTAAAGTCGACCACATAATATTTCTTGATATATTGTCATAAGTTTACTCTAAGTCAATGAAAACCATGTGTAGGTCCTTTTGTTTTCTAATTCACTTCATAACTTATTAAGAAAATTGCTTATATGATTGACCTTTTAGGCATGAAACCAAATTTGTTTATAGAGATTTGCGTCGTTCCTCTCAAACAATGCTTGATAATTCTCTCTCATAGCTTCATATTATGGTTCATCAACTTAATTTCTTAATAATTAATATAATTTTGGATATCTTTCTTATTCTTATAGATTGGTACCAATATACTTTTCCTCTACTTCTCAGGCATTATGTTCGATTGAAAAATATTGTTGAACAACTTAGTTAATCATACTATAACTATATTTCCGAGACACTCTCACACCTTGATTGGAATACCATCAGGACACATCATCTTACCCCGTTTTATCCTTTTTAAAGTTTCTCTGACATCAGATTCTTGGATCCTACGCACAAAGCGTCTATTAATGTCATCCGACGAGTCGTCCAACTGGATGGTGGCTGCCTCGTTCCCACCATTGAACAAAAACTTGGTTGAAGTCCCTCACCAAAAACTACTCCTCATCCTTAACACATTTAACTCAATTAAAGTCTCTCGTCTTTCTATCACGAGACCTAGCCATTCTATAGATGTCCTCTCTTTCCTTCGTGCTTAGACGTTGATAAAGATTCTCGAAAGCCCGTCCCTTTGGCTCACTTACAACTTGTTTTACGGTCTTCTTTACCACTTTATACTTCTCCATATTGTCTGCACTCCTATCATGTCATGCTGCAAACACTTATAGCATTCTTTTTTCTCCTTAATAGCTCTTTGCACGTCTTTGTTCCTCCACCAAATGTCTTTAGTTTCATATCTACTCCCTTTGGTTACTCTAAACACCTCTAAAGCAATCTTACGAATGCATGTTGCCATTTTCTCCTACATATTATTTGTATCGTCTTATTTCTTTCAAAAGCCCTCTTCAATAACCATTTCATTGAAAACATTTGATGTCTTCTTTTCCAACTTCCATCACTTGTTTTTTGCAATTTTAGCTTGTTTATCTCTACGAGTATGCATCAGAAAGCGAAAGTCGGCCACCACCAGCCTATGTTGAGAAATCACATATTCTCTAAGTATCATCTTACGATCTACATATACTTGTTTATCATTTCTTATAAGGACAAAGTCAATCTGGTTAGAGTGTTAGCCGCTACTAAAATTCACTAAATGGGATTGTCTCTTACTAAAAAAGGCGTTGGCTATCATCAGATCAAAAGTTATAGCAAAGTTCAAGATTTTTTCTCCTTCCTAATTTCTACCATCATACCCGAAACTTTCATGTGCCGTCTCAAAATCTATACCTATTGCATCTACATGACTATTAAGATCCCCTCATATAAAAAACTTCTCGCTATTAGTTATAGTTCTAATCAACTCATCTAAGACTTTCTAAAAATGTCTCTTAGCACTTTCATCCTAGCCTACTTGAGGGACATACACACTAATTATGTTTAAGACTATATCACTAATGATAAGTTTAACTAAGATGATTTTATTCTCTTACTTTCTTACCTCCACCATATTATCCTTGAGCTTCTTATCAATCAAAATTGCTACTCTATTTCTATTTGAAGGTTCCTGTCTACCAGAGCTTGAAGCCGGTACTGTCCACCTTCTTTGTCTTCTAACCGTTCTATTTAGTTTCTGGAACGCACAAAATATTTACACGCCTCCTAACCACTGTCTCAACTAGCTTTCTTAATTTACCCGTAAAGGATTCTACATTCTAGCAATCTAAACGGATTTTAGTTGGCTTGACTTGCTTCTTTACCTTTCACACCCGTCGAGTATGAAGGCTCTTGCTCATTTTTTATCACATCCGGGCGCCGATGTGGCGCGTCACTAAGGATGCAACGGCTCGATCCTTTCTCATTTAACACCATGGCTAGATTATGACATGGTGCGTCACGGGAGAGACGATCCGGCCCTTGCCAATTTAATATTATATCCGGGTTCTGATATGATGCGTCGTTAAAAGGGTTACGCCCTAACGGAATTCTCTTGGATTTTTATCTCCATAAAAGTAGTTAAGTTTTTACGTTACCTCGTCAAGTCTATCACAACCTTTCTTCTTTACTAGGACTTGTGACCTGCTATGTTAAGACACCGTAGGTACTTCAACATTGGCGGAGTTTACTGTGCATCTATATTTGCACAAATTCTTGATAAATGTTTGATTGCATAAATTTTTTGTTGTTGTTTGGTTGTCATTTGACGTGATTGTTTGTTTATCTCAGGATTCAGTAACTGTTGTGGGATATCCTCTTGGTGGAGACACGATATCTGTAACAAAAGGCGTTGTGTCACGCATTGAGGTTCTATTTCTTCACTTATTCACTTTTCTATAAATCATGCTTTTTGGATGGCTTGTTCCCCATAAGTAGGAGAACAACGATGGTATTTTCATGCTTGCAATGATTGCCCTCTTCCTGAAAATACCAATGTTCCCTTAGAAGAGTCGTGGTATTTTGTTAGAATCCATTTTTCTAAGATGTGGAAACTAATTAAACCGTTGCTTTCGGTTATAGATGCTGAACAAATATTTGATGCTTGCTGTTGTTACTGCTAGAAAACAACCCCTGCTATGTTAACATATAGTTATCACTAGTTTGGTACTCACTTTGTCCCAAAATGAAGCTATTTCTATCCTTCAAGCTTTGTCTCAAAATGAAGCTATTTCTTCACCTACCCTCTTATCTTCACCAATTGCAATTATTCTCTATTTAATTTCTTTACTTACTTTTCTCTTCTCCATTAATCATAACCTTCCTTCAATTATTTTCACCTATTTTTTTAAACTCAACATCTAACTCCAAAAATACTTACATTTTAGGACAGAGGAAGTATTCAAGCAGTTAACAGTTGTTAGATAAAAGATCATTTGACAATGGTTTAGGGTTTAGGTTCTGCATCTTTTGGTCTGTGTGGTTCGTCCACAATGGCTGTGTTAGGGTTTTTGCCAGTTTTCCTTTAATTAACTGTGCCATTGTAAGGTTTTTAGGTTCAGTTTTCCTTATCAACTGTATCAACTCTATTCTTCTATAGTGAATTGCAGAAACCCCGTGCCCTGTTCAAAGGTTCTTTGAACAAAACAAAACATCATCTGTCCTGCACTGAGCTTGTTAATAGAAACATGATAGTACATTGAACATTGTTTTTCAGCCATAAATTGTTGAATATCAATTCTATAAATGTTTATATGCTAATAAACTCTCATGATTTAATTAGATGATTAAACTTACACTATTTTGCTTTGGAATAGCCCAGGTCACTCCATATGCACATGGAACTTCAGATCTTCTTGGCATTCAAATCGATGCAGCAATAAATCCTGGTTAGTGTTTCCCTTCAACTTATGCCTTCTCTTAAGAAAATGACTTTCCCTGCTATTTTTTTTCTTTAAAAAATCATCATCATCACATTGAGACAAGTAATCTACTTTGTCTTGGCCTTATCTAAGATGAATTATATTGTGTTTGCTTTCTTTCAGGAAACAGTGGTGGGCCAGCCTTTAATGACCAGGGGGAATGCATTGGTGTTGCATTTCAGGTATTTCTCATTTATTTTACTAGTTGGGTAGCTCATGTGCAGATTTAAATGATATATAATGTACCAGAACATATCAATTAGGCGCCGTAATTTCCAGTTTAAAAACAAGCATGGTTCTGTACTCAGAAACTGTTGTGAGCTTGGATCATATTTTACATGTGCATTACACATTTATAAGCAGATAAGCCATAAGGCCATAACTGCTTTGCATTTTGCACTGAACCTAAAAGGTTACCTTTTTGAAACTTTTTATCAACACACATGTAACATACACTCGAAGTCCTGGTGAAGTTGTAATTTTAACTTTTGATGTATTTGGTGTGACTCCAGTGAACTAAATATATCTCTTGCACTTAAGCTTCCTTTTTCAATGCAGTTGCTTTTAAAGCTCGTACACAAACTTACTAACAACTAACTAGATTTCACAGGACAACAATGCCATAATGACCTTACTATTCATATTAGGAGAGAGAGGACCTGAGGGTGGGATTATTTGTGAGTTGTAATACAAATGTAAACCTGTATTTTGCTTATTTGGATGTTAATATCAATCCACTGTATTTCCTAGTTTGATATCATAATCCAAATAACGAAGTCCAAACTAATGGGAACCGAAAAATCTAGTCTAATTATGTATTTGTGTATACAATAACCATCTAACAATTGAATTTACTGCAGGCAACGACTAAGTAAAATATGTTAGTAAATTTTTATCTTGTCATTATATCTTGTTTTTCTCATTATGCATTTTGTTTAGGTGTTCAGGTCAGATGAAGCTGAGAATATTGGATATGTAATTCCAACTACAGTTGTATCCCATTTCTTGAATGACTATCAGAAGAATGGAAAATATACAGGTAATATTTTTTCTTTTTAAAATTAAATCTTATACTTTCTGAGAAATAAGCAAATGAAAGCCATGTCTTAGAGGAGCTTGACTTTTTGGTAGTTATTGAGCTATTAATTATTACAATGTGTGCACCTAGGGTCAGGTAGACATTTTGACTTCATATTATCTCTGCACTATTCAGAGTTCGTGATGCAATTCCTTAAAACCTTTTGGATTCCTGAAGGCTGTTTATAAGCAATTCCTAATTGTATGGATATCTGGCGCACGCTGCTTAGTAGAACTACATTTTTAATATTTACGTTTGTTTTGTGAAGTGGCAAAACTGTTGCCTGTTGAAATTATTGTGCTTAATAGTTTCAAACATCATGTAGGATTTCCTTGCCTGGGTGTTCTACTTCAAAAATTGGAAAACCCTGCATTGCGTGAAAGCTTAAAAGTACCTTCAAGTGAGGTATACTCATCTATACTCGACAAGCTTCAGCGTTTGAATATTGAAGTTAATTAGAGATTTGATATATTCTGAAATTGATCTCATCTCTGTCCTTGTCATTTTTGTCTTCCTTTCTTGTAGGGTGTTCTTGTCCGCCGGGTTGAGCCTACTGCTCCTGTAAGCAAGGTTCT
Source organism: Oryza coarctata (assembly GCA_030770085.1). Taxonomy (NCBI): domain Eukaryota; kingdom Viridiplantae; phylum Streptophyta; class Magnoliopsida; order Poales; family Poaceae; genus Oryza; species Oryza coarctata. The sequence goes on from CM061471.1 coordinate 2,365,028, forward strand.
GCAGAAGGTAAATTTCACCACTTTGATGCAGTTCATAGGTTGAATGCCTGTTGCTTATCCCTGCAAACGAATCTTTCTAAATTATTAATGTTTACCAAAAAACTGTAATTTGTTTCGTCTGGTCATTATCTCTGCAGGGAGATGTGATAACAAGTTTTGATGGTGTTGCGGTTGGATGTGAGGGAACTGTACCATTCCGATCCACAGAGCGAATTGCTTTCCGCTACCTCACAAGTCAAAAGTAAGTCCTTGGAAAATTTATCCTTCAAGTGCCTTTCCCCAAATTTGTTAATTCTTTTCCAGAAATTTTCTGTAAGTTTTTTAGAAACTTAATTTACAAATATATGTATGAATGTATCCAACAGTGCTGTGTTAGTTACAAGTGAAGCTTTCTCTGGATATGCATAACACAGTTGCAAACTTGATTCATCTAAAGCATCCTTCTTTTGTCCTGTTGATCTGTATGCGTATCTAACAAGCTGTGCCACCTGGTCATCCTCCTAGTGGTATTTACCCTCTATCATGAACCCTAGCCCATAACACATCCTTAATTGAAATCTAAAGAAGCTATTATTTTCCTGCATGAGTGCATAAGCCATAGCGAACAATAATTTTTTTCGTCAATCAGGTATGCAGGTGATGTTGCCCAACTAGGTATCATTCGGGCAGGCAACATCATGAAAGTACAGACTGTTTTGCAGCCAAGAAAACATTTAGTAAGATACTATAAACCCTTTATCTTAGCGACTTTAAAATTTCACCAATTTGCACAATTTACAAGAATCTTCATCCTCAAACAAGGTGCCATTCCATGTTGAAGGGGGGCAGCCTTCTTATCTGATAGTTGCTGGCCTTGTCTTCACACCTTTGACAGAACCATTTATAGAGTAAGTAACCAATGGCTTTCCCTTTTAAACCCTGCTCGGTATTGGGAAGCTTGTAATAGTTGTTAACACACAAAATTTCTGTTGATTTGCAGAGAGGAGTGCGAAGAAACTCTAGGGGTAAGATCAATATGCTTGCAGTTGCAGCTTACCTTTCGAAAACTCAGATTTTTCTTGTCATTATTGACATCATATCTTCATTTACAGTTGAAATTGCTGGCAAAGGCACGCTACTCTCTAGCAACATTTGAAGGGGAGCAAATCGTTATTGTATCACAGGTATAGCTGCTTGCTGCATTCGATGGTTGTATCATTGACTAGTTCTTCATGCATCATTATTGTTATCAAGTCATACTCAATTCACCAGTGATATCTAGGTTTTGGCACATGAGGTTAACATCGGCTATGAACACATGGGCAATCAACAAGTAAAGCTCTTCCACTTTTATCTATACTTTTTACGAGTGTGAATTAAATCTTATGCGTTCTATTAACCAACAATATTATCAGGTCATTAAGCTAAATGGAACCGTGGTAAAGAATATCCACCATCTTTCCCACCTTGTTGGCGGTGAGTACAGCCTTATTATGAATAACCTTTTAACACCTTAAAAATTCCTGCTCAACTTTCCATGGCTAAATGTATGAGTTTTCAGACTGCAAGGACAAATTCTTGACGTTCGAATTCGAAGACAACTTCCTAGTGGTATTAGATTGGGAAGAAGCGACTACCGCATCATCAGATATCCTAAAGGAACATGCAATTCCCTCTATAAGGTCATCTGATCTATCAGAGCCATATGTTGATACAGAACAAGAGATCCAAAAACCAAACGATGATTTTGGTGACAGCCCTGTCACAAACTATGAAATGGGAGTCGACTGTCTCCTCTGGGCATGAACAACCAAAGATGGAATTTAAATTTCAGCTCAAACAGTGACAATGCTGGTGAATTTCATGCATCTGGATGGTGGGAAAAAATATTTCCTGCTATGTGGAAATCCACTCCATAGAGTCGAAGCCGAAGACATGTCATATGTTAGAGTAGGATACTCAGAGTTATGTTGTACCTTAGAAAACCACACAAATGCTTGATTCATCATCAAGTTTTTTAGGGGATGGGAGGTGGGGGAGGTGTAGAATTTGGCAGGGTGTAATCTTGCAAATTTTTAGTCATGCAATAAATTGTGCAGAAAATTTGTTGCTTTATTTTTACCTCCATTTTAGGGCTCTGGGTGGTTTTCTGCATCATGCTCTTCAAGAAATCATGGAGAATTGCCTACTTCTGCCTGTTCGATAATATGTATGACAAAGTATATGTGCTTGGTGTTGTTTCTTGGGTGAGTATGATCAGGAAAACTACCGCAAATTAAGTACCCAACCAATGGCACATCCCTTGCACGGTGCATCATCAGCTATAGGCCGTGCATATCTTCAGTAACAATAAATAAAGGTTGTGTGGGTTGTAGTGCTGTAGTAGCCATACTTGTTTCCATCATATTACTTGATGCTATTTTCCAGCTCTGTCGTGAAGCCCTATTGCTCTAATTAATTCTAGATTTCTCGGTCGGCCTGGTTTCTTTCTCCAACGTGCACAACCCATTGCTGAGAGAGAGCAGGAGAGCACAACCCATTTTGGTCTTCTCTCCTGTAGGCTTAAAAGGAGTTGTAGATGTCTGCCTCACTAAAGGTGTTCGATGGAGAGACGGTCAATAGAGGTTTTCAGCGTGAGAGCTAATTTTGTGTTGTGGAATTGTACAACATTTTCTAATGCATTGTTGAACTTAAATAAATGATTACACATGTCTTGGCAGCCTACTATATGAGATAGTGCCATCCCACAATTGACGTTGCTCACAATGCAATCCTAAAACTCTGGCGCACTCTGTCACGTCTTTTGACTAGGTCGTGTCATGCCATGACCAAAGGCTGGCGAGCGCACGCACTCCCTAGAACATGAATGCACTCACGCACACTACGCACGATACACTCCTCACGAACACCACGAACTCATGTCGCGCGAGGATTGGAACAGAAATCCGACTAAGACGGGAATTAGTCTCAACATTGTCCCCCTAATTTATGTCGCCTTCGCCGATGAGCTTGACGATATCAATCTCTTGATAGAGCTCCTGGAATCAAACATGGTCGAGTGACTTCGTCAGTACGTCCGCTAGCTGCTCCTTTGTGCGAACGTAATTGATGAGGATCTTCCCATCTTTGATGTATTCTCGGACGAAGTGATACCTGGTGTCGATGTGCTTCGTCCGATCGTGAAAGTCGTGATTCTTCGTCATTGCAATTGCGGATTTGTTGTCCACCCTGATCTCCGGTGCTCTAGGCTCCGAATTGAGCAAATCTCCTAAGAGCTGAGCTAGCTAGACTGCTTGGCAAGTGGTGGTTGTGGCAGCGATGTATTCTGCTTCACACAATGACAGCGCAACCGCCCTTTGTTTCACCGATTGACAGGATATGGGACTTGATCCAAGTAAGAAGAGGACACCACTAGTGCTCCGGCGTATGTCTAGATTGTTGGCCATGTCGCTGTAACTTTAGAAGTATAGAATTGGGCGGTTCTTTGGTCCTTCTCTCGTTTCGGTGATGTACTAGAGCACATGCTTGATTGCCACACGGTGATCTTCACGTGGCTCTTCCATGAACCAATTTAGGTAGCCTACTGCGTAGACGATGTCCGGCCGTATGTTCATCAAGTAGCGCAGCCATCCAACGATGATATGGTACTCTGTCACATCTACCAGGGGACTTGAACTTGTCTTGCTAAGCTTCAGGCGTGACTCCATTAGCGTCGCACATGAATTGCAATCCCCCATACTGCTCTTATCGAGCAATTTTCATGCATCTAGACGGTGGGAAAAATCATTTTCTGCTATGTGGAAATTCACTCCATAGAGTCAAAGCCGGAGTCATGTCATATGTTAGAGTAGGATGCTTAGAGTTATGTTGTATCTTAGAAAACCACACAAATGCTTAATTCATCATCAATTTTTTTTGATGGAAGGGGGAGGAGATGTAGAATTTGTTAGGGTGTAGTCCTGCAAATTTTTGGTTATGCAATAAATCGTGTAGAAATTTTGTTGCTTTATTTTTATCTTTTGTACTACATGTAACTGTATAGCGTTATTGTGAAAAATTTCAAGTTTCCAAGCACTGGAATAGTTAAAATGGAAAATTTCGTGATATTTGTTATGCCCATGGGGACCGTTGTTTTCTGATCTGACGCATAACAAGTACCCTCCTGAGTAATTCTGCACCAATCACTGTAGTATCTTCTCTATTCTTTAGCCGATCTCCCCTTCCGGCGGCGTCGCCTCCGTTCCACTCCCACCGGAGCACTACTCTGGAGGCGCGACCGGGCTGGTCTGAGTCTCTTCTGGAGTTCCGGCAGGGCATGAGAGATGCGTCCTCCCGGCTCCTCAACTACGCCCACCTCAGCAGCCTCCTCGCCAGCTGCGGCCGCGGGGGAGACCTCCGCCTCGGCGCCGCCCTCCACACCACCGTCGTCAAGAACCCCGCCCACTTCCGCCTCTGCGCGAGCCGCCCATGGCTCCGCCACGTCCTCGTCGCCTGGAACGCGCTCGTTGCCATGTACGCCAGGTGCGGCCGCCGCGAGGACGCCGCCAGGGTGTTCGACGAAATGCGCGTCCGGGACGCCGTCTCCTGGAACTCGCTCATCGCCGCCTCCCGCGGCGCCGGGGATGCGCTCGCGCTGTTCAGGCGGATGCTGCGGTCGGACGCGGCCGCGCGCGCCTGCGACCGCGCCACGTTCACGACCGTGCTGTCGGCCTGCGCGCGGGCGGGCGTGGCCTCGCTCCCCGCGTGCGCCATGGTGCACGGGCTGGTGGTTTCGTGCGGGTTCGAGGCGGAGGTGCCTGTCGGGAACGCGCTGGTGACGGCCTACTTCGAGTGCGGGTCTCCAGGCTCCGCAGAGAGGGCGTTCCATGGAATGGCAGAGAAGAACGTCGTCACGTGGACGGCGATGATCTCTGGGATGGCCCGGGCAGAGCTGTACGAGGAGAGCTTCAGGCTGTTTCGTCAGATGATCTGCACGGTGGATGCCAACAACGCGACATACTCGTGTGCTCTGCTAGCTTGCGCTGGATCTCTGGCAGCAAGGGAAGGTCAGCAGGTTCATGGGCTTGTTGTGAAAGCTGGGTTCGAGGCTGACCTCCATGTCGAAAGCGGGCTCATGGATGTCTATTCCAAATGCGGTTTGATGGCTGATGCCCTGACCGTCTTTCACTCTTGTCAAGAACCTGATGAAGTTTTCCTGACAGTGATCCTGGTTGGATTTGCTCAGAATGGGCTGGAGGAGAAAGCATTTGAATTGTTCGCTGAGATGGTGGGTGCAGGAAATGAAATTGATGAAAACACTGTTTCTGCAGTTCTGGGGGCATTTGGTGCTTCTGCGCCATTTGCCCTTGGGAAGCAAATCCATGCATTGGTCATCAAGAAGTGCTTTGGAGGGAATACCTATGTCTACAATGGTTTGGTCAACATGTATTCAAAATGCGGTGAATTGAGAAAGTCTGTCCAGGTGTTTGATGACATGCCCAGCAAGAACTCAGTTTCATGGAACTCCATCATTGCGGCCTTTGCCAGACATGGACATGGTTCAGAAGTCTTTCGGCTGTTTAAGTCCATGAAATCTGATGGTGCGAAGCCCACCGATGTTACATTCTTGTCGCTGCTTCATGCTTGTAGTCATATCGGGTCAGCTAAAAAGGGATTGGAAATCTTGAATTCTATGTCATCACAATATGGAGTCCTTCCAAGGATGGAGCATTACGCATGTGTGGTTGACATGCTTGGCCGGGCCAGTTTGTTAGACGACGCAAAATCATTTATAGAAGATGGACCTTTCATGGACAGTGCTCTTCTTTGGCAGGCTTTAATGGGAGCTTGTAGCTTCCATGGGAACTCCGAGGTTGGGAAACATGCAGCAGAGAAGCTGCTCCTCCTGGACCCTAGTTGCACTGCTGCTTATGTGTTGCTGTCAAACATCTACTCGTCCGAGGGAAGATGGGATGATCGAGCCAAGGTAATGAAGAGGATGAGGGAGATGGGCTTGAGGAAGGACACTGGCAAGAGCTGGATCGAACTTGAGAAGGAGGTTCACTCTTTCATTGTCAGATCAGCATCTCATCCTGATTCAGCTGCTGCTGCTGCTGCTGCTGTGCTGCATCATCTGTCTACAGCCGCCAGTGATCAAGACCTGATGGAAGGCACTGCTTTGTGAGATTCCAGGTCTGTATCTTTCGTTGAGCTTGTAGCTCACATGAATGCTTTACCTATTCTAGGACATGGAAATGTGTATAATAGTATGCAATACACATTTCTAGGGAACCCCTGTCATGATAGAATAGGGCCCAGGGGAACATGAATGTGAACTACAATGCTGTAATCTTAGTATACGCATCTTACACACCGTATTAGTCTTGGACAGGGTTATCAGGATTGGTTTTGGTCTTTCTGGTAGAACATATGCATATTCCAGTTGAAATTTTTATAAAAATAAAGTCAATGTTGCTTCATTTTCATTGTGTGATACTGAAGATGTATGCATCCTCAAAGCCATAGAGATTCGCAGTTTTAGATGTAGAATTGAGCCACTCATTCAGCCCTGATCCTAATAATTTGTACTAAGAATGACCCTGCTGTGCTGCTCTTGTACTGACGAGTTACATCATCTCAGAGATTAAGGACCAGGCGGAGGCAGCTGGGGAACTTGTGGAGATGCCATGCAAGTCTGGGCGTGCGGATGCAGGATGGCGGCTACGGAGGAGGGTAGCAAGAACAGCTTCCCGCTGCCAGTCCACGCTGATGAAGGTCGCAGGGTTAGGGACTTGAAGATCATTTCTGTACCAACAGCACTGACATAGACCAGGAGGCTTCATCAATGTACAGTCAGTCCTCCCGCGTGCACAAGCCATGTATGTAATTGCGTCAGAGGATTATACAGTCCAAACTCTAGGAGATAATTGTGTCATAACAACGTGCCAGTGTACAAGTACCAAGAGTGAAGAGCCTAATGAAACGATCCATATATTTTGCCACGAGTATAATTATCAGAGCGATATGATTCTCCTTCTTTACATCACCAACGCAGTTTGGCAAAAGGTTTTACCAACTTAGACATAAAATACTAGAACATTAAGAGGTTCAAACATGCAAGGAAAAACTAGCGCACGTGCGCTTCGATCGTCCCTCGAAGCCTTCATACGGACAACTGAATTCATCCTTTTCTTTCCATCATAACCTTTGGTAGCACGGTAGCACCAACATAATTACATAGCTGATCATCATAAGCTGGAGCTTCAGCATAGTGTCACCAGCCACATTCCTGCACCAAACTCTATGAAATTTAAAACATTCCTTCTGGTAACCAGAAAATTTCACCTAAGAAAACAACCGTGCCAATTTCGAATAGTATACAGACAACATTTTCTCCTAAAAATCTTCGTAGACATAATTATGTTGCAAGTATATCATTAATCAAAGGAAATATACAGCAAGGCATTTGGAATCGATTGGTTACCATTTCATCAAGCACCATGTTCAGTAGGATTCAAGAACGATGACATATATGAGTTACCTGTTTTGGTACGTTCATTTTATGCCAAAATAAAGATTTTGGACTAGAGTACATGGGCTTTTCCCCTGATTCACAAGAGACACCTTTGCTATATAACATGAAACAAAATTCGTAGGCTCTTTTTGTGCAATGGAGTTCTTGCTGGCTTAAAATACAAAGAATGTGCCCAGGATATACCAAAACACAAATATGGGCCATGCAGAGTAGCAAACCCAACCAAAACTTAACCACAAAACGCATGCATAGGGAGGTAGGGCGGTGCTGGGTTTTTCTGCTGTGCGACTGAAGTCGTTCGGCCCAGAATTGGGTTGAAATGAAACGAAATTTCAACTGACTACTACTTAGACAGTCAATAAAAAAAGATTCAACCATATTCTTGCAATTATTATATTCACTGTCTCAATTGCTATCTACGAGTTAAAAGCAATTGACGTGGGACACATTGTAAATAGGATGGCTAGCGAACATACAAATACATGTCTTATCTTTAAAATATGTGAACTATATCTGATTATCATATCAGTGTGGACAAAAAATTGAAACTTAAGAACCTAAAAGGTTTTGTAATAGCAAGTACTATAAAGGTTATAGAGGTTTAAGTGCTGCCTCTAAAAATACCATACGTAGAATTGGGTGATGAAGTGAAGAAAAGTGAGAGAAAGATGAGCCACCTTCGTGAAAGATGCAACCTTTCCAAAATCTCAAAGAGAAGTGCAATGAGAATAAGATAGTGTGAGAGTGAACTGTTAGAACATGGTATCCACATACCTTAGGTGTTTGAAATAAACGAATATCACTAAAGAATATATACAAAGGAATATCCTAATAATACCCTCAGGGAATATGTCCTTGTATATTCCCCAATAAATTACCTAACTGGAATTTCCTCTTTCCCTATCTACGTATATTCATGAGTAAACCTAAGAGGAGGGAGTCACTCTCTTATTATTACACATAAGACATCTCCATTTCTCTCTCTATCGCTCTATTTTCAGGTGCCTATTTCGCTACACATTTTTTCTTGTTCATGATTCAATGTCATAACATGAACCGACAAAAAAAAATAATTATGATTTATGTATTAGAGGTAACTAGATGAAACTTGTGCGTTGTTGTGGGAATATTATATGATGATGGCAAAAATAAGGTGTAAGATGGTTTTGTTTTTTAAGCTAGATGACATAACTTTAATGTTGAAATTTTGACAGAATAATAAAAGTATATTAAAATATAATATTTTGAAACTCAAATAACTTGTACAAAATGTTGAAAGTTTGACAGCAGATATCAAATTATTTGATACTGGATAAGTTCAAACAAAGTATATAAAATCTATTCTAATACTCTATATATCTAAGGCCCATCATGGTGCTAAATTTACAAGCCACACTACATCATTTACAAGTATAATTTATAATAAAAAAATTAACTACATCAAATCATACAAATTGTAAACTATACAATTTAAAATAAGAAATGATGTGTGGTATAAGTATAGATTAGAGTACAACACTCTGTCTTCCAAGCATGAAAATATATTGAGCACGATCCACTCTGGAAGTAAAAGTAGTTAACTGGATAGGATTCTCCACAGCAATCTCAAACACATCCAGTTATAATGTGTTTGTGAGTATATTAAGCAGGTCTCCACTGTGGTGTTATCTAATAAGTGAACACGGACCTGAACATTGATTGCATAATGTACTATACTAAATTAGAGAAGAATACTAAAAGATGACAGATGGTCACGATCATTTCAACAAAAAGAATACATGGTGCATATTTTTCTAGAAGAGTGCAATATAAACAACTAAATTGACTTAGACACCTTAGGGATATACTGGAGGTATCAAACTATTTTATAAGGCTTGAACTAAATCAGCTAAAATTAGGATAAGACAAACAGGTATTGTTTTACCTATTCAACAGTTAACCAGATGATTATGTTGGCCTGACTCATCTATTTTGCATGATAAAGGAACCACCTTTAACTCCAACGAAACTATGCAACGGGACCTTGTCGTTTTATCAATGCAACGAACTAGTTTTCTAGGTTGGGCCGAAGTTAAGCTTCTATGGAGATAATTATGCTTCTGTTTAAAGTATTCATTGTAGCAATTCCTATTTTTAATACAATGGACCCTCCAAAGTGGGTTTTAAAAACATTAATAAAAAAACTTAATGTGAAGAATATGAACTCTACAAAGATTAGTAACCAACATATAGTGTATACAGTAGTAGAGGAATAAAGTAAACATACTAATGTTATAATGCACTAGTCATGCCGTGCTCATGTCATGAATTGTAAAGTGGCAATAAATAACAATTCTTTTGCTTTAGGAATAGTGTAGATTAGGCTGTGTTCTTTTAGTTGTACTTTTTCTAGCTTCATGAAAAAAACATAAATATTTACCAACATGCCTCAGCATTAGGAGAATACTCATCTTCGTCAGACCAACAATCGAAGCATAGCTTTGAGCAAATAATATCAGATGTTGTCATCACAATCCCCTTTTTCCTCGTTTCATCTCAATTAAATCAGAAAACCTGAGCATCATGCTAATGGTTTTCCAACTGCAAATACATATATAGTATTAGAAAACAAATCAATTTTTTTGTGATATCAAATAAAAGATGTGAAAATTCTGTACCAGTGGAAGACAAAAGCCCTAGAATGAATTTTGCAGCACCATGGGCCACCTTTGTTGCAGGTTCATGGATGTCCAGCAACTTTAGGTCCAAAAGACACAAAACGTTACTTGAATTAAGTGTGGATAGACTCAGTTGAGGAGCTACAAGACCATCAATGCATCAGTACATTTCAATAGTTAGAGGAATGATTTATTGTAATCTTACTAGCAAAGAGAAAACACACTAGCAAAGTAACACTAAAAAGATCCTCCCTTTTTCTATTAGATGGAGAGTGTTATTGTTGTCAACCTTTAACTTACACATCATTAACAATGAGTTATGCCAAATCTGCGGTATATTGGCCTAAAGAGCAGGAAGAAGAAGATGAAAGAAAGGAAGATTGGCATATACAATATACAGAGCGTACAAGTTCGGCAACTAATTTACATAGGCTGCTAGGAGCTAATTAAATAGGGTCACTAGCGGTCAATACAAGACAAGCATAAAGGTGGACATATTCCAATCCAAAAGAAGGAAAAAGGACGACATAAGAAGCCTAGAGGAAGGAGATGAGAGTTTGAGACACCAGCACGGAATAGAAGGCGGCGCCCTACTCAGCCAGACGAGCACGAGCGATGTGCCGACTGACCATCGTGCCGGCAGCGCTATGCTCGGCGAGAGCGCCTCAAGTGATATCCGAGCCACGGCCCACGGTAATGGCGCAGAGAGCGGCGTCGGGCGATGGGGTTGTCATTTTTCGTTTTTAAAACCGTGCGTTACAACGGGACATAAAAAAGATAACTGCATCTGTCAAAAGCAAAACAAAACAACAATGTTATTTGGCAATTGGTTGTGTGTGATCAAGCCCCTTCCCATCTTCCTATTTTGGCACATCACAACTTTCCTTTTTGGACAATTTTATACACCTAAAGTTTGCACACCCAAAGTTTATACACTAACAGTTTATATTCCCAATTCAAATTTGAATTTGGATTCAGATTCAAATGTTATGCATGGTGTGTTGCTATATTAAAAGTTTCTAAACATATAGTTTACGTGTATAAAGTTTCAATGTATATATTTATATGTATAAAGTTTATACACATGGATATTTCTAAACATAATTATTTTCCTTTATTTCTATTTTTGTTTTTTTTCAAGCTTATTTTTGAAATTCGTTGTCAATCAATCTTTATGGGGTTTTGCCCACATGCGCTGGTAGGAGAGCGTTGGGAGCGCGAGCGACTGAGCAAGATTTGGGAGCAAGGAGGCGCCGCCGCGACCAAGCGTGGGTGTCATTCTCGTTGGCTAATCAATTGCCCATATTTGGACATCATATTGTACATGTCAAGCTAACCGATAAGGCTATGTTCGAACCTCATGGTTCGGATTCTCTCCAATCCAGCACGAAAAAATGCAATGGATTATTAGCATATGATTAATTAAGTATTAGCTAGAAAAACTTAAAAACTATATTAATATAATTTTTTTAATCAACTTTCTTATTGAATTTTTTTTAAAAAACATATTGTTTAACACTTCAGGAAACATGCTTATAGAAAACGAGAAAGCAGAAGATGTGAACTTGGAACGCCAAATGCAGCCGAAGCCTATTTCATTGCTACTAATAAGAAAGTGTGGATAAAAATTATATGTCCATATAATATTTTCTTCGGAGATATATACTATCATATCAGAACTCAAGCCAAGTATGCATACAAGATGTGGATTCTCCAAGGAGGGCTTCTATGATGACTTCATCACTGGAAATTAAACCAGCACGATGACCAACTCATTTCTCGTTGCATTAATTCCCCGTACCAATCTATAACAGCCTCTAGTTCAGTGAGCTACAATGTAGAAGCTGCTTTCTGATGAAAATTGGAGTTAGAGATCGAGCAATCTCTAAAAGAAATAATTGTCCTATTGATCATTGTGCTCCTGCAACAAATTCAGGAAGTAGAAATGACACTATCATCAATTTTTTGACTGAGAATTATAGAGAGAACATAAACTGAGTGAGTTATCGGTCATTGTTATGAATAATTTGGAAGCACAGTTTGACCTACGAATCAGACCAGAAATCAGAAACCCGCGAAGATGTGAATTTTCATGCCATCTTCCTTCAGTGCTGTAGACCTGAGCTATAGCCATCTATTGATCATCATGCTACTGCAAACTGCAAACAGTGCCACAAATTAGGAAAAACATTCAGTTATCTGCACCATGATCTTGCATAAGAAACCACCAACAGAAATTCTTGATTATTCTTGCTGCCCCTTTGTGACCAACAGGATGAGACCATTTACCATCTCCTTGCTGCTTGTGTGTTTGCTAGACAGTTTTGGTTTTACCTCTTGCAGCAATTTGGCCTTGTGGCTCTTGCGCCGTAACCCTTGGATGTGAATTTTGATGAATGGTGGAGCTGGATCAATGGTTTGGTTGAATAGCTTGGTCATTCTTGGAGCTTGGACTATTTGGAAGTATCAAAATGATTGTCTTCAATGGAGTTTCTCCTAGTCTTTTGACCTCTTTGGTGTTAGCAAGGGAGGAAGGAAGCCTGGCTATGGAGTTTGGTTGGGGCTAAGGGGCTCTTCATCACTTTGGACTCCAGTTTGTCTTTGTTTTTTGAGTTTGGTTGAGTAGCCGTTCTAGCGGTAGCTTGTGGGTCGTTCCTTCTTTTTCTTATGATGGCGTGATTCTACTGTTTGTACTTCTTGCTGTTTTGGCGTGTTTTAGACACCCTCTCTCCTTCTGTCAATGTAATGATGCTTAACTCTCGTATTCGAGAGAACATTCTTGTTGCCCTGCCGTTAGTAGGTAGCTGTAGAAATATATACCACTAACAAAGCTGAAATCTACTGCTGTCGATTTTTTTTGACATATTTTGATCCTTCTTCTTATTAAAATAAATCATAATAAAATAAATAATAATTTGGTGATTTTTTAATTAGTTATATGCGTCATCAAATACTAAAACAAAGAGAGTATAATATATTATCACCGCTAGTCAACTAATAGTCAAACTCTCTTAAGCGAGGCAAGGAGGCCAAATGACTATACCATTCTTAGATAAAATCGAGATTTTGCACATTTTCATGTTGAGTGAAATAATTTTAGATGGAACCATGAATAAGCGATTCTATTTTTCATTAATAGAAAAAGACTAAATTACACTTTGCACTAGGTAGATTGTGCCTTGTTTCACTTTGCACCAAGGTTAGCACATACTTTCAATTTACACTAGAGTGTATTGAAATAATTCTTAGCGATTAATTCGCTAGTGGTCGATATGATCCTGTCAGATTTGACTTAATATTGTTTTGGTTAGATCCGATCTATCATGTTCACATCTAATATGGTTGGTGTCGGAATCTAGCAGATTTTGTTCTCCATTAGCTTAGATAGCCAATAAGGTTAGATATAGGTTTGCGTCGGACATTCGGCTAATAAGCAGCCGATGACCTCGCCTCGTACATTCGATTTAGCCTCCGTCGTCCCGTTAGCTTCGATATTGTACTGTCTCGGTTTAGTCCGATATATTGAGACTGGTTCTAACGGAGCGGAGCCATCACGGTGGTTGCTGGTCCTCGTGACTTTAGGGGATTGGTGTCCTGCTCCATACTTTCATCGCCTACTCTATCTAAAGCGTCATCGGCTATATGGCCGATAAGTCATTTATTTTATTCCATGCATTTATTGCCTACGTCTTTATCTATTTTTCAGCCGATGCTCAAGCGTTAACTTCTTATCGGCACCCAATCGATAGGGTGAGCCATATTGGCCCATCGGTTGATTGGCTCATGGATATCATGCTCTTTATCTCGTTGTTAGTTCTAGGGTTAAATTAACTGATACATCTTTAAACCTCAAAGACTAAAAACTGCACTGAAGCAAAACAGAACTCCTATGCCTTTGTATGACCAAGATGCCATCTTCTCCAATCGAACCTCCACCGGCTTACTCATGTCTTCACCTGGTCCGATCAACCCCTGCAAGATTTGGCACATGATAGTTTTGAATACAAGTATCAATACATAGAGACTAAAGCCCAGCTAATAAGGCCTAAATTATACATATACTATAAACCCTAGCTCTAATCACTGTACATCCTCTCGTTCTTTCTTCACGCTTTCACCTCTCATTCTTTGTTTTCTCTGCTAATGCGAATGCCGCCACCAATTTTCGCTACACATCATCTTCTTTGCTCTATGCGATAGTGCCACAAGCACGCCTCCTCTTCTAGTCTTCCTCTGTGCCACCGTTGACGCCTCCTCCATAAGTGCACGGCGCTGGCTCCACCTTAACCTCCGTGACACAGCCATCAAGTGTAGGAACCCGATCTTCATGCCACTATCAACACCTCTACCACGAACATGCCATGCCACTACCAGGTGTTGGGTACCCACTGGGTGCCCTTTACCCAGACGCGGATGGAGACGGGCAAAAACTGCACCCGAGTACGGGGATGTGATAGAAATTGACAATTTTCTTCTTCCTAGGGATGGAAACAGGAGGTAGAACCAAACAGGTGCATCTCCATTGCTATCCCTACTTCCACCCAAATATTAGTAAGGGTTGTAGTAAGTAGGGAAGAAAGCAGGTGCAAGATGCCATGAATTTGGCCATTATGCAAAAGGTTGCAAAGAACCTAAGTTTGATCCTAGATACATGTAGCACCATCACCACCACCAAAAGCTAAGAAAAAGGCATGCATATCTTGCGTTTTATTCTTTTTATTCATCACTTGGTATTCCTAATTGCATGAATGGTTTCTACTTTTTATGTGAAAATGAAGGTTTCACAAGAACAAGTTACTTCCTCTTAGCCCCTCCTATGAATGCCTCAATTACTCAGGAGGGTTCTACATCTGCTTCTCAATCAATTCTACAACGCACTCTACCAGGACAAGCAAAACAAAGGGCTGCATTGAGGGCTACATCAAGGGCTGCTGTATTAAGGGGGAAGAGAACCTCCTTAATACTGTCATCAATCCTTAAGTTCTAAGTGATGAAAACTAAGTTATATTGTTGTTATTGTGTGACTTTTGCTAAACTTAGTTGTACTGTTATGTAAACTTTGTCTCTATGTTCTAAGTGCTTGTCATTTAAATGCCTTATTAGATTGTTATGTTTAATGGCTTTGTGACAATTTGGGAACAACTGATGGTTTAGTTTTTTTTAATCTTGTTTTCTTTTGTCAACTAGAAACCACTGAAATGAAATGCTGTCTTTTTTGTGGAAGAAGTATTGTCCTTTTTATTTTGCGAAACTGTGTTGACAATGCTTTTTTTTTTCAACCGGAAAGAACGAGACTTTAAATAAAATGAAGAACGGCCATGTTGACAATACTTTTTTTTCAACAGGAAAGAACGAGAATTTTTTTTTTAAAAAAAGAACGCTACTTTCCGCCGGTTGCACGGCCTCCTCCCTTGTTGCATGGGTATTTTGGTCCTAGAAGATGTGAACGCTACTTCCCGTTTCACTTCCGTTCAATTTTATGGTATGTTGGAAAGGTGGAAGGATTTATAGTATTTTTTTACTGTTGAAAAATTTATGCTATAGATAAAATTTTCTTGAAGGAGGGTGCGATTCTCAAGGGCCAGTAAGATGATATGGTCACTAGGAGTAGCATAGAGATTAATGGGTTAAAAATCAAATTTTAGTTGTGTTAGATAGCTATATTTGAAATAAAATTTAAATATAAAAGTAGATATAAATTTAGGTTGAAGAAAGTAGAAAATTAAATATTTAAACATAATTCAAATGCTTATATTTTGAAATGTAGGGGATAATAACATAGAATTAGTGAATGAGAAAAATATAAAATATTAATTACATGGAATGCTCGTCCATTACACTGTCCAAAAAAAGGGAAAAATCAACTGCATATGTATTATACCTTTGCTAGCGGCGAGGTTGGCGGTGTACTTACCATGTAATGCACATGTGTGAAAGCCTCCTAACTACAGCTACTCTTCCATGGCCGGCGGAAGCGTTCTGCAAGGGAGCAGCATGCACGGCATGACGACGACGACGACGAGGACGGACGACGAGGACGACGAGGACGGACGACCACGACGATGATGACTCCAAAGCGCGTGTACGATCGAGTCATGCCGTCAATATGCATGCACCGACAACTCGACATCATGAAGACGCATGACGGCATCATCAAGTATTACCACTCTACGTATGTATATGCATTCATCCATGTCAGATGTGGTCTCCACGCCCGTACGTCGTAGCGCGAGGGCACGCAGTTGACTGACGCGACGACTTGGACTCTTCACATGCTAGCTGCTATCATAATAGTTGTAAATCATTCATGCTTGTGTTTACTTTAGAAATTTTTAGAGCCGTCACTAACTCTTGATCCATGGCCACCCGGTCGGCCGTAAATCACTGACTAACTTCTGTCGAAAATGCTATGCCGCGGTGTCATGGTTAGAATGACTAGCTTCATTGTCCCATGTGGGGTTTATAAAACATGTGGTTACCTCACGATTACCATGGCAACCATCTTAACTTTTTAAATCTTAAGGTTTTTCCCAGTTAACTCACTATTTTTTTCTAACCACGATACTACTATGGAATAGCGGTAACCCCTAAGTCCTACATTTGCCTCCTCTAGCTCCTCAACAGTACACCATTTATCTTTATTGAGATATCTAGTGAATATGTATTGATAGATAAAAATGTATTAATGGACATAAGTTACTACTGTAAAATAGTTTTTTTCTTATCAGGTCGAAAGTAGGCCAACGTGTAAGTAAGTTTGGACAGAGGGTAGGGACACCGACTGCTGGTTAAATGTATTATCCTATAAGACTACGATACTTTTGAGAGTAGGCCCATATGGGGCATTTCTCGTGCGTGTTCTTCCCCATTACGCTACAGTAGATAGTCTCTTTCAATATATATATAGAGAGAGAGAGAGAAACCGTGCTTTTGGGACACCTTAGATTTGCTCCAGGTTCTTATCCTAGTTTATAAAAGAGCCGATCAAACTACGCGTAATCAATCGACACAAGCTAGCTAAACTGCACACAAGAAGCACCACCATGCACACACAGCATCCCACCACTGCTGCAGGCTCCTCCTTGCTCCTGGCCGTAGCCATCACCTCCTTCTCCTTAGTTGGCATCTCCCATGCGCTGCACGAGCCCCCGCCGCCAGCTAACCGCACGGCCAAAGCCAGCCGCGGATGCGTGCCGCGGGAGAGGGACGCGCTGCTGGTCTTCAAGCAGGGCATCACGCGCGACCCACAAAACGTTCTCTCGTCGTGGCGGCGAGAGGCCGGAGACTGCTGCAAGTGGCATGGCGTCCATTGCAGCGACCGCACCGGCCATGTCACCGGCCTTGAACTGTCCAGTCCCGATCCCGATGAATACTATGGCGGCTCTCTTGTTGGTCACATAAACCGCTCTTTGCTCTCTTTGGAGCATCTCAGCTGGAATATGCTAGAGGGGCCCACTCGTCTTCTCCCTAACTTCTTTGGCTCTTTCAAAAGGTTGAAACTTCTTGACCTCTCCGGCATACAATTTGCTGGCCCGGTGCCTCCTAAGCTCGGTAATATTTTATTTCAAGCCTCAGCATTTATTATGTGCATTCTCGATCAAAAACGTCATGTCACATATCTACATATATTCTTAGGGAATTTGAAGGAAAATGTATATTTTATCCCTCAATTGTTATCGTCAGTCAGTCATCGTCAACCTGTATGTCCACACATGCATCGTGTATTTTCGATAGATGAAATAATCATTGCATTTCCAATTGTTGATTAACAAATTCGAAAGATTTACAGGTGAAAATATCAAATGCTTTGTAGTCCTATATAGATTCAATTGCGCATTTTAATTCTAGTTCTATATTTTTATTGCCTAACATGTAAAAAAAAATCAATACTAAGAATTTAATTCAAACTTACAGATATTTTGATAAATTAGCTTAGAAATCTGATCCACAACTAACATAGAAAAATGCATGCAATGTAGTTTTTTTTTCTCTAGACATATAGCATTTGGTAACCATCAATCTGCTGGCGGTTTTTACCGCCAGCCATGTTCACCACATGGCATCTATAACTTCTAAGATAAATCTTGATATCTGGGTTAAAAGAATTAATTAAAGTAAAAAAATGATTACACTCTGAAACCATCTGGAGAAAGCGTGGCTCACCAACTATGCAGATAAAACCTAGGCCATCTGACAAAAAAAAACATAAAAAAGGGTAAAAACACAAAATTCTTCGGACTGTAATAATTCAAATATTTTGTTGGTTATTATTCGACGGTACCAATTATTATGTATAATTTTAAAATGACACAAATAAAAATTATATATACATGAATCTCTAACACATATCAGTGTTTAGATGAAGAGAGAGAATCATTGCTTACTTAGGTGCTGCAACTGGCAAACTAAGAAAGGGAGACTAAAACAAGATTAAAGATTAAAAGAAACAATACAGTCATCCTTTCACCCTGAGGGAAGGTTGAAAAAGTGTTTTAAAACAATAGGGTATTGAGAAATACACAATATACTATAAAAAAAATACTCCCTCCATTTATAAAATAATTGTTGCTTTTAAATTTGAAGTGCTAAGCTTTGATCAACAATATTTTTAAACAATCAAATTTTGTAGCATCAAAGTTGTATTGTTACATTTTTAATACATTTAAATATACCTGTTTTGATGTAACTGAAAAATAAAGCTAAAAGTTTATCTACTCTCGATCAAATCAACAAATATTAGCGAGCCATTCTAATCAGTATACTATAAAAATAAAAAAGGAAAATTTGAGGATTTTTTAAGTTGAAAACAATGTTCCAGGTTAACTGAAAAGTAAAAACACATCTAGATGTTCACATTACCCTCAACAACATAAACGAGCTGTAAAAAAGTGCATCAACTGGCGCGTTTATTTTCTAGTTAAATTATGGTGTGCACACTGTAGTTTAACATCCTAATATGAAAACCATATGTACCCCACAAATAAAAACTCTCTCTATCTAAAATAAACCCATCTAGTTTCTATGTCCGGTCTACAAATTAAAAAATGTATTCCCTTTCGTATCTTTTACTTATCCACTTACTAATTCTACCTTTCTATTATTAATAATAAGATTATTTTAGTTTTTTGGCTCACTACTATATTTGTCCTGGGATACTGGGAATTCGTTTTTTGACATAGGGAGTACACGGCACAGGTGCAAGAGAGTGTGGCCGAAGTTGCTGGCCTTGCCAGCGGAATAGCAAGCACGACCGGTTCTCACGTGGGCAGTACTGAGTGCTGACAACAGATGGTCTAAGGAGAGAGAATAGGATGGGAGCATAACATTATACGTTATGTATGCAAACCTCAGCGGGTGTGTTTTAAACTAACAATATTAAGTATGTGGCAATGAGTTTTAAGCTTACGGGAGCCGTGACATGCATAAAAGAGGAAGTGCGCGCCTAAATTAATACTAGGATTTAAATTTAGGTGGACGGGTTGGTTAGAAGGCCTATCCACCACCTGTCTATTTAACTTTCGTCTTATACTTGGTGTGACCTATATTCCGGTTATTGTGTTTGCAATTAACGCATTGTCAAATATTCTGTAATAAAGGGAGCTTGTGTCACATATTTAGTTAGATTTAGGTTAAAAATGTCTATAATTAGTGTCTTGTGATTTTTTTAAGCATTCTAGTGCATTGATTAAATGACAATGTGATTACTTATAATGTCAATGAAAACTTTCAGGTATGCCAGCTACTCTGGTTTGGATATCTCTGAGCGACAATGCACTAGATGATGTCATCACCTGGCTCATCTAAACAATTTAAAAGAAATATATTTATCTTACACTTCCTTATAGATTCAGATTTCTTCGGAATGACAACCTCCCTTTAGACTACGGTCAGCATTTTTAGTTTTTGCCACGTGGGTCCACTATTTCCTGCTTGGCTTCAATCCCGAAAGAGTATCGATAGTCTTGACATGTCAGGTACAGGTTCTAATGATAAGCTTACAGACTGGTTTGTTACTACATTTTCTAAGGCATCCGTATTGGCCTTCGACAACAACAGTATCATTGGAGAATTACCATCAGATTTTAAAAACATGTCATAATTAAAGAGCCTTTATATGAGTTCAAACCAGCTTACAGGTCGGATACCTCAATTGCCAATAAACCTTACTATTTTGCATCTCTCCAGAAACTCTTTATCAGGACCATTACCGTCAAACCTTGGAAGTTCAAACATGTCTGAGCTGGTACTTTCCTCCAATAACATCACTGGCCGTGTTCCGAAATCAATTTGTGAATCACAAGATTTGACTTTCTTAGACTTATCCAACAATCGTTTGGATGGTAAATTTCCTCGTTGTTTTAATCCCACAAACGTCCAATTCGTGCAATTAATTAATAATAGGTTCTCTGGCAAGTTCCCTTCGTTTTTGCAAAGGTGCACAGAGTTACTTTTTCTGGATCTAGGATGGAAGATTGCCTATTTGGATTGGAGATTTAGTGCACTTAAAAGTATTGGCTCTGGACCACAACAAGTTTTTCGGTAGTATTCCAGTCAGCATCACTAATATTTCGTGCCTTATACACTTGAATTTGGCAGGCAATAATATATCGGGTGCCTTGCCTCGGGATTTGTCAAATTTTATAGGGATGTCAGGCGGTGATGCTTGTGACAACACAGCGTATTTCGATGAGCTTTATCATGTAGAGAAAGAGAAGGTGTCTGTGGTCACGAAGGGGGAATACCTTTATTATGGTTATGCTCAAATTCTTGACATGGTAACCATTGATTTATCCTCCAACTGTTTGATTGGAGACATTCCGGAAGAAATAGCCTCTGTGCTTGATTTAAGATGCTTGAACTTGTCAAGGAATAACTTGAGCGGAAAAATTCCAAACAAGATTGGGGTCCTGAGGTTATTGGAATCACTTGATCTCTCAAGAGACAATCTTTCCGGGGAAATCCCATCGAGCCTCTCAAATCTAACTTTTCTAAGTGACTTGGACTTGTCACAAAACAATCTTAGAGGAACAATACCATCAGGATCACAGCTTGACACACTCTATACGCAGCACCCTCATATGTTCGATGGCAACATCGGTCTTTGCGGGCCTCCCCTTCGAAAGAAATGTTATGTGCCACAGAAAGATCACATGAGAAGAAAAGAAAACATTTCTAAGATAGAGCCATTTCATGTCGGACTTGTACTGGGCTTCATTTTAGGTCTCTGGGTGGTTTTCTGCATCACGTTCTTCCACAAATCATGGAGAATTGCCTACTTTCGCCTATTCGATAATATGTATGACAAAAGTGTTACATTGGACCACTGGACTGTATAGACTCGACTCTTTCTGTATAGAGTTGAGGTGTTAGTTTTACTGTACATATTTTTATATGGTATTAGAGTAAATCTAGACATCTTCGGCGCATTAGCATTCTCCTACCGGCGAGCCGATGTTTTCTCCCCATCGCCGACCTTCTTTCCGGTACTCCCTCCTCGCTCTCTCATCTCGGCTCCTTCTTCTTCCTGTCTTCTCCGCAGATGCTTTTCCTTTCTTCTTTTTCACCACCCTTCCCCATCCCTTGCTCCTCTACGCGATAAGGCGACGGTCTCCACCCGTCTCCTCGTCTCGACTCACACCCGTCTTCGCCCTTCTTCTTGCTCCGTGCATCCTTTCTCCTCCGATGCCGACGTACCTCTGCGCTCATCGTCTCCATCGGCTGAAATCGTCCGCCCCCCTATCGGCTGGACCTGTCCGCCCTCCATCGGCTGGA
The DNA here is from genome assembly GCA_030770085.1 of Oryza coarctata. Taxonomy (NCBI): domain Eukaryota; kingdom Viridiplantae; phylum Streptophyta; class Magnoliopsida; order Poales; family Poaceae; genus Oryza; species Oryza coarctata. The sequence goes on from CM061471.1 coordinate 2,386,949, forward strand.
ACCCTCTCTCGGTTCTCGCTTTTCCGACACGCTCAACGGCTTTCGAACGCGAACCTGCTCCACTCACGTCCGAGCCACTCCGACATGTCCACGTGTTCACGGATATGAATCTCTGCCTCCCGGACGCGAACCTCTTTTCTTTGCGTTCGACGGCCCCTCTCCGAGTTTTTCGCGTCCGCTCCACTCCTTGGCCTCCACGAGTCCACGGACGTGAAACTTCTCCCAACCACTCTCTGACCTACCTACTCTGCCAACCACCTTTCCCTCACTTACTTCGCTGCCTACTCCTCATCAGCCAACCACTCCTCATCGGCTGGTTGGCCCACCCTTCCCTCTCATCGGCTCACTCCCCATTGGCCTATCACTTCTCTGATCGACCGATCTCCCTTCTCATCGGCTTCTTTCCATCAGTCTCTTACTCTTATTGGCTTTTTGCCCCTGTTCTCCTCTTGTCATGGCCACCGAGTCAGCCCTCAGCTCCGGCACTCTCCCAGTCGCCAAATCTGCTTCGGCTCTCGGCGCTCCAGACCACACCTCGGGCATCACCTCGCCGATCTTCTCACCCCCCTACGCTGCTGTGAACGTGAAATCTCACATTTCCATCTCTCTTGACCTCAACGCCAACTACTCTAAGTGGGTTTTCTTATTTAAATCCCTCTGTGAAAAGTTCGGCCTATGGTCACACATCGATGGCTCCGCTCCACCTCGACCCGATGACCCCTAGTGGGACATCGCCGAGTGTTGCGTGCGCAGCTGGCTACTCGGCTCGGTCGACGACTCTGTCCTCGACCTTGCCATGGAAGATACCGATCCCACCGCTCGGGATCTCTGGGTGGCTATCGAGCGGATCTTCCTCGCAAACAAGCAGCCCTGCGCCATCTTCCTTCTCAACAAGTTTCACTCCATGGTATAAGGAGATTCCTCTGTCTCCTCGTACTGCCAATGCCTTAAAGTAAAGGCTACTACTCTCCGAGATATCGGACACCCTGTGGCTGACTCTTAACTCGTCCTCGCCCTCCTACGAGGCCTCAACCCACGCTTCTCCAACACTGCCAACGACATCGCCAACGCCACATCCCTTCCGTCATTTGCCCGGACCCATGACATGCTAGTTCTCAAAGAACTCCGTCTGGCCAACGATGAGAAGACCGTGGCTCACATCGCTCTCCTCGCCGTAGCCGATCATGGCTGCCGAGCATCCTGCGTTGCCACCCCCTCCCACGGCTCTGGTGGCCATGGCCCTAACCATGGCAATGCAACCCGCACTGGCAAAGGTAAGGGCAAAGGCAAGGGCAAGAACTGGCATGGTTCGATGCAATCGCGACCTGCTTCAGTCCCTCAGCCTGCCGGTCCCACGGGTTCGTGGCTCTGCTACAACCCCTAGACACCCTAGCCCCAGCCACGCAGCCCCATCGGATGGCAACCAGGGGTCCTCGGTGCCCATCCTTAGGCCCACCTGGCATCGGCTTCCATCCTGCCGTCTCAACCGATGCTACGGCCACCACCCACCCAGTTGGTTCCCTCCTAAAACCAGGCTGGCCTCGTCACCGCCCTCAACCAGATGACGCTCCAACCTCAGCACCCTTGGATGTTGGACTTTGGTGCGTCCTCCCACATGGCGCCATCGGCTGGTATACTCCGTTCTTGTCATCTCTCCTCCTCCCCCTTTGTCACCATCGGCAATGGCCACTCTATTCCTGTCCAATGCCACGGTGACTCCTTTCTGTCTACACCCACCACTAACCTTCCCTTTCGCAATGTCCTCATTGTATCCTCTCTCATTCACAATCTTGTATTTGTTCACCAATTCACACGAGATAACAATTGCTCAATCGAATTTGATGCTTCTGGTTTCTCTGTGAAGAATATTCCAATCTGGCGACAGATCCTTCGCTGCAATAGTGGCGGTGATCTCTACACCATCCCCACTGCGCCGTCCACTCCACACGCCAGCGTCACCCTCTCTACCAACCTCTAGCATCTTCGCCTCGGCTACCCCGGCCCCGACACTATCGCCAACCTCTGTCGCAGCGCCTCCATCCAGTGTACTCACAACAGCTCCACAGTTTGCCACTCGTGTCAACTTGGCAAACATGTGCGACTGTTATTTTCTAATTCTCTATCTTGTATCTCGTGACTATTTGAACTTATACACTATGATGTATGGACTTCTCCGGTTAAAAGTATCTCCGGTAATTAATATTATCTTGCCATACTTGACGATTACACACACTATTGCTGGACTTTTCCACTCATCAGCAAATCTGAGGTCGCCTCCCACCTAACTAATTTAACTAATTTCACAAACTATGTTTCTAACCAGTTCAACTTCCCTATCAAGGCTCTACAAGCCGATAATGGTATGGAGTTTATTAACCGTACTGTTCAAATCTTCCTCACCTCGAAGGGCATCCATTTACGCCTCTCCTGCCTCTACACCTTTCCCCAGAACGGCAAGGCCTAATGCCTCCTTCGCACCCTCAACAACATAAGTGGTACAATGCTGCTTCATGCCCACCTATCTGCAACTTACTGGGCAGAAGCACTAACCATTGCGACTTATTTCCTCAATCGGAGCCCGTGCTCCTCCATTCGCCACAACGTTCCATACACTCTTCTTTACCGCACGGCGCCCGACTACTCCCATCCTCTGCGTTTTCAGGTGTCTCTGTTACCCAAACCTCACCGCCACTACTCCTCACAAACTCACTCCCCGCTCCACTGCTTGCATTCTCCTCAGCTATCCCTCATCTCACAAGGAATACCGATGTCTCGATCTTTCCACCCATCGGGTCATCGTCTCTCGTCATGTTATTTTTGACGAGACATGCTTTCCCTTCGGTCTGCTTAATCCAAGATCCTCATCTAACGATCTCGACTTCCTCCTCACCAACACCGTGCAGTCCCGGTCTCCTACACCGTTCTCTCCACCGGCCCCCTCATTGGCCGCTGCTGAGGACTTACTGTTCAGCTATCCCACAACTCTTCGGTCCGATGTCACTCCTATCGGACCCCTATTGGCCCCACCACTCTCATCGGCTTCGGCCGATCTTGTCCCCTTTCCATCGAACACCTTACCCCCATTGGCTCCTCAGCCCTCATCGGCTTATCCGCCTCCATCGGCTCCTCAGCCTCCATCGGCTGCTTCATCTCCATCGGACCGACCAAATCGATCGGCCTGTCCAACTCCATCGGCTTAGGCCGATCTAGTTCCTTCCTTTCCTCTCACATACAGTCGCTGATCCTGAGCCAATGATGCCCCTCCCTAACCAGTTCTTCCCACACCTACCACACTCCCATCGGCTCCCGTCCCTTTCACCTCTCACATGGTTACCCGCTCACAGACCGGGTCTCTTCACCCCATCAAGCGCTATGGGCTCTCCGCTGTCCACTGCTCTATCTCGCCCATCCCAGCGACTTCTCGTTCGTCCTGACCGATCCTCAGTGGCGCGCGGCCATAGCCAATGAGTACAAGGCAGACCTGACGCCTCGTCCCCCGTCTTCCCGACGCCAACATTATGATCGGTAAGTGGATCTTTAAGCACAAGTTTCACGCCGATGGCTCCCTTGCCCGTCACAAGGCACGTTGGGTAGTTCAGGGTTTCTCCCAACGCCTCAGTGTCGATTACGATGAGATTTTCAGTCCCGTCGTCAAACTCGCCATCATTCGGGTCGTTCTTACCTTGGCTGCCTCACACTCCTGGCCAATCCATTAGCTTGACGTGAAGAACACCTTTCTTCACGGTCATCTGACGGAAACGGTCTACTGCTAGTAGCCTTCAGGCTTCGTCGACCCCTCTCGTTCCGACGATGTCTGCCTCTTTTAACACTCTTTCTACCGCCTCAAACAAGCCCCTCAGGCCTGGTACCAGCGTTTTGCTGCTTACCTTCGGCACATCGGATTTATGGCCTTTGCATCCGATAGCTCCCTCTTTACTCTTCACATCGGCAACGCCACCGCCTATCTCCTCCTATACGTCGACGACATTGTTCTTATAGCGTTTTTGACATCCCTCCTACATCAGATCATGGCTCAACTCCACTCCGAGTTCGCCATGACCAATCTCGGTCCCCTCCACCACTTCCTTGGCATCTCCGTCACCCGTTCTTCTCATGTGCTCTTTCTTTCCTAGCGCCAGTACGCCATCGATCTTCTCCAGCATGCGGGCATGGCCGAATGTCACCCCACGGCAACGCCGGTCGACACTCAAGCTAAACTCTCCATTGCCGATGGCTCACTTGTCGCCGATCCCTTTCAGTATTGGAGTCTTACCGGTGCTCTCCAATACCTCACCCTTACAAGGCCCGACCTCACCTACGCTGTCCAACAAGTGTGCCATTTCATGCACGCTCCGCGCGAACCTTATCTCGCGCTGCTCAAGCGCATTCTGCGCTACGTGAAGGGCACACTCTTCAGCGAGTTGCACCTCAGCTCCAGCCCCATCGACTCCCTCACCGCGTACTCCGATGCGGACTGGGCAGGCTGTTCCGACTCTTGACGCTCCACGTTCAGCTACTACGTCTTTCTTGGTAACACTCTAGTCTCCTGGTCCTCAAAACGCCAGACTACAATGTCACGGTCCAGCGCTGAAGCCGAGTACCGCGCCGTCACCTACGCCGTCGCCGAGTGTTGCTGGCTTCGCCAACTTCTCCAGGAGCTCCATGCACCCCTCTCCTCTACGACCGTCGTCTACTGCGACAATGTCAGTGCTGTCTATATGACCGCCAACCCGATTCATCATTGACGCACAAAGTACATAAAGATCAACATCCATTTTGTCCGTGACAAGGTCGTACTGGGACAGGTTCGGATGCTCCATGACCATCGGCACACCAGTTCGTCGATATTATGACCAAAGGCCTCCTCACGCCTTTGTTCACCAGTTTTCAATCCAGTCTCTGCGTCCGTTCCCCTCCCACTACGACTGCGGAGAGTGTTAGACCACTAGATCACTGGACTGTATATATATAGACCCAACCTCTCCTTATAGAGTTGAGGTTTTAGTCTCACTGTACATATTCTTACAAAGTATATGTGCTTGGTGTTGTTTCTTGGGTGAGTTTTGACCAGGAAAATTGCTGCAAATTAAGTACCCAACCAATGACACATCCTCTGCACGGTGCATCAACAGCTATAGACCGTGCATATCTGCAGTAACAATAAATAAAGGTTGTGTGGGTTGTAGTGCTGTAGTAGCCACACCCGTTTCCATTGTATCACTTGATGCTATTTTCCAGCTCTGCCGTGAAGCCCTATTGCTCTAATTAATTCTAGCCATCGGATCAGACTTGGTTGTCCCAGATTTCTCGGCCTAGTTTCTTTCTCCAACGTGCACCGCCCATATGGCCTTTCCATGATTGCTGAGAGAGCAGGAGAGCTTAGCCCATTTTGGCCTTATCTCCTGTAGGCTTAAAAGGAGTTTCTTTAGATTTGGCTTGGTATTTTTCACGTGAATGACGCAGCCGAATGTGCGCAGGAAGTGCACCGCTGGCTTGATGCCATGCCAAGCCTCGTACGGTGTCTTGCCGATAAGGCATTGTGTCAGCGCATGGTTGAGAAGGTAGACTACAGTCAAGATCGCCTCTCCCCACAATTTGTCGGGAAGAACCTTTGCCTTCATCATCGAATGGGCCATGGCGAGCACCATTTGATTTTGACGCTCGATGGCGTCGTTCTGATGTGGGGAATACGGCACGGTGAGTTGGCGCTGAACTCCACGGTCCGCGCAATATGTGGCAAGCTCTTAGGAAGTGAACTCGCCATCGTGGTCGGTCCTTAATGCATTAAGCTTGTAACCGGACTCCAGCTCCACCATGGCTTGGAAGCATTTGATCGCCGCCGGCGCCTGATCTTTGCTAGCCACGAGGATGAGCCACATATAACGGCTCATCTCATCAACCAGTAGCATTAGGTAGCAATTTTCGCTCAGGGTCATTGGTGTAATCAGCCCACAAAGGTCGTCGTGCACCAGTTCTAGCAGGTGTTTGATGGAATGCTTGGCATATGTGGGGAATGAAGCTTGCCGTTGTTTGCCAGTGAGGCAGCTATCACACATTTGATCGATGTGATCAATGTGTGGCAGTCCCCTTACCATGTTGCCTTGCGCTAATTTCCTTAGAGGTTGGAAACTAAGATGGATGTACCTAACGTGCCATCGCCATGCATCGTCGAAGCTCTAGGCCGAGAGGAAGATCAGGTGGGCGACATTGATTCGAATCGCGTACAGTCAATTCTTGGAGCAGGGAATCCTTGCTAGTAAGTGTCGATCGTTGTCCCAGATGCGCATGACCCCATTGCACACCAGAGCTTTGTCGCCATTCTCGTCAAGCTGCCCGATGCTAACAAGATTAGCAGTGAGGCTGGGGATGTAGTAGACACCCGTCAGACCACAATGCTCATTGTTCTTGTAGGCGAAGACGATGGTGTCGCAGCCTTCGATGTTGACGATGGAGCCATCGCCAAATTTGATGGTGCCTACCACCGTCATGTCCAGCTCAGTGAACACGAAGCGGACACCGATCATATGGTTGGTGGCGCCTGTCTAAGTACCATAGGTCCGCCAGGTCAAGGTCGCCCTCCAGGTGCACGAGCACCTTTGCCTTCTCCAAGTGTAGAAGCGCTAATGTCGCCGCAAGTGCCACCACGGACATGCCCAGTGAGAGTTGTTGTTCAATCACACACGCCCGAGCCATCAACAGTGTTAGTTCACCGTCATCTCCCCCCGTCAAGTGAGCCTCCGTTTTCTTGATCCTCAACCAACAATCTTTGGCCCAGTGGCCCATCTTCTCGCAATTGTGGCATTTGTCACCGGGGCACGCTTGATTTGGTCCTAGTCTGCTATCGCGGTCATTGCTACGTCCACGCCCACGTCAGTTGCCGCTCATCTTGCCACTGTTCCTGAGCCACCGATGTCGGCGCTACCGTCCTTATTGCCTTGATCGTGGATCTTAGAGCCATGGCATCCACAGCTCTTCTGTGAGCATAAGGCGCCTATTGTTGCCGAGGACTTCCTTTGATTTCGCCTTGCGCTTCTTGACAGCTCGAAGGCATCTGGTGACCTCTTCGATTGATAGGTCATGTACGTCGAGAAGTGTCTCAATCAAGATTGCTAACCACGAAAGGTGCTCGGGAAAAACATTCAAAGCTTGGTGACAATCTCTACCTCAGGGATGTCACCTCCTAGGATGCGAATGCTATTTTTCGAGGCCTGTGAGGCGGAGGGAGAAGTCATCAACACTCTCGCCTTCCTTGAACCTTGCATTGGCAAATTCCCGGTGTAATAGCTACTCGTTCGCCTCCCGCACACGCTATGTACTGATGCGAACTGTTTTGAACGCCTCCCACGCAGATTCCACCGTGCGCTTGGTAGAGAGAGAGTGAAGCATCTTTGGCGGCACGACATGCAGAACGGCGGCTAGTGCCAGTCTGTCGTCACGATACTCGATCTCCTTATCGTCGGACAGCTCCACGGCGTGTCTAAGACCCTGCACTTGCAAATTCACCATCATGAGAAGTATCCATTCTTCATAGTTGGTCCTTGTTAAGACCGGATAGTGGACAGAGGTGCTTGTCTCCTTGACGATGCGCTACGGACCGCCAGCGAGTGGTCGCTCACCATGAGTTCGTCCGCGGCGTGACGGTGGGGACTCCAAAGCTTAGCGACGCGGCGGTGTGCGTGACGGCCGAGGCGATGGAGTGCATGAGGGCCGTGGCAGTGGTGTTGCTGATCGCTACAACATAGCTTTAATACCAATTGTCGGTGTAGCGAGCAAAGGTGTTCGATAAAATGTCGATCAAAACAAAGGATTTCAGCACGAGAGCGAATTTTCTGCTATGGAATTGTGCAACGTTTTCTGATACATTATTGATCTTAAATAGATGATTACACATGTCTTGGCAGCCTCCTACAAGATCATGCCATCCCACGATCAACGCTGCTCGTAATGCAATCTTAAAACTCCGACGCACTCCGCCACATCTTCCGATTGGATTGTGCCATCTCGTGGTCGAAGGCTGACGAGCGCACGCACTCCATAGAACATAGATGCACTCACGCATACTATGCACGATACACTCCTCACACCATGAACCCATGTCATGCTAGGATCGGAACAGAAATCTGGCTAAGGCGTGGAATTATTCTCAACATTCAATGCTTACATATATTCTCTGAAATCCGCCATGGGTTTTTACTCATAATAAGGACTAATCACTTTTTATCTAAGGTTATCAATGACTGCACATGTATACTTTGATTTTATTGAGATTTACTTTACCATTCAGTCTTCGTACTGAAATACCGCGGAGGGTGCCAAAGCGGCTCTACCTGCAAGCTACATCGATGCATAAAATACTTCAGTTGCCAAAGACCTAAACCTGCATTCTTCGTATCTATTAAAGAGTAAGAATCAAAAGATCAATTTTTACATGTTCTGACACTAGAATGAGAGATATAATGTATTGATTGTTTATTTCCTTTCGCGACAGTACATCAGGGTTTAATATTACGTAAATTTCGGGAATTCATTCACCCAATATGATATTATTTCGGCAAAAAAAATAAATTCTTTAATTAACCAATATTTACTCAAATATTAAGTTTTTTCGCCAAAAATTTCCACAATTACGCTTCTGTTAGTACCCACAAAAATATCTTTATTTCCAAGATATAGAACCCTGCAGTACACTCGGTTAGTTTGGCAAGCTTGAGTTGGTTATTAGTTTAAATTTTAAATGTGATGAAAGATCTTAACAAAACTTGAAGAATATGCTTGTGAGTGCCCACAAAAAACATTGACAATTGATTGGCTGGATGCATTTTTATTTTTATATGAGTATGTGCATCTCTCCAAAGCAATCGATCTCCACAATCATCCCACAGCAACGCGTGGGGAATTATCTAGTAGTGTATAAAATTTATGACTCGGTGGGAGCTGGAACCGAAAAACAGAAGTGAAAATAATTCAGAGGCAATGTTCTTTTACCTTGGACTTGGTCTCTGGGTGGTGATGTGTTCTCTGTTGTTCAAGGAATCATGCAGAATTGAATGTTTCCGTCGCTTTAACAAGGTGTTTGCCAAAATATACACTCTTGTATTACAATTATTGTTTAATTGCAGCTAGGATTGTTTTGTTCTCACAAATATTGTATTACTATATAAGCCGAAAGGTTTATTAGCGTCTAAAAATAAATGCTAAAAAAATAAACTACAATAAAAATCCTAAAAATAAACTCTAAAATTAAATTTTAAAATTCAAATTTTAACAACAGCTTATAAGCTTAAGAGTAAACAATGGGACTCACAGAACAAGGCCCATGGAAGCCAGACTTACGAGTTACTCCAACCAAGTCAAAATTTGTCGCCAGGATACTCCTAACTTGAACTTTGCATGGTGGGACTGATTCAGTTGCTCTTATTCTGTCATTTTCTGATCTGGAACAGTGCAGCACCAAGGATAACCCACATAAGCAAATTCAGCTGTCAAAAGTGGAATAATTTAGAAAACACGGGTACAACATCAAAATAATTAAGTTCCGCGAAAGAAAAAAAAGTTTCTTTTCATTTCCATCGGGCAATATTTATTTTCCGATAAAGGATTTCCCCTGCTTATATTGAAAGCAAATCTTGAGTACAAAGTACTGATTTTGTTTTCTGGTTTGCATATGCGTGCAACATTTTGTTTCCAAGACTCAGCATGAGGAAGATTAGCATGGGTCAACCCGTGGGCAACAAGTGCCTCACTTTTGATCAATTGAATGAACTAAGTTTTAACTTTGATCCTCTCAAAATGATATTTTCATGCATACAAATATTATCGCAGATTAGAAGGGGAATTAATGCATGAAAAAAATGAAAAACACGAGACATACACAACTACAAGGTAGTTGGAGTGGGCTAATGTGGCTGCGGCTTACCATTAGTGGGAAGAATGGGAAGGGTATGACTAACAGTTTCTTGTTCTGAAGTGCTTGTTGGGAAAATGATACACAAAAAAAGTCTTACAATCTCTTTATAAAAACCGACATGGCACATATGATTGTATCTTGATTTGTCATAAATATCATCTGATTAAATTAAACGGTTGAGATTATTTTTTCTAAAAGTTTCGTAAGAATTTTTTAGTGCGCTTTTTTAATCAAGAATCTATATAACCTATACAATTGATCCCACTTAGCGTGGTTATTAGTATTTTCCTCTTATGTGATGTTTCCACATCACCTTAATCATTTTTGTCGATTAGATTGAAGTTTAACCGTCCTAGATCACCCTAAAGTCACTTCATTATTAACCATTGGATTTATTTTGGTTAGCTCAGATCTCTCTGAGTGATACATGTTTCATCCCTTGCATTTACTCCTCCCCATCATGGACAATCATGCATAAATGCATACTCTCAACTGAAATGACATCATCACAGCTCCAATCCTCTAAACATTCCCTCAATTAATCAAACAAATAATATGCCACCAATACCATGCATGGATCTATATGGTTGTTAGGAAATCATTTATCTTCCTTTTTAATTTTGTGTACATATACATGCTTAATGAACATATCACATACATAGGATAGCCCATACATTCGTGGTTGTGTCCTAAAATTCTGTAAAATAAAAATGACATGTTCTATTTCGACCACTAGACCATCCTGTAATTGATCATTCACGATGTCAACATATTATCATCATCATATCATTTTTTTGTTTTTATATGTAAGTTTTTCATATAAATTATAATGTTATGTATTTCTATTTTGATTTAAGCTATAGCTAGCATACATACACACACACACACGATACCTTCTAAATTTCTTATCATCAAATTTTTAAACATAAGTTTTATATCAATTTCCACAGCAAAACGCTGGGTATCCTCTAGGAACTCAATCCAAAGCAAAGAGCAAGCAATAAAACAGAGTAAACAGAGGAGTCCAACTTGTACGTGGATCGCAGGACTAAGTATGGGCCTTGAAACCAAAGATCGAATGCCATGTATGGGCTTCATTCGGCCCAAAGTAGGATCGTAGCGACCAGAATCCGGCCCATATGGACCTATCCTTTACGTTTGTGGGCTCAATTCGTCCCAAAATACGATCCAGGTTTGGTCCAAATTGGATGGCTATCAACTACCATTGGTTGAGACCCAATCCGGCCCGAGAGTTATATGGCCCTAAAATGCACCGAGGGATCAGGCCCGCCACGTCACCACTTTACATGGGCCTAATACTCCTTGTAGGGCCCATGTAAGGGCACCGAGTTGCTAACCCCCCAAACTCCAGCGACCCGGCGGCCAGATCGCGAGCTGGGAAGAGGCGGCGGCAGCGGCGGCGGCGATGAGCGCGGGGGTGGGAGGGCTGCGGCAGCTGCTGGCGGCGGCGGTGACGACGGGGGTCGCGGAGGCGCGGGCGGCGATCTTCGGGCACGCGCTGAACCCGACGGGGAAGCGCGCGGCGACGAAGCTGCTGCGGAAGAAGATGGTCGGCGAGCAGGTCGCGCAGTGGTACCCCTACGACATCAAGCGCGACGACCCGCTCGTCATGGCGCGCGAGGAGAAGGCGTAAGTGTTTTCCCCCCAAGCCTCACACTGGCAGCGCGCGTGATTGCTTGCTCGCTGGCATGTGTTCGTTCATTTGCCTCATTGGGAGGAGGTGGTCTTGGTTACGCCTAGGGGGTGCTTGTTGATATGCCTGGGTGACGATTGACGAACGACAAGAGAGTGCCCAGGATTTCTGCTCTGCTTGTTGATATGCGTGAGTTGTGGTGGCTTCGGTTGGATCATGCGTGAGAGGTGCTTGTCGATGTGCATCAGCAACGCTACTTTTATGGCTCGATAGGTCTTATGTTATTCGTCCATGCGGCCGTGGTAGGTTTACCGGATGTCTGTTGTGTTGAGTACCATGGCTTTTTACCAGTTTCCACTAGCTAGGCACATACTCCTTTGGTAGGGAATTTTGGTGGAAGTATGATTAGTTGAGTTTGTGGATCCATTGGGTTTGAAATGAGTAGTATTATCACTGCACTCGTTATTGTTCTTGGTGCACTGTCAATATTCTTGGTTGATTTTGATGGCTGCATGGCTTCATTCTTAGCCTTGAGGGAAACAAGTTTAAGCCTGGCTTCTGTTTACAATGGATTCATTAGTCACCAAGCGTAGTGAGTTGAACTTCCACACGCATGATATAACCACCAAAGGTTGAGTTCAGCTTGCCCAACTTTGACCCTAAATTCTCTGAAATATTGTATTCTTATAGTTTGATAGAAATGATTGATATAATCTTTACCAGTCAAGTTATGCTGTACAGTATGTATGTGGATTACACTTAGTTGATTATCGTTGTATTTAATGTTTTGAAATGTATGACTAAAGTATAGAAGGGGTTCATGCTATTCTTGTGAATTTGATTTTATTGTCATTTCCCCCACGTCATAAGTTTGTACCATGAAATTTTGTAATTAACATCAAATCTCTTATGTAGGCGTTTGTCAAAGCTGGAAATGCTTAAGCGTCGTGGGAAGGGTCCTCCAAAGAAGGGCCAGGGAAGGCGTGCGGTCAAGAGAAGCAAATAGTTGCCTAAATTCTGCATACATATGTTCCTGGCCTTCATCATGTTTGGGCGCTGAAATATTTAGTTGGTGTCGGCAATGTACCCTTTCTAGTAGGTCAAACAAGATCCATTTCACCACTGATATGGCAGTGAATTTGCTTTCCCTCATCATACAACTGATGTATTTGTGCCGTCGCTTGAATGCAAGACATTTTTTTTTATCGATCGCTGTGCTGGCATAAATTTAGCTCTGCCTGAAAAGATTGCATTTGAGTATACGCTCGGTAATCTTAGTTTTGTCCTCTGTTTTTTCTCATCTACAGAGCTTGGTATTTTGGTACTGAAATCCTACAACATGTGCAAACCTGTCTCTTGCATCGGTCATGTGAGCCGAAGCCACCGTGCCTGCCGGCCCCGGTGAACTCGCCTTTCCCCTCAAACGCCTTGCAATGCTCGCACTCCTCCACCGCCGCCGAAATCATCGCCTCCGCCTCTGGTGACGCCGCCGTTGCCAGGGCCGGGCGCGAGGGGGAGGCAACCAGCGGCTGGACATGAGGCTTCGCTGCCTTGTGTCGTCGCAGGGGAGGGGGACGAATTTATATAATTCATATAGAGATTATATGACTTATCCTTAAGAAACTAATTGGATTATATGACTTATCCTTAAGAAGCTCATTGGATTTAATCTTATTATATTTCCTAACCTACTGCTATGGTACTCGTGGTCGCTAGAAGTTGGGCCATGACAATAACATTAGTTTTTGTCCTCTCTTTTTTTTCTCTCATATACATAATTAGTATTTTGGTACTTACTCCCTCTGTCGGGCAGATTAAGCAAATAGTAAAGAGTAAAAGACTACTACGTCATTCATTAATGGGAAGAGTATGAATATGACCGGTTCTCTATTTGGTATGTGCAAAACCTTTTCTTGCATGCAAAGCTCAATTTTGGCAGTACAATGAAGGCTCGATTTTGGCAGTACAAAGAAAGTATGAATATGACTGGTTCTCTATTCAGCTACAAAGAAAGGGGAAAATATCATAAATCTGCAATTCTGATCCGATAAACAAATTGCGTTCCTTACATTTGGACTCTTCACATCCAAAACTAATCCTATCATTACATTCACAGCGCACGCAACGCAAAGCTCCTCAATCGCCGGCGGCCTTGTCCGATTTAGGCGACACGTCCGTCACCGGCGGCGCGACGGGCGCCGGCCTGACCCTCCTCCGCGTGGCGAGCACGGTCATGCCGCCGTCGAGGCGGACCATGTAGGTGCGGTCGTTGCGGATGGTGACCGTGCCGCCACCCACCCACGCGCCGTTGCGGAGCACACCTCCACCGCCGTCCCCGGCGGCGGCAGCGGCGTCTCCTTCCTCTTCCTCTTCGCCTTCTTGCTTCCGGCTCCGCCGCTGCTGCGATCCCGCCGCCGATGATCCGGCACCGCTCGTCTTCCACGGCGGCGGGCACTTCCTCGCCGCCATTGCCACCGTCGCGCGCTCTGATCAATGGGAATCAACGCGGCGTTCCGCTCGATCGGCTGCACGCGGAGGAGACGAGGGCTCGTAGCCTCCTAGAGTATTTGTAGGCAGCTGCTCGCTTGTTCGCCTAGACGCTAGGTGAATCGGAGTCCGATTCGGATTTTATTGGACGAATACGTTACGTAACGCTCGGTAGATCGCTACCGACTCGACACGAGGTACGTGACGCGCTAACCTGGCAGCGTTCGTTTGTCAGGTAGAACTGAAAATTTAAGCGGCACGGAAAAAATATTATCAGCGTATAATTAATTAAACTTTAACTATTATAATTTTTTAAATATTTTTTATTTAATTGTTTAATAAAATTTTATATAGATTTTTTTTACATGAAATACACCATTTAACAAATATGTTTGCTAACATCAAGTAGCCGAATGGGAAATGCTGTGGCAAACTCAGCCAAGCCGTGCACTGCAGGTGCATGGTACATGCGTGCCGTGGACGCCGAACTCCGACATTTCTGCAAGTCCGAGTTGTCACTGCTGCCGTGTACAACGCATAGAGAGGTATAGCAATAGGATATCTTATTTCTTTATGTTGGTGTAACTTTCTTGTTATCTCAACGCCTCTCATTTAGTTTTCCGTCCATAGCTAAAATTTAATTTTTAAAACATAATTTTGAGATTTTTTTGTTGTAGATTATTTTTTTAATATTTATTTTCATTCCTAAAAACATATATAAAAGTTTTATTTATAAATTATTTTTATGGCTTATAATAAACATAACCTAAACGATGACTACGATCGCGTACTGTTATTTACCGTCGTTTTGTAATAATTGGCTCAAAGGCTGGGTTTTCATTATCAAAAAGACATCCACGACTGCTCAGACCAAAAGGAAAAGAAGAACAAAAAAAAAAACTGAGAAGTCACAAACAAAGTAAGCGCTGCTCCAGCTAAATCTCGCCGCGCACGGCGTCGACGCACCGGCCGCCATCGAACACCGCGGCGGTGCCCCCGCTCCTGCTCCCGTTGCGCGCCACCGCGGCGGCCGGGAAGCTGAGCACGCACGCGAAGTCGCTCTCGGCGCCGTTCTGCACGCTGGACACCGCCACCTTGACGGCGTACCGCCCGGCAGCCCTGTCCCGCGCGAGCGCCGCCGCCACGGCGCGCGCGCGGCGGCCGGGCGGCACTCGCTGCGTCCCCGCCCACGCCGCCGTCCGGGAGTCGCCGGCGCCGGCGCCGCGCACCGTGATCCCCGGCAGCGCCGCGGCGTCGCCGAGCCGCTGCCCGGCGTACGACGGGGCCGCCCGGAGCGCCGTGCACCGCCACGTGTACAGCCCGCTCGGGTTGTCGAACCGTAGCGTCGCCGAGAGGTTGTACGCCACGGTGGACGCCGCGGCATCGAAGGCGAGGAGGCGGAGCTCGGCGGAGGCGACGTAGGGGACGACATGGTGGGGCCGGAGGAGGAGCCGCGGCAACAGGGACGGCGCGAGGACGAGCACCGCCAGGAGCACGGCCAGAGGCGCGAGGCATGCCGCGGTAGCGGCCGCGGCCGCCGCGACACACTGCCGTCGCCGTGCGGTCGCCGGCGGCGGGACAGGTGGCTGAACGGTGGACATGGCGTGCAGCAGGGGGAGTCTATTGCAAAGCTGCAAATTTGCTTGTGTGCAATGCAGGATACATACTAGGGGTGGCTTTGCTTTGCTCTTCTCTGCTCCTTGAAAGAATAGAAGCACCATTGCAAAAAGCAAAAGGAGAAAAACCAGTGCACTGTGCACACATCTTGTTGCAGCAGCCCATGCAATCGACAACGCAGCATACTGATGATTCCATGATTAATCCATCCCTTTTGCTTTAACACAATAAATTAACATACCAGAAAATTAAAAAGGAGGGATTCCAGGAGAGAATTAGTTCGGGTTCCGATCAAAACTTTTACATGAATGGTATATAACAAGTGCGCATAAACAGGGAGATTAATGAGACTCTAGGACCAGTGACAAAAATAAAATTGACACTAGGCCTCGTTTCATTATTATGTGTCTGCTAAATTTCTGATCCGGTTGGGCTCCCATGATTGCTTAAGTCATCGTCGTGAACTCTCCTTGTCGCTTCCCACAGCTGACACTCGATTCCCAGCTTCTTCAGCTCATTAAGGCCTCTCTCAACTTGTTTACATAATTTTGCAAAGAAGAAAAGCATCAGATAAAGCAAACGATTTAACCAGTAAAATTGGTACAAGACAGAAAATGAGAAGGCATGGGGTTCGATATATATGATTTCAAACTGAGTGAATAGTGCAAAGGATGACAGTTATGAGTGTTTGAAACAAGAGTTTGGTCATTGTTCATAGAGTGAGATTACCTTCAATGACATCGATCGTAGCAACTGGATGATTGCCTTGTTCTATCCAAAACTGAAGACGCTCATCAGCTATATCTTCTTCTATGTCATGACTTTTGGCCCGTCTCCAGAAGTACGTTAACCATGCCTGCCATATATTAATAAGTTCTTGGACATAGTAGTTCTGTCCGAAAATGGATGATGGATTTTGGTTTAAAGAAAACAAGGATGCCAGATTGGTTTTTCACCTGCTTGAAGCGTATGTCTTCCTGCTCTTCCTCACTTAATTCTAGGACCAATGACAGCATGTAATTAGTAAGTGAAATTGTTCTCCACGGGCTATGGATTTAAAAAGGAAAATTAGTAAAGTAGAACTAACCCAATGACTCTGAAGGGTTCTGGCCTTCAGAAGAAGTTGGACCTGCAGTAATTGGAAACTTTAAGTCATAGTAAAACTAGATGGTACGTCACGCATTGCTGCAGGCCATTGATGTGCATAATACAGTTGCAATATTTGGGCTGGAAGTTGTAGATGTCATTGAGAAGTGCACAATCCAACCCCCCAAAAAAAGATGATTCGTGTGGGATAAGAAGATACTGTGGCAAAATGAAGAACGAGAGCACCACCAACGGTGTGAAAGATTAGTGATTATATGGCTTCATGTAGTGGCTTCTTTATAGCAATAACTACGTCAAGCGAGTTCCATTTATACAGTTAAAGATAATTTTGTATTCATCTAATGGAATCAGGTCAACATAGCAACATAATTTTTTGGAAGTCTCAGTGAATTTTGCAGGGATGATTCTAGGAAGCAGCTCTAATCACAATAAACTGCAATTCTTCAGCACATGAATAGAGATCATTGAACTAAGAATCTAGGTTAAGATTAAATATTATCTAATATTTTGTTGTGAAGTTATTTCATATGACACATCTGCATTAAACGAGTTATCTTCTGAACAAGGTTTGGTTCATGGTGTCGCAATCAGTCAGTGTGTCATTTCTCATCAGGAATGAGGGAACTGGTATAACCAGCTCTCAATATCTCAAGCTATCCTATGTGTTAAACATCAAATTGTCCATACCCTCACAGTGAGGTTCACATACATTCCCCATGTACTGATTATTGAGGAAAAAAAATTTTATGAGTTCATCTTGATAGATATAGAAAAATATTTTGAGGTCAGAGGCCCAGGAATTGTCATACAACAAAAATATTATAAGATAAAAGAATAAGAAATGAGTACATTTTGGAGAAGCCACCTGAGAGAGGTCTGATGCGCCGATGTTCTGCTAAAGCAAGCATGATTGCATCCTCTACCTTCAAAGGGAATATTAAATTTCGTGAGTATGCAAAAGAAAATTCGTTGACACATATATTGCATCTTATATACAACACAATGATACAAAGCTAGTCAATCTAATAGTCGTAATAGTATAGTAGCACTCTGAAGTTTCATACATCACTGTGCATTTCACTAATTACACAAAAAAGTGATGCATGAAAAGTGAATTGGCAGTTTCTGTACCACCTGATGCAATTGACAAACCAAATCAAAATATTTTGAAATAAATTCATCAACATGAGAACTGACATTTTCTTAGAAAAAAGAGAATTTACAGAAGATAACTTTCACGTTCTAGAAAATTGTCAATGCAAATTTATGAACAAAAAGGAAATGGAAGATGAGCAAAATATTCAAGTACACAGTTTTATTTCTGGACCATGTATCTCACCAAACTAGATCTTGTGGTATCACATGGCCTTCGAAAGATAGGTATAAGCTAGATGAATATCAAAATAATAAGTAGCAAGAAAAACCTTGAGTGAAGCTAATTCACGTAGTCCTCTATCAACTAAAAGCATGCTCTCAATATTTCCATCTCCAGCCATATCATTCAAGTGACTTGAGTCAGACATTTTGCTTTTGGTCTCCATGTCAGCATGATCTGCTAATATATGAACAATTTTGTAGAGCCGATATGTCGTGATTGAAATGATGAATGTATATGAGCTATGTACACTTCAAAAGAATGATGCTTCATCTGGCAACATCGTTATGAAAGATGGAAGGGAATAAATAAAAGATCAACCCTCTTGATGAGAACTTTAGTGCCTAAAGCAAAAATGGAGCAAGTTACTTTGCATGTTCAGGGGACAAAAGTCCTTGGAATCATTCAGTAGTTGCATGGTGCAAAATTAAAAGTGGCAATCATCCTCTATTGCAACCACAAATTAAATATCAGAGAATGGACAGCCAACTTTGAAAAACTCAAGTACATCCTATATTTAAACTCTTACCAGCTATTTGACCTAATGAAGTTTTTTTTATCTCAAACACAGGAGGAGATCTGCACTTCATTTCATTGAGGAGAAAAGCCAAAGTAGCCAGTTACAACAACCTTACATGACCATACACAACCAAAACAATGGCCTCATGTGACTTTACACGACGAGAACATCAACCAAGCATGACCAAAGAAACGACTAAAAGACACCTTGCACAACCAAAGCAACGACTAGACAATGCCAAACATGACCCTTAAGCGACCAACACAATGCCTAGAAGCAAAGAAACAACTCTGACCAGTGATGAAGGACATCACATAGCCAATTCATAAAGTATAAGTGCTACAAGTAAAATTGGATTTTGCTACTAAGAGCGATAAGTCAAGAATTGTGATGCCTTTACATATTTCATTATACTACTAAATAATACTTGTATGTCCTATGAGTTGTATCTTAGGTGTCATTGAGTAATGCATGAGTTGTTAAAAGTAACATCATAGCTGTCAATTAGGTTGTCATCTAGTTGTGTATGTGTTGTAGATGGATTAGTAGCCTATAACTAGAGTCAATGACCTCTAGTTTTGTAATTCATTTTTGTTTACTATCTTATCAATAGAACTAGATGTTCCTACTTTAGATCTTAGAATAAATCTTTCCCTTGAGCTTTGGATTAAGCACTTGTTTGTCCATGGATTCGGACTACCCTTGGTTCCTTCAACATATTGTGCTATCCACATATCAGCACCTTGGAGTTGTTCCTCCAATACATTGTGTTGCATCGGGTTGGTATCAGAGCCTCGTAGATCAACTCTTATTGTTGTTTTCTTTGTGAGAAAGTTATAACAAAGAAATGGAGGACTTGGGGAAGAGAATGGATGCTGTAGTGCAACAGATTCAAGCTTTTCATGAAGATCTCAATAGGAGGTTTGATCAGCTAACAGAAATGATTAGAAATCATGTCCCTATTGCTGCTGCTCAAAGGAATTCATCAAGAGATGAGGAAGATCAACAGCGTAGACAAGCTAATCTTCCAACAAAGACGTGTTGCTAAACAAAGAAGGCATGCTGATGATTTTGAGGGTGAAGTAGATGAAGAAGCTGATCTTTATGTATATTCAAGAAAGAATGGTCGATATGCTGGAGATACATATAAGGTGAAAGCTGAAATCCCTACTTTTAATAAAAGTGTTGATATAGAAGAGTTTCTTGATTGGTTATATGAAGTTGAAACTTTCTTTGAGATAATGAATATCAGTCAAGATTGTCAAGTATCTTTGGTTCCATACAAGTTGAAGGGAGGTGCTGGTGCATGGTGGCACCGTCATCAAGAAGAACGTAGATTGAGGGGTGAGCCCCGCATAAGATATTGGCATCAATTGAAGGCACTTTTGAAGGCTAGATTTTTACCTGTTGATTATGAGCAAATCCTTTTCATAGAATTTCAAAATTGTGCTCAAGGAAATAGGTCTGTTTCAGAGTATATAGAAGATTTATTGAGGCTACAAGTAAGGTGCAATCTTGCTAAAACTGAAGATCAACAAGTTGCATGATACACTAATAGTCTAAATGTAGTTATTAGACATCAATTGGTCATGAAACAAATGTGGTCAATAGAGCAAGCACAAGCTTTAGCATTAAAGGCTAAAAGGCATGCGAACAAAGAAGATAACCAAGTTTCATTCACATTCTCACATGGAGGGCACATCAAAAGGCTATATTAGCAGGTTGGAAAGTAAAACAACTCAATCCGAGGCAAAACAACCTGAGCCTAAACAAGATGCAAAGAAGGGTAAGCCAAGGAGAAATCCAAATGTTGTTATATGCTACAAGTGTGGTGAAGAAGGACATGTATCTAGCAAATGTCCTAGAAGGTTGTCAACACTACGAGCTATGAAGATGGAGATAGTGATGGCAGTGACGATGGGGAGTATGAAAATAAACATGAGGAAGAACATGACGTTTGCGAGGAGGAAGGTGATGAAGTAGTATGTGTAATCCAATCTCTCTTATCCTTCCCACAACTTGATTACTCACAACGAAAGAAGATATTTGAGAGTAAGTGTATAGTGAATGGCAAGATATGCAAATTGGTGATTGATAGCTTCAATTGTGAGAATCTAATTTTTCAAAATCTAGTCAATCAATTGAAGTTGGAGACTCTTGATCATCCAAATCCGTACACCATTGGATGGATAAAAAATGGAGTAACAATGAGGATAACAAAGCAATATGATTTGCCACTCTCTTTAGGCAAATACTACCGCTCAAATGTTTTATGTGATGTGGTTGACATGGATGCAAGCCATATTTTCTTGGAAAACCTTGGCAATTTGATGCGGACACTACACACCACCGAAAGAAGAATTCTTGTTCTTTCATTTGGAACAAACGGAAGATCATCATTCTACCTACCAAAATAGGTGGTCTTGTTCCTACGGTGGAGAAGAATATGTCAATTATTTCAAATACCTCCAGTGACTTTGTAAAAGACCTAAAGGAGACAAATTTGTATGCTGTACTTGTGGTAAAGGATGAAGAACAACTAGAATTAGAGATTCTATCAAAAGAGGATTCAAGATCAGCAATAACTATTGACCCATAATTATTCTGATTTGTTTAATGAGATTCATTAAATGGAAGGGTTAGAAGACGAAGGAGATGTACAATACTGACTTCAAGCTCTGGTAAACAGGGATAACTTTAAATAGAAATAAAGCGAGAATTCTGATTAATAAGAGTCTCAATGATGGTGTGGTAGAGGTGAGAAGGCAAGAGGATATGATATATTAGTTAAACTTGTCATTAGTGATATATTCTTAAACATAATTATGATATCTTTGCATATTTCATTATAATACTAGAAGATACCTATATGTCCTATGAGTAATGTCCTAGTATCATTGAATAATGCATGAGTTGTTAAAAGTAACATCATAGTTGTTAATTAGGTTGTTATATAGTTGTGTATAAGTTGTACATGGCTTAGTAGCCCATAAATAGAGAGGTAATGCTCTCTAGTTTTGTAATTCACTTTTGTTTGCTACCTTATCAATAGAACTAGATGTTTTTACTTCAGATCTTGGATTAGATCTTTCCTTTGAGCTTTAGATTAAACTCTTATTTGTCCATGGATTCAAACTACCCTTAGGCGTTATCTATTAGCACATTGAAGTGGTTCCTTCAATATATTATGCTATCTACATATCAGCACCTTGGAGTTGTTCCTCCAACACATTGTGCTGCATCAGGACCAGCCACAACCAGAGACTGGATCCAAATCCCACCAGAAAAGGCCTCCCAACCACAACCGTTGGCTCCCACGGAGGTGGTAAGATGCTTTAAGTAACATCAGATCCCACCCATCTGCCATGCAAGCCTTGATCATTGAATTCATCTCCCTATTAAGGTAGACCTACTGAAGTTAAAGCATTGCTTCCTTCTATTATCGCCTTTGACACTAAGTCTTGGCATTTTATCTAAGAAATCATACATATTTTTTTCTCAATCTAAGCCATGAAGTGTCATGATCAGTGATAACTTGGGCCTCATTTCCATGTCCATAAGATAGCCAATGGTTATAATCAAATCACTTGTACAGTAACTGAACATGAGATACTTGAATGAACATCTTCACAAAAGAGAGTGTTTGATAAGGAACCAGACCTGACAATGTTCCATCTCTAGCTTTTTGCCCAATTGACAGGACAACTTCAAGTGAAAGTGGTGCAAATGATGACCAGTATTCTTGTTTTTCTTCAGCAATATCAGAATGTATACCTGATAGAAAAAAAAACTCAGTTTAGCTAGCCATAGAAAAATGTAAGCATTAAATTTATTTTTGAAACAATTGACTGCCTGAAAAGGAAAACAGTCTGAAAGACACTAATTTCTCAACATCCTGACATTAATCTGTAACAAACTTTTAATAAAACAGAAAAGATACGAAGCTTCATAGAAAATCATGGTATCTAAGTAGCCCCTCCGGTTCCATAATTCTTAACGTTTTGAACAACGATACGGTCTCCAAAACATATCTTTGACTATGATTTTCTATTATAATATATATAATAAATAAGCAAATATTTACTTTTATGATATATTTACTTTTATGATAATATTTTTTAAGACTAATCTATATATATTGTTCTAATGTGTTTAAACTAAATATTTTTAAAGTTATTGATAGTCAAAATTTAAAAAAAGTTTGACCTTAACGCTAAATTTAGTTATTTTAAAAAGCATATAGAAGTAGCAAGCACAATATTTTAAAGCCAAAATATGCAAAGCATTATACGATCTTTTGCATGTGAATTTAAAAGGCAAGGGCAATAATGCATATCTTTGATTCTTTCAGTCGTACAGATTACGTCTGTTTGAAATTTTGCAAATTTACTTGCTTCCTTTTTTACTTTTGTATTGTACTTGTAGAATCTCTACATAGTACATACATTTCAGACCTAGTTAGAATTTACAACAGAAGGAATACTCCCACTTTGTAAAGAAGTATTAATAGAGTTAAGTATCTAAATACCAAGTCTAGCACATAGTTTCCAGTAGCGAGCAAGCCAACATCTCTTTAGCACCACCTCCTCCTAAAAATGATTTTCATAAACAGATTTAATGATATATACATTCGCTATGAAATGCCAAAGTATGAATAGGGAGGCAAACATACTCACCATCTCTTCTTGAGAGAGGACCATTCTATTGGTTGCTCCCTGAAGAAATCTCATGTCTGATCCAGTACTTTTTAGACGCTGAGATACAGATGACACAGCATTGGCAACCTTCCCGACAGTGTAAATAAAAGTTAGGTATGCAAAATACAACTCTGTGAAAATCATTCAGCAATAAGTAACCACATTTGGTGAAAGCTCTACCTTTGCTTCTGACTGAAGGGTTGAAATTTCATTACAGCTAGCGCTGTTAGACCTTCTTGAAGCAATTCTCGATGCAGCCTAAGAGCACAACACATCTTCGGAAATAGTTAGTAAACAAAAAATTGCTCATCCAAAAGCACATAAACTCAACATTATTGTGCATAAATATTCATAAAAACAGAGCTCTAATAAAAATCTTTCAATTTAAATTTTTCCGTCAAATTTGAAATGTGGATATTGGTGCAGAAACCTACCTTTCTTTGTTCTAGCACTGCATCCTTTCTGAGAGTCAAGATGGAAACATAGTTTAAAATATGAAGCAATCCATATATAACAAGAAGATGCGTGTTTTTTAAAAAAATTATACACCTGCTAATCAGATTGGCTTCTGGCTCTATAGCATCAGCAATAACAGCAACCTGAAATGTGGACATCAGAGATTGGTTGACACAAAATAGGGACATAAAACAATGCATGGAAGATGTGTAGTTGAGTGTATGGACTTACCATGTGCATGGACTTAACATCACCTTCCTCACTCCTTTCTTCTGCAAGGTTAAACTGGAAGATGCATGTTTGAGTGTTTCTAACAAATTAAATTACAGAAATAAATCCAAAATCGTGATTTCATCTCACTTTTTCACACAAACTCTCATTTTCCACTTGGAGCGTGTTAATCTGCAAAGGAGGCATCAAAGAATCTCACCAGTGTTGCATATATGACAGGTCAATCTTAAAGTGGAGAAAGACAGCTGTTTTGGACTTTTGGCAGATGCAGCAAAAAGTCAATACTACATTTGGCTGGAACAAGGAGTCAAGGACTAAACATAGATGAGAGAAAACTCATATTGTAGGACACACTCAAGTAGTATATAGGATATTCTGCACTTTCTAGCATTAATATTTCTTAAAAAAGTTCTGTTCATGACAGGAATCACCTCATCATGAAGAGAAGAAGATGTGCACCGCGCTCTCAGAGAGCTTCCAAGATCAACTGATCTCCTAAGGATGATTTAGCCTATATTACTTATTAGTGATCATAAAAAATAATATTCGGAAGGGAACAAAAAACTCAATTAGGTACTTGCTGTCAATTAACAACACAAATAGACTTCCGGAAGAAGATACGAAAAAGGTAGCATGAATTTTGAAACAAGTCTTGTGTGCGTGTTTTTAGATAAGCCATTGGACTTATTTCTATTCCAGACTTGTTCTGTTTTATTTCCTCCAAAGTACTCCCTCTGTCCCAAAATATAGCTACCATTAGAATTCACCTTTTCCCAAATATAGCTACCTAGTATGAAAGGTGAATTTTACCCCATTACTTCCTATGCTACCCCTAGTATGGCCCATCACCTCACTAGCCCTCAAGACCCGCACCCCACCCATACTACATTTATTCCTATCACTCCACTGTAAGGGGTATTTTAGACCTTTTAACTCAATCCTTAATCTCCCCAAAACCCTCCTAGGTAGCTGTATTTTGGGACAGATGGAGTAACACGTTGGTGCACTTGAATCCACCATTTGTGAAGAAAAGCGTAAATTTATATAGATGATAGATCGCACTTAGGGTGACTCCCAAATGTAATACAAATTAAGCAACACTTGTGGAAGTGATATCCATTCCAAAGCTCATGGTAATATAGTACCTACATCAGAAAATTAGCAACAGAACAAATTCATAAAATTTCCATTGAACAACAAAATGATAGCACAAATCCCATTGCTTTGATCTGCAGCTCATTTTCTCTGCCAAGTAAACCAACACATCTCACTAACATGTGGTATATAAGCTACAGCCTCAAACGAAACTAACAAGTACTAGTATGCATAACATAATTTTTAATTACATGGGACAGGATAAATAACATCCTTTTGAATGCATAGCCATACTGAATTGAGTAAGGAGAAGCTATATGTATATGGGAGCAATTCAAACAAGTATGAAATCTGCCACGTGCAAGACCAAAAACATGAGAGCATGGCAATCCTTACCTTTGCTCCCATCGGTTTAGCATGGCCGACTCCAACCCTGTACCGCTCGTTGCTGGCCGGTTCTGTTGCTTGATTGAAGGTATCATCGGAACCGACTTCCCAGCCATGTATCGGTTCGTCAACGACGGTGGTCGGCTGACTGGAGCCTGATCCGCAAGGTAACGACCTATCTAAAATGCACAGAATTACATGCCACCGCTTAGCACGCAGAGCACCATGCCCCCATTGGTAAACACAAGTAACAAATAATCACGCCAAACACATCACCGGATACACAAAATGGAATGCGTGGCGCAAAATCACAAATCAGCAGGCACATTCGATTAATTTGGAGATCATGAATGATATTAGGAAGGCGGGATTGACGATTGAATGCCGCTGCCGAGCGATGGAGTGAAATGTGGGGATGGATGGATGGATGGATGGATGGATTGCGGTTACCGAGGGGGAAGGGGAGCGGGTGCCGGTGCGCCGCGGGGTGGAGGAGAGCTCGATGGGCGGGCCCGAGAGCTCGTACTCGTCGTCGTCGT
This sequence comes from Oryza coarctata, assembly GCA_030770085.1. Taxonomy (NCBI): domain Eukaryota; kingdom Viridiplantae; phylum Streptophyta; class Magnoliopsida; order Poales; family Poaceae; genus Oryza; species Oryza coarctata. The sequence goes on from CM061471.1 coordinate 2,413,021, forward strand.
TGCCGCTGACGCCGTCCCCGCCGCCTCCTCCCCCCGCGCCGTCGGTGGCGGCCATGACCCGCGCGAGCCTCTGCGCCGCGGCCCGCGCCGCTGTGTTGTGCGCGCGGCCCCGGCGCCCCACGGCCGACGCAACCCCGGCCCCTCCGAGCGACCCCGCGCGCGCGTGGCGGTGGACGGGCGACGCCGTCGGGGAGGACCCACCACCCGGCGGCGACGTCTGCGCCGAGCCGCCGCCGCCCCGCCGAGCGTACCCGCCCGCCGGGCTCGCCGGCCGCGACAAGCGATCCATCGCCGCGTCGTATCGGGGGGACACAGCGTCGCGGGTGATCGATCCCCTCCTCGATTCGCCGCGGGGGAGAGGGAGAGAGAGAGAGGCGGAGGTGGCGGAGGAATGGGAGGTGGCGGTGCTTTGTGTTTCCGTCCGAAGGCGGAGGCGGGGGTCGTAACGGTCTCGAGTTTCGAGGGGAGTCATGTCGAGTAGAGGGGTGGGAGTGGGATCTTCTGTGGTGCGGAGCGCCTGTGGCTACACTCAGTTCGACATGTTAAGCTGTGTGTTATTTTTCTTCTCTTTTATCACATAATAGTAGGAAAGGGCGTATTTATCCACTCGTTCGACGTATACACACTTGGTTGTGTGTGTTATTTTTTTCTCTTTTATCACATAATAGCAGGAAAGGGTATATCTAGAGGCTGATAACGATGGATAGTAGAGCCTGAAAAAAAACTCTAACCCAAAACCATATATATAAAAAAACTTTTAAAAAGAAAAAATCCCTTATTAATATATCATGGTATAGTTTTAATTATTATATTTAAAAAATTATTTAAGTTGAACCACATATATCCAAAATCCAGGATAAGTCACTATGACAAGAGTGTTATCTATTCATTCCAGGAAGAAAAAAGATGCAGCTATCTTATATCAATTGGAGAAAAATTGTATAATTGAAACAATAGTGGATCCAAAACCTAGTGATTATATTAGCCATCTGCTGAGCTTGTCAATATACTGTAGTGAAGTGGGCATTACTTGTTAATATTAAAAAAGTAATGAATAAAGCATCTGCTAAATATTGTTAACTGCATTGGACATCATAACAGAATCATATAATCATACATCTCTACGGTACTATAGAGGGCCTAGACCCCTTTAGAATATTTTTAAAGCAGATATTGCTCATTATACTAACACAATTAATATGAGAGTACGGAGACACATGGATGGATCTACCATGTTGGAGACAAATTATTTTTTTTGATCCAAATGGAGGAGATAGTGCCGAGTCCTGCGAAAAAGATAAGTGCTTTTATGCTCTTGTGCTCCATGTAAGCTGTATGGATATCAAAGCATTTGAAGAGAGTCAAAGAAGAAAGTAGCAGCTATGCACTATTGGGTAATGCTTTGAAATTAGTGCAAATTGTTATGGTAGTAGCATGAGTCATATATTATGGTACTAACACATTATATTGGACAACGACAAAACGTTACGCTTGTATAGGCATATTGTAATCTAGCCGAAATATACCTAACTTCCCTTCCTCTCCTAAAGAGAACTGGCCTGGCCATACCATGACATTATTACATTAGTTAAATCATACGTAGACATTTTGGATCAATTTAGAACAAACGTGTTTGTCATTTGACATGTCTAACTCCAGCTATTTCTTCCAAAACGCACGAATAACAAACCATACAAAATTACAAATCACAAGTATACATCAAAATTGCCTAAAATGGAATTGCATCAACGCCTCAACGACGGTTTATACTCCAAGAACAAACTTTGCCATTCCTTCTGAAATACGTGGCACCTTCAATTACTAAAGAGGAAGTACTTTCTACAAATCCAATACAACGCATGTGTTTATCCTCTATGAACAACATTTAAATTTACAGATAAATTATACACTTGAAATAATGGCTTCCAAAAAGAACCTATACCAGCTTAAATACGTCGTTCTACACAAACTACCTGCACAAGATACGAGTATATGACAACAATACACAAATGGTATCCTGAACAACATTGAGTGGTCTCTGAAAATTTACAGAAATGCTTGCACCTTCTGAGAAACTCAGCTATGTTCAGCCTCAGTCACAGTGCTCAGTTAAGTTCCATGGGTGCTCCACTCCACTGGCGAACCAGGCACAAAAGGAACGAAGCCTCGCCCCCAAACATGGGGCGCATGAATCTATCATCAAACTTGCGCCACACACGATGAACAGAGCGAGTTGGAATGGTGAGAAGAGGCTGAAGGTTGTTCTGAGGGGAGGCCTGGCCTACATCAAAGTCAAGACCCTAGCAAGCTTCCAAGAAGTGGGTCGATGATTGACTGGCTTGAGAGGTCAGCTGCTATGTGAGGCCTTGGTGGGATAAGCAGATTGAGGTGAGGCTTGGTAAGAAAAACAAACACCTAAAACAAATATTGATGATCTAGTATACATTAGCAAAGTGATATTATTTTAACTACTTTCTTTATTCACGATGGAAACAGAATTGTATACTACTTCTTTTCTAGATCAAACAGAATCATATACATCGATAATCCTCGTATGGCTACATTGTTTATAGATATTTCACTTAAATCTATAAGCGCTATATAAAGAAATGAGAAATAATGTATTAGTTTTCCCTACACTTATATCATCATATATCACATACTAGATTCTAGGTTCATTTAGAGGTACTAAGAAGAAAGAAAAAAGACTATGACTTCCTTTATTAAATGATGAGTATGTGGAGAGTAAGAAGTTATATGAGGGTAATGTGGGAAGAAATTTAAATAAGTGGTTGTTATAGTATAAAGTAGTACTACTTAATTTATTATATTTTAAGATAAAATTTAAATTCTTCTACCCTGATATTATGGGGATGGAGTTAGTATTGAATATTAACACAACAAAATATAACACAAACAAACAAAATTGTACAGATCTATCAATAGATCGCTAGAAATACACCTGCTGAGCAGAAAATAACCATCCAAGATAACAATGGAGAGAAAGCATATCATCCTTACCATTGTGCTGAACAGAACAACAATGACTGTGCCGGCGATCATAATAGCGTTAATTAGCAATTCAGTATGACCAGATGCAGTGAACTGCAAAGGTTTATGAGAACGTTACACATCAGAACAGGTTTTTAGTAAAATAATGTGGTAGTGGTTCCAAATCACTTTTAGAGAGACAGGTTTTTAGTTTACATGAGTAACCATCAAACATCACCTTGTGATAGGCAAGTGCTATTGATACTGCTCCTCTCATGAGACCTGCCCACCATATGATTACCTAGAGAATAATCCCATCACAGTAAGCTGCTTAGATCCCTATGTTTTCCGGAGGGAAACAAAGTGACATGACTACATAAGCATAAAAAAAGATCAATACTAACTTGTTGCTTGAAGGAGATCTTTGGGCGCGTCTCTTTTTTACGTAGATTGGATGAGAAAGACAAAGGGAATACAAATGCTGCTCTTCCAACCATTACCAAGCCCAATATAGTTGCACTTAAAGCAATTGGTTTTTTAGGGCTGCATCATAAGGGAAACAGATTTAAATTAGTTGCGAAACCGTCGCGGTAGCCGCTGCTTCCTCCACTCCCGTCGCCGCCTCCGCCGCATCTAGACCTAAGCCCCTACCCCCTTGTTTGTTGGCTTGCTGAAGATGCCTTCTTGCAATCTTTGCTTGGTGTTGCCTGGCTCCTGTTAATGTTTCTTGCTAATGCGATCTCTGTGATTGCTTTTGTGCTGTGCACCCGCGGACTGTCGATTGTGGATTATGGAAGCAGAACCGATGCTTGCATCTCCTGTTTTTTTTTTTGTTATTTATGTGATATTTTGCATCTTCTGATTTTTTGGTCAATTCGGAATTTCTCGGTCTTGACATGTTCTATGAACCGATCTGTTCCCATTTTCATATAATCTCAATTATCTCTTAATTAAATTTCTTTTCGTCCTACCCTTTCACTTTGAGACATAAGTCATTTAACCTTTCTTTTAATTCTTTTAATTATTAATTTGTTTTTTTACCATTCACCGTCCATTTAATAAGGGATATATAGATCATTCTACCTTTCTCTTAATTTGTTTAATCTTTAAAATAGTTATTTTGAGATGGATATAGTAAATTGATAGGATTGTACGAGTAAAACAGACCCTTACTCACGACGATGAAGCCTCCGGGTCCGCCGTGCAGCAGTCGCCACCGCTGGAGACCGTCTACATGACCGGCGCCGGCGTTGCTACTGGACAAGTTCGTCGCGTCTCAGCTACTCAGCAAGGAGTCCAGCTACTCCCATCCGGCTCAGGTGTTTCAGGCTGCAGATGGCAAGCACGAAGAGGCTTTGGACTACGCGTCGACGTCGGCCGGCTCCGGCGGCGGGGAGGCTGATCTGTGGAAATAGCTTCGCTTTCCACCTACATACAAATCCGCCGCACAACATATATATACAGTTTATACCATCCAAATCCGGCTGGAGACTCGCGGTGGAGGAGGAGGTGCCCCCCAGTTCGAGTGGAGGAAGGTGCGCGCCGGTGCAGGGCGGCGCGGGCGGAGCAAGGAGTAGCTGACGAGCGACGGCTAGGGACGGAATGTCTCTCTCTCTCTCTCTCTCTCTCTCTATAGCTTCGGTCTTGTTCGTCGGGTACTCAAACAGACCGATGTTGCTCTTGGCCCATTCATGGTTTCTCTTACCGTTTTAACGGGTTATTGATATCCAGCGATACGTGAGGTTAGCGTGAAAACCGTAATATTTACAAGATTAAGAAGGTTACCGCAGGTGGTAACCATGCGATATTACAAACCCTAAGCCCAATATCACATTACACAATGATTAGAAGAGCATAGTAACTTTACTGTTATGCTAAATCTAGCCGTCACCTGTATCATTCCATCCCTTCTCGGCTCAACATACAGCGTATTCGATAGCGGTGGGGAACAAGATCCCGATGACGAGCACTCTTTCTTTTCATCCCGTCTTCCTCTTTTCCTAACCTCTCGTCTTGTTGTTTTTAAGGCGGGGACGACCTGCTGTGGAGGTGCCACCATAGAGAGGATGCTAGGAGGGCACAGTGTAGCATGAGGTGTCATAAGTTCGCTCATTTGAAGAAAAATTAAATTTCTATGAGAGCACTTTAGACGATGAAATTGGTTAAAAGGAATTTTAAAAGATAGGAAACTTTTCAGAATTATAAATTTCTTTGAGAAGTACAATGCACTTTATATCTATTTATTTTCCTTCACTCTCTAATAAATCAATATATAAATTTGAAATTTCCTGTATTTTTCTTATAAGATATCCCAATAACATTATATGTAATTTTTCCTATAAGATATCCCAAGTAATTTTTGTGTTTGTAGTTCCTGTGATATTCATTTATTTAAAAGACACGATATCGCAATCAATCCTGTATTCTTTTGGATTCATGAGCAATGCTAAAAGTTGCCAGAGAGATTTGGGAGAACCCACGGGTCAGAGACACCCAACATGATTATGTTGACACCGAAAGGGAGGGAATGAATTCTTGGCTGTGGATGAGCCTGTAGGCCCCGCCACGGAGGCGAACCACCAGCGGATGCGCGCCACGTGTCCGCTACAAGGATTGGCAGCGCCAGAGAAGTGGACAGGAGAAGGCCGCATCCGCCATCCTTCTCGTGATTCTCCTCACCTCTACTCTCTCTCTCTCTCTCTCTCCCCTACAGGTTGGCCAGGCCGGCGAGCAGGTTTGATTTCTTTCCCCTCCGATTGACCCATCCGGTTGTACAAAGCTGCTGTCTTTTTGTAATTTGTCGTTCAAGAACTCGAGAGCCACCGTGTGTTGGAAATGATGGTGTTTTTTGGTGCTGTTTTGATCATGTTAGATCAGATGCTTCCGCGGTGATCCTCTTTTGGGGATTAGATCATGTCTTGTGTTGTTACTTGTTTCTGAAATTCCTGAAGCACTGCGTATTGCATATGCTTGTTACGCATCTTGAACAAATCACACATGGACCATGCCTGCCATTTCTTTCGGTTGGAGTGCCTTCTTGTTTTAATTTGGAATTCTTCTTCTTTAGCGTATCAAAGCACCTGTCACTGCAACTCTGCAAGTACCATTTCCCACTGTGTATTTGTGTGTGATTTCGGACTGCAACTGATCTAGGTTCGAGATTCAGCTGTCACATTAATGAATGTGGGTGTATTTCGAGATTTAGGGGGCGGCTGATGTTTCACCATTTAGACAATCAATTATGCATTCCCAATTGTCATAGCTGCATGTTGCCAAGTTAAATTTGAGATAAGTGCTGAAGATTACAGAAGGCCTAGAATTCTATAACTACATTCAGAAACTAGATGTAATTCTGACAATACAATGCACAGCAAGTGGAGTATTTAGAAAGGAGCTGTTACTACATGGTTGCTAACAGCAAGCAACTTTATTAATATATTATTGTTCTGATACGGAATGGAGTTCTACAGTAGTTTTGACGTGACGTATTTAGTAGTGGAGTCATGTCAGAATTACTCGTAAATTTATGCAATTGTTAGATCAGGAAATGGATTTCCATACACTTCATTTGATACATTTATTTGCGTCTTTTTGCTCAAGATTCATTTATTGTGACATGCAACTAATGTCCAAATTTCACATCAGGTACTAAAGATCAGATCTTCAAAATGGCTAGGAAGCTTACTTAATGAAGGCATAATTGAGATTGATTTTAGAGGCCAAACCCGAGCCAACATACACCCTGTGCACATATGGCTAGTCGTATTTCTGGTACTGTAGCAGCTAGTGGAGTGTGCTATAATGATCAATACAAAATGCCATGTAAGCTGAAAGGAATTCACTGCATGGCATTGAATTGTATACCACAAAAAACGAAGGTAAGGAAGTGCACGAATGGATATCAATCAACCTTCAGGTTTTGCGTAAATGAGAAAAATGGACAAACCACTGGGCAGTCAAACGGTCCCTTGATCCGACAAGGCCAGGATGTGTGGTGTCATTCTTATGGTTCTCATAACAGCAGTGAAACTAAAGAGTGCAGTCTTGAAGATGGCACTGATCCATACAGGTAATTTTTGTCACTCCCCCCCCCCCCCCACAAGATGACCAATGCTTATTAAATTGTGTATCATGCAAATTCATTGTCATTCTAATTCCTTTGTTTCTACTGTCCTATGTACAAAGCTGAACATAGTCATTTTTAAGAGGACATAACCCATTCAACATTTTTTTTTAATTTTGTTTTAATGGTTGACATAGTCTGTCTTTTAAAATTTCCAATTCTAAATCTATTGTTGCAGGGATTTTCTAGAAAATTCAAGAGGAACTTCTCAATTTTCAGATAATCATGTTGCAGCAAAGAAAAAATCATTCAAATCTAGTCAAGGGTTGGCTGAAGCTTGCAAATTTGTTTACAACGATGCAAAATTTTTGAATGAACGGGCTCAAAATGATATTCTCTTGCTTTCACGGTACTCCTTTCATCATAATCTAAAAAATATTATATCCCTTAGTAAAAACAAGATATTTGTACATAACAAAATTCTGTGTTGTTATCCTTAACTATTATCTCCTTTTAATCCTAGTGGCATAACAAGGCTGAACAAACGTGCATGCTGGGATGTTGCTGTTTTAGGGTCAGGAATTCTCAAGCTTGATGGTACATGATTTCCCTTTTAGCTAACAAGCTCTTGTTTTATTCAGTGTGATTTAATTATCCATCTAAATCTATTATTTCCTGAAAGCTCGTGCAAGGAAGGACACTCAAAAGATTGACCACAGTGTGAAGGAAAGAGCAGCGCGGCTTACCCACTTTGCAAGAGTATGAGTTTTTAATGTGTTATTTGGATAATTGAATTATCCATGTGCTCTACTCTTGGTCCCTTTCTACCTCTATCTACTTTAGCCTGTGACCTCTGTATGCATATTCAGATATTGAAGGAACAGGCTCAGTCAGACTTGAAGAAAGCAGCAGATCAGCATTGGAGTGATGGTGCTTTAGAGGTTTGTGCTAGTTCTCCGTCCTTCACTTCATTTACTGGAACTAATTGAAAATGCTAAGCGATATATAGCTGCCAAATGTTGTTGGAGTATCGATGTTGTTGTATTACCCATGTTAGCCTTCTTTTCGTGTGTTGCTATCAAATTCATGAATTATGCTTATATAATACATTATTTATTTGCAATACAGGCAGATCTGCGACGAGCTGACATGGTTGTTAGACAGCGTGCCACCGAAGATGCTTTCATGGCTTTAAAGGTAGCCCAACTTGTTCTTTTCCAGCTCTAGTGTCTTTAAATGCAGTAAGTTGGTTTAGTTTTCATTACAAGATAAGATATGTAAGATTTTTAGGATGAACAAAAAACACGATCAGTTATTTTCATTTATGAAAGCAAAATGTATAAGTCAAACTCAATTCACCCATACATCATGTTCCAACAAATTGTGTTTGTGTTATGAGCCTGCTGTCATGACCAGTTTGCTGTTATGCTTTACATTAATAGTTAAGATTAGTTTGATGGCTTAGCAGAAAATAAATAATCATATATCTAGGGTGAGTGCCCTATCCCTCAGTCTTCAGACCCTTACCCTAGCCAATCCGTAACAAACTGACTTAATCATACTCAATCTACACCTTACCACAAGGACATTTTTTGGCATTTGTTGCTGCACAAAAAGAAAAGCTTATGGATCACATACTAGATGTTTTGATCTATTTGACCCTTCCCAATTCTCAGTGTTTCTCATATAACATCTTGATTATTCAATATTGCACTTGTATGTAATTCTGTAATATTTAGTGCAGTTTGTTCGGGATATCCATGACATGATGGCAAACAGATTACAAGAGCAGTAAGTTTGTAATTTCAAGTGCTCATTTCTTAGAGAAAATCAACGTTTAATTTAAGGAGCATGTAATTTTAATTAGCTGGTTTTTATTCATTGTTAGAACAGTCTAATTTGAACTGAAGAAATTTAATTTAGATTTGCAAAGGATGGTTCATCTTGTCCTGCTAATTCAACAAGTTTCATCACCCTTGAGAAAAATGGGAATACCTTTGAGCTATTTCCTCGGGAGGTCTCAACGGACCAGATTACTGCCATAGAGGTTATATCCAGATTAACTTATTTAGCAGCAAATTCTCATCGTCTGGCTATTTTTAGTTAAATGTATTATTCGTAGGAAGCATACTGGAGTATGGCATCTGCCTTGTCTGCGGCTGATGGTATTGACTACACAGATCCTGAGGAGGTGAAACATTTTTAACCTACCTTATCAACATGAACCTTCCTATGCCCATCTTCTGACCTTCTCTTTTTTGTTTCTGAAGCTTGAGTTGTTAGTAGCAACTCTCATTGACCTGGATGCCATGGATGGGAAAAAAAGTGTTTCCTTGCTTGCTGAATGTTCAAGCTCTCCAGATGTTAATACCAGGTATATAGCAGCATTATCGAGTACACTTACCCTGCAATGTCTGCTTCCTCTGCAATGTTAGCAAGATCAAATTCATTTTCAAGTACAGTTACCCTGAGGGGCTAATTAGCAATGAAAATATACAGAAAATGAGATAATACTAATATAAAGAATGCAGATTTGATATGTCCTGTCTCTATACATCATGGCTATGTTATATTTCTAAACTACATCGCATTCATATTGACCGTTATTATGTATGTATACCCCCTTGTAGGAAAGCTTTAGCTAATGCATTGGCTGCAGCTCCATCCATGTGGATTCTTGGGAATGCTGGGATGGGCGCATTACAGGTGAACATAAATATCTCCTATAGCTCCACGCCTTCACCAATAGACAATTTCTGAGTACCTTCATATCAGAATTTTCGTATGAGAAATTTCTAAGCTTCTCAGAGCCCGGAATTATTCCCCACAGTCCTCAAATTTGATCTTCATACCCATTTGTAACCATCAAGTTCCAAGCTTAACAAACTGGAGCTCATTTCTCCCTTGTGATACTGCAGCCTGTTTCTGCATAATGATCACTTATTGTTGAATGAACTTGCTACTTACTACATGCACTAGTTCCTTTGAAGTTACTTGGGTAATTGATGTTTCATCAATCGTGTTCTTTCAATTGCAGAGATTGGCTCAAGATTCCAATTATGCTGTAGCCAGGGCTGCAGCAAGAGCCATCGATGAACTCACAAAGCAATGGGAACTTGAAGAAGGTGACAGCCTGATGTTTGTCTTGAATCAAAATCTGGTTTCTGAAGAGACAGCTGATGACAGTTCAGCAGCAGATGACACCAGGTGATCAGGTTTAAATAAGATGGAAAAAAATTACCCTAGGATTAACGGAAACTTATACAAACGGTTTCAGAGCATATATGGATAAGATGAATGTCTATCTCTGTCCAGTTTCAGAGCATAATGTTCTGCTGGATGCCAACCACATCACCAGAATGCATGTAACTGACACATCTTTTCAGTGCTGAAAATTAGGAAGTAGTGTAAAGATAAGTGTATTCCTCCAGACATAGTCAATAGATGAAGCAAAAGAAAAGAGCATGGCTGAAGAAATTGTGTTCTGTTTTTGCTGTTCTCTTGAGAAATGGATACCTCCTGAGTATTTCTTTGAGAAAAAAAGTCTATTTACAACCCTAAACTTTCACTCGCACGGAATTGTTAAATCCTAAACTTTAACCAAGTGACATACTCCTTTTTGTTTTTGTTTTTAAGTTAAAGTGACCTACTTTTTGTTTCGAAATGTGTGACGTTGATTGATTTTACATGGCATTTTATTTTTAAATATACGATACTATTGATTTTATATGATATTTAATTATTCATCTTATCTAATAATTTGGTATAAATATACATAACCTCTAACCAGAAAACAAGCCACTACAAAATAAATAATATTTATATGGACTTTTATAAAACAAATAATTAAATATTATTTCTAAAAGTTAACGACGTTATATATTTTTATATTTTAAAAGGACAACGTCAAACAATCCGCGTCTAAGTACAGTGTCACTTGCTTAAAAAGGATCGAATACATGTTCTGCACGAGTACAAAAACTTCCGCATAGCTAATTTACCATCCAAGAGATTAGTACAAGTAATACTATACCATTTCTGGTTTGAAATCGGCAGAGATGGTTAAGGTAGCTTTTGTGAGCAGAGGTGTACATCACCATTCACCAATCGCCGTTTCACTGAAGCTTCCGCCTTCTCGCCGATAAATTAAACAGAAAGAGAGAGAGAGAGAGAGAGAGAGAGAGAGAGAGCTGCTGCTGCTGCTGCTACAAGAAGGGGCCTCAGCAGCAAGCTCTCAGCTCACACGAGAGAGGAGAGATCAGAGATGGGCGTGAGGGTGACCGGACCGGCGGGGTCGCCGCACGTGGCAGCGTTGCTGGCGAGCCTGGAGGAGGCCACCGGGCGCGGTGGCGGTGGCTACGAGCTCGTCGGCACGGCGGCGGCGGCGCGCGAGCAGAGTACCCGGCCACACCTCGCCCGGAACGTACGTACGTACGCACGCCACCCTTTCCGGCGCAGATTTACATCTCGATCTTTCTATATTCTAGCTCAGGTTTGCATCTGCTCCGGTTCTTGCAGCCGTTTGGTAAGATCGCCGCCTTTGCAGAGGACGGCGAGCTCGCCCTCGTCGATGACGAAGGTGGCGGCCGCTCTCATGCCCGTGCGACATCTTCGAGCCTTCGGCTTGATTCGAAGGAGGCCCCACTGTACAGACTACGTACTGACAGTTGGTCCCCACTGTGTTGCTGCTTGTAGTAGATTATTATAGTGGGACCCATGTGTCTGTCTCTGTTTGTTAGCAATGATGTGCCTTGAAGATAAAGAAAATGTTTATGTGTGTGTACGCCAGTAAGAACAAAAGAGAGGAGGTATATATGTGAACAAAACAATCACTTGTCAGTCTGGAAGCTTTTTTTATGTGCAGATGTTTTTTGTTCATCGATGACATGACCCACAAAATCAATTTCAAATTTTATCCACAAAATGAGAAAATAGATTTTTAAAATTTTGTTCAACTTAGGTCGAATTCAAACTTATATATTAATAGAGTAATTTATCATACAATTATCTAAGTTATTAAAAAATTTTACAACTATACACCAGCGGATTCTCCCCGTATATATCTATACACCTCATATCATAACAACAACGAAGAAAGAAGCCTCTTACCTTATTTTTATTCAAACTCACTCTTTCTTGTCATCATAATCTTCCAAGCAAAACGGAGTCCATGATCAACTCAAAACGACACCGGATTAAAATAAACTAAGTTCATGATCAACTTGTCCAATGTGGTGTTAAGAACTAACAATTAAGTCACACTCGAGTCAATGTGTTACTGTGTTAGGTCTGCTATTTTCATTTTTTTAAAATAGTCCAAAAAGAGGGGTGGTGATGGAAGACTTGGATTGTTTTCTTTTAAGACATGATTACAAATCTTTTCACCGAAACATGGGGAAAAAAGCTAAAATCACCCGTATCCACATAAGTATTAAACCAAAATAGGATTATTTACTTCACAGATTTATTAAAAATTCAGAAAAGAAAAAATGGAACAAGCCTCCACATAGTCGTTACCAATAAAATATTTATATTTAGACACGACTGTTTTATTAGACTCAAACATCCACTTATTCTTGTCGATAGGAGAAACATGTTGTATGTTTTTAGTAGCACGATTTTTTTAATTAAACTTTAGATCTACTTTACCAACACTATAAACAGTAATATACGACCCATTTACTATTAAGATGAAAGAATTTTGAGTAACCTGATAAGAAAAAAACAATGAGATGTCAGCATAAATATATACATTTATCTCCATATCAATCTAGTAATTAGTCGATTGACTAACTAAAAGAATAATAGGTAAATTATTATACCGCTTTATTTTTCAGTGTTACCAATTATCACATTAACAGAAGTTTGTCTTATAGGTGCCCTATTTTCTTTGCACTATGGACACTTTTTGGCTAAGTGACTAGGTAAACTATACACAAAGCAAGTTCTGTCATCTTACTTTTTGTTATTGTTATTGTTATTCTTCTTGAATTTAGTGATTTGTTAGGCTTTGATAAACTTTCTCTTATTCTTGTTTGATGGCTCTTGCACCACATTGGCTCTATACTACCCACCATTGCCGTTCGACGCGATATACTTTGCTTGAACTTTTTTCTCAACATCAAGAGATGTAATTAATCTCTCAACGAAGTACTCATTTAAGTGCAATATCAAAACTACTTCATAAAGAAGATAGTTTTACAATAATGCATACAACCATAAAATTATCGAAAATGACACATCTAAGGAGTTTAAGTTTCTTAGCAATGGTTTATATTTTATAAGCTTCAATCATGGAACGATTGTCAACCATGTTGAAGTCGTGAAATTGCTATATGATGTGCTAGCATCATTAGCACTAATTTTGGTATTCAGTGCATCTCATAACTCTTTAACATCGGTCATGAGCATGTACATATTGACTAGACGATCATCAAGAACGCAAAGAAAGCATGACACAAAAATAATAGTGACTTTCTCAAATTATTTTCGTTGTTCAGCAGAGAAAATTCCTTTAGTTTTTTCAATACTAACCCAGAAACACTTTATAACCGTTAGCTAGAGCGATCTTGATTTGCCATTTTTTTAAAGTGCACATAGATAATTTTATTTGGTTTTAGTACATTGACAAAACCAGCAAAATAATAGTAACTATAATAAGGTTTTTGGAATGTTGAAAATATATGCATATGTAGATTTAATTTAATATATAAATAAATCATGATAATAATCACGTAAAGTAACAGAAACATATCATCTTATCTAAAGATGTATACGACATTAATATCAAACACAGAAGATATGATGTACATGTACCGATAGTCCTATTCTAAAACATTAACATTAGTAGTCAGTATTGCACAAATAGCATGGTATAAGACGACGACGACAATGTGTCATGGGTGACCAAAAAAGAAGACGTGCCGTAGTAGATGAGTAGCAAGCAGTTGCGTGGAGCATTTCTTAAAATTTTTATCCGTGCTCTTTCAGTGCAAGACTTCACGAAGACGAGCTTCTAGAGACTTACTCTCTTAATCCATCCACCGGTGCACGCAGTGAGTGGATAGAGTAGAAGACGTGCGATAGCACAACATAGAGAAGGGGATAAAATCTTATATTGTTTTCACGTGTATCAAGTTAAGGTGACGACTCGATAATTATAGAGATATTATGATGCATGATCAGGATGTCTATACGATCACTCCAATGTAAAAAATGGATCAACCGTTAGATGTGTATACATGAGGGCTCAATTTTAATAGACCACTCATGCACATGTCATATACACGCATCACTTGGCCAAGCCAGGTATTCACCTTTTTTTGAAAATTAATAAAATGGTACTAAATATTTATATACAATCATTTGTGATCCTTTGAAATTTTTATAGGAATTATTTTTAATACAAGCATTCGTCCATTTATAAATTCCAACCCTTTATACTCAAAATGAATAATGGATATTATTTTTTTATTATTATCAGAGTTACGTGCAATTCAACGCTACATGCTCTACAAGTACAACAGGACCGATCTCATAAGAAAAGACAAACTCGAGTCAGCGATGGTGATGGAGGCGCACCACTACGACCCCGCCATCTCTCACATTGTCTAGGAGTGGAGTGCGTCATCTTGCCGATGATTGGTGGCCGTGGCCGTGACCAGGCCGTCGTCGACGAGAACGTCGATAAGCCGAGGAAGGTGCTGGTGGTGTACGAGGAGAGGCTGTCGGAGTCGGAGTATCTTGCCCGAGATTTCGTTAGCGTCGCCGACCTGAACCACTTCCCCTACACCTATTACCTCATGACCACCGAGCATGCTACGTTGGTTGAGTTGTGCATGAACGTCAAAGCGTAGTGGGAGTGGCTGCTCGCGAGGCCGGCGGTGAGGAAGGTGGCCGCTCTCATCCCCCATTTGACGTCAGCCTGAAGAAGCTCCACCTATGGATGTTAATGACAATGACAGTTGGGCCCCCCACTGTGTTGTTACCTTAGGTTATGTTAGGACTCACTTGTCACTGTCAATTCTCTAGCATATAGTATCACTACATATAAATGTTTGTGCCATTGTGTGTACCTATAAAAGAATAAAAAAGAGGAGCTAATGTTATACAGTGTACATGGCATTGACAATGTACATCACACCTCCTTTTTTTAAAAAAAATCAAATAGCAGTATATCTACCATTGTTCATGTCATTAGGGAAACTTGTAGTAGACAGGCTAGGATCATGTCCAAATTACTGGATGCTGTGGAAAAAACTAGAAACAGAGGCAATGCGAGGTAGAAGCACAAATAGAACACCTGCTTGCTGAACCGGACACTTGTTTGGACACTACCTGTTTCATGCAAATACATGCATATATAAATATATTTACACCTCATGCAATTTAGCTTATGTAATTTCATTTCCAAAGAAATACTAGCGATCAAGCAAAACAAAGAAAAATAAAATAATAAATATGAAGGCTTCCTCCTTGGCCGTCGCCGTCGCGGTGCTCCTCGTCGCGGCGTGCTCCGGCTGCGCGCGGGTGGCGGAGGCGACGATCGAGAGCACGTGCGGAGCGGCGGCGAAGGGCGACAGGCGCGTGGACGTCCGGTTCTGCACGCGGCAGTTCGCGTCGTACCACGGCGGGGCGGAGGCGGACGCGTGGGGGCTCGCCAAGATCGCGGCGCTCATCGGCGTCAACCTCGGCGACGACGCCGTGTACGACATCGGCTCCGGCAAGATCCGGCCTTCCCCCTGCGGCGGCGGGGGAGGCGCCAAGGGGAAGGCGGCCATGGACGCGTGCGCCAAGGCGTACGACTCCGTGGGGCTGGCCTTCGCGGAGGCCTCCGACGAGCTGGGCGCGCGCCGGTACGCGGCGGCGAAGCAGGAGATGGCGCGCGTGGCGGCGCTCGTGCAGCGGTGCGACGGTGGCCTCGCCAGGGCCGGCGCCAGGTCGCCGCTGCCCAGGTACAGCGCCGCCTGCCAGCAGATGGCCATCATCGGCATCGCCATTACCGGCCTTCTCAAGTGATCCGCCGCGTCGAACACCTTGTGGCTTGGTTCATGGCTGCTTACTTACAAGTGAAATTTTGTACTTGTAGTTTAAAATCCAATAAAGAAAAACAATTCATTGGGTGTTTGGTTTAGGTATTTGATTTTGGTTGTGTCAGATTATATTTGGTCTAGTGATACAAATATTTTTGTGTTATGTCACAAAAGTTCTAAATCAATGGTCGAGAGACAACATCAATAAATATGAGATGTTATTTTTGAATGGTTTTGAAAAGATAAGGATGAGATTGTCCTTATGTTCGGTATTGGATTAAAAAATTATCTTACCAAAATTTAGCAAGACCATAGTTCCCACGTTACTGCCAAATAACAACCTTTTTGTGTCTTTAAAATTTAAAAACAGCAACAATTGTCAATGCAACGTACGGAAGCTCCATGCATTGTAATCCAAATGAACCAATTCATATTTCATTTTCACCGTGTAATCGAATTCTAGTCCATGACGATTTTGCCAAGCTGATGACAAATGAAGAAAGGGAATTCAGATCTACCTTTGATAAATTAATAAATACAAATAAGAATAAAGGCATAACCAGAACCTAAATTTATACGGTGACAAATCTAGGTATCAGAATTTGTTAAAAATACAACATTCTAATCCAAGATTGACATGACCCCTTCAGGATCTTACGTGACTCTGACATGAACAAAAATTTATTTTCTTTTTATTTCTTCTTTTTTTCCCTTCTTATCTACCTTTCCCCTTTCTTTTCCTTATTTTTTCCCCAATTTTCTCTTTTTTTACTATAGCTACCACTGGTCATCATGGCTATCATCTGGGTGGCTAACAACTGCTGCTGAGTTAGTGCCTACTCCCTACTCTCTTCGAGGCCTCCGGTGCTTCATTCTTGAGGCAATGCTAGGGCATGTAGTCAACACTGCTCTAGGATGCGTGGCAACAGCAAAAGGCAAGATCGATATCAGCAAAAGAGGATGGAATGGGAGATTGACTGTGGTGGCCCGACCTGATGCGACAATGTGAATCCAGAAAGGCCAGGCATGAAGTTGACGGTGGGGCAGTGAGGATGTCAAAGGTGGGGAGACAAGATCCTATCGGCTTGATGCAGACCTAGACGGCTCACTATGGAGGCACCGTCGGTTAAAGAGCGATAGACCACCATCATCATCATGCTGATGTCTAGCATGCACCATGCCAATTAATGGTGCATTGATGTTGCCGTCCTCAGAAAAGCCGCTTCTTGTCCCATTGGCTCTGACAACCTCTTCATTCTAATTGACAGGTTATCTATACTCTCTTGGCTCCAATGACTATGGTTGGAGGTCGCCATGGCCAAGAAAAAGGATGCGCTAGAGCAGTGGATGCCATGACGGTAAAGGTCCACACAATGGCGTGGTTTGTGTCCACAACCGCCAAGCAGGCCGCGCACAAGTAACGAGGGCGTGCCTGACCACAACCACTACAAGGCTAGCCAAGATGTGTGCTAGCAAGTGAGAGGCTGCCTAGTAGGGGGCTTCATCGTGATGAGCTTACCAAGATGGCTATTGATGAGCTGTAGCGGAAGAAGAGAAAAGAAAAAAAATGAGAGAAAGAGGGAAAAAAAGATAAATTTTAAGTGGGCCCATTTGTCAAGAAGTGTAGAGTTAGTGATGGTGATAAATCAATGGCACATAGAATCTCAAAGTGGTTGTGACAATCTTAGATCGAAATGATACATTTTAATAAATTCTAGGACATGAATCTACAGATTAAGAACATATGAAGAGATTGCCTGTCTACTTTGCTTTAGAAATAAAATGTACTTCAAGTACATCAAATCTTATAATTCAACGTAGGTTCAGCGAGAAATTGACGGCGAGGGGCTGAGGGTAACCCAACATCATAGCATTTCATTTTCTTAACGAACTAATAAAATTTATTTTAGAGGAAAAAATCAAACTAACAGAACTCATTATGGCACAGATCTTGTTCCAAATTCATATGTGCAAATTAGAAGAGGACAACACTTGCATGATAGATTCATATCACTGCCAAACAGTACAATGCCCATTGTAAAACCTGATTATTAATTACATCAAGATCGTGCATTACGAACGGATCAGAAGCCCATACCAGCGTCCAAGGGCACGTCCATCTCGCCGTCGGCGAGCATGTCGGCGAGCATCATCCCGCCGACTGCGCCTCCGACAGCCCCGATGCCGAGCCCCGCCCCCATCCCCATCCCCATCCCTCCGCCGTGACTCGCCGTCGCCGCCGTCGCCGCCGCCGCCGCACCGTGACCATATGGCGCTGGGCTATAGCCATAGGACGGACCGACGGCGCCATACCCGTAATGTTGGTGGCGATGATGGTGGTGGTGCGCGTGTCCGCCGTGGTAGGGGGAGCCGTAGTGCATGGCGCCTTGGTGGTACGCCGGCGATGGCGAGTATGCTGCGCCGCGGCCGCCGCCGGCGCGCCCGTCCGCCGGGTACTTGGTGACAGCGTGGACACCCTTCGCGTCGAAATGCCGTCTCGACGCGCCGCCGCCGCCGACGCCGACGGCTACGTCCGTCGCCGGCACGTCGTCGGTGATCTGGTACGATATGTGGAGCACGCCGCACTTCCGCCCGCTGATGGGGCGGCGCACGTGGTAGCTGAGGTGCCTGTGCTCGCCGTCGTCAGGCGCCGCGGCGACGAGGTCCTGCACCGGGATGAACACCTCCCCGACGTCGCGGTCGCCGAAGGCGCGCTCGGCGCGGAGCAGCACGTGCAGCGCGATGGCACGCTTGCCATCGTCAGCGGCGCCGTCGGCGGGGATGGGGAACCGGAGCGGCGCGTGCCACATGGGGCTCCGGCCGCCCTCCCGGTCGGCGTGCGTCCGGTGCGTGGGCACCCACGGGTCGCCGCCGGAGATGGACGCCACGGCGTACACCCGCATCTTGGAGAATACCGTCACCTTCTTGAGGTCCTTGGCCGAGACCAGCGTCACCTCCAGCATCCGGCACGCCATCGCCGCCGCTCGCCGGAGACCGCGGCGAACGGCTGGTCAGTGCCGGCGACCGATCAAATGAAGCCACAAATGATATATTGCAAGTGTCACGTTCTTGGATTAAGGAAGGACGATGCATGCAAGGTGGTTAATTGCAACAAGGTTAATTAAAATTTGAGGGCTTAATTTGTTTTACAAGGTGTAATTAATTCGTGCGGCGAGCCGATCATGTCGGTGGCAGTGTCTATGGGTATTTTTAGTAGAAGTTTGGCGAGCACAAAGGTCATTTCTCTGTTGGTTCACCTCCACTACTGTAGGTTGTAGCAATGCGCCGATAGAAAATTTTCAAGGATTTGAAATTCTATTTGAGAATATGTGTTCGTTTTTTTTTAAAAAAAAAACATAGGCAGAGGCTCTGCCTCAACTTGACAATAGAGAAGATTTTTTTTAAGATAATGGATAACACCAATCTAACTAAAACCTAAAAGCGCCTCAAGTACATCGTCTGAACTATAAACTTTACGTTTAAATTTTATCTGTGGAAGTTTCGAGACCAATAAATTTTTATACATGCTTGGCTTGTTTTTTCTTTTCTAACTTTTAAAGCTCATATATGTTATTCTTTGCAATAACCATGCGATACACCTTGAGCCTATATCTATATGTTAAACTCATATTTTTGTCAAATCTTTTCTAACATATGTTATACTTTATAAATTCTGTTGGTAACAAGTTTTTTTTAACATGATAGTTTATATTATATTAAATGATATAAAATATTATAACCATGTGGTTACAATAACTAGAAATAATATGTCCACCAGCACAGATCAAGGCACCACATATTGAAATATCGGAAAAGATACGAGCAAACAAGTGCAGCCACCATGCTAACCAACTCTCACGGATATCAACCACCATATCCATTCCTTTAACAGAACAATAAACCGGTGCCGCTAAATAAGTAGATGACCTGTGTGCTAAAGCCATCGTTGTTATGTGATCATAGATAATCCGACAAACCATTCTTTCTAAATCTTCGTGAAGAACCTCATAAATAAAATAGAAATCGTAGTATTAAAACATAAGAACCAAACTTATCATCAGAGGAGGTGAATGATAGTAGTGTCAGTGAAAGTCAAATAATCAAACTTTAATAGATTAAAATTCACCTCACCCTTAAAAGCTAAAAGAGCACGTTTCTGGTGGTCTAACTAGACATTTACCGGTGGTTTGATTGGCATGGGACTAATCCGATCACATTACAATTTTCAGTCTAACCATCAACCTGAAAACACCATAACAATGCTTTTGTAAAAACACAATTTCTTCTAAACCAATTCTTTGATCAAGCTTAAACTTAATCAGAATAAATTATATAAACTAAGGAATAACTCCACTGTAGGTATATGCATACTAATTTTAATAGAAAATACCCTCAAAAGTCAATTGTCTTAAAACATTCAGTAAATCTGAACAAAACTTAAAACTTGAACAATTTTAAATCTATCAAAAATCAATCAATAAAACTTTCCAAATTTGATATATAAAATATTGAAAATATTTTTGATGGATTGACTTAAACAAAATCACAACAAAGGAAGAATAACATGTTAATGCCAAAACCGAATAAAAAAACTTACGAACCAAAAAAAGATCATCGATAGCTTGATGATTGAATATAATCTTTATTGGAAGTATTATTCACAAGGTGTAGCCATAGCAATCCTTATTGTCCGGAACTCAACTTCTCCCAAGCCTAGACCCAATTCATCCCCGACAATACTCCTGAGGCTTCAAGCAACATCTGCATATGAACAACTATATAAACTATATCGAAACACAAATTCTCATCTAACTTAACTTATATTAGCACACAACAAAATATCTCATGTATAGAAATTATCTAGAAGTCATAAACATAAAGCAAACATTATAAACCAAGAAATCAACCCAAAACTATTTTTTTTGGATTCTGCTGGTCTGACCATTGGGCTTCTCGGTATGACTACTCTTATGTCTACGGTCGGACCAAAAATGTTCACTAGTTTGATTGAACTATTCATCGATCTAATCATACAGTTGATCCATACTATTCACCAATTTTGTAAATTCAATTGAAACATAACATTTTCACTTTATTCTTAATAAAACACAACATACTAATTATTCGTTACACAATCAAAATTATTATCATGATTTCACAAACAACAAGTATATTTGACTCATGAATTACTTAGTCATCTAGACTAACACCTTTCATTTCAAAACTGTCTAAATAACTCCTTAACCACTAAAAAATGTCTAAATAACCCCTCACTAATTTTGGTAAATGGTATTCAATGCTGGGCACAATAACATGGAAATTTTTTTTACCAACATGGCTCCATATCAACTAGAAACACATGTCATGCTTTTTTTTCCTTAAATTAAATCAGTAAGTCTACAACGGACTCAAAG
This sequence comes from Oryza coarctata, assembly GCA_030770085.1. NCBI lineage: Eukaryota > Viridiplantae > Streptophyta > Magnoliopsida > Poales > Poaceae > Oryza > Oryza coarctata. Next base: position 2,434,521 of record CM061471.1, read on the forward strand.
ATATTAATAAAAGAATAAATAAGGTACATAACAAATATATGTAAACAAGTCACATTGGTCCATAGTAACAAAAACCATCTACACTCTTCGATAAAATTGTCTTTCTAAAATACCCCACTACGCTATTTTAATTATGTGAAATATCTTTTATTTATAAAACTTTGATATCTTTTATTTATAAAGGATAAGTTGCTTCCATGTCTAGCCCGCCCAATATAAAAAATTATTTCTTTACTTTTCTTTTTTTCCTCTTCCCAATTTTCCATCACGCCCCCCGTCCCCTCCCGTTCGGGGCCCAGGCTCTTGAAATCTCCCCGCCCCAAAAAACCCAAACCCAAGCCCAAAACGAGAGACCCCGCAACCAAATCTAGGGTTTCGCCTCCGCTCCGTAGGATGTCCGATCCCTCCTGCCCCGCCGCCGCCGCGTCCGCCTCCGGCGCCATCGTACACGCCGGAGGCGGCGGCGCGTGGCCGCACGGAGTCCGGTTCGGCGACATGGTCTGGGGCAAGGTCAAGTCCCACCCGTGGTGGCCCGGCCACGTCTACAGCATCAACCTCACCAGCGACGGGGAGGTGCGCCGCGGCCACCGCGACGACCTCGTCCTCGTCGCCTTCTTCGGCGACTCGAGCTACGGCTGGTTCGAGCCGCACGAGCTCCTCCCCTTCGAGGAGCACTTCCAGGAGAAGTTCGCCCAGCCCGGAGGCCGCAACTTCCCCACCGCCATCGAGGAGGCGGCCGACGAGGTCGCTCGCCGCGCCGCCCTCGCGTTCCTCTGCCCCTGCCGCCGGCCCGACGCCGTGCGCCCCCACGAGCTCGACCCCAGGTACCTCCTGGCCGACGTGCCTGGATTCGACACCGACGCCGAGTACCACCCCGAACAGGTGACGGCGGAGCGGGAGAAGATCGATCCGTGGGCGCTGCTGGACTACCTGAAGGGCGCCGCCGTGGAGCAGCTGGACGCGGCCGAGCTTGTGGGCAAGGCCAGGCGGAACATTCCGGCGACCCAGATGAGCTCCATGCTCGAGGCCTACCGCCGATCCAGATACGCGCTGAAAGATCCCACCTACGCCCAAGCGTTCGGGATGGATTACGAGAAAGCGCAAGCGGAGAAAGCGGCGTTGGAGAAGAAAGCTCGACAAGGTATACACACTCACATGCCCTATCCTATTAATCCTTTTAGTTGTGCTGTACACTACTATGCTATTGTTTCTGCTGCTATGTACTCGAACATGCTTGTGAAACTAACAGTAATACCATTGCTGCGATATAGATTGAGTTTCAATTCCTTTGTTCTGAATAGAGGTGTAGATCTGGTTCAATTAGCCTTTTGTTTTATATTTTTGTTAATCTGTCTGTTGCATGTATGCTGTTTCATCGGGGTTGATCACAATTTGTCACGCGATTATTACAGAATTGATTCAAAATTAAGTAAAACTTGACAGATGCATCATGCATAGCAGCAACGAATCTCTGAGTTGTCTTAGAAACATGGGTATTGCCGTGACCCCGACCAATTTGATATCTTAATTTTTCCAAACAATTACTAAGGATACAATGGAAACTTATTTCTCCACTACCTTGCAGGCATGCATTTTTTTAAAAAAAGATTAGGGCCTGATATGCATTGTGATATATTCGATGGTGATTTTGTTTTTTCATGCTTCTATGCATACACTTTCATTATTTAAGTGCTACTTGCTGCAGTTTATAGGCCTGGCCTCTGTTCCTAACTTCCTATATGTTTGGATATTGTGAGGTCCTCTCTTTTTCTAACTGTTGTGCATCATTTTCTGTTCATTGTCCATTGCACTTAAGTTTGTATGCTTGTGTGTTTTTTGTTCATCCCTATAGCTTGGCATGTAGACATGTGCACTGATTGTCAGTGTATTGACTGTTTCGCATATTGTTGGTTAAGCGTAATTAAAGTCATGCATCATAAAGGACTATTATAAATATTGGAAGAAAGAATGTTAATGTATCTGATGAAACATATTGATCTATGGAGCTGTGAGAAATGAACATGATTGGGGCTCTCATCCGCATGACATATTTTGTTTTGGATGCACTATTCCTTGTTCGTTGATGAAGCAGGCTTTGAGGTAAGGTGGTTGAGTTCACCTTTACATTTTGAAGGAAGGCACCAAGTTAAGATACATATGACTACAAACATTTGTTAACTGTGCTTGTTGGTTATTATATTTATAAAAATGTATAAAATGTATGAAGATTAACTACAGATAAGTTTGTTTTCTGTTATTTTAGATGCATCTAGTTGAACCATTCAGAAGCAGTAAGTATGATTAGGATTTCTGTTCTTTATGGAAAGGGTAATTCTCCAGATTTGTGCATAACATAAAAATCATAAGAAAGGAAACCCTATAATTCTGTAGCGTCAACGTCGAAACAATATGAAGCAAAGCATTCTTCACAGTCGTCAAGTTAAGTCTGAGAGAGCCATGCCTGGAGTAAAGCAAGATACATCTAACTTGCACTAGCATCAGAATTTCTAACACTATCAAATAGTGAAAGCACTAAAAAGGGGATCAATCCCACCCCATCTTTTGCCCTCTCCTGTCTTGTCTCTTGACCACCACTAGTGTGTTTTAGTTGCTCCTGCGATTAGGATCCCAGCCTCATTGCAGTTCCTCCATTCTTGCTGTGATTACGAATCCTTAATACTGGAAGTCTCTCTCCATATTGCAGAGTATCTCACTTCTGCTGCTGCCCTGTTCCTGTAATCTACTTCCCTTCTCGTCATTTTGTTAGCCCGATCTTATTCCTCCTGTTCCTTTCTTAAGATGATGCCTTCAGCTATTGTTTCTGGAATTAACTTCTTTGCTCGCCCTTTTATTAACTCGAATTATTCCTAGAATCAATGCCAGATCCTTTCTGAAATTCAGCAACTATACTAATAGGATTCGGTTATCTTTGAAGTGGTATTACCTAGTTGCTTTGCCTTCAGAGTTCGTATTAGATAAAATGTCCCTTTTGCACAGAACAGAATGATTAGGGAGACACTAGAACCTTTAGTTTAGTTAATTACACTAGAGCTTTTAGTTTAGTTTATTTATGAAAGCTAATCAGAGTGCACAAATATACTGAGAACCTCCTGTATTCTCCGGTTGCAGCCAAGAAATAGCTACCCATTGTTTTGCTCGTTCTAGGCGCTGCTTCTTCCTGCCCCGACAAATTATCCTCTTTCCTAGTAAAAAGCAAGATTCCATGAATTCTGATATAGACACCTCTTTAGGTTAGTTGAATTTCATCCAAAATTCCAAACGAAGCTAGTACTACATCAGATTATTTTGAGTAAACGGACATGAATGATATCAAATTGCAAACTCCACCTGAATTCTCTATAAACTATTCGCTCCATTGTCTTTTGGCGAGATGGTGGAGCCAATTGGGGTGGAGAGGCCGCTCAGAATATGCTCATGCTCCGTGAGATATTTGGTGGCGGATGAGCGAGACAGGCCGCCAGCATTTGTGCTCCGCCTGCCGGCCAGAACGAATGCTCCGGTGAATTTGGTCCTTCCGTGTCTGTCAGATTGTCACCCTGTCTAGGCTTAAAAGCCTTAAACCCCAACATGGATCAACCAACCCTTGCCTCTCTACTCTCTAGCCTTCCAATTTTGTGGGTTAGACTGACCACCAATCCAGCAAGACAATGAACAATGATAATAGAAGACGATAGGAAATTCCCTTAAAAAAGAAAATTTGTGGAGCTCATTGTCTCTTGAAGATCTCACTTTGCCTGGCAAATGAGACCAAGGCGAATTCCTGACACACAAAAAAAATCCCAAGACCGCCCCCCCCCCCCCCCCCCCCCGCCCCCCCAAAAAAAAAACAATAATAAAAAAATCGCAAGACCAAGGTGAATCCATGCCATCAAACAAATCTCAATTAACTCAGTATAAGCTAAACTAAACTACTCCTAGATGACATTCACGTAGCAGCATTGGTAGAGTAGCGCGTCACGCATGCTAATCTTGCAATTGCTTGTGCGCCTCACCTTTTAGGCGTGCACTTATGTAGGCACATTTTCCCCTCTTTTTTGATATATTTTCTTCGCTCGAGAGTGAAGCCACTGCCACAAGATAGTATTTTTAGTCTAAAAAGAATCTCACAGTTTCTTTGGTTGGACATTATTAACCTGGCCCAAAGAGAGACAATCCCAGGAGAAGCAGAGTCGCCGATTCTCTTCTTTTGCATCGACCGAGATGGATGGACGGCTAGGATGGATTACCAACGGGCTTGATTTCGCGCTGGAAGACGTCACCCGTCCATCCTCGCTAGTCGCTGTACAGGCTCATACATGGGATTAGCAGCTGATTTTTTATTCTTTGCATTGCTAGGCTTTCTTTGTTTCTCTCTTTTTGCAAGGTTTTTTTGTGTACCGTACACTCATATACATTGATTTGACAAGGCCATGTTACATTACATGCCTTCAGTAACAAGATAAATAAAAAGAAAAAGAAAAAAAAACAAGATGCATTTCCCTTTGCTAACTATTACTCCAGCACGTGCCTTCTCATCATTCTTTTTTTCCCCCAATGAGTCAATTGCACATGTCTTGTACTCCTACTCTTGTTACACAGTATCGGTCAAAGCGTTTTTTTTTTTGTTGAGACATGTGGCAGTCAAAGCCTTCGTACACGAACGAAATCTCATGTTTTTTTTAATCTTCTCTAAGGCAACAGACGTGTTTGGTGGGACCGGAAAACACAGGAAGATCCCCAGGTTGTTGAGGGCGATTCTTCAAATACAACTCCTGCAGGTATTGTACTGTATATACGAATATATATATATATATATATATATTGTTTTCATTTTTATTATACTAGTATTATTTCGCATTTTCTTCCTTCATAAAAATTCAGTTTCTTTCAAATCCAAAAAAGTCGAATATTTTGGTGTTGATATAATTTCCAGTAGTTCAATCACAATATTTAGATCATTAGTTAAATTTCTTTATTGTTTTTTTTATATTTCACATAAATGGAGAACCATTTGCGTTGACTTTGTCTTACTGGGTAGTATCTCTCTTGATGTGTATCTCTCTTGATGTGTGGCCACGATGCATTGCAGGTCGTCCGGCCAAGGGCCGCAAGAAGGCGGCGGAGAATCCCGGCCGCCGCCGGAAGGGCAGCGCGGCCGGCGCGGCGGCGAGGCTCATGGAGAAGATCATGCCCAGCGCGGCGGCGATGAAGCCCAGGGCCAAGAAGAAGGACCAGTACCTGCTCAAGCGCCGGGACGACGCGCGCGCCCCGCCGCCGCCGTCCATGCCGGACGCCTACCCGGCGGCGCCAATGGCCCCCGCTCTCGACGACGGCCCGTCTGGCTTCCCGGCTGATCCCCCGACACCGCCGCTCCCGAGCAGTACCCTCGGCGCCGACGAGGAGTTCCTGCTGCAGAGGCGCGCGCCACCGCAGCTCTCAGCGGCGCCAACCTCGCTCGCGCTTCCTCTCGCTGGCGAGCAGGGTGGCGACGGCGGCGCACCCACGGACGCCGTCGCCGCACCGAAGAAGGCGACCAAGCCGAAGAAAGCCGCCGCCCGCAAGCGCGAGCGCAAGGAACCTGCTGACGCCGTTGGCGCCGCCGACGCCGCCGCCACCGGCGAGCCTATGAAGAAGAAGAAAAAGAAGAAGCTCGCCGAGCTCAACGGCGTGGTGACCGCGGCCGTGGCCGCTCTCTCTGGCGGCTCCGCCGGCAAGCCGGGGTTATTGCCTGCTAAGGTAGACCTTGATCTGAAGCAGGTAATATCCGACCTTCAAAACCTTCCTCTCGTTGCCTCCTATGTCGCCGGCCGCCGCAGCATCTCTGACGAAGCTCGCTCCTTCCTCCTCGCCTTCCGCTCGAAATGCTTCAAGAAGAGCTATGAGAACGACCCACCCGAGGAGAACAAGAGCTCTAAGCCCAATGCCGCCGCCGCCGACGGCCAGCAGCCGGCGAAGCCCGAGAAGAAGAAGCCGGCCGTGAAGCCCGGCGACCCCGCCGCCAAGGCCACCGGCGTCAAGCGCGCGCCCTCTGACCGCCAGGAGGAGCTTGCCACCAAGAAGAAAGCCAAGCTCAACAAGATAAAGACGCTGGCCACTGACAAGAAAGCCGCCGGAATGGAGCTCGCTGCCGCCACCGCACCTGCGGCGAGCGGGACGCCGTCGGCAGCCCAGCTACGTGCTGTCGTGGAGAGGAAGAATGATGCGATTGCTGCCAAGAGGAAGGAGAAGGGGCCAGCTACGGCTCCGGCGATCAAGACGCCGTCGCCGACGGCGCTGATGATGAAGTTCCCGCTGAAGAGCACGCTGCCGTCGGTGGCCTCCCTCAAGGCGAGGTTCGCGCGCTTCGGGCCTCTCGACGTCGACGGCATCCGCGTCTACTGGAAGTCCCACATGTGCCGCGTCATCTACAGGTTCAAGTCCGACGCCGAGGTCGCGCTCAAGTACGCGCGCGCCAACACCACCATGTTTGGCCAGGTGACGCCCAACTACTACCTCCGCGGCGTCGAGTCGGGCGCCGGCGGCGGCGACCCGGCCGCCGACGCTGCTCCTCCGCCACCGCAGCGCTCCGAGCTTCGCCTCATGGAGACGGCCCCCTTCAGGCCCGGTAGCTCTGGCGGCAACGGCGCCCCGCTGCCGCTGTCCAGGGCCGTGCCGGCGCGCACGGTGGTGGGGCAGCCCAAGTCGATCCTGAAGAAGACGGCCACCGAAGACGGCGCGCCGTCGGCGGCGCTCCGCGATGCCCCGCGGGTGAAGTTCATGCTCGACGCCGGGGACAGAAAGCTCGAGCCGCCGCCATCTGCCGCGCCGGCGAGCGGCGGCAGCGGCGGTCCAGACGCCCCAACAACGCTCAGCAAGAGCGCCACCAAGTCGGCCGGCTTCGCGCCACCGCCTCTCCAGCCGCCGGCTCTCCCGGCACAGCAGCCCCACCTGCAGCCGCCGGCGCGCCCGGTGCAGCAGCCTCCTCGGCCGCCGGTGACTCAACCACTCCCACCTCCGCCGCCTCTCCATCAGCACCAACCATACCAACCTCGCCGCACCGACGCGCCGCCGCCGCCGCCGTTCTCCGTGCACCTTCCTCCACCGCCACCATACCACCCCCGCCACAGCGACGGCATGCAACACCCGCTCCCCGGACCACCGCCGCTGCCACAGTACCAGCTTTTTACCGGCGGCGGCTTCCCCGGACAGCAGCAGCCACAGCAGCCATACCGCCCCAACAACGACTCCCAGCTGGGTCTCCCCGGCGGCGGCGACACGCCGGAGTGGAAGAGGGGAGGGAGAGAGTTCGACGAGGAGTTGATGAGGGTGATGCTGGGCATCGCCAAGCTGGTGGAGCCATTGACGGACAAGAACGGCAACTTCCCCTATCACCTCTTCAGCTCGGCTTGAGCAGCGTGGCTAGCAGTGTCTCTCACAGACAGATGGGCCCCACTGTCAGTGGCAGTGGTTGGGCTTGTAGTACTATTCGTTGGGACTAGTGGCTTTTGCTCAGAAGAAGAAAGAGGATTTTAAGAAGAGGGTGTGTGCTTGTTGTATAACAAGACCCTCTATTAAAAGGGGTTTTTATATAGCTTCAGCTTCTAGATCATCTCATTTGGAGTTGTAGCTGTGCCAAACAATCTACCTCTATTAAAAACTAGAGCAAAGCTAGTCGCTTTAAGAAATAAACTGGGTGGTTAGAGCTAGATTGGAGCAGCTCCATAGCTTTACTCCCAAATGACACCACTGCACCTCTAATTTCATCGAAATTACAAGTAGTTTGAACGGTGGCAGCATCTGGTGTGGTGGCTGGGGGAGGCGGTCTCACGCAGCGACTAAGGAGTTGGTGATCTCGTGCGGTGGCGGGCAAAGGGCTCGGCTTGGGCGACAACGGAAAGAGGCATCCGTGGTGATAGGGGGTGGCAGCAAGGCACAACGACAGTGGGTAGGTGGCGACCGACATCAACACAACCCCATCTTTTCTCTCTTAGCCTGAGTGGTGACGTTGCACGCATCTTGGCGGTAGCGTAGGCAGAGCTCGATGATAACATAAGTGGAGCCTAGCGGTAGCATAGGCAAGGACCTTGCCTTTCACCCCTACTTTTTTTTCCTATTATCTCTTTTAGGAGTTGGACTAAACTAATGGAACACTTTTTAGGAGTACAGGAGCTAGCTATTACTAAAGTTGGAATTTAGAAGTTGAAGTTTAGAGCTCTACCATATGAATAGATATGGATCGACTCCTTGTCAAGTAAGAAATGGTTGCAGATTTGTATATCTTAATTCTATGATGTTGCAAGAATATTATACTAGGAAAATCCATAAATCAGAAGTAAATTAGTAATTCTAAATTTTTCATATTCTTATTGACTGTTACTCAAATCTCTAACTGTTTAAAGTACCTTTGCCTATGGACAAGAGTTAAAAACCCTCCTTGATTATCATATAATTAATTAAATATTAGTTAAAAAATTTAAAAATAACTTAATATATTTTTTAAAACATTTTTTCTAAATTATTTTTTAAAATATACTTATTTAACCGTTAAAAAAACGTATGTATAAAGACGAGAAAAAATATTACGATGGTGGACAGCGAATGCACCCTTAGTCTTAGTCTTGTGTTCTCAGTTGTTGTTCTCATACGTGTGCTGTACTGCAGAGAAATGATGTCAGTTCTACACATGCGTCCTTTGCGGGGATAACCTAGCCACTCCTAGCCTGTTAGCTACGCTTCTGTCTTTTCTTTCCTTGCGGACTCATTTTTATCTTTTGAAGACTTCGGGATGACGTCCTAGCTACTACGTCCTTTTAATATATGGGGTCGTGTGGTGAAGTAAATCAAGAGTCATGAGTTAGTGAAGCTCGGAAGTGTACAAGCATATGAATGACCCAATAGCACTTATGAGAAACATGTCTATTTTCCTATTCTTATGCGAAATGGATTAATTAACCAACTATTCTATCATTAGTTTAATTAGATCATATTATTATAAATTTTGAAAGTTTTAAAATTAACACTATTATTCATTAAATTGGTTGAAAGTCACTGTATTTTTAAGATTGAAACCATGCCACCCGTCACGATTTCTATCAATAACTTCGTCAGCTCTAACATCCATCCTCCTTGCTATCCCGCTTGCCTGCAGGGAAGAAGAAGCCCCATGCAAAATAGTGCTGTAGGGAAGGGAGTGAGATGGTGATGGCAATGGAGAGGGACGTGACGTGAGGCAGAAGCAACTGCCTGTGCTAGGTTACAAGCAGTGTGAGCTGATTGGGGGATTGATGACAAGTACGTGCTAAACCACAAGTTGCCCGTCTGCAAGTCCATCTCCAAGCAAAAGCTAAGAACGACGATCCATACGAAGGACATACGTTGGGAGGTCGTCATCATGCCCCACCTACCCAAGGGTGCTAGCATCATGTCGCTTCAGGAGGCATGCAAGGACGAAGCGTCATGCACCTTATCATGGATCTCTACAAAGGTGGGGAGCTCTTCAAGCGCATCGTCGTGCGTAAGCACTACACAAAGTGCGCTATCACCAATGTCACCTACACTATTATCAAGATCGTTTAGCTCTACCACCATCACGATGTTATCCACTAGGATCTCAAGCCTAAAAACTGCCTCTTCGTCACTAAGAAGAACTCATCACTCAAGACCATCGATTTCAACCTCTCAATCTTCTTCAAGTCTATTAGGCCTGTAGAATTGAGATCCATTCCTAATTTGGAACAATTGCCAACTATAACAACAGCCATATATTACAATGAAGCAGTGGACGATGGTGACGGCTATGGAGACGACAGGAGGCCTCAAGGCTCACCGCATGGCCATATGAGTGTAGGACCATATGAGTGTAGGATCGGTACCGATACAAGGGAGAGAAGTGGAACAAAGGTGGAACCATGGTGGTAGCCTCAAATCCACGTGGGGTCAGGGTTAGCGGAAGAAAGACAACGCTACGACAGTAAGGCAGGAGCTCTACCACCGCCACTGTATCCACCGTGACTTCGCCGTAATCCATGGCTGCAGTGAGCTTGGCATCCATGGCCATTGTAGTTTGACACCACGTGCAGCCGGTGGAGACAAAAATCATGACAGATTAGCACGGTACTACTTTTAGAAGAGTATAGTGACGTCCACCCGATTTCACCGACAGCAATAATATTTTTTAAGATTATAATGGCATACATCTAATTAACACAAGAATCCTACTTTCCATAAATGCCCATGCTATCTAAATATATCGAGGCTCCTTCCAAACGCATTAATTTACACGAATTAGTTCAATTCTCGTAAAATTCATTCATTCCAAATAATTAAGGCCCGAATAACGGAACACTGTCCTCCTCGGCTGGCCAAAGTTAATTTAAACAGAACGCTCGACTTATGACTGTCACAAAAAATGAACCAAAACCGAAACCAGTTAATTTATATCAACAAATCTATTATTATTCCATTAATTAATATGGACACAGCTAACAATCCCACATGACAAAGTTGCACAACCAAGAGTCCTAGGTAAAAACACGTTCAACCTGATTAAACTTCATAAATATTATTTCACAATAACACAATATATATTAAGATAAACGTAGATTTTCTTAGTCTATAAATAACTTTAATTGAATTATACTCTATTGACCGTTAATTAATTATAATTAATTTAAGCAGATTTTGGCGCCTTGACGGCCTCGAAGCGTGGCTCTTTAGCGTCGAACTTCTGCTTGGCGTACACATCCATGTACTCGCCGAACACGTACTCCGGGTACGCGCCGCCCTCCACCGCCGGCGAGATGGTCGCCTCGAACGCCGGGTTGTAGAACGACGCCACGGAGCGCCGGTTTCCGTCGCGCATCGGCAGGACGCGGTGCCACGCGCTGCGGTAGCGGCCATTGCTGAGCACCTCCACCTGGTCGCCGGTGTTGACGACGATGGCGTCGGCGAGCGGCTGCACGTCGACCCACTCGCCGCCCTTGAGCACCTGCAGCCCGCCGACGCGGTCGTCCTGGAACAGGAGGATGACGCCGCCGGCGTCGGTGTGGGCGCGGAGGCCGGTGATGAGGTCGGGGCGCGGGCACGGCGGGTAGTGGCTGACCTTGGTGCCGAAGAAGGGCGCGTGGCGGCCGTCGCCGGTGAAGGCGCGCTTCATGCGTCCCTTGTCGAGGCCGAGGTTCTCGTCCATGGCCTCCATGACCCTCTCGGCCAGCTTCCGCAGTGCGGCGCGGTACTCCCGCATCGTCTCCTTGAACTCCGGCGGGTTGGACGGCCACTGGTTGTCGTCGTGGAGGTAGTAGATGTCCTCCCAGTCCATGTTGTCCACCGGAGCCACCGCCTCGCCGCGCCGCTCAACCTCCACGAGCCCCTCCAGCGTCCTCACCGGCTCCGACTCCATGAACACCGCCTCCCGGAGACGGTAGCTCTCCGAGCACACCTTCTTCACCCGATCAAGAAGCTCCTTCGGGACGCCATGGTTCACCAGCTGCAATGATCCAAGTGATTCACATCTTAATCAACGTGATCAATGCTGTCATGATCAGCTAATCAGTAATCATTACACGTTGATATGATTAATTCTCTTCTTATATTGGAGGATAACTTTTGGCCGTGTATATAGAGATCGAATTTTTATTCATTATTTTAAAAAACTATTGGCTGCTGTACTAATTAGGGATGTACATCATCAAATCCTGATACGATTAACTCTTTTTGAAAATATAAGTTTTGGTCACTGCACCAACTAAGAAGGATGCAAACAAAACCATATGTTGACATGATTAATTAGCTACCTGGAAGAACCCCCACTCCTCGCAGGCGTTGTCGATCTGCGCCATCGTCTTGGCCCTCTCCGCGGCGGTGCTGTCGAGCTTGGAGAAGTCGATCACCGGAACCACCATTTTCTTTGGTTTCTCGAGTTTTTTTTTCAGATTTGCAATGTCTATATGCAGCAGCTATCAAGTATCAAGCAAGAAGAGCTAGTTAACTAGTGTGATGCAAACTTGCAGATGATGGCTTCAAATGGAGCTAGGGCATGAGGGTTTTATAGGCCAATCAGCAGGCTGGCTGCTGTAAATAATAAATAATTTTCTTCATGTGGCAAAAATTAGAAGTTTCTGGGAGCTAGCACCGCACGATGCTTGGATATATCTCATGCTCAACTAGATTTTGGCATTTATACCAAACTGAATGGTTGATTGATTAACTTGTCATTGTCAATGACTTCAATTATTTTTCATGAACCAAAACAATGTAGTCATTGTCGTCTATATGTATGACTTCTCTTCTACGGAGTAGAATAAACGGACTCGAGAGTCTAGATCTTCCGATGCAACATGAAGAAAGCAAATAAGTTATAAAGGATGATTGATATATATCTTAAAACAAGTTGATGAAGAGAGAGGATATTGACTCAGGATATGTTGTTCTGCATCTGACAAAATGTAACTATTTTGATTATTTTCACTCCTAGATATTTGTGTTTTCAAATGGGACAAAAATATTACAATTTCCCAAAGTTTCATGAAGAGTAACCTGCAGGTCAAGTAGGGTCCTAGCTAGGCATCTCCGATAATTTGAGATTTTTTTAATAGTAATTACTGTACCTTATTGGAATTTAAACAAAATTAGCCCTAATAGCCCCTCTACCAAATAAAATTTAGAAACCCTGATTCCACCAACCAGATGTAAGCAAGTGCCCTTTTGGGGACAGTTAATATGATTTTTCAGAATTAGCAGGTGTAGACTCTTGCTAGTAGTCGTCGTCTTCTTCGCTGAACGCTTGGTTGTAATTTTTTTCCTTAAAAAGAAGAAAAATAATGTTTAAAGAGAGCGAGAGGATTCAATCCCCACCATAAAAATGATGCAACATGTTATTTGGAAAGAAAACACATGTAACGTGCACACTGACTAGTAACCTTTAACGATCACCGTAAAAAATAAGTGATATCTGAACATGGAGTATTGATAATGCTAAAAATATAAGCATTTGTAAATTTAATTTATTTTATAAATAAATCATGACATTGATTACATAAAATAATATAATAGATGATATAAACATGTATATGACAGTAATTAATATAAATAAATCAAATATGAAAGATATGATATACACGTATTGATTGTCCTATTCTAGAGCGTTAACAGCAGTAGCAGTCGGTATCACACGAATGACACATAGTATAGGACAATTACGACGACACACCATGGTCTACTGAAGAGAAAGACAAGCCGTAGTGGACGACTAGCGAGCAATTGCGCGGTGCGCTTTTCAAAAACTTTATTCGCCCTCTCCTAGTGCAGGACTTCACGAGAACGAGATTCCGAAGACCAGCTCTCCCAATCCACCAGTACGTGCCGGTGAGCAAGATGGTGTAGGCAACGTGTGACGACACAACACAAAGGATGTAGCAAATCCTATATTATTTTCATCTATATCGAGTTGAGTGGTGATTTGATACATGATAAGGATGTCTGCACGATATCAATAACATGTAACCAAATCGGATAAGTCGCACAAAATCTATCCGGGCTCCACACCATTTCAACGCAAAAAACGGATCAACCGTTGAATGCGACAAAAACAAAATTGAAAAAAAATAGTCATGTCTACAGAACCCAATTTTGATGGAACATTCATGGTTATGTCGCGTACGCACTGCCTAGCTTGGCTAGGCGAGGCGAGACGAGTGAGCACACGCACGTGCTCCTTTACTTCTCTCCACCATGTATAACTCAAGTGACTAGGAGAGCACCTACCCTTATAAGAAAGTCTCCCTCTCCTAGAACTAACAAGGTGGAACTAAAAATTCACATGTAACTTTTCTCATGAGATGTGCCTTCGAGATTTTTCTAGGAATTATTTTTCATATGGGATTTGTCCCAATTTGCAAATTCGAACAATCCCCCATTAAATCTTGAAATCCCAAAGAGATTTACCATTCTCTAATGTATTGTTTATATATTAGTGTTTTGATGAAAACTGGCTAAGGTTGAACATTTATTTAGGTCACTATGCTACACTTACTCATAACTTAAATAATAGACTATGCCTTGAATATCAAGTTTTATGTAAGAAAGTTTCACTTAGATACTTTGTGTTACTAGGCCATTAGTCACCCACACATTTGGTGCAGCCTATAAGTCATACTCCATGGTCTTTAAATGAATTTCCTAAGAGATTCACCCAAAAACTCTATAGATTACGAGTAACAGTCAGACTTATAAAGGTATATTATTTCAAGAATGCTCTGTAGGAAAGTATCTTCACTATTTAAAACCAACAGAACATATTAAGACATTATCAATCTATCTTGTAGTTTGAGAGTACATGCATCTTCACATAGAAAGGATTCCAAAAGTGTACTCTCCTCAAGTTAACTAATGGCTCGTTTTTTCGAATTTCTAATTCACGAGATCTTCGATCACAAAGGTTGGGTTACCACCATAGTATAGCTCACATGGGTCTCATTCTCATCTCTCTCGATATATTATCTATCACATTTCATAATAGTCTCCTCATAAAAGAATCCATTAATAGATCATGCAACCATTCTATTTCAACTATAGTAATGTCTAGTGCTATAAGCTCTGCTTCCATGGTTGATCTTATTAGGATGGTCAATTTGCAAGACCTCTATAAAACAACAGCACTATCTAGCATAAAGACATATCCACTAGTGGCGTTAATGTCATCAACATCAGAGATCTAATTAGAGTCACTATATCCCTCTAGTTTCATAGGGTACCTAGTATAGTGAAGTACGAAACCCATAATAACTTTTAGATAGTGCATTACTCACTCAAGCACACACCAGTGGTCATCTCTCATATTAGAGGTAAACTGGCTTAAATTGCTCATAGCAAAAGAGATATCAAACCTAGTTGTGCTAGCTAGGTACATGAGATAGCCAATAATTTGGGAGTATTCCAATTGATTCATAGTGATTCTCTTGTTCACGTGAAGTAACAAGCTATGATCATAAGATGTTGAAGAAAGCTTATTATTAAAGTAGCGAAAGTGATTCAAGATCTCCACATAATGAGACTGCAAGAGTATAATCCCATTTTCACTTCTAATAAGCTTAATGTTTAGAATGACATCATCTACTCCCAAAATCTCTAAATCAAAATTTTAAGACAAGAATGATTTAATCTCATTAATCATCTCAATGTTTATCCCAAAAATTAGTATATCATCTGTTAACACCAAAATTTGGTAAGTCTGCAAACGGGATCGGCCGATAGAGGAAGAGCCAATCGGCTTAAGGAAGGAAGCTGATTGATACAGTGAAAAAGCCGATCAGACAGATTGAGGATGGATTCGGTCTAGTAAAAGACAGAAGATTATTCAAATGGGACCGAGTCTGAGGAGGAGTTGTAGAAAACACGACAGGATACTTTATTTCTATAGAATATATATTGTAAGATAGGCAAATCTAATTAGTTATGTTAACTTCTTAAATATAGTTTCCTTTTATATTTAGAAAATAAAGTTTGGAGGTTGTTCGTAACCGTGTCAAACTCTTGTAATTCTATGGTATAAGTATAGACCTCCTGGAATTTTGTAAATTATCCATCACAGATCAATTCAATCTTGGCGCATCACCACCCTAGTTTATCTAGATTTTTACTGGTAGGTTCTAGCTCTCGATACGGGGCTGTATCGGTTTAAGTTCAATCTCCGGCGAAGGGCTAAATCCCACCACTATCTTAGTGTATCTGCTCTGTCTAATACTATATCAGTTAAGTCCGATCTCTTAGTCCGATCGGATATACCATATCACATTTGCGTGGATTCTATCAGCTTATCATGCTCTTCTGCTATCATCGGTCTCGTACTGCATCGGTTAGGTCTGACCTACTAAACTACTGGTAGTAGATTGAGTCATAAGCCGATAGGTCTTTACACGAACGTTTCATCAAAGCAGCCAGCCAATGAGTTATCCATACACTGAGCTCCATGCGTAGTGTATCTTCTTCTCAGCCGATATACATATATCTTGCCCAATGATTAATCCGATAGCGATTGATCTGGTTCTATTAGATCTGGCATTGAGATTTAGCGGGTTTTGTTTTCCTATCGGCTCAGCTAGGCAATGAGTTTACTTATACGCATGCATCAAACCTGCAGCTGATAACGGCCAACGAGTTCACCCGGTCCCTTTGTCGTTACATTCGATCTATTCTCATCATTTCGGTGCCATTAGCCTCAGCCACATACTATCTTGGTTTAGTCCGATCTATAGATGCTAGCACTAACGATACCATCATCGGTGGTCGCTAGGTCTCATACCTTTAGAAGATTGGGTCTTGCTCTCTACTATTCATTGCGTACTCTGTTCGGAGCATCATCCACTCTACAGTCGATGAATCATTTACTTATTCGTTGCCATTCACCTATGTCGTTATCGGCTTTATAGCCGATGTATAAGCGCTATTGTTGCTATCAACAACCAGCCGATAGCAAGGGTACATCGGACTCACAGCCAATGGTTACTTAACCTTATCGGCAACTGGCCGGTAATAAGAGTCTATATCGGCATAATGGCCGATTGGCTCTATGATCTAATTGTATCTGTTTTCTTATCAATTAGAGATCAAATTGATTAGCACGCTCGCAACTCCAACAACCTGACGAACACACATCGAAGCTGAAGGACCTGCACTGATGCTAAGATGATCTCCCAGGCTTTGGTGTATTCAAACACGATTCCATCGAACCTCCCTCAGTGAACACATATGACTAATTCGACTCAAACATATTTTTTAACACGTCCGATGGGTCCATCGAGAGTACATTCCAACAAGTCAAATGACCTGCACCGGAGCCGAAAAGATATGTTGACGCCTACGCAGGACTATTGGACCAGGCGGTGGCGCGATTGTTCTAGCTCTAGTCTAGAGTTCTATAGGTGCTAAGTTTCTCTCGGCAGTCTTGTGAGCCTTGTGAGGTTGTTTTGATTGCATACAACTATGGCACTTAGAACCTTTGACAAAAAAAAACTTTGAAATTAAATTCATGCTAGAAAGCTAAGATATCAAACCAAAATTAATATAACATAAAAGTGAGCAGCAAACAGTAGCCTCATTATCCACACTGCCATAAATTTGGTTCACAGACTTATTGCAAAAAATAGAAAAGAAAAAATGGAACATGCCTTAGCACTCATAGCCTTTACTAATAAAATATCTATATTTAGACACTGTTACTTTATTAAACTCAAATATCAGCTTAAATTCATCTCTACATAGACGGAAGCCACTAACAAGATTCTTATCAATAATACATATATGTTAAATGTTTTTCAGCTGCACAATACATATAAATTTATTTTATTTTATAAATAAATCATAACATCAATCGCATAAAGTAACATAACCATATCATCTTATCTAAATATGTATACGATAGTAATCAACATAAATAGATTAAATACGAAAGACATCATATACACGTACTGACGGTCTTGTTGTGGAGCGTTTACAGCCGCAGTTGGTATCACACAAATAACATACGGTATAGGACGATGATGACAACACGCCACAGCCAACCAAAAAAGAAGACAAGCCATAGTGGACAATTAGCAAGCAGTCATGTGGAGCGCTTTTCAAAAACCTTATTCTCCATCTTCTCGTGCAGGACTTCATGAGGATGAGGTTCTAGAGACTTACTCTCCCGATCCACTGATGCACGCTAGCAAGCAAGACAATGTAGGTGATGTGCGATGGCACAATATAGATAAAGAGCCAAACCCTAGATCATTTTCACATGTATCGAGTTGAGGCAGTGGTTTAGTACTTATAGAGATATCATGACATATGATCAGGATGCCTACACGATCTCAATAACACATAACCGAACTAGATAAGTCACACGTAATCTATTTGGACTCCACGTCACTCTAACACAAAGAATGAATAAAATAAAAGTGTAAAAGAAATATACGTCTGTGCAAGCATGAGGACCTAATTTTAATGGATCATTCACGCGCATATCGTATACGCACATTGCCTAGTTAGGCAAGGCGAGGTAAGCGAGCATGAGCATGTTCCTTTAATTCTCTCTATCATACATGACACAAGTGCTTAGAAAAATATCCACACTTATAAAGAAGTTTATCTCCTAAAAGTAGCAATATAATACTAAAGATTCACACATAACCCACCCTATAATTTTCGTAGCACATTTAAAAATTCTAACGGATAAAACTGTAAATGATGTATCATTTTTCTATAAAAAAAACTAAAAATTTGTCCATATGGTTGATCATGCATGTTTGACAATGATGACTGCAGACCGTTTGATCGAGGACTATTTAGCTACTATAGCAACAGATTCACATACATGCATGTTTTGCTCAAGAATAGTGTGAGCTAGGAAACTGACGATATAATGTTAATTTGGAGATTTCTCGAGTTCATCTGAAAGACTTCAATTCAGTTCAAGGCTGTGTTGATTAAAATTTAATGTCTCTCACATCATCCCTAATGCAAAATCGAACTGGCTAATTTGGAATGCCTTTCTTTTCCATCATGTGTTCTTCGTCGACGTGCCACGTGGTCTATCGTACATATATTGCGTTTATTTTCTCGGACATATTGATACGGTTCCAACTAATTGATTCATGCACGATTACTTCATGGGCTATTAGGTACTATTAATTATCACAAATGACTTGTTCAAAATGCACATGCATGAATGCATACATCATCAGTGGCATGTGAGAAGGAGAAGAATTCGAATGTTCCTCAAGAAAAAAATATTTCTTATTTGGAATGCAAATTGCAAACCTCCTGATGCAATAGTGATATATACTCTTACCCTTTTTTTTACATGTGCATGTGCATGTACTCAACTAGGCATTATGTAATTAATTAATTAACTACTTCACCTAATTATGCGTAATTCTACATGACCCTCCTATGCAGGTAAAGGTGACGGCGACCTTTGCCTGCCCGAATGTTTTTCTTGGTCTCATTTGGCCGTCTATTATCTTTTTTACACTGACGTGATGCGATGACCAGATTCTGATTGCAACAGGGAAAATAATTACAGAATTGATAGTAGTGACAATATGCAATATCATTTGATCTAAACTTTCGTTAACGAAAAAGCTGATCCAAACTTTCTTCCATACATAGCTGCAAACTTGTTTCATAAAGTCAGACATAGTAAGATTTAGGTACATAAGCAATAGACAAATTAGCCCTAAATCAACTATCGGCTCTGTTCTTTTCAGCAAGTATCATTGTCTACACTCAAAAAATATGTTTGTCCTAAAAAAATTTTCTATTATATTGCTTAAACCATTTATTTTATGTTATTTGTTAAGTTTATTTTAAAAATATTTAATTTATCATATAATCAAATTGATAATTTATGACAATAATCCGTTCAATAATCTATCTGCAAAACTAGTATGGTTCCCAGACGAATTGCTATGTTCTGAACTTCTGCGTCCTACACCTGAAGAAAAATTTTCCCAAAATTTCTTGCTGCAAACATTGACTGAAATCCGCCTGTACATATCGATCCACAATGGAAGCAAAATGGAAGAGGGAACTGAGGTTCCATCTGATAGCTTGACAATCCCATGGACAATTTAATTCATTTGGTCCCCCAGTTGCATGTTGATAGGTGCAGTGACTGGGATTTATGGAATTTTGCTGCACTTGCAGAAAAAACACAAGAGCAAAGAAACAAGTCCAGTGTGAAGTCTGAACAATTGGATGAGCTAGAGACCAAAGGAGATGATAACTCTGAATTCACAAGCAGACACAGAGACAAAGTTTCAGACACTGATAGAGAGAGGAAAACAATAATGGCCGTACGAATTCCAGCCATTTTCCTCACACTTTCCAGAAGAGAAAAAAATCCAGGAAACATCAACAACACTCTCAAAACCATTTGTTCTTTGGCAAGATGCAGCAAGCTTTTCATTTTCTTTTATTTTTCTTAGGGAATACTGTGCTCTGTGGCATCGATCATTGAAGTCTTTTGGTGTGAAACTGAATCTTCAGAGAGTAGCACCGTTCTACCTCAGATACCAAATTTCAGGAAAATTTATCTTGTTGATAGAAATTTGTCACCGTTCTTTGGCACCAAGGTCAGCCACTACCCGCCGTGCCAGCGCCCACACCGACGCCGGCGGCGTCATCCTCCTGTTCCAGGACGACCGCGTCGGCTGGCTGCAGCTGCTCAAGGGCGGCGAGTGGGTCGACGTGCAGCCGCTCGCCGACGCCATCGTCGTCAACACCGGCTACCAGGTGGAGGTGCTCAGCAATGGCCGCTACCGCAGCGCGTGGCACCGCGTCCTGCCGATGCGCGACGGAAACCGGCGCTCCGTGGCGTCGTTCTACAACCCGGCGTTCGAGGCGACCATCTCGCCGGCGGTGGAGAGCGGCGCATACCCGGAGTACATGGATGTGTACACCAAGCAGAAGTTCGACGCTAAAGAGCCACGCTTCGAGGCCGTCAAGCAGAATATTATATGATTTCATGCAGCTATTTCGACGATATGTGTGCTCGCATGCAGCAGTCCGCAAATCAATCTGCCTATGCAATCATGGGAGGCAGGCTTGCCTGGCGGTGTTTGCGCACGGCGGCGGCGGCTTCGTGTAGACGGAGCATCCAACGAGGCCGGCGGTTGGGGCCTTAGAGGTCGGAGGCCAGGAGCTTCCATGCCGCGAGCGGTGGAGCTCGGGCGACCCGGAAGGCCATCCGCCGGCGACGCGTTGGGGGATCTGGCAGTCGGAACGTTGCCCGCCGGCGACGTGCTCGTGTGGCTCGACGCCTCCCGCCGGTGATGCCTGATGTGCGCCAACACCTCGATACACGTGATTAGCAGCTCCCCACTGCTCGATGCATCTAGTACCCCATGATCCACACTTATCTTACAAAATTGTCTTTTTCTCCCATTTTCTAATGAATCCTAGGTGAAGAATTATAGACCAAATGAACTACCGTGGATCGATCTTCGTGCCCTGGGCCAACCCATCTGCATCCTACCAAGCATATACATCAGATGATAGAATTTACCTCACGAAAAATCGGCAAAATCTGAATGAGAAACACATGGGTCTCCCAGAGTAATTAGCATTTGCTTTTAGAACTCCGTGTGCTTAATTGTTCAGCAGAGTGTAGCAGCAGCAGTGTAGTACACTCATCACAAGTGAGTTAGGCATCGTTTGTCACAGTTGCGGCTCCTACATCTTTAGAGTTTAAAAGTTAAACTATAGTGGTTTAATATTACATTCTATTTAAAATAGAAAAAAAATAATTCATCAATTTCTAAAACTAAGAAGAACCAGCTTTAACAAATCTTAAATCCGAAGTTACGCGAGCAGGGCCTTAGTGCATATGACAACCGTGTGGACCACCATTAGTGCGCGTCCAAATCAGTTCACGATGTGGTAGAGAGACTGCCATTGGCGACAAGAACGGGAACAGGTGCTACCCAGCTGAGCTTGCTATCTGCACACAAATAATAGTCTCCGGCTAGATTTTGTATTAAAGAAATTTGGTAAGTATACATTGTTTAAGATGTGACTTAGGCCATCCATAATGTGTATGAAAAGTAGGTAGTATGGTATTACTAACTAGTGATGGATAGTAGACTAGGTAGCAACTCCATCTATCTACTATCTCTGACAAATACTAAAAAAACATTAAATCTTCTTCTCTCACATCATTTCTTTTTTCCACCCAATCATTGCTCTGAATATGGACCATAACTTACTATCTACACCTCTATTTTAAAATAAATACAATACTATATTAGGACAACTAAGTAATTTTTTTAGTCTCTTAATTTGTCAACTCACTCCTACAACTATATTTATTTTATTTTAGGACAGATGAAACACACATTATGAGAGCTAGAAAACAAACTATGTTTATTTTGTGAAGGATGAAATACAACTACAAACAACTGTAACCAGCTTTTGTAGGTCCCACCGATAAAAATATATTGAAGATGTTCTTATAAACCACAGCTAATTTATTTTAGAGCTAAATTTCAGTTTGATTTGGAGGAACTGTCGTTGTTTTTGCCCCTTAACCATATATTTTGAACCATTAAGAATAAAATTGTAAGATTCTTACAACTCAATTATTTTTAGTTGTATCCGTATTGTGTCTACGGTTTATACCCCGCAACCAAAACAATCCTTCGAGACATGCCCAGAGAACAGTGCTTTATTAAACAACAAAATGGAGAAAAACAAAACCATATGCCGTACGCATAGGTACATGTACTAGTCCAGGACATGTGCAATAGCACAACACTAAATAAAACACCCTTTGTTTGGTTTGAATTTCGAAAAACCTTCACCAATCTCAAGACACGGTGGACGGCGGATCCAAACAAAAAATATAATGACGTTAATTAACCGTTACCTTGTGCTAAGCTAGGACCGGGTAAAAACTAAAAACTGAGGTTATAACTAACAGTGAGAGAAGACTGGCAAAGGCATGCAGGTTGCAGCAGCAGCAGCCGTTTGTTGCACAAATTCGGGGAGCCAAGAATGGCAGTGGATCACATCACCACGCTAGTAGCGGTGACACCTCCACTACTGCTTTCCCTTGCACTCCCGCCGCCGCCGCCGACGACGACGACGAGGAGCCGAGAATTGCATGGCGGGATACACGCCGGAGAGGGCCTCTGCTGGTGCAGGCCGTGGCCGCGCACGGCAGCCGCCCCTGTCGTCTTTGGTTGTCTCCACCATCGCCGCCTTCTCGGCCGTCGTCGTCTTCGCCATCCTCCGCTCGGTACGTCCAGTCTCCTCCCTCTGGTTCTTGGTGTGTTCCTCCGCCATTGTTGTACGGATCGATCACCTGTGGTTGGCGTGGCTTCCGTGGCGTGTGTGCGCAGGCGTACGACGACGCGGTGTCGAGGACGACGACGCTGCTGGGGCACAACCTGGAGCCGACGCCGTGGCACCCGTTCAAGCACGACAAGGGACGGCCGCCGGCGCGCGCCGAAACTGTCCTGCCTGCCGCCGATGGCGCAGCCGGCGCCGGGGACGAATGCCTCGGCGCCGCGCCCGCCGCGGCAGTGCCCGGCGTACTTCGCCGCCATCCGCCGGGACCTCACGCCGTGGCGGCGCGCGGGCGGAGTGACGCGGGAGCTGCTCGACGCGGCGCAGCGGCGCGCGTCGATGCGCGTGACCATCACCAGCGGCGGGCGGCGGCTGCACGTGGAGCTCTACTACGCGTGCGTCCAGAGCCGGGCGCTGTTCACGGCGTGGAGCCTGCTGCAGCTGATGCGGCGGTACCCCAGGCGCGTCCCTGACGTGGAGCTCATGTTCGACTGCATGAACCGGCCGGCAATCAACCGCACCGATCACGGCGGCGACCCCGCCGTGCCGCCGCCGCCGCTGTTCCGGTACTGCACCACCCGGGACCACTTCGACATCCCTTTCCCTGATTGGTCCTTCTGGGGCTGGTAAGAATAAAAATATATTTTTTGTCTTATTGCTCGACTTCTTTGTAGTACATCCGGAAATCATTTATGGAACATCACCTTATAAAAAAATCAATAAATTAAATTAATATGAGATATACCACCTTATAAATTTAAATTTAATCCCTATAAATTATAAAAAAATAACAAATATAGCTATAATGTATGTTAACTAGTTAATCCATAGAAGTCAAATTTGATATTATATGTTTGTAAAATAAAATATCTCATATTAACATATCTTATTATTGATTTTTTAATTTTCTATAGCTATTTAGGAGATATGCAAGAAACAAAAAGAGATATTCCGTCGAATGATAAAAATCTATCTCCATACTTAAAACAAGAAAATCATTAGCATATGATTAATTAAATTTTAAATATTATAAATTTTAAAAAATAGATTTATTTGATATTTTAAAGTAGAAAGCTTTTATATAAAAGCTCATTGTTAATCGTTTAAAAAATATGCTAATGAAAATCGAGAAAAAAATCTGCATTTGATTTTCTACTTCTACACTAATTGGCACATACAGGGTAGTAAATATTTGGCATTAAAGTAGTATTCCTCCTTTTTATTTTTTATATTTGATGTTGATTAGTTCAGTTTTTAAATTTTATTTAAAAATAGAGGGAGTATTTATTTATATGTAGAATTTAACCATTTGTCCTTTTTTTAAAAAAATTATAAATAGTTACAAGGGTACTGTATTGTATAATGTGTTGTGTATTGAACATAAGCATAAATTTGTTAATTGTAATATAACCATTTCAAAATTATTAATAGCCAAAGTTAAAACAGTAAAAATCAATAGACCAAAGTAAATGCAAACGGAGGTGGTAGAAATTTATGTAAGTACAGACCGTTACAGATTAAGGGTTACGTGTGGACGTTTTTTTACAGTGCGAGATGCTCGGGTGTCATCTCTGTTTTTTGCAGATGTGAGATGAGGTGATGTGTTTTTGACTAAATGCAGGCCTGAGACGAATATCGAGCCATGGAGCAAGGAGTTCAGGAGCATCAAGGAGGGGGCCAAGGCCACCAAATGGAAAGACAGAGTGGCAACGGCAAACTGGAAGGGCAACCCTGACGTGGCATCGCCATTGAGAGTCGCACTGCTTGGCTGCAACGATACCAACCGGTGGCACGCCGAGCCGAGATCATGCGACTATGTATCAACACTCACAAACACTTATCAACTGTACTACCTCTATATCAAAATATATAGTAATTTATAACTATAAATCTAAATAAGTAGTTGTCCAGTATTTTAGGATAGAGATAGTAATAAAGGTCAATCAGAAGAAAGATTTCAGTTGTTGGTGATCAACATAGTGGTGAATGCAGAATTGGGAAGAGGAAGCCAAATCCGGGTACCAGAATTCCATACTCTCCAGCCAGTGCACCCACAGGTAATGTAATGACATCGTGGGGTTAAAAAAATATAATAAAGTTATATGTATCGACTAGTTCAACCGAAACATTGTTTCAGGTATAAGATATACGCGGAGCGGTTCGCGTGGTCGGTGAGCCTAAAGTACATACTGTCATGTGGGTCCATGGCGCTGATATTGACCCGCAGTACGAGGACTTCTTCAGCCGGGGACTGAAGCTGGAGGTGAACTCTGGCCGGTGCACATCGACGTCGCCGGCGGCGGCGGCATGTGCGAGTCGATCAGGGACGCCGTGGAGTTGGGGGAGGCGCAGCCGGCGGAGGCGGAGACGGTGGGGCGGCGCGGCCAGCGGCTGACGCAGGAGCTCGACATGGCCGCCGTCTACGACTATATGCTGCACCTGCTCGCCGAGTACGCGCGCCTCATGCGGTTCCAGCCGGTGGAGCCGCCGGCGGCGGCGCAGGAGGTGTGCGAGGCGTCGGTGCTGTGCCTCGCCGGTGAGAAGCAGAGGCGGTTCCTGAGGCGTCCGCGGCGAGCCCCGCGACGTCGGAGCCGTGAGTTATGCCGCCCGACGCCGGCGACGGCGGCGAGTGAGCTAGCATGAAATGTGTTAAAACACTTTTTTTTTGAGCGACACGATTATATGTAGGGACAAAATTTGAGCAAGTCCATAGCTTTGAATTAGGATTTGTTCAGTTTTCAATTTGTTTTACTTTCAACAAAGCGCAAAAACATTCCGACGTAGTGCATTCGAACTTCCACATATCGATTTTCCATACTCACAGAAGTGCAACACATTGTCAACGGAAATTTCTCGTTCCAACTGAATACTTACCCAACCCAAAAAGTTCCCAATGTCCGTGTGATCAGCGTTGTGCCAGTATTACACCGTACTGATACGTTCACATTATTCAGACCAAAAACCAATTTATGTTCTTTTTTCCGAAACGGGTAAACGAGGATCAATGGAGCATTCACTTCAAATCTTAAAATACTATTTCATAGAGCAAATAAATACCCATTTAGCATCCAGGTTAACTTTGAGTGTTACGTCATACATAAAAAGCATAATGATAAACATAAAGGCACGGTTAGCACTTGCACTTAACAGTGACTAAGTGGCTCTCTTATCCTGCCGATATGGCCTGCTACTGTTATCTTTGAGATGATCATCATTCTCCTATCCGATGACGCATGTACAAAATGAGACCAGCCAGTGCAGCAGCCGAGGAAGACCGTGGCACATCATAACATAGAAATGCCCAAAAAACACCGCATGATGACGAAATCGTTGATGAAGCATCATGACACCGCTGTAGCGAAACTCGCAAGTCAGCAAAGCTTAGCTGTTTTTAGCTTAGCACCAACCACCAATCAAGCCAGGTATCTGTACACATTCGCGTTGTCCTTCTCGCGTTCCAGGTAATCTCTTGTGATGAGGTCCTCAATTCGCTTCTTGATGGCTTTGAAGTCAGGCTGCAGTGCACATAAACCCAAGTAAGGGAATGAACGGCAAACCTGTGCTACTCATCACTGCAGTTGACTGTGGTCATATAACTAATTTAAATGAAACAGCTGCCTCCTCATGATAAGAGAGACTTCTCAAGACGAAAGGCAGACAACTAATTCAAAATGATTAACATGTGAACTCAGATCACATTAAGCACATCAGTGTACAAAAAGACGTGACTAAAACCAAAGACAAATATATACTGCATGGGTTGTGCTTTGTGCCCATATGCAACTATGCAAGATGTGACAAGGACTAAAATGTGGATTTCCCTAGAGATAATATGTGGTCAGTACCTTGAACATGCGGCTGAGCTGTTCCACACATTCCGCAACTAGCTGCTGATGGCCCATAACTTTGCGACTCTTCATAATGCGCACAATCGACGCATCAATTGCATACCTCCTGTCCTTGTCAACATCTTCAACAACCTTTTTCTTTTCATCAACAGGAGGTAGGGGTATCTGCATATAATGTGAAGAACACAAACATTAACATCACGGCATTCGTACTCCAGAAAGAAGGCCCACCACACCCAAAACACAAAAACAGAAAAATACCTTAATTCTTCTCATCCTGTCAGTAAATTTTGAATTGAACTCAAAAACATCATTGGGTGAAATAGATCTATTAGCTGGTTCCTTGTTAAGAATCTTGTATTTTGCACATGAGAGAGAATGGAGCAAACGCACTACATCATCATCTGATAAGTTTAGCTGCGTTACAATCTCAGAATAACTAAGTTTGTCAGATCCGTTGAATAGCAGCAGCAATGCAGCCTGCAAAAGGAGAGGCACGTCAAGAAGTATCATAAAGGATTTTGTGCAACGGATTTGTTGATAGTCATATAATTTAAAGTTACCTGATATGTTGTAACAATGAGCTCAATAGTTTTTGCCTCAAACTTTGCATTGATATTGCAGGTTCCCAAGGAATATATCCAGGTAAGCTTTCTGTGTTTTGTTCTTGTTTGGTAGAACTCCTTGAAAACCTCCACGCATTTCACCTAAAAATAATAAATGTAAATGTTCATGTAAAAGGATCACAGGGCACTAAATGTTTCGTGGGGAAGATAAATCTGGATCATGTTTCAGCTTAACATTCTCTGTGACAGGCATGTAAGGATGAACCTTAAAGATCCTCAAGAAAGTGTGAACTTTACCATCTCAGCAGGAAGGTTAATATCGAAAGTCTTGTAACTTGGCCAGAATCCTGTTGTCAAAACAGTGACAGCCAAGTCTATCCCAGGATTCAACACCTGATGTGCAGCAACGAACTCTTCAAACTTAGTTTGATGATCCCGTGCAACAGTAAGATCAGTAACCATGCCTTCCATTTTGGAAGTAAATTGTCCCCCACACTGCTGCTTGAGTTTGGTAAGTATGCTTCTTTCATGTTCATCATTAGCACTCTTATCAAAAAGCAATCTCCTTGCAAGTTTTTTCCTGCAAATAGTTCCACACAAGAAACAATATTAATACAAAGTCCAAAAAGGAATGTTTCTTCAATTCAGGAGGTATATAGTCTTAAAACAAAATAACACAACATTACCTGTAAAACTCGGCAAAGAGGTCTTTATCACTGATGTATGCAAGCAATCGCACCACCTGAATCATGTTTCATTTTCAGCTTAGATTTCCTACTAAAATTTAATAAGTGGAAAAAGAGAAGGGAAAATATGAACCTTGTCAAGAGCATCTTCGATGGCTTCATCACTGAGCTTCTCACTGCAACCTTTCTTCAGAATATTGTCACAGAAGGTGGCAAGCAGTTCAGCACTCGAACTGCCAGAGACACCCTTGTTACAGAAGACCTCAAAGGCTTCTTTAAGAGCCTGTACAATGAGAGATTTGAGAATGAGGCATCACATTCCAATGGTAAAAACACATGGAATATGACCCTGTCAATTGGCATACCTTATGAAAGAGGGTATGACCCTGGAAACATTCTGTGACATAAGCTACATACTTGTCATGTAACTCAATGATTTTCCAGACAAAAACCTAGAAAAAATCACGTGAGGTGAAGAACATTTCACCAACGGAATTGCAAGAAATTCAAGTTGCGTACCTGTTCCTGCATACCAACCATGTCCTTCTTCTCGGGCTGTACAAATAATTGATTTTAGAACATTAACCAAATACCAGTTTGTTCCAACGAATTTGAAATAATCAGAAGTTCTGAACTTCAAAAGCTGTATAAAATTCTCAGGGGAACATATAATTTGCAACCAAATATAAACCCACAAATAACCTTATTACAACTCTACAAGCCACATGCACAAACAATCTTAATTATTCACATAGCATCCCACCTACTCCCCCCCCCTCCCCCACCTCACCAGCACCACTACTAGGTTCTTTATAGAGAAGAGACTTCACAAAAAAAACAAATAACATGAATTTGAATCACTAGATGCAAGGAAATCAAGCATTAGAGGGCAACCAGAAAAAGCATATGCCGCATCAGTAATTGAGCACACTAGGAAAACTATAAAATAAAGGACTACAGATAAACAACGACAGCCAGTTGGCAACCTTTGTTTAATCAACTGAAGCCAGTTTAAAGGGAGTTAATTAAAACCACTAAGCTGGTATGCACAAATCACAATCCTAATAACCATACTTAGGTGGAACACAACAAAACTACTGAAGTAAAAATTGCACCTTCTTATTACTGGCAGAATCTTCTGCTTGCTTGACCAAGGCTGTGCCCTCATTTGTAACATGCTGCAGAGAAGTGATAATTTAATAAGAATGCA
The DNA here is from genome assembly GCA_030770085.1 of Oryza coarctata. Classification (NCBI taxonomy): domain Eukaryota; kingdom Viridiplantae; phylum Streptophyta; class Magnoliopsida; order Poales; family Poaceae; genus Oryza; species Oryza coarctata. The sequence continues at coordinate 2,463,634 of CM061471.1, forward strand.
CAAAAAAGTTCTAAGGAATAAAGCAGGACAATTGATAGGAAATGAGGCAATACCGTTTTAAACATGTTAGCTATAGGTTCTAGACCACGGTTAATTTTGGAGAAGAGTCTGTACATCCTAGAAAGGTCTTCCTCCTGGAGCATATAATGGGTATTAAATATTATTTTCTTTCAATATATCCAGTTAAGAAATAAATCCTGCTGTCCAACAAACCTTGTCATCACGAAGCAATGCAAAACATCCAGAATGCTCCTTCTCCAACAGTGGAGTTGCATATTGTGCAAGCAATTCATTTTGCACTTTCTGTGAAAATCCAGGAAGGATAATAATATGAGATGATATTCCAAACCATACAGGGAAAGTGCCCAACCATTATTTAAGAAATGTCACTAGGGCAATCTGAATACGAATCTATAAGAACATATCTCAAATGCAAGTAAAAGTACTCATCAACATGAAGCGATATGAAACTGGACCAGCAAATTCTCAAACAAACCTCCAATAACTTCTGTTCACTACTAATATGCAAGTAGTGACCAACTCGCTCCTTTTCTTTCTTCAAGCACTCCTCAGCCTAATAAAAACAGCACCCATTTGTTACCCCAAAAGATGCCATGTACAAATACAGGCAGAACTGGTCAGAAAATCCTCCTCAAAGATACCTTTATCATGTAGTCTGGACAAGAGTCCTCAAGAATCCAGCTTTGGGCCTTGAGAGAGTAGTAATCTGTAGTATCCTTAAGCAAGAAATCTTCAAAGTCATTCTCATAACATTCCATACTGCCTAGTCCAATTTCAACAAATATGCCCAGGACATTCTTCAGCAGGGCCCTGTCAATCTGTTCGCCCTCACGCTCTTTGTCAATCTGTCGAAAAAAGGTATTGCAACTATGTAAACATAGCGCACAAATCATTTTCCTAACACAATGTAGGAATGCTGACTCACCAGAGCTATCACTGCTCCTTTTACTTGTCCCTTGATCTCTTGGTATATCTGTAATGAGTTGGATTGATTAGGACACAGAAAGTTTGCAAAACAAAATTTGAAATAGAGTAAAATCTATTTTACCAACTCCCGGAAGCAAGTAAGCCCAACTTGTTCAAGTGATATAAGCGACCTCCGCGAGATGAAGTATCGGTCAAGATAAAAGAAGAAACGTGAGAGCCACCGAACCATGATTTTATGGTTTGACCACCTCTTTACTAGTTCCCTCAGCATAAACTCATCATGTTTATCTCTTAATGAAGGTAAGACCTGCAATATATTAAAATTAAGTGATACAAAGTCCAGAAAGTTAATGTACAAATATAACAAAGGAGCATAACATAAAAAAGATCATGTGATACAGTTAGATATTATAATATCACATCAAGATGCATTCAGTTAGGACAAATTGTTCTTGTTTGAAGCAAAATGTGTCAGTTTGCTTAGCGCAATCCTATAAAACCATGTCAATGATTTCTATCAGCCAGATGTTTATGGATATCTCCCCAAAGTCATGGAAACAATCAGCACACTAACATGACCCTAAAAGGATGCCCTTCATGCCTCAGGCTGGATTCACTTTTACAGCAGCCTTGGCCAAAAACAGTAATGGGGGGAAATGAAATATTACAGCTCAGCGCTCAGTGGTAGAGCAGTCGGCCATTAACTGACTGGTCATAGGTTCAAATCCTAATTGGGGAGATTTGATTCATAAGGAAAAGCCATCATCATGTCAGTTTACTAAAATGGGAACAAATTATGGCCTATTTAACTTAGGTAGACATATATTAGGATCGAATAGATAACACAATATGACAAAAAGAAGATCCACAAATACATGAACTCCATTCTCCTCCGAGGCTCATAACTTAACAAAGCTGAGATGGTAATCAGTGCCTGGCCACCACAAACAAAATCGCCTGAATCAACCCCAAATAATCTACTAGCGAATCCAAATTATCAATACGTGCCCAGCCACCACAAGCAGCGGCAGAGGTGGTAAAGCATACTACTAGAAGGAAACCAATAACGGATAACCTATTTAACTGTGGTAGACCTACTAAATAGATCATCTCCATCCAAAGTAATCAGGTAACACAATCAAACAAAGAAGATACCCAAATATACTAACTCCATTCTTCTCTTAACCTAGCACAGCCGAAATAGTAATCAATCGGTACCCGGCCACCAAAAGCAAAATCGCCTGGATCAACCCCAAATCATCTTCTATCGAATCCAACCGGAAATGACAGAAATGCACAATCATATCAACATGTACACGAGTTGCAGAAAAATCATCTCACCATGGAGGTGATGTACTCCTCAAATGACTCCCGGTACTTGTCGTAGAGCTGCTGCGAGTAGTCGTGCGGCGGCTTCTGCGTGCACATGTTGTATATCGTCCTGCAGACAGACACGGAATGGGGAACGGGGGCGGAAACCCTAGATCAGCACCAGATCGAGCCGGATCGGAGGAAACCCTAGCGGGCGGGATGAGGAGGAGGAGGAGGAAAACCCAGGCGGCGGCGACGTACGTGTAGAGCATCATGTAGTCCTCGGAGCTGAACTGCGGCTCGGGCTTGCCCTCGAGGATGTTCTTCAGCTTGGTGATGCCCTTCTGCATGAACGCCCATCCCTCCTCCAGATCGATCGTCCTCCTCTCCTGCCCCGCCATCGCCGCAGCCACCGCCGAACGGAGGCCACACGAACCAAACCCTAGGGGAGAGAGACTCCTCCTCCGCCGCCGCCGCTTGGGTTTGGGCTCCGCGCGGGGTCTTCAGAAAATTGGGGAAGGAAGGAGAAAAATGGGGAGAGGAAGCGGGCGAGAGAGAGAGGAACGGCAGACTAGTGAGGCGGTGGGGGTAAAGCCTAATACCGCTTATCAGTGTAAGCGTGTCGCAAGGGTGTGAGATGGGGAGTGAATTGCAGTGCATTGGGTCGAAGCGGCGCAACCATCTCGTCTGATATATTTTTTCTCTAACTTATAACTTAGTCACTTTCGGTTACGAAGGTCGCATATCAGCTACTTGAGGAGTGCGTTAGAGGATCCGGTTCCTAGTCGAAGCACCGCACCGAACCTATTTTGCAGTGATTTTTTTATGGCAATGGGAGAAAATTTTCTTGCATGTGCTTTGCTAATAAAACCATATATATATCGAAACTTTGCTACCTGTTCAGCGATTAAACAAATTCCAGATATCAGTTAATTGATATTGTCATTGGCCAACATTTTTTTTTGCATGTTTTCAACCATGGGGAACCACTTCTTCTCCAATATATCACTCCTATAACTAGTTGAATGTTTAAAGGAGATAAGTGTACAAAATTAATTTCAAAGGGTGCGAAATGAGGTAGGTGAATTACACTATATCGGTTCGAAACATCGCACCGGTTGTATTTCGCAATGAATTTTTCTATATGGTAGTGGGTGAGAAATTTCTCATGTGCTTTCGGTAATATTGTGCGCTTTACCACTTTTTTTTAATAAAGGTGAATAAAAATTGTAACTTTACTACTTATTAGGTGATTAAAAAAATCATGAATCTTGGTCTTGCCATTGGTTTGATGCCCAATGGCTTCGGCATGTCTTCAACTTCAAGACATCATCTCTCTATCGCCAACGATTACTTCTCTGGTAACCACATCACTCCTTCAATCCTTCAACAACTATAATTTCAGGGTGACTGACATTCTTTCAGCGAACACAGCTCATCAGAGTAGATCACCATGCCAACTCCATTTCATAATGGATTTTCCTATATGACGGTGGGAAAGAAATTTCTCATGTTCTTTGGTAAAAGAGAAAATTCTTATACTTCGATAATAAAACCGTATATAAAATTTATAACTTTTCTACTTGTTAGACAATTGAAATTTCCTAAATCTCAATCAATTGATCTCACTATTAGTTTGATATCCAAACAACCTATGAACACCATCTCTCTACCTGCAACTATTCCTTCTTCAACGACCACACCACTTCCTCATCGACTACCTTCTTATAGTAAATGCAACCACAACTCATTGTATTAGATCGCTGTGCCGACTCCATTTTGCAATGGATTTTCTTGTGTGGCGATGGCAGAGAAATTTCTTGTGTGTTTCGGTAATAGATAATTTAGTGATAAAACGGTATGTAAATTTCAACTTTGCTACTTGTTATGCCACTACAAAATCCCAAATCTTGGATAATTGATCTCCTTGTAGGTTTGATATCCAACATTTATTGCATGTTCTCCACCTCTAGACATCATCTATCTCTATTTTATGGTGACATGTTATGTGAGATCCATCTATCTTTCCAAAAATTAGGTAGATGATTTTTGACCAGTTTTAAACAGTGTTTCACCCAATTCACCACACTGTTGATTGCACCCTAATTTCAAACAATTGGATCGGAGTTTTCATGGTGATTTCCCCAATGTTGAAATATGTACACAATGTCTCAATAGATATAGTAAGTTGAAGTATGGTTGTGGTAAAAAAGAAGTATTACATGCTATATTAATTTCTATGATATTTATATATTACATAGGCTAAAAGAAACCAGTTGTGACTTTTTGTAAATCTACCAAACCCCACCAAAGATGGGCCTCATCAGTGAGACATAGCCTCCCATGAGCCCTTTCCTATTCATGCTTTGTCAATCACCCTAGTTGTTTAGGGTCAACATCACCCTGCATGCTTGTGGGGGTGACAGGTGGAGCTGGATCAAGGTCAATGGTGATCGGTGGAGGTCCAGATTCACAATATAGGCGTTGGATCTAGGTTTATATTGCCAAATGGGTTTTCAGGTTAATTATCCTTGTTGACTGTTACAAGCATTCTATGGCAATTTGGCAGTTGGAGGGAGGATGTGGTGGTAGCTAAAGAGAAGAGGAGAGGGGAGAAGTTGAGGCCCTATTTGGATCAAGGAAAAGAAAACATAGGAATATATAGAGAGAGAGAGAAAAATAAAACTTAGGAATGCACGTGTAAAATAGAGAATTAGAAAACACATGAAACTTTATATGGATAAGAGTTTGAAACATAGGAATTTTATTAAATGAGAGTCTTCTTTGCTTAAATTAACAAGATTTGGTGATTAATAATAAGCACAATTTATGGACTAACTATTTTATTCGAGATGTAATTTGAGTTAGATCCACATGCCAAGATCGAATACCATAGATTAAAATTTAATGGTGTAAGGTAAAGGATGAAAAAGGGTAAACCTAGTTTCCTTATTTGTCGAGGTGATGAGCAATCAAAATTTGTAATAAGTTTACTTTTTTAGTTTATCGTACTATCAAAAGGGGTAGCAACTTGGCAAATGAGATGATCAAAAGGTTACTTTAGAACATATATATTGAGATTGCACTTAGTGGCTTTGATCCTATTTTTCTTTTGAAGACTAGACGAACCGAGTGTATAGGGCCGATCGGTCCAAGGGTGTCCCGAAGGTTGGGCTAACCTTTTGGACAAGGTTGTATGGATCGAGCCCCTAAGCCAGTTGGTTCAGGCATATCCAAAAGCTCTGCCCAGCCTTCTAGGATAGGCCGAACGGATCGGGCCCCTTGCCCAGTTGGTCTGGCAAGATCTCAAAGCCCTAGTTTTGGCTTCAAAGATTGGCTGGTCAGCTCGGCTCTTCCATGCCAATCGGTTCAGTGGGCGTATTAAATACACGTCAACAGCTACTTTTTAAAATGTTAGCGCAAAGGCTAGACCGTTTGATGACTCCATGCTAGTTGGTCTAGGCTAGCGCAATGTTAGGGGATTTTTTCTCCAATGACTAGTTTTTGTGGTGGTGTATAAATACCCTACTAGCAGCGAGAGTCTTCTTGGTGCTATTTCCATTCCTCCTGGCCCTCTTGCAACATTCTCACACCACCTGAGCATTTGTTCATTATTTGTGGGTATTTGAAGATAAATTAAGCTAAGACAATTGCATTGCATTATTTTTTGAGCTAGGGTGACACTTGATCATCTCTGAGCCCGATTGCTACTTGTTATTCTTGAAGGTTACCGCCTTTTAGATGGCTTGGAGGAGTTGCCCAATGACCTCTCTGAAAAGGTTGTGGAGGAGGCCCATGGTTGTTTGTAAGTGATTCGGAGTTCACCACTTTCAAAGCGAAGGAATAATTACCCCTAGTAATTAAGACTTGTGTGGACTACTTCGGAATTGGCTCCTACTTTGCCCATCTCTTGACGAAGGTATTCAAAGGCTCGGTGGTTTGAGTAATGAAGTTGAACTTGTCTCAATAGTGATTTAGGAAGCTAGCAAGCTATCGAACATCGGGTGAAAATTTTAATTATCTCTTGTGTCATTTACTTATTGTATTTACCTTATACAATATACTTTCATCGAGACTTCTTGAGCCCTTGTCACCCTAAAATTGTAAAAACATAATCTAGTTGTCTAAGTTAGTTTTTATTCCTCACCAAGCCTAGCAACTTAGATTAATTTTATTTTAGGGATAATTTATTTTATATCACCTATTCACCCCCTCTAATCAACATCTTGATCCTACACTTATCTCATTGTTGCTCTCACTTCCCAAGGAAAATTTTCCTTAGCTTTGACCTTGTTTTTTCATTTCCTTTGATTTTCATTAAAGTGGTAATAGAATAGAGAAACATAGGAAAAAGTTTCCAAAATTTTTTTTTGGCCATTCCTCCATTCCAAACACCACTATAGGAAACAAAACCATGCTTTTCCAATTCCTTTGATTTTCTTTTGAAAATCCTCCATCCCAAACATGCCTAAAGGTATGCGGTGGCTTGGAAGGAAGGGAAAAGGATAAGAGTTGGAGGTGCTGACCACCAAGTCGAGAGCGTTTTTGTCATATCATAAGTCATATTGCTTGATAAGCCTCTTATGGCAATTATTTGTTTTACACATAAATTTCAAGCAAGTTGAAGTGTGGTTATGACATGGAAGAAATATCATGTGCTATGGTATTTTACCATGCATAGATATTACGTAAACATATACAATGATATCATACAACTAAGGGTTTGTTTGGTTGCTAACCACATTTTATCATAGTTTGCCTCGTCTAAGGTTAGTCCACTCTACCAATTTGGCAGCTATTTGGTAGAGTTACAATTATAGCATGATTCTCTTTCAACAAATTATGTCTCACGCTAAAGCATCTAGACCCATTGTTGATTTTCTTAATTAATGAGAAACATAAATTATGGACTAACTATTTTATTTGAGTGTGATAATATAAGTTAGGGCCATATGATGTGTACATCAAGGACAATTACCGTGGATTAAAATTGATGGTATAAAGCAACAAGATGAATGTGATAAATCTAGCATTTTATTTTTATCGATCGAGAAGTTGAGCGATTGAGTTTGCTAGGTTTTCCTTTGAGCTTTACTGTACTGTTAAGAGGGGTGATAAACTTGACAAAGAAATGATCAAAATGCTACGTTAGGTCATATGCATAAAGGATGCCTATGTTTGGTTTGATCTAATTCCTTTTGATCACTGGTGATCTAACCAAGGGGACTAAACTAGTTTGACTACAGTGTGTCCTTTGTTTTAACCGAGGTCTCTTATATGGTTAGATTGTGGAGATATCTTTTTCTAGATGCTAGGTTCTAGAGGCCGGTCTAACCGCAACCCTCTTGATGGTCTGATCGTAGAGGTTTGACCGAGCTAGGCTCGATTAGACCAGGAGCTCCTAAAGCAGAAGGGAAGGTATTGGCTTGATGATATAGAGCCGCTAGAGCTAGTTTGGTCTAACCGGCCGTAGCTCGGTCTGACTAGAGTCAATGTCAGTCTAACCGATCGTCCTATGGCGGTTAGACTAAGGGTGCATTAAATGCACTGTAACACCTAGTTTATAGCCGTTTCACTAGTGGCTGGTCTGACTAACTGATACTTGTGAGTTAGGTTTTTATTCCCAATGGTTAGTTTTGGTAGATAGGGGTATAAATACACTATCACCTATAGTAAGGGAACTCTCTTGATACTATTTTCATTTTATTTGACCTCTTACAACCACTCTTACACCACTTAAGCATGTGTTCATCCATTATGGGTGTTTGAGGGTAAATTAAGCCAAAACAAATGCATTGCATTATTGATTGAGCTAGTATGGTATTTGATCATCTCTAAGCCCAGTTGCTATTTGTTACTCTTGAAGTTTACCGCCTCCTAGATAGCTCGGAGAAGTTGCTCAGTGACCTCTCTAAGAATGCTATGGAGGATGCCCATGATTGATTATGAGTGATTCAAAGTTCATCATCTTCGGAGTAAAGGAAAAACTACCCCTAGTAATTGAGATTTGTGTAAACCACTTTGTTACTAGCTCTCACTTTGTCCATTTCTTTACAAAGGGCTTAGAGGCTCAGTGGTTTGAGTGGTGAAGTTGGGCTCGTCTCAACGGTGATGTAAGAAATCGGCAAGCTTACAAACATCAGGTAAAAATTTGGTTGTCTATTGTCCATCTGCTTATTGAAATTTCTTATGCAATTTACATTTGCAGAAATAACTTAAGTCTATATCACTTTATTCTTGTAAAATATAATTTAATTTCTTAACCAAGCCTAACCTTAAGATTAGGTGGTTTTTTTTAAATCGTCTATTCATCCTCTCTAATCCTCTCTAATGGATGTCTTTATCCTATATACGAGTCAAACACCTCAACTTAGCAAATGTGACAACTATTATTTATAAATATGATAAAGTGTCACTCACACTAAAAGACAACAATACCATAAATTTTAGTTAGCTCCCATATCTTAACCATCAATATTCTTTCATGACATCTTTAACACTATTATTACAACATTAAGCTAAAAGATGTTTGACTTAGTATAAAATTAAAGTAACTTATAGATAGGGTTGTGCTAGTTTAATTGAGTGTGCTTTTAAAAATATTAAACAATATATTTTATTAAAAAATCCATATAGAAGTATTTTAAAAATAAAATAAGTGTATAATAATTAATATTTAATTAATCATATGTAATAGCTTATTTTATTTTTTTATGTCACTGGCTAAGCCCAACTGCTATATCAAACCCGATTCTTAGGAGTAGTCTTTTGCAAACGGAAAAGAAACATCGAATGAAATGTGCAGCATTTCGAATTCGAAAGATTTCATACTCCTTTTGTCTTTTCTTCACCCCCATAACACGCATCCGGCTAGCTCACCCGCACCAACCAAAATCGAATCGCGTCGCGTCGGGCCATCGAGGCCGACAAGGCGACAGCCACCGCCCCCCCCCCCCCCCCCCCCACGCGCTCCGAGCTCCGATCTGCCGCCCGTGATGAGCACTGCCTCCGGCGACGGCGGGGACGCCGGCGGCGTAGATGGCGCCTCGTCGGCCGCGGCGGGCGCCGGCAGGCGGATCCCGCCCGCCTCGTCCATGCCGTGGGTCCGCAACCTCCGCCGCTTCGTCGGCACGGGTGCCGGCCTCGGATCCGAGGCCTTGATGGGTCAGTGCCGTTCGCTGCTGCTCCTTTTCTCCAATCTGTGGTGCTAGGCTGGGCCGGGATTTCGTTCCTCGTCATGGCGGTACGGTTAGGGTTACGCGTCTCTTCCTTGAAATGATGATGCGATTGGGGAGGAGCAATTTGGGGCCCTCTAGTGGGAAGGACTACTATATATGTTCCTCAGGTTGGAGATTGCATAACGCAGCCGGTGGATGCGTGGAATGGGCTCGCTCTTGCTTGATTTGCAGTGGGTGATTTGGGTAGAGCGGCATAGTCTTTTGACATTCGACAAAAGTCACAAGATGAAGGAGTCTGGGAGTCCTCTGCACAGAGGAAGGCTTGTCGGCTGTGTACGCAGTCAGTAGTGGCAATATAGGACGATAGTACTATCAGATTTTAGGATGGGCCGGGATTTCTAGTCTTGTCGTGGAGATGGCGATAACGTTAGGGTTTGTGCGTCTCTTCCACGAAATGGCGATTTGGGATGAGAAATTGGGGTGCTCTAGTGGGAAGGGTTACTGTGCCTCAGCCCTCAGGTTTGAGATTGCATAATGCAGCAAGTGGATGTGGGAATGAACTCGCTCTTGCTTGATTTCCAGTGGGTGATTTGGGTGGAGAGGCATATGCTTTTCACCTTTTGACGAAAGTCACAAGATGAAAGCTTCTTGGGAGTCCTTTTCACAGAGTAAGGCTTGTCAGCCGCAGATGAGTGAGTAGTGGCATTGCAGGAAGATAAATATCATATTTTAGTCATGTGCGCTTTTACTTGTTGGTATGTAAGCTGAGCCTATTGTGATATGGCTTGAGGACAACTCCCAGCTAGTTCAGGAAAACTTTGATCCATATATATATATAGTTGAGGCTTAGTTGTCCTTTTCTGTTTTTAATCACATTTGTGGAATTAGGGACTGTAAGATAAGATGTTTCATTGGTATGCAATCTTTGGGTGCAATTGCTACTATAACATGGTTGCTTTGTTGATCAGTATTCGCATGTTTTTCATGTGCCAGCCTTGTGTAAACTATTTTTTTTAAAATCTTCGATTGCAGAACTGGAAACAAAAAGGATACTGCTTGAGATTTTCAAGGAGCGCCAACGGAAGAGTATGGAAGCTGGTGCCATCCCAAGTTTTTATAAGAAGGTGCACAGCTTGGTTCAGTTTATTGGATACTGTGATTTCATTTTTTTACACTATTATCAAATTCACAGTGTAAGAAAAATAAGATCTTGACAACACTAGCTGCTTTGACAAGTGATGATAAAAATTTATGTTGGCTTCCTAAGTATCAAAAGTTAGTCTGATTCAAGAATGCATTGCCTTCTTGTCGACATATGAGATTAATTTCTCCTTTCTTGGCAGAAACCCGAAGATGGATCCATTAGCAACAGAGTTCAGAAATTGGCAAAGTACAGGTTTCTAAAGGTAATGTTTGACTTCTCTTTTATTGCTATTGAGATATTTGTGTTTGTTTGGCAGCTTACTTGCATTGCCATTTAACCTTATCATGGTTTGGGCCTTACAATAGTTATTTTAAACAAATGGCAGAAACAATCTGAACTTCTGCTTAATGCTGATGATCTTGATGCCATGTGGGTTTGTCTCCGAGAAAATTGCGTTATTGATGATGCTACAGGTGCTGAAAAGGTAGGTTGTTTTATGTACCTTTATTTCACACCAGCAATATGCCCAGTTTTTAATCTTAAAAAGTTCAGTTCCTTGAATGACAATAGGAATCATATGTGTACAATATACACGTGAAAAACTCATCCCAAATGAAAAAAGTTATGGTGTGATATGCTTAATTCCCTTTAGGGATTTTTTAGTTCATTGCTACTTGCTTGAATTTTGTGTACATACTGCCCTGTAAATCTAACGATGAAATCCTTGTATCTGTATCTGTGTTTGGTGTAGTTGTTCATGTTGCAGTTTTGGTTCAATTACCTTGCTCATTTATTCTTCTGGGGTCTTGCAGATGAATTATGAAGATTTTTGCCATATTGCAACAGTATGCACAGAGCAGATTGGCCAGAAGTGCAAACGTTTCTTCAGCCCTTCAAACTTTATGAAGTTTGAGAAGGATGATTCTGGGAGAATTGCAATCCTACCGTTTTATCTTTATGTTATGCGGACGGTAAGTTATTTTCAAACAAATATTATTAGGATTACCAAATTCGATTTGTGTGATAATTTGATGTCCTCAATTTGCATCTCTGATAAACTGGTAATTCTAGCCCACACCATTAGCATCTCTTCCTTTCCCATCTGATGTAGTTCTTTTTAATCAATGGCAAAGTAGGTTAGTTATATGTTTATCATCAATTGCTCCATTATTATTGTTAGGTAGTAGTAGCTTTTATTAAAAAAGCCATTCAATGCAATAACACCAAATCACTATTACAATACAAGAATATGAGGCATGGCATTCACCAAAATAAACTTGATGGGTGCAGCAATGCCAAGAAAGCTAAGATTGTTTCCTCCTATTACATCAGAATGGGTCGCATGTAAGTATGAAACATCACACAGAAAAATCACATGAACCCAGAACTCCCATACAGCAAAAATTTTGCTGAATCCATAGTTATGGCTATAACTTATTTCGAATTATTATCATACATGCCACCGTTTCTTTTTCCTTGCATATACAATTGTATGACGTTGTTGTAACTAATTTCTTCAGGTATCTCTTACACAAGCGAGAATTGATATGAGTGAGCTTGATGAGGATTCTGATGGTTTCCTTCAACCTCATGTAAGGACATCCCAACACTTGTTAGCACCATTTCACACCTTAGTTTGACATGCCTTAATTCTATTCACAGGAAATGGAAGCATACATCAGAGGGCTTATCCCCAATTTGGCACAACTGCGCGATATGCCATCAGCATTTGTTCAAATGTACTGCCGCATAGCTGCACGCAAGTTCTTTTTCTTCTGTGACCTGCACAGACGAGGTTTAGAACCAACCTTTAAGTACAGTTGTATTAATATGCAAATTACTTTATAAGAGGAACTACCTGTTTGTAATCGATACATTTATTCTTTATAAGTGTAGCTAACTGTTTATAATTGATACATTTTTTTTCAGGGAAAGCATGCATAAAGAAAGTATTGCTGAGCAACTGTCTTCAGGAACTAATGGAACTACATCAGGTAATAGAAGAAACATATTTCACGGTTTGCTGATGGAAATTCTGTTAATCTTATACCATTATAGGCTTACAACATAATATTGCTGCATCCTATATTCTGCTTCTTCATGGTTATGTTCTTATCTGGTTCTTTGTGGTTATGATTCTTATCAACTATATTTTCAGGAGAGTGAGGAAGAGGTTACTGATACTGAGCAGGCTGAAAATTGGTTTTCCCTGACTTCAGCTCAGCGCATTTGTGGTATGCCAGCCACCCTCATGTTTCTTTTGCTGATTTTTCTTTTGGGTAGCAGAAATACAGCAATCAATGTTCTCCAAAAAGTTACCTTTTGACATTCTATTGCAATATAGTTGATGATCTACCTAATGCCCATGGTCCCATGCAGATATGTTTCTTGCACTCGATAAAGATACAAATGGAACATTGAGCAAACAGGAGCTCAAGGAATATGCAGATGGCACATTAACTGATATCTTCATTGAAAGAGGTTAAAAACTGTTATCTGCTCTGATGATGCTTATGTTTGTTTTTCTAGACAAACTAACCAAAAAGAAACATGCAATTGCTGTATGTAAAGTTTTTTATGTATTGTACACATAGATCATGGTGTCTTTTCTTTTTCCAGTTTTTGATGAACATGTACGCCGGAGCAAAGTTGGAGGCGGCAACAGTCGTGAAATGGACTTTGAAAGCTTTCTTGACTTTGTTTTGGCTCTAGAAAACAAAGATACTCCTGAAGGATTGACATACCTATTTAGATGCCTTGATCTTAATGGAAGGGGATTCTTGACAACTGCTGATATCCATACATTATTTCGGTATGTACGGGGAATCTATACTGAATATTTATGGGCATTGACGGAAACATCTGCTTGGGAAAAGTGGCTTAGGCAGGGGAAAGCTGATTGCTGTTCATTAGAATAGCTTTTCTGTGGCATTAAAAAATTGAGCTAGCATTGTTTTGTCAAAATTGGGAATAGCCTCTGCAATCACATGTTGAACAGTTTACTGTTATTCTATTCCTCTTTTATCGTTTATCTCGGAAGAAAAGAAAGGATGATGTGAGAGTTAGCATTCCTGCCTGAAACAATCTTCCTAGATTTAATCTGCTGTTTTTTTGCTTGCTGAACTATTAGATGGTTTTGCTGGCCTTGGTGGGCAGGACATCACCATGACATTGATTCAATCACATTTCACTTGTAACTTGTTCTTTGTTTTTGTTCTACTCACAAGATGTTCTCTAGTTTGTTGTACTAACTAGGGGCACCTATGTTGGTTAAGGCAGGTGGATTGATTCAAAACAAGTTGGTCTCATACTAATATTAAACCTTTGGTAATGGCACTGTAGAGTATTCCATTCGCTAAGAGATTTCCATGCTTGTGTCGTATGATGAACTTTATGTAGAAAAAAAAACATACAACCACAACACCCCATTTGCACTTTTTAAAAGAAAACAGGGGTTGCAATTTACAGGATTTCCATTATCAGCATTGTTGAATTAGCAATATTTTTATATTAGCTGTGGAACTTATTGTCCTATTACTTGTGCTACCCTATAAGCTATAACACGCAACATATTGTGCCACTGTTTCTTACATAAGTCACAAGTGCAACATATTTATTTGCATGTGTACATATTTTTATTTGCTTTAGCATTTTCTCAGTTTTATATTAGGACTAATAAGTAAATAATTAGGAAATCGTGATGTGTTGAATAGACAATAGAAATGGTTCAAACCAGATGTCATACGAATTTGCAATAACCGTTGGACCTTTGTAAGTGATTTTACCATCGAAAAACCATTTTAGAACTGTCATTCATATCAAACTTCTAATAGGTTTGCCAGTTAGATCACCAGGCATCATTATTTTTACTTCAATTGTTCATCTTACTCACGCAACTTCATTATCATTTCCAGGGATGTACACCAGAAATGGATCGAAGGCGGAAACTATGAACTTTGCATCGAAGACGTGAGGGATGAAATCTGGGACATGGTGAAGCCGGCAGATCCTCTCAGGATCACACTGACAGATCTTCTCTCTTGCAAGCAAGGTGGGACTATTGCCAGCATGCTTATAGATGTGCGTGGCTTCTGGGCCCATGACAACAGAGAGAACCTCCTCCAGGAAGAGGAAGAGCAAGTGGAAGAGGCCTGAGTTCTCCAGCTGCTGAGCACCCAACCTGGTGAACTCGCAATCTCAAGGCATGGACAATTGCCGGTATCTCGCAACTGCAAGGCATGGGCAATTGCTGGTATCTCGCAACTGCAAGGCATGGGCAATTGCTTGTACCACTGTATGTGTGTTATTGTAGCTTACATAGTGTATTAGATCAAGTTCTACCTGTTCACCGAGAGACTTGTAGCCTGTAAGTGTTCCATTCATGTAACCAGAGTGAAATCTGACATGTTTTGAGTTGAACATGGTTTTGTCGTGCCTACCAGATGTATTACCGCAGGGCTTGGTTGGATGCAGAAAGGAAAGCCTCAGCCGGTTGAATTTGTACATCTATGCGACACCACGCATGTAATTCGGTTTGCAACAGCAAGTCTACATACGCAAAATACATTGTGTGCCCTTTGATGCAATGGTTTTTTTTTTTTACCTTTCTCCGCCCCAAACACTAGTTTGCTTTCATTTGTATAGTTTGTTTTCATTTGGACGTGCCCTGCTTTCAGCATTGGGAAGATAGCACAGATTTAACATTTAAACCTGAAAGTGCATTTAGTGCATTAGGACTTATAATTTATTTTTATTTTGATAATTAATAATAACACATATAAAAAGATCTAATGTATTTATCTAAGTGCATGTAAGGTCTTGAATCCGTTGATTGGATCAAGAAAAGGAGAAAAGTCGACACCTCGGACATGATAAATCTTACAGACTTTTGATTACTTGAGTATAGGATGCTATGCTATGCTATTAAGAGGTATGCTAGTGATTAAATTTTTATTTCTCGAGTGTTGTTTGCTGAATTCTAGTCAGAGTATCTGATACTTTGGAGTGTCCGATATTTTACCGAATGTTTTTATTTGCTGAAAGGACTATCCGGCCTCGGCTCAGAGTGTCCGATAACTTGGAGTATCTGAAATTTTGCCACAATTTGATCTTTGGCTTTGACTTGAAAAACCTTGTGTTCTTAAAGTTCTTGCGCAAAGTATTGATCGGAAACTTCGATTTACATTGGAGTATCCGATGATGGTTGAGGACAAAAAATCTGCTTTTAAAATCATCAGAGCATCTAACATGCTTCTCGGGCTATCCGATACATCAGATAAATTCTCTAGGATATGCTTCTCGGGCTATCCGATGCATCAGATAATTTCTGTTTTTGTCTTGGGGATTAATGTAAGATTGGACTATCCGACAGTATCCAACATGGGCTGAAAACTTAGCCTCTAATGACCATATTTTCGAGAGACCTATTTAAACCCTTCACCAATCTTTTTTCTCTATGGTTATACAATTGTATTGGCTTGAGTTGGTTTATCTTTGAGCTCTTTCTTCTCCTTCAAATCCCTCTCATGTTTTGTAAATTGGATTTTTATGGTGGTGGATTTAGAGTTTGGAAGTTTAGAGTGAGAGTTTCTCTTTATCTTTATCTTTATCTTGAGCACTAGGTTGTCTAATAGTTATATAGTGCTTGTTACGAGGACTCATAAATGATTAGATATTGCTCTCGAACCACCGATCTACTTTATTGGTAAAAAAAATTTATGAAAGTCGGATCTCGTCCTCATAAGAAAAAAAGGTCTCTAATAAGGGAGGAATGTATTTGTATAAAATACTCTTAATAATTTATACTTTAGAAAATATATGGTGTTGATCTACTTTACGAACTTATTTCTTTGTTAGTTGCGTCACCTTTAGCTGTTATGTATACATATATTCTTATTTATATATTAGATTTATATCTATTTTACTCGATTATAGGTCAGAATATCTAATACAATCTGATTTTAATTGGATTGTTGGATTGGACACTACCATTGTCTCTTTTGCTTTTAGCTTCTGCATTTATTTTAAAAGAGCACATTTAACCCCTCCTCTATGACTCACGCTATCCTTTTAATAACAGTAAACAATACTATTTCGTATGTAAATATAAGAGATTCAATTGTTTAAGTAGAGTTTAAAGTTGAGGTGAAATTCCTTTTA
Source organism: Oryza coarctata (assembly GCA_030770085.1). NCBI lineage: Eukaryota > Viridiplantae > Streptophyta > Magnoliopsida > Poales > Poaceae > Oryza > Oryza coarctata. Next base: position 2,480,374 of record CM061471.1, read on the forward strand.
GAGGAAAAGATCATATCTCAATGATACAAATACTTTATGGAAAATAGAGTACATAGATTAAATTTTAGTTTGAAACCCTTGTACAATTATTTTGAAAAACTTTTTTTTAACACATAAAATGGTACTGTGAAAATTGAAAAGTTTTCTATTGATGTCCAACAAACCATGTTTTTAAGCAATTTTTTGATAAATCAAAGACGTCACGTGGGGTGTATGAAGCGGATAATAAAAATGCTGTGAATATTTTAAGTAGTGAAGATATAAGCTTATAGTGGTTTTGGACTAACCCTTAATTTAACTTTTGAATTTTTTTTTGGGAAAAACAACTTTGAAACGGGCCAAAATAGACCGACAAACAGCGCAAACCCCATCAATTTTGAAACGAAAGCTGACAAGCGAAGCCAGCGGAGCGGAGTGGACGCATCTCGGAACCAAACCGAACCAAACGAAACCACAAATTCCAATCCAAAAACTTTCTCGCTGTCGCCGTCGCCGCAGATGGAGGCGGCGCGGGAGTCAATGGCGGCGCTCGTAGACGCCGGCCTCTACGACTGCGCCCAGACGCTCGTCCGTAACCCCCTCCTCCCCCCTCCTGCTCCCCCTCCCTCCCGCCCGTTCCCCTCTCCGAATCACTAGGGTTTTGCTTTGCCCCCACGAACCAGTCGCTGCAGCTGCGCACGGGTGGATCGGGGCCGCTTAGGTCGTCTTGGGACCTGTGGTTGGTTCATCGCCTGTGCTGCGCGAGGTTGAGCGGGCTGGCTGGGTGATTGTGCGATCGGGCTGGCTGGGCGCGAGCTATTCTTCTTTGTTATCAGTTTCCTAATGTATCGAGATTCTGAGTAGAGATAATGCCTGTTTGTTTCTTGTAGGGGTGCTTTCTTGTGTCTTCGGCACCTCTGAGCAACGAGGCTGGTATATCCATGAAGGTGGAAAGCTTGGTAAGCTCTATTGAGTAGCTTGGGACATGGTGCTAGTTCGGTCTTACTCGTATACAAATTTGCTGTTGATAATCCTTGTGTTCTGTCCTCTGAGTCACATCGTCAAAACATTTATTCTACTTAATCTATGGGCAGACTTATTTATGTTGTTGCTCTGTTGCTAGGAGCTTAACAGAGGCTTCTGCATCTAGAAAAACTTTGCATTACCCATTTCTATTGTCTAGAAGGTCCAATATCACTTCTTGGACCTTAAGGTGTCAGTGTCTTGCAGGTTCTGCATGGTGATGCTTTGCATGGAGAGAAGGAATTTCGCAGGGCACTGGTAATATTGTCGATAAATCTATGTTGATAGCAAAATGATAATGCATTTTGGGGTTTCATTGTATTTGGAAATTAAACACATGATTCAGACCTCAGTTCTGAAAGCTTAGTCTCTTATTTCCTTTTTCACCATGGTAGAGTGCCTACAAACAAGCTATGCAATACAGCAAAAGCATTCCTAGGCAAGCAACAAATAATACTAGAAGCTCAGTAACTGCCACTGGTCGGTCTCCTCCAAATTCTTCAAGTCTTGCACCACTCAATGAAAATGAGGTGAAAACAGCTCAGCAGGCCATTAGATATTCTGTTTGTTGCTATTTATTTCAGTCATATCTAGCAAGCAACTCATTCTTTCTCTACTGTTGCAGGTGAAATTTAAAATTGCTCTTTGCTATTCTGCTCTATGTGAGCATCGTGAAGCACTTCAAGAGGTTTCTGTTTTTCATTCACCTTTGTTTGGTTCTCTATTATATTCCTGAAATGTTACTCCATACTGGGAAGTGGAAATGAAGGAACATATAGAATATATATAGGATGATTTGGACTCACTTGTGGTAGCTTCTTCTGTATGGACGAAGACATGTGACACAAAACATGTCCTATATGTTTCCTGCAGATGGAAGGGATTCCTTCTAAAGCGAGGACTCTAAAAATGAATCTGATGTTAGGGAAGCTATATCGGATATCCAGAAATAATCGTGCAGCTGCTGTATGTTATAAAGAGTGCCTGAGGTATGCCATACCAAATTATTTTACTTCCTAGCTCCTCAATTCTGCAACTGTGTAAACAATCACATAACTGTCCTTTTTTTTTGCATAGCACGTTTCCCCCTAAACATTGCTACAGAAATCACCATTTTTTCACCATTAAAATATTGCCTCTCACTTGGTCATTTCGTGAAGAATTAATTTGACAAATTTCTTTCTACATCTATATGCTATTATGACAGGCAATGCCCTTATATTTTTGAGGCTATTACAGCTTTGGCTGAAATGGGGCTTTCTTTGAAGGAGTTCTCTTTGATATTCTCACAAGTAAGTGTTTTGCAGCATAGGCGGTTTGTGATCTCAAGCTGAATATGGTACATTTTTAGAGAGGTCAGATAAATACTAGTTACGCTGGATCATAAGATTCTTGAGTGCTTGATTGTCTGCCATTTCTTCTGGTTGCTGGTTGTGTTTGCCATGTATACAGGCTGTCAAATCCCATTTGTGCCATGCCTTGGCCAATTTTGCTATAGAATTAGATAGGTCATTGTTTGCTTTGCTTTACATTGAAGGACCATTTCGCAGCATCATATGGAAAATGATATTTTATTGATGGAAGATGCATACTGCAGCAAAGAAAAAAATAACAAATTATAGACTGTTAATAGTTCTATATAATATATCCTGCTGTTTTATTGATGATCTCTTTAATTCATATACAATATCTACCCTTGCACAATTCAACATAATTACAGAACCATCATTACACCGTTTATTTATCCTTTCTATATTTCTTTTGCCGTTATGAGCACTGCATATAACAAATAATTAACACATCAGTTTATTATGCAATAGAAGACATGATATTGAACATTGTGTTGTTTCTGAAGGCACCAAATCGAGGAGGCAAGGCGCCAAGTGACTCTTTAGATGCACAACGTTGGTGGAATGTAAGTGAACTATATTGCACTCCTCTTGTGTAGATAGAACATGTGAACCCCAAAACCATTTGGCATTTCTTATGTTGGATACAAGTAGACTTTTATGCTGGATTTGCTTAGTATAATTACATCGATTGTTGAACCTCAAAACCACTATTACACAGTATACTTTCCAAACTTATTAAATTGGAAGAGTGGGAATGAAGTCCATTCTTCTTTCAGCTCCATGTTACCATTGTATGAACTGAGCCCATTCTTGGAACAATTCTTTCATGCACAGCTTTTAACTCCTGGAGTTTTTTCCTTGACCACAAACAATCTGTCACCACTAAGTCAACAAATGCACACCTGCACTTCTATTGTTTTCTTATACACATACTGATTAGAGGTGATACTGTGATCAATGCTAGAACGTTAGGAACCACCATGATATTGTACCTATTGATAACATTCGATTGTTTTTTTGTTCAGAATTTATCAAAATGACCCATTTTGTTCTTCTCACAGTACAGTGATCGTTTAGTTTTGGGCTCAATTATGTATAAGAGTTCCCTTGCAAACTCTACTTAACTCATGCAGCGTATAGTTGATCATACTTATTTGTTCTTTTTACTGGTTGACTCGAACAATTGTTGACTTAAACCATTGTTTTCTTAACAGCGCTATGTTGAGGCCCAATGTTGCATTGCTTCACATGATTATAAAGGTGATAAAATAGCATTTGTCCAAATTCATTTGATAATTCTAAATGTAAGATGAACTTAGTTTATTTTTGTCTGTGTCAAAAAACTGTGTTGCATGATTACATAGGATTTCCAGTACTAAACTAATGATATGTAGTGCTATATCACCCTGTGTTGCCATCTATGTCTTAATTTGCTGTTAGCCCATGTGCCTTTGGTGTCGGTCCTTGTGCCACTGTGTGAAGCCTGATAGTCAACATTTCTGTTCTTCAATTTGTTTGTTTGTAACCTCTCTTCTGTTGAGCATAAACTTGAAGAAGCAATGCTGATATGTCATTCATTTATAGTGATCGCAAAAGATAATCATGCTTATTATTTTGTTTAGGTGGCCTTGACATATATCTAGACTTAATGCAGCGATTCCCGAACAATGTGCACATCTTGTTGGAAATTGCTAAGGTTTGTTTTTTATCAAGCATTCTGTTTATGTGCTCTCTGTAATATGTGGATTCTTGATGTATTAAGCACCATGGCTTTATCAGACTTCTTATTGTTTATGTACTTCATGTTTGGTTCTGCTGTGCTCCCGTCTATAGAATTTCCTTTTGTTATGTGTTGAAATTTTGGAGTTCCTCTTAAAATTTTCATTTGGTGGATTTAATTCCCTTTCATTACGTGTTGATCCTGACTTTGGAGCTTCTTATTTGAAGGTTGAAGCCATCATAGGTAGGAATGATGAAGCTATCATGAACTTTGAGAAGGTAAAATTAACAAATATAGACTTGGAATCCCTTAAAAAACATTAGTATGTGTTAAAATTATTTACTTCTTTGCAGGCTCGGTTAATTGATCCAAACATCATGACATATATGGATGAGTATGCAATTCTCCTAAAGTCAAAATCTGACTACAAAAAGCTTAACATGTTGGTACATGATATGTTGCATATTGACCCTGCAAGACCAGAAACATGTCTTGCTCTTGCAGCATTGTGGGAAAGAAAAGATGAAAGGAAAGCTTTGACATATGCTGAAAAGGTTTGTATTGTTACATAATCTTTTGTGGAAGCTAATCTTGACCCTAACGTTCCTTGATTTTCCATCAACAGAGTCTCCGAGTTGATGATAGACATATAACTGGGTATATCATGAAGGTAATAATGCAAAAGATTGTCCGTACGACTGGATTTTGCACTGTTCTAGACTTGCAGTGGCATTTTCTTGCTTTGCGAAGTATTATAGAGAAATCTCTGCAATGAAGTAGTTTGTGTGGGATTAAAACCAAAATGCTTTTTAATCAAAGTTAAAACCAAAATGTTCTGATAGTTTTTCTTGGTATTTACTTTAGGAAGTTGTCTACTTGTATGTAGCTTTGCTACCATTGTTTTTGTTTATCCACATGTCAGGCTTATTGTTTGCTCATTTCTGTTAAAGGGAAATCTTCATCTTTTGTTGAATCGACCTGATTTGGCAGTCACGGACTTCAGGGGAGCTCAAGAACTAAGGGCTGATCTTCGCTCTTATCAAGGTATTTTGGCATGATACTTCTGATTTTCATGGTCAAATCATACCGTCAGCCTAATATGTATATTATATCAGGTTTGGTACGTGCTTATCTAGCACTCTCTAAATGCAAAGATGCATTATTCACTGCACGTGAAGCAATGAAGGTTATGCATCAGTCTGCAAAAGCTCTCAAGTTGGTTGGTGATGTGCATGCTATCAGTTCCAGTGGGAGAGAGAAGGTAATATTTATTTTCCTTGGTGATTTATGCCTCAATTATATTTTGGTGATGGTCAGTTGGTCACTTAGTCACAATTATATTTTGCACACTTCCCCGCAATGATAGCACCCTTTGACAAATTCATTGCCCTATTTCCAGGCTAGGAAGTTCTATGAATCTGCCATTCGTCTTGAACCTGGATTTCTTGGAGCTGCATTGGCTTTGGCTGATTTACATGTCGCTGAAGGACGAAATAAGGATGCAGTATTGCTGCTTGAAAGATATCTAAGACAGTGGGCAGATGATTCTCTACACATCAAGTTGGCTCAAGTATTTGCAGCCACGAATATGCTTTCTGATGCACTTTCTCACTACCAATCTGCTCTAAGGTGCGCCTTGTAGTTGAACTGTCAAATAGCATCGTTACTGCACTAGCATTCAGCCACTTATTCTTTCCCCGTTTTGTTATTAACCTGAAACCCATAGACTTAAGACACTCAACACACCTGTAGTCAAGATATAATGCATTAATATACTGGATATAATTAAACTATATGGGTAAGATTGTTCCTGGACTATGTTGTAGGTAACTTATGTGCTGAATCATGTAACTGGCTAAACCTGGGTTGGACGGGTGTACTGAATTATCTGTATGGTACAAAAAATTTTGGGGACACTACTGCGCCAGCTGGTCGATTTTTTTTAGAACCTTGGCTAATACTCGACTACCTATTACATAACTATTTCATATTCTAGTTGAAAAAGAATCCACTCCACTGCAGGATAAACCCACATAATGAGGCCGCAAAGAAAGGATTGGAGCGCTTAGAGAAGCAAATGAAGGTTCGTGTTCAATAACCATATGTCATGGAGACTACCCAGCTCTCTTAACACCCAGGACAAAGAAATCTGATTCCTCCGAATTTCCACATGCAGGGAGTAGACCCGGACGCGCCTGAAGAGGACGAAGAGAACGAAGCGGACGACGTCGACGGCGACCAAGACGACGCCGAGCTGCTGTAGAAAACAAACCTGATCAACTCACAACCACCTCTTACCAAGAGCCAACTTCAAATGCTCATCCATATCTGAAACCGCTGCCACAGCAGGAGAGCCCCTCAATTGCCATAACAACTAGAAACTGGGAAGGCACGGCAACTGGAAGACGAGGAGTGACGACGGGTGCCTCTCCCTTACTGCGTGTTTTCTTGCTTACACGAAACCTCGTCGTAGAGTTGCAATGTTTACTGTGGGTTTACTGTTCTAATGCTTGAGATATCAAGAGTAGCTAGCAATGTTTGTGAGATGTGCACTTGTTGGTTTCAATTCAAACTCTAGTTAATTTGCTCTCCAAATTTCTCCCATAATAATATACTCCATAGATTATTGTTCTATTGTATTATATATCATGGTGCAAACAAAAGTGAGACTGACATGCTAGTTTCTATAAGGGGGTCGGGCTTATATATATACAATTTGAATAGTCTAATACCTTTCGTAGTCGTAGCGGGAGGAGCACAGACGTAGAGATTGGAGCAAAAACTTGTGAATAAAGACGCAGGTAAGTCTTTGGTCATGATGTCGGTGAATTGGTGCGTCGACAGTACAAAGAGCTCTCGAACGTGTCCTAGAAGTGAATATCAATCTTAATGTGCTTCGTGCGTCGATGATGAACTGGGTTGGCGATCATGTAAATGGTACTAATGTTGTCATAGTAGACAACGATCGTGGAAGCGATGGGTGTACGGAGCTCCTGGAGAAGCTGACGAATCCAGACATTGTAGTCTGGCGCTTGGAGGACCAAGAGATTAGAGTATCGCCGAGGAAAACGTAGTAGCTGAATGTGGAGCGTCGGGAGTCGGGGCAATCCGTCCAGTTCACATCAGAATACGTGGTGAGAGAGTCGATTAGGCTGGAGCTAAGATATAGGTTGGTGGATAGTGTGCCCTTCACGTAATGAAGAATACACTTAAGCAGCGCGAGGTAAGATTCGCGCGGAGCATGCATGAAGATGCACACTTACTGAACATCATAGGTAAGATCAGGCCATGTAAGTGTGAGATACTGGAGAGCACCAGCAAGACTCCGGTACTGAGGGGTTAGTGATGAGAGAGCCGTCAGTGGCAGAGAGCTTGGTGCGAATATCGACCGAAGTGACGGTGGAGTGACATTCGGCCATGCTCGCATGCTGGACAAGATCCATGGCATATTGACGTTGGGAGAGGAATAACCCGTGGGAAGAACGCGTAACACAGATACTAAGAAAGTGATGTAGAGGGCCGAGATCGGTCATGACAAACTCTGAGTGGAGTCAGGTCATGATGTCTGTAGAGTGGTTGTTGAGGACGCCATAAGGATGATGTCGTTGACATAGAGAAGAAGGTAGGCGGTGGTATCTCTGGTGTGAAGTATGAAGAGAGACGTATCAGAGACGGAGGCCACAAAACTAAGTTACTGAAAATAGGTAGCAAAGCGATGGTACCAAGCCTGAGGGGACTATTTGAGGCCATAGAGAGAGAGCTAAAGGAGACAGACGTCGGTGGGACTGGATGGGTCGACAAAGCCTAGAGGCTGCTGGTAGTAGACTGTCTCCGTTAGATGGCCGTGAAGGAATGCATTCTTCACGTCGAGCTAATGGATCGGCCAAGAACGCGAGACAGCGAGGGTAAGCACAACGCGAATGGTAGCGGGCTTGACGACGGGACTGAAGGTCTCGTCGTAGTCGACGCCGGGACGCTGAGAGAAACCGCAAACTACCTAGCGCGCATTGTGACGAGCAAGCGAGCCATCGGATTGGAACTTATATTTAAAGATCCACTTGCCGGTCACAACGTTGACACTAGGAGGACGAGGTACGAGGCGCCAGGTCTCGTTATCCATGAGGGTCTTGTACTCATCAGCCATAGCCGCACACTACTGAGGATCGGCCAAGGCAGAACGGTGAGTCACCGGGATGGGTGAGACAACACAATGGAATACGGAGAACCCATAGCGCTAAGGAGGGCGAAGGGACCCGATTTAGGATCAGGTGATCATATGAGAGGAGTTGGGGACAGCAGAGGCCACACGGTTCGATATTAACATCGATGGTGGGGCAGGGATGGAAGGGGAAAGGGTGGCATAGGTTGGGGATTGGCGACTATAGGTTCGGAGAAGAGGCTAGACGAGATCAGCCTGAGCCGATGGAGGGTGTAGGGCTGATGGAGGTTGGTGAGCTGATGGAGGTTGATGGGTCGATGAAGGTAGATGAGTTGATGAGGGTTGTGGAGCCGATGAGGGTTGTGGAGCCAATGGAGGTCTGATTGGTATAACAGCGGAGCGGAGAAGAGTGGGGTAGTCCTTTAGGGGGTCCTCAGGAACGACTAGAGTAGAGTGCGGAGGTGTGGTTTGTGGAGAATGTTAGTGTGGGTTAGAAGTAAGTCGAGGTCGCTGGACGAAGGTTCATGGTGAAATAAACCAAAAGAGAAGCAGGACTCATCAAAAATGACATGGCGGGAGGTGATGATCCGACGGGTGGAGAGATTAAGATAGTGGTATCCCTTGTAAGAAGAGAGATAACCAAGAAAGATGCAGGCGGTGGAGCGTAGTGTGAGTTTATGTAGGGCGGTGGCTGTTAGATTGGGGTAGCAGAGACACCCAAAGATACGTAAGTAAGAGTAGTCAAGCGTCTTGTGACATAGAAGGGTGTAGGGAACGTTATGACGAATGGAGGAGTAAGGACATCGATTTAGTAGGTAGTTCGCTGTGGTGAGTGCTTCAGTCTAGTAGGGTGCAGGTAGATGGGCGTGAAGAAGCATAGTGCGACTGATGTTGTTTAGAGTTTGAAGAAGGCATTCGGCCTTGCCATTTTAGGGAGAGGTGTAGGGGCAGGAGAGGCGAAGATGGATGCCACGAGAGGTGAGAAAGGCTTGAATGGTATGGTTTACGAACTCCGTGCCATTGTTGGTCTGTATGGCTTGAATGGAGATGTTGAATTAGGTTAAAACATAGTTGGTGAAATTGATAAGATGAGAGGTAACCTCGGACCTACTTATGAGAGGAAAAGTCCAGCAGTAGTGTGTATAATCATTAAGTAGTGTAAGATAGTATTGATAACCCGAAACACTTTTAATTGGAGAAGTGCACACATCACAGTTAATTAGTTCAAAAGGTCTAGAGGTACAAGACATAGAGGGGAAGAAATACAACCGCACATGTTTGTCAAGTTGACAAAAGTGGCAGACAGTGGAGCTGTTGTGGTTGCATCGTATGGAGGCGTTGCGACAAAGAGTAGCGACAACGTCGGAGCTGAGGTGACCAAGGTGAAGATACCACAGGTTAGTGAAGATGGCTAGGCTGGTGTGGGGAGTGGATGGCGCAGCGGGGATGGTGTAGAGGTCGCCGCCACTATTGCATCGAAGCATCTCACGCCGGGTCGGAATATCCTTCACAAAGAAACCAGAAGCGCCAAATTCAATTGAGCAATTGTGATCTCTGGTGAATTGGTAGACAGAAAGTAGATTGTGGACGAGGGAAGAATCTATGAGGACATTGTGGAGTGGAAAATTAGATGTGGGTATAGACAAGATGGAGTCACCGCGTCATGTGATAGGGAGTGATTGCCCATTACCGACGTTGACGAAAGGGGAGGAGAAAGGATGACGAGAGAATAGTATACCGTCCGATGAAGCCATATGGGATGACACACCAGAGTCCAACACCCAGAGGTGCTGGGGTTGGAGCGTTATCTGATTGAGAGCGGCGATGAGGCTAGTCTGGTTCCATGGGAGAGCCCACTAGGTGGTTGGCGAGGGTGTGATCGGTTGAGGCGGTTGGATGGGAGCGGACGCCAGGTAGGCCTAGAGGTGTGCGCCGAGGACCTTGGGTTGCTAGCCGGTAGGGCTGCGTAGCTAGGGTTAGGGTGCCTAGGGGTTGTAGCAAAGCCACGGACGCATGGGACTGGCGGACGGGGTAGGGACAGGAGCAGGGCGCGGTTGCATTGGACCGCTCCAGCTCTTGCCCTTGCCCTTCCCTTTGCTTTTGCCGTTGCCACCGGCGCGGTCTTTGTTGCCGTGGCCGAAGCCATGGCTACCAGAGTCGCGAGAGGTGGTAGCAGCGCACGGTGGGTGACAACCGATGGGGTTAGAGCAGCTATGATCGGCTGCGATGAGAAGAGCGGTGTGAGCCACAGTCTTCTCATTGTTGGTCAGGTGAAGTTCCTTAGGAACTAACATGTCGTGGGTTCGGATGAACGTGGGAAGATAGGTGGAGTTGGCAATGTCATCGACGGTATTGGAGAAGCGAGGGTTGAGTCCTCGCAAGAGGACGAGTTGGGAGTGGGCCACAGGGTGGCCAACATCACGAAGGGTGGCGGCCTTGACCTTAAGACGTTGGCAGTATGAGGAGACGGAGGAGTCAACTTATACCATGGAGTAAAACTTGTTTAGAAGAAAGATAGTGCGCAACTGCTTGTATGCTTGGAAGAGCCGCTCGATGGCCACCCAAAGATCACGGGCGGTGGGATCGGTGTCGTTCATAGCAAGCTCAAGAACGGAGTCATTGACCAAGCCGAGCAGCCAGCTGCGCACGTAGCACTCTACGATGTCTCACTGGGGGTCATCCAGTCGAGGTGGAGCAGAGCCATCGATATAAGAGCGAATGCCAAACTTTTCACATAAGGATTTAAAGAAGAAAACCCACTTTGAATAGTTGGCGTTTAGGTCGAGAGAGATGGAAACGTGAGATTTCACGTTGACGGTAGCGTAGGGTGGTGAGAACATCGGCGAAGGAGTCCTCGAGATATTGTCAAGGGCGCCGATGGTCGGAAGGGATCCGGTGACTAGAAAGGTGAGGAATCAAGAGCCGATTCGGTGGCCATGGTCAGACGCGGTAGAGGACAAGAGAGTAGTGGGACGTGATAAGTCGATGAGAAGGTGTGACTGTTGAGCCGATGGGGAGAGGCGGGTGTCCGATGCGGATCAAGGCGTAGCTAATGAGAGTAGATAGAGTAGGTAGAGTAGGTAGGTCACGGGCGCGAGAGGGTATGTAGGTCATGGGCGTGAGAGGGTTCACGTTCGTGAAGTGAGGTTTCGCATCCATGGGCGCGTGGACGCAACTGAGTGGGGCGGACCCAAAAAACGGGACAAGTCATGGGCACAAAGAAAATAAGTTCGCGTCCGAGAAACAGGAATTTACGTCCGTAGACACGTGGATGCATGGGAATGGCGTGGACGCGAAGGAAGAAGTTTCGTGTCTGAGAGCAGGTGAGCGTGTCGGAAGAGCGGGAACTCAAGAGTGTTCTAGCCGATAGAGGGCGGATGGGTCTAGCCGACGGAGGCCACGAGCGCAGAGGTGCGCCAGCATAAGAAGAAGGAAAGGAGCGCCGAAGCAAGGGGAAGGCAAAGGTGGGTCTAAATGAGACGAAGAGACAGATGGAGACCGTCTCCTTGTCACGTGGTGGAAAAAGACGAGTAGACGGTGGAGGAGGAGACGCTGGGGATAAGAACCGAAGCAAAAAAAACAGAGGAAGAGTACGGGAGGAGAAGGTCTACGATGGAGAGGAAGCGTCGGCTCACCGACGAGAGAGTTTCTAACGTGTCGGAAATGTCTAAAACTGCTCTGATACTATATAGAATATATAAAAGTATAGTATACAGTGAGACTGAGATCGTAATTTTTATAAGAGAGGCTGGGCCTATATATATAAATATAAAGTCCAGTGGTCTAAGTACGGCGATTCTATTGCGCATATTGGTACGTACGTACGTACAGTAGCTAGCAGCTCGAGCTGGCTTGTCTTGCTCTACACTGGCATGCAGCTTGGTGGCCGGTTACACCCAGAGCGCGCCGGCGTCGCGGAGGAGCGGGATGAGGCCGCCGGCGAGGTGGAGCGACATGACCCGGTCGGTGGAGCCGACGAGCCTGCCGCCGATGAACACCGTCGGCACAGCGCCGCCACGACCGCCGGCGCCGGTGAGCATCTCGGCGAGCGCGCTCTCGATGTCGGCGCCGGCGGGCTCCTCGTCCAGCTCCACCACGCGCGCGTCGACGCCGAGCTCCCGGAGCAGCCGCGTCACGGCGTGGGACATGCCGCACGAGCTCTTGCTGAACACCACCACTGCCGTCTGCGACGCTAGCCTCGTCACCCTGTCCATCTGCCTGTATATGTCTAGCGTCGTCCTCCTCGTCTCCGGCGACGATGGCCGCGGAACGCGGGATCGATCTTGGTTGGATGTCACCGGCGGTGATCGCTCGATCGTAGTTGTCACTTGTCAGTGATGCTGATCTGCTGGTGTGCTTGCATTTGAGAGGTTTAGGAGAGGCTGCTTATATAGTGTTCATGCATGTTGGCAAAATGGTATATGGCGCGTGCAGATGCAGGGTGATGGTGGAGTTAATCTGACAACCTTGTGATGAATAATTAAAGGCGATCGATCGATCTGTGCATGTCTGCGATTCTCTCTCTCTCTCTCTCTCTCTTTCTCTCTCTTGTTTTGGGATAATGCATGGCACCATTTCTGGGTTGTGAAAAGACGACCCGATAGGTTGGTAAGGAATATGGAACATTTGAGAGGCAACGGAAACGATTTGCGGTGTTCTACCCAAAAGGTGGCTGCATTTTGATAAGGTCTGGAGACACTTGATAATTTTGTTATAAAGGATGATCATGCTGTGCAATGTTCAACCTTTTATATAATGATCCGGTAAGCATGATAAGCGAACCACTAGAAATTATATATGCATCAATGTACGCATGTTTGTATGCCATTTGGAATGAATCACCGAAAGATCAGAGATGGCAAACGTGAATACTGGCTGGCAGATAACTTAATCCATCGCCTACACATGCCGACATGCGAATACGTGAAGAACCCTGCAAGTTATGATGATCTTAAGAGTCCAAGAAGATCAGGAATTAAATTAGTTTATCCTATGTTCTGATAAACTTGTTTCATTGGAATAACACAGCAGCCAAACTGACAAAATCTTGCTTGCTGCGTACAACAAAAGCTACTACTGCAGGCATATCAATGAAGCTACAACAAAAGCCAAAGACCATCCTTGAACATTTGTGAGGCTACTAAACTCTGCATTCAGGATAGGGACTGATCCAATCAGACATCTAATGCAAAGGAACAATAAATTAGGAAACTAGTACTACATTCGTACTTCATGTCAGCTATACTTGGCAAATCAGTGATTTCAGTCAGTAATCTGGTACCTGAATTCTCAAATTGTCACAAAACTGTTACTCTTATCTTTTACTTTCACATTCAGACCACATCATTCCTTACAGTTCTCAACATCAGCACAAGAACAATTTTCTCTGAAGTCTGAACCACAGCTACTAATAATTACAGTCAATTTCAGTTTCTGCCATATTAACCAAGAATCACATTGCCGTAGGATCAGATCAGCAATCAGGGGAGCCAGATTGCACACAGAATCCCTCAAGAACAACAATGGCCATAGCCCACTCAGTGCTGCTCTTATCCAATGGCTTAAGCGAATCTCCAAAAGCAGCAGGCTTCTCCCCACCAGTTTCTCACCAGATATGGGCAGCATGCGATGCTGCGATCCAAGATCGCTTTTGCAATGTATAGATCACGGGATTCCAGGTAAAGTGGATTTCAGAAGATCTCATGCCACTGTATGTGGCAGATTGTGGGAAACATGGAACCTTGGACAGCTGGAGCAATGATATTTATAATGAAAGGAATGGAATGGATTCTGCAAGTAGCAGATCAACCATGCATATTGTATTGACAGATTGGGAATTTCTTCTCTGAGGATAATCTTTATCCTCCAAGCTGTGACTATAAGCATTCAGTGTTGTACAATAACCAACCTTGATGTGGACCACAGAAGTTTACTGGAAGCATGGGACCTGCCAACTATAGAGCAATGGCAATGGCAAACAAGTATAGCTCAGGAAAAAAATCAGAGATCATCGTGTAAATGATTAGTTAACTTTTTTTTTGAAGTTTCTAGGAGATAAGCTATTCGATTTCATACAACATCACACAATGAACATAGCTTCTGTTGTCTATGAAAAGTTAAAAGACCAAATCATTTGCTACAGTAAGAACATACCCTCTGTGGCTTGAGGCGATGAGGACATCAAGAAGATATGAAACTTACGATAAATGTCCAAAAAAAAGTCAAATGAATCAACTTTAAACCATGCCATGCATGGAATTGTTCTTCCTTTTTTTAGGGAAATTACTGCCAGTCAGAGTCAGGCAGTTAGATTTTATACTCATTTTTTTAGGAAGTATATAGGAAGTGTATTTAAAAATCAGAAACAAAACAAGCAATAAAATCACAAACCTTTCAAGATGTTCTTCCTTTTTTTAATTTCCATATTATCTTTCTGATTGCTGCCAGGAGTTATCAGAATCTATCTGCTACAAGCCTACAAGGCTACAAGGTTGGATGACTATGGCCTTCAGCTCAGGTGAAGAGCTGAAGTGCCTTTTGGGGGTGCCTGGTCTATGATATACCGTGTGCTGCATCCAAAATCTCTCTTCAGTCTTCCAGATGAGTCCAGTTGATAGCTTTACACATATACCAATTGAAGATATTTGAAACTTTATATGAAGAGGGTAAAGACGAAAATCAACTGGAATTACAGGAGGACCAAACAAAGATGGATGCCATCTGCGGTTTTTTGTCAGTAAGGTATAAAGGAAGGCTGGGAGCTGATATGGTTACAGTATCATAAAAATGTCAATTTACATTTAGGCTGAATAGATGTTTGTTGATTGCACCTGTCGAGGTGCATCGAAGTATTTGACTGCTTAATGCCAATATTATTGTGAAGCTAAGGATGAATCAGGTAGGATACAGCTTAAGAACCAAGGAAATAAATTGGAATTCCTGTCATCCTGTGCTGTCTGTATGTTTTAAAATAAAAGTAGGCATCCAGGCAAAACAATATCCTTATTATTTCGAAATGGTGTAAAAAGCTGAAGTTTCAATGGATAATTTATTATCAACTTTGCAACTGCTAAAGCAAAATCGTACATATTCTACACACAGTGTTGCAACAAAACCTGATTGTGTAAACATCCTAGTTCTTCTTTGGGTATTCTCTTGCACCGAATATAGTCGATCCAACTCTAACATTTGTGCTTCCCATTTCAATCTGTATAAATGCAGAAACAGTAGAAAATGTTAGCTACTAAATCTATAAACATGAAGGCTGCAATCTGTTCTTACCGCTTGCTCAAAATCAGCAGACATGCCCATAGACAGCTCGCATTGCTCCTCTGGAATTCCAAGCTCCTTGCACACCTCTTTCCGGCAATTAGCCAATGTCTATTTGTTCAAAAAAATGCATATATATTAGGCCTCGCCCCTAAGGAAAATATAGTCCAGCTAAGTTTGTGCCTCAGAAAATAACCTTGAAATTCTCTGGAGTTGAGGAGTAATCTAGCATCCCAATTGTCATCAAACCAGAAAACACAAGATTTGGGCAGCCCATTTTGACATGCCTTGCTAGCTCTACACATCCTGATGGATCTACTCCAAATTTCGCTGCAGAATGGCAATGCAATTTCAGAAATATGGACACAATATTCAACGCTTGTGGACAAGAATATAATTTTCATACACAAGATTGATCATTCCACATACTTATCCACGACTACAGACAATGTGATGCGTAGCAATGCTGAACAGTATAACATTAAGTAACAGAGATGCAAACAATCATGAATTCCATTGTAAGTTTATAACTAATCCAATGAATGTAGATCTGTTGCTACCAGAAATCAAGTTAAAAAGAAGTACTGTAAAGGAAATTAGAGCACCCACATTCTTCTCCGCTGGTGTTGACTTGGACTAAGACCTTAAGGGGTTTTCTTCCCAAGTCAGCTACCACACGATCAAGGCGATTGGCAATCTGAAAAAGCAAACATTGCATTTTATCTTGTTACAGTTGCAAGATTGGAAACTGATCTGACATCCATTTTTTTCCCTAACTTATGAGTGATGCAACTGAATTCATGCTATATAAAATTATGATAAATGTAAAACATGATCTGATCAAACATATGAAATAATATCAAGTTCTACTACAACATTGATATGCAATTATGCATTGAGACATTTTTCTGTTATGTTACTTTAATTGAACCAGCAAGTGATCCTGTACCTTATTATTAGAAAATATGTGTGATGAGTTGATGCTTGATAAGAAAACACGGCGTACCTTATAAGTTTGCGTCAATATTTCAAAGCAAAAGGTAATTGCAGTTAAGGCAATCACACAAAGAAAGATTAATTTGATGTGTACCTTCTGATCATCGACACTCTCGACCATGTCTAGATTTGGTACACCAGCTGTAGGTCAAAAAACAAGAAGATAAAATTTAGCTGAATTGTAAACCTGAAAAAAGACTTTTAAGTACCTGATATTCAAACAAAACCGACAGTTTCATTGATAAAGAGCGAGTCTAACGTTTCATGAAACCAGAACAAAGAATCTAATTTAGTGCTTTCCATTTAGGAGCATATAGAAGGACCACATAATAGAGACAATTGTACAGTTAACTATTCAACAAACTGAGCAATTGAGAGTAGATGGCTGCTAGAATACAAGAACAAGGAAGCAGATGTTGAGCTTAACTTGAATCACTGCCAACACAATTGGCAGCAAGAAACTAAAGCCATTTTTGAGAGATAGCCATAGCTAACCAGTAAAAGAGAGAAAAAAAAGTTCAAGCACAACGTCTTAATTAGCAAGAACCAACCCAGGAGGGCTCTGGCCTTGTTGCTTTGGAGGTTCCCGATGAAATGCCACTCAATATCCTCTGGAAGCTGCAAAACAGACAAAACTAGCTCAGTTGCCAAAGTTTGAATACGTTTGAGATCATTTAATTCAAGAAAAGCATCCAACAAGAACTCCAAGCTAATATACAAGAGAGAGAAAGGCATAATGCTTCACTATGTGGAGTGCTTGTTACATATGAACACCGTGAGAGGGAATCATCTGTGAATTCCTTGACAGTTATCTTTATTTTCATGATTCACTACAGGTTCAATATCAAACAATACACACGTATACATTACCATGAGAAAAGAAACCATGAATGAGAATATCTCAAAATAATCTATAGATAAGGTTTAGTGATGTAAGCAATATGTGCTCCATTTGATGTGAGGCAAGTCCCAACCAAATTAACACTACATATAACCACCACATCCTCTATTTAAAGTAGAACTGATCACAAACCAAACTCTTTGGAACCAATCATATGCAACTGCAAAACTCCTACAGGTTCCAATCAGTTCACAACACGGGGATATCCCTGCTCTTTGCCAGCATTGAACTGTTTGCTACGGAACTACTGTGACAAGCCTATGAAACTCAGTGGATTCTACTACAAAGCCGCTTGCTAGTTCATGGACTAACATGATTGATGATCCTATTCTAATCGGGGTGGAAAAGTAAAGCTTGCGCACAAAATTAACATGCTGCAAAAGATTGATAACAAAATTAACTACTTGCTGATTTTGATTACGGGAAATGTTGCCTTCTCATTACAGGGCTAAATTGCTCACGACTGTATATCTATGAGAATTCAGGAGTGAGCTCAATTTTATCTCAATTTCAAGAGACAAGTCCTAACCGGACAATTCACACAGCGTGAGGATCCTGAACTCTTCTCGTGAGGCGAGCGCAGCGACTAGGCGAGGGAGTAGATTACTTATAACCTGGGGGGCCTTGTCGATGAGCTCCTGGACATAGTTCTCCCCGAAGCAGCGGTGTCCAGCGTCGTACACGCCGTGGATGACGCCCACCGGCTTCGTCTTGCTCACCGCCACCACCCGCACGGACTCCGGAGCCCGCCCCGACCGCGCCGCCGCCTGCTGCGTGCGGGACAGCACCGACCGGAGCGCCGCTGCCGCGCCCTCCGCCGCGGCAACGTACGCCATCGCCCCCGATCCCTCGCCCACCTCCGCCGCCGTGGTCGATGTCTCCGCCGCCGCCGCCGCTGGTGGTTGGTGGATGGTGCGAGCCCGAGCCGTCCTTCTCAAACTCTCTGATGTTTTTTTTTTGAAAGAAAAAGAGAGAATGATGTGGAAATATCCAGACGAGCTGGATCAATCTCAACCGCACGACACGAAGTGAACGGATAAGATTAATCCCCTTCCTGCGAAAAAAATGGAAAGAAAAATTCCCATCGCCAAGCGGACATCTCCCACCCCAACGGTTTGGGAATCATCTCGAAACAAGCCGTCTCCCTCCTCTCGGCCAAAATCGCCCGGGGAATGAGCCTTTCCAGAAACCTCCCTATCTAACCGACGGCGTCATCTCCGGCCTGATTCCGCCGCCCCCAACCGCCATCCATGGCGGCTGCAAACGCCAACGAGAACGGTATGTGACCCTTCCAATTGACAATTCAGTGTTGGATGCAGCTGTAAAATAAAGAAGAGATAACAATACCTAATAATGATGATGGAATGTAACATTCATGCCGTATTTATATCATAATCATATTAAAAAAATAGTATGATTAATTAAGGTATAAAAGAACATCAAGATATAAAATAGGATATAATTTTGAAGTCGCATAGCTTTATGATTAATTAAGTCAAAGATTTCTTTTTATTTTGAAAAAAACATTTTTTTGGTAATTCTATCATTCACTTTCTTTAGTAGGCTTGATTCTTGTATTTTGTGTGTGATAGCAAGGTGCGTTATGTTTGTTGTTGTCCTAGACTACTAGTTCATTCATTTGATTTTTTTTTTTGGATTAGTGCATCCTTGACAGCGTTTAGCTCCAGTGTTTATGTCCAGATGTTGTTATTTTTACATCCTTGTTATAACTGAATGCTGGTGTTTATGTATAAATGCCCTGGTAGCATTCTTTGTGATAACAACGAGTCCGTCATTGACTTGTATGATCTCATCAGTTTATATTAACTACTAAATGATCATTATATTCTCGTTGGTTCACTTGACAGGCATAAAAGGAAAGATGAGAGATTGCCAACTAGCTGGACTTAATTGGCTCATACGCTTGTATGAGAATGGCATCAATGGGATATTGCCTGACGCGATGGTACTCATTTTGCCTTTTATTATTGCTCTCCATTGTTGTTACACATATCAATTAACATTATACTTACTGACTCTTATGTGGTTATGCTTAATTCAACTTCATGAGCTCATATTTGGCATGAAATCCTTCTCATTCAGGGTCTTGGAAAAACCCTTCAAACTATCTCACTGCTTGGATATTTGCATGAGTTTAGAGTAATAACCGGTCCCCACATGGTTGTTGCACCAAAGTCCACTCTTGGGAACTGGATGAAGGAAATACAACGCTTTTGTTCTGTTCTGCGTGCTATCAAGTTCTTAGGAAACCCCAAAGAAAGGGTAATCACCAAGTTATCTCAGTCATTCCTTTGAACTTCTTGCGGTATATTGCTAACATGTTTGTCCTACTTGGTCAGAACCATATCCGGGAAAATTTGTTAGTCCCAGGGAAGTTTAACGTCTGTGTTACTAGTTTTGAAATGGCAATTAAAAAAAACTGCACTGAAGCATTTCAGCTGGCGTTATATTATTATTGATGACGCCCACCGGATAAAAATTGAAAATTCCCTTCTCTCTAAGACTGAGGATTTACAATACTAATTATCGTCTCCTCATTACGGGCACTCCACTACAGGTATGTTAGCACCACCTTGTCACATTAATGCTATATTGCTACCTATCCAAGTTTTGTACTTTCTAATCTAATTCTGGTGATTTGCTTCAGTATATATTTCTTTAAGTTCAAGTTTTGTCCAATTCTATCACCACTGACTTGATTATGCTGCAGAATAATCTTCATTAACTTTGGTCTCTTCTCAACTTCTTGTTGCCTGAAATATTTAGCTCTGCTGAGACTTTTGATGATTGGTTCCAAATCTCAGGGGGAAATGATCAACATGAGGTTGTTCAGCAGCTTCATAAGGTAACAGATTAGATCATGTTGGTTTCCTTGTATGATTTGTGTAGCATGTTGCATTTGAAGGTTCTGCCCATTTCTGTTTCAGAGGCTTAAATCTGATGTTGAGAAAGGTTTACCAAAAAAAGGAAACTATACTTAAAGTTGAAATGTCTGAGATGAAAAACAATATTATTATTAGACCACTGAACCACTGGACTGTATATATATAGACTCAACTCCTCTTAATAGAGTTAGGTTTTAGTCTTACTATACACCACATTCTTACATAATATTAGAGCAGGTCTAGACATCTTCGGCGCACTAGCATCTTCTCGTCGGCGAGCCGACCTCCTTCCCGTCGCAGACCTCCTTCCCGGTATTTCTTCTCTGCTTTCTCGTCTCGGCACCCCTTCCGTCGTTCGCCTAGACCCATGACATGCTAGTTCTTAAAGAACTACGCCTAGCTAACGATAAGAAGACCGTAGTCCACACCGCTCTTCTCGTCGCAGTCGACCATGGCTGCCGATCACCGTGTGCTGCTGCCACCTCTCGCGGCTCTGGTAGCCATGGTCTTAACCATGGCAACACAGCCGCACTAGTGGCACCGGCAAAGGCAAGGGCAAGGGTAAGGGCAAGAACTAGTACGGTCCAATACAACCGCGACTTGCTCTAGTCCCTGTCCCGTCTGTCAGTCCCATGGGTCCGTGGCTATGCTACAACCCCTAGACACTCTAGCTCCAACCACGCAGTCCCATCGGCTGGCAACCAGGGGTTCTCGGTGTCCATCCTCAGTCTCACCTAGCATCGACTCCCACCCTACCGCCTCAACCGATACTCCCGCCACCACCCACCCAGTCAGTTCCCTCTTGGAACCAGGCTGGCCTCGTCGCCGCCCTCAATCAAATGGCGCTCCAACCTCAGCACTCTTGGGTGCTGGACTCTGGTGCGTCCTCTCACATGGCGTCATCAGCCAGTATACTACTCTCTCGCCATCTCTTTTCCTCCCTCTTCATCACTATCGGCAATGACCACTCTCTCTCTATCCAATGCCGTGGTGACTCCTTTCTGTGTACACCCACAACTAACCTTCTACTTCGCAATGTCCTCATCGTACCCTCCCTCATTCACAATCTAGTATCTGTTCGCCAATTCACACGAGATAACAATTGCTCAATTGAATTTGACGCTTCTGTTTTCTCTGTGAAGGATATCCCAATCCGGCGTTAGATCCTTCGCTGCAATAGTGGCGGCGAAATCTACACCATCCCCACTGCACCGTCCATTCCACACGCCAGCATCACCCTCTCTACCAACCTCTGGCATCTTCGTCTTGGTCATCCCAGCCCCGACGCTGTCGTCAATCTACGTCGTAGCGCCTCCATCAAGTGTAACCACAGTAGCTCCACTGTTTGCCACTCTTGTCAACTTGATAAACACGTGCGACTGTCTTTTTCAATCTTTATGTCTTGTACCTCGCAACCTTTTGAGGTAATACACTGTGATGTATGGACTTCTCCGGTTAAGAATGTTTCTGGTAATCAATATTATCTTGCAATACTTGATGATTACACACTATTGCTGGACCTTTCCACTCACCAACAAGTCCGAGGTCACCTCCCACCTCATTAACTTTACAAACTATATCTCCAACCAGTTCAACCTTTCCATTAAAGCCCTGCAGGCCGATAACGGTACGGAGTTTGTCAACCATACCGTTCAAAACTTCCTTACCACCCATGGCATCCATCTCCGCTTCTCCTATCCCTACACCTCTCTCTAAAATGGCAAGGCCAAACGTCTACTTTCCACACTTAACAACATGAGTCGCACAATGCTACTTAATGCCCACCTACCCGCACCCTACTGGGCTGAAGCACTAACCACTGCGACTTACCTTCTCTTCTCAATCAGCGTCCTCCTCCGTTCGCCACAATGTTCCCTACACCCTTCTGTACCACAAGGTGCCTGACTACTCTCACCTACGCGTCTTCGAGTGTCTCTACTACCCTAATCTCATCGCCACTGCTCCCCACAAACTTGCACCCTGCCCCACCACCTGTATTTTCCTCAGATATCCCTCATCCCACAAGAGATACCGATGTCTCGATCTCTCCACCCGCCGGATCATCGTCTCCCGCCATGTCGTCTTTGACGAGACCTACTTCCCCTTCGATCTACTTCATCCCAGATCCTCGTCTAGCGATCTTGACTTCCTCCTTACCAACACCATACCCTCTCGGTCCCCTCCATCAATCTCACCTCTGGCCCTCTCATCAGCCGCTCCTGAGGACTTGTTGCTCAGCTATCCCACTCCTCTTCGATCCGATGCTACTCACATCGGACCTTCATTGGCCTCACCACTCTCATCGGCTCCGGCTGATATTGTCTCTCTCTTATCGGACACATCAACCCCATCGGCTCATCAGCCCTTATCGGCTCATCCTCACCTATCGGCCCATCCGCCTCCATTGGCTCGTCCCTCCCTATCGACTGCTCCGCCTCCATCGGACCACCCAAACCAATCGGCCCATACACATCCACCGGCTCACCCACCCCCATCGGCTCAGGGCGACCTTGTTCAGCCCTTTCCTCACACATACAGTCGCCGATCCCGAGCCGATGCCGCCCTTCCCAACTAGTTCCCACCCCACCTCCCACGCTTCCATCGGCTCTTGTCCCCTCCACATCTCATATGATTACCCGATCACAAACTGGGTCTCTCCGTCCTACCAAGCATTACGGGCTCTCAGCAGTCCATTGTACTATCTCGCCCATCCTGGCAACTCCTCGTTCAACCCTGGCCGATCCTCGGTGGCGCGTGGCCATGGCCGACGAGTACAAGGCTCTCATGGATAATGAGACCTGGCGTCTCATCCCTCGTTCTCCTGGTGCCAATGTTGTGATCGGTAAGTGGATCTTTAAACACAAGTTTCATACCGATGGATCACTTGCTCGTCACAAGACGCGCTGGGTAGTTTGAAGTTTCTCCCAACGTCTCGGTATCGACTACGACGAGACCTTCAATCCCGTCATCAAACCCGCCACCATCCGAGTCGTTCTCACTCTAGCTGCCTCGCACTCTTGGCCAATGCACCAGCTCGACGTGAAGAACGTCTTTCTTCACGGTCATCTGACGGAAACGGTCTACTGCCAGCAACCTCCAGGCTTCGTCGATCCCTCTCGTCCTGACGACGTCTGCCTCCTTTAGCACTCCCTTTATGGCCTCAAACAGACTCCTCGGGCCTAGTACCAGCGCTTTGCTGTCTACCTTCGGCACATTGGCTTTGTGGCCTCTGTATCTGATAACTCTCTCTTCGTCCTTCACATCGGCACCACCACTGCCTTTCTTCTCCTCTACGTCGACGACATTGTTTTTACAGCGTCCTCGCCATCCCTCCTGCACCAGATCATGGCCCAACTCCACTCCGAGTTCGCCATGACCGATCTTGGCCCTCTCCATCACTTCCTTGGCATCTCTGTCGCCCGCTCTTCTCACGTGCTCTTTCTTTCCCAGCGTCAGTACGCCATTGATCTCCTTCAGCATACGTGCATGGCCGAATGTCACCCCATGGCCACTTCGGTCGACACTCGCGCCAAGCTCTCCACTACCGATGGCTCTCTCGTCGCCGATCCCTCCCAGTATCGGAGTCTTGCTGGTGCTCTCCAATACCTCACTCTAACATGGCCCGACCTCACATACGCCGTCCAGCAAGTGTGCCTCTTCATGCATGCTCCGCGTGAACCTCATCTCGTGCTGCTCAAGCGTATCCTTCACTATGTGAAGGGCACACTCTCCAGCGGCTTACATCTCAGCTCTAGCCTTATCGACTCTCTCACCGCGTACTCCGACTAGAACTGGGCGGGCTGCCCTGACTCTCGACGCTCCACATCCGGCTACTGTGTCTTACTCAGCGACACTCTAGTCTCCTGGTCCTCAAAACGCCAGACTATAGTGTCTCGGTCCAGCACCGAAGCCGAGTATCGCGCCGTTGCCCACGCCGTCGCCAAGTGCTGTTGGCTCCGCCAGCTTCTCTAGGAGCTCCGTGCACCTATCGCCTCTGCGACCGTCGTCTACTATGACAACGTCAATGCCGTCTATATGACCGCTAACCCGATCCATTATCGACGCATGAAGCATATAGAAATAGATATTTATTTTGTACGTGACAAGGTCGTACTAGGACAGGTTCGGGTGCTTCATGTACCATCGGCGCACCAGTTCATCGATATTATAACCAAAGGCCTCCCCGTGCCTTTGTTTACCAGTTTTCGCTCCAGTCTCTGCATCCGTTTCTCTCATACTGCGACTGCGAGGGGATGTTAGACCACTAGACCACTGAACTGTATATATATAGACCTGACTCCTTCTGTATAGAATTAGGGTTTTAGTCTTATTATATACTATATTTTTACAATTATCGTGGTCTACTTCAGAAAGATCTGGAGGTTGTCAATGCCAGTGGTGAGCGCAAGCGCCTTCTTAACATAGCCATGCGATTGTGCAAGTGTTGTAATCATCCATATTTATTCCAAGGTGCTGAGCTTGGTCCACCTTATACAACTGGAGATCATCTAATTGAGAACGGTATTTGTTATAAATTGGTACTATTTTTGCAGTACTGCACATATAGCTCATGCACTCTTATTTTACAGGAAAAATGGTTCTGTTAGATAAATTGCTTCCCAAGCTAAAGGAACATGATTCCAGAGTACTTATTTTCTCACAGGTCACAATTTTCTTTCTGTTACAGTCAAGTTGAATTTGCTTTGTGTCATAGTTCAGACATCATCAAGGATACGATAGCAATCTTATTTCATGATTTGTGTGTGTTCTACTTTTGAGCTGGTTTGATGCAAATGTCCACATTTTTATCTTAAGTTTTTTGATATATGATACTTTTCTACCAATTTTGTATGTTTTCATAACGTTTGTTTATACGCAACTGTCTATCCTGCAGATGACCAGGCTCTTGGACATCTTGGAAGATTATCTGATGTACAAAGGGTATCAGTATTGCCTAATTGATGGGAATACTGGTGGTGAAGATTGTGATGCTTCGATTGAAGCTTTGAACAAACCAGGGAGTGAAAATTTATTTTTCTTGCTTTCAACTAGGGCAGGTGATCTTGGGATAAATCTTGCCACTGCTGATATTGTTATTCTTTATGACAGTGACTGCTATGTCCTTTTCAAATTGTAAATTTTCTCATTCTACAATTTGTGAAGTTAAAGGTTATGGTTATTTGGTTTCACAGGAATCCTCAAGTGGATCTGCAAGTGCAAGATCGTGCACATAGAAATGGTCAAAAGAAGGAAGTTCAAGTTTTTCGTTTCTGCACTGAGGATTTTTTTAGATTTAGAAACGCTGGTTTAGCACTAAGCAATATCTTCTATTTATTTATATAACAGGATATGCTTCATATTCTGTGCAGTATACAATCGAGGAAAAGGTGATCGAGAGAGCATATAAGAAGCTTGCCCTGGATGATTTGGTCATACAACAGGGTAGATTGGCAGAGCAGAAAGTTTGGTTTTTTTGATTCGTAAAATATTGCTTGACAAATGAAAATTATGAAGTAGAACATGAATTAATGGTCTTCTGTTGTGGTGTTTCAGCTGTCAATAAGGATGAGCTATTGCAGATGGCGAGATTTGGTGCTGAAATGGTATTCAGCTCCAAGGGTAGCACAATTACAGATGAAGATATTGACCGCATCATCGCTAAGGGAGAAGAAGCAACAGCACAACTTGATGCAAAAATAAAGAAGTTCACAGAAGATGCTATTAAATTTAAAATGGACGACAGTATGGCTCGCTCTCTCTCTATCTATCTATCCCTCTCTCTCTCGGCCTTAATGTCTCTCACCCACTTCTTTCTCTATGTCTGTGCATATATTCAGTGCAAACTCATAAATTTTGGTTTCGTTGGTTCTTAATAACTCTAAGAAATGTTAATGCATGTGTAGTGGCATGATTTTCTGCCAGAAAAAAATTCTCTGGAAATGGAGGTTCAAATTCTTGTCTGCACACTTCGGACTCATTTTGAAATATTGTCAAACTGCATAATGCATTTTATCTACTTTTTATAGTTTTCTAGACTTAACATTGTGGTTAAATATGTCTACACAAATTAGTGTTTCCCAATAAACTCACCACATGGCTCTAGTGTGCATATGGACTGTATTCTTACTAAGCTTATTTATTCATGTTTTTCTGCGGCTGCTGAACTGTATGATTTTGATGATGATGTGGTAATGAAGCAATTCTATGTTCTGTTGTTTGTTGCATGCTCTAAGTTTAGTTGAATTATCATCATTGTTTTTTATATTAAGATGCGCTGTCATATTTGGTCCAAATTTGTGAAAGTTAAATGCGTGTTATTTTTTTCTGAAGGATGGAAAGAAGCCTGATTTTGAGAAGTTGGTCACTGACAACTGGATAAAGCCAACCAGCAGAAGAGAAAGGAAGCGGAAGTATGCTTGATATCACAATGTAATGTCCATATTTAATAATGACAATAATAGTTTCCTTCTAATCAGACTAATTTTTTATTAATATGTTTCTATTAGCTATTCTGAGTCTGATTATTTCAAGCAAGCACTTCGACAAGGTGCACCAGCAAAAACCTAGGGAACCGAGAATTCCTCGAATGCCACACTTGTAAGCTTGTTCACAGTCTTTTTTTTTCATTTTTCAAAAGCTTGATCTACCATGGTAATTGTAGTGGCGTTCTCTACTCATTTTGGTTTTGCTTTTGTTAGGCATGATTTTTCAGCTTTTCAACACTCAGACTCAACGAATTATATGAGAAGGAAGTCAAATACCTTGTGGTAATCTCTCCGCTAGAACTATTTTCAACATCACCAGCAGGCTTGCATTGTGGTTTATGCCTTTCTATGTGGTAAGTAAACAGTTGTACCTCATAATTTCCATTTTTTTTACTTATGTCAGAAGCATGAGACATACTATATTATTATATGATAGGTTGCCTTTGTTTGTGATATGTTATTCCCTAGTCATGTAGAATTTCCAGATATGTTGGTTTTGCCAGTGTCCAAATTATTGTCTATGTGTACATGCTACTAAATGAGACTGAGAATTGCTTTTGTGATTCTTGATCTTAATTTTTAGCTGTTTACAAATCTTAACCAGGGATACAGTTGGTGAGGGTGATGACGAAGGTATTACCAACTACGCATTTCTAGTGGTACTAAGGCAAATAGCTCTTTTTTCATTGATGAGTTCTGTTTATTGTTTAATATTTAGATCAATTGGAACCGTTGACCGTGGAGGAAGAAGGAGCAGCTATTGGAAGATGTGGCTACATGTGAAATAAATAAAAGTGATGAAAATTTAGTCTATATTAAAATTAATAAAATTTATCTATATTGAAATTAGTAAAATCGGTCTATATTAAAATTGATATTACATAATTAATTTATATTAAAATTATTATAGTAAAATATAACGAGCGTTGTAAAATTTGTGTTTGAAAATATTTATATATTATTATTATAGTTTATTGTTGAAATGGGTGGTATGGCCTAACATGGGCTAGCGACGACGTAGCAAGCAGACCGGTGAAACGGAACGACAGTGGATTGGGCTAGACAGATGGCATGGAGCCGACCCAGCAGAGGAGAGCATGGACGTGTGCGTGGGCATGGAGGCAGCCTAGCACACGCAAGTACGGGCGCATGCAAGAGCGTGAGGGTGTTGCGGCTAATAGGCGAGCTCGACGTCGCGGTAGCAAGCGCACGTATGCAGGAGATCCGACAGGACGTGTGTCGTCGCGCGATTGACACAAACGACGTGAACAGCAGTAATAGCGGGTTATACGTTGATTACAAATCCAATGGCTCAATAGTGGATATGAATTCTCAAAGTCTTTTGAGGTTTTCTCATTTTCTAATTATTTGAGGCTATTTGTAAAGTGTTAGATTTATTTAGAAATCTATAAAAATTTTATAAGCAAAATTTTGATACTAAATATAAATTTTATAGAAGATTAGTGTGATAATTAATCTACACTCTTTTACATGTCTAGCGATGGATTTTAGATTAATTTATTTTTTTTAATTTGGGTTGATTTTTTTAATATAAAATCTAGATATGTTGTTTTTCGCATTATGTTTAATTAATTTCTATCAATTTTATATTTGGTAATTTTATTTTATTAATATTAGTAGTCCAATTGATGTGATTTTAGTTGTGTTTGTTTGTAAATTATATCTATTTTATTCTGATAAAATTTTAGGTGGATCGAAGTTACGAATCGATGGTTACAATTTGTTTAGTGATGAACAGTATTATGTTCAGATTTTGTTTAGATTATGAAAACGCGGCTTTTTTAGTTTTTGTTATTAGTGAAAAGTGTTAAATTTTATTTTTGACATAGACAATCATTCGCCCTGTAAGTTGATGCAACACTACAAACAACGAAAATCCTTTTGGGATTTATTGTTACTGTTGTATATTTTAGAAAAAAAATCCGGCTGTTTTTGTCGTTCAGTATATTTGCCTGCTTTATATATGTTATCTTCCCTAAGTTAGTTTGGTTTTGCATTGTATAATACCCAGGGATTTTAGACATGGACAAGGAGGGACTTCAATACATTCATCCGGGCTTGTGAGAAATACGGTCGTAATGACATATCCTCTGAAATGGAGGGGAAAACAGAAGAGGAAGTACGGCGGCACGCTAAAGTTTTCCAGGAAAGATACAAGGAATTAAATGGTATATTTTGGAACCTTTTCTCTTACTGTTACTGTTCCCTAGCAGTCTATTTGATACGTGTAGTTGACTTTGTTGTTAACTTGTAACCAAGTAATGGGTTGCTTACATGTTGAGCTGAGTAATTGTGACGTACAAATTCTCTGTTTTGACTAATCCATATGATGTCCTTATCCTATCAGATTACGACTGAGTGATTAATAACATTGAGAAAGGAGAAGCAAGGATCTACCGGAAGGATGAGATTATGAAAGCTATTGGGAAAAAACTGGACCGCTATAAGAACCCTTGGTTAGAGTTGAAAATTCAGTATGGCCGGAGTAAAGGGAAATCGTACAACGAAGAATGTGATCGTTTTATGGTATGCTATGCTATGCCGCAGTTGTTCCTGAACAAGTTAATTTTTTTGTTGTTGTTTCTGCATATTAACAAGTTGTGCCTACAGTTATGCATGGTGCACAAACTCGGTTATGGAAACTGGGATGAACTGAAAGCAGCCTTTCGCATGTCACCCTTGTTCCGATTTGATTGGTTTGTGAAGTCTAGAACAACCCAAGAGCTGGCTAGGAGGTGCGAGACCCTCGTTCGTCTAGTGGAGAAGGAGAATCAAGAATATGATGAGAGTGAGAGACTGGCCAGGAAAGATAATAAGGTTGGTTATATTAGAGGCCCTCTCCCATTTTCTTTTGGCTTCTAGCTCAATTCATAGTGAAATACAAGCATATTGCCTCTAGTAGTGGTGAAATCACAATGCAATCTTTCCATTCTTCAGTTTATATTTGTTCTTGCGCTTGCAGAACATGTCACCAGCAAAGCCTTCTGCTCGATACCCCTCCACAGCTCTTCCAAGAGGAGGCGCCAGTCCTACACTGAAGCCAATGCAGGCTCGGTAAGCGTTATTTACTAGAACCACATACTGTTGGCTATTAAAAGTAAAGTAGGACCTCACCCACTTCTTGTTCTTTTACATGGAAGGAGAAGGCGAGGGTGATCTGATTATTGTTCGTTCCAAGGGAAACCCCAGATACATCCCCGTTGTCTAGCAGTAGCTTTAGCTCAAAATGGTGGTCACTCTGAAACTCCTAGCACACAACATAACTCTAGTGCGATGGTTAGCTTGTATACAGGTTGAAGTGCTTGTGTTTTAAAGTTTTAACAAGTAGTTGATCTCTCTTTTGGAGACATGAAATAAAACAAGGTTGCTTTATCTGTATGCCTGTCGTCTCCACACCAATGTACCACCCTCGTCTGGCGTCTCTGCATCTTCGCACAGGTAATGATATTTCCTTTTCCCGGAAAGAGGATATGTCTTCGCATGCATCTTTGATGCCTTCTGCCGCCTAATTACCCAGTCGACTGCAGGCAAACTATATCTTGCAACAGCGGCCTGAGCCTCCAGAAAAGATGAAATGTAAATATGGTCCACAACATGTAAGCAATGAGACAATTGATGTCCAACTCTGGGACTTCTTCCAAGTACCGAGAATCAAAGAGATGGAAGCCTTCATGTGACAAACATCACAACAGGCTGCATAAAGATGCAGAGAGCTGGAGCAACGATTTACTGTACTAAATTTTATCAACAAGTACTATATTTTATCAACAAAGATAACATGGATACTCTGTGCGGTCTGAAATCTCACAAAGAAAATTTGCATTCTGTAGATATATTGTTCTTATTCATTCTTCTTGATAAGGAAGTGGTACACAAAAAATCCAACAGGTTCGGATATCGCGAGAGATGCCTGCTCTCCAACTCTTCGTATAGTTATGTATATCTAGCTAATACCCAACGAGAGAAAAATGGAAGGAAAAGAAACAATCAAAACTGAGATGCAGCTGAGCTCAGCCCTGACTAAAGCTCAGCAGAACCAAAACTGTGAATCTCAAATATGGAGCTTATTGAGCTCAGAACTCGCTGTTGCAGCACTGCTTGTGTCACTGGTGTTTGTGCGATCTTCAGGTTCTTTTCTAGGCAAGGCCGAGAGGATCTGAACAGTAGGTTGAGCTGATCCAGAACTAGAGTTCACCACATTTGGCCGCGCTGAGCACACAGGGACAGTTGTTCTGATTGTAACTGAGGCAGCTAACCAAGGAGGCTGCTGCTGGTATAACGAACTCGGCAAATTTACAGGCATTCTTGTTCCAAATCTTGGTGGAGCTTGAGCACAGGGAGACCGGCACTCAGGTGGTGTAGCCACACTTATTTGACTATTTCTGTGGGCAGGATCACCACGACAAACAGAACTAGGTGATGTAGCCACACTTATTTGAGGACTATCTCTGTGGACAGGATCACCATGACGAACAGAACTGTAATGATGTCGTTGGCCAGTTTCACCCAGAACAGGATTGACCCTGGATGGTGATGACTCCGGTAGCTGTTCTGCAGGCTTCTTTGATTCCAACTGCAAACCGCCCACAATTTCTTTTTCTTCATTTGATTCTAGCTTTTGTGATGATGAATGCATGGTGGAGCTTGAGGCAGTATGAGCTTTTCTTTCTTCCTCCGAGGCAGGACTGTTCTCAGTACATTCTTCTTTCCTGTTATCTTGAACAGCATTTTCTGATGTACCAGAGGAATCTGGAGAAGTGTATCGGAAGAAGACCGCAGCATCAGGAAGCTCAACCATATCAGCACCCACTAGCCTTTTCTCATGAATTTTGTGAACATTAACAGGCAACAGACGTCTTGGTACAAAGGAGGCAGGATAAGGCGAGAAGTATCGTGGAAGGACGGGGGAAGCTTCAGGATTACATGGAACAAGACCTAGACCATCTTGTCTAGCAGGCATGGTGAACTGCCCTCTAGGTGGAGGGTACATGTGGAGCACAGTAGGAGGCGGTGGAAAGCCTGTACTGCCCATGGTGGGTACCATTGGAAAATGCGGCTTCTGCTGTGTTGCTTGCACCTGATGCCACATATGGTACATTGCATGCTCTGGTGGAACACTTGGATATATATGCTTTTGTAAAGGCAACCATCCGTAAAATGGTGTGTTTGATTTCAGATAAGAGGGACTCCGAGATGACGGGCGGTTACTGCTTTGCTGTTTTTCCTTTTGATGTGGTGTCTTGCCTCCATTTGTCTGATTCAAGCTTGCAAGAGTAAGAGCCACTATAATCTGTTCCTGATCATCATCATCCTGATCTGGTGGACAAGATGAGGATGATGGCTCACCTACTCGGGGCACTGTTAGGCACAACAAAAACTGAATAGTCAGTGAACAAGTTCTGAAATCGATACAATGGAATGAATAGGAAATGCCGCAGTGCATTATGCATGGTGTAGAAATGTGTATAGTGACTAAGACCCAAGTGTATACAAGGGGGGCCGGGTCTATATATATATACAACCCAGGCCAGTAGTCTAACATCCCCCATAGTCGCAGCGGGAGGGGAACAGACACAGAGACTGGACCGAAAACTGATAAACAAAGACGTGAGCAGGCCTTTGATCATTATATCAGCAAACTAGTGCGCCGATGGTACATGAAGCATCTGAACCTGTTCTAAGACGACCTTGTCACGAACAAAATGGATATCTATCTCAATGTGCTTGGTGCGTCAATGATGAACCGGGTTGACGGTCATGTAGACGACACTGACATTGTTGCAGTAGACGATGGTCGCGGTGGAGAGGAGTGCACGGAGCTCTTGGAGAAGCTGACGAAGCCAGTAGCACTCGGCGACGGCGTGGGCGACGGCGCGGTACTCGGCTTCAGCGTTAGACCGGGACACTGTAGTCTAGTGTTTTGAGGACCAGGATACGAGAGTGTCACCAAGAAAGACGCAGTAGTCAGACGTAGTGCATCAAGAGTCGGGGCAGCCTGCCCAGTCCGCGTCGGAGTACGCGGTGAGGGAGTCGATAGGGCTGGAGCTGAGATGCAGCCCACTGGAGAGGGTGCCTTCACGTAGTATAGGATGTGCTTGAGCAATGCGAGGTGAGGTTCGCGCGGAGCGTGCATGAAGAGGCACACTTGCTGGATAGCGTATGTGAGGTCGGGCCGAGTGAGGGTGAGGTATTGGAGAGCCCGGCAAGACTCCGATAGTGGGAGGGATCGGCAACGAGTGCGCCATCGGCAGCGGAGAGTTTGGCTCGAGTGTCGGCCGGGGTGGCCGTGGGGTGACAATCGGCCATGCCCGCATGCTGGAGAAGGTCGATGACGTATTGGCACTAGGAAAAAAAGAGCCCGTGAGAGAAACGGGTGACGGAGATGCCAAGAAAATGGTGGAGAGGACCAAGATCGGTCATGGTGAACTCAGAGTGGAGTCAGGCCATGATCTGGTCGAAGAGAGATGTCGAAGACGCTGTAAGGACAATGTCGTCGACATATAGAAGTAGATAGGCAGTAGCGGAGCCGATATGAAGGGTGAATAGGGAACTATCGGACGCAGAGGCCACGAAGCCGATGTGCCGAAGATAGGCAACAAAGCGCTGGTATCAGGTACGAAGGGCTTGTTTGAGGTCGTAGAGGGAACGTTGAAGAAGACAGACGTCGTCAGGACGAGAAGGGTCGACAAAGCCTGGGGGCTGCTGGCAATAGACCATTTCCATCAGTTGATCGTGAAGAAAGACGTTCTTCACGTCAAGCTAATGGATCGGCCAGGAATGCGAGGCAGCTAAAGTGAGGACGACCCGGATGGTGGCGGGTTTGATGACAGGACTGAAGGTCTCGTCGTAATCGACACCGGGTCATTGGGAGAAACCCCGAACTATCCAGCAAGCTTTGTGACGGGCAAGGGAGCCATCAGCGTGGAATTTGTGTTTAAAAATCCACTTCTCGGTCACAATGTTGGCGCCGAGAGGACGGAGGACAAGGCGCCAGGTCTCGTTGTCTATTAGGGCCTTGTACTCGTCGGCCATGGCCGCACGCCACTGAGGGTCGGCCAGGGCGGAGCGAGATATCGCCGGGATGGGCGAGATAGAGCTGTGGACGGCGGAGAGCCCGTAGCGCTTGGTGGGGCGAAGAGACCCGGTCTGTGAGCGGGTGACCATACGAGAGGTAGAGGGAACTGGAGCCGATGGGGGTGCGGGAGAAATGGGAAGAACTGGTCGGGTAGAGGCGTCATCGGCTCCGGATCGGCGACTGTAGGTGAGAGGAAAGGAGGGAACTAGATTGGCCTGAGCCGATGGAGTCGGGTGGGCCGAGTGGTCCGATTGGTCCGATAAAGATGGAGCAGCCAATGGGGTGGAGGGAGCCGATGGAAACTAAGGAGCCGATGGAAATGGAGTGTCCGATGGAAAAGGAACGGTATCGATTGAAGCCGATGAGAGAGGTGGGGCCGATGGGGGTCCGATGGGTAGGGCATCGGATCGAATAGTGGTGGGATAGGTGAAAGGTTAGTCCTCAGCAGCGGCCGATGAGGGGGCCGATGGAGGGGACAGTGGAGGAGACCAGGTCGGCACGGTGTTGGTGAGGAGGAAGTCGAGATCACTAGAGAAGGATCTCGGATAAAGTAGACCGAAGGGAAAGCATGTCTCGTCAAAAATGACATGACGAGAGACGATGACTCGTCGGGTGGAAAGGTTGAGATATCGGTATCTCTTGTGAGAGGAGGGATAGCCGAGGAGAATGTAGGCGGTGGAGCGGAGAGCGGGTTTGTGGGAAACAGTGGCGGTGAGGTTTGGGTAACAGAGGCACCCGAAGACGCGAAGGTGAGAGTAGTCGGGCGCCGTGCGGTAGAGAAGGGCATAGGGAACGTTGTTTTGAACGGAGGAGCACGGGCGCCGATTAAGAAGATACGTTGCAGTAGCCAGAGCTTCTGCCCAATAAGTGGCAGGTAAGTGGACGTGAAGTAGCATAGTGCGACTGATGTTGTTGAGGGTGTGAAGGAAACGCTCGGCTTTGCCGTTCTGAGGAAAGGTGTAGGGTAGGAGAGCCGTAGATGGATGCCCTGCGAGGTGAGAAAGGTTGTAACGGTACGGTTAACGAATTCCGTACCGTTATCGGCTTATAGAGCCTTGATGGGGAGGTTGAACTGGGTGAACACGTATGTGACAAAGTTAGTGAGGTGAGAGGCGACCTCGGATTTGCTGATGAGCGAAAAGATCCAGTAATAGTGTGTGTAATCGCCAAGTATAGCGAGGTAATACTGATTACCGGAAACACTTTTAATTGGAGATGTCCATACATCACAATGTATAAGTTTAAACGGGCGCGAGGTATAAGAGAGAGAACTAGAAAAGGCAGACGCATATGTTTACCAAGTTGACACGAGTGGCAAACTGTGAAGCTGCTGTGGGTACATCGGATGGAGGCGCTGTGACGGAGGGTAGCGACAGCGTCGGAGCCGAGGTGGCCGAGGCGAAGATACCAAAGGTTGGTGGAGAGGGCGACACTGGCGTGTGGAGTGGACGACGCAACGGGAATAGTGTAGAGGTCTCCGCCACTAGTGCAGCAAAGGATCTGTCGCCAAGTTGAGATATCCTTCATAGAGAAACCAGACGCGTCAAATTCGATGGAGCAGTTGTTCTCTTGTGAATTGGCGCTGACAGTACGAGGAGACAGAGAAGTCTCCTTGTACCATGGAGTGGAACTCGTTGAGGAGGAAGATGGCGTGAGGCTGCTTGTTGGCGAGAAAGATCTGCTCGATGGCCACTCAGAGATTCCGGGCGGTGGGGTCGGTATCATCCATGGCGAGGTCGAGGACAGAGTCGTTGACCGAGCCGAGCAACCAGCTGCGCACGTAACACTCGGCGATGTCCCACTGAGGGTCATTGGGGCAAGGTGAAACGGAGCCATCGATATGGGACCGGAGGCCGAATTTTCCACAGAGGGATTTGAAAAAGAAAACCCACTTGAAACAGTTGGCGTTAAAGTCAAGAGAGATAGGAACGTGAGATTTCACGTTCACAGCAGCGTAGGGAGGGGAGAAGATCGGCGAGGTGGTGCCCGAAGTGTGGTCTGAGGCACGAAGAGCCAGAGCAGACTCGACGACTGGAAGAGTGCCGGAGCTGAGGGCGGACTTGGTGGCCATGACGAGAGGAGAACGGGGACAAATAGCCGATAGGAGGAAGAAGCCGATGGAAGGACAGATCGGTCAATCAAGGATATGAGAAGCCGATGAAGAGTGGGCCGGTCAGCCGATGAGGAGTGGTTGGCCAATGGGGAGTAAGCAACGGAGTAGGTGAGAAAAAAGGTGGTGACAGAGTGGGTGGGTCAGAGAGTAGTTGGGTCACGGACGTGCGAAGATTCACGTCCGTGAAGAGAAGATTCACGTCCGTGGACTCGTGGAGGCCAAGGAGTAGGACGGACGCGAAAAAGACGGAGAGTAGCCGGACGCGAAGAGAATATGTTCGCATTCGGAAGGCAAGGATTCGTGTATGTGGACACGTGGACACGTTTGATTGGCTCGGACGTGAGGGAAGAGTTCATGCCGAGAGCCGTTGAGCGTGTCGAAAAAGGCGAGAACCGAGGAAGGGTTCTAACCGATGGAGGGATGAACAAGTCTAGCCGATGGGAGGGTGGACGAGTTCAGCCGATGGAGACAACGAGCGCGAAGGTGCGCCGGCGTCAGAGAAGAAAAGATGCACGAAGCAAGAAGAAGAACGGAGATGGGTGCGAGGCGAAACGAGGAGGCGGATGGAGACCGTCACCTTGTCGCGCGGAGGTGGAACGGAGAAAAGAAGGTGACTGCAGGAGAGACGGAGAGAAGAAGAAACGGAGACGAGGGAGCGAGGAGAGTACTGGGAAGAGGGTCGGCGACGGGAAGAAGACGTTGACGACGAGGAGGAAAAGGTCGGCTCGCCGGAGGGAGAAAGCTAGCGCGCCAGAGATGTCTAGACTCACTCTGATACCATGTAGAAATGTGTATAGTGATTAAGACACGAAGTATATAAAAGGAGGGTCGGGTCTATATATATACAAGTTAGGCCAGTGGTCTAACACATGGGTTAATAAGGAAGATGCATCAACATATATGATTTGCTTTTCCTCTTTATTTTTCCAAGAAAGCACTTAGTAAATAGGTGGTCAACAGTCCACGCAATGAACCATGCATTAAGAGAATGAAGGTGGTAAAAAGGTGAGAAAAAACTCACATTGCTTCAGTTCAGACCAGGCTGCCATAGCAGCATTTTTTTGTGCTTGTTTCTTCGTCTTGCCGGGATTGCCAGTAAAGGTCATCCCTGCCAAGTCCACTGTGCATGTGAACACAGGTGTATGACCTGGCCCAGACCGAATGGTAGTGTACATGGGCAATTTTAAACCTGCTCGATGAGCAGTTTCTTGAAGCAAGTTCTTGAAGATCCCAGTTTCATCCTGTGGAGTGAAGCAGCTTTAGGCCCTCAGCTTGAAAAAGCATTCCTCACGAGATTACAGAATGCATAATATAGCATATGCGCATTAAGCACAAATAGGCCCAATATTTTAAGCCTCTTTTTATTGACTTCCCATGTCTCTCATATTATTTTTCGTGTCTTAAGATTCCACTATACACAGGTGTTAGAGTTTATCTCTTTTTCTGTTTAGGTGATTTCTCTTTCCCTGTTTAGGTAATCCCTCTTTCCCTGTGATCCCCTTCCATATTTAGGTGGCTACCTTTTCTTATACGTCTGATCTCCCGAATCTCCTCCCTTATCTTGATTATAAATCAGGTAGAGAAGGATTCTCGGTAGAGCTATATATATATATATTGTACTCTTGTTGTTCAATTGAATG
Source organism: Oryza coarctata (assembly GCA_030770085.1). NCBI lineage: Eukaryota > Viridiplantae > Streptophyta > Magnoliopsida > Poales > Poaceae > Oryza > Oryza coarctata. The sequence continues at coordinate 2,518,013 of CM061471.1, forward strand.
CAAGCAATATTCGTGCTATCATGATATTAAAGCATCGTCACGATCCCGTGACAACTTGCTTCCGCTAAACCTCACTTGCCTGCGCCGCCACCATGCCACCTAGTGACCCTCCGCCCGCTCCCACCGCCGCTGATGCCAAGCAGTGTGCCGAGGACGCAGCCGCACGGGAGAAGGCCTACCAGGACCTGGTTGGCGCCACCGATGAGGCTGACAAGGTCGCCACAGGATTGCGTCCACGCCGCCCAAGACGTTCTCACGAAGGAACGCCGCGCCGCTGCTGATCTCGAGGGCGCAGCGGCCGCTGCTTGCAACACTGCCTTCCCACCTTGCGATGACGGCACCCACGACGACGCCAGCACCACCAATGACCTTGACTTCCACGACTACGAGGCCACCACCATCGCCAATCTCCGCGTGACGGGCGTCCAGAACATCTGTGCCCTCGTGCACGTGATTCTGGAACCCCTTTCCTCCCACTACAACTGTTGGCACGACTTCACCCTCCTCACCCTCGAGCAGTACGCCCTCGCCGACCATGTCCTCTCCGACGCCGCCTTCCCCGCCGTGTTGTCCTAGCAGCGCATGGACACCGTCGTCCTATCGTGGGTGCTGGGCACACTCTCCCCCGAGCTAATGGAGTCTGCCTACACCCGCAACGGCACAGCACGCCACACCTGGATCACCATCGAGGCGTAATTTCTCGGCAACCGCAAAGCTCGCGCCCTTCGCCTCGACGCCAAATTTTATGTCTTCGTGCAGGGCGACCTCTCAATCAACGACTACTTTCGCAAGATGAAGGGGATGGCCAACGCTCTCAATGACCTTGACGAGGTCATCCGCGACCGCACCCTCGTCCTTAATGTGTTGCGCGGCCTAAACGAGAAATTTGCCCACATGAAGGCCCACTCCAAGCGCTCCAAGTCGTTCCCCTCCTTCAATAAGGTCCACAATGACCTCATCCTTAAGGAGATCAACTCCAACACGCCAACACCACCTCCAACGACCGCCCTCGTCGCTGCTCCGGCACGGTCTTCCGGTGGCTCTACTCCCCCCGACACCCCCTCCACTGGTGGCCCGACGACCCCCCATGGTGGATCCACCCGCTCCACGGCGCCCTCCGGAAGCACAGGCGCCCTATCACTACTACGCCCATCTCGACAGCACCCTCTCCTTCACCGCACGTGGCTCCTACACCTGCTCAGCTTCCACTTGGTGCTGTCCCCATCACTCCGGTGGTTAACCAACACGGGATGGCCACCCGTGGCAAGTCTGGCTTTCATCTGCCAGCCGCGTTTAGTGCCACGACCCTCTCGCCCATTTTGAAGACCTATCGCAGCACCCTCACCGATCCACATTGGCGATGCGCGATGGAAGAGTACGGTGCCTTGCTCTCCAACAACACGTGGGATCTCATCCCATGTCCTTTCGGTGCCAACATCATCACCAGCAAGTGGATTTTCGACCATAAGTTCCATGTCGATGATCCCCTTGACAGATATAAGGCCCGTTGGGTCCTCCATGGCTTCACCCAGCGCCCCGGTGTGGATTATGACGAGACTTTTAGTCCAGTGGTCAAGCCTGTGATTGTTCATACTGTTCTGTCACTGGTGCTCTCTCAACACTAGCCGGTTCACCAGATCGACGTCAAGAATGTCTTGGGCACTCTCACTGAGATGGTCTACTCCTCACAGCTCACAAGTTTTGTTGATCCTACTCAGCCACATGTTGTTTGTCGTCTCAATAAGTCCCTATATGGTCTGAAGCAGGTGCCTCGTGCCTGGTATAGTTGCTTTGCTACGCACTTGCTCACTTTGGGATTCACTGAGACCAAGTCTAACACCTTGTTCATCTATCGCCACGGGACCGACATGGAATAATTACTGGTATATGTTGATGACATTATCCTCACTGTCTCCAACCAGGATCTCCTTTGTCGCATCATCACTGCACTTCAGAAGGAATTCTCCATGAAGGATCTCGATGTCCTCCATCACTTCCTGGGTGTGGCTGTTCAGCAGCGTTCTGAGGGCCTCTTTCTCTCCCAACGGCAATACACTCTAGATGTGCTTAAGCGAGCTGGCATGACCAACTGCAAGCCATGCAGTACCCCCGTCGACACTCATGCCAAGGTCTCCACAGTCGGTGCACCTGTCAGTGACCCTACTCAGTATCGTGGTTTGGTTGGTGCCTTGCAGTACCTCAACTTCACTCGCCCCAATATCTATTATGCTGTTCAGCAGGTGTGTCTCCACATGCATGATCCTCGTGACGTTTACCTCTCTGCAGTTAAACGCATCTTGCGCTATCTGCAAGGGACAATTGGTCATGGTCTTCTGTGACCGTCAACGACCTCTATTATGCTTGTCTACACCGATGCTGATTAGGCTGGTTGTCCGTACACACGCAAGTCTACTTCAGGCTACGATGTGTTCCTTGGTGACAACCTGGTTTCCAGGTCCTCCAAGCGGCAAAACATGGTGTCCCGCTCCAATGTTGAGGCTGAGTATTAGGCGGTCGCCAATGGCATGGTCGAGGCTTGTTGGCTTCGACAGCTGTTATAGGAACTCCATAGTCCCCTGACGAAGAGCACCTTGGTTTATTGTGATAATGTCAATGCTGTCTACTTATCAACCAACCCTATTCAGCATCAGCGAACGAAACATGTCGAGATCGATCGCCACTTCGTCCACGAGCATGTTGCTATTGGAGATGTTCGCGTTCTCTATGTCCCGACGACATCCCAATTTGCTGACATCTTCACCAAGAGGCTTCCCACTTCTGTTTTTTGTGAGTTTCGCTCCAATCTTAATGTATGTCCTGTGGACGTTCCGACTGCAGAGGGTGTTAAGAGTTTATCTCTTTCCCTATTTAGGTGATCTCCTTCTATATTTAGGTGGTTGCCTTTCCTATTAGAGTTTATCTCTTTTCCTGTTTAGGTGATCCCTCTTTCCCTGTTTAGGTGATCTCCTATATTTAGGTGGATGCCTTTCCTTATGTGCCTGATCTCCCGGATCTCCTCCCTAATCTTGATTATATAAATCAGGTAGAGAAATATCCTCGGTAGAGCTCTCTATATATATTATATCCTATTATTCGGTTGAATCAAGCAATATTCACGCTATCAACGGTTGTCTCTAAAGGTCTCTGTTAGATATGTCCAAATATCTTAACTAGGGTTAAATAAGTTTTTGTTTAATTAGTACTATTTCTAATCTATCATGTATATCATCATTCCGAATCCGATCTATTATTATATGACCATAAATCCAACTCAATGTATACATCTTTATAATAGTTAACTGTTGCATATATCAATTTTTTATAAACCAACATTATGTATACAATATCGCAAGTCTAATCGTCATTCTATAAAACTTGTATTTTAGTTTTTTAGTACATTCTTATCACAGAAAAATGTCTGGTGATTTTCGCCATTTTATCCCGATGCTTTTTATAGAGATGCACACTAGAAGAAGAAAATCACCTTGTTGCCAACCTTGTATATTAATCTGTTTTTACTGCAAAATCAGGAATGATGCAGCTAGATGGGACAACTGGCAAGTCAACATCAGATATCATAAATGAATTAAACCATCTCAACCGATCCATCATAAATAATACCACGTCCCCTTGACTTATTGCTGTGGGAATTGTCAAGAACACTGAACTTTTAATACACCTGCCACTGGAAGTATCTTAGATACATCCACAGTGTAGATGAGATTTAATGTCCTTTGACCAAAGGAAAGGTCGGTTTACCACATCAATCACATCCAGTGATCCAGAACATTTCACAATGTCCATCCACTGAGAAACTACTATAATTTGTACAATATAGTAGAAGCAGCGTGTACAAGCCGCCATAATAGTAACAAGCAAGTACAACTTGCCAAATAAAGCATAGGGACTGAACTAAGTATTTTACAGATAAAGCAATGAGATGATGTGTAATAACATCAGAAAGTCTAGCATGTTAAGCGAAAAGTCTAACTATGACTTGTGAGTTATGGACTTCAGCTATGGACAATTCCTCACTCTTACCGTATCAAACTAAGCTACAAAAAGGGAAATGAAGAACTGATGATGGTTGTTAGTTTCAACTTCCTATGCCAATCTGACTTTTTCAGTACTAACAAGCATGACGATGTGACTGTGAGCTTTTTTCGGTTCTCAATAGATGATCTGTTAGCTAGTACACATGTGACAAGAATCTTATTTGGCAAAGCTGAAAGGATACAATTTAATTGTGGCTAGTTCAAGCACTTTATCAACAAAAAAGTACTTGTCCATGACAAGTCACTAAATCTCTGATTCTACATATAACTACAATGAGATCTAAGGTTAACGCTTTTCCAGGACGTCAGTCAAAACATACCAGAGATTTCTCAAGATGGGAAATACAGAAGTTTTTCATACAAGATATGCAACTGATTTCCATATCATAATGCATGAGAATCAATTTCTGGAGGAGGGATCAACAAAACCTACCAGAACTTTTGCAGCAAGTGACAATGACGGCCCTCTCTTCGACAACTCATTGAGTGCAACCTCTGCTGCCGCATGCTCTGCCAACCGCAGAGTAGAACAGAATGCGGGGCTTTCGAACGTTTCTCCATTGAAATTAACCGTGGCCTTAAACCGGGGCGCATGATCTGGTCCCTCGCGGATGCATGCGTAGGATGGCAAATTGAAGCAGCTCCTCTGAGCAAGCTCCTGAAGCTGGTTCTTGTACATGCCTGCAGGGTGCAAACCAAGAAGCAAAAATGCACTCAGAAACTACATCACCATTACAGGTCGGTAATCACAATCGAATGGGGGAAAAGATCATATCTTGTTCCCTCGATAATACAAACACAACATATACCGATGACGCAAAGAGGCGCATACCTCGGATATAAATCTATCAAGCTATGAAGCTATCTAGGTTCAGAGTTGAGAACTGCTGTCGTCCATACTTAACTCTCAGCTCTCCTTTACCATTGCTATCTTCTTGCAGCAACACATAACTACATATAGAGGAAAAATGTCATCTACTTTTGTACTCGCAATCCTGCAGAAGAAGACATAATTCTCGGATTTAAGAGACGCAGTAAACCAATATGCTCGCGTTCGCGGTAACAATCGTACGGAACGAGATCAATGCAATTATCCAGAACCATTCTGGCTCACAGCTAGCTCACCGGTACCGGAGCAGCGGAGACAATGGAACAGCGGAGGACAGCACGAACGGCTCATTCAGAGCCACCCAATCAATGCAACGCCGCAGGAAATCAAGTACACGGCCCGGACGAACGACAGGAGGAGCAAATCCAGAAACCAAACTCGCACCTGATTAAATTAAACCCACACACTAAGCAAATTCAGACGCGCTTAATTGGGTAACACCCAAACCGGCGGCCAATCCCACGCCCAAATCCCGCGGCGGAGGCGGCAGCCAGACCTCCACGAAGCCATCGCCATGGCCGCCGGAGAAGAACCAAGAAACTCCCACCACCCCACAACAAGATCGACGAGACCCCACGCCCGCGCAAGAACCCCCATCACCCAGATCGAACAAGACATCAAGAAAACAAAGCCCAGGGCAGCGAGGGGCTCACCACGCAAGCAAAGCGAAAGCAACCCGTCCCGCTGTTCTTGCTTCGTCTTCCCCCCCTCCTCGATCCCTCCAGCTCCAGCAGCAGGTAAGCAAAGGGGAGAAGAAGAAAAAATCCTCTCTTTCTCTGGCTAGCAAGGAGGAGCTAGCTGCGTGGGTTCGCGGCGCAGGCGGCTGCTGCTGCTGCTGCTGTCCACTGCGCTTGCTTGGCGGCTCTGCTTGCCCGCTCCTACTGCGGCAAAGCGGCTGCCGCGTCGAGCGCGAGGAGAGGAGGATGGGTTAAGCTTAAGCTAAAGCTAGGATAAGTAGAGCATTAGGCGAGGGCTAAGTGCTAGCCACTAGGAGTTGGAGTGAATATTATCAGTAGCAGTTGGGAGAGAGTGAGAATGACAGGGAACAATTAATAGGTCGGGGTGGGGGAAGGGAAGGGCGTGTCGGCTTTGCTAAGCTTTTTTGTCCGCTTTTATTTCTCTTTTTATTATTATTTAATGGCATAAATAAAATAGATGAATAGTTTGGTGTTAGCGTGTTTCGTGTGTTGGGATTGACAAGCTCTTCAAATAGACCCTTAGCTAGTATTATTACGGATCCCTTCGGTCAAGAAAACACGTTATTTCTTTTTATGTGTCATGTCAAATTTTAATAACTTTGAACATCGATTCTTTTGAATTGTTTTTATTAGATGCATGTAATTGTATATATAAATTGTGTGAAAAAGTAATTCATATGATTTTATTAGGTTTTCGGATAATTCACAATCGGAATTAAAGGTCAAAGTTGCATCTTGAAAGAATTATGACCATAGGAAGCTTTAAGGCTGAGTTATAAAGAGCAACTTAGCTAGGACAACTTTCTCCATCTATATAAACACGCTTTTTAAATTATTAAATAAAATGTTTTATAAAAAATTATATATAGTTTTTTAAAAAATCAAATATATAGTAATTATTATTTCATTTATCTCGTTTCACCTGCCATCCAAATTTCCAAACCAACCCCACCTTCCAACTCAGCCTTATTGAGAAACAAAGTATCCACTATATAAAATGACTCTGTTCATCTCATCCTAGGCTAAGTTAGTTTTAGATGTTTGGCTGAGCTGAACCCATCGCATGCAAAATCAGATGGCTTCTAATGATTAATTAATTAAGCGTTAACTATTATAAATAAAAATATATATTTATTTAATTTAAAAAACTTAGAAATATATTATTTAGTAATTTAAAAAGCGCGCTCCTACTTAAAAAGAATAGCATGCCCTATTCCATACGGCCCATTTTGCCGAGATACATGTGTGGAGATTTGCTTTGCCTATGTATATTGTTTCTCTTCTTTTCAATTTGTGCGTATGTACATTTTCGAAGATCTCCAACTCCACCAAACAATTCAGATTCTGATATCTCCAGTTCCCAAAACAGGACCAAAATGTGTTGTGCTAGGTTGCTATCAAGCTAGGGCACCACTGACCACCCTTTGGTATTGTTTCAGTTATAATTGAAGATTGCAGTTGTTCACCTAGCGAAGTGCATGAACTCGAATGTACTTTCAAGTAGTCAAATGACACATGTTCCAGCTGTATGAACAAATCCCTTTCGTGCTTATCCTAAGTACAGTCAGGTAATCAACTATTTTTACCAGGTTCATTGCTTGCTTATGCATCATATCATACATTCTGTACAGTCCATGCATTTCCATGTCAACAAAAAGAAATCAAGTACAGTAATTAAGGAGAAAATTAGTACTGCCCTGGTGAGATTTAAGGCTTTTAAGCTGTGAACTTGAGTCTACAACTGAATATAGTTGGGCACAGCTTCCATTCGTTATCACCAAGCCAGTATGTTACAGTTTGCAGCAAATAAAGTAGTATCAAATGGTTGATGGACAGCACAAGCCATAATTATTAAACATTCACAACATGCTGAAGCAACAACAATTCATAATTTAGGTCAAAAAAGTAGAGGTGACAAGCTCAGCTCCAGATACAAATTTTCCACTAGTACAGTACAATGGATGCCATATTTTTATACATACAAAGTGCTAAACACGCTAAGAAAACAAACCGAAGTTTACCCATGACGCTATCTAGTAGTTTCTGTAATTCATCCAGTCTCCTACAGTTATTAACACCCGAAAAAAGGCTGCGAATTTTATCCTATACCTGCAACAGTTTTGTAGCTGAGAAGAGATTATGATAGACCATCCAACCACCAGCCTTTCTACTTGAAGGAAACAATTCTATGTTATGAGGAAGGTGTTTGAAGGTATTAATCGAGATTGAAAATAAATACCTCCATAGCACCCGCATACCGCACATACTATCCCTACAAAATCTGGACACAGGCTGGTGTGTCAGACCTTGGACCTGCGATCGTCCGGTAGACGTACAATTTCTCAACAGGGGTTTCATCCGGAAGTGAATCCAAGAGGCATGACCGTCCAGGATCGTTCATGATCTCCACACTAAGGCGGGGCATCTTGCGTGCAAGCTGTCGGCATGCGCCCAGGGTCAACAAACACGACGACATCCAAAGGGATCGCATTGTCTCAAGCTTTGCTGCGTTTGCCAGCAACGGCTTATCACCAAATGGGCAGTCCCTGATCTCCAGTTTCTTCAGGCTCTTGCAGCCTGAGAGGATGTAATGCAGGCCCAAGTCACTGTTCCCAGCGAAGGCAATTGAAAGCATCTCAAGACGATCAGCATGTGCCCCAATCGATTTAAACACGTGATCTGTGAGAAGGCCCGAGATAGAGAGACGCCTAAGGCCCCTGCATGATTCCACAATGGCACTGAAACCTGCATCAAGAGGCTGCCGTGTGATGTAGTCTGGAGAGTGTGGCTCAAGGATGCATAGGCGGAAGCAAGTGAAGTTGGAACGGTTCTTTGCGATGGTAATAAGTGCCTCATTTGTCATCCGTCCGCAGAAGTAGAGCACTGACTCCAACATTGGACAACTTGCAGAAACATCAACAAGACCTCTTTCAGTCAAAAATCCTGCACCAAAAGGGTCAGAAGGGAAGACCCGCAGCTCTTCAAGTTTATTGCAAGATGATGCCACAACAGCTAAACCATGATCCTCAATGAGGTCCATCACCTGAAAATTTGCAGCTTAACTTTTAGAAGAAAAACATAGAGAGAGAAGATTACATAAAGAACTGACGTGACCAGGTCCATAGCCATTGGGGTTCAGATCATAATTCAGTTTAAAATATCTGCAGTAGAGCAAGCAACTCATCTAGCAGTTTGACAGGATGGAACCATGAGGGTTCAGACAATAACTCAGTTTGCCAAAAAGGCAAAAAGAATGCTGCCCTAGAGCAAATGGATTCACCTGGCAGTAATTTTTTACAATGATTCTAACAAGGATACGAAACCATTGACATCTATGATTTTTCCATATAAATATCCCACTTCCGCAAACGATAAGAGTGGTAATTCCAATTTATTCATTTGAGGCACTCAACAGGCCATTCCATGTAACATGCATCCTACAGAAATCCTGTATTGACAAATATAAAAAAACATATGCATGATTTAACAATCAATAGTTTATTCCTAACCACAAATTCTTGCTGTCATGGGTAAAGTGCGGTCAAACTTTTAACTGACCAATAATGTTTTGAATATTTCCAATGACATATGAGTAGTTTCATCATAAAAATGTTTTTACAGTCTTATAACAATATTATTGACAATTGACGTAACTACATTATGAAAAAAGAATATATGTAGTCAGACTTTTACTAGAGACCATGATAGGTAAGAAAACATCATGGACATTTTTACTTCAAGTCAAGAAGAATGAGAATTATTCAGCAAAATCCACTTGTAGGGAATCAAGTGTTTGTATTGCAAAGAGATATGCAATGGATTTTCAAAAGTTAACAGATTCAAAGGGGATGTATACATAAAAAAGAATCGACAAGAGTTGCATACCCATAATTGTTGCAAGTTTTTGCATCTGCTAATGAATTTGATGAGCTCAGGACCTCGTACAGTAGCATAACTCAGATTAAGTGATGTGAGGCCCTCACATACACAATAGAATGCTGGCAGATAATCTGGAACAGCATCCCAAGCCCCAGAAAGCCTTCTCAAGCTTTTACAGCCTCCAAATGCCGCTTCGAGCTTTGCAAACAGATCTGGATGGTAGTCAGCAGAGAATTTGCCAGCTCCAAGTTCAACTAGCTGGGGAGCCTTACAAAGGAGGCTAGCAAGCTTGTCAGGGGGGATAGCGTTGTTGAGCTTGAGAGTTTTCAGGTTGCGACATCTGGTCACTAACCGCTCAAGTACAGTGATATTGACCTCCCCCTCTAAGCATGAAAAATTTAGAGTTACTAGAGAAGTGAAGGGTTCTGGGAAGAGGCTGAGCCAATGAATAGAACAATCCTCAATCTCGTTCTCTTGCAGGTCAAGTTCTCTTAGGTGTCTGCAATATTAGACAAAATCAGAAGTTGAAGAAATGTACATGGTGACTCTCAAAAGAACAGTGGAAACTGTAAGGGTAGCCTATAACCATTACCCAATGCTAACTTGTGAAGCAAAGCCCATGTGAGTATATGGTAGAAAAGGCAAGTTAAATAAGAATCCACTCCAACAAACAACAGCAAACTTGACTATTGCATTCAACAACCATGGCAAACACAGGAATATACCATAGACTAGATCAATGAACACGTAGGCTATCATTTCACAGGGACCATGTGTGAGCTATACCAGCATTCCCCCACTTTCAATTACATTATGCAAACCCAGCTTATAATGAATGGGATTGTATTTTTTAGTAGAAAATGATTATACCCTTTGGTCTCAAATACTTGTGTCACTGGATACTATTCACCTTTTTACCTTTGACCGCTCATCCTTTTTACAAAAAAAATTATGTATACTTAAAAGTATGCCATGTTAGAAATGTGTGTCATGCCATAAATACAACCGTACAACTTTCATTAATAACAAATTAATCATATAAAAGTTAATAATGGACAAAGTTAAAACATTGATGGTCAACAAGGACAAGTAAATGACAGAGCATCATATGTTAGCAGTGAATATAAACCAATGAATAAAATTGGTGTAGGGATCAAAATCAACAAAATAAATGGAGTCCAGCAGCCAATATCAACACAATTGAATTACAATGTCTAACATTCTCGGAAAGTTGAAAAGAAGACCTATTTTTTACCACATATTATGAATCAGCACGAGCAATATTACCTAGATAAATAAATTAAACATGGTCGTTTAAAAAATAAGGTGAAGGAAAGCAACATCAACAATTGGAAAGCAAGCCATTCATGAAATTTTCTTATACCCTATTATTCAAAAGGTATTAAGAAAGGCAACCTGTGAAACACACTTTTAGTTGACACAAAATACCTGTCTACTCTAAAGTAAAAAAAGGAGATAGCAACATCAATAATTGTTGGTTGCAGATAACACAGCGCATCAGTCATCTAATGCATCGCATATGGCTAGGGCAAGTTTGAACTTTAAGTTGACACTTCCAGTATTTTATATTACTCCTTGCAAAGAATCAAATCATCAATATCTAGCATCTTGTTAAGAAGGAACCATCTTAAAACAACAAGGTGCATCCTATCCATAATCAAGTTGCATTTCTGAGTGGACAGTGTAAACCAACATCCCAATAATCATGGGTTTTAACATAAAAAGGTTTTCTTTGCAGCTATGGCACCAATGTGATGCTCACTAATACATACTCCATCCAGTCAAAATTCAAAAATATTTGACATTGGGAGAACTAAACTCAGTTCTCTCAACGTCACATAAATTTGACTGGAGAAAGTGATTCTTAAGGTAATTCAAAGCATGCTCAATCAATGATTGTAAGTAGAAACAGTAACAAGGATAAGAATCACACAGGAAAAGTTTGTACTCAGAAGATGGTATTTAGACAGCTAGGATTCATCAATGTTAACTACCATCTGCATCCAGAGCTACAAGTGTAGGCCTTCGTAATTGAATAAATGTAATGCTGAGTTTACACACATAATAGTGTTAACAAAAATGTAGCAGGAGCTCAAAAATGATTGACTCAATAACACACTAAATGTATAAAAGTAGTATCATTAACACGCCATCTCAATTGTAAATTTCAAATGCTCTAGAATGTACACTCTATTATCTTGAGTCAAAATATTTTGAATCAAAACTTAAATACATCTGGACTTATCAAACAAGTGAATGTACCGCAAAGCCCACTTGTCTAGCATAAAAAACTATAGTATCTATACTCAGTTATCAACCATCTGCAAGTACACAAGTGGTGCCCAGGCTCAATTCGTCCTAATATCTAAGAATATGACCTTATGCGATCACCAAACTAAATTTAGTTATCTCACAACCTATTCTAATTTGTAAGTTTTTGAAGTGTACCATAACCTCACAGCTCAACTGTTTAGAGTTGCTCAAAATGATCCAAATGATACTGCTTTGGCACATTAAACTACTACTAAACAGGATCGAAACTCCCACTAGTAGATCCGTTTAGGATATAAATTCCCCAATTCTAGAGATCCCATAGATTCCTAATTCTTTTCTAGGGGGAATCCAGAAGATACTCGTAAGGGAAATATCTTGCATCCTAAATCAAAACTCAGCATATCACACCACTAGAACAAATCTGCTTGTTTCACATGTCCAATACATGAGGACATCACAAATATTGGAGCAAAAAAACACTTTCCCAAACCAAAAGCGAGATCAAAGGTAGATTCTTGAGAACAAAAGGAGGGGGAGGGGATAAAATGGGAATCTACATGACAAAAACATGATTAAAAACCTGGTTCTTTAGAATCTAGAAGCTCAAATCAGGATAGGAGCTCAACAAATTCACTTAAATATCAGGAAAATAGTTCAACTCAGATCTAGTAACTCATGATGGGAAGAATACATTTTTTAAAGTATAGGCGCATCACCAGTAGTTTGTAAACTTGAAATATCCCATTCTTTTGGGTAAAAAGTAAAAAAGAAACAAAGAGATGGATACATCATTGCTAAACAAATAGAAATATTTCTTCTGTCAATCACACAGATCCGTAAAAGAGAATCACATCTTCACAAACCAGGCACTCAAACCTGAGGCAATGCTTCCTAGGAACAAACCATAGCTAAGAATGACCAAAGATTTGTAGAATACCTGAGCATCACTTTGTTACTTAACTCCTAATAAAAGTTACAAATCACAGCAGAATTTTCATGGGAATCATTCCTTTGACATTAACAAGTTAAGCATCTAAAATACTTTCACAAGAAGATTTCTCGGTCTTCAACCTAGGAAACACCAAAGGTAAATCCAGATCATACACAAGCGAACAGAAAAGGCTGTCTTCTTCTTTTTTTTTTGCAAATTGAACACCAAGAACATATCAAATTTAAGAAAGTCGCATCTACTTCCACACACTACTCAATGAAGTTAACATAGGAATCATGAAAGACTGGATCACTTCAGCTGGACCAAGAACCCAGTAACTTCATAAAAGAACACTCTGAACACAGAAATGACACCAAGAAACCTGCCATTTTTGAGCTAAAAGAAGACAGATTGAAAGCTTGCCATGAAAGATTCCTCTCAAATCCAAGAACAATCCAAAGATCCCATGTTTAACTAAAACGTTTGACCCAAACAACACTCTCCACCTTACCTGCAACCGGCAGCAATGGCTGCGAGGCCGGCGGTGCTGAAGCCGTCGCAGGAGACGAGGCGGAGCACCTGGAAGTTCCTGAAGGACGCGGCGATCATCTCGAGGCACTCGTCGGTGACGACCATGCGCTTGAAGCTGAGCTCCTCGAGCAGCGACCACCCGTCGGCGGCGGCGGCGATCCATGGCGCCGCCGCGGCGCCCCAGGCGGGGGGCACGAGCCCGAAGTCGGCGAAGTGGGGCTTGCCCTTGACCTCGGCGGCGCGGACGGACGGGAACCGCTCGACGGCGTCCCGCGGCGCCGCGGCGTAGCAGTTGGCGACGGCGAGGCGGCGGCGAGACCGGCGCTCGGCGCGGAGCCAGGAGCTGCAGGCGCCCGCCACGGCGCCGCGGTCGGCGGAAGTGGGGAGGAAGGAGAAGGCGTGCTCCCAGACCTCATCCGGGAGCGAGTGCCACGGCGGCGCAGCGCAGGCGGCGGCGGCCGCGCGCGAGCCACCGCGGCCCATCGGGCCGACGCGAGCCGTCGACGGATCGGGCGGCGGCTGGCTACCCGACGGCTCGGGCGGGGCGGCGCGGCGCTTGCGGCGGCGGCGGTAGGGCTCCCGCTTGGGGAAGCATCTGCTTGCTCGGCTTGTGCTTGGGTTTGGTTTGGTTGGGGAGGGAGACCCACTTCCTCTTCCTCTCTTGCCTTTTCACTTCTCTCCCTCTACTAGTCTACTAGCACTACTAGTACGACCCCTTCTCTCTCTCTTATTTTGTGATTATATTATATTTTATTTTTCAATGTTTTTTCTTGCTCCTCTCATGGAGCTCATCACTCTCTGCCTCTATTTTTATTTTTTATTTTTTATTTTTATTTACATCTCCTGAAAGCCTTTTCAGTTGGTAAGGTTCTTTTAGAGAGAGTGACATGATGAGGTGAAAAATGTTGAGATGAATATTGATAGGAGCGGGGTAGGAGGGGGCCTCTTGTCTTAGCTTTAGCTTGACCAATTGTGATGGATTGTTTGTTGAGTGAACTGTGTTACGTAGATTTTTTTTTTCTGTTGATGAGGTAGTTTGTTGATAAGCTTCATCATGGCCGCGTTCTAAAAGATTAAAAATTAGATGCGCGTGTAAAAATTGATATAACCTATTAACATATGATTAATTAAATTTTAATTATTATAAATTTAAAATTAGATTTATTTGATATCTTAAAGTAATTTCTATATAAAAATTTTCATACAAAACTCACTATTTATCACTTTAAAAACACATAGAACCGAGTAAAAATCTATATCTTAATAAATATGGATTATTATAATATCATTGATTGTTTTTTGAGAAATTTGTTACTAGGTGGTTGTTGGTTTTTTCTCAATCTAAAAATTGCATATTACAAGGAAATATATCCACCTTTATTCTAACTGACCATAGTAATATAATTGATTTTCATTTCTTTTCCACTAAAAACTTTAAAAATAATTCCAATGTCACGTAGTAACCATAAATAATATCGGTTTCTCATATTTTATGCAACATGTTTGTCATCCTCTATGAATAATTGTTTTTTCATAACACAAGTTTTCATACAAAGTTAATCATGTTTGTTTGTTTATTTAACTAGCATAGCTATGAGCACTTAAAATCTTTACTTGATGTTGTTGTCAATATTTCCATGCGTCTGATTAAATAATCAGATATGGATGGTCCTTTTCACCCATTTTCCCCTCCCTCCCCCTAAAAATTAGTTCATTCTTCCACCATAACTATAAATATAATAATGTTATCATAGAGATAACAATTGCTTCACTAATATATTATTTATATGACATAAAAGAAAATCATATGGAAATATTTTTAATATAAATATAGTATCATCAATTTTATGTAAAAAAATATTATAATAAATTAATTACTGGTTAAAATCTCATCCTAACCAAACAGCGTATCCTTACTAATCTTGATACAGTCAGATACTCTAATTTCAATAGTAGTATTATGCCTAGGCACGTAGCAGCCCACGGTACATGAGAGACCATTGGAGCCCATTGTTTAGAAGATCCTGGGTTTCGGGGGTTGGGGTGGTCCCACCACAGAGTGGGGGCAGGCAGTGGAACCACGGCATCATGTGATGGGCGCATGGGCTTCTCGACCTTTTTACTGTCCCAGTCACAGAACGGCTTGCCTCCCCCTACCCTAATTTTTTTAAAAAAAATACAAATTAACCTAAAAAAAATTTCTTTTACCTTTTTTGACCTGATCGCTTGCTCTCTCGCTTGTTCATTCTCTCTCAAATCCCAATCTCGAGAATTTTTTTTATTCTCGCTGCCTTTTTACTGTTGCAACCGATCTCTCTGCGAGCATCTTTTCACAGTAAATAGAGAGAGAGAGGGTGCAATGTTAATCTCGATTAACACTGTTTTTTCATATATAAAAAAATATTAGTTAACACAATTCTCAAAATATTTTGACTAATGTCGGTGGAAGCTATTTTCATGGTGAACTCATCAGTGTAACAGAAAGCTTGAACTGAGATCTGTATTATGGAGATTATATACGGGTTAATATCGTGTTTTAGTTTTTTTTAATTATTTACTCTAGCCAAACCTACTTATTGTTTTTAAAATATACTCAGTATCACTATGTTAATGTTAATGTACGCTTATTGAGACAAAAGTTTCTGTGCCACACTTCAAACATTTCTTTCCTGAAATGCAAAGAAAAGCAATGGTCCTAACGACAATTAAAAGGAACAGTTTTTTTAAAAAAAGACAATAAAAAGAACTAATGCGGTTAAAAGATATTTGACATCTTAAACATAATTTCTACAGAAAAAAGATATAGCAGTTTTTTTTCTATAAGTTTCCCACTTTTAATTAAGAATATGGATTTGAAATCTTAAAAATAAGTCTTATTAAAAACTTAAGTAAATTTGACAAAACTACTGGTTAAACTATCATAAAAACCATATTTAAGACGATGTATCATAAAACTAATATTTAATATAAAATTAGAACATAGAATACCACAAAACTAGTATAAATTTATTTACAAAGTTATCACAAAATGATACATTTTAAGCCAATTTAATCACAAAACTTTAAATGTTTATAACTCAGACAGAGCATTATAGCTAGGAATTTAAACCTTATACTTAGCCTTAACTATGTTTTTTTCATAAATTTAATGTTAAATCTTTTTTTATATACCATCTTAAATCTATGTAGTTTTATAGTTGTTCAGTGAAATCATATGTGAAATTTGCTCTAAAATGTTTTAACATTTATCTACTTCGCGCTGCACATTTCCCTTTCAATTAAGAAAACGATTGTAGATCTTGAATGTAACTCCGGTAAATTACTAGTAACAAGTAATTTAATATTAAATTCTGATAATATTATAGTCCATCAGATGATAAGCATAACCATTCTAATCTTTTAACTAATCTTGCCCCATGTCAGTGGCCCGAACTAGAATATTTACTGGTCCTGCTAATTATACATAATTTAATTTTTTACGGTGATCTCGAAGTACGTGGTGTTTTGCAAAATCTTCGAGAACCGTGAAAAATACTGCTGCATGCACTGGTCCCAGAATTAAGCTAATTACCTCTCAATTAAGCCATCGAACCGCGTAATCTAACACTAAATCCGACCCAAATCAAATCAGATCAAACATTAGCAGGAGAAGCTGCCGGAGCAACTGGGAGTAAGTGATTACTGCTAGTTAATTAAATTACTACTGTACATTTTCTATGTCAATTCGTGTTGGATATTTTTTTTACAGCGAGCGCAGAATTTGCAGAGGTTTTTTTTCCCTTTTGATCTGCTCGATTGGTCATCACCGTTAAGAGCTTAACTTTACTGACGGGATTTCGAGATGGTCCTGAATCGGTTTTTTGCTTCTCCTTTTTGCAGTTTTCAGAAGACCGGTCCAACGTGCAAATGTAACTGGCCATCATTTTAAACCTTTTCATTTTTTTCACTAAAAAAACTTTAGAGTATATTTCGTTTGAAATTATCGGCTTGACATAATTTTGCTCGCCAAGATGAAACTGATCACTGGAGGAACCTCTCTCGTTATCCCACTCCATCGATGATGTGTTACTGTTTATGACGTGACAGTAGTGATTTGCCCCCATCAATTTTTGGCACGGCAATATTACCCGTGGTTAAAAATGCACTCCCTCCAAATATAAATTTTTAGAGAATTTATTTTCAATTTTTTTGAAAGAAACCACAACACCCAGCTTTATATTAATATAGCTAGAAAAAACTGTAACATGGCTATAATAAAAAAACCACCAACACAAACACACCTTTCAAAAGAAAAATACAGATGTTCGTTTGTTGTACGTTGAAAAAAGATTTTCCAATACACATTATAAAGTTTTTTTAATATATCGTTTAATAATTTAAAAAGTATGCACGCAAAAAAGAAAAGGTCAGGGAGGAAAACAAACACAGCACGCATAGGGACGAGCCTACCACTAAGCGGAACAGTGCTATGTGTGATCACCACCACTGGATCTGTAAGAGAACCAATAAAAATCTCCAAAAATGATATTTAGAAAACATGAGAACAAATGTCCATGACTCTAGGCAAAAGGCAAAAGAGAAAGATACAAACTTTTCATCGTTGTCCTCTAAAATGCTGACGGCTGAGAGATAAAGCACTTATTCGAGCCACAAATAAATAAATTAAATATTAATAAGTTAATTTTTAAAAAAGTTTTTAAGAAATATCTACGAATAAAGTTTTTTTAACAAAAACACCGTACCAGAAGCTGTGAAAGCGTATCTGATAACCCGCCATCCGATAGCTTAAAAAAACGCGCCCTAACTATACAGTTGGCATCAGATGTCATATCCATTTAAAATCCCCTTTTCTCCACACCCAATTGTAATTTATCCATTTTTTTTAAATGAGGAGAAAATAAAAGGGGGAGAAGTGCATGATGGGATACGAGGTGGGCCCTGATGTCCAGATCCGATTGACCAAATCATTTGCATGCTAAAGTTACAGAAATGCCCCTTGGTGACGTCACTGCCCCAGGCCTCTCTGTGTGTGTGTGTTTTTTTTTGCTTTTGGGCCCGGTCTCTTTTCAGGCCTGCCTTCACGAAAAAAACATCATCGATTCGTCCAGCTTTTTTTTTCTTTTTATTAATATTTTTTGGGGACGATTAAAATAAAAGGTACCGATATACGTACGGTGGTGATGCGTGATGGCCTTTGGAGTTTGGAGAGGGTACAGTGAAATTAATAATGCTGATGCACATGCTCCTCTTTTTTTCCGCGTAACGTGCTTCCCACAGCTAGGGGATGTGGTAGCGTCTAATTGGTTGGGTAAAAACAACAAAGTACAGTAGTCCAAACGTTCAAGAATGCACAGTAATCTTTAATCTTCAACACGACTATTAAAAAAAGAGAAAAAAATATTACTGTCTTCTCAATATATATGAAGCATGGGCTAAGGTTATTAGGAAGTAGAGAGATAAAAAGACTGGTCGTCTTCTCGTGATGTTAGGTTTAGTTAGTGCTAAATTGTTATATTTAGAATAAAATTTGTGCTCTGAAAATTATTATATTTTTATATGTTGAGAACTAGGGGCTAGGGTGTTGTGGCATGAGGATAATCCCTTCTTTCGCAAGGCGTAGGAGTGCTCGACGTGAGGGCGAGGCCGGTAATTCTGTTTGCTTTATTCATTCTCTTCCGTGCCTTTAATAGTCTAACTGAGCTTGCTAATTCAAAGGGGAAAACAAACTGCTAATCTCAAGCGATAAGGAAACCAATCTAAACTGGCAAGCGAAACGTTGTTTATCCTTCCACGATGTTTCACGTGTCTCCCGGCTTGGCGCCACCATCTTCGCCGGCGCGCGGCTCCGCGTTCCGCTTCTCCCCGCGCCTTTCGTAACCAATTCCCCCCATGACACCTCTCCCCCCCTCGACGAGCAGCTCTTCCGCGAGCGTGGATGCAGGGTATGTGCGCCTGAAGTCGTCCAAGTCCTCCCAAGACGCGGCAGACGCCGGGAATCCTTACCATTGGACAAGCACCTGACGAACACCGCAAGGCAAGGCGCGCCTTGATCGCTCGAGCTAGTACCGGTACCGCCGCGCGATGCTGAATCGGCGGCAGAGGAGGCGGGGACTCCGGCGGCGATCCCATGAACGGCTTGAGCAATCGTAGGCGGCCAGAGGCTGATGTCGTGGTGCCACCGGCCTGCTTGCTGAAGAATGCGATTGGCCCGTGCCCTTGGTGCAGCACCGCGCCGAACCCCGTGCCCGGCGCATCGCACTCCACCACGAACAGGGCGGCAAAGTCAGGAAGTGACAGCACTGGTGCGTGCTTAATGCCGTCTTGAGTTGGTGGAAGGCGACGTCCGCTGCCGGCGATTAGCTGGAGCTGCCTTTCTCGAGGAGCTGAGTAAGTGGTGCTGCAATCTCGCCGAAGTTCTTGATGAATTTCCGGTAGTAACCACGGCGAGGCCCAAGAAGCCGCGCAGGTCCTGGACTGAGCGAGGCTAGGGCTACTCGACGATAGCTTGTACTTCTGATGTATCCATGGAGACGCCGTGCTCGGAGACGACATGGGGCCTAAATAGGCCACTGCATTGTCCCCGAAGGAACATTTGGAGCGCTTGGCGAAGAGCTTGTGGGAGCGCAGGGCAGTGAACACGGCGCGCAAGTGTTGCAAATGGGACGACCATGACGAGCTGTCGACAAGAAGAATGTCATCGAAGAAAACCAGCACAAACTTAGGGAGAAACAGCCGCAAGACAGGAACGTGGCAAGGGCGTTGGAGAGGCCGAAAGGCATCACCAAGAATTCGTCGAGGCCATCGTGCGTCCGGAACGTCGTCTTCTCCACATCGGCGGGGTGCATGCGCACCTGGTGATAGCCGGAGCGGAGGTCGAGCTTGGAGAAGAATCGCGCCCCGTGGAGTTCGTCCACCACTGGAATTGGCAACCTGTCTTTGACGGTGCGGTCGTTGAGCGCCCTGTAGTCGACGCAGAATCGCCAGGTTCCATCGGGTTTCTTCACCAGGAGAGCCGGCGAGGAAAACGCGGAGGAGCTCCGCCAGATAATGCCCTGAGCGAGCATGCGTTGGCACTATTGTTCCAGCTCGTCTTTGTGCCGCGTCGGATAGAGATAGGTCGCACGGCCACCGGAGACGTCCCGGGCAGCAAATGGATGAGGTGCACCCGGTCGCACGCCGGTGGTAGGCCGGACGAGGCTCAGCGAAGGCATCGGTGAATTCCGCGAGGAGGTCATCGAGCAGCTCGCGGCCGGAGCATGCTGTCGCGCGCGGCTGCTGGCGGCCCAGAAGGCTGTGCCAGTAGCCCCGGTGATCCCCGTGAGCAGAACGACATGGCGAGGCGGCCACCGACGGATACCGGGCGTTGTGGCGTCTGGCCGTCTGCGGCAGGAGGCGGAGCAATATGCGGAAGCAGTCGCCGCGGCGGCCGTCGCCCTTAGGAGCCCTATGGGCGGCGCCGTGTTGGCGCGCTCCAGCCGTCCAATGGCGAGACGGTGGGCGCGCTGCTGGTTGTCAATGTCGGACAGGCGGCTGGCGATGTCACGTAGCCGCTCCATGATGGCGTCCAACGCCTCCTGGTGGTCGTCAGCGGTCACCTTCCCGGACATGTCCGGCGGCGTAGAGGAGCGACTGGTTGCTGATACCAAGATGTTGTGGCTTGGGGGTGATCTCTTGTTTCGCGAGGCGTGGGAGTGCTCGACGGGAGGGCGAGGCCGGTAACCTCGCGCTCCCCGGAGCCGTGATGGTAGAAGGAGAAGAAACAGATTGATGAGGATAATTCTGCTTGCTTTATTCGCTCTCTTCCGTGCCTGTAATAGGCTTGCTAATTCAAAGGGGAAAATAAACTGCTAATGTCAAAACCAATCTAAACTGCAAGCGAAACGTTGTTTATCCTTCCACGATGCTTCACGCGTCTCCCGGCTTGGCGCCACCATCTTCGCCGGCGCGCGGCTCCGCGTCCCACTTCTTCCCGCGCCTTTCGTAAACAGTTCAGTAACTAATAATAATTTATAGATAAAACTTTTATATCTATATATAAAACAATATCAGCACAGTGCCAGAATTGTACTAGTGTCACTCGTCGGCAGGCTTAAGAAAATGCATTACTGCCACGAGGTAGGGTTTAGCATCTCTGCACCAAACAATTTTCATTTCAGGAAAGTGAACAGTATGAAAACAGTATACAACACAATCACCTTGTCAGATATAGCTTCCTCACACTTTTAAGTGGACCATCCATTGGGAAAAACAAGTTCTAGTTTGGCACTCCATGCTCCACAGATCCACCTGTTCGTTGAAAAGATCACAGGTGAGTGAACATTGTTGACAAAACCCTACGGAAATTATTTGAAAACTGATGTGACGCCCACACTATTCAGATGAATCAGCCTTGGGCAATAATATCTGGAACCGTACCTCCTTAAAATCACATCAGGAAATTCTTTTTTAGATGGAGTGTCAATGTTCAGATGGGTAGCCAAAATAGTGCTATACAATAATCCCCATCCGTTTTTTACTCGTATTGTACCCGTGAGAAAAAAAATCATACATCACAATGGAAATTGTAGCAAATAACCACAGAAGTTGTGCAAATCAAACTAAAACAAAAAAGTAACAGATAATGCTTCTTCCTCTGCTGGCCATGAAGAAAGAAAGAACTGCAACCCTGAGTTGAGTTGTACTAGATGTTCATGTCATCCAGGCTTTAGATGAACAATTGTCATCCCAACATCTCATCAGTTACTGTATTATCTTCTGCGTTTTGAGAGTATTTCAGCTAATCTCTGTTTTGCAGTGGTGAAACCTGTAGAGTGGTTCCGAGAATGCCTCTTTCTTTTTCTTCTCCCCATTTTCTTGCCTGCTAGACGCTGGCGGCGTATCGCAGGATCTGCCCAACCCCTGCCCCACTCGGAAGATGTAGAAATAGGTTTTGGGTCATTCATTACCAATAGCATAGCTGCATCAAGGTATGCACATAAACCTTCCTCTTCTGATTGCATACTCAAAAAGTTCAGTCCGGCATCTGTCAGCTCAGGATACTGGATTAAAACATGAGGCTGCAAGTGGATCTATTAATCAGTTGAGGGATAAAACGAAAATAATGTTGGAAACAAATAAGCAGTGAGAATTATATTCAGGATTATATGTCCTTCAATAAAGCAATGAGGACTCAATAATGCAGTACCGGTGTGATACACATAGATGATCCACTGATGAATTGAATTTGTTGACCATGTCATACAACCGTTATATCTAGATTGGGCTTCTAGAGCAGTTGCTTGGCAATGGAACACATCAAGAGACTAGTATCTGTTTCCATTGCAAATGAACAAAACACATGCAAGTTGGTCTTCTGAAAACTGAATGTAGTTCAGGATTGACATTTGTGTCCATTTGATGGCAGTAACAAGCTAGTTTTGGTGATTAACAATAATCCATGATAGTTAACAGGCTACCTTTAGGATTTTAATCTCTGAACTGAAGTAGAAAAATGATGGAAGATGCAATCCTACAAATAATCCCTAGAGATGCAGTCTACGTTTTCTTCTATCAAAGCAAACCATGTAGTTCATAGGTTATCTTTTAAACATGTTAATGGTATATGAATACAATTGATTTTCACTTAATTAATCAAGGAAATTATTTAACATTATATTTGTCCAACTCATGTCATAGAAATATTCACTGTCCCTACTTGGATCCCAGTATGCCCATCATTCAACTATCTGAACAATATAAACTGAGGTACATCACAAGATTCACAACAAAAAGAACTATAAATTTGCAACAAACTACTGAAGTAAATCACTTACAATTTCAGCAGCTTCTTGTATGTATCCCCTGTGTTCTAATATGCGAGCAAGGCCTTCCCACCATACCTTGTCAGTTGTGGAAAATCTAGGAAACTAGAAACAATATTTAATCAAGACAGCAGATTTGAGATTTAGCATTGTTACTTAGCAGCTATGGTCGTAAGTATGAATAATTGTAAGCGAAAGATACTTCAATTACTTCTGTTGCTATCATGCAACCTTTATCAATCTATTTTGCATCCTTAAGACAAATTTACAGCTTACTGCTCCCAATTTCATAAATAGAAGATGGGAAATACACGAGAACACAAACCTTTTCTCTTATATAACTGACCACCCCCCTAAAATTCAGAACCTCCCCAAACCTTCCCCTTCCAGATATATAACGGGGTATACTGCTGCAACCCATATCTTCCATTGCTTGTCCCTGGATTTATCAAGATATGCTTGAGGACGCAACAAAATAAAATGATCACTAATACCAATAAAAATCACATAAAAAACTTCAATTTGTAATGGGCACCACATCCATCACAGTTCAACATTATTATAGACAATTTATAATTATAAAACTCACATTCTGAGCTTGGAGCACATTCATAAACACACCTGCTTCTTCCTTGAAATCATGCATTTGAGGAGGGTCGTTAATACACATGTCACACCTGAGGTGACAAGTCAGTTAGACTCATAAAATGCTTGACGGGACAAATTTGAAATAGAGCTGTTAAAAATGCAAGTTCCACAACGACTTGTTTTTTGCAGTGACATATGAGCCCACAGCCCCACATGTCATTATTACATAGCATCTTTTAAATATTTATGAAACTATTGTCATAACATTAAGAAATTCATATCACATGAAACTGGAATAAGAATGTATTATTTCATTAGAGGAGAGGAGACATGGAAAAATTAGAGAAAAGTACATGTGACATCCATCAGGACCAAATTCCTCCCCGAAGTACTTTACTAATATTTTGGCTCTACAAATTGAAGTGTTCAAGGCATAGCTGCAACATAGAAAATATAAATAAACATTAATCAATTTTATTTGCCAAATATTTTAGCTAATATACATGTTATGACATTACCAGAATTTGAATATATGGTTATGATACATACTGAAAGCAATCACGTAGCATTCTGTATGCTACTTTTGTCTGTTCCTCGCTTCTATTATTAGGAAGGAGTGTCGGTGCTCTCAAAAGGTTACAATATAGAGCTGCAAGTAAAACGTACAGAAATCTCAAAATAAAAACAAATGACATGATGAAGGGAAACATAAAGCAAGGCTTGATAATTATTCATAAAAGTAGTGCATAATACTAGTACATTAATACAACCTTTGGTTTGTAAGATGACTTTGAAAAAGAAGATTACAACAGGAGATTTTTAGCGTGAAGGGAATAGTTGGGTGATAAGATGTCAGCAAAACTCCGAACTACATATTCTAGCATCTACTGGTGGGACCTCCTAACTGTTCAAACTTTAGAATTTATGATACTGACTATCTTGACCAGTTTTAGTTGTTTATGGTACACTAGAACCAGCACCAAGGTAATGACGCAGATATCCTTTGCTTAGGAGGTAAGATGATGCTTAAAGACTTCATCAATATCAGTTGCATACAAGCATAATAATACAAGTAAAGTGATGCCCAAAAACTTCATCAGTATCATCTTAGGAGGTAAGATGATGCCTGAAGACTTCATCAGTATCTTGCAGACAACATAATTTTACAAGTGAAAACTTCAACTATTTTCTTACTACATCCAAAAATGTGCCTAGCAGTATTACAAAGTAAAAATTATAGCAAGTATGAGCTATGGAGTATAACAACTCACTGCAATCCGCCAACTTCCCATCTCTACCAGCACGGCCAGCTTCTTGATAATATGCTTCCAAACTCTGCATCAATCAAGTTCTGACCAGTAAAACTCACAAAAGCATAAACAGAGATTAATCCAATTTCGGATGTATCTGGATTCTCAGAGAACAACGCTTATCAAGCCATATTGTTTCTGCATGATGCAAGATCACTAATGCAACCCAATGCTAAGCCTTTTTAGCATACGGAATATTGTCTCCACCATTCAACAACAGCAGGGAAAATATATAATCAACTCCTACAATTTTCATACTGCACACAGAAACTCCTTCAATTGCCATCACTGTTACATTCTAGCTTGGCATCCTACAGGAAGTGTGGAAATCTGTCTGCCATTAACAGAGTCAGAGCAAGTCTTTGGCTGCATAAGAGAGGCTTCTATGTATTTTCGTGAACGAAGCACTAAAGGTTAAACCAACCTGTGGGAAACCATAGTGAATAATTCTCCTGACATTTGATTTGTCAATTCCCATGCCAAATGCTATGGTAGCCACCACAACCTATATAAAGAGGATAAGGCCATTAGAGTTGGGTAAAGGCTTGAAGGGTTCACAAAGAGACAGAGATATGAAGAGAATATAGAGAATGTTTACAAACATGAATTTGAATGGTTCACAATGATTTTTTTCTACAGCATCCTTCTGAAAAACAGCCACCATAGCAGTCATCCATCCAAGATTGTATCATATTAACAAATGGAAATGTGGAAAAAATTCCTTGTTGGATTGTTGAAAAACTTTTAATTGTCTCAAAACTCAAATACTTCGGTTAACCTCTAATATCTAAGCATGTGTAACCATGGATCTAGACAGAAAAATATGTTACTGTGGAAGTACATCTGACTGCCTTCACAGAGAAGTAACTTGTTACAACATTATCACTAGTTCATGCAGACTGTTTTCTCAAACTAAATTTGTAAATCGTCATACGAGCACATGGAAATTGCACCTAGCAATGGCAAGATATAAGCTAGCAAGTGAAACAAGTAACTATTACCTCCAAGGCATTACAATGAAACTGTTGATGCACCTGTCTCAAATGTGATTTAGGCATCTGAAAAAAGTGTCAAATAGCTTAAAACAAGATACAGGACTGAATAGCAATTAAGAAATAAATCTAATCAAATGTATTGTAAGTTACAAAAAAGCTGTTTGCCTCTAGAGAATTAGAACATATCAGTAAATGGACCCTACTGATCAAGTCTCATTTGCTAAACAAATCAACCAAAGATGATTACCTTTGCATTATATGCTGCAGCTTTGAGACCAGTTTTGCACAAATAGTTTGCTAACTCCACAGTTTGTTTCCTGGTGGGTACATAAATAATTGTAGGACCTTGATCAACAATTTCCGAGGAACTGGAACTAGTTTTGTTGCATTGAGCAGAAGATGCAAAGATCTCAGGCCGCAGGCACTCAAGGAACTCTCCACATGTAACTACAAAGTGAAACATGTCAATCAGATACATCCATGAAATTACAGAACAACGATCTTAAAAACACTGCTACCACATATCCTCCAAAATTTTCAATAGCCATATTAAGCTTAAATATAATTTCCATCGAAGAATCTTAAATCCCCAAAAGAATGATCATTTTTACATAAGCATTGTAAACTATGAAACATATTTTTCGAAATCAACGTAACCAGTACTTCTTTTCAGGATCAAGCTGATAGTTTCCACTCAAAAGAAAATAGTCATATAAAATAGTCCATTACCATCAAAATCATCTACTCCTGGATATACATCCAACTCATTTTCAGCATTTTCATTTATCAAGGGCATGCCAACTTTAGTTTTTCCAAAATTATTATCTTCAAGGCTCGTGGAATCAACATTTGCATCTTCATCATCTGACATAATATCATCCGGAGACTCATATGAACTGCTTTCAGAATCAGGGTTGATTTCACAAAGAGCTTTTTGTCTCTCCCCCCTAAAATTCCTTGAATCGTTATGTGTTCCTACAAGTTCTCTGAAGTCCTTTTTGTAAGCTGAGGCTGAGGTCCTACTGTGCTTTACCTGCAACCAGAAACAGGACGGAGGGGGAGGAGATAGGGGAGAGGGGTAAGAACTAACAAGCCCAGTTTAATGCAGTGGCATAAGATAAACAGTAGGTAGTTCTTTAAAACTTCTCAAATTGTGTCTAAGTATGAACTTTTAGTAAGGCAATTCATCAGACAATTAACAAAATAAAGAGGTGTGCAAGCTTGTTTGTGTAGCTCCAAACAAGATTATCTCAAGTTCACATGATATACTAATCCAAAATACAAATTCAATTCTAGCAAAGCGAACTGTTTTTGACCTGGAAACAGTGAGGGAGGCCCCCATGGTATATTAATAAATAAAATATTTACAAGGTTTATGTACAGCAAAGCGAACTGTTCATATCTTGATACACCTTTTATGTGAAATGTACACCCCAGGTGCCCATCTAGTTGCAAGGAGGCATCTTTTTACAAAATGTAATGGGATATTTGTCCGTTAAACCATTCAACATAATCATATGCAGCTAAATTGTTAGAAAGGCCAAATAATTTAAACTTTTTACAATTTAATGTAGCATATTAGAATGTAATGTTCTCTACTTGCTTTTATTACATCCTCTAGAAAGAACATAACAAAGGGAAACCGACAGAACAAAATCAGAAGTTTCAAGTTTGACTTACCGTGAACCTGAGATTAGGCCGGAAAAAGGATGTCAAGACAACCACTGTATCTTCTGACATTTTCAATGACTTGATAATGTCTGCTCTTACAGGAATGGTAGCAGTAGCAGTCAATGCCATCAAAGGAATATCATGCTCCAAGAACTTCAATTTGCTTGCACTGAAATTTTCTCGAAGCACAGACAATCTCCTGTATGTGGAAAGTAAAGTAGGGATTTAAGATGTTGCAAGAAAATAGAAGGAATTCTCCTAAAAAATATGGCAGACACATGTTGGTTTTTTAGTACCAAGAGAAAAACATCTCAGTGAGGACTTTCACAAATAAATTGTACTAATTGTGGTAGAAAAACAATGTAAACAACGACTTGCACCTTCAGTAGAGGATATCAACACAAGAGCAGACCTATAGTCAGGTCGAAAATCATGACCCCATTTAGAAACACAGTGAACCTCATCAATGGCAAAAAGTGCAATCCCTGGCTTTTCTGCAAGTTTCTTCAATGGTTCCATAAGCCTACATGTAAATAAGTTCCCAAAATAAGCACATCAATATGTAAATAAAAAATCATCAGTCTAAAAGCAGAGTGATTACCTTAATATTGTCTCAGGGCAAACATAAATAATCTTATACATGCCAGACATTGCTTTGCCCTCAACACGGCTATCAGGTTGCCCTGAACCAAGAAAGCATGCCAATATCCCATGCTTTGCAAGTTTGAGACATTGGTCGTGCATTAGACTAATCAAGGGTGAAATCACTACCACAACCTTTGCAGTCAGAAGAGCTGGGATCTGAAAACAAAGGGATTTTCCTGGCAACACAGCCACTCAACCATCACTTATTTGAGCAAAAGAGGGCTCAAAACTGCTAGTTGCATAACAATGGAGGAAGCCCCCAAATTACTCAAAAGATAAAGAGTACAGCATTTTTTTAAAAAAATACCTGAGCCTGTTGCTGCTAGAACAAGACAATCCTTGTAAGCAAACCAAGCATCCAGAGCTTCCTTTTGGAAGTCTTTCACACAGGAAAATCCAAAGTGCTTCCACAGAACAGCACTAATTTTGTCTCTGAGGTCATACTCACTTCTTGAATTAGCA
Source organism: Oryza coarctata (assembly GCA_030770085.1). Taxonomy (NCBI): domain Eukaryota; kingdom Viridiplantae; phylum Streptophyta; class Magnoliopsida; order Poales; family Poaceae; genus Oryza; species Oryza coarctata. The sequence goes on from CM061471.1 coordinate 2,546,762, forward strand.
AGCAAAAGTTGAGATTCAGGCTTTGATGCAGAACACATATCAGCACTGATTGCCACTATAGGATCACTGGAAGCCACTAGAAAGGGATGCGACGTACTAGCTTTCTCACCACAAGATCCCCTTCTGCATCCAGTGTTCGAGGCAAGATGATCAGTAATGCTTGATTGCTTCAATCTTCTCCTGGGATTAGCCGATTTGTTCCCATCATCACTCGAGCGTGGCATTAGATGAGACAGAACGGCGGCTTCGTGATTCCCTACTTGGCTTCTTCGTTTTCCCATTGCCTGAACCACCCAACACAAACTCCAGCACATCGGCGCGGCGCGGGCCCACCACACCGATCGCTTGGCTGATCTCGTCGAACTCGAACCCCATGTCGAGCAACTCAGCGATGACACGGTCGACGGACACATCACCTCCCGCAGCGCTGTCCTCCATCCCAGAACCAACCGAGGTTCCTCAGGAGCAACCCCACAACGCACTATTCTGACGTCGAGTACCCGCAGCTAGAGCACCACCACCAATAGCTAAGCACGATCCCCAGACGGCTAGACCAAAACCATTTGAGGAATCAGCACGACGAAATGGCAAAACCAAACGGCGTCGATCGATTCAGGTCGAACGATTCTGGGGGAGAGGGAGGGGACTGGTCGAATCGAACCTGACGCCGCGAGAAGGAATGCCGAGCCGGCGAGGATAGACCGGCCAAATCGGTTTCCCTCCGCCGACGCCGCCTCTCGCTGCGCGCAGCTCGGGGAGAGGGGATGGGATGGCCGCGGCGGCGAGGGTTTCCTCCCTCCGGTTTGGTTTTGGTTTTGGTTTCGAATAGCGCGAGGGAAGGAGGAAGAAACCCCGCGATTACTGGCTGACATGTGGGCCTACACTGGCAGTGGCTCGGGTGTCCTCGAGGGATTTCGCGATTCATCTGGACCGTGAGCGCCTGATCGGACGGTGGATGATGCGCGGCCACGTCGTCTCCACCGTCGCCGCCGGCGAGGTGGCCGGCCGTTCTCTGTGCGCCTCCGCTTCTCGAGGAGGGAACGGACGTGCTTCGTATCGACCCCACCTCCGGAGTTTCGGAGCAGGTACAGGGAGAGGAGCAAAGCCTCCGACGCCGCCACCGCCACCGCCACCGCCGGTGGTGGCGATCAGCCGGCGGCGGCTCGTGTCCGGCCGGAGAGGAGGCGGAGGAGCAGGCAATGTAGACACCGCCACTCCTCCAGGGGATTCTTGGAGAGGCAGCTCCTGTGCTTCATGCCATTTCTGAACCCCCGGGGATGGTGTCATTGAGCATTGGGGACTAACTTCTGGTTCTTCAGAGTTCAGAACTACAAAGTTGATGGAAATGAAGAGTTCATCACATATTCACATCTAGTTGGAATTTTCAGAGCTGCCTCAGATCCCATCTACAACCTGAAGATTGAGTATCATGGTCACAATGTGTATGGTTGTATGGATCTTCCTGAGAAAAAGAGAAAAAGCTCAATCATGAACATTCAGGCACACTCTGACAATTGGGTTCTGAACTTGCGATTCTTCAGAACTGCAAAGTTGATGGCTTTGAAGAGTTCATCACATCTAGTTGGAATTTTCAGAGCTGCCTCACCTCTCAGCTGCAATCTGAAGATTGAGTATTATGGTCACAATGTGTATGGTCATATGGATGTTCTTGACAAAGAAAACACTCAGTGTTCATCAACATCCAGGGTACACTTTAATGAGTTCTAAGGATGAATCCAATCCATTCGAATGAGCCATGCTTCAGCAGGTAAGAAAAAAAGATTCGTCACCATGCAAAGAAATGTGTGTGTGCTTGCATCACCCATCTTGAGAGAATCATTCACTCACATCGTTTGTGCATAATTTCATATCCGTATAATAAGCAGGTTGTGGAGGTGAGGAATTTTATTCTCTTCCAGGTTTGCATACTAGCATAGACAGGGGAGGGCCTTCCTCTGCTGTATGTCTTATCATTGTCCTCAATTCCTGAGGCGATAGCAGTTTATAGTACATCCCCTTTTTCTCATGTAGGTGTGGCAAGTTATGGACTTAGCATGTGATGCTGCTGGGGTGCAATCCCCCACCCCATGCATATGCATCTTCTGTTTTTTCAATGAAAAGCATGTAGCAATTCCGTTTTGGTCCCTTTTTAGATAATAGATAAACCGGCCACTGCATATAACTGTGTACTCCCTCTGGTCACACACACACATATATATATATATGATGTTTAGGATAATATTTGATTAAAATTTTAACATTTCGATATCAATTTTACGTTAGAATTAATTTAGGATATTGTAATAGACAAATCTACATATACCATTTCTTTTGTTTTTAAATTAAACATATTTGAGAAATTATTGTTGATCAAAATTTTAAAAAGTTTAACTGAATCATTTTCTAAACATCAAATGTTTATGACCAGAGGGAGCAAGATGCATTCTTCAGGCCTCTCTTTGAAACTAAGAACCGTTTCGTGTGAAAATTCATGTGTTCCAAACGGGGTTGCAAAACATTGCGAGTACGTTGAACATTCAAACAAAACTGAGAGTAAGAAGAAAAAAGGTGGTTATTGTTGTGAATGCATTTTTTTCTTGGGCATCTGGAGATGTAGGGAATAAGTACCTCATCAATACCATTCCCTTCCCCCAAAAAACAAAAAGAGAAAAAAAACCAATAGAATTGTTCCCTTTTGCTCTGATGCTATTTAGTCATGTCCCTCAGGGCCAAACATTGCCACTTTGTTCTGCTCCCTTCCTCTCTCTCTGGTGCCCTCTTTCATTCCGTCAACACTTGCACCAACACTAGACACCATCACAACATCATATTCTCTCTTCTCACTTCTTTCATCTCTCTGAGACTTAGACCTCTCTCTCTCTCTCCAGCCATGGCAGTTGCTGAAGATGGTCCAGAGCCACTCAAGTATCAGGTAAGCAGTTTAGGGTTCTAGTAATCTTGTTGGCAGATATTCAGAGCACTGGTCATTCTTTTGCTTGTAGGAAGATGCTGATGGTGTTCTTTTTGGCTTTGGTTTGTGCTCTTTTTCCTCCTTTTTTTTTCTCCAGACTTTGGCTTTGAAGGTTAGCATCCACTGCGAGGGCTGCAGGAAGAAGGTCAAGAAGGTGCTACATAGCATAGAAGGTATAGATGGAGTAGAAACAAAGCACAACATTCAAATCCTTCGACAAGTCTTTATCACTACATCTTATTAGGACATTTTCTGAAGGACTTAAACAGAATGACTTCCGTTACAACTGCAAATTTTCCTGAAAATCATGTGTCTGTCTATTTAAGAGTTGTAGCAATAATTTTGTTTCATGAAAGTTTCCTCTGTTTTTTTTTCAAGTGGGGAAATTACACCTTTAAAACCTCCATTTATGCTCCTTGATAAGCACATATAGCTCCTGATGTTTCTATTACAGAGAAATGTTTCAGTTCTTACAATTATTTTTGCATGTTTACTTTTACCTACGGACATTGCTCCTATTAAATTTAAACAGTTTGGTTACTATCAAGCTGATGATACATGTACGGAAAAAAGCATCCTTTCAAGGATATAATTTTATTTGCAATCCTGCAGACCTGCACTGTTTATCTTCAGAAAATTAAATTCAAAAAATAAATTCTTTTATGTTCATCCCCTGTTTCCCATTACAACTATACTTAACACAAAACTCTGCTATCTGTCTCAAATTTCGCCCCCAACATAATGTTCAAACGATGTTTACATTATTTGAATTGAAATGTCTGCATAATGTTTTTGAGTAAATTTTGAAAAAAAACCCAATAATATTTGTACTGATTTGGTTGCACTCTTACATTTGATCATCAACATTTCAGGGGTGTACAAGACGGACATAGACGTTCAGCATCAGAAGGTGGTGGTCATCGGCAACGTCTCCGTCGACACGCTCGTCAAGAAGCTCGTCAAGACAGGTAAACACGCCGAGCCGTGGCCGGAGCCCGCTACTCCGCCGGCAGCAGCGGCCAACTCTCCCGGCGGTGGCGGCGGCGGCGGTGGCAAGAAGAAGAAAAATAATAAGGACAAGAATCCTGCAAACGGCCAGCCAGCCGAGCCGGCGCCGCCTGCTGCGACGGCGGAGGCCGGCGGCGGCTGCTCTATCCCTCCGGAGAGTCACGACCACGGAACCTCGTGTGATGAGGCTTCAGATAACGAGGCCAAGCAGGAGGGCGGCAGCGGTGGCGGTGGATCCCCGAAGAAGATGGTGGCCGGAGACGGGCAAGCCGGCGCCGCCGGTGCGGTGGCGCCGTTCGCTATGACGCCGCACGGTAAGCAGCCCATCGCACCTCCGGCCAATGGCAATGGCAATGGCTGTGGCGGTGGCGGCGGAGGCGAAGGCGGCAAGAAGAAAGGAAAGAAAGGCGGCGGCGGCAACGGCAATGCCGCCGCCAATGCCACCGGAGACGGCGCCGGTGCAATAGTGGAGGTAAGCCCACAGGACGCGCCGACGAAATCGGCACCCGGCAACGCCGGCGCTATCACCGTCGTCGACGGCGGTGTTGTCTACCCTCCGGCGACGCCGATGAGTTACCTGGGGTCGTACTACGCCGCCGGCGACGGGCACCCGCTCCGGAGAAGCGCCTACTACCACCCGATGGCCGGCGCAGCGTACACCGGCGGTTTCAGCAGCGGTGGCTACCTCTACTCGACGGCGGCGCCGCCGCCGGCGTCGTCGTACTACATGTTCAGCGAGGAGAACGCCAACGCATGCAGGGCCATGTGAGAATATTAATTAGTTGATTAAATTAATTAATGTAATGCTTAATTGTGTTAATTAATCAGAATTTGCTACAAATATTCTCCCATTGTAGCCAGCCATCCAGGGACTTACAAGCTGGAACTATTTTGTATCGGACAAAAAATATATTAATTTAGGTGTCCTGATGTATAGTGTAGTGATAATGCAGCTGAAAAAAATGAATGTCATAATAAGTGGCATTAATAGTGTTTAACCTTCATTGCACCATCAAAATTTCATATAATTAACAAACCAAGATTAATTGATCATTTTTATTTAAGTTTCACAAACCTTGTTTTCCCCTCAAAAGAGGTGTATCAAAGTAAGGAAAAAAACATGTACAAACTGCAAATAAACCTCTTCATTTACAGAGGAAATGTAATAAGAAATCTTACCATTGAATGGATATGTTATTTATGCAGTTTCAATTATTGGCAACTTGTAAGAATAACTGCTTGAAATTGAAGGGGAAAATGGCATATTCTATTTTCTAGAATATATTTTGATGGATACAACAAGAATGTAAACTGCTGCCCTCTGCTCTACTGAGGGCAGCCCCAACAAATAATATTACCTTCCTGTAAAATAGAATGTCATTAAAAGCAGAGGACACAAGAATTTTGATGTAAATATATGAGATATGTCTCAACTTGAGGGCAACTTAAAAAAGGGTTATTTGAGCTAACCTTGAGCACAAGCCTAAATGATCTCAATTTGAACTATATTTTGGGGCTCAATATTTTCGTCAAAATGAAGGTTATATGAAAAGAATAAATCATCAACAACTTAGATTTTAATTAGATTAGCATAAAAGTGGTGACTTAGAGCAGCTAGCCAAAATCACCATTTTTAATTTGGACAGAGAAGCCAATACAAACCTTTCAAAGATGCATGGATTACTTTGAGAAGAGAAAAATAAAAAAAACATCTGTACGGGCTTAATCTACGTGATTAGAACGGACACTATAAATAAACCTTAAAAGAATGGATTGATTGGAGATGCAAAAATTAAACAATGTGAGAGGAACACTAATGCAGAATCAACTGGTTGGACCTTACTCCAACTTCACTTGTTTAATCAAAATCAAAGCCCATAAGATCTTCATGGAACTATAGGAAGAAAACTGAATTAGTGATATACCGTAGTTCGAGATAGCTGTCGTCAGACCCTGTTTGGAATCCGTTCTTGTACTGTTTTTTTAAAAATCATTTTATCATAAGCAGGGTCTATGGTCAATGTGAACCTAGAAGGGATTAGGGTTTCTGCTATTCATCACAGTAACAACCCAGAGTATAGTGTTGGTGGATTGGGGTAAGGCCGAGTGGACCGATTCTAACATACCCTCGCAGTTAGAACTAGGAGCATAGTGAACATTTAGAATGGATTTAAACTCAAGGAAGATGGATGTCGATAGAGTCTTTGTGAAGATGTCAGTATACTGGGATAAAGTAGGAATGTCTAGAACGTGAACTTCACTAAGAGCAATACGTTTACGGACAAAGTATAGGTCGATCTCCACATACTTGATTCGCTGATGCTAAACTGGGTTGGTGGAGAGATATACGGCACTGATGTTATCACAGTACACGATGGTGGCACGACGAATAGGGCTGTGAAGTTTTCCAAGGAGCTGGCGCAACCAGCAGGCTTTAGCAACGTCATTGGCCACGGTACGGTACTCGACTTCAGCGTTGGATCAGGATACTGTCGGCTGGCGCTTGGAGGACAGGAAACGAGATCGTCTTCGAGAAAGACAGGTATAGCCTGAGGTGGATTTGCGAGTATTAGGGCACCTAGCCCAATCAACATCAGTATAAACTGTAAGATCGGTTAGCGAAGTCCGGTAAGGTAGAGACCGAGGTCTAGAGTGCCCTGTAAGTATTGCAAGATCTACTTCATAGCGGTGAGATGAGGATCTCTTGGGTCATGCATATGTAGGCAAACCTATTGGACGGTATAGGCGATGTCCGGGCGAGTGAAGGTGAGATATTGCAGGGCACCTGCAATGCTCCTGTAGTGAGTGGGATCAGGTATCGAAACTCCAGCAGCGGACAGTTTGGAGCGAGTGTTCACGGAGTATTGCAGGGCTTGTAATCTCACATACCAACATGGTCCAGAATGTCCAGCATATATCATCGTTGTGAGAGGAATAGACAATTATCTTGACATTTAACAGTGATGCCCAGGAAGTGATGAAGAGGGACCATATCTGTCATGAAAAACTCTTGTTGGAGAGTCGATATAATCTGCTAAAGAAATTGCTCTAACGAAGCCGTGAGGACAATGTCATCGACATAGAGGAGCAAGAAAGCCATATTAGTGCCACGACAATGAATAAACAATGAGGTGTCAGACTTAACTTCAACAAATCTAAGAGATGTGATGTGATAAGCAAAGCGACTGTACCAAGCACTCAAGACTTGCTTTAATCCATAGAGAGAGCGGTTCAAGCAGCAGACATAATTAGGTTGCGAGGAGTCAACAAACTCTGATGGCTGGACGTAGTACACTGTCTTTGTCAATGTGACATGTAAGAATGCATTTTTGACGTCAAGTTGATGAATGGGCCAAGAGCGCGAGAGAGCCAAACTGAGTACCACGCGGATGGTGGCAGGCTTCACCACCAGACTAAAAGTCTCATCACATTTGAGTTTGGGACACTGAGTGAAACCACGTAAGACCCATCGTACTTTTAGTGAGCAAGAGAGCCATCTAACATAAACTTATGGCGAAATATCCATTTTTTAGTGACCACATTAATGCCAGGAGGGCAAAGCACTAGTGTCTAAGTATCATTTGCCTAGATAGCATTAAAATGTGACTGCATAGCAGCGCGCTAGTTCGGATCAGACAGGGCCGATTGGAAAGACGTTGGGATCAGAGAGAGAGCCGCCACGTTAAGGTTGAGGCGGTCGACTGGCTAAATAAATATGCATTTTGTGCAAGTGCACATGCCATGCATGTTGTTGATGGGCACGACTGTTTGCGGGGTTGTGGCAACAGTACATCTAATGACATGCTTGGTGCCGTTGGAAGTAACCTAGGACGATATATCCACAAGGGTCGTGGCAAAGGGCCTAGCCGTGTCGTTGGAAACAACCTAGGACGTGATGTCTACAGGGGCAGTGGCACGATGCTGAGGTGGAGAGGTCGATCCGACGAGTAGAGGTCCAGTAAGAGGAGTGAGCCGCGGTAACCTGATGGCGCCAGGGGCATGCATCTGTGCCGAGCCGACTACAAGCACATGTGCGCTGTCGGCGCCCCTAGGAGGTGTACTTGCAAGCATAGCACGAGGCCCGGGGCAAAGTAGAGCAATCACCATCGCCCAAAAAATCCAAGATGGTGGGATCTAGGGGAGAGGTAGACATCTCGAAAAAGGGGAAGAAAGACTCATCAAATACGATGTGTCAAGAGACGATGATTCTATTAGAGTAAAGATCGAGACATCTATACCCCTTTAATCGGTAGAGTAACCAAGAAAGATGCACAAGGATGAGCGAGGAGAGAGTTTATGTGGAGTTATGGAGGATAGATTCGGGTAACAGGTGCATCTAAACACACATAGGTGTGTATAGGATGGATGTGTGCGATGAAGAGCATAGAATGAAGTGAGGCCTCCGAGAGTCGTAGTGGGATGAAGGTTGAGGAGATATGTAGCATAGAATAGACTAGGGGAAGACTGGTCTAAAAGAGGAGAGAGTAGACAATGTTGTTGATGGTGCGAAGAGCGCGCTCAGCTCAACTGTTCTGTTGGAAGGTATATGGATATGACATATCAAGAAAGACACCGTTGGTGAGAAAGAATGTTCGGACCAAGAAGAGTTTGAATTTATGGCCATTGTCGCACTGGACTGCCTTGACGGGAGAGCCGAACTAGGTGCGCACATACGAGAAAAAGTTGGATAGAGCACCAAATGTATCAGACTTGATGCGAAGGGAGAAAGTCCACGTATAGTGAGTACATTTGTCAAGAATGACAATGTAGTACTTGTAGCCTGACACGCTAACAACTGAAAATGACTAGAGATCACAGTGTATTAGATCGAAAGGGTGAAGTGCGTAAGTGGTGGACCTGTTGAAGGGAAGGTGCACATGATGGCCTAACTGACAAGCATGACATATATGATTAGAAGTACGTTTATTACAAGAAATAACTTTAGAGTTGATAAGTTTTGATAAAATTGTAGGACCAAGATGACCAAGATGACGATGCCAGATAGTGGTGGAGCAGGCGGTGGCGGTGAGGGTAGGAGAGTTGACTGCAGACGAAAAAAACGGGTAGTGCAAGTCCTTCATAGAGAGGCCAAAAGGGTCAAACTCAATAAAGCAATTGTTATCAGTAGTAAAACAACGAATGGAAATTAAGTTCTTGATAATGTTAGGTGCGACTAAAATATTGGAGAGAACAAGAGATCGCTATGACGTGGAAATGATAGATGGCTCGACGAAGGTTACGGGGAGTAAGGCCTCGTTTCCATCAACGATCGAGAATGGATTGAGTAGAGAAGGAGGGTGGGAGGAAGTGAGTATAATAGTGCCGTTGGCTATGTGGGAGCTGGCCCCGGAGTGTAACACTCGATCAAGGTCGACGGGGTCAAGGATAAAGTGTTAAAGTTGTTGATGAGAGACATCTGGTCCTAGGAAGAGCCTGCCATCGAGGACTAAGAGTTTGGTGGCGGCACATGAGCTGCTACGATGAAAGGAGGCAGCACGACGGCAGTAAAGCTAGGCGGTGAGAAGGGCAACCCCCGTAGGCAAACCCCAGTGATGAGGCAGGCATGCCCCCACACACAGACCCCAGTGGCAAGGTGGGCACGCCTCCGTAGGTGAACCCTAGGGGAGCGCCTTAGCCGGGCGATGATGCATAATAGAGTGGATATGCCAAGACGGTAAGAGCAGCCGGTGGCTCGAATGGTGAGAGGGGGTGGCAAGGTGTCAACCTTACTATGCGGTTGGGTCGTAGGGGTGTGGCCATAGCTGCACAATAGCAATCCAAGAGTAGCAATCCATGTGAACACGAAAGGGGATTAGGGTTTCTGCTATTCAGCACAGTAGCAATCTAGAAGTACATATAGTGTCGGCAGATTGGGTTGAGGCCGAGTGGGCCGATTCTAACGGTCAAAACAAATTATATATGTTGTTTTCTACTGAATTTCTGTAAAAGGGGGCATGTTTCTTTGTAAAATTAACTGTATTGTAGTTTTTATGTTTTACAAACATGAGTACAATAAAAACCTCTCTTTTTTTAGAGAAAAACAAATTCAATGGGCTCTATTTTGAGTCCAGCTAGGCACAACCTAATGTTGAGAAAGTTTGCAAGATTCTTTTAGAAGAGAAAGCAACAAAGAGAAGATTTGTCCACATCAGTTACCAATGTTCTTCCACCAGGACAACACCAGTAACAAACAACACAGGAAGATCACAATGCCGTGGTGGTACACTGGAGATCTCAAAATTTTATACCAAAGAATGGAGCACTTCTCCATGAGAGGGTACACCTCCTTTGTCCTTTGTTTCTTGCTTTCCTTTGAAATTATTCTTACTTCAATTGTTCTCTAACCACCTACTAAATATTGTGTGCTTGAACTTGACTAGACATTTGACCAAAACAAGACAAGTAGAAGACATGGCATTATAACAATCAGCAAAGCTCATTGCCCCAAAAGGAGGAAATAAAAGGATTAGTTGGTCAGTGATTCCATGCAAATATGATTGCATTTATTAACATTATTTGGAAAAAAAAAACGGTTAGAACAACCCTTATGGTTACAAATCGCATATGAATTTATGTCCGCAAAAAAGAACGCAATACGTAAACCTTCCCTGCACAAACATACCACGGCATAAGGGTTATCCGGAAAAAAGGAACACAATGCATAAACTTTCCCTGCACCAATATACCACGTCGACCGTTTGATGCTTTGGTGCCACAGATATGCCATATGCATAAGCAGGGTTTTCGAACCGAGAGAGAAGCTTGACAATATTAGGGTGTGTTTGGTTGGGTGAATGGAAGATAGTCATCTGTTTTTTTGTTTGGTTCATGAGAAGAGCAAATGATCCGGCGGCCACTATGAGAATATACCTCCAATACGCTCGATGGGTGGATCCATCCAAATTAGCTAGATGGAGTCATCTATGTTTTTCTCGATGATATGACATATTCTGATTGCTGTGATGGGTTTATTTTTTTTGTTAGCGAGCTTCAAATAGTTTTTTTCTCCTAAACCATTTATCCTATTTATAATCCGATTACACTGTTGTAGTTATATTTTAATAAAGAAATATATGTGATAGATCATATTAAATTTTGGCTTATCTTATCCATCCGGTATTTTAACCATTCATCTTATTAAAAATAAGTCATACTTAAATTACCTTTATCAATAAAATAAGTTATAATAATTATATATATCCTCTCAACCAAATAAGAAATTAGACCATCCAATCATACAAACTAACAAAAATTAGATCGCTGTGTTCAACAAAACATGAATGGCCATAATCTATCTACCCATGACGGTGAACCAAACAGGCTCTTAATCTTATCCTTTGCACCATGTTTTTTAAAATTATCGTGATAAATAAATTATTTTGTAGAATTTATATATTCCAAATAGGTTTAAAAAACCTAGATTCGATGGAACCGTCGAGAAGGTAGCCAGGGCACGGCATACCGCAGTGCTTCCCTGCAAGAGTAGAGAATCCCTGCCTCTTGATTGATACATGACGCCATGACAAGCACAACTGTGCTCAAACAATGCACTGCAGGAAAAGCTATGCAGAGAGCAATATCTGATGAGGAAACAAACTTATGCCGTCCTTGGATCACTCACTGATCAAAACAAGGTATGATTTGATGCCACTTGTCTCCCCTCTTTTGCTCTCCCCTTTTCTCTTTGTTTCTCCAATCCTTTTTTGAGTGAGATGATGGATGGATAAGCTAGCCTGAAGATTGCTAGACTTATCTGAATAATCCTTCAGCTAGCACTTTGCTTCAATTTTGTGTCATGCACATTGCCACAAATGCTCTCACTGTGCATTATTCATTCACGCAACGCATTAGGTGTTTTACATGGCCAGATACATGGATGCACCTTGTTCTTGTTCCTGGCCAGTTTATTTGATGCCTAGTTGACCTCGGCTTCTTTGATGTCAATGCAAAGGGAACCTTTATTTCTTTCTTTCCCTCTCAAACTTATCTCCATAGGCTGATTCTGATAGGAGATACCCTGTTCATGCTTCCTCTTTTCTTTTATCTGAAAATTGCAGCATCTCAATGTTCAACTATCGACATATTCTCAAGTTAGACAAAAGTACAAAAGAGAAAAAAAAGATATATATGTGAGGGTTATATATTAGGTCTTGCAGCTGTCCTCTAAAAAAATGTGCAGATTTATTCACGAGCGAGCTAGATCATCTTCAGTTCTTCAGCAATATTCCTCTGCAGAAATTTTAGCTCAATATTTGGGTGATAAGGAAATTAACTAATTAACCCCTTTCATGACCTCCACTTTAAAGAGATACTACTTGCATCACTTTATTTTGAGAGTGGAACATCTAACAAGGTAATAATCATTGATGGACCCTCCCCTGGTTTTTCTGAAGTGGTTGATTATCATGACGAAAAATAAGTACCTAATCTGATTTTTATACAGGTCCAAATCTTGTGTTAGATCTTCATGTGATCCCTCTAGCACAATCTAGAAAGTGAAAAAAAAACTAAAAGGCATATGGTGAAGATACTGGGGGCTTGATTCTCCATGCTATTATTCCCCCCTAACAGTGGTGATGCCGAAAAATTGATCTCTCCCTAGGTAGCCTCACTGAATTTTGGTACATTTTTGTAGCATCTTCTCTCCCTCTACCCATCAACCACATAGAAGTATGAGAAAGAGAATCACATCCCCTCTCTCTATTTCTCTCTCTAGAATGAGCAATTGGATTGGCACATTCCAAAATATCCATCGTATCATTGCCTCTTCACTAATGGAGAATGGAGAGGGGTAGCTCCATCCATGGACCACTGTGATATGCCAAGAAGATACACTTTAGCTAGCCATATGACGTGACAACATGATGAGCAAGAGTTGAGAACTTGAGATCTACACAAGTGGGATAATAGCTTCCACTCACCTTTTTTAAGATAAAAAAAGCATTGGCTAGCAATAAGTAGCATGATTACTTTTACAATCTTGGGAGGTACAAAGATATAAAGGTATATTGTAGTGTTTATCAGAAGGTATTTTCTATACCTCATGATAAACACTGCAATATTACTCTACCTCTTGATTTCAATCAACATTGATCCATCGTATCACAATATTTTTTTAGAGAAAAGCCCAGAGGCCCGGCTTTTATAGAAAGCCATCACAGCAAGTTTCATTGGGGTCACAACATGTAGGTGCAGGATGGGACATCACATAAAGTTCTAGGCAAAACAAAACCAAAAGGGACTACGACAACAGACCATCCACAGTTCAACTCCAAGCGAAAACAACTCCAGGGACCAAGGAAGAACGACAAAGATTCCAGGCACGACAAAGGTTCCCTTCATCTTGTCCATGAAAGCCTCCATTTCTAGTGTTTCTTCAGGGCGAAGCAGGGGCCTCCACTGTAAAAGGAATGAAATGATTTGAAACGGTATTGTCAGTGGAGAATACATCAGCTTGTTTCTGAAAATCATGTTGTTCCTAGTTAGCCAAAGATTCCAGCACACAGCAGCTAACATAGCTAGCTTAACTCTAATATGTTTAAAAACAGCTCTACTGTTGCAATAAAGAAAAAAAACTCCTCAAAACTATTGGGGGTTGAAGCCCAGCCCAAGGTATCTCTACAGATACATCAAGTGAACCTCGCCATAGGACATGTAAAAAGGATATGATGGACAGATTCAATCACCCCACAGAGCTGGCAAAACTCTGAACCATCCCAGCCTCTCCTTCAATTGCTCAGTTGACTGTATCCTGTCCCTCTGAGCTAGCCATATAAAGTGTTTGATTTTCATGGGACAAGGATCTTCCCGTATCAATTGCATTCTAACATCAGTCATACCTCTAAAGGTTAGGGCCCTGTACATGGATTTGGATTTAGTTGTATTTCTCTTGTTTACAACCAGTCCCCATATCAGAGTATCAGGAGCATCAGAAATTACAATGTTCTCAGTCACCTCTTTGATCCCTTGCCATTCAGCCAACTCTCTAGGGTCAAGGGACCTTCTAAAGGTCAATGAATTACTGCCCTCTATAGCAACATCAGCCACTAAGATGCTTTGTTGATTACATACCTCAAACAAGCTAGGGAACATGCACTTGAAAGGGCAGCTAGTATACTAAACATCATGCCAGAAACAAATGTGACAGCCATCTCCCACTAGCCACTAAGACTCCATTTTCATCCATTTCCTGGTATTTAGCACCCCTTTCTAGAATTGGGATACATCTTCACCCTTGCACAGAAAACCCCCCTCCCCCTGCAGGTATTTTTCCTTAGCAACTCTATACATAAGCTCTTGTCACTGGACTCCAGTTTTATAATCCATTTGGCCAGTAGGGCAGTATTCAGTTTACTTGTCTCAGTGAAACCCAAGCCACCAAAATCTTTGGGATACACCATGTCACACCATCTCACCATTTGATACTTCCCTCTGTGTTTGTTACCAGCCCAATAATACCTCCTTTCTAATGGAATCAAACTTCTGGTGGACACCCTCAGGAAATTGATAAAATTCCATAGCATAGGACGGGATAGAGGACAAGTATGCATTTATTTGTACAGCTTTCCCAGCATGTGATAAGTTCCCAGCATTCCAAGGGCCCAACCTCTTTTCTAGTTTCTGACCTAGGAAATCCAGCTCATGGTTTAGGATCTTGTCAGGACCAATGGGCAATCCCAGATACTTCATTGGGAATTCTCCCCACTGGGCAATTCAGCATCTGTGCAACTCTTTGGGTCTCAGCCTCCTTCAGTCCTATAGCAAACACCTCACTCTTATGGTAATTTATTTTCATAACATCCATCTCTTCAAAGCAATACAACAGAAAATTAGTAGCAGTGATCTCATTCTCATCAAAGGGAATGAAGATGACAGTGTCATCAGCATATTGTAAGTGAGGAATCCCCCCATGAAAGATTTGTGGAACTAGACCAAAGAGCACTGCAGATTTCTTTGCACTATCTAGAATAGCAGCTTGGGCATCACTGACTATGTTAAACAGGAGAGGGGATAGAGGATCCCCTTGTCTGAGCCCCCTGTAAGTCCTAAAGAACTCACTTCTCACCCCATTTATGTTCACATAGACTCTACCCCTCATGACACAAGCTTTGATCCATTGTATCCATTTTACAAGGAAGCCTTTTTTCTCTATCACCTCAAAGAGAGTCCCAGCTCACTCTGTCATAGGTTTTTTCAAAATCAATCTTGAGTACAATCCCTATCTAGTTTTTTCTCTTCAACTCATGGAGCACCTCATATAATATCACACAGCTCTCAAGAATAAATCTTCCTGGTATGAAGGCAGATTGAGTGGGTGAAATCACAGAATGAGCCTCCTCAGAGAATCTGTTGGTTACCACCTTGCTGAAATTTGAAACAGTCATTAAGCACACATATAGGCCTAAATTGTTTGATGTTTTTAGGATCACAACTCTTTGGGATTAGGGATATCACACCATAGGTCAGTCTTTTCAGATCCAGTTCTCCATTGAATAACATCAGTAGCATTTCATACATGTCATTTCTGATAGTAGTCTAGAAAGCTCTATAGATATGCAAATTGAAACCATCTGGGCCAGGTGCTGTGTTCAGCTTGGCCTCTTTCAGCACCTTGCCCAACTCTTCTATATAGAAAGGTCTGGTGATCTGTCTTTTCTCTGCTTCAGACAAGCAGAACTCATCTTTCCAAATATCATTAGCTAAGTGTACCTTTGAGGGTTCATCAGCCCTGAAGAGGGATTTATAGAACTCTACTATATATGTAGACAACTCTTATTTGGTGGTTATTACTCTGTCATTATCCTTCAGGGAGGAGATGGTGCATTTCCTCTTCTTGCCATTTGCTATACTACGGAAAAACTCAGTGTTCCTGTCACCCTGAATGATCCATTGTTGACTACATCTTTTATGCCAAAAATGTTCCTCCATCTCATAAATGTGTTCGAGATCAGCTTCTATCTCATATCTCTTATTCCATTCTTCTTCAGATAGCTCTTTGATGTCGGCCTGAGAGTGAATTGCTTCTAATTGGTTTTGCAAGCTCTTCTTTTCCCGCCATCCTTCTCTACTCAAATTAGCCCTCCAACCTTTCAGAAAACATCTCAGACCATCTTGTTTCTTGTTCCAGTACTCTAGGATGTAGGGATTATCTCTGGGTAGCATTTTATCAATCACTATCATTTTAAAGCCTTCCTTCAAGAGCCAAGCTGATTCAAATCTGAAATATCTTGGTTTATTAGTGACCTCCTCACAAGTCACAAGTATCAAGGATCAGGGGTATGTGATCAGACCCCACTCTCAGAATAGAGGTAAGGGTAGAAATGGGATACTTGGCTTCCCAGTCTAAGCTAACAAGAACCCTGTCTAAGACTTCTTGGACTGGATTTTCCTGTTTGTTAGTCTAGGTAAATTTAGGGCCCCCCTATGCAACTCCCTATGCTCAGACTCAGCAATAAAGTTGTTAAAAAACTCCATTGTTCTGTTGTTCAGGTTGCCATTTGATTTCTCACTTGCATATCTGTACATGTTAAAATCGCCTCCAATTACAACTGGTCTCTGTCTCTCCTGGATGTGCCAAGCCAACTCAGTAAGAAAACTTGATCTCAAGTGGTCATCCACAGGACCATAAACGGATATAATTTCCCAGGTTTCTCCATTGCTTTTGCATTTCAATACACAACTCAAAAAGAAAGCTCCTACATGATTGTCTAACACCTCAGCTTTCCCACTATTAACAACTATCAATATGCCACCTGAGGCACCTTTTGAAGCTTTCCAACTCCAGACAAAATTCTTAGGCCTTGGCATGCATTCAAATCTCTATCTGAAAAACTCTCTTTCTTGGTTTCCTGTAAGAATATTATATCAATCTCTTTCTCTTATCACCTCTTTGAGTTGCTTCTTCCTAGCATCATTGCCCAGCCCTCTTACATTCCAAAAGAGCACTTTAATTTCTTTCTTTGCTTTTTGGTACCACCTCTCCTTTTCCACACATGACTCTTGGTAGAGTCATCTTTGTCCAACACATTGGTGTCCCCCACCTCAGGTAAGCCAAAACTATCTATAACCACCTCTTTTTTTTTCTCTTCCTTCCTTCAGGTCAACTTCGCTAATTTT
Source organism: Oryza coarctata (assembly GCA_030770085.1). Taxonomy (NCBI): domain Eukaryota; kingdom Viridiplantae; phylum Streptophyta; class Magnoliopsida; order Poales; family Poaceae; genus Oryza; species Oryza coarctata. The sequence goes on from CM061471.1 coordinate 2,563,857, forward strand.
GCTTGAACCAATTCCTTAGCCTTAATAGTCTCAGTGTTAGATTCTATCTCTAAAGGGGTACTACCCAGGGAAATGATAGCAGCAATAGAAATATCTTTTAAAGCATCAGGCTCGATAATTTCAAAAATGGCAAAAGGATTGGTGGAAGAACTTGATATCTCTAGATTCTTCCTCTGGGTAAGGACCTATTGACATGAGAATTGTTTGATGTCAATACCGAAGAGTCACATGCACGAAAGACTAGGAGGTCTGTTTAGCTCTAGTGCAGGTCCTATTCGTGCACGAAGGAGATCGGACTAGGCGGAGAGAGGCGCCAAGAGGGTGAGCAAGTTAGCCGATGGAGGTCCGATGCGATGCGCCCGAACACGCGAAGGCCTGGCAGATCTGCTTAGCTCTAGTGCAGATCCTTCGGCTCGTTTGTCCCACTGGGCGTGCCAAAAGAATATGTTCGCGCGCAAGGAGATCAGACCAGGCAGAGAGAGGCACCAAAAGGGTGAGCGAGTTAGCCAATGGAGGTTCAATGCGATGTGCCCGAACACGCAAAGGACTAGAAGATTTGTTTAGCTCCAGTATAGGTCTTTCGGCTCTTTGGGGTCTTCTAGTTATTGGAATTATAGGCGTTCCATTCAATTTGACCTCTAATTGATAAGTAAAACAGATATAGTTAGATCATTAAGCCAATCAACCGATAGGCTGATATAGACTCCTGCTATCGGTTGGATGTGTCGATAGAGTTAAGATAGTCATCGGTTGTGAGTCCGATACACTCCTGTTATCGGCTGATTGCCGATAGGAGCTGTAGCGCTTATACATCGACTAGAAAGCTAATGACAACATAAGCAAATAGTGAGAAATAGAATAAAAGACTCATCGGCTGTAGAGCCGATGATGCTCTGAATAGAATATGCGATAAGCAGTAGAGAGCGAGATCTGATCTCCTGAAGGGACGAGACCTAGTGACCACCAATAATGGTACCATTAGAGCCAGCCTTCATAGATTATACCGAATCGATACAGTATAAGGCTGAGGTTAACGGTACTAAAACGACGGGAGCTAGATCAGACGTACCGACGGAGGAAACGAGTGAACCCATCGGCTGTTATCGGCTACGGGTCTGATACAGGCATATAAGTAACCTCATCGTTTAGCTAAGCCGATGGGAGGAACGAAACCCGCTAAATATCGATGCCAGCCCTATTAGACACATCCTTGATTAATCGGAACTAACCAAGACAGTATAAGACCAGATCTAACAGAACTAAATCGGTAACTAGCAGATTAATCACTAGGTAAGATATATGTATATTGGCTGAAAAGCCAATACACTAAGCGAGAAGCTCCGTGTAGAGATAATTTATTGGCTGGCTACTTCGATGAAATACCAAGTAAAGACTCATCGGCTTAAGGCTCAATCTACTATCAGCAGTGTAGAAGGTCGAATCTAACCAATGTAGCTCGAGATTGATGACTGTAGAAGGGGCTTGATAAGCCGATAGACCCCATGCGAACATGATATGATGTAGCCGATCGAATTAAGAGGTCAGACCTAACTGATGCAGCCTTAGACAGAGTGGATGCACCAAGATAATGGTGGGACTTACCCCTTCGCTAGAGTTTGGACCTAACCGATGCAACCCTACGTCGAGAACCAGAACCCGCCAGTAAAAACCTAAACGAACTAGCATGGCAATGCGCCGAGATTGTATTGATCTAAGAGATGATTTACAAGCCTCTAAGGAGTCTATACCCTAGGGTTACATGAGTCCAATGTGATTATAAACAACCTTCGGATATTATTTCTAAAATAGAAAATGAAACTCTCTCTAAGAAGTTAACAAAACTAACTAAACTTGTCTATCTTATAAGATATATTTTACAAAGATACAACCATCTTGCTGTGGCTTCAACGACTCCTCCTTAGATCCGGTCTCATCTGGATAAACTTCTATCTTTGACTGATTGAATTAATCTTTATCCGTTCGATCGGCTCTTTCGTTGTATCAATTGGCCTCTTTTTATAAGTCGATCAGCTCTTCGATCGTGTTTGCAGGGGCTTACCAAATTTTGGTAATAACACATGCCCCACAATTTTGAAGTATGAGGACTCACGCTTTGAATTATCTTCTTCAACCTCTCATGACTCCAAAATCTCCTCTTTTGCTTCTTGCAACTGGCTTTTATGAGCCAATACTGTTTGCATCAAATATGTTAAGTTGTTAAACTCTTAGGAGAAAAACTTCCTTCTGATATGCCTTGATAATCCTTGAAAAGCTAGCTTTGCTAACTGTTCGTCGCTTAAGTCCAAACTGTAGCATCGGCTTCGTATATTACGAAATCTTTGAATATATTCCGAAACTGATTCATCTGCCCTCTGATTCACCGGTATCAAATCTGTTAGTCGCATTTTGTGGATCCCCGCAAAGAAGTGTTTGTGAAATCGTTGTTCTAGATCACCCTGTCCTCTGATTGAACTTGGCAGTAACGATGAAAACCAAGTAAAAGTCGATCCGAATAGTTACAATGGAAACAACCTAACTCTCAAAGCTTATTCTATCGTTGCTTGTCCACACTGAGCTAAGAATCGGTAGATGTGTTCAACTATAGATATATTGTCTTGTCCTGAGAACTTAGAGAAGTATGATATCTTGTATCGGCGTGGTAACGGTTCTCTATCAAACCACTTAGGGTATAGAGGCTGATACACGAAATGTTCCTCCTTCAATTTTAAGCCAAATTATTTCTTCATCACTTTGGATATCTTTGCGGTCTACTCACCGTCCCCATTGTGTTGCCCCTGAGCTGAACATAGCAATCGGACCAATTGAACATCGGCATCCGTGGACCAATATTTATCGATGTATGAACTGGTGGCTCTTGAGTAATTAATATATCCACTTTTTTCTTTATCAAGTCCTAAAGTATACCTGTCAACCCTCCAGAATGATCGATCAGTACATGATGTATAGCTTTATCAACTAATTCTTGGACATATTTCTGTTTAAAGATGCAGGTTGAGTTGGTTCACCGATCAGAGTTGGTCTTGGAAATAAATTCTTCTGTATTGGTCCTTCTTGAGTCATACTAAAGGAATGCAAGAACTTTTTAAAATCTTTCATAGATTGCTCCACCTACTGCCTCTGTGTATCTGTCAAGTCTTCCAATGCGACCGAAATAATAATATCTTTATCAACTTCTTCATTGGACGAGCGTGCCTTAACATCAACCTCTTCTTCAGACATATTGATTAAAATTTGTCCAACCGGGTGTGGCAAAAGATATGTTTGTGTGCATGGATCGATCCACCGGGTTGGCCAATGGAGGTCCATTACGATCGCGCCTGAACATGCAAAGGCCTAAGAGATCTATTTAGCTCTAGTGCAAGTCCTTCGGCTTTGAGGTCCCACTGGGTGTGGCAAAAGGGTGTGTCGACGCGTGAGGGGATCGAATTGGGCGGAGAGAGGCACCGAGAGGGTAAGTGAGTTAGCCAATGGAGGTCTAATGTGCCCAAATACGTAAAGACCTAGAAGATCTGTTTAGCTCTAGTGCAGATCCTTTGGCTCGTTGGAATCTTCTGGTTGTTGGAGTTGCGGGTGTGCTAGTTAATTTGACCTCTAATTGATAAGAAAGACAGATAGAGTTAGATTATCGATCCAACTGACCAATAGGTTGGTTACAAACAACCTCCGGATGTTATTTCCTAAACAGAAAAAGAAACTCTCTCTAAGAAGTTAACAAAACTAATTAAACTTGCCTATCTTATAAGATATATTTTATAAAGATACAATCACCCTGCCATGGCTTCCACGACTCCCCCTCTGATCTGGTCTCATCTGAATAAACTTCCATATTTGACTAAAATGAATCTATTTTCATCCGTTCGATTGGCTCTTTCCCTATATCAATCGACCTCTTTCCATAAGTCGACCGGCTCTTCGATCCTGTTTGCAAGACTTACCAAATTTTGGTGTTAACATGGTGACAACTACCCCTCTAGAGCTACCGATATGCAAACCAATGCCACTTGTAAGGAGAGTTTAAACTCGTCCAAACAAGAAGGTTTCGATGAAGCACCAGTGATGTCTCATCTACAAAATGAGTTTCCACTCATTGCCTAGGTGTAGGGTGTTCCAGATGGAGCTCGCTTGACAAGCTGCTTTCGATAACAAGCTTACACCTACAAGTGATCCACTCCACTCACTTTAGATTCAACATGATGATACAAAGTAGGATCAATAATTTACCGATGTTGACTTTGATTACTCATTGGGGTTCGTTAGATTAGATCCAAATGAGCCCTCCGTACTATTAGTGATATGCCCTAGAGATAACATGTAGATGTTATATATATCACATGCTATATTTATGATATGTTGATTTGTTTCTTAAAATAAACATTATTATTATTGATCAATGAGTATATAATTTATTTAGGAGACTCCTACTGTCAGATGTTGCTATTTCTAAATGATTCCTGATCATATATCATATAAGGGATAAATATGATTGTAAGATCAACATATATATTGAGTGATGATCATGTCTCATGGATCATGGTATAGAGATACCAAATTAATAATATGGACATATATTAATGAACATATGTTGGATAGACCCGCTATAAGATAATACAGAGATTTTATGTGTTATCAATTAATCTCAAGTAATATTTATATGGAGTCTTTAGACTTAAGATCATTATGGTTTTTAACATACGTATTATTTTGAAACTATCAAATACTATTCTGTAACAGGATAGTCATAAAAATACTCTTCAAGTTTGCTATTAAATATGTAGTAGGATGTGAGTGATCAAGATATAATTTATCCCTCCTATGAAAGAGATATCTTTAGGCCCCTCGATGTAATAGATTATAGAAGTGTATGACCATACCAAGATGATTGAGGAGTCAATCACAAGTTTATAATTCATCATAGGATCGAGAGAGTGATTCACACAAGTTTCATCTTGAGCTCAATCGATATCATAAGGCAAAGAGATTTGTACATGAGAGTATTACAAGTTCAACCGATATAATCTTTATATATACTTTAGAGTTAGTATGTCTTGCTAGAGATCGCTATTAACAGGGTGACCAGAAAGGCATTTTTGAGTTGTGACCAAATATACATAAACCTACAGGGTCGCACGCTTAACGGGTTATAATGCTTATTCGAATGTGATTCATATAAGGGCTCAATTCGGATAGAGATCTGAGTAGACTCCTATTGGGCCATGATCCTCTAGATCTAAGTGAGGAAGAGTTTATACAGGGAGACGGGGAGGTCGAGAAAAGATACCTCTATTCTCCTCGAGCAAAACTCTAGTCGCCACCTCTCGAGCCAAATCCTAGCTGCTTGCAAGTGCTAGTACACCCGCAGTCGACGTTTCAGCCTCGAACGTGTGGATAGCAGTGGAGGCACTACTCATTGTAGCGTTGATTGGCATCAGGATCATGATGATTGACTACTTCGTTTACTATCTCGACGCGTGCGTGGTTGGATCGGCTTCTCCAACCCTACTTCTGCTACACTGCGCATCTCGTGGTAACGGTCCATGATCGCTGCTTCGCATGATGTCTTAGTGTGCGCGGTAGAAAAAATTTATTTTATGCTATCATAACCTATGCCATCCTTTTTATGTACTTAATAGGCTTGGAGAATATAGATTTGTGGACTCGTTCTCAGATTCGATATTCGATCATTATGTCAGGGCGATCAAGATTCATCGCCATGGTGCCGCTCTCTCTTGGATCATGATCTACATGATGATCTGTGGAGATGTAGGAAAGACTGTGAGCGTAGGGATAACCGTGATGATCGCTGAGATCATCGCGAGGGCTGTAACCGCTCCACATATCACCGAAGAGGAGAGGATGATCGACAAAGTGGTGGGCATAGTCGGCAAAGTTCTCAATCGTTGCCCTGGCGTCTAAACTGTGATGACCGACGAGAGCTCTCTTGAGAACTAGATAATTTGCTTTGTGGCTTGTCATCATCCTCATCGACATCAGATCCTCAAAGGCATCCTCGGTATAATAACCATCGTCCTTCTTTTCAACCAGGTGGAGGTTGTATAGTGTTCACCTATTCTCTCATATAAGTGAGTGGTCATCCAAGTTTCGACCAGGCCTAGTAGAGAAGTACAATGGGAATACGGATCTCGAGGAATTTCTCTAGGTCTTCATAGTCTTGATCGCGCAAGGGTAGATAAGAATGTAATGGCAAACTATTTGCCCACCGTGCTCAAGGGTTCTATAAGGTCATGGCTCATCCACCTCAATTGAGTCTTGGTACAATCTCTTCAAACAACTTGTAATGAATTTCCAAGGCACATACAAGAGGCATGTTATCGACGATGATTTACAATCTATGAGATAGAAGGATGGGGATACTCTATGGGATTTTATACGACACTTCAACGAGTGTTATAACACAATCCCATAGATCACCGATGCATCTATCATCAGAGCGTTTAAGTCTGCCATTTGAGATTAGTGGACGATAAAGGAATTGGTGACAAGGCAAGTAACTAAGGCAATGAAGTTATTTAAAATCACCGAACAATGTGCTCTTGCCGATGAAGCTCTTCGGTGAAGCAAGGGAAAATAGAAGGTGATGGATGACATGACCTCTATGAAGAAAAAGGATACAAGCGCCGTCAAAGACCCAGACCAACCCATGAAGAAAAAGATAAAAAAAAAGCAAAGCAGAAGAAGAGGTAATCATCGCAGAACAAGCACCCAACAACAGTGGCGCTATGAGTCCGAGGGCAAAGAACCAGGTTAAAAGTGGTGTTCAATCCATAAAACAATGTTTCACTCTCTAGATGGTTGCTAGGTTTTTTTAGAAAGATATGGCTCATCAGTTGGCTATGTAGCCTGACCAGAGAGTCCGTGTGGTCAAAAAGAAAAATTTTGTCACTAAATGACTTAATGAGGATGACGACTACCCTCTTCCTAACCTCATGGTGGCTCACATCTTTGGTGGTTTGACCTCATATTCTTCTAAGAGGAAGTATAAAAAGGTTGAACACGAAGATGCTCTACGTCCTAGGGATAGGCAACAAGGCTGTAGTGGTTGGATCAAGCCTTGATGTTCTCGGCCGATGACTATCTAGTGATTTATGCCACCCCTAGTCGAGCCTACTATCATGAATATTCGTGTTTCCCATATCATGATAGATGGGGGTAGCTTTACCAATTTACTTCGTCAGCATGTTCAAAGCCATGGGGATTCCTCAAAGCGAGCTCAAACCATAATATCAACTCTTTCATAGGATCACACCAAAGTTGTCTTCAAAGCTGTTGTAGAAGATCACATTTTCAGTTACGTTTGGTGCCCTCGATAATTTTCAGACTGAGAAGATTATGTTTGATATTGCTGACTTTGATACATCACATAATGCAATCCTTAGACGGATATCATTGGCAAAGTTCATAGCAGTGTCCTACTATACGTACTAACTTATCAAGATTCTAGGACCAAAGGGAGATGTTACTAGTCCTTGAAATGCCAAAATTATTGTGTAGTGTGATAAAAAGAGTCTCGAAATGGTTAATCAGACTCCACACCTGCCCACCACAGATGAGCCTTCTCGAAAGCGTAGTAAACCTAGCAAGGGAATTGAGACAAACCTTGAGAAGATCAAAAGGAATTGAGAAAATAAAGTCACCAATAAGACATAAGGAGGTGCAAAAGCTGACAAGGTACTATGGCCGCTTTGAGTAGATTCATGGTATAGATGGGAGAAAAATGATTGCCTTTCTTCAACCTCTTAAAGAAGCACAATAAATTTGAGTGGACCCAAGATGTTGAGAATGCCTTTCTCGACCTCAAAAGGCACTTCTCAAACCCTCTTGTCCTTATCACCCCTGACCTTGGGAATAATTATTCCTATATATTACAGCTACACACTACTTAGTCAGCACCGTCCTCTTGGTCGAGCAAGATGGCTCACAATGAACAGTCTACTACATTACTAAAGTACTCCATGATGCTAAGACAAGATGCCTCCAAATCTAGAAGTTGCTCCACACAATCTTCATGATATCAAGAAAGCTACGTCACTATTTTCAAGTTCACAAGTTGACATTTGTCTCTTCCTTCCCACTTAGAGAAGTTGTTAGAAGCAAGAAAGTGGTAGGATGCATCACCAAGTGGGTCATAGAGCTTAGTTAATTTGACATCAACTTCGTTCCTAGAACAACTATAAAGTCATGTGTTTTAGAAGATTTTGTTGTTGACTAGACCACTAAGATGGAAGCCAAGATCAACGATATGCTTAGCAAGATCTGGACTATGACGTTCGATGAAACAATGAACAATCGAGGCACATGGGTTGGTGTCATATTGATATCACCAACTGAAGAAAAGCTCAAGTATGCAATCTAAATTGACTTCAAGACTTCCAATAACGTTATCGACTATAAAGATGTCCTACAGGACTCCGAGCAGCCATTGCACTTAGAACAAAATGGCTAATTGTGAGAGAGGACTCATAGTTAGCCACCAATCAAGTGCATAAGAAATATTGTTGTTCGTACAAAGAGATAACAAAGTACTTAACAGAGGTGAGAAAGATGGAATAACATTTTGATAGAATCGAAGTTTGTCATATTTACTGTGATGACAACTTTGGTGTTTACGGACTTGCCAAACAGGCCTCTAGACAAGAACTGGTCGAACCCAGTACATTCCTAGAATCCCTGACAAAAATTCCATCAACGATGTTGACAACGTGGATACACAACCAAGTGCCAACAATGGCATGGGTGCTATATCTCCTATTAACATCGACAATGCTGACAGTACTATTGCCAACATCGAGACATATAATAACTAGAGAACTCCTCTATAGTCTTACCAGTTATTGAACATGGCTTCTAATGATAACATTGTAGTAGAAAATTTGACCCACCAATTGAAGCTCTACTTCATTATTGGAGAAGAGCTATACAAGCAAGCACCTAATGGAGTATTGCTAAAATATGTCTCTTGGGAAGATAGCATAACACTACTTCATGACATCCATGAAGAGATATGCAGAAATCACGCTACAAGATGGACACTAGTCAAAAAAACTATTCAACAAGGTTTCTTTTGACCAACCACCTTGCAAGACGCTTATGAATTGGTCTGTCATTATGAAGCTTGTCAATTTCACAGCAAGCTTGGTAAAATGCTAGCACAAACTCTACAAAGGATACCTCTCTTATGGTCCTTCTCGTGCTAAGGGCTATACATTCTAGGACCATTTCCTCTAGTGATATGGTGATTAAAAGTTCCTACTCGTGACAATTGACAAGTTCACCAAGTGAATAGAAGCGATGCATGTAGACAAAATGAATGCCGATAACGCTATCAAATTCATGAAAAGTATCTTCTCCAAGTTCAGTCTTCCTCTTTGTATACTGATAAACTAACTCTTAGTTTAGAAGTGGTGATTTCCATTATTACTACATCAACCTAGGAGTCAAGATTTGCTTTGCGTTAGTCTCACATCCTCAGAGAAACGACCAAGTCGAATGCGCAAATGGAATAGTACTATAAAACATAAAGACTTGGGTGTACGATCGGCTCATGGTCTGTGAATGCCATTGGGTCAAAGAACTTCGGTTTGTACTATGGGTTGTGTGGACGACACTGACAATGGCCACAAAGGAGACTCCATTTTTTCTCATATACGGATTCAAGACCATGCTTCCAGTTGAACTACGCCAAGTTTTCATATTAGTCAAAAACTACTCCAATAAGTAACAAGATGAACGGCATATATACAATGTCAACTTACTTGAGAAACACCTAGAACGTGTCATTGTTAGGGTAGCATGATATTAACATGCCCTTTATTGATATCATGAAAAATACATTTGAGCTCAAGCCTTTGATGTAGAAGACTTCATTCTCAGGAGAGTATAGAACCAAGCTGGCAAGAACAAGTTGTCCACTAAGTGGGAGAGTCCCTATAAAGTGGTACGAGTACTTCGACCAGGAGCGTACAAAATCACAGACGACAAGGGCTATGAGTTATCCAATTCATGGAACATTGACTAGCTACATAAATTCTTTGTTTAGTTGGTCTTATGTGTAAGATATATGCGTATCTTTTTGTCTTATACATAATACAGTTATGTGATGTTCCTTGATATTGTGTTACTTATAGTTACTCTAACTTTAGCTAAGCTACACAACTCCTATACTTTATATTCACTCCTTGGCTAATTAGGGTAGGGGATGCCCTATATTTTCAGCTAGCCAAGGGATAATAGTTTTGCTTCTCATGATAGCTCACGCACAGGCCGTAAGTCCGACCAAGCTCGAACTTATGGCCGGGGGTTAGGGACATTTTAGTTTCAGACTATAGTAGAATAAAGAATGGCTTATTCTCAAAAATATGATTTCTAATAATACATCTAGGGGCTAGGGGAGCACTCAATAAAGTTTGAGTACTTAGTTGACACAAATAAAATTGACAAAAAAGAATACACTTTACTTGAAGACTTAGGGATTATATATATTACAAATATTAATGTTTTTTCTTATCTCAAGTTCTCTTTTTGCAAGAAAAAATTACCAAGCCGGCCACTACCACTCTACGTACTAAATACGTTCTCTACGAGGCCGATAAAAGACTAGGCTAATGCGTCGATCTCGACAGGCGACCTCTGAGAATGTGTGAACCTCAAATTTAGGATTTATATGTTCTAGTTGGGACATTGGTCTTTGAGACAGGTGGTCGCGTCAGATCTCAGCGTGAGCACGCCGACCGCTCAGGAGGTCTGCTTAACTCTAGTGCAGGCCGGTCGGCTTCTCAACATGGCTCAAGGTACGCGCGCCGCAGCCGTGGGTTTCGGTCGGCTCCAGCGCAATGGTGCGGGTGCGGGCATGCCAGTCAATTTGACCCTGTAATTGACAAGGAGGTGAGGCAAATGGGTCAGTCGAACGACGGGCCGATAGGAGCCATCGCTATCGGCTGGCTATCGATAGGATTGAGTTAGTCATCGGCCACGTCCGGATGGTTCCTGCTATCGGCTGGTCACCGATAGGAATAAGGACGCTCTTCCATCGGCTGGGAAACCGATGTAGGCGGATGTCGACGAAGAATATGATGGCTCTGGGTGTAGTCAACGCGAGACCCTGACCCATCGGCAGCAGAGCCGATGGAGGCACAGGATTATACACAGAGTAGCAAGGCGCGCGGGATCCCTCCTGGCGGTCGACGAAAACTGTCACGGTCATTCATCGGCTAGAAAGCTGATGAAAGCATATGCGACTTCACAAGGAATTGCATAAAAGGGACAGGCTGTAAAGCCGATGCTGCTCCAGATATAGCAGCATGGGACCCATTGCCCGCCATGACGATGCTGCTAGCACTGAATCTCGAAGATCGGACCTAACCATGACAGTACGAGACCGAGGCCAGCGGCAACAGGACGGTGGACGCCGGATTGATTGTACTGAAGGAAGGACAAAGCGAACCCATCGGCTAGCTGAGCCGATGAGAGGATGACTCTTTGAAGACAGGTGCGCATCAGCTCTTCAGCCGATGCGCTTGGCGTGGCACTCAAAGGAAAGTCTCTGAAGACTTGGTATGTATCGGCCGAGGAGCCGATGCACTAGGCGTGTTCCTCAATGTATAGATAACTCATCGGCTAACACTCCGATAAAACACCGTACAGAGACCTATAGGCCTAAAGCTCATTCTACCGTCAGTAACCTCGTAGGTTGAATCTAACCGATGCAGAACGAGACCGACGACGGTGGAGAGAGCTTGATAGACCGATAGACCCTGCACGGATGTGATGCGATATATCCGATCGGCCTAAGAGGTCGAGCCTAACTGATGCATCCTTATATAGAGCGAGACATATCGAGATAGCGGCGGGACTTACCCCTTCACTGGAGATCGAACTAAACTGATGCAGCCCCACGTCGAGAGCTAGACCTCACCAGTAAAAACCTAGATGAACTAGGGTGGCGATGCGTCGAAGTTGTATTGATCGAAGGATATTTTACATGTTTTCAGGGGGTCTATATTTATACCCTGGGTTTACAAAATTCAATGCGTTTACAACAACTATCGGACGTTATTTCCTAACAAAGATAAAGGAAAATATCTCTAACACCAAACTAACTAAATCTTCCTATCCATATAAGATACGATAGAATACCCTGCCGTGAACCACGGCTCCTCCTCAAACTTAGTCTTATCTGGATAGTCTTCTATTCTGGGACCGAATCTTTCCTTGCTTCAATCCGATCGGTTTCTTCCCTGTAGCAATCGGACACTTCTTCGCTTAAGCCGATCGTCTTTCCAATCTATCACTGGGCTTTCCAAATTTTGGCATTAACAACAGGCAAGAACGTGGGCTCCTCCAAATCGACACGAACGTTGGGACTTGCTCTTAGGTGTTCATTGATCTGGTAGGAAAGCTTCACGCGGACGTAACTAATCTCCTTGATCCAGTCCAGATATCCCTAAAGACTCTCAACAGGCTCCGGACGTTTGATGTGGAGTTCTTGGCAGGCAGCCTAGTGAAGCTTGTACGTATTCTCCATATAAGTCCAAAACTAGATATCTCTATTCTTATATAGCTCCATCTCCTAGTCCTTGGCGAAAAGTTGGAGGTCCACTTTGGACTTCTCTAGCTACAGTCTCTTTTCGAGGTTCTCATTCTTGCGATTGTGAGCTTCTTCTGAGTACTTCATAACTAACATACATAGATAGTATCTAAGTCAGTCGTCTATTATGGGGATAAACAACAAAAGATAGATATCGATAAAAACGTACCAAGAAGCTCTTTCTCGAGAAACTTGATGCGCGCCTCTAGCTCCTTAACATAGCTCAAGGTGTCAACATCCTAGAAAAGATAGCTAGAGAGTTTTTGGACTCATCTACTTCTATGATAGCCTGACCATGTTGCTGGTCAGTCACCATGATCTATTTTTTCTTACTACGATAAAAAAAACCCGACAACAATAAGAAGTAAGGGAGAAAGACATCTTAATTATACAATAAATATTTGACCTAGTATAGCATTATATTATTTTAATATAAGAAAAGGCTAGAAAAGCAAAAAGATAAAAATTACAAGTTCGAGTAAAGCTCCACCACTGCTAGGCTCGCCGAGTCTACATGCTCAATGAGCTCCTCCTACTTGTCCTTGAGCAAGCCTACCTCGTTCATGTTCACCTTTAGGTGATGGAGTGAGACCAAAGCGAGAGTGTGCCCAATGGCAGTGTACATGGACGTTCGAGCATCTTCCACACTTCGCACAGAGACATCAGTGGAGACTTGGCAAAGCTTCACGATGAGAGTTTTCAGTGACGTCATCACTGTGAACTCATCGTGGAATGGGGGTGGCAGAACTCGGTGCCTCAACTTATTGGTCGTAGCACTCAAAGATGACTAATGCACCTTGAGCCCTTCTTAGATGTTGTCTCTTTTCTCCTTCTCCTCGTCCAATGCCTTCTCCTATGGATGACTTCAATGTCTTGCACTAAATAGTGGAGTGTGGCGTTATCGATTATGACCATCGTGAGGTCTACTTCTAGCTTGCTAATACGCTTATGCGCATTAGCTAGCTCTCTTTAGAGTCTTGCCATCTCCTTGTTAGTAATACTGGCTTGGATCGCCATTTCTAGACACAGAGACAACAAGCGTCCCTATAGATAGATGTTACTAGTCCCTATCATTTGGAGACCGGCTGTAAGGGCTGATGCTGGAGAAGGGATTGATGGAGAGGGAGTTAGAGACTTCGGGGCGATGGACACGGGGGTGTTGGAGCATGTCCCCTCCTCTCTCCTAGATTGTTGATTTGAGATGGTAGGAATGGAGCTACAAGAAAATTAAAATCAATGATGGAAGATCCAAAAGCAACATGTGTTCGATATCGACAAAATCGGATACTTGTTTACTAGGCTTGGGCTTTTCTCCTAGGGCAAAGTAGCTTAAGGTGTCCCTAAGCTGGGGTGGTTGTCTGACGATATTGGTGAACAAAAATAAGATACATTTACTACTCTGCCAAAGCAAAAAAATTTTACTTGAATGAGCTTTATAGAATAGTAATAAAACTTACCGTTATCTAACGGACGGCCTTGGCTATGCCATCGGATGACGCTAGTACTCTTCTCTTCTGAGAATCGCTGCTACCAGTAATGGTACTCAGGGCTAACTTCCCTTGTTTGGTCGCTTGGACCACTTCTTGCTCTGCTGCAGCCTTGTCCTTAGCAAAGAACTAGTGGTCCACTAGGGGACCAACAACATTAACCAATGGAATATCCAAATAGTATTAGTGCCTATGTTCTATGCTGCCGATAATGGTGAAAAAGGAAGGACTTAGATATTAATAAAGTGAGGACTTACATTGAAATTTTTGTCCTGGTTATCTTTTAGGATGTCGTAGAGTGGAATGGGAACATTCTTGGTCGAGCTTGCTTGGTCTATCACCTCCTTCTTGATGTGCTTCTTGATCACCATGCCACCAAGATATGCACAAAACATATCTAGTGATTAGAATTATACCTTGATATGGATATGTGTGGAAAGTAGAAAGAGATATGCACTCTACATACTCTAACACGACATCCAAGATTCGTCCTCGTCCCTTGAGTAGAAATACACAGTGTGAGGATGAAATCATAATGGTTAAATCCAACGACGTACAAAGTCTTCAACGACCTCGTACACTATTAGACCTTGAACTCTTAACCTAAAAATTTTATCGATGAAGCTTTAGAGAGATTGGGATGTGGCTATAAGCTTGTTCCACTCATCTACCTTCACTGGTGCCTTAGTGGAGATATCAAGTTTCTCGAACTTAGCTGTATGTTTTAAATAGAACTAACTCTAGCTCTTGTCCTTTTTGGATGTATGGGTGGTGATTGAGATATATGAGTCCTTAAATCCATCACGGAGTTAGAAACCACAGTGGCCTACGATTCTCAATATCTACATAATTCGAAGCACATAAAAATACCTACATAGATCCATGAAGAAGGTGACATCTATAAATGCTTCATATAGATGGGCAAAAACACTCAGAAAGGCAATAGAGTTGGGGTTTAGATGCAGGAGGTGAATTCTATAGAAATCCAGGATATTCAATAAAAATTTGGAAGAAGTAGGGATGAACCCACACTCGCAAAAAGTGACGAGAGAAAAAAAAAGCCGGTAGCAGGTTTGGAGCATGTACCTCCTTTTATTTAGACCATGGTGCCCTGACCGGGAATTGAACCCTCCACCCGCAACTTCTTTATTGCCGCCTCATTCATGTCCAATCGTGGAAGATCCATAGAGATGTGGCATGGAGAGTTGTGAGGAAATTAGGGTTTTTGGTTGTGGGGCTCATACGCTATGAAAATGAAGGGTCGAAGTTTGGGATGGCAAACAAAATCCAAACGAATCTCACTACTAGATTTTATAGATACATAGTGACAGTTCGGATTCCGAGAAAAGCGACGAGATTGTAGAGTGTGTTTAGATTTTTGACATCTATCTAAATTTAAATTATGACAATATCGTCCTCATACCCGTATGGTAGAATAATATTCTTATACCTTAACTTAGTTGTACTATTCTTTTGACTACGTTTATATTTTTTATTACATGTCTTCTAAGGCATGAGGGATAAAAGTGTTGAAAGTGAATTTACATAGGAGTCAAGGGCTACTGTCAGTGTCTTAAATATAGCATATCTCCTATAACTAGACTAAATTATCTTCAAAAATACTACGTTTCTCTAAAGATGGAAGTATCTGTGATTAAGAAAGGAAGTTGTACCCGATTAAGATAGGACTATAAAGTCCGATCCAGGAACAAGTCAACTTACTCGGTTATATTAGCTAAAGAGTTCTCCGAGTTCTATTTGAAGAAGCGACTATCTATCGGTATAAATATGTAGACCTCCAAGAGGGGAGAACATTAAATCAAATGTTAAGCCAAGCATAAACCACAATAAGCCAAGATCTAAAGAGATATATAGTTGCTAGTTATCGACTATATCTCACCATATAGATTACCGCATACTAGTTGTATAGTTTAGATAGTGTAGATTGGTCTCGTCTTGTATTCTACGTTGTCTAAATCACTAAATACATATAAACAAGAGTATAATTATGACTCACATTAAGGACCGAACATGTATAAAAATTATCATCTTCTTTTCATTATTAATTTATAAATATCATGGTATTAGTTAAACCCTACGTCTATAAATACTCTCATCAATAAATCTAACTGTTGAGAAAAAAAAAACTAGCTACCAAATTCTAGCGATTCCATTCCAGTATTGGCCAGAGTGATTGGTATGTACCATTTCATCCACTAAAAGGGTAAAACTATGCACACCATTCCGGTCCAAATACCAAACGATTCCTCAGGTCAACTTTCGACCGGCATTGGCCGGAATTAACATACCACTTGTTCCCGTCTGGTACCGTTCTGAGCATGAGTAATCCTTCCATCGGATTTGTCTGAGTCGTTTCTTAAATTATATTTAGCTACATACAAACAGATTTTTCTATCATATTTTCTCAGATTATTACCGTTTTGAAATATGATTACATGTGAAATTTCGATGAAACACATAATAGTATCTTCCAGTATATATAAATATTTCCATTCTAAGAAACCGGAATCGCCTCCGAAATTAATGGAATCGACAAGATTTGCTGTGAACCAAAATTATCGGGGGGAAAGAAGTCCGGCCCATGGTTCTGGTTTTTTATCTCCACCACCCATCCGGCCTAAGGCCCAAATCTCCCTCCCAAGTGGGCCCATCAGCCCAGTGTCGCCGCGGGCGGCGGGCGGGCCCACCTAACCCCCGCACTGACACAGCACAGTCTACCACATCCGCCGCTTCCATTTGATTTCCTCCCTCCCGTCGCCGTCGCCGTCGCCGCCGTCGTCGGGGTTCGTCGACGCCACCCACCTCTCATCCCCACCCAATGGCGCAGATCATCGACGGGAAGGACGTCGCCGCCGATATCCGCCGCGAGGTCACCGCCGACGTCGCCGCGCTCTCCTCGGCCCACGACCTCGTAAGTCACCTCCCACCCCTCGAACGGCGGCGGATATCTTGGGAGATGGAAGCTTGAGTGTTTCTCTGGTCCATGGCAGGTGCCGGGGCTGGCGGTGGTGATCGTGGGGAGCAGGAAGGACTCGCAGACGTACGTGCGGATGAAGCGCAAGGCCTGCGCCGAGGTCGGTATCCGCTCCGTCGACGTCGACCTCCCCGAGGACATCTCCGAGGCGGCGCTCGTCGCCGAGGTGCACCGCCTCAACGCCGACCCTACCGTCCACGGTTATCCATACCATCTCATCCAACCCATCCATTCTTCCTTAGTACAAGTACAATTCTGTCATTCATTCTCGTGTAAATGTAGCAATTAGTTGCCTGGTCTGGTTAGTGAGATAGACGTGGAGACGATTTAGATTGGGCCTCAGTGGAATCTAAGCTAATCATAATGATGCTGTAATGATTTGGGGTACCTTGGCTTGAGCTCTACAGTGGAGTTGACTCGATCCTCTCTTCGAATCAGAACACCGGTAGTCTGGGTGATATGTTTGGGAGTTATTGAGCGATTTTTAAGATGTGTGTTTATGTTCATTGCTTGGATCTGAAAAGGCTATTCAAGAATGTCTTCAATCTCTACAATTTGGGTTGGACTTAATTCTTGGATTCACACTGCAATTTCAGTCCTCTGTTGCTGGACAGCTGGACTGAAAATTTTCAGTGCGATCTTTTGAAGTCTGCCCTTGAACAGGTACCAGAATTCAGGCATTTGAAGTTAAAGGTCTGCATAAGATATGTAGCTTAGTTGATTACAAGAGCTTGTCCTTTTGATCTGTATCTGCTAAACTTGTAATTTATATCCTCATGCTATTAGAACGAAGTATTTTTTTCTGCTCAATCTTAAGGTATGACTTTATCTGTTTCATTTGCAAGAGAGATGTTGTAGTTAAAAAAATTGGAGCTTAAAGGTTGTTTAGTTATAATCTAATCCTATTAGCTTGTCCGCAAAAAGTGTGATTGATATTTTCCTAACCGTGCAGATGTCAGGTAAGCATAATTAACTCAATATTAAATGTCCATATAAGAATGTACAGGCTAGAGTTAGTCTGAAACAGGACGGTAGGTTCAGGTTGCTCCTGGCTAATGTTGATGTATTGATTATAGGACTACATGGATCTGATGCAATCAGAAGTGTTTGATTAAATGTCCAGCTTCCATTGCCAAAGCATACTAATTAGGAAAATATATTGAACGAGATCAGCATCAAGAAAGATGTTGATGGATTCCATCCTCTGAATATTGGCTAGCTTGCAATGGAAGACAGAGATCCACTGTTCCTACCATGCACACCGAAGGTATTCGTACAACAGATTGCTAGAATCTGACTGCTGCTTCAGTTTTCATTTGCAGTCTTAATGCTTTGGCTTTCCTTGAAGGGATGCATGGAGCTCCTTTCACTGAGCGGAATTACTGTCAAAGGGAAGCGAGCGGTTGTGGTTGGCCGCAGCAACGTTGTCGGCCTACCTGTATCCCTGCTTCTTCTGAAGGCGGATGGGACCGTATCCATTGTTCACTCCCGGACCCTGAACCCTGAAAGCATTGTCCGTGAAACAGCGGCTGGCCAGGCTATGATGGTACGTTGTTCTACTGCCAAATTACGACATGGTTGATCACAATCCATAGCCCAGATATAACTGCAAGGTTTCTTGGTTGCCAGATCAAAGGAGATTGGATCAAACCAGGCGCTGCTGTCATCGACGATGGGACGAACTCCATTGACAACCCAACCAGGAAATCAGGTTACAGACTCGTCGGTGATGTGGATTTCGCAGAGGTGAGCAAGGTTGCAGGTCAACTGACTCCAGTCCCAGGTGGTGTTGGCCCCATGACTGTGGCAATGTTGCTGAAGAACACGGTGGAATGAGCGAAACGGGGTATAGTGCAGTAGAGTTTCCATCTTGTGTGCTGTAACTTTCTGGTACTGCAAGGATGTTGTAATTGAGTGCATTTCTGGACAAATTCGTTCTCATTTTTGTTGTGTCACGGTTGTTTCGAGAATAATAAGAATAAATTTGTCTGTTACCAATCAGTACATAGTGGGTGATGTTTGTCTGATAAATGCAAAAACTATTATCTTGTTTGTCACCAATCAGTAAGATAATGTTTTGAATTTGGTGATTTGATTCAATTACACCAAGCGGTTTAACATGATAAATCAAAAGGCCGCATGGAATTTTCCAGGACCTCACACAGGCAAATGGATGTAAAGCCATTGAGATCAATGCATGATCTATCACAAGTTCAAACATGAACTACAAAATTAGATTCTTCCCTATGAGTTTCTCAATTTCTGTTTCAACACCTGAGCAAACTCTGTCCTGTCAACCTCCTCTTCCTGGGTGGATATCAAGTTCTTCAGCTTCACCTTTCCACTACTTATTTCTGACTCGCCAACTAGCACCATCCATGGAATGCGAGATTGTGTTGCATACTTCAAGTGGTTCGATATCCTAGTAGTTAGCTTGAACTCTGCCTTTATGCCAGCATTCCACAGTTCACTAACAAGCTCAGCAGCCAATATGAGGTCCTTGCCAATAATTGACACCAAAACCTCCGTCTCAGTAGCCCGGTTCTGCAACTCAAGGACGATTTTGTTCTGTTATTGTAACTCATTCAAAGAGTGAACAAATGACAGCAGCAATGAGCAACATACCTGATTCTTTTCCATCTCCTGTTGCTCCATGATTGCGAAAACTCTTTCTATTCCAAGGCTAACGCCAACAGCAGGGACTTGCTTCCCACTAAACATACCAACAAGATTGCCATACCTGCCCCCAGCTGCAATGGAGCCAACCTGTTATGAAATAGAGTTAGTTGAGGAAGCAGCAATCAACTATAAGTGGTATTCACTCGGTCAGAGAAAGGTGTGAAATATGCTTTCAGATGACAAATAAAGTGGAAGATTTTCAGATATAAACCAGAGCATGGTAATCAACTACTCAATACTACGCAATTAGAAAAATAAAAGAAGGCAAACGAGGACATTCTTTCCAATTATAAGAATGATAAGAACAGAAGGGATATAGAACGATTTCTAGTTTATTAAGTGTGCAATTGAATAAACAAAAAGTGTGCAATCGAATAAACAAAATAATGGGCTAACTGAAAACACTAACAAGTTTAATAATGAGGTGCAGAGATGAATAAAAATTATCTAACCTGAGTGGTGCCCTTAAACACAGCTTCATATATCACACCAGTGTAGTAATCAAGGCCTCTAGCGAGGCTTAAATCAAAAACTATCTTGACTATTGCATTTGCTTTATCTAGAGCTCTGAATAATGTCTCCAGCTCATTTAGTGCAGTAACAGACCCAGCATTCTCCATAAACTTGCTACCTTCCTTTCTCAATTCCAGCAAAACTTCCAGCGGTGGTCCCCTAGTTTTCACTAAATCCCCAATCTTATCTGCAGTTTCATTTGATATGCCCTTCTCGTTCACCTAAGTCAACATGACAAACAGTTAGGGCCATGATCAAGTCGGTAACATCAAATAAAGAAACCATAATATGTTAGTTTGGATGCCTACCAGTTCCTTTTTCACTTGCTCAAATGTTTGCTTGTCTAGCTTGTCGATGCTCGAGCAAACCGTTCTGAACTTTTCAGGAGGCACACCACAGATCTCTAACATTGCATCAAGCAACTTTCTGTGGTTTAGTTTTATCTCATATGAGCCTATATCCAGCTGATCCAGCAACTCAGTTAAAACTTTGATAACTTCAAAATCTGGTTCCATTGTTTCATATACTCCAGCAATGTCAAAGTCGCATTGGTAGAATTCTCGATACCTTCCCTTGGACGGGTTATCTCTCCTGTATACTTTAGCTATCTGGTATCTCTTCAATGAACTTATGTTATTCATCGCAACATATCGGGCAAATGGAACAGTCAGATCATACCGCAAAGAGCAAAGCTCTCCACCCTGCAGATTATTTGGTGTAAAGATCAAATCATGACTGTGAGCACACAAGCTAAGGAAAATCATGCAAAGAAATGAATAACCGAGAAGCTGAATGTCACATGCCCACAAATATTGATGTTTATATCCTTAACCTCATCAACAATTTTATGAAAATATAAGTTACAAACCAGCATAAACCGAGGCTCAGTGCAAAATCAAACCTGCTTACCAACCTAAAGTGTGCAGTGGGACTGAAAATAATACCTGATCAGCAAGGTCATAAATCAACTTTGAGTCTTCGCCATATTTGCCCATAAGTGTTTCTCTCCACTAGCCTGCTGATTTTCAGTTGAACTGCCTGCCTCATTCTCCCCACCAGCTTGTGGTTTCTCAATTGAACTGTCCATTTCGATCACCGCCATGGCAACAGCTGCCTCCCATGCAAGGATATCCCTGAACTTGAGCAGGTAGTTGTACAAAGCCCGCAAGACAGTTACAGCATCCGGATCAATCGTGACCTTGTTAAGCATCCCCTTCCAATCATCGATGTCAACACCATCAGTAAGCTTCTTCTGGAGCTTGACATCATCAATTCTCCCAACACAAAGCCTTGTCCGCGCAAGGCTAAGCTTCAACATTGCATGTACCGGCCTCGCAAGTTGTGTTGCCAGAGCAACCAATGCCTCCTCCTTTCCCTCACCGGTTTGAACAGCATCCCTCTTTCCCAACTTCACGGGAGCATTGAGCTCGATACGGACCCTCGCGTGCAGCGCGCGCACTGCCTCACGGAAGATTCCATTCACGGTGGGCACCTTAGTGAACGATGCGGCATCGGCGCCCCCGGCTCCGCCGACGAGCTTGGACCCTAAGAGGAGCATCTTGACATCGGCGGCGACATCAGCCTCGTCCTTGGCGGAGAGACCATCCCCAGAGGTAGGCACATCGAAGGCGGCGACGTCCCCCCGCGCGGCCTCGCAGGAGAGCGCGGCGACGGCGTCGACGACGCGGACGAGCGGGGAGGCGCAACAGTCGATCGCGGCGACGAGAGCGACGGCCACCGGCGCGGAGGCGACGGCGATAGCGGCCTCGTCGCGGGAGGCGGGGGGCAGCGCGGCGGTGAGGTCGAGCGACCCAGCGAGGCGGGTGGCCGCCGCGGCGGTCACAAGAACAGAGGAATCTCCTGCAGTGACCAGCAGCTTGTTGAGCAGCACCGCCGCCGCGGCGCGGGACTCCAGCGGCGCCAAGGCGAGGTCCCGGAGGTATGCCGGGGTCTCCTGCGGCGAGGGGGCGCGCGTGGAGACCCTCTGGAGCGCGGAGGGATCGATGAAGGGGTCGGCGAGGCCGAGGGAGAGGGCGTACACCGCGGCGGGGGTGAGCGCGGCGCCCTTGCCGCCGAGCGTCACGGCGGTGGCGGGAGTCGCCATTTGTGAGATCTCCGGTGCGAGACGCAAAACCCTAGAGCAGGAAGAATCAAAGGCGTCTGCTTCAGATGGACGGCGTGGATTCGCCTACGGCAAAATATTTCTTAAAACCCCAGGTATATGAGCTTATATCATGGTTTGGCTAGTATATTTATTCATAACAGTTAAAAAATAGTATGTATACATATTAGACGTATTTTAGCCATGTTCTTTTTGTTTATTCACCAAATTATTGAAAAAGATTATTTGCTCAATACTTAAAAAATACATTGTCTCAAAATTTATTTTCTAATGTATTATTTAGACATTTGTTTTAACATATTTATTTAATTTATTTACGAAAAAAATTTCAATTTATCCATATAATCAAATAAATAGTCCACTCAATAATCTAAATCAAACATAACATAGCCTTAATGAGCTTCTGTTATCTATACATAGTACTATAGTTTATTTGTAACTGGTTAATGTATTATTACCGGTGAGAATTGTATTACTGAGGATTGTGTTTTAGTTTCTTCAATCGTGTAGTGCAAAAGTGAGGAAGAAAGTAGGGTATATAGGAGGGGTGTGTAATTTGAGCCTATTAATAGGAATATATACTAAAATATCATATATTATAATGGAACAAGAGTATTTTAGGTATATGGAGGGTTTCTAAATATTGTACCAAAATTATTTGGAACGGATATAGTATATGGGGTTTTACGCTATAGATGCTTCAAAAGTTTACTCACTAAAACTTGAAGCAAATGAAAAAAAAACTTTTTTTAGGAAATGTAAAAAAAATTCTTGTGAATATAGCCAGAGCAAAGATAAGATAGAACGCATTTCTATGACTACTTTTAAGATCTCTATCTCTATCTTTACAACTTAAAAAGACTAAGGTTAATTAAGTACTATTTATTTATATTTTAGCAAAAAAAATATTTTTTTAAAAAAATCACACTATTTAATAGTTTACAAAGTATGCACATAAAAATCGAAAAAGTAGCTTTATCGCTAGATATGAATGGAGACT
This sequence comes from Oryza coarctata, assembly GCA_030770085.1. Classification (NCBI taxonomy): domain Eukaryota; kingdom Viridiplantae; phylum Streptophyta; class Magnoliopsida; order Poales; family Poaceae; genus Oryza; species Oryza coarctata. The sequence goes on from CM061471.1 coordinate 2,587,275, forward strand.
CTAGTATCAGAATTTATTAAGGGAAGTAAGGCTGACCCAGGCCTTTCTCGAGGAGTAGTAGCTCATGCAATCAGCATAACTGAACGGGGCCTAAGCTGTTTCCGTCACGCACCACAAGCGCGCAACCCTCGGTTGCGCACACGTCCCACGTCCAACTATTGACCACAACCGGCAACCAATCGGCCACGACGACCATACAAGTGACTGTTTTTTGTGGGTCCATTCACGGTAAAGAAACTGCAAATCACAATGGACGCGGACCCTGCAGGCATGCACTTTTTCGCATTCTAGCAACAAGACCCTTGTCACAATTTGCTATATCTGAGATTAGATAAGTTATTAACTTGATATATATGTTCGTATAGATTAGATAGTTCGGTATTAGCATCTAGAGATAAAAAAATTTTATTCTAATCTATTAAATTTATATCTTTCCTCTTATGCAATAGTGTTAAAATCACTATCGTGTGGTGTTATAACTCTAATTTTTTATTTACTTTTATCCGATTCTCAGCTAACACTATATTATCTCTAAAGAGCATATATTAAGAAATATTCTCTCATATATTTCTTATAATCTTATTTATTATCAAGACAAAGAGATATATACTCAACACTGATATCTGATGGTCTTATTTTAATCAGAAATTAATATATGTTATTCAAACACTATAATATTTTTATATGTTATTAATAAGGGCAACATATTTTATTAGGTTATATGTTTGCATAAAGCTTATCATATAATATTTTTAGTACCTTATTATAAGTCTTTTAAGTCAATAAAAATTATATATATATTCTTCTTCTGCTCTCTAAATATCTTCATAACTTATCTTATTTTAAAAAAATACTTTTATAGTTAACCTTTCGAGTATGAATCTAAATTGATTCATAGAGTTTCACATTGTTCCTCTCAAAATAGTACTTAATAACTCTCTCTCCAACTTAATTCTTCAGTAATTAATATAAATTTGAATATCTCTCTTATTTTTATAGATTGATACCAATATATTTCTACTCCACTTATCAAGTATTATGTTTAATTAAAAAATATTGTAAAACAACTTGGTTACTATTTTCTTAAGACACATTCTCATCTTGATTAGAATAACATTATGTCTTACCCCTTTCATACTTTTTAAAAGCTTAGATGTTCCTTACAGAGTGTTTATTGGTGTCACCTAACGAGTCATCCAATTAGATAGTTATATTCTTATTACTACCATTAAATAAATTATTAAAATACTATTACTATCTATGTTAATCTTATCCTCCTTCATCAAGAATTGTTCTATCTCATTCTTAATATATTTAATATATTTAACTCTTAAAGTGACTCGTTGCTATTCTATACATATCTTTCTCTCACTTTAAATATGAGAAATTCATCCAACCTTTCAGACTAAACTGTGCTGCCCAACTCAAACATGTACACCACACAAACAAATTAAAGACTGCGAAGTATACAAACTTAATTGAACACCTCACAGCTTACGACAAGACTACATGTTTCGTCAACTGCTTGTTTATTTTAAGTACAATGCACACAACAGCTAGCAAGTACAACCCCAAGTGCTTCAACAGATAGCTCAGGTTCCAACATCCTGTGCTCAGATCTTAGGTTAATTCACTCTCTCGCAAGGTACAAGCAACTCCCCCAAACTCAAATTATTCAAGTCCCAAACTCAAACAATTGGAGCTCCTGGTAAACATTTACTTCGGATTTCTGATAGTATCGAACTCGCCCTATAGCAATCTTAAGCTAATGAGTATCAAACTCTCATCTATCCACCCACTCAAATTTGCCCTCTTCTCCGAATTCCAACTCTACGCGCACATAGAGATACGGTGGGTGGCGAGGGGGAAAAGAGGAGGAGGAGGTGAGGTACTAGTGCATTACAATCTCATCGAGGCTAAGGATGCCGAACTGCACCAGCTCGACCTTGGCCACCTCGGCTAGCAAGTACGGGAACCTCACAACATCCATGTCTTCAATCCCCACACTCTGCGGAGTTTTGGCGGAGTACGAGAACCTCACAACATCCATATTTTCGGCATGCCACCACTAGAGCGTGCTTTTGGCAGTTAAATCGAGGCCGAATCGAAATGAATCGAAGAAATCGCTGCCACCTCTATGAGATGAGAGGGGAAATCACGGTGAAAGGGAAAGAGGCCCATCGGGTTCATCCGAGAGGTGAGGGGGTAGGGCTTTATTTATAGGCGTATCGTGTCGGCTATCATGAGCAGGGCGGTGTATAGATGGGCTAAGTTCAATTCGATTTTTCTTTTTCTATTTTTCTGATTCCCTTTTCGTTTGGGTTTATACTAATTCAAAATTTATTCTATTATCTATTACCATAAATTATTCAGCACCAGATATTGATAATGGATCATACGGTAAACGAGTAGCTTAGAATCCACCTACAATTTAGATATGAGGATGACTCGTTGGTATTTTACAACATAAGGAAAACATGAAAGTAACTGTACATTAATAATATCGCTGCTATTAGCAGCTCAAGTAAAGCATTGTAGTGTTCATCCAAAGGCATCAGCCATGCAAAAACAACTGTGGTGCAGCACACAACAGATTCAACGTTCCTCTTCAGCCATCAATCACAGTCACCGTAATCTCGTTGTGTGTTTTAGTCATCCCTATCAGTAACTTGGGAGAGAACCGCTGGCCGATGAACGATGAGTAGTGGGGGAAAGATGGTGGTGATGGCTGAAGAGAGTGGTTGATGAATTCTTTGAACGAATGGAGATTGTGGTTTCCTTGAAAACTGCCGATGGAACTTTGAATGAGTTGATAGGTATCTAAACTACTATCTAAACAGAAATATGATTATAAATATTGAGATATTTAAAAATATATGTGATCATTACCATTGTGGAGGTGATGTAGCTGACTGGGAGATTAGAGACCCGGTATTTGACAAGAGGATTTAAGGTCGTGACTATTGACTATTAAAAATAACAAAAAAATTATCTAGAACTTATATAGAAGAATAATCCTTCTCATATTATATTTTACATGGATATAAGATTGCGGAATGGCACAAAAGTCATGTGCTCCTCGCCTGTGTGCCTCTCTCAAGACATCTATGGCTTACATACCTCTAGACCCTTGAGCACCAGGGTCACTGACAATATTATTGTTGCTCTGATAATTATCGGTATTACGGAGAACCTATTTACTTGTAACGCCAACAAACATGCCATGAAAACGGTAATTTCCATGAATTGTCGGTACAATAGCATTTTTTTTCATTTTTCATTTTCTTTGTTGGTGATTACTAATTTTTATGTGGTTCGGTATAACATAATAGAAAAGCGTCTGTTGGTTAGTCGGTCGGGGATTTCCCCTAATGTTTTCATCCCAAGCTATATTTTCTACCCAACATGATCAGTTGATCACTGCAAATGAAGATGATATATTTTTTAAAATATTAGATGAAGATGAATTTGACCATGAACAGAACTTTACCGGCCTCCAACGCACGCAATTGGTACCCCCGCCGCCCAACCTAAAACCGCGCTAACCGAACGCAACCCGCAGCACAAATACGCGCGCGCGCCCGCGCAAACGCTCTCGCGCTCACCCACTCACCTCTCTATCTGGCCTCGTCGCCATGGCGGCTCGCGCGCGCCGCGCCGTCGCCGTCCTCCACCTGCTGCTTCTCACTGTCTTGCAGCTCGCCGCTCTGGCGGTGGCGCTGGAGCCCGCCGCACCTCCGCCAGGTAGAGGTGGCGGTGGCGGCGGCGGCGACGACCCGCGGTGCCACGCGAGCCCGCCGCGGCGCGGCGCGGTGGCGGTGTACCCTAGCGACATGGCGCAGCTGCAGTTCCTCCTCAACGCCAAGTTCGTCGAGGCGGAGTGGTTCCTCCACGGCGCGCTCGGCCGGGGCATCGACTTCATCGACCGCAACCTCTCCGCCGGAGGCCCCCCTCCCGCCGGCGCGCGTAAGGCCAGCCTCGACTTCCTCACCACCGAGGTCGCCGCCGAGCTCGGGTACCAGGAGGTCGGCCACATCAGGGCGATCACGCAGTCCATGGGCGGGCTTCCGCGGCCGGCGATCGACCTCAGCGACGGGATGTTCGCGGCGGTAATGGACGAGGCCATGGGGGCTCGCCTCAACCCGCCCTTCGACGCCTACGCCAGCAGCGTCAACTTCCTCCTCGCCTCCTACATCCTCCCCCACATCACCGTCTCCGCCGCCGTCGGCATCAGCCCCTCCCTCATGGGCTTCGCCTCCAAGCGGGCAAGCAAGCCAACCAACCTCTCCTCTTCTCAACTCGCCATGGACGCCGGCGAGCAGCTGACCCAATGATTGAATTACTTGGTGTTCGTGCAGTTGCAGGCGAGCATACTGGCGGTGGAGGCGGGGCAGGACGCGGTGATACGGCTGCTGCTGTACCAGCGTGCCGACGAGGCGGTGGCGCCGTACAGGGGGCACACGGTGGCGGAGTTCACGCGGCGGATCTCCGACTGGAGGAACGGGGCGTCGAGGTGCGGTGCCAAGGACGAGGGGGTGAAGGTGCTCGACCGGCGGCAGGGCGCGGAGCGGCGGACCGTCAGCAACATCCTCGGCGCCGGCGACGACTCGCTCGGGTTCGCGCGCACGCCGGCGGAGGTCCTACGCATCCTCTACGGCTCACGCAACGAGCAAATCCCCGGCGGCTTCCTCCCCCGCGGCGGCAACGGCACCATTGCCAGAGGATTCTTCCAGCTCGCCTAAATGACCAAATACTACTCGCATTTTTTTCTTTTATTTTATTTTAAAAAAGTTCATGTTATCACAAGTTATCACAGAATCCAATCTTATTTCAAACCTATTTTAATGCATGATATGTACTATGAAGCAATATTCAGTAGAAGGGCACCGATGGAATACAGAAATCTCAGAGAATTTTCACATGAATCAGTTCACTTCTCCCTAAATGAGGCCGGAACCCACACTGGATTCCCCAAAATATGATTTGGAGGCCCAATAAGAATCAGGCCAGGAGCAACATCTCAAATGCATCATAAATATCAGTGTGAGTGTGCATGATCAGATCCCAAAATGCTATACTTCCTATCCCATAAGATTATGCATCCTAGCATAGTTTTGCAGCTACAGAAAGTGTAAAAAGATGGCTTGGTAAACCATAAGTTGGACTGGTAGCAGCATTTTCTTTACTCTTTCCCTTTGGGCTCCTAACAGGGAAATCTTCTTCCTGTTGGTGGCGCCATCGAAAATTCGCGGCTTCCATGCAGTGGGGGTGGACCAAAAACCTCCTGTGATCAACAGCCCAGCGAGCCTTGACCGTTCCCATCCCCAGGGTGATTGTCGAATCCACATCTGCGCAGCAAACGGCACCCAGCTTCCAGGCCATCTTCCAGATCATCTGATCCTGTGGGCGATAGTTCGATGGGAATACCTGGCTAACGACTAATTTGCATCCTTGCAGTACTTCCTGCCGCGTCCCCTTAATCACCTGCAAAGGGCGCGTGTAAATAGAACAACCATAATTAGCAAACAAATACTATAGAACATAGCACTAAAAAAATCTGTTTAGCACACACTGCACTCCATAAGCATTTAGGTGTATAACGTGGTCGCTAACGCTGAATTCTTTTTGTCATGCTCGTACCTCTGGGCTGTATACATAAATAATATGCTTTGTAAGTGGCAATGAATAATTTTATCCAAAAACAAGGTGACAGAAACAATATAAGGGCAAAGAGAAAGGCTTACACCATAAATACTATTGCATAACTTGCCAAGAACATCGGAGCATAAATATATAAAAAGATTGAAGGGTACTTGTAAGACTTCTAGCTTACCTGTCTTACATCCCGTGAAGAAAAAGCAGCATCAACAGTCTGCATAGGAGATGTACACTAACAAGTGATTAGTTGTGAAAAACTTTCACTGATACTAGGTTTAGGTTTAAGCAGAACAGGGAATAGACAGTAGAAAACTACAGGAAGACGAGTTGTTATAAAATCATGTAACTGTAAGTAACCAACCGAGTTAAAGAAATTTGTGAGTATGTGCTTCATGACATCTAAAATCAAAGCAGCATCACTCTCTTAGATGTTATAAAATAGTAACGAGCCGAGTCAAAGAAAATTGTGTGTATGCGCTTCAAGACATTTAAAATGCGCTTAAGTGTGTATGTCCACTCTCATTTAGAGAGTGAGATACTAAATGGGAGTTGATGTGATAGTAAATAAAATAAAATCAGTTATATAGGTTTGGACTGTGTAAAGACGTAATCCCTTACTTCTTTAGTGTTTTGGCTTACATTTAGTTAAGAGTCTAAGTTATAACTTGCTATTCTATTTTTCGGTTTGAGTTCTCTTTCTTAACAACCTTGATTTTTTCCTTACAGCCAATAAGAAAATGTCACAGTGGTTAGTTATTAAAACATAAATCCCAACACATAGCGATTTACCGATGAGTGTGCCTAGGTGCTGGGCCTCGATGGGCCTCTTTTAGGACTAGTTTGGATTGACGTCATGCTGCTCCACCACACGTCCCATATGACTAAAGAAGCTTTAAGACCTTAAGTCTAATGCTTTATTTTTGATGATGGAGCCTGTATGCCATCCTTAGGTGGTAAGATGTGTGAAAAAATTATGGTCCTGTTAAGCAGCATAAAAATCAACTACGCCATTTAACAGTTCACGTCTTTTTTTTCAAAGAGATGATAATGGCGTACGTGATGGATATGTATATATCGTCCTATCATCCTATCTGTACTCAGATGTGTCTTATTTAAAGAGAGACTTGTAAATTGATGGACGCGCAACACGCCATGTCTAAATATAATGTTGTTGTCCCTAAACCGCTTGGGACACTGAGCTCTAGGGTGACATGTACCAAGCTCGGAATTCAACACACGGTCCTAGAAAATATCTTGAGCTCAGCCTTAGTCGAGGGCGATCTTAGGTTCTGTTTCACTTTCTTTCAAGTACGTAACAGGGTTGTTTGGAGCTGATCGAACTTGTGCTGGCTACCCAATGTGATAAGGCGCCCCAAGCAACTGGTGTTGGAGAGCCTGGCCCTACCTAACCGACAAGGACATATATGACACAAACAATCAAATTTAGAGACTGGATACGAAATATGTGCTCATGCTAGTTAAAAGCAACACTTCATAATATTAGTAGAATTCCACTGTTTCATTTAAATTTTTAGCTGTTTTCATGCAAATTTCTATTGTCACGGAGTACCACATAAGAGTTCCTGCTACCGATCGATGAATCGTTGTATCGACTCGTCTTCAACCGGTATGGCTCGCATGGCGGCGGGTGTCCTCGTCACCTCCGCTCCAGAAGTTCCCCTGATCCCTCACCTCGATCACCTGGCCATGCCTAACGAATTGATTAACCCAATCCCACTGACAAGTGCCTAACGAAGGGATTACTCATCGTGCCGCAGCGAAGGGAGATGACGATGCTGCGCCGGTGGGTGGCGAGCCGGGATCTGAGGAAGGCGGGGCGCGCCAAGCGCGGCCTCCGCTCGCTCGCAGCCGCCGTGTCCCTGTCGGTGGCGCTGACGGCCGCGTCGTTCTACGGCTCCGGGTCGTCGCCCTCGGCGTCAGCGGCGAAGGTGACGATCGCGTGGGCGGGGTCGGTGGCGGCGGAGGCGGTGATGGCGCTGGCGGCGTGGATGGCGTGGGCGGAGGGGGGCCTCCACCGCCGCCCCGGAGCAACGCTGGCGCCGTTCGTGGCGCAGCTGGTCGCCGCGCTGGCGTGGGCGCCGCTCGGGCTGGGGCCTGCCGCGCCCGCGGCAGGGCTGGCGTGCTGCTTGGGGATGGCCGCCGGCGCCGTCAACCCCGTCGCCAGCGACCTCGCCAAGCCGTGCGTCGCCTGGGCCTTCCTCCTCGCTGTTATCAACTACAAGATGATGAACTGATCGATCAAGCTTCTTTCTTTACTACGACATGTGTGTGCAGTGTCAGCCAGCTTTGTGAATGTTTTTGCTACATAATATACATACTCTCAAGATTTATCAGAAACATCTTCTGATTCTTTTGGTAAAATTGTTGAAATTTACCGAACTTCATGTTTCTTGAACGAAATTTTTATCAAACTGCAATATGAAATACACATATGGTGGTTCGCATAATACAGGATTAGACACGCAAATTGTAGCAATTAGCAAGATCCAAGCACAGCAGGCGGTAATACATTACTAATATAGTAAACTGTCACTGCAGTGGCAGCCAGCTTTCTGACTTTTTTTGCATATATATATACAACTTCAAAAGCTTGTATGTACACTTGAAACTTGTTTTTCTCTCAAGATTTAATCAGAAACATCTTCCGATTAAACATCTAGTAAATAATTGAAATTTACGGAACTTCAACATGTTTTTTTGAACTTTTTTTTTGTCAAACTTCAATATGAAATATACACATGATGGTTCACACTATACAAGGATTACACGAACAAATTGTTGAACATCTCCTGGTAAGAATTAATCAGAAACATCTTCTGATCAAACATTTTCTGGTAAAAAAATTGAAAACTTCAGCACCATAAACTGCAACAGATCTCCTTTTCGGGCGAAATTTTTATCAAACTGGATATGAAATACACGTATGATGGTTCACATAATACAAGGATTACACGAGCAAATTGTAGCAATTAACAAAATCCAACCAGGCGATCACACATTACTAATGGTCCAAGATGTTCATCATATTTGATAGAGAAATTCTATGTATTGCTATTGACAAGCAATTGATACTGTTCGATACTACGGTCTAGAATTGGTTTTACTGCGACGGGATGGGCTGCATCTCCGGCGAGGCGGAGTCAGCGAGCGGGTAGCCGAACACCCTGGAGAGGCGCTCGGTGGGGACGAGCGGGAGGTAGGTGGCGACGGCGCTGCCGTGCTTGGCGCTGTCGAGCACCGCCGTGTTGTACCTGGCTGACAGCTGTGCGGCGGTGGGGAGCACGGCACGGGTCACGGATGGCATGAGCGGGAGGCGGTTCAGCGCTGCCCAGGCCTCCGCCGCCTTGCGCTCCGCAACGGGCTCGTAGTGGGTGTACAGGTCCCGTGCCTTGGGCTCGGCACGGGCGATGGCCGACTTGGCCAGCCCGGTCGCCGTGCCAACAAGCCCCGCCTGCCGCACCTCCACCACGGCAGAGCGAGCCAGGCCCGGTGCCTCCTTCACCACCAGCGGTACGCGGCGGTTCAACTCCTGGACAGACTCACCAACCTGTCAAAAAGAATAGTTCATGAAAAACCATTAGTTCCTGCAACAATGACGAAATTGGCGTCCAAATGTAGTTCAATCAAATAGCTGTGAAAATTAGTTTAATCCCAACTGATTTTAATCCCATTTTAAGAGCGAAGGCGCATCATTTGATCCCTAGGAAACGAAAAGATAATTTATATTTTAATGATAGGCAAGATGAATTAAACACGATCAACCAGTAGACCGGTAGACAAGATGAACAGGTTGAGATTAATTTCATATGCAAATTTGTACTATCGTAAAACTAGTACTAGTTTAATTGCAACTGATTAAGTTGTATATCTTATAACTTGTATCAAAATTAATTTCGTTCACCCAAACAGCTACAGAACTATTTCAATCCCAACTGATTTTAATCCCATTTTAAGAGCAGAAACGCATCATTTAATCCTAGGAAACTAGGATCACGCTTCTCTTTCTGAAGATAAGCGACATGAATTGAAACATGACCAACCAATAATAGACAGAGCGAACAAGTTGAGGTTAGATTCATATGCAATATCTCTTTTCGAGTTGGAAAATTTGACGGGCGAATTGAAGAATCGATGCCCTAAATTTTACTACCTTGCGGTCGAGGAACTTGAGGAGGTCGAGGGGAACGCCGTGGAAGCGGTCGTAGACGGGGCCGACGACGGCCTTGACGGTGCCCTCGACGTGGTCGACGCCGGGGCGGAGCGGCCCGGCCCCTTGCTTGGCATACGCGTACGCCGCCGCCGCCAGCACCAGCGCCTGCGCCGCCGCCTGCTGCACGAACTGCAGGTACCTCAGCCTCTCCTCCTCCGTCGCCTCCGCCTCCTCCTCCACCGTCACCTCATCCTCCTGTTCAACCCAACCCAACCAAACCACACAAATCAATCACCACCACAATCCACAGGATGGAAGAACTCCAAAGGAAAAAAAAAAGAAAAATCGAAACTGGTTCTTACGGGGCGGTTGCTGATCGGGACGGCGTCGCTGCCTGATTCGGCCATGGCTATCGGCTGCTGGCCGATTGGTGGATCGAATCGAAGGTGTCCTTGTTGGAATTTGGGATTCTTCGCTTGGGTTTTTGGTGGAGAATTTGGGGTGCGGAATTCGTGGATTTTATAGGAAGGCGAAGACTTAATTGAGGCGTCAAGTTTTTTCTCGTCGTTTTTCTTTAGTTTTTTTTCTTAACCGTTAAGGGTTCGCTTAAATTGAGATGACGCGTCTCCGTTGTTGGGCGGTTTGGTCCGCGTCTAAGAGACGGGGGGCTTCTAGAAGGGGGCGCTCCACATGTCACTGACAGGTGGGCCCTACGAAAAGTGGGTCCCATGCGTCGGTGGGAATGGGTCAGGGTGGGGTAGACGTGACGTGCGGGCGGCTCGGGCTCACGCGGGTTCGGGTGTGAACGCGATCCGCGGAGTTTTGCGTTTTTTTAAAAAAACAAATTTGGACGACTCGGGAGATGTGGGGTTGCGTTGGCCCCCTGAAGATTACTAAATTGTGGATCTCTCCAGATAATGAGAGAAAATATCTGAATTGCAGTAAGCAAAAACATGTTATTACTATAAATATAAATGGATTATAAAAATATATGGGTCTTATACCAAATATACAACAACGGATATGTTTCAAATGAAATTTTCCTAATGTAAATTACACTGCTACCACCATTGAGAAAGCAAGAAGCAATCAACATGGTATCCTCATTCATTTCGACATCATAGATTCAATGGTGATGATAAGAGTGGCTTACATAATATGGAGGAACAGAGAGCACGTTCAGATGAATTCATATGCTATCATTCCTATCAGAATTCAGAAAAAATAAAGGATCAGGATAAGCCAAATGCTAGCAAGAACATGTCATCTTCTTTTGCAGGACATCACATTGCACAAAACAGTACAAATTCAAAACAAGCTGCAGCAAGAAAATGCACTCCAATAACGATGCAGAGGCTTACGACCACTCAAAGATCGGACGTGACACAGATATGCATCCGCCTCAACCAAAATAATCAGCACTGGCTCAATCAAGACATGATTATCAGTTTATCAGCAGCTAGTAGAGACCACCTCCAGTATCCAGCAAAGCATAATTATCATACCAGGATGAACGCACTAAAATTCAGAGCAACAATGGTACTGTATAAGATAAATGGATGGATTATGGATGCATTGGGTCTTTCACCATACAGCAACAGATCTGGGTACACCAATGAAAAAACAGGCACAGTTTCCTCACTTCATTGCAGCATCACAAATTCACGTATAATTATGGTGGTGATGACAAAGTGACTGACAAAATTTGTAGAGAAAGAGGCATGTTCGGATGAACTCATATGCTACCATTACAGTCAGAAACAAGTTCATGATCACAGCCAAAGGTCACCAAGAACTTGATAACTTTTGCAGGACATCACATTGCACAAAACAGTAGAGATTCAAAAGAAAATGCACTCCAACAATGATTCATATGTTTCCAATCTCTCAAAGATCTGAAGTGACGCAGATATTTTGCAGAAGCATCTGAATCTCAACAACAATTATCAGCAGAGACTCAAGACATGCTTATCAGCAGCTTGTAAAGACCATTTCCAGGCTCCAGCAAAGAGTAGTACCAGAATGAAAGCATTAAAATTCAGATTAACAATGGTACTGTAATAGATAAACGGATGGCATATCGATCTAACAACATTATTCAGTTGAAGTTCCACATTAAATCTCACAACCCTCTTCAGCCAAAATTATGATAGGAACAATCTTCGGAGTACACTGGTAAAATTAAAACAGAGATATTATGGTTCACATAAGAAAGGAAAATTGCTAAGATCAAAGGAGGTGCAGCAGACATGAGTAACTTGATGGTCTTGCTGCGAAGCTAATAAGCAAAGGAGGGTTCGCTTGGCCTGAAGCTCCTGTAAATGGAGGCAGCGACTGGGACAAGACCCAAGAGCGCAATCTGGACCTGCTCCGAGGTGCTTGTCCTGATGGTGATCTGCCCACTCAGCTTGTTGTTCAACCCAAGACGAACTGCCATCTTCGAGCCCCTTCCGATTGAGAACTGCGACTGCAAATTTGCACCGAGAGCAAGGTCTCGGCGCCACTTCATCAAAGAGAGACCCAGGGTCAAAAGGGACTGGCCAATTGGATAATCCTTGTCTTTCAGGCGTGCCTCCAAGTTAGCTCCATACGCAGTGTCTCCTTGAGCTCGCATTGCACCTGTGCTTGCCACCAATGCCAACCTCTTCCCAAGCAAGAGCTGGTCCTCAACCTTCAGCCCAGTCGCCACAATGTCGCCCAAGAAAGTCACAGAAAATCCTCCGGTAGTCTTGTTCTTCTTGATATTCTTGAACTTGGTTTCGCCACGGAGAATATACGCAAGTTGCCGCCCAACTGTCTGGATATCAAAACCAGCAAGCGACGACGCATCCTCCCCAAGCTTTGCTGAGATGGAAGAGTCCAAATGGATGCTAAATTCCTTCTTGTCCTTGGTGACCTGAACCGCCACATTAGCTGGAAACTTGTTAAGGAGAGCGAGTGTCTCTTCAACACTTACTCCGTCATAACCACAGTCATGATCCCACCCATGTGCATCTAAAACAGGCCTTGCAAGAACAGTCGAAGTTGGCTCCAGAAAGCGGTACCGGTATGTGGGATTGTCACAGTCAAATGAAGGGGGCAGCACCATATCAGGTAAGGGAACTGATACATTCTCCGGAGGAGGATCCTGATCATTTTCTCCTGCGATGTTAGCATACCCATAAGCATCCATATCAGTTTTACCTCTCTTCTTCATCTCCTTCAACCTGCGGATTTCATCCTTCCACTGTTTCTTCTGGAGAAGCTTGACCCTGTAGTCATACTCATCAAAATAAGCATTCTTCTGCTCTTTTGTGAGCCTAGCAATCTGAGATTTGGTCAATGGCTTGAAGGGTGGAAGCTGGTCATATTCCTCTTCCTCTTCATCCTGCTCTATATCAGAATAGTCATCCAAATCAATATCAGAATCTCCTTCATTGCCACCCTGATCTGGAGAAAGCTTTGGGTGAGCTCTTGACTGCAACAGGGAGGAGAGCAGGAAGGGAAGAGGTGGAGAGCGGAAACGGAACCCAAAAAGCTTTCCAGGATTTGGATCCTGAAGCTTCAGAAGTGAGTTTGCTACAGATAATATCTTTGAAGAGTAGCACAAAAGCAGCATCTGATGCCTCCAGCTCTGGCCATTTGGAAGTACTTTCTGGCCCTCGCGGTTTCTCCTGCAAGAAGGATGATTCTCAACAAGAGCCACTGGATTCATCAGGCGCATATCCCCTGCAGCCTGCCTGATGGATTGCTGGATAATGTGAGACCTCTGAGCCATTAGCACCTCATATGTCATCGGGACACCATTTAGACCTTCAGGAGGAGCAGAAGCAGCATGTGTGAGAGCAACAATGGCATTGAACCATATAGATGATCCCAGAACAGAAGTAATGGTCTTTAGAAGAGGCAAATCATTGAGATCATGGCTCAGACTATCCAGGCGGTCCACATACAGAACGATATCTGGGGGGCATCTCTTGGTATATTTCTTGACAGAAGCAAGGATTTTTCTATTGGATCCTTGGTCCATCACATTGGGACGAAGGCCTGGAGTATCAATGATCCGTATTTGGACACCATCAACATTACCAACAATCTCCCGTACATTGTTGGTGGATGAACTGAAAGCATCAGTTTTGGACTTCTCTTCACCAAAAATAGAATTTATAGTTGCACTTTTACCGATCCCTGTCTTCCCCAACACAAGTATGTTGCATGAGAAGTTCAACTCCTCTTTTCCCTCCGCTTCAAGCAGCAAGGCCTTCTTCCGTGCATTGTCAAGGCTGAAAGTTCGGTTTGTCTGTCTTCCATGTCGAATACCCTCAGCAAGGCTCAGACGGTACAACACCTGTGCTGCAACTGTTTCTTCAGGGGTAGCCCCCAATCTATAGACAAGGCGCAGAAACTTTACTCGGATCAACTCAACCTTGTCATGCAGCTTCTTCTCTTCCTCCGTCATCTCCTCAGTAGGTTCAGCAGTCACAGCTAGCTCAGAGGGGCTGACAAGGTTTGACCGTGCAACTGGGCGCGGGGCAGTTGGCCTGAGAGATGGGGCTGATGAGCCTAGGCCAGCTGGCCGGTCCATGGAGAAGATTCTAGAGCCATCTTGGGAAGAAACTGTGATATTCCCGTCCGTGGATGCACCAGTTGCAGCTTTCAGCAGGGCAGCCAATGCAGCAGAATCAAACCCCTTCTCATCCTCATCCTCATTATCGTCATCATCCTCGTCCTCCTCAGAATCATCAAGGACAATCTGCCCATCCATGCTATTAGCGTACTCTCTCGAGCTGCTCAAGCCTGATACAGGACTACCACTAGCGGAACCTTCCCCAAGCTCCTTCATGATCTGCTTCACAGCTTCCGAACTCTCTATAATTGCAACTCGTGCAGGGCCCCTGTCAGAGCTCACTCTATCTTCATCGTCATCAGCCTCATTGACAACATCATCTTCATCATCAGCTGCAGCTAAAACTATCTCATCATCTTCCTCACGGTCAATGACCTCTGCAACACCTTCATCCCCCTGACCAACATTATTTTCCTTGGTAGCTCGAGACACGATAGGACTAGCACCACCAGAAACATTACTCTCGACCTCTGCAGGCTTCTCAACACCATCAATCTCCACAGATTCACTGGCCTGGCTTTCAACGCTTTGCTCCTTCTCAGTACTCTCTTCAAGTGCACTTTTGGCACTCACAGGATAAATCTTCTCGGAGCTACTGTCGTCAACAACCTGGATTCAGCCATATGAATAATTCAACATCATTGTATGTATCAAAATTATTTAGAAACAAAACTATACTGAGCAAGATCATTTACCACTGGACTTGCGTTGCTTACTGGCTCAGGCTTCGTCTCCTTCTCTTCCGCATCAGCCTCCTTCTCCAATGATTCTTCAGGAGCATTGCGCTCCTTGGCCACCGCCGAAGCGCTTGCTTCATCTGCCTTGTCACCCAAATCGCCGTTAGCTTCAACTTCAGGAGCTACCTTATCCTCCGGCTGCGCTGCTTCCATGGGCCCAGCAGAAACAGCAACCTCTTTCTCCCTTCTCAATTCACCATCATCTCCACCACCAGTAGCCACCTCCTCTCCTTTCTCGTCCTCTAGCTTCTCCTCCACAGCCAATTCGGTGGCGGCGTCCGCGCCATTCACCGCTAAAGCCACGGCCTTCTCCTCCGGCTCCTCGCCCAATTCACCCTTCTCCTCACCTACCGGTGCATCGGAGGAAGCAGGATAAGCAACCCCCTCGCCCAATTCGCCGTTGTTCGACTCCGCCGCCGCCAAGGAGGCAGTTTTTCCATCTCTCTCGGCGAATTCCGCACCGCCTCCCTTGTCCTTGGTCTCCGCCGCCTCCAAGCTTCCGCCTTTCCCATCCCCCTCGAGCGCCTCCACCTCGCCGCCGTCCTCCCTGCCTCCGGTCACTCCCACCTCCCTGTTCTTCGCCTCCTCACCATCCAAATCACCACCTTTCCCCTCCAATCTCACCTCTTCCTCCTCCTCCTCCGCCGCCGCAGCATCAGCAACCTCGTCCCCATCAGGCGCCGCCGCGGGCTTCTCCTCGACCACGGGCGCTACCGGAGCGGCGTAGGCGTCGGTGGTGGTGGCCATGGCCGCCTCTTGCTCCGGCCACAAGCAAGCGAAACAAGAAGCAGCAGCAGCAGCAGTCGGATTCGGGGAAAGAGGAGGAAGAGAGGGAGGAGGAGAGGATAAGGTGAGGGTTTTAGGTTGGGCTCAAAATCAGTATATGTATCAATCCCAATATATATATAGCTGCTCTTCGATTTTTTTTCCTTTGCTTCTCCTAAAAAAACTTTTTTTGTTGTTCTTCTGAAAAAAATAGTTATATCTCGCCAGTATATATTGCTGGCTGGTCTTCGATTTCCTTCTGCTTCTCCTCAAAATTAACAAAAAGAGCTTTTTGTTCTGAAGAGAAGATGTGATTTTTCGTTTTGGCGTGCGGTTTTAGAACGGCGGCCACGCCGGGGGTGTGGTGGTGAGATGGGAGAGGAAGCAAAGCAAAGGGGAAAAAAAATTGGGGGAGAGCGTGACGATAACGTGAATTGATTTTGATTTTTTTGCTTCTACGTTTAGCTGTGTTTCGTCCTGTGCTTGTGTTTTGTGTAGCTGTATTGTGCTTTTCTCTCTCTTTTATTACTTTTGATTTCCTGTATGTGTGGGGCTTCGGTTTGGTTTGTCTTGTAGTTGAAGGGGAGGATATCTTCTCTATGTTTTTGTTTCAAGTGGTTTTCAATTTTGGTGGCTTTGATGTTGCCCAAAAACTTTGCTTTTACTTATTGAAACACGTTATCTCTTCCATAATTGAAAATGTGCACTTCTCTCCTGTATTAATCTTGTGGTGGTGTTCATCTCTCTTTTACCATTTTGTTTCTAGTTAACACAGACCCAATATATATATATATTATCTGATATCAATAAAAAACAATGATCTCTAAAAAAATGTTAGTGTAGATAGGGAAAAAAAAGGAATGCAACCGTACAGAGAAAAAAAGAATTGATATAAGTTGCAAAAATAATCTTCAAAGGAATATTAATTTGTTGAGTTGGTGGTGATTCTACCTCCATTACCACCAATTGAGATTGAGATGTAGGCCATCACGTCATGTCTTTTATCTACATACTACTGTGTAAGTTCATGAGATGCTACTGGATGGATGGATATCTGTGCATGTGCAATTCACTGGTGTATGCCAAAATGATGTTTTATTTCCTTCTGTGCATACTCTGATGCTGTGTTGCATCATTATTAGGTGTATTATAATAGGTTTATTGTTGATATTACTAACCTTAAGTGATATTATGATTATCAATGTCCACTATGCATTTTGAATGTGTTCACTGTTTTGCTAAACAATTGCTTCTTTATTTTGTGAATGTGAATGTCAGTTGGAGTCTTTGAACCTATGTATTAAACTTCAAGACAAATATCTTGATAAAAATCCTATATTTTTATGAAATAAGAATATATTATGGATATTAATTCTAACACTAAAGGTATTGAAGATGGTATTAAAAAAGAATGTAGGTTTCTAGTGGGTTTTAGCTAATTGATGATAAATTAATAGACTAATGATCTTATTGAGTATATGAGTCTGAAGATGAAGAAGATATAGGATAATGATGAAGATGAAATACACAGTGAAATCATTGTAATTCAAGGCAACAAGTGACAAGAGATGATAAAATTGGGTGAAATGTTAGTAAGACTTAGTTGCACGATAGACCATACATCGGAGAAGAGCAAGTAGAGGCTTGGTGGCAAAGGACTCGATATGGTGGTGAATGAGAGTGCTTGGTCGAATGACAACAAACTAGTTAAGACTATAAGAAATTACAAGTTACTGACAATTAATCATTGTAAAGAAGAATTGGACAGGGCAAGCCTTAGAAGAAAGAAGATCAAGATTGTTATAAAAACATATGGGGCCAGACAATCCGAGAGTGGATCGGATTGTTTGAGTGAGCTGAAGAAGACCAGAGCCAGACAATCTAAGTGTGATCGGACAGTTTAGTCACTGGCCGTTGAAGTGTTGAAAAGTATGGACCATTGGAAATAGTTAGTTGGATAGTTCGGGCTTAGGCCAGGCAGTCTGGATCAACAACACTATTCGTCTGGGTCATGTGTTTGTTGGACAAATGAAAGTGTATTAATTAAACAGCTCGGTAGTGGCCAAATAGTCCGAAGGCTTGGAAGTCCAATAGGATCGGACAATCTGGCATGGCGTCGAACAATCCAGTCAAGTCTTTATCCAATGTGGTTGGAGAAAGGGTGTTGAAAAGAACAAAACAATCCAATGCGATACCAGATTGTCCGGGTGATGCTGCCAAACAGTTTGGCAGGGGTCAGACTGTTCATCTCTTTACATCCCAACTGCGAGTTGTCAGTGACTGTTGAAAAGTGAAGTGGAGTTAGATTATTCGGTATAGTATATGATTGTTTGATCATATACAAGTTTTTGATAAACTTGAGCAATGGTTCAAAATGCTTAGTTGGAGGAATTTGGGCTATATATACCCGGTGCTATGGTATTGTTAGAAGACTTTTGGACCTACTTACCTAAGCAAGCCTAGTACATATCCAAGAGTCTCAAGAGCTAATTGAAGATCTTTTGAGGGAGAGTTTTAGCCTTAAGTTTGTGTTCTTATATCTTGTAAGAATGCTAGTTGATCTCTAACCATTTTAAAAACGTTCTAGAGTATGTGTGCTACTAGTGAGAGGCTGAGAGTGGAGTTGGTATGCGTTAAGTTGGAGAATTTAAGCGGTTGTAAAAGAAGAAGGAGAAGCCCACAAATAACCAAAGGGTTGTGGTGTGCCTGGGAGAAGTTGTGAAGATTCATACCTCGCATTCAAAAGAGAAGAGGTAAATAGTGGAATCCAAGCTTTACCTTAGTAGAGAAAGCTTCATCGGAGAGAAGTTGCATGGCTTTCAAGTTTGGGACTAAGGGGTGTTTGCTTTAAGAGACCAAGACACCATCGGCGATAATAGTTTAGAGAGAAAAATGGTTGAAAGAAACTCGACTCGTTGGAGCTCCTTAAAAGAGACGTATGATCGATTAGATTCGAACTTCGGTAAATGAATTGGTGTCTTTATTCTTTACTTTGCATTAATACTTTCTAGTTGAGCTATCTAGTGATTATTTTGTTGCATGCTTATATCTTATTGATCACCTCTTAGTTATAGTTCCTAGCTAGTGTGCAAAGAGCTATATCATATCAAGATTTTTCAAGTTTTTTAATGGGGCCGGATTGTGTGTGAAGTTGGATTGCCTGTGCTATCAGACTGTTTGTATCGCCATCAAGCTATTACTAGGCAAGTTTCTGTTTTCTATGTTTCATCAAATTGTTTGGTCTCAGCGATATGGAGTATGAATTAGAAGCCATTTTATAAATTAGCTTATAACATTTAGACATGTACAACATCTTTAAATTCCTAATCCATTTGCTCCGGTCTTTTGAAAAAAAATGTTTGGCCCGATTAATCTCTTAAGGATAGTTGAAATTGATAAATTGATGCATAATATGATTTTTATGATAGCTAAACTATAGTGCGATTTTCATTCTAGAAATTGCGCCCAAATTTGAAAATCCTCCGGTCAAAATTTCGTCGGTGTTTTCTCTAATCTTTGCATAAGAGAGTGCTTCCCTCGTACACTTCCCTCTGCTACTCATGTGTCGAGATGCCTTTCCGTTGGATCAAGCAAAGCCTGTCCTAGGAATGCACAGTTAGCAATGAAACCTTGAACATATCCAAATCAGATTAAAAGTAACTGACTCTAAAGCAAGATGCTCATGTTTCCAGCATTGCAAGAAGCACCAGACGCAGATCAATTAGCTAAACTAATCACCCATGTCCAGCATGTGTCAGGCGTAGCATGGGACAAATATATACATACACTGCGTGTTGGAATAATTCTTGCTGGAGTTGTCGTTTTGGTTTTTCTTCTTTCTCTGCTCCCTGCTCTGTTTTTGTCTTGCGCCTGTATGAGCACGATCTCTGTTTCCGCTATTTAAGTTCAGCATAAACCAGAAGAAAAAAACGCTGCCGCCTGACAGCACAAAATCCTCTCTGTTTCGATCTCGTTTTGCACTCCATCTTCTCCGGGCGTTCGATCCAATTCGCCTTGTGTTGTTTCTCCCCAACACTGCGAAAATTCTTGAACTAAAGATTCCGGGGAAAAAGAAATAATGTTAACATGAAAACAGGAGATGTGAACTACGGTATCAGAATGTCTATATGTCTGAGGAGCCCAGTTAGCCAATATCCTGGGCTGCAATCAACAAGGTTGTCAGGAGCCCAAAACGAAGGTCTGCACATATTAGGCCTGCTCGAGAGCTTTCACTTGCAATTCCCTAGCCACCAAAACTGGAGGAAATGTAGAGGATTGAAATCCTATGAAAATAATTCTACTTGGTCCTTTGGAACAAAGGATTGGCTATTTGGCTTTCACAAAACACTTTGAAATTCCTATGGAATGACTCATTTCATAGGAATTTTGTAGGAAAACTAGCAAATGACATTTGTTGTAGATTCCCGTGAATCAAATTTCTGTAGGTTTCAATAAAGTATGACATTTTGTTTCTATGTTTTTCCCATTTTTGTGTTTTTCGAATCATACTTTTCAAAAAAGCCTTAACTACAAATTGACACAGGAATAAGCAATCGATTAGATGGTTTACACCAACATTGAGTAATTGACTCCTTGATATCAGACAACTGACAGAGGATGTAAGAAGAAAACTGGATTCTATCGGTACAAAGTTTGTCTTTCAAACTGGATTCTATCAGTTCAAGTTTTTTCTTCCCAACATTGTCGGATATGTGCACCCTACCCAATGTTTTTAGGAAAAAAAACTCGACCAACCTAGGTGGAACTAGGTGGCTTTTTTATTAAGAAGAAATAGGCATCCAAGTTTACCTCGACGAGAACTTGAACTTGGGTGGTTTGGGCATAGACCCACACCCTCAACCAACTGAGACCCAAGAATATCATCCTTGCTGCAAAAACAGATTAGCTGAGTAGTATAAGCATGTTCTTACACTGCATATTCTGGAAATGCTCACAAACTTGGCATATATGTCGTCGTTGATTATTGGGAATCCCAATTAGAATTCATATTTCCTTTCATATGTATATATCTTTCACCTAATAATATAAAAACGAGAGTGAACATCCGAGAATAAGTGGAAAGCAGTTTTCAGTCTATGGTGCACCCAATGTTTTGAGTTCAGACCCAAGAATACCATCCATTCTGGAAAAAAAGGACATATTTGTTGCACATGTTCTGAAACTGTTCACAACCATGACTGACATGTCGTTGCTGAGTGGGCAAGAATACCAATTAGAATCCATCTCTCCTTTGACACCTTCCATCTAATAATAACACCAAAAGAGATTCCAATCCTCTGAAGATCAATGGGAAGAAAGAACAACAGTTCCCAGCCAATGATGCTGTGTTTTTGTCTTGGCCGTTTTGGCTACATTGAAAGGGCAAACACAGCATTAACAACAGCTGAAAAGCATCTCCTGCCCCATCAGAAAAAAGTTCAGGACATCAGAGGGGATGCATCTGGCAGACAGGCCTGAACCCTGAACAACTGGACTTCAGGGCCTAAACCAATTAACCGTCTGCACATACAATATGCAGCAAATTAGTAATGGATAAAGTCATCAACTAGCTTAGCTTGTGCTTGGCGTGCTTCTTCTGCAGCAGCTGCACAGGGAAGAAGGCCAATTATCGGTAACAATGTATACAGGCTAACCTGGACAAGTTAGGGGAACAGAACAAAGGGGAAGCCAGGAGTTTTGATTCGCTGGTAGTGTCACCCGTGTGGAAAATTCAGCCCCCGGTGTGTACTGCCATTGTGTTCTCGTGATTTCGCCGCGTTCTTGGTTCAGCTTTGCCTTAAAAAACTATAGTTGATTTTAAATTTTAGAAATTGATTTGTAGGTTAGGGTTCTTCGCCACTTTAGTTGGCCAGCTCACAAGTAAAAAAACCATCCAAAATCATTCTTCAAATCAAATATGGTTTTACTAGCTTTTAAGCAAGAGTTGTACGGTTGTCTCAAACAATATTCTTAATGGAGATCTTATATGGGCTTTTAAGTGCGACTACTGATCTTTTACACATTTGGATGAAGCAGAAAATTCATCGAGACTCTTGGTAGCAGGGGTGGGTATTAGATCAGACCGAGAAATTCGGTTTAGTTCTTCGGTCTTTTTGAAATTTCTGTCATCAGAAACTCAAGACTAATTGAGTACTCCGGTCTTTGGTAGAGTATCCGTTTCCATTTTCCCAATATAGAAGAGCTGCACCTCCATTCTTGGCCACTGAAATTTCAGTCCCGGTGTGTGCTACCAGTGTGTTCTCGTTATCTCGCCGTGCTTGCTTCAGCCTTTTTTTTTCTTGAAAACTACAACCGATTTTAAAATTTTGGAATTTGATTTTAGGATTAATCCCAGGATTTACAATTTCGGATATGGATTTCTGAGACTAGGTATTTTACCGGTACGTGCTGGTAGTAGGTTCTTCCGAACGAAATTTTCATTTTTTTAGTTTAGCAATATTTCCTCAAATTTTCAAGATTATTCATTCAAAATCTCCAAAAATTTCCTGAATATCAGAATTTTGGTCCTCCCTGGTAGGTTTATGTATTCTGAATGGTAAACCCTGATTAATCTATGCAAGTTTAACTTGTTCGTCACTTTCGTTGCTCAGCTCAAAAATTTTCTAATATCATTTTTTTAAAAAAATTAAAATTATCTTTAGCTTTTCAGAAAAAAAAGCTGCAGTCCGGTGTCCCTGGAATATTCTTAATACTGTAGTATATGTTTCACACATCACTACGCTTTCCAGCCCTTTATATAATTGGCCAACTCAGTAAGCTCAAGACACACTCAGAGCTAGCTTAGCTCAGTTCACTATCCCTAGAAAAGAAGTGACATAGTTGGTATCCAGCATTGCCATTTTATTTCCCGATATAGAAAGCTTCATCTCCATTATTCTTGGTCAGTGATATATTATTAGCAATATGCTAGGTATATATGTTTGTTCATATGACAGAGTACCAAGTATCATATGTATGTTTCTACTACTTCCGTATTGTATGTTCAGTGTGGTCAGTGTGCATATGCTTGATGGATACGTAGGGTTTGGTTTATTTGCATATGGCATGGAGTCAACGGCGGCGCAGCGACCAGCGGAGCAGCAGAAGGTGGTGGTGGCCATGTCGCGGGCGGGGAGCGGCGGCTGTTCCCGTGCCTCTTCTGCGTGAAGAAGTTCCTGATGCCGCAGGCGCTCGGCGGGCACCAGAACGCGCACAGGAAGAAGCGTGGCGCCAGCGCCCGCTGCTTCAACCCCTACGTCTACGGCGGCGGCGCGTGCGTCTCCCACGCCACCGCCGCCGCCGCCGCCCCAACGACGTTGTTGCTGCTGCAGGTCGACAACTTATACGCCGGCAGCTACGACGTCGACGGCCAAGCGGCGGCTGCCGCGCCGAACGACGACGACGGCCGCCGCGACGTCGACGATGCGACAGCAGTCGAGTCCACGATGCTGGCCGACCACGGCTCTGCTGGACTGGCCGCCAAAGCGTCCACACCGTCACTGCTCCCTCTGCCTCACGCAACTCCGGCGTCGCCGGCTCCGGCGAGGTCAACCTCGAGCTGAGGCTCTTCTGAGATGACGACGAATATGACCAGGGCTTGTAGTTGTTACTCCTACTTGTTCTATATAAGACAAGATAATGTAACACTTAACCCTACACTTATTACGTTGAAAATTTATAACACAAACTAATAATTTAATTTAAATATATAGTACCAAATACGATAGTCCTCACAACGAAAAAAATGTAGTGAAAAGAAAAAACTAGCAAGCCTTAATCTTCTCAACTGAAATATAAGCCAAAAACCTTTTCCTTCAAAATCATTGTTCAATTAAAATTAATGATTATTATAAGATATATTAAATACTCCACAAGCCATATAACAAATATGCAGATACATATGAATGACAAAGGATGACATAATAGGACTCACTTGCAAAATTAATATTTAATAAATATTTAAGATTAGTAAAACAATAAAATAATTAATCAATATTAAATTAACACTAAGCAGCACAATGCTATATAGACTCAAGCCAACTATAAAGAATCACCCCAATTGCAAAGATCCAATATATTCATATAATGAGATAATCAACCATTATCAATTATCAAATTATTATTATTATTATTAAGTAGTGTTGGACTAATCAATCGTCCATAGCTGTGGACACGACTATTTGAACAGTTTTATTCTGGCTAGAGGTATGCAAATTTATCCACAAGATACAACTTCAATATCTTGTCAACTATGCGTTGTAGTAACCAAATAGAGATTGTGACACAAACCTTCCTGTAATATGTTTAATAGAATAGTCATCGGCCAAATACCCAGTAGATGTGGTCTAACCTATAGGTTAGAGAAACTCTTAGCTCTCTAATGTGAACTTAATACTATCATGTAGAACTTACACTTAGCTACTTTAGATTTATTTGCATTACTAACTATAAACTAAACAAACCATGCAGCCTCCTGTTGGGACATGCTACACTATAACCCTAGCCGTTGTCCATACTAGCTTGTGGTTAGTTTAATAAATTCTTCATAACAATAGCTTGCGAACCAGTCCTTAATTTTCATGAATACGACCATTACAACCTTGTTCTCACAACCCCCATAAGTAAGTTTTAGTTGGTAAAGTATTAATTATTTATTAACCAAACATAATCAACCATCGTGAGCTACCATTAATTAACCATAAGCATAAGTGAAACATTAGTTTTTTTCCTATTAGTGAGTCTAGAGTTTCTAAGTATGACTAATCAATTACACTAAATATCTAGCTGAATTAAAAAATATAAATTTATAAGTTATTCAAACTAGTCAAATTATATCCAAAGGTATCAAGTTATAAGGTAATAAATATAAATTGATCATAACAACGTATATAGATTCACACCACCTAATGATATTAAAAAATAAATACATATTTTAACTAAAACCAAAGTTTAAAACATCTAATCAAAACGCTCAAAGAAATTTTAGATATGTATAACTTGTCTTGTAATAAAAGGTCAAATAGTCTTCTAAAACTTTTTTTTTACAAACTTGTGATCATCTAAAACAATGGAAACTACATGCTAACATGTAAAACTAGGAAGAATATTAAGAAACTCCAAATAAACAACACAAATAAAGTTTATAAATAGATAGATATTGAATTTAGATGAATTCGACCTCATTTCGAGTTCGTATGAATTAGTTATGAATTAATATAGTTTTAATTCAATTAAAACCTATTAAAAATAACATAAACAATTTATTATGTCATATTTATTTATTTAAGAATGGAAAATGATATTAATGATGTTAGCCAGGAGAGAGGAGAGGCTGAGGTCATTAACATATAGGACCCACATGTCACTAAGAGAGACGGATGGGTCTACAGTAGATCTAGTCCATATAGGAGGAATATAGTTCACTAGGATGGACGGTCGAGATTGGTTTGATCGGCATTGACCAAGAATGAATGGCCAAGATCGATCCCAATCTAGATCACCACACGTTATGACATGTGTGCGACACGTGGAGACCACGCGGACAAAGACAATGAGGTGACAACTAACGAAACAACTAACATGGCGACCACGTCAGCACACCGATGGTGAGTGACATGGGACCCAACGGTTTTGATGATAGGGACCATGACGATAGGAACGGAGAACACCATGATGGATAGGAGAACATGACGATGCTCACTAGCAACAATGTGATAAGGTTTTATGGCGGACGACAATTGGTGATGAGCTCTAAACAACAGCAGCCTTTGAGTAGTCAGTGATGACAGGGTTTTGGCAAGGTTTCGCTTAGAGGAGGAAGCGACTAGGGTTACTGCCTTCACTATAGTGTCGAGAGAGGTTGCAGCAAGCTCCGATGATGGTCGAGTTGACGGTGAGTGATGGCTAGAGTTGAAGGCGCATGGTGGAGAGAGAGAGAGGAGATAGCAAGGATGTGGCTAGGAGGTAGTGAAGAACTTGGGTTAGAGATGGAAACGAAAAAAAAGACCCTAGGATGCTATATATAGGCTTGGGAAGAAGAGACCAGCCTAAATACGATGGAAAGAGGTGGTAGAAAAGGTAAGATTTATCTTGAGTTTATCAGTAAAGGTTAGGGCTCGATTTCATGTCAATTCTTCTTAGTTTGGCTCCAAATCTTACGAAAAATGAAAAAGAAGGGTGAGGTAAAGATTTCCCCTCAATTGATTTTGGAAGGGGAGGGACGAAACGGCCGAATTGGACGAAGGAAGCAGTTGCATCCGGTATGGTTGGGAGACCGGCTAAAGCTTGAAGAAGCTCCTAACATGTGGGGTCCAGTCCCACATGTCAGTGTGATGAGGGAGGGAGGAGGCGTGGGCTGACTGCGTGTTAGTCTAGTGCAAGCTACTAGGCCGCTGTAAGACTGGCAATGCTACGTGAGGAGATGGACCAATGTACACGAAGGTGGGCTGGCGGCCTTGTGGAGGGAGGCGGGACAAAAAGAGTCTAAGGGAGTTTAATTATTTTTTAATTTTAATAGTTGCTAAAATGTTGTTTCATGTATTAAAAATACTTTTCATACTCAAATAATTTTAGGAAAAATTTTAAAATACTAGAGCACTCAAAGTATTTAATAAAATTTTATTTAGGTTAATTTGATGTTCAAATTTTCATAGATTTTTATTCAATCACTTTATTTAATTATTAAATAATTTCTAGAAATTCATTTTTCACATTAATTTATAATTAGATGGTTTTTAGGTGTAACAACACTCTACCATGCTCTCAACGTGTTTGACTGTAGCTTGAATGAAAACTGAATTAGAGAGGAAAAAATATCAAATATATTATTAAGCTATATATCTATGCATCTGTGTACATCATCACAAGTAGGAAATTAAGGCAGGTGTATGTTTAGTGATTAATTAATATGGGTATTTATATATAATGGATATAATCTGGCTTTTACTTCAATAAAAACTATAACCACTTATTACGAGAGTAAACCATAAGCACATGTGCAGCCAAACAAAATATAATGAGAAGACACCAACAAATGAGACAACTTATTTAGGAACTGATTCTATTGCTAAATCTCCACCTAAAATTAGCGAATAATTTACATGTAAGATGTATGACCTTATTATCTTCATCGACTTTATAGTTGGGCATAACACTGAAGCCAATAGGTTGCCTGAATATTTTCTGCATATAGGATTTAGTTGGAGCTTTATGAATACTATATCATTCCTAATAAGTCTAAGAGCCTAGTATAAAATAGATGCGATCTGAATATTTTTAGATTTTTAACAAGCTAATTTCCAAACATATCAATATCAATTTAGCATAAAATCTGAATATTTTTAGATTTTGATTCAATATCAACAATCCAATTTCCAAATATATATAGTTGGATGCTGAAAAGTAACCCAGCTTAATTTGGATCGTGTAATCATCTTAGGCTTAACTTTTGAGTTGTTAATTTTAAGCCAAGATGTAATTGGGGAAGTCCCCGTATTATTCATTTATCTTTGTTTCGCGTGTGTAGTTGTGTTTTTTGCGGAATAAACTTTGGTGCAGAAGCCGGATGCTTTTATTGCTTAATGAAAACTCTATTACCTGAAAATTATATTTTAGTTTTCTTAGCCCAACGTTTACGTGAACTCTCCACTCAGCCGTCACCTATGGGTTCTTTATGGTCGTTGAAAGATATCAAGAAAATTACTTATCTATCCCTAACATTATCCCCTAGCCCCTACTGTCTTTTTTGATGCTTTCTATGGATAGTCATTTCGTGATGCTTTCTATGGATGGCGCCAGCGGTCAGGTGTGGTCAGCGTAGAAAGTAAGTTGTTTAATAGTGTGCCCCGGTACCGACGTAATACAACCATCGTGCATAGCCCACGATTTTTTCCATTTTAGTTTTTTTTATTTTATAAATATATCATTAAAAACTAGAGGTCGCTGCCAGTGGCACCACGCCAACCACGAGTGTTGCCGGTCATACTGCCCCTGCTGCTCGCGCATGAGTTGTCATCAGCGGTACCGACCGTACAGCTACCACCCGATCGATCGTCATCCCTCCGGTCATCAATGCGCACTCGATACGCACGCGTAGCAAGGCTGGCATCGCACAGCCTGTGGATCGCCTCAACCTCCACGCTGTGCCCATGTCGTCTCTTCCTCGTTCTGTTCGTGATGCACTGTCAGGCCCCAATTGACGATCCGCTATGCAAGCTGAGTGTGACGCTCTGATTATCAATGACACATAGAGTCTTGTGCCTCGTCCTCCTGGCGTCAATGTTATAACTGGCAAGTGGATTTATCGACACAAATTGCTCGCCGATGGGTCTCTTGATCGCTACAAGGTTTGCTGGGTACTACGGGGTTTAACACAGCAGCCCGGTATTGATTATAATGAAACCTTCAGTCCCGTTGTGAGTTTGCTATGACGGATATGGGTCAGCTGCATCACTTTCTGGGCGTTTCTGTGACACGCTCTGCAGATTGTCTGTTTCTTTCTTAGCGGCAGTACAGTCAGGATATTTTGGAGCACGTCGGGATGAGTGCGTGCAAGCCATGCAGCATGCCTGTTGATCTACACTCTAAATTATCTGCTGATGGACCGCCTGTTACTGATGCTACATAGTACCGCAGCCTAACTGGTGCTCTGCAGTATCTAACTTTCACCTGACCAGACATTGCCTTTGCAATTCAGCAGATATGCCTCTATATGCATGATTCTCAAGAGCCGTATCTCGCTGCTCTCAAGCGGATCCTACGCTACTTACAAGGCACACTATCACTTAGGTTGACCATACGCCGATCTTCACCTGCAGATCTTATTGTTTATACGGATGCCGACTGGGCTGGCTGTCTTGACACTCGCCGGTCGACCTCTGGCTATGCAGTATTTCTCGGGGACAACTTGGTGTCCTGGTTTTTTAAACGTTAGTATACGGTCTCCAGATCAAGTGTCGAAGCTGAATATCGTGCTGTGGCGAATGTGTTGCTAAAGCTACCTGGCTGCGTCAACTGCTTCTTGAGCTTTGCCACCCTCCTCGCCGTGCCACCTTGGTCTATTACGACAATATCAGTGCTGTATATTTCTCCGACAACCTAGTGCAGTATCAGCGGAAGAAACATGTTAAGATTGATTTTCATTTTGTTCAAGAAAAGGTCGTCCTTGGTCACGTTCAGTCCCTACATGTTCCTACGACATCGCAGTATACCGACATATTTACCAAGGACCTTCCTACCTCACTATTTCAAGAGTTTCGGTCTAGCCTAAATGTTAGCGATGCTCCCGATTAGACTGCGGGGGAGTGTTAGTTTATTAAAATTATAGAAAATATAATTATAATAGGTTAACCTTGATTAATGATATGACTGTGTGATTGTCCCCAATCTCTATATAGGTACTAATATATTGATAAAAAATAGAATCAATCATTTTCATACTTTCAGCTTCATTCATAAATAAAATGTTTTTGGCGCCAGTATGTCAACAGCACAACTTCAACATCATTAGCTTTGTCCTTCAGCCCCAATGATAATTTTGCTATGTATACAGTAATGCAATATGGGGTATAAGCATAGTGAAAAAAATTATGACACAATTATGTAGCAAAATTCAGTGAGACTGAAGGACGACGCCCATAATGTTGGCATCGTGCTATTTACCCCTCGGCGCTAGCGTCGTTGGTGTAAAAAATGTCTATATCTTATTATAGTTCTTTTAACAATCTATTTATAAAATAAATTAAAAAAACTAAAATGTAAAAAATGCTATGCATAACCTCTTAGAATTCCCGTTGTCGAGCCATTGAGACCAGAATGACATTCTGGGTAAGAAACAATACGTATTTGCTCGGTTACTAGGTAAGGCTAAGGATTTGTAGTAGTTTTAGTTAGGCTTGCTCATGCTTTATAAAGTGCTTAGTTTAATAATGAGAAATTTTCTTATGTGCTATTGAGTTCTCACTGTATACCTTATAAGTCCCTGAGTTTTGTTGTATGCTCTATGCTTTTGATTTTTTATTTTGGTCCCTTGTACCAGTTCCGTTAGACATTAGTTGACCGTTAGATTTTTCTCAAATGACTATATTGCCCATAGCTTCTTAAAAATAATTATGAAAGTAAAAACTTTGGTTATAAAGAATTGAAGCCTGTATTGAATTGGTGTTTAATTGGATAGGATTGCAGTAATTGGAATCAATTTTACATACATACACACAATGAAAGAATTAGCACAAGAAAAAAAAATTTGAATCAATTTTTCTGAAGTAGCGCAAGAACTAGCAAGCACAAGTACTCTGATATGTGCTGAGTACTACTGAATTACTCTTTCTGAATCGGAGTATCGAGCAATTGGATTGAATTGGAGTATTGACTATTGCGAAACGTTGGTTGATGTCTGAAAGGAGGTCCAAAACTACACTGTATTTTGTGAATTGTTAATATTCAAAAGCAGCAAAAGTAGTTTTTGTTTTGTTCCATTCCAAACAGAAGTAAGTTGCGTTTATGCATAGTGCAAACATTCTTTGGCCCAAGCGACCCGGGTGATGTCATCAGCAACCTGGGAGAGCTGAAGGAACGAGGTGACAACACATGCAGAAGGTAGCCAACATATACAGCTCCTGA
Organism: Oryza coarctata; assembly: GCA_030770085.1. Classification (NCBI taxonomy): domain Eukaryota; kingdom Viridiplantae; phylum Streptophyta; class Magnoliopsida; order Poales; family Poaceae; genus Oryza; species Oryza coarctata. Next base: position 2,617,831 of record CM061471.1, read on the forward strand.
GACTCTACCAATGTATGCGCAGCGGCGCCATCCGCTAGCTGGCGTAAGCGAGAGTTGGTACGCTACGCTTCGCCACCTTATGTAGTTTCGACAAACGAAGGACGATTCTGCAAAACCTTGGCCGCAATTCCGCAATGACCGGCGGGCGTGTTTTCAACGACGAAACGGCCGAGCCCCTCGCCGCGGCCCTGCGACGGCCGGTATGAAACCAGCGACGTGCTCCATAGGTAAGTTCACGTTGCAACTCCGCGACGGCTTCTCGATCGGCAGGCAGCCGTCCGCCCGCATGCGCGCATCCGTCCGCCCTGGCCCAGTTGAGTAGGGCATTCCGATCGAGTGATGACTTGAAATTACTCATGGCAAGCAGGAAACTCGACATTCTCAACTGGAACGTTAGGGGGCACGATCTGTAGATAGTTTAGCCCATGTTTTGTTTTGTAATCACTCATTTTACATTCATGCAATAGAGAAACACAGAAAATTGCTCCAATTCTCCAAGTTATAGCAGCTCTTCTTCTCCTCTCCTTGTGCTCTCGCCGGACGAGCTACAGTGCATAGACAAGGTGCTCGATCGTGGTTCTGGTAAAAGTGGTATCAGAGCCATGTCGATTGTGATGGGGGACGCAGTGAGGGAGAGCACAGGGAGTGCATTCCTCTATCCACAGTTCACTTCAATCAACTACACCAGCTGGGTGATCTGGGTGCATGCGATGATACAAGATCAAGGCATTTGGGAGGCAATAAAGCTAGCAGCCGCGGGGGGAGGGGGGCGGAGGGCTGTCAACACGAAGAACAAGAAGACAAGGTTGCACTTGCTCCAGGTGCTCCAGAAGATCTCCTCATGAGGTCTGGGATTGCCTCAAGACAGATTCGTCAATATGGATCGAGTTTGAGGTGCATGCTTGCCGATGCTAAAAGCGGACTTTAGCGGCATGTGCATGGCCGACAGTGAGTCATTGGACCAGTATGCAGGGAGGATCACTGCCATGTTGCTTCGGCATCTAGAGCTAGGGGCCACCCTAAACGACGCCGCGATGGCGAAGAAGTTGTTTGACACCGTTCTAGAGAAATTCGTCAACATCATGGATGACATCGAGCAGTTCTACGACCTCAACAACATGCCATTCGAGGAAGCCGTGGGTCAGCTCAATACCTACAATGAGCTTATGGGAAAGAAGGGCACCGAGGTTGGCGACAATGTCGACGGACAGGTGCTCCTCACTCAAAGAACCAAGTGCTGACAGCCTTCACCAAGTTCAAGCCCCTAGTTGAGAACATGGTTGGGTGCCACATCGAGACGTTGAGATAGGACTGCGGTGGTGAATTCCCGTCCGGCGAGTTCATGCACATGTGTGAGGAGGCTAGGATCCAGCGACACCTCACGGTGCCCTACTCACCGCAGCACAAATGGAGTGGCAGAACACTGTAACAAATCGGTGATGGTGATGGCACACTCCTTCCTAAAGGGCATGAATGTGCCTAGCAGAATGTAAGGGGAGGTGGTTCAACATGCTGTGTACCTACTCAACCCTCTGCCGATGAAGGCAATGGGCGATCACACCCCGTTTGAGGCATGGACAGGTAAGAAACCTCATCTAGCACACCTTTGTGTGTTCGGATGCACTGCACACGCGACGAACATGAAGCCTCATATGAAGAAGCTTGACGATTGGAATTCCCCATTTGTGTACCTAGGTGTGGAGGAAGGGAGCAAGGTGCACCGCCTGTATGACTGTGTCGTGGGTGAATCAATGTAAGTCACAATGTTGTGCTAAAAGAAAATGCCGCATGGCAGTGGAATGCAAATGTAGAAACAGTGAAGTCCATGGAGTTCATTTATAAGGACAACATTGACAATGGGTTGGCGCCTAAAGCAGTCGTGCCACCATCGGGCTACTCGGCAGGTGAGCCGATAGGTCCGGTACTTCCCTGCTAGTCTCCACTGCTAGGTAGGCAGGCTGATAAGGAGCTAGCTGCGTAGGCAAGTGAAACTTCCACTTTAGCAGGGTCGGTGGGGTCACCACCAACACTGCCAGCTACACCCTTGTCGCTGCTAGCACTAAGATTGCTGGCAATTGGAGTTGCCAAGTCTACTAGCGAGCATGCAACTCCGCTGACTAGTGGTAGCACGTACAACAACCAACTGATAGCAAGAGTTCACATAGTGTATATCGATTACTTTATTTTAGAGTGTCATCGGATGATGTATTTTTTTTATTCTCTTCATTACCATCCGTCTATGCCTTTATTAACTTTCTAGCCAATGGATAAGTGTTTTAGTCTTTATCGGCAACCAATTAATAGCAGGAGTGCATCAGATGCAACCGATGACTATTTCAATTCTATTAGCGACCAGCCAATAGCAAGAGTTTGTATCGGCCTATCGACCGATTAACTCATTAGTTTATTTTGTTATCAATTACAGGATCAAATTCATTGATACACTCATAACTCTAGCAATCCTAATGAAGAGACTAACGAGCCGAAGGACCTACACTAGAGCGAAACAGATCTCCTAGACCTCGACGTATTCACGCGCTATCACATTAGACCTCCATCGGACTTCTATCAATGAACACCCTTCTAACCAGTTATCTTCTTATAAGAGGGTGTTTTTTTCTTATAAGAGGGTGTTTTTTCCATTTTCGGGTTTTTTGCTGTGAAATCTATAGAACTGATCCTTGATTTCCATGATCCCTTGTCAGAAGTGTGAGTCACCAGCTATTTGTTTTGTTGGCCAAATTTTGTTTGTTCAGATATTTGGATTTCAGCATTTGTTGCCATAACCCCTCACTGATCTCCAAATTTCAGATCCACTTGCCCAGGAGTGCTTTATTCATAGTTTCTGGATCAAGCAACCCCAAACCTTCTTGTTCTTTTGGGGAACACACAATTGGCCATTAGACCAGGTGATATTTTCTTATCCCGTTGTCCTCTTGCCATAGGAATCTCCTTCTATAGAAATCAAACTTCTTCTTAACTCCTTTAGGTACTCTAAAAGGATAACATGTGGAGTGGAGTGCTGGTTAAGCTGGAGTTAATTAGGGTAACTCTCTTCCCTTATTGATGGTAGATTGCCTTGCCAGCATCCCATTTTCTTTTCCATTTTGTCTTCAGATTGTTTCCAGACCATTTTTAAAATTCTTTTTCGGTCAATTGGTATTCCTAGATATCTCATAGGCAAAACACCTATGTTGCATGTAAAGATTTGACTATACTCTATTTGTCTTTGTCTGGCCTCTCCAAGACAGATCACTTCACTTTTGTTAAAGTTTATTTTCAATCTAGACAATTGTTCAAAAATGCAGATAAGGTATTTCAGATTTTTTTTGCATATTCCAAATCATATTGCAGCAAGATGGTGTCATCAGCATACTGCAAGATGGATATATTGTTCTCTTCATTTATTCCCAGACCTTGAACCAACATGTTTTCCTCTACTCTTAGCACCATCATAGTAAGTGCCTCAGCAGCTATATTAAATAAGATTGGTGACATGAGATCACACTACCTGAGACCTTTGTACGTGTCAAAATATGGACCTATTTGATCGTTCACTTTAATAGCCACCTTCGCTCCTCTTATCGTTTTCATTATCCAGTCACACCAAACATCTGGGAAATCTTTAGCTTTAACATTTTGTAAAGGAAATTCCAGTTAATTTTGTCATAGGCTTTCTCAAAATCAACTTTGAACAAGATACCACTTAGTTTTTTTCTGCTTTACAAATTTAGAATTTCATGTAGTATCAAGACCCCTTCCATTATATTCCTTTTTTTAGAAATGCTGGTTGGTACTTCGGTTCTTGGAGATTATGTACTCCATTACCTTTGCCATTTTCGTCATTAACACTTTGGTTATGATCTTGAAACATATATTTAGAATGCATATTGGTCTACATTTTTGGATCTTTGATCAAATTTAAATTTGCATCTACTGCTTCAATAATACAACCTAGATTGACTCCTATCAAGCCAGCCATTTCTAATAGGGATAAATTAGATGCATCAACTAAGGATGGGATCAAGACCTGACCTTTGTTTAGGAAGGCATTCTGTGCTTGTAGAATATGTACAGTGACTATGAATCCCCCGAGTGTATACAAGGGGATCGGGTATATATATATATATACAGTCCAGACCAGTGGTCTGTCTAACACTCCCCGTAGTCGCAGCGAGAAGGGAACAGACACAGAGACTGAACCGAAAACTGGTGAACAAAGACGTGGGTAGGCCTTTGGTCATTATATCGGTAAACTGATGTGTCGATGGTACATGGAGCACCCGAACATGTTATAATGCAATCTTGTCACGGACAAAATAAATATCGATCTCGATGTGCTTGGTGTGTCGGTGATGGACCGGGTTGGCGGTCATGTAGACGGCACTGACATTGTCGCAATAGACAACGGTCGCGGTGGAGAGGGGTGCACGGAGCTCCTGGAGAAGCTGGCGAAGCCAGCAGCACTCGGTGACGGCGTGGGCGACGGCGCGGTACTCGGCTTCAACGCTGGAGCGGGACACTGTAGTCTAGCATTTTGAGGACCAGGATACGAGAGTGTCACCGAGGTAAACGCAGTAGCCGGACGTAGAGCGTCGAGAGTCGGGACAACCTACCCAGTCCGCGTCGGAGTACGTGGTGAGGGAGTCGATTGGGCTGGAGCTGAGATGCAGTCCGCTGGAGAGGGTGCCCTTCACGTAGCGTAGGATGCGCTTGAGCAGCACGAGGTGAGATTCGCGCGGAGCGTGCATGAAGAGGCATACTTGCTGGATAGCGTACGTGAGATCGGGTCGGGTGAGTGTGAGGTATTGGAGAGGATCGGCAATTTCGGCGAGGCAGGACGAGAAGGCAGATCGAGACCGTCGCCTGATCACGCGGAGGTGGGACGGAGAAAAGAAGGTGACTACGGGAGAGACGGAGAGAAGAAGAAATGGAGACGAGAGAGCGAGAAGAGTACCGGAAAGAGAGTCGGCGACGGGAAGAAGACGTCGATGACGAGGAGAAAAGAGTCGGCTCGCCGAAGGAAAAAGTTAGCGCGCCGGGATATCTAGACTTACTCTGATGGTCCTTTGGTGGCATAGGTTTGGTGTTGTGGATCAATATACAGCCAAGTTGAGGTGCCCCATATCCCACCAACTTTGCTATCGGCGTTGGTTGCTTGTCATACAGGCAATCCTTAGTTCTGCGCGTTGGCTGAGCGCAGTTGGTACAGAACACAGATGTGTTGCAATCCCTAGCAAGGTGTCCCCTCTTCTTACATCTAAGACAGGTCGCTATTGGGAGATTTGAGTTCATACCAGTTTTAGTAGGATCTGATGGAGTCAGGGCCTGAGCAAAATCGCTCCCTTGATCTGTCACAGCAGCCATCTTGCCTTCCCCAATGTTCGTCACTGCCTCCTTCGGCTTCACTGGACGATACTACCGTGGCATCAGGTCTTGTTTCGTTCCCTCGGCCGCCACCATGGATGACGTCCGCGAGCTTCTCCTTGTGGGCTCCCGTCTCGAGCCTCTCCTTTTGGGCCGCTTCAGCCCCGCCAAGCACGAAGCCATCCTGTGCTTTTTTAGTGATATGTTTACAACAATGATTTAAAACGGCTCTGGAGAGAAAGATTTGGATCTAATATTAGTCACACCTTTGTGCATCTGTTTAACACAACCATGAATCGAAGGAGAAATTTTTGGTGTTGGCATGCAAAACTAAAAGACAGTCTGGTTGAAATTTCTTTAGATAAGACTCTCCTACAGGAAAAGTGCAGAACCTAGGAAGGCGACGATCAGTTTTGCATGCATCCGTATTTGCTTCGGAAGAAGAGGGATTCGAGGCAGCATGTCGGCGCTCGGAATTCCTGACCATCCGCGCGCGCGACAGATGCGGAAACACGACACATGCGTCTTGGACTCTTGAGCCTCTCCTGGCTAACGACGTGCATGGTGCATATGTATATGGGCTGGGTCCTGGAGGCCCAGGGCGGTCATCCTGACTGCCATGTCCCAGGCCCAGCCCAGGTCCAAATATATATCGTTAACCTATTTAAATATTGTCTGCGTATGTATGTATGTATGCATATGCGCATATGTATGTACATCATGCCAAGTAGGAAATTAAGGCAGTGGTGTGTTTAGTGCTTAATTATTCTGTGTACGTATAGTTGGATGCAAAAATAGTATGCCACTTTGGGTGGCGTAATTATCTTCGGCTTATAGCCTTTGAGTTGTTTTAAACCGATATATGTAATTAGAAATGTCGTCGTCGCAGTAGCTATTTATCTTTGTGTTGAATATGTGCGTTGTGTTTCTGGCCAGGTAACCTTGATGCAGAAGTGTTTAATGAAATCTCCTATATATATGCTCCTTTATTTTCAACCCAACACTTAATTGCACTCTCCACTAGTCAACAGTCACTGACGAGTCATATCGAGAGAATCGGCTGCCTGTCCCTAACATCGATCTGATCGATCATCCTCGTCCCCTACTGTGTCCTTTAATTGATCGTGCTGCCTAGCAACTATGGATGCCAGGAGCTGGGAGCAGGCAAGTGGCCAGTATAGAAGTAGGTTAATAGTTTGGTCGTTGCCCACTCGATGATGTTGTGGTTGCTAGTGACGTACTCCCCGCATCCCACTAAATAAGACGCACGTATATTTTAAAATTTAATTCTTAAAATATTTAACCAACAAATATTATAATATTAATTAAGTTTTATTTAATAAAAATAATATTGTTAGATTGACATTTAAATTATGAAAGTTATAATTTTGTTGCTATAAATATTATAGTATAGGAGAAATTTAAAATCAATTATTAGTTTTAAAGACCATGCCAAATTTAATTACACCTTATTTAGTGGAATAGAGGAAGTAATAGCCTCCTCCAAGGTTGTGGATGGACGATTCTTGGGTAGGGTTGTGTGAGTGTATATTCTTGAGTAGGCTCATGCATGCATGCATGCATCTCTAGGGCTAGCTCCACTTGTTGAGGTGTTCGAGCAACATCGGTCCTTCCTTTATTGGCAAGCACTAACATGATTTTTTTTCCTAGTTGCTGATCAAGGCCAAAGATTCACAGTGGTTTTAGTTATGCTCGTAGGCCTTTACAAACTTACTTTTGGCGCCACCAATGTAACCTCCCATGCATTACAAGATTTAGGCCAGGCCAAGTTGGAGAGCACCGGTTCATTTCTAAACCTCCAAGTATAGAAAATAAAACAAATAATTAGCACATAATTAATTAAGTATTAATAAAAAATTAATATAATATTTTTAATAAAATTTTCTAATAAAAATATATCATTTAATAATTTGCAATACGTTCGAATCTCAAAAGCAAAACACCCCTCTCCCCTTCATGTGGCTTCTCTTCGATCCCCATTGTTTTGTCTTGCTATCATCCGGCGAGGCGTCCACCTCACGCCAGAAGCCGATTTTCGGTGTCGCCACAGTGAGGATGTTGGGGAGCGTAAGCCCAGAAGCAACGTCAAGGTCAAGGTCAAGGCCGGCCACCGCGGACATAGCGAGCAAGCAACATTATTCAGCTCTCTCTTGGGCACTGGCTCAAGGTTCAATATATCTATCAGTTTAAGGATTTACATTGGGGGCACCGAAAGAATCAAGATTTCAGGATATTTTGGCCTGAAATACTTTGAGTTTTGGCCAAATTTTAATTAATTTTGCTAAATTCACATAAATTTGAAAAATTATGAAAAATTCGGACGAAATATTTTCCTAGGGGGTCTGAAATTTGGGATCTTGCTTCACAGGCTCTGACACCACGATCAAGAGAAACAAGAAGATACAAAGAATGTCGCCCTTGCTCTAGATGTGACGATTACATGTTAATAGACGGCACCCAAAATAGTGCAAGTTTACAATATATAAAGCTCTCCTATCCTTAGCCGTGATATCATAGATATATTACAATTCTTATCTAACTAACTTCCTGAATCACAACCAGCAGGTAATGCCAAAGTTTACAATATCTCATATCTCATGTTATCTGACACTCCTCTCAATCTAAACTTGCTGAGTGCCGATCATCCAAATAACCTGTCCAATCTACATAAGTGAAACTACTTACAAGAAGTGAGGATGACTTAGGGTGCGTTTAGGTGGGGGTGTTAGAGGAACTTCTTCACTCCCTCAGCATGTAAAATAAGAAGCCTAATTAGTATATAATTAATTGAGTATTAACTAAAAAATTTTAAAATAGATTAATATGATTTTTAAAACAACTTTTCTATATAAGACTTTTACAAAAAATGCACTATTTAGTAGTTTGGGAAGCGTGCATGTAGAAAAAGAGGGGGAAGTTTCCAACCTCATATGCCGAACACACCATTACTTATCTTAAGTCCTAACTTGATAGTTTGCTACAAATATCTTAGGATTCTTTTGACGGTGGCCAATGAACTATAGTTGGAGCATGTAAATATTAGCAAACCTTGTTGACTAAAAAGGAGATATCTAGCCTTTTCAGGGTGATATATTGCAGTGCACCAATAACACTTTGGTACATTATTGCATCAACCAAACCAAGGCTCCCTCCTTGATGCACTAACAATTTCTCAAAAACTGATAAGAAAGTACTAATAGGTTTGCACTTATTCATAATGTGACATACTTCTCTTGAGATAGAATTAAACCATCACATGCCTTACTAGCCTCAATCCAAAGAATATAGTGCAAATCTTCCAAATTCTTCAAGGCAAACTCCTTATTTAAGTCTTGTAACAAGGCTAAGGTAGCACTTTGCATAGATGCTGGCAACATTTATATCATCAACATATATCAACATATATAAGGACAAAGACAGTGATATCACCAATACTGTAGAAGAATAAAGATGTGTCGGTTTTAGAAGCCTTAAACCCAAGTTCTCTCGACTTTGTACTTAAACTCGAATACCACACTTTAGAAGCTTGCCTGAGACCAAAAAGAGCTTTATCTATCTTATAAACATGGTTAGGCAATGATGGTTGTCCATACTTTGGTGGCTACTTCATATAAACTTTTTCTTCTTCTAATATATCATGTAGAAAGTTTATGAGCTTCCAATTATTTTAGTTCGAGAGGTGTCCAAATTCCAATTTATATGCTGACTAGTAATTGACCTATGATGGGGAACACCATACTTCAAATTAGATTTGGCCGAGTGGTATATGATTCTTGACTTTTGCGATGACTAGCCGGCAGCTCTCGGAGAGCATACCCTCAAAACCCTAATCTGAAATCGAACATTGTAATGGCACCTGATTCCACTTAATACGATAACTGGCTATCAACCCATAATGGTGCGTACCATAACTTTTATCGACTTTTTACCAGGTAATACTTGCGTTGCAACTGTTGCCACTTCAATCTAGCGTCTCTTGAAGAATGTACTCCCAAAGTTGAACCATTACCAAATGCAAAGGCTAGCACCCTCACATCTAATGTAACCCATATATAAATAAAACCAGAGTGAGTGAGAAAACACCTCATAGTTGATTCAAGTAAATCCAATGTGCACATATATGCACATAATAGGTGTAATCTCCTGACTTACTACTATATTGGATATCAACTCAATAGAAAGTCAACAACATTTTACTTATCTGATGTTATACTCTTGTTTTCTCCGCCAGAGCATGACAAAACCCTGTGAGAATAAATCTATCCTTCTGAAGAAAACCCTCAGTTCAACGCTAAAAGGTTTGATCTCCAGTCGGCAGCTCACCATAAAGAAGTCCAACTTCAAGCTGAAATCAGCACTACGAGGGAAATGGTATTAGGTACACTGCTGTCGCTCTTGTAGATAACCTATAATTATAAAACATGCTAGGATAGTGGTTTTAGTAGAAACTCTTTAAAATATTTATTTGAAAGCAAATCAGATTGCTTTGATTTTTTTAGTTATGTTCTTTCTCTTTATAATTTTATTTTGATTTCTCTGAGTAGTTGTTATTTACGTTATACACTCCACCTTATTGCCCGTGCACGTGTTTTTGGGTGTTAGGAACATTTTAACGGAAAAAATTGAAATTTGTTTGAACTGAAAATTTCGAAACAAATATCTAAACAATGGCCACTGAATGGCTATGTCCGACTAGCCCAGCCCTTGGATCGATTCCAGTCGATCACACGATTTCCTACCGTGCCTCCTGTTTTCAGGTGGTTTGCCCTCCCATCTGGAATTAGTTTCAGGTGGTATATCCTCCTGTCTAGGCTTGTTTTAAATGGTTTAGCTACATAGTATGAGCATTTAGTGGGATTATACGTTTCTCGTATATACTGAAGGCTTACTACATCTTCCAAAATCTCTTAAAAAAATGTGTGTCTGATGCGCACGTATTTGAGTGTGTGTATCCTATGTAATCTCAAAAAATATACTAGTAAAAACAAGGCCTGCTTGTGAGCTTTCACTTGCAATTCCCTAGCCTCCAAAACTAACTTCAGATTGACAAACAGGAACAAGCAGCCGATTGTATGTTTTGCAGTAACATTGACTGCTTGAAATCAGATAGCTGAGATAGAGGATGTAGGCAGAAGACTGTACTCTATCATGATGTAGGCACAGAAGACTGGACTCTACAATGATGTAGGCAGAAGACTGGATTCTATCATTTCAAGTTTTTCCAACATTGTTAGAAATGTACGCACAATGTTTTCGGAGACCCAAGAATATCATCCTTGCTTCAAAACATATTAGTTAAATAGTATATCCATGCTCCATATTCTGAAAATGTTCACAACCTTTGACATATAGTCGTCTATGATTGGACATCTCAATTATAATTCATCTCTCCTTTGATTTATATCTCTCATCTGATAATATAAAAAGAGAGTGAACTTCTGAGAATCAGTGCAAAAAGTCAGACAAGAAAAGACCATCCATGCTGATAAAAAAGAACATATTTAATGTCTAAGGCTGCGTTGTTTCTTTGGTTGGAGAAAGATCTTTCTCGTCTATCATAGAATATGTTTTTTAAATTGCTAAAAGATATGTTATTTAAAAAATATATATCAAAGTTGTTTAAAAAATCAAATAAATATGTTTTTAAAATTTATACTAATTAATATTTAATTATGCACTAATCATCCACAGCGTTTTCTGTGCTAATGAGTAGCTTAGCTAAGTAGCTATTACCACTGTCTTAAAATAAAACATTTCTATGAATCTAAATAAATTGTTTATATTTTAAAATGGAGGTAATACACCCAACGCAGACAGTCTGCGTATTCTGAAACTGTTCATAATATAACCTAGACGCATATGTCGTTGCTGATTGGGCCTCACAACCAGAATCCATCCCTCCTTTGATAACTGATACCAGTAGGGGTTAGGGTTTAGCTAATATCATCAAAAAAAGAGACTCCGAATCTGAAGATCAGTGGGAGAAAAAGGAAACAGTTCTCGGCATATGATATTGAATTTCTTGGCAGTACTGGCTACGTGGAAAGGTGAGCAGACGACTAGCAATAGTTGAATACCAGTAGCATCTCCTGCCCCATCAGAAAAAGTTCAAGACTTCTGGGGGGGATGCATCTGGCAAGCAAGCTTGCAGAACCCCTGAACTGGACTGCCGCCGTAAACCAATTAGCAAGTAGCATGTCCTGTGTCTGTCTGTACGTACAAGATGCGGCAAATTAATTACTCCTGTCCTCAACTAGCTTGCTGCTTCTGCAGCAGCTTCACTGGAAAGAAACCAATTATCGGCAACGATGCATAAAGGCAAACCTGGAGAAATTTGGGCACAGCAAATGGGAAGCCAGCCAGCCATGCGTAAATTTGATTCTGCTTGTGGTGTCATTCATAGGAAAAACTCAGCCCCGGTGCGTGCTGCTAGTGTTTTTTTTAATTATTTCGTTGTGTTTGGCTCAGCTTTTTAAGTTTTTCGTAGCCCCGTTTTAAGATGTAGTTTCTTTCCGATTTCTATTAGTATATTTTTTAAACTATTAAATAACGTATTTTGTGTGAAAATTTTATATATAGAAGTTAAATAAGTTTATAATAATTAAAACTTAATTAATTATATGCTAATGTTTTTCTTGTTTTATGCACAAACTTAATCTTTATCCATCTTGAACAGGACATAAAGTTATAGTTGATTTTTGAATTTTATAATTAGAACAGCCCAGAAGGTTTCCTCGCCACTTTGTGGCCTAGCTCATAAGTAAAGATTACCCAAAATTATTCTTAAAAGCAAATCCTAGAATTCAAAATTAGTTTTAGGGCTCATCTGAAACGTGTGATTCAAAAAACCTATGAATAATAAAAATTACAGCAATAGAATATTATGTGTTGTGGTCTTACAGGGAACATATCCACTAGAATTTGCAAAACATCTCAAGCCTTCTTGATTGGAAAACTTAGGAATTAAAAAATACAAAATTACAATAAGAATGCATACGCAAAACAAATGATATTAAATATAGGAAAAATATAAGACGGGGCATTTGGAATACAGGAATTGGTGAAATACAGGAATCTTGCTAATCAAGTGTAAATAATAATGATAATCAAAATGTGCTCAAATTATGGCCATTTGGTGCTCTTCATACCTTGATTGATTTGGACATAGCGAAGGAAAGAAAAAAAAAGAGGTCACGATGGATATTTAAATTCATATGGAATTGCTGGCAAAGGAAACAATCCCTTTACTTGTACCAAAGGGATGAATAGTAGAATTTTTCATAGGATTTTGAATCCTAAGTCTTTACTCAAAAAATCCTTCAAACCAAAGGAGGTCTTACTTGGTAGCCCCAAAGAAAAAAACATGGGAGCTCTAAATTCAAATAAGAGAAATCTAAGACCTGTTATTAGTTTTCCTCCTAAATTTCTATGAAATGGTCCATTCCACAGGAATTTCAAATTAATTTTTTAGAGCCATTTCTTTGTTCCAAATGACCATATGGTTTTGTTCTAAACGATGCCTTAGCTTTTAAGATAAACCAAAACGTCCATTTACACCCCTAATTTTTCACAAAAGTCTAAATTTCATCCCCAAACTTCAAATCCCTGAACTTTTCATCCTTTGATTAATTCAAAGTGGATTTGAATGGTATGGCTTTGACATGGCAACATGATCTAATGCTAAAAAATATATTAATTAAAAAAATAAGTAAGTGACCAAGAAAACTTCTCACATCTTCCATGGAACATTTAAAACTGAAAAAACTTTTCCACACAAGCAACGTATAATATAATTTTCCAATAGAAATAGTTCTTAAAATCTAAACAAAATCATATTTAAGAGAAAATGAACATTTATTTCAGATTGGACCAAATATAATGTAAGTTCTAATCTATCCAATTTGAACTTGTATTTTTGAGAAATTTTTAGTTCAGTTACTAATTTTAAAAATTCAAATGCATAATCCAAGGCTGAAATTTATTTGATTTTTTAAATTTATAATTTAGTTCTAAAAAATGTAGAAAACTTTTTGGTTGCACACTAGTGTATATTAAACTTAAATAAATTGGATCCATTCAAAGCTCACCAAAAAATAATATAGGTTGTACATATTGTATACAATAAGTAAGTAATTCTTTTAATTTATGTAAATATTTTAAAAATTCAAAAGATTTTTCAGCCTTAAATCACAATGTCATGTCATCCAAAACCACTATGAATCTGGTCAAAGGATGAAAAATGAATGGTATAAAAGGTTCTGGGATGAATAGTGTCTGATTTTGAATTTTAGAGATGAATTTTAGACTTTGATGAAAGTTCAGAGATGTAAAATGGACTTTTCTCTGTTTGTAATATATCCTTCACATCCATAGCTCTTCCTGGCCCTTTATATAATTGGCTTCTCGATCAGCTGGACACTCAGAGCTAGCTAGCTCAGATCAGCTCACTAAAAGCAGTGATATAATTGGTTTCCAGTATTTTCATTTTCCCAGTACAGAAAAGCTGCATCCTTCATTCTATATATACTCGGTATATTATATGACGTTGGGAGTGCAAATAAGTTAGTATATTGAGCTGTCAGTGTGCATGCATGCTAGCTAGCTTGATGGATTTGTTTCATTTTGGTTCATTTGCAGCTAGCATGGAGTCAACGGCGGAGGCGGCGGCGGCAGGCCCCGGCGACGCGCTGACCAGAGGAGGAGGAGCAGCAGCAGCAGGTGGTGGTGGTGGACCTGTCGCCGACCATGGACTGGAGGCGGCGGGCGGGGACGACGGCGGACAGCGGCTGTTCCCGTGCCTCTTCTGCGAGAAGAAGTTCCTCATGCCGCAGGCGCTCGGCGGACACCAGAACGCGCACAGGAAGGAGCGCGCCTTCCCGGCCAGCTTGAACCCCTATGACGTATACGGCAGCGGCGGCGGCGGTGCGTGCGTCTCTCACGCCGCCTTCGACGCCAGCCTGAACCCCTACAACGTCGACGACAGCGGCGGCGGCGGCGGCAGTGCATGCGTCTCCCACGCCGCCGTCGCCGCCCCATCGATGTCTTTGTTGCTGCAGACCGGCAACTGCAGCAGCTACAGCCGAGAAGCCAATCCGACCGCTGGCCGCCGGCCCAAAGCCGGACCGGCCGGCCAGAGCCCCCGCGCCGGCACCAGCCCCTTTGCCTCGTGCTCCGGCGCCGCCGGCGACGGCGAGGTCGACCTCGAGCTGAGGCTCGCCTGAGATGACAGCGAACACCAGGGCCAGCTGTTACTTGTTCTATGAACGAAGGAGACGATCCATATACGACAAGATATTGTAACACAGAAGAGCCCACACCCCAGTGTGTTCGACTGTAGCATGCACGAACTCAGAATTAGAGGCAAAAAGGATCATATATTATGTATGCACATCATGCCAAGTAGGAAACTAAGGTAGTGGTGTGTTTGGTGCTTAATTATTTTGTGTACATTTTCAAAAAAAAATTATTCTGTGTGTACATATAGTTGGATGCTAAAATATTATGCCACTGTGTGTTTTGAATTGTTTTAAACCAAGATATAAGTGCTGTTTGGTTTCACACTCAAATCTACCATATTAAATTTTAGTAATGTCAAATTTTGGCATTACCAATACGTGTCATGGTTGAGATAGGTAAGTTGTGCTTGATTTGTTGTCTTTACCAAATTTTTTTGAAGCGAAGTTTCTAGGATTACTAAATCTCAGTGGTGAGGTAATTTTGGGTAATATTTGAATTGTTGCCTTACTATCAAATTTTAGTAGGGTTTGCTTTGGCAACAAACTAAACACACTCATAATTTGAAAATCCCTTGTAGCACCAGCTGAGTTTGGTTGAGCAACTCCCCTGTTCTTCGTGGGCACATTTCTCAGTTCGTTTCATAAAAAAACTTTATATATAGAATTTTCTTTAAAATAAAATAAATTTATTTTTTCAAGTTTGTAATAGTTAATTAATTGTTAAGATATAGATTTTATCTCGGTTTTTGTTAGAATGCTTTTCAAACTGAACGGTATGTTTCGTACAAAAATTTTCAAAATATCAAATAAATTTATTTTTAAATTTTAATAATTAAACTTCAATTAATCATATGTTAAAGGCAAGGCAGCCTAAGTACATTTTTGCCACAGAAGCTAGATGTTTTTACTTGCTTAATGAAATCTCCACTATTTTTTAATTTTTTAATTTTCTCAACTCAATACTTAATTGCACTCTCCACTCAACAATCACTTACAAGTTCTTTATGATCCTTAAAAATACAAAGAGAATCGGTTGCCTATACATAATATTGACCATTCCCTACTTGCCCTCGAACTTTTGGCAAGTGGCCACCAGTATAAAAGTTGTTTAATAGTACATGTAGCATTTCATATCGAAGGTTAGAAGTAGGGGCTCTACTTTTCAAGTTGCTAAAGAAGTCCGATTGTTTTGACTAGACCCTAAGGCAGAATAGACGCTCCAAGGGTTGAAGCGATACCTCCCCACACCACATGTTCTTGTGGCCCTGAGCCTAGACGAGCCCTTGTTGCTCTACATCTCCATCACATCTTAGGTAGTGAGTGCCATGCTCGTGGTGGAGTACGAACACTTGGATGTAGCACTTACCGCTAGGTTCAAGCTCTCAGTAATCCCCAAGCAATCAAGAGCCCACAGGCTTGATAAGAGGGCTCAAGTACAAGAAGGCCACGAGATGCCCACTAGGCCTGAGCTCCCGTTGAGTCTTGGGGTGGCTACCAAGCCTGGGCTCTCGGTGAGAGCCAAGAGGCCTAAGGCGCTCAGGGCCCATTCCGGCCAGTGTATAGCGCTCCATCAACTTCATCAGTGAGGTCCTACAAGATGCTAAGACCCGCTACTCGTAGGCCTAGAAGATGTTGTATTCGGTCCTCATTGCCTCCAGAAAACTTCGTCATTATTTCTAAGTGTACAAGGTCTCGGTGATCACTTCGTACCCATTGGCCCTTATCTTGCACAATTGAGAGGGCACTGGCCGTGTCATGAAGTGAGCAATTAAACTCGTGGAGTTTGATCTCCACTCCGTGAGTCACCATGCTATCAAAAATTAGACCCTCACTGATTTCATCATAGAGTAGACCCCACTACCCGAGGTTGAAGAAGGACCTTAGGGTGTTGGGGAGTTGGGGCAATGGACCTTACACTAGGTGATGCAATTCCACGGCTCACGTTTTGCTTTGGGGCATGGAGGTTGGCATGGTGTTGACCTCCCTGACTTGAGAAACGCTCCGGTGCATCGTGAAACTCCATTTTCACACCACCAATAACATGGCGGGGTAGAAGGGTCTGCTAGCTGGCCTTTAGGCCGTAGGCCTCGGGGTTCGGTGGCACCTAGTGAAAGGCTACTCCCAGCTCATTGTCAATCAAGTGACAAAGAAATACCAGTGCACTGACCCCCAAATGATGGTGTATGTGAATGAGGTTAGAAAGATGGAGTGGCGCTTTGATGGCCTCGAGCTTCACCACGTACCTGTTGGGACAATATGTTCGCTGACGAGCTATCCTAGCTGGCCTCGTTCCAAGTGCCAATCCTGGCTAGAACATTTGAGGAAAGGCTCACATGGTCATTCGTCTCGATTGCCTAGCAAGACAAAGGGAAAGCCCCTCTTTAAGGAGGGGCATCTAAGGTGACAACTTCGGTGGGGTAACCTGCTAGCTAGTTGCCACTTGACAAGAATGATGTGTTCATCGAGAGTCCTTGGGCACCCTTGTGAATTGACGAGATTTGAGGATACTTGAAAGAAAAGAAAATGCCCTTCCTAAAGATGGTGCCTCTATAGAAAGGATAGTGCGTCAAGCGAAGTGCTATGTTTTGGTAGATGGGGATCTCTACCGGCATGGCACTAATGGTGTCCTTCTCAAGTGTGTCACATGGGAGAAAGGCGGCGAGCTCCTTGCTAACATTCACGAGAACGAGTGGGGGAGCCATTCATCATCTCACATGCTAGTCGGGAATACCTTTTCGGCATGGCTTTACTAGCCAACAGCTCTCCAGGATGCCTCTAAGCTTGTTTGTCATTGCAAGGCATGTCAATTTCACGCGAAGCAGATTTACTTGCCAACTCAAGCTCTCCAGACAATCCCCTCTCATGGCCATTCACGGTCTGGGGGTTGGATATCCTCAAGCCCTTTCCCTGAGTTGTTGGGGATACGAATACTTGTACGTCACAATCAACAAGTTCACCAAATAGTCCGAGGCAGTGCCGGTTATCAAGGTCGACCAACGTTCGGCCGTCAAGTTCATCTGGGGCATCACTAGCTGTTTCGACGTCCTGAAACACATTATCACCGACAATGGGCGATAGTTCATGAACGCCTTGTTTATTGACTACTACAAAGATCTCGAGATCAAGTTATATTTCACTTTTCTTGTTCATTCGAGTAGTAATAGACAAGCAGAGCGGGTGAACACTGAAATCCTCAAGGGTCTCAAGACGACATCCTACAACAAGCTCAAGAAGCACGGGACTAGATGGGTGGACAAACTCCTAACCTTGTTTTGGGGGAACAAGACCACCTCAAAGTGGTTACACGACACGTCGATGAACAACGGCGACATCGAATATGTGAGGTTACTAGGGATCTTGTCGGAAAGATAGTTTGTTAACAAGTGCGAGCCGCTATAGCAGCGACAACTTCTCGAACTCGATGAGGATCGTGTCGTTGAGCAGATTTTTGTGCATGCACACACGAACCCATGACACACACAATGCGAAGCCTTTGTTGAACATGATTAGCTTATCTGATCGACATGTGAGTCCCATTCAACTTTTTTTATTTTTAATTTTCTTCTAATGTCACATAAGTGCCACGTGAGGCGAAGATTAAGTCAACATGTCATATAGGATAAAAATATCATTTAAACCACCGAGTGACTCAATTTATACTGGTTTTAAGAGTTAAGGATACCGTATATGCGATTTTATAATTAAGGGACGTGAATGATGTTGGACCATAGTTGATGGACAGTAGGCTTTTTCCTTAACATGCTCCCGGTTGTAAACTCCGGCCCGAAAACATTCACATGAGCTAAGCTATGCTCACAAGCCCAATGCACGTGCATTGATATGTTTCTACGCGTGTTGCGAATGGAAAGACTTTACATGTAAATTGTATGTATAGAGCTTTACATATATTGATGCGTGTGTATATACATGATCTGGCCATGCTTTGTACATTTGTTTTCGCGGCCATTGCTCGTAGTTTGAACAGGATTGGAAGAATCTGATCCGTCTATTATTTTCGATGGACGTGTGGTGAAGAAATTGGGGAGTGGGTTATAGAACACGAAGCGTCTCTTCGGAATAAATACATTTCCTTCGGCGAGTTCGTCGGTACGGACACTTCCCATCTTTGAGCTCTTGCATCCGCTTCTCCCGTTGTTCCATCCCTTCCCCTCCACGGAAAAAGAAAGGCCCTATCTAGTTTTTTTTTTCCTCCGATTTCCTCCAATGCCGTGCACCAAGCACCAAGAATCCCCAAGGCGCGGTGGTTTCCGGTAAATCTGGGGCCGTCAGCTCGGATGTGGAGGAGCTCCACCGTACGGGGGCTTTGCCAACGGAGAGCGCTTTGAGCGTTCTTCCGGGGGGAGCGGATCCGCAGCCCCAATTGGGGCACTTCATCGTCTTTGTCGCCACCGTTGTCTAGGACCTTGTTCCACCGCCCTCCGACTTCCTCCTCACCGTCCTCTGTTACTACTAGGTCCAGCTCCTCCACCTCCACCCCAACTCCCTCGCTATGCTAAGCATCTTTGCTCATCTATGCAAGAACTATTTGGAGGTGCTCTGTGTTGAAGTTGCTCCGTTGTCACTGCTCAAGTTTTGAATCCTACAAGTCTTATCTATTTGTTCTTATAGTAGTAATTTCTGGTATTGCAGGGGAAAAAAGGCAAGGGAAAGAGTAACTGGAGGAAGGGTAGAAATAAATAAGTATGAGCTTCAGCGTATGATGCAAATAGAAAGAAACACTGATGCCCTTGTGCAACACCTACCACACCTTGCGGAGAAGTTCAAAAAGAATGCCCAGAAGATAGGCAAGACAAGTTGTTTCAAATATGCCAAGTAAATCTGTTGATTCTCAATGTCAGGATGCTTAATTCAGTGAGGAAGATGTACAGAACCAATCATATGAAGAGAATGATCTAAGGCAGTCGAGTGAAGTGGATAATATGGATCAATCCTTTGAAGATGACGTGGATTCATCTGATGAAAGTAGGTGTTTCTATCTTATTTCCTGAATTTATTTTGCATGTGCATTTTGGATAACTGTTGTAATAATTTTTTTAGGTGATGCTGATGCTGATATCGAAGAAATTACAGAGCCAAAAGGTGGCAGAGGTATCACAACGATGGAGACAGTCTGGCCAATTGAAATGTAAAACTAAAAATTAACTACAATGAGACTTTCAACCAGTTGGTCCCTATGCATCGAAGTTAGCAAATGTGATTGGCAATCTTGTCAAAGGTAAAGTCCTATCAATTGCTTATGAAGATTGGACTGGGGTGCCAAATAAGGATGATGTTTGGGATAACGTGAAGTTTAAGTCCTCTACTTTTTATTCAACATTAAGTGTTTCATAAATATTAGTATTTTATTACAAGTTTTGGTCTGAAACTTATTGTATACTCTGCTTTCAGAGGTATTTTGACTTAGATGAGTGCTTAAAGGATTATTTCATGAGATCATCTCACAAGAAATGGAAAGACTTCAAAAATAGGCTGAAAGGTAATTATTTTGACCCTGAGAAGACTAATGAAGAACTTTGGAAAAAAAAGCATGATTCAAGAATATCACTAAAAATTTGGAAGTGGCTTGTTTGTTTTTGGAGAAGTGATAAGGGCAAAGAAGTGCCATAGTCCATATATTCTGCATTCTTTTCTTGTTTTACAAAACATATTGACATGCATTGCATATATGCAATTAAGCCCTCAGCAATCGTGGAAAAGCAAATCGTGCAAAAATGGTTGCAGTACATACCATTGGAACTAGGAGCTTAGCAAATGTTCGTCATGACTTGGTTAGGCTAAGAAATTTTATTAATCTGTCCATTTATTTTCTTCCATTAAACTAATACTTTCAGCAATCACATGACCATAGGAGAAAAAAAAGTCAAAAAGTTAGTCGAGCAGAAGTTTTCAAAGTTTCATACACCTGTAAAGATGGTAGACCACAACCAGCTCATGAAGTAACACTTGTAAGGAAAATTTATTAAAGTTCAAATTGCATCTCTCTTTGAAATTAACCGTGTGTCTTCACTAATGCAGGCTAAAATTGATGAGAAACTCACTGGGGAGCCAGAATTTGTGGACTAACCCATAGAAGGGGACTATCTTTCAAACTTGCTTGGTAAGGAAAACAGAGGTACAGTGATTGTGATAGGTATGGGTCCCACTCCTTCAAGTCTTGGTTTGCCAGGAACTAAATCAACAGCAAGAACAAGCTTACAGTTGGAAAGAGAAGCAAGACATAGGGCAGAAGACGAAGTTCATGCTTTAAAAGAAGGGATGCAACAATTGGAAGAATGAATGGAATAACGACTTGCAGAGAAAATGGCAGAATTTAAAGCCATGATGCATACTTCTCCTGAACAAAGGCACACTACGAACATGCCAAATGAGGAGCATTCATGCTCATCGGCTTCAAACAATGTACAAGTTCATAGTTCATTTTGCATAACCTCAAATGCACTAGTATTGTTTTTCAGGTACTATAGACTTCTTTCTTTTTTCCTTGAGTATAGGTACATTCAAGAATTGCTGAAGCATTGCAGCTAAATCAGAACAGGTCTGCTGGGAAGGTAACTTGGATAACATTTACTTTCCTCCATATTTTTCAAGTCAATGTGCTAGTCTTGTTTCAGCTATTGTTTTTTTCCCTTTTGTTGAATATAGGTACAACCAAGAATTGCTGGAGAATTGCAACTTAATCAGAACAAACATGCTAGGAAGGTGAGCTGAATAACTGTTGGAAACTAATTAATTTTCTTAGTCCTGAAGTACTTCTAGAATAGTCTTAGAATAGTCCTGAAGTTACAACATAGTCTAGAATAGTCCATAAGCTAGTGCATATTAGTTGAAAACATGATTTTTGGTGAATAAAATGCAGGTAGCCATCTAGCTAGCTAGTGCTCAATTCCTCCAAGCTCAAGCTCTATTCCTCTCTGTTTGTCCCCTGCTCAAGCTCTTCTCCAACGGATAGTAGCTGTGCTTAGTAACAACGCACTAACAATAACATCAACTTTGCTTCATATTGTTCAAGTCAATGCACTAGTATTGATTGCAGCTATTAAGAATTCTTATTTTTAATAAAGGTACAACCAAGATTTGCTGGAGAATCGCAGCTTAATCAGAACAGATGCTGGGATGGTGAGTCGAATAACAATGGCTTTGCTTCATATTTTTCAAGTCAATGCACTAGTATTGTTTGCAACTAGTATAAACATCTGTTTTTTTTGTTGAATATAGGTACAATCAGGAATTCAGAATATGCATCATAGGAAGCTGAGCTGAATAGCATCGACTTTGCTTCATATTTTTCAAGTCAAATTGTAACATTTCTTAAGGCCAATTTTTTCTACCGGTTCCAACTTCTACTCCCTTAGTTTACACACATATACTTCTCAAACTATTAAATGGTGTTTTTTTTTAAAAAAAATCTATAAAAAATTGATTGAATCTTTTTTTAAGTTTATTTAGCTAATACTAATTAATCATATGCTAATAAATCACTTTGTTTTGTATGCACAGAGGAGAAGTTCCCAGCTACTCCAAACGAATGCAAGTCGTCTTGTAGGATTCATTGAGAAGGGTTGATGATACATGTAATGCGCAAACAGGGGGTATAAAAAGATGTGGGCAATCACAATTGTAGCAAGCAACCAAAAATGACAAAAAAAAAATCGTTCTGGAGCAGCAACAAGCAATCCCTGCCACAAGTAAACGCTCTGAAGTTCCAACTGCGACCACTCAAATTGCTGTTGAGGTTTGTATATGGATATATGGTAGTCATTTGGAATGCACTGTATTACCACAATGCATTTCTGTTGCTTAATGCATGCCAACGGGTTGGAAACAAATGCAGTAACAGATATCTATATTGTGCAACAGGGGGTACAAAAACATATGGCCTAGTACAATAACAACAAGCCTACTGAAATTGAATGTGCCAATATGGGAAAGACTAAACATTCTAAGGTCAAAAGGGCAGGACTAGTTTGTGAAAATGTGATTAGTTCTTTTCCATCAACTATAAAACAGTAGCAGCCATTCTACTTTCTACACTCTAGAACAATCTGATGTGGCCACATTTTGAAATAGGTTGGAAGGGATGTCTTTCTTAAAAAAAAAATTGTGGGTTCACATAACCGTGTTGCTAGAGCAACTTTCCTCTAGAGGTATTTTAATTATTAAGGATAAAATCATCGTATGATAATGATAAATTATAGAAGTTAAATAAAAAGTTAATATCATACTATAAAATTGAATGAAGTTAGTGATAAATCGAGAAACTAAACGGTAGTTAGTGGTGGAAGGATTCCTAATATCGATCTAGGACAATTCTTGTGTAGGATGTGCGACTATGCGGGCCTGCTTGATGTGTGCACTCCAGGTGTCCCAGCTGTTGACGTTCCTTTATTGGAAGGCACTAAGGATTTTCCCAGTTGGTAAGCAAGTGGTTCTATCGAGGCTCGTTGGCATTCATGTGGCCACTCCCTTTACAAGAAAGCTGGTGTTAATTATAAAATAATACTACCTCTATTTAAAACATTTAGTGTTGTCTATCTCACAAATATTAATATAAAGGAAAAAAATAAAATTCTTTTTTTATTTTTTAAGCTGCATTATGCTGTTCACTATTTTTTTCAATCTCTAATATAATGATTGCTCTAAAGTTAAAGTTATTATAGGACAAATAAATATAAATAGGAGAAAGATAAAATCTTTTTTTTTTTTGGCGTAGGGAATACAACGTACTAATGCGTTGCGCTTTTCTTTTTCTCCCGTCGCCGCTGCTTTATTACGGGGCGGCTGCAGTCGCTTGGACACACGTGTGAATATAATATGACCAACGACGGAGCCGTGGCTGTCAAATCCTTGTCGCCGTCCATGCGATCGCTGCCTGCTTGGCTACGGCCTAGCTACCTAGCTAGAGCAACGGTAGCCGCTCGATCCGGTCAAAAATTTGACCCCGGTCACCACCAGCGTGACACGTGTGTGACTGCATCTTAAAGCCAACCTACTCGAAACCCGCTTCATGCCGTGGCGTGACGAAGGCAGCACGTTGGCTTCCTTCGAATCGAGGGCAGCGCGTGGTTAGGAACAAGGCCAAGCGGCCACCGCCGGCGACGTACGGCTGCCGGAGGGGCGGTTTCGACGGCGTAATGACTGCGTGAAGCGGCGCTACGTACGTGACTACGTCGGCGTCGGCGGCGTGAGGCGTGAGGTGTGTGGCCCTGTCTCCAAGGATCTTTAATTAGCTAGGTTTGGTGAAGTACACAAAATATAGATAGCATTATTTCATCAGCGATTTTATCACTCCAATTGACAATATTGGATTTGTTATGTTGCAAAACTAGAAAAAAAAAGAGGAAAACTTATTGTTATTCAAATCTCTTCAGAAGCTTTAGACTTTCAGACCTTAGATACTGTAAGTATAATAGTGCCGTGCCCATAGGATACTTCGGGAGGCATCTGTTTATGTAAACAACACATAAGAAAGATTACGGCAGTTATAACCAGAAGAAATTGGAAACTAAATTCATATCAATAAATATTATATATTCCTATAAGGACTTTATATGAAAATAAAAAAAATATTGTCAATTGGATGAAAAAATATCAACTCTATGTTTTATTAAAAATCTTATAGGAAATCTAAATCCACAAAATCAAATTAACACGCTCATGCTCTAAAATAGAATATTTGAGACATTTTATCATGCAATTCATGAGTAGCACATGATAAATTGATCATTTTATAAAATATTGATGGGTTCTAGTAGTGGTTTATTGGCTTATTCAGTTGGAGCACGTGGTTGGGCTTATCAAAACTTTTTTATCAATGGTGAATAGGCGGTGATGACTAATGATGGATGATGAAAAATCAGTGAGGTGCGATGACGATTGAGAGATGGAAGGTAGGAGAAGACTAGTGAGACACCAAGGTAGCAAAGAGAGAGGGTGGAAACCTATGAGATGCGCCGCACAATTGGCAGTAAAGGAGGAGGGCAATGATGCCGACCTACGTCGCCATCACAAGAAGGATAGTGCCATGCGTTGCAGAGCCTTGCCACTGGATGCTAACATCTAGAAGAGTGGTGGCGATCAGCGTGAAAGCTGGAGGCTAGAGCCTAGCGACGACAACGGATTGGCTGGCCAGTGACACATACATCAAATCCGCTCGATTTCGCTTGTGGTTGGCCTCATATTACAACAAATATGATATTAATTGTCTAATAACAAATATACACCAAAAGTATCATATTTTTTTATCTTAGAATAATTAGTTTATGATAAAAGCAAATGTCTGAGGCATCATCATGTGAGATGCATTATCTAATATATCACATTATGAAAATTTTTGGTTGGTGAGTAGCGTGTTTCATGACGAAATGTGACCAAATATAAATAAAGCTCATATGCGATATGAGCTTTTGTAGTGTTTCAAATCATCAATGTTTTTTCTGTTTTTTTTTTTGCGAAAATCAATAGGTTTAGCGGTTGGATGTAACCTTGGGTTAGATGGATTTGCAGCACAAGTCAACACTGTGAGCATGGAGGTGTGGAGAACTGGAGATTAATTAAAACTCTCAGTTACTTGTGCCTTTAGATTTTGTAGTAATATGTTTTTATATTTTAGAACAGAATGAGTATAATCTATCATTAATAAAAATATCATACAAATTAAGTGTATAATTAGATTTCTTAGAGTATGTTTATCTGGGTCTGTATGACTTGACATGAATGTCACTCATATTAATAGCTAATTATTTTTAATGGTAGACGATATATTTATCTATCTTAATCTCTTACAGCATTTGTCGTGTGGCAAACAGGACTTACGTACATATTGCTAACAAGCGCGTTACAGGCATAGAATAGTTATGGCTCTTTTGGGCTTAAGTTAGGCAAGAAATGGGCCACAACAAACAAACCCAGCCCAGGGCCCACCTACCCTACAATCCCCCGACAACCACTCCCACTCGCACGCACGCGGAGACAAATGCGCCACGCGATCCGCGCGGCCGCTCACACCCCCTCCTCCGGTGAGCGACTCACCGCCGGCGAGCCGACCCACCCACGCCGCCATTGCTCCCGCTGCAGTGTATGTATAACCTGAGTACGCCATCTGCTGCATCTCCTCTTCCACCTCTTCAACGGGCATGGGCGTCGGTGGCCTGAGAGGTAGTGGGGGCGGCATCGGAGGAGGGTCCGCCGGCGGCGGCGAGAGGTGGAGGTGGATCCTCTTCTTCTTGCTGGTATCCGTCTTCTTCCTCCTCTCCCTCCTCCTCCTCTTCTCCTCCTCCCCCCCGCGGCTCCGCCTCCCGGGCCCCGCCGCCGCCACCCTGTCCCCCGCCGCCCTCCACTACGGCCACGGCGCGCCGCCCTGCCTCGCGTACCTACTCACGGGGGCCCGCGACGACGGGCCCCGCCTCCTCAGGCTCCTTCTCGCGGTCTACCACCCCCGCAACCGCTACGTGCTCCACCTCTCCGCCGACGCCTCCGACGCCGAGCGCCGGGACCTCGCCGCCTGGATCGCCGCCGCAACGCCGGCCGTAGGTGCTTTCCGGAACGTCGCCGTAGTGGGCACGCCAACCGCGGGGACGCCCGTTGGCTCCTCCGGCCTCGCCGGCACGCTCCGTGCTGCCGCCGTCCTTCTCCGCCTCCACCCCGACTGGGATTGGTTCATCACCCTCAACGCCGCCGATTATCCTGTCGTCACCCAGGACGGTATGGTCACCCAAAAATTCGTTTTCTTTTTCTATCTCAGAATGTCTCACTTCTAATTATATGGATCAACGATATTCAAATCTCGTTTGTTTCCAGTAACAATTCATGGTTACAAAGATTTGCATTGCCTAGTTTCAATTTGATCAGAAATTCAGAAATTTCCACTTTAATTTCGTCAATCTATATATGGTCAAAGAACAAAAACTACTTTCGCCAGCTACATTTGTATAGATTAAATAACATAAAATGGAGTGTCCAATTGCCCTTTCTTATTTGTGCCATGAGCAAAGCAATAATCATTAACAACAAACAAATTTTAAACAAGCAGACAGCAGTGGACATTTGGTTTGGTTCCAAGTGCCATTTACTCATGCAGATATTGTGTCATTGCAGTTATTTGTTGCCAAGGTAGAGCTTCATAGTCATATGGATATGCATTTCAAGTTAAATTTCATGTTAGAAGTAAACTCTGACCCTTCTTAACAGTTGGTTTTGATGTTTCTAAGGTGAAATAGATAATGCACATGCCAGAACCAGTTTTTGAAAATGAAAAACAATAGAGTGACTAACGGGAATATGGATGAGTAATTAGAACAATGACTCTGAGGATAATTTGGCAATCATGCTAATATAGTATGCCTTTTATAATAATACTACTAGTAGAATTCATAAGCAGGAATACTATCCAAACATGGTAGTACACTCTTTAATAATATCATACCCCTTCATGAAACAGTTGCCATCCATTTCGTTGGCATTTCAAATCCTTCCTTCTTGACTCAGAGGACAGAAAGATTTGTCTGTGAAAAACGTTTAAACCATTGTAACTAGACTAAACTTACTGACAACAGTACTCTAGTTTTAAGCACAGACCAAATAAAATCAACTATCCTGGATCATTGTCAACTAGAACATCATCATGGAACAATTTGCCAAAAGCACACGGTCTGAGCCAATTTGTACTTTCATATTGGTCATTTTAACTGTAAGTTCACTAATTAATGATGTGACTTGGTAATAAAACGAATTACACATCTAGCTAAATGGGAAACAACTGATTAATTGGTTTATCAGTAGGTTGTGCCGACTAATTGTTGATGACAACTAATGGCACTCCCGCTTACCTGGTCATAACTTGGGATGGTTTACCAGCCGACTAGCCTAAGCAGCCAATTCAAAGCCAGTATCAAGAGTTTTTCACAGTTGTGTTTCAGGCATGCATTCCTTTTACTCTCATGTTTAAACAACCGCATATACTTGTATCCATGCAATCACATCAATATTCATATGCCACTAATAAATTCAACTATAAATGATATTTGAGTAAAAAACTATAAATGATATTATTGATTATATTATGCTGACCTTTGGTGTTGCGTCCAAATGAAATCTCTGGTGCCTGAAAGATACCAGGGATGTTTTTTTAAAAAATAATTTTGCTATCTTACTATCACTGTAGTATGTAACTTTTTGCTGTCCGTGACATTCGTATACTTTTTTCCTATTGCAGACTTGATTTATGTCTTATCAAATGTTTCAAGGCAGTTTAACTTCGTTGATCACACCAGTGACATTGGACAGAAAGAGTATGGATTATCTGAATTAGAAAGAATTATTTCTTCTAATTGTATGGATCATCTGAATTAAAAATGTACCGCAGATCTGAGAAGATGCAATCGATGATAGTGGATGCTGGAATTTACTTGGCAGGGAGGACCAACTTTTTCCGAGCTACAGAGAAACGACCAGCTCCTGATGCTTTTAAGTTCTTCACAGGCATTTCCTGCTGTCTGCACTTTTGTTTTGGTTGGTCGCATAGTTTGCTCACCCATGATCTATGTTTCCTTAATAGGTTCTCCGTGGGTGATTCTGAACCGGCAGTTTATAGAGTACTGCATTCTTGGTTGGGAGAATCTTCCTCGAATTCTTCTGATGTACTTCAACAATGTTATACTACCTCAGGAAGGATATTTCCACTCGGTCATATGCAATTCACTTGAATTCCGAAATTTCACTGTGAACAATGACTTGAGGTACAAAGCATGGGATGATCCGCCTCAGACAGAACCTGTTTTCCTGGACATGACACATTACGACAAGATGGTGGATAGCGGGGCACCTTTCGCAAGGCGTTTTCGTGAGAATGAACCATTGCTGGATAAGATTGACGGTAACATACTCGGGCGTTGGGGTCGCGAACCTGTTCCTGGTGCCTGGTGTTCAGGCAGGAAGAGCTGGTTCACTGACCCATGTTCCCAGTGGAGTGATGTGAACATCGTCAGGCCTGGACCTCAAGCAATCAAGTTGCGTCAATATATAAATCGGGCTTTAGAAGAAGCAGAATTTGGCAGCAAATCATGCAAGCGGTAATGATCCAATGGTTGAGAGCTTTGAACCTTTTCCATTTCTTAACTGAGGTCTCTCCAATAAGCAGCTTTTTTTCATTGATCTGAATGAACAAATTGCAGCTGAACCGCTGTGCACAGATATACATCTGTGTTCCTGTGGAGTGCTTGGGTCATATCTTTCTGAAACTTCTTTGTGTTGACTATCATAATTTTGGCTCCAGACTTTCACTTTTAGCAGGCGATCTTCATTTCTGGCACCTCAATGACACTGAAGGCAGAGAGCTAAAGCAAGCAGTAACCGAAGATTATACTAGTTATAGGTGGTGCAGGTCACACGTGTAGTCTTTTTTTTTTACGAGTTGAATTGGTACTGTCCTTACGCTCAACTGATGAAAAAATTGTGATGCTGCTCTTCCATATTGATAGAGTCACAGCATTGAAGAGGGGAAAAAAATGATAGGACAAGGAATCTTGTTGATCTCACTGTCTCTGATCCTGTGTTTACAGTTTACTAACACTTCAATCTGCTAATGCCTTTTTTTTATTTTTTGAAAATTTCATTGTGCACGTTATGTTGTAAAGCCTTCTAGCTGGACTTGTTCCATTTTACCTGTTTCACTCATCTTGATGAAGGTGAGTTCATCAAGAAAGTAGGGTAAAACATACTCACTTGTCGAAATATATAATCGTGGTAACAAAAAAATTGAGTCATTTTTCAGTATTGTGGCTGTGGTACCCAAACCATAGTGGTGGCCATTACTAAATTTATAAAAGATAATAATAATAATAATAATAATAATAATAATAATAATAATAATAATAATTTGAAGGCAAAATTCACTTCTTTTGTAGGAGTACGGGTAGTATATATTTTATGGGCAAATTAGGTTAGATCAATTAGGTTAGGCCGGCATGGAGGCTGTCCACGGTGGCGGCCATGGCGGACAGAAAAGCTCAACGAGGAGGGATGATGTGGCTAGGAAAGGCTAAATTGATTGTAGGCGTAGACACTAGGATGATTTTATATGCTATAAACGGGAGAACTCACTCGGAGACGGCTTGACAATGAATTGGAGGTGCGCGTAGTACCGGTGGCAAGAAACAGAGCAGGCGCGTCAAAGCAGGACTCGACTAGGTGCGGCCGTGGCGCTGGCGGCGTAGGACTCGGGAAGGGCTTCGAGGAGGCAGAATATGGGTAGGGGAATACATTCCGCTAGAACTTGAAGAGGAATTTGAGATGAGAAGCTCGGGCGACAGTGGCTTGCAACGTGTTCAATCAGCGTCACGGCATTACTCGAACAAGAAGAGGAGGAGTAGAGCTTCAGAATTTGAACGAGAGAGTGAAGGATGGGTGATGGCGAGAGGTGGAGGTCTAGGAGGAGTAGAGCTTCCGCCAGGCCGGCGTACCACGACCTCAACGCGCACCGCCGCGCGTGCCCGCACGCGGCGTGCCACTGCCCCGGCGAGGGCTGCGGCTTCGCCGGCTCCACCGCCGCGCACGGCTGGCCGTGCATCACCGATGTCAGGACCGGCGAGACGTACCGCCTCCACGACGGCTTCAACTTCCACCGCGTCGATCACCACCCCGGCGGCGACGGCGCCGCCGCCTCCCACCGCCTGATCGTGCTGAACATGATGCGGGAGCCGCTCGGCCGCGCCATCTCCGTGCTCTGCATACACCCCCACGCCGCCCCTCTGCCGAGATGCAATGCGAGCTCCGGCTGTACGTCTCGCGCCCCGGCTACGACGGCGACGGCGGCCTGTGCCGCAGCCACTACCAGAAGTCCGTGTTCCACATAGTTACAGCGACCTGGCCGATGGGTGCCCGATCCCAAGCAGCGCTTCCAGTTCGTTGTGCCAAGACATGTCGTCGGAGATGACGACGAGGGTGGCATCCGAACCCGTGTGCGTATTAAGATCAACTAGGTACAACCACCAGTTAATGTTGCTGTGAATTTTGTCATTTTGTTAACTAGGAGTCCATGTATGAATTTATATTTTGTTAAAAAATTAATTAGGAGTCCATGTATGAATTTAGCTCTGCTGGTTAAGTGAATTTGGAATTTGGATAATGAGGATGGTTTGTGGCAATAAATGCTTAGAAACAAACGAATATCTGAAACACAAAACTATCTTCCAAAGTGATTCACATTTCTGGTCTGGAGTGATGGAGGAAAAAAATGTTTTATTAGTTTTGTAGTACAAAAGAAAGTTGGCGATGGGAAAAATACTTTATTATGTGAAGATAATTGGATAGGGGGAGGCCTTTGAATGAACAATACCCAAGCTTGTATAATATAACATTTACAAAGAATATTACTGTGGACAAAGCAATGCAGAGGTTGGTGCTTTTTTTTAAAATTTAGAATAATCCTATTGGGAGACAAATTGATGCTATGGAACAAATTAAAAACTGAATGTCAGGCAATTGATCTGACTGAACATAAACAGGAACATTTCACTGTCAAATTCTTTTATAGAGCCTTAAAAATTCAGACAATAGCCTTTTAAGAAGACGTGGAAGTTCAAGATCCCTTTAAAAGTGAAAGTTTTTTATATGGTTGATGCTAAAAGACAGTATAATCACAAAGGATAATCTGATTAAAAGAGGCTGGCAAGGTGGAATGGTTGAATGTCAGTTTTGCGATGGAAAGGAAACAATGGCAAGGTTTGTTTCAAGTGTTATAAGATGTGCTTTTGATTTGAAACCTGCTAACAACATGAAACATATGTTTGGTGGATGGCTTATGGGTTTCAAGAAATAAATGAAACAATTGATTGTGGTAGGAATAACTGCCGCTGTTTGGGCTATATGGAAGTTGAGTAATAATGCTTTGCTTTAAGCCTTTAACAATGTGCTACCGGGAGATCCAACAGAGATGATTCTCTTTATGGTCAATTTTATAGAAAACGGAAAAAAAAAAGAGAATTCAATGAAGAAGACGAAATCAGATCAGAAGATGAGGTCCAGTTATGTCAAGCGAGGTAGTGTCTCAAGGGGAAAGTTTTTCTATCTGAATGCAGAGATGTTCTGCTCTATTTCTAGCTTAGGAGTACTAGTTGAGTAATATGCTGATATTTTGTGAAATGGCAGAACCATGCCCCATTTGTGACGGAACAAATAAGTTATTAGTGTATTAGTGTATAATTAATTGAATTTTAATTATTATAAACTTAAAGAATAGATTTATTTAATATTTTAAAGTAGCTTATATATAAAAAATTTATGTACGAAACAGGTTTAAAAAATATGTTAAAAAAATCGAGATAAAATATGTATCTTAATCCATCTCAAATGGGGCCATAGGTAGCTTTTGCTTTTGTCGAGTCTGAACCTTAGTATTTTGTGAAAGCTGCTGTTTGATCATTCTTCGGATTCATCGTCTCGTGGATCCACAGCATCAGTCAAGATCAATAACAGTGATTATTTACTCACCGAGAAGAAAAGTTGACCTATGAATAATGAAAAGTTTGTGCGAATATATTATGTTTGTGTGTGTGTGTATTGTGCTTCTCCAACAGTCATTCCTCTCGTTGATTCTCCATTGTCGTCACTGCGAAAAAAAAAAGTTTGTGTGTGTGTATTGTGCTTCATCCTTGAACTCAATCTTGTCAATTCCATATGCAATCCTCTGCCCCAGAAGTTGAGCTATGAAGAATGAAAAAGCTCTCAAAAACAATATAAATCTGTACGGTCTTACATGTTCGAATCTCTAAGAATGTGAATCGAACAAGAAGCCGTTGAAGATGAGGAAATTTTACGAATAAATAATTAGAGAGGTTCAGTCAGAGCCCTGAAGTTTCAGAACATTCATTTAGAAAGAAGAACAAATCATCTCATTTGTACAACTGACGAGAATCGGCGACCGACGAGATTCTCAATTATAGTACGACAAAATGGGCTGGGATTAAGCGAGCCGACTTGAGATGGAGAACGGACACGCGGCCCATAGTGTTGGGCCCTAACGGGATTTTGGCCTCCGTGAGCCCCATGGACTACGTATGGGCCATAATGGTTGGGCTGAAACGGAATTGCTGCCTACGTGCGGCACATATATTGGGCCTTGAGGCCCAGAACGGAACAGCACCTTACGTGCAGTCCATATTATTTGGTCCGGAAAGAGATACGGGCTGACGTGTGGGCCGTTGGCCCATTATTACGTGGGCTGGGTCATAGCGATTCGTTGTATTCAGTGTATCCAGAGACGAACAAGTGGGCCGGACGGGCTGCAATTTCGTCCACCTCGACAACTAGTCCACTACTCTACTGTATGCAAGTTTTGTTTCATTGCATTGCATTTCTTCTTCTTTTTTTTTTAAAAAAAAGGAGTGAAAACAGCTTTCTCTCATCCATTGTCCTGCACTATGCAGGAATTTAGCATGTATGGATTAAATGAATTTAGCACGGTACATTGACATTTTGTTCACAACACCATTATACATTCTCATTCTCATGTTTCTACAATTTACATGAGATGCAAGAAATAAATAAGTTTGTGTTTCAGTGGAGGAGAAAAGAGAGGAAGAAAAATATACGTAAAACGAGTTAAGCTATTAAATATTAATTGTTTTAATTTTAAAAATAAAATTATGATAAATTTTTAAAGCAAGTTTCTATATAATTTTTTTAAAAAACACAACAAATTCAACAAACGTAATTGTGAAAAATGAGAATGAACATACATGCATACGCTTTTCAACTGCTAATAAAAAAATATTTTAAAAAAATATTAATATTTCTTAATTTTTAGCTAATATTTAATTAATCGAATAATTCCTCACGCACCCTGCGCCGTTAAAACCTGTAGTACCTGTCAGTCTCGATGCAACAGGCAAAGAGAAATGGTGGGTGGTGCGTAAAACCAATGCACGTCACCAGCTTCACTGCAAAGCAATGGCCTTTTCTTCTTCTCTCCCGTTCTCTCTCTCCTGCTGCTGCTGCTGCATCGCCTTTTCTCTCTCTACTGGTTGGTAATAATGCTAATGGTAGTGGCCGGTGGTGGAGCCCGCGGGAGAAAGAAGAAATCAAAGAAGAAAATGCTCCTTCCTCCCTCCTCTGCAGGGTGCAGTGATGGAGTGCTGCTGGTGTTGTCCTACCTAACTTTTACTCCTACCACCAGCTGCTTGCTGGCCTTTCCCTTTCTTCCTCTCTCTCCTCTCTGCTTCCTCCATTTCTTCTCACATCCTCATCTGGGTGAGTGAGCTGAGGCTAACCTATGCCTGTGCGGCGGTGAGCTTGCAGCGAGCTCCCATTGATCCTCTCTGTTTGCTGCTGGTGCCGGCGCCAACCATGAAGGGCGTCGACGATGCATTCCTCGGCGTCGGCGACAAGCCGTACGTCCTCCTTCTCTCGATCTTTTGGCTTTGCTGTTGCTACTACTTTTCTTCTGTTTGATTCCGTTTGTTTGTATTGTTCTGTGGGGGCTAGAATCTGGATGAAGTTGGAATCTTGGGAGATCGGCATTTGAATATGCCTTCGCCAGATTCTCGTTCTGTCTCCCTCGGTCCCTCCCTGCACTTTTCCCCCTCCTTTGTTTTTAAGGTCTTTGGTTACAAAATCAAAATGTATTTGCTTGGTAATTATTTTTACCCAAGAACATCTAGAGTTCATCTTCTCTGTCTGGATGGAGTAAAAAAAAGGAGAGCTTGTTGAGTTATTTTATTGCTATCACAAGGGAATGTGGTAAAAATAATTAATACAAAGACAATTGCTTAGAACTCTAGAAACTT
This sequence comes from Oryza coarctata, assembly GCA_030770085.1. Lineage (NCBI taxonomy): Eukaryota > Viridiplantae > Streptophyta > Magnoliopsida > Poales > Poaceae > Oryza > Oryza coarctata. The sequence continues at coordinate 2,652,254 of CM061471.1, forward strand.
GGTTGGAATGGGCTTTGTAAATTTCAAGGTGGTGAAACTCCTCTATAACTAGAGATGCCATTCTTGGTTTTACCTCTGTGCTGTAAATGTTAGGCATAAATCTAGCCTATGTTGTTTCTGAATTAAGGAAGAAGATCTCTGGTTCCAGGGGACTGGACATTTGGTGCATTATGGGTAGCAATCTAGTTGCAATTGAAAAATCACTGCATGGCAAGTTCTACACTGGGAACACCTACATCATACTGAGTGTAAGTTCTCAAAAGTTAGATTCAGGTGTAACATTGCACATTGTTTAGCTGATTTACGCCAGTGAGTTCACATAATTTACGATGTTTCAGACTGTTGAGCTTAAAAGCGGAGTTCGCCAGCACAATGTGCATTACTGGGTAGGGGAGGAAGCCAAAGAGGTGTGCTACTGCCGCAATGATCTCTCTAGTTACGCCTGCTTTGCTTGGATATACATTTTGCTTATGACTTCGTTTGTGTCACACAGGAAGATTGTCTGATGGCCTCTGACAAGGCTATTGAGTTGGATGTAGCACTGGGCTCGAACTCGGTCCAATATAGGGAAACACAAGGCGAAGAATCTGACAAGTTCTTGTCATACTTCAAACCATGCCTCATCCCCATACAAGGTAGCTTGTCTTCTCACATGAGAATATCTGGAGATAAATCAAACCATACCACAATGTTTAGGTGCGAAGGGGAGCATGTAGCTCGTGTAACAGAAGTAAGAATTTCTATTTCAAGTTTTTTCAGCACATCTTGGTTGTTGCCGATGTAAGATTACCAAATGTTATTCTAATGCTACCTCAGGTACCGTTTTCACGGGCCTCCCTAGATCACAAGGCAGTGTTTATTGTGGACACACAGTCAAAGATCTTTCTTTTCAGTGGATGTAATTCTAGTATGCAAACAAGGGCTAAGGCTTTAGATGTTGTTAAGCACCTCAAAGAGAACCGGCATTGTGGCAGATGTGAGATTGCGATGATAGGTACTAGTGCTATATACAATTGTTTCTTCCATAAGCATCACTAGAAGACTTCTGAAAATTTCATCTTACTTCTTGTCATCGACCATAGAGGATGGGAAACTTGTTGGTGACTCTGATGCTGGTGATTTCTGGAACTTATTTGGAGGCTATGCTCCAATTCCCCGTGATGTACAAGACACAGTCATGACAGAGCTGATGACCACCTCATCCAAGAAACTATTTTGGTGACTAACCCCAGTTTAATTCAGACTTCATTAGCCCTGAGTTAATACATAGCAATATGTTTCTTAGCCTTTTTCCTGTTTGTAGGATTAACAAGAGAAACCTTCTTCCTGTGGAGACAAATCTGTTAGAAAGAGAAATACTGAATTCAGACAGAAATTACATTCTGGACTGTGGCACCGAAGTATTCTTATGGATGGGTATGACAACTCTGGTTTCTGAGAGGAGGACAGCAGTTACTGCCCTAGAAGTAAGATGAAATATGATTATCTTTCTTTTTAATATTATGCTGTGTTCATATAGTTGTATTTCTAGACTAACTTGATAACAACCATCCTAGTTTGCCTCATGATATCCGTAATAGAACAGCAGAAAATTAGAAGAAAAAAATGACCACAGGTTTGAATAGCTGCAAATAAGTTATAGGCAGAACAAAGAAAGTGTGCCAGAACATACGTGAATACTTGAATCTTGTTAGGTTTTTCTGACACCAACTTCTACTATTTTTAGGATTATGTACGTTGTGAAGGTAGGCAATCAAATGCACGTTCAGTTATATTGACAGAAGGTCATGAAACAGTTGAATTTAAGATGCATTTTCAGCATTGGCCCAAGAATGCTGTACCAAAATTATATGAGGCAGGGCGGGAGAAGGTGGCAGGTGCATGCATGGACCTTAATTTTTTTGTATATCAATTGGTTTAGTTATGTGTTCAGAAAAATTGGTCTAATACAGCACCATGGTGCAGCAATTTTCAAGCATCAGGGCTACGATGTCACAGAAATTCCAGAGGATAAACCCCGTCACATCATCAGTTGTAATGGTAGTCTGAAGGTAAAACTCGTTGTTGATATGTGTAAGGCTGTGTTCATCCTGAAACTGAATAAAATATACTACAGGTTTGGTTGGTGGACAGTGATTCTGTAACCCTGCTTTGCACTGAGGATCAGGAGCAGCTATACAATGGGGACTGCTATATCATACGGTACAGCTACGTTGAAGATGGAAAAGACTATCATTTGTACTTTGCTTGGTCTGGACTGAACAGTGTGAATGTGCGTTCTTTGATAACTTCCTTGCTAACATATGTTTTAGAGAATTTTAGCCTTATTTATATGATCAGAAACCACGAGGAATTCATTAAATGGTGACCAAACTATGAAAACTTCTTTGCTAAGAATCAGTTCAAATTTTCTGCTGAAGGGAAACAAGGTCCATTGAAAAATTGTTCCAGTACTTCTGCTTTTGCTTCGTTCTGTACTTCTGTTTATATAAACATACCCTCTGTTTGTTATATTTTCCTTTTTCTTAATTTAGTTGGTGCTTCGCTACAGGAAGATAGAGTTGCAGCAGCGTCACTAATGTCAGACATGGCTGATTCAGTAAAGGGGCATGCGGTTGTGGTAAGCTACTCCAGTCCTTTCATATACACATCTACAACATCAGGAACATCACAGATTTCATTTCCATGATATTGTAAATTTTCACTTCACCTACAAAAAGTAATTTCAGGCACAAGTATTCGAGGGCAGAGAACCAGAAATGTTTTTCCAAGTATTCCAATCATTGATCATATTCAAGGTATATATTGTTTTTTTTTGTTCTGTGCAGTATATGTATCTGAATAATAATTGAGAAAGGGATCTCTAGATATAAATTCTGGAGTTTGATTTCTCCTTCCAGGGGGGCAGGAGTATAGCATATAAGAACTTTGTTTTTCATAGAAGTGATATAAATGGATGGTACCAGAAAGATGGGGTTGCTTTATTCCGGGCTCAAGGGCTGAAACATGATTGCATACAAGCCATTCAGGTTGATCTGGTGAGTTGGTAAAACTAAATAATAATTGCAAAATGCGCAATTCCCTCCTTTGGCTGAATCACACTTCTATTTTTTTTGGCTTCCTGTTCTAAACTACTGTGGTGCTTTGATTACTTAACTGAAAATGCAGGCTGCAAGTTCACTTAATTCTTCACATTGTTACATTTTGCAAGCCGGTGGTTCTTTCTTTACCTGGCTAGGAAGCCTTTCTTCACCAAGCGACCACAATCTACTAGACAAGATGATGGATAAGTTGTGTGTAAGGAGAACGCTACCAGCAAACCCTCTGTTATTCTTTTTTGTGATGTTTCTTGAAAATGATAAGTATTTCCTTGAGAATTGTTTCTTGTACTTTTTGGCAGCCATTGAAACAATCCTTGTTAGTAAGAGAAGGTTCTGAACCTGATCGCTTCTGGGAAGCATTAGGCGGAAGAGCAGAATACTCAAAAGAAAAGCATGTCAAGGATTGGCCTGCAGATCCACATCTGTATACTTGTTATTTTGAACAAGGTAAACAAATGCTATTTTGCGGTGCCTCAAAAAGCCTCCATGCACATAGGCATTTCTAATGAAAATATATGATCGCATTTCAGGTCTGTTCAAGGTTAGTGCTACCTTATGATTCATGATGAACACAAAAGTTTGCTACAAGGATACAGCCATCTAGTAGCCTGCTCAGAAAAGGTTGCAAAGGTTGAAAACTTTCTTGGTTTTGGTTTCTATCTTTCAGGCAAAGGAGGTATTCAGCTTCTCTCAGGATGACCTGGCAACTGAAGAGATATTGATACTGGACTGCGTTGAAGAACTCTATGTTTGGGTTGGACTGCACTCTGGTGTTTTATCCAAGGAGCAAGCTCTTGATATTGGCAAGGTTATGGTTAACTATTCTATTATTCCAATTTCAATGTGATTGCTGATCTATCAAAAAAATGTTTCCACTGGAAGTCTCATTCATGTACATTACCTGCAGATGTTCCTTCAGGCAGGCATTCATCAGGACGAACGACGGTCAATCGAAACGACTATGTATATTGTCACAGAAGGGGGTGAACCCAAATTTTTCACGAGCTTCTTCAACTGGGATTATTCCAAGCAAGCAGTAAGTGCACATACATGATGGCTTTTCATCGTCGATAAACCGGACATGTCCTTCCATTTTAAGTATCAAGAACAATGGAGTGACCTGTTTGTTTGCTGTTCTTGCAAATGCAGATGCTTGGCAACTCATTTGAGAGGAAGCTGGCAATCCTAAGAGGGGTTTCGCAAAAACTGGAGGTTATGAATCAACTCTCTTACAGAATATTGTTCTGCTTAGAAATTTAGAATATACTCAAACCTTGCCTGATCTTTCAATTAGACATCATAATTTGGGGGAATTTCTGATGCATGACAGACACCGGAGAGAAGCCTACGCAAGTCGTCGTCTTCGCTGCCGAGAAGGTCGCCAGGGATATCGTCGTCGGAGCCGACCACACCGGAGCAGCGAGCAGCGGCGCGGACATTCACCTCGGCCTCTACTGGGAAGCTAGCCAGGGAGAGATCACCGGCTGCTTCTACTGGTGCATTGTCACCGTCGCTGTCGACACCATCGCCGTCTCCGAGAAGCCGCTCCTCTGCCTCGTCATCGCTGTCATCGTGGAACTCGACGCCGACCACGGTGGCGCGGCGGCTCTTCCCTCCCTCGCTGCACGCGTCGTCGGAGGCGGTTGCCACCGGGACCCCTCGCCGGCGGTGAGCCACTGGGCTATATACCCTCTCCTGCATATGCCTGTTCCATTACAAATTTGAGATTCAGATGAAATTCAAACATCATGGGCGATCTTTTACACAGTCCCAAACTTGCAGATTTAGATTGTGTTTTTTAGAGGAAATTTAAATTGAGTTTCCTCAACTGCAACAGTGAAAACGAAGCACCGAATATAGATATGAATTAACTAAAAACCGATATTTCTGCCGCTATATATGATTTTTTTTAGAAAACTGGGCTAATTTGGGAAGCCTAGCGTGCAGCATTTAAGGCCCATCCTAGTAAGGCCCAAAAATTGGCCCAACATATTCACTTATCCATCGTCCGGATCATCCAGCGTGACGTCAGCCGCGCGTAAGCCTCACTGCCTAACGGGCCGGATTTCGTGGCCCGTTAATCGTTGAACAACACAATTCTTACCCGATCCAAACTAAATTTAAAACACTTCAGAACTCTAATTCGAGAACTAAGTACGCAAGTTTGATCGCAATTCGTGCAAGAACGTGACACGTACGGTGACAGAGACATGAACCAACTACAGATCCAACTACAAATAATAATTTTGACGATTATCGCGTCTTCCGCCTGACAGCAACTAGATCAATTCGATCAACCATCAAATCGAATTATAGACGGATCGTAAAATTAGCAAATCAATCGTACTCTCGATCGATCGAGCTAGTTGATCATGGCCGATTATCGTCGAGGAGGAGGTTGCGGCGGCGGCGGCGATGGCGAGTAGTGGCCATGGCGACGAAATCACCGGAAGCGATGGACGCCTCATAACGCTCACCGGCGCCTTATCGAACGACAGCGAATCCTAAAGAGCGTTGGCTATCGGAGCATCGAGTGGAGGAGGGGGATAAAGGTGAATGACTCGGATTTTGGTTAGTGGAGCGGAAGGTGGCTGATGACATGTGACCATGAACTCCAACATGGAAGTGACATTTGGTTGCCGTTGGTGACCAAAAGGGCGGCGTAGGTAGTTGGCTAAGGCTCTGTTGGAGACACGGTGAAGTGAGGTAGAGGAGGGAAAGAAAAATGGACTAACTTTAATTGATGGCGTGATTTTTTGGTTCGGCAGCAGCAGAGGGAAAAGAGAGACAGGGCGTTTCGAGAGCTCGGAGGGAGCTAGGATGGTGCGGGATGAAGCGAGAGGTTTCATGGCCTTTTATAGGTGGTGGGTGTACATGGTGACAATGGAAATAGGTGGTACGGCATAACGTTGCACGAGCAACGAGTGACCGTGCGGCGCAGCATTATGATGGTACTGACTGGAACGAGGGGAAAGAGAGAATGCAGATGACACGACAACCAAAATGGGACTAGACGAAACAGAGGGAGTACGCGTGCTCGTTGGGGCCGAATCGAATGCGATAGCAACATGCTAGGGTTTGGCGATGAGGAGCATGGCGTGCCGATTTTCAAGGAGACATTTGTGCATTGTTTGTGTGTACGGCATGGGTAAGGGCGGTGTGCCGGTGGGTGATGCTAACGCGGTAGGGAGGTTTGGTCACACGCTGCAAAGGCTGATGCATTTAACCGAGCTCTCAGTGCACGTGGGGTGGCACTGGAGGTAGGAGACAGCTATGACATATCGTGTCATGTGGCTGTTCGCGGCATGATCGACGTGTGGGCCTGACTTGTTGATCAGCGTGCTAAGGTGTGAGCATGTGCAATGGCAAGGAGTGAGCGGACAGTGTGCACGGGCAAGAAAACAGGCTGTAGGCCATATGGAGAGGAAAGTAAGTTGTATAGGCCAAAAAAGTAAGGAGGCCGTGTGGGCTAGGAGAGAGAGAAAGAAGGGGAGAGCGGCCTAGGTAAATAGTAGCCTTTTCAAATTTTTAGGAATATTTTGGAATTGAAAATTTGAATGATTGAATTTGGATTTGAACTCAAAGGAATTTTTGGAGGGTATTATAGGGTGGGATGGAAGAGGATTTGAGATCCAAACTTTGGCATGCTCTTCAAAAAATCAGATCTAAATTTCGTAAATAGGTTTTTATTTAAATAGTTTTTCTCGGACACAAAAACACGGACGTTACACACAGTGGAGGTGAGGAAAATGGGTGTGGTCCATCGATCTAAGCAGAGGGAAAGGGAGGGCACCTCGTCACCATCTCGTTGCACAAGGGAAAAGCAAGGTGAGAAAAACGTGTGTGATCCATTGATCTAGGCGGAGGAAAAGGGAGAGGAAAAGGGAGAGCACCTCGTCACCATCTCACTGCACGAGGGAAAAGCGCCTGCCGCCAAAAGCCTTCTCTAGGTAAATGATGAGGAAGATGCTAGCATCAGCCGAATCTTGCTAGATCTAGCCACCTCATAGCTAGATCTGACCAAACCAAGTTTATCCATCAACCCAACAATAATAGGTGTCACGAAGCTCATCAGCCTAGGCCACCATTAAATTGTGACATGTGATGGTTGATGATATGGGCATGGTCCATACTAGAGACTGGACTTGGACGAGACTAAGATCTGACAAGTACATAGTGGAGGTGAGAGTGTAGCCAGCATTGAGGAATACTTGGCTTCCAATCCACTTCACCATGAAACCCATCGGCCTAATTCGTGCATAGAGACAGTGGAGACAAGGCCAAAATAGGTAGAGGCGCTCAGCGATGATGGGCTAAGAGGGCAATATAGATTGGGTTAGGAGGGCCACCGGTATTATAGCCAATGTGTGACGCTAGCGATATGGGTATGTGACGACAAGCTCGAGGGAGAGAGAGTGACGAGGATGAAGAAGGATAGAGGAAGTTCTATTGGTGGTGGACCCACCCAAGCTAAGCCTGCATTGTGAACACAATTGCTTTGTTGGTGGCTTCTGCCTTGGAGCCACTGGTTGAGACCATGATGCAATGCTCATGCCCTTAGAGGCAAAACTCATGATTTATCGATTCAATGAGGGGCAATCGAATCCTCTACGGCAGGGCAGCGAAAGCTACTGACAAGCAGACCCTACTTTTTTTTAAAGCCCACATGCAGCATTTACGTCCGAAGTCTGTGGCAGCAGCAGCTGGGTTGTCATGTGCCCGCTATCTCAAGCATGGCTTTGTACATGATCCTGAACATGCTATTGCTAAGAAGCTTGGCACGTTGACGTTCACCGCGTAGCTTGCTAGCGATGTGATCATGTGAAGGGGTTGATCATACATACCATTCCTGAGCCAACAACCGGGAGTCGATGATCTTTTTTTTTGAAAATCGTTGACTCTCCGATTAATATTTTTCAAAGATTTGAAATTCAGCTTGAATCTTTTTGAAACCGAGTAGTTTGTGTTCTTGACCGGTTCAGAAAATCTGGTTACACTTTGTCAAAGATTTTAAATTCAACTTGAATACTGGAAACCAAGCAGTTTGTGTTCTTCCGGTCCGAAAAGTCAGGTTTTCGCAAAATCATGTGAAAATGTGATTGGCATTTTCAAGCGGTTCGAGCAGATCCGTTGGAGTTTCCCTGTCTGCCCATCCGAAATTTACTCAAAATAAAATCTGCTGTCTTCTGGACCATGACTTCGAACAAAACAAAAACTTAAAAGTCATTTTCTGCATTTTCGAACAACTATTAGGGCTGAAAATAAACTTTAATAAATTAATATTTTCTGCTTGAAAAAGCTAAGAAAATGGAGGATCGTTATAGGACTTTTTGGTTGTAATTCTGAATACTTACCTTTTAAATACCTTGTCACCTATTTATTATTATCAAAAGCTTAGAAATATTGATTGGAAATGAGTGGAAGATAGATATGAGAGAAAGCTTAACACAAGGAAGTGCAAAAATATCTATTATAGTGGGAGATTAGTCTTTTTTAACTCTTTTCTTTCGAGACTCCAATTATTGATATTATCCTTTTTAAATTTCACGAGGTGTACTTTATTGGATTATTATAGATCACACTTTTATAGTGGTGATCAGAAAGTAAAATACGGGCTATTCAAATGGGAAATTATATGATCAAGGTAGACTATGTGTCCAAAATTTTGATGTAAAGAACATATCTTTGCTAAGTAAATAGTTATTCTAACTAGTAAATATTGAATAATTTTGACAAAATATCTTGTGAAATAAATACCTAAAGGAAACCTCTCACATCTCACAAGCCAGGAATATCCCAATGTCTGGCTGGCTTAATGAGAGTGAAACATCCATTTTTTTATATGAATCTTTCCTACGTGACAATGGGACTAAAATTAGATTTTAGGAATATACGTGGTTAGGATCAAGCTCTATCAAATATCAATACTCCTCTCTTTACAGTGTGGCTCGAAAGAAACACAACTATAGCAGAGGTCGTGAGTACAACACTGCTTAATATCTTGGATCATTGCTTGATTAGAATAATTTAATTTAACAATTAGCCATGGGTACACTGTCAGAAAATGACTACTTTATGTGGCCTTTACATAGAAGTGGCAATTTTTCTGTTTCTTCTATTCACACGGTGGTAATAAATTGTAATGCCAGGATTCGTAAAAGAATCCTACGGGGGTTAAAAGATTTCACTCAAATTAAAATTTTTATATGGTTTTTTTAATAACAAAGTAATCCTTATAAAAGATAACATTGTAAAAAGAAACTAAGGGGAGACAAGCAATATTGTTTGTGTAATGTAATTCCAACTCCTTTTTGCTTGTTTTGCGTGACGATATGATTTCTTTCCCGTCACCAAAACGTCAAAAATATTTTTGGTAATCGGCAAAAACTGGTTTTATTTAGGGCTAGTGTATCAATTTAGTGTTGATAAAGTATTTGATAAAAAAATGTCTAACAGATCTTTCGACTAGTTTCAAATATATAATGTTACTATAGAAGAAGCAGGTATTATGCAAAATAATACACACCCTTGGAATGGAATTTGTTGCCAAGGGTATTTTTTCATTGTGGGTAGTGTAACACATAGGGTGTTTTTATTAGTTAGGTATTTGTCCCATCACTCTTTTTCTTTATTTCATTACAATCTTATTGGTTGTGCGTCTTACGGCCGAAGCCAGGGATTCCATTATTAAAAAGAAAAATCTGCTGTTTTTTTTTGTGTTACCTGTGGATATAAATATGGTATTTCACGAGATTTACTCTAAATTAATTAAACAGTGAGGGTGAAACAAAAGTGGAGAAGACCTATCCAAGATGTGCTAAAGATAAATGTGGATGGAGCATACAGGCCACAAGGGCAAACCGGAGGATGGGGCTATGTTATTCGAGACGTCGAAGCTCAGGTGATCCAGGCGGGAGCTGGGAGCTCGACGCGTCTAATGGAAGTCTTCCATGCGGAAGTCTTTCATGTAAGTCATTGTCCTCGCGAACGTAATACCGATCTCAGTTGGGACGGCACACCCCCGGGTGCAGAGGGTTTGGTTGTTGGCGAGCCTGCCGCATCCATGGTATAATGGAAATTAAGTTTCCCAACGAAAATAACTTTTTGATATATACGTAGGGTTTCTTTGATGGGAAAATATTGTAAATTCTCGGGGTGATATCCCCTTTCTCTTACATGTCATTTAAATAGGTATTAAAAAACTTTTAAAAAATAGCGACATGCATTAATATATATATATATATGTCATTTTAATACACTGTAGCACTAAGTAATAGCAGTTTGGGAGCTACTCATTTTAACTCCGGTTCGAATTTTTTGCGCAAACTGAGGATAAAAAAGTAAGAGGTTTAAAGCTTAGGTGTGATTTAATATATTAGTTGAGTCTATAACCATTTTTGTCCTAAATGATACACTTTGCTTATTATATGTTTTTTTATCTTGTAGTAAATTTTATTGGAGAAGAATGGCAAATTATCAAATATGGAAATTAAAATTGGTGCAAAAGCTAAAGAATAAAATTAAATAAGGCTATACAACAAATTGTAAAATCAAATGGAATAGAGTGATTACAATAATATAATGTAAGTGGATATAATACTTGTCACATTAAATATATATTTAGATGGAAAAGAGATAAGAGAAAAATAAGAAGATAATATGTAAGTTAGTTGTAGCACAAACTCTAACAATCATATATTAATAATAATGTAATATATACTATAACTAATCATGATATATATATTGATGAGCAGTCGTTATAACAGGCAGCAGCTCGACTGCTTCATTTATCAAGCCGAGCGCCTCTACTGCTTCCTCTGTTCATTTCCTCCTCTCCTCGTCATGCCTGCTTGCCTTGCTCCTCCTCCCTTGGGCTAGCGAGCTAGCGAAGCCAAGAAGAGGCCATCGCCGACTCATCGCCAAGAATCCCGCACGCAAGAACAAGAACCGCCACCTGCTCGCTCCCCTCCTCCTCCCGCTCCAGGTGAGAATGCGGTGAAAGTGGAACAAACCCTTCTCCATCGGTTTCCCCTCAATCAAAACCCTCGAATACCCCAAGTTTTACTTTTCCCTTTCCTTCTCTTCCGAACAAGATGGTTGCTTTTTGTTCTTTCGCGTTGTGGATTGGCGGTTGCTGTTGCCCTAGTCCGATCAGGCCGCCGGAGTGCGCTGCGGTCTGGATAGCGCCGAAAAATCGGTTTTTTTTCTTTGTTTATTTACTAGCTTTCGCAATTAATTGTGGTTTGATGATCATAAATTTCTTTTTTTTTTTGACAGCTAGTACTTGGTTCTTAGGATTAGAGGAATATTGACTGAGTATGACGCAAAATTTCAGTCAAAGTTTAATTCAAAAGATTTTCTAAGTCAAATTAGTGCCTTAAAGAAAGATAGAGCTATGGATTAGAGGAGGCTTTGCAAATTACGAACAAATGCACAGCCGGTGTTGGGTGTATTGGAGCGTTGTTTCTGAAATGCAGTAACTTTTTAGGTACCCTGTTACTGTTAGTATATATATAATCTAATAAGAGGCTTGTACAGTAGATGAACCCAAATCCTCATGCATACCTGGCATGCATATATGAGGTTTAATGTAGCATTGTGGCTTAATTGCAGTTGTTAAAGTTTGTTGGCAGAAACCAATGATAGGACCCAATGACGGGTTGCTTGTGAAACACATTGCTAACCCCATCGTTGTGCATTGAGTACAGATTGTCGTGTCATTTCATGTTTTGTAGTTTGCACTATGGCTGTTTGTTCTCTGCAAGAGGATTTGTAGGGAGTATGGGATGAGCTTACTCACCATCTGAAACATGTATTTAGTCACTCATGTACAGTTATACTGTTGTTTTTACGTTCGACATTTTTCTAGTATTGACCATTGTTCAGATAGATATATACTGCAGCATCAGCATTCTATACTTTGTTGAGCACACCCAATTCATGCCACTTGTTTATTTCTCTCAGGGCTGTTGGTTTGCCCTTCTGTTCTATGATGGAGCATACCTCAGATGAGGATTCTGAACTTGAAACTTATGGCAACGAAACTTATGCTCTTTTGGTAGCAGGAGATATAAAAATGATGAATGATAAGAATTTGTACCAGTGTCCCTTTTGTTCAGATGAAAAGAATGACTACAATGCACATGATCTATTGCAGCATGCCTTGGCTGTAGGATCAGCGCATGATTGGCCAGCTAAAGAGAAGGCTGACCATCGAGCCCTTGCATTGCATTTGAAAGATGACACTGTGGAATCATCTAGGCCACTGTCACAACCTCTTCAACATAGCAAAAATGATCTGTTTGTTTGGCCCTGGATGGGTATCATAGTCAATATGCCTGCTGAGTATGTTGGAAAAAGTGCAAACCGGCTGAAGGAGCATTTCTCGTGCTATCATCTATCAAAGGTGTATTCTGTATACAGTAAAGGTAAACCTTCAGGTAATGCTATTATTGAGTTTGGGAAGGACTGGAGTGGTTTTAGGAATGCAAAGAAATTTGAAAGTGAATTTGAGATGAAAGGGTGCGGTAAAAAGGCTTGGCTGGATTCGGAGCGTGGAAGGCTAGAGCCCTTTGGATGGATCGCGAGGGCTGATGATTACAATTCCTCAGGGCCAATTGGTGAGCATCTGAAAAGAAATGGTGACCTGAAAACGGTGAATGATGTTGAGAATGAAGGAACAGTTAAAACTGACAAGCTTATGGGCAGTTTAGCTTGTCAAGTTATAGAGAAGGATATACACTTAGAGAAACTTAAGTGTGCGTGTGATGAGAGATATCTGTTGCTTGGCAGAATGATGGAGAGAAGGGAAAATATGCTCAAATCATACAATAAAGGTGTGCATGTGCCTATCTCCTTATAATTTGTGTAAGATATGTTGTGCAGTAAATGTTTGCATGTAATGGTCTCTGTTCTCTATATTGAGCCATGTTCTTCAGGTTATATTGAATACTATCTGTTAAATTTCAATATTACTAGAAATCCAGAAGATGCAACAACTTGCTTATGAACAAACACAAAGGACTGTTGATGAGAACCAGAAGTTACGTCTGAATCTCCAATCTATGATGCATGAGCTTGATGCAAATTGCAAAAGACTTGAAGAGGTGACTGCACAGACTGATTCTGACAAAAGAAACCTTGAGATGCTGATGCAAAAGGTGAGTCATTTCTTCTCTATGTATCATATTGATCAACCAATAAGAATTGCATAACATCATTTAAGTTATACAATGTGTAATTTCTTTGGTTAACAGAATTGCGATTTTTTTGATTACATATGTTTTTTACCAAATCGTGTATATTATCAACAGATGTTGTTTAGCATTCATAATTTTGATTATTGTTTCATCAAAATGATTTTTTATTAACCTCCCTCGTTCAAATACATGGGTATTATATCTTTTGTTCTCAGATATCATGGAGAAGAATTTTTTAATGTTTTGATTGACATACATAATGCAATTTGGTCAGCCTTCCTTAGCTGGTAACATAGTTGCAGTGGAAAAATAGAATGTCACTAAACCACTTTTATATGAAAATATATGTACACCATACATGAGATAATTGTGTCTTTTGCTTTATAGAATGCTAAGAGAGCCGATCATCTTAGGCTGGCAAAATTGGAGCAGCAGAAAGCTGATGACAATGTGCTGAGGCTTGTGGAAGAACACAATGTCAGTTTCTGTTCCTTGATATTTTTCATACTGTTTTTTTTACCTGTACAGGTTTTCTGATTTTTTTTTTGGTTGTGTGGAAACTGCAGAAGGAGAAAGAAGCTAATTTGAACAGTAATATGAGGTTGCATGAACAATTGGACATGAAGCAGAAACTTGAATTAGAAATAGCGCATCTGAAGCACAAATTGCAATTGACAAAGCACACACAAGGTAGTGAAGATTCAGATTTAGAGCAAATGATAGAGGCGTTGACAAATGAGCTGGATGAAAAGATTGAAGATATGAATTATATGGACAACATGAACCAAAGTCTAATTCTGAAGGAAAAAAGGAGTAAGGATGAGCTGCAGGAAGCTCGAAAATTGGTGATAGACGTATGTTACTTTCTATGGAGTACTGTATGGTTGCAGTAAGTGTACTTGTTTTCCGTGAGAATGCATGTTTGTAACTCTGTTTGGTTCTGTTTAATTGCAGTCTCTACAGAGATTGCATGCCGACATAAGTTGCCAAGCACAGATAGGCATCAAGAGGATTGGTGAGCTTGACTTGAAAGTATTTTCAGATGCCTGCAGGCAAAGACTTTCAGAAGATTTTGCAGAAGTTGAAAGTTCTGTTCTTTTTTCAAAGTGGCAAAATGAAATTAAAGATCCTGAATGGCATCCTTTTAAGTCTGTTTGGGTCAACGGAAAAGAGTTGGTGAGAATCTCTCTTTGTTATTTTAGCCCTGGTATTTGTGACTTGAAATATCTAGTGGCATCTAGAGTTACAAACTTTTTCCAATCTACTCAAGACTATCCTTTTACTGGAAATCTAAAATTGCTAGTTGGAAATTTGGGATGACCTGATACATAAGCTCAGAGTTTAATGTTTACACCACATATACAATGATTCTAATCTGCTTAGTTACCAATCTTTATCTTTACTCGTATGTGGCTCAGTGACTTTGCCAATTATTTGTTTCATGTTCCCCCTGCAATTATACCTGATCGATGGCGTGGATTTGTAGAAAATCAAATGTTTGAAGAACTTCGCTCTCTCTCTCTCAGTGTATATATACATACATATATACATACATACATACATATTATTTACCTATTGGCTGTGTGCATCTAAACTATAACCGAGAGTATTCTCTGTATCACCTTGCTGTAATTGGCTAAGTTGAATAAAACCTCCGTTATCTAAAAAAAAATCCTCTACCTGTAAGGAGGATCACTAATAGTAAATTGGTGCATGCATTTGTAGAAAGTAATCAGGGAGGATGACGAGAAGCTCCAAAAACTGAAAGAGGAGTACGGCCAAGAAGTCTATGATGCAGTGACAAATGCTCTGGTCGAGCTCGACATGCATAGCATTGGTGGCAGAGATCCATTCCTGGAGCTGTGGAACTACGAGGAGGGGCGGAAAGCATGCACGGGGGAGGTGATTCAGCAAATTGTCAAGCTGTATGAGGGTAACAAGGTGACCAAGAAAAGGCGCTGATGGCCTTCACTTGGTTCTTCCTCAACCTAGCTTTGACCTCAATGGATATGGTATGGACACCCTATATATATAGCTGTTAGATTAATGCAGTACTACATATATATACATGAACCTGTTGATCGTATTTTGGGGCTAAGGCTATGAGATATATTTTGGAGCTAGGGCTATGAGATACTGAAGTTTGTTATTGGAGATTAGCTGGTGCATTATGTTGGACCTGATGTACTGGGTGCATTGCAGCCCTCAACTTGTGACTGCTAGTATTATGGGCCGCTGAGCTTTTATGCCTATTGGAGTAAACTTTGTGGTCATTCTGGGCATACCTAATATCTAATATCTAGCTGAGATGGGCCGACATGTTATAAATTGTGATGTATTTTCACATGACATTTACTACCTTCGTTTCTCCACATCATTGTCTATTGGTGTGATATTTAACTATTTATCTTATTAAAAAATTATGTAAGTATTATTCATTTTGTTATGTCTGTTTTATCATTAAAAAACATTAGTAATAACTTTTCGCACTAAATTTTTAAATAAGGCGAACAGTCAAACGTCACATTAAAAGTTAACGGAGTTATTTATTTATTAAAAAAACAGAGGGACTATGTATCTTATTTGTATTGGCTATGAGCATCTGATATTTTTTGCATCATCTAAAAGATCGGTGTGCTAGCTGTAGGTAAAACTCTGAATGCACCATCTTTTGTGAGAAGAAAAAAAAGGCAAGAAAAGGGGAATGTATTGAGTATAAGCATGCAATATTTTAGAAATCAAACTGAAATTTGTGAAGCAGATTGGATCAGGCCTCGCTAAAGAGGAACATGATGATGATGCATGAAAGCAACAGATCATACATCCTAAAACGCCGGTCACCCTTGAGAGCATATGTGCTGTAGAAGACAAAACAAATGTGTACTGCTCGATCCAGGCCTCCAGCTCTGAAGATCATGAGACAATCAACATCAAGTAGTACTGCAAGAGAAATAATGAATCGATAATAGCTGCATGCCCTGTTTGTTTGATTGGTTTCTGTACTACTCTGTCCCCTCGTTTTTCACATGTATCTAGATACTAATCTTTGTCCATCTATGTTCAAATTCTGAAGATTTGATACCACTGTTTTTGCAGGAATGGTTGGTCCCAAATTTACAACAATTCAATTAAATTAACAGTAAAAAATTAATTTTTAGTGATATTTGATTCGATTAGTTCACCCAATCTAGCACTAGAAAATGCTAGCCAGAAAAAGAACATAATGAGTACTAGAAGATCATCTGATAATTAAGCTGCTTTTGCTGATTATTCTGACAATTAACTCAACTGGTATCATGACCGACCACTTGACCAGCCCTGTGTTTCTTGTAATGCTTATTCTGTTCTACGAAATGACTGACCTTACCTTTGCTTTCAGGAAAGCTTTTTTAAACCGTGTTTTCCTTTGGATTTGTTTTCCAGTTGAGTTAATTGTCAGATCCTGTGTGGATCGTCCTGGTAAATCATAGTGTGCCTCTTATTTGCAGCTGTACTTCCCCATGCATATTATTGCGTACAAGGATTTGAAACACTTGCATTTGACATATTATTCGATGAACAGATTAGAGATTCCATTTTTCTTAATCATGATAATTTATAACAATGAATTATATATGTTAATCAATATGCTTTCATTTTTACATCAGTTAGTATGTGTTGGTATATTTCTTGGAGCTGTAGGTCTGCAATAGCTCTCAGCAAGTGCATAGACAGTGGAACAAATTTATTGGGTCAGTGTTGGCTTCTCTTGATATGCACTGTGCATTAGAATTAAATGTATGCTTTTTTACAAAATTTTTGTTTGCTTGCCAAATCCAATCCGTTGCGCAAGAAGAATGGTAGAAGACATATTCATTGGCACCAAAAATATACACTTAGTGTAATAGCTCTTTAGTGCTAATATTTCAGATATCCTTTATTTGTTTGTTTCTTCTTTTGTTACAGTATGATAAGTTGATAGTAAATCCTTAGATGGAGTTCTGTTTTTTTTGTTTTTTTTAGTTGTAGCTGGAACAACAGAGCGTATTACAGGACAAGAGTTATTGAGATGCTATGTAATGGCTGTGATACGTTACCTTTGTGAGTAAGGAAAAAATGGCATAGGAAGAAATTAAATGAGGGAGGTATAGCGTATAAAATAAAAAATTTTCTATCACGTATATCAGGATATTATGTAAAGTAGAAATTATAGACTGCTATCATGAGATACGCAGTATAATAAAACTAGGGTTGAAACCAATCTAACTACGCGCATGTTGAGATAGCAGATGAAGTAGTTAATCGCCGCGATCCTGATATCGGTCAACGCCACAACGAGTAGCGCTTTTATCGGTATCCATATGTCCGGGGTTAGAACGTCGATTGTGGGTATACTATCACTCACAAGTGGCTAGAATTTAGCTCGGGAGGTAGCGGCTAAGGTTTTATTTAAGATGAACAGAGATATCTTTCATCGAACTTTTCGCCTCTCTATATATAGGCTTGCAAACTTAGACCTAGGGACTATGGTCTAATAGGAGTGTGCTCGGATCTCTATCCAAATTAAGCTTATATCTAAATCATATTTGAATAAGCATTTCAACCTATTAAGCGTGCGACTTGTAGGTTCATATATATTTGGTTGTGATCAAAAACATTTTTTCGGTCACCCTGTTAATAGTGGTTTCTAGTAGGACATATTAACCCTAAAGTATATGTAAAGATAATATCAGTTGAACTTATAATGTTCTTATATACGAATCTATTTGCTTTACAATCGAGTTCAAGACAAGACTTATGTCATTATCTTAATAGCTCAATCATTTTCTCGATTCTATGTTAGATTATAAACTTATGATTGGCTCCTTAATCATCTTGATATAACCATACATCATTATATCAAGTAACCTAGAGATATCTCTTTTATACGAGAGATAAATTTTATTTTAATTATCTTATTTTATATAGTAAACTCGAAGATTATTTTTGTAATAGTTTTAAAATAATCTTAAGTGTAAGGATTTCATATAAATATTATTTGATATTAACTGATAACATATAAAATATTTGTAGTATCTTATAACGGATCTATCTAATATATATTCACTAACATATAATAATATTATTAATTTAGTATCATATAATTATTAATTAATATATATGTTAATATGTATGATATATGATCAGGAATTATTTAAAAAGAGTAAGGGTTTCATAAATAAATCACATAGATTAATAATGTTAATGTCTATTTCAACTAACAAATTAATATATTAAATATAGTATTTAATATATACAACCTATATCTGATATAGAAATATTATCAAGATTGGTTGGTTTTTGTCTCTCTAGGATAGCAGATCCTTTCTCACCCACTATAAGTTCTGAAGATGCTTTCTCATCCTTAGATAAAAGTGTATATAAGGATGGGAGGGTTTAAATTGATATCATAAGAGTATCTTTTTTTAATAGTTTTCTTTTTGGGAATTGTATGATAATGTAATAGCATGCTACTGATACTCTGATTGGCACATACGTCTTATATTGTTTATTACTTATCCAACTTGAGGCTATAAATCATATTTATTATCTAAACATAGATTCTAGCTGTTTGTTGTTGATGTTTATCTGTGTAGGATATTAAGGTTCAGACTTATATACACGAGAGGAAAGATGACACGATCGCCTATCCAAGCACACATTTGTGTTCATAAGTTATTTACTCTCGCCCATGGCATTGGACAAGAGAAAAGATGGTGGGCCCCTCCCTCTCTATAATAAAATGAATGTGTAGTATTAAAGTACATGTGTTATAGCCGGTTGCTACAAAGGTCTATTTATTTGATTACTTTTGGATGACGTGTCACTGGCTTATAGCTAGTTAATGTCTCTGTTACTAAACCTGTTCTAAGGGTATCTCTTGGACATTATCTTATTTTTAATGTATACACCTATTTTTTTATTTTCATTTCTTAGAATGACTCTCATGTATTTATAGATTTTGGTTATAATATATTGAAACGGATTATAACATGGAATAAATTCTTTTCGGCATTATCAGCTTTTTACATTTACAGTTCAGACTATAATACAAAATTAATACTTATTAATGATCATTATGTTGACATTATCCTGAAAAGTTGGAACCGAAAGATACATTTTCTAGATCATTATATTCATACCAGAAAGGCACCTGAGTCTTTGAGCTTCTGATAAAAAAATGTGGGAAAACACCAAGCCTTGTGTTCCATATATTGCATAAGAACAGCAATTGCTTGGGCTCTAGCATATATAACATGATTTTGGTTATAACATAATTAAAACATGACTACATTACATTTAAATTTGATGACAATATATTATGTAGATCCCGTGAATTTTATTTTGGGAAATAATTTCCTAGCTTTCAGATGATATTTTACAACCATGATAAATGCACATTCTAAACTATTAAAATTGCTTCCGCTTGAAATACAGTGGGTTTAATTCATGTTAGTTGGAGGCAAAATATTTTATTGAATTTATATTGATCCATATGTTGCACGTGCACGGGTAGTAGTATATATAGCTATTAGATTAATGTAGTACTGTATATATTGTAGAGCACCTAGCCTAAATAACGAATTAGCTATTACAAGATGGTCTCAAATAAAACTAAATAATAACAGTACCTATCCAACCTCATCATTAATCTAGCATATAAAATATCAAACACTATATAAAACCAAAAACTTTGCCAAAACAAGGAAGATATTTGTTATAAAAACTTAGAAGTCCTCAATATATGCCAGTTAAATAGCACAAAGGCGACGACCAAATATGATATATAGCTCAAAGGACTCGGTTGACAATGCTAAATTCTATGAATATCTTAAAAGTTTTTAAGCCCATACTCATACTTATCCTTAACTAGCTCTCATGGTTAGTCTCACACTTTCATCTAAAGCAATAATGTACAACAATAGATACATATATAATTAAAATTTAGACAATTAAAAGGAATTACATAAGCCAAATGGCTAAATATCGAGAGTTTAGCAGAAGCTTGTCTATCCATTACCCATAAGCAAGCCGACTAAAGGTAGACCCTTAATAGAACTATTCTAAAGAAGCGGTGGATCAAACACTCAACCTAAACAAGTCCATCATCTCCAAAACAATTTAAAGAAACAACATATCAACAAACTGAGTCAATACAATATAACATACTACATACAAAGCTTATGTCAAAGGACGGCTATTTGTGATGACATTTTTGCATAAAGCAAGTTTTATTTCACAATCATTTATAATGAAAAATTATAAAGTATTTTTAAAGCATGTACATGAGTAAATCATAAGTATTCATCATGATCTTTTCATGATATAACATAATATCATACTTGATACCCTTCATAGCTACAAGTCACCATATCCATCACCATGAGCATCATTATCATCATAAACCACTATTCCCACATCCTATTTTCATAAATTCATTTATAAAATAAGTTTATACTCATAACACTTCACTATACCTCTTGTGACCATAAGCATGACTAATCGATTAGTTTGATTTTGTAGAGTTTGCATAATTTTACCCACATTATATGATTTCTCTAGTTTACCTAGTAATTGTCGGTACCACCACACTCTATATGTTAAATATGGTCTAGAGGTCATATTGTACCCTTTACATTACTCAATGCCTAGTCTTGTACTAGCACGACAAGCGTCAGTCCACCCTATGAATGATTTAGAGACGTTAGCTGACGGTTCCACGCCTTAAACCTAACATTGTGGCAGCGAACACATCCGTTCACCCATGAGATACCATATTGTTGTATTGGACACGCTTAGACGCATAGACTACTATGATGGGTAAATAGGTAACTCATCTGAATCATTGCTAAAACTAACCCATATTTTCTTGGCTTATCATGGCTAGACATTAAGTAGCTAAGGTCATTCTATAACTAACATATGTGATTGCATGGTTTACAATAGATGGTATCACAGAGTTCTATCTTTAATCGACTTAGGCGGACATTTCCCCTATCGATATGTAACTAGCACATCACTTGCCACCTAAATCTAAAACAACTTTTCCTCCATTTTAGTTCACAAATAATCATAGTTTTCATTTCTCTCCAAAAGTAAAATAATGCCTAAATTTTTATTTATAAAGTGACCATAATGTTATCTAGATTATCATTAAGCATGACTGAACATATGAAAACGAAAGCATAATAAGCATGCACAGTCGCACTAGTTATTTATAAGGTAAAATCAATAATAAGAAGTAAGGTGGAACATGTAGCAAGTTAGATTTAACTACCATTAATTACATTTCAAATATCAGTAATAAGGAGTACAAGTTTTCAAGGTGGAACATGTAGCAAGTTAGAATTAATCACTATTAATTACATTTCAAATAGTGATAGTTGTAAATACACATGCAATTATATAAAGAACACTTTTCATTCCCCAAATCATATATTTCAATATGTTCAAAGCAAGAGCAGAGCACTTGTCTTGAAGCTCTTCACCTTGGTTAGCAACTAAATGCTACTTCTAATTGTCAACGCATTCGCTATCCATACAAGATTAATTTACGAACTAATAGCAAATAATGAAAAAAATCCAAAATACTTTAAAATACACGAACTCTTCGCAGTAGGTTGGTACTAACCTAATATGAATTTAGATGAGATAATTTATTTTTTATCACTTTTATTTTGGGAGTTATGAATTTTTCAAATTCTAGAATATAATATGTCATTTATGGCTTTGGTGAATTTTTGAAATATTTTTAAGAGGTAGTTTTATCAAATTCTTCTATACAGTATTAAAGAGAATAATTTTATAAGTCCAAACCAACTAGTTTCATAATTTTTTAATCTTATATGAATTTCTTATGTATTCTAAGTTGTAGTGCACTTTATGTTAATTATTTTCTATACAAAGCTGTACAGGTCGGCTTTGTTCATAGTGTGCCAAATTTTAGTTTCCATTAATAAATATCATAATTTTTTTCCTAATTAAATTTATTTTACCTAATTTGGAGTTAGGATGTATTTTCTATGAATTTTACAACTTGTGGAATACATTGTGGTAATTGTTTTACTACATAAAAATTTAGTGAGGTTTCTGGTACTGAAAATGTATTATTTTATTTGGAAGTATTTAATGGTGTAATTTTTTTAATCTACTTAAATCTTGTTCATCTCAAATGGAGCTAAACTGAATTTTCTATGAATTTCTAAACTGTGCACAGTTATTAGTTCAACAGAAATTACTTTAACCATTTTCCTTATATTTTCAAGATTTTAAATACATTGGATCGACGTGTCAGTGAATGGTCAATATGCAAAAATATTCCTGAACTTCCTGGGAATCAACCCGCGGTCCTTGCACGTGTTCAAAACAAAATTTGTAAAGAGTTCTTAAGTTTTATGGTTATTACAAATCAGTTTATGGCCCAACATGTCATAGTTCGTACTTTTGCATCTCGAACCTTAGATGTTTTAAACTGTTCTAATCGGGGTCCTCACACGCTAATCCGGTTAGGCCCACTTGTCAGCGAGACGACGGCTGGGAGGCAGAGCTCGCCGGCCGGTGCTCCTTCTCGGCCTCGCCGGCGGCGAATGGTAGCGAATCACGGGTCGAGGCCACAAGATAAAATGTATATGTCGTCCTTACAAACCTGTAGGTGGTCGTATTTTTGGCATGGGTTGCCGGAGCGTCGCCGGCGGCTAGTCCGAGAGGCGGAGGCCATTTGGTCGAGCGTGCATGTAGCGCTAGGGGCATGGCTCGGCCTATAAGGTGCATGCATGTGTTTCTAATAGGTACCAGGAGGCTCACCAAGAAGCTTGCCGAGGCGGAAGAGCGCCGGCTAGGTGGTGGTGATGGAAGAACATGGAGGCGGCGGCAAGAAGCTTCGGGACGGCGGCGTCGGCTCGATCTACCCAACGAGCTATCATGCATGCACATGCACGAATTTAGTTAGGTCCTAGGAAAGCTCCATGTGTAATGAATCGGACGGGGGCTCACCGGAACGGTCGGAATCGCAGATGGAGGCCGGCGGCCGGAGTTGGAGAAGAAGGTGTCGATCTCCGTGTACATGGCGTCTTGGCTCCAAGTTATTGATGCTTTTCGCAGCTAGTGGAGAGATGAAGCTGAAGGCGAGGCGGGTCGGCCGGATTTGGTCCGTGGCCCTCGGAGCGCGCTCCAGGACGCCGTGGCCGCGGCAGCGTTCCCGGGACGTCTCTGCACGAAATAGAACATGATCAGGAAGAGTGGAGACGGTCATCTTCTTGGCGGCCGGCGATGAAGGAGAGGTGGAGGAGAGCTCCGGGGCTCTCATTCTTGGTTTTCTTGGTTCTGGAGTGGAGAGGGAGGATTGGCGATGCTATTGGAGGTGAAGAAGGGGTTGGATACTGTCGACACGTAGGGGGCACGCGTCCAAGCCATGGCGAGCGCCTTCTCCCTCTCTCCCTCGCGTGTCCGGGTTGGGCAGAGGTGGAGGGCGAGATGTGAGGCTGCCAAGTGGGCCTTGGAGGTCTGTGGGGCCCAATGGCAGTGATAGAGGCAAGGAAAACCACGTAGACCAAGTCTAATACTGTGTGCATGAGCTGTTTTGCTCTAGAGTTTTCACCTCCATGTTCTGTGATTTCTAAGTGGGGCCAGGGTGTAAGTAGTAGATAAATATATGGTCTAAAACGTATGCTAGGTGCCAAGTTAAAAGGGTTTATTGTTTTATTGTGGTAACTTAGTAAAGTGAGCTAAGTTATATTATTTACTGCAGTTTAATTATTATTTAGGGGCTTTGGAGTTATCATTTCATGTGAATTCTTTGTGACCAAAAGTGGGACAAGCCTACTGGTGGATAGGGCACCAATTGGTTAACATTCTAGCCAGCATGCACTAGAAAAAGAGCTATGTTTGAATTATGGTGAAGTCTGAAAGTTGGCATTGTGTCAAGCTTATTCTCGGCTTCTAGAAACTGCCTAGTTCAGGGTTTGTATGCTCTAATAGAATAAGTTTAAGGGTGGTTAAATATATGGTTAAGTACTGAAGATTACCTAATATGTGGTGGGTTCATTAGTCTATTCATGTTAGCTCTAGGGGTTTATTAGGGTGAGATTAAGAAATATGTATGCTATTATAGTTATTTCATATTCTACTGTTATCTTAAATGATTTTATTGAGATGTTAGATCAAGTGATGAATTCAAACCAAAATTACCATAGGATATGGGTTTTATGTGGTAGTGAGAATATTTTCAAGATTTTGTATTGTACCATTTATTTTTAGAATTTTATATTAGCTTTCCAATGCATATGGAACCTATTATGAGAAGCATGAAAAAAATCAAAAAACATACCAAAATAACACAATGTACATAAGAACAACCATATTGCACTCCCCACCATGCATATGTCTTTTATAATCTCCCTTGTCATTTGTTATAGTGAGAGTAAATTTAAGAGAGAGATGATTTGTAACATCCTCAAAAATCTAAATATTTTCAAATATTGTATCATGCTGATTCTTCACTTTTAATTTTATCAAATTCAAAATAAGTCCTAAAAATTAACTTTAGAAATTATTTCTTGGATTTCTCCTTTTCATTTAAGCTTTTATTTATTTAAAATCTTCATACTTTGAAATATTTCTTATTCTCTCAATTTCTAAGTTTTCCTTAATTGCTATTTCTTGATTTGGATTTATTATTCTTAAAAAATGCTCCAAAAATAGTTTGAGCTTAATTTAGGAGTGTTTGAATTTATCCATTCTTAAATAAAATCTAAGAATTTCCACAATTCTAAACGTCCTATCTATCCTAGTCCATATTTCTAACCTTCTCTTAATTTATTCCAATCTCTTCCAAATCCCTAATTCTTTGTCCTTTCATGGAATACTCTTAACTTATTCCAATACCAGATAAAATAATGTGAATAGGGTTAAAAGGAGATAGAATTTAAAGAAATTTGTTTGTGGACTATTTGGATTTTTTAAAAAATGAATTTTGATATGGTTTCAAGGACACTAGTATTATTTGAATTATTTTTGAAATATGGACTAAGGGATTTATTTTGAGTCATAAATTTAAAAAGGACAAGACAGCAATTCTCCAATTCAAGAAAAATCAATAAGAACCAAATATAAAACTTTTCTCAAACATTTTTCTCTAAAAGTTTAAAATTTTTGAGTATGTTACAGACTTACCCTTAAAGAGAATCTTGTTCCTAAGATTCTGCTTGAAGGAAGAATTGCCTAGAAAATCACGCTACAAGTCCAACTACTTTTCCCAAATAGCTTCCTCACGTGTGTGGTTTTTTCATTGAACTTGGCAAAATGTAATACTTCTATTTCTGAATCTTCTTTGAACAGTCTCTAGAATCCATTCAGACACTTCTTTGTATGTCAGATCAGGCTGTAATTCTAACTCTTGTAGTGGCACTTGATCTGTTAGTTTTCTAAGACGTTTTCTCAATTGTGACACATGAAATACTGGATGTACACCTGCTAATTCTTCTGGTGATTCCAACTGATATGTGACTTCTCCACGTTGAGCTTTAATATTATATGGTTTGATATATCTTGGTGCCAGTTTACCCTTCATTTGGAATCTACGTACTCCTTTTAGTGGTGTTACCTTGAGATATACATAATCACCAACATCAAAACTCAAATCTCATCTTCGAGTATCAGCATAATTCTTCTATTTGCTCCGAGCTATCTTCAAACGTTCTCATATAAGCTGGACATGAGCGTCAGCATTTCTTACAACTTGTGGTCCAATTAATTATTTTTCACCAACTTCTACCCAATTTAGGGACGTTCTGCACTTCTTTCCATATAAGGCTTCATATGGTGCCATACAAATACTAGATTGATTGCTATTGTTGTAAGTAAATTCAGCAAATGGTAGGCAAATTTCCCATGCTGGTTCATAAACTAGAGCACAAGCACTCAACGTATCTTCTAAAATTTGATTTAGTCTTTTAGTTTATCCTCTAGTTTGTGGATGATAGACAAAACTGAAGGCCAATTGTGTACCCATGGCTTCATGTAACTTCCTGCAAAATCTTGAAACAAACTGACTTCCTTGGTTACAAACTATTCTCAATGGTACACCATGTGGAGGAATTATTCTTGTCATATATAGTTATGCCAATCGTACTCCATTGTATGTCTATTTGACTGGAATGAAATGGATTACCTTAGTCAATCAGTCTACAATTACCCATTGGATTTATAGCTGATTTAGTTTTAGGAAAACCGTTAATGAAATCCATTCTGATTTCATCCCATTTCCATTCTAAGTAATGGTAAAGGTTGTAATAATCCTGCTGTTCTTCTATGATCTGCTTTCACTTTTTTGGCAAACTTCACACAGGTTAACATGCTTCGCTACATCTCTTTTCATATTTTTCTAACAAAAAAGTATCTTTTAAGTCATGATACATCTTGGTATTTCTAGGATGAATAGAAAAGAGTCATGAGCTTCTTGCAAAATTAAATCCTTGATTTCTTTCTTGTCTAGAATACACAATCCTTTAAATCTGAGTATTCCTTAGTTGTCTTTAGTAAAATCCATTGTAACTCCTTGAATTCTTGTCGAATTTCTTTTCTTATCATTCTTCATCTTATTTCTCAGCTATATGGACTTGATCTAAAAGTGTTGATTTATCTTCATCTTATTTCTGAGCTATACTGACTTGATCTAGAAGCGTTGATTTAACTTTTAGAGTTGCCAAAAGTCAAAAGTCCATGTTCTATAAACTCTAATATGAATTGTTGTATCTCCTTCTGCAATTCCGGTTGACATCCTTGGCTGATTGGTTTGTTACAATATTCCTTTCTACATAATGCATCAGCCACTATGTTTGCTTTGACTAGATATTTTATCTTCTAGTCGGTGTCACCATTGGGTAGCACAATGACTAGGACATTAGAAATTTTTTATAGGTTTAATAGGTAGAATAGTATTACTCTACAAACGTGAGTGGTAGCAGAGCGGCTAAGATCACGTAGAGGCCAAAAGGTAGTGTGCAACATGCTATAGAGGCCAAGAGAAAAAGTAAAGCTCTAACCACTATACACATCATAGTATAGGGTGTGAGGAGTACTTCAGCCTTAGGAGGGTTATGCCTAGCTCTACAATTCTCGATTCAACATCAAGGCATGAACCACAAACCATGTCGGCTGTATAGTGGCTAAAGAGATTAAAAACATAATTTTATAATTCAATGGAATTGAAAACCAAAAAGAAAAATAGTAACTGCGGCGAACCGAAATAAAGGCTAAACCAGACCAGTTTTATTTGAATTCAGCCAATTCAGAGGGAGTTGGTTTGACTCAACCAGCTTGGAACAGTACTAGGTGTTGTTCCTCTTCCTCCTTATGTCGGCTCAAATAGGCAAAGGAGAGGGACAGAGAGGAGGGCGCAACTCCAGTTGCTAGGCCGCTAAGTGACCTCAGCATCTGCGGTGACTGGAGGTGGTGCTGAAAATAGAGTGGTGGCCGGTAGCTGTTGGTTTTGGGGAAGGCCAGTGGCCTAGTGGTGGTGGAGAGGATTTGAGAGAGAGAGAAGGAGCTTGAGAGCTCGATGTATGGAGGTTGGTTTTGCGATGGAAGGATGATGATGCCATGACAGTGTGGATAAGGATGTGTTTGCACCAAAATTTGGTAAGCACCGCGGATAGGATTAGAGAGCCGATCAGATGAATTGAGAATGTATTTGGTCCAGTCAAAGATGATAGATTATCCAGATGGGACCGAGTATGAGGAGGAGTTGCGGAAGCCACGGTAGGGTACTTTATCCATGTATAGAATATATGATAGGTAAGTCTAGTTAGTTTTGTTAACTTCTTAGAGATAGTTTTCTTTCATGTTTAGAAAATAACATCCGAAGATTACTTGTAACTACATCAGACTCTTGTAACTTTATGGTATAAATATAGACCCCTTGAAACCTTGTAATCTATAATTCACAGATCAATATAATCTTGGCATATTGCCACCCTAGTTTATCTAGGTTTTTTTAGTGGGTTATGGCTCTCGACGCGGGGTTGCATCGGTTAAGTCCGATCTTCGGTGATGGGGTAAGTTATGCCACTATCTGAGTGTATCTGCTCTGCCTAAGGCTACATCGATTAGGTCTAATCTCATAGTCTAGTCAGGTGCATCACATCACGTTCGCGTGGTTCTATCGACTTATGAAGCTCTCTCTGCTGCTGTCGGTCTTGTGCTGCATCAGTTAGGTCTAACCAACTAGACCATGGGTATTAGATCGAGCCGTAGGTTGATGGATACTTAAGTGAAAGTTTTATCAGAGTGGCCAGTTAATGAGTTATCCATACACTAAAACTCACGCCTAGTGTATTGGCTTCTCAGCCAATATACACACATCTTCAATGATTTCCTTTGAGGCTCATACCTAGTATATCAACCACTCAATTAATATATATATATATATATATATATATATATATATATCTTCAGAGATCTCCTCTCATCGGCTCAACTAGCCAATGGGTTTGCCTATTCCTTTCGACCGCACGTCTGATCTAGCCTATCATATCTTCAGAGGATCGGGTCTCGTTTCTTACTATTCATCGCGTATTATATTTGGAGCACTATCGGTTTTGCAGCTGATGGATACTTTATATTATTCCGTGCTATCCACATATGCCTTCATCGGTTTTTCAACCAATGAACAAGCGCTACAACCTCCATCAGCAACCAACCGATAGGAGGATGCACATACTGTGTATTGACTACTCTATTTCAGAGCGCCATTAGTTTTGCAGTCGATGGGTTCTTTATCTTATTCCTTGATTATATTTTTATACCTTCACCAGCTTTCCAACCGATAAACGAGGTTATGCCTTCATCGACAACCAGCCAATAGAAGGATTCTACATACATACTGACCATCCTTTTAGAGCACTATCGGCTTTGCAGCCGATAGACCCTTTATCTTATTCTTTGATTAGCAGGAGCTCATATACTTATTGCTTATTCTATCCAGAGCATCATCAGCTCTACAGCCAATATGTCTTTCATTCTCTTCGTCGCCATCCACCTACACCTTCATCAACTTCCCAATTAATTTGGAGAATGCTTCAGTCTCTATTAGCAACCAGCTGATAGCAGGTGTGCGTCGGACGTAGCCAATGAAAGGACCAACGAATGAAGCCAAAGAACCTACACCGGAGCGAAACAGACCTCCCAGGCCTCAGCGTGTTCGCGCGCCATCGGATTAGACCTCCTTTGGCTCCGCTGGTCTGCGCGTGCGCTAACATATTTTTGGCATGCCTAGAGGGACAATCGGGAGTGCACGCCTTTCAACGAAGCCAAAGAACCTACACTAGAGTGAAGAAAACCTCCTAGACCTCGATGTGTGCGCGCACCATCGGATTAGACATCCATCAGATCCACCAGTCCATGCGTGTGCGAATAGGATGAAGGGCTCTAAGTGTCCTCTTCAAATTGACAGGCAATGGCAGTGGAGATGACGGCGATGGCTTGTAGGCAACACGTAGCTAGGAGGGTGGTGAGGTATGGTAGAGGTGGCAGCGGGAGTTGTGGGCCACGATAGAAGCAATGGGTGTCGATGAAAATGGCAGCGGTGGTAGTGACATTGGGGCGCCATGATGTGCCCCTACTTGCAGCGGCAACGGCGTCTCGACGAATCAACTGTGGAGACGGCGCCCACAGAAGGAGGCGGTTGCCTCATGGCCTGATTGGGCCGAGTGCCTAGCTAGGCTACGCACTTGGTTGGGTCATGCCATGAAGGAAAGAAAAAGAAAGAAATGGGGGTGGATAGAAGTGATTTTGCCCAAAAGAATAGTAGATTATGTGACTTTGAGAAAATAATTTGAATAGGGTTAAAAGCAGATAGAATTTAAAGGAATTTGTTTGTGGACTATTTGGATTTTAAAAAATTAAATTACACAAGTTTTAAGGACACTAGGATTATTTGAAATAAGGACTCAAGGTATTTATTTTGAGGCATTAATTTAGAAAGGAAAAGGATAGGAATGCTCCAATTCAAGAAAAATCAATAAAAACCAAATATAAAAACTTTTCACAATTTTTTTCTCTAAAAATTTGAAATTTTGAGTATGTTACAATATCCCTATATATTTTTAAAAATGTATAGAAATATTTATATTTTAGAAAGGAGGGGTAGGTGAGATGGGCCGACGTGTCCTAAATAATTGTGACGCATTTTCACATGATATGTGTATATGCCATACACGTATTGGCTATGTATGTCCAGGTGCTAAGGCTGGGATATTTTCCCATCATCTAAAAGATCGGTGTGCTGTAGGTAAAATGCACGTTGGTGAGATCGACGTGGAGGCCATCTAATTCTCTATGTATAATTTGTTAGAAAAAAGTGCAATATTTTAATTCTATATTTTATTTGAAAAAAATCTCATAAATAAAATGATGCATAAAGAGATAGAAGTAGTGTTGTTTAGAAATCTGTTCTCTATAGCAATTGTTTAGAAATATCGCCGAATATAAAGTCCGACGAAGTCCTGCACAATAGGCTTAGTGCATGAGTGAGTAAAAGGAAGACATAAGAGAGTGGGGGAAAAAATTAAAGACCGGACATATTATAGACTATAAATAACTAATATTAAAATTTAACGTGTATAAATTTACTAACCGCACCGTTTATCAATTTTACTCACATTAAACAGTTACATTTATAAGAAAGATAATACGTGTATAAATAAAAAAAAATAGCCAACTTTGTGATTTTGCTACTATGATACACGATATTACGTGTGCGAAAAATACATAAAGTGTAAGTGTGTGACTTTAACAAGTATTTCAGCTACTTTCTCTATTTAAGAAATAGAGAGCTTCATCTCTATTCTATTTCCTAAGTAATATGATATTATTCACATGCTTCTGACATAATTGAGCTTTTGTTGCGATAACTGGTCAAATCAAAGCGTGCTTCTTTTTCGATGATAAGCGTCCGGCCCCTGCCGCTTTCGAAAATAACCCGGGACCAATGCTATCGACCGCTGTCTAGCTAGCTAATCAAAGCTGCTTTCGCTTCCTTTCTCCCTTTCAAGATTGATCGATCGGTTTCATGATGGAGACAAAAGGAAATTTAAAGGGCAGGGAATAAAGATGGCCGGAAACCAATGTCGTGATCCGTCCAGTGAAATGGAGGGCGGCAAGTTATCTCTGTTGAAGCCAAGCCACGCCGCCACGCTGCGTGCCACTCATCGTCTTCCTAATCTTCTATTGAGATTCTCCCCCAAAACGCAAGGATTAGAACTATGGAGGATTAGAGGGAGATGGCCAAAATGGAATGGACTAGGAGGCCCAAATATCTCTGAATGCAACATCGATATCTTAATTTTGTTATTAAAAAAAGGAAAGAAAAAGTGAATGCATTAAGCATTCAAGTATATGCTATACTACAGAAATCAAAGTTAAATTTTTGAAGCATATTGGATCAGGTTGCGCTAAAGAGAACATGATGATGATGATGCATGAAAAACAATAGTGCATCCAAAAACGTCGGTCACCCTTGAGAGCATATATGCTATTGAAGGCGACAACATTTTTTTTTACTGCTCCAGGCCTCTAGTTTTGAAGATCAGGAGACAATCAGCATCAAGTAGTACGTACCGCAAGATAAATAATGGATCGATAAATATAGCTGCATGCCCTGTTTGCTTAATTGGTTTCTGTACTACTACGTCCCTGAGTTTCTCACATATACTCTTTTCGTCCAAAAAAAATTAGAGTCAAAATTTTATTTAAAATAAATCAATTTCTATCTTTTCACCTATTTTGATTCACAAATGGAGAAATTTTATCACTTCTATATTCCTTACCTACCTATCCACCAGTTCTATCTTTCTACTAATAAGGGGACGTTTTAATATTTTCTCCTCACCACTATTCTTGGGATTGTAGAAAAAAAATTATAGATGGAGTATATAGCTGCTGGAGTGGGATCCTCTCTAGTTCTATATGTGTGTCACTGAAATGTGGTCCAGTTTGCTGCTAACCTTTATCCATCTATCTTCAGATCTGATACCACTGTTTTTGCCAAACTCCTAAACTAGGCTTGATATGTAGGTTTTTGTTTCCTCTGCCTGCCAACTTTGTGAGAACTGAGAAGCATCAATGGCATTCAAACTCTGAAGATCTGATACCACTGTTTTCTGCTGGAATGATTGGTCCCAAATTTTAGAACAAATCAATTAAATTAACAGTAAAAAAATTAATTTTTAGTGACGTTTGATTCGATCAGTTCACCCAATCTAGCACAAGAAAATGCTAGCCAGAAAAAAAACATAATGAGTAGTAGAAGATCATCTGATAATTAAGCTGCTTTTGCAGATTATTTTTCCATTTTTTTCCAAGATACACATAATGGAAATGATATACAAGCACAAAATATAAAATAAAATAAAATAAACTTATTCATCATCTTCTTCCTCAGCTCAAACCCGAATACTCTACTAAGCTTCCTTGGGCGCAACGCGGCCGAGGCGGATGGCGTTGACGTAGTCTCGGGGGCTATGGGAAGCGAGGCCGGGGAAGAGGAGGCCGGCAGCGCGGTAGACGATGGACACGGCGCCCTCCCGGTAGTCCTTCCCCTCCTTCACCCACAGGAACATCCCCTTGAACAGGTCCCCCCACGCGTTGCTATACATGGACAGGATGTACTTTGGGTTGAAGTAGTTCTTGTTCGGTGCGTCCTCGCCGGCGGCGAGCGTCCTCCCGGCGTACCACCCGTCATAGTACACGCACGTGCCGCCGTGCCTGAAGTCGGCGACGTTCGGGACGTCGAACGGCACCCGCGGCACGATGTCGTAGCGGTAGACGACGCGGACGGACGAGACCGCAGCCGCCGTCGCCGTGGCGAGGTACTCGGCGAACGTGGCGTCGCCCACGCGCGGCTGGCCGTAGGTGTGCACGGCGGCGAGGCGGGCGAGGATGTCCGTCTGCTGGTGCAGCGCCAGGAGCGCCGGGAACGCGGCGGCGAGCGCGCCGCCGAGGCTGTGTCCCGTGACGACGACGCCGGCGCTGGGGTGCTTCTTGAGCAGGTCGCGGAGCACGTCGCGGAGCTTGTAGTAGGCGAGGGCCTTGCCGGCGGGCAGCGCGGCGCCTCCGGCGGCGGGCGGGTCGCGCGGGAAGGCACGGGCGGTGTCCTTGCCGTCCACCTCCTGGAGGCCGAGCGCCTTGAGGAAGCCGACGTGGACATGGCCCATGGCGCCCATGCCCAGCCACGACAGGTTCACGTCCGTCGACCAGTCCTGCATGTTGAACGGCTCCGTGCCGCGGAACGCCACCACGATCACCGCCGCGTCCTTGGCGCGCTCCGTCATCACGAACGCCTGCGTCGTGTCGGACCCGATGAACTCTACATCACACCACCATCGGCGACATCGATTTAATAGTTTTTTTTTCAAATAATGGAAATGGTTTACATCTTTGGTTTCTGCTGAATAAATTAGTTGTTGGTTTGCTAGTTAGTAATTACTATTTGAATTTTCCTTGCAATTTTTTTATCTAAATTTAACTGATTTTGTGGCAGTTAATTGATGCATCCAATGACTTAAGCTTGAGTGTACTTACTGTTCCAGCAGCTGTAGAAGCCCACGAAGTTAAACTGCAACGGTGCATTGAATTAATAAACACCAGTTAGCTTAGCTTCGGTACTCAGTTCTTTCAGAAATAAAAAAGTTACAAATATTGCAACAAAGTGACTAATGTTTGGTGTAACATTGTATTAGTAGCATTTATATAAGAAAATGATCATATGTACTGAAGAGTAGAAATAAAGGCAAATTTTAGCCAACTGGTAGAGGGCAGATCTCTTCAATTTATACGCGACACATTTTAGAAGTTGACGTGTCACAACTGGTGCGAAAATCATTGTGGGCTCAGCACCTCCTATTGTGTGCAATTTCGTTTCTAAATTTCCGAAATTTCGCTCGCCCGAAATTTTTTGGCTTTCCGTAATTGTTAACCTTGTCACCTGACGTCTTATTTGTTTTTTTATAGAAAACATTTGAGCGACTTCATTCAACAACTCTCTTAATTCGTTGCTCAAATTGAAGAAATTATAAGAAACAAAATTATGATCGACTTTTTATGTATGGATTATATATATATACACCTTCCAGACGTTGTTGACGACGTTCTCGATGTAGGCAGCGTTCTCGTAGGCGATCTTGGCGGCCATGACGGTGACCTCAGGGATGCTGTATTGTTCGCCGAGGACGTGCTCGCCGTCGAGGTACTGCCGCCGGATGAGCGGCGCGTGGGCGGCGCATCCACCGCTCTCCAAGTCGTCGTCGACGACTCCGGCGGCCGCCGGTTTCATCGGCTTCAGCTCCGTCCTCCCGTCGATCATGGCAATCATGGAGCGGAAGTTTGAAGCCTCTCGTTTCAGTGGGATCACCAGCTTAACTGTCAATTAATTAGACATGTTTAATTGGTTAGTTTAAATTAATTAATTGTGCTTCCTAGAATAATTGAATCTTCTAGCTAGCTTGATGTCCTAATTAATTATGCATATATTTAAGTTATATTCCTTTCGAAAAACGATATATATATATATATATATATTCAAGTTGAGGTTAGCTTAACAAGCTAAGATCAACCTGTTCTTCTGATTTCTGTCAGATCAACCCTTCTAGGAAGAACACATATAAACCTTAAAAAAGCATATAAAGTGGATAATAAAAAGCATCTCGATCCGTGAGAGAGAGAGAGCATGTTGCCGTTCTGTACTCCTTAGCTTGTAGACGAACTTAACATGCAGACTTTTAATTACGTCGTCAACGCTTAATTACTCAGTAGCATTCAGCACGTGTACCCTTCTGAGCTCCTCCATAATTAAGTTACATATGTAGTACGAGTTTTTCGTCAATTTATTTGGTCTGTAATTAAACGTCCAAGTGTGTATATAGGTCAAATAATAAACTCAGTCGATCAGCCCAGCATATTCTACATGTGTATATTTTCATACTTAATTTTCTCTGATTATTTCATTTTGCGTTATGCACTTAAAATTCAGGTCGTGCATGGTATCCATTTTACGTACGTTCCATGAAGTAATTGAGATGAAAATGATTAATATGAGCGTTAAAACGTGCATGTTATTAATGCGCGTACATGCATGTGTGCATATATTAACCGATCGATCGGACGATGACGACGTACATCTGAGGATGTTCCATACGATGCCGAGCAGGCCGCCGTTGAGGGCGACGAAGTTGAGGAAGAACTCGACGGCGACGCCGAGGTACTTGGCCGGGTAGTAGGCGGCGGCGAGCGCCTTCTGGATGATCTCCGTGAGG
Source organism: Oryza coarctata (assembly GCA_030770085.1). Lineage (NCBI taxonomy): Eukaryota > Viridiplantae > Streptophyta > Magnoliopsida > Poales > Poaceae > Oryza > Oryza coarctata. The sequence continues at coordinate 2,687,879 of CM061471.1, forward strand.
GCGACGAACCACTCCCCCGGCGTGCCGTCCAGCTCGCCGGCGGTCACGTCGCCGGCCTCCACGAAGTGGTAGCTGGTGACGGGCCGCCGCAGAAGCAGGAGCGACAGGATGTCGATGAACCTCACCTTCTCCGACCGGATGATCAGTTTCTCCTCTCCCATCTTCGTCTTCGCCGCCGCACCGCCACCGCCACCGGCCATCATCTCCGATCGCCGGCCGCCCTGCCGTTGAGTACTATACCACTAAGCCAGCTTCTACTAGTGGCAATTGCTAGGGATACTATTCCTAGCTAGCTCTACCCCAGTGAGAAGAGCTCAAAGCCCACGGTGCTACGCTTGGGAGGAGGGTGACATTTATAGAGCTCCGGTGAGGAGGAAGGCCAGGCAGGCCGGGTCGGGTTGGGTTCGGCTGGTGATGGTGGGCTAGGGTGCTAAGATGAAAACAGATCAGATTTATTATATCATGAACCATATTTTTTAAACAGCTTCGAAGCGGATGCGGATAGTGTGCAGATGCTAAGCGGATTTATTTCAGATGTTAGAAATGGTATGGAGTCTATGTGGTCTTAATTCTAAAATGGTTTAAAATTATTAGATGGTATATATATATGCAGTCAATATAACATCAAGTTAGTAATGCAATAGACAAACATACAATAATCAATAAATAATCCATCATAATTACTATATATTTAAGTGCTAAACAATATTAATATATGATGTTCATAATATAAAAGTGTAGCTACGTAGGTGTGAGATGAGGTGATGAGAGCCTCACTGAGTTTAGGTTAAGGTCAATAGATAAGCCGGCTCATGTTGTATAAATAGAAAAAGTGGTTAGGTAGGTTGATAATTTTAGATTATTCAACAAACTGCAATCCTCCTCTGTTGGATTTTAGAAAAAAAAACTACGTCTAAATCTGCATCCACATCTATATCCGTCGGATTTTTATAAAATCATATCATATCCTCGTCTTGGACATATTCGGAGCAGATCCGTATTTGGGCGCATGGTTGATTGATTGAATGTGTAGACAGGCAATATGGCAGAGTGCCAGAGTTGATTGGCTAGGGTTCATGTGTAACCTAAACGTGTGTAGGACCTTACTGGTGATGTTGCATTGCATGTAGTGGTTTTGTGAACTATCTGAGAAAAAAGATAGCAATGTACCAGCTAAGCTGCATGCCGGTCAGCAGCTATCTAGAATCTAGGTAAAGCGTGAAGCACGCTTGCATGATTGGTCAGTGACTTGTTCAGCTCGATTGATTCCCACGTGTTTTCACTAATCTTTGTTGGGTAATTAGTGGCCTTGTTTTGCTTTGTTTATATGTATCTGAATAGAGAATCTCTAACTTCTCTCCGAAAGAGCTCTCACTTTCAGCACATGGCAGGCTCTCCTTTAGCCTACAAATGAGTGGCACGTAAGAAAGCATCTTTTCGGACGAATCCATAGTGTCAGTCCTTTATGGTACACATATAAATGCATGCTTAACCCAAGGGAGACAGTCTCACTAAGAAAATAAAAGTTGAAAGAAATAGTACCCCATCTGTTTAAAAATATAATTATTTCTAGAATTAAAATTTTATACCATAATATAATTAATTCTAAGGATTCCAATACATTGAAATCTATACATTTTTAGCCAAGTATTTATGAGGAGAATCTAATGAGTTAAAATTTAAAATTTAATCACTGTAAGAGAATCTTTTGTATTAATCTTAGTATTCACTAAACAACTTATATATACTTAAATTTTTAAATTTTTAGAACAGGCGAATTATGCACATGGAAAGGATGTAGCTAGATCTTGCACTTGCCGCAGGTCGTTGTAATTAATTTTGAACGACCATGTGATTCACATGTTGGTGCTCAAATTTTCTGTGTTACATCGGCTCTTTTTTACTCTACGTTTCTGACATCGACGCAATTTTTAATTAATATATTTTATATATTATTTTTAACTATATATTTATAAAAAAATAAAACATGAAAATGTTTTCATGACAAATCTATTAATACCTTTTTATCTATTAAAATTCTAATTTTTATATATTTATGACTTAGGATATCGACATTTGACTGCATTGTATTCTTAACAGAGGGTACTATTTTGTAAGTGTTAAATGGCTAACGATGCCCCCATAAACTTAGGTTAATGCATCATTCATATACTTACACATCCGTTCACACACATACATTATCTTGTCAATCGGTCTCTGCTGCTTTTCTAACTAGTAAGGTAGTTATGAGGGACTGACACTAAATAATTTTAACGTGTTTAGGGAACATTCCGTGTGCAAATTTGTACCGACTATATTATTTGCATTTTTTTTCCTTCACACCTTTATCAAGGACTTAATGGGTCTGTCCAAAAGTATTGATAGTTTGTTGTCATATAGCTCTCACCGTACGTGAGCAAATACGGATAAATTGTACAGTCTTAAATTAAACCATAATTAATCAATATCGTACGTAAGAAGTTACTGGTACAGTATGGTGGAATCAGCTAGATCAGTTAGTTACTTTTATTTTTATTCGTTAGATCATGCTCAATTATTGATTTATTGTTAGGTATATCCACCGTGATCCTTATTTAATAACTTCACACACACAAACACATACTTTTGAATGTGTGTTGTGTTGTTTGTATGTAATGGGATTATAGGAGGGTTTTTTACAACTCGAGCATGTCTCCTTGTATATCTTAATTTATCTGTGAAATACAATATAAACGATTGTAAAAATTATTTAAAAAATGACAATATATAGTATATTAGCATATCTCTACTACCACGGAATATCAATTATAAATTTGATATATAAAGAGAAAAAAAGACATACATTGGTGAATAATACAAGTACTTGTCCTCAGTATATTTATATGGACAAAAAAGAACTTAAAAACCCGCGCGTGCGTGTCCTTATAACGAGCTAGATATATACGCAACTTGCTAGCTAGCATCAAGTGTCCTGTACATATCTAGCTTGATCTGGCTGGTGTCAGCTGTGTGAACTATTCTTTCAAACGAGAACCACAGATTAGAGAAAAATACATTTGATTTGTATACAAATTGGTCTACCCTCCTAAACAATTTAATAAATTAATTTTGACTTCCTTCTTATTGATCTTTGAGTATGGCATGCAACATCTCAACGTACTTAAATCATTTTCTTCATTAATTTGGAGATGAACTGATGAAGCATGGATATGTCACGTGCTAGTTAGCATCAAATCGTCCCAGCCGGATTTCAAGCTTCTTGGCCACCGATTCCAAAATGCATGGGACCATCACTCTGTGGTGATTGATTTTTTTTCCAAGTCTTAATTGAGCGACTTAAAACAATTGTGTAGTTTAGTGAGCCCAGCAAAAACCTGGTAATTGGCTACCAAAGATTTTATTATATCCAATGTAGATGAAGAGAGAAACAACATGAAAAGTACTAATTTACCTAGTCATTGTCACCATCGGCTAGACCTACGACCACACCTGCATCAAGTCTGCCCACCACTGCCACCAGAGCACACATCATGTGCTCCGTCGATTGCCCAAACATGGCCTGCACCAATGTGCCGCCGCCACACCTTCCCTAACACCGGCAACCACCGCGCCACGCCCACCCCCTATCTAGTAGAGATGCTCCACCACAGCGAGCATGCGCTTCGACTCCCACGTGCCACTGGCTCCAGTGCTACCGCATTCAACGATGTGACGCACGAGCGCTATGATAGCTTTAACAATCGGTTCTCCTTGCACGAACAGGCCACAGATCCCAATGCGGATGGTGCCCACATGGACCTTCTCCTCAACAAGTGTGATGAGGCCCTCTATGACCCCCTCTACGACACCTAGCATCGTTCTATCCTTAGCCCTAGACACTGCGACTAGTACCTCTATGTCGCTTTCGGCATTAACCTTGGACTCTAGCGTCGACCCCTACCCTGCACCAGCCTACCAAGCCCAACCACCGTCTGCTCCCTCCTGACCACCTCGACGGCCTCGGCCTCCTCAATGCAAATCATGGTGATCACCACTATGGCCTCTACCTTGACAATCTTCCATGGTGGTGGCCACAACAGGTGGTGGCCATGATCGGCACTGAGGCCGATGACCACAACCTGTAGTGGAAATTGGTAGCAGTGGCCGCAACCAGCAGCAACAGCTTGAGGGGAACGTTCCAGAGTAATACGGTCCTTTTCAATTATTTATCTCCTCATTTGTCCTAGAAATAATAAAATAACGGTGAAAGTGTCGTCTAGCAAATTACTAGCTTTTTACGGTGGCCTCTAGCAGATACATATTTTTTAGGTGTTCATCAGCTAATTAAATGTTTTTTTTGGATGTTCTATAGCATAGAATACACATAGGTGAGCCATAGAAACACCAAAATAAACTAAACTAGAAATTGCACTAAATAAACTAAATTTAATGTAGGTTTAGGTTATATAAATGTAAGTTTAATAAATATGTTGGTTGTTCATGTTCATAAGATGGACAAATAATTAATAACAAAAAATACGTTATAAATGTTGGGTCTAATAAAAACACACCCTCCAGCCCTCAGCTTGATGTCGCATAGGCTATTGCCTGCCGCTAGCTCGACACTAGCCTCCACCGATAGACCAACTAGCTAGGCTAGGTGACAGAGTTCAACCACCGTCTCGACATGTTATCCGCCAATAAGGTAACCATGTCAACAAGTTTTATGCCATGCTAACATGCCTCCCTCACCTTTACCTTGTCTCCTAGCCATCACCTATCACCTCTACCAATCTCAACCTACCACCAACTGATGCCATGCAGGAGGGTTGATCCGTAGCAGGAGAGTGGTGGAGGTTGGGGATGGAGGGAGGGAGAGCAACGCATTCTGGGGGTAGAGGGAGAGAGCTTGCCGATAGCCTTGGCTCCTCCATCAAGCTTATCGAGAGAGGAAGGGGTGTGGGTGGAGGGAGAGGGAGGGGAGGAAGACACTACACCATGACATAAATTCACCATCAAAACATCTGCTAACAAAAGTGACATGAGATGGCAAAGAATCTGCTGCCAATAGTATTCCCAGCTAGTAAAGTCCACTAGGGTATGTACTGACGGTAAATGTCTTTCTCGGGAGGGGATTGGGTTAGGGTTGACCAGATATTATCCTAGCCATTTCCTAAAACATCTAACTAGCCATATGTGGAGCTTAGAGATCTGGTCCTGCATATCTTACATAGATTACATGATATTACATGTCTAACAAGGGTTATGGGTAGAAATGTTTGGGTATATAATAATTTAGAGTAAAATTTGAGCCATCCATTTGTAGCTAGTCAGTATGATACCCGACAGATCATCTATCCTCATATTGAGAATTGCTGGCAGATACATTGTCCTTGAATGTGTATTGAATTTCCAACACAATCTGTCCTTGAACTTACTATTCTTGGCATATATGATGCCAAAACTATATACTGATAGATAGTTTGCCCCTAAATATTTTTTCGTGGCTAATGTCTACCGCTAATCTTGTGTCATGGTGTAGTGAGAAGAAGAGAGTGGGACTGACTGGTGGGACCTCCCTCTCTCCCTCTACTAACATGGACTAGTTGCAAAGGTGTCATCCAATGTGGTGTCCAGCTGTACCCAAACCAGCCTAAAACTTCTCTAGGGGTAGGTATTCATAATTTTATGGGGTTGGGGAGGGGGGAGGGAGTCATACATTGGTTTTGTAGTTCGGTCATGGGAATTAGACAAATACAAGAGTTGACCAAGGGGAGGAGGATAAAATGGACTTAACTCTTTCAACAATGAAGACTTTTTGGATTTTTACAACAATAAGCCTTTTAATTTCCAAGCTAATTTTGGGGCCAATCTAGAGGTAGGCATCGAAGGCTGAAATTAAGGCTTAGTGAAGAAGCCCATTAATTCATGGGTTGGGAAATCAAGTGGCGTGGATAAGAGAGGTTTATGCATAAATAATTCTAAAAAGTGAATTAGACACATAATATTATATATGGTTGTGACATTTTTTTTGAAAGATGATAAACCCCCATTCATATATATTGACTCAATTGAAGGAGAAGCAAGCATGAAGCTTAACATTAATAATTATGTCTCTAGAAACATGGACAACAAAAGGTAAATATATTATTACAAGCTTTCATAACTCCCAACAAACATTATTTCGGAGTAAAAATTAAATGGAAGATACATAAATAGCAGTTGAGCATGTAAACCATCAAGTTCTTTCCATCTCCCATGCACTACATTGATGAGTCTAACTTATATTCTAATGCCATAGAGTCCTTATAAGAAAAATTCCGAGAACCTAAAAAAGACCATCATTGTCGGCTCATCACGGCCGGTTTGACATTAATCAACAATGAAAGAATATCATAGAAATACACCAGCATCGGCTTCATCATCAGTTCAGTGGGCATCAGTATCAGCACTCGGGGTAAGTTGGTCTTGGCCTTGTCCCCATGGGTCACCCTCGCCGCCATGTCATACACCCGCACTACCTCCTCCATAGTATCAAACATCCCTAGCCATCCCCGCTCTTGGCCCTCCTTCCCTATCCCCATTGGGCTACAGATCTCGATAGCATAATTCCCCCAAGGCCTCATCCTAGTGCCATAGTATTTCCTATTCCCAACCTCCACTATCGTCAACCATGCCAAACCCTCGTCCTCATCCACCACCGGTGCTACCAAACCCTCCCCAACCACTAGAAGCGCTACGAACCCTTCAGTGTTCTTGCCCTCCCCCATCACCGTTGCAAATCATTTGTCTCCCTCCCTATTCCTCCCAACCTAGCCCCTTCCTCTCCATGGCATATGCTGCCACATCTTAGTTGAACTCCCTAAGCTTCTCGACTAGCCATATCGTGGTCTTCGTCGCTCTTCCTATCACAATCTACTCCGGTGGCCTAACCCCTCAGCTCTTGCTCACACCTCACACATCACCTAGAGGATTATTTTGTCAGATGGGAGCATTGTCAATTTACGACCAGTTATAGCTAGCGTGACACTTCCCCCATCCTAGTAATCGCTTTTGTCTGCATCATGGCATTCAAGTGTTTCCACTACTAGTGTTGTTCCATTGTTGGTGCGTATCACCAACTAGCAGTGATAGTGTTGTACCACTATTAGTTCACAGCACGCACCGACAGTAATACAACACTGTCGGTTGGTGATAACTAATATCATTGCTGGTTCTAGGTGGTTTGGGCAAGAAACCATGGTGAACCGACGATGAATAGAGTATCACAGCTAGTTCACGTCAAACCAATAGTGATGGTTCAAGAAAGATGGCATGTTCTATGATAGTGAGTGAACAATGTCATTGCTTTTTTTTTATTTTTCTGAACTAGAGGGCAAAGGAAACAAGAGATTCCAGGAAACACATGTAGAATTAACACTTGATCATAAGAACAAGTTTAAATGTCATAACCATATATAAGAATACATTCAATGGCCATCTTTGTCCAAAACACATTGAAAAAAGAGGTTGTATGTGTGTGTGAGAGAGTGTGTGTGATATTTTAAATTGAACACACTTATAAGAAAGATCAGTGATCTAGCCAATTAAAAATGTCACACATACACACCACATCTTTGAGCCAAGTGTTTTGGACAAAGATGGCTGAGAAGCACTGCGTTACTTCCTATTCCTAGCTATTGCTACCACTGGCACTGCCAAAACCTCAACCCCATCCACTGCTAGCACCACTAACCTGTTAGTGTCCTCGCAATCCTCCTCCATCGTCGCCAACTATTTGTCCGCCTACCTGTTCCTCCCTAGCTAGGCCCCTTCCTCTACATGGCCTATGCTAGCCGTTGTATCTTGGTTGAATCCCCTAAGCTTCTCAACCATCCACATCGTGGTTTTCACCGCTCTTCCCATCACAATCTACTCTAAAGGCCTAACCCCTTAGCGCTCACTCACACCTCACACTTCACTTGCAGGATTATTTTGCCAAGATAGGGGTGTCATCAATATGCAACCAACTTTAGCTAGCATGACACTTCCCCTACCATAGTAATCGCTTCCCCAAACTAGTCGTGATGGCCCAACAATGATGGCATCATCTATGGTAGTGAGTGAACACTATCACTACTTTTTTATTTTTGTGAGCTAGAGAACAAAGGAAACAAGAGGTTCTAGGAAACATCAATAGAATTAACACTTGGCCATAAGAATAATGTTCAAATGTCATAACCATATATAAGAATACATTCAATGGCCATCTTTGTCCAAAACACTTGGTTGAATGAGATAGTGTGTGTGACATTTTTACTTGGCTAGATCACTGATCTCTCTTATACATGCATTCAATGTTGAATACTTGAATTTGGTAGTGTTGATTTGGCAAAAGAGAGGACTAAAGAGAGCGAGTAGATTTAGCAAATATGAGGGCGGTGTGCTGATTTGGGCACATGTCAGTAAAGGCAAGAAGATCCTATGCTAACCTCAGCAGAGAGGTTGTCATAGGCATGACAGAGGGCTTAGAGATAGGTATGTTGGAGGTCTCAAAGGTACTTCACATAATGAATTTGGCCCAACTATTACTCATCTATGAATTCATTAGAAAAATTAATTTGGCCTATGTAATTCACGTCAACCAATTTGGCATACCGATGAATTTAGCCTAACTCATGTTGGTCAATGAATTTAGCCCATCACTTAATATGGCCCATCCAGTTTCCATCAATGAATTCAGGCCATGAGTGAATACCCTAGTTACGGATCATTTTGGAATTCAATCCACATGTGAATTTGGCCTAGTTGCGTCATCGAATTTGGCCCATAAGTGAATTTTTTTTCCTATATAGTATATATGTCAACGAATTCGGCCCAAGAGCAACATTGTCGGCTCTCGAACCGGCAATGAAATGATCTATTAGTGGCACATATGGTTTGCACCAATCATCTAGATTGTTTACATGTCCAATGGGCATGAACCGTCCGGGCCAAGATGACTTGTAGACGATCTAAGAGATCATTGCAGACCATCCGGGCAACTAGTCGACCTAGAAAGTTTGGTCTCTTGACCTCTGTCTGGCCTATGTGAGGGTTCGTACAGTCCACCTAGATGGCTAGACTGCACAACCACTAATTACCGGGGCATCCCCCTAGCCACAATCAGGCTTTCCACATCAATGCAATCAACAATAAGACAATTGGAAGATTTCATAACAGTCGCATGCACATTATCGTTCACTTTGACGATTACATTCACTTCCACATGAAATGAACCAACAATCAGACACGCAAGTTTCAAACTCATCACACTTGTCTAAAATGAAAATTCTGGACATGATAACAAATGAAACTAATTTAGGCTACATAGTTTGCCTATTACAAATCCATACATAACAAATTATCTGGAGGATGGTAAGGTTCCTTTTACCTCACTCATGGTGAAAGAAAGGTTCTTACGATTCGCCACATTAGACAATTCAAGGAGACCCAGAGCATGATGCAGAGGTCAACGCATTTTGGATCATGGAACATGCCATCTGACTTGATGCCTAGCTCTAGGAGGAACCTCATGAGATGTTCTTGAACCACCACAATCCCATGGGCTTATAGTCAACATATCTCTTCGTTGCAATAAGAGCAAAAACAAATTGATAAGTATATTATTCAGATTATCCACCTCAAATTCATTATGAACAATCAATGAGTACTCAATAAAAAGAAAGAAATTGAGGGCTAATAGAGACGTCGGCGATAGGCCACATCTGCTTCCACGTCATCCGCCAAGTCGTTGCCTTTGAACCATCGAGTGTACCAAGCACACAAAGCCAAAGTACAACAGCGTCGACCTCATCATCGATTCTATGGGTGTCAACATCAGCGTTGGGGGGAAGTTGGTCTTAGCCTTCTCCCCATGGATCACCCTCACCGCTATGTCTACTCTTCTACGGTATCTAACATCCCTAGCCACACCCACTCCTGGCCCTACTTCCCCTTCCCTATTGGGTTGTGGATCACGGCAGCGTACTTCCCCCATGGCCTCATCCTAGCACCGTTGTACTTTCTATTCCCAGCCACCGCCACCCCTAAAGCTACCAAAACAACGTCCCCATCTATCGTCGGTGCTGCCAAACCCTCCCCATCCACCATCGGTACCACCAACCCTTCGGTGTGCTCACCCTCTGCTTCCACCACTACCATCCATTTGCTCGCCTCCCCATTCCTCCTCAGCCTAGCCCCCCTTCCTCTCCATGGCATGTGCCCACCATGTATTGGCTAAACACCCTATGTTTCTCAACTAGCCACATTGTGGTCTTCGTCGCTCTCTCCATCATGATCTACTCTAGCAACCTAACCTCTTAGCTCTCACTTACACTCCCCTTGGAGGATTATTTTGCCAAGACAGGAACGTTGTCAATGCATGACCAGCTATAGCTAGTGTGACACTTCCCCTACCCTAGTAATTGCTTCTCCTTCCCCAAACGGGCAGTGATTACTTGATACCAATGGCATGTTCTTTGGTAGTGAGTGAACATTATCACTACTTTTTTGTGAACTAGAGGACGAAAGAAACAAGAGATTTAGGCAACACCTTTATAATTAACACTTGGCCATAAGAATAATGTTCTAATGTCATAACCATATATAATAATACATTCAATGGGTATGTTCAAAGCACTTTGCTGAATGAGGCGGTGTATGTGTGTGGCATTTTTTATTGGCTAGATCATTGATCTCTCTTATATGTGCATTCAATGTTGAATACTTGAATTTGTTAGTGTTGATTTGGCAAAAGAGAGGACTAAAGAGAGCGTATAGATTTAGCAAATATATGGGCAGCATGCCGATTTGGGCATATGTCAGTGAAGGCAAGAAGATCATAGGCTAACCTCAACAGAGAGGTTGACATAGGCATGATAGGATGTTGGTGGTTTGAAGGTACTTCACATAGTGAATTGGGCCCCACTATTATTCATCTATGAATTTGTTTTAAAAAATGAATTTGGCCCATGTAATTTATGTCAACAAATTTGGCATACATGTGAATTTAGCCCAACTCATGTTGTTCAATGAATAAAATATCTCCCATTTAGGGTCATGAGCTAATACAGCCTACCTACACTTCTTTACCAAATTCGATCCACAAGTGAATTTGGTCACTTAGTTGTGTTGATGAATTCTACCAATGAGTAAATTTGTCTCACGTAGTGTGTATATAGAGCTGAAAGGAACCAGATTTGAATAAATAATTAGTGGATTTGAAATTGGTGCAGATGACCTAGGATGCAGATATAGAGCGGATTATTTCGAATATCAAAAATGGTATGTAGTCGGAGCAGACTTGGCTTAAAAAACATATTAAAATGATCGGATAATACACGTATATGCAAATAATAGCAAACACCCAAAAAAATCCAACAATGTATAGGACTATAGCATCATGTAACTGTACACGAGCACATGCTTGCGCAGCTAGCGACAAGGCAGGCAAGGAGGCAACCAATAGCAATGACTGGCGAGTCAGCTAGCACCAAGCAGGGCAGCAGCAAGGTAGCTCACCACTGATGTATAGGCCCGGGGCAAGTAGAGAGGTGGAGCCTATGCTAATTAACGAATTTTGATGGTGGATGAGCCCATTGATGTCGTATGGGCCATATGGTGTGGTTATGAGACATGAGAAAATCAGATTATCTGAGAAACACCCTCTTGATAATCCTCTTCCGTCAAATATTATCAATACCACATTCGAATTCACATCCACACTGTAGTATCCGAATTCGTATCCATAACCGCCAGATTATTAAAAACATGTATCATATCCTCACTTCCATCCAATTTGGAGCGGATTGGAAATTTGTATCAACGAATTCTGCCCAGGAATTAAGTTAGTTATCCGTCAACTAATTCAGCCCACGAGGAAATTTTCTCCACCAAATGTCTTCAATACATTCAGCTTAGGCCCAACAAGGCCCATGTATCTCAAAACAAAAATAAAGCCCATCGCAGCCAACTGTCCAGGCAGCTGATGTCACGCCTTCCCCAAAGGCGTGCTGCTCGCGCGGGCGCGGCTAACTCGTCGACTCGTCGTCGGCGAGCGCCGCTGTGTAGACGGGTTTCCCGAGAGATCAGCCGCACAGCCAGCCATACTTGCCGTTGCCGCCCATCCGGCATGTCACGTCGGGGTCTCTCGTGGCAGAGCCCGGCGGGAGAGTGGTGGGACGCCACCTGTCTCGCCGCCGCCCTGAAGGCCGCCGCCGCCCGGCGCTCCGTGCCACACGTCATGCCGCTCCACGCGGTGCTCCTCAAGCTCGGCCTCTCGGCCTCCGCCATCCTGGTCACCTCCCTCGCCCACCTGGCGCTTCGGTGCGGGCTCCCTGGCTACGCGTGGGAGCTGTTCGACGAAATGCCCCACCGGGACGTGGTCTCCTGGACGTCCCTCATCACCGGCCACGCGCACCAGGGCCTGTACCATGATTCCCTCAGCCTGCTCCGCCGCATGGTGGCGTCTGGTGTCGTGCCCAATGGGTACTCCCTGTCCGGTGCATTGCTCGCTTGTGCTGGCATTGGCCGAGGCGCTCTCGCCCCTGGGAAGGAAATACATGCTAGGGTTGTCAAGATGAGTTTGCATGGGACAGTTGATGCCGTTGTGGAGAATGGGGTTCTCGATATGTACACGAGATGCGGGAAAGTCGACTATGCCAGGAGATTGTTTGGGGTGATGCTGGTGAAGGACATTGTTGCATGGAACTCGATGATGGCTGGGTGTCTCAGGAGTGGGCTGGCTGAGGAGGCCCTTGGTTTATTTGCGTCAATGGCCTTTTGTGGGGTTGACACAGATGGCTTCTCGTATGCCATATTTGCAGATGCGTGTGGGGAGCTGGCATTGTTGAAGCAAGGGATGCAAGCACATGCACGGGTAATTCAAGGAGGATTTGAGTCAGATGTGGTTGTCAGGAATTCCTTAGTGGATATGTATGCAAAATGTGGGTGTATTGATTCAGCAGAGCTTGTCTTCAGTAATGTATTGTCGTCAGATGCTGTTCTTTGGACCACAATGATCTCAGCTTATGGCAAATTTGGCCGCATACATGATGCAATCTGCACGTTTGATAGGATGTCAGAATTGGGAATAAAACGAGATGGTGTTGCATATCTTGCAGTGTTATCAGCTTGTAGCCATAGCGGACTTGTGAAGGAAGGCTGGAACTACTTAAAGTTGATGTTTCATGGTCAAAACTCAGTTAAGGTGCAGCCTGAGCACTATGGTTGTATGGCAGATCTCTTATGCAGGTGTGGTTACCTAGAAGAAGCTCTTGATTTCATTACAAATATGCCATTTGAATCCAGTATTGCCACTTGGACTGCTTTACTCAATTCATGTAGAATCCACGGGAATTCTAAACTGGGTCAACTTGCGGCATCCCGTTTGCTTCAGCTTGATCCAGAGAATCATAGTAACTGGGTTGCTCTATCAAATGTACATGCATCGGAAAGCGATTGGCATGAGACCTGGATGATCAGAGAGAGCATGAGCATAATGTGTGTGAAGAAAGAGCCTGGATGTAGTTGGGTTGAATTGCATGATGGGGTTCATGTATTTCTAATGGCAGACCAATCTCACCCTGAATTGGTTGATGTATTGAAGACTCTTGATTCACTAAAGGACGATATATATTGCTTGAGGCCTACATAAGGATAAGGTCCAGAAGGACTAGACTGTGGGTAATTTCTTATTGGACTACTTATGACTGCATAGTGTAAAATTGTGCTGACTGGTGGGATAAAGTTCCATTTTCTGTGTAGAATATTGTACTCGAAATAGATGGCATAGATGTTATCTTGATTTCTTTCTCATAACAGGGGAGGCATTGGGATGCCAGCTAGATGTATGCGTTTCATATTAGTCAACAAGAAATTCTTTGCTTAGTGGATCTGAACTCAGATAAGAGGGACATGTGTCACTCATGAAGGTCAGACCATCAATGTGTAGGTCCTTGAATAGCACCAGCAGAAGCAAACTCAGGTTTGACTTTACAAATAGTCTTAATATATTTCGTCTTAATTGAATCAATTGCTGCTCAGTAATGATTTTCAAGATTTTCACTCATGAAGAGGGACATGCAGTTATTTGAAATTGTAACATATATATACATTACTTGTGCTAATCTAAAAATCAGACCATTTTGTCAGTGAATTGTTCAACTATGCTAAGTTGCAATGAAATTTAACAAGTAATGCGAAGAAACATATTACACAGGACCCTAAGGAGATATTAATATTATTCAAACGAACCGTGCATGTTGTAATTTCAATCTAGATCCCTTAAAAGATCTGGTGAGCTGTGATAAATTGACAATTTCTTCTGTATGTTCTTTTTAATGTTCTGACAGAAGACTTATTCCCCTATCCTTCGAATTTATTATGCTTCTGTATGATTAATCGAGCTTATCTGATTCTGATAGGTCCCTGCTCATTAGACGAGATAGATGAAAAATTACTAGTTCAGGTAGATGTTAGATACAAGTCCTCTCTTCTGAGTTCTGACCATGGCTGGATGGCTCTTGAGTGATCCCAATCTTCTAGTGTGTGGAGACTGTCACATGAACATCACAAATATGCATGCTACGAATGATTAGGTGCAAGTAGCGTGAAGGTGAATTCGTCATGTTCTTCTTTCAACAAAAATTAATGTCATGTACTGTCACTCATCTAGCCTTGCCTGTCTGGTGGCTGAATGGCACAGGCTCATGTCAGGTTCAGGTGGGAGATAGCTTCAGAGTCCAACAGGCAAATGAATTGTAAGATAGTATATCATTTGTCGCTCTTTGCCTGTTTGAATTTTTTTTTAAACTATGACTTTTGATGGATTTGCATTTGAATTTGTACACAATAAGAAGGTTAAATTCAAGTGGATGGAAAGATATTATTAAACAGAAGGCCAGCCAGTGTTCTAGTTATGCTTCTACTTTGAATCTTTTGTCCTTCCAATCAAACACTACTCAACGATCAAACTCTCATTATTATATATCACAAGAATAAGATCTAAGAAAGGTGAGGTTCATCTTCTCGGTACCTCCTACCCCTACATATGTAGTACTCTACTAGTACTATTTTCTGTTCAGAACCACTAAACAAATGACACAAGCTAGCAAATATTACATGTGTTTGTTCTCTTATTTTCATTCATAAGCTCGTTAGCACTAACGGATCATTAATCATTGATAGAAGAAAATGGAACCATGTACATTGTTTTGATATTATGTTTCACGCTTCCAAGGACTAGATCGATGCATGAGTCCTTAACACATGTTGTTACCTCTCCTTTGTTTCTTGAGGAGAAGAGATTTTATTAGACACGACCAGGCAAACAGTTCATGTCACATGCAATTTTTATTATTGTTCAAATGGTTTGTGGACGTGCCTCTTGATTGGTTCATGTGCTGGTTGATACTACTAGGGTTCCTGAATGATAATTGCATATTCTTGGGCTCTTGGCTGCTATTCCTTTCGGTTTGCTACATATTACTGCTATTCCGCTGGTAGTGACCCACGCCTATAATCAATCATCCTATAAAATTGTTGATGTGACTATTTTGGTGAGGTGCTTAATTGTTTGAATTACATATACCCACGTCATTTTTCTGTTCCCAATTTGCAATATCCAGAGAATTACTGACTTTTTTAGATAATGAATTGAAACCCGAGCTCAACATTCAACACGGATGTACTGACTAGCTACCACAATCCTTGTATCGTGAAATTAAGATCAGGGACGCTCCTCATCAAACTGCCCCAGTAGAGACCAAATTGTATCAGAAAGTACAGAAGTTAGTACAGAGTCTCTGTGTTGTTGGCCATGGTTAATTAAGATCCTAGCATTATGATAATTGTTTACATCCTGTGGCTATGTACATAAAAAGAATATCAGGGCAAGTCCGATGCAGGTAGAAAGAAAGGGAGCGATGCCGTCATATGAATGCTGGCTCTGTATCTTCTAAAGTCACAATTTGTTGGATGAATGAGAAGGGAATGGAAGGCATCAGGATGCCAAAACACTGTCTGCACGATGTTTGTTGGTTGTATGAAGTGATTAAGTGACGGCACAAGAAACATGGCCGATCCAAAGAAGCGAAGAGTTGGGACACCTTGCATTGTCGATCGCCAGGAGCTTGTCGGTTTCTCGTCCTGTACTCCTCATGTGTATTGGAATCCAAGGGTATGAAAAATACAATCTTCCGTTTGTTGGAGATTTTTCCATCATCATTGCATTGAATGTATATCTTCCAAAAAGAAATCAACGATTCAACTCAACTCGATCATACATATTCCGTGGACGGCTGGACTCATCAAGAAACATATATGCATCATATCAAATACAATTCTTCAGACAAAATGAGATTGTCTGGAAAGTGGAGCTGCAATTTTACTATACATCTATTTAATCAATCAAGTACACATAAAATCAAATACAATTCTTCAGGCAAAATGAGATTGTCTGCAAATAAAAGTAGAGATGAAATTTTACTATCCATATGTTCAATCAATCAAAGTACACATAAAATCAAATACAATTCTTCAAGTAAAATAAGATTGTCCGCAAAGGAAAGTGGAGCTGTAATTTTACTATCCATCTGTTCAAGTACACATAAATCAAATACAATTCTTCAGGCAAAATGAGATTGTCTGCAAAGAAAAGTGGAGCTGCAATTTTACTATCCATCGGTTCAATCAATCAAAGTACACAGAAAATCAAATACAATTCTTCAGACAAAATGAGATTGTCTGAAAAGTAAAGTGGAGCTGCAATTTTACTATCCATCTTTTCAATCAATCAAAGTACACGTAAAATCAAATACAATTCTTCAGGCCAAACGAGATTGTCTGCAAAGGAAAGTGGAGCTAGAATTTTACTGTCCATCGGTTCAATCAATCAAGTACACGTCATATTCTAGACGATGCTCTTGCTCCAGCCGACGTCCGGTGGCCGGAGAGGATGGTGATCCAAGGCGGAGACTACCCCACGGCACGGCGGCGCAGCGCAACGTCCATCTCCGGATGCGCATGGCCTGGCCACCATGCTGCCGGAGGAGATGGAGGAAGGACTTGACAGTTATGCCGGAGAAAACTCGAGGGTTCTCCGCAAAAATATCCCCCAACCACCACGCCCGAATCGATGTCAGGCCGTGCATAACGGATCGGATGGCTCACGTGAACCCACGCATAGAATCGCTACTATTGGTACTTGGTAGAGATCCAACATTAGACTAGGCCCAACTTTGTACGCTTGGACCCTGCAAAGCCCATGGGGAAGCCCATATAGTTTGGGTCATGCTCTGGCATGTAGGCCCACTCAGCCCATGCTAGTGTTCCAGTTTCGCTATGGGCCAAATGGAGGCCCAATATTTTGACCCTGGGCTCATGCCCATTCCACTAGTACTTACGCTTTACTGTTGCTAGAGCCAACACAAAATTTGAAGTGACTAAACTGGAGGCGAGGGAACAATGGAGGGTTTCTTTGCATAGATTGCATGCTAATCTGAACTGATTTCTGCTTTGACTAATTTCGAGTGCTGCAGAGTCCATGAACCAAAAGGATTAATTGTTTGTATATATGCACATCAGTTTTCTGTAACTACTTTGCACAATTAATGCATAGGATTAGTGCTAGCTAGCTATATATATCATTGTACCATGAAACCAAGCTACTTCGATCCCTAGCTATATATATCATTGTACCATGAAGGCTAGCTAGCTAGTTGCATCCTGCAGCTATAAAACGACTTCTATGAGATAAGCAAGATGAAAGCGTAAAGAAAGGGGCAGTAGCAAACTTCGCCGACATGCTCGGTTCTTCTGAAATCGACTGACTAGTGAGTAGTGGATTGCAGAGCACCGATGATCATTGAGAAAGAACTGATTTTCCACGAGTCACATGCCTGAAACAGTATCGGCTGCGAATGTAATGTTTGGCACGTTTGAGAGTTCAGTAAAAAGCTTTTAAGAGTCAGTTACTGTGTTCACTACAACTCCGTGAAGGGAAATTGTGATTAATTTCATTGAGTAAATTACACTCTCATAGTACAACAGTTTAACAGGTGGGTGCGATGTAGTTTAAAAACTTTGAGGGTTGAAAGCCTAAGTACGTAAGTGGGTACAGTTATGGTATAAGAACTTGATAATTTACTATTTTAGTGCAATAACTTATTAGTCATGTGATATTTTAATTAACGAGTTCTAGGTGATTTTTTTCATGATATCAATATACCATCACATAGCAATCATACATATATTATCTTACAATCTTGGATTTAATCCTTAAGAATTATGTTGCTCATCCAACTTGCACCACTAGTTTAGATTTTTTTTTTTTTTTGCCTTCTCAAATCTCAACCGAAATACAAATTTTCTACATAGTGCATAAAAACTGAATGTGTATGGCAAAAAATACTCAAAATAATTAAGTTGTTTCATCATTTCTTAAGGTATTGTACCAAAATCACAACCACCTCACAAGTTGTTGCACCCGTACGCTCACTTATGAAGTTCTCATACTATATTGCACACACCTGTCAAGTTGTTGCACTAGCACTGTTTCTTCTCAAATTTTTGCATTAAATTACGTCCACCCTCCAAGTTGATATCTGGTATCTACTATGAATACAATTTACTTAATTTTATTATACCTCTGCAAAGTGATAGGTTCACTGCAAAGCTCCTTTTCAGAAAAGACAATGTCGCCACAGAATTACATTGCTCATGTAAATAAAATATCCCCTGGGTGTTAATAGAGTTTTTCTCCCATCATGTGTGTAAAAGTATGGGACTATAATGTCCTACCCTTCTTCCCAATGCCAGTGAAATAATATACTATGTGCACGCATGTTTTGCTTGTTCAATTCAACGATATCATAAACCCACGATACCATTTAACTAGTTAAGATGCCCTGCAAGCTACCACGGCTTGGGACACTTTGTTTCATGTTAATTAGCCGAAAATAGAGAAGCAATACATATATGTAGGAATAGGAGGTATCGAGATAACAGAACATGGGTTCTCTATCCAAGATCTTCTTGTGATATCTTCTCCCTATGATGGATCGGGCGTTGTCTGATCCTGAAAGGGTAATGCATTTCAATCTAAAACCAAATCACCTGTCCGTGGGTACAAATCCCTTATGTTGGCCTAAATTAGGACTAGTGTTGTTCAGAGGGAGTTACAGAGTGTTCCTGATCTCGGCGGCCTGTCTAAGCATTTTGGCTCATTATGGCCTACAACCGCAATGTTGTTTCGACATTAGGCATGTTAAATATAGGTGGATAGAAAGAATTTATTAAACATAAGGTAGGCAGTGATATAGTGCTTCTACCTTGAATCTTCTCTCCTCCAAGAATCAAATATTGGTCGACTAGTAAACTCCATAACATCACAAAAACTCAACAAGAACAGTGATGTAGAGCAAGTCTAAGTTTCATTTTGTCGGTGCCTCCTGTCCCTACATGTAGCTACATGTAGTTAGTGCTACTCTACTTTCTGTTCAGAACCACTACATAAACATATGACACAATCTAGCAAGTACTGCATGTGTCTGTTCTCTAACTTACATATTGATAAGCTTTTTATTGGCACTAACAGATGGGATAGACCATTGAACCATCTGCATTATTTTGAGATTATGTTTCACGTTTGCAACCAAAATCTTTTGATAGCTTGTACAGTGAGACTAAGATTCCACTCTATAACGGAAGGTCGAGTCTATATATATACAGTCTAATGGTTCAGTGGTCTAACACCCCCTGCAGTCGCAGTAGGAGAAGAACGAACACAGAGACTGAACCAAAAATTGGTGAACAAAGACGTGGGCAGGCTTTTGGTCATTATATCGGTGAACTGGTACGCCGATAATATATGGAGCACCTGAACCTGTCCTAATGCGATCTTTTCACGGATAAAATGGATATCGATCTCGATGTGTTTGGTGCGTCGATGATGAACTGGGTTGACGGTTATATAGACAGTACTGACGTTGTCGTAGTAGATGACGGTCGCAAAAGAGAGGGGTGCACGGAGCTCTTGAAGAAGCTAGCGAAGCCAGCAACACTCGGCGACGGCGTGGGCAACGGCGCAGTACTCGGCTTCGGCGCTGGACCGTGACATTGTAGTCTGGCGTTTTGAATACCAGGAGACTAGAGTGTCGCTGAGAAAGACGCAGTAGCCGGACGTAGAGCGTTGAGAGTCGAGGCAGCCTGCCTAGTTCGCGTCGGAGTACGCGGTGAGGGAGTCGATGGGGCTGGAGCTTAGGTGCAGCCCGCTGGAGAGCGTGCCCTTTACGTAGCGTAAGATGCGCTTGAGCAGCGCAAGGTGAGGGCGCGTGGAGCGTGCATGAAGAGGCACACTTGCTGGACGGCATACGTGAGGTCGAGCCATGTGAGGGTGAGGTTTTGGAGAGCCTCGGCAAGACTCTGATACTAAGAGGGATCGACAACGAGTACGCCATTGGCAGCGGAGAGTTTGGCTCGAGTGTCGACCGGGGTGGCCGTGGGATGACAATTGGCCATGCCCGCACGCTGGAGAAGATCGATGGCGTACTGACGCTAGGAAAGAAAGAGCCCGTGAGAAAAACAGGTGACGGAGATGCCAAGGAAGTGGTGGAGGGGACCAAGATCGGTCATGACGAACTCAGAATAGAGTCAGGCCATGATCTGGTCTAGGAGGGATGTCGAAGACATTGTAAGTATAATATCATCGACGTATAGAAGGAGATAGGCGATAGCGTTGCCGATATAAAGAGTGAATAGGGAGTTATCGGACGCAAAGGTCACGAAGCCGATGTGCCGAAGGTAAGCAGCAAAACGCTAGTACCAGGCGCGAAGGGTTTGTTTGAGGCCATAGAGAGAGCGTTAAAGAAGGCAGACATCGTCGGGACAAGAGGGATCGACGAAGCCTGGAGGCTGCTGGCAGTATACCGTTTTCGTCAGATGACCGTGAAGAAAGTCGTTCTTCACATCAAGCTGATGGATCGGCTAGGAGTGCGAGGCAGACAAAGTGAGGACGACCCGGATGGTAGCGGGTTTGACTACGGGACTGAAAGTCTCATCGTAATCGACACCGGGGCATTAGGAGATACCCCGAACTACCCAGCGTGCCTTATGATGAGTAAGGGAGCCATCGGCGTGGAACTTGTGTTTAAAAATCCACTTATCGATCACAATGTTAGCGCCGGGAGGACGGGGGATGAGGCGCCAGGTCTCGTTGTCCATGAGGGTCTTGTACTCGTCAGCCATGGCCGCACGCCACTGAGGATCGGCCAGGACGGAACAAGAAGTCGTCGGAATGAGCGAGATAGAGCTGTGGACGGCGAAGAGCCCGTAGCGCTTGGTGGGACAGAGAGACCCGGTCTGTGAGCAAGTGACCATATGAGAGGTGGAGAGAACGGGAGCCAATGGGAGTGTGGTAGAGGTGGGAAGAACTGGTTGGGTAGGGGCGTCATCGGCTCTGGATCGACGACTATATGTGAGAGAAAAGATGGGAACTAGATCGGCCTGAGCCGATGGAGTTGGATGGGCTGATCGGTTTGGTCGATCTGATGGAGATAGAGCAGCCGATAGGGAGGAGGGAGCCGATGGAGGTAAGGTGTCGATGGAAAGGCGACAGGATCGGCCGAAGCCGATGAGAGTGGTGGGGCCGATGAGGGTCCGATGGGAGAAACATCGGACCGAGTAGTAGTGGGATAGCTGAAGGGTAAGTCCTCAGCAACGGCCGATGAGGGGGCCGATGGGGAGAACGGTGGAGAAGACCGGGACGGCACGGTGTTGGTGAGGAGGAAGTCGAGATCGCTAGAGAAGGATCTTGGATTAAGCAAGGCGAAGGGAAAGTGTGTCTCATCAAAGATGACATAACGAGAGACGATAACCCGTCGGGTGGAAAGGTCGAGACATCGGTATCCCTTGTAAGATGAGGGTTAGCCGAGGAGAATGCAGGCGGTGGAGTGGAGAGCGAGTTTGTGGGGAGCAGTGGCGGTGAGGTTGGGGTAGCAGATGCACCTGAAAGACGTGAAGGTGGGAGTAGTCGGGCGCCGTGCGGTAAAGAAGGGTGTAAGGAACGTTGTGTTGAATGGAGGAACACGAGCGCCGATTGAAGAGGTAAGTCGCAGTGGTCAATGCTTCTACCCAGTAAGTTACAGGTAAGTGGGTATGAAGTAGCATAGTGTAACTTATGTTGTTAAGGGTGCGAAGGAGGCGCTCAGCCTTGCCGTTCTGGGGAGAGGTGTAGGGGCAGGAGAGCCGTAGATGGATGCCTTTCGAGGTGAGAAAGGTTGTAACAGTACGGTTAACAAACTTCATACCATTATCGGCTTGTAGAGCCTTGATGGGGAGGTTAAACTGGGTAGAAACGTAGGTGGTGAAGTTAGTGAGGTGAGAGGCGACTTCGGATTTACTGATGAGCGGAAATATCCAGCAATAGTGTGTGTAATCGTCAAGTATGGCAAGGTAATACTGATTACCGGAGACACTTTTAACCGGAGAAGTCCATACATCACAATGTATAAGCTCAAACGGTCGTGAGGTACAAGAGAGAGAACTAGAAAAAGGCAGACGCACATGTTTGCCAAGTTGACACGAGTGGAAAACTATGGAGCTGCTGTGGGTACATTGAATGGAGGCGCTGCGACGGAGGTTGGCGACAGCGTCGAGGCCGGGGTGGCCGAGGCGAAGATGCTAGAGGTTGGTGGAGAGGGCGATGCTAGCGTGTGGAGTGGACGGCGTAGTGGGAATGGTGTAGAGGTCACCGCCACTATTGCAGCGAAGGATCTATCGTCGGATTGGGATATCCTTCACAGAGAAACCAGAAGCGTCAAATTCGATTGAGCAATTGTTGTCTCATGTGAATTGGCGAACAGATACAAGATTGTGAATAAGGGAAGGTACGATAAGAACATTGCGAAGGGGGAGGTTAGTGGTAGGTGTAGACAGAGAGAAGTTACCACGGCATTAGACAGGAAGAGAGTGGTCATTGCTAATGGTGACAAAAGGGGAGAAAGAGGGATGACAAAAATGGAGTATACCAGCCGATGACGTCATGTGGGAGGACGCCCCAGAGTCCAGCACCCAAGGGTGCTGTGGTTGGAGCGTCATCTGGTTGAGGGCGGCGACGAGGCCAGTTTGGTTCTAAGAGAGAACCAACTGGGTGGGTGGTGTCGGTAGCATCGGCTGAGGCAGCAGGATGGGAGCCGATGCCAGGTGGGCCTGAGGATGGGCATTGAGAACCCCTGGTTGCCATCCAATAGGGCTGCGTGGCTGGGGCTGGGGTGTCCAGGGGTTGTAGCAGAGCCACGGACCCGTGGGACCGACAGGCTGGGCAGGGACTGAAGCAGGTCACGATTGCATCGAACCCTGCCGGTTCTTACCCTTGCCTTTGCCAGTACGGGCTGTGTTGCTATGGTTAGAGCCATGGCCGCCAGAGCCGCGAGAGGAAGCGGCAGCGTAGGATGCTCGGCAGCCATTATCGGCTGCGGCGAGGAGAGCGGTATGGGCCATAGGCTTCTCGTCGTTGGCCAGACGGAGTTCTTTAAGAACTAACATGTCATAGGCCCGGGAAAACGACGAAATAGGTGTGGTGTTGGCGATGTCGTCAGCGGTGTTTAAGAAGCGGAGGTTGAGGCCTCGCAGAAGGGCGAGAATTAGTTGAGAGTCGGCCACAAGGTGGCCGACATCCCAGAGAGCAGCAGCCTTGATCTTAAAGCGCTAGCAGTACGAGGAGACAGAGGAGTCTCCTTATACCATAAATGGAACTCGTTGAGGAGGAAGATGGCGCGGGGCTGCTTGTTTACGAGGAAGATCCGCTCGATAGCCACCCAGAGATCCCGGGCGATGGGGTCGGTATCTTCCATGGCGAGATCGAGAACAGAGTCGTCGACTGAGCCGAGTAGCCAGCTGTGCACGCAGCACTCGGTGATGTCCCACTGGGGATCATCGGTCGAGGTGGAGCAAAGCCATCGATGTGTGACCGTAGGCCGAAATTTCCATAGAGAGATTTAAAGAAGAAAACCCACTTGGAGTAGTTGGCGTTAAGGTCAAGAGAGATAGAAACGTGAGATTTCACGTTCATAGCAGCATAGGGGGGTGAGAAGATTGGTGAGGTGGTGCCCGAGGTGTGGTCTGGGGCACCGAGAGATGGAGCAGATTTGGCGACGGGGAGAGTGCCGGAGCTGAGAATGGACTCGGTGGCCATGACGAGAGAAGAACAGGGACAAGAAGCCGATGGGAGTAAGAGGCCGATGGGAGGAAGCCGATGAGAGGAAAGATCGGCTGATCAGAGAAATGAGAAACCGATAGAGAGTGGGCCAGCCAGCCAATGGGGAGTGGTTGACCGATGTGGAGTAGGCAGTGGAGTAGGTGAGAAAAAAGGTGGTGGCAGAGTAGGTAGGTCAGAGAGTGGTTAGATCATGGACGTGCGAAGATTCACGTCCGTGGACTCGTGGAGGCCAAGGAGTGAAGCGGACGTGAAAAAGGCGGAGAGGGGCCGGACGTGAAGAGAAGACGTTCGCGTCCGGGAGGTAGGGATTTGTGTTCGTGAACACGTGGACACGTCAGATTGGCTCGGACGTGAGGGAAGAAGGTTCGTGGCTGAGAACCGTTGAGCATGTCAGAAAAGCGGGAACCAAGGGAGAGTTCCAGCCGATGGAGAGTGAACAGGTCCAGCCAATAAGAGGACGGACGAGTTCAGCCGATGGAGACGACGAACGCAGAGGTGCGCTGGCATCAGAGGAGAAAGGATGCATGGAGCAAGAAGAAGGGCGAAGACGGGTGTGAGGTGAGACGAGAAGGCGGATGGAGACTGTCGCCTTGTCGCGTGGAGGTGGAAAGGAGAAAAGAAAAGCGTCTGCGGAGAAGACGGGGAGAAGAAAAGAACGGAGACGAGAAAGTGAGGAGAGAGTATCGGGAAGAAGGTCGACGACGGAGAGAAAAAAGTCAGCTCATCGGTAGAAAAAAGCTAGCATGTCGAAAATATCTAGACTTGCTCTAATATTATGTAGAAATATATAAAGTAAGGTAACTTTTTAATCGAATCTATATATATACCTAGTAGTAGTCTAACATTCACTGAATTGTAGTCTAACACTCAGTGAATTGATGATGCGTGATTGTTTCACACATATTGTTACCACTCGTGTTTGCTGATAACATATTTTACCAGACACAACCAGGCAACCAGTTCATGTCACGTATGCTATATAAGATGGCGTCATGGCTATGCTACAACTAGAACTTGTGCATCAGAAACTAATTGGTACCGACCATGCAGGCGATGCAAGAGGTTATTTTATGCCTCTGGAACATGCACATGTTTACTGTGTTCGGATCAGATTCAAAGCTATTTTTATCTTCATTAAATTCATTCAACTCCAGAGCAACCAAGCAAAGCTGGAAGCGTTGCTTAGTTTGTGAAAACTAGTACAGAAGTACACATTGTTCATTGCACTGTATTTGTAAGATTAATACAATCACAAGACACAAATTTAGCTCCATAGAGTTTAACAACATATACACTTTTTAATTAACTTTCACTAGAAAGATTGATGGGACTCTATGACACAACTTTTAGAAAATAAATACTAGCAGACTAACTGATAGATAAATAAAGGTATTACAATGCATAGAAGATGGTAGGGGCAGAACTTTTGCATCTTTTGTCTATAAAATGCAAACCTAGAAATACATAGCACAGGTTGCACAAAAATAAGATATTACATGGCTAGAGCCTGTAAAGATTTTCAGCAGCAGTGAACTAGTGAATGGAAAGTATCGGAAATTTGGATCGCCCCTCTAATCGTACACTAATGAATTAGCAAATTAATAAATAGTACTATTAATTCGTACACTAATAAATTATCTTATTTTATATGATATTAAAATTTTCAGTCAAACAGTCAATCCGAACTCGGCCTAACGAATCCACTTAAAAAAAAGAGGTAGGGATTATATTAGACCGGTGCGATGCGAGCAAACCAAACGATCTAGTGCAGCTATTGCATGCTCGCCGCTCGCCGTTCAAACCGATCGAGAAACTTGCAGGATGTGATGTGGAGAATCGATAATGTATTAATGTGTGAGATGTAAATATATACGACACGCGTCACTGAAGAAGATTGTACTGGACTTTGGAAATGGAAAAAGATACAGGTACAGAAATATATTTGTTACAAACATTTTACAAACACCGAAGTGGCTGATTGTATCTTGATTTTCCCTAACTACCAACTAATTAAATTGAACAGTTGAGATCCTTGGTTGTAAAAATTTTGTAAGAAATTTTTAGTACGTATAGCACACTATCAAAATTCCATATATACCACCCGTTGCCGGCCATTTCGATCGATGCATGGTTCAGTTGTTCATCCCTCTCGTTCGTAAGTACAAATACTCAAGGTATAGCATCCGTCATGGCATCATATATCATCTAGGCTGTCGAAATGGACCTGATCAATAATAATGTGAACTGTCCGATGAAATGGAACAAGGACCTTAATCGTGCTCTTACTTCATTGTCATGCTGATCTACATCTTGTTATGGTTAACCCAGGTTAACACCCATAATTTACAGAAGGCCAGCATCTGGTCTCCACGGCTTAATTCGACGCTCGGAGGTTGAAGAAACAATACTTCCCCCCAGTGTATGGCTTCTTGGTTAGTGGCAGCAGCATAGCATCACCTTCGTGTAAAATCACAAGCCAGAAAGAAAAGGCACTTCTCAGAACGATGGTTACAGGGGTTACAGCTGGGTACCCACAGTGTTTGACGTAGCCTGCCTGAATTCATCACTCCCCTAGCAGTCGTCTACCGTTCAAAGGAAAATTAGTCAAGAAATATTCTGACATTAACAAGAAAATAAGTAGAGTTTTTTATATAAAAAGAAAAGTAATATGCATGAGCATACCTTACACGATGCAAATTCGTGCGCTTGGCTTACCTCGAAGAAAGAGTTGTAGTTTAGCCTTATCAGAAACTGCCTCAGGAAAGGTGCTCTCTGACTCCCAGCAAGCCGACTGCTCCTTAAGATAGTGTACAGCGAATTCGATTTCTTGTTGAACTCCTGTTATCATGAAAAATAGTAGTAGGTATGCTTAATAAGAAACCAAGCAAAGAGGTATTGAGACTTTTGAGAGAACTATGAGACGAAAACAAATGCTCCTGTCTGTCTAGGAATGGCCAAAAAGGTAGGATGATACCTCAGTTATGTGATCAATCTCAAACATGTTTCTGCTGTTTTCATATTGTTCGATGCTCCAGCAGAACTGCCGACAAAGCTTCATTATGCTGTCCAGTATTCTAGACACCGATCCAATATCCAAGAAGGATTATGAAATTAGTGCTGACAAATACCTGCAGTTCCAGATGTGATAATCAGCCAAGATATTACAGATCTTTCTTTTTTACTTGTGTGGAAGGAAATTTAAAATATCAATGCAAACTAAGCAAAAAAAAAGAAAACCTTTTATAGCATAAATCAAATCCCCAGCATCCAGCCGACAAAAGTAAAAGGGAAAAGTAGAAAATGTTGCTACTCGTAAAAAGGGTCCACAAAAGAGTTTATACAAAACATATTATTGCATAAGCTTCAGGTAATAGAGAACACTTTGAATACTGCAATTGTATGTGGAAACTAGCAAGTAAACATAGCTACAGCATATAGCAAAGCTTTCCCAAACAGTCAGGGTCAAACTGACTCATACTTAGTTCGTTGACACAAATTACCAGCAAATGTAATTATTCCTCTCAATAAAAGATGAAATTTATTTTATAGAGGAAAAAGTGAAAAATGGTTGCTTACTCTTGATGAAAGCTCACTAGTTCTGTGAAACCATGTGAATCTTGCACGTGAGCTTGTAAAACGTTCCAATGTGACTCAATTACATCAACCTGCAAGGCAAGTCCAATAACTCAATTACATCAACCTGCAAGGCAAGTCCAATATATGAAGGGGAAAAAAAGAAACTACCAAACTAACCAAATGTTGTTGAAGTAACAAAAATTGCAGAAAAAGAAAGTACATTCCCAGGATCAAGGTTCCAAAAACAGGTGATAACCGCCAGTTACTAGTCTAGGGCATATGACCGCTTAGGAGGTTTACCGGCTAGAAGGCTATGAAAACAAATTGAAATTTTAATTATGAAAGAAGTTATGGATGGTAATTGTCTGGCAAATAGTTACCACTTGGCTACCAACCAAAATTTCAATTTTTTGTATTTGAATTCAGGATTTCAATGGGGGCCAATAATTCTAGAAAAAATAAAAGAACACCTGGCCCAGGATCTAAATAACATGAAAAGTACATGCTAGGATTAAATGACAAGAAAATTATACGTTAGAAAGCTTTGTATACAGACATAAGAGTGGCATTTGGAATTAGCAAAGAAATATGATATACAGAACATCTAACCGGTTATTACCTGGATATAAAACTGTAGGTTTCTGATTAGGAAAGCCATATGCTCCCTTACCCGCCACAAAGGCTTTGAGCGTTGCCGGTGCAGTTGTGTCACATCACCATTTTCCGATCCTTGCAATAATCAGAAAAATCAGCATGGTCTTGATGCATTACAGCTGCCCAGGATTTCTCGAGTTCCATTTGTGTCCTCTTCAATCGGATGAGATATTGAAAAACCTTGCGATACCTGTATGAGGTTTACATATTTAAGACAGAGAAAGTAATGCATATGGTCCTCGCTTCCATATGTTTAACTCTCAGAAGTAAATTCACACTGCAAGAATAGGGAATTCACAGGAGCTTATTTAGTCAAGATATAAAATCACACGTACTTAGACACAACATCAGGAATAAAGAACAGCTGCAGTGGCCAATCAACAGAATATTCCAGCACAATACTATCCCACCCATCAAGAGCAAATTCTAAGGTAGCCTTTCCTTGTGCGGAAATCTCAGGAGTACTGGACTAATGTAGATTTTTCTGTGAGGTACTAGCTTTTATACCAAACGACGGCATTCTACAATGAGAAATCAAAACTAGTTTACAATGTGCAGAACTAACAATCACTAGACAAGGCCTGAAATGAATTACTAAGAGGCAGTAAGAGATGTCAACCTTAATGAGACTCTAGCGAAATATTTGCCCTCATCACCTATAGTCTTCAGTGCAGCCTGAGGGAATTAATAAAAGCAAATATATCATGGCTGCAAAAATTAAATCTATTTACTAACATGAGGTACCATAGCAGATAAGAGAATAAAAATCAGATATATTTACTGACATGAGGAATCATATCAGATAAGAGAATAAAAACAGGTCTGCAATATATAAGTTGGTGAACAACTCACACATAGTAAAGTGAAAATACATAAGATAGAACTTCATCAATTCTGCTAGAACACAAAAGGAGTATGTTAGTTACCAATTGAAATGGGACCATGAGATCTGCTTCAGCTGTAGATTGGTGAGGTGGTAGGTGCATTAATTGGTGGCTTTCCTCAAGAAAACACTGCTTGGGAACATGGTCACAAATGTAAGAACTTGGAAAGAAACTAAAAAGAAAGAGTTGCATTGTAATTCAACAATGGAGAACTTGTGAGAGAATTGAAAAGATACTTCATGGGAAGTGCATGCCTACCTGGAAAAAATCACCTTTCACTAAAAGAAAATAATCCTTCAGTGCCTTCAAGTGACCATTGAGATCAGCACGTACAACCACTAGCTTTTACCAAAGGAAACGACAGGTGATGTTACTTTGTAACACAGAGAAAACACAGAATGCTTTAAACCATCCAGTACCTGCCAGAGATGATTAGCTGCCATTGTTTGTATTGAGCCGACAGCAGACTCAAACAGCCTTTTATGAAATTCTGAAGAATGCTGCAAAAACAGAAAAGGACATCTGGCCATATGAGCACTGCTCTTGTAAAAGGCAAGGACAAACAAAATGTTTGAGTAAAACAAAAGAACCTTCGATAAAAGAAGATGGTATATAAATATTGCCAGCAGGCAGTTGAAAGCTACCTTTAGCTCCTTGAGAATGGCATCAATTTTATCTGCTTCAGCCTGTGGCAACATTTCTTCAGCACTTGTGTTAGGGAAATATGGTAGCTCTTTTAGAGCACCTGAACCTCCTATGAGACTTTGCATTCTATAAGATACCTTCACATTATGACTTTGGTTCATGGATTCCTGCAAGGTAGCACCAGGACTAGGATTTTGAAGAACCCTTATTGCTTTGCCAGCAAAGAGAATCAATTCTGCAACTCGCACATGGATATACTCAGGCAGCATATCCTGTCAAGTAGGGAACACAAAAACAATAACCATCAGATCATGACCACCATCCTAACAACAAATACCTCATATGCATGCATTTTGTAATACTGACTAAGAATACTAGCATACCAATGATACATGATATCCTGTGTGCCAGCTAGTCAGGGATGCCTCTTTAGCTGATTTATGCGTAAACTTATCAGCAACATCCACCTGAGATGATTCATTCTCCTCATCCCTGTCTTCCTGTCTGAAAAGGAAGGCAATAAGTTTTGTATTGCAGAATGGCATTGTGGCTCAGCAGTTAATACAAATATTTTTTTATTGCAGAGGCAACTAATTTAATTCTCACCGTAGAATATTGGATTTAAGGATTTGAATGGGGAACATCTACCAAGACGTTATTATCCCCGACAGTATTAGACTATTTAGGAGTTTGTACTCAAGACAACAAAGGAAATGGATCTGAGAAAAGAAATAGAGAAAGCAAGCATATGTGAATGGAGATGTATCAAATAGATTGAAATGTCCCATGTAATAACCAGAACTTAAAGGTGCTTACAGATTTTGCATCTCCGATTGAAGTATTCCATTACCATTTAGAAGGCCAAAATGGACAAATGGATATACGACAGTAATAGATCAGAAGCAGTAATAGAACAAAGGACAGGACAATTTAATTCAAGATATGTAAGACATGTTGACCTTCTAATGAAAAATTCATTGTATTGATCTTGAAGGATCCCGTAGACCATCCAAGATGTCAGCTGGTTAAACATGACCTGGTGTCCATGCCAAAGAAGTCTGTGTTCCCGATCAATAAAAGGAAATAAACAAGAAAGATTCGGCATTTAGATACTTTCAGGGGACACAGAATTTGCAAGAAAAAATGCACAATATCAATCTAGTATGAAGAGACATATTTCACAGGAAAACAAGGGATATATTGGGAGAATTAGTTGCATTGGAGATGGAAGTACAAAAGCTCCCATGCAAACATGAAAGAACGAAATAAAAGTTATCAAAATAAAAGTTATCTTTCTTAAATAGTTACTGGAGAAAACTAACCGTTAATACCTTTGAATACAGCTTTGCAGTTCTGGAACACCACAATGGCATTATTTATGCAAAAGGTTAAGAAGTTGTCCTCCCTTGATGTCTTTCTGCTCGATTTCCATAACAAGTTCATGCAGTGGAGGCAGGATAACTTCAAACTACAATGTGATTCAACGAGTCTCGGTGATTGACAAATTTTGCAATGGATAAGTATATGGTTATAACAGAATTAGAAATTTATATTTACATACAGAAACATTAAATGCACTACTTAAATAACAAACCTTATTTAGCCCATGAGTTACCGTTGCCAGGATAGGAAAAGGATCTGACAACAGGTTTTGCTCAACCTGCAGAACAGCTGACCTATAAACTGACAAAATCTCAGCAATACCATTGGCAAATGCTCTCCTGTATGCACTCCCTTTTCTCACTTTAGCCTTCACAGTTTTATCAGCATGAGTTGGTGAAACATCTATAGGAGAATTGATCCAGCTCAGGTCACGAGACTCAGTTGCAAAGCAATTTAGTTCTCTGCAGTAAAAACTTAAGGATATGAGCCTTTTGATAGCACTCCTGCAAATATGCCAAGCTATTTAGAATTTGGTCAATCACACAAAAATAGCACGACACAGATTCCTATAAAACGTTGGAAGGAGGTAATGTAAAATTTATTCCACTTGTAGATGTACATTCTTGCTTTTAAAGTGTGTTCATTGATGTTTCTTAACTAATGTCAAGCACTCATAGCCCGAAACATTTGAGGAAGTTGTTGTACATATGCTTGGTCTACCAGGGGTACATTTCCAGGAAACTCATCTCAAACCAACTTTGTAAGTTGGTCTCTTGTCTGAGGCTACATTTCTAGGATGTTCTACTGCTCCAGTTTTGTAAGATTGTCCCTTGGTTTGTATATTACATGCACCATTGCTGCGTTGCACATTTTAGTTTTATCAGATATATGCTCTAGTGATGTAGGAAATCTCAAAAACCAGAATGCTCTAGTTGAATTTATCAATGATAAACAGTGGTTGAAGGCTCAGAAAGGCACATCAAAATTCAATGGCTACACCATTAATCACTGAAGCGCAGAAGAAATTGGCGTAGGCGAAAACTAAAGCCATCTCCGAAGGCGAAATTCCCCATTTCTCCTGTTCGTTGGTACCACATCGAAATGTCCAATTCGACCACCTAACCACCAAAACCCCATACAGATCCCATCCCTTGCAGATCACAGTCTCAGATTCGCAGCCAGCGACAAGGCCCATCGATCCCATACCTCTCGGACGGATGCAGGAAGGTGAGGTCGGGGGCGAGGCGGAAGGAGGCGGGGCCCACGTCGCCGTCCCTGCCGCCCCCGCCGGCCTCCGGGTGCGCGGGGTTGCAGCGGCGGGCCGCCGGGGAGGAGGAGTCGAGGATGAAGTCGCCGGTGAAGCCGAGGAGCGCGAGGAGGAGTTCGTGCAGCATCTCCACCTCCCCGGGGTTTTGGCTAGGGTTTCGGCGAGATCGCGACGAGCGGAGCGGGCGGGAGACGGAGAGAGAGGGATGGGGAGTGAGGGAAAGTGGGGAAATGGCGGGACGGCGGAATTTAAGTGGGTTTTTTTGAAAATTTTCTAACGTTGCTAAATCATTTTGTTCTAGCCGGTTTTTTTTAAAAAAATGGCTCCTTTGCCACAAAATTAATTGCAATTGTTAATTTGCCCCACAGTTGAGTGGTATCCAGTACATTTGTCCTTTTTTTCTCATTTTATTCGTTTATTTTTCCCTTTTATGAACTTATCTTATGTAAATTGATTTATATATCTCCAATGGAACTAATGAGAGGAATGTGGAGGGCTTCTCCCCCATTCTCTCACTTCACTTGGTCTCTCTCATGCAACACAATAGATATCGACTTCTATTACCAATAACAGTAGGTTTTGGACGAGCTTAATCAATTAAAGATAAATCTATAGTATATATCATACTACCGTTGCTTTCTCAGTATTTATACATCTTGCTCTTTAGTTTTTAATATGGGCTATTTCCACGTATCACTATATAATTATTTATGTTTGTTATTAGTCCTCTGACAACAACAGTTAAAAATATAAGATGTTATTTATTTTAAGTCTTAAGGTTTAACTTTGGTTGTAATAGTAAGTTATGAGAGTATTTTTAAAGACAACTCTACGCATAAATTACTTATATATTTTTAGAATTGTGAAATATATTTTTTAAAAAGTACTCAGCTCCTGCAGTCTATTTTATATGCTAAAATTCACGTTTGCAAGAATACGCATCAGAAGCGTTTGTGTATTTCTGTTCCACACAGATAAACGCAAAAGTGTATGAATTAAACAAAAATTGCATAATACGAACTGTGTCACATGTGAAACTCCGAATATCCCAGCTTGACTTCAAATATGTACGTGATGGAACTCAAGAAACCAAGTTAAAATGTTCTCTCCGGGTTATTTTCTGTTTCTTCCTCTCATATTTGCTTCAAGGTTTACGGCACGACCCGGGCTTAATTTCATACAGTAGGTTTTTTTCAGGTCTAAAAAACTATATATATACACTGTATTAACTCCTGGATTAATATAACATATACAATATGAATCTTTATTGCATATATTTAAACAAAGATAACTATTACATAAAATATAAAATATAGAAGTTTTTATAAGGAATGTGGCTACCAATAGAATCTATAGAGTTAATCAATTAAATTATTTTTAACTGATAGGATTAAAACATCTTAACTAAGTTCAATTGAAACTAGGCTTAACATGAACTCAAATTTCAACCTTCGAAAGTAAGTTATAAATGTCAATTTAAAAAAATAAAGTAAGAATGAGTACAACATACTCAACAAGTTATTATATTAAATAATAAAAGCATGAAATAATACTATTTAATGTAGGGATATGATTACTTAGATATTACGGAAGTATTAAACCCGGTATGCTTGAAATACAATATAATTTAATAAAATATCATATAAATAATTATATTTCTAGCCAAGAGGCAATAGTAAGTCACGGTGCTCATATAACCATGAGTACAGCTATTCGAATAGATTAAGATATTCATACTGCAGTAGATATATGTTTTACCTGCAATCTACGACTTGCTATCCGTAATAATGCTACCCATAATAACCTCGTGATGGCTCAGCCTTTTGATTATCTAATATCATTGGTACTTATTCCATAAAATTTAGTCCTCATATGCTCTGAATGTGCATTATTAGCAGCAAGAGGAGTTTTGATATTTTTAAGGTCTTTAAGGAGAATTGCTTATATGACCCATGTCATTGCAACCAGGTTTTCTAAAAAAACTCACACACACGGCCATAGCAAATCATAGTCTCATGGTCTATATATCTCAATATATTTACCTACACCTGGTAAATAACAATTGTTATTCTCAATAAAATTTGCCATATCGGCAAGGCATAAATTTCAAATATATAGGTATTATATTTGCTAGATTATCTAATTAGCTAGGTCTATATTTATTTGAAAATTATGGTCGTACTTGGTTCATTCTTCGTATATCCTTAGTATAAATATTATGTCGATTAAGGTGGTACTAGTCATATTGTCTTAATCTAAGTTTATTATATTTTATACATGGTCTAACTAAGAAAGGCTAAGCAAAATTAGCATATATCTAATTTTCTAGGTTCAAGTTATACATGAAATATAAAATATTCAAAATTATATATGTCTAATGCATAAAATAGTAGAGATGTAGAAATATTGGATCAATATGATCAAAGGAGATAAATAATAACTTGCATTGCTTTAATGCATAGAAATTTGAAATAAACAATCTGATTACCCATCCTTTGAAAAATCCCAAGTTATCTCCAAAATAAAGCAAACTCTACTAATAAGAAAAAGAACCAAATTTAATAAAAGCATAAAAGAAATAAGAAAAGGTTCCAGGGTTTTGGAAATAGTTTATTTCTTTTTATGGAGATTTCATGATGGCTAGGGATTTATAGGTTAGGCTTAGTTAGAGGGCTAAGTAATTGATATTGCTTGGAGTGTAGATATTTTATAGGTAAAGGTAAATGAATGGAGATGGCCGAGGTGGCATATAGATGAGGTTATTTGTTTTCTAGTCAATCTTATGGTTAAGTAGTTATGTGTATCCTCTAGCCGGTGCCGATGGGCAGTATAACGGCTAAAGGATTGAGAGGTTGATGCGGGTTTGGATGGGTGTATGTGTTACTCCAATTAATCGTGGATGACAGTGAAGCAACTAAGATCGCACAGAGCTCAAGGGCTAAGTGTATGACGTGCTTGAGAAGCCAAGGGAATAGTAAAACTCTGACCACTTTTCACATCAAGGCCAGGGGTGCAAGAAGCCGAGGGCCAGTGAAGTTTGGTTATACTAGTCTTCACAACCAACGGTTCGACATCAGGTTTCTTAAACCACAAGAGCGACCCTATGGAAGACATAAAGTGTTAACAGGCTTTTTAGTGGCTAAGAGATAATTTGAATGAAAATTTAATCTTTAAAAAGGCTAAATTTTAAATAAAATTTTAAATTCAAATTTCAAATCTAAATTCAAACAATATTTTAATAATAAACTATGAAAATTCAAATAAAATTTTAAAATAGAAAAATGGGTATCAAAATAAATGATTTGAATTTATAAGAATTTATAGGAAAGTTTCACTAGAATCAGATCAAGGATTGAGGAGATAGAGGCGTCCAAAGATTGGATTTGAATTAAATCTGGAAAATAGAAAATATTACTGTTCATGGGGCCTACCTGTCAGGTTCTGTTTTTCTTTTTTTTCTTTTCTCTTTTCTCTTTCTACCTCCCGACAGTCTCTCTCTCTCCCGTTCTTTGCCGCGCCGGCTAGGGTTAGGCATGGGAGCGGCTAGGGGGCTTGGAGGCCGGGGCGAATTTGGAGGGTAGGTGGAAGGTTTCTCCGGTGACCTGGGGGCGGAGGAGGAGCAGCGTATTTTTCCGGCACCGGGCAACGCGACGAGGTGCGGTGGCAGATGGAGGCTAAAAGGGGGAAACAGTGCTCCGGTAGGTTTCTAGTTAAATCTGTGGGTTGAGGAGCTATAAATAGACTAGGAGAATCCATTTTGGGGTTTAATTTATGGGGAGAAGGCCTGCTTGAAGGTCGGCCATGGTGGATGGTTATGGCGGCACGGAAGCTTGCCGCCGGCGGGGATTTGGGATATAATTGACTAAATTGATTTCTGAAGAAGGTTTAAAATGTATATATATGCTATAAACCAAATATATTATCCGGATATGGCTTGGTGCGGAATTGGTCTTGCTCGCGGCGCTGGCGGTGAAGAAACAGGGCAGGGCCGCGCCGGGCGAGCTCAAGCCGATGCTCGCCAGTGAAGCCGATAGACGGGGCATCGAGGAGGTAATTAGGGAAGTGTATGAGATGCTGGAACATGTACTAGACATGGTGGCAAAGCTTTGTGGGGTGTGCGTTGCTCGGGCGGCGCTCGCGCACAAGGTGTTTGAATTGTGCCGCGGCATAGCTCGAACATGGTGGAGGCAAGCAGGGCTTCATGGTGGTGTTGTTGTTGTTGTAGGATGTGGTCGAGGTGGTGGGGGAGGCAAAGCAGCGGCGGCTGGCGGCGTGGTGCGGCGGCGGCGGCAAGCGTGATCACGCAATCGCGCGACACGCAGGGCGGCGGTTCCGTGGGCGCGGGCATGCGGCGAGCGGCGTAGTGACAGCGCGCTTGCAGTTCTATGGCCGTAGGCGTGACCAAAGACGTGTGGGCCGTGACCGATGAACCATGACGCACGGCGTGCGATCGCGATGCTTCTGCCACGGCATTGCGTGGCGCTGTCTCGCCTCGGGCAAAAGGCGGTGGCGACTTCGGCTCCTCCTAGCCCGACTTGGCGTGGGTTTAGGTCGTGGCGATGAGTGTTGGGCTGGGCCAAGGCATTTAAACGAAAATCGATCGAACATATGGTGGGCATGAACAGTGAACTTTCAGGTTTTTCTTCAGGGAATTAATTGGCTAAAAAGAAGGGGCGTTCATGCAAACTCTTGGTGTACAAGTAGACTATAGTTTTGTAGAAATTTTATGGAATTTTTGGTGAGTTAGGAAAAGAATTTAAAATTCAAATGAAATTTGAGTTTGGATCAAAGAATTGAGATTGAACTTCAGTATTTGGAGTCTAGAGATGGAATATTTTGTAAACGGGAGGAGATTAAGAAGAGACTTGAAAGTTTGAATTTGAAGAGGATTTTCTTAGCACAAGAGAAATCCGAGGGAGTTTCCTTGTACTAGGAGTAAAGAAAAAGCCTTTCAAACAAAAAGAATTAAAAAAAGAAATGGTATTTTGAATTTAAACTTAACCTAACGGAATAAAACTCACTTCTGGCAATAGAGTATGAAGGAAATATTTGGTGGAAAATATGCAATTCAGATTTTCAACAACATGATTACCTTTCAAGCAATTTAGGGTAAGTTAGATTTAAGTTAGATTTAAAACCTAACGAAAGAATCTAAATCATGATTTAGCCATATCAATAACTGATTTTTAAGTATCCATATTTAATTATACATCTTCAGATATATCTCACTCTTTTAAGTTACACATTAAGCATTCAATCTAAAGTTCTACTTACTCTAAAATATTTGAACTCAAGAGTTTATTG
The DNA here is from genome assembly GCA_030770085.1 of Oryza coarctata. NCBI lineage: Eukaryota > Viridiplantae > Streptophyta > Magnoliopsida > Poales > Poaceae > Oryza > Oryza coarctata. The sequence goes on from CM061471.1 coordinate 2,725,806, forward strand.
TCATAACTCTAGTTTTTTATCAATTAACATTACATTATCTATAAAAAATATACACTAAGAGATATCCTCTTGTATGTTTCTTATAACCTCATCTATTATCAGTGCAAAGAGATAAGAGCTTAAGATTGATCCCTGTTATAGTACTATTTTAATCAAAAAATAATCTGTGTTACCATTTTATTTGAATACTAGTCATAACATTATTATATATATCCTTAATGATAGAGATATATTTTGTTAGAACTTTACATTTGTCCAAAACTCACCATATAATATTTTTTAGTATCTTATTATAAGTCTTCTCTAAGTCAATAAAAATCATATGTAGTTTATTCTTTTAATCTCTAAACAATTTCATTACTTGTCTTATTAAAAAAATTACTTCTATAGTTGATCTTCTAGGCATAAAACTAAATTGGTTTATAGAGATATGTATCGTTCCTCTCAAACGGTGTTCGATAACCCTCTCTTATAGCTTCATAGTGTGTTTCAACAACTTAATTCTTCGATAATTAATACAACTTTGGATATATCACTTATTATTATATATTATTACCAATATACTTCTATTTCACTTCTCAGTCATCGTATTCGATTGAAAAATATTATTGAACAACTTGGTTAGCTATACTATAGCTATATTTCCAATACATCTCCACACCTTGATTGAAATACCATCAGGACCCATCACCTTACCCCTTTTCACCCTTTTCAAAGCTTCTCTAACCACATATTCTTAGCTCCTCCACACAAAGCTCCAATTAGTGTCACCCAAAGAGTCATCCAACTAGACGATGGTGTCATCGTTCCCACCATTGAACAAATTATTAAAATATTTTTACCATCTATGTCTAATTTCATACTCCTTCACTAAGAGTTGTTCGCTCCCATACTTAATACACTTAACTTGGTTGAAGTCTCTCGTTTTCCTATCACGAGCCCTAGCCATTCTATGGATGTCATTCTCTCCTTATTTCGTACTCAAACGTTGATACAAATACTCGAAAGTTCACCCCTTTGCCTTACTCACAGCCTGTTTTACGATCTTCTTTGCTATCTTGTACTTCTCCATGTTATCCTCACTTTTATCATGATATAAGCGTTTATAGTATTCTTTGTTCTTCTTAATAACTCTTTGCACGTCTTCGTCCCACCACTAAGTGCCTTTAGTTTCGCATCCACTCCCTTTGGTCACTCCAAATACCTCTAAAACAATCTTCCATATGCATGTTGCTATATTCTCCCATAGGTGATTTGCATCGTCTTCTATCTTCCAAGAGTCCTATTCGATAAACATTTACTTGAAAATATTTGATATCTCCCTTATAACTTCCATCACTTAGTTTTTGTAATTTTGACTTGTTTATCTCTATAAGCATATACTAAAAAGCGAAAGTTAATCACCACCAACTTATGTTGAGAAACCACACATTCTCTATCTATCGCCTTATAATCCATACAATCTCATTTATCCTTTCTTCTCATAAATACAAAGTCAATTTGGTTAGAATGTTAGCCTCTACTAAAAGTCACTAAATAAAATTATCTCGTACTAAATAAAGTGTTAGTTATCATCAGATCAAAAGCTATAGTAAATACCAAAATTTCCTCTCCCTCTTGATTTATACTACCATACCCAAAAACTTTATATGCCACATCAAAATCTATACATGTTGCACCTACATGACCATTAAGATTTCCTCCTATAAAAAACTTTTTGCTACTAAATAGTACTCTAACCAAGCTATCTAAGTCTTCTTATAAATATTTCTTAGCACTTTCATCCTATCCTACTTGAGGGGTAGATGCACTAATTATGTTTAAGAATATTGCTAATAACAAGTTTAATTAAGATGATCATATCCCCTTGTCTTCTTGCCGCCACCACATCATCTTTGAGACTCTTATTAATCAGAATTCTTACTCTATTTTTATTTAAAGATGTCCTTGTATACCAGAGGTTGAAATCGGTACTGTTTAACTTTTTCGTCTTCTGATCCTTCCATTTAGTCTATTGAACTACAATATATTTACACACCTTTTAATTGTTGTCTCGACTAATTCTCTTAACTTATCCGTAAGTAACTAGCTTTCTAAACGAATCCTAATTAACTTGACTTACTTACCCTTTACACCCACCGAGTCAGGTGTAAAGTCCTTTGTTTATTTTTTAGCACACCCGAGCATCGATGTGACACACCACTAAGAATGTAATGGTCCGATCTTTGCTCACTTAACACACTGTGTTCAAATCATGATATGTCACGTCATAACGATGACGACCCGAAAGTATAGTTTTATCTCCATAAGAGTAACTAATTTTTTAATTTTTTATATTGGCACACACTTCTATTTTATAACCATGTTGAGCCACCACAACAGTGACAGTTTTTTCAAAGGCATGGCTGAGTCTAGTAAATTGGGAATAATCTAATTTTGGAGAATTATTATTCAGAAATTTAGGTGGTGTGTAAACTTTAGACCTTACTTTGAAAAGAGGGCTTTGCATAAATAATTTAACCAAGAAAATTTTAAATTGAAAAAAGTGGTTGAAACTTGAAAATTGAAACAACTAGATTAAGGTAATTCTAGAAATTGATGAGAAGTTCAAAATTCAAGAAATTAAAACTAGGAAATAACAAACATGAAATAAAGAGGTTTAAGATTCAAAATTTGAATCAAGACTTTAAATAATATAATTTTCTGAAAGTAACTTTTTGAATTAAAAACTTTGTATTTTCAAAATTCGTGAAATCACCAAAATAATAGGTACAGAAGCGGCATGATGAATTTTTGAAAATATTAAATTTCTCAGGATGTTACAGTTTTCCATCATCTTACAAGCAACTTCAGATTTCAAATGTTAAATATTTAACTTAAATTCCCTCCATGAGGGTCTACATCCTTGGGGTGTGCATTTGCCGATATGATGAACCCTCAGGTGATCGATTTTCCGGAGATGATCTTCCAACGCCGATCCATTGCCCAAATAGTCTCCTTGGAGCAGATGCGGGTTCTGAAGTAGCATGAGATTGTTGTGAACTCCACCAGTTTGTCTCACAGTCCACTGGCATTAGTGGGTACGGTGCGAAGCGATCCCGCTCCCAGGCATAGAATCGGCTTCCTCCAGCATCATCAGTCTCCATTGAATTAAGGCCAGATGAACCCGGTGGGAAAAGGCAAAATGCCTGGTTCTCTGGTAGAGGGGGCGGCGGTGCAGTTCGCATGCCTCCTGATCTATGAGCCCCAGCAAATAGGCTTGATGATGAACTCTGTTGGTACTGTTCACTAATGCTGCCATGCGCCCTCATGAATTGAGGTACCATAGTAGGAACATTAGGAGCTCTAGATCTAGAACCAGATCTGCAAACAAAAACGATTGTCACAACTACACATTCGTCATTGACAAATCAGAAGCTGTATTATAATGCAATAGTCTCTTCTACAAAACAAGATTTTGAATTTGAAGCGATTTCAGGAGTTTTTTCTTGTCTGTGTAAGATCTTAGCCTGACACTCATGCTATTATTGATTTCAACCATCAGGTTCCAATTTTGTTTTTTTTTGTTATAGCATAAACAAAAATACAAAATTGTATTGGCAAAAATTGTTATAGCAACAAGTCAAAGCAGAGCATGATTATACCACCAAAGGAAATGTGGATAAACAGTATTGGTAAAATTTGTAGCAGCATAGGTCACAGATACTTGCAATGTCATTTTCGGTAACAGATACTTACATTGTCATTTTTGGTAACCAACACCATTTTCCATTGTTTACTGATTTTACTAAACTAGTTTGTGTTCTGATAAATTACATGGCAACAAACACAAGGCAATATTAGTAGCTTGAGCAGAAATGAACAAGTAATTACCCATTACTGAAGTATGATGGAGAAACAGAAGATCCTCGACGTTGCGTATCACCACCAACTCTTGCAGCCCTCATTGTTCCAAAAGGGACTCCTTGCTGCTCGGCCATCCCATTACTGTTGTTCGGTTGAGAATAGGAATTGGGAACATGCACCCAATGGTTATGATGAAAATCAGCAGGTTGCACTGATTGCAAGGGCCTACCATCTGATGGCCCAGACAAGGAGTGCCAAGGATCATGATACACAGGACCATCCATAGTCCTCTCAGGAACATGAGAGCTTGATGATGACGCTAATGACGGAAGAGGATGCAAGTATGCCACATATGGGCATGGATGAGCTGCCCCAGGTGCAGCAGATACAGCAGCTACATGCTCCGTAAACATATGTTGTCCCATGAAGTCATGAACTGCATGGCCATATCCAAACATATTTCAAACTCAATATAACTATTTTTTTTAACAATTTGTTTCCATTTATATAAGAACTTACAAGTAACCGGGGGTGATGATTCTCCTTCCCTGGCAAAAGAGGGGAACAGTAGGTGAGGAACATAATATAATGATAGCAAAATTTCAAATAATGAAACTCTTAATAGAACTCTTAATATAGCATGCCATAGATTTTGCACAGACAATAGTTAGTGTTAAGAGAAGGGTGTATCAAAAGATAGAACTTCAACAATTGATATGTACAATGGCTGCAATCAGTATTATGAAAGACAATATGGCCTAATGGTATCATCATTAATGCTGTCACCAGTAGTCTGATCAGCACTTTGGTTACATGGTATACTGCCATATTGGTATATGAAGCAATAGACACTATGGCTTGTCAGAAGATCCATGCATAGTAGACTCTCATGGAAAGAGAACTAGTACAGAGATTGTCAAAAAACATATGCACCCATGATAGGACTAAACCTAAGCAGAATTGTATATTGTTATGCACTTCATCAACAAGAATAAATTGAAAGGCCATTCATCTCCCTAAAACAGAATGTTGATATTACAGATCCTAGAGTTAGCTCATTTGCTTCTTAATTTTACAAAGCATAAATAGCGATGCCTAACAGACCAATACAACATCTAGTTGAAGAATAACCTCACAAGACCAATTTTCGCTACCCACAAATTCAATGGTGATTTTATATTATTACTGTACTTGAAAGAGCTTATAGTGCGGCGCTAGAAATAGAACTGGACAATTGGAAAGCTCAAATGAAACCATAAACCACAATTTGAAGCGAAGACTGCAGAATATACTCAAAGAACGATGGAAGTTGTGCCAAACGACCAAATGGGCACCAGTGAAAGCGAAATGGCTGCACAATTCAAATACATTGTTGTCAGAACTCAGAACAGGCATCTAGAGTAACTGCCACTGTAAGCTAAAATAATAACAGCAAATGAAAAATCAATAATAATGAAAACCAACTATATAAGAAGCATAAATATTTTAGAAAATGAAATTAGTTAGTGTACATGTGTAGCATGATTGAATAAGCTGTGACAACTTTCATCTCAGAATTATTAATTTGTGCACAATGTTAGGCATAATAATAGGGAAAATGACAGATTTACTTCAAGTAATTCAGGAATTACATAAAAAACAGCTGTGACCTCTAATCTATTACTTCTCTCAAGTGTAACCTTCAACTGACAAAAGAACTAGAGTCTAGATCGTTTGCAAGAATACACATATCAGCACTTGTTCAAAACTTCCATATTGTTTTCTTCAGAGAAAGAACACGGCCTCAAGTGACTCAATTGGAGAACAGAAAAACAACAGTAATGCAATTCACAAAAACGGCCAGTGGCAACCTATAAGATCAATTATAAATGAATTAAGCAGTCAAGAAGCCCAAAACTAAAGATCTTGATCTTAAGGGAATAGCCGCAGAGAAGGCATATTCACATAGCAGCACAGATGTCTCCAAAAGAAATGATATAGTCAAGTAACAATCATCTGTAAGAAAAGAGCAAGTCAAAGAAACCATATTGATCATCAGGTAAACTAGTAAAAACATGATGGGATAGCATGTGGCAAACAAGAAAGGTAGAAGACAATTCATAATAAAAACAATTAATAAATTAAAGATAGCATGGTTGCGTACCATCTCCGAGTAACTAACATCATAAAGGTCTTCATCATGAGCCCACTCATCCATATTAACATCTTGTGCAGGTCGGGAACCATTTGCATAGAGCCAATTCCCTTTTTCAATTTTGCGGCAGTTAGGGCATTGCATAACACCTTTGGCATTAAATGCTGATCCAATGCAATCTGGAAACAATGCCACAATCATCAAAATGTTGTAATAAATGAAAATACTAGAAATTCAAATTTTCCAATATCTACTTGAAGAAGATCATATGCTTAACAAATGTAAAAAAATAAGATCATTGCTGATGCACAAACAACCATGGTGATTAATAAGTGAATCCAAGATCATTGAGGCTTGTTAACTTAGAGAATCAAAAGGAGTTTGATAACTAAAAGACAAGCCATATTTGATACTCCCTCTATCCCAAAATAAAGCTAAAGGTAGCTACATTTTCGGATGGAGGGAATAATTTTTTGGCAGCTCATCAACTTATAAGCCACAGCCAAATTTGAGTTTTAAAACTTAATTTTAAATTAGTCTAGGAGTTTTTCCATCATTCTCTATTTTTCAGCCTTAGCTTTTTAACCACTAAGAGTAGAAGTATAGAAACCTGCACTAAAATTATTTTCTGTTGCTTCGGTCATGTATCACGGCTTATAAGTCAAAATCTCAATCCCATCAAGATAACTTGTTAATACCAAATAACAACAGACCAGATAAAACTTGATACCAGTAAAAGAACATGTACCAAGTATATACAATTTAAACATGGTTCTGACTTCCAACAAAAAATATTACCTAAGAGTAATTTCCAGGAAAGTAGGAAACAAGGATTGCAGTTACAGATCCACTAATAGTAGTATTAACTATGTATTCTCAGGATTGCATCTAATTCCTTGTACAGCACAAAAAGTAGGCAACGAAACCCTATCTACTATAGTATGTCAGTGTCAAAGGCTTGACGCTCAATGAAACCATCAAACTGAACTATTCAAATCTGTGTCATCCTTAGTTTCCAATAAGTTTGTGTCTACGTACAGAACATGTTTAAATCCTCCAGGCAAGCCTTCAAAGTGCAACCATTCACCACAACTGAACAGCTAGCTCAATAACCCCCCAAAATTCTTGGGAACCAAACAGACTTTCATCCAGGAGTCCAAATGGGTGGGTCGAGCCATTGGTCCACTAAGCCAGCAAAAAGTTTACCAGTGGGCGTATAGGTCCACCCTTGTATTAAGGGGCCAATGGATTATTTGCTCAACATGCCAACCAGCCTCTACCATGGTATAGAGAAGCACAATCTCAAGATCAATATTTTGTCTATCTGTTTGCTTCCATTGGTTTCCATGTCAGTACCAATTTCCAACTGATGTGATTTACTTGATTTCCTTGTCTGGCAACTATAATTGTTTGGTCAGATGCTTTGTTTCATAACTTTCATGACATTAAGAACCCATTGAGAAACTCCACTTGAGCTATTTTGATGTTCATAGGATCTGATCAACCCACAAAACTCTACAAGTCATCAGACCAGGTCAGTACCAGAAATTTGCAATGCATGTCAGCCCACAAGCCCTCATAAGCTCCCAGAGTATTGTCCCGAAAGCGCTATCAGCTAAAATTTCACCCTACATACCAGAAATTTTAGCACGAAATCTTCCTTTCATCCCCCAACCCACCCACCAATGTTTTCAAATCGTCCGATTAATCGCAATTATCAGTACTCTAACCCCGATATGGGTCTACTACTCGATTAGCTCGATAAGAAAATGGATCGTCTGATTAGTCGGCGATAAAGTACGATTAGTCGTCCGATTTAGGTGGAGAACGATAAGTTTAAAGTTGAGTTTTGACCTTTGGGCCTATAAAGTTCGGCACCATAGCGGTGTTGGGCCGGTCGGCCCATTCCCCTTAGGGTATAGTCCCCTGAAGCATCGCTCAATCCCCTAGCTGCCTCTCACAGTCTCGTGCAGTCACATATCATGTCTCGCTAGTCGCAACCACCCTCACGTGCTCTGCTGCTACTGCCTCGCCGTCGCCCGCTGCCCTCAAGCTGCTTCTGCTCTGTTGTGGTACTGCTTCCCTCCACTCCTGTGCTTGTCTGCCTCTAGGCGCCACCTCCCAAGCACCGCCGGTGCCGGGTACGAAGATGAGCTCCTCCTTCCATGGTTAGTGTACTTCTCCCCATCTTCTTCCTTTGCTCTGCTTCTCGTCCCTGCCTTAGCGCTGCTTCTAAGTTTTGAGACCCTACTGTACTTGCACTTTGGCAAATGTGGATCAGCGACGGCGTGCAGCGGTGGAAGTGATCATGCCTGAGCCTGAAGCAAGTGCTGGAGTTGGAGGTGGATCAGCTGATGCTTCATCATCTGCAGCAGGTGCTGCTGATTCTGAGACCTCGTCAACAGGTGATGATTCATCCCTAATAGAAAAGGCAATAGCAGCACTGCCTCCAGATCTTGTGGCCCAAGCTCGAGATCCCAAGAGGAAGGCAAAATCTAAAGATCCAGGATGAAAGTGCGGGTGGTGGCCAGAACTTGTTTATTTATGTATGACTTGTATGCTGGGCTGTTGGTATGGTAGCTATGATTTGCTGGAATGTTGATTCAATTATATATTTATGTGTCCTTGTTTAATTACATACTTGCTCTAGCTCTAGTGCTCTAAAAGTTCTTTTTTTCAGATACTTAATTCAGTTCTTGCTTATTTTCAGCAGCAAGTCAGCAAGAATACGGGGTCAAGGACTGGGAGCTGGAGTTATGGATGCTTCACAAATCAAATTTCACAAGTGACCATCTGACCATCAATCAATATTTCCTTGGATGCTTGCTTTATAGGAATATAGGATATAATATACGGTATATCAGTTCTGGACTTCTCGTACATATAGGATCAATTAGCCTCGATTAATCGTTGATCAGGACGATTAATCAGTCTGATCGACCTTATCGGTGCCTAGGCGATAAGGGTTGATCAGACGATTTGAAAACAATGCCACCCACCCCTGGGGGGAAAATTGATGGTTAACCCCGAAAGGAACTTACTACCTTTGTGAACCACCGCCCAAAATTCTGCACCATTACAGTTAGAAGACGTAAAATTATCTTAATTCCCACCAAGTCCAGCCCAATTCCTAACAAAAATATGACATTTACAGCTACTCGCGTCCAAATTGACAGCCCGAGTCCAAAATCGCAGCTCTCCATATAGAACCGTATAATTCCCTACCAATAACACATCTTTAGATCATTCGATAGCCACATACCAAGGTGGAACTCATGGCCGCACTGCAGCCTCGCTGTGGACCTCTCCGCACTGGCGGCGACAACCGCGTCGAGGCAGATCGAGCACGACACCGCCGCCGCCTTCTCCTCCTTCCCGCCCACCCCCTCCCCCTCCTCCTCCCCTGCCTCCTCCCTCAACTCCTCCCTAGCACCCATACCCTCCCCCTCCTCACCAACCAGTTTCTTTGGCCGGATCCCACCAAATCGGCACCGGGACGCGGCGGGAGAGGGCTCGGGACGGCCGCTCCCGGACGGCGGCGAGGCTGTCGCGGCGCCGGAATCGGCCGGGGCCCCCTCGCCTCGGGGATCGCGCGCTCTCGGCGTGGGGGGGGGGGGACGACTCGTCCTCCTCGCTCCCCTTCTCTCTCTCGTGTCTATCTGCTCGCCTCCACGAGAAATTAGAATAGGAAAAAAAACGCTTGAGAAAAAGAGCGGAGGGGAATAAATGCCTATTTCGCGCAGAGACCCTTTCGCGTTTTGGTATTCCATTTCCTGTTTTTCTCAATCTATTCTGTTGCAATTGTAAGATCTAGCGATAGTTTTCTGCAGTGCCAGCCAAGAAGATATGCCTCTAGAATGGGATGGGAGGTATCTTGTTGTCTCAGTTTAGATAACATGAATGCGTCGTAAATAAAACATAAATATGTTACAATAAATGCAGTACATGTAATATAAGATACACCACCACGGTCTTTTGTTGAGGAATATGCAATAGTTATCATTTAATCGTAACCTCATCTGTTTTTTTATGGATGGACAATAGGAGACAATTCTCCTTTATAAGTTAGTAACTAGGAAAATGGTTTAGTAATTTTCATTAAGCTACCGGAAACAAATTGATAAAGAGAGACAAATCTATTATTATCATAAAAAAAAACTTCTATTGTATAAGAGTTATATATGATGTGGAATACAGCATTTACATGAAGGAAATGATATTTATTAATTTTCACTCAGAGATATACCACTCTTTTTTTCCTCGTGTGTGTACAAGTACGCTTTCTTTTATATTCGTCACTCTTCAATTCAAAGCAAGAGACTAAAATTGACGAGAACTACTTTTTTTTTTCTCTCTACAAACTGTAACATATATACACTAAAGTTAGTTTTATAAATTGATAGATCTTTTAATGGATCTAATGAATGCAAGCAAAACTCAGACATAGTGTTAACCTCATTGTAGCTAATTTAACATGCTAAGGTTTTTTTTTAAGAACCGATACCTACATAGTTTTTATGAGGTTGTTGAACTCTTGTCTATTTGAGACAACCGTAGCATAATCCGGAGAAACACTATACAAACTCTAAAAAGGACAAAACCCTTATATTTCATTTTAGTCAACCTGAAGAAATCCATCTTTTAGCATGTATAGATGCCCAGAGGGAAGAAGAAATTGCTATGACCCCTCGAGTTACTAGAGTAGCATCCAAGCAAGGACTCCCTCACTATTCCGACAAAAAAACAGGGTGTTATCCGCAAAATGTCACGGCTAACGTCGCCGCCTTCAAAGGGAACCGAAGGGCCGTACTACTACTGCTCGCCTACCTACCTTGCCCCCCTCTCCTTTGCAGCCTTTCCTCGCATGCGTCAGCATCACGAGCCACCCCGCAGCCGTCCGATCGTCATCCGACGGCCCAGGCGGCGTCCTACGCGAACCCACGTGCGAGCGGGGCGCTGCAGTGCACGAGTAGTCCGTGACATGTGGGGTCGGGATTGGGGTGGAGCCCACGTGGCATTGGTGGGGGAGTGGCTTGCGTAGGGCTGTTACGTGGTAGGGGAGTAGCAAGTGAGCCCACGGGTTGGGCCACGCGTCGGTGGTGTGAGCTCGGCTCGCTGGCCCACCAGCGCGCCGCGCGCTTGCCCTCCGCGAGAGCGAGTTGCTTTTATTGCACCCTTTTTACTGCGTTTTTTTACTACGTTTTTTTCCCTGTTTGGCTTTGACAACGCTTTTATGGTTTTAGATTACGGGAATACTACATTATTAACTTATAGTGTCTTCAAAGCATATTGAGCAATATACCTTTTAAATAAATTTAGACAATTTCAAATATACTTTGAGTATCTTCAGCGCTGAATGAATCGCGCCAAAACCCATTTTGTTCCTGTGGCGTATGGTTCGGTTTGGGGTCCCACATACGTTTAATATATTTGTAAGATGAAATGGCTAAATGTTCTCTCTCTGGACGAAACTACATTCTACTCTCCCTCACGCGAGGCTCGGCCGACACTGCCAGATCAACGCCGACAATGGCAGATTTCACCGCCAGAAACTAAAAACGAATGTCAGTGCATATCTAGCGTGACTATGTGTTTTCCCCCCTTCAGTTAAGCCCATTAACAGTCAATTTGAAGCGCTTTGTTTCACCCAAGATGCCTCCAATGTTCACTAAACCACTGCTTCTTATCCAAAGGGTAGATGGTACGACCTCCAATTGCTTGTTCGATTTTTTTTATGGTTTTGGTTCAAACAGACAATAATTTCCTATGTTTGGTTTGAGTCCTACGGTGTTATATGCAAAAGGCCAAAAACTGTCATACTCTCTCATCTTTTTTTTTTCTCTGTCCCAGTAGAGACGACCTTGCATGCCAAACTTTAGAGACTTACACCATAGATTTTAGAACTTCATATAAAAAACAGAGGTAATATTATCATGCTAACGAAAGAATAGACCTAATTATAGTAATACTGTGGCTTCACTTAATCATGATTTTCATTTGTTTGTAGGTTTTTAGATTATTCGCTTAATTATACTATGGTGATATTTCCTAGCGATGGAAAAAAAAAGTTAATGGGTCACCGCCTCATGTGTAACACACGAATTGGCCTATCCTCTGCATAATCGATTTCTTTGGCATTTATCCAATTTTATTCTCATTCACCTACTGGTTTTACAAATAGCTATTGTCTTAATGTAAGCGGTGTACAATAGATCCGAGTTATATATCACTATTGTTTGCTATGGTAGCATCTTTCTACTTGTATGTGTCAACCCTCACTTGTGGCTGTCAGAATATAACTGGATACACATATTTTTATTGTCAATTTGCCTATAAATAATCATCAAAATCTACTATAAACTGGTTTATATACGAAGTTTCTGTGTGCGATAGACGTACAGAAAGTTGTAATACACTCCTCCAGTAGATGAGACAAAAACAACACACTTCCAACTTTTCGTTTTGGCAATTCGTAGTGCCGGGGGCAGAGCATGCAGCCGAGCACTGCGCGGTGCGCGTGGCAACAGGAAAAAATTGGAGCCGGCATTTTCACTTGGAGGTTGGAGCTCCAGGCTCGTGACGTGGGCCGTGGCAGGTCATCAACGCCACGTGTACCGTGGCCACGGAGAAGGACGCACGCACGGCACGGAGCGCCACAGGGTGGCCGGCCGCGGAGGATGCCCCAACAGACGCTTTCCGTCCAAGGGTCGGTCGCCGCGGGGATTGCCGCTGCAGTGCGCCGCAAGGGATCCTCTGCGGCCGGCCGGCCGACCGAAGAGTTCAAGCGCTCACGGCTTCGCTGCACGCCATCTGCTGCTTGCCGCCGCCGCCGCTAGGTAGGAGTCGCTGTCCTCTCAACGTCTCCGATCCCGAGCTGTCAGCCCAGCCTGCAGCTGGGGTGGGGCCCACCTGTCAGCCAGGGAGGACGATGGGTGAACATATTGGTTGGTGGCCGGTTCCTAGGGTGAGTTTATTATCAACCTACGGCTGATTCGATCTAAGGGCCCGTTTGGTATTTCTCGTTTTTTAAGCACGTTTTTAAAATACGCCAATGGTTTGTCTTCTTTTACGTGAAAAAAATTCAGATGATATCGTAACAACGAATGGGGCTCAGGCTTATTTTGGAAGTGCTATTAGCTATGGCAATTTTCATTTTTTAAGTTAGCGTGAAGTTTTTTTTAAAAAAATAAATTAATTAATATTTAATTAATTATACGCTAATGTTTTGTCTGGTTTTAAGTGTTATAGTTGTCTACCTTTGCCTCTAACCCTTATCCCTATTCCTATTTGTTTCGATAGTGATGATAGAAATTTTAACAGCACACGAGACATATTTGCATATAATTAATTAATTAAGTATTAATTATTATAACACAAAACGAGCAATTTATCACTGCCGACTCACATTTGAACCGGCTTGTAGTCAATGGAAATTCTGATGCTGCTGTTTATTCCCATGAAGACTTTGATATGAACATGGGGCATTAATTCGGTGTGTATTTTTAAGTACATGTCATTCAACGGGCTTCACTTGCATCATCAATAAATTTTTGTCCATATTGTCCTATATTTCCGTTAGGTCTCTAAGATATGGCGAATAAGACGGCCGCTCGTTTTGTAACTTGCTCAAGTGAAGTAGCGTGCCAAGATTTTTGCTGAATGCTCAATCCCTTCGATTTACTCCCTCCCGTCTCCATCAAACTTTTAAGCTTTGACAATCAATTAATGAGTTTTTAAAATATAAAGTTTTTAATATTTATTAGGGGGAATCCGTGCATACCTTTTGTTTATTTTTTAAACTAAGAATTTGATAAATTGTTGATGATCAGTTTTGAAATATAACCTAATCTTATTCTAAATGTGAAATGTTTGTTATTGGAAGGAGCAGTTAATTGGCTTGGGTCATCTTGTTATTATCACTTGAAAATCATATTCACCAGTTACTTTTATTTTTAAGAAGTGATCTTGCTCTTGCAAAATCCAATGGAATATAAAATGGGGTCTAATGGGCCACCTTGAGCTAATATGAATAGATTTGGATGCTCCACCTTCTCTTGCTACCCACTGAAAAAATTAGTTGTGGACATTGGATTTCCAAAGTACGTTTGATATCCAAATTTAAACACAGTGTGGTGTTTTATATACAGGTTGCTAAATATGATTGCCTCGGTAAGTTTGAAAGGACAACATGACACTAATCGTTTTGATTCGGCAAAGATATGTAACAGCATATTTAACCATTGGTAGTTATTTAAATGTTACTACCATTAAAATACCATATCATTATGTAAAACCAATAGAACTTTAGGTGGCATTTGAAAAGACACTAGCATAATTGACAATTCACCTATTATGGAAACTGCAAAGCCATAATCATCTACAGTACCCAACATAGAAAATGTGACGCAGTACAATTCTAAAATCAAGATAATGAAATGGAATAAATTAAAAATCGGGTATACCGTCGAAATCGGATGGCAGTACAATTTCATACACTAATAGCTTTTTTTCATTTTAAATCGTAGCTTTCTCCCACCTTTGAACGCAGCCTTCCCAAATTAACCCTACTTCTTTTGCTGCAATTTTTTTTAAAAAAACTCCGCATTTCAAGTCAGACTGCTAAAAACCACTCCATTTTCTGCCACCTTTTCTCCCCTCCCCCTTCTGCCTCACCAGCCCCTCCTAGAAAAATCAAAGAGAGAGAGAGAGAGAGAGAAACGGCGAGTGAAAAAGAAAGAAATACTAAAAGAGAAGGGGAAGCCGCCCTTCCTCCCCCTGATTCTCCCTCGTCGCCCCCCTCAAACGCGCCGCCCGCATTACGCGATCCCCCCTCCTCCCCCGCAGATCTGGGATCCGACGCCGCCGCACGCGCCGCGCCGGGGCGCTTGATCCGATCCTGACCTCTCCTCCCCTAGCCGCCAAGTTGGCGCCGCAGCGCAGGTCGCAGCGCCTCGCCGGCGGCGGCGGCGGGGCCGCCGCGCAGCCGCCGGGCTTGGCGGGGGCGTCCGTCGGGGGGCAGGACCCCGGCGCGGGGATGGGGGACTCCGGGGACGCCGTCATGGCGCGCTGGCTGCAGTCCGCGGGGCTGCAGCACCTCGCGGCCTCCTCCTCCGCCGCCGGCGGCGGTGACCCGCGCGGTGGTGGTGGCGGCGTCGGGGCCCTCGGTGGCGCCGGCGGGGGTAGCTTGCTGCCGAGTCTGCTCATGCAGGTGAGGTTTTGTTCTTTTCGTTTATCTGAAATGCCTGATCTAGTTCTTGCTATGGCGGATCATTCGTAGAAGTGCACCCTCGGACCGTTGCGATTCGCGTTAGGTTGGAGGTTTGCGTCGAATTGATTGGATTAACTTAGTTTCGCTTAGCGTTGGTCGTCGGTTCTGTGATTTGTGTTACCTTTGGCTGCATTGCCTGAATCCTGATCGGTATTTTAGGAATAAGTGATCAAATGTTTGGATTTGAAAGTACAGGAAGATTGGCACACAGCAAGCAGCTGCTGAATGTGCACCAATCGATGGACGAACTGGCTTGGACGAATAGCCCTTTCAGGAACTAGCATCCTTTATTGTCTTCGATATGAATGGCAGCTTGTTTGATTCCAAACCTTTTCATGGGTTTGTAATTGTTCAAGTTTGTGTAAGGTGCGCATGTTCAAACGGAGACCAAATTTTGTTCTTTCTGTTCAGATGGGACGTTGATTTCCATTTATTTCAAATATCTTCAAGGTTCATTTGCATTATAGGAAATATTGACAAAGTTCACCTGTAGATATTTTTCTGATTCCTACCGACAGGTGTTGCCATGTATGCATACTGTTAGCATTTTTGACTGCATGGTAGTGATAAAATTGTTATTTGCTAGGGGTATGGACCGCAGTCCATTGAAGAGAAGCAGAGGCTTTATATGCTGTTGAGAAGCTTGAATTTTAATGGAGAGACTGCGCCTCCATCAATATCTGAGCCCTATACGCCAACGACTCAGAGCTTTGGTGGTGGGAATTCCCTAGAGGGGTTTTATTCACCTGAGCTTAGAGGTGAACTTGGAGCTGGCCTTCTGGATCTTCATGCTATGGACGATACTGAGCTACTTTCTGAGGTACACCTCAAGTGCTACATTTTTGAAATGATTTTGTATTTTCTTACCATTTAACATTGATGAGATAACGGACAATGTATGCATGAAGTCGTCAGTCCTTATTCTATCAATACTGGCTAAAGGCCCATGTGTTGCAACGGATGTTTCAAGAGATAATATCAATAACAAATCTTTACCATGGCTAGTCGATTAGTCATATAATACCATATTCAATACTTTTAGTGTTATAATTAACTTGCACGATATATTCTCATTTCATAAAAATATCGGTTTTCTGAAAAAATATAGGTTTTTTATTGAGATATTTGTCTTGAATTTTAACACGTAATTGATAGTACATGTACAAGATTCCAATTGGCGTTCACAAAATAAAGTAGCGAATGTCACCCAAAACAGTGAACACATTCAATCAGGCTCCTCAAAAGTTATAGTGGACATTGGTAATACCACTTACGGTTAGTAATCTCAATGATACGCCTAGGATTTTTAAAGTGCGATGCTAAACGTTATGCATCAGGAGCATGCGTACAAGAGAAAAAACATTTATTTTAGTATACACCTCGCTTTATTCAAATTCCTCAATTTTCATCCATGGTTGTAGACACCAACCAGCTAGCTGTTCCTCTCCTTTCTCCACTCAATTTAAAATATACTCCAAAGTGGCCTTGGGTTGGGAGTGGCTTTAACTTTTCATATCAGTCCCTAGCATTTTCTATTTTAATCCTCACATTGCTTCAATTTACAAAGTAGTACAACATTTTGCACTGAACACCCCGAAATCAGAAACATATATAAAATCCAACCTCCCCACTGGCACACCCCAATCCCCACCGCCCCTCTCCATCTCCGCCTCCCCTCTCGGTCCTCTATTGGCGCTGCCTCTCATCTCCCCTCTCCGCTGGCATCAGCTCTCCCCTCCCCCGTCTTCGGCGCAAATCGAGGCAGACCAGCCAGTGAGCTCTGAGGCCATCTTCCCCCTTCTCCCTTGTGGGCTCCCCGGCGGTGGCGTGGAGTGGGGCACGACGAGCCCTCTCCATCTATCGCCGGCGCCTCTCCTCTCAGTCCAATGGCGGTGGTCAAGGAGGAGATAGATTGGTGGTGGTCGAGGTCGTCCTCCTCCTCATCCTCGACACTTCAGATCTGACGGCCCGAGGCGGTGTGGACCCCCATGGTGGAGCGGTGGACTGTGGTGGTGGTGACCCTGACACTAGAGTGGAGGCCCGTGGCGAAGAGCAGATTAGGGCGGCGCAGTCTAGAAGCGAGCAGATCGGGCCAGATCTGTTCATCTTCCTGATAGTGATCATCATCTTCAGCGACGACGGCCATCAATGTTTCTTCTTTACGTTGGCTGGTGGAGAGGCTTGTGGAGGGCATTGCCGGCAGGGGTGGCCTGAGTGCGTGTCTCCTCAATCTCGGTCGGCGCACAGAGCGACCTCCGTACCTTGAGGTCTTCACCAGTGAGTGAGGTTGGCTGCGTGCTGCAGGGCGGTAGAGGCTCGTGGAGGGTGCCACTGGCGGCGGCGGCCTAAGTGTGGAAGCAGTGGCGGTGAGAAGGTGAGGCATTGGCAGTGGCTATTTTGCGGGGGTGTTGCTAGCGGCGGTGGCCCAGGACTTTGTCGCTGATGGAGAAGTGGCGGCAGTGAGTTGTTGGGGGAGAACCGCGACCCTGGCAGAGATGGGTTGGGACTTAGGAGCAAGCGTTTGAATCTACTATGTATACAATCGATGTTCCACCGACATTTTGGGGCCCGCACTTCAGTGAAAAGATTCACTGCCACCACCACTAGCAATGTTTTAAGTAGGTATAGATTGGGATGCTACTGTATGTATGTATGCTGCAAGCAATAGGATGAATTCACTTAAATGGTGGTTCATATTGATTCATGGGTGTGAAGGGTCTTCATCCATGCAGTCCATTCCAAACTAACTGTTTTCCTTTTGGCAGGATGTAGCTTCAGAACCATTTGATCCTTCACCCTTTATACCAAAGGAAATTGATGAGGATGATGATGATATGGTTCTGGGAAGCCAGCAAGGCCCAGCAGATAACTATAATGCAGTGGCCAATGAAAAAGAGAACACTGCCAGAGAAAATAATGTAGCAAAGATTAAAGTTGTGGTACGTTAAGCCATTTGAGGCGTTCCATTGATAACTGATTTTGACATAACAATGCTTGACAAATATACCTTACTTATTTTCACCCCATATTTTCAGGTAAGGAAGAGACCTTTGAACAGAAAGGAGATATCTCGTAAGGAAGACGATATCATAACTGTGCATGATTCATCATCTTTGACAGTTTATGAACCTAAGCTGAAGGTATCAACTGCCCATCCCAAGGGGATTTTGTGGTGCCAGTATTTTTTAGTTGCTTTCTGCTGGTTTACGCTGCTATTGTAATCAATTTATTTAACTATTGAATGCCTAGGATGCATTATATGGTTAATATAGGAGGAACAATAGTTTCAGTCTTTGATAATTTTATTTGATGGCTACTATGCTAACGTATTCACTTACTACTTACCATCATATCTACCTTTGTGTTACTAGTCTGGGACACTTCTAGCATTTTTTTCATGACGACCACTTCTATAGATGCTTACCATATTCATACTAGATTGGCGTGCAGATTTCTGGTGATATAGATACTGGATATACATCTGTGGTACTGGGGATCTTTCTGTTCTTTGTAATGGACATGAATTCAGGTCATCTAGGGTGAAAAGATCTATTGTAAATTTGTATTATGGTAGCTGGAATATAACATTGCTGCTACAGTTGAGAAAATGGAAATTACCACATTCACAGCCTATCGCAAGCAAAAGTTCTTCAGAGAAGTGTTGTGGTTAACTGAAAGCCATGCTGTATTTCCATTTTATTATCTGTGCATGATTATTTTTTGGGCAAAAAGTAGCATTTAATACTTGCCGGAATGGCTAGACCTCTAGAGGATCAATACCAGTTCATACGGTTTCAAGAATTTAAGTGCTTTTCAAGAGTTGTCCTGCAGTTATTCCTATTAGTTTGTTAACATCTTGTATCCATTGAAAGGTGGACCTGACAGCTTATGTGGAGAAGCATGAATTTTGTTTTGACGCTGTCCTGGATGAGCATGTCTCGAATGATGAGGTATTACTATTTTCTCATGTTGACCAAACATACCCATTTGTTTTTTAGAATTGTTATGGGACACCAAAACTACTCCCTGTAGTCACAAGCAAAGATTTGCTGAAACCTAGTGAACATATAATATTGTGAAACCTTTTGAGACAACTCTACGCACATTATTTGCATGTGTCAGCATTGCTGTTCAAATTGTATCTCTGTTCTTGGCCCTTTTATCTGTTTGCTGTCTAGGCATGTCATGACCCGAGGCCATGACAGGATAACCACTACCAGGAGAATAGCCGGACAGCATCGGCTACTGGAGAAGGGATGTATACTTAGATTGGGAAGAAGAACATTGAGGGAGAGATTAGACTAATTTATGATTTATTGCTTAACAATGACAGACACAATCCTATCTTTATATAGGATGGAATAACTTGAACCCTAAGTAAGGCTTGATCTAATCTTATCTTTAACTCTTACCAACATCTTTTCCCTAACTGTGCTACAGTACCACGAGGGTACTGTTCATCCGCCAGGAATTGGGCTCGTGGGCCTCCTCTTGGCCCAATGCCCATGACAAGGCAGATGCTACAGCTCTGTGCCCAAGTGTTTTTCATCTACTGACAGGTCCATTTGCTGAAATCACTTGCTTACAAATAGTCACGACTGCATTGAGGCTAGATAGTTTTGGATTACAAGTAGAGCTAATTTGTTGTTCTTATTGGTTTACCAGGCTTAGATTTTCTATAACAGCGAATGGGCCATTCTTGATTATTTCAGCTTTAACTTTTGTTTCTCTGGACAGGTATACCGCGAGACCGTGGAGCCCATTGTACCAATAATATTCCAAAGAACAAAAGCAACATGTTTTGCTTATGGTCAAACAGGTTAGGCTGCAATGCTGATATATAGAGTGGGTATTTATATGTTGCATTCAATCACAAACAAATATTTTTTTGGTAATCTGTGTTCACCACATCATTACTGTGCGAAGTATTGTGGTGTTTTCGGAGCACTGATAAACGATAGTATGGTTTATGTGGACTATTTGGACAAATGTTAGCCAAATGCCTCAATATGATTTTGCAGAAGTTTATATGTTGTGCAAATAAATGTAGTTTGAGCTCCCAAAGTTCAGTCCTCAGAAAACACTAGGAAACTGCTTTCACTATCTACTAATTTCCCTTCGCTGACTTACTAGATTGTAGCTCTCATGTGGTAAATTTGAAAAAAAATATAATTCCTTATTTTCTAAGTTTGCCCTTTTAGATTTTTTACTAGCTCTGTTGTAATCTTTTTGTTTTCACTTTTATTCATGAGCAGGTAGTGGCAAGACATATACAATGCAACCTTTGCCTCTGAGAGCTGCACAAGACATGGTCCGTCTTTTGCATCAGCCTGTCTATCGGAATCAAAATTTTAAGTTGTGGCTTAGCTACTTTGAGATATATGGCGGGAAGCTCTTTGATCTTCTCTCGGACAGAAGGTTGGTCATTGCTTTTTTTTCCCTGTCCATGCCTTCAATTGGTATCTCTGTTTCTTTCTGATTTTTAAATTTGCTGCATCTTGCATGTGTATACTTGCACTTGTCTATGTTCTTATCTTGCATGTGTTTGTTGTATACGTGTTTGGTTCTGGATGCAAGTGCTTGTCTTTTGTTTGTCATATTTTTTTTGATGACAAATCCATGTGTAGCGATGCTGCTCAAAATGTTGTGTGATGTTTTGTTGCATCGGATGCTATCATCCGAGGGTTAGCCAAACACCATTTAATCTTCTGTTCCATTTGATGTATTATTGTTGATTTGTTATTTGATGACACATTGATTCTACCTTTTAAGTTTGAGAATTGTACATCTGAATTGCATTTTGTTTTCAAGTGGCATTTGATTTGGATTTTTCAAATTATTTACTCAAACTGAATTTTGTTGACTCTTGTTTCGCAGGCAGCTCCTGATGAGGGAAGATGGCAAGAAACAAGTTTGCATTGTCGGTCTGCAGGAATTTGAGGTTTCTGATGTTCAGATAGTCAAGGAATATATTGAGAGAGGAAATACAGCACGGAGTACAGGGTCAACAGGGGCCAATGAAGAATCATCAAGGTCACATGCTATTCTGCAGCTGGCTGTTAAGAAGCATATCATAGTAACTGATACCAGGCGACAGAGAGATCGAGATGCTAATGAATCTAAAAACTCAAAGGCTGTGGGAAAAATTTCATTTATTGATCTTGCTGGAAGTGAGCGTGGTGCTGATACAACAGACAACGACAGGCAGACAAGGTGGTACATTTTCCCCCTTAGATTTTCTTGTTTCCTGTATTTTTCTAACTATTAACCTGCGAGTTTTGTTCTATCAGAATTGAAGGAGCTGAGATAAACAAGAGCCTGCTTGCTCTGAAGGAATGTATTCGGGCCCTTGACAACGATCAGATACACATTCCTTTCAGAGGAAGCAAGCTTACAGAAGTTCTTCGTGATTCATTTGTTGGTAACTCTAGGACGGTGATGATCTCTTGCATTTCTCCAAATGCAGGTTCATGTGAACACACATTAAATACCTTGAGATATGCTGACAGGTAATAGTTCAAAGTGTACCTTACAATCTCCAATTCATGTAAAGGTTTCAGTTACTTAATGTCCATTAACTTACAAAGTTACTGATCAATTAACAGGGTTAAAAGTCTCTCAAAGGGCAGTAATACAAGAAAAGAGCAGCCCACTGGGCCAACAATACCTTCCAGCAGGGATTCTTTATCTGCCCCTTCATATCCCATGTCTGTCGAAACTGAGGAAATTGTCAACCAGATTCAAGAGAAGAGACCTGTTGAAACTTCTAGGAAGGTTGCTGAAAATTTTACCTCGAACTCTTCTGTGGAATCTGACAGGAATTCTGTTAGTATGATTCCAAGTTATTCTAATAGAGGAAAAGAAGAAAATGGTTCATCTGGTTTGAGTGACAGAGATAGGGTTGATCTGAATTCCAGTCGAACTGGCTACAATAGTAAACCACTGCCTGTTCAGAATTCAGCAAATTTACAAGAAGAGGAAAAGGCTGCAAAAGTTTCTCCTCCTCGGAGAAAGGCTTATAGGGATGACAAACCTGAAAGGCAGAGCAACTACACGAAGAAGGATAGTGGACCTGAGACAAGTAGGACTGGGTATAAGGTGCAGCAGGCAAAGCAGTTGCAACAGCAACAACGGCTGACATCTGCTTCAGCTTCTCAGACTTCATCAAGGCAATCTGGAAAGGAAAGCTCTTGTGATGACGTGGAAATAGATGCTATTCTTGAGGTAAAGGAATAACCTGTAAGTGCTGTTATGTTATAGTCCTGAATGGAGCTATATGCCAAATTTTCTTTTATATGTTAGGAAGAGGAGACTCTCATAGCGGCACACAGGAAGGAAATCGAGAACACTATGGAGATTGTACGAGAAGTAAGTTTATGGTCCATCCAACTGAATAAGTGAATAATATCCATAACTAGTGTTCTTTAAATGGACTTCTGTGTTAGATCGCCAGGTCCACACTATTGGTGGTCTCATGGTCTTAGTCTTGAGCAGAGCTATATTGATGTACTGTGTTCCCTGGGAAGAAATGGCGTCATATATATATTGCACTTGTAGCTCCAATGTTCATAACTAGAATTCTTTCCAGACATTGAGAAGTCTCCTGTTATAACATGTGGTGGCCATTAAAAAACCTTCTAAGCTGAGCTCAAATAATCTAAGCCGCCATGTAGATTACATCTCAATTCATTAAGCCTAAAATATTTATTCAAGCACTGTAGGCTATAATTTTGCTTTTGAATCTGAGTTGCATATCATGTAACAGTAGTAACCTGCTTACAAGTTACACCTGTAAAGCTAGTAGTGCTGAATTCTGTGGTTTGGTCTGAACTTGAAAGTAGATCTCTCAGTCTTGTGCACAAGTATTTCGTAGTATTTATTTTCTCTACTTGACATATTCCATGACATTTGACTGGTACCAAACACTTTATTATCCTTAGTCTATTTCCTGTGCAAATGGCTGCAGTTTCCAACTTAGCGCAAGTACTTTCCTTTTAGAACATCAAACTTCCGGTTTCGTACATTCTGTAATGGTGCTCCATTTTGATACACTATTACTGATCTGGAATACCAGATAATCATATTATTTGGATGCTCTATTACTAAATGTACCTCACATGTCGTGACCGTGGTACTAGACGCAAATGTAAACAAATTGGTTAAATAAATGATAGATGATTCTTTAAGTAAATTTCATGATTTCTACCTTTGTTGCTGAGGTTTTTCTGCTTATGAAATATGAATCCGTTGATAGTATCATGCTGCTGAACCAAGTGCCCCTTTTCTTTTCAATTACAGGAGATGAACCTCTTGGCAGAAGTTGACCAGCCAGGGAGCCTGATTGACAACTATGTAACACAACTGAGTTTTCTTCTGTCACGCAAGGCTGCAGGCTTGGTCAGCCTCCAAGCACGCCTGGCGCGGTTTCAGCATCGCCTCAAAGAGCAGGAGATCCTTAGCCGTAAGAAATCTTCCAGATAGAGTCGGTCATCGCTCAGTGACTTTGGCCTTTTGCCTTGTCAGAGCACTGATCGGAGCTCTGATCGCCTTTTCATGAGAAGTTCTTCCCTCGGGCTCCTGTAATGTTGGATCTAAGCAAGGAGCTAAATGAAGATATAGTTAAGTGGCTTAGGACAGGGTGAGGCGCCTGGTTGGTGGTTTTATTTGGGACGTTTTGTCAGGTTTGATCAGCAGTTTGCTAAATAGTCCTTTCACAGTGGGGCTGCTTGGGCTTGTGTTGTTTTTTGGCAGATGCATGGCTTGCCCTCTTTTGCCAGTTTTCCTTTGTAGATGAGACATGCAACTACTGTGTTTGCAGATATGGATGGGCTGATTTCCGCGGTTTGGGAGATAATCCTCGCTTCCTTTTTATCAACATAGAGATATTGTTGTTGTATTCTTTACTGATTATTTGCATTGAGAAAGAAAAGTTTGTGTATGCCAAGGACTAGAAAATATTTAATGTTCACACCATATATTCCTTGAGAGTTTTGAGAGGTATAAATTGGAACGATTTGTGACTGATCTGCAAGATGTACTGAAGCCGAATTCAAGTTTTGTGATGTGAATTCGTGGCTTTAAGAAAATATGCCAGTGCCAGTACTGCTCTTAGTTCTTTTGTCCCTTCGACAAAAAGAAAAGAAAATGCATGATGAGAACCAGGGATGGACGTGATAATTTAACACCGATCTGACCAGATGAAGTGAGTAGACTCGTCATGCTAGTGGCCAAATAAAAACTTGCATTGAGAATTTGAAACGGCTTAAGTGGAGAAAATTCAAGTGACACGAATTTCAAATCCAAATGAGACCCATCTATCCGTGCCGGCCTAATACGCGGCCTTTCGAGGCCCAAGTCAAAAGGAGAAGTGGAAGAGTAGGGAGAGAGAGAGAGAGAGAGAGAGAGAGAGCTCTGGAAGTCGAGCTGCGGTGCGCGAGGAGATGAGCGGCGAGGCGTCGGCGTCGGCGGTCGGCGGCGGCGCCCCGGAGGAGAACGGCGTCCCGCCGAACGTCACCATCTACATCAACAACCTCAACGAGAAGATCAAACTCGAGGGTACGTACCGCTGCCTGTTCGCCTCCCCTCATCGCTCGCGCACCCCTTGGCTAAACCCTAGCCGGGCTTGCCCTTGGAGTAAGTTCGTGCGCCGCTTACCGTAAATTCGCGCGGTCTGCTTACCGTGGATTCTACGGCGAGAGTCTCGTCTCTCTGTGGGTTTCGCCGCTGTGGGAATCTGTGTGCTTTCTCGATGCGGCCGCGGCCTCGTAGGTCGTAAATCTTGGCCTTGCTCCACGTAAATCACTGGCGCGGTGATGGGTACGTTATGAGCGGCGAAGGATTTTTCACTGTGGTTGGCCTAGGGCCGAATGCATTTTCCTCGCTGGAGGAATTTTGCACTGTGGTTGCCCTGGGGGAATTCAAGCGCTTAAAGGAAACCCTAGAGGTTGTGGGTTTAGGTAGTCTTTGTTTGGGCATTTTCCTGAATTCCTCTGTTTTGCGGAGTTTGGTGCACCCTATAGTTATTCAATGAGTCAGCGTGAATTGCGCCTGGTTGGCTTGTAACAAGGGAAGATTTGAAGTTTCATGCTTCTTCTCTTGTCTCTCGTGCTGCTGTCTCTTTTTTATGATGCGAGTTCCTTTTATCCGGAAGGTGAAGTTATAACTTGCTGATATCCTTGCAGAACTTAAGAAATCCCTCCATGCCGTTTTCTCCCAGTTTGGGAAGATTCTTGATGTTCTTGCTTTCAAGACTTTGAAGCATAAAGGCCAAGCCTGGGTTGTGTTTGAAGATGTTGCTTCAGCAACTGAGGCTTTGAAGAGCATGCAAGACTTCCCTTTCCATAATAAACCTATGGTGAGCTTACCGTAGCTTCATAGCATGCTAATATCATGGCCTGTCCAACAATCTAGTATTTCAGGCTTACTGAATTATTTTAGGGCTGAAAACTTTGCTTACTTGAACAACTAATATGAACTCCCAAGGACTGCAATAGTGATGTTACAAATTAATAGAAACCCATTTTCCTCTCTAAAATGTAAGAAGTCTAAACTATATCATAGTGTACATGAGTTTGCTGTTCAACTCAATTTGACATCATTTGATGTTTCATATGCTTTTACTATATTTTGTCTCCGATAATTTTTTTCATGGAGTCTTCTATGTTTCACTCCAGAGAATCCAGTATGCCAAAACTAAATCAGATATTATAGCAAAAGCTGATGGCACCTTTGTACCTCGAGAAAGAAGGAAGAGGAACGATGAGAAACGTAAGATGCTAGTTGGCATTCTTTTTCTATTTGTTGTTTAACATGTGAATTAGTTTCTGATTGTGTATCATTTGTCCATGGGAGCATGTCTGTTTAGATATCATTGTCTTAGCTATTCAGAATTATCTTCATGTTCACCAGGCACTTCTGTTTAATGATAGTAGGTTTAATTAGTCCTTCACATGTTAGCACTGTATAAATAAATAGGATCGAGGAGATATTACACCATTAGACATTAGTATCCTTGGCATGATTTTTCTTTCCAACTGATACAGGCGCATGCAAGTTTTGAAATGGCTGGAATTAACTGAGATGTTAATTACTTTCGTGGCCTCTGATTCAGTACAGAATCTATAGCCAATTAGTCAGTAGTTGGTATAATATAGTAATAGTTTTTAAACTAATTACAATGAAATGTTGTTTTTTAACTGTTTACCTTGTTTCTGTTGCAATTTTTAAAAACCTAGATCAATATAGATGTATTTAAATATTCCTCTAGTAGCAGAATTTCATATATCATCTAAAAAATGTAAAATTATGTTCCTTCTCGTTTTTGACCGTGCCTTTCACTGGTATTGCTTTACTATGCTTTTTTCCAATACATATTTATAGTATAATAACAACACAATCTTTCAGTCTCAAGCAAGTTTGGGTTAGGATAGAGTTGAAACCCAACAAAAGCATCCAATCTAATAGCTGTTTTCTAATCATTTCTATTCAATTACAGATCTTTAGGTATATTCTGTTCTTTCAAGTTCATTCTTGTTGTCTCTTCATATATTAATTTTGATCAATCTCTATCTCTCTTCATATTATTATCTTGATTTAGAATTACATAATGTATTGGCGTCTCTAGAGGTCTTCTTTATTTATGGCCAAACCATCTCAACCAATGTTAGACAATGTTTTTCTCAATTGGAGGTACCCCTAGTCGATCACGTATATTCTCGTTTCGGACTCGATTCATTCTTATATGACTATAAATCCAGCGTAGTATATGTATTTCTGCAACATTCAACTGTTAAATATGATGTCTTTTTTAGACCAAAATTCTACCTCATAGTATAGTGGGTCTAATCGTCGTTTTATAAAATTTGCCTTTTAGATTCTGCGATACCATCTTATCACAGAGAATGTTAGATGTTTGACGTCATTTTAACCAACCTATTTTGATTCTATGGACGTCCGTATCAATATCCTCATCCATTTGTAGCATCGATCTCAGATATTGAAATGTGTTTTTTTAGGCACTACTTGGCCTCCTAAACTCACATCTCTCTACTCGTGTAATGATATCAAAGTCACATATCAAATATTCAGTCTTAGTTCTACTTAGTCTAAAACCTTTGGACTAAACAGTGTCACCATAACTCTATTTTCTTATTTATTTTTATCTGACTCTCATCAATTAACACTACATCATCTATAAAGAGCATATACTAAGAGATATTTCTTTATATGTTTCTTGTAACATCATCCATTAGTAAGGCAAATAGATATGGGTTCAATTCTGATTCCTGATATAGTTCTATTTTAATTAGAAAGTAACATATGTTACTATCATTTTTTTAACTAGTCATAGTATTGCTATACATATCATTGATGAGAACAGATATTCATGCCGATAAGGCAGTAGTCTCAAAACTTGAGAACAACTATATGCTTTGTTTACTGGTAGCTGTATTCTTTTTTTTGGTATAATTGATCCTTGTTGGGAGGATTCTTTATAGTGGTTTCAGTTATGGGGCTACAGTAACTTTGCCTACATTCCTTTTTCTCTCTGTTTTGAGAGTAAACATCATTATTTTGATTTTCCTTGAGTGATGCAGCTGAAAAGAAGCAGAAGCGTGAGCAGCACCATGATGTCAGTCAAGTTGGCTTAGGTGTGAATGCTTACCCTGGTGTTTATGGAGCTCCTCCCGTAAGTATAATGAAACCGATTAGAAAATGTGTTTCTGCCTCCTTTACCACTTTTTTTGCCTTTCATACATGCAAAGTTGGTTATATTAGATGTTTCACTGTGTAAGTGAACTTTTGTGCGTCATTGAGCCCTCTTTCGAAGTAGCTGTCATACTACTTTTCACTGTTTCATTGCCTACGTCCACATGAGTGCCAGGCTCCAGTCATCATAATTCCTTGTGCTCACATGCACTGATGCAGACATTTCCCTATTCTCTCTCTCTATAACACAGATGGTATGTCTGTTGTTCCATCATTCTATTTTGGGAATAGAGGGTGCATGTGTGCATTAGCCAATTGTCCTGTCCTCCCTGTAATTAGTTATCCAATATATTAAGGAGATTCAACCAGCACTTAGAAACATCTTGATGCTTAGGTGGGAAAGTCATCATGACCCATGTTGTGAACCTAGTTTGAGGTTGAACAGTGCTAAGTGGAGGCAACAATCACTTTTATAGGGATGCATTTGTTTGGACCCCTAAGAAATAATCTCTAACTTGTACAACTAAAGGAAGATAATCATCTAAACTATATATTAAATATAATGCGAAACAAAGAGAACTAATCCAAATGGCCACGGTAAACAGTAATCACAAGCATAAAGGCCACTGTGTGTACAGTAAGCATGTTGTACATTTAAATGCTTCTATTTGTGCTGTGTATTTTTCTTGAGCTCACTACTATTGGATTCCTTTGATTCAATGACTTGCTGTTTTGTACAGCTCTCTCAGCTACCTTTTGCTGGGGCACAGAAGGTCATTATGCCGGAGATAATTGTACCGAATAACATCCTCTTCGTCCAAAACCTCCCACATGAGACGACCCCTATGATGCTTCAGATGCTCTTCTGTCAGTATCCAGGGTTCAAGGAAGTCAGAATGGTTGAAGCAAAGCCTGGTATTGCCTTCGTGGAGTATGGGGACGAGGGGCAGGCTACCGCTGCCATGAACCTTCTTCAGGGGTTCAAAATTACGAAAGATAACCAGATGCTTATCACGTATGCGAAGAAGTAAAAGAGTGTATTGACTTGCTCAATGAATGTTGTAGTCCAAGTTTTGCTCAATCGATAGATTTTTCATTTAGATAGACTACATCATCATGATAATCATGTTAATGTACTTGTCAGCTGCAACCAGCGCTCCTGTGTTTTCAGGAATGAGATGAAATTGGAACCATCTTTGCAGTCGTAAATTCTCCTAGTTACTTCCGTCACTGATGTGCCCTTTGTGTAAAATATCGAAGTTTGGCAGCTTGAGCCGATTTATATCTGTTATTGCTATTAGCCTTGTTAAAATATTTACCATCTCATACTTTAGTTGCCCTAGTAACCTGACAACTGTGGGGATTCCGGTGAATTTAATGTGTTGAAAAGAAAATTCTAAAATGACAGTCAAGTAGATAATTCATATAATCGGGAAAAAAACTGTTACGAAGTACTTCGAAAGTGTACAACAGCAAAAGCCTAACATGTTAGGCAGGAACACGACGAGATGGAGAGCACACGAAAAACTACAAACAATAATATGACAGAGAAAATGTTTTAGGCAGGGAACATTAATGCAGGGCAATTTGTTCGTCTTCTGCATCAAGGAGCAATTGTCTTGATTGGTCAGATCCTAAAACATTATTGTGGTGGGTTTTTTTTTTCTGCTTGATATACACAAATTTTCCAAGGCATAGGCCAACATTGGGTTACTCAGTTTGATTATGGGAAGGAGCCTGGGACATGCCAGAGAAGACAATGGAGTCACACCCTTTCGAGTTCAGTGACGTGCTTTCCCAGCTGGTCCTTCAGCTCTTTCTGCCACCCTTCGATGAGCTTCTTATGCTTGGCAATGAGCTCAGACTTGGTCTTCAGCTCTTCCTCCATTATAGCAATATCCTACAAACCGAAACCGAACAAGTTAAAACGTGATGATAGATTATTGCCTAGAGCTGTAGGACCACAACCCATAGGATTTCTCTCAATTGCTTCCATGAAGCTTCTACAGAAAAAATCCAAGCACAAAAAAAAATTCAATCTTAGAATGAAAGCTCTAATTGACTGTATCTGGGATCAGTTGGAAATCTTTGTGATCAGAACAATACTATTTAATTTCTTCAATTTTGACTTCATCATAAGGATATTTTTAATAACACAAAAGTGAATTCAGAATAAAAAGTAAGCATTCCTCAACATTCTTCAAATTTTTCAATGCTCCATGTTATATATTTTTTTTTCTAAAATGAATGAGGTTGCAGAATATAACCAAATCTGCCTTAACACTACATTTTACTCCCTCTGTTATTCTATAAAGTGTGACTTAACAAAGCACTTTCAGAGACTGGGTTAGTTAAATAGATTCCATACAACCAATCTAGATAAACTTACTGCTGGGTCAAATCTTAAAAACATTATATCACAAGCATCCTAAAATGTTCAATGCAAGGAGTACTAACACAGAAACAACCTTCAATTAGCTGTTTTTCTGCAAATTAGTGCTAACAATATGGGACTGATTTAGAGCTAGTCCAATCACTTCTAGACTATTGGCTTAGGCTTAGGTTTTTAAGCTAACCTTTCGGCTTTTAAGTTTGAAGTTCAAGGGTGAAGTCCTAGATCTAATCCAAATAAGCCAAAAAAGCTACTCAAACCAAGCTTTTGGTTTAATAGTACAAGAGTGGCTTATGGCTTTAAAAAAACCCAACAGGAAAGCTGTCTGTTCGTTTGGGCTTTGGCTTTTTAGCTTATAAGCTGGCTCATAAGTCCAAACAAAGATAAACAACACAAACTCCAACCCTTGTCTTCAAAACTTCCACCGTTTTACCACCCTTTCCCCTCATCATCCCTAAGCTCTCAGCCTGTCCTGCCTGTGTACTGCAGCGTCACATTGCTACTATGTCCTTAACCCCAACCCTGTTCTTCCTACAGCTTGACAGAAATGTCACAATCCCACAACACAGTTATAATTTACTGCCCATACCCAAGAACAACACCACCAATCCTATCACCAAAAATACGAAATCACAATTGCCTGCTGACCCACAGGTTTTGAACATGTGTAATCCACTATTGGACAAAGGTAAAGCTATTACCAAGTGAAGTTCAGTTTCTTGTTAAAGCAATGCAATTCAATGTACCTTTCGAAGCATTTCTTCTTTCATCGGTCGGTCCTCACGCTGCAGGCTGATGAAGTAAGACTGGAGCTTCTTTGCAGCTTCCATGAAATCCCTCGTGTGCCTCTCAACATCAACTGGTCAAGATTATACCAACCACAACACTTAGAACACTTAGAACACTTAGAACACTTAGAACACTGTTCCGCATCGACAGTTGAGGTTTTGAGTACAGAGGTAAGACGATTAAATGCCATCGTCTCGATCCCAGCACTTGCAAGACGCAGCAATGCAGCATCTAAACAGATCACGCAAATTTAATTTCGCCGGATTTGTATAGAGAAGGAGGGGCTCCCTAATCCCTATCTAGTAGGCAAAACGGCGAACACCTGGCGGGCGAGCCGCGCCGGCCACAGACCAACCACCTGGCCCGAATCTTGGCCGGGGAAGCGCACGAATGACGCAGACTGGAGGCTACAGAGGGAGGAGAGGGAACGGTGGGTAACTCAGTCAGTCAGTCCGACGTACTCTGGTGGGAGGACTGGAGGGAGCGGTCGACGGCCTGGAGCTCGCGCGCGGGGAGGCAGGGCAGCAGCGCGGCCTCCAGCGCCGCCACGCAGGCCATCATGTCGTCGCGCACGCTCTCCGCGGGCCCCTGCTGCTGCGCCGGGGGCGGCGTCTGCGCCGGCGACAGCGATGGCGGCTCAGCCATGAGAGAGAGAGAGAGGAGAGAGAGGGAGGGGTGGGGATCGCGAAGCCCTTCCAACGATGGCGACTCGCAACTTTGTTTCGTCGTAGGAGAACACACCGGCCGTTGATGGAAGGATGGACGGCTGTGATGGAACCACCTCATACCAGCGCCATTCTAACGGGATGATTATGATTTATGAACGAAAAAAGATAATTTATGAGCAAAAACACTTTTATGCCTTGTTAACTATTTAAAAATTAATATAAAAAACTTTGATAGAAAACATTAAAACCAAATCTAAAATTATGCTTCAAATTTCAAGTTTTGGCACGGCTCATAAGCCAGCGAGCAAACACACTAACAAAAAATGCCCAATAAATTAAATATTATAAAAATAGTTATCCAAGTAATACATATGTTAATTTTTTTAATATATCATACTTTAAAGTATGAATAATCTATATCTCATCTATATCTCCATCGACAGACACCTTTCTGTCGATCTATACACTAATCAACTAGTCCTTTTAAACAACAGTACAAGAATCCAAGCTGCATGTAATACGTCATCACGTCTAATGATATGAATTTGTTAACATTCACATATGAATTTTGTCCGTAAATTGGCCTCTCTTTTCATACACATTTCGTAAGATTTCTCAGAGTGTATTTGAAAGGAGAGGAAAATAGAAGATACATACTTAGCTATCAGTGTACGATCAATTAAATATTAATTATTTTAAACTTGAAAAATAGATTAATATAATTTTTAAAATAATTTTTTTAAAAAAATATTTAAAAAAAGTATGTGTGAAAAACGAGGAACACTTTCTTTCCTTTTTTTTCTCTCTCGAACAGAGCCTCACTCTACACACTCTGTACTGTTATTCAATCTCCTGATTCTCTTTGCTCCACGGTTTCAGCGGCCAGTGAGGTCTGAACTGAGGCTGAGTTATTACTATTCTTCATCAATCTTATCTGAAAATAACATGATGGCAGTAAGATCAAACTCATATCCGGGTCTTGGCATTGTTCGTCGTGGCACTCTGCAAATTAAATTCGTTTTTCAAAACAAAAACATTCAGAAAACATGCGTGGAATTTTACAGAATTGATTTGTTGATGTCTGAAGAACGAAAATGGGATGAGCAAAGCCACTATTCCCACCAGGGGAACACCTTCTGTTGCCCTCTCTGACAGGTATGAGCAAGGCTTGAAGAACTGGCCATACTTCATCTCCCACTCTTGAATGGATGCGCTTTGCGCCAATGAAATCGGCACAGTACATGATACCACCCCTGGTTGCACAATCAGTTGAGTAATTTGTCAGAATTCAGAGTTCAGCTGTTGTTGTCAGGCAATTTGAAGCATACATATTATTCACAGTTCAGTTGCTGTCAGATGAATTGAAGCATATACATTTTTTCAGAGTGAGAGGCAGCACCTGTATGGTGGAAATCCCATGCCGAAGATTGAGGCGATGTTGAGGTCGGAGGCTTTGATGGCAATGCCCTCACCGAGGACCTGGCAGGCCTCATTGATAACAGGGAAGAGCACCATCTCCACTATTTCCTTGCCGTCAAGCTTCAGTAGATGATATCATTTGCCCAAATAGAACTAATTAGAATTTAGAAATCATAGGAATAATCCTACCTGTTTCTGGTAACATAAGTTCTTTTTGACTGAAATATGATCTACATCAAGATCCATACAAGTTTCAATGTATGCACCGAAGTGGATGATTAATTTATCGTCAGGATTTCACCAAACACTGTAGGTTAATTCGAGAGCTGGCTTGCTTTTTTGATCACGTTGATACATACTAACAACATTGCTGTTTCAGCGTTGGATAATATATAACTATATGTGAGCTAATTCTTTGAACTTCAATGCCATTATACAACACTCAAGAAAAAAAAATTTATTTGGTGTACAGACAGATATGTTCACATTATTGTTTTTACTACCATTAGACTCTGAACAGGGTAGGAAAACAAGAATATTTATGAAAAGAAGGGCATAAAAAGGAGGAAAAGAGAAAAAAGGGGTCTTGGAACTAGGAAGGCGAAACATTGTCAGGCATAATTCCAGCCATACTCCTTGACTTCTCAACATATTTGATGATATCAGGATCAGGGATCGCCTTCCGATTACCCTCATACTGGTAAAAACCCTTTTGCGAGGCTTTGCCTGCGTAAAGGTAAGTGGAGGATGGTAAGCGGGATTGCAGGAATACTTGCAGTCATCAAAGATCAGCTAAGAAAATTTTTGTCCACCATGGAAGCAAAGAAACTGGGTAATATTTGAATAATTTTACCTGTCCTTTTGTCTTCAAACACGAGAGGAATTAGCATTTACTTGTGAGCATTCCCAGGGGAGTTTTCAAGGTATTGGATGCCAGAGGCTCGAGCAACTCCGAACCCAACCAGGTCTAGCAGCCTGGAGAAAGTATTAGAAGGGCAAATGAAGTGTGACTCAATTCCATGTATAACCCATGTGAAAAAAAGAAGCAATTTTCAGTACTAAGCATTCCATTGCAATGTCTAAGGCTCTGAGTTTTGAGAACATTAATATTTTGTTGCAAGCAGTGTGGGCATGTTGTGCATATGCACAGTTATCGCAACAAGAAACAAAAAGGCTGACCCATTGCATTTCAGCTGTGCAACATTTCTAAAAATTGTCTCCAACAAATCCAACCAATTCTTGCAACATTTGTTTATTTTTTTCAACACTTAGGCCATTTTCACTGGATATGAAGTCAAAGTAGGGAGGGAGAGCTCTATTGTCTATTGGCTGACCTGAATGGATCCATTGGCATCCCAAATTCAGTACAAACTTGGATCAATCTTGTAAACATCCATTCCACGATCAACAAGCAAGAGCGCTGTCCTAGTATAGGGAGAGAACATCCGGTTGACCGCAAAGCCAGTACAATTACCAACCACTATTGGTGTCTTGATCTTCTTTCCCACATCCAGGAAATCAACAATTAATTGTGGTGAGGTACGCTTGGAGCGGACTATTTCCAGAAGTGGCATTACATGAGCTGGACCATGGAGAAATTGGATTGTGCTAAGTAGCTCACAAAAAAAGAGTTGTGTGAATCTGATTAACATCACCTTACCCAAAAAAATGTGCACCAACAATGTGGTCTTGGGAGTTTGTCTTTTCTCCAATCAAGTCAAGATCAATGGTAGAAGTGTTAAGTGGCAAGTAAACAATGGGAAGGACAGTACCGCTCCAAGTCAGCAAATACTTGCTGCTTCACCTTCACATTCTCTACAACTGCCTGCCATGATGAGAACAAGCATATGAATAACATTGCTCAATGCAACGGCTGGATGGTAGTTAGATGTGTTACTTTCCTCAATAACTAAATCCACATCCTTGAATCTCTCATAATCGACAAGTCCTGTACGAAGTGAGAGCATATACTCATATTTCTCCTTGGTCATTTTCCTTTTCCTCACACGACTCTGCAAATTTGCTGATAAAAAAAGGAATATAGTGAAACATTGTCTTCCTTCTTCAGATTGGTCTGGTATCAAGACACAACAAACTTTAGACAGAAAATTACTATGATGTCAATAAGTGTACCATATGGTGTACCTTTGATCCTATCAAGTCCTGCATTTAAGAATATGTCATGTGGGGGCACACGTACAACAGACGACAGCGAGCCCGCGACGTGCGTAGAGCCACTGAAGGAGCAGCACATGCGAGGGACGCGCACGGAGACGCACACAGCAAGGCAACCACCAGTGGCTAAATTTGAAAGGATTAGTTTAGTTTTCTATTTTTTGTCTATAATTCTAGGAGCAATTGGCCAAGTTTAGAAGGTTACTTTAGTTTCCTATTTTTAGTCCATAATTATAGGAGCAATTGGCTAAGTTTGGAAGGTTAGTTTAGTTTCCTATATTTAGTTCATAATTCTAGTAGCAATCGACTCTGATTAGGTTGAGTCACTTGGCTATATATTCATGTAATTGAACACTAGAAGGGGTAAGCAAGAATTATTTCCTGAATCTCCTCCTTCTCTTTCTCCAACTCCAGCAGGAGTGCTGAGGGGTAAAACCTCGTCTCAACCACGGATCGTGACTATGAACTCCGTAGCCGTGGTCCAGCTACCCTAGGTCTCGGTGATCTTGACAACCTGGTATCATGATCCCGGCGATCCTCGTCCTTCCATTCCACCTCTCCATCCCCATTGCCAGCAGCCGCGCCGTCCTTTCCCGCGATCCCCTCCACCGCGTCGTCCTACGCCGCCGCCATGGGTGACCAAACTGACCTCAAGACCGCCGTGGAGACGCTAGCCGCCGCCGTCAACACGCTGCAAGCCACCGCGGAGGCCAACACCAAAGCAATTCAAGCCTTGTCCGCTGGCCGTTCCTCTTTCTCGAGCGGCAAGCAAGCCTCCGGCGAGCATTACAACGATCAGCCTCCGAGGTTCCAAAAGATGGATTTCCCGCGGTTCGACGGCAAGTCTGACCCGCTCATCTTTATAAATCGCTGCACGTATTTTCATCAGCAGAGGATTATGGAGGAGGAGGTGTGGATGGCGTCGTACAATATGGAGGAGGGCGCCCAAATGTGGTATATCCAGGTCCAGCAGGACGAGGGTACTCCTTCCTGGCGCCGCTTCACCGATCTGCTCAACCTGCGCTACGGACCTCCGCTACGATCTGAGCCGCTGCTCGAGTTGGCTGATTGCCGCCGCACGAGCACGGTCGCTGAGTACCAGGACCGATTCCAAGCGCTCCTGGCACGCGCCGGTCCTCTGGAGGAATCACAGAAGGTGCAGCTCTTCACGGGGGGTCTCCTGCCGCCGCTCAGCATTGACGTGCGCATCCAGAACCCCCAGTCACTGGCGGCCGCCATGAGCCTGGCGCGATAGCTAGAATTGCGGGAGCAGTACACGTTGGCGCTGACTAAGCCCGTGACCCGCGGCCTGCTGCCTACCCAGCCCCACGCCTCATCCTGTCAGCTCCTCCGGTCGACAAAGCCGCACCGCCTACGGTCACGGTGGCGGGCCATTCGGTGAAGCGTCTGTCCCAGGCAGAATAGGAGGAGCGCCGCAGACTCGGCCGCTGCTACAACTGCAACGAAAAGTATACACGTGGACGCAACCGCGCCTGCAGGAGGCTCTTCTACATCGGCGGCGTAGAGATCGCCGACCTCGACGACTCCGCGGCGACTGAGGCACCAGACACCGAGACACCGGTCTTCTCCTTGCACGCAGTCGCCGATGTGCCGATCTGCGACACAATGCAGATCAGCGTGTCTCTGGTCGCCACCACTCTTGTCGCACTCCTCGACACCGGGTCGACGAACGATTTCATCGCCGAGGCTGCCGCTCTCCATACTGGGCTACCCGTCCAACCCCGACCGTGCCTCACGGCAACCGTGGCCAACGGAGAAAGGGTCACCTGCCCCGGCGTTCTCCGGCAAGCTCCGATCTCCATCGATGACAACGAGTTCCGCGTCGACCTCTTTGTCATGCCACTTGCAAGATATGACCTGGTCCTAGGGACGCAGTGGATGGCCACCCTCGGATTGATCGTCTGGGATTTCACTGCGCACACCATGTCGTTCTACCGACACGGCCGTGCAGTCTGCTGGACAGGCGTGGCGACGGCGTGTACGCGGGTCCTCTCCGCTACAGCGGCTAGCGACTCTCTCCTCGATGAGCTGTTGGCTTCTTTCGGGGACATCTTCACCGAGCCCAAGGGGCTACCACCTAAGTGTGCCTGCGACCACAGTATTGTCCTCAAACCGAGCGCGCCACCGGTGGCAGTCCGGCCGTACAGGTATCCGGCGGCTCACAAGGATGAACTCCAGAGGCAGTGCGCCGCCATGATTGAGCAGGGCATCATCCGCCGTAGTGACTCGGCGTTTTCTTTGCCGGTCATCCTCGTTAAGAAAGCGGACGGCTCGTGGCGGTTCTGCGTCGACTACCGTGCCCTGAACGCGCTCACCGTCAAGGATGCGTTCCCCATCCCCGTCGTCGACGAACTTCTCGACGAGCTCCACGGCGCGCGGTTCTTCACCAAGCTGGACTTGCGGTCGGGGTACCATCAGGTGCGGATGCGGCCGGAAGATGTCCACAAGACGGCGTTCCGTACCCACGACGGCCTCTATGAGTTCTTTGACGATATTTTGCTCTATAGCACAATATGGGCGGATCACCTTCGCCACCTCCGCGTCGTCCTAACCGAGCTCCGGCGGCACCAGCTCTTCATCAAGCGCGCCAAGTGCGCCTTCGGTGTCGCTTCCGTCGCGTACCTCGGCCACATCATTTCAGCGGCGAGCGTTGCCATGGACCCGGCCAAGGTGCAGGCCGTCCATGACTGGCCGGTTCATCGCTCGGCGCGGGCGGTGCGTGGTTTCCTCGGCTTGGCAGGATACTATCGTAAATTCGTCCACAACTACGGTACCATTGCCGCGCCGCTGACGGCTCTCCTCAAGAAGGATGGCTTTTCCTGGAACGAGGCGGCGGCTACGGCGTTTGACGCGCTCAAGGCTGTGGTCACCTCAGCCCCGATCCTTGCCATGCCAGACTTCGCCAAGATATTCGTCGTCGAATGCGACGCCTCATCCCACAGGTTCGGCGCGGTGCTCGTCCAGGACGACCATCCGATTGCCTTCTTCAGCCGACCAGTCGCGCCTCGGCATCGCGTCCTCGCCGCTTATGAGCGGGAGCTCATCGGACTCGTCCACGCCATTCGGCACTAGCGTCCGTATCTGTGGGGCCGCAGATTCCTCGTCAAGACGAATCATTACAGCCTCAAATACTTGTTGGATCAGCGGCTCGCGACAATTCCCCAACACCGTTGGGTGGGGAAGCTTTTGGGTTTTGATTTCTCTGTCGAATACAAGGCCGGAAAGGCGAACACGGTGGCGGATGCCCTCTCGCGGCGTGACACGGCGGACGACGGGGCCATCTTGGTCCTCTCGGCTCCTCGCTTTGACTTTGTCACGCGTCTCCGCCAAGCGCAGCTCTCCGACCCGGCTCTCGTCGCACTCCAGGACGAAGTACGCGCGGGATCCAGAGGAGCACCATAGGCGATCATCGACGACATGGTGCAATTCGGCGGGTATCTCTACATCCCTCCGGTGTCCTCCCTCGTGCAGGAAATCATGGCAGCCGTCCACGAGGACGGGCACGAAGGGGTCCAGCGCACGTTGCACCGGCTGTGGCGTGATTTCCACTTCCCTAACATGAAACAGCTCGTGCAGGATTTCGTGCGTGCGTGCGTCACTTGTCAGCGTTACAAGTCAGAGCATTTACACCCGGCTGGGCTCCTACTCCCACTGCCCGTGCCGCAGGGTGTCTGGACAGACATCGCCCTTGATTTCGTCGAAGCACTGCCACATGTTCAGGGCAAGTCAGGCATATTGACGGTGATGGACAAGTTCAGCCAGTACTGCCACTTCATCCCCTTGGCGCATCCATACTCCGCCGAGACAGTCGCTCAAGCATTCTTCGCCGACATCGTCCGTTTACACGGCGTACCGCAGTCCATGGTGTCTGACCGTGATCCGGTCTTCACCTCAAAGTTCTGGCGTGAGCTCATGCGCTTGGTAGGCAAGTTACACATGACCACTGCTTTCCACCCCCAGTCGGATGGGCAATCGGAGGTCGCCAACCGCATCATCATCATGTACCTACGCTGCCTCACGGGAGACCGGCCGCGACAATGGCTGCAGTGGCTACCATGGGCGGAGTTCGTCTTCAACACCGCCTACTAGACTTCATTGCGGGACACACTGTTCCGCGTCGTCTACGGGCGCGATCCGCCATCCATCCGGTCATATGAACCGGGGGACACGAGAGTGGCCGCTGTCACCAAGAGCATGGAAGAACGCGAAGAGTTCCTCGCCGACATCCGCTACAGGCTGGAGCAGGCGCAGGCAGTCCAGAAGCTTCAATACGACAAAGCTCATCGCCACGTCTCGTATCAGGTGGGCGACTGGGCGCTCCTCTGTCTCCGGCAGCGCGCGGCATCGTCCGTGCCCCAGGCAGTCATCGGCAAGCTCAAGCCACGATTCTGCGGGCCCTACTGCGTCATCGAGTTGATCAACGACGTCGCCGTCCGTCTCGCTCTGCCTTCTCGAGCTCGACTTCACGACGTGTTCCACATCGGCCTCCTCAAGAAGTTCCAGGAGCCACCCCCAGATGCTCCGCCACCTTTACCTCCTATTCATCATGGAACCATTGCTCTGGAGCCAGATCGTGCAGTGCGGACATGCTTGGCTCGTAGTGTGCGCCAAGTCCTGATCCAGTGGAAAGGAGAGTCCGCAGCGTCGGCGACATGGGAAGACGTCGAGCCGTTCCGTGCCAAGTACCCTGCATTCCAGCTCGAGGACGAGCTGCTCCTCGACGAGGGGAGAGATGTCATGTGGGGGCACACGTACAACAGACGACAGCGAGCCCGTGACGTGCGCAGAGCCGCTGAAGGAGCAGCACGTGCGAGGGACGCGCACGGCAAGGCAACCACCAGTGGCTAAATTTGAAAGGATTAATTTAGTTTCCTATTTTTAGTCTATAATTCTAGGAGCAATTGGCTAAGTTTGAAAGGTTACTTTAGTTTCCTATTTTTAGTCCATAATTACAGGAGCAATTGGTTAAGTTTGGAAGGTTAGTTTAGTTTCCTATATTTAGTCCATAATTCTAGGAGCAATCGGCTCTGATTAGGTTGAGTCCCTTGGCTATATATTTATGTAATTGAACAATAGAAGGGGTAAGCAAGAATTATTTCCTGAATCTTCTCCTTCTCTTTCTCCAACCCCAACAGGAGTGCTGAGGGGTAAAACCTCGCCTCAACCACGGATCGTGATTACGAACTCCGTAGCCATGGTCCAGCTACCCTAGGTCTTGTTGATCTTGACAGAATGTGTAGGAGAAAGCGTAGGCTACGATAGCATAAAATAAAATTTTTCTTTCATACATATCAAGTTCATGCGAAGCAGGGATTATAGAAAGGGTTGCTGAATAGGGTTAACATACCTTTGTTTCTCTGAATAACACCAAATGTACTAATGTCTACTCCTCCGGAAAATACTCCTTTTCCTGCAGAAAATATTCCACGATGATGAAAGAGCAAAATCTGGATGAGGGGAAAGCGTCTTCACTGCTGTCGCGTACTACCAACAACAGGGTAAAGCATATCTTAAAACTGGTTTGTACCTGTGACTACAATAGCTTTTAAATCGTTCCTCTGAAGTGCTTCTTCATAGTTGTCCTTCAAGCTATACAAGACTGAAAAATGTACCATGGGAAAAAAGAACTTTGCATATAGACATTAAGTAGTAGTTGCTACTAGGTAGTGTACTTAAGGATATCTCCAAGAGCATAACTCTAATTATAAGAATTTCTGAAATGTGAATTACAAAAACAGAAGTTGTTTTCCACACACTGTAGAGAATCTTAGATTTTGCATCCGTCTAGTGTTTGATACCTTGTTTATGTGCAGGATTAGACCAAAATACCCAGCGGTTACGTGGTGGTGCTTACCATTGACGTTTCCGCAGCTTGTGCTAAAACACACAGTAACACGGATCCGATGATTTACTGAATATTTAACTTAAACTGTAGTTGTTCAAAACAAAATCTTTTAGTTAAATTTGGAACAAGGTAGCAAATTGGATTAATTCCCATAGCTTAGTGCACTATGATGCGACAACAGCTAGGCAACTGGCTCAGAAAGACACCCAAAAGAGCATAGAGAGTTTTGATGGTATCACATCATATATATGCTTGTTAGAATATTTAAGGGAGCGGAATGGAAGGATCTTTCAACAGATGTAGAACAGTATTCAGCAGGTGTTTGACAAGATCCAATAAGATGTTGCTATTCCTTTTTGTATCAAGCAGCTATTTCATAATGGTTTTTTAAAGCAAAATCACAGCCGAGGATGCCTCTGCGGTTAATGCATAGATTCGGGAGTGCACATTACTAGTTCTTGCTGAATTTTGAACAACACTGTTGACTGTCTCGTTGTGAATTTTTTTTAAAAAATAATTTTCTTTTCCTCTTGATTGCAACTTGCAAAGCAGAGCTCCTGCCAACTCTTTGGGAAAAAAGTATTTTAGCTATAACAGTAAAACGTAGAAGCATTGACTTGCAGCTTAAACCCAATCCCAATTTCATGCAGGGCACAGCTAATTGACAACTCTCCATTCTCCAAGTACTCAAGAACCAGATTGAGCCAAATAGGAGTACTTGCACAGGTGGGAAAAAAAAAGGGAAAGAGGAAGAGGCGAAGAAGAAAGGAGGATAACCATCGATGGAGAGGGCATTGACGGGCGGGTTGGCGATGGTGATGAGGGCGACGCCGCCGGGTCGGAGCTCCG
The DNA here is from genome assembly GCA_030770085.1 of Oryza coarctata. Classification (NCBI taxonomy): domain Eukaryota; kingdom Viridiplantae; phylum Streptophyta; class Magnoliopsida; order Poales; family Poaceae; genus Oryza; species Oryza coarctata. The sequence continues at coordinate 2,767,920 of CM061471.1, forward strand.
TATCCGTCATCCCCTTCTTCGCCTTGGTCGGCCGCCGGATCTTGGTGGCTTGGCTTCCCTCCCTCCCTGTGCTGCTGCTTGTCTCGCTAAAATAATGGAGTGATGCTTGCAGTTGCAGCAGGCAGTGACTGCGACGAGCTGAGCTGATGGGTTGGATTGGGACTGGACTACTGGAGGAGAATGCATTGCATTGGAGGGGAAGGGGATTAATCTTAATCAGACGGAAAATATGATGGAGTAAGCCCCCATCGCTTGGCACTGCGCTGAAAATAAGCCGAACGGCTTATTATAAGAAAACGTGGATAAAATGTTTATATATTATTTAGCGATTTAAAAGTTAATATAAAAAATAAATCTCGATAAGAAATTTAAAATCAACTTTAAATTAAACGACCGATGAGGGCCTCGTTCGTCGAGCAGGAGGAACTCATGCGCTCGCTCGCACGGAACGACATCACGTTCCCCGGACGAACAGTGACGGGACGGGGGATGAAAAAGTTAAAAAAAAGTGACGAAAATTCCAGTCCGAATAAAGACTTTTAAAAAAATTCTTTGAACGCCCGTATGGCAATTGTCACTAATAAATATGAAAGCTTCAGACCGACTAGGTACCATTTTTGGTATAATTGGTATCGTTCCGGACTATTTTCCTCCGTATGGACAATTTATAATTGAGCTGAATCAAGCTCTTGTCCAACTTCCCTTCTCTTTTTTTTCCCCCGAACGGTAAAATTTCGTCGTCATCATCTGCAACCGCAGCTAAAACTTAGTTGATTTAGAATTTTTTTCATCATACTCTATTTTTTATTTTTAAAATTTTTAATCATTAATAACACTAATGTAAAAGTTACTCATAAACTATTCTTTCTAAAGTACTCTCTAACCATTTTTTCCATTTCATCGTCATTCCATGATTTTTTTATTTATATATTTTATTAAAATATTTAATATATATATATAATTTACAGATATTTGAGATGTTATTTTTAAGAAGTGCATGAAATCTGATATGGCGGCTTCTTTTAACAATGAGGTTGGAGGGGATGTTTTTCCTACAAAAGTCGCATAGGATGCACGCGGGAGGAGGGCCTGTTGTTACAATAGGTCTATAAAATTGCTAGCTTTGTTTGTAGGAGGAGAGATTGCTCGGCAATTTTGCAGAAGAAATCCTTGTGATGATTTTTGGGTGGCTGCCTATAAAATCCTTTCTAGCCATCCAAAAATCTATTTTATTAAAAAAATAGAAAAAAAAAGAGAAGAGAGGATTGAGGGGAGGCGAAGGATAACGGCGAAACTATGCTAGCTCGTGGATTTGTACAGAGATAAAATATTTATATTCTTATAATATTTATTATTAGTGATAAAACGAAATAGTATAGATCTAAAAATAATTTTGTTCTTTACATCCATGGTTTGATAGTCCCTTCCTAAATCCACATGTAGTTTCGTTTTTAATGTTTAAAAATATATTGTTGTTAAAATATCGAATACACGGTAGTATATTTTATGATTAATTTCTTACTTTAGTTTAACTTTATTTTTATAAACATATATATCAAATAAAGTGATATTTCGGTTATATCACGATTAAGAAAAATATTATGTATGATATATATGGTGTAGATTCAGCTCAAACTTTAAAAGTATTGAAAGGACAACTGAGAGAAGTTTTCTAGTAATATACAACTTGTGAGGTTTCCAAATCAACCACTAAGTCAACACAATAATCGTGTATATTATAGTGAGCTAGACAATTGATGATTTTTTCTAAAAATTGATGCCGATAGATTATACTATCACTTAGAGGTGGTACATGAAGAATATATTGCAATGAGGTTGGTCACTTAGTATTTTTAAAGATAATACTATTTAAAATAGTCATGTAAGACAAAGAGAATCCAAATATAATAGGATATGATGCTAAAATAATAGATAAAAATGAGTCAGAACATTAAAAAGAAGAAGAAGGACGAGGACAAAGAGAAGAAGAAGGAGAAGGAGAAGAAGAAGGAGGAGGAGGACGAGAAGACGGAGAGCCAAGAGGATTGGCAGATGAGAAAGAAAGAAAGAACACCATCGTTAAGGTAATGGATATGGAATATTTTGATAACAAGCATACAAAAGATGATAAATTGTTGGACGAGAAAAGCAGTAATGTAAATTCGTCACAATGTTCTAACGAGGACTTCTTTAGACTTGTTATTTCTATGGGGCATCACATATTATAAAAGTACAAGGAGAACGATGCCATTTAAGGGACTAAATATACATATAAAGAGAAATTAGCGAATGTAATTAAGCACCGGGTGATATCATTTCGGCGGGAGTTCTAGGTCGCGAAGTTAAACAAGTTAGTATACGAAGTGAAGTACGTGAACTCAAGTTATGAGTGTCTATGGAGGGCGCATGTATTCAAGGGTAAATAGAAGGATTATTAGAAGTTGTTAATCGTCACCGAGTATATTTGTTAGTTATATGAGGTTGAGAAATAACACAGAAATATGATATATGTATTTATTGTAACAAAGATATGCCCTGATGTTATGCACAACATGTGGTACAAACTAAGGTCAATTATAAGGCACATTGAGGAAAATTTAAGTATATAATTATATAAGTAAAGTCATAAAGTGTAAAACAGAAGATTGTGAAGATGAGATTTGTCACATTCAAAACTTCATACGATAATTTGCCTCGTCTTCTATCTTATATTCTTCAGAGGAATTTATGGAGCTACTATGACATTAAATTACTCTCATCACTTAACCATTCTCAGCAAAGTGTGCTTCAATAGATTTTCTTTACATTAAGTGTGTGCATTAATGTTTTTGTGCATTGTCATTCCATGTTTTGCATCGACGGGACATGGATAGATATCAATAGCAATTAGAGTTGATGGGAACAATCAGGCATTACCCGTGGGTTTCACTATTGTTGAGAGTGAGAATATCGTTGGAATTGGTTTCTGAAGTGAATGAATGACGTAGTTGCGTATGAGCCTAGGTGTATGTCTTATACATAACTGTCGCACCGGCCTTCTACGGGTTATTGAGTATTTGAGACATTATAACGTGGAGGAGGGATATGCACAAGAGTATCTATATGTTCACAACAGATGATGCATACGTTACATAGATGCTAATTTCCACAAACCGTTCAAAACAAAATATCTTATGGATCTTTTTAAGAGTCTGTGTATTTAGAATAAATAGAAAAAATTCAATAAGTTTTGGAGGAGGTTAGATGAGACAAGATGAGTAGTCAAGAAAGCCAACACCTATAAGTGACGAGGTTTTTAAAGCTCTATGACTACTTCCAGTGATAATCATATTGTGAAAAGAAGGTTAGCATCATAGGTTAACAAATTTTTACACTCGATTATGAATTAACCAAAAGAGAAATGGGTTTTATTATACGACGATAGTGCTAGGTTTGGTATAATGACTATTAATTTGGTTGAGGTTTATAACTGGGTAATGCGTTATGTAAGAGAGCTATCGCTTATCACTATTAATGAGTTTATCATGTATGGCACATGTAAGTATTTTATAGATTGGTGCTAGGCCCTCTATGCCAAACAATAGTATTTTTTGGCATAATAATGATGAAGTGCTTGATAAAAAATGTAAAAACGTCCAATAATATTGAGTTATACCTTAAGTTACACAGCATCATAAATTTAAAATTTTGTATAATGACATGGTCAAGTGTAAAATCTATCATAAAAAAGTAGTGCATGTTTGTTTTGAAGGACATCATGACTTGTTTGTGCCCATGCCAAAAGCCAAGGTTATACCACAATCCATATTCTCATGTTATTGATGTGAGCTTAGAGCGTGAAATACTCGAGTATGGAAGCTATCTTGCATATTTCAAGTGGCAAGATATTTGGCTATGATATTACGGGATCTTTTACAACTCAACAAACTTAGTTTTTTTTTACATTTTGAACCAAACAAAAATGAGAGATAAGGTATGTCTCCATAAGATTAGACGTATTCATAACGATATTCATAACGATATGGATAAGTCAGAAGTAGGTGAAAAGTTTAAATATTATAGCAAGTGTGATAAGAAGGAATATACTTATAAGAAATGACTAAAGGATGCAGAGGTACCGAGTGAAGTGGAAGCTCCTCCCTCAGGAGCAAAGTCTGATGGAAAACACCCTATGGGGGAAGGTATCACTTTAAGATCAACTCGACTAAGCGTTCTCATGCATCGAATGAACCAGTTATGTAGTAAAAGCCTATATATTATTTTAATAATAAATATGTAAATTTGTTGTAATTTAGAGAGCTGTGGAATTTTTCTTAAGTATATGTATCATAATGTATTTTACTTTTGGCCTTATAGTAAAGGTAGCGTGTAAATCAATGTTTTGGTCATTATTATCTAAATAATATCCACGTATAAATTTATTAATCGTTCAGCTCTCTATTTAATGGTGTAATAATTTTTGAGGATTAACGCTAAATTTCTTGCATAATTTAGACATCTCAATTATATGTTTGACATGCTCTCAATTTTTTTACAATTAAATTTCTAAATAAAATAGATTTATTTAAAATCTTTTTTCTTTTTGATATTTATACAATCAGAAAAAAATAATATAACATATAATAACAAGGAGTTTACGTGTAAAATTGTTAGCCCCTAGCCCTTTTATGACGGGTTTGTCAATTTTACAGGTGGCCTTTAGGGGTGAAAATTGCTTAAGTAGAGGGCGACGAGAGGGCTGCCTTTAGAAATAGCAATCCCTCCTCCTCCCTCACATGTCCTATGTGGTATTTTGTAGGAGGTTCGGAAAAAAATAGCAATAACAAGAGGATTATATATAAATTTTCTAATCCTTATTGTCTTGTCGTTAACGAACGGGTGGTTGTCACGTCAAATTTCACGTTGTTTGATGGGACATTTTTTTTAAAAAACCCTCTTAGATAACATTGGGAATATAGATATGTAAAAATTTTCAAACAAAATATATTTTTATAAATATTTTAATATAAAAATATATAAATAAAAAAAATTCATGACCCATCAGCCCACGCTGCACATAGTTAAGGCCCAAATCGGCCCACAAGAAAAAAAACAGAATCTCATCACCATGGCCCATTAAGCCCACCATCTCAAAACCCTAGCGGCTCGTCTCCTCTCTATATAGCTCACCCTCCTCGCGCCGCAACCCTCCTTCTAGCCGGAGGCGGACACGAGGCAAGAAGAAGAAGCAGGCAAACCGGAGCCCTAGCGCCGCCGCCGCCGCAGCCATGGTGAGTGCGCCGCGCCCGACCCTTCTTCCTTCTCTATTTGTCCGTAGGCTTGGCGCTCGCTGACGCTGCTGTCTGCTGTCTTGTTTTTGTGGTGGCACCCAGGGTATCGACCTCGTCGCCGGCGGGAGGAACAAGAAGACGAAGCGCACCGCGCCCAGGTCGGACGATGTCTACCTCAAACTGCTCGTCAAGGTATGCCACGCTGCGTTGTCACCATGCTTCTGGTTTCGTAGATCTGTTCGTGCTTAGTGGCGGAAATGCCCTGTGGTTTGTCATGTGGTGCTAGTTGCTCGTTTTATCCTATCTGTGGAGAAATCTTATCGATTTAGCAATACAACCATAGTAATAGTAGCAGAGAACACGTTGTTTTTGCTTCTTTTTTTTAGTTCTCGCGGTTAGTTTTTTTTGTGCTTTTTTCAGTTCTTGCGGTTATATGTTGTTTTTTAGGGTTATGTTATTAGTTATCCTGAGATTTTAGAGCAAGTTTGATAGATGGCCATTTTGATTTGTGTGAGTTCATGTTCTGATTAGTGTTTTCTGCTGGACTATAGCTGTACCGTTTCCTGGTGAGGAGGACCAAGAGCAACTTCAATGCCGTGATCCTCAAGAGGCTCTTTATGAGCAAGACCAACCGCCCGCCACTCTCCCTGCGCCGCCTTGCCAAGTTCATGGAAGGGAAGGTGTGTGAACCATTTCTTCTGGCTGTTGCTCAAACTTGTAGCATTGGCTCCCAAGAAAATAACAAACCATCTGTTATTTTGTTTGTTGAGTTATGCATATTCAATATGTACTTTTTTTTTGTGAACAGGAGGAGAAGAACATTGCTGTGATTGTTGGTACAGTCACAGATGACAAGAGGATCCAAAAGATCCCAGCAATGAAGGTTACTGCCCTGAGGTTCACAGAGACGGCTAGGGCAAGGATTGTCAATGCTGGCGGCGAGTGCCTCACCTTCGACCAGCTTGCTCTCCGTGCTCCGCTTGGGGAGAACACGGTATGGCTCTTCATGCCATTCCTTGTGTTCTCATATGTGGTAGCTTTGTTCATAACTCCATATATTACATGATTTTAGGGTTATTTCTCTATGATAAGGGTTTGCAATTGCTCAATAACCTTACTGCAATTCATGTATAATGACACAGTAGATGTTAGTAGACTTCAGTTTTTCCAGAAAGACAAATATTGCTTATTGATGCAACAACCTTGTGGATCATAAGTTGTCTGGGTCTATTTTAGTTGTATGGAAAGAGTGTGGAAGTGGGTAGTGGTACCTTTGAATAGTCATGATTTTTATATAATTTATCAAATGTGTGTTATCTTGTTTTTTATCAAACAGTCAAACATGGCTATGCTTAGTTTTTGATTAAAAATCCGCTATAGCGTGTAATACTATGTTTAATTTCTGATGTAAAAATATTCTTTTTTTTCTTTTGGAGAAGTTATTGTCAATATGTTTGAACAGATTCCCTTGTTATTTTGCTATCTCTTAGGTTCCCAGTGATGGTTTAAATTAACCATGCTAATACTGATGCCCATTGATGAGTAAAAATATTTTACTGAGGGAACCATTTTCTATCTTTTTTAAAATTCAAGAACGTTAATTTTTTTGGTTTGTCCTTGTGGAACTGTTTGTCATTTTCTTTTGGCGATGATGATACTCTTTTACCCAGCTCATTATGAGACTTCCCTTTGTGGGTTGTCATGGATATGAACTTTTCCTTTGTATCTGAGCTTACTCTAGAATTTCTTTGATTTATTTGAATATTTTCTTTTGACTTAATTCTATTAGTATTTATTTTAGTTGGCTTGGTATATTAAATCCATCTTGGGTTATGTTTTCTTCTGCAATGATGATACCTTTTTTACTCAGCTCATTATGAGACTTCCCTTTGTGGGTTGTTTGGGATATAAACTCTCCCTTATACCTGAGCAGACTAGTTTAAAACATGATTCACCTATTAGCAGTCTTGGTGAATTTACACTGCATACTGTAAATATGGGTACATGATGATTCACTATTATTTTTTTGGTAGTGCTTCCTGGTTGCACATTACTTTCAGTTTTGTTAATTGATAGGAAAAGATGCTGAAGATATCAACATGCCCTTACCATACGTTACCATTTGAACAGTTAATGAATTGATTTGGCAATGTTTGTTCTAATTCATTGCAGGTCCTCTTGAGGGGTCCCAAGAATGCCCGTGAGGCCGTGAGGCACTTTGGCAAGGCTCCTGGTGTGCCGCACAGCCACACGAAGCCATATGTGCGCTCCAAGGGAAGGAAGTTCGAGAAGGCCCGTGGCAGGAGGAACAGCCGTGGATTTAAGGTCTAAATTGGCTCCTGCTTGGGAGTGTTGCCATCAGCGTTGTGCGACCATTGTTCTGTTTGAGCAATTGACAGTAATTAGTAGTCACTTCTACTGAGAGTAGCAAAAATTGTCATTTCTGAAAGATATTTTGAAGGATCCTTCCCCTCCTTGCGTTTGTGGGCAAGACAATGTTTTTGGTTTCCTCTCTACTAGAGCTTGAAAATTTTCTCCTCCTTTGCTCATGGTGATGTTTAAGCCTGGGCTCATGGCTTGCTGTCATGGTAAAGTGACGGTTCATCTCATGGCTGATGTGCTTGATTATGTGGGTTTCTGTGGTGTTATTGCATAAGTTAATGCCTGAAACCACTCAACCGCTATTCCTTGGTAAAATGCATTGCATTAGTTTGCCCGGTCTGGTTTCAGAAATCAGAAGGCAGTTTGAAGAAACAACATTGGACATTTCACTAGACTTTTATGTAGTTTGATTTTATGATAATTTGCTCGTGCTTTTAAAGCACTGCAGTAACACTTAAAATTAATTACAACCGATACTCTTATTTCAGAAAACATAAAATACAAATGATACTGCAATCAGCTAGTAGATCAATTCCTTACAGGTTATATCCCTATTTTAATAGGGAAAATATGAAAAATAAACGCGTTCGTTCTGAGCTCTAGCAATGGTATCACCGTATCAGTGACATCAGTAAGATGGTTATAGACCTAATGCTTCAAAGTTCCAGTTCATGTTCACTGCCACTTGCAGTAAATTGGCACTTCCCAGTAACTTGAGACTTGCAGACAACACATCACTACATCATCTTTCCCTGTTGTCACAATTTCAGACTCTCCCAATCACCCCCCACAATTGCAATCAAGAAGGCCGATGAAGCTATACCAGCATGCCCACGATAGTATGATACTTCCACAGATGGACAAGAACAACATCCACCATCCCCATACATCAGGAAAACGCTGCAAATGGAGCTGTATCAGCTATGAACTGTGACCACAAAGCCAGGCTGGCGACCTGCCTCCCAATCGGACGAGGTTGCCTGGGATGTCGATGGCATCGGCGTTTCTCATACGCTTGATTGGTAGCGAACCCGAGGAACCCTAGGGCCGCCGTCCATTATGGATACACAAGGGCATCAGGGCCTCCAGCTCCTTGGTTTGGCTGTACAGGGGGCGCCATTCTTCGGAGGTTTGCATTTGGTTTCTCAGGCATACCAAGTTTCACAAAGAATGTCGTGGTACAGCCCTTCCTGACGACTTCGCTCTCAAGCCAGATGTCACCTTCCATTACACTGACAAGTCTGATAGGGCATGAGAGAAGAAACACATGTTAGCACAGGGATAAATATAGTTCCTGGGAAAATGCACATGCAAAAATGTTTTCTTGGCATGCCTTCTGGAAAGTGCCAAACCCAATCCAACGTACAGGTACAGCTAAGCAGGGCCTCGATAGCAGACATTTTTTTCAAGAAAACCCAGAATCTGTATAATCCTAACACTGCGTTCTAGTCAACTGTTTGGCTGAGATTACGAGTGGCACATAAAATCGCATGAGTTATTAGTATATAATTAATTAAGTATTAATTGTTATAAACTTTAAAAATATTTATTTAAATTTTCTTAAAATAAATTTCTATATGTGAAATTTAAGAAGAGTATTAACATAGAACAATATATATAATAATAGCTCAGTTAGCTATACCGAACGTAGCCTGAGTTATTAAATAGTTTTTTCCTAGAAAACTAGTAAATAAAATTTAAAATTAAATTCTAAAATTTAAAAAACTGCTGCGGGTTATAATCTGAAGTACAAGTAATCAGGGCCTAAGTAGCAAACATTTATTTGTTTGAAAGAGAGAAAAATACAGAATCTATCATAGCGGGCCGTTCAGCCCAGTTGACCAACTACTGGCAGCCATGGGGCGACCATGGCCTGCAGCTGCAACCTCCGCAGCCTGCCCCGGCCATTGGAGAGCCAGCCTGCCCCCCGACGGGAGCAGCAGCCGACGAGGAAGAGGAGAGCCGGGAGCGCGACGTCATCGAGAGGAGAGGAGGTGCGGCCATGGCGAGGCGGAGGGTCGCGGCGCTCGCGTCTCAGCTCCTGTGGAGGCAGCGGCTTCCCGCTCCGGCGCTGCAGAGAGCGCCGCCGCGGTTCCTTTCCTCCGCGGCGGCTTCCGGCCCCCTCGGCCGCCTCAGGTCGCCGCCTTTCGCGCGGCCGGCGGCGCAGCACGGGAGCCCTGCTCTTTCCCCATGGGGCCGGTTCGGAGGTCAGGGTCTACCTCTCACTTTTTTTCATATCGTGGTGGTTAGGGATGTGGGATGGGTAAAGATGCGATCTTTTTTAGCGAACTAGTTTAGCACGGGTTGTGTTCTTGATCTAAGTAATGATCTGTTTGTGTAGCTTGATCGGTTGCAGTGGATATTAGCATTTATATCATTTGACATTTAGGACCTTGGATGCTTAAAAACATAATTTAATTTATTTTATAAATAAATTATGATATTAATCGTAAAAGTAATATATGATATGATCTAAACATATATACGATAGTAATAAATATAAATAGATCACATCATTCTAAAATGTTAACAACAGTAGTGATCGATATTGCACAAATGACACACGGTATAGGATGATAATGACGACGCACCTTAGTTGACTGAAGAGGAAGACGGGCCGTAGTGGATAGCCAACTAGCAGTCGTGCGGCACGCTTTCTAAAAAATCTTATTCACTCTCTCCCGGTGCTGAGGACGCGATTCTGGCTCTCCCGATCCATCGGTGCATGTTGGTGAGTGGGATGGAGTAGGCGACATGCGATGGCGCAACACAAAGAAGGTGTCAAAACCCTATATTGTTTTCGCATATCTCGAGTTGAGGCGGCAGCTTAGTACTTAAAAGAGATATCATGACACGTGATCAGGATGCCTGTGTGATCTCCATAACGCGTAACCGAACTGGATAAATCACGTGTAACCTATTCGGACTCTACGTCACTTCAATGTAAAAAACGGATTAACCGTTGGATATAGCAAAACAAAACTGCAAAAGGAAGTTACGTCTGTGTAAGCATAAGAGTCCAATTTTGATGGATCATTCACGCACATGTTGTGTATGCGTGCCAGGCGAGGCGAGCGAGCACGCGCACGTATTTATCTAGTTCTCTCCATCATCCATGACTTAAGTGGCTAGGAAATCACTCATCCTTATAAAAAGGTCTCTCCTAGATCAAAATGGTAATGTTACTAAAGATTCATATGAAACTCGTCTTATGAGGTGAGCTTTTAAGATTTTTCTAGGAACTATTCTTTATATGGTCTTTAGCCTATTTGTAAATTCCAACAAGGATTAGTATGGTTATCTCGCCTAGTTACTGTCCTGCAGGATTTTAGTACTTTTTTTAGATGACAGGAAACAGTGGCGGATCCAGCAATTTTCTAGAGCCTGGGCAATCCTAACGATGAATAACACACATATTCGTACAACTCTATTGACTGTTTATCATTAACGCAAGCAAAGCTGACACTACCGAGTTGTGATTTAGAAGAGGAAAACTACTGCAGGAGATTAGATTGATTGGTCGATGGTTGTGTATTGTTAATTAATGGGCTATGCTAGCATATGAATTGTACTGCTTTGGCCTTAATTGCTTTGATAGTTTGCCTAGATAATCTAGTTGGGTAAGCACTCGTGCATTCTTTACTGGTTTGCCTAATGATCTAGCTGGGGTAATCACTAGTTCATTCGGCGGGCACTAGCCCATGCTGGCTGGGCCTTGGCTCTGCCACTGACAGGAAATGATGTGATGGGTTTGGTGGCTGAAACGAGATTTTATTTTGAAAACTCTGTGTAATGCTTGCTTAGCTCATGTGCTTATGTTTGGAAACGATGTGATGGGCAGGGCAGAAGAGGGGCATGTTCATCCAGACGCAGTCAACTCCAAACCCGCAGTCACCCATGTTCTATCCTGGAAAGCCGGTTATGGAGGTTGGGAGCTCTGATTTCCCGAATGCTCGGACAGCGATGACATCTCCTTTGGCCAAGGCGCTGTTTGCAATTGACGGTATTTCATGCTTGTTCCCCTAGTTATCTGATGGTGTTAATTGATTTACCATCTCAGCTTCCTTGAATGTCTTTACTATATATGTCGTTATTAAATCCTCCATTTGTCTTCTTAATATGACTAGTTACACTATTACTGGCCAATTGTTTTGATGTATTGACTTTTCCTAGGATAGTGTTTACAGAAACAAGCTATTTCATCTTCCATCTTTGGTACAAACTATAAATAACTTTGTTCCGTGAGTTGGTATTTAACTATATGGTATTCCCTCTGTTTAATTGGTGTTCTGTTTGCCTTTTCAGTTTTGTTGATCTTTTGTTCTTAAAAAAAAAGCAGCTCTTGTAGGTAATTTTTGTGAGATGTAACTGAAATGTGCCTTACAAAATAATATACACTGGCATGGGTTACCAAAATGCTTGCTTGAGTAAGCAATGTAGTTGCTTAGAGCTGAGACCCAAGCAAACTTGGCCGTTTAATGCTGGCATTGAGCTGTGTAAAGGATAAAGATGTGGCAAACCATTCTGTGAGAAGATGACATTGGTGGAATTGTTTGCAGGCAAAAAAAAGTCACACCAAAAGCAATAATCCTAATATCTTTAATTCTGGATGAAATGGCATATCTGAAGCTGCTGGTTGTTAATTCCCCAAATGCTTCAGTTTTGCTATGGATGTGCAACATTTCATTGTTCAATCATCCAAAATAACACATCAACACTAATGTTTAAGGCTTAGTATGGTATCGTGGTGGCTTATAATCCATAATTTTATCCAGCCGTTTTTTCAATTAACTATTTAAAGCACGTTTTTGAGCCATAACAGCAAAATCATGCTAGATTCAAAAGAGATTCTTGTAACAGTAAATATTTCATAGAATAACTTCAAATTTGTCACGTGTTCATTCCTTTTACTTTCAGTTAAAAATGTTACTTTGACTGGTAACGATATGCAGGAGTTACCAGAGTATTCTTTGGATCTGATTTTGTAACTGTAACAAAATCAGAGGAAACTTCTTGGGACTATCTTAAGCCTGAGATTTTTGCTGTAATAATGGACTTCTACTCATCTGGGCAGCCACTCTTTCTGGACTCAAGTACTGCAGCTTCTATGGACACAGCAATTCATGAGGTATCTCAGCAAACTTTTCTGTGAACTTACCATCCATTAGTATAACTTTTGGTAGTTCCTAGTCGTAATGGGGGAAGTGGCCATCTTTCCGTTTCAATTCAGGATGTATTGTACATAGGATATTGGTTTTAGGTTAGTTCTAAATGTCAGAGATTAGTATAAAAAGTTATGATAGGCAGATGTATCTTTTATTTGCGAATCTGTGGATAAGTTATAGTAATAAAAAGTAGCCTAAAAAAGGATTCAAATGGAGCTCTGCTTTCCACTTGATTTGGTACTAGGAAAATTTGCTTGGCTGTTTAAATTTGAATGTATTCATTGCATGTGTGAAGTAGTAGTTACTGCTTGTGATGATATCTTCTAAAGTGCTCCGGAATAATGCTGACCAGTTGATGAATTTGTACTACTACCAATTATTAAACTGTTAATGCTGTAAATTCCTTTTGATTGTACCAAGAAGTTCAGTAAGATAAAAGTAACATCACATTTTGTTATCAGTTTAAAAATTGATGTCATGTTGGTAAGAGTATCTGCTTGAGTTTTTTTTAAGTATTTTTGTATATTTTTCCTCTATGTCATAGGATGATTCAGAAATAGTTGCTATGATAAAAGAGTTGCTGGAGACTCGCATTCGACCAGCTGTTCAAGATGATGGTGGTGACATTGAATATCGAGGATTTGATCCGTTAGTCTATCTCTCTCATCATGTTCGTGTATAGTGCTGATTTTAAGAATTTCACTTGCATAGTCTCACTATGATGATATCTTTTCAGAGAAACAGGGATAGATAGTTAAGCTAAAAATGCAAGGTGCCTGCAGTGGAAGTCCAAGCTCGTCAGTCACATTGAAATCTGGGATAGAAAACATGCTCATGCATTATGTGCCTGAGGTACCTTTGTATCCTTGCTGATAGGTCTAGCAAAAATTTAATATTTCACAGTTCTTTGGCAGGTGAAAGGAGTAGAGCAAGAACTTGATGGTGATGAGGAAGCTGAACTGACTGGCCAGATGGAATGAATTTTTACGGCCAAATCTCAACCTCTTCACATGTTGCAGGAAACTTTGCGGCGTTGTTTGTGAAAATCAAACCTTCGAAAACCATAGTCTTTTTCTTTATTTTGAGGACCAGGAGAAGTTTAAAGTTTTCGCCACCAATTGAAAGCTGTAGTTTTGAACCTGATGTATGCAACAGCTAAGAGGCAGACTTTCATACATGGTAGAGGGAGCATTAATTAGCCTGCACAAACATCAGTTGCACTAGGGCTTGAATAAAGTGACACAGTTATTTGATCATTGCTTTTGTCTAGTCCTCGTATATGCTGAGCCTTTCTTATCTATAACAGAGGTGATGAGTGATCACTACAGCATAACAAGTGTAATTCCTGGTGGTGGTTTGCTTATATCTTCCTAATTCATGTATGATGCATGCTTTGCGTCTGCATCTGCAAGAATGATACGCTAATAAAGTTGGAATTTGATAGTCTATCTGCCAATTATTCTGGTCTTGGACTCAATGATGCCACAACTTTTGTTTTCCGTTGTCAGAACTCTGATTGGCACAAGAAACAGAAAATAATCGGCAGCTTTCTGGAATCCCAGCAGAGGATAGCAGAAAATCTGCTTGTTGCACTAACTGAAATAAAACGAATAAATCATTTTTATTCACTTGATCCTTATTGCACACATGAAGTCAAGAAGGGCGATGCCTTCTTTTGGTCACCATCCTTCTTAAGTCGAAAAGAACATCTAAAACACAAAAAAGAAAGAAATGAACAGAAAAAAGAGAAGACATGAGAGGTGTTAAATGACCTCTAACTAATTACAAGGAGCCTTCCATGATCAACAGTAGACAGGACAAGGACTAGCTTCTTAGTTCTTACCCTCTAGGGCACACATTTTCCTCCATGGCACCTTTGCTATCGGATTCGAACACGACATGACAATCTCAGAGGTCTAATGTTGCACAAGAGGCAGGATGGATCCAAGAACCAAATCCAGTCCACCCCTGACATCAACATCATCCTGAAAATGGCCTCCCCCTTCTATCTCAACTCATCTCATCCTGATGATAATCCAAGACAGAGTCAGATGATTGGCTTGAAATCATTGGGTGGTCTGTGTTTTGTGTTGTGTTGTATCATGTATGTACATTTGTGCACCAATGGTGTGAGGTTCTTAGCTAGCCATGTAGTAGTGTGGGCGGAGATGAGGACGACAAGGCCATGAGCAAGATTGCAGCCTCCTCCACTCCCATCAGGACCCTCCTTTTCTTCACAACTTGGAGGCTGCTGCTTTTGTTGCTACTGCTGCTACTGCTGTCTTTTACTGAACTTGCTGCATCACTGTGGTGATGATCTTGCTGATGATGATGTTCTTGTTGTAGTTGATAATGTTGTTCTTGCTGTTGATGAGGTTGCTGCTGCTGCTGCTTCTTGTCTAGGCCTAGTTCTTGCCTCCTCTTCTTCCTGTACCGGATCCCGCACGCATTGCAAAGTGACTGCAATCATGCCGAAAAACATTCAGTGTTCATCCGGATTAAGTCAAACTACGATGTCAATAAGCACAAGCAATATCATATGATTTTTGGCAGTTTATTTTATTCAGTTCTCTGAACTATATGATGGCTTGATGCTATTACCGGGACAGAGAAACAGGTATGGTGATAAGGATGCCATTAGAGAATTGAACCAAGCAATTAAAAATGAGATTTTAGGAGTTTGGATGGAACCAACAAAGGTGCCCCTTTTTTAAGTATACACTTCAGAATTTGGATTGGAGGTTAGTACTGTTGCAAGGAACAGCTCACGTAACCACCAAAATGAAATCAAACTGAATTAAAGATCCTGAAATTCTCCATGGGCAGCTAATCAAGATATGATTAGAACAATCATCACCATATCTTTCTCCCTCGCAGCTCAATAAAAAAAAATCATCAACTCTCATGATCTTGTGCCAATAAACCAAGCAAACTTAAAATTTTATTCATTTTTTCTACTGTTTTACATTATCACTCCATTGAATTGAATCGAAGGTAATTTACCCAGAAGGACAGTGATGATCAGATCATGATCAACAACAGCACTGATCAAAACTCAAAAAGGCATCGATGAAGAAGAAGATGGCAAACGCACCCTGGGGCCGGTCGGGCCGCCGCGCCACATGGGCGTGGTGGTGGCGCGGCATTCGACGCAGCACCGCCTCCCTTGCTCGGCCGCCGCGATCCCGATCACCTGCGACAGGAACGAAACATCGATCAACCGGGAACCACACAAAAAATCCCTCCTTCCTTCTTCTTCCTCTGATCAGGGAGACGGAGGCAGAGACAGAGACAGAGAGAGATGATCACGCACGCACCTTCTGCCCGGAGGAACCCATCGATCGACCGGCGGCGCCGCCGGGAGTAGCACTGGCCGCCTCGATCGGTCGCCGCTGATGGTGGCGGTGGTGGTGTTGGCGTGGAGGCAGCCTAGCTTGGCCCCGTTTCTTGAAGCGAAAGAGAAGAGAAGAGAGTAGTTGTGGAGGGAAGAGGGGAAGATGTGGGGAAAGAGAGATGCGATCCGTCTGTCTATCCAGCGGCGGTAGTAGGAGTGTGGATGGAAGCCAAGCCAGCAAACCTGGTATAAAAGAGAGAGAGAGAGGGGGGTAGGGACAGGGATGTGGAGGTTGATAGGTGGGCCCGAGGGCAGTACCCCTCGCCCTCCCTAGTAGTCCCTCTCCCTTGTCTGCTTAAAACTGGCATTAGTGTCTCGCCGTGAGACCAGGATCGGCTGTGGGCACCGATGCATATGAGCATAAGTTAACCATGTCATCTCATTATCCACCATCTGACTATTATCTTAAAAGTAAATTTAATATATGACTATTATAATATGATATTAAATAAATTTAAGATATGACTATCATAATATCATAGAGTAGTTAAAGTTATAGTTAGTTAGAGAGGTCTTCTAATGAACTTATGTGTAGAGAATCAAGAAACACACCACCCACCCAATTTAGGGGTGATCTTTCATATATAACCTATGAAAGGTATAAATATTTATAATCTTAGGCTGCATACATAAATGTAATCAGCTAGAATATTTCTAATACCCATCCGCAGTTGCATTGGGAGGATTTTGGACGTAAAGACTGGATCGAAAGTGAGTGAAGGCAGGCCTTTCATTATAATGTCAGTGAACCGGTGCAAAGACGTGACATCAAGAACGTAAACCTGTCCAAGAGCAACATTATCACGAATAAAATGAATATCGATCTCAATGTACTTCATGCAATGGTGTTGTATCGGATTGGACGACATGTAGATGACGCTGACGTTGACGCAATACACCACGGTCGTAGAAGCGATAGGGGTGAAGAGCTCCTAAAGAAGTTGCCAAAGCCAGTAGCACTCAATGACGGCGTGATCAATGACATGATACTCAGCCTCCATGGTGGAGCGGGAGCCATTGTTTTTTGTTTGAAAGACCAAGATACCAGGTTGTTGCCGAGATATACGTAGAAGCAAGATGTAAACCGTTGTGAGTTAGGATAGCCAACCTAACCACGTTGGAGTCCGTGCTGAGTGTCTATGTGGAGAAGGAGCTGATGTGGAGTCCGAAGGAGAGTGTGCCCTTCACATTACGCAAGGTGCGTATGATTAGTGTGATGTGAGGCTCGTGAGGATCATGCATGAAGAGGCATACTTGTTGAACTGCATACGTCAGGTCGGGTTACATTAGCGTGAGGTATTGGAGTGCACCAATGAGGCTCCTACACTCTGAAGGGTTTGTGACGGGGGCATCATCGGAAGCGGACAATTTATCATGGGTTTCCACTGGTGCTGTTGTGAGGTGACACTCTACCATGCCATCACACTAAAGAGGATCCACATCATATTATCGTTAAGACAGGAAGAGGCCCATAGAGCAGCGCTTGATAGAGATCCCAAGGAAGAAGTGCAAGTCACCGAGGTCTGTTGTGGCAAACTCGGAGTGCAACAAGGTGGTGATGCGTTGTAGAAGAGTCGAGGATGATGTCATCAGGACAATGTTGTCGACATAGAGTAGTAGGTAGGCCATGTCCTCACCATCTTTGAAGACAAAGAGGGAGGTGTCAAATGCTTATGCAATAAAACCAAGGTGGTAGTTGGCAAACCGTTGGTACTACATGCGAGGTATTTGTTTTAGATCATAGGGAGATTTTTACAATAAACAAACATGGTCAGGAGCGAAGGGGTTAATGAAGCCCGAGAGTTATTGGTAGTAGACGGTCTCCTCAAGATGGCCATGGAGAATGACATTCTTCACGTAGAGTTGGTGGATGGACTAGCTGTTTGACATAGCTAGGCTAAGAACCGCTTGAATGGTCGATGGCTTGACCACCGAGTTGAATGTTTCATCATAGTTGATACCGTGCTGTTGGGAGTAGCCACAAACAACACATTGAGCCTTGTGACTACGAGCCGCTTAAGTGAAACTTGTGCTTGAAAATCCATTTGCCCATCACAATGTTGGTGTCGGGAGGCTGGGGCACAAGGCGCCAAGTGCCATTGGAGATGAGAGCCTCGTATCTGTCTGCCATAGCAGCGCACCACTTTGTATTGGTGAGGGTGCTGTGATAGTTAGAGGACATCGGAGAGATCAACGAATGTGTAGAAACAGGTTCAGTCGATTGATCGACTTGATGACCTTAGCCTTCATGTGGGTGATCATCTAATGTGGCTCGGTACTAGGCCAAGTCGGAAGAGTGCCAAGGCTAGCTAGACCAGTGCCGAGGGCAACCAAACCTACGCTAGCAGGCTGAGCGGCAGTCGAGGCAAATGAAGTTAGGCCGACGGCAGAGGAAGGTGGTGAAGATGGGTTAGCCATGGACTTGCCTAGAGATCCACTATGGCCAGCCGAGGACGACTGCTCAACATTAGCAAGTGACGAAGATACCGCAAGGGATTGTGGTTACTCAACGTCCCGGATAGATAGAACTTCTGCTAGTGGCGAGCGCTTGACACTTGAGAGTGGGGCTCTCGCTGGCACCTGTGCCATGTTATACATAGGGGCATCATTGTTGAGGAGGAAGTCGAGAGAGGCTATAGGTGGCTACGAAGAGGATTCTACAAACAAGAATGCAGACTCATTGAAAACAATGTGACGTGAGATAATAACATGGTTAATGGCAAGATCGAGGCAACAATACCCCTTGTGAGAGGAGGGATACACTAAGAAGATTCAAGCCGTAGAGCGAGGAGATAGTTTATGGGTGGAAGTGGTTGTGAGGTTGGAAAAACAAAGACAACCAAAAATCCTAAGACTGTTGTAGATGGGATTCTTGTTGTACATGAGGATGAAGGGAATAGTATTGTAAACGGAGGAAGACGGCCGGCAATTGAGTAAGTAGATGACTATGGAGATGGCCTAAACGAGAAATTTGATATCATGTAGAGATTTGGGAAACACACCGCAGACACCATAGACCTAATATGGGGTTGATCTTTCATATATAATCAATTACATAGAAGGTACAGTGATCCATAATCTTAGGCATATACAATATTAAGCATATATTATATGTAATCGGTTAGAATATTCGTAATAGGATATGGGTTACTCGTGACATGGTTGCAAAAAGTATGTGATTTATAAAACAAATACATGTCAACATTGCTTACACAAATTTTTCTAAGCTATATTTTACTTTGTAGATATAATTATAATTGATCCCTAATAAGCAATTGTGTCTAATATGTCCAATCATCCAATTCAAACGAGCCTCATACTACTGATTGCAGCAGAACTGGATCTCTTGTGGTGGGATCAAGTTGTTCCACTCAAACAAACAAATAGAAGGCTTTTAATACGAAACTATTGGAAAGCAAAACAAAAGGTCTCTATCATTTTTATTTTGATGTATGGGATATTTTGCATTAAGAGTTGGGAGTGTAGGAAATTCTATGTGATTAATTCTGCAACCGGTTTTTTTGTTTGTAATTTGTTTTGGAATCTACAAATCAAATACTCTGCAAATATTTTGCCACGGTACATTTATAAGCTCGATCTAGCTATTTAGAAACACATTATTTGTCAGAAAAAATTAAGTATACATTACACATGCATGCATATGCATCATGCACATGATAAATGAATACAACATATCCAACGTACACCTACCTGTATCCACAAAACATAGTTCAGTAATAAGAAAAGACCTAACTCAACCTGAACTAAATATAATAAAAATAAACGACGAAAACGTGTCAAACAACGAGCCGAAGAATGGGAGAGAATTTGGACAGGAAGACCAAAAAGAAAAGGAAAATAAAATAAGTGACAGAAAGAAAAGGTCCAGCCAATATATGAGTTGCTTTGGAGTTTGGAGACAACAGCTGAATAAACGGGATGCTTCTTTACAGTGAAGAAAGGAGGAGAAAGGGAACTTCTTCAAAAATCATGTCAACTGAAAAGCAGGTACGATTTTTAAATTTTTATTTGAAAGTAAGTGATTCAAGTACTAACAAGCTTTAGAGAATAGATACAGAGAAATGCTCTACAAAAGAAACAAATAAATAGATAAGGTGATACTAATTGTTGCAAAGTCCAAATATGTATGTCTAAACTCTAAACAAGCCCTAAAGAAGAAAAATAGCACCTACCCTCTAACCCTGATCCGCAATCACTTTTACTGATTTTAAATTACACATAAGATGTGTTCTTGCTTGTTAAACTTGCGGCATTTAGTAGAAGGTACTAGAAAAAGAACAATCCAACTAAGAAAAGACATCCAACTATCCAACGGAAAGACATCTAATCCTTTTCTATGTCCCTTGGTTTAATTGCACGCTCCATGGAACAGTTAGGCATATGCATCATCAACCCCAAACCCCAACTTTAAAGGCCTATAATACAAGTTCGGTTTTGTAGTTAGGATGAACACACCAACCTTCAAAAGAAAAAGAGGAAAACAAAGGAAAAGAGGCAAAACATTAGAAATGCTGCAACAGAACAGAGGAAACAGTCATGAAAAGATGGGGACAAAAGCAGAGAACACAGGCATGAAAGATTCCCTGATGAGCTCTCTGATCTGTGGCTTAATCACAGCTTTAGTCAACTTCATCAACTTTTGTCATTGATGTTGTGGAAAGGAGAGCACTAGGGTTTGTCCCTCCCTGACCATCTCATCTCCACTATGGCGTGTTTTGCTGGCCTGCGCATCGTTTTCTTGACACTTCTTGTGAAGAATAATAAATAAGAAACTATTGCTAACCTGCATCGGCATGATCTGAAATCACAACCATTTGCATGTCAACCCCAATACCCAGATGACACAGAAATGTGCATAGGAGCAATCACGGAACATCAACTCATATACCCAGATGACACAGAAATTTGCATAGGAGTGATTGCACTGGAGGTTAATCAGTAATCACATCCGATGATGTCAAGCTGGTGTTGACAGCATTGGAGTGAACATTTTGGAAGAGTTCAACTTAATCTTCAGCCAAACTACCCAAAGTTAAAATTGGAGTGATCATGAAAGGTGTAGAGCAACATTTGCAAGATCACATCCAAGAAGAGCTAGATGGCACGAATGGGGAGAGCAGATAGGATAGCCAAGGACAGGAAGCAACTAATAGGCCCTGACCATTTACGCCAACCAAGAGGCGCAAGCTCTCATGATTCGAGGAGCCAGGAGGGCTACCCAACAGACCAAATCTCCTTCCCAGCCGCGCTGCAATGCAACCCAGTACATGGTAAAGAGAAAAACTAGAGCAGCCACAGCTTGCTCAATGCTCATCAATCATCGTACGTTGCCCCGCACAAGGGCAGCAGAAACCGCTCCAATCCACGGCGCCCAAACCATCAGCCGCCAGCCCACATGGTTTCCAATTATTGGGACATGGTGGCTGGCCGCTGCTCCTGCCTTCATGATTGCATTGGGATTGAGCTGCAACCGTATGTGACCAACCCACGAAACATGTAAGCAGCACAGGCACACCCAGTAAGAATAATATCAAAATCGCATCGCATGACTACAACAAAAAAAAGAATTCTCACACAGTATTACAGTAAGCCGATAGATTTATAAAAAAAATTCAATTAATATAAGAAAAAAGCATCGAACAGGATGTATTCGGATCAGATATAAAATTATCTAAAACCGAATCTAATAAGAAGAAGAAGATGTGAAAACTACGATATTTTTATTAATTTTTTTAGAGATAGTTTTATTTTATGTTTTAGAAAATAATGTCTGAAGGTTGCTTGTAATCGCGTTGGACTCTTATAATCCTAAGATATAAATATAGACCATCTAAAAACTTGTAATCCAGATCAAATATAATTTTGACGCATCATCAGCTCATCTAAGTTTTATCAACGGGTTCTAGCTTTCGACATAGGGCTACACCGGTTAGGTCTGAACTCTAATGAAGGGATAAGTCACATCATTATCTTAAAATATTCGCTCTGTCTAAATCTGTATCGATTAGGTCTGAACTCTTAGTTTAATCGGATATATCGATTATCTATATATTAGTTCGTTTCTATTTCTAGATATCTATTTCTATATATTAGTATTAGTTAGTAGTACTATTCTATTAGTTAGCGATCTCGGCTCTGTGAGTTCTTTCTTCCGTGATGAACTGTCGGCACTAGTCCTACATTTTTTCTCTGTGGACCGAAGAGAAAGGGAGCTCAGCAGAAAGAGGATTGTACCATGAGAGAAGCACAGAGGTCAACCCTCTTCAAATATGGAACATGGATTCTGGCAATGCAATGTAGTTGGGTCCTTAGTTAGTTTCGACCACTATAGTGTTGACAGTAGATTGAGTCATAAGTCGATGTGTTTTTACTCGATGTTTTATTGGAGTAGCTAGCCAAATAAGTTATCCATACATTGAGTCTCACGTTCAGTGTATTGGCTTTTAAACCAATATACATATATCTTCAATAATTTTCTCTCATTGGTTGCCGATGAGTTCGCTCGTTCATCCTATTCATGTGTCTGATCTAGTGTTCATCGTCTCTATACCATTAGCTCCAATCTCATACTGTTTCAATTTGATCTGATCTATCGAGACTCTAACAGTATTATCACAATGATTACTAGGTCTCATACTTTTCAAAGATCGAA
The DNA here is from genome assembly GCA_030770085.1 of Oryza coarctata. Classification (NCBI taxonomy): domain Eukaryota; kingdom Viridiplantae; phylum Streptophyta; class Magnoliopsida; order Poales; family Poaceae; genus Oryza; species Oryza coarctata. Next base: position 2,790,804 of record CM061471.1, read on the forward strand.
TCTCACTTTTTACTATTTATCATATATTCTATTCGAAACGACAGCGTTACAGTCTTTATCAACAATTAGCCAATAGAAGAATTTCATATAAATGCTTATTAACCATCCCATTTTTTTAACCATCCTTATTTCCTGATTATTTTTTTATACCTTCATCGATTTTCTAACTATACACTTATTATTTATTCTATTCGAAACGCTATCGACTCTACATCTGATGTCTTTCATTCCATTTGTTACCATCTGTATCGGCTTTCTAACAATCAATCAATAGCAAAAGCACATCCAACGTAACCAATAACTATCTCAATCCTATCGACAACCAAACTAACCAAACTTTGTATCGGCCCATCATCTAACTTACTCTCCTTATCAATTGCAAAGACTAACACAGTTATAACTCCAACAACCCAAAAAAAATATCGAACCAAAAAACCTACACTCAGCCAAGCATATCTTCAAAGTCTCAGCATGTTCTCATGATCGTGTCAAACCTCCCTCGACAAACACTAAGAACACATACGAATGATTCAGTGAACAATAATATAGAGAAATATGAAGTGGGATAGCTCCCTTCTCTTCCTTTCTTTTATCATGTGCATATGGTCATAACGTAATAATCATACAATGATAAACCCGGTTCCAGGGGTAAAACTAGGAACCATCTTTCCTTCACTCCCACACATGGCACCAAGAACTCGTCGCCAAAATAGGCGGTCTTTTTACCTCACCAACATAGGTGGTTCACCTCAGTTTTCTTTTCTAGACAGAGGACAGACATAACATATCCTCCAAACGACAACAGTAAGTACACAAACAACAACCGACAAACTTTGACACGACAAAACCATGACATTTAAAACTTTACAACCAATGAATAAACCAGCATGGGATTCCACCAAAAACCCAGTTGCTATTTGATGTTTATAAGTTGTGCCAATACTCTTCTGACATGTTAATACAGCACATAGAGATCTGACAAAAACTGACAACCATGAATAAACCCTATCTTTTAAGGTTCTTTTTCTTTACCTCAAACAGATGATAATATAATTCATTCAAACTATATAGGAGGCAAAAGCCAACTGGTAACTCTCCCGACAACACCTGCGGCTCTGGACGCCCTCTCCCCCATGCTCCCACCACAGGTGAGACAGAGCCCAAGTAATCCAACTGGATGACCTTCAAGACTGACCAAGCTGCACCACTGGCGATGCAAGCCCAACGACTGGGACTGACATGACGACTGCCTGAGACCAGATCGCCAGGACCCAAGACTCCAATGACAAGACTCCCCCAACTCTGACTAGCCCCAAGAAAGTAGCTAAGGAACAGTGGTACATCATTCCAGATGGGTATCTGCATAAACAATATTATATCAGAAAACACCATCCCTATGACCAACCATAGGCAATATTAGCAATCCTACTTAGTTTAAACCTGCTAAAGAGAGCATACCTTCAGCCAAAGTTGAATCCACCCGATGGAACATTGGGCTGCTGGTTTCCAAAGTTGAAGCCATTTTGAGTATTGTCACCTGAGGGCATGGCATCATCTTCCTCCTCCAACCAGTAGGATTCGAGCATTTTAACTGCCTTCTCATATATCTCAGTGTTGTCATGGCTCTGAAGGTTCTCAATCTTCTCCAGTCCCTCAGCATCATCAATCATCTGTGCATAGGCGTTGACATCCCCTGCCCCCAGGTTCTTTTCTGCCTCTCCAACCTTCAAGATGTTCTCAAGACCTTCCAGGCAAACTGTCACGATCCTGGGATCCGGGCACACAAGTAGATCACAGAGTGGCTTGATGCAACCCTGGGCAACAAGGTACCTGCTCAACATTTCATATAGTTTCCAATGTTGTGAGTAAACCAAAATGACAGACATATCAACGTTGTGAGAACACTAAAGCAAAAAAAAAGCCATACTTAATCTGATCATGTGTTCCACCAGAAGTGGCATTTGAAATTGCCCAAGCAGCCTCTTTCTTGATGTCGAATTCAGCAGTTTGCAGAAGATGTATTAGAGGAGCAATTATGTTTGCATTGATCACAGCCTGCAGACGAACAATAGTATTTCAGCAATGTTGATTATTTCTCCACAAAGGTAACATCATAAGCATTTTGATGAATCACTTGATCCCATACAGTTTAAGCCAATATCAATATGCTAATCTAGCTTTGAAGCACACCAACCTGAATCTGTTCCCTGTTACCAGCAGTGATGTTTGAGATAGTCCAGCATGCTTCTTTCTTGATGCTTTTCTTATGATTAGTGGTTAAGAGGTTCAAGAGACACGGAAGAGCTTGATTATTGATGACACACTGCAGCAATTGAGAGATGTGTATTAAACACATAGCATATAAAAATCGAAATATGGAGTGTAGGGTAAAATGTATGGCAATGTAGCAACCGACAGTCCAACAAAGCACTAACAAACCATCCTTACAATATATGCATATCAAAAAGAAAGAAATACGAACATCCATGGATGCACTAAACCATAATTCATTGGTCGTTTTGAATCACTCATTGATGGTAATCTATTCTTAAAATTTTCATACAACAATGACCTGTTTCAACACGAACATTGCACAGTAGGACACAGCAAACACTTGATAACCTATCTGCTATGTTAGTTATTATCAATGAAGAGAACTATTCAATCTTCTGAACTTAGATAGATTATCATATTCATCTACTGTGCTCCAACCCATTCAGACTTTGGTATATCAATAAAGAATGCACAAACCAACATGCAAACAAAGGTGATGACCTGAGATCAGATTCAAAAGCAAGATAACCCTCATCTAACATAATGTAAGCAGTAGAACCTAATGGTGGTCTTGCTTTATTTTTCATGCTACATAATATTCCACCTTGCTAAATTATGTATAGCTATAAAAATAGTTCCTAGTTGAAAATTCTACTACACTTCACATAAAAGGAATTAAAGAGGAAGCGATCGAATTAATATAGTAAATGAGCTGTAACTATTCTCAACACCAAATTATCAGTTAACCATAAAAATATGAAAGGAGAAAACAAAGAAATATCTATAGGGCACGTTTCCCGACAAACCAAACACCTTCACCATTCAGCATGATCATGGATCATGTACAACACTAGAAGGATCAGAGAAGCATTATCATAACTAGACATTATAGAAGAGTGCTACAGCTATTAGAGTTAATCATCCCAATAAAAGAAAGCAAGGCAGACAACAAGCAAACAGATGCCGAATTCAATTTCTGAAGACATTGTTCTTTAATCGCTGCAGCAACTAGGAATTACAGCTTTCATGCTTGTTCACAAACGCACAAGGAAACAGACCAAATAAATTGATATGGTTAATAAGGAATTTAGCTCACAAAATGAGTTTACCTGAGTCTGCATGTCATCCCCAGTGACAATGTTACCCACTGTGCGCAAAGCTGGAATGAGCACTGAAGCTGAAGGATGCCTGAATTAAGCAACAGCAGTTCAGACTTCAATTATCTATCATGGCCCTTACATTGTTACATAGCTCAAGGGTAAAGCATGAAAAGAAAAGGAGGCACTTACATGAGAAGTTCCACAAGCCTTGGGAACACACCAGATTCTATCACAGCTTGGATCTTATCATTAGTTCCATCAGACAAGTAGGAAAGAGCCCAGCAAGCATCAGTCAGGACCTCCTCGTCCTGAGAATGGATAAGGTGCTGCAGCGCAGAAAGCGCTGGTTTGACCTGCTTGAGCACAAATAAATCAATGAAACCATCCTAATAATCAACATCTTAGGTCAGTGCGTCAAAGTAGTTAGTGGCCCAGAATTTGACCTGCTCAAAGTTAGGTTGTGGCTTCCCACGGCAGAAGTTTGACAGTGTCCATGTGGCATTCCTGAGCATTGAGAGCTTGGCGTGCTCATTCAGCTGTTGCAACAATGGGTATAACCCACCGCTTGCAAGCACCAGGTCACGGCATTTTGGTGAGTCCCCAGCCACATTCCCCAGAGCCCATACAGCCTACAAAGATAAAAAAAGAAACATACCAACCTAAACATCATGCAGTACAAGTCTCTCAGGGAAATTAGAATTCTTCTGTAAATGGTCGACATACCTGCTCACGGACATCCTCACTGGGGGAGCTAAGCAGCTTGACAAAGATGGGCACAGCACCGGACTCAACTACCACTTTGGTGTTCTCTGATGTGCCTGATGCAATGTTGGTGAGTGCCCATGCAGCCTCAAACTGTGCATGAAAACCCCACGGGGGTGATTAACTTTTGCAAATGGATACTTGTTAACACTTTTAGTAAATTAAATCAAAGATTAAATCAATCGTTGACCCACCTGGAGTTGGGGATAATCCTCACGTTGGAGGAAGGCAATAAAGCGAGGTACCACCCCTGTGTTGATCACCTCCTCGATTGGAGGACTCCGTTCTACAAATATTTAAACAAAATCATTAAAACATTAGAAAGTGGCCCCTTCAAGGTCTTCACATATAAGGAGTAATGAAACCAATTGTATCTAACTGGACTTTGTCCAAAAACTACCTTAAAATGAAATAAATTAGTTGGACTGAAAGTCAAAAAGAAATCCTCTATAAACTAAGAGGCAAATATCATCTCTACAATTATTGAAACAAGTGATCCATAGAACCATGATTGTTCAATCAAGTGCATTGTGGATCAACACAACGTTCCAACAAAAACACAACAAAATAATGACAAGAATCCTGCAATTAGTAAAATCAACGGCCCTGGACAGTGTTAACAATATCAATAAATAATCCCTATAACAAAATACAGAATAGCAGCAGGTTTTATGAATTCCAAAATCTCAAGGGGACAGCAATCGATCTGTATCTCTCCCAATCTGCAAGTAGACTACCACAGAAACGAATGTAGAGCTGGCCTAGTCCTCACAGTTACTCCATAATAAGACTACTACGGGATGCGCAGTACATATTCTCCCCAGATACGTCAACGGCTGATACAGCATCCAAATCTCGCGCTTCCGAAAGAAGATCGAAATCTCACCGATGGAGAGCAGCTTCCGAAACTGCGTGGTGGCCTCCAGCTGCACGGCGCTGTCGTCAGACCGCACCGCCTGCACCATTGCGGGCAAGCCCTCCAACTGCACGCACGCGCACACCCACAGAGGTCAAACCAGATCCGGAACAGCCAGATCGAGCCCCTCCCTCACCGGAAACCTACCAAAACCGGCTAGATCGGGGGAGGAGGTGGAGGAAAGGAAGCGACGCTGCCGCCGCCGGCTTTACCTTTTGCTGCAGCGCGGAGGAATGAGCCAGCTGCGGGGCCGCGGCGGCGGCGGCGGCGGGGGGCAACCCGTCCCGCCGCTTCTTCAGGAGGCTCTCCTCGCGCCGGCTCTTGCGGATCTCCACCATGTTGTCCTCCCTGCGGCGCCGCCCCTCGTCCGCGTCCACCGCCACCTTGTAGCGGCTCCGCCGCACCTCCGCCCGCTCGCTCGGCCGCAGCGACATCGCCGTCCGTCGGCTACTTCCTCCGCCTCGAAACCCTAGCGGCGCCTGCGCGTGACCTGGCTGGAGAAGCGAGGGGGCAGTGTGGTGCGAGTCCCGCACGATTCGATTTCGAAACAAATTGGGGAACGAGGAGAGGAGGGTCCGGAAGGGGTGAGACTGGAAGGGGCTTTATATAGGCGGCTGGGGCCGTGGGGTTAGGATGGCTTGCACGGTATCGCACGGGTGAGAATGGTAACTTTGGTGTTTTGGGGTGTTTTTGTTGTGTTTAAGGCTTTAAGCTGTCCTCAGATTAATATGACTTTCCAAATTCAAATCGATTAGTAGATGATTTCTTACTGAGTGAGTTTTAGTTTGGATTGTTTTTCTTTTGGATGTTTTATATGGACCCTTGGTGGCCACGTATGAAAGAGATGTATTAACTTATATATAAGTTTATATGAAAAAAATAGAAAATACATGTTTCGCACGTTTCTTATGGTTGATGTGCTTTTGCTGTCTTGAGATTAATGAGACTCAAAATTCAAACAAATTAGACCGTTTTTAGTAGAGTAAACTTTAATTTGAACCTTTTTATCGAAGTTCCAAATTTATTCCTTTAACCCATATTTTTACTTAGAAAGTTGGGATCTCCTTTTATTTTTCTTCACTTCCTCCAGCTTAGTCTTGATGTGTCATTATGATCTCCCTATCAATACTCTTGCCTTGTTGAGATCAATATATATATTTGGATAAAGTTAGCATAGCCTTGCTTAGCAAGGTGAATTGTTTGGTAGCCTCTGCTTGCCCCACCAATGTAAGAAAATACTTCTGACAAGAAAGAGCCAAAACACATACCCTCTAACAATAATATTTGCTTTTTTTTGCTACACGATAGATGTAACCACTAGCTCTTGCTCAAATAAACCAAACACATGCCCTTGGGCTAAGTTTGAGCCAACAATTGAGCTAAAATTTTTTCAGCACGTAAAACAAGACAAATCTATTAGCGTACAATTAATCAAATATTAATTATTATAAACTAAAAAATAGATTTATTTATTTATTTTAAAAAATTATATATAGGAAATTTTCACAACGTGTACCAATTTGAGAAACATGATAATAAAAAACAAGAAAATTGTCTAAACCAATGGCCCAAACAAACAGCCCTAGCTAGGTGGGCTTGTCTTAAATGGGCTAGTTAAGCTTTGCCAAGCTAACAAGCAAGTTAATAGACCAAATGCATCTTTAATGTCCTTGGCCTACTTGAAGATTTGGATATGGCAAAGAAAAACAAAAGATCCAAAATAAAACAAAATGTAAAAAAGGTTCTGAAGTAAATAAAAGAACATGAGCTGAACTATATGCAAGATGGTCTAATATCGATTAGAATAGGGTGAAATGATGATTTTAAAATAAATTACACCAATCAAAACTAAGCTAACTATGCAACTAAAATAAGTTTTAAATCCTTAGGTGATAAGAGCTCAAATAGTCTTTAAGAATGTAAATTGTACAAGTAAATTGCAATAAGTAAATTGACAAGAGATAATCAAAATTTTCACCTAATGTTCTGGCTTCCTACATCACTATGGAGGTGAGCTCAACTTCACCACTCAAACCACTAAGCCTCTGAACCCCTTCACCAAGGGACAGGCAAGGTAGAAGCCGGTCTCAAAGCAGTTTATCTAAGCCTTAATTACTGTGGGTAGTTCTTCCTTTACTCTAGAGGTAGTAAACTCCAAACCATGCATAAATGCCACCAAATCACCTCTACAAGCTCAACGAGAAGGATCACCGGGCCACAACTCTTCCAAGCCACATAGGAGGCAACAACTACTAAGAGTAACAAATTATAACCAAAGGTCAGAGATGATCAAGTACCACAAAAGCTCTAGCAAAGACGCAATGCACTTGTATTAGCTCAATGTACCCTTAAACACCCACAAATAAAGAGAGAAGTGCTTAAAAGATGTTAGAATTTTGCAAGGGCTCTAGTGAATTAAATGAAGTATGAATAAGGGCCTCTTACTGCTGGTGAGGGTATTTACAGCCCAACTCACATTAGGGGCCGAAATCCCCTAACTTTGTGCTTTGCCAGTTTGACCATAGGCAAAACCCTAGTCCAACATGCCTAGCTACTGATAGATTGAAAACTAACCATTGACATGTATTTAATGCGTCAACGGATCAGACCGAAGGCCAAGGACAGGTCCAACAGGCTACCTTCTTAGCGATGCCAAAATGGTTCTAGACGTGCCCAGTCCGACCAGCATTGTCCAAGCTGCTTCCAAGCAATTCTGTATTGGCCTAGTCCAACCAACCACCTGTTCCTTGCCCCCTGGTGGTATTGGATGGTCCCAGATCGACCAGACAAAGGGCCCGATCCAATTTGTCACCACTAGAAGACTTAGGGATCAAAGCCAAAAACAAGACACCGTGATGCATATGTACTAATATGGCAATTTGGTCATCTCTTTGCCATAACCTAGCAAATCGATCACCTAACACCTCGATCGTTACAAACAAAAAGCTAGATTAATCACATTCACCTCATTGCTTTGTGCCATCAATTTTAATCCACGGTAATTGTTCTTGGCATACACCTCATGTGGTCCTAACTCAATTTATCTCACTTAAATAAAATAGTTATTCCACAATTAGCTATTGTCATTATTACCAAAATTAACACTAGGGATCCGGATGCTTCAATCCTCCCTTTTTTAGTAATTAATGATAAACACCATAAGTATAAGATGATATGGATGAATTTTACCACAAAATACAAAATATAGTATAAGCTCCCCCTAAACAAGTGCATATCAAGCACAATGGCCAATAAATGACATTAGGAGTTTACGCTATATTTTGCATTTTTCAATAATTTAAGCATAACAAGGATATAATATACAAAATGATCTCACATTATCCATCACTAAGCATAAGATGGTCACAAAAATAATATTTAATCAACAACCATCTATCATAGCCATCAAAACCACAAATTCATAGAATAGACATAATATCTATAAACATTCATAACACAAAAGTACACTTTTAGCCTATTACATCCAAATGATCACGAAGGGTTCAAATAACACAATGAGTCCTAATAAGCTTGCAAAGCAGACAAGATACATAATATATGTCGATCATATCCCATGCACATATAGCCCAAACCACCTTAGCCTAATTAATAGGTGGACAAACCTCACTAATGCTAGTCCCAACCAACATAAGCAAAAGATAGAAAGATGGTTCTTCTCCTCCTTGGCATCAAGGACCAAAAAATTTCACTCTTGGAAAGGAGGAGAAGATGGTGGGTCTTGTGGAAGATCGCAGTAGTAACGATAGAGGGATGAGAGTGCTCCAACATGTGCATCCTTCTCTCCATACTTTCAACACGACCATCCAACCTTTCAACCGTTGAGCTCAAGTGTCCAAAGTCCATGTGCGACCCTTTCACATCTTGGGACATACCATCAAACTCAATGTTCAACCTTGAAAAATTGTCATTGAGAGAGTTGAGGGCTTCAAGCACCAAGTTAAAGTACTCTCCCGGTTGCATCCCAAAGTAGGCATAAGATGGAGTGAAGTATAGACCAAAACTTTGGGAAGGAGGAGGAGCTTCAAAAGTAGGCTCTTGAGTGGATTCGGAGTGGAAGATTGGTCCGTCTTAAAAGTAGAAGGCCTCACGGAAGTATGAGAGGAAAGACGAGGCCGTTACTCCTTGTGATGAGTTGTTCTACTTCCCACATTGCCAACCATTGCAACAATAAGATTCATGGTGTACTGTGCATAGTAGATACCTTGAATAAAGGTCCCTTTAGAAAACTCTCCTTGAGAATAAGATTGGCCACATCAAATATTCGCCCATACATGATGGCATCAATCACATGCCAAGAGACACCTCGAATGGCATCTTTGTTTCCACACCTTGGTATAATTGTAGCTTTCACAATCCTATTAACCACACTAAAAACAATTTATGTCACAACACGGTTCCATTACTATAAGCAACACTAATGTCATAGTATTGGATTTGATGAGGTGTGGAAAAAGAAGAGTAAGTAAGATTTTTGTGGAGCTCAACTCCCTCAAAGTGCATCAACTCATCCACTTGAAGCTCTCGCTTGGCGGCGATGCACCGAACATTTCCACTCATCCACTTGAACCTATCACGCTTATCATTGATCCATAAAGTGGCATAAAATTGATGGATGAGCTTCTTATCATAGTCTTGTTTGATGGCCACAAGCTTATCAATCCCCACTTCATAAAACATAGCTTGAAGATATTGGAACTCAAGAGTTTTATTGATTTCCTTCCAAGAGATGTGCTTGTACTTAGCAAAAGCCTTTCTAAGTGTGTAAACCTTCTCAAAAACTTCCTTCTTGAACAAGTTGTAGAACATGGGATCATTGGAGTCTCTTGGCCTTTTGAATTGATCGATCATATTGGCAAAGAAGAAGGTACTCTGTGGGATTGTTTAAATTTACTCTAAAATGAATTAAGGGTCCACATGATTATGTTCCCTATTTAACTCATTCCTCAACTTGCAAAAGTGGGTTTCATCAAGAGTATTGGTAAAGATGTCGGTAGTTGGTCTTCAGTTCTTATGTGGCTTATGACTATGTCACTTTTGGTAACATGTTCTCTTAGAAAGTAATGGTGAATATCAATATAGTTGGCTCAAGATTGTTAGATCAGGTTGTTGACTATTTTTATGTCACTATTAATGTAGGAGTGGGATTTTAGTGAAATCTATGCCATAGTCTAACATAGTTTGTCACATCCAAAACAATTAGGCACAATAACTACCCGCCAAAACATATTCCATCTTGGTAGTAGAGAGGGCTACGGAGTTTTGTTTCTCATATGACTATGACACAAGGGATCTACCAAACATTTGGCAACTACCGGATGCGCATTTTCTATCTACTTTGCAACTGGCATAATCTGAATCTAAATAGCCAACTAGCTTGAACTTAGCACATTTTAGATACCATAAGCCAATTCTCGTGGAATGATTTAAATATCTTAGAATCCTTTTCACGGCCACCAAGTAACACTCCTTATGAGCGGCTTGAAAACGTTCCCACATGCAAATACTAAATATAATATACAATCTAGATGTGGTAAGATAAAGCAAGCTAACAATCATAGAGCGATAAAGTTTTAAATTTACTGGTTTACCTTATTCCTAAAAATTGAGGTAGTCATTTGTTGCTATGGGAGTCCTGATGGGCTTTGCACCCTCCATACCAAGCCTTTTGAGTAGATTCTTGATGTACTTGGTTTGGCTCACAAATGTCATATCCTTAAATTGCTTGATTTGAAGGCAAAGAAAGAAACTCAACTCTCCAATCATGGATATCTCAAATTCCCTAGACATTATATCACCAAACTCCTTGCAAAATCCCTCATTAGTACAACCGAATATGATATCATCAGCACAAATTTGATAAACAAAGAAATCATCAACAATATTTTTTATGAAAAGGGTGGTGTCAACTTTTTCAATTTTAAAACTCTTTGACGAAAGAAAATTTCTCAATCTTTCACACCAAGCTCTAGGAGGTTGTTTCAAGCTATAGAGAGCTTTTGAGAGTTTTTAAATATGATTAGGTTTTTTAGGATCTTCAAAACTAGGTGGTTGCTCAAAACAACAAGTTCGACAATTTCTCCATTTAGAAAAGCACTTTTCATACCCATTTAAAAAATATATATATATATCAAAGCATGATGCAAATGTAAGAAGGATATGAATGACTTCAAGCATTGTCACAGGGGCGAAAGTTTCCCCAAAGTCCAAACCTTCAACTAAGGTAAAGCCTTGAGCCACCAATCTTGTCTTGTTTCTCACCATCAACCCTTTCTCATCTTGCTTATTTCTTAAAACTCACTTTGTCCCATTCTTAGCCTTTCAATAAAGTCCACACTTTGTTTCTTAAAAAATTATTGAGCTCTTCATGTAGAACATTTATTCAATCTGGATCACCAAGAGATTTATCTATATGTTTAGGCTCATGATAAGAAATAAATGAGTAATGTTCACAATTAGGAGCAACATGTGATCTACTTTGAAAACCCTTATTCAAATCACCTAAAACTTGGTCAGTAGGGTGATTCTTAGAAAAAGCATTATATATCCTTAGTGGCATAGGTGGAACATCTTCCTTGTCCTCCTCAAAATCAATTTAAGTTTGACTTAGCATAGTGAAAGGTTCAATTTGAAGAGAGGAGGATGGCTTTTGTCATCTACTTCAATGGGTTTGATGTCTCTAATAGACATATTCTTCACAGTCCTCATCAAGCCTTCTCATATTTTTTTATTTTTTGAACCTATCTAATTTTAAAAATAAACCCTCTCAAAACTTGTTTTCAAAATCTAAAACTTTTGACCACGCTACCCACTTAGCATGGCAAAACACTGCCACGCCACCCACAGATAACATGGCAATTTTGTTTTGCTATGCGTGAAACAATGCTACCACACTAGCCAAACTAGCATGGTCAAATAACACTGCCACGCCAGTTAGACCGGTGTGGTAGCATTGTTTACTAGCGTGGCAACATTGTTTGGCTGCACCAATCTAGGTGGCGTGGAAAAAGATTCATATTTAAAAATAAGTTTTGAGAAAGTTTATTTTTAAAATTAAAAATTAAAATGGTTAAAAAAATAAAATAAAAAACCTTCTCACCTACATTATCCAAATTCTCGTGGTCCTCTTGAGAATCATTACTCTCATCAAATTGAACATCAATGGTTTTTTCACAATACCTCTGCCATTGTTTTAGAGATGGTATGCCATGCTATTTGAGACATAACCTAGAAGAAATGCTTCATCACATTGACTTTTACCTTTGGTTAATCTCACATCATTTCAATAAATATAACATTTGCAACAAAAACACGAAAATACGTAGCAATTGGCTTCCTCCTTGCTATTAGCTCATAGGAAGTATTTTTCAAAAGTTTATGCAAATAAAGCCAATTTGTTACATGGCATGTTGTGTTTATGGCTTCCGCCCAAAAAGAATTAGAAACATCTTATTCATTGAGCATAGTTTTTGCCATTTCAATCAATGTTAGATTTTTCCTCTTCATTACACCATTTTGTTGTAGTAAGTAGGCAACAAAAAGTTCGTGCTTAATTCCAAGATCACCACAATAATCCTCAATATTTATATTCTTAAACTCAAAATTATTATCACTCCTAATTTTCACAAATGAAAAGTTAAATTTATTTTGAGCCATTTTTGCAAGCTTTTTGAAAATATCAATGGTATTAGCCTTGTCATTTAAAAATAATACCTAAGTAAACCTCGAGTAGTCATCAACAATAATAAGACAATGACTATTACCACCGATGTTATTTTAGGTTATTGGCCAAACAAATCCATATGTAAGAGCTCCAATTGACTAGAGGTGGACATGATACTTTTAGCAGGATGAGAACATGCTACTTGCTTGCTTGTTTGCTTGTTGGCTTGATAAGCACTATATAGTTTATCTTTCTCAAACTTCACGTCCTTAAAGTCCACAACTAGATCATGTTTTGAAAATTTGTTTAATTAATTCATGCCAATATGAACTAGCCTTCTATGCCAAAGTGAACCCAAAGAAGTTTTCGTAACTAAACAAGTTTTTAAATTTGCATCATTTAAAGAGAAATTAACCAAATAAAGATTTCCATACCAAAAGCCTTTAAAAACAAAGGAATAATAATAGAGGCTAGTAGCAAGAACTTCTTAATGATTAAATGTACATGATAAACTAAAATTACAAATTTGGGCAACCGAGAGCAAATTGAAATTTAGAGACTCAATAAGAGAGGCATTAGAACTTGATAAATCATTTGAGATAGTAATTTTACATAAACCAATTACCTTACATTTGCTATTATCTCTGAAAGTCACTCGATCTTTATTGTCCACATATGACATTTTTCATGTGGTAAACATTTTTCTATCACTAGTCATGTATTGAGTGCATTTACTATCAAGCATCCAATGGCTTCCATCGGTGTGGTAGTTCACATATAAAAGAAGATCAAACTCTTTTAGGTACCCAAACTTGTTTGGGTCCTTGGAGGTTAGTAACCAGGCTTTGAGCACTCAAATGATATTCTATTTACCATATAGTATAGGAGTGTCAATATATCTAGCATAAATAGTACCATCATGAGCCTTTCTAAGTATGTAATGAGAATTAAATACAAAGTCTTAGAAGGCTTACCATCAAGGCACTCATTTACCGTGTGCCCCACCTCATGGCACTTGTTGCAATACTTACCATTGCCCTTGACAAAATAAGTAGCATGATGAGAAGTTTCTTATCCTTCTTAGGAATGAAGCCAAGTCCCTCCTTGTTGAGGATAAATCATTGCTCACTCAATATTTTATCAAGAGTGGTCTTACCCTTGAAGCACATCTTCAAACTTTTGTTGTGCTTAGCCACTTGCTCCTTATGCTCATTGTTCTCAATGATGAGCAAGGGATCACACATAGAAGTACAAGAGCTAGAACTAGAAATATCCAAAAGATTATCATAAGAAGTAGATATGTTAGATGATGCAACATGATCAAATGACAAGAAGCACTATCATTAAGCAAATCACAAGATATACCTAACAATCCTAGAGATAGCCTAAAGGGGAGTGAATAGGCGTTCTTGAAAATTACTTCAATGTAGCAGTCAAATTTAAGTTTGACTAGAACTTTGAAACCAATGGGTTGGAACTTCTAATCAGCTCTCTTAAGCAGATCAAGCTGTTTGGTTAGAACCTTCGATCTATCGAAGCAGTAACTTCTGATCAAGCAGGAAATGAACGATTTCGACTCCTTCTCCACAATCTTAGGAACACAAGTAATAGCAATGGAAGAAGTAAACTGGTGCACAAGTATTGTAATGCAGGAAATAGTAAATAACATAGAAAAGGAACAAGCTTTGACACAAAATTTAGAAAGTAAGAGAGAGGGACACACAAGGATTTTTCCTGAAGTTCAGATCATAAAGATCCTACGTCTCCGTTGAGGAGTTCCTAAGAGTTGGGTCTCTTTCAACCCCTTGCCTCACCAAGTAGTCACAAAGGCCAACTTGGTTTTCACTTCATCGATTGCCTATTTTCCTTACAAAGACGAGGTCCACCCTCACAAACTTAACCAGGACAATCCATAGTTTGAGAAAGCTCATGGGTGGCACCTAACTGTCTAGGATGTCACCCTGCAAGAGTAACAAGTTTCAAATAGTGACCCACATCGATTCTCAAATACTCAAGATCCTCCTAGCTCTTGTCACAAAAAAAAGGCACTCTAACCACTCAAGAACTTTACTTAAATCCTCATGAAAACTCAATAACTTGGTGATGGAGGTATGTAGAGCTCTAAGAGAAGATAGGAGACAGGAAAACAAAATTAAAAAGGCCAAAATGACTCTAGGAGGAAAATGGAATGTTTATACCCACTCCCCTATGTCAAAAAGTCATTACTCACATATTTAAATACCTGAAAGTTCAAATCCCTATCTCAAAACCGCCGACCTAACACTTAGCCACTAACAGACAGCAGTGGACAGGAACCACCGATTCCCCAAGAAAACCTCCGACCCACAGGCAGAAGCAAACGCATAGGAGTACAAGTGTTGTGCAAATGCGTCTTTTAACTAAGAAATGATTCTTTGAGCACATGAGTATAATTGGAGAAATGTTTGCAACCCCTCTTAATAGTACGGTTTATCTAAACTCAAAAAAAAATCAAAAGAAATTTAAAATAAACTCTAAGCCTTCTCACCATAGCTCAATCATAAATTTATAGAGGTCATCATGCTCACACTTAGTTTCATAGGAACTAATCTTTGCATGTACCTCAATAAATATGTAAGTCCCTTGATAGTTTTGTCATTCATCATCCAAAATTGACTTAGCAGGCTAGATACACTTTCAATACCAACATCAATTTGAGCTCCACGTTGAGTAGTGGAAAGGAGAGTGTAACAAGGTTCCTTAATTTTCTCATGAAAAATCTTCAAATCCTCATACAAGGCCTCTAAAGAAGCATGATCCTTCTTTAGCGCCTTTAATTTGACAATCTTGTTCTCATTATACGCATAGAGTTCTCTAATCATGTACTCAAGCTCATCATCATCACTTCACTATCACTATTAGATATTACCTTCGAGGAGCCTTTTGCCATGAGGCAAAATGTAGATAAGAGTAATGGAGCCTCCTTGATAGTAATCCCAGCCATACTTCTCTTAGAACTCTCATCTACATCACTTTCATTACCATTGGAACTGAACTGTCAACCGAAACTTGGAAGGGTAATTTGAGGCAAAGTGTCCCTTCTCACCACACTTAAAGCAACTTAAGTTTGAAATGCTCTTGTGCGATCCTCTTCTACTTATTCTTCTTTATGAGCTAGAGTCATTTCCTCTTCCCTTTTTCCTTCCCAACAGATCATTAAATATTTTTGCAAGAAGATCAATTTCTTCCTCCAAGTTATCATTACCTTTATCCCTTGACCTTTCCATTGTCTTCAACTTTGACCTTGAGAGCAACACTCTTCTTCTTTGATAGAGATGCTTCCTCAACTTAATACATGTCATTTGTGTTAATCTTGTCAAAAAGGCTAGTGGGTGTAATTCTTGACATATTGAAGTTGACAAGAAAGGTAATTGTCACACCATGAAAATCCCTTAATTATAAATTGTTGTGAAAAAAAGAGTTACTATAAATTATTTAGTAATTAAAGGAAGCTTGAATAAAAATCTATGAAAATTTGAACATTGAATTGTACTAGATAAAATTTTATTAAATACTTTAAGTGCTCTAGTATTTTCAAGAACTTTTCTACAATTATTTGAGCATAGGAAGTATTTTAATAAACGGAACATCATTTTAGTAATTATATAAATTAAACACCTAATTAAAATCCCTTCCAAGTCATGGATTTTTTGGCCCAATCTTCTTTTTCTCTCCGGTCTCCCTTTCGTCCCAATTTCTGCACAGCCTAGCATCCGGCGCACCTTCTGACTGGTCTGCCTCCCCCGTCAAACTTTTCTTCCCTCTGCCCAGCTCACCATCTAGCCAGCCTATCTCATGTGTGCCCAAGGCCATGGGGCTGATGGCCCAACTCACCAAGCCACCCACTGTCACATCCTAAAAATTGTTTAATCTAATAATATATTTGTTAATATATTTTGAGAAATTATTTAAAAAGCTTAAAAGAGGAACCTTAATACAATCCTTAAAAATTTTGACATAAAAATGACCTAGATAAAATTTTATTAAATACTTGTTCTTTTAACTCCTGTATTTGTATAGGAATTATTTCAGCAAGGGAAGTATTTATAATAAATGAAGTAGCATTTTAGTAAATAATTTAAATAAAAAATTATCTTTTCCTCCTTAAGGCCATTGGGCCAACTTCGGCCCAGTGCCTCTCTCCTCTCCTTCACACACGCAGCCATGGCCCACATTGCTTCCATCCTATGCTGGCCAAAGACGACTCAGTTGTCCTGCCAGCGCCCTTACTCTTCCTTTCGCCAATAGATAGGGCCCATTTGTATGATTTATTTCCCACCTCTGGCTAGAGGTGGAGTCCGAGCCATCGTTGAATTCGCATCAAATCCGACCACCTTGTTCGTTCCCGTGTCAAATTAGTTGAGGGGCTTTATTTCTCTTACCCTCTTTTGTCTTTTTCCTCGAGAATCGAAGCAAAACCACATACGTGAGGCATCGTATCGAGCTTGAACTTGAGGTATTCCTAAACCGACGAGCTCTAATTTTCCACCACCTTGAGCTGCTATAATAGACTCTATTTCTCCTCTTCCCCGCTATAAATAGAGCCCTTGTTCGCTCCTCCTTCCGTACCACCCTCGCTTCAGCCAGTCATGTCGCCTAGCCCTGGTCACACCACGAGTTTAAGCGTTGCCACCCATCGACACCAGCCGAGCTACATCACCCTTGTAGTCGGAGCCCAAGCCCATCATCACCGTCATCGGGTTTGCAAGGAGGATCGACACCTCATCCACTGGTTCGTGGTTGCCGTCCGCTGCCAAAGTGCTACCCTCGTCGATGACCTGAAGCTGTTGTCATTTTTCGTCATTGTCACTGGCCAGTGAGTTCCTCACGCCGCGCTCATCGTCCTGGTGGTCTCGGTTTGTGTCGCTATGCCAAGGAGCACTGGCAACCATAGGTTCTTGTGCCGCTCACCACCGACGTGTCCATGTCAGCAACACGTCACCTTCCCCATCCTCTGTGGTAGCTAGCTGGATGCCCATGTGGCATCTATCTAAGCACTAGATCGATCTCGACCGTTGATATCGGTCAACTTTAGTCAAATCGTCCTAGCTGTTGATTCCCATAGACCGTCTCTGTGCATCCGATCCACAGTGAACCGACTCTTTATGACGCAATAATTCATTTTTTATATTCAAAAACAATTCTTTATTACATCATAATTCCTTAATTAATTTATTTATATCTTTAAGTTAGTTTAACCTTAGAAAAATCATAACTAATTCATCTTAAATCCAAATCAGTCAGTTCGAGTTGCTAAATTCTCTAAAAATTAAGATCTATCTATTAAAAATATCAACATATGTTGTTTCTTTATTCTTATGTACTATTTTTATTGGTTTTGTTCTTTGCCTTTACTTTCTAATATTTTCGGAGAACTCGTCATAATTGAGGAAGGTTCAGAAGTCTTTGCAGAGCAGCAAGGCAAGTCACACAGATCCAACACCCTTTGAACATATTGATCCAATGTTTTAAACTATGGTTTTATTTCAAATATGTATTTATTTTCAAATGGCATTGGGTGGTTTAAACCTATATTCCCTTGTTATAGCCAATTTGCATTGATTACCCTATACCTTGACACCTTGAGATATAATTTGATTAGTTTGGACTTTATACCATGGTTGAGCTAATATTTAGTGTAGTTGTTTAATTATGCTTAGAAACTCTAGATTCACTTATGGGACAACTAATGTCTCACTTATGCTTAATTATGATTAATTAATGATAGCTCACGATAGTTGGTCGTGTTTGGTTAATTAATACTTTGCTAACTAAAACTTAACTAATGGAGGGTTGTGAGCATATGGTTGTGATGGTCAAGCTTATGACAATTAAGGACTGGTTCATGAGCTACTGTTGTGAAGCATTTACCATACTAATCACATGCTAGCATGGCAACAGCTGGACTTATAGTGTAGCATGTCCCAGCAGAAGGTACCATGGTATGTTTAGTTTGTAGGTGGTAGTATCAGTAACTCCACAGTGACATGCATAAGTCCTACATAGCAGAATTAAGTCTACATTAGGAAGCTAAGAGTTTTTCTAGCCTAGGGGTTGGGCTACCTCTACTTGTGACTTAGCCAATGGCCATTCTGTTAGACGTGTTATGTAAAGTGTCCTATCATAATTTCTTTCTGAGATACCATGATGGTATTGAGGCTATGGCAACATATTGTAGAGTAATGTATTGTGGGTAAATTTGTACACGTCTAGCCAAGATAAAACTATTCAAATAGCCATATCCGTGGTTATGGACAAACCTAATAATGTTAAATATTGAGCTAATTGAGAGATTTATGATAACTCCAGATGTGAAGTGGTTGGGCATGTGCAACTAGGATAGGTTGTAAAGTGATATATTAATATTACTTAATTATCCAAATGTTTTACTGTTCTTAAATGTTTATTAAATATTGTTATACAAAATAGTCTTATTATGCCATCCTTTGCTATATCCTGTGCATTTGTATATTTGCTATGTGGCTTGTTGAATATTCCATGTACTCACCTTACAATAATCAATTATTAGAGGAGGAGTTCTGTAGTGAAGAAGGTGATATGGAGGATTAGGCTGAGTCCTGGTCAAGCTACCTATGGAGTTGGAGTCATTGTCATCGCTTGTTTCTTTTTCGTTACTTAGATCTTTAATTGTTTGAGAGCTACCTATCGACCGATTAGCTCGATGATCTAACTCTATCTATCTTTCTTGTCAATTAGAGATCAAACTGACTGTCACGCCTTGAACCACAACAACCTAAAGATATCAAAGAGCTTAAGGATCTGCATTAGAGCTAAGCGGATCTCTGAGGCTTTCGTGCGTGCAGGCGTATCACATCGGACCTCTATCGGTGAACACTCTCTCTCGGCGCACCTTCTGCCTAGACCAATCTCCGCGTCAACAAAAGGCAAGTCATGCAGATCCAAAACCCCCAGAATATGTTGAACCTATGTTTAAATTCATGCATTACTTCAAATATACATTTATTTTCAAATGTCATTGGGTGGTGTGAATCCATATCCCTTGTTATATATAATTTGCATTGATTACCCTATTCCCTAATAACTTGGGATTTAATTTGACTAGCTTAGACTTTAAATAATAGTTTAGCTAGATATTTAGTATAATTGCATAGCCATGCTAAGAAACACTAGTGTCATTTTATGTTGAAAATCTAATGATCCACTTATAATTAATGGTGGTTAATTAATAGTAGCTTTTTACAGTTGATCGTGTTTGGTTACTTTATAATTATCTAATTAAAATTTAACTAATGGTGGGTTGTGAGTACATGATTATAGTGGCCATGCTCATAACAATTAAGAAACAATTCATGAGCTATTGTTGTGAAACATTTATCATACTAACCATAAGTTAAAGTTGGCAACAACTAGACTATTTGTATAGCACGATCCATAGTGGGGCACCAAACTAAGAAGTGGTAGAGATACACCCATAAGGGATGCCAGATGAGTCTATTCTAGGAGAGGAAAAGACGGGGATCCTAACTACGGTGCATTATGTTGGGTTGTATTATACGAATGGTCCTATCACAATATCTATTCGGATACTTTTGAGTATCGCAACACATGGCTGACATGATGTTAAGGTTGTGTTTTGTGGATAAATTTATACACCTCTAGCTAAAATAAAATTATTTGAATACCATACTTGCGGTTATAGGCAAGCCTAATAATATTTTTCGTGATTAGTTCCACACTACTCAATAATAACAATAATCTAGAAATTGATGGTAATTAGTTAACTCTTGGTATAGAATGGTTAGTTCATGTTTGGAGAGGTTGGATTTGTGTAATCGGATTTGGTTGTTCAGATATGGTTTGGGCATGTGCAACCGGGAAAGATTGTACAATATTGATTTAATATTAATTAATACTCTATTGTTTGACTACTCTTAAATGTTTATTAAATGTTGTTTTCACAAATAAGTCCTATCATACCTTACTTTGTTATATCCCATGCATCTATATATTTGTTGTGTGGTTTACTGAGTACTTGATACACTCACCTTGTAATAATCATCAACCTCAGTTGAAGAAGAATTTCGAAGGATAAGACACTTGGCTTATATACCAGTTGAGCTGCTTGTGGGTGTGGAGCTAAAGTCTCGCTAGTTTTTCCTTTTCTTTGTAGATTTCTTGATGGTGAGGACTAAGTGTCTTTTGAAAGTGCATTAATCTCTTAAGTTGATTTTAGATGATGAATGATAAAACGGTTAAAGGGCTTACATGTTTATTAAGGTATATACAAGGATTAATCCCTAGAAAACTAAGTGTGAGTATGATAATCCTAATAAATTTATGATTGAGCTATGGCAAGAAGACTTGGAGGTTATTTTAAACTTATTTTGAATTTCTTTTGAGTCTAGGAAAGCCATACTATTAAGAGGGGTTACAAACAGTGCTCCATGTCTAATCTTGTACTCAAAGATTCATTTCTTAGTTGAGAGATATATTTACACAACACTTGCACTACTCTGAGTTTGCTTTTGCCTGTGAGTCAGAGGTTTTGGTCTTAGGGGATCAGATGTTTTGATTCCGAGATAGGGGTCAGAACTTCCAAGTGTTAAAATATGTGAGTAATGGCTAGGTGATGTAGGGGAGTGGGTATAAATATCCCATTTCCCTCCTAGAGACATTGAGGCCTTTCCACTTTTGTTTTCATGTCTTCTAGCTTCTCTTAAGACTCTATACATTTCTTCCATCAAGTTCTTAAGATTCTATGGGGATTTGAGTAAATTTCTTGAGTGGTTTGAGTGTTTTTTTTCTTATGAGAAGAGTTAGGAGGATCTTGAGTATTTGAGGATCGACATGGGTTGCAATTTAGAACTTATTACTCTTAAAGGTCGACCTCTTAGATGGTTAAGTGTTGCCCGCGAGCTTCCTCTAGTTGTGGATTGTCTCTGTTAAGTTTGTGAGGGTGGACCTTGCCTCTGTAAGGAAAAGAGATAGCTGATGAAGTAAAAATCAAGTCAATTTTTGTGACTACTTGGTGAGACAAGGGTCAAAAGAGACCTAGCTCTCAGGAGCTACTCAATGGAGACATAGGATCTTTGTGATCTAAACTTTGAGAAAAAAATCCTTGTGTCTTCATCTCTCTCATTTTCTTAATGTGTCAAACCTTGCTCTTTTTTGTCTTGTTTACTGATTTTTGCATTACAGTACTTGTGCACATTTTTACTACTTTTGTTGCTATTTCTTGTGTTCCTGATATTATGGAGGACTCAAAAGAGTTCATCTCCTATTTAATCAAAAGTTCTTGCTTCAATAGACCAGAGGTTCCGACTAGTCATCGTGACTTGCCTAAGAGAGTTGATCGGAAGTTTCGACCCATTGGTCTAAAGTTGCAGTCAAGTTTGAATTTGAATACTGCATTAAAGTAATTTTCAGGAATACCTATTCACCCCTTTAGGCTATCTCTAGGTTTTCACCTATTTTATAAGTATTTATCACTTTAGTTATATTCGATATGTATATTGAATTGTCAATTTGTTTACCTCAGCTAATTCCTAAACAAAAATTAAATATACTAATTTGTTTGAAAATTACTAGTGAATTTTTTGGCGTAACAATGACTAAGGTCTCATACTTGTTTGGTAGAGCTCTAAGCATCTTTTGAGCAATCTTAAGGCCAGTGTAAGTTGCTCAAAGTCCCTTGAGGTCATTGACGATCACATTGAGACTTCTATACATATCATTCACACTCTCATTGAGTATTATTGTAAAGGTATCATATTGTATCTTGAGAAAATAAAGCTTGGCATCAATATACTCATACTTGCCCTCATAAATCTCACCCAACTTAATCTAAATCTCATGAGCGGTTTCAAAGTTCCTTATCCTATCAAATTCTTCTTGGCTCAAGGAGTTGAATAAAATATTTATGGCTTATGCATTGAGTTGAACATTGTGTTGTTTAAGTTGAGTTGGAACCACAAGATTAAGCATTATGACACAACCTTCATCCACAACTTTTCAAACACTAAAGCTCATGACTTTGAGGTAATTAGACATTTTAATTTTCCAAGTTTACCCAAGCCTTATCACAATAGATAGTTCTTTCTCCACTCCGGAGGTGGTGAACTTCAAACCACACACAAATACCACCGGGTCACCTCCACAAGCTCTACTGGAGGGATTACCGGGCCACAACTCCTTCAAGCCGTCTAGGAGTCAACAACCTCCAAGAGTAACAAGTCACAACCAAAGCTTAGAGATGATCATGTGCCACAAAAGTTCTAGCAAAGATGCAATACACTTGTCTTGACTTAATCTACCATCAAACACCCACAATAAAGAGAGAAGTGCTCGAATGGTGTGAGAGTGTTGCAAGAGCTATAGGGAATTGAATGAAATGCCAAGAAGGGCCCATTTGCCGCTGGTAAGGGTATTTATAGCTCCACCCACTAAAACTAGTTGTTGGGGTCTCTCTATGCTTTATCGGTTCGATCCCAATCAAAACCCCGATTCGACCGACCGAGCCACTGACAGTTTGAAAACTAATCGTTGGCACACATTTAATGCATCAGCTAGTCCAACCAAAGGCCAAGGACCGATCCAACCAGCTACCACCTCACTCGTTGCCAAAACAATTTTGAACACGCCCGGTTCAACCTATGAGGGGCTCGGTTGGACCGGCCACCACCAAAAGACTTAGGGATCAAAGCAAAAAAAAAATAAGCCACCTACAAGCATATGCACTAATGTGACATTTTAATATCCTATTTGCCATGAAGTTAGAAAGAAAGTCTAACAAATTGATTACCTAATTGATCTTTAGAAACAAAAAGCTATATTTATCATTTTCACCTTATTGATTCGTGTCATCAATTTTAATCCTTAGTAATCGTCCTTTATATGTTATGTGGTCCTAACTTAATTTATCCCACTCAAATTAAATAGTTAGTCCATTATAATTAGTGTTTGTCATTAATTATTGAAATTAACCCTGGAGGTCTAAATAATTCAAAGTGAAATTCATGTTTTCTTATGACAGAATGTATATGGCGGTGCATATATATATGGATATGCATTTTTATTTCTATATTTAGTAATGGTTAAAGTTCCAAAAAAAATTGAGTCAACCTTGTCATAAATGGCAAATTAATGATGAGAGAGAGCACGTGATCTATGAGATCAATCTGAAAATCGTTCTATTTGGCAAATCCGATGTTTCTCTTCTCGCATCATGATGAACGATATAGTCACAATGTACATTGTTCTCAAACATTTTGCTTTTATTTCTTAAAAAACTATCAACTTGTTATGAATGCTTATTAATGTGTGGTCATGGTTAAATAACATGAAACTAAGTGAGTACAAGCAGACAATTATAGTAGTGTTTTTTTTATGAAAGGGACGAACCTCAGAAAACGAAAAAAGAACAGCCTTAAAATTTGAAACAAATCAAGTGGAGTTCAGATTTTAAAAATTCAGCCTAAAAAAGGGGAATCCCTCATAAATGAAAAAAAAAGCACTTCAAAATGAAAAAAAAAGTCAGCCTTCGAATTTCAGCCCTCAGAAATGGGGAAAAAACAGCCTTCAAATTTGAAACAAATTAAATAGAGTTCAGATTTTGAAATTTCAGTGGGGACAAAACTCAGAAACGAAAAAAATCAGCCTTCAAATTTTAGCCCTCTGAAATGGAAAAAAAACAGCCTCCAAATTTGGAACAAATTAAATAGAGTCCAGACTTAAAATTTTTGCCCTACAAAGTGATAAAAAGTTGAATTTCAGCCCTTAGAAATGGGGGGGGGGGGGGAACCAGCCCTCAAATTAAGTAGAGCTCAGATTTAAAATTAAGCCCTAAAAATTGCTCTCGTTATTCAGATTTAAAAATTCAACCCTGAGAATGGATAAAACGAAATTTGTATAGAATGCTCTCGTTGAGAGTTGAACTCAAGACCTCCCGCTTACTAAACGGGTGCTCTAACCAACTGAGCTACGAGAGCCGGCGGCCGTAATTTCTCCTATATTTTATAGTTAGAATATGACGCATAGTATAGCAGTACAACCAACCGCTGGTCTTAATCCTGGGCATCGTTGGTACACGGCACGCGCAATACGGCCCCAAGATGGACGCAGCCGTCGTCGCCATCGCGGGCGACGGAGACGACGCAGGCCACCGCCGCCCTCTCCTGGCCTCGGACAACGAGATCCGCCCCTACCCCGCATCCCCTTCGCCGCAGCATCCGCCGGGGACGGACGCGAAGCCCGAGCAGAAGACGCGGCGGGTCGCCTCGCTCGACGTGTTCCGCGGCCTCACCGTCGCCGTAAGCATAGGCCCCTAACCTCCGCCGACTTGCTTGCGCCGTTTCTGGATGCTCGCGTGACCTGAGGGTTCCGGGTTTTGCCGGCGCAGATGATGATACTGGTGGACGACGCGGGCGGGGCGTGGCCGGGGATAAACCACTCGCCGTGGTTCGGGGTGACGGTGGCCGACTTCGTCATGCCCGCCTTCCTCTTCATTATCGGCGTCTCCGCCGCCCTCGTCTTCAAGGTACACCCAACCTTGTGCGCGCTCCTGCTTGCCTGATGCCGAATGCTGCTACTTCCAAAAACTTTGATAAGTACCAGACGAATTTTGATGTGCCTGTGACTTTTAAATTGGTCCATATGTGTTAAACTTGGACACCCATCCTGCAATGATGTATAGATGTTGCAATTTTAGTTTGAGGAATTTTGTTGAGCTACCCAATTTTGTGTCAGAAGGATTTGTGAACACTTGGTTGTTAAAGCCAACGAGTTAATGGGCATATCTGCTGTCCAATCTTCTGAAATTTTGTGAGAATATAATAGGCTACCTGATTGCAAGGCCAAAAATTCTTGTAAAACTTTATACCGCAATCTTTTTTTCCTGGCTACCATTTCTCCTTCAAATCTGGTAAACCTTTTTGTTTCCAACTTCTGTTCCAATCTGCCAAGTGATGTAAGCTTATAACAAAATTTAATGCCTATGTCATTGTGCTCCACCACTTGAAATGCGTTTGATTGGTACCTCTTACTAATGATGTTGGTGCTCACTGCATAACTTAACCACTGGCTGCTTAGTTATAGAATAACATCTGTCTATTGTGGATGGTATACAACAGAAAACACCAAACAAAACAGCGGCAACTAAGAAGGCTGCAATCAGGGCTATCAAACTTTTCATCTTGGGTGTAATTTTGCAAGGTTATACTTATCCCTGTGTTTTCTTGCCAAATATACCGACCACATTAGCTCCATATTTTGCCATTTCTTTTGGTCAGAGTTTTTCCTATTTAAAATTATGTTTTACTTGTAGGAGGATATATTCATGGCAGACACAGTTTAACTTATGGCATCGATTTGGATCATATTCGATGGCTAGGTGTGCTGCAGGTAGTGATTAAAAACAAAAGGAAAAAGCTTTATCACATTTCCTTTTCTGTTTACTAAATGTTTGAAACCTTAACTTGTTATGCTTCTGGTAGAGGATAGCTATTGGATACTTTCTAGCGGCAATTTCAGAGATTTGGCTTGTCAACAATATTTCAGTGGATTCAGCTATATTATTTGTGAAGAAATACTTCATGGAGTGGTTAGTCAATAAGTGTAACAGTTTACTATGGAAAGATTCATTTTTGTTCAGCGTTTGGAATTATGTACTCCAATCATTGTTTTTACATTCTGATTACATTCTATGTTCATGTAAAGTGGTATCTGCTCTACAAACGTTTCCATTATATTAAATAACATGTTTAGTTGTCCGTTTAAAGAATGCTGTCCACATTACTTGATTAATAGTCCTAAATTTGGGGAAGTTTTGGTAATTCTGGTCGTTTTGACTGTTTGATCTGTTCATCTGCTAGAAGGTTAGATAACTTTTTTGCTGTACAGTTAAAAAATGCAATCTTTGTAGTTTGGCTGTGCTTCATATGAGATTATTTCTGTGGAGATTGAGAATTATTCTGAACTCAAGACATGGAAGATATACTAATATGGTCATACCATTACTGACATTTGTTTATTGTTTGAAGGATCATGGCTGTAATGATTTCAGCACTTTATGTTGGTTTGCTACTCGGCCTTTATGTTTCAAATTGGGAATTTAAAGTTCAAACTAGCAATTCGATCCTTACCATTCCAACTCCAAGCAATGTAATCAGAACGGAAATGGTAAGAAGAGAATATCCCATTTAATATAATTACTTTATTCTATTTGGATAGTATGCTGTATGCTGAAGAATCGGGTTGCTAGATGTATCATTTGTTTACTTTTAATGTGATTCTGTTTCAAGATTTGAAGCACACAATGATTCTGTATCTGTGGTGATATGTTTGGTTGGATGAAACCTACTCAAGTTGCTGGAATGCTATATTTCAATTATGTCTAATTGATGCTTTATTCACAAAATATACTTCAACTTCCTTTTGATAAAAATGTGTTGATTGAGCGGCAGACCCTTTTCGTATTTACACAGTTATATTTTCAAATCTAGTCAATATGTTCGGTGATATTTTAAGATACATGAATTCACGTCCATCATATTGGTCTCATTGTTTTGTTCTCAGATGTTTATCCAGAATTGATTTGCCAGGAATAATTCAATTCTTGACAAAAACTTCAAGCCAAATTTAAATTGAAGAAGGTTACTGGTTGGTTACCCTAGGTATCAGGAATTCAAAATTGAATTGAATTTAGTTTGTATATTAAGAAACTATACAGATGTGACTTTAGCACCATTGTACACGGTGAGGGAAATATGAGTTTAGGAGGTTAAATAATACCTAAGAATGATATTTTTTAATATCTAAGATTGATACTACATATGAATGAAGATATTGATATAGACGTTAGCTATAAAATCAAAATGGGTTGATGAAGTTGCGCTAAGCATCTGATATTCTCTATAATAAAAGAATACTGTAAAAACTAAAAGATAAGTTTTATAAAATGACGATTAAATCTATTATGTTGTATGAGCTAGAATGTTGACCTATAAAAAAACACCAATTTAAAAAAAGCTTATCAAACATCAGTTAAGCTGGTTTGACCATGTTCAAAGAAGATCCTCAGTGACACCAGTACATTACAAAATCCTAAATAAAAATAATAATATAAAGAGAGACTGAAATTGATAAAAAGAGAAATAATAAAAAGAGATTTAAAAGATTAGAATATATCTAAAGATCTATAATTAAATAGGAGTGTTTGGAAAGCAACTATTGACATGTCTCAATCATAATTTGAGACTTATGTTGGGTTTTAACTCTAGCCTACCCTAACTTGCTTTGGACTAAAAGTCTTTGTTGTTGTTGTAGTATTAAGAAAATATTAGATTTGTAAATCCTAATTCATAAAGTATTTCTGGAACCAGAACTTGATAGGTTACTAGTGGATATGAAATCTTAGGTTGAGATAAGTAGTCAGTTTATTCAGTGTTGAAAGCTAGGTGTTGTAGATTTTTTATCTTTGGGTTCCTTTACAGCCTTTTGTGGTCCTAATCATCATATCTACCTCGTTGTAGTTACTAACCTGTTTTGTTGCTTTTGTTTTGGTGCTTCAGATTCAATGTGGAGTTAGAGGTAGTCTTGGGCCACCTTGCAACGCAGTTGGATTTGTAGATCGAGTTTTACTTGGTGAAAATCACCTGTACAAGAACCCAGTCTACAAAAGGACTAAGGTCTTTATTTCCTTAAGCAATCGCATGCTATTCGTTTTTCTTCCCATTCACTTGGATATCGAATAGCCATTTTCTTATAGGATATCGAATTGAAAATATGTAATATTAAATTCCTTTTTTCTCCGTAGGAATGCAGTGTTAACTATCCTGATTATGGACCACTTCCTCCAAATGCACCAGACTGGTGCCTGGCTCCATTTGATCCTGAGGGCTTGCTAAGGTGGTTATTTATATATTTTATTTTCATTAATTGGTCCTTAAAATAAATGTACAGTCGATTCAATCCTCAATTGGCCTAACCAATGTTAACCAAATCTGGATTTTTTTTCCTACAGATGATAAATTGATTCTTTCCATTTCCTGTAGGCAAACCTGAAAATAACTTCCCTTATTGGTTTTTACAGTACATTGATGGCTGCAGTGACTTGCTTTGTTGGATTGCATTTTGGACATGTTTTGGTTCATTGCAAGGTACCCATGAACCACACTGCCTCCCTTTAGAAACTCTTGAACCTTGAGCAAAATGGAATTTCAAAACACAATAATATTTCCAGACTTCTCTAACCTTGCTGTAGAAAGTGTACAGTGACTATGAATTCCCCCGAGCGTATACGAGGGGGTCGGGTCTATATATATACAGCCCAGGCCAGTGGTCTGTCTAACACCCCCGCAGTCGCAGCGGGAGGGGAACAGACGCAGAGACTGGACCGAAAACTGATGAACAAAGGCGTGGGCAGGCCTTTGGTCATTATATCGGCAAACTGATGTGCCGATGGTACATGGAGCACCCGAACCTGTCCTAATGCAACCTTGTCACGGACAAAATGGATATCGATCTTGATGTGCTTGGTGCGTCAGTGATAGACCAGGTTGGCGGTCATGTAGACGGCACTGATATTGTCGCAGTAGACAACGGTCGCGGTGGAGAGGGGTGCACGGAGCTCCTGAAGAAGCTGGCTTCAGCGCTGAAGCAGGACACTGTAGTCTGGCGTTTTGAGGACCAGGATACGAGAGTGTTACCGAGGTAAACGCAGTAGCCGGACGTAGAGCGTCGAGAGTCGGGGCAGCCTGCCAAGTCCGCGTCGGAGTACGCGGTGAGGGAGTCGATGGGGCTAGAGCTGAGATGCAGCCCGCTGGAGAGGGTACCCTTCACGTAGCGTAGGATGCGCTTGAGCAGCGCGAGGTGAGGTTCGCGCGGATCGTGCATGAAGAGGCACACTTGCTGGACAGCGTACGTGAGGTCGGGTCGGGTGAGTGTGAGGTATTGGAGAGCCCCGGCAAGACTCCGATAGTGAGAGGGATCGGCAACGAGGGCGCCATCGGCAGCGGAGAGTTTGGCTCGAGTGTCGACTGGGGTGGCCGTGGGGTGACAGTCGGCCATGCCCGCACGCTAGAGGAGGTCGATGGCGTACTGGCGTTGGGAAAGGAAGAGCCCGTGGATGGAACGGGTTACGGAGATGCCAAGGAAATGGTGGAGAGGACCAAGATCGGTCATGGCGAACTCACAGTGGAGTCAGGCCATGATCTGGTCGAGGAGAGATGTCGAAGACGCTGTGAGGACAATGTCATCGACATAGAGAAGTAGATAGGCAGTGGCGGAGCCGATATGGAAAGTGAACAGGGAACTATCGAACGCAGAGGCCACGAAGCCGATGTGCCGAAGATAGGCAGCAAAACGCTGGTACTAGGCACGAGGGGCTTGTTTGAGGCGGTAGAGAGAGCGTTGAAGGAGACAGACGTCGTCGAGCCGAGAAGGGTCGACGAAGCCTGGGGGCTGCTGACAGTAGACTGTTTCCGTCAGGTGGTCATGAAGAAAGGCGTTCTTCATGTCTAGTTGATGGATCGGCCAGGAGCGAGAGGCAGCCAAGGTGAGGACGACTCGGATGGTGGCGGGTTTGACAACGGGACTGAAGGTCTCGTCGTAGTCGACACCGAGTCGTTGGGAGAAACCCCGGACTACCCAGCGAGCCTTGTGACAGGCAAGGGAGCCATCGGCGTGGAATTTGTGTTTGAAAATCCACTTACCGGTCACAATGTTGGCGCCGGGAGGTCGGGGAACGAGGCGCCAGGTCTCGTTGTCCATTAGGGCCTTGTACTCGTCGGCCATGGCCGCGCGCCACTGAGGGTCGGCCAGGGCTGAGCGAGAAGTCGCCGGGATGGGCGAGATAGAGCTGTGGACGGCGGAGAGACCGTAGCGTGGAGTGGGGCAGAGAGACCCGGTCTGGGAGCGGGTGACCATGTGAAAGGTGGAGGGAACTGGAACCGATGGGGGTGCGGGAGTAATGGGAAGAACTGGTCGGGTGGGGGCGTCATCGGCTCCGAGTCGGCGACTGTAGACAAGAAGAAAAGAAGGAATTAGATCGGCCTAAGCCGATGAGGTCAGGTGGGCCGAGTATTCCGATCGGTCCGATAGAGATGGATCAGCCGATAGGGTGGGGGGAGCCGATGGAAAGTGAGAAGCCGATGGAAGTGGGGTGTCCAATAGAGAGGGAACGGTATCGGCTGAAGGATAAATAGGATCGGTATCGGCCGATAAATGTGGGTCCGATGGGGGTCCGATGGTGGGGACATCGGACCGAGTAGTGGTGGGATATGTGACAGGTAAATCCTCAGCAGCGACCGATGAGGGGGCCGATAGAGAGGGCAGTGGGGGAGACCTAGTCGGCACGGTGTTGGTGAGGAGGAAGTCAAGATCACTAAAGGAGGATCTCGGATGAAGGAGACCGAAGGGAAAACATGTCTCGTCAAAAATGACGTGACGAGAGACGAGGACCCGTCGGGTGGAAAGGTCGAGGCATCGGTATCCCTTGTGAGATGTGGAATAGCCGAGGAGAATACAGGCGGTGGAGCGGGAAGCGAATTTGTGGGAAGCTGTGGTGGTGAGATTTGGGTAGCAGAGGCACTCGAAAACGCGAAGGTGGGAGTAGTCGGGCGCCGTACGGTAGAGAAGGGCATAGGGAACGTTGTTATGAACGGAGGAGCATGGGCGCCGATTGAGAAGGTACGTCGCAGTAGCCAGAGCTTCGGCCCAATAAGTGGCGGGTAGGTGGGCGTGAAGTAGCATGGTACGACTGATGTTGTTGAGGATGCGAAAGAGGCGCTCGGCTTTGCCGTTCTGAGGAGAGGTGTAGGGGCAGGAGAGCTGGAGATAGATGCCCTGCGAGGTGAGGAGGTTTGTAACGGTATGGTTGACAAATTCCGTACCGTTATCGGCTTGTAAAACCTTGATGGGGAGGTTGAACTGAGTGGATACGTACGTGACGAAGTGAGTGAGGTGAGAGGCGACCTCGGATTTGTGGATGAGCGGGAAGGTCCAGCAATAGTGTGTGTAATCGTTAAGTATAGCGAGATAATACTGATTACCGGAGACACTTTTAACTGGGGACGTCCATACATCACAATGTATAAGTTCAAATGGACGCGAGGTACAGGAGAGAGAACTAGAAAAGGGCAGACGCACATGTTTGCCAAGTTGACATGAGTGGCAAACTGTGGAGGTGCTGTGAGTACATCGGATGGAGGCGCTGCGACGAAGGGTGGCGACAGCGTCGGGGCCGGGGTGGCCGAGGCGAAGGTGCCAAAGGTTGGTGGAGAGGGCAACGCTGGCGTGTGGGGTGGACGGCGCAGCGGGAATGGTGTAGAGGTCTCCGCCACTATTGCAGTGAAGGATCTATCGCCGGGTTGGGATATCCTTCACAGAGAAACCAGACGCGTCAAATTCAATGGAGCAGTGGTTATCTCGTGTGAATTGACGGACAGATATAAGATTATGAATGAGAGAAGGGACAATAAGAACATTGCGTAGAGGGAGGTTAGTGGTGGATGTAGACAGAGAGGAGTCACTGCGGCATTGGACAGGAAGAGAGTGACCATTGCCGATAGTGACAAAAGGGGAGGAAGAGGGGTGACAGGAGCGAAGTATACCGGCCGATGACGCCATGT
Organism: Oryza coarctata; assembly: GCA_030770085.1. Taxonomy (NCBI): domain Eukaryota; kingdom Viridiplantae; phylum Streptophyta; class Magnoliopsida; order Poales; family Poaceae; genus Oryza; species Oryza coarctata. The sequence continues at coordinate 2,823,183 of CM061471.1, forward strand.
GTGAAGACGTCCCAGAGTCCAGCACCCAAGGGTGCTGTGGTTGGAGCGTCATCTGGTTGAGGGCAGCGACAAGGCCAGCCTGGTTCCAGGAGGGAATCGACTGGGTGGTTGGGGTCGGTAGCATCGGCTGAGGCGGCAGAACGGGAGCCGATGCCAGGTGAGCCAGGGGATGGGCGCCGAGAACTCCGGGTTGCCAGCCGATGGGGCTGCGTGGCTGGGGCTGGGGCGCCCAGGGGTTGTAGCAGAGCCACGGACCCGTGGGACCGGCAGGGTGGGTAGGGACCGAGGTAGGTCGTGGTAGCGTCGGACCCTGCCAGGTCCTGCCTTTGCCTTTGCCCTTGCCTTTCCCGGTGCGGGCTGTGTTGCTGTGGCCGGAGCCATGGCCACCAGAACCGCGGGAGGAAGGGGCAGCGCAAGAAGCTCGGTAGCTATTATCGGTTGCGGCAAAAAGAGCAGTGTGGGCCACTGTCTTCTCATCATTGGCCAGACGGAGTTCTTTAAGAACTAGCATGTCATGAGCCCAGGCGAACGATGGAAAAGGTATGGCGTTGGCGATGTCATCGGTGGTGTTGGAGAAGCGGGGATTGAGGCCTCGCAGAAGGGCGAGGACGAGTTGAGTGTCCGCCACAGGGTGGCCGACGTCCCAGAGAGCAGCAGCCTTGACTTTGAGGCGCTGACAGTACGAGGAGACACAGGAGTCGCCTTGTACCATGGAGTGGAACTCGTTGAGGAGGAAGATGGCGCGAGGCTGCTTGTTGGCCAGGAAGATCCGCTCGATGGCCACCCAGAGGTCCCGGGCGGTGGGGTCGGTATCGTCCATGGCGAGGTCGAGGACAGAGTCGTCGACCGAGCCGAGTAGCCAGCTACGCACGCAGCACTCGGCGATGTCTCACTGAGGATCATCGGGGCGAGGTGGTGCCCGAGTTGTGGTCTGAGGCACCGAGGGCCGGAGCAGATTCGGTGACTGGGAGAGTGCCGGAGCTGAGGGTGGACTCGGTGGCCATGACGGGAGAACGGGAGCAAAGAGCCGATGGGAGAAAGAAGCCGATGGGAGGGGGAAGACGATGAGAGGATGGATCGGCCGATCAAGGATGTGAGAAGCCGATGGGAAGTGGGCCAGCCAGCCGATGAGGAGTGGTTGGTCGATGGGGAGTAGGCAGCGGAGTAGGTGAGGAGTGGCCAGCCGATGAGGAGTGGTTGGCCGATGGGGAGTAGGCAGCGGAGTAGGTGAGGAGTGGCCAGCCGATGAGGAGTAGGCAGCGGAGTAGGTGAGGAGTGGCTAGCCGATGAGGAGTGGTTGGCCGATAGGGAGTAGGCAGCGGAGTGGGTGGGTCACGGACGTGTGAGGATTCACGTCCGTGGACTCGTGGAGGCCAAGGAGTGGGGCGGACGCGAAAAAGGCAGGGAGTGGCCGGACGCAAAGAGAATATGTTCGCGTCCGGGAGGCAGGGATTCGTGTCTGTGGACACGTGGACACGTTGGACTGGCTCGGATATGAGGGGAGAAGGTTCGTGTCCGAGAGCCGTTGAGCGTGTCGAAAAGGGCGAGAACCGAGGGAGTTTTCCAGTCGATGGAGGGCTGGACAAGTCCAGCCGATGGAGACGATGAGCGTGGAGGTGCGCCGGCGTCAGAGAAGGAGAGATGCACGAAACAAAAGGAAGAGTGGAGACGGGTGCGAGAAGGGACGAGGAGGCGGATCGAGACCGTCACCTGGTCGCGTGGAGGTGGGGCGGAGAAAAGGTGACTGCGGGAGAGATGGGGAGAAGAAGAAATGGAGACGAGAGAGCGAGGAGAGTACCGGGAAGAAAGTCAGCGACGGGAAGAAGACGTCGACAACGAGGAGGAAAGGGTCGGCTCGCCGGAGGGAGAAGCTAGCACGCCGGGATGTCTAGACTCACTCTGATACCATGTAGAAAGTGTACAGTGACTATGAATCTCCCCGAGCGTATACGATAGGGTCGGGTCTATATATATACAGCTCAGGCCAGTGGTCTGTCTAACACTTGCTTCTACCACAGGACCATTCACCTCGGATGCTATTATGGCTGCTAGCTTCCTCTGTGTTAACAGTCTCAGGATTTTTACTTCAGTTATTAGGTAATTATGTGTTTCATAAGACTGCCGGCATTCAGCAATTTCGTTATTTTAATCAGAGCTTCCATTCCTCAATCTGATGCATGCATGTTTTGGTCGTTAGGTATGCCTTTCAGCAAGCCTTTGTACACGGTGAGCTACATGCTACTAACTGGTGGCGTATCTGGATTCCTGCTGTTGCTGCTATACTACATTGTAAGTTCTGTACTCTTAGTTTTGAGTGCTCGAACCATCTCTGGAAACCATACTGAGGGATAGTATGATATCACTATATCTGTGATCTTAATGACGGTTGATGTATCCATGTTAGTTTGTAGAAAGCCTACCTTTTATGTTCAAACAAACTGAACTGCTGTCTTTTTGTCATGCAGGTTGATGTCATTAATATCAAGAAGCCGTTCATCTTATTCCAGTGGATGGGCATGAATGCACTTATAGTGTATGTTCTTGCTGCTTGTGAGCTGTTCCCTGCACTTGTGCAAGGGTTTTATTGGCGGTCACCTGAGAACAACCTGGTAAAACAACTTGCTATGCTGTGCATCCTGCCATATATGGGGTGGATTCTTTAATAGATGACATGTTTGCTCAAGAATACTAAATTCTTCTTTTCCTGGAGCAATAACCTTACATGTTAGCTAACAGAAAATGATCTGGCAAAGCTGTAGTGCTGTACTACCTCTGAAGAGCTGATTGTGTGAAAAATTATGTTATTTTTTTCAGGTGGACGTGACTGAGTCTCTGCTCCGGACAATCTTTCACTCCAAACGCTGGGGCACCTTGGCGTTCGTCCTCTTGGAGATAATCTTCTGGTGCCTGGCTGCCTGTTTCCTCCACATGAAAGGCATATACTTGAAACTGTAACTGTAGAGCCATTCATTTCCCTGCAAAATCACATTGCCTGCAGAAACAAGATCCTTGTCTGTAAATGTTTCGAGACAAGGGCCACCCTGTAAATCTTTTGAAATAAGGTCCTTCTCTGCAAATGTTTGTCTAGCATCTGCAACATCTCAAGTTACATATGCATGTTCAGGGCACTCCCTCCATTTGTACAGTGTAACTGAATTGTCAATTGATCACCCTGATGTGTCATTTTGTAAATTCGTCGCGTGTCTGAACGATGGGTTTTCCAAAAGTTTCTGAATGATGGGAGTAGCTGTCATGGCTTTTCCAATTGTTTCATATTTTTCTTAACATTATACTAATAGGCCCAATAATATATAATCTTTTGTGAAATAAAATAAAAGTAATTTGCCTGACACTGAAATATCGAGAAACTATTACACCAAACGAGACTATCGTAATCCGCTGTAACACCAAACAAAGCCTTCAAAAAATCAGCGACAGATAGAATAGTAGGAGAAAAGGCAATTAAAAAAAAAAGCCTTTTAGCCATCTCCACTACCACTACGAACTCCAATATGACGGTGGTGAGTATGCACTGCATCATGAAGTTGCACCATCAAAGCTTCAATCAACGACGACTCACAAAGATGGCTTCAAAAGTCCACGGATTTAAAGAGATGATAGGAAAAATTCAGAGTAAGCAGTGGGAAGAGTTTTATTTGAAAAAAAAACTAGTTCACTTCCAAAATTACTTCCATCGTTAAAAAAAAAAGAGTGTCCTTTCCAACAAATAGGCACAAGTAAAACTAGATCGTGTTCGCTTTGTACCTCGTCTTACCAACTACTCCCTCCGTTCGCTTTATAAGGCGTGCTTTAATTTCAGAACGTTCTTATACCTAAATTTTCACCATTGATTACTCATATAATATATTTCTAATATCTGTAAAACCAACATCGTGTGAACTTACCTTGAAGTATGAATCTAATAATGTAACTTTTATACACTAAACATACATGAATGTTAACTAATTGTTGGTCAAAATTTTTAAGTTTGACTTTCTGAAATCAAAACACATCTAATGAAAACTGTTCTTTTTTTTTGAACGAACAAAAAAGGTTGATCCAAGGCCTTGGATCAACTTCTTTCCACTGAAGACTATTCAGAGTGAAGTTTAATTTCTCAAGACTTTAATCTTGTGCCACTTAAAGCTTAATATAGCAGTCAACCAACCGAAGTCAGTGGTGACCGGTGAGATCGTCTGTCTCTGCCACCTCCACCATGCACCGCCGTCTCCCATACGCCGACGACGACGATTCCGGCGCCGGTGCATAAATTCCGGCAAGGCGGCGACGCTGAGCTGACCGGAGCTGTCCACGAAGGAGGGTTCGTCGATCGTGGGCTCGTGGCACGCATGAAATCTCAACGTCGAATCTTCGGGAATGCGCACTATGCCACTATATAGCTTTCTACACTAAAATCCAGCATAGTGGTCAACAGATGGAAGAGTATTTCATCCGAAATCAAAAGATGATGGAAGAAGAGTCTATAGCAGTGGCTGAATCACTTAATTTGCTCATCATTTGCTCGACATATTCCTGGTCTGGTTCAGCATGCACCGGCTGACCGGTCGATGGATATATAGTATGACAACGTTGAAAATTAAAAGTTAGTACACGTGTTATAATTTTGTAAGTACTTGCTCATTTTCAAGAGTAAATTTCATAAAACTTAGAAAATTAACCAAGCTATCGTAGAATTTGTACAAATTTATAGCAATCTAGTACAAAACTACAGATTTTAATACTAAATTTATAAAAAAAAGTTTTTAAGACGAAGTTTTGCAAATTAAACTACAAATTTATAAATTTAGTAATAAAGTCACGACAAAACTACTAATGTTAGAGTTTAGATATTCATCACTACTGTTTTGTTAGAGTTATAACTTTATAGTTTTAAAATTAAATTGGCATTGAAATATGTAGTTTTATAATATTTAAGTACGTAGTTTTTGTAAAACTACTGTGTGCATGAATGATGCTTATCTTAAGACATCCTCAGTTTGATGAATGTTGTGAACTGCGATCCACGACAAAGTCCTAATCTCCTCGTTGTTGTATAGCCTCTTCCGGCGTGCATGCGTGTCATCTCTTCTCCTGGCGTTGGCTACTAACATGCATGCATGGGTTAAACAAATAGCCAATGTAAACATATGGATGCATTGGTTGCAAACATTTGGTGGACCTATGGAAGGATAATCATGGATGCCATAGGAGCTAAGTGGCCATGGCATATAAATATAGAGAGAAGGGTATCACTAAATACGATATTATCTACCAAGCATGATACATCATTTCTATTATTTATGAGCACCAATTCTAATAACTGAGGCTAAACAAATAAAATATATAGGTTAGGTCTATCGTCTAGTTCGTTATCTCAACTTAGTTATAATTCTTTCTAATATTATTATATTTCTTAATTTATTTAAACAAGTAAATGTCCTATAATATAGAGAGATAGTAGAGACCAGAGATATAATCTGACTAAGGCAGGTAGCCCAAGTTAGTAGGATAGGCCCACCTACCAAACCTTGATACGTAGCTCACTCATGTGACATGTTGAGAAGGTGCGTGTGGCTCACACGAAAAAAGAAAAAGGAGTCACTAATCACGCACGGGATGGGATGTGGGAGTTCATATGCTATACCGTTACTTAAACAGTGTAGCATTTTCTAGCTTTTCCCTACGTAAAAATGGGAGCAAGATGTCCTGGGAATGGAACACCACAAGTGACGTCATCATCGTCCTCCTTACGCCTAGCTACCTCGTACCTACTACCACCACCATGCCCATGCACTCCTCCTATATATGCATGTCACATTGCCACTCACAATGCAAGCAAGCAGCAGCAGCATGGCGATGACGATGTCAGTGCGCCGTGGCGCGGCGGAGCTGGTGGCGCCGGCGCGGGCGACGCCGTACGAGTTCAAGAAGCTGTCGGACATCGACGATCAGGAGGGCCTCCGGTTCTACCGCTCGGGCCTCTTCATGTGCCGCCGGTGCGCTGCCATGGACGGCGTCGACCCGGCCGCCGTGCTCCGCGCCGCACTGGCGGAGGCGCTGGTGCACTACTATGCCGCATCGTGGAGGCTAGCCCAGGGAGGAAGCTGCTCGTCGAGTGCACCGGCGAGGACGCGGTGTTCGTCGTGGCGGAGATGGGGATGGCGCTGGAGGAGCTCGGGGAGGTGACCGGCCTGCCCGTGCCGCGCCACGAAGAGTTCCTGTGCGACGCGGCGGTGTCGTCGGGCTGCCGCTGCTCTACTTCCAGGTCACCCGCATGCGGTGCGGCGGCTTCGTGTAGGGGATCCAGATATGCCACTGCCGCGCCGACGCCGCCGGCGTCGTGCAGTTCATGACGGGGTTGCCGGCGCGCCGACGGTGAGGCCGGTCTGGGCGAGGGAGCTCCTCTCAGCGCGCCGGCCGCCGCCGCGCGTCATCACGCGCCACCACCCGGAGTACGAGCAGGTGCCGGACGCCGGCAGGGACAAGGTCTCCCCGGTGGACGCGCTCGTCCACCGGCCATTCTTCTTCGGCCGCCTCGAGATCGCCGCGCTGCGCGCGCTCGCGTCGCCGTCACTGGCCTCCCGGAGCTCGCGGTTCGACCTCATCGCCGCCTTCATGTGGCGGTGCCGCCAACGCGCTCCAGTACGACGACGCCGACGCGGTGCGTTTTCCCGCCGCTTCTCCCGGACGGCTACTACGGCAATGCGTTCGCCTTCGCCGTGACCGAGTCGCCGGCGGGGAGTTACTACACCGCTCGTGGTGGCCACCAAGGCGCGAGCTATGGAGGAAGGGCACCTCCAGTCGGTGGCCGACCTGATGGCGGCGCTTGGGCGGCCGCGGTTCGCCGTGGCGCGCACCTACGTCGTGTCGGACATCACGCGGTCGGGGCTCGCCGACGTGGACGTCGGGTGGAGCAGAGCGGTGTACGACGGGCCGGCGACGGCGACGCTGAACGTCGCCGGGAGGAACGGGGACGGCGAGGAGGGCGTCGAGGTGCCGATGCGGCTGCCAGCGCCGGCGATGGAGAGGCTGGTGGTGGAGGTGGCGAGAGGGCTCGGTGGCGTCAATGTCCATACTGAAGCGTGCTTAGCTGCAAGGCCCTAGGCATGGATGAGGATGAAATAATACTAAAATATATTCACAAGTATGTATATTCACAATAAAGTTGGGAATGGTTGTAACTTTAGTTTCACAATAATAATAATAGAGACTATTGTTATGAAGATAAAAGTGTGGTTAAGAATTTTTGGCTTATTGGTTATTGGTTGGACACCAAATTGTAGTTTATCAAGCATTTGTGTGCTCGGTTGAATAGCTGAATGATTTGTGATAATGAGTCCAAATACAAACAAACGAATTAACTAAAATCGTACCAATTTTAAGTTTGAAAAGGTATCCGCTTAATCCATTTATCAGAAACGAAATGTGGGACAAAGTAATCCCAATGTCATATGTGTATCAGTCTCCCGGAGGGAGTAGCAAGTCCTTCAAAGATCGGTGTGTTGATGTGATTGTTGTGGCCCCATTGTTTATAATGTAAACTCAAGAGAAATTATTCTCCACGAGTGATAAAATTTGCATATGAAAATTCGGTTTTCCTCTTATCATATGTGGACATAAGTTCCCCTCTTATCATATGGAGACTCTGTACAAAGAGAAACTGGAATAAAATATTCATCTACCAAGTAGATTAAAAAAACAAAATTCCATAGGCTCATACTAGCTAACAAAGAAAGAAAAAAAAAGCCACTGTGTATTCATAGGCTTTCAGTATCAGCTAACAAAGAAAAATTATCTTATTGTGTTCATGGCTCTTCATTATGGTTGCCAGGCCGTTAATGGGCCGGCCCAATTGCAAATAATGTTTTTTGGACTAAAAAAAGAAAAATAATAGAAAAAGAAGGGGAAAAAGACAGAAGCTTCTCCTCTGCGGCTTTCCGCTTTCCCTTCTTCCTCCACTCGCTAACTCCGAGAGGAAGGAGAAGAGGCAGAGCCAGCCAATCCCCTGCGCCTCGCTCCCTCGCGATCCCGACCTGGCCACGGATGGCGGGCGGCGGCGAGGCGGCAATGTCGCCTCCTTCGGGCGGCGGGAAGCGCGGGAGGGATCCGGAGGAGGAAGTGTACGTGGACAACCTCCACTCCCACAAGCGCTACCTCAGCGAGGTCGTTCTCTCTCTCTCTCTCTCTCTCTCTCTCTCTCTCTCTCTCTCTCTCTCTCTCTCTCTCTCTCTCTCTCGCTCGCTCGCTCGCTCGCTCGCTCGGTCAATCCTTCCTCACCTCCGCGCCTCTGCGTCCGGGGAATTTTGTTATTTGGTGTTTCTTGGGTGGGCGGGAGTGGCTGCACGGCTCGGATTCGGGGTGGTTTCTTGGTTAATTTGGGTATCGGTAGAGCGAGGATTTTGCGTGGTTTCTCTCTAGTTGCGTTGTTTTTTTTTTTGCTCTTTTTTTTTTGGTGTTTAGTTCTTCGAATTGAAGCGAAATGGGATTCCAGGATTCGTTTGTTTCATTGGATTTCTTACTGGTTGCTAGTCCTTTTCAGGTTCAAGGGGCTTTGCACGTTCCCCTTAATTTAGTTAATCTTCTATTCTTGTTTGTTTCGATCCGTGCTTGTTTGACTCTAATTCTTGCGCGATTCCGTAGTTTTGGATGCTTAATTGGGTATATTCTTTTGTTTTTCCCCTTTCCTCGCGCTCTGTAAAATTGTTTCTTGGTGTGCTTGTTGTTCTTTCTCTATCTCTTCTCCTCTGATATCCCAACTAGAATGCAATTCATGTGTATTACTATGAGGCCTCAATTAGATTCCAGTGTTTTACTTATCCACTAGATTGGCTTTTGCAGATAATGGCATCCAGTTTGAACGGATTGTCTGTCGGAGATTCACTGGTTGACAATATCATGGAGTCCCCTGCGAGGTCGGAGAATGCCTCATATTTCAGGTTTATGTGCTCAGAATTTATGAACGTTACTTAGGCTCTGTTCGGTAGTAATGGTTGGGAACATTCCTGGAAAAATAGATCAATGTTATTTTTAAAGTGATTTTTCTATAGAATTTTTTTAAAAAAAAACGTACCGTTTAGCGGTTTGGAAAACGTGCACGCGGAAAAAGGAGCAAAGGTTAGGAACACTGGCTGCCGAACACAGCCTTACAAGTCAATGAACTTCAACTGTGCATGTTTGTGTATAGATGCGCAATTTTGTATTGTCTAAAATCGAGTATCGAATATCAAAGATAGGAAGACGATGGTGAATGCCTTATTATTATGTGTGCATTAGTTCAGTTTTACTTGCCAGTGTTAATTGTTAGTCTAACTTAAAGAGGTAATAACGTTGTTCCATTTCAGCTTCAGATATAATGCGACTTATCTTTTGCCCCCAAAATTGGTCCATCATTTCCATTTTATCAGCATATTTGTCAATAAAATTGTAGAAGCCATGATTTCCTTTTTATTCTTCTTATTTTCATGAGAGGTTGTTAGAGAACTACTGGAGACATCACTGTCAGTGAGAATTTTTGTTCTGCCTTCAATGTTTTCAGCAATTACTTATAGCAACATTCAGTATGTTTAAATGGATGGATGCATTGGGATGATCATATTTAGAAATTGACAGAGGTTCTTTTTTCAATCAGAATGTCTTTGTAGCAAGTTACTAAGTTGTAAGGATGTGTTACAGTTGAGGGGTTGTACACCTAATCAAGGGGTAGTAATCAGGATTGCTTTTCCTTGCCTGCCCCCGTTTTTCTTCTTCCTCTTAATTGAACAACATACAGACCTCTGTGGGTTCTTGAAATTAAAACTAGAATGCTAATCTCAAGTTGAATTCATCTCAGCACCATTTTTTCTCTACTTTAAATAAAAACCATATTTACAGATAGCTAAAGGGACCTCACAACATAACATTTTTTAGGGTGAATAGTTCAATTTCTTATTATTACAAACTTCATGTTGATTTCCCATACCATGATGGAGGTACGAAATTTCTAGATATTTTTAGTTGGTTCTAGTGGTTTTGCATGTGCACTGTTGCTCATGGATAATCTGGACAGGAGTCTGCTGTCTCTGTGCTTAGTGGGTAAACTGGATGTTCTGGAGAGTGATCTGATCTCTTGAATGATTGCTTGAACACTTGCACTCATATGTTGTCATTGAAACTCATGAAACATAGGTCTTTGGGATGTTCCGGCACATGCTAAGCAAACAAGATATACTTACAAGATGCCTACAAACTTACATATCCATGGTGCAAGCCATGTGGACAGAGCACTTTGTTTGATGATAGAAACTACGACACAAGTAACATTTTTCAACATGCCGATGAATACACTTATACACATGCTTCTGACACAAGTACTTTATCTTAAGACACTTAGATATTATCCATAATATAATTTTCTAATTAGCTAATATTGCCACTTTTCTGCTGCTTACCTTCATATCTGATAGAATGCTGCTACTTCTCAGCACATATCATGGTCTTCTTCAGGTATACGATTCATCATGTGTCTTGTTATCTGTCTTCTTTCAGGGATGAAATAATATTCCAATACTCACCAATGTCTGAAGACTCAGATGACTACCGGTGCTATGACACTCAATTTAACCCCAATGGGAGTCAAGCCGATGCAATGGTCAGCCCTACAACTAGTCCAATGTCATCCCCTCACCGCTTCCAGAAACCACAATCTGGTCTTTTATCCACAAACCCATACCCTCTGCCCAGCTGCTCACTCTCATCAGTTGTATGCTCTCATCCTCGCCGTGGCTCTGAAAATGAAGGCCGGTTCCCATCTTCGCCAAGTGACATGTGTCACGGAGCTGACCTGAGGAAAACAGCACTACTGAGGTCAGTGCAAATGAGGGTTCAGGGGCCACACTCATATGAACTGTCATTCTGTGGCAGACAAGAACAAGAACATGCTCACGACCACGAGGATGAACATCAGCATGAACATCTAGAGGGTTTGGAAGGGGCAGAAAGATCATCATCTCATAGAGAAACAATCAATGATGAAGCTGGTTACCAGATGCCTGAAAACAGCTATGGGCAACCAGAGCATGAAATAGATTACATCGAGGATCGTGCACCGCATGGTTGTCTGAGTGACCTCAAGTTTAAGCAAGAAGACAACGAGTGTAGTAAGCTAACCAGCAGGGATAACAATAGGTAGCAGAGAGCACACCATGCCATTTTCATGTAAATTATGTTTATGGGAGATTATGGCTCATGCTTATGGTAATTCTGATTGATGTTCAATCCACTGTAACCCCTTGTATGAACATCTGCTTTGCGAAATCCAGAAATTGTAACCTTTGAGTAAAATTATCATCATTCGGTGCTAAGCTTTGCCGTTTTGGCATCATGTACAAATGGAGCTAATGGTTTTGGACGAAATCTATCCTGAACAGTTATACCGATGAATTGTGTGATGTCTGTTTAACTCTCAGGTTAGTAGTACGGTATTTACTGCCGCAAAACTTATTTATTTTCAGGATTTGTGCATGTCATTCTTGGGCAGGGACATTATATTATTTGTATTGTTGGTTTGTTCCAGCTTTATCGGATGTCTGCAAAGACACTGCGGAACTAATATTCAGTGGATAATCTGAACTAACAGAATTTTTTTTTTTTTGGGCGGGGGGGGGGGGGGGGGGGGGGGCGTTGTTAAAAATCGTTCCAATTGCCCTTCTTTTCCTGCATCTACAAAATTAAACTTACTCTAGTTGGTTTGAATAAACGTTTTCTGATCTAGCTCAGCTGTAACTCAATAACTCGTTTCTACAATTGCTTTCTAACTGTATATAAGACGTTGATAAAATTAAACATTTTAATTTCCAAAAAAACTCGAAGAAGGCGAGCTTGCTTGATGTCCATCCCCTACACTGAACAAATCAAAATAGGAGTAATTCCACATTTTTCAAGCCGAAAAGGCAAAATTGGCAACATGAACTCTTTCTCACCAGGGTAAACAGAAATAATGAAAACTGAATCATCGAATTATTGGATTGACAAACGTAGTACAGTATCATCACTCATCATGGGATGGTTACAAAAACATCTTCTGTTCTTTTGCGTAAACTAGTTGATTGCTTTGTCAATCCCTGTGACCACAAAAGCAAATAACAGAAAGAAAATTGATCATGCCGGGCAGTGGGATACACGTTTGCTCAACAGAAAACCCAACTAACGAACTTCCATTGCCATCTCTCACTGATATCTCTTCTTTTTTTTCATTTCTTTCCAGTTTCCTTTCGTGGAGGCGGGCATTGCACAAATGACTATACCCCAATGGCTTGTCGGGGTATGTGGGACACCCTTTAAGAGAAGGTCGAAAGAATGTTCTTCTTGATGACGAATTCATCAGCTTTGGAAGGACTGATCGACTGTCATATAATGAAGAATGGAAATCAGATTCTAGATTAAGTAATATGATGTGCAAAGTGAATGAGGAACAGAAACTTTTGTTGCTCACCCTCTCCAACATGCGTTGAAGCCTCTCAGATTCCTTCTTAGCATATTCAGAGCCTTTCTCCATGATCTTCTTTGCAGAGTTCACATAGATCTTTCCATACCTGATTTAGCAAAATTGGTAAAAATCACATAGTGACGATGCCAATTGCCATACATACATGAAATGCAAATTTAAAAACAGCGAAATGCAAAATACTTGGCAGCAGGACCACTGAGCTTCGTGACATCCTCCATTTTGGAAAGGACTTCTTTCTGCTTATCATTTGCAGCACCGAGGAACTCCTTCACAAGAGGAGCCAAGCTTGTGACAACCCCAGCCTACAAAAGCAAACCAATAGATTCTATTGAAATTGGATTATGTATTTAAGTAGCTGGTACATTTGCTTTTATATGCGACCAACCTCTGAAGTAAGCTGACCCTTTGAGTCACGGCTGGTTCCACACTTCTCATTAATAAACCTGACGAAGTCATCCAAATCGCGACCGCCATCATAATCTTCACCAGCTTTGTTTCCCTTTGGGAAGAATTTCAATGTGGGAAAACCAGAAACTCCATACCTGAAGTGACATACATGATTAAAAGCTCTTATGGAAAAGAAAAACATAATGACCAAAATCATACATCCTATAAAAACAGGTATGTGTATGTTAGATCTAACAGTTAGGCGAAGTACAATAACAGTAGAATATTTTCTTCAGGAAAGCAAATACCATTCCAATATAAGCTATACAGTTACATTGAAGTGCAGAGGGAAATCAATGTAGACAAGAATTATTAGAACGGAGTTCAGAAAGCATACTTCTCTGCCAAGGCAGTGTGTTTGTCAGCATCAAGATTGGCAATAACAGCACCCTCATCTTGCTTGAAAACAGAAGCCAGCTTCTCATATATCTAAAACAAGTACAAGTTTGAGTTAGGACAAATAGAAAAATGAAGGTGCACTATTTTGTAGCTTTTCAAAATAGTGAGGCATACTACTAACCGGAGCAAGATGCTTGCAGTGACCGCACCTGCAAAAGAAAGCAGCATCCAACAAAATTAAATTCATTGATACAGCATGATAAAAAGGTTTGATGACCAACAGGCTGATCACAATAGCCTACCATGGGGCATAGAACTCTACAAGGACATCTTTGGTTTCATCAAGGACAACAGAGTCAAAAGTCTCTGGGGTAAGAACCACAACACTTGAAGGAACTGCTGCTATCTTTACATTGGTAGCTGAAAGACAAAGCAGATAGATTTACAACAGTGTTCAGACTTTGAAAGTTAATATAGCATGCTGGTTTGCCAATAACAACTGTTCAACTAATAATGAAAATGAGACATGCCAATATAATAAGAAAACAGTGACACACAAGTAAGTAACTGCAGAAGCTTTTGGGCTCCATAATAGCAGGAACTAGTCAAGTAGCATTGATATTTCAGTACTTATTGCTTATGAAATAATCCTCTAACTAGTGAAAACTGAAATATTGTGCATAATATGTTTCATGGTAATAAAAAATGCCGATAATTTGCCAAACAAGGAGACAGCCAGCTTGGTTGGAAAGTGCGTTCAACTACCTGCTTCAGTGTTAACATATTCTGCAAGGGCTTCTGTGGTACGCTGACCTTCATACCTAAACAGTAAGTTTGACATTAGGGCCATTGTCCTAATGTTCTTTAGGATAGAAAACGTAGTGATTGAGTAATCAACAAAGAAGCATGTATTCTCACTTCTTAGGCTCCAAGGAACCTTTAGGGAACCATTGGATTGTGGGGTACCCAGAAACTCCATACTTGCTGCACACACTCTTGTGCTCATCACAGTCAACCTGGATAGAGAAAATGGTGGTCAATTCATCAGCAAACACCTAAAACTATTAGATCCTGACAACATATCTCCATTAAACAGGAATGTGCATTTTCATTTTCTTCCCTTATGGAATGCAAACGATAAAAAAACCATTGACACGCAAACAGCGAAGGTATGAGAAAAAACGACGTCAACATTAAAATTCCGAACACCTGAGTCGTAGAAAAGAATGAGATTTACCTTTGCAATTAGGACTGATTTAGCTTTCTTGAAACTTGCGCCGAGCTTTTCGTATTCAGGGGCAAGCTTCTTGCAGTGGCCACACCTGAAAACAAAATCAATTATAAACATAAAAAAATCAAATTTCTCTATACATAAACCCTTTCCAACATCAACCACCGCAAGACAGAACATAAAGCCCTAAAAACCTTGCAAAATGTCACACATCTGATCGATACAAAATGAGGGACCGGAAAATAAACGAATCTGTGAAGTCAAGAAAGATCCACGCAACAATCCGGCCACCGACTAGGAACCAAGTGTAGATCGATACTTCAGCTAAAGATCGGAATTTTCCAGCGCAATATCAACTCAATCCACTTCACCCGAGGAACCCAAACTTCACGATTTCAAAAGCTGCCACGGATTCGAGAATGAGCGCTAGGCCGAGAACATTTTCACCGATCCAGCGCGATCCGGACGCATTTCATCACAGAGATCCGGCCCCCCGGCCCAGAACACCCACCGACATGGGAGGAGACGGGATCCAGCGAGCCATCACTTGCCAGGGCGTGTAGAACTCGACGAGGGCGCCGCGGTCCTGGCCGACCTCCTTCTCGAAGGTGGACTCCGTCAGGGCCACCACATCGTCGGCCACCGCCGGGGAGACCGCGGCGAAGGCGAGGGCTTTGCGCGAGATCTGAGGAGACGTCATGGCTGCGCTTGAGCTCGTGGGAGAAGAGAAGACAAGAGGTTAACGAGTTCGGGGTTTTTTTTTTTTGACTTATATGCCACTCTCCTGGCACAATTTTAAATACCACTCTCCCGAAAAAAAATATTTTTTTACCGAAGTTTTCTTTCTAGTGTGCTATTTTTTAAGTCTGCAAGGTGCCATGTCACTGTTCTGGCGTGGCACGGAAGAAGAGATAAGTTTGCCAATCCTTCTTCTACCTCCGTGACCTGCCTACCTCCACGGTAGAGGATCAAATAGGCCGGGCGTCGCGTGCCGGCCTGGGCATGCGTAAATAGTAACAGGCCCGACACGTTGGGCCGTGCTCATACGAACGTGTCATGTCTGGTTGAGGATCTGGCATATTGGGTTGGCACGGCACGGCCCGGCTGCTATAGCGGTCTGGCATGGCACAGCCCAACCAGCCCATCAGGCTAGGCACAGCCCAATTAGTCCATCAGGCTAGGCACAGCACGGTACACGGGGGCGGCTATTTAAAAAAAAGAGTAGCCGTTGTAGCTTAAAAGGTCTTAAAAAATCTTTAAAAATATGATTTTTTTTCTATTCAGCATGCTGCCTCATCCAAATATTCCATCTTGTGCTCTCTTATGCTCTTTGATGTAGTTTGAATTTTTTATTTTAATAAAAAGAAATCTCCAAATTTTGTCAAAAATCAAAAAATTTCTAGCAAGGACTCCACGCTTCTAAACCTCTACAAGGCTGAGCCGAAGCTGGCGGGATAAGCAATATATTGTATTTTTATTTAATCCATTGTTTTTTCTTAGATGAATACATTTTCTGAAATTATAATTTTAATATTTTAGAATGTATGATCTAGATGTAATTTTAATATTTTAGAATGGATGATCTAAACTACCTGTCTTTTCATCTAAGCGACTATGATCCGAACTTCATACCATTGCCACAACCGAATGCCAAGCAAGATATCACCAAAACAATATTAACACCACCGGTGCATGAAGACATACCTGTGATTTAGAAGGATTAGGAAAGCGAGAGTGCATCGACAAACACATACTCAAAAAGATTAATAAATTTCGGTGTTTTGTAATATTTTGATGAGATAAAGAAGGACGGCCCTAATGAAAAGGAGATAACTTTTACAAGATATAGAATATGTAGATGTAAATTATTTGGAAAATCTTCTAGTGGAACAGGGCACTTGAGACGACATGCTAAGGCTTCTGCTATAAAATGAGGAATCAACCTACAGCTGTAACAACTACTACTAAATCCTGATAGAATGATACATACATGGGAGTAATGATCCTGTTAATACCAAAATCTGGACGATCCGATTGCGCTAAAGCCGATCGGCTAGGAGATCCGATGGGGCTAAAGCCGATCGGCTGATAGGTCCGATGGAGGGTTTAATGCAGTCATCGACCGATAGAAATACTGAGATAAGGCCGATAGAGAACTGTAGAAAAGCCGATCAGATTAGTAGAAGATTGGATCGGCTTGAAGACAGGGGATTGTCCAATCGGGATCAGGTCCGAGAAGCCCGAGGGAAGGAAGGAGAATGATCGGCTTAACTTAAAGAAAATCCGATAGCTACAGTGGAGAAGCCGATCAGGTTGCAATAAAGTAAGGTTCGATTATAAATTGAAAGATTATTTAGATGAAACCGAGTTTGCGGAAGAGCCGTGGACTCCACGGCAGCGTGCTTATTTTTGTAAATTATAACCTTACTCAATTAGGGAGGTCTAGCTGGTTAGTTAAATTCTTTAGGAATATTTTCCTTTGTTCTTACTAGGAAAAATGTCCGATGGTTGTGGACGTGTCGGAATCTGTCTATAAATCCAGAGTATAAATATAGACCCTCTGGAAACATGTAAAATATCTCTCGATCATATTAAAATTCGGTGCATCGCCACCCTAGTTCATCTAGGTTCTACCGGCGGGTTCTGGCTCTCGACGCGGGGCTGTATCGGTTAAGTCTAATCTCCGGCGAAGGGGTAAGTCCCGCCACCATCCCGTTATGCCTTGCTCTGTCTAAGACTGCATCGGTTAGGTCCGACCTCTTAAGCCAATCGGATGTATCACATCACGTCCGTGCTAGACCTATCGGCCCGTTAAGCTCCCTCTGTCGTCGTCAGTCTCGTGCTGCATTGGTTAGGTCTGACCTACGGGGCTACCGATGGTAGATCGAGCTTCAGGCCTATAGGCTTCTGCACGGCGTATCATCGGAGTGCTAGCCGATGAGTTATCCATGCTCTGTGCTTCACGCCCAGCGCATCGGCCCCTCGGCTGATACGCATCAGCCTTTAGAGGCGTCCCACGACGCGTAATGCCAAACATATCGGACCTCCAGCCGATACGCACCCACCTTCATAGAGGCGTCCCCTCATCGGCTCAGCTAACCGATGGGTTCGTTCCTATCCTTGCTACGGCATAGCCGATCCGGCGTCCTCTGTATCATCGTCGCTGGCCCTGGCCTCGTACTGTCTCGGTTAGGTCCGATCTTCGAAGTTTGGTGTTGATGGCGCTGCCACAGCGGGCGACGGGTCTCTTGCTATCATATCCAGAGCGGCATCGGCTTTACAGCCCGTGCCTTCTTGCGCTAATCATCGCCTAGGCCGCATCCACTTTTATCAGTTTTTCAGCCAATGAATCGCTGTTCGGCTGTCCAGAGGGATTCCGTGCGCCTCGATATCCTCTAACCACATCCTGGTTCCTCCATCGGCTCTATGGTCGACCGCTCGTCGACACCTGTCCATATCGGCTCCCCAGCCGATCAAACAACATTCCGAACCTATCGGCAGCCAGCCGATAGCGAACGTCTGTATCGGACCCGCTCGTCTCACCTCCTTGTTAATTGCAGGGTTAAATTGATTGGCACGCCCACGAACCTCGAGATCTAAGGACCTGCACTGGAGACAAGCAGATCTCACAGGCCTTCGTGTGATCGAGCCATCGTCCCTCCCCGGTCGCGGGATTTTTTGGTGGATCCTCACGTAATATGAGTTTCTCTAACTCATTTAATTTAATTGCTAGATAAGATTTAACCTAACTTTGGTGAGTCTAATGCTGAGAATTATATTAAAACTACTCATAATATCCTATGTTCCAATCTGTTAATAGACATACAATGATTTGTAATTTTAAAAAGATTTATATGCAAGATCATTGAAAGCAATATTTCACATCTGATTTTTGGAGTGGTAGGGACAAAGCATATTATATTAGTGCTTATTATATTGATGATGATTGGCAACTAAATAAAAGAATTATAGTATTAAAATTAATTGATTTTTCATATCAGAAAGAATTTCTCAAGTTTTTTTTGTCCTTTTCGAAAAGCTATATTTACAATTTTGTAAAAATGTATGTGCTAGAGTGAGAACTACGTTACGCAGGGAAGAAGAAAAAATGGACACGAAGGCGGGCTTGAACCTCCCTACCTCGTGGTTAACAGCCACACGCTCTAACAAACTGAGCTATTCCAGCTCCAGTTCTAACTGTCCTAAACACCTAATAATAACCAGTCCTGTACTATTGATCCAACCTTCCCATTGATTTAAGTTATGTTATTTTCAGCTATTTTATTAGATTCCATATTTTTAAAAATATGATTTTTCAAAAACCTTTCTTCTACCGTGTTGCTTATACCACTCCTTCTTCTAAGTCCTTTGTTAAGTTTTTTAAAAAATATATATTTTCTATGATAATAATTTAATGAATAATCCGTTTCAAACGTTACCACTCAGCAGATGAAAAGATAAAAGGGAACGCCCACTCATTGCTCTGGCGAGAGGATACGGTTCCTGTAAATTCAGATTTTGCAATACTAGTAGTGTCATACATTTATACTAGACCTTTGAAACGAGCGTTTACCTTTCAAGCAAGCTAAGGTCTACCTTTCAAGCAAGCTAAGTATAGTTATTTCTTGTTTATAAATAAATGGTATTGGCTGAATAACTAAATAATTTATAATAGTTACTTAAGAGTATAAATAAATTAATTAAATATTATAAAGTTAAAAATAGATTTAAAACATTTAAAAATCATATATAGAAAAATTTTGTGAAAATTACACTATATATGAGCTTGAAAATAGTGCACACCAACATTTTATTTCTTACTTCCTCTGTCAAAAATATGGCTATTTTTTAGGATTTAAACTTATCTCAAAATATACATATTTATAGTTTTTTTCTACTATGCCTACTATACCCATGCCAACCACCCTATTATCTTAGTTCCACTTTTTTTTAATAAAGTGCATTATGTTATTTTACCTTATTTCTTAATCCTCAAAGACAACCTAAAGTCCTGTTTAGGAGTTTAAATTTGTTGGTAGTGACTTTTGATAATATAGAAAAGCTAAGTTTTTTAACTTTTAGATTTAATTAATTTTCTAGATTCTATAACTGCTTTTTGAATCGGGATTGTTCGGAAAGGTGGAGATTTGATGGCTTTTAGTTTATTTTTTAATTGCATAGCTACAGCTTCTTGATTTTGAAAAACTGTAGCTGCTAGCTTTCTTAAACAGTACCTAAAAATAACTATATATCTTCTAGATTAAAAATAATTATATATTTTGGATAGAATTTATGTCAAACTTTAAAAATTTTGATTATAAATAATTTTGAAATATTTGTGATAATGTTAAAATATATTCATATTTCTACATATATTAGAAAAGAGAATAATGGTCAAACTAATTATTTTAACATGAAATGAGTATAAAATAACAAAGGAAAGTCCAAACCCAAAATTAGTGGAAATGCTGTACTCATCAGTGTGCCATGCGGGGCAAGTTGGGTTTACCAAGGACGTACGACAGGTCAACCCCTTTGCTGACGTGTACAATTCTCCGGTGAACCGTCTGACAAAACTGTCCACGTGGCGCCTCCCCATTCGCTACTGCCATCCGGTTTTCGTCCCGGATTGGTCCACGTCATCACGCTCCACGTCTCCCCGGACACCCCCACGCCCTCGGTTTCTTCTAGAAGCTTTTAAACCGCGAGAGGGAAAGAGAAAGCCACTCGGGGAAGACGAGACGAGACGACCCCTACTCCGACTCGACGGTGGCGAGGACGACGACGCGGAGGTGGTGGTGGAGGCATCGCCGGCGCGCGGAGGAGATCGACCCTCTCGCCTCCCCTAGATCCGCGAGCCGCGGGAGACCCTACCGCCCTTGGGCCTTGGCCGCTCGGTGATTCAGGGGAGAGGGGGTCGCGGGGCGGGGAAGGGACGGCGAGGTGGGGCCGATGGCGGCGCTGCGGTGGATAGGGGCGTTGCTTCTGCTGCTTCACTTCGTGGCGGCGGTCGCGGGGTAGGGTTCCGATCAGCTCCCTCCCGCTTCGTGCGAATAGAAAAAGAATACACTTTTTCCCCTCCTCATGGTCTGATCCAGTCTACCTCCCAATGGGGCTGATTTCTCCTCTCCTTTTTACGCTTTTATTATTGAATCAGCCTGAGATCTGTATCATGTTGTGCGCATTCTGTTCGACGATTATACTGGATTGGATTCAGCTGAAATTTAGGTGGATTTCTTTTTTTTTTCTGTTGGTATGTGTGAATCAGGAAGAACTACTACGACGTGCTGCAAGTGCCCAAGGGCGCATCTGAGGATCAGATCAAGCGGTCCTACCGCAAGCTAGCACTCAAGTACCACCCCGACAAGAATCCCAACAACGAGGAGGCCAACAAGCGATTCGCCGAGATCAACAATGGTAACGAGTCCAACCCCATTGTTAGACTGAAAAATTGGTGCTCATTTTTAAGACTGAAAAATTGGTGCTCATGAGGGGGAATTAATGGGTAAAGGTGTTGTCTTCTTGCAGCGTATGAGGTCTTGACGGATCAGGAGAAGAGGAAGATCTATGACCGGTATGGCGAGGAAGGACTGAAGCAGTTCCAGGCCCAGGGTGGGAGAGGTGGCGGCGGTGGGATGAACATTCAGGACATCTTTAGCAGGTGAGGCCAATGCTAGCTACTCCCTCCGTTCCAAAATGTATGGTGTTTTAGTTTTGTTAAACTCCTCTAATTTTTATGAGGTTTATAGAACAATGCACCAACATCTACAGATCAAATTAGTTTCATTAAAAGCTACCATGAAATATATCTTTATAGTGTATTTATTTGGTATTGTACATGTTAATTATTTTTCTATGAACTTGGTCAAAAACCAAAACAACTTACATTTTGGAATGGAGGGAGTAACATTTACTGTTTTAGCTTCTCTGCACATGTGAGCAACTTTCATATGTGGTAGTAACGAACTGACTCTGAAGAGAAATGCTTGCTATTCCTCCATATTGATGAATCTGATTTAAAAGTCATGTAAATATCTACTAGTTCTTTGTTCTACAATAACACTAACCCTCCGTTTTGGAATGAAATTCTAGATGTGTTGGTGATGCGCTGAGCAGGAACTAATGAATCCACAAAGTTTAAGATCAGGAAATTTGATGTCAACATTCTGCATGTTTAACATGCTTAATGTTCTAATGTGTCTGCGTGCTGTTTCTGCTGATGCCCTTTTTTACAGTTAAATTATGTATGTATGTTCATTGCTGTTTTCTTTTTTCATCTTCTATTATAAACTAAAAGCAGTTCAGTAGTGTCTTAGCTAGATGCAATTCAACCTAATTATCATTTACTTTTATTGTATCATTTTGTTCTTAATCATCACTTTACTGTTTCGTTCATGAACTTCTGTAGCTTTTTTGGTGGTGGTGGTGGTGGTGGGATGGGAGAGGAGGAAGAGCAGATTATAAAAGGTGATGATGTGATTGTTGAACTGGATGCTTCATTGGAGGACTTGTACATGGGTGGTTCACTAAAGGTAACCAAGTTTGACTAGCTGAGGAGTGAGGAAAAGAAAGATGTAGATAAGTTATATAAATTTCATAAACAAAACGTAAATCAAGTGGTTACATTACCTTGCTGCTCTATTTGGAAGCATGCTTGAGTGTCCATGAAGGCTGCACTGTGACATGGAAAGTGTCGCTCCAAATTTACTTTGTTATTTTCGTTTTTGTGATAGATTTGGCGGGAGAAAAACGTCATAAAGCCAGCACCAGGAAAGAGGCGATGCAATTGCAGAAATGAAGTTTACCATAGACAAATTGGTCCAGGAATGTATCAACAAATGACCGAGCAGGTATTGATTGCCCCTTGCTGTGTTATTCCACAGTTTGGCATGATTTAAAATAAATATCTTTATTTTTACCTTTTGTTTTTTCACTCCATAATAATAGGTTACATTTGTCTTTTTAGGTCTGTGACCAGTGTGCAAATGTGAAGTATGTGCGAGAAGGCGATTTTTTGACTGTTGATATTGAGAAGGGAATGCAAGATGGGCAGGTATAGAGCAACTGTTCTGTTCACTTTCTAGACATTTAGTGTGATGTGCTGTGAGTACTTAGTGTGTGCTTTTTTCCATTATTTTGTCAACATTACATTAGATTATATGTACTATAGCTTGTAGGCATACCACATGCTGTTGCTACTTCTGGATGCTAAACTGCTAAACTAAACCATATTTGAAGATAATAAGCAGTCGTTTATGATCAGCACTTTCACTCCATTGTTTACTATTATAATCTGAAACCTTCAGTCAAACTGGCTGATTTATGGATCACAATGCTAATCAGTGGCTTGGTAATTGGTATGGTTTGTTTTTTCTGTTAAATCCAATCAGTGCTTCTTTTGACCTGGTAACTGGCAAACTACTAGCAGTTTTTTGAATTTGGCCTGATACAGAAATTCCTAGAAAGAAATGTCAATCTTTCATGTGAATTATTGAATTTATCTGGTGGCCTGTAATTCCCTCAGGCTATAACATGATCAGAGACATAGTTGTTTATCATGAACGTTTTATTGTATTCATCACTATCTATATGTTCCACTTTACAGTTTGTATGTTGATTTCGCCGCGCCATTTAATATTTGCAGGAGGTTTCATTTTTTGAGGAAGGAGAGCCTAAGATTGATGGTGAACCTGGAGATTTGAAGGTTTGCTTAGCACCTTTTTATGCTTGGTTAAAGTTTATTATGTGGGGTGATCAATTTTACTAATCTTTATCCTTAAATAAATGTTTCATGAGCAGTTTAGGATCCGAACAGCACCACATGAGCGATTCAGAAGAGAAGGCAATGACCTGCACACAACTGTTACAGTCTCCCTGGTATTGCTCATCCCAGTCTGTTATGCATGTTCTAATTAACTCTCTTTAAAGGCTTTAGTATCATGAGAAAACTAGCCACACAACTTTGATTAAAAAACATGGTCACATTACAAGAACCAAAGCCCCAAGATGACAAAGATGTTTGTCATCTTGTATATGGATAAAAAAATCCAAAGATGTTTCTGGCTTTTCGGCCATTGTGGATGGGAGGAGTTACATCTCCAGCCACTGCAGTAAATTTATAAAATTCAAGATTTGGCAAAAGCCCAGGTGTGAGTGAGACAGGGGGTGTCCATCCTGAATTGCCAATCTTGAAGTGGAAACCATGAAATCCCTTACCACGAATCCACCAATCCTTTTCTCCCAGAAGTGCATTGTAACTGCAGAGCTTGGGTCACTGTTCTTTTAGTGTGTTCATAAGTGTAGCTTGTATTTCCTGATCATCCTTTGGTCCTGCAGCTCCAAGCGCTGGTCGGTTTCGAGAAGACCATTAAGCATCTGGACAATCATATGGTGGAAATTGGCACCAGGGTAAATCCCACCCCCACACCATTATTCTTGTACCATGTAGTCATTCATCACCTGCAAGGCTGCAATTGATCGTCTCAATTTCATCGCTAATATTAGGGGATCACCAAACCAAAGGAAGTTAGGAAGTTCAAAGGGGAAGGAATGCCATTGTACCAGAGCAACAAGAAAGGCGATCTATATGTAACTTTCGAGGTTTTATTCCCGAAAGCCCTAGCCGACGATCAGAAGACCAAGCTGAAGGGCATTCTCACATAACTGGAGGCACAGGGTTTTCGCTATGATGCTGCAGCTAGTTCTCATTTGAGGTGGGAAAACTGCCTCAAAAAAGGAAATTTTCCAGCTTACAAGCACCAGCAGCTGCCTTTCTGGGTGTGATTTTGCGTTGGTAATTGCTAGCAGTTAAGCAGTTTATTTCTTTAGCTTCTTTTGTTTCTTATGTCATTGACAGCCGGGTGTAGCATTAGAAAGTTCGACGAGCTGTACCAAAATATTTGTATTGCTGGAAGAATATATTGATGGTAGAATTGTAGCTTACACTTCCCAAAACTGTATTTACTGGTTGTACAACAGCAGTAAAATTAAATGCAATTTAAGTTTGGGCCATTCGTTACTCTGTTGTAGTATAGTCGAGTACGTTTGGGGTTCAGTATTGTCTAAAAATCGTCATCATCTGCAGAATATTCAAACCAATTCACATGCAATTAATCATAATTTGGTTTTAGGTTCTACTACTAGTCATAATGTGAGACACAGGAACAAAATGAACCAAATTTCGTTTACACTCGATGCAACTCTTAAGCAGGTTGCGTTCCACTCGGCTTTTTTTTCAGCTTTTTCTCAGCTTTTATAAGCACGTTTTTTAAAACAATGTTTTTTAATATAATATATATATATATTCCTTATCTAATTTTAATTAATTTTATCATTTATGTCATTAAATAACTATCATCAAAATTAGATAATTTTTTTCATCTTACAACACTTTCAAACACAACCGCAACCTTAAATGTCTGCATGATATCTGGCACAAATCCCATCAGCATCAATACATCACACACACGCCAAAAGAAAAAAGAAATGAAAGCATCAGCATGAGAGATTGAAACCAAAAACGGAATAGCACAAACAACGGCCAGTTCGAAGTGGGTCAAGATACATTCATGGCGCACAGGCTGTAACACTGACACGAGAAGCAAACTTGAAGAATGCAGAAGAAACGCATCTATCACTAAGTGGGAACGAGTCGAGCAGCTGCCATCGAACTGACGACCATCAGGCAATTAGAGTTGCATCTTTGTTGGACCTGCACGTACAAGTCATAGCTCATGACAAGAGGTTTCATAGACAATATTATAGCTAACAAAAAAAAAATCGGAGTAAAGGATTTAGTAGTGTCACAGTCGATACGCTTAAATTCACACCATAATGATCTCCAGCTCTCCACAACATAAGGATTTCCAATAAAATAAGTACAGTTCTTTAGGAGAATAATGTGCTCGTCAAGGTCATGTACAAAAATATTCTCCAAAAAGTTCAACAAGGTTCCGGGCGTACATCAATCTATAATAGGAATGGCGTCGATCACGTTACCTTGATATTTACACCACTAACTTCGAATCAAGTGCAGCCGCAACATTTGCCCCTCCAGCGTCCTATTTCCCAACAGATTGCTCAGCATTTCATATAAGGTAAATTACAAATATACTGAAAAAGGAGCCAAGACGTACCTCCATTCCCCATTTGATGTAGTCTGGTGATTCACAAGCCTTGTACTCATCAACTAAGCTCTCTATTATTTCTCGAGATTCATCAAATTCAGAGAGATCATTGTCCTGTATTAAGAGGCCAAAATGTTTGAGTGTTTTGCACAAAAGAATGGGCAGGTTTCCCCACAAGATCATACATAGTACTCAAAGCATTTCATCTTAAGAAAAACACATGGGTAAAAACTTATACTGCTAAAGTTTCATGTTTGTTTTATACTTTAATATAAAAACTGCTAGTGGAATGCTCAATTTTTTTTGGTGTCAAACAGGTTTTTGAACAGGAAATACATTATTACACTTCAAGCAGACCTAGTTTAGCAGTTCACAGTATGTTGAAATCCCATATGCATGACAATGATTCCAAACAACTTAAAATGCCAAAAAATTCAAATTTAGAAATTACTCAGGTAAAGAAAATGGATGAAATTGAAGGAATGGAGTTTCTTACCTCAAACATTGGGAACTTTCTGTAGTTGTCAAGAAAAGCTTGCTTTTTCCTTAGCTTTTCATACTGTCCCAGGCATTTGCTGAATAAGTGACGGATACTAGTATGGTTCGCCAGCATCAATCCACTAACCTGTAACAAAACATTAGTGATTCAAACACTGTACATAAATTGACAAAAAAGGTAATGGAAATCGCATGCACAGAGAGAGAGAGAGAGACCCTATGAGTGGTTTGTACATATGGAGATTTTCTTGATAAGGCAACCTGTGGCAGTTGAAATAACAATAAATCAATATGTCAAAAAAATTGAACTTAAAATTACTCTAGTTGTGTAATGACCTGAATGCTTGCAGGTCCCCACTCAATGAAGTTAACAAGCTTCCTTTCACGTATCCTTTGTAGGCTCTCATGGACCTAAATGCATGAGAATACCAAAGATAAGAATGGAATGAACAAACAACTCCAAAGGATCAAAAGAACAAAATCTTCATTCTGCTTCAGAACTAGGCAAATTTCATTTCGATATTCTGGCGGCTATAGATAAAACTAAAGTAATAAACTCATTTAACAGAACTGTACCTGTGTAGGATCCACCTCTCCCTGAATGATGTTAAGTATGGAGATGTATTTAGCCTGGCTAGCTTCCTTATTTCGAGCATATGATGACACCATTATATTCTTTGTCTGCAAGACAACAGATAAAGGTCCAAAGTTCAAATTTCATAAAGATTAGAGTTGCAAGCATCCTATTCCTATAGAAGCAAAGAATACCTGCAGAAGTCGCCTCATAACATCTAACACTGTTGTCTTGCGTATCATGTTAACCTGAAATTGGGCAGATCGTTATATCATGAACTGAATTCTTTCACATTTGTCACAAGAGAAGGCAGGGAAAGCAATATGTATTTGACACAGAATATACCAGTCTACCAACTCCCAAATTAAACTCAAGCAAAAGTAGTTACTAAACAGACAAAATGTGAAATCAAACATGTTACATGAACCAATGTAACAAATATGATCAAATCACCTGGCGTTCAACAGTCAATGGAGTGTAACCTGTCATCAGAAAATGACACCTTGGAGTAGGGATCAAAGAGGCAAGAAGGCCAACCAGGTCATTGTTCATATATCCAGGATACCTCAGAGTAGTTGTGCTTGCAGACATAACTGTGGAGACCAAAGAGTTTGTTTGTGCAAAAGTAGGATTTGCTAAATGAAGACGTTCCACAGCAATCCTGTTAAGGGCCGTATTGTCAAGAACAACCACACAGTCCGCATTAAGTGTCAGCCGCTTCAGAGTTAGAAGCGAATTGTATGGCTGGACAACAACATCACTTGTTTCCATCTGATTTGGGAAAACACTGTATGTCTGGACAAGCTTTTTGCTGTATCGGTCATTTAGGGTCTCCAACAGATAAGATCCCATGCCTAAATAAGGGCAGAGTGAACAAAATTAGATAGCTATTATAAGAAAATAGACGTGTGGAAATACTACTTTTTCATGATTGCAGCTATAGCATCCCATACACACACCGAGCTACATGTCAAACACAAATAGATCCAGTTACAATAGACAGTGATTTACAGAAAACTGAGACTAGTAGTAAAACACAAATCAGAGAAATCAAGAAAGGATATTCAAATAAATGACCTGAACCAGTTCCACCAGCGATAGAGTGGCATAACACAAAACCCTCAAGGCTATCACTTCCATCTGCTTCTCTGTCTATCATATCCATGATATCATCAACTACTTGTTCACCCTGTTGCAAAAGATGTATTAAACTCTGCTTGCAGAGATGCAGAGGGCACACTTGGCTAAAGGACAGAACATAACAAAACCTATAGCATTGGTGATTGGCTGACGAACTATAGAACTGATTACCAGTCTAGCAGATGAAATATGGGAAAACCAGATAAAAGTAAACCTGGTGATATCCACTGGCCCAGTTGTTTCCAGCACCACCTCCATGCTCAGCCACAAATATATTCTCATGATTGTATAAATTCCTGTACTCACTGTTCTGTATTCCGTTAATCACTCTTGGCTCTAGATCCACAAGAAGAGCCCTGGGTATGTAATGCTGGTCATCAGCCTGGTAGAAGAAAACATCCTTCCTGTCTCCTCCCTGCACAGAACTTGAGTTTGTAAAGCTCCTTGATTAACATAGTTACCAACCAAGGACAATTCCAAGAGGGTTCCCACACACACACACACACACACGTTGGCCAAAAAAAATGTAAATGATTCAGTCATATACATGATCATGCTTAGTTAGATAGAAGAAAAGGCTAAATGAGTAAACGATAATTAGTTCATTCTATCATTTTAACAGATATTTTACAATATGTTTATGTATGTTTTTGGATTTGTCTAACATTTAGTCGATTAGTTTTGTATGCTTCTTATCGACACCCCTTAAAATTTAGTCCTGCGTTCGCCACTGTTATCAACAAAGGAAAAGATGTACTGAAATGAATGATAGATAGATGTTGTGAACATTCTAGATAACACCAAAAGAAACGTAATATTTGGTGCTATTATATTAGGCTGCACCATTTCGATCACAGCTGCACTTCTCAGAGAAACCATGCAGATGATTGAGATCAAACTATATTAACTGGAATCTATATGCTCCCCTGCTTCCAGTACCAAAAGCCAATTAACAGTGAACCCTTAAACAACAGGACCAGTGTGGACAGTTGAATTCTCTCGAGTTCATATAGAAGTGAATGGTTTCTTTCCATGAAATTCCTACATTCCAAGTATGCCACTATCACGCCTTGTTCTTAACACCACAAGCTAACTCTAACTGTAAAGAGGTTAATAAGTTTTCCTGCACTTGGAAATGAACAAACAATCCCCAATGCCCACCAAATGCTGGTGCCAGTTGAAATGTGCCAGTGTTAAAGGTGCACTGCTTACTTGTCCAAAAAAAAAAAACACTAGACAGAGTGCTCCAAGCATCTGCAAGCCCAAAACCCACCCCAAGCTCCACTTCACTAAACCCTGAGACCTAAACAGGAGAGAACCGCGCCATGTCTGATCCTGGACATGGCGCAATCTAAGACCCACGGGATCAGACCAACCAGCGCCGATCCGGAGTGTTCCCTCCTCCGACGGGAAAGACCCCCGACTCGGCGAGGCAGAGCGCGCGGGGAGGAGCAGAGGCGGACCTGGGTGGCGAAGTCCTCGAGGAGGCCGTCCTTGCCGATGCCGTGCTCGAGGCATAGCTGCTTCCAGAACTCCATCCCGATCTGGTTCCCGCATTGCCCCACCTGTATCGTGATGATCTCGCGCGGCATCTCCCCGCCCCCCCCCCCCCCGGCGGCGGACGCTAGGGTTAGGGACTTAGGCTAGCCAACCGGCTGTCGGTAGTGCGGCGCAGGGCGGCGGTTGCGGACTTGCGGCGGCGGAGTAGGGTTTTGGGGTTGCTTCGCGTGGACGCTAGGGCTGAGCCGAGCCGCCGGCCCACCAACCGCGAAGAGGGAGGGAGGAGAGGAGGGTGGTGGGCGAAGCGGAGATCGTGAGTGACGGGAGAAAAATGGGAGAGGAGCGGGGGCAAGGGGGAAGGAAGACGGGCGCAATTTCCGCAATCTTGAGGGAGAGCACGACGAAAAGCTCTCCGTTTTCGAACGGGGCCACGGAAAACACGAATTTTGTCGATTTTTTATGAAATGTCGTTTGATTCCGGTACGAAGCACGGAAGATTTATCAGTGTTCCACGGCTCCACGCGAAACTAGCTAGTACGCCGATTTTGCGGCACAATTACGAGTCCTGCCTGGTTGGTTCCGGTGCAGACGAAATTCCATACCATAAACTTGTATTTCTGAAATTATCGCGTTTTAAATTGGGTCTAAGTACAAACGTTAAATACACGAGCCAACTAAACTGTACATGATTGGACGGATCTAGGAGCTCTAGCCCCTACTCGTTAGATCCCTACGAAGAACAAAGAGACAGAGGAAGAGAAAGGCTAAAGGAGGAAAAAGTCTATAAGCCCTTTTATTCAAAAGCTAAAGTTAAATCCGTTCATATATGTTTCTATTAACTTATTGTAAAATTAAGAAAGCCTTCCATAAACCGTTTACTCTACAAAATACAACAAACTTTTCTTCCGATTTGCGTCCTCTATTACATAGTTAAGCTGAGCAGCAATTATTTTGATGATAAGACAGGACAAGCAGCAGAAGTAGAACTGATTATTTGGATCAAGTCTTACAAATTACAGAACAATCAACCACAAACGAAGGAAATAAAAACCACCCGATTGGCCCTCGTATAATTAAACCTAACGAAAAACTACAAGATCTAAGGGCACGGAAAGGCCGATGCGATGATCTTTTTCGCCTCGAAGTTTGTCAGCAAGTGGCTTGGTGAACTATGGTTGCCGATTTCGTTTCTGGGAAGACAGCAGGCTGGTGACAAAACTAAGGACCTTCAAGAGTGGTTGTGGTGGATGCTTTGGCTTGCGCTCCTGCCCTTCTCTACGCTGAAACTGGTTCATTTACAGAATGAGAAACACCTGAATTAACCTGTTGGAAAGAAAAAGGATAGCTTGCCGCTGTTCAGAAATGTGGTCGAGGATTCTAAAAACAAGAGAAAAATGAAGCGATGAAGTGTACCTTGGCCGCTTTGAAGAGTTCATCCAGTACCTCGGACAATGTTGGGTGTGCATGAACAGCAAACTTGATGTCCTGCATGGTGGGAGCGATCATTTCAAATTCAAGCTATACTGCTAGGGGCAAAGACGTACTAAATTAAGAAAAAACTATCAGATGTACTCACTTGCACACGAGTTCCTAGGGCAATGGCATTTGATGCCTCGTGGATGAGGTCAGCTGCGTGCAAACCCAAAATGTGCACACCAAGAATTTCTCCACTGTCAGGTCGGTAAATCAACTGCATAAAGGAACATATAATTGTCAAAACCAAATTACGTCACCGAATGCAAGCCATGCTTCATTTTCTGCAATTTGTATTAGACTTAAAGCTGGTTTTAACAATTTGGAGACAACACAGCTGATAGAAATAAATGGTGAAAACATATACCTTGGCAAGCCCATCTCCTTTGTTTTCTGCCAACGCTTTTGTATTAGCCTTAAAGCTGGTTTTAACAACACTTATCTCAAATCCTTCTTTATCAGCTTTTTCTCTGGCTTGTGGCTGCAATATTTATTGATAACACATGGTCAAGGACATCATAAAGGTTGCACAGTTTAAGTCGCCTACAGAAGTAATGGATATATAGCAAGTACAGTAAAAGGATAACGAATTGGTTCCATCAAGGAAAATACAAGAAAAAAAAATCAAAATGGGACACCTAACTACAGAGCTGGATGAAGAATTAACGCACAAATAGGACAGACTAAAGAAAGCGGTAAGGAATAACACTCTTGACTTACCTCTGTAAGCCCAACCATACTAATCTCTGGATGAGTGAAGCAAGCAGCAGGGATGCTTAAATGATTTAGGATATGGTCTCTCCCAGAGATTTGCTCGACAACTACATTGTCATAGGAATTACATATCAGGCAACTATACAATAAGCACATAGGAGTGAGAAGAAGATGAGTTATAAACAGATTTTCAATGTACCAGAGATTCCCTGTGCACTGGCAGCATGAGCAAGCATGAGTTTACCATTGGCATCTCCAATGCAATATAAGTTTGGAACCTACAAATAGCAATGCATTGTGTGTTAGATTCCAAACAAGCCAGGAAGAGGATTATTCAGAACAAAGCATGACAATTCATTTGTTTCAGCATACCATATTGCCATCTGCATCCATGACTCGCATTCGCTCATCAACAGGAATAAAACCACGCTGTGTAACAACATTGATCTGAAGAAAAAAGAGGTCAGATTCACTACGCTTGAAACTGAACTGTAGGGCATGTTCTGACAGCAAACAGTTTCAACCTTTAGGTACTCACATTTTCCAAGCCAAGTCCTTTTGTGAATGGTGCCCGTCCTGTGGCTATAAATGCTGCATCCACCTAGAGAAACAAATTTTAACTCTACAATAAGTTACATAAAGAAGAGACAACTGTCCATACATTTGACAAGCAATAAGTCATACAGCACAAGACAATATATATATATATATGAAGAGTGAAGTATCTTAACAAAAAGCTGGCTAGCAAAACTACAATTGGAGAACCTATGTACAAGGACAAAAATATTGTTTAAAATGTAGTTTTTACCTCAAGGGTTTCTTTGTGTTCCTTTGTTTTTGCATCAATGAGCTCAATCTGCACAGGTTTTCCATCCTTTGCTGGAGTAATCTAGAAAATTCATCAACAATTTTAACATAGAGATGATGAAATGTCTGTGGTATGAAGAAAGCTAAGGTGGAAGGTCTAGTTAACCTTGCTTGCAAAAACACCAATGTGATAGTCTATATTCCGAGGATTGATAAGGACTCTCTGGGCTAATTTTGCAATTTCAGGATCAAAACCTGGCATCAGCTGGTCAAGAGCTTCAACAAAAGTAACCTGAAGAATGAAAACTGTCAATTCAGGTGGCATGTGAAAACAAAATTCAGCATGCAGTGATACAATACTACTGTAATAGAATCATTTGTGAAAGTTGAAAACAGTGTAGTCACATTTGCATCCCAGTCAAATAACATGGTGGACCTCACTAGTCACTATATGCAAAGCAAAAAGGATAACATATCCAGATAACTAAAGAATGCAGATGTTCCATGCAATTTTTCCAGTTATACCCATTGTAGAACCATGTTTCTACCATAATAGCATGATTCCATGCATAATGTATGATTCTCTAAGCCATGTCCTTGAATTTATTCACAGCAAGAACTTTCACGTACCTCACTTCCAAGAGCTGTATATACATCACTGAATTCAAGCCCAATGTATCCACTTCCAACGATTGCTA
The DNA here is from genome assembly GCA_030770085.1 of Oryza coarctata. NCBI lineage: Eukaryota > Viridiplantae > Streptophyta > Magnoliopsida > Poales > Poaceae > Oryza > Oryza coarctata. The sequence continues at coordinate 2,856,214 of CM061471.1, forward strand.
TCCAGTCCGGAACTGACTCAAGTTTTAGTGCATGATCACTGGTAAAAACAGTTTTCCCTGCATAAAAATTGCCCAATAGGCTTCTGTGAGAATAAAAGGTATATGACAAGAAATGATAGGCAACACATTGGGTCTGCAAACCCAATTGTGCTAATCTTCCATGGCATTCAACTAAGACATAATATAATAACTGTGATGTGTGTCCTCTATGCTGAGATTATAACATCAAAAGATGACAGAAGTAGCAGAAGGGCACAAAGATCATGTGGCTTTGAAGATTGAATGCTTACTATCAGGATCATTAAAGTAAGAAACTAAAATACCTCCAAATACAGACACACATATAAGGTTATTCAGGCATAACAAATAGCAAATTATGTTTTATATATTGCCACTAGTAATTCTAGAAGTCTAAAACTAATAAAACACTTGTGCCTTTATTATGGAATAATTAACTTTTTGCCACTCTAGAGGGGTGAGTGGCAACGGATTTGCCAATTTGTGAGAGTGAGTGTAGTGAGAGGGATTAAACGGATCTGATGAAGAGCATTAAGCATGTAAATTGTAATAAGGAAAACCTGTTTCAGAATAAGCTGCCACAAAGTTCCTATATACTAAACAATTCAGGAATCACATAGCACACAGCTATAGACTATGGTCATTGTACTACAATTGAGCATAGATGGTACATGCTTCTTTCAGAATTTGATCACTTGCTTCAATGTTCAGTCTGGAGATTGGAGTTGAAGAGCTAACTAAATAAGATGCATGATCCATCAAGAGAAGAAAAGGTAGTACTTACCATCAACCTCTATGCCCTTGGGAACAAAAGGAACTGATCCAGTAGCAATGATGATATTCCTTGCAGTGATTTCTCTGTCTGGAAAACCAACTTTTCCATACCGTACCTTTTGTTTTCCCTGATCAAATCATGAGAGGAATAGATTAATGTGGGTAATCCTCTATTATGTCATATTTCACAGATGAGATATTCTTGTATGCATTCTCTACCACAAGGCATGATTATTGTCAAGTTTTAAGAATAGATCAGCTTATTCCATCTGCGACTGAATTGGTCACATCAAATAGTTACATCTTGTAGTCACGTATGTATATTTTAATGGCTCATAACTAAGAGAACCAATAAACTTTACTGCTTTCAACAAGAAATTATTGCTAATTTAATATATATCAATTCTTGACCATAACAAAACATAGGGCACATAAATGCAGTTCCAGATATAACTTGATAACAGTTAAACAGACTTAATTGTAGGACATGCCGACATTGACATGCAACCAAAAGCTAAGCATCTACAATTCAACAAAGTGTTATACATATGGATTTAACTCAGCGGTTTAGATACAACACGTATACAAGTCAAGAGAAATATTAACATCTGTTCTTGCCCAAAAATGAGAATGTAACACTCATGTGCATAACTTATGATGTTACATGACAGTGAAGTTATGGTCTTACAGATGACTTACAACAATTGCACCAAAACCAGTCAATATATCCACTCCCAGAGCTTTCATTGAATTAGTCAAGTTGCTTCGGATTTTAGAGGCAAGATTGTTTGCATGATCAGCAACAGCTTGTCTGTCATATCCAGGGGACGAAACCTGTTGCACAGAGAATAGGCTTAATGATTGTGCAGGACAACCAACACAACACATAAGAATGAGAAAATAGCCTATACCCAAAGGCCACAGATAATGGGCCTAGTAACTGGTGACATTAAATTTTGGACAATCCCACAAAACACAAAGATACATAGACTGATAGACATAGCAAACCTGATGCATTGTGAGTAAGAAACAAGGTAAGCTGCATAGAGTTGACATAGGTAGCAATTTCAATATTAGTTATTAATAAACTTCATGATGTAAATGATAAACATGAAAGCAGGAATCTCGCACGCTTTATGCTCCCTATGTCAGTACCTATTTTGTGAACCAACTTGAATGGACTGGTTATACCTAAAAAATTTGAATAAAAAATATTGTAGAATACAAATCTTTTAAAAATCCACTCATTTTTGAATTGTTATATGACCTGTTTTCAAGTTTCAACACATCAAACAAAGAGGCTAATGCAGTAATTCATCCAAACATAATACCTGTAGACCCAGTGACTTCATGTGATGTTCATCATGAAGCTCCCTCATGCGACCGCTGACAGCAAGAAGTGCTTTTGATGGGACACAACCTCTGTTCACACAAGTTCCACCTACAACATCTCCCTCAATTATTGCAGTTTTCAAACCCTGCACAAATTTTTACACAGTTAGCACTTAACATATTGAGACAGCAGTAGTGGACTAGTAATAACGAAGGCAGGGTATTACGTTTATAATTCTGCAATCTTATTTGCATTATATGCTACAGAAAAGCCTTGGATTGTAAACAAAAAGTGGTTGCATTTTTTGTTTGTTGGTCTGTTGGGTATATTAACAAAGAAGTAAAATATCAAGTAAGCCAATAACCCAACTAAACTGCTAGTGTTTGGCAGGCTCCCAAGGGCCGAAGTGTGCCAACATTGAAATCATAAATAGACAACCACCAGAACAACTGAGTGGTGACTATTTTGTTGTTGCTGCATTCAAGATAGAGTTGGTTCACAAATGCATTGAGTTGCACATTATATAATCCATACCTCTGTAATCATCAATCCATCAAGATAAAAAAAATATATAATTTCAACTAGAAATGAAGATGCTCTAGTTTCATAGTGATAGTCTCAGCCTAAATTTAACAGACCATCAGGGCACTGCAATGGAAGAAACACTGAAATCCCCAAGCAAACCTCAAGACAGAACTCAATCCAAACAGGTTTCCTGTGCTAGCACAAAATTACTACTAATTAAAACCTCTAGTTTGCCGTTTCGCAGTGTAAATTTCAACAAAGCATTAACTCCAATGAAGTGCTTCATTTGAATTCAGTCAAATTCGCAGCTCCATAACACCGAGGACTCCACCCAAACAAATACCGTATACCATTTTATACATTGATCAGTCCAAATGTCAACAGATCACGACTACCCCGCCGCCGACGAGAAACGGCTACAGCTACACCGAACAGAAAACACAGTCCCCACGCTGACCTCCTCCACAGCGTGGAGTGCCGCGCCGTGCCCACCAACGCCGGCGCCGATGATGACGAGGTCGTAATCGAACCCGCCGCTCCCCACCACGCCGTTCACCGCGGCCGCCCTCGCCGGCACCGCCGCCCGCCACACCGCCGACCCCTGCGAGATCCGCAGCGAGCGGCACGCGAGCGCCTCGCCCCTGAGCCCGCAGACACGGACCCCTCCGGATCTGGCTCCCCCGGCGGAGGCGCCGACGGCCGCCGGGGCGGAGGCGCCGACGGCCGCCGGGGCGGAGGCGCACGCTGCGGGAGCCGCGGAGCTCATTGCCCCTCGCGAGGACGGAACGGAGGAGAGGAGAGCTAGCGCTCGCCCCGTGCCGCGCCGGAGTTACGAAGGGAATGGGAGGCAAGGCGCGCGGGCGGCGGCGGCGGCGGAGGAGGCGAGATGGGGAGGAGCGATCGCGAGGAGGGGGGGGTTATGCGAGCAAGGGGGCGGAGAATTCGAAGCTGGCGCCTAGGCGGCGGAGGAGGGAAGGAGGACGTGGGGGCCACCTGTCGGTGTAGGTAGATGCGCGAATGGGTTGAGTGGGTGACGACTGACGACGACGAGCGGACGGAGTACGGGGGTTTTGACATATTTTGTCCAAATTATTACACGTGAAATGGCTGGATTTCGTAGATTACCGTGATAATATCCAGGGGCTTTGGTTTTCTGAGATATAAATTGTGGGCATGATTGCTCGGCGGGCATCCAAACGGAATGAGCAAAATGTTTTAAAATATTTAAGCATGTCTAGGTAAAATAAACAAGAGTACATTACATAAAACGCCATGTAAACCTAGTTTGTTTTTCATGGTGATAAAGATTTTTCTCCAGTATGTAAAATAAAAAAATTTATTAATGTATAATTAATTAATTAATAATTATTAAAAATTTAAAAATATATTTATTTGATTTTAAAGCAACTTTTATAATTATTTAAAAACATACCGTTTATCAGTTTGAAAATATATTTACAGAAATCGAAAAAAATCTTCATCCAACACAAGTTATACAAGGCCATATAAGTTTTAACATATATCATGTAGCCATGGGTATTTTGGTCCTAAAATTTCAGAAAACTATCATGTTAACCCATCTACCTTATTGTATAGCAAGATAAAAAAAATTACTTAGATTTCTACTCTTACAACATTTATGTAATAAATGATTAATTAAAAAATCCATATTTTTTATATAAGCTTATGAGTTAGGACTCATATGCATATAGATGAAAGGAAAACAGTTTGGTTTTATGAAACTATTAGGCCACACTACCCTTGGATATGTGCAACAATCCAAAAACATCGTGCTATTGTGTAACTTAGACAATAATATTGGGTTTTTTTAGTTTACTCAATAAACAAATATGTGACTTCATAATACATATGGTGATAGTTTCTACGGGTATGTTTGAACTTCAATTTAAAAGATTGCGGCTACTTTGTCTGTATTTTTTGAATATGGATGAAAAGGCATAACATGCATACTATGTTTTACTCTCTATCTTTTATATGGTAAATACCTAACATATGTTAACTTTTAAAGCAATGTTACATCAAATATTCAATTAAACTTGTAGTGCTAACACACACGGATTTTTTTTAACATCAAAATTGAACCTGTTAGGAGCTATCTGTCCAGTTTACCATAACACAACATCAAATATTACATCTACATATGTTGCAATTGTGATCCTCTTTAGCAAGGACATCACTTTGTGGTTTGCTAACATGAAACCATTGCCGAGAGCCAATAATTTTGTGCTACCAAAATAAGAGGAGAAAACTACCATCTAACGTTATTTTAATTTGCATTAGTGTGAGAAAAAGGGAAGAAAAGAAATGATCGCAACACAAGCAAGCAATTGTATTTGACAAATAGTTGGATGTTTAGTATTCTAAAATCTAGATCGGTTGATAGTTGACTAGTAAGTTTAAGAGGATCAGCCTAGTCAGCTATGAAATCTAGCCAATGGTCATGCTTTGTTTATGATACACTAGTGACTAAAGAAATCCACCTCTCTTTACTTTTTCGACAAGGGTAAGATCAGTTTGTTTAGTGCAGCTAAATAATTCAACAAAATAAAATCTTGCAATGGGCACCCAGCTTTGCATCTCTTGAAGTTTACTCTGTAACTAATATGTTTTTATTGATTGAAAACAAATGATTCTACCGATAATTATTCAGCTAAACAAGTCCAACCTACTACTCTAAAAATGATTTTACAGACAATGACAAAACAACATTGTAGACGATTAAATCATGAGCCACTTACAAAGAATCTTGCCTAGTCTCACGTAACACGGGTTGTCTAAAAAATACCTCTTTGCAAGCGGACTATCTCATGGACCGCAATGTGCCCATCTTACAACTCCTTTCTTAAAATCTTTATTGTGTGAAGGAAAATAATTTTTTAATCCCAATGAGCCATCTTTCTTCTCCTTGTACTATTCTCCCCTTCTCCACCTCCACCACCGCTCCCCTGCTCCTCTCCTTAGCGGTGGCCTCACCCCCTCCTCTCCACCTCTGCACCTCCCCTCCTGCTCGCCTTTGTTGCCTGGCCCTCCTCCTATCTGCCATCGCTTTCCTCCTCTTCTCCCCAATGGTTGATGAATTCGATGGCATAGACCGTGGTGGCCACCTCGATCTAACCATCACAAGCTCAGGGTAGCCAAATTCGGCCCATGACCTCGTCGATGACCTAGACGGCCCTTTTCCTTAGTTTGACGGTTTGTTGGCAGCTAGATCTAGTTGCCATAAGCTCAGTGGCGGCCATATCTGGCTATAACAAGCTCGGGGACGGACTGCTCGACAACAGCGACAACTCCCTCACCTCTCCCAACGTAGTGATTCGGAGGATGCCCACTCGACAGTGGCAAAAACTTTTTTCCCCTTCCCGATGGCTGGAGAAAAAGAGGTTAGTAGGAGGAGGCGAAACGCCTTAGTGGAGATATTTTTTTTTCATGTTCTTGATTTTATGATTTTGTGATGTAATTTTAAATGTTTTTAATCAGTGATTTTGGATCAATATTCTTAAAAAATGAATGTTGGATGGATGTTCTTAATATGTAAATATTGCTTCTCTGATATGCTACTCGGTTGGGGGTGGGGCAAAGTTGCTCGAAGTAATCTGCTCGATTGGAGTCGATTCATTGAGCGGCTCCTTTTTTATTTATAATATTATTTAAAACCATATAAAATAATGGGCTAAAAATCTCTTACAGGCGACTGATGTTGATTGAGTCGTCTAAAAAAACTAGGAGTTGTTTGTAAAAAAATCTATTATCATAAACGTTTAATCACATGTGACTTCTTTGTGTAAAGATAAGTTTAGACCAGTTTTTTGACTAGTGATCTTATATTTTGACTACATATAAAAATTTCCTATTGTTTTAATGAGTATTTTACCTAGCCTTATAAAAGTAAAATATCATATTTGATTTGCATGGTTTATAATGCACCGAGGAATTCGGTCTAAATGTTCTTTTTCTAACGTACACTCCTTGTTTTTCCTTAAGGTGCTTGAGTGCTCATATTCCATTACGGCCAATCTCTTTACACACAAGAGATAAAAGCTATCATTTAATTGTCAGAAAAGCTAAATGCTACAACATGATCGCATCAAGTTATTACTCTCAACAAAAGGATCAACGCTGATATAATAAAATCAAGTTGACATGTTTGATAAAAAAGAATCACATGTAAATAATATCAAGAGCTATGCCACCAAGCCGATGACTTCATCGCATGTCAGAGCGTATGTTGTTGATGGATGAGAACTACTTGGGTTACATTCGATTAAATATTAAAAAGTTTAAAAGTTGATTTAAAAGAGCTATCTAATAAATACTGATAATTGTTTTTTTAAAAGATCACACCGTTTGGAATTTTAAGAAGTGTGCTCGCGATACAAAGAAAGCGACCTCAATGGCCACCATTCCAGAATCTCTTGTTTGGGCGAACTTTGATGGTGTACGCGTAGCAAAAGACCACGCCCCACGTAAATATCCAAACTGCCGTGTCCATCGTTTTCCTTCGCCCACCCCACCCCCCGCATTTTTTTTCCTCCATTCCGCATGCGAACAAAACACAAAAAGGAAAACGTCGAGGGGGCCAAACGAGAAAAAAAAAGGCGCAGAAGAGAAAGCCGCGAAGCGAGAGAGGAAGGCAGAGGGAGGGAGAGAGAGAGAGAGAGAGGAGAGCTCGCTCGCTCGCTTGTGCTCGTGCTCGTCAATGGCGGGTAGGGTTACGCCGCTGGCCTCCTCTCACCGCTAGCCTTGCTCGCCGCCGCCCTCTATCCCCGAAGCTGCCCCGCGTTCCTTTCCTTCCCCTTCGAGGCAGGCAGGCAGGCAGGCAGGCGCGGGGCCTCCGCCGAGGCGGGCGGCGATGGGGGAGGAGCAGGGGCCCCGGAGGAAGGAGGCGGGGCCGGACGACGCGCTGCATACCAGCATGCAGGTGAGCTCCTCCCTCCCCCCCGCATATCGCCCCTGTTAGAAGGTTCTAGAAGCTTCCGATGATGGCGTTGCAAGGCCGGTAGATCCACTCGCGGCGGATTGTAGGCTTCCGTTTAGCGGCTTTGGGCGCGGGCTGTCGTGGAAACTTCCCAATTCAAGGCTCAGAAGATTCTGGAAGTCCTTGCGCCCTGGTCTCGATAAGATTGCTGCTCTGGTAGCGGCTGATTCGGTATCCTATCCATGTTCGGGGGGGGGGGGGGGTGCGGGCAGTGTGATTGATAGAGTTTGGAGGATTTCCGGTTGAATTGTGTGGTGCAGGGCGTCTGTTGGAGTAGTTGAGGAGAATGTCTCGTTGTGTGCTGTGGAACTTACTATTTCAGGTGCTGATCACCCGATCCCTTTCTAATCAGCAGTTGTAGATTAGAGTTAGCAACTCCGTTCTACAGGGAGTAGAGCTATTCCACCTGCCCCACCACATATATGTAAATGCACTTTTCCACTTGTGTGGAGAAAGGTGGAAGGCAGGTTTGGTGAACTGTTGTGGCCTATACTTTCCCCTTCCCCATAGGGTAGAAAAACCATTATCAGGACAGCGGACGTAAAACTACTGAAATTGAGTATGCTCTCTCTCTCTCTCTCTCTCTCTTTTCAAAGTGGAATCACAGAACAGAACGTGGCATGATGAGATAGAATGCAATAGAAACAAGGAATTGCGTTTTGGTTGGGTTCAAGAGGAATCATCAACTTTTGGGTAACTTCGAATTGCGTTTCACTCATAACATTTTAATTCCAGTTTGAACTTCAGCAAACTTCTTGATTATTATGTGAACAAGGATTTACACAAATCCCATGACTACTTGGGTTTTCAGTTTTAACTAAGAAAAACTTTAGTTCCATTTTGAGTACCAGTTAATTTTGACTATTCTCTGACAAATGATTTACACAAACCCCCATTGGAAATGTTAGTAAAAAGATTGATTTCCTCTTCTTAGAATCTTGGGTTGTCACTTGACAGTAACAAAATGCCATATGTACATTCATTACTCTGTCCTATAACAAAAAACCTTGAGCTAATTGCTGTTTAGGCCATGCCATGTATAACTTGCCTGATGTTGCTTGGAATACCAGATTTTTGTAATTATATGCTACATTATGCTATTTGTTACCAGTAGCCATTTAGAATAAGGATTTTTTGATCCATCCTACTTCAAGAAGACTGTCTCAGTTACTTGTTTACTGTCCTACTGTATGATCTTAAACTAAAAACTTGCTGAAGCAATGCTTGTCTATTATGCTATCTTATGTCTATCTTGAGATATTAGCTTATTGTATTTCGGTTAACAGGGAGGTAATTCTTGGTTAAGATCCAAAAGACTTAAAATATTATTATTACACCATGCCATGTTTCCAGACAATAGCCTGATAAGGTGCTTTGCTTGTAACTGTTAATCTATTTAGTGTTGTCAATTACACCATACAGAGATACTTGTGAGCAAGCTAATGTTACAAGGTCCATGCCACAAAATCAATTGCAAGAATTGTACCTTTTATGTGTGTATTTTCATTTTGTGATATATGGCATAAGCACTACTATTAACATTTGAAGAAAATGTTCCAGCGAGTCAAAGTGTACCGATTGACCGATGATGGGAAGTGGGATGATCAGGGAACAGGGCATGTAACCATTGACTACATTGAGGTATAGTTTTGTCTGAATATTGAGTTGAAACCTTATATCCTTCATTTCTAGTGACCCTTTGATAAAACCAATGCTGCAGTAGCTTTCACTAAACATGGTTTCTCTGTTGATACCCTCTTTTGAGCTTCAAATCTTAGTTTGTCTATTGGACTGATATTACAAATTTGTGTAAAGTTTTTATTGAATATCGATTGTGCTGTTTTCATTACTTGGCCAAATATATTGAAGTTAATTACATTTCCAGTTATTTATGGGACGATATATTGATGGCATTTAAGCTTATACTGTTACATGAGTGTGCTATTTCAAAATGCTTCTCATGAAATTTGATATTCTATTTTTATGGAAACACTGATCTTCATGTTTGCATTTAAGAAAAAAAGAGAGAATGTTCTTATCACAGATAAAAATAACACAGGAAGCAGCATGTTAGAATGGCTGACAATTGATAACTACTTGTAGAGTGTGACACCAAGATAATTAAGTTTTCGTTCTTAATCTCTGGCATTGCCATTTAAGGTTCACCTTTTCAACCTTTATTTGACTTAGGGATCAAGAGAAATTGCTCTGACTGTTGTGGATGAAGAAGATAGTGACACACTACTGCTTCATCACATTACATCAGACGATATATACAGGAAACAAGAAGGTGAACTGGTGCAATATCCTTCTTTTGAGATTAGCCATATTCATTCTCCTAAGTCCTAATGTACTATCTTTACCCATTTTTGTTGGTAGAAACGATCATCTCATGGAGGGATCCTGGAAAGGCACTAGAATTAGCATTGAGCTTTCAAGAAGCTTCTGGATGTTCATACATATGGTGATTCAATGATAAATGGATGGGGTTATTATCATATCCTTAAAGTGGCTTATTCATGTATGTTTAAATTCTGATGGTTTTATGCAGGGAGAGTGTGTGTACCATACAACGAAATTTACAATTTAATGACCTTGATGGTATGTTTTTCTAATCATTTTAGTTTTATCCTGTTATTCTTGCGTGTTGCTTTTTTTTTACTTTTGCTATATCGTACAGTTCAAGAAGCTGCTCCACCTGCAGAATTTGAATCTTTAGAAGCCTCTAGAAATCCACCTTTTCATGGTAGGTAACCACATATTCCCTTCTTCATGCAACTACGTACATATGCATGATGTGCCCTCTTGAGAGTTATGTCATTAAGGGTTGTGCAACATTTGAAGGTTGACTGTATGATCTCTCTTATGCATCGCTAGGATTTAAATTTTTTCCCATTTCAACTTTAAAATCCCAATAACATGGTTTAATTCTTGAGTAAACTATTTGACGGGCTTCCTTGATCTCATCACATACGATGTCAAAGGCTCGGACATGAAATGTTATGTTCCGATTTTAACTATTTGTTCACCTGAGAGCAAGGTACTGCATAGCGAATTAGTATCGATATAGCGGATTGTGGACACTATATTCCTATAGCAGAATTAAAAAACGGTCACAATTTTGAGTTAATCTAATCATGAAGACATGATAACTTTTAGTAGAATATGATATGTTCTGGAAGTTCACTAAATGGAGGACATCAACCAAAGGTAGAACTGAAAGACAATATAACACATATAGCTACGTACATAACAAACTGGTGTATTCCAGCTGCTGGTCATTGCACAGGAGGAAACTCAACATACAATAAGCTAGCAGTGGCATATTTGTTCTCTCCTAGTGTAGCCTGTCTTCCGACCACGTTGGTGCATGCTACAATCCAACGCCCTACACTGCTACTTGAATTGCAGGCTTGTAGTGGCAGTAGGCTGCTACCGAAATAGTGGCCACAATGACTGCTATTTGGTACCATGCCTGAGAGGCAATGCTGAAGGTTCTTATTAATCTCCTGCCACCTGATACCTAAACAAAGTATTTAAGGATCAGAACATCGAATTCTTATATTTATACAATGTAATTTAAGTGTACCATTTCTTATCTTTATTGCCTTATGCTTGTAGCTGTCTGCTGTGTATGACTTTGCTAAAAATGTCATAGTGACTTATTGCTTTACCTGCAGATGAGTCCTTAAGTTCTACCAACAGAGAACTAAAGAAACTTCCTCCTCTTGATTTGTCCAGTCTTTCTTCGATCTTAAAGGTGTGGTGGACTACCTTTATTTTCTTTCCAGTGCCTTTTACTTATATACTGCTTTCATTGTCTGATTTTTGATGCATATTTTTGGTTTCCACATTAGAAACATTATATGTATTAGAGACCTGAGTTAATTTGCTCAGTATTCCTGGAAGCAGATGCACATGTTTCTTATTAAATTATACTACACTTAACATATTGAATGTTGAAATGTTGTTGACCAAATATGCAGACTATATTGGAGTGCAGCATGACAGAGCGGATGCGTGTTTCTGTTGCAGAGTTAATATTACAATATGTAAGTCATGAATTAGTTTCTATGGCAACATGTTGGTCATGTAGCATGCCTCTTCCTGCAGGCATAAATGTGTACATGAGTGTTACAGTCGTCAAGACTGAACTAGTGCAGGATGCCCATTTATTTTTGGACAGTAGGCCATTGTCCAGCTACATGCTGTTAGCTATAGGAAGATGTCTCTATTCATTTTCTTTATTTCATTTGACGATTGATGCCTAGGCTCTATTTGGCATTGCAGTGGATTTTTAGTAGAACTTATTTTTTCTAGTTGGAAACAATCACTATTTCAGAACATTTTGTATTTTATTGTGCCATAATTATATTATCTTAATAAAATTAGTTAAGATCCAAGTGACTAACTAGATTCCACAGCGTAGGATAGCGACCACATACTGGTCCTCAGTTATGAGCTTCATTGCTCTGCAAATCTGGATCTGCTGTTAAACCAATGTAACGTCTTGTTGGACATCTGTACTGAATAAAATACTACGTGGGTGTTGTAGGTGCTCTAAGTCGATACTTTAATCGCAGGAGCATGCTTGGTTGCCATAGATGATTTAGCAAGATAAGCTTCAGGTCACTGGTCTGTTGCACTACTGTATTTGATTCTGGTTTGTTTTTGCTTGAACAGTCAACAAGCGCTACAAAAATTCGGTTGCAGATAAAACAAACCACACACCGTTTTGTCAACTTTGGTATATTCATACATAGGGTGAACTGTGATGTTTTGAAATCTAGAACATTGATGGTTTTTTATATGAGTATTGCGATGCTCTTAACTTTTCAATTTTCCCCAATATGTTGCAGCATGATTTCTTCCCCCAGCTAGTGAATCTTTTCAGAACTTGTGAGAGTTCAGGAAACATGGATGCACTCCACATGATCTTTAGATTAGTAAAGGGAATCAGTAAGTACATGGCAATTTAAGCTTTGTCATAGTTTATTTTAGTTTGCTGCTTATTTTGTTTATCCTTATGCAGTATTGTTGAACAGTTCTGCGATATTTGACAAGATTTTCTCTGATGATTCTATTCTTGAGATAATAGGTGCCCTTGAATGTAAGCAATTTACTTTTGAACTCAATAAGTGTCTACATCAGTAATGATAAAATCTTGCTTTGTCATTTTAACGGGAAATTCTACACAGTGACATACCTGTATAATTGCATATGCTATTTGTTATTAATGAGATACAGTGATCTGATCTGAGCAGATGATCCAGAGGCTCGCATTGTGCAAAATCATCGTGCTTTCCTGAAGGAGTACGTAGTTTTCAAGGAGGTAAACCAAGTTTTGTGCATCGTATCCTGGTTGAGATGGAATGGTTTTCATGTGAAGATTTCTTTTGCGTAGGCTATATCCATTAAAAATGCTTCTGTGGTTTCAAAGATTCATCAAACATACAGAATAGGCTATATAAAGGTCAGTGCCCTCTGTGCCCTGCTCCCTTGCTACATGGAGTTTTCATTAGTTTGGTTTCTGTTGCCATTTTTGTGCTTGACTGTTTTGGTCTGGATTGCTTGGTATTTACAGGATGTTATATTGCCAAGAGTACTTGATGATGCTACCATGGCAAGCATTGCTGCAATCATTCATGCAAACAATGCTATTGTTAGTGTTTTAACACTATTGATATTGTACATGTTTTGTATCAAAACTTTCTTCTGTAATTTCAAAACTTTCTTCTGTAATTTCACTATTTCAGACTATCTGATTCTCCTGTAGGTTGTTTGTTTACTCAAGGATGATGCTTCTTTTGTAAAAGAACTGTTTGCTAAGATGAGATCTTCGAATATTTCTGCTGAATCAAAACGCGAACTGGTGAGACTGTTGGTACCTTTTTTTTCAAACATATTTGGACATATCCTTCCCTATGAACCTTGAAAATTTTCTTTCTAGTCATAATCATTAATAAGGTTATAGTATGTTCCATCAAATCTTCAATAGAACTACCCCTCTGAGCTGCTGCAAAAGAAAAAAAAAGGGTCAATGCTTTCTAGTTTCTTTCATGAATTAAAGTGTTTTCATGGTGTCCTGTGAGTTGTGACTTTGTGAGCGCTTGGAGGGAACAAGACAAACCAAAGTTGAGTTTGTGTGAACTAGGTATTGTGTTGGCTTTACTGAAGCTAGTTACTGGATGAAGAGTTTTATTGGCTCATCTTGTAGTTTTGAGATGCTTCTTTTGCAATTGGGCCAAAATATCTGATGCATGCTGAACATTTGCTTCATCATTTGAGTGCTTGTATGATATGGGCTATGGGTTTTATGGACATCAATTTTCTTGATATTTTGTACTTCTGTATTATGCACATTGTTACCTTCTATGTCTTTTCACACAGTTCTTTAATATTGACATGATGTTACTGATTTTGTGTTGTGTTTGGGGGTGGGGCCGGGGTGCAGATTATTCTTGTGTATGCTGTTTGGATTGACAACGTTTTTTTTTTCAGGTCCTGTTTTTGCTCGAGTTTTGCACTCTTAGTAAAAGTTTGCAGGCTGTTCAGCAATTACGTCTATCTAGGTTGGTGTTTTGAGAACCATTTCTCTTTAGTAATGAAGTTGTATGTGTGATGCCCAAACAAACATGATGATGATGATAAGGCCCCAGAATAGGACAATGTACCTGGATTAGTATTTCATCTATTTTTCTTATGTCAGTTTCTGTACACAATAGAACCATATATATCTTTAATTTTGATGAAAAAACATATTTGTTCAAATACGAGGCAATTACTGGCAACATATATAATGCACACATTTATTCATAAGATAGGAGGATAGATAAAATGTGACAATTATTTTAGATATGTCTACACTCTACAAAGAGTAATGTGAAGCCAGCTCATTTTAGTTTGAAGTATGATCCAAGCTTATTCAGAAGATAGAGAAAGGTAAAGTGCTTCAAATTTTTTTGTTTCACTTTCATTGTCAAATCGCATGGGAAATGATAAACTTCCATAAGTTTCAGGGAAAACCCCTTCCATTTGTCATGTTATTCCTGTGACCTATGTGTGCCGTGCACCCTTCTCATTCACATCATGTTCTGTGAATCAGTACAATGCAAATTTGCATAAGCATAGTCTCTGTTGTGTTTATAAGGACATTGCTCACCACTATGAATCATGATTGTTACCGTCTTCTTTGGTGCTATGCAGATATGCCTATATTAATAGTGCAAACAACTGTTCGAATAAACATCATTTAAGTGCAGTTTTGTAAGTTGGATAATTGGAGAGACAATTCTAGCAGGTTAATCATTTATTTTCCCTGTTCAGGGATCTCGCTAGTGAAGGTGTATTTGACATCATGTCTGATGTGTTGCAGAGTCAGGATAAAATGCTTGTCTCAGCTGGGTAACTTATGGAATCTAGAGCAATGAACAAATTATATCTTTGACTTTTTCTTGCGTCTACTATTTCTAATTGTACTGTTTCTTTTTTTCTTTTTTGTCAAATGCAGGACAGACATCCTTGTATATTTTCTTAATCAAGATCCTAACTTACTGAGATCATATATTGCTCATCAAGAAAATTCTCAAGAAGTCAATTCACTTCTTGGTCTTCTGGTAAGTAAGTTGCATCCCTTTTCTGGGTCCTGGTTTCAGATTTATGTTCCCCTGTCCTGTACTTGGTCCAAGCAGTGAATTACATTTCTTAATGGCCATCATGTTCTGCAACTTTTTCACCTTCTGTTATTTTAGCTATATTCCGCGCTTTGTGACTCTTTGATTTGTTCTGGAACCTTTGGAGTTCGAATCATGTCTGTTCTTTTTGTTCTTCAAATCTATGCAAATGTTTGTCTTTCCTGTTTGTTGTAGACACTACCAATAGTTGCATGCTGGACCGTTGACAATGTGATGTACAACTGATTAATGAACTCAGAAATCTTCGGAAAGTTTGTGTGCAAATGGTAGCTATGGTTATTGTATAATCTGAAGCCCTATCATGTATTTATGTGTCCTAGTAGTTGAACCATTAAGTTACTAGTGATTGAGGTATTTCTCTCAGGTGCCTCCATTTTTCTGTTGTGTCCAGGAATGTTGGAATATTTTTTGCTAAGCTCACATCTGCTGTTTGTGCCTCAGCTAGCATATTTACAGATATTGCTCACAATTACTCAAATTTCAGGTTCAAGGCATGGTAACTGACTTTGGTGAGGCAATGCACTGTCAATTTCTGGAAATTCTGAAGATTCTGATGGATGGGTTTGCTACAAATACACCTACGCACTATGTAAGATGAACTAGCCTAAATTGTGAAACTTTTGATATTTCTTGAATGTAGAATTTGATGGTCATACAGTAAGAATTATTAGGATCATAAGGACATTAAAAATTCTTGGTCATGTTTGCCTACAGAATTATGCAAATAGCGAATCTAAGCCTCTTTCTGCTATAATTTTGTCATCCTTGTTATGATTTTTCTTTGGATGTAGTACAAAACCAACATGGTGGTGACTTCAAAATACTAAAGCATGACTGTTGGCGTATAATTTATATTGAGTTACTATGAAGATTTTGTTATCTCTTTCTGTTGCAGAGAGGAGTTATTGATGTTTTTCATGAAAAGCATCTTGATAAGTTGATTGATGTAATAGCATTGGCTTCCTCTCCAATGGACATTACCCAATCAACATCTAGTCCAGTTGGTGTTGGTACAAGAGTTGAAAACCATTCTGTGAAGACTGAAATACTGTCTAACATCTGTGAGCTTTTATGCTTTTGTGTAGTTAATCACCCCTACAAGATCAAGTAATACTCAATGCAAATGCTTTCCTTTCCTTTTTCTTAATTCAATATTTCCTTTGGACTTCTCATGTCTTTCTGTTTTGCTAAAAGGAAGGTCTAAATCTTGTAGGGTCAACTTTTTAAGAAGCAATTCCATGGAGAAAATCCTTACTTTAACCCATAGGAGAGAGAAGGTTTTGGTCGTGGCAGCTGTCCGATTCATGAGGATTGTTATTGCTAGAAATGTATGACGTTTACTTTTTTCCCATGAAAGATTAATTGTTTGAATTTGCTAAGTTGAAGGTTCATTGACATTATTGGGAAACTTGAGATAAAGTATTGTATGTGCTCTGCAGGATGAACTTCTTCTTAGCTATGTTATCAAGTTCAACTCATTGAAACCAATTATCGAGGTATTTGTTGAAAATGGGGATAGGTACAACATGCTACATTCTGGGGTCCTTGAACTGTTGGAATACATACGAAAGGTACCTAGCGGGAGTTTTTGCCAATTGCTATAATGTTACATAATGTGCTGTCAGTTGATGCATTTCTTTGTACAGGAAAATCTCAACTCACTTATTATACATGTTGTCGAATCCTTTTGGGACCAACTTGTGAGGTTCGAAAAACTAGGGAGCATTCAGGCCTTCAAACTCAAGTATCAACAGGTTGAAACTTATACTTGTATTCTTGTATCCTTTTGTTACTGTTGCCTCTTTTGAATTAGGAAATGACGTTTTCCATGTCTTCTTGCTAGTTAATGGAGAGTGGTGTAACAATGCAAAGTATTAGTGTAGTTGACATGAGAAAGAAGACCAAAGAAAGAGGTCTTGACAAGGAAGAGGAAGACTATTTCAACAAGGGCAGGTTTGTCCAGTTTAGTTTCCTCATTGCTGCTTGTTTCTGTCACGGACTCCAATTGAGTTCATAGATGGCATCCTTAACTGACATAAAATTTTATATTTTGTTACCGTAGTGATGAGGAAGATTCTACTAAACAGACATCATGTGCACATAAGCAATCTCTGGATAAGTTAGCCAAGGGAAGTGACTTCCATCAGATCCCTGCAAGGTACATTATCTCTACAACTTGAGATAACTTCCAGCCAACTCATATTGAAGATTTATTTTACTGGCTTCTGCTTTATATTCATAACAACTTGTTGGGTTTTACATTCTATGTACACATTATGCAATTTCTGAGATCTAAAACATACTTCACTGATCTTCCCTTGGCCCCAGTGCTTAGCAGATCTTTTTTTTTTCAGGTCTAAATCTGGTGGGCTTGTGGATTATGACTACGATGATGATGAGGGTTACAACCCACCTCCCAAAAGGACTGTTAAAGCTGATGAAGATGATGAGGCCTTAATCATAAAGCGTAGTCCATTGGATGACAAACAAGGAGATGGGAAGTCTCCCAAAAAGCCAAAGTTGGAACCCAGGTTTATCTGCTCAAAGATTGTCGCTGCGGCTAATGTGGCAGGCAGACACTTGGATTCGGCAGATAAGCAGGGTCCCCAGCCACCTACCTCAAGCACGAAAAGCTCTGAAGGCAATGGTGATGTAGGGGAGGAAAACCCAGGTTCTCAGAATCTACAACGAGATGCCCCAGGAATCTTGGATTCCAGTCATCAAAATGGAGATGACTGTACCAAAGATGCAGGGAATTCGCCTTCCGAGATGACTTTAAATACAACAAAAGCAACTGATTCAGAGCCTTATTCAGTGAGATGAAATAAGTATTTTTCCTCTATGGCTTCAACTCGATTGCTTTTCCTTGTGGTGAAAAGGAAATGCTTCACATTTGGCTCCAAAGAAGGTTGTCAAATCCATAGTATCCTCACCCTCGAGCCTGCAAGCATGGTCGGAGGTGAGATAGTTTTGGTCAAAGTTGTATATCTCAACGCGATTTCGGCTCAGCTGAACATGTAAATTGACACTCAGAGAGAAGAATAGCAAGCGGAGAACCAACATGCCATTTGGTGCTGCACTGTAGACAAAAAAGAGGAGGGTCTTGCTGTTCAGCTTTTGCCTAACGATCAATGTGGGCTCTCTCACGGGCACAGAATGTGCCCTTCGATTGGACTATTTACATCTCTTTTTTTAATCAGCCTGTGGGGGTGATCCACTAAGCTGTCACGCATTTAACAGAACCATTTTACAACAGCTTGAAGTATCTTACTCAAAACCCTCTCTTACACGGTAACAGATTCTTGGTATCCTGTATATACTATGTAGACCATTCTCGTGCTGTTTGGAACGCATAAATTTCACATGATTTTGATGGAAACGGCTTGGAACATATGAATTTTATATGATTTTGATGGCAAATATCGGTGTCCAAACGGTGCCTTGCCTATTGCAGATTTGAGATCACTTTGAGATGAAGCTGTTGCTTCTGGCACCGTTGGTTTCCAGCAGATTCGTCCAAGTATTTAGGGGAAAAGAACGTGACACTTGGATAAAGTTTGCAACTGTATTGGATATTGGATTGAAAGTCTTACACCGCATTGGCCCAAGCTACAAGACACTTGGGTTCAGTGGGACTGATGCAGCATATTGTACATAATGTATTAGAGTAACCTCTTTAATGTGTTGAAAGAGTAATTTTAACGTGTTAGTGGATAATGCTCAAGGACAATTTAAACCCATAGACAGTAAGAGCTTAAAAAAATATAATCTAGTATCTAAAATAGAAACATCTAATTCTATTAATAATGTGCTAAGTAAAACTAGAAGGCAATGTCTAGATTACAAAGTCATATATAACTCATATAACTAGATGATAACCTTGATAACTAGGATATTATTCAAAATAGCACATTTATTACTTAATGACATCTAGAAACATATAAGTATTTTATAGTAGAATGATAACATATGCAATAACATCATTAAGTCTTCTTGGGTCTTCATAAAGCATAATGTAAAACTTAAACTAGCTTCTTATTCTTAGTAGCAAAATACAATTTTTCTTGTAATATCTATACTTTATAAATTGATCACGTGATGTCCCTCATCATTTTCCCCTATTTGATTGAAACTCAACCTTGAGTTATCTTCATAAATTGCTTGTTCTAGATGATAAAGTGATAGATCAGCTACATTAAAAGCGTTGGAAATATTCATCTCTTTTAGTAAATTGATAATATAAGCATTATTATTTATCTTCTTCAAAATAGAGAATGGATCATATTTCCATTGCCTTAATTTTCCATGCACTCTTATAGGTAATTGTTTTCGAAGGTACACCTTGATGTGATCATCAACATCAAATGATATTAGTCTTCTTTTCTTATCTAATTGCTTGTATTTCTGATTGGACGTGATAGATCTTGAACTCTTCTTTGATGGTAGTTTCACTAAATCAACCATATTTCTTGGGATTTTAGTGTAAACATTAGAGAAATGACTTTTGCTTGTCGACCTATGATCAGAGTTGCAAATTTGGCAAGAGATAATGCTAAATCTCATTATCTTTTCTTATTTCTACATATGCAGTGAATTAAGTTACCAAGAATCAAGAATTTATTCACTACTTTTGGCCATCTGTTCATAGGTATACAGTAATTAAAAACTTAGGTTCAGTCTTAAATTGCTTCTATAATGTAAGCCAAAATATAACAAAGAACTTGCTGTCTGGATTGAAAACATTTGACCTTGGAACACCATGTAATCTAACTATTTCTCTAAAGAAAAAAATAGCTACATTATAAGCATTTGTTGTCTTTCAGCAAGAAATAAAATGAGCCATCTTATAAAATATGTCAACTACCACAAAAACTGCCATATCTTGTTCTGGTAAACTAAGTATAAAATCCATTGACATGTCCTCCCATGGTGCACATAGAATTGGTAATGGCATATATAAGCCTATGTTTTGAACTTGGCCCTTGATGTTTGGCATACTAGACACCTTTGCACAATCTTCTAGCATCTCTTTGAGTTATGGCCAAAAATAGTGTGTTTTTAGATTAGCTATAGTCTTATCATGCCCAATATAGCCACTAAGATCACTTAAATGTAGTTCTCTAATTAGCTTATCATATAGATAACTTATTAGGATGTATAAGCAGTTGTTCTTAAAGAGATAGCCATCTTGCACCATATATTCTTCACCTAATGGTTGCCCCTTTAGATATTTCATCCATGTTTGACCAAAATCATCATTATTCTCATACAATTCTTTTATTTGATCTATGCCTAGGAGTTCAGCTTCAAAAGAAGTTAGGAGACAATCATGGCGACTCAAAGTGTTAGTGACTATGTTTGTTTCTTCAGATTTATGAATAATAAGATAATTGAACCTTTGCAAGTATGCTGCCCATCTTGCTAGCATTTGATCCACATGCTTTTTATTTTTGAAATGCTTTAAGGATTGATAGTTGAGTTAGACAATGAACTTTTTAGGTAATAAATAAACTTTCAAGGTTTTTAAAGCTCTAAAAACAACATATAATTCTTGCTGATAAGTATTGCACTTCTACCTTGCTTCACTTAGTTTCTCATTAAAAAAACAATAGGTTTCCTTTCTTGAGATAAAACAGCTTCAATGCCCACTTTGCTTGCATTGTATTCCATATTAAAAGTCTTATTAAAATCAAGTAAAACTAAAACAGGAGCTTGTGAGAGCTTCTCCTTATCTCCTTGAAACTTGCTTCAGTAGCTTCATATCATTGAAATTTCTCTTTCTTCAAACATTTAGTGGTTGGTGTCATAATGGTGTTGAAGTTCATCACAAATCGTCTATAGAAAGTTGTAAAATTATGAAAACTCCTCACTTCTATAGTAATAGATTTTGGAGCTTTCAAATCTCTAATTGCAGCAATTTTAGAGTCATCAACATGAATACCCTTATTGGCTATGACAAATCTCATTGGTTATGACAGATAGCATGTGACCAAGGTGAAGCATCTAGGCCCACGAACAAAGTTTATGTACCGATGATTGATTGCATTTGAGTATTGTAATTAAGTTAGGTACTCACTAAGAATCAGTAAAGGAGTTTTGACCACCAATTAAAATTGATAAGCAAGAAGGCAGCAAAACAAACAAAACATTTATTAAACTTATATATCAATTGAGATGTTGGGTGATCGTGTTAGGTTTATTTTTTAGTTTTGCCATACTATCAAGAGGGGTGTTAATGATTGCAAAAAAATTTGATCAAAAATACCACATTAGAAAAATTACCAAAGATTTTTTAGTTAGGAATGTGCTCTAGGTGAAGTCGATCAGACCGGGCTTTAGAGTCGGTCTGACGGGAAGTTTCCAAAAAATCTTCTAAGTACTTTTCTGTCAGTCAGTCAGATCGGGCTTTAGGGCCGGTCTGACCGAAAGTTTCTAAAAATACTACCAAGCACTTTTCTATTAGCCAGTAGGATCGAACTTTAGGGCCAGTTTGACCAAAAATTTTTAGAAAGGTTTCTAAGCTGCTCTGTCAACCGGTTAGATTGGGCCCTTGGATCTGGTCAGATCACGATCTTTTAGAAATTTTTCTAAGCGCTGCTCTATCATCTGGTCGGACTGAGACTAAACTCCGGTTAGACCGGGAGTTTACAGAAAGGTTTTGGAGGGTCGGTCAGTCCGAGGATTAGGTAAGTCAGTTCTAGTGTAGGAGCGGTTAGACTAGAGTCTTGCCTTTGGTCGGACCGGGTCAGACGCATTTAATGACTCTTTCTCTAGCCGTTGGGAACGAGTCTGGTCGAATCGAACATGTGCATAATTAGGGATTTCGCCCCAATGGCTAATTTTTATTGGTGGGGGTATAAATACTCACCCATTAGCAACAAGAGTCCTCTCTTGGTCTTGCATTCGTTTCATATGAACCATTGCCTCTCTTCTCATATCAATTGAGCTTAATCTCTAATTGTGAGGGTGGTTGAGAGTTGTTTTGGCTAAGTCAAGTGCACCGTGTCAACGTTTAGCTAGTGTGGCATTTGATTATCTCCAAGCATTGGTTGTCACTAGTTACTCTTGGAAGTTTCCGTCTTCTAGATGGCTTGGAGAAAGTGATTCCTGGAAAAATTTCCAAAAAGGTTGTGGAGAAGACCTAGCATGTTTGTGAGTGGTTTGGAGTTCACCATCTTCGAAGTGAAGGAAAAACTACCCTAGTGATTGAGGCTTGGGTAAACCTCTTTAAGGCCAACTCCTATTTTGCTCATCCCTTGATGAAAAGATTTGGATTCTTGATAGTTTGAGTGGTAAAGTTGGGCTTGCCTCAACAGGAAGTAGTAAACCGGCAAACTTCTTGGATGAAAATCTTTGTCTCCTTGTCTCATTTACATATTATTTTATCTTTAAGCAATTTACTTTAGTAGAGATTTTTAAGCCCTTATCACCTAGGCTTGCAAAACTTAATTTAGTTGTTTAGATAGTTTCTCTTTCACCAATCCATAGCAACCTAGATTAGCATTGGTTATTAGAGAAATTTTAATATCACCTATTCACCCCCCTTTAGTCGACATCTTGATCCTACACAGAGGCTGAGAATGAGCATATTCATTCTTAATATAGATTAAGATGTCATCAAAATAAACTACAACAAATTGAGATAAGTAAGGTTGCAAGACTTGATTCATCAAATACATAAAAATACTTGGTGCATTTGAGAGCCCAAATGAAATAATAAGAGACTCATACAATCCTTAGTCTTAAAAGCCATTTTCCATTTATCACCGGGCCTAATGGGGATTTGATGATACCCATTTCTTATATCAAGTTTAGTAAAGTCCTTTGCCCTAAAAGTTGGTCCAACATATCATCCAAATAGGGAATAGGAAATCTATAGATCTTGTTTATTGCTCTACTATCCACACACATATGCCAAGAATCATCCTTCTTAGGTGTGATCAAAGCTAGCACAACATATGGGCTAATGCTCTCCTAAATATGTCCCTTTTGCAGTTGTTCCTCAACCTTCTTCTCAATATAGCATGCTCTTTTGGACTCATTTAGTAGTGTGTGAGATTAGAAAGACTTCACCATGAATCAAGTCAATTCGGTGTTAAATTGTTCTTATTGATGGTAAGTGTTGTGGTTTCCCAAGTATACCCTGAAATTTAGATAGAAGGCCCTGTACTTCTACTGGAATTTCAACAGCTGGGTATTCTTCACTTTTTATAATTACTATAGCACATAAATTTGCCTCCTTCATGTCTTCTATAAACTCATTTGAGGTGTGGGAGATAGTCAACATATTCTTCTCCACTTTAGGAGTAGAACCATATATTTTGTTAGGTAGAATGATAATCTTTTGCTTGTTCCAAATGAAAGAATAAGTATTATCCCTTTCTTTATGGGTAGCATCCACATCAAATTGCCAAGCTCTTCCATAAAGAACATGGCTTGCATCCATATCAATCACATCACATAATGCATTTGAGCGATAATATTTGCCTAAAGAAAATGGCAAATTATATTATTTTGTGATCCTCGTATTCACTCCCTTCTTGATCCATTGAGTGCCAAGCTTTAAATGATTGACTAAGTTTTCAGAAATAAGATTTTTAGAACTGTAATTATCAAGCACTAATTTGCATACCTTATCATTCACTATGCACTTGCTCTCAAATATCTTCTTTCGTTGTGTGTTGTTGGGTTATGGTATGGAGCACAAGAGATTTTGGATCACACACACTACTTTATCGTATTCTTTTCTTACAAAGGGATTGTTCTTTTTTAGCTTCATCTTCAAACTCACCATCATCACTGTAATCATCATTGTCATAGAGTCTAGTGTTAACAACCTTTCTCATATCAATAGGTAAGAATCTAGTTTTCAAAAGTGATTTCATTTGATGCTAGTATCTTACACAAGGCTCATCCCTCAACCTGTGTTCCTCTTGATGACGGTACCACCATGCACCAGCACTTCCCTTCAACTTATATGCAACTAAAGAAACTTTGTGATCTTGACTAATATTTATTATCTCAAAAGAAAGTTTCAACTTCATACAACCAATCAAGAAACTCTTCTATATCAACACTTTCATTAAAATTTGGAATTTCAGCTTTCACCTTTGTTAATGCCAAAATTTGGTAAGCCTAGGAAAAGACGGGAAAGATGATCGGTTTAGTAAAGAAGAGTCCGATTGCTACAAGAAAGAAGCTGATTGAAGGAAGCGAGGAAGGATTCAGTTCAATTATAGAAGACTATTTAAATGAGGCCGAGTCTAAGGAGGAGTCATGGAACTCACGGTAAGATAAATTATCTATGTAAATTATATCTTATAATAGAAATATTTAGTTAGTTCAGTTAACTTCCTTAGATATATTTTTTTATTATATTTTTTAGGAAGTAACGTCTGATGGTTGTTGTAGCCACATTGAACTCTGTAATGCCAGGGTATAAATATAGACCCCTTAGAAGCCTGTAAATCATCCTTCGATTAATACAACTTCGGCGCATCACTACCTTAACCTGTCTAGGTTTTTACCGGCAAGTTCTGGCTCTCGACGCGGAGCTGCATCGGTTAAGTTCGATTTCCGACGAAGTGGTAAGTCCCGCCACTATCCCGATATGTTTTGCTTTGTCTAAGGCTGAATTGGTTATGTTTGATCTCTTAGTCAAATCGAGTGTACCGCATTACGTCTATGCGAGATCTATTAGTTTACCAAGCTCTATCTGCCGTCGTCGGTCCCGTGCTGTATCTATTAAGTTCGACTTACGAGGCTACCGATAGTAGATTGAGTCGTAGACCTATAGGTCTCTGCCCGGCGTTTCATCAAAATGGTTAGCTGATGAGTTATCTATACCTTGAGCAACACGTCCAGTGTATCGGCTTCTTAGCAGATACACATCCGTCTTCAGAGACTTCCATCGAACGTCACGCCTAGTGCATTGGCCTTTCTGGTCGATGCACGCATATCTTCAGAGATGTCCTCTCATCGGCTCAGCTAGCTGATGGGTTCGCTTCACCCTTCCTTTAGCACGACCGATCTGACGTCCGCCGTCTCGTTGCCATTGGTCTCGGTCTCTTACTATCTTGGTTAGGTCCGATCTTCAAGATCGGTGCTAGCGACGTCGTCACGGTGGGCGACGGATCTTGTGTCGTGGGAGAAGTGGGCCCCACTCCTTGTTTATCGCCCACCATATCCGAAGTGGCATCGGCTTTGTAGCCGGTGTCTTTTGTATGATTCCTTCCCAGTTCGCATATGCCTTCATCGGTTTTCCAACCGATGAACGAGCGGTACATCTTTCGTCGGCAACCAGGAGAGATCCTGCATGCTTTGCTGTTCTCTAAATACCCTTTGGTGCCTCCATCGACTCTACGGCTGATGGATTACGATCTCGCTTTTGCTACACCCGGAGTCATCATGTCCTTCATCGGTATCTGTCCAACGTCTTCATCGGCTCCCTAGCTGATGGAGGAGCATCCCAATCCCTATCGGTGACTAGCCGATAGTAGGAGCCATCTGGACGCGGTTGATGACCATCTCGATCCTATCGGCGGCCAGCCGATAGTGAGAGCTCGTATCGGCCCATCGTCTAATTGACCCGTTTGCCTTACCTACTTGTCAATTGCAGGGTCAAATTGACTGGCACGCCCGTACCTATACCGTCACGACAAAGAGCAAGCCGAGGTACCTGCGCTGGAGCTAAGTGGACCTCTCAGGCCTCGATGCGCGTACCTCGAACCATAGAGAAAAGCTTACATACCTGCATTGGAGTTAAGCAGACCTCCTAGGCTTCAATGTGTTCGCGCCGCGCACGCGAGATCTAGTGCGAACAACCTTATATGTATATCCGGTATATCCACTATTCCTTTTTGGATGTACATAAAGATCAACTTCTTCATGTAAATCATCTACTTTATCTTTCGGATCATCAACATGAGGCCTTCTTTATTCAGTACGATGCCTTTGTTGAAGTCTAGCTTGAAGATTAGCTTGTCTATATTGAGTTGCAACCTCAAGAACATGAGATTCTAATACCAATCTAATGTAGCACAATGTATTGGAAGATACTCTCCAATTTGCTGATATATAGATATAGCATAAAATATTAAAGGAGCAACTTCAACATGCTAGTAGATAATGTCCTAAGGACAATCCAAATCCACGGATAGAAAGAATTTAGTACAAAGCTTCAAAGAAGATCTAATTCAAAATCTGAAATAGTAGCATATAATTTTATTGATAAGCTAGTAAGCAAAAGTAAGTTATACAACTAAAGGGCATTGCCTCTATTTATAGACTATAAAGCCATCTACAACTCATACACAATTATATGATAACTAGATGACAACCTAATTGATAACTTAGAATGTTACTCAAAACATCTCATCTATTACTTAATGATATTTAGGACACAACTCATATGAAATACGAGTATTTTCTATTTTAGTAGTATAATGATATATGCAATAACACCATAAGTTTTCTTAAGCTTTCATGAAACATGTACTATACTTGTAAAATTCAAATAGACTTTTTATTATTAGTAGTAAAAATTTAATTTTACTTGTAACACCTGTAATTTATAAATTGGTCATGTGATGTCATCACTCATCATGGATACTGTTTGCATCATCCCAAGCTACAATTATTTTTGATTCAACCCGTTAAGGACCCTGCAACCGCTCATTGTTGTCTTGTTATTTATAAGGTGATCGTATATATAAATGTGAGTAAAATTTAGAGGGAGTTTAAATTTAAAAAGTTAGGACTAGGAGAAGGATGTAAGGAATGATTAGGAGTCCTATTTGTAAAGGTTATGGGTATATAAAGGCTAGAATGGTCGAGCAATTGAGAAAGACACTTATATGGAGAGAATAATTATGGTTTTAAACTCTCTGCTTTTACATCTAGAGTTTAGTTTGTGGGATTTTAGAGGAGTGCTTTGGTGCAATAAAGATAATTTTCATGCAAAGGAAAGTATTGCAATTTGTCTCTCTTTTATATTGTTATAGTTTTATTTGGTTTTATATTTTAGCTCAATTTTATTTCATTCTATGTTAGAACATCCTCTAAGGCTGTCCTTTTAAGCAGCTGTAACTTCTCCTACGCGCATATAAAATAAAGTGACTACGATTAATTAAAAATAGATTAATATGTTTTTTAAAGTAAATTTTCTATAATTTTTTAAAAATATTAGTTTGAAAAATATATATATGAAAAACGAGGGAGTGATGGTGTCTTCCTAGACCTAGAGAAATCGTCGGTGAATATACAGGGTTGAAATCTGCTCAGGTATACTCTTCGTGGTCACTTGAAGCTTTAACTCTTCCTTCTCCTTCACAGACTCCTTCCTTAGCTTTAGCAGCTGTTGGTACCAAGATTTGGTAGCCGATAATTATAGTTCGTCATTTGATGGCCCAAGTGATTAAGTTTACTTTTTATTATCAAGATGCCCGTATGTTGCAACTGTTCCATTCATACTCGAGCGCGGTTCAATTTTCCAGTTAGGTTGAGGTGTGATTCAATTTTTTCTATCTCGAATTTCTGTGTGTTTTTTTTTTGTCATGGTGTTTTTCTGGGTATTGGGTAGCAGATGGTGCGAACACACTCAATGGAGGCGCGATGGAGGGACAGACAAAACTGCCCTTTCAAAATAAAGCTAAGTACCTATGCCTTGTAAGGGAAATTTAAATATGAGTAAACTATTATTTACGTTATAAACTCAAGTATTAAACGTCAAGTGCAATTTATCCATTTATGGGGCCATCAATTAATTTGGTCCGTTAGCACTCACGAGTATTTGCATCATGCATCATGGTATGCTATGAAGTAATATTTTTTAAAACACAGTACAATTGGTATATCTTGATATTAATAAATCACTATACACGTCCACTGTATATCAATAATTAATCGTAAACGCTCATACAAAACCTAAAACTTATATATATATTAAAAAAACCTAAGAAACCTAACCAGTAGTGCTAAGCAAAACACACACACACACACACATATATATATATATATAAAATAAATTATTAAACATCATGCTGAAAATCAACTGCGTCAGCCATTAAAACACGAAGTAATAGAAATTAAGCAGGAGGAAGCAGAGAGTGGTCGAGGAAAATCCCGGCCACCGCCCTGGCCTTCATGGGCTGCCTGTGCCCAGACTCCTGACCCACGGTGACAACACACAGCACCAAGAGCGCCACCATCAAACCAATGGTCTCGCGGGAGAGGAGGCACAGGTGGTTAGTTTTGCAGTAATGTGGCATGACACTTAGTTTTGCAAAACTGAATTGTGCAAAGAGTTAACCATCAATCAAACAACCGCATAGCTCGTATTTAAGGCGGCACGACACTTGGATCAAATCCGAAACATTGGACTAAAGTCTTACACCGCATTATCCCAAGCTGCAACACTTGGATTACATCGGACACTGCATTATCTCGAGCTACAATTACTGTTGATTCAACTGGTTAAGGAACCCTAATGACTGCAACTGCTCATCGTCTTGTTATCAACGCATGCAGCTGATGATGGCGAGCAAGAATGGAGCTCATCAGAGGTGGTTGAAGACGATGCCGCCATGCGCGGCGAAGAAGGGCGCGAAGACGAGCGCCTCGACGGCCATGAGCTTGACGAGGATGTTGAGAGACGGGCCCGAGGTGTCCTTGAGCGGGTCGCCGATGGTGTCGCCGATCACCGCCGCCTTGTGCGCCTCCGACCCCTTCGGCCCCAGCGACCTCGCCTCCTCCGTCGCGCCGGCCTCGATGTACTTCTTCGCATTGTCCCACGCGCCGCCGCTGTTCGACGCCGAGATCGCCACCTGCACCCCGGACACCAGCGCGCCGGCGAGCAGCCCCGCCAGCGCCTCCACCCCGAACAGAGTCCCGGCGACCAGTGGGCTCAGCATCACCAGCGCCCCCGGCGCCACCATCTCCCGGAGCGACGCGTCTGTGGAGATCCTCACGCAGGTGGCGTAGTCCGGCGCAGCGAGCCCCTCGGCGAGCCCCGGGATCTCCTCGAACTGGCGCCGCACCTCCTCCACCATCCGCAGCGCCGCGCTCCCCACGCTTCGCATCGTCATCGCCGAGAACCAGTACGGCAGCATGGCGCCGGCGAGGAGACCGACGAACACGCGCGGGCTCACCACGTTCACCGTCCTGATCCCGGCGCGGCTCACGTACGCCCCGAACAGCGCCAGCGACACCAGCGCCGCCGACCCGATCGCAAACCCCTTCCCGATGGCCGCCGTCGTGTTCCCGGCGGCGTCGAGCGCGTCGGTGCGCTCCCGGACCAGGCGCGGCATCCCGGCCATCTCCGCGATGCCGCCGGCGTTGTCGCTGATGGGCCCGTACGCGTCGATGGTGAGCCCCGTGGCGATGGTGCTCAGCATCCCCAGCGCAGCCAGCGCGATGCCGTACATGGCGGCGAGCCGGAAGCTGGCGTAGATGGCGCCGGCGATGGCGAAGATTGGCACGATCACCGACTTATACCCCACCGCCAGCCCGAAGATCACGTTCATCGCCGCCCCCGTCCGGCACGAGTTCGCCACCGTCTGCACCGGCCTATAAACCATTTTTTTTTCACACAGATTTCGTCAATATTTGAAATGATACGAATGTAGCATCGCAAATTTGAGTAGAACTCGTTTTCACCTGTAAGCGTTGCTCGTGAAGTATTCGGTGACGTAGCCAATCACCAATCCCGCCCACAAACCAGCAGAGACGCAGATGAACAGGTGCCTGAATTTGACAAAATTCACACAAAATAAGACCGAAATTTGTACCAAATTTAACTAAATTTGACATGTTTTTAAATTTGTACCAGTTTTTGACGAGCTTGCGGTCGCCGAAGTCGAAGAGGGTGAAGGAGCGGGGGAGGGCGAGGAAGGTGACGGCGGCGACGGCGGCGGTCATGAGCACGGTGGAGACGAGGATCTGGCTTTTGAGCGCCGGCGCGACGTCGTCGACGCCCCCGACGGCCTCGCCGGCGTCCGTGGCGACGAGCGTGGTGGCGGCGCACGCCACGATGCCCGCCGCGCTCACCAGCAGCGGATACATCATCGCCGCGAAGTCGTGGTCGGCGCCGAACGAGGAGATCGACGCCACGAACAGCGCCGCGCACGACGACTCCGCGTAGGAGCCGAACAGGTCGGAGCCCATCCCGGCGATGTCGCCGACGTTGTCACCCACGTTGTCAGCGATCACCTGCACACATCGCATGTAAATATGCGTCACATCGACCAATGAAAGATCATACGTATCCCATCCCTTTGGAGGAATGGAATGATAGATGAACGCGCATATTTCCCGAGCTCTAAAGGGTAAAGCACGCTTTCTATTATAAATATCTTAGAAAACTATTTCGAACCTTTTTTAACTTTATAATATTAAATTTATTTGTTTGTACCCTTAATAATTATCACAAATTTATTCAGCCAATCAATCATCAACAGAAAATAACAGATAGGGTAGATGTATGCACAGAATAACCGGGAAACTATGTATTTATCTATGGTATCTGTAGTTTATATCCATGGTTGTGAATCTTGCTAGCATGGACCCTTAACCAACAAAATTTCTGTTTCAATAGATCTTTTTAAAAACAAAAGCTGGTTGAAATTCACTTAAATTGCTTCACATTCAGTTTAAATTTGTCCACAACGTAAATATTTCCCAGCGAGAAAAGCCTAATGATATGTAGATTTTTTTAAATCACTCCTTTTCCCAAACAAGGCAATGAATTTTCAAAGGCCTCCTTTCCCTACATTTCTATGAAAATCCGGTAAAACTGATGCGTTTCGCCTGTGCCAGCTAGACAGAGAACACTGAGCACGTGAGTTTCATGCATGTCATGCGTGGTCGCTTGCTAATTTTTAAGAAGGGTGGGAGAACGAAAAAACAAGAGGGGGGTTGCTTTGAGATACGCGCAGGGGCTAGGATCTAATTGAGCTCGCATGCAAGTAGTAGCATGCAGCGGAGAGTGACGTGGGGGCGTGCGGCGTGCGTGCTTACCGCGGGGTTGCGGGGGTCGTCCTCGGGGATGTTGCGCTCCACCTTGCCGACGAGGTCGGCGCCGACGTCGGCGGCCTTGGTGTAGATGCCACCGCCGACGCGGCCGAACAGCGCCATGGACGACCCGCCGAGACCGTACCCGGTGATGGACTCGTACAGCCCGCCCCAGTCGTCGCCGTAGTAGAGCCCGAACAGGTTGACGGCGGCGAACAGGACGAGCAGAGCGCTGGAGGCGAGGAGGAACCCCATGGCGGCGCCCGACCGGAACGCCACCGCGAAGGCCCGCCCCACTCCCCGGCGCGCCTCTAGCGCCGTCCGCGCGTTCGCGAACGTGGCGACGCGCATCCCGAGGTAGCCGGACACTACCGAGGTGATCGCGCCGAGGAGGAACGCCACCGTGGTGAACGCGGCGTTGGCCAGCGCCGGGCGGCACAGCCTCGCCGCGTCGTACGCGCACGGCTCCGGCGCCGTGGAGAACCGCCGCACGGACCCCAGCGAGACGAAGATCACCGCCGCGAACGCCGCCATGAACACGCCGAGGTACTTGTACTCCGTCACCAAGAACGACCTCGCGCCGACGGAGATGGCGTGATGGATCTCCGCGCACCTCGCCTCGACGCCGCGGTAGTCCACGCCGTCCTCCTCCTCGTCGTCCTCTCTCTTCCTCTCCCCCTTTCGGCCTGCGCCGGCTCCGCCGTCATGCGACGGGACGGCCACTCTGGCCACCACGTACCACTGGAGCACGGCGAACGAGATGCCGATCACCGCCGCAAGCGGGATGAGCACCTCAGCCGCCACCGTGCCGATGAGAGCCATCGATGAAGCGCAAGCTCAGCTCGATCGCGAGCTGCAATGGAGACCACGAGAGTGATTCTTGAGGAGAAGATGTGATGAACTGGTGGTGACCAAACTAGCTGCTGCTCTTTATTAGAAGAGAAGCTCTCAACTTTTCATTTACCCGCCTGGATTCGATGATAATTACGAAAACGTCCTTGTGCAAGCTATTTGAGGGGTTCATGTCACGTTCTTCCCTATCTGTGAGGGTCCAAATGGAAAGTGGTTGGACCAGCTGGTGTTCTCCTTGAGCACTGAACAACCATGCATTGGATCCGGTGCTCAAGCTCAGTTCGACCGTTTGTTATGGCTTGGTGACAGCTTGTGCTCTCCAGGCCACCGTAGAGCTCATGCTGTACATGTGTGTAACATTTGTTGTTTTTGCAACTTATTTTGTCACGGTCTCTTACCTTACAAAAAAAATGTAGCGGAAAAGCCACTACAAACGGCGCCGTCTGAAATTCTTCACCATCGGTTCAAATCAGATACATATGATGTATGAACATGAGTTATCTATCGTCCGTCTCACTGAGGTTTGGACGTAATGAAAATGCTGACGGACGGTGCTAGTAGGTAAGCTTTGGGGTTCACCACGGATGCAACAAAACTTCCCTCATCATGCATCTACCTTCATTTTGAATAAAAACGACTCATGCGTTGTGTCGATCCTTTGCACTTTTCTCTTTTTTGGTGAAAAGAAACTTGAAGGGCTACTTGATTTGTCTTGCTATATTTCAATTTCGAAGTTGTAGATCCCATGAGTTTTTCTGTCATGGAACTAGAGAGTTTTCATCTCTCTTTGCTGTTAAGATGTATGCAGTCTTGTTCTAACTTGAGGAAAGATGGCCAAAAGAAACCAAAGTTGTTACACCTTGTAGTGAAAAAAGCCATAAAAAAAAGGCTATTCAAGGGGGTGCGCTAGTCTCTTGTGCGGTGCAAATGTCAAGGTTAGATACAATAGGACAGATTTAGCAGCCCAGGATGTGATCATAGCCTCATGACATTTCTCTTGAAACAAACTTTTCATGCTTTCAACATTTGGATAGTTTGAACGGCAAGTAATTATGACTTTAAAAAATTGTATTAGACTAGAGAAAAATAAGTACAATCGTAAAGTAAGGATTGGTAGTGAATCGAAAAGTAATATTTTGCATGTTGAGAGTGACATGTGGGACAAATACGATAATATTTTCATCTTGGTGAGCTTGTGCTTTCCTGTTGCCATGCTTTCAACACACTTTGGACAAATTATAACCAAGATGCAAGTGAGGCGGATAAGCGGGCTATAAAACCCAGTTAACCATAACGTAGCTTATATCTTTTTTACTAAAATAAACTATTCTCTCTATCTCATAATAAATTCATCTTTAGGAATCCTATGAAAATTTAGTACTAGCATATAAAAATACCCTCATTAATTAGGAAAAGGGATATTAGTTGGTCGGTATATAAGGGGTATTGTGAGGATAATTTTTTATTTGTGGATTGAGGTATGCAAGAGAGTTATTTCAAATAAATTTTAACTAAAAAACAACTAATTTTAGGACTGAACGAGTATAACACTATTGTACGTGGGTTAGCTAACTTTAATCTAGTCTCTGCCTTAATGAAATTCATAAACTGCCCTGCAAAATTTCTTCTTTTTACTTTTAAAAGATTGGGTAGACCTAACATTTTTTTTCCAGAGATGGACGTCCTAGTTTGTCATGCCCCAATGAAAAAAACACCACCAAATTATTAATTGAAATAGAAATATATCTTAAAAAAGCGCTATGATGAAGACAATCACCAATAACTACTAGCTTAGATGATCATACTATCTTTGTTTAATTCTAATTCTTCTCCAGATTATAAATCCAGAAATCTGCGAAACATTTGGTTCCGAAATATACAAATAATTGAAAAGAATGCAAAAATCCGAGATTATTTTTGGGTACAAATGCCTCCGCCGGCCCTCTCCCTCGCGCCGCCGCCTCTTGCACACCGCCGGCGAGCAGGCCCGCCCGGAGGAGCCTCCGGAGTCGACGACCTCTTCCCCTTCCCGACCCCGCCGTTTCCTCCTCCCTTCCGCGGCCTGGCCGTTTGGAGGTTGGCGAGGCCTTCGTTCGTTCCACCGGTCTCCATCTCCGTTCGAATCAGAACCCAAGGTATCCATCCATTCCCCTCTCTCTCTCTTTTAGCCTCCCTCCTCCTCCTCCGCGCGGCATCGTGAGCCCCCTTGGGCGTTGCATAGGTTGGAGACGCATCCGGCCAGTTAGTTTCTTGCGGGTTTCTTTGGTGCGTGCCGTGGTGTAGTTCTATTCTCAGTTTATTTCTACGAAAAAATAGGGGTTTCATCTGAACGCCTATGCTCCACATTTGGTGATTCAACACACATATGCCCTGAGAATAGGGA
Organism: Oryza coarctata; assembly: GCA_030770085.1. Classification (NCBI taxonomy): domain Eukaryota; kingdom Viridiplantae; phylum Streptophyta; class Magnoliopsida; order Poales; family Poaceae; genus Oryza; species Oryza coarctata. Next base: position 2,890,797 of record CM061471.1, read on the forward strand.
AGGCCTTGGTAGATTCTCCCAAAACCCCACCTTGAAATTTGTTGAAATGTGTCCACGCCGTTTGCCTATCCGATCAAGCTGAAATGTTGTTGTACCTTAGAAATCCTTTTGACATTTATAACTACTTAAACCATCACTTTGACATATTGATGTTTCTATCAACTGTTGATTGATTTCGTTCAGAGTGCTTTGACTGACACCTCAAAAGCTCTGCACGAACTGAAGGCTAAAGGAGGCCTGGGTTAATTAGTACATGTCGAATAGGATAATACCCTTCATAAATCGATGCAGTCCTTTTGTTCATTAACTGAGGCTATATTCTAGTTGTGTTTAGCATTAAATATTAATGATGGCAGAAATCTGGTATTGATAGTTAGTTAGAGGAAATCTTGATAATTCCCGGTGTGCACTTGAGAGTAGGCAAATGCACTAGCGGGAACAAACCAGTGTTCAGTGGTTGTACCCTTAGGTCACCAGTTGTTGCATCCTAGTTATAATATCGAAGTGTATGCTTTTACGGAGCTTATGTATGATAAGGTCTTGTATTATATAGGTGCATTCGCAATAGTAAACTATGGAACTGCTATCTTATTTTATAGTTATTGCGTATGAATTCAGGGAGCTTCTGCCTGATGAGGTCTTATGTAGGCGCATCTCACAATAGGAAACATGCAAGTGCTAGCTCAAATATTTTGTCCTCACTCACGTTAGTTGTAGGTGCTGGGTTCAAAGCCAGCTGTGGGCTATTTCTAGCATTTAGGAGTAACTGTGGGCCAGGTTGCGCTGGCCGCTTGAAAACGGCCTGGGCCAACCAAAGATCTCTGCAGTGGACCGGCTCAACTGAGGCACTGGATCTGGTTTTTCGCTGATCATACCACGGGGCTGGTCCAAATAAGATGACACTAAAACAAACAGCTGTATGCTGATGTTTCAGGCTGCGCAAGGGTTTTGGGATTTTCTTATTTCCGTTGACTATATTTTTCTTGGATATTTGTGAAAAGTTTATGTAGGAGGACATTATAGCACAACTCTTTTGGTATATCTGGTTCCTTCTCTTCACCTGCTGTGTGTGATATGCATATCATAGATGTTACATTCCTGAAAAAGTGCAGCAGAGAATTAATAATACCATTAAATTGAGATTTAAGTGTGTACACCTAAAATGGTAGGATCATGGTTTTACATGATGGTGTTACAAGGCCAAAGCCAAATATACCCAGTCTTTTCCAGCAAGTGGAGGCATTATTGATTTTTTTTCTTTGCCATTTAATCTGTTGCTCCTAGTTGTGTATATACTGAATTGTTCATGCAGACATGAGGAATTTCAGTTGATGTGTCATGTGTCCTTGAAAATGTCTTTGAAATTTTATATTCCTTTTATCAACATAGCAAGTGTGCAATTTTATGTCCTTGATAGCAGAAGGGATGCCATTCCTAGCTTTGTGCCACAATCTGTTAAGCATTTGTTGATGCTATTTTGATTGAAAGATTGTTGCACTGACATAGACTGACATCTTGAATATTGGGTCCTTTGACAGGCAACCAATCATGGTTTTCCTTAAGGTGGATATGATTTTGAATGTGTTGATCTCACCTAGCCAGATGAGCCCCCAGGGTCTCTTGCTTCGCAAGGCTGTCATTGCCCGTCTTCTGGAGGACATAGCAAACCGGTAGGCCTCCAAGGATCATGGTTACTACATTGCTGTGAGTGAGCTGAAGGCAATATCAGAAGGGAAAGTGTGTGAGCTGACCGGAGACATTCTTTTCCCAGTGACATTCACCTGTATCACACAGAAGCCTATGAAGGGCAAGGCCTTAGTTGGCTCTGTGGACAAGATCCTCAAGCATGGCGTGTTCCTCAAATCGGGACCAATAGAAAGCATCTTTCTGTCAGAGAAGACGATGAGCGACTACAAGTACATTGGCGGGGAGAACGCAGTGTTCATGAATGACCGCTCGAAGCTGGAGAAGGACACTGTTGTGCGCTTCAAGGTCATGGGATTCCGCTGGATGGAAGCTGATCGCCAGTTCCAGCTGCTTGCTACCCTGGCTGGTGACTATCTTGGGCCACTATGAACTGCATCGACAGGTTATTAGTGGTGGCTCTGCTGCACATTTTGCTACCCTGATGGATGGATGTTTCTGAAATGTGTTAGCCTTAACCTGCTGTCTGTAGTTGGATGTCGTGATGATTGATCAGACCTGTATCTGTGATGCTGGTTGTTGATGTAAATGACATTTGGCCCTATGTTTAGCATTTCAGCATAATGGGAATTGTCAGGGCTGATAAACCTCTGTTTCCTATGGCTGCTCATCGTTCTGTTTTGCATATATTTTCAGCATTCCTTTCTGAGAAATTGCCTTTCTAGCGTCGAATTTGCATAATACCAAAGATGTTTCCCTGATAATGAGGTTGAAAAAAAAGACAGTCGGCCAATTCAATGATTTCAAGCACAAATAATCGAAAAGAAGATGTTTGTTCGTCATTGGAATGGTTGGAATAAATTAGGGTAAACTACGAATTGCAGCCTCTGAAAAATGATCAAGAAGGTGCAAAGGAGCCTTTGAAAACTGAGGCCCTTTGCTCAACAGGCTGACTGATCTTTCATGAAGCATGCCCTAATAAGACATTCAGTACGAAAAAAAAAACATGCTCAAAGTTGCTCGCGTCACATTGCATATCAGAATTGCTACAGAGGCAGCACAGATTGCTAAGAAAAACAGCAGGATCGATTTCATACTCAGGCCGAAGATAGGTACAGAGGTGCAAGCACAAAGTACAACTGAGTGTCTTCAGCTGGCTTTGTATATTATTACAATTACACTGCATGGTAGTTCAATATGTTTCAGATAAATGGGCAAAGACTATGCAGATTATGTAACCATATGGATATTTTTAATGATAGGATCAGCCGTCGACTGGCTTGACAACTGTGACTGGGCAGGTGGCATTGTTCACAACGTAGTCACTGACGCTGCCTAGTAGCACCCTGCAGGAAGAAATGCAAAGGTTAGAACTGGCATGATGTGCAAGCTAAACAATGTGCATCGATAACAATTGGGGAAAATCTTGGTACAAACCTCTTGAGTTTACCAAGACCCCTGCTTCCAATAACCAAGCAACTCATGGGGATTTCGTTGATGGCTTGGCAGAGCTTCTCACGGGGATCTCCCCAAAGGACTTTGAAAACCACCACAACCTGTATAAAATACCAAAAACCTCATACGGGCAAATATTGCAAGGGAATGCCAAATACACGTATGGTATGGACTAGAGAGTGATCACCTCCTTCTGCCTGGCCACAGTATTAAGCATGTCCAATGTTTCGGCATCAGGCTTTGCTCCATATTTCTTTGCAATTGCAGGCTCAGAGAAATCCGAGAGGGGAATCAATGCTATATAAGCAAAAAAGGAAGCCAGAGAAACCAAGGTAGTAAGCAGTCCTTGTTTGAAGGGTAGAATAATCAGCACTGAGACAATAACATAATTAATTTTAAAACAACCTTAATAACATATCAACAGAACAGAATCCTTCACATGCAAGGAGTGTGAATTGGAAATGCATTATGCAAACACATACCTTAATAAGAGATCAGCATAACATAATCCCTCACATGAAACTAGTGTGTGTTGGAGACACAAGCACACATTCATGGCTAATACCATTTATGTACAGGACAAAATATTTCACCGACGAGTGTTTCCATATTCACACTATTAAGTGCAGTGCAGGTAAATACTCTAGCTGCAAACTTTGGAGTTTGGACTGCTTGTGACATCTGTCTTTATAACACGCAACATGGACATTGTGTGTTACTGCATAGGAAAGATGAACCTCCTTCCATTTTGCCGAAACTGATCGCTGAATCTTAAACTGGAGATATAGCAGTGCGTGGTTAAAGATTCCGAAGATACACGGTCGCCTATGAATGGTAAGTGCACACTAGATCGTGATTCTGCCACTAGTCTAGTAGCCTGTTCTTGCAAAATGTTTGATGAGACGGAGATTGCACTATGGCTAGCCTAAAGGATATCAGGGTGAATGATCCCAGGAGGTTGCAGTATACAATTAGCAACAAATTATCGGCCAATCCACTGGTGAATGATCGTTTTTGGGTTGCACAAATGATAACCAGTAAAGTAACCAACCTCACCAAGAAATCACCCAAACAACGTAAGTAAGATGTGATCTACTACGTGCCAAGTAAGCAAAAGTCCAAGAAGCAGTCCAGTGAGCAGAGTAATCGATCCGCAAAATGATTTCTCTTGATCCGACCATCGTGGAATCCATCATGCGGATCAGACCTCAATTCGGATGGATGGAACGAGTAGTATCGCGGCGGACAACAAGGCAGATCAACCAAGAACAGTAGCGCGAGCGAGCGCCATGAGAGGTAGAAGGGAGGGGAGGGGAAGGAGCATACGTGAGCCGGTGGCCTCCCAGAGGAGGGTCTCGCCCTGCTCGTAGTCGGGGTCCTTGAGCACGTGGAGGAGGATGAGGTGGTCGCCGGCGCGGAGCAGGTTGTCCGCCGCCCACCGCAGCGCCGCGCGGCTCCCCTCCGAGAAGTCCACCGCCGCCCCCACCCACCGCTCCGCCGCCCCCGCCTCGCCTGCCATGGTCACCTCTCCTCGCTGTTGCTGGTTCTTGGCGGCGGCGGCGGCGGCGGTGTTGGTTTGTGGAGGTCAGTGTTTGGAAGGGATGGGAGAGCAAGGCAGAAATACAGGGCTGTTTGTTCCCTTTATTTTATTTTCATCTTTTATTCTTACACAATAATAAATTGATGCTAGGATGTTTGTTGATTCATACATGCTGCCATGCCATCATATATGACGATGCCCGGACTGTTTTCTTAAGCTGTTTTTTTCTTTTATTTTTCTTAAATAAGTAATTGTTAGGAGACTTGTTGCTGTACATACTTCTCATTTACTCTCTTTTTCTAAATATAGCTATTTCTGATCGTTTTGAATAGAATAAGATGAGAAGACCAAAATACCATTTATTAATGTAAGACGCTTTGAAGAAATAATATAAATGGCCGGTATGGGATGGTTGGTAGGAGTATATTGACATAATAGTATTTTTACCTCTTAAAAAATATATATAATAGAATTAGATTAGATATCATCTTAGATAACCTATAAGGTTGTATTGTTTTTTTAAGCTGTTTTTTTCATAGTAAATAACTATTAGGATATTTGTTGGTGCAGTCTACTACTTCCTTCAGAAAAAAAGAGTAATCTTCGCATTATTTGTTGAGCCAAAGCATCTAATTTCATGTGAGGGAAAAAGAGAGAGAGATTGTCAAGTACAAGGAAGAATCGTGCTCTTTCTGCATGACAGCTGGCCTGCATCGTGGACGATGATGATCCACGTTGACAAGCAGTCAATCATGCGTGTGTTTCCTTCTTTTGTTTTGTTTGGTTCCTCTTATCCTGTTAGTTTGTAAATCAGTAATTCAAGTGCATCTTTGTATAGTTCGTTAATTTGTCTGTTCCTGTTCTTCAAAAATTGCTATGAACATGTATTTCTTCTATCTATGAATGAACAAACAGCTCCTGACAATTTTTCATAAAAAGAAAAAGAAAAAGAAAAAGTGTAGCTCGTTTTGCAGAATGATGAGTTGACTGTGCACTTCCTTTCTGAATAGGAAAAATGGTGATAAAACACGCAAAAAATTTTTTAATTATGGTCGCATATTTTCGACCAAACGCATAGCAGAAGACCTTTTCAATTACTTGTAACCAATAATAATATAGTAGATGGTACCCATATTGTAGAACTTTAAATTTAATTGCTCCAAGATAAAATTTAGCAACTTGCACATGTTCTCTCTCGACCAACAAAAAGACGACCAATTGGGTCCCTTTAAAAAGAGCAACACATGTGTGCAAGTTGTTCAATTTGTATTCATAATGTAAGAACTTAAAACAAAATTCAAGTAATATATGCCTGCACCACTAGTCCATGCCATCGTGTGCCTATAGCGAGAGCCATTGCTCACGGTATAGGATTCTTTATCCAAAGGTCATCCAATTGACCTGACATTAAAAAAAATGCAATATATCTTCTCATAGAATGGTGGAGTAGCATTTGGAAGAATTTTTCACATCTAGAATCTGGATCATTTACAATACAACAAAAGTTGAATTATTTAATTTCGCAGAAGAAGTCCACATCAAAACCTTCCTTTTCAACTGAACTATATGGAATATTCAAGGCGTGCATACAAACAAGCAAACAGCAAATAGATTTTTACACCTTTCTGTTGGAGTTTTACATGGACTTATGAAAATGGAAAATACGTTGCGACATCCAATCTCAGATGGAATATCTCCTAAGCTACCAAGTGTAAGAGCGAACGAGTGATCTGCTGACTCTTGGATTACTGATTTGTGGCCCTGATAAAAAAAATTAAGGCTTTCCTGGATGGGAGATTGCCACTTATAGCAACTAGCCAGCAATGGTTGGCCCCAACTCCCAAACGGTTCATTGAGCAGTCAGTGGCCAGAATACCTTCTCACCTGGCTTACTTTCACAATGCAACTTCCATACTAAGTTACTAACTATAACAAACTGGATCAAAGTGATCTACAACCTATATGTGGGTGAGGATTGTAGAGATGCTACTATCTGGGAGATGCCATTTTCATTTCAGAGACTTGGCAAGGTTGGGTAACCTTTCACAGGCCCTACTAGTGACAGAGCTTCTTGTAATGCTTCCAGGAGATAATCCGGTTGGTCCTCAATGCGTGAAAGGCCAAACTGTGCCGATATTTTGCGTAGAACTCTCCCAACAATCTGCAACTTAGCAGAATAAACAACGAGCAAAGAACATGTCATACAAGACTATTGTAGCAACGAGTCTCTCTTAGAATCCTATGGGACAAAAAATGAAATTCATTTAACTAGTTGCTGGATGTTGGTGCGTCCACTGACAGTATCTATGCTTCAGCCTTCTTATGCTAGCAGGCATTCTGTGAATACTTTAGTATTATTCATTTATTCCTCAAAGAACTGTGAATGCTATGTCAATATCAAACCTTGTGAGCATAGCCACCATAAGCTATCCTTCCAATAAAAGCTTGCTGACAAACGGTCACAGGAGAGGTTGCTGCCCCTGAGTTTCAGTAAGATAACTAAAGAGGCACGTCAATTTTTCCAGGAGAGGGACATCATTTCGAATCAAAATAACTTTCTTTGTGGCAAATAATTCATTAACAGCTATACATCAAGGGACCATAGGCATAAGAAGTATTGAAAAAACTGCATTTTAAGCAACTGAACTATTCCATTTTGTCCAATCAAGCTCCCTCTACTATTAATTTAATTTAATTTAATTTATTTTCTATTCAACTATCGATGTCCAATTAGGCAATTAAATCTGCCAGTGGTAGTAAAGGACTGCTGACATATCGATTTTCATTGATTTTATTGCAGCTTAAACAATCCTGTGTCGCTAGGTATACATCATCCTTCGCAGCCTACATGGTGAAAGTTTACTGATGCGTCACAGATCTGTTAGAAGTGATAAAGAACCTGGTTAGACAAAATTGGATAAACATATTACCAGTACATACAACATAGGTTTTATTGCACAAAATTCAATAGTTCAAGGGCTTAAAGTGCAAGTTTGTCAAAAAGTATTGTTTAAGCTTAGAGGAACAATAAAAGGAACAAAGCAAGCAAATTATCAGGAAAAGCTGTAGATTGGAAAATATCAGCTTTCTTTACGTAATCTACAGTGTATGAGTTGGTGACACCAGCAAACTGGTAGAAGCCTTCAAAACCATACTAGTAGAAAATACTTAGAAAATGTGAACAATAACAAAGCCATGACCGGATATACATTTTTTTTTTAGATTTGCCTTTGTTTACCAGGAGGCCTATTTGATACTGAAGACAAATGAACAGCAAAGGACACTGTTTCCCTTGTTGCACCTTGACCAATGTCACCACTCATGGGCCAGCCATCTAACTGCTTGTATGAATAAAGTAACTTAAATAATCCTAGATTATGAGCATGGATAAGCAAAGAGGATCACTAGTAACATAAATCATAAGCATTGCCAGATTCCTATGACATGAGGGCCAGAAAAGTAATGACAGCATTCACAGAAGAACTGAATGCTGCTAGTGATCATCTATGCTTATAGAATCTCAATTTATTAAAAGTACATTCATGAACAATATGATCATATACAAACAAAATTAGAAAGTGCACTTGACAAATTTATTCTCTTGATAACAAACCTGCCAAAGATTATAGCCTTGAAAATGCAACTGCATTGTTGTGTATATTGCATTTATGAAGTTAACTGTTGAATTGCCAACATCTGGCAGGCTGACCTGAAAGGTCTGGATTTTTTAATTGAATATGATGTTAAGTATATTTTCTACAATAGGAATGGCAACATATTCATCATAAAATGAAGTGCAAACTGCAAACTTACCACAATCAGCTTCACATTATTGATCGACTCATCCAAGTTGCTCCAGAGGGTATTGAACATATCAGTTCCCCATAGTAGCGAAACATATCAGATCAAATGGTGTGAGCAATGGGGAAAAGGCAAATGCTACTTGGTATAAAATTCCTCAAAGAAAAAGGAACATACTTTCCAGTGGTATGTATCTCTATTGCGTCGACATCATTCTGTTTCAACAGTTCAGCAGTCATAGTAGGATCTCGAACATACGACAAGCTCCTGAAATGGTTTCAAGCAATGCTTGTAGCTTCTATAAGATACACAAAGGTGCGGAAGTATCAGATTATGATTAAAAACATGGTGATGTTACATATGAATGTAAAGAACACATTGTAGGAACAAAGATCATGTAAACTATTGTGATGACAACATAAAGGAAAAACAAAGGAAGGCAGCACTCAGTGCTCACTTATTTTGTCATAGGGGCAAACTCACAAGCAGCGACCTCGGCCATAGCACCGCTCCTTAATAACACCACCCTACACAAGGCAGCAGAGGTCAGATCAAAATAAAAGTTAGTTCATGAAGAGAATAAACAATAGCTGAATAAAGTAAACAAACCAATTGATACCTCAAGTTTACCACATGAAGGATCAGACTGAGAGTGCTTTCCCTCAATCATAACCCTCTCTAATGATATTGCATCAGCAGGACAGACTTTCTCACATGGCTTTTAGCAATCTAGTGGACAATCCTAAGGATCAAATTCTAGAGAACAGAGAATAGAAGTGGAAACCTTTAGAAGAAAAAAAACAAAGGCATTAAGAAATCCATAAACATGTGGCAGGTCTAGCTAGTGAAAGAAGGAAACCAAGTTTATTAACAACATATAGAAGAATTGTCTTTCAATTTCCAACTTTCCATACTCAAATTAGGATAATCAAAACAAGAATATTATGTCAGTGGCATTAACAAATTTCCTGAACTAAACTCAGAATATAGAGTAAAACTTTTGTAAAGAGCACATCATTTACCAGATTTACGGAAATGAAGATATCTGCAATCGTCATTAACATTAACCATCACCAATGGCCTTTGAACTGCTGGCACAATTGAGGCTGCTACGTCAACACCTTCATTCACTGCACCCACAACTGATGCGTCTACTGCACAATCAATGCAATCCACTGCATACACAAAATCAATCCATGGTTTTCAAGCGTACACTATCCTATCCCAATGGAATCACTGAAGGGTGTAGATAAAAGAATATACAGCTATTTTACGCTCACCACCCATTGTGACGTCACCCATTGTGTTATGTGCCAGTCTGAAATGCTACATATAAGCAATACGCTACCCAGGAATGTTTACAATTAGAGCAACAAGCATACCTCCGGCAAGCGTGTACACAACGGAGAGATTCCTGACTTCGGAAGCATCCTACACAAGAACAAGAAAATCACATCCCCGGCATTTCACAATTTTCATTTACGCTTTCACCATTGCTAGTATCATTGCTTAACAAATTCAAAATGGCCGTCTCTTAGACAAGGAATAGGTACAAACTCCAGAGAAATCAAATAATTCTTTCACAGGTTTATTGAACTGGGGTTCCTTTGCGAAACTGACAATTGCCAGGAGCAAAAATCTCTCTCTCTCTCTCTCTCTCTCTCTCTCTCATTTCTCATCATCTACTACATACGCAGCGCTGCTCCATCCCATAACAGCTCACTACTCAGTCGCTAGCAGGGAAGGAAGCGGAAGTGTGCTACCTCGAAGCTGGCGCCGCAGATGAGCTTGACCCAGTCCCCGCGGCGGGTGGTGGTCGCCGGCGAGCGGAGGCAGCGGCCGCGTGGGATGCCGCGGCTCGCACGGCGAGCAGAGGCCTCGGCGTCGGCGGCGGCGGCGCGGCGGTCGCCATGCCTTCCCGGTGGCTGCAGCTGCACTGAGCCAATCGCACGCGTGGCCTCGTCGGCGGCGGACATATCCTGGGAGGCCCAAAAGAGGAGCTGTTCACCTTGCTGGCGCTTTCTTATCCGTCGATCATGGAATCAACGGCTAGATCGGATTGCGGATAATTGATGCGAAAATAAGGGCCGGTATGAAGTAATTCTGATTCAAGAAGGAGCTTCTTTCCAAAATTTCAGGATCGCAGTCAAATGGTAGGGACAAAAACGGAACGGACGGATAATGCTTATAATATATTTATTTTTGTATTTTTAGCTGGATAAAAAAAACAAATACAAATAGCTTAATATGGAAATAATATGAATTATCTTGAATACATATAATGATCAAATATTATCAGACACAAATACGGAAATATATATTTCGTAGAACACGAAACCAACCTAAACTTCTAATAAAAATAAATCATCATATATAATTAGCTCGTTTTACATAAAAAATTTCATCCTAAATAAGCAATATCAATTTAAGTTCAATAACTGATATTAATATAATTTAAAAATATTTTAAAGTGTAAATAATATTAATTATATAGACTAATATTGTGAGATATGCTAATATTAAAATCGAAAAAGATAGATTGAAGGTCTAGGAAAAAATATGTTATATTTAATGCCTTTAGTGGATATTTAAATAGCACTTTTTACCGGATATTCATATAGTTCATCTTTGATGCCATTTTTATATTCGTATATGATGAAAAATAACTATATTCATATTTGTATTTGAATTATTAAAAAAATGTCCTCTAAACAATATTCGTATTCGTTTTTCTCCGAAACGGACGGAATCTATCAGCTCCTTTTTCATCCTACTTTTTCATGGTTCCGATCCTGAACGGGACCGAGTTTTTACCACAAATTCTGGACTGAAATTTATCTGACGCTTTCAAGTCTTTAATTAGCTTTCTCCAGTAGCACAAATTTATCTGCTTCAGTTTGCTCTTTGCAGCTTTGCTACAGAACTTTTGCTGAAAAGAGGAATGCAGTTTTTGAAATTTTACAAAGAACATCCACATGGATGCAATCTAGTACAAGAAATTAATAAGTAAACGCACTGGTATAACAACTTGAATACGATTTTGGTACAATAATGCTACAACTTAATTATTTTGAATATTTTTTTATACACATACAGATTCAGTTTTACGTAGATTTGTATAAGCAAACTTAAAATTTTGTAATTCTAGTAATTAAAAATCAATTAAATTTTACTGAGATTTGAGAATGCGAAGCAATCAATGGTCAAATTGAATGAGCAATATAATTCTTATAGATTAAATTTAAAATTATAAGGTAATATCCAAAGAATTGTTATATGATGGTATATTGAAATCGTGAAAAAACTCACCTAGCACTAGTTAAGAAAACAACACATACTTAGCCAATTTGCTATAGCAAACTACTAAATTGTTATATTAGAATTTATTTACTTGTCAAGTTATTGTATTTAGATGTTCAATTCTCAAGTTTTTATACTATATTGTATCTAGATGCCAAGTTGTTATACGGAGAGTGTAATTTACTCCTCTTTTTTATTCAGATTGTGTCAATCATGGAGAACCAATAGTTCAAGGAATCACCATTCCTATGACCGAGCTTCAGATTTCTGTTGCATTCTCTGCAACGTGCATATCTGATTTTCATTAAACCTGGAGAAATAAGACAGAGTTGCTAATATTACGCATCAGCGAAAAGGGAAAAAATTATTCGAACATTCATGTGCAGTTCATTTAAATTTGCAGCACAATGCAGGGATAAACTAATTGATTGATTAACAGACGCGTGTTTATTGGAAAGAGCAAACTAAGACACGTCCATTTCACACCATATACTAATAATAACTCAAATCACATTGACCTTTGTTCTAAGTTAGACTTATCCCATGTATGGTCCAATTAATCAAATCACATGCTTAATTGATCTTAACTAACCAACCAGCCAAACCTGCTGGCTGTTGCTCAACTGCAGCCACATATGTATGCATCAACATAATTAACTAGTTTCATTCAACCAAAAAAAACAGACCTAGTAATTAATTAACTAGTGATCATCCATTGCATAATCTCTCCATGGAATCTTCCTAGAAGTTGCATATATCTTCATATATATGCTTGCTCATGGGCAGCACCGCCGACTAATCTTGCTCCGCAAATCGCGCTGTCGATGGATCGACGGCTGGCGCACGCGACACGTGTTGTCGGCTCGTCAGATAGATATGCAGGATCAGAGATCATGAGGTACATTGCATATGCATATATTGTACTGTGGCCAAGAAGAGAATATTTGCCATTGCGAGAGAGCCGAGGAGAACATGACAAAATCAAGCCCCAAATCAGGGCGATTAATCTACATGTGCAGAGGCAATATTGCAATTAGTATCCATTGCCCTGATTGCATGGCACATTGGGTGCCTATCATGATCAGTTTCCCACAGGGGAACATGGTGGCACACAATGTGAGAATAATCTATAATTCTATATTATAATAACATCTCTAAACACTTAACTAACATAAAGGTACATTTATACCATGCATGCACTTGCTACATATATATCATCTTAAAAAAATACATGTGCACATGATGCAGAAGAGGAGAGGAGACTTTTCTCTCTATGCATGCACTTTTGCTGAGGTGGCAGCAATGGTGGTGGTGGGCCCATGATACCCAACACATGCATGCAAGCAAGGGGCTATAGGTTGCTTGGGAATCATGCAAGCACTTGCATAGACATTAGAGTGATATGCAAGGGTATAGCCAGGGTGTTGTGATGAGGAGGAAAATCAAAAGGGAGCTTAGCTTAGCTAGCTAGCTAGTGCATGTACATGTTGATTCATATGGTTGATTGGTGGTGTGTGTGAGGTGTCTGCCTGTGCTTGGATACTTGAAAGAGGGAGTTGTGTTGTTGTTGGTTGTGCTAAGGTATATACGATCATGTGGTGGCATGTGGCCTCGAGTTAGAACATGCGCTCATAGCCTCATCCTCAAGCAAAGCTAGCCTCCTCCTCCCATGCATGCATGCACTAGCTCTCACACACTAACATAGCATTTTGTATCATGTAAAGAGCATTATCTACACATCATCTATAGCTATCTAGCCATGTTTCATGCAACTAATTAAGCTTGATCTCATCAATAATTAAGCTCTACCTTTCCGTGCATGCCACCTAATTCCCCCACATATACCCCAACCTTCCAACCTAGCTCCAGCCTTGTGCCCTCCTAACCTTCTATATAACCAACCCTCGCTCCTCTTTCTGACGTACTTAGCCATTTTCATCTTCTTCATCATCATCGTCATCATCAGATAGCCATTGTTAGCTACTTTGCTAGGAAAGCAAGACTCGATCGCCATGGTTGCACACACCACCATCAACAATGGCTGTTGCGACGCGGCGGCGGTGGTGACGGCCGCCGTGGCTCCTAGAAGGCCGTCGGTGATGCCAGCGAGGAGTAATAGGGTGGCCAAGAACGCCGGTAGCAAGGAGAGGAGGATGAGGCGGTGCGTGGAGGTGAGGAGGAAGATGGAGGCGCTGAGGAGCCTCGTGCCGGGCGCCGCCGGCGCCGGCGAGCAGGGTGAGGACAGCGGCGGCAGGCGGCTCGACGCCGAGGAGCTCCTGTTCCGCGCCGCCGACTACATCGCGCGGCTGCAGGTGCAGGTGAAGGTGATGCAGCTCATGGTCGACGTGCTGGAGCACACGAAAGATTAATTAGCCATTCTTGATTAATTAATTAGGCTTAATTAATCATCAGAGGGAACATACAAAGCATATTATAACGCTGTATAAGTGTACGGATTGTCCTTCTGTTTGGTTCTTCTCCTTCATTCCTTTTTGTATTTTTGGCACGTATAATACAGGGGGTTTAATTCAATTTGATTAAGTGTACGTACATATGTACCGTACGTGTATACTTGCCACTGCATGCTCCACGGCTTCCTGTGAACCGCTTGATCTGTATACGAGTATTGATTGGATTAGTGTAGTAGATAATCTATATTATTGTGGATATAAATAAAATATTTTGATAAACACACTTAACAAATAGCTTAGAAGAAGAGATTTAAGCAATACCCCCTCTATTCCTGTTTAATCATTACCTTAAGATTTTTAAGGTTTTCTAAAAATAATCATCATCTAACAAGTGTATGTTTATTTATTTGTGCAAAGAGTAAACGTGCATCGTTTAATGCCCTGCATGCATGCATCTAGCCAAGATTTGATGCAACCTCATGCAACATTCAAAGCGTGCATTAATTTCTGTTGGACGCGAAGCGATGGATCACCTTTATCGATGAGGATTAATTTCAGAATGAAGATGTTTTGGTCTACTTGTCTTACTACTATAAAAACAATTATTTTTATAGACAATTTTTATTTTTATAAATAAAAAAACCCGCTACTCTTTGGTAAAAGATTTTTCCCTAAAAATTAATTTTTTATAAGTAGGCTCTTAAAACATCCACTTATAAAAATATATTTATTTTGTATATAAAAAATGGACTCCTCATATAGCCTCATATGAAAATAAGGGTATTTTTATAGGTGCCGCAGTTATTATATATATATACTTTCTTTTCTCCTTATCACTGATGATGATGTTGTGTAGGCTTCTCTTTTTCTTTCTCTCTTTCTTCTGACGATGGTTAGTAGCCTCGAAAGTGGTGACAATAGTCTTGACAGCGGCAATGGTGGCGACGGTCTTGAGAACAACAGAATTATCGTCCTCAGCTTTATGAGTGATAGATCTACCACCGACGAGCACAAAAACGACGATGGCATCATTGAGAGTGACAGATCCACCGTCCTTCGTCTCGAGAGGGTAGATGATAGATCTATCGTTGACGGACATGAGAACTACAACAACACAAGAGTGGTGGATCCAGCAACTATTATCATTATTATCCTATAGGATAACTATCATTATCGTTGATACCTATAAATATTTTTTACTGATATGTATTATTGTGATATCCATAAAGATACCTATAGGTATCATCATAATACCTATAAGTATTATTATTGATACATAATATCATCGCTAACCAGCACAAATCCATCATTGCGTGCATTGATGATACAATACTCTACTCGGTTCACTCAACACTGCGTGCGTAGGTGCATGGCTAGTGGTGAAGTGAAGAAGCATGCAGCAGCTGTTAAAGACAAAGTGTAGAGGTAGCCGGGCTAGAAAAGAGAGTGAGAACGTGGGCGTCTTCAATTTCACCATGGCAAGTTCGTATTCACGTCTTGCTCCAAGAAGGGGAGGAAGGTGAGAGAGACATGGTAGAGCCTGGCGCAGCATCGTTGTCATGGATAGTGTATTCACGTACTCTCCGTCACGTGCCATTGCTGTCTCCCGTGGCGGTGTCTGCCACTGTTGTCCAGACGGGAAGCAGCAACGGATGGAGAGGGACGTGAACAAGTACGTGACATCTTCTGCATATATAATGATAAAAGACATGAGTTTTTTATTTGTTTATAATAAGTTTGAATTAGATAGTATTTTTTAAGAGAATTAATAAATTATCGAAATTGTTGTTAGACCAATAGTTGCTAGCCTTCTAAGAAGTGATAGTATAGAATAAAGTATAAACATTTTTTTCACAACTCTGACTTATCGTATGCCTTTTATATATCCTCAAAATTATCTAGGCTCTCGTCGATCCCATTATGTTTAATTTGATACCAGAATCATCTACCATCATCATATGGTTATCATTATTCATCATAAAAGCACAACTATTATGAATAAAATCATAAATACCATCCTTTAGAAAGATATCAAGTTTTTTCACGATACTATTTTTGCCTTCGATTGTCTCATCATATTTGGACCAAATTGTATAGCCCACATTAAACCCACGCCAAACCAAATGAGTCTATTTTTATTTATACTTTCTTTTTTTTAAGTTTAAGTATAGACAACATTTTTTTGTCGTCTTGCTCATACTATCCTTTTTAATAGTTTCGATAAATTTAGATAATTTGTTGAAAAACGATTGTTGAAATGTTGGTGTCTCGTATATTTGTAAATACAAAACATGATATAATATACAATTTATAAATATTTTAAATAATATTTTCTTTTATTTTAATTATAAATTCTTTCTAAAATTTGTAAATATAATATTTTCTGAATATTCAACTTTTTTTATTTCCTTCGCACACTAAAGATTATAAAAGAAGGAAATTGCAAAGGAATCTAGAGAAAATAAAATAAAATTAATGTTATTTAAAAAAACTAGAGAGTCTAAATTAGGGTTTCTCTCTCTAAACTATATCTAGAGAGATCCCCCACCATGATCTACTATTAGAAACACTAATTGCAATAAAATCCATAATCATTTGGTGAGAAAAAATCACTAAATAAGGATTTGCATTAAAAAAATTTGTCCTAAGTTAACTTAGAATTACAATCAAATTCATGAAACTATTAAAAAACATTATTTTTTATTCCTGTCAAATAAATGCTTAAAATATGAAAATAAACTCACTAAATATAATGTGAAAATGATGCATCAAGTAAAATCTATAAAAAAAATTTGAGACCAAAATATTCCCCTACTTTTTCTTTCTTTTTCCGAAGGAGAGAGGACTTAAAATGAGCTTACACAGAGAAAATAGATATTTACAAGAGACCATAGGGTGAGCCTATAACTGACCCATGGGCCGTCTCTAAAAATTCAACTGTTTTAGTTGAATTTTTGTAGGCGGGCGATATATTTTTATATGCAGCGCGTGTTTATTTTTGTAGGTAGCCATTATTCGTCGAGTTCGGACCAAGCATCTTTGCAGAAACCCTAAGATTACATCGTTTGCAAAAATGTTCTGTAGTTGACTGTAAAAATTATTTTTGAAGTAGTGATTACATGAGAAAATCAGAGAAATATCGCTGCTCTCCGTATGGGAACCGTGGATTTAGTGCGAAACTAGTCAGTGATCAAACTTAACTAGCTGCAGGTCCTTTGGGAAAGCCAGTGATAAAAAAGAGAGCTACCGAGATAGACATGTATAGTCCAAATTGCAAAAAAGGGATAAAAAGTTCAAAGGAAAAACATCATGCAGATGGTTCAAAGTAAACTCTTCGTGATAAAATATATGTGGCCTAAAGTGAGATTTACTATGGTTAGAAATATGCCTGTTGCTTTGTAATTAGCTGTTTTTACATTTATTGTGACTTTCTCAGTCTTAGTCATTAGTGCACCCCTTCTATTTGCTTCTCCTAAATGTTGTATTTTTGGGTACATCATTATGGATTGAACTAGTCTAGCTATTTTAAATTCTCTCATTTTTTAAAAAGTGTTTTAGTATTTAGTAGCCCGATACAAAATATGTATTTATCGATTCCTAGATATCTAGCTTCCTGCTAATCAACTGGATGTTTTGCAGAGGGAAAATTGATCTCTCCTCTCACCGGCATTGTCAACAGTTGGGATGGAGCCACCAAGCGTGCTATATCCTCACGCTCTACTCCACTTCAAGAATGGACTGTATGAGCCCCAACCCGAGAAAGCTTTTTTCCTTTATATATATAGGCCTCTTCATGTGTGTAATCTGTTAGTATTAACCATCACGTTCAATTCAATTGCTATAAATGACTCTTAATTCCTGCCAATTTCTTTAATTTCTTGGGGCAAGTGCAGGACACCGATTTCCATTAGCTAATCCCCATGTGTCTATCATCCGAGTTCCATCAGCATTCTTGTTAAGTAGGGGCAAACCCAATTGCTAAAAATGAGTGTTCATGCTTGACAATTTCTTTAATTTCTTGGTGCAAGTGTAGCACACCGATTTCCATTAGCTAAACCCCATGTTTCTGCCATCCGAGTTCCCTTGCCATTTTTGTTAAGTATGGTCAAGTAATTGCTAACTGTAGCTGGGCTGCCGAGCATTTGCTTTGTGTGAACCTTACTCAGCCCTAGTATCCCCTGATTTCAATTCTCAAACATTGTCATTGTCAAATTGATGGCCTTTTTCTTGTATTTCGTTAGTACTAGTTCCGTTTATTGTGCTTAAGATGAGTAACAATGCGGCGTTAACCTTTTTCTCGCGTTGCCTGCTGTCTCTACCTTTCGGCCATGGGTTCATCTCCCAGATAAGTCTGTCGTGCAAGGACGGTTGAGATCCGTGAGTCTCCACTGCAGTCTCGCCATTTAGGTATGTACTCTTTTTCCGTCAGTAATAAATGCCAATTTTCCGATCCCCTCGCCCAGCGCGTCGCCTCGCTGTCGGCCCCCCGCCGTCGTCGTCGTCGTCGCGCCGCCACCGCAAGTCCTCGTTGTCCCCTTCGCAAACGCCTCCGGGTCTCACCTATGTCCACGGCCACGGAGCCGTCGCATTCATCCCACCCCGTGGCGCGATCTGGAGGCCGGCGGCCCTTGCCCGACGCGACGCGTTCCCATCTCTTCATTCGTTGTTGACGTTGCCGGCCGCCCCGGGAATCCCGCGCCGCCGCTGTCGAGCGAGATGAGGAAGGCCAAGCCGTCATCGCAGCAGTCGCGCGTGCAGGCGCAGCAGTGGCAGGACGGCGCCGGCCACTCCAAGCTCACAAGGTACTTTGACCCGGAGGCCTCCTGGAACAAGGTATCACTAGCACCCTCCTTCCTCGCTGCTCTGCTGTTCTTCTTGCTAATGGCTGCCTCTAGATTCCTGCCTGATGCTTGCTTGCTTGGGCTTTGCAAACGATTATCGCCTGGACGTCATGCATTGGATCCGGCAGGAGTGCAATCGTAGCCCAGATCAGATGCTACTTGTTAATTCATGCTGTTAGTTTCAGATGATTTAGCCACCTGTACCAAATGTTGAGTGCATGATCAAAAAACTAAACTCTCCTGCTGTTTACTTGCGAATTAAGATTTGCATAACAGCAATCTACAAAATCTACCTTTTGCTTATGTTGGAATTGGGCGGTGTGGATTTTGGTTAATCTTGACACCTGCGGGATCTTAGCTCGATGATACATGCACATCTGCTGTTTCAGATGCACTTGGCTCTGTTCAGGGAAGATTAACTGCGCATTCTTTAGTTACTGATTAGTATGCTTTACAATCTAGCGTGTGAACCGTGAATGCTAGTACTGTATTTCCTCTACTTGGAAGGATCCATGTAGTCTCACTTGTGTTGAGGTTTTAGCAAATATAATTCAGATTGGCCTGGATGGCATAGCATATGCATGATTTTTGAAGAATAATGCGTTGAGATGTCTGTAGCACCCAGAATATGTTATGCACAATTATCAGTATTTATTTGTATTTGCTGCATTGTTATTCCTTTCTGTAGCTATTGTGTCGTGATGAAACAATATTTGGATATGTCAATGAAGCCAAGGAGACCAAGAGCAGTAGTTCTCTGCCTCACAAGGTTTTTGACTGACCAGGTTAGACTTACTTCCAAAGGTTTTTTTTTTTTTTTGGCAATGAGGACATGATTGGATTTATTTTAAAATTATACTGCTGAATGTGATTTGGTACAATGGGATGAGGCGTATATAGGCATGTCGAATTGTATTGCTTCAAATGGAATGGTGTTTAGATAAACCTCAATATATTTATTTTTAGACAGCAACATAGATAGACCTCAATATATTTATAACCTAAATATATGCTGAAATTTAGCATAAAAACCTTAGGTCCATGCTGGAGTTTAGAGTAAAAACCCTCCTCCCACAACATTCAAATAACTTGTTACAGAAGATCCCAAGGTGGTGGTAGACTAACCACCACTTATATTGCTTTTATAATATAGTAAAGATATTTGGAGATAATTTTATGTTTAAATGAAAGAGTCAAATTTATTTTTTGAGGAGAACAGTGGCTTCTGCTGATTTGGATATAACACGAACAAAGTTCATAAAGTTACATTTGTAATCAACATCTGTTTCATGCTTTTCATTCAGGCTGAAGAATTGGGTAGGTTTTTCAGAAACATAATATATATCAAGGTATTATTCAGTTTCTTGTTGCTTCTTATATCATGTAAAGCGCTTATTTTGTCTTGCACAATGACCTTCTATAGTCTTGGTTTTCTTGTTTAACTTTATTCCTTGTACTCAAGATTTTTTTTCTTACTAATATATCGTTCCAATTGTAGGTGAAGGAACTGATTTGCTTCAACTTCATCGCACCCATAGACGTGATTTATAAATAGGTAGTTCCGATAAAGGCCGTGTGCAGGACTTTTAATCTCCTGATTTTAATTTCTAGCCCCTTTGAAATAGTTGTAAGCTCATGTTTTTACGCACGAGAAAAAAATATTTGAATAAAAACTTCTCTATGAAGTTTAGATCTTTTTGAGCGTGTTAAAATACCCTTCAAAAAATTCTCAAAATTTTCTAAGTTCAAATCCAAATTCAAATATTCAAAATTTTAATTCCAAATTATTTCTAAAAATTTAAAAAGTTTACTGCTTATCTAGGACGCTCTCCTCTTCTTTCTCCCTTTCTCAATCCACGCGGCCTTCTTCCTCCTTTGGGCTACACAATTTGTTTTCATATCCATCCGGCCTAGCTCTATATGTCCTACAACCTATTTTCTCGCTCGCGTGATGTCCGCTCGCTCGATGCCACAGCGCATTTCCGCGCCTTAGCACACTAGTCGATAGATTGGGCCTACTCACAAACAGCCGTCCAACACGCTGTGTCACAACCGTCACCTTCCTCCAGCATCGCCCTACGCGCTTTGAGTGCTCGGTCAAATGCGCCGGTCTCCATAACACATGACCTTACCTCTCTGTTGCATTGGCAATGATTGCCAACACACCATCTTCGCTGTGTACACCGTTGTCTTCTCAGGAATTGGTCCTCGCCACCAAACCTGGTGTGTCACCACCGCATTTCGTCTAGGCCTCAATGAGATTGTGCAATCCCTCCGCTCCATCTCTTCCTGTCTCCCAACTACTGTGTTGTCCACATTCTTTTTTTTCTCTCGTTTTGGCCAGCACCATCATGATGTCATGCCCCAGTGCGCAGTCATTTGTCGCCTGTGCGCAACATTGTGCCACACCACTTATCTCCATTATCGTCATGCTCACTCTCTCACCTATAAAAAGTCATGGAGCCCTCCACCTCACCTCGTACCATCCAGTCTTCCTCTAAACTCCTACACCACCACCACCTCCCTTTCCTCTTTCTTTGTCTCCGCTGGATGCCATTGCCATCACACTTCCATGTTTCCCAAGGTGGTGCCTTCGGGTTCTCTCTTCCTCTCTTCATCCCTTCCTATCTCCTCACCGTCTCAAACCAAGTCCAAAACCTAGTGACTCCGTTGCCCATTTGGTCATCGGCAATTACCAAATGAGGCACTCTTACCAAAGTCTGCCATCACTCGTCGTCAGTCACCTCCTGTCCTCTTAAATCAAATCCGAGCCATTCATATTCTTTCCCATCCTCCACTTGATGCTCCGGTGACCGTGGTTTATTGAGAATTGTTGTCGTTCGGTCGGATGCCGTCAATTTCCCCTCTAGTTTTCTCCCCAGTTAGCAGCAACGTGGCCACCACGTGGTGGCCACGTCGAACTACTATGGTCCACCATGTCGACGCGGCATGCTCGCCTTGGCCCAGCCAGGTGTTGGGCCTGCCTGCAAATCTGAAAGGCCTTGACCTCATTTTTCCAGTCTAACAACACTCGTCTAAGCTTGTTAACCTACTCGTTAGAGAAATAAAAGTCTACTATATCTCCCCTACCACGGCCTCACCTGTTAGTCTCTAATTCAAACATTTTCTTTTTTTAGAAAATATTTAATTCATTTTCTATAAACCAGAAAATCATTTAATCTTTCTAAATTCATGTCTTTTTAATCGAAGCTCTGTTTGAGCCTGTTCAACTCTTAGAATTTTTCTAAAAATGATATCCTATGTTGGTACTATTAGTTATATATATATATATATATATATTAGGTTTTAATTTTATTTCTTTTCGTGTGTTGTTATTTTGTGACATGTAGCACCTGACGCTGAGGAATTGCCAGTCGAGAAATTTCATTGTAGAAGACCAAGACTAAGACCAAGATAAGTCACCCCTTTATCATCATTATCCCATATATTTTTAAAATTAAAAATTATTTTATTTATGAACCATGTATACTTAGATAATCGCTAGGTCTTTGAACCCACTTATTGTATATATTCTCCATATTTATTAATGACTCTACATCCTTATCACCTTATTATCATCTTGGTACTCGTGCTCATCAAAGCGCTATTATTGACGACACCCCTATTACTTAAAACTGGTTGATGGGGGAAAATGGGTTTTAAAAATAGTTTGAAATACTAACACTTGGTCGGGAGCTTTGTAAAATAAAATATCTTTATCAAACTTAGTCATGGGTAGTCACTATCTATGTGGCATAACTTCCGCATGGCACATAAATACCGTTTTTTTGAGGAGTTTCACTAATCATATAAAAATACGACCACATGGGTGGAATAGAACGTTCCTGACCAAGTAATTAGTGAACCTAGGATATGTGTGAAAGTCAACGGATATGGAGTCACTGAGGTGATATCTGAGATGAGCTTATGGGACCCTGAGTATAGGAAGTTTGGGGCTTGCTCAATACTTGGTTTAGGACTTATTCAGTTGACAACCAACTATCTTGACAATCATGAATCTTCTCTCATCATGCGTATCTAACCAATACGTACTAAGAGTTTGGAGTAAGCTCATGTCGCGTTGGTAAAATGTGTGCCCTTTGCAAATGTTATAATCTGTTCGAATAGCAGTGCCCACGATGATGGGTGGATGAGAAGTAATCTCTCTAGCGTAGTCTTGTATTCAAAAAAGTTTTACAAAAAATTTATTGTGATATGAAAATCGTTACTATAACCAACCTATGTAGTCGGTGGAAGACCTAAGTCGCTTTATAATGACTTGTAGATTGGGTTGAGATGTGAGTCTCTTCCCGGTAAATACGATGAGTTGTTACCTAGCAACTCACGAAATGTTTTAAGGTGTGAGCCTCTTTTTAATAACTTTAAGAGCACACTTAGAATTTGCAAAGATAATTTTAAAAACACACTTGATTGCAAAATAAAACCAAACCTCTCTTGATAACCCTTACATAACACATTAATTCCCGTAACTTATAAGTAGCTTGTATATTCACCCTTTCTATCATTATCCCCTACCCAGAAAAGCAGTACGACGAAGATTCAACCTTAGAGGAGTTCTTTCAGAAGTAAGCAATGTACGAAGACTTTTAGGGTTTTGTTATAATACCCAAGCCGTACCTGTGGGTTTAGGTCTAGTTTTTTTTTTTTGCTGTTGGTGTAGCGTTGTAAGACCGAGGTGCTGTAATTTACTTATTAGACTTTAGGAGTGGTACGTAGGGGAGTGTCACACTCTTGTTAACTAAGAGGCGCATCACAATAGTTCAATTTAGATACTCTGAAATAGGAATTTTCTTTTCATATATTTTCTATTTTTTCCTTTTTTTATTGAGCTCGGAGATGCCAACAGGATTTAGTATTTATATATGTTGATTATTAAATGTTACGGGCTACCAATCAAATACTTGTGTCCTGTGGTTACAAGACACATACCTGCTTATGTTTACGAAACAATATATGGTGCCAACATAACTTAAAGCTGATGGAAATTATTTGGCTTTACAGTCTAACAGTGGTACTTATTTAGCTATATATTTTCTGTGGTCATTAAAGGGCCACCAGTGGCGAAGGTAAGATTTGAGTATTGGTTTAAGAAGTGATTATGATAAAAAAAATATGTAAATTTAAAGATTTCTCATAGATAGTATATCATATCAACATAAAAAATATATGATAATACAAGAGACATGTATATTATATAGCTATAATGTATATCTTTATTCTTTTCAATTCAGCGAACTAAGCAGTTAACTCATAAACGATGATAAAATCATCCAAGCTAAAAATCTAGATAAATAGACAAATAATTAAGAAAAAAAGTTTGACAAAATGAGCAACAAATTGCGAGTAGTATTATTTCAGAGATTTGAAATTAAGATGTTAGCCATGTAATGATATGAACAATAGATATATTATTAGATGCTTTTTCTTTTACATAATGAATTATTATATAGCTTAGATATATTAATAACATGCAGTAGAACTATATTTGCATGTAGGGGTAGGGGGGGTCGGCTGGCTGATTGAGGAGGCCAGGCCTCCTCCGGCCCCCATGGCTTCGGCCCTGAGGACCACGTTCTTCTCCCAAGTTCTGTTTCCGAACATGGAGGCTGTAGTACAATATTTATAAAGTTCAAGTTGCCTGTTGTCCTGCTTTGCATGAGTAAATGTCATCTTATAATGTCTGATTGTGATTTTTTGAGGCAGCACTAGCATGCAATGAACAGGGCGACAACAACGTTGAAAAAATTCAGAAGAAAGCAATAACAGTAGCCTCCGAGTGGATGCATGATGTACGTCGCGAGCTCGACTCTCGCCAGGCTTCTGCCGTCAAGAGGACCCTCAACATGCAAGCAACAATCCGGAAAGCTATAATAAGTTACAATGGGGCAATGAGAAGGCTAAATCTTGAATTGGATTAGTCGTTTGATATATATGCCCATACAAAAATAAACTTGGCTAAGACAATACCACCATCTGCAAGTAATTAATACACATACCCGTCTCTTTCTTCCCTTCAAATCATCTATGCTTTAGCATAAAGTATGCATAATTTGGTCGTCATAAATTATGCATGGTGTGTGTGAGAGAAGTGCTGCGCAATCATATACATGCGGTTCGGGCCGCCCATCCGCAGCAATCCCCTTGGCGAGGTGGCGCAACTCCGGCGGACCGGCACCGTGGAGGAATACCAGCGGCAGTTTCTTGCACTGCTAGCGCGCGCCGAGCCACTCTCGGCTACCCAGGAGGTCCAGCTCTTCACCGCCGGCGAACTCCAGCGGCCGACTACTCTCCAGATGGCGGTGAGCCTGGCGCGCACGCATGAGCAGCGAGTCACCGGCGACGCTGCCAGGTCTCACTTCCGTCGTCTCTCGCCGGAAGAGACGAATGAGCAGCGCTCTAAGGGGCTCTGCTTCGACTGTCCCGAGAAGTACACGCCGAACCGTCGCTGCGCCGCCAAGAGGCTGTACTACGTGGAGCTTCCGGACGACGACGACTCCCAAACCGAGGAGGTGGAAGAAGACGTCACCATCTCCCTGCTGGCCCTCGCCGGCAGCCATACGCGACAGACAATGCAGTTGCCCGTTGTCATCAACGGCGAGACGGTCACCGCGCTGGTCGACACCGGCTCCACCCACAACTTCATCGCCGACGACACCGCGCGCCGCCTCGCCATCACCTTGACGCCACTCCAGGAGCTCCGCGTTACCGTGGCGAACGGCGATCGCGTGTTGTACACCGGCCAGCGTCGCGCACTGCCGGTCTCCGTCTACGACGGTCATATCTACTCAGTCCGATTGGCCCTGTTTGAACGAAGTTTGATATTCATGTCCTCACGATGTTGCCTGTATCTCATGCCATCTAAACCTACTAACCAAACTGCCCCTTTGACTGTCACCATTGTCATTCCATGATACCCATAAACCTCCCAGAAACCTGGATTGCAATGTTTTGCTCCATGTTTCAGTACTGACAGTCAATTCACATGATGTATTGATGTTCAGTTCAGCTTCTGGTTGAAGACCTCCTAGAAACCTGGATTGCAATGTGTTCGCGCCGAAAGATGTCTTAGGCAAACACGTCGACGTCTGAAAGGTCTGCTTAACTCTAGTACAGTCCGTCGGCTTCTCTCTGTGGCTGGACGTACGTGCGCTAGGGCCCGTGGGGTCCGCTCGGCTTCGGCGCAACGGTGTCGGTGCGGACGTGCCAATCAATTTGATCTTACAATTAATAAGGAGGTGAGGCAAATGGATCAATCGGATGATGGGCCGATTATAAGCTCTTGCTATCGACTGGCCACCGATAGGATCGAGTCGGTCAATTGACCGTGTCTGGATAGCTCCTGCTATTAACTGGTCGCTGATAGGAATCGAAACGTTATTCCATCAATTGAGGAGCTAATGAAGACGTAGACAGATGTCGACAAAAGATATGATGGCTCTGGGTGTAGCGAAAGCGAGATCCTGATCTATCGACCGCAAAGCAGATGGAGACACCAAATGGTATTTAAAGCAAAGCGCACAGGATCTCTTTTAGTAGTCAACGAAAACTGTAGCGCTCGTTCATCCGCTGGAAAGTCGATGAAGGCATCTGTGAAGTGGCAAGAAATCGTATCAAAGACACATCGACTTTCGATGTCGCTTCGGATATATCAAAGGCGAAGCGAACCCATCGGCTAGCTGAGTTGACGAGAGAACGTCTTTCTGAAGATAAGCGCACATCAATAGGATACCAAGGCAAAGACGAAGCGAACCCATCGACTAGCTGAGCCGATGAGATGACATATTTCTAAAGATAGGTGCGCGTCGGCTGGAAGGCCGATGCGATTAGAGTGGCGCTCGAGGGGAGTCTCTGAAGACTGGTTTGTATCGGTCGAAGAGCTGATACGCTGGACGTGTTGCTCAGGGTATAGATAACTCATCGGCTAACACTCCAATGAAACGTCATACAGAGACCTATAGGCCTAAAGCTTAATCTACCATCGATAACCTCGTAGGTCGAACCTAACCGATGTAGCATGAGGCCAACGACGGCAGAGAAAGCTTAATAGACCGATAGACCCTGCACAGATGTGATGCGGTATATCTGATCTGCCTAAGAGATCGAACCTAACCGATGCAGCCTTAAACAGAGTGAGATATATCGGGATAGTGACGGGACTTACCCTTTCGCCGAAGATCGAGCTTAGCCGATGCAGCTCCGCGTCAAGAGCCAAATCCTGCCAATAAAAAACTAAAGAAAATAAGGTGACGATGCGTTAAAATTGTATTGATCCAAGGATCATTGATACATATTTTTAGGAGTTATATATTTATATCTTGGGTTTACAAAGTCTGACACGTTTACAATAACTATCAGACGTTATCTCCTAACAAAAATAAAGGAAAATATCTTAACTAAACTAACTAAACGATTTACATAGATATAATACTCTACCGTGAGTTTTACGGCTCATCCTCAAACTCGATCTCATCTGGATAATCTTCTATTTTTGAATCGAATCTTTCCTTACTTTATCCGATTGGCTTCCTACCTATAGCAATTAGATTTTTCTTTACTTCAGCTGATTTTTTTTCTAACCTTTTACTAAGCTTTCTAAATTTTGACACAATGATATCAATGATATCAAGAATGCCAGTCGGTCTTGATCAGTAGCAGTGTCTAGAGCCGATAACCGGAACCCTACTGTCAGCATCGCCACTGCTTTGATAAACACAGATTGAAATTGTAGGTTATTGTTGGATATTTTGGATTATATATGCATGTTACCAATATATTTGAACAGTTAATTGTAAGATTTCAGAGAAGCTGTACAAGAATTGTAAGATCTGAGGTGCACGATAAGCAAAACTGAAAAATGACTTTAATTGACATATCTAAGATTAAGACGAGGCAAACCTGTAGAGCACTGCTTTGATGAGCTTGGAATATGTAGGTAGGATGGAAAGTACTGAGAAATTATAAGAGTTGAGGATTTGGTCACTGCAGAAGAGACGGATGATCTCAAGAGGTGCTTGAAAGTGGATGGCTTCAGGACGTGATGCGGGACTAAAGTTACCTCGTGCGATACTCGTGTTGCTCAACTTACTGTTGTCTTTTGGATCTTTTGTTGGGGCATTTTTCCCTGTGTCACATCAACTTTGCTGGATTTTGCTAATAAATGGATGATTCATTGGTATTGATGGATTTTGCTAATAAATCGATGAATTATTGGTATAATTTACTTAGTGTTACCCCTCCATTTTATATTACAAGACATTTTAAGTTTGATCTAAATCAAATTTATTAAAGTTTGACTAAGTTTATAGAAAAAATAATAACATTTATAACACTAATTTCATTAAATATATTTTTATAGTATATTTGTATTATGTTAAAAATATTGTTATGTTTTCTATAAATTTAGTTGAATTTTTAAAAAAATTACTTAGTACAAACTAAAACAAAAATGGAGGGAGTAAAAAAAAATGGCTTAGTCAACAACAGATTTAAAAGAATGTTTAACAAGTACTGAATTTACGGCGCACTTGAAACTGATTTAGATACTACCATATCAAATCTATCCGATTGGCGCCTTTTAATGAAATTCGATATCCATGCCTGTATCACTAATCTGTTTGCACATTGTCGCCTATATCTCATGCCATCCTGTACCCCAAAACCTCCTCAGCAGCCCACATCATCTGCTTGTTGGAAGCTGCTCGCCATGAAGGAATGCATTTATCAGCATAAGCCCTTCAGCAGGTTTGTTGAGGGGAACCAGGTGACCTGCCCCTCTGACCGTCACCATTGTCATTCCATGATACTCCACAAACCTCCCAGCAACCTGCAATTGCAATGTTTTGCTCCATGTTTCAGCATGAATACTGATAGTCAAATCACATGAGGTATTGATGTTCAGTTCAGCTGCGGGTTGCAGACCTGCTTGTCAAGGTACCAAGATTGCCAATCGTTCTTGATCGGTAGGCCGAGTGTTTCCACGCAGTACCGAGATCCGATAACCGGGACCCTGCCGTCAGCATCACCGCTGCTTTGATAAACAGAGACTGATTCAGAGCAGCTGTACAAGAACTGTACTATGGAGGATAATGGGGCAGATCTGAGGTTCATGATAAAAAGAACTGAAAAATGGCTTTAATTGGCAGATCTAAGATTAAGATGAGGCAAACCTGTAGAGCCAAACTCTCAGCCCTGCTTTGATGAGCTTGGAGTATATAGGTAGGATGGAAAGTGCTGAGAAATTGTAAGAGTTGAGGATTTGGTCACTGCAAAAGAAATGGATGAGCTCATCTTCATGTCAAGCTAAAAGAATTAATGGCTACTACATTGACATATAAAACTGAAAATCTTTTGGCTAATTCACCTGCAGACTTGCCACTTCCCCGGAAGTAGTCCACTGGCATTTGCATGGAATGCTTCTTGCACATCATGCTTATTGAAGTAGTCCTCAGCATAGGATGAGTAGCATGGATCATAGCCTGAAAACATCCTGATTCTCCTCCTGAATTGTTCCTGCCAAAACACAGAAATGCATAAATTTCAGAAGAGGCTCTAGAATGAAAACTTCATCTTTTTTGTGCATCTAGGATCGTTTGATCAATTTCCTTGATCTCTACTTATGGCCGTGTGCTCAAAGGATACAAACTGGGATTCTCAAACAAAAAGGGGAATTCGTAGTCAATTTTTCTTGTCGCGTAAAAAAAAGGCTTTAGGTCACTTTACCGGGTCATTTGCAAAGAATGCACGGTTGGCTGAAGATGCTGAAGTATTATTTAGAAGGCACTTTGGGGCATAAATGTTGTATATGTCGATTTCGTTGTACTGACTGAAGATGATGTTCATTGCAGCGTTGCAATCGTCAGTCCAGTTGGAGTTCTTGAAGTTGCATGTTTTCTTGATGCGCTCGTAAACTTGATCCGACACGACTGCGTGGCTCCAGGCATACTCAGCCAACCCTTTTGAATCGTAGTAATCATTGGTGAGAGGGTTGCCTACCTGCAAGTAGATTGTTCTGACTGTTGTTTTTATGCAGGAATCAATTTTGTAAGTTTAAAATGGTTTGAATGAAAGTTAATTGTATTCCAATTAGGTGTTCCAGTGAGCATTGAGATAGAGAAACTGTTGTTCAAAATAAACACTTCCTTCTACTCTTTAAGTTTGTATATGATTTCTTAGACATGAACACATGTCACATAAAAGAACTTTTTGGCGAAACCATAATAACAATTAATAGAAAGTGATTCAATTGAAATACTCACAATGAACCCCTTGAGGTTGATGTATGTGCTGGCTTTTTTGTCCTTGTTCCTCACATAGACAAGGTCAGCAAGTTGGGGCACATAGTGACCTAGAACAGGGCATTGCACAGGAAAAGTCCAGATTGAGATTCATCTTGCATGATGTGCAGAAGAAAAGTTTTTTTTGCAGAGCATCTTCTGGTCCACAGCATGTGGATTGTGAAAGAAGCCCAATGTAGCCCGTGAACCTACCACTGATGCTTTGATCATTCTTTTAGGGACATATGTTCAAAGATCAAATGGACCATTACAAATCCAAAAACTCAAACTTGGTTTCAATCAAAGAAAATTTGTCAGTTTGGATGGCGTCTGTATAATTTCTGTTCTCGATACATAAATGCAAGTAACAACTAACAAACCATTCTAACTTTTGTTTAAGCAGGTCATGTTTTACTTCAAATTTCTTCTGAGTTCTGAAGAATCAGATGACTGTGAGCACATTGTACATCAGGAATATTTGAGAACGCTGAAATTAGATTATTTTAGAGACTTGCCTCCTGATCTGACACTTGCACCATTAAAAGTATGATATTTTGTTTGCTTGCTAAGGGGATGATTGTTGAACTAAGAGTTGTCATGATAGCTGTCAACTAGTCCTAGAAAGTCAGTGATGATTTTTCTTCAGTGGAAGTTCTGGTTTCAGATAAGACGGTGACACAATCCAATTCCATACATACAATCCTTGAGATATTGTGAAAGCAAATGATAAGAGAAAATTGGTGAAAGATTGGGCTGCTGCCTTCCATTTTGACTAGAGGCCTCATTGGTTGCCCATGAGCTGATTATAAGCCAAAATGGCTTATTAGCGATCAAAAAATAATTTATGAATAAAACGTCCTTCATGACTTAAAAGCTAATATAAAAAAGAAACTACCTTAAAAATATCCTAAAATTAAGTTTTAAAATTGGCAATGGATGATTTCATATAGGGCAAATGATGAGGCTGTAGATAACTGGAATCTGGAAAAGAAGGCATCTAGGACATGCGTACATCCACATGAGAACAAAAGAGAAAAATGTCTCATACCAGATTTTGTAATATGTTACAGTTAGGAAATCGTTTAATTTCTCGATGACAATGGAGAATTCTGAATGTTATACCCAAAACAAATTACTAGAAAACTTTACTGGTCATTTCTGAAATGAGTTACCTGCATAGCTCTCCCCTGAGATGTAGAACTCATTGTCCTTGTACTGAGGAAATCTCTTGAACCAGTTCACCAGGAAACTATAAGCATCCTCAGCTATAAAAAGATGTGGCAAGATTACACGTCTAATCATGTATTACAAAGCAACCTAAATTCAGATTATATATTGCCAAGAAAACTAGAGGATTATTTTACAATCGATTTACCTACAAAATCATCATTAAGTTTGGTAAGGTCAGAGGATGTGTTGGTGTAGGAGAAGCCAACCCCAACAGGAGATTCCAAAAACAAGAGGTTAGCCTCTGCCAAGAACAAATTTATAGCATCAAAAAAGGGCTTTAGAATTATGTTTGACAAATGTCAGAAATGTTAAGCATGAAAAAGAATAAGAATTCATGAATTGAAGGAGAATACAAACACAGCACCTTTGTTCCAGCCATACTTGTTGAATTCTAGTGCTGCTCCTTTTTTGACAACTCTGAGAGGCCCTAGCTCTGATGCAGCACCATAGCCAATGGAAGAGCAACCAGGTCCTAACAAAAGAATATAATCAATAAAATATTTAGAAAAAAATTATTCCTAACCATGAAGAAAAAACATAAATGCTGCATGCAACAATCATTTATATATTTAGTATTTTGCAATATGGTCAGTTAAAAAATCATTAAACAGCGCTTCGGAAGTTCAGGGCATCCAATGATCACAAAAAAACCTGAAACATCATCTCAAAACTAAACAAACATAAACTAGATGAAGTACTCCACAGAGCAAATAGCCAAGAAAATATCTGAAATTTTCATATTGCACACACAAATCAAAATTAAAAAACTGTAGTTTTAACTAGGAGTAATTAACAGAGCTTCTACTGCACGCACTTAACTAGGCGTAATTAATTAGCAGAGTTTTAACTGATTACACTTATTAACAGAGCTTTAACTTCAGCAAAAAAAAAACAGCATGAGCAGAAAACAGCAGAAGCGAAACCTCCATTGAGCCAGAGGAGGAGCGGCATCTTCTCCGACGTCGTCGCCTGCGCCTCGAAGAACCAGTAGAAGAGCGCCCTGCCGTGGCGCTCGTTCACGCCGACGTAGCCGGCGAACTGCGACACGACGGGGCTCGCCGGCTGCCCAGGGAGCCGTGCCACCCTGTCAGCCTCCTGCTCGCTACCACCGACGCTGTCCGCCGCCATTGATAAACAGCAGCAGTAGCTGAAGCACAGGAGAAGACAAAAGATATCGAGCCGCCTCGCTGCCGCCGCCATTGCTAACTGTAGTGCTGAGCTCTAGCTCAGTGCTGTGCTGTGTGCGTTTGCAGCAGCAGCAGCGTCGCCATGGATGGAAATGGAGGGAGGTGAAGGAGAACGAGGAAGGGGAGGAGAAAGGTGAAAGTGGTGCGGTTCTTGGTGAATTATTGCGAGTTGGAGTTATTCGTCTGGGCTGGTACTTCTTGGAGTTCTTGGAGGATTTGCATAAATATATCCATCCATCCATGGTGAAAAAATAGTTAATTTTTGTACCGTATAGCAGTTTAGGGCCTGGAAAATTGACAGCATGGGAACGATGAAAAGCGAAACTGATTGACATTGGAGGCAATTTGTTTGGCTTCTCTACTAATTCCATAGGAGTTAGTATTAGAGATGGCTCAGTGACATATCTCTCTTGTTGTTTATTGAAAGAATTTTTTTTACAGGTACCATATTTTATACTATAATTTTTCAAACATGTCAATATTTCTCTAGTGTCTACTCCATCCGTTCCAAAATAAATTAAATTTTGTACACGCCTATGGCCAGATTTGTATGTAAAATTTGATTTAGTTTAGGACGAGGTACTTGACTACCATAAAATCACTCTTAGAATGTCACGTATACTCTCAAAATTTTTTAGTGAATAATATCAATGTAAAACCATATTTAGATGAGTGAACACAAAGGTAAAAATAATATTATGCTTTTATTATAAAAAAGTGTACACTCAAAATTCTTTTAAGTTATTGACCCTAGTGGGGGGAAATAACTTATGTTTAAAAATTATTGTACCTATAACTTGCACCGTGTTGAAATTAAATTTTAATTGTAAAACTTATGGAATACGAATAGTTAATTTTAAAACGGTGATGATGAATTAACAGGAGAAGGAAAAAAATATAACAATGAGATTCCAATGAAGGAGATGGCATAAAACAGATGATCAAATTTGTTGTGTTAAATTAAAAAATGGAAGACGGGCCGAGTGACTCGATACTGCTATACTTTGCATATTTCAAATTTAATGAGCTTTATTACTCGGCCCTAAGTAGGACCACAATAAAAGTGAGTGGAATAAGTCCACTCTACGTCTCTCATCTTTTTGTCAATCACATCTCTAAATCTTAATAGTATAAATATTACCCTCCAACTGTCGTATGATAGCTGATTTTGCTAACATGATAAGTTAAACTATCACGCTTACATGGTAAAAAAAAAGGTCTACATATCATCCTCATTCTCCTCCCATCTTCTCTCTACCCTTTTCTCGTTATCTCAGAGAGAGCCTGGTTCCATCAAGCATGTCGGCAAGGAGCAGACGTCGGCGACGTTAGCACCAATGGCATGCACATATTGACTGAAAAGGGCACTTGTCAATGGGGGTGGTGTAGACGGTAGGGGTGCCATCGACACCACCTTCCCTCACCGTTGTCCTCTTAGCTATCACCAACCAGCCTACTAGCCCCATAAGGCTGGACCATCCTCCTCGCCATCACCCACTAGTCTATTGGCGGTGTGGGAGGTCTCCAAGTCGATAGCGTCCTCCATGCCATACAGTGCCGGTGGATAGGGTAGATCGGGCACAGTATCAGTAGCCATCAGATCCATGGCGATGGTGAGATCGATGGCTAGCGCACTCCTTCGCTTGGGGCGTAGTAGCGTGGACGACATCATCCATGCCAGACGATGAGTTCCCCAACAAGCTCTTTCTGCCACCAACCACAGCTTCTTCCATCCTTCCTCCCCTTCTTCTAATTAGGCCGAGTCACCTTGATCTCTCCATAAACGATAACAACCCTATTGCCTACCTTACCATGGAAGGCTACCAGCAAGGTCACCATCAAACCAAGCCACTATCCTAGTCGTTACAAGCTCCTTACCTCCACTCGGTATATGCGGCCACTCAAGCTCAATGACGATGCCACCCTTCTCTCCACCGACCACTGCCTTATATCTAGATAGGGAAAAGAGGGGATAGGTAGAGGGTGATGGAAGAAGACATGAGCCCCTGACGTGTGGATCCCACTATCTTTTATTTTTTTATTTGACTGACATATGGACCTACATATTTTGTTTAATTTTTTAAAATTTTTCTTCAAATGCCACGACAGCACCACATGGGACGATGACCTAATCAAACCATCCATGTAGGCACCACATGGGACGAGGACCTAGTCAAACCAGCCATATAGGCACACGTAATGATCGTGTTTTTGCGTCTAAGAAAAACTATTTAAATAAAAAATATATTTATAAAATTTGGATCGTTTTGGATTTCTTGAAGAGTGTGCTAACGTATGAATCTCAAATTCTCCAACCTACCCTAGAATCCCTTCCAAACATTCCTAAAAATTCTACGTGTTCAAATATCAAATTTGGATTCAAGTTCAATCATTAGAAATTTTCCTTTCTAGAATATTCATACAAAATAAAAAATACTACTAGGCCATTGTTTTCCTTTTTTGGCCTACACGGCCCACCTTTCCCTCTGCATAACCCAACCCAACGTGGCCCATGACTCACTCCGCCGCTCCTGCGCACTACCCGCTCGATCGCGCTCGTGACTTAACACATCGGTCAACAGGTTCGACCTACCCACTGACCGCACCGTGGGCAGCTACCTGACACGCTGTCTCACGGCCATCTCCTACCTCCTGCACCGCCCCACACGCGTCGAGTGCTCAGTCAAATGTGTTGGCCTCCACAACGAGTGACCAAGCCACCCTGCCGCGTTAGCAACGCCCGCCAACACGCCATCCTTGCCGGCCCTGCGCACAAGAACAATGTATCGTTGTTGCCCTAGGAATCGGCACGCCGCGCTCCTCACCACCAAACCTTGGTGCGACGCCAACGCTTTTGGTCTGAGGTTCAATGAGCAAGCACACTCCCTCTATTCCGTCCTATCCTGCCTCGACCACTATGCCACATGTATTCTCTCTTCCTTCTTGCTCTAGCTAGCACCATCATAGTGTTGCCCTGCACCACCTGTCACCCATTGCCCGTGCATAGCACTGTGACATACCACATGTCTCCATTGTCGCCTTGCATAGCCCCACGGCTATAAAGGCCATAGAGACCTCTACCTCGCCTCGCACCATCTAGACTCCCTCCAAGCTCTCCACCGCCACCACATTCTCTTCCTTTTCCATCTCTCTACCAAGCACCACTGTCGTCGTCTTTCCACGTTCACCAAGGTAGCATCTATAAGTTCTCTCTCCCACTCTGCCTCACTTCACCCCGCCTCCAGTCGAGTCCTATCTAGCCACCTATGCCGCCCAATTGGTCTTTGATGGCAACCAAATGCCGTCTCCCCACCGAAGCTCTGCTGCAGCAAGCCCTCAACCCCATTCTGGCCTCCCCAAACAAATCCGAGTTGTTCACCCACCTCGCTAGCACCATGATAGCCAATCGCGTTGGATAGCCGGTGTTCGCTGAAATGTCACTTGCCACTGCTAGCCGTTGATCCTGCCCAATGATGTGGTAGGCAAGCCTACTGCCCACTCCTCATGTAGGCCATGCATTTGGGCTAGCCCATGCATTGGTGAAGCCCATAGGCCTTTGGTCTCCTTTTCCCGCTTAACCCAAACCTCCTCGACCCTATTACGTAACCCAACAACACTCGCCTGAGCCCATTAATCTACCCACAAGAGAAATAAAAATCTAATTTGTCTCCCTTGCCTTGGCCTCACCTGTCAACCTTTAATTCAAATAATTTCTTTTCCATAAAATATTTAATTCCTTTTCTATAATTAAAAATGATTTAATCTTTTAAAATTTATATCTTTTCAACCAAAGCACCGTTTGAGCCTATTCCACTCTCAAATTTTTTCTAAATACAAGATTTGTCTAATGTTATTATTAGTTGTATATATATTATGTTCTAATTTTATTTATTTTTATGTGTTATTGTTTTGTATCGCGTAGTAGCCGATGCCGAGGAGCCGCCAGTTGAAGAGTTCGTCGAAGAATACCAGGACAAAGACATGTCACCACTTGACTATTTTGATCCCATATTTTTAAAAATAAAAATTATTTTGTTTCTATACCATACATACTTACATACATGATATCGTCTACGGTTCGTCAGTCGATCTCATAGGCTATGAACCTATTTGTTTGACATACCTCTTGTTTGTTGATAACGCTACACCATTGTCACCTTATTATTATCCTGGTACTTATGCTCACCAAAACGCAAGTATCGATGACACTCCTATCACTTAAAACTTATTAATGGAAAATAAAAACACTTATGGTTAGGAGTTTTACAAAATAAAATGGCTTTATAAAATCCGGTCATGGTTAGTCATCGCTTGTGTGACCTGACTTCCACATGGTATATATAAAGATCGATTCCTTAAGTAGTTTCACTAATCATATTAAAGTACGACCACATAGGTGGAATGAAAACGCCCCTGGCCAAGTAATTAGTGAACCTTTGATATATGCGAGAGCCAATAAACGTGGAGTCGTTGAGGTGACATCTATGATACGCCTACGGAATCCTAAGTACAAGAAGTCTGGGACTTACCCGGTACTTGATCTGGGACCCATTCAGTTGATAACCGACTATATTAGAAATGCTTTAAAAATGGCTTGTCATGAACCTCCTCTCACCACACATATCTAATCAACATGTATTAAATGTTTAAAGTAATCCCGCATCATATGGATAAAACATGCACCATTTACAAAAATTATAATTTATTCGAACAGCTATACCTACGGTCATAGGTAGATGAGAAATGATTCCTCTAATGTAATCTTGTATTTGAAAAAAGTTTGGTGGAACAATTTGTTGTGGTATGGAAATCATTATTGAAACCTGCCTAAGTGGCTGGTGGAAGATCTGAGTGGTCTGAAACAGGACTGTATAACCTGGAGTATCGTTTGGCACTAGAAATAGTGTTGGATAAGATAAAGTTGAGTTGTGATTGAGAAAAGAAAAGAAATTGAAAACATAGAAATTGAGGTACCGTCTGAGACCATATGGTCTAAATCGAATCAATAAATCATTGCAAAACGACTTGTGAAATTGGTTGGAGAGAGTTGTTGTCAGGCAACTCATGGAATAAACTGAGATGTGAGTCTCTATACAATAACTTAAAAACACACATAGAATTTGTAAAGATATTTTAAAAACACCCTAGATAACCAAACAAAATCAAATCCCACTTATTAACCTTTGCATGTCACCTTAATTCTCGTGTCACCTTAATTCTCGTGACTTGCTGAGTATCTCGTGTACTCATCCGCTATTATTATCATCTATCTAGAAAAGCAGTACGACGAAAACCAAACCATTGAGGAAAACCTAACCATTGAGGAGTTTCTTCAGGAGCAAACGACATATGAAGAATTTTAGGGTTTTGATCTAAGACCCAAACCGTGTTTGTTGGTT
The DNA here is from genome assembly GCA_030770085.1 of Oryza coarctata. Taxonomy (NCBI): domain Eukaryota; kingdom Viridiplantae; phylum Streptophyta; class Magnoliopsida; order Poales; family Poaceae; genus Oryza; species Oryza coarctata. Next base: position 2,928,899 of record CM061471.1, read on the forward strand.
TATGTCTAGATTTATTTCTGTTGTTGTCTTTTACTTGGTATAGCATAAGTCCAAGATTTATTCATAGCTGCAACCAAACTTTATTAATAAATAAAACAAGGTTTGGTGATGATCCATCTATGTTTCGTTGGTACCAGCTGAATTTATAAGACTGATATCGAAAAAACATTCTAATCATGTTAACTTATATATTGGTTAATGAGAGATGGGCGCCACAGCACCATATTACCCAAAACCGCCTTCCAAATTGCCTTGAAACCTCGTTTGCACTGGGTTTAGGAGATGAAGAATGCCTTGTTTCCGATTTTACGGTGAGGGATACGGTGCAAACTCAACCCTTAGATAAGACCTAAAGTGAACCTTTTCCAAAGTAATTCAATAGCTCATTTGGCCCATGTAATATGGTGTCATGAACGGCCCATGTCAAGTATCAAGTTTTAGGTATAGAAATTGCAGAATCAAAATTAACGACATTTTATCACAATATTTGCATGCCTTCAACAAACTCAATATTGCGATATACAAATTTGTCACAACAGAACAATGTCACATGTTTGATTTAAGAATGACTACATTTGTCAATTATTTGCAACTAACCCTCGTCGGAAGTGAGATCAGAATATTGCCACAAATATTAGGTGGTGAGCCTGTAAGTGTGTGTTAAACGATATATTTTTTATAAAAAAAATTATTTTAAAAAATTACATTAATTTATTTTTAAATTTTTTAACTAATACTTAATGCGGGGAGGTTTAGAGCTAAACCTGCTCGGCCGAATGCAGCCTAAGACTACTTGAGCCAGGTTGAGAAAAAAAATCCTACCTTCCCAACTGGACTTAGCATAAATAAACAGGTAGAAATGAGGTCGTGTAAAAAAGTGATGCCTTGAAACTACGTGTGCCGGCAACGAATAGATAAGATTAAAAATATATCATGCCTTCTAATCGATTTACTTTACTTCTTATTGGCATAATTAACCTGTATTGTGATGACGCTGCCCACGTTCTCTCATCAGCATTGTCGTCCCGCTTTATGAAAAAATAATAATAAGAAGAAAAGATACAGATGCTGCCTATGTAATTAACAAGATAGCTTAGAGTTTTTTTTTCTTTCTGGTATCCATGTTCCAGTCTAAAAGGCGACGACCACGTATGCATTCCTACGTCTACCAAATTCCAAGTTTCTTCTTCTTGACCTAATTAAAAAATAATTGGCATCGTAGTATAAAATTGTGCATGACTCATATATATAGCCTTTGATTTTTGGTCTTTGTTCACACTTTGGCAGAAATAATTAAAGATGGATAAAGACGGAAATGAGATTAAGCAAAATTAGTTAGCCGCCATGCATGCATGTAGCCACATAGCTTTGGGCATCTCCACATCAGCATCTTCATGTTAATTAAGTAGTAAAATTTTGATCAGCTTATTTTTTATCTTGTCCACATCAAAAGATGCTTTTCACGGAAATTCAGTGTACCTCGAAACAGTCTCCAATAATGAAATTTAAGTTTTCTTGTGAGAAAATAGTTAATCCCTCTAAGTAAAATATCCTCTTACGTTACGAAAACTTTAAATAAATTTGACCGGAGAGAGTATTATTGTTGATTTGCTTGGTTTAAGGCCACTGATATATGTGCATACTATTGTTGATATTGGAAACGATACGATTGTTCATGCAAATTTGTAAAGGTTGTTGGTTTTATTGAGAGAGAGAGAGTAGAGAGAGATTGTAAAGTCCACTGTTAATTGTATTATTGAATCAATAAGAAAGATGTGGTCTAAGTATCACGTGCATGCACATATAATTGTTAATCGTGCCGTGCGTGACTTGATTTGACTGAAAGTTGTGTTCTATTAAGGGGCACGCAAGGTCAAGAACCTAGTTGGCTACGTATTCCTAGGTTGCACCCCAATTATCGACACAATATATGCATGTTCAAGCAGCTTTACACCCCTCCCGATAATCACTAAGTACAGGCTAATTGATAATTAATTACTTTTAGATAACTTACAGTTTGAAATTATTGAATACTTCCATATCACGTAGAGCAAAAATAAGTTTCAGTTGAATCATCCTCTATGGCCTCATGTAGAGCAAAATAAATTTCACTTTGAATTTAACCTGTCCATGTCACATATTGACAAGCAAGGCTCACTAGTGTTGACATGCTCACTTTGGAGTGTGGATGATGCCATCATGCAGGTGGGTCATGTTTGGCAGCATGCAAAACAATTTTAGGGTCATTTTAGTTATTTACCCCGTCAAAGTGTTGGTAAAGCCAAAATTTAGGCTAGTTTTAAAACTACCAACAGTTCGGTAGGGTATCACGTTGATTTGGCTACAATGCAAGTTGATTTCAATCCAAACTCTACCTTCAAGTTGCTGATGAATTGGTAAGGCGCATTTTGGTAGCAATCTAAAATGGTCTTAAATTAATCTCTGGAGTAGTTGTGCATGTGCAAAGAAAAACATTTTTCTCACCCCTATGCAAAAGTGAAAGTATTTGACAATGAGTCAAGTTTCTAACCCTCGAGGAATCGAGGGGAAATTAACCAAGCTAGACAAGTTAGAGACTTGAGCATTTCACCTGGTGAAGAGGGTATTTTGTTCTTTATATAATATGTTATATAACGGTGCAACTATAATATTTTGGGCCTCCTTTCAAATTAATGTAGGGATTTTTCGAAAATTAATTGATTCCGGTGAAAATTACGTAAAAGTTCCTGCCTAAAAAACCGAGAGTTGTTCAATAAATTAAACATATATGAGTGAATTTCACTTTGGCCATATTTTATTACCGATGCTTTATTTTGAAACCAACTCTTTAACCAATATTTTTACTTTGAACCGGATAATTTTATATGTATCACTTTAGACTATCCTCAACTATTTTATACATCTATATACAACTTGTTAAGAAATGGTCTACATATTAATTATGAAAATGTATTGACAAGTAGAAACCGATGTACTCGAGATAGTATATATCAGATAGTTGGGATGTTTCAAAGTACAACAAAATTAAAATTATACAATCTAAAGTAAAAATATTGGTTAAAGAGGATCCAAAGCGAAACATTAGTAATAGTGAAATTTACTCAACATTTATATACTTGATACTTGCATTGACGTTGTTTCTCAGCATTAAAATAGCTTGATTGCCCACGATTTTAGCGACAGGCCTACATTTGATTAATCTTGCACATGAAAGCTGTATCTAATAAGGTTTCATGTATGTACCTGCCCAAAAGTTACAACGAAAACCGAAAGGCCACATGGCAGCATGCTAGTTGTAGGCACTACTTTTATGGAGACAAGAGACAAAAAGTGAGGAAAGAGAAGCTAAGGTAGCATTTCACAAATCTCTCTTGTTTACAAAAGTTGGTGCCTTCTCATCTAAATTATCTACTCTAAATGAGTCTATGCATTCGGGCAGAAGGAAAAGGCATCAAAACACTTTGACACTAATTTGTTACAGGAATCAAAGATAATTATATTACCATTGTTCTATACTTTCATATATGTATCTTTCAACAAACTTTATAATATATATATGTTTGGTCCCTGTCAGAATCACCTAAATTAATCATGGAACGGCGCCGGACAAAACTGCGTCTTGTCTGCCATTTAAGTACTAATCAATTATACCTATTGATAAAAAAAAGAAGTAATCGGTTCGTTTTTAATATTTGAAATGTTATGTATTGTTTATAGAGATCAGATGACGAGTTGATGATGATGATGATGTACTTCAAAACATTGCATCCATCACCAATCGGTCAATCCAGTTGTGATTGACGAAAAGATTAGTAACTAATTTATAATATCTGAAAGTTTGAGCTACCATTTATTTAGAGAAAATTCTTTATATATCCTTGATGTTTCAACCAATCACATATGCCCCTAAATTTTGCTCATTACCTTATATACTCCCGAATTTTTGTTTTAATGTATTTCATACCTATGACCGTTTAATTCCTATGTTTATTTTGTCCTTAGGTATTGAAGAAAATATAAATTTATAGAGTATATCATTGGAAGTGTAGAAGTTTATTATATAAGACTATTGTGTTTATGAGTTTGTTGTGTGAGATATTATTAACAATAAATTGTATTTAGATTATGATGGAAAGACTAATGTTTATTTTTTTATTATTAAAATATTATATGTAGTATATTTTTATTCTACATATAACAAATTTGACACCTGTTGTATATATTATCTAAGAAATGCTATACAAGGCTAAATGTTTATGTTCACCATCTTAAAAAAATTCCACAAATATTTTTTTAATATATATTAAATTTTCTATGTAAAATGCTTTCTCATATAACAATTTAAGAATATTTACACAACAAATTATTTTATTTACAACGGTAGATTCCACAATATTCTACACTTCTTCCATCACTAAGGGTAAGACCGACTTTTTAAACCTATGGTCAACTCATGGTCAATTTGTGGAAAGTATATGGAAGCGATTAAAATAAAAATTCAGATATATATAAAGAAGTTAACAGACCTTAACTACAGGACGGCTAAAATTTTGGAAGTATATAAGAAATTCTTTTTTTATTATACATCGAGAAAAAATTGTTTGGCTATATAGGACCTAATTAAACCTATTATGATAAACATAGTTATGTACAGAGAGTTTTCATTTTAATATTATGTTTAGCTTTCATTTTAATATGTAATCTAGGTCCTCTCAATATGACACACTACAACACACACTAAGGCTCCGGCTCAGCCGGTCTTTTCTTTGCCACTTAATATAACAAATCATTAACATATAATTAATTCAGTACTAACTATTATAAATTTAAAATTAAATTTATTTGATTTTTTAAAAAAATTCTTAATAAAAAAATTTGTACATAAAACACATCGTTAATGGTCTACAAAGCGTGCTAACAAAAAATGATAAAGTTGCCAATTGAAGTTGCTAAAAAGAACATGGCCTAAGCATGCATATTATTGATGGTCATCTATGAATGAAGCACATTTTCATTAACAAGAGTTCTTAGCACCAATAAGTAAGACTTAGCTAGTACCATGGGTCTAGTGATATAATGTGTATTAGATTAATTACTCATCATGTTACAGTTTTGGAATCTATGTATATATTGTGCCCAAGGCTAAACTAATCATCACTATACTATGTGCATTGCTTAGCTAGCTAACACATATAAACTATATGCCATTCTAGATAGGCCATCTATCTCAATGACGAAAAGATGCTTAATTAGGGGGCAACTTTTTGTCTGCTTAATTAACTAATTTTATCCTTGTTTATTAGTTTGATGCAAGGTTAATGCCGACCAAAACACTTTGCAAATTGCCAACCAATTATTTGGGGATTAAATTAACAGTGCGTGTATGTGACCTTGAGTCATCCACGTGTGCTTTGGATGCATGCATGCACGGGCGGCAAACGGCCGTGCCGTTGAGTCGTACACGTGAAGAGAGAACATTTTTTTGTATTTTTTCTATGCTAAAAGGGGAATATGTTGGGGGCTAATTTTGGAGAAGAAACAGCTGGTCTTCTCAAGAAGAGGATTAGAGGACTTCTAGCTGCCGCTCTCTGTGCAGCTAGCCGCGAACACAGGATTTTTCGATGGGTATGTAAGACTTATATAGTGGTATTTAAATTTTAAAAAATACCTAAAGAATATTTAAGACTTATATAGTGGTATTTAAATTAAAAACACGGGATTTTTGCTATGGGCATTTAAGACTTACATAGTGGTATTTAAATTAAAAAACATGGGATTTTTTTATGGGTATTTAAGACTTATATAGTGGTATTTAAACTTTAAAAAATAACTAAAGAACAAAAGATAACAATACGGTGAACGGGACTGAGAATGGAACCCACGCCCAATTGAGTGAAACATTCATGAACTAACCAAGAGAGCAAACACAACACTTTGCTCTATGTAGCATAGACAAACCAAATATTTGGGTATTCACCTGAATACGCACCCAATAGCAAAGATCCCCCCTGTGTCCGCCCCTGGCTCTGTGTGCATGGCTACACAACTAGACAAGAGCAGATTGTCGGGAGAAGTAGGAGAAAAGTTTGCCCCTTTTTCCTCTTTTTTGGGATGCTCCCTTCTTTCATTCTGCTCTGAGTGGCTCAAAACTTCTAGCAAGTGATTATAGATATAGGGATTTGTGCAACTCTGAGTGTAGCGGCCGGGATATTGTTATTCTATTATTAAAAAAAAGGGAAATCTAGAACAAATTAATAGAAACATGATTAATTCAATAATTTGATTAGGAGGATGGAACTTTTTTTTTTGTTTTCAGTAATGATAAATGAGTAATGGTATCCATATAATTAAAGGGGAGAAGTATTATTTTTTAAAGATAATGGGAAAAACATTATATTTCCAACCTTTGCCGGAGAAGTATAAATGAAGTGCTCTGCGTTCCATCTATGTATGATTTTGAGTCAATTGGTTGGTATATACAACTCAACTAAAATCAGTTGTGTAAACGTACATAATCTACTTGATGAAGACACATAGAGAACACACACACACAGCATGTCATTTTTGGGTTGAACAAAATTATTAGAAATGGCATGCGTGTAGAGTAAGTTTGGTTAGTTGATGCACTCGTGTGTGTGATTTGTTCGTTGTTTCTTTATCATGACAATGCAGCATGTTTCGGTCTCAGATTTTCTGCCGTACTTTCTAATCAAAGGAGGATGCAGGGCACAAGCTAGGCCATATCAGGACTCACCAGGAGAAGCCCCACATCATACCAGGTGTTTGATTTTGCCATTTTGTTCCTAAAATATTTTCAGAATTTTAGGCAATACCTTTCTTTACGTTGTACTAATGCCTTCCTTGTCCGGGTTATTATTAGTTATGTGATGCAGAAATGATATATATGATTTTTATGCACTTTATTGTATTATGATTTTTTTGTAGAAGATCTACTTTTTTTTATACTCCGCCCAACTTAAAACAGAAAAAAAAATATGAAACACTTTTTGTGGAAAAAAAGTGGCATGCATGGTGTAGTGGAAACAATTAAATGGGATTTTTTAAAGACTGCATGAAATTGATTAGTTACTGTGATAACTGAGCATCAAGTCTGTGAATCACGCTTCAGGCCTTCAAGACCATTCTGATTTTCAATATGAAGTCCCTATGTACTTCTCTGTTTTTTTTAACTGAGAGCTAGGTACTACTGGTTGGTGTGGCTTATCAAAATTTGGAGAGATTAGGAATTCTTAATCGAAAATTTTACCAAAGAGATGCTTAATTTGGCGGACTCAACTCGTCTGCAGTACGATTCTACAGTAGAAGTCGCTGTCATGTGTGTGCCCTAGAGCAAGTGTGGCTCATATGTCAGCAGAGGATCACATTTCTAATTTGACTAATTAAACACAACGAATTAATGTACATTTAAGAACGGCAGTGAAAAGCGGTTCCAAAATAATGGGGACCGCAAAAAAAAAATTAACGATTTATATGAGAACAATTGTAAGCCCACAGTGCTTGGAAGTTCTGCACCACCGCTGCAAGCTATACCATTCATGGTGCGTTTGAAAGTAAAATAGCTTAAAATTAACTTGTTTCCTGTGAAATTATTGGAGCTTGACTCACTCCAACTATCTGGAAATATATATATATATATATATATTCGTTAGGTGAAATAGAAATAATAGGATATTGAGGATGTAATTAACTGTGTTGGTTTGATATAACACATTCACGTGCTTCTCTCCGATTTCTAATGGACGGCATCTAAGTTAATTTTTAATCAAGTCGGCAAACAATTGGTCGGTACTGTACATTATATATGCTCCAGTATGACCTGACCAGATAGTGTTCTCTCAAGAATTAATTATATATGTCACTGTGTCATCTCTATATATGGATAACATATTATTATTGTTATTTGTATGTCGTACTATGTTTCTATATCTTACTAATTGATTTTAATTTTCTATGTTGTTGTATAGGACGCTAAGGAGTTGTTTTTTCTCCTCAGTCCACATGTACATATATACATTGTCATATAGTATATTTTTTGTTTCATTAATTATATATGTTCTGATATTATTGTTTGTGCAATCCCTACATATGTATAACATATTATTATTATTATTGTTATATATTTTTTAATTTTTTCTATGTTACATAGGACGCTTTCATCCACATAGATATGTATATACATTGTCATATATTATATATTGTTTTTTCGTCTCATTAATTATATATGTCCCGATATTGTTGCTTTATATATGTCATCTCTATATCTTATGGATTTTAGTTTTTTATGTTGTATAGAATGCTGAGGAGTTGTTTTTTCTCCTCGATCCACACGTACATGAATATTGTTTTTTCATCTCCATCAATCAAGAGACCAGAAGAGTGTACTAGTTGATAGGGCCATTCGTCGGTATCGGATGATATTTAATTGTCATCTTAGTGGCTGAATATATTAGTTGAATATGACATCGAATTGGTGTGGGGTCAAACTTTATTGGTGTGTTGATAAAATCTAGTTCCCCTCCATAGTTGTGATTGGAAAGTTCCTTAATCTAGCTTCCCCTAGGAATGCATGGCTGGTTGTTCATATTTTGCACATACATGAGTGCATGCTATATATAGCGAGGATTGAAAAAGTAAAAATAACATGGTCGAGGAGGGCCGAAGACTGCAAAAAGTCGACGATACAATTAAAAAAACAAATTATGTGCATTATATTTAATTGATAAATTATCAATTGTATTATGGTATGTTTGTCAAAGTATAATCACAAGATAAGAAAAACAATATTGGCCTTACCCGTGCAATTGTGTGATGTGCGCGCCAGTTTATGCTGGATATATATTGACCTATATAGTGATTTATTTGATTCAAAGCACAATAGTGACATTTATTTTTAAAATACAACTAGATCATGAAGCCATTAACTATACTAATCCAGCACTATTAGTCATACATTATCTAGAAAAACATTATTAGTCATATTTATACATATGACCTTAATTCCTTCTCTCCTCCAGCCTAGAGCTAGCTAGCCATTTCAATGACCATATGAGAAGGAATTTAAGAGCCTGCAAATTAAAGACATTAGGATATGTTTGAAGGTAAAGTTTAGTATAGACTCTTAAAGCAATACACGTCGCCATTCAATGACTATCTCGTACAACAGTTGAGATAACAAAAGTTTTAACCATTAACCCACCAAATTATTTCTTTATTAATCTTCTTTCTTTTTCCCCAGTGATCATGCAGCAAAATTTATTTTTATAGAGGCTAAGAGCCGATGTTAAACTTAACATCGATATTTCTCTTTCCTTCCCTCGTTCTTTCATATCTTTCATATCAACGGTATTTCTCTTTCCTCCCTCTCTTTCATATCGAAGATTTTGTCTAGTTGATAAGGCTAAGAGATCCTTATTAAGAACTGTTTTAGCTGCCCTCAAGCGAGAAGTATGCATATGACACTATCTAGAAGAACACTAGGTGTCATTCATTAATTAAACTAATTAATCAGAAGTTAATTGATTTGTGGCTAGCTAGAGACTTGTACTGTACACTGTCCCAGCTAAGCTGTAGTACTCAACATGACACCACCATCACCAGCTGCTGCTGCTGCTGCTGCTTCTTGTCTCTCTTCTACGGCCGTCCATAAATACCAGCGCCACACTCCTCTCCTCCCCTACACCACCACCCTCACCTCCATCATCGCAGCCTTTCGCACCATTCCGGCCGCATTCCCCGGCGACAAGCTCGCTCTCAATCGGCACGTACGACGCCAGACATGGTGGTGCCTTCCGCGACGACGCCGGTGAGACAGGAGACGGTGGTGGCCGCAGCACCGGCGGCGGCGGCGGCGTCCCATGGCGCTGGCGGAGGAGGTGGCGTCATACCGACGGTGGACATGTCGTTGTCGTCGGCGCAGCGGGGCGCGGTGGCGAGGCAGGTAGCGCGTGCGTGCGCGGGGCACGGTTTCTTCCGGTGCGTCGGGCACGGCGTGCCGGCGGCGCCGGCGGCGAGGCTGGACGCGGCGACGGCGGCGTTCTTCGCCCTGGCGCCGGCCGACAAGCAGCGCTCGGGCCCGGCGAGCCCGCTCGGGTACGGGTGCCGGAGCATCGGGTTCAACGGCGACGTCGGCGAGCTGGAGTACCTGCTCCTCCAGGCCAACCCGGCCGTCGTCGCGCACAGGGCCAGGACCATCGACGCCATGGGCCCCTCTCGCTTCAGGTACGTACGTTCTACACCCTTGCCTTGCTTAATTAGTTAGCTACTGCTACTACATTAATCTCCTATTGTGTTGTACCTACGTGTCAAAGTACGCATGCTTACGTGGCACACGTATTTATCGAACATTATATATATGTATGTTGAAATGTTGGTGGCCTGGAGCTAAGTAATGTGCCTCTGGTGACAGAAGAATATATGTTGTTTTAAGTTAACTTTGACGAAAATTATTGTTTGAAGTATAAATTTTGGGCATATGAAAATATATGGTTCAGCTTTGTTCTGACAAAAGATAATTTTATAAGAGATTATATACTTGTGTGACTTATTTTTGGATTGTAGGATCCTTTCCTATGGGGTTTACTTGAAAAAATAACTTATTTTAGGATTTGTGAAAAAGAAGTAAATAGCCAAAGTTATATCTAGCTCGTTTTGAAAAGTTCAAGACGGCTTTCTTTTTGTACGGGATACAAGACAGTTTTCCTTTTTTACGGGATATAAGATATATTATAATTTTCTTTAAAAGCTCTATTGAGGCGGTCGTCTTCTCTTTCGGGGAGGGGGAAAATTACATAGATGAGCTTGGTTGTTGGTAACAAATTTTGTCAAAATCTTTAGTAGTACCCTCCAATTTACAAGTTTAAGCATACATGGTACAACTATTCAAAAAGTTTTACAATATTGTTACAATAATAAATAGTGCAAATATTGCAATAATTACATTATATAATTTCCTCCATAAATGTATTGAAACGTGCATTGATCACATGCATGGCACTGCATGGTCTTAAACTATGGGGCAACGTGAATATATATTATTAATTTAAATATTACCTGTACATATGTACACACATTCATGATTAAACATTGTCATTTTTATTATTTTTGCTAGGACCCTAGTCCCTGTGCATCACTAAAGTATTTTTATTCAATTGCCATTTATACTAGCTGACCTCTACAGGGGTTTAAAGCTTGATTAATTAATTAAACTGTTAATGAAAAACGACTATGTATGATCCAATATGTTAATTAAGACGGTGCATGGGTGTCACTGCTGTGTGAGATGAACATGCAAAAAAAATTAAATCTATATAATGCTGTGTTCCTTAACTAACCGGCCGTCTATATATACATGTAATAATCTTGCAAGTGTCTCACTGCTGATGTAATGCTGCCCAAGCAGTAGTAGTGTGGTTTGGTAGCTGTAAAAGGGTTTTGTCAGCTTGGTTAGGTTTTCCTATCTATCTTTTTCATGTGTTGTCAAAATACAGTGAGATATGCTTACATTATATCTGCGTCTGAGTACTGCTCAGGGGTGATGCAACAAAGCATCAGGTACATATATACACACTTCTACTCCCTCAGTCCTGAAATAAGTCTAACTTTTTCTACACGAATATAGATATATTTTGGAACGGAGTAAGTATATATCTGTAAATATAAATATATACTATAAGGTGGAGACTTGCATGATGTCTACATGCATGCATGGGATGCATATGTAGGATAGCTTGTCTTGAGATATCTAGCGAGCCAAGGGTTTTTCATCAGCTCCAGGAAAATTAATAGTTGCTATGATGGGCAGGCCAATGATAAGTTAGTTCCAACAATTTAAGATTAGCTAGTTTCTAAAGCAAAAGAAAAGCATGCAATTGATGGGACATAACAAGCTTGATAGCTCCACAAAATGGGCATAAGAAATTTTCTGATGAAAATTAGGTATCATTGTCTAACCAATTAGACATAGGAAAAGGATCAAACATACCAATTGATATTTTTCATTTTGCTATAAAAAATGACTATATAGTATTTTTGAAAGCGAAAGCGAATATTGCCCATAATGGAGAAAATGCATACCAACTGACAGACAATAATATATGAAATTTTCCTTAACTATCTTTGTGTATGCTGAATGAGAGCTCACATACTAGGAGAGATTACACACCACTCCTTGACTGTACTCAGAACCAGGTAGTGGCTTAATCAGAGTTTGCTGAGAGAAAATATGATGAAATGGACAAGAAAACCCTCACTTAGGTAGTTAGAAGACCCCTCTCAGGGTCCCTCTCCAACAAACTGTGTATATTTGTGTATCAACCAATCTGACATATATGCAGTGATTTCCAATTAATGGCAATATCCAACCACCAACTGATGCAGCAACAGAGCGAGTACTTGAAGCATCCTTCCTTATCTACCAGAAAGCTCTGCAAGCTTAATTAGCAAAGTACAACAAGTTTTCATGTAGAAAATGATGTGTTTGGTTGGGACATACATGATATATACTACTTGAAACTCCTCTTAGTTCTCTATCATCATACATACATCAGCCATTAATATATAATATCCATACTAGTACAAGAATATTAATCTTAATGCCTTAATCAACTCAAAAGCCTAAGCTTAATTATCACAAGCACATCATTTTGGAAACATATCGATAGCCACATGCCAGTGAGGTAGTTAACTCAAAAAATGGAAAATAATAATCAAGAATGCTTCAAGTTAAGAACAGAATGGCTACGAAATCTTCACAGTAACCATTTTGCTATATGAAAAGTGCAAGACAAGAAGGAAGAACAACCTCTTTTTGTCAATGCAACAGACAGGGGTCCACATGGGAAGTACACATGTCTGATGAGAATAAAATAATCCAGGCCCCTAAAGAGCATATGTATGCTACCCATATAAAGCCAAACAAAAGAAAGGAGGCACACATGCAGAGAGTCCTCTTTATGGTAAGATAAAATGAAATGTCCCTGAGGTTGTGTAGTCGCAGGGCAGTGATACTTGATCCACGCACTGATGGGTCTTTCCATGGAGCAGTGGAAAAAAGCATGGCCAATCCTGTCAACAACACATTTTTGCCCATTGGAAAATTTGTCACCCCCAGCTGCATGATGTACTGCTGATTATGTGACTATCCATGCATCACAAGATTCACAAAAAAAGGAATATAGCATGTCTTGTAGATAGTGCACAGCACAGAGGCATACATATACCAATCACTGTATCATCTTTTCTAACTCAGGCAGGCATGCCGAGGGTGCAGCTTTTGATTTGCTGCAGCCATCAATCAGTCAAAGACTTGCTCCTCTTTCTCCAACTTCTTTTTACTTGTCATGGCACATCCAACTGATTCTGTAATAACAGCATTCTTTCGATAAAAACAATTTCATGTTGATTGGGCTCACTTGCTGATATTTGCCCTCACTTTGTTGCAGTGCTGTTGTGAATGAGTACATTGAAGCAATGAAGCAGCTCGCATGTGAGATCCTGGACCTGTTAGGAGAGGGGCTAGGTCTCATGGACCCCAGATACTTCAGCAAGCTTGTCACAAACGCTGACAGTGACTCCCTTCTGAGGATCAACCACTACCCTCCATCATGCAACATTCACAAGCTTGACCATGATGACCAGTGCAATATCAAGAGCCTTGTCAGCACCAAGGCTAGCAATGGTGGGAATCTGACGGCAGGTGGGCGCATTGGCTTTGGCGAGCACTCTGACCCTCAGATCCTTAGCTTGCTCCGAGCAAACGATGTTGATGGGCTACAGGTGCTTCTGCCGGACCACGATGGCAAGGAGATGTGGGTTCAGGTGCCAGCGGACCCATCAGCCTTTTTCGTCAATGTTGGTGATCTCCTCCAGGTAGTCACAGTAAATAACTACAGCAAAAAACAGCATTTCATATATCAGAAAAAGGTTTACTATTATCAAAAGAAAAAACTGCAGATTATAAAAAGGACCGCATTGACTCGCATATGATTTACAAATTGTGGTTTTCTTTCCAGTTGTTCATAAAAAAATGTTTCTTTGCTCACTACAAAACACAAATAAAAGTAATATATATTTGATCATTTAATTCATAAGGCTGCAACACTGCCGAAAAATGTTTCTTTTGTCAAAAAGACATGCAACACTGATATTTTGGTTATTTTCAGACTCATTCATTGTATTGCGGCAACTCTTACCAGCTGACAAAAATTTATGTTTCTATCCAGCAACTACAACTGTTTGACTCAACTTTAAAAAATCACTAAAACATGATGCTGTAAACCTGAACATAGTTTTGTATTCCTGTCATTTTTCAGCTTATCCTTTCTTCGGCCTTTCATTTTTCAGGCTCTGACAAATGGGAGGCTGATAAGTGTCCGGCACAGGGTAATTGCAACTGCCTGCAGGCCAAGGCTGTCCACAATATACTTCGCAGCACCACCCCTGCATGCACGAATCTCGGCGCTCACAGAGACAATCACAGCCAGCAGCCCACGCCGATACCGGTCATTCACCTGGGCTGAATACAAGACAACAATGTACTCACTCCGCCTGAGCCACAGCCGCCTAGACCTCTTCAACATTGACAATGATGACAGCAACAATGCCAGTGAGGGAAAAGCATAGGAATTTCTGGTTGAATTGTAGACGGTACCTATGGATCAGTGGGAATTAGGAAGCTGGAATTGTCCCCAAAATTTTGGCTCTCTGGCAGTCAGATATCTCAGTATTATGATGGCGTAGTGCCTAAGTTGATGAATGTGTAATAGTGTTAGCATTGTACATAAGCTATGGTTGTACGGAAGTAATGTAATATTGCCCTTTCAGCTAACTATCCGTGTTCCCTTTATCCCTCTAAAGCACAAAAGTAAGAACTAACTAAAGAACACAATACACAGTTCTTTAGAACTGTGATCTTTTAAGAAGTCTTAAGAGAAATCAGAACACTTTTTGGCCACATGGTTGGCATAAGCTGGTTGCAAGTAATTCTGAAAACCCACACCATTACACTAGACTAAATTTCACACTTCAGGACAATCACCAAGTGTCAACTCAACTTACGTAAGTTTTTTTCCTGTGAATGGGAGGTAAATGTAGTGCCAGCATCACATCAAACAGAATGGAGAGTTTTACGATATATATTCATGCAATGTCAGAAAGAACATAATATTACAAGTCACTTGCAAATAAGAGGGTAGTAAAAAAAAGATGTTATGTAAAGGATGCACCTCTACCTCCCAATTTCTATTTCAATGGCAGAAACAGAAAGGAACCAAAAGATATATATTATTAAAGAACCACATGCATATTATTAAAGAATGAGTCAGTGATAAGCAATTCTTGTGATATAAATCACAACAAATCCCTGAACGAGGACTGGTGGGGGTCAATTATACATGCAATTTTCTATTTTCAATTATACAACTAATACAAAGATATTCACTTCGAAATTTTCCACTTCTATATATAGTAGTGTGACTCTCTAAAAAATCAATACATACTAAAGCAGGAAAAGAAAATATTTGATGATCTTACAGGAGGATGTTAAACTTGGTTGCATGGTGTGAATACCTAACTCAGCCACCCCAGTTTTTCTTTCAGAGGCAATTAACAGAGTCTTTAATTAAGAAGTTCAAGGCCTTGGTTGCAAGCCAGAGTCCAGGTCAGCTGCGGACAAGAAAACCAACAATAGTTTAAGTCTGGTATAATCACAATCCTTCCAATTAATCCCCCATGCATGGTGTGTAGTCACAATGGCAGTTGATGACTGCATCAATGGCCACTCTGAGCACCTAAATTCTTGCAGGCTAATATAATCTGAATAACAAAAAATAATTTAGAGTGATCAGGTAATTCATGGAGATAAGAATAATCAAGAAACCTCAAAGCATTTTCATTATATCACTTACCAGCATGTAGTAAACACGACAGAGTAGATCAAAATCCACCATTATACCATATTCAAGGGCTGCAATACACAAAAATAACAATATGTCAATGAAACATTTTCTTGCATGAAGCAAACGGCAATCTTGGAAGATAAAAATAAAGTTATGAACGTTGGTTATGCTACCAACTAAAGGACACAGTAACTCCAATCTGATGGAATTATTCATTGAACTTGCTGTTTTTAACAAAAAGAAAACTGATCAAGTTACAATCAATCTCAGCAATAGTTTAGTACCTGCATAATCATGCTTTAGCAATGATCGCTCTAATTTTTACTGTGTAAAGTGAATTTTATTCCGTGAAGTATCAATTTAAGTGGGACATTGTAAACATGTCTGTTCAGCACTAATAACTAAAGCAGAAATGAAGTGTTGTTTAATTACAGTGTTCAAAAAGCATGCTTGAATGTCCTCAACTTCAACTATCATAAAAGCAATATAAATATGAGCAGAACAGATTATTAAGCAATGAAGTTTGGCATTCCATCCAGCACGTATATCAAGTAATAATATTCTGTTCAGAATGGAACAGTAAGACTGTACTTGGGTTACTTAATTTGATGTAGAGGATTTCGGATAAAGTAGGTTCTGAACCAAAAAAAGTGCTGTGAGCTCCATCTTTAAATCATTCAGAATCAGATCAATTCTTGAGGTTGAGCTATGCCTATGCTACATGAACTTGTCATCATCCTAAAACAATCTTTCTGCAACAAAAAGGGAAACTGCGCTGCATCAGGCTTACTTGTTTCTCAAACATTGCAGATATGCACCAGATTATTATTCAAATAGAAACATGTCCAGAAAGGGCATGATTCTACATTGGAGAAGAGCACACTAAATTCTAAAGGGAATGGAATCATTAGTACATCACTGAAACAAACTGTTGGCTAGCAGGTTGCAACTTGAAATGTTGAAGGCTGTTGACCAAGAGAAAGTTTGCAGTCCATCAATTTTATGCGGCTTCACGAATTAGATGGTCAGACCCGATGATGATAGCTCGCTTGCCGTGCCAAACATTTAGCCAACATCCAGGACAAGAAATGCCCATATATGTCAGTCTGTCGATTACTTCATCCACCACATCTACACAAATCATGCTAGAGGGCACAAACTGGACCAGTTTCCAACTGTGCCTCCAGCATCAGGGAGATCGATCCAACTGTGCCTCCAGCATCAGGGAGATCGACAATGTACCCACAATGCTTAGACATCCAGAACCCTGACACTAAATTTGGTACTCCACTAAGTTGGCCTGTGGCAGCAAACAATTCTCCCCAAGAACATTACCAGCACAAACTGCATCTTCCCAGATCCCAGATCTGCGCACCAGCAATCAATCGGAACTGCAACGAAAACCTCACCCTTCCTCGTATGCAGCCATGCACTATTTGACCACACCCGCGTGGCTACAAGACATGCCGTTACCCTTACCTGCAGCTACAGCACCCGGAGCAGCAGGAGATTCCTGAGGCTGCCGGCCTCCGCCCCCTCAGCGTGGACCGAGAACACCAGCGCCGACGGCGGCACGGAGCCACTGACGAGAGCCAACACCTGGTGGGTCGCGGTCCAGCACCTCCGACTTGGAGCAGCTCCATCCCCGCCGCCGCCGCCGATCCCCATTGGCGCCGCTTTCCGAGTTAACATACGCCTCCATCACTGTCCCCGACGCCGTCGCCGTCCTTCCGCCGCTTGCTTTCTCCAAAAGTGTTCGTCGAAATACCTAGGAAGAATAGCTGAAGTCAGCGCACGCATATTAAATAAATCATTTTTTAATTTATAATATATATATATTAAATATTAAAATGGTTTACTTAATATTTTAAAGAAATTTATTACTAAACATATGGTTTTAAAACATAATGAAAACCGAAAAAATCTATATGTTAATTAAGATTAAAAGGAACGGAGCCTATCGTTGTGAGAGACAAATTCGAGAGAGAGAAAACGAGGAATGACTACGCTTTGGGCTGAAATGGATTTGAATTGGACCACGACATCGAGATAAAGAAAGCCCATGAGTTTACGGGCCCATAATCCTTTTGGAACATCTACACCTAGAAAAAGGAATTTCTAGGAGCCGTAAACACTGTAAAATTTAGGGAGTCTGATTTAACCCACAATTTTTTTTTGCCTCAATCCAATTTATCTTTCAACTCCAATACTAGATAAAAACACTTTTTAATCTGGATTAGTTGCTCCTTAACTTAATTTAAGCTAGTTTTGATCCTATGACCACACATGACAATAATTTGACCTTGTGACAATCCAGCAAATTATCAAACAATATTTTTTAAAAAAAAATCCAGCTAGCCCCACATGTTGACATTTATATTCTTCTTCATCTTAACTCCTCTCCGCCGCATGAGTCTCGCATATAGCTGACATTCTCCTCACAAAGCAACATCAGTCAAACAACTCTAGATGACTGTCATGTTCTTGGGCTTGTCTAAGAAGAAGAAGAAAATTTGAGAGGAGTGTGATTTATAACGGAGAAACTCAATCGAGATTACTCTATTTAACTATGACAACTCAGAGCTGTAGAAGCAATATAAGCTAGAAAATTCATAGCTCGACGCCCTTAGCGTAATGCCCCTTGGCTTAGTAGTTTCTATTGTCGGATTATCCGAAGACAAAGTTATTGTGAAGAAAGATTTCGTGAATAGGGTCGGACTGCTAGTGCAGAGTGAATCCATTTTGGCTTGAGGACCACGCGTTAATCTTATTTGATGGCTGCCCTCTGCATCTTGTCGACATCTACACTGTTCAATTTTCCTCCCGTTTTAGAGACTTTCATTATGCATATTTCCATACATTTGAACGAGTGCCAATAAGATATGTGGCAAATTGCACATTCATTAAAAGGAGCATTTGTTGTCGCTATCAATGCTAATGTATTTAGCTTTATCAGTTTGCAGTGACAGATAAAACCACACTAGGAAAGAAATGTGGCGTGATTTCAGGAGAATTTTTCGCGTGCCAAAAATTATTTTTATTGATAATATAGGAGGTGCACCATATTAATTATAGGGGTAGTAGAATGGGTAAAATCTAACCATTCATTTGCGTGGGTATTTTTATAGATGAAATAATAATTGTTAAAATTATCTACCCTACCACTGAGCGTAATTAAGTCCGTAGTTTCTTTTCCTATGGCTACGACACTGAACCTGTAACGCATTCACATCGGCACCTTATTAAGCCTAGCGCCACTGGCCGACTCACTTCTCAAGATGGCAACGGATACTCATTATTTGAAACCCTATGGGTAATTACCCCATTAGAGTTAATGGGTTAAAATAGATAAAAACATTGCCCAATGGAGTGAAGTGATTTCTATTCTATGGGCCTAGCTATTGGTCAACTAAATAGGCTCAGCCACTGGCTTTTTGATGTACTTGGTTGTAGCCTCCTGTTCCTATATGAAGCAAAACATGTAATGTTATATGCATTGTTAGAATTATCTACTTATGCATCATTTAATTATAATGATGAATTTGGTTAAATTGGATGTCCTATGGTTAAATTTGCATTACTATGAGGAGTGGATTATTTATTTGTTTTGTGTTATGTAATTATTTGCTACTATGAGTGTGTCGAGTGTAATGTGAGTTTGGAGTAGAAAAACCTAATGGGTATAGACTTATTGTCATCTCCATCACTCGTGCTACTACCGTATTCAAAACCAGTCGAAATGTCTCTAGAATTTTAATGGTACCTATATCTAAAACGGGGGGAAATATATTGCTTTCACTGAATGAAGATGGAAGCATCGAACGACGTCTATTAATTGACAAAAATAATACAAGATCAAGTTACAGGAACAAAAACTACTCTGAGCAAGGATTTTTTTTTTCCAGTCAAGTAATTGTTACGAAGGGGATGTGCTGCTGGAGGCATACAGCGTATATCAATCAACGGCGATGCACTACACTCTGATCCAGTCCGGCAGCCGCTCGTCCCGTCGCGCGGGCGCTGCCTGATCGACACGGTCGTCGGAGCAGAGCAGGACGGGATGTAAGCGGCAGAAGACGGCGATGCAACGCGCTTGCCGCCTCAGAGAAGACGGCGAGGGGAACGGCGGCGCCGGCGGCGCTGTACGTCGCCAGGGATCCAAACAATGATTATTAAATTTGCACGAATTTAAAATGTGTTTGATATATTAAAAAATGCCATGAGTTCTTTTTCCCAGTACTATCATACGGTAGTTATGTGTCTATACTATATAAGTACGGATTTCATTAGTGTAGAATGGATTTAGGCCGTTAGATTGTTAGGAGAATTTACTAGTATAGTGCACCGTAAAATAGCTCTGATATAGATGGGTGTACCGGGCAATAACTTTGTAAAACTACTATTTAACAACCCTTCATCATCAGTCTAGCAAAATATAAGTTGTAAGATTTATGACATAGAAGGATCACGTGTACTATAAGGAATAAGTTCACATTATATTTTTCATCTAAGGATCGAGTTTAAATCGCGTCTTTCAATCATAAAATCGGAAACAAAGTATACATTGTCTTTTAAAGTACAAACAATATCTCAAGACGTTTGGACAATGATTTTAACTGACGTGGTGTCTTGGTCTCCATCCCATAAAACATTGACATAGCGCTTGCATGATATTATAGCTAGAATTTTTTTAAAAAACAATAGGACCCACATGTTAGCCATAAGAAAAAAATATAAATAGTCTACATGTTAGAGGGTTACCCACATATCATCATCTCTTTCCCCCTCTTCTTCACTGCATTAAGCTTACCAACAAGATGAAAAGAGAATGACACGGTGCCTAGGGTCGACAACAATGGCTAAGGGAAGAGTAGCCCAAGATAGGAGCCCCTTGCTTGACTTTCTTCATAGTGGCTTGGGCAGAGCAACTCTTAGAGTCGATGCCCTAACTTCAACTACCCTTGTTGTCGCCTGGCTCTCTTTGATCGGGATGTGAAAAGGAGGGACAGTGATTGATGGAGGGAAAGAAGATACATCGACCTAGGCCACCACGTCGTTCTCATCTTGTCGACGATGGTAAAAGAGACGAGGAAGGGACATTTCACTTGGTGAGCTCCACACTACACCCCATGCTCGCCCATCGACTTCCCATGCCTCCGTCTCTATTTCTCACACTGACACTCACTCCATACCTCCTAAGATGACAACGCGCTCGAGCTTAGGCTGTCGAGAAGCAACCTAAGGATAGACTTCTTCCACATCACGAGGGCGTTGCTGGTGCTGGGGACTAGGTGACAACGCTAAGCTCGACATCTACCACCTTAATGGTTGTTAGCGGTGGCATCTATAGAAAAGTGGTAACAGTTGTGGGCTGTCGCGTATAGAGAGGGAGAGAAGAGGAGGGGAAGGAGCACCCTGTCGACAGTGTGAAGACAAAGAGGAGAGAGACTAGTGAGACTTAAGGTTTTATTATATTTTTATCTAACATATAGGTCTCATATATTTTATTTTATTTTTTTTCGTTGACGTAGTTAGCTTAAAAACATTATCTAAAACCCTTTGAAATCTAGCCTACATTGGTTTTTAAAAGATGAAAGCACTTGATTTTAAGATTGGGAGGCATGATTTAAACTCGACTTTAGACGAGGGACTGAAGTTAGCTAATTCCAAGATAAAATCAAATCAGGGCTTTCCCGAGTCGAGACAGACCAGGCCCGTGCTCACACGTCCCGACTTGTAACCAGAGTCGCCGAGGAGACCCGTACGGCTTTCCCGAAATCCTCACACGGACGGCGACTCCGCCCAACGTCAGCGCGCGCGACGGGACAGAAAAGGCCTCTACGTCAGCTGCCGCATCGCCGGTGGAGAGGGGGCAATCCCGTAAATTCTCACGCGCCACCGCCTCCCAAGTCTCGTCTCGTCCCCTCCTCCCGAGGAACGCGAACTCCCTCTTTCCCCTCCTCCACCTCTCGACTCGTAGCTTCGTCGCTGCCCTCCGCCCACCCAAGCCCCACCTCGATCGGGCCGAGCTCCATTGCGGTAGGATCCGACCGGCCTCGCCTCCCCTTTTTCCGGCGATTTTTTTTTGCTGATTTGTTGTTGTTTTTTTTTGTTTTTTGTTTTTTGGGTTGTGCAGGCGGGGAAGGGGAGTCGGGGATGTTCTTCTCCGGTGACCCGACGGCGCGGAGGCGGGTGGACCTGGGCGGGCGGAGCAGCAAGGAGCGGGACCGCCATGTGCTGCTGGAGCAGACACGCGAGGAGCGGCGGCGCCGCCAGGGCCTGCGCCTGCAGAGCAACTCTGCCACGAAGATCCAGGTCTGTTCGAGACTTCCGCGCGAACGGTGGTTCGCTTGTCGCGAGGCGGGGGTGTCACCGGGTTGGTCGATAAGTTTAGCGAGTTTTCTCCAGCGCGTGGGAACTTGAGTTGCAGAGTCTTACTGTGGCGTTCGGGCATTGATGGTGATGTGAATCGTGTGGTTTTAGTGGGTCGCATTGGCATGTTGGGACTTGGGACTAAGCTGTGGAATTCTCGGTATTAGGTGAAGTTTGCTTTCCAGTTGTTTTTACTTTTCCAATTTGTGTTAATGTGCGTATGACGAGTTCGGTGGAGTGATATGAGTTACTGTAGTCGTGCAACTTGCAAATGTATCATTGTTTATCTTAAGCAATTGTTGTAGAAGAAAAACCTGTTCTTTTTGGGCATGACGGTGCAATGGGCAATCGGGTCTGCGTAGAGTGGCCGAAACAGAACTTCCTATATATCAACATAGACAAACATATTTTTATTTCCCAAAATGGAATTTGGCTAATTGTAAGCTGCAGAAATGCTTCAGGGGGAGGTGAGATTTGGAATTGGCACGTTTGGAAGTTCGACGGAACTTTTGCTCTACTTTTGGGGACCACTGCCAGTGGGTTGATTGGTAAGTATTACCATGGCTTAAAGCCTTTAACCTATGTCTTGAGTTAGCTCTTTGACTATCTTCCTACTAAACCAGGAACATTTTCGGTGCTAATTCTGATTTCCTTCGTCAATTCCTGTTCTTCTTCAATGCAAAGAAAGACAGCGATATTGCTATGCTCTGTCAAGTCTGCAATTTTCTGGTAGAGTATGTCAAACACGGTGGTAAGTGCCAATGTACCATACTAATTGCCAGTGTTCTGCTGTTTTTTTTTACTATGTGCAAAATATTTTCTGTCTTGCTGTTCCTAGGACCTAAGATGGCCCTGTAGCATGTATGCTTGTTTTTAGTGCTATAGGGATATGAAATCTATATATTGACCAGTGAAGATTTAATTCTAATTATCAATTTAGTGTGTTTTATCCCTATACAATACTGCCGTATGAGTGTCTTATCCTCAAATTCTCATTTGGTTCCTCATGCTGGTGATCATCGTCCTATTTTCTTATCCATGACTCTACTGGTCTGTTTCTATGTTTTTCAGTGGCATCTGAATGATGTTAATGCAATTAAATTTCTCTGAACCTTTATATTATTTGATTTCGTTTTCAAAATCATGAGGCTTTTGAGGTTCTGGGTTGTGAGATGTTTGTTATGGTGAACCTTTCAACGTGATATCCCTTTTCAGTATTTTTCATGGCATTGAGCGTAATTTCCTTCCTTTTATTTTTCTTTTAGGAGATGTCCTAAGACTCTTTGGTGGTATAAATTACTCCTCAGTGGAACCTCTTGTGGTTCACAGGGTTAAAAAAATTGCACTCATCTGTGTGCAAACTGTACATCAGAAGAGGTGAGTTCAATTACAGTAATCTGATATATATTGTTTTCTGTTCTTTTTTATGATCGCATGATGTGTGTCACTTATGTACTACTGTTGCTTGCATTATGAAGTTTCTATGGTAGAACCTGGTAAATATAATGAGTTTTACTTAGTGAAACATCAAACATTTAGTTGAGTGTGGTATTAAGGTTTTGTCTCAAGATACAAGTTCAATTGAATGACTTCTGTTAGTGAAACATTGAATTACAATCTCACTTGGGGAATTCCCACTTTTCCTTAATGTGAACTTCTGTTTTGCGCTGTCAGTAAAGAAAAAAAAATATCGAACATGTGTTGCAGTTGTTGATTTTGCTATTCCGCCTCTCCCTTGATTTCTATCTTTTATTTCTTTTCCCCTTTAGTGTTTAGCCCATGCCCAACAGATTTTAATCTCTTATCGTCCATGATCCATGATGAAATGAACGTCATTGTGTTTGACTTCTTTATTATATTTTTATAGGCATGATTGGGGCAGCCAACTTTTGATGCCATCAGAATGCACACCAAAGCCTTCTGCTTCATTACTCGAAACTGTCGCTTGCTTGATAAATCCTAAGCTTCCATGGAACTGCAAGGTAGTTGGGTATCTTCAGCGGAAGAAGATCTATTGCTTATTTAGGGGGATTATTGTGTCCATACCGGTAAGTTGTGTTTCTGTATTACAATTTTGTATTTGTCTACTACCAGTGCCTATACCTTTTAGGTTACTTGTTGACCAAAATGTATTAATAAGTGACAAGTCCACTTTCAATTGAAGATATACCTTTCTTGTTGCTCAACTCTGATGGTATATAATCATTGGTCTTGTCTCCTTCAAGAAATAATTACTTTTCTGGAAAAATAGTGCTTTCCTTCTGTAACACCTTTGGTGTGCATCCAACTCATGTAAACCTTAGGGAAATCATGCATGTCAACTGGTTCACCCTTTAGGCAAAATGATGATGAGTCTTAATTGTCAGTATGGGCTTGGCATACTCAAGTTGTTGTTACACATTCTCCATCCTCGAGTAACTGACAAAACTGTTTTCATGAATCAATAGCCATATGATGAACTTCTGACCAAATATCCTGACTGTACTTGAGAGCTTGCAACTTCACATTATGTATTTCTAGTATTTACATATAGGGTTCGTACACTTGTCTATATATAATGCAGGTGAAATTGCCTTAGTTTGCAACTTTGTACTAGTTTTCTGAATATAGACTTTCTTTATCTGAGAATATCTTAATACCTAAAGTTCTGTGCTCATGCCTAATAAGATGTAGGCTAAACCTATCTATTTTCTCAGAAAGTGTATTTATTGATGGGCTAACATGGAAGCTATCCTCATCGATAGACACATGCACCTAAACACCTGCTAATATATAAAAATCTGTTATCGCTATGATTTTCACATGGCAATGAATGTTTCAAATGTGGTCTCATTTTATACAACTTCCAGCTAGCATATCTTCCTGATCAAACAGTCCTTGTGTAAGCTGATTGAATCTTTGTGATTTTAGCAATGAGCCATATCATGGAAGTCTATACTCATTATACATATTCTGGGTTTTGGTTTGTCTATTTTTCTATCTCTAAGAACTTCAATAGACGAGAATGTTTTTGCTCTTAGTGAACCAGAAGGAAAAAAACTCATGGTTCAACAGTACAGCTAAGAGAGACTGAATTGATGAACATAGTAATTAGTAAATCTTAATCATTTTATTGGTTTTGACTAGCATCAGTAATTTATGATTTTCTTACTATGTCTAGTGCTTGCTGTCACTCAGTTGCCTGGTGGGACGGTTAACAGATATCGAATTGATGAACATAGTAAATCTTTATGATTTTTTTGTGTGATTATGATTCAGCTAGCTGCAAGAAATTTGGAGCATCATAACAATACATCTGCTCTGGAGCAAGTTCTCATGCTTATTGCTTCACATATTGGCCATGATCCGTGTTGTTGTCCAGTAGTGGATCCAAGATGGAGTTTCTCCTCTCAGCTTCTATCAACTCCTTTCCTCTGGCATCGTCTGTCACACTTCAAGAAGGTGAATTGTTCCCTATTTTTTTATCATCTTTTTATGAGTTGAGTTGAGTTTTTATGAACATATTCATGTCTGGGAAATATAGAAATTGCAAAATGTTTTGTTCAGTAAAGCATAGCTTCAATGAGATTTCCTGTCAGACCCAGTGCTTTAAAATGGATTGGCTTTATTTCTCCATTAATTGAAAAGTTTTGATTCTTAGGAGTTTGTTTAAATAATTAGATGTTTAACCATTTATTGCATAGGTGGTATATCTGAGTATCTGATCATTGTTACTTATTATTTCAGGTCTTCTCAGCTAATGGACTCAGCAAATATTATATCCATCAGATAGCTTGCCTTTTGCCTAGCTGTGCTGATGTTCTTCCAAATGATATATCATCTAATCATCCAAGTTATGCATGCGTTCTTGCAAATGTCCTTGAAGCTGCAACTTGGATTTTGTCCGAGCCAAAGTTTGCTTCTGAAACAGTAGGTGTTCTACTTCTACCTTTCATGTTGCAGCAGCATTTTGTGGCTTTCAGCAATATATGATCATATCAATATTGATTAAAGTGAGGTGTCACCAAAACCCTTGAATTTAGGGAAGAGAGCTTTTAGATCCTATTATGGTGCTTATAGAAAAGGCATTTGGATCCCTTTAGGTTGAATAGCTATATCTTAGTCCCTGTACAATAAGTTTAAAGACACTTAGGCCCCTCTAACCTCCATTTGCTCTGGCATTTCATTTAATTAGGGTTTTGAGCAGGTTTGGAAGTGGTCGCGCCGGAACTCGGCGCGAGCACGCCGACGCCTGGGAGGTCTGCTTAGCTCCAGTGCAGGTCGGTCGGTTTCTCTCCATGACTCGAGGTACGCGTGTCGGGGCTTGTGGGGTTTGGTCAGCTCCAGCGCGACGGTGCGGGTACGGGCGTGCCAGTCAATTTGACCCTGCAATTGACAAGGAGGTGAAGGCAAACGGGTCAGTCGGACGACGGGCCGATACGAGCCCTTGCTATCGGCTGGCTGTCAATAGGATCGAGTTGGTCATCGGCCGCGTCTGAATGGCTTCTGCTATCGGCTGATCGCCGATAGGAATCAGGGCGCCCTTCCATCGACTGGGGATCCGATGTAGACGTAGGCGGATGTCGACGAAGGATAGGATGCCTCCGGGTGTAGCGAATGCGAGGCCCTGATCCATCGGCCGCAGAGCCGATGGAGGCACAGGATCGTACTCAGAGAGTAGCAAGGCGCGGAGTGGCAAGATGGAGATGGCAGCATGAAACCTGTCGCCCGCCGTGACGATGCCGCTGGCACCGAATCTCGAAGATCGGACCTAACTAAGACAGTACGAGAACGAGGCCAACGACAACGGGACGGTAGACGTCAGATCGGACGTGCTAAAGGGCGAAGCGAACCCATCGGCTAGTTGAGCCGATGAGTGGACGTCTCTCTGAAGACAGGCGCGCATCGGCTGGAAGGCCGACGCGCTTGGCGTGGTGCTCAAAGGAAAGTCTCTGAAGACCTGGTGCGTATCGGCTGAGGAGCCAATACGCTGGGCGTGACGCTCAACGTATAGATAACTCATTGGCTAACACTTCGATGAAACGCCGTACGGAGACCTTTAGGTCTAAAGCTCATTTTACCGTCGGTGGTCTCATAGGTCGAATCTAACCAATGCAGCGTAAGACCGACGACGGCGGTAAGAGCTTGATAGACCGATAGACCCTGCATGGACGTGATGTGATACATTCTATCGGCCTAAGAGGTCGAACCTAACCGATAGAGCCTTAGACAGAACAAGACATATCGAGATAGTGGCGAGACTTATCTCTTCGCCGGAGATCGGACTTAACCGATGCAGCCCCGCGTCGAGAGCTAGACCCCACCAGTAAAAACCTAGATGAACTAGGGTGGCGATGCGCCGAGATTGCATTAATCTGAGGATTGATGATTACATGTTTCTAGTGGGTATATATTTATACTCTAGGTTTATAGAGTCCGACGCGTTTACAACAACCATCGAACGTTATTTCCTAACAAAGATAAAGAAAAATATCTTTAAAAAAGTTAACTAACTAACTAAATCTTTCTATTCATATAAAATAGGATAGAATACCCTGCCGTGAACCACGGCTCCTCAAACTCAGTCTTATCTGGATAATCTTCTATTCTGGAACCGAATCTTTTCTTGTCTCAATCCGATCGGTTTCTTTTCTATAGCAATCGGACACTTCTGTATTTCAGCTAATCGTCTTTCCAATCTATCGCTGGGCTTTCCAAATTTTGGCGTTAACAGGAAGTTGGTTGGTAAACTTAATTGATCTATGACTTACACAGCAATCCTTATGTTAGCTTATCATCCTTCTTGAACAGTCAGTTGTTTCTGTAAAAAAAAGTACATAGAGGGGATTGTTGCTCCTTTCATGTCAACAGTCTGCATGCACAATCAGTACTTGTTCTATCTTAAAATTAAGTTCAACGATGCGTGCAGTTCATTGATTGGCCATACATACATGAAAAAGGCTATAGATTGACTGTATGGAACCAATATTATTGAATTTTTCCTGCAAAATAACTTTATACTATTTATTTTTATAACTTTTTAATGTAAATTATTATGATTAAAATCCGTATGTAATCTTCTTGGATATGCAAATAGCCATCTCCTTTCCACTTCCTTCTGGATGTTCATTTGTGGATGCTAGTCTTAGAATTCACATTAAATTATTTTGGTTATGAGTATCTTACATATAGTTTATTTACAAACCAGGTGGCTGACATCATTGCTGTCTGTACGTCTCTGCTGGACATGCTGCCAATCATCATATCACCTACCGGAAATAAATATCATGCCAGTAAAAATACTCCCCATCATTTGACAATATGACTTGCTAATATCATTTAGTAGCATTTTCTATTGCCATTTGTTTCTACCGGACTTGTTTCTATTGCCATTTGACAATACTCCCCATCATGTAATATGTAGTGAGAAACACTTGAACATGTCAAGCTGTCTTTTCTGAAGTCTAAGTAATACACCTGCAGAAGTTTGTTGGAGGCATGCTTATGTGGCTGAAGATTTGCCCCTAATAAGTTTTTTAATGCCTTTGTGTAATATACTCTAATAGTCTAATGCAAGTTGTATCTTTTTAAATATATGCAGGGGCAGATGACGATGATGAAACACCCATGGATGATGTCATCAATGGTCTTGATGCTGATTTGGAAAGACAAATTACTGCAGCAATTGATTCAAGGTTGCTTCAACATTTGGTATGCAATCCCTTTCTGGACAAAATTACTGGACTCAATATTGTTGCTACTGTCTGATAGCTGATTGTATCATGCGTAGGTGAATTCTCTGTTCAGAGGCACAATAAGTACCAACTATTCTGATCCAACTGGACCGTCAGATGTTGAGGTAGAAGCTGTAGGATCTATATGTGCTTTTCTCCTTGTCACATTCAACACATTGCCTGCAGAGCAGATTATGACTGGCCTGACCTACCGGACTGAAATAGTTCTTGCTCTATGGAACTTTATAAAGCGATGTAATGAGAGCCAAAGCTGGCCACAGTTTTCCAAGTTTCTCTTCTCTGCCTGCAGATGCTGTGGGTTGGCTCCTGCCTGTATCTGTATTCTGTCCCATATACAAGTAAGGCATATTATTTCATATCACTACAAATTATCTGGTTATGTCTATATATTTATTGTATTTGATTTATTGCTTGGGCTTTTCTTCTCAAGCAACTACAGTGTGGGAAATTTGAATCTCTTCTCTCAGGTTGTATCTTATATATGGTTTGTTACTTTACCACTTATCAGGCACATGTTGAAGATAATTGATCACGGGGAATTCTATGAACAAGAGAGACCTTTTGCACTTAAAGATTTGAAGTCCTTGGTTTTAATTCTAAAGAAGGTATGCATAAGACAATACCATCACAATGCTATTATTACCCATATACTTGATCTGTTGTATTTCTTAAACATTAAAGCTGCAAACTAGTTGCTGCTATCCTCTCATATTTGCTGGTGATGGTTGGTAACTTCATCACTTCAGTCTTCAGTGGAAGTTCTGTTGTTATTTGTGGGTTATTTTCTCAATATTTTACAAGTTAGCTACTTTCAGTCATTTCACAGTAGTACTATCTTGTAAAAATATAGGGAGCAGATGCCTGAGTTATTTCCATCATTTTTTTTGGTTCTGTAATGCTTTGAATGCTTGATTTAAACTCCCTCATGTTGCATCCACAATGTAGGATTGTCTTATATCAGTGAATTACACAATCTTAGCTTATGTTGCATTTGCTGCTTTGATTGCCCATCTAATTTTTGTCTCTTCATAAATCATAATACATTATCCCACTCCCTCAATCTGCAGGCTTTATGGGAACTTCTATGGGTTATTCCTGCACATGCCTCTCCTGCTAAGAAAGTGCTACCCAGCCCTTCTGGACTTAAGAAGTTGTCAATTGATAGTGTCAAGATTGGGGCAAGGATTGGGTTATCTGAACTACTTGCACAGGTGGATATTCTGTCTTGATTTACTGTGTTAGTTTTTCTTGTTTCAATATCCACAGGTTGTTTTGGTTCAAACCAGTCACAATACCTAACTGAGGCCTGCATGATATCTTCCATGAACAACTCCAGTTTTACCCAACTGACGCCCCTAGAGTCCTTGAAAAGTAGCGGACCAAATGGAAAGTGCTAGCTTCTAGCCAATGAGTTTGCCAATGAGTTTGAAGACACTTTTCTCCTCTGAACTTTGCCTTTTTCTTTACCAAAATCAACCTGGGTCTTGTTTATCTTCTAGCCCCTAGGGTGTTTGATTCAAAATTGTGAATTTTGCAAGATGTTTTTGTTAACAATATGGATGATTAATATTCTTGCCATCTACGTGCTGTTAATTATTTTCTGGAAGTATATATATATATATATATATTCTTGGAGGAAGACTATCGTTTAACTAAACCTGGTACTCCATTACTTGCAAGACTGGAACAACAGGCTACCATTCACTTCTTCTAGTGATTTTTATTCGCAACAAGCAACTAGTGAAAATTTTGTCTCTCAGGTAGTGATCTTCTATGCTGTTTAATTAATTCAAATAGCTTTAAGCAGCATATTTTTCTCTTAACGCTGTTTACATGTTTTTCAGGCTCTACTTGGCAATACTCGAGCATCGGAAATTATAAAACTGGCTCCCTTTTTAGCACCTTTTACCAGCAGAGTTAAAATATTCACTGTATGTTGCTACTGATTTGTTGTTTAAATAGTGGTAAGATTGATACATGGATAATCTCTTACATGTAACTCTTTATATGTGCAGTCACAATTGTCAAATTCTAGACAATCGACAACATCCCATTCTGTTTTGACTAGACATTGGTTCAAAATAAGAAGAAATCGACTTCTGGAAGATGCTTTTGATCAGCTAATCATGCTTTCTGAAGAAGACCTTAAAGGACCAGTATGTTTATTATTTCTTTCATCACTATTCTTTGTTGATCCAGCTCATGTGGGAACATTCTTTTAAGTGTTTCAACAAAGCATGTTTCATTCTTATAGATTCGAGTGGTGTTTGTTAATGAGCATGGCGTTGAAGAGGCTGGGATTGACGGAGGTGGAATTTTCAAGGATTTCATGGAAAATATCACTCGAGCCGCTTTTGATGTGCAGTATGGTTTATTCAAGGTATCTGGTCATTTGTCAGTTTCATTGATTATGCAATAGCATCAGTTGTAGTCACTATCAGTCTATCATACTCAATGCAATAGCTCTAGTTATACTTTATGGTGTTGTGCTGGTACCCTGGCATGCAATATATTCAAGTATACAATGTGCTTTCCTAATTGGTTTATGGCAGGGAGGATGTCTAGCAATTTGCATATCAATTACAAAGCCTCACATGTTTATTTTTTAATCCTTTTGCAGGAGACGGCTGATCATCTTCTCTACCCAAACCCTGGATCTGGATTGGTCCATGAACAACATCTGCAATATTTCCATTTTCTTGGCAGTCTCCTTGGGAAGGTACTTTGATCGCTCATCTTTTTTTTCCTTTCAACTAACCTTGTAGAGCTTAATTAAATGAACCTTCACAACTTGTATATGTCATTTTAACATCTTTGTGTTTGTGGAAGTTACAATCATGGCATGCTCTCATATGACACTTGTTTCTGTCAACTAAAACTAGTCATTTGAGTATTTAAATTCTATTGCTGCATTTTCTGAGTTTTTTTCTTTAATTGAATGCATGTTGTGTGATGGAAGTTGTTGTCTGTTCTCCAGTGTTGAATTAATGTATGGTAAATAGCATCAATGTAAAATATGGTTGCAATAAGCAGCATTTAGCTGCTAGCCTGTTCATGTTCTGATAGAGAGAAAATTGCATATAACCAGACCTTTGCATCTTGAAGTTTTAGGTTCCACAAGCAATAGCATGCTATTTGGAATAATTTAGCTTCTGGAAACATCTTTATTGCATTTCTATGTACTGGCTTCACGTTCTGAACAATCTAGTGATAATGCTGCATAGGTTGCTCTGGAATGTGACATTGATCCATTATAATAATCCTCTGCAATTTGATTTACTTGAGCTAAATTGTCTTTGTGGCATTCTCGTTTGCACTCATACCTGTAGATTACACAGAAACAATAAATATGTAGAGTGATGATCTAGTGTGCCCTCCATTTGCTTTTGAAGGCATGGTTCCAAGATGGAACTTCGATGTGCAATTCTCTTTTTACGATATGTTGTTCATCCAACAATTTATTGTAAGTACTTTCATATACAAACTTCTATATGTTGATAAATTAATTGTTGGTCAAACATCAGAAAATTTAAATATAAAAATTTCTTGGCACATGAGTATAAAAATCAATCCGAAGGTGTTTTCACGGAAGCAAGTCTCCAGGGATAAAAACCTTTCTCCACCTGGAGATTCCACCACCTGTATGTTTATACAGACTAGATTCATGCAAAAGGTCATAATTTAGTGTCAGTTAATTCTGTTGTGCTGCCAGCTGTAATCTAATTACTTATTTTGTTCCAAATTTCTGTAATGAAAGTCACATTTGTCTTGCATATTTTCTTCTAGTTGCCCTGATATTTGGGCTACGATCTGATGTGTGCTTGTTTATTTGATTTATGACTCCAGGCAATCTATGAGGGCATACTTGTTGATCTGCCATTTGCAACATTCTTCTTGAGCAAGCTAAAACACAAGTATGTTTCTCAGTGTGTGCTCAATTTTACTTTGTTTATTACGATTGATGATTGAGAACGTTTGCCAGTGACTGGGTTAAATTTTCTTTAAAGCATATCAATTGACATATAGGATAACATAGGAAAATGTGTGTGGGAACTTGAGGTGTTGTATTCTTTTTGGAATTTACATCCACTGAGATTAAACTAAACAGAATATTTGAACACAAGATGGGATCATATTTGATTGGTTTATGTTCCTTTTTTTCCTTCCACAATTCCGTCAATTGAAGCATTATGCCATATGTTATGTTGCATTATACTGATTATGTTTTACTTTGGATGATTGTATCTGGTATTTTGCTCTTAATCAGGTACAACTTCTTAAATGATCTGCCTTCATTGGATCCAGAATTGTATCGTCATCTTCTCTCTTTAAAGGTTTGAGCCTTTTTCCATTTATTTCTGAAGTAGAAAATGGCTCTTGACAGGTTTAGAAGCTAAGATTTTTCCAAACTATTGATGCAATTTGGACTGGTAATATGAACCACAAATGCATGCTGAGCAAAATTTGTTCTTCATTCTGTCAATGTGGTACATATTAAGATAAATGCAAACTGTTGGGTCAATATATAAGCTAAGAATAAAAGTTCTGCTTCAATAGTGACTACAAATCTTGCAGTCCAGATTCAACTGTGGGATGCATCTTGTATTTCTTAAAAAGAAATGCATTGATCTTAGCAGCTTTAATAGTACATTACTTCATCAGATGTTGTGTTTTCACTCATGATTTTTTATCTTTCTTTTTACATGCTCAGCATTATGATGGTGATATTTCGCAATTGGAGTTATACTTTGTTATTGTGAATAACGAATATGGTGAACAATCTGAAGAAGAACTGCTCCCAGGAGGGAGAGATATGGGTGTAACTAATGAAAATGTTATTACTTACATCCATCTTGTTGCCAACCATCGGTTGAACTATCAGGTAATTGCTCGCCGCCAAAAAATCCCGCGACCGGGGAGGAACGGCGGATCGGTCACGCGAAGGCTTGGGAGGTCTGCTTGTCTCCAGTGCAGGTCCTTAGGTCTCGAGGTTCGCGGGCGTGCCAGTCAATTTGACCCTGCAAATGACAAGGAGGTGAGACGAGCGGGTCCGATACAGACGCTCGCTATCGGCTGGCTGCCGATAGGTTCGGGATGCTGTTTGATCGGCTGGGGAGCCGATGTGGACAGGTGTCGACGAGCGGTTGACCGTAGAGCCGATGGAGGAACCAGGGTGTGCTCAGAGGATATCGAGGCGCACGGGATCCCTCCGGACAGCCGAACAGTGATCCATCGGCTGGAGAAACCGATGAAAGCGGATGCGGTCTAGGCGATGATTAGCGCAAGAAGGCACAGGCTGCAAAGCCGATGCCACTTCGGATATGACAGCAAGAGACCCGTCGCCCGCCGTGGCAGCGCCATCAACACCGAACCTTGAAAATCGGATATAACCAAGACAGTATGAAACCGGGGCCAGCGGCGATGATACGGAGGACGCCGGATCGGCTATGCCGTAGCAAGGATAGGGACGAACCCATCGGCTAGCTGAGCCGATGAGGGGACGCCTCTCTGAATGCGGGTGCGTATCGGCTGGAGGTCCGATACGTTTGGCGTTACGCGTCGTGGGACGCCTCTAAAGGCTGATGCGTATCGGCCGAGGGGCCGATGCGCTGGGCGTGAAGCACAGAGCATGGATAACTCATCGGCTAGCACTCCGATGATACGCCGTGCAGAAGCCTATAGGCCTGAAGCTCGATCTACCGTCGGCAGCCTCGTAGGTCGGACCTAACCGATGCGGCACGAGACCGACAACGGCAGAGGGAGCTTAACAGGCCGATAGGTCCAGCATGGACGTGATGCGATACATCCAATCGGTCTAAGAGGTCGGACCTAACCGATGCAGCCTTAGACAGAGCATGACATATCGGGATAGTGGCGGGACTTATCCCTTCGCCGGAGATCGGACTTAACTGATGCAGCCCTGCGTCGAGAGCTAGAACCCGCCGGTAGAACCTAGATAAACTAGGGTGGCGATGCGCCGAGTTTGAATATGATCGAGAGATGTTTTACATGTTTCCAGGGGGTCTATATTTATACCCTGGATTTACAGACAGAGTCCGACGCGTCTACGACCACCGGACATTATTTCCTAGTAAGAACAAAGGAAAATATTCCTAAAGGAGTTAACTAACTAGCTAGACCTCCCTAATTGAGTAAGATTATAATTTATAAAAATAAGCACCCTGTCGTGGAGTCCACAGCTCCTCCGTAAACCCGGTTTCATCTGAATAATCTTTTAATTTGTAACCAAGTCTTCCTTTGCTGCAACCTGATCGGCTTCTCCACTGTAGCTATCGGACCTTTTTTAGTCAAGTCGATCCTTCTCCTTCCTTCCCTCGGGTTTCTCAGACCTGATCCTGATTAGACAATCTCCTGTCTTCAAGCCGATCCAATCTTTCACTAATCTAATCGGCTCTTCTACAGTTCTCCATCGGCTTTGTCTCAGTATCTCCATCGGCCGATGACTGTATTAAACCCTCCATCGGACCTTTCAGCCGATCGGCTTTAGCCCCATCGGATCTCTCAGCCGATCGGATTTAGCGCCATTGGATCGTCCAGATTTTGGCGTTAACAGTAATATAATGCATTGTGATTTGCTTGTCTTGAGATACATTGATACATAATTTGCTATTGTTTTTTTTATCACAGATCCGCGCTCAAAGCACACATTTTTTGAGAGGCTTTCAACAATTAATACCGAATGAATGGATTAACATGTTCAATGAACATGAAATCCAGGTATTTTTATTTGCATTACAATTACAGATAGAAAAAAATGCTGTTTTTACTCCATATTTTTGCAAAATAATATAGTCCTAGTGATCACAATGTCTCTGTTTCTGTGTTTACACTGGATGGGTGTGGGCTTCTGGTTAAGTGAAAAATATTCACATCTACATGCTAGGTTCAGTAGTAGTTTAAGAATTGCATCATTTAGTTCATTACATGTACTTGTTTCAGAAAGGAAAATGTCAATATTACTCCTTCAGACTGTCTGTGGAAAACTTTGCCCCACCTAAAATTATTTTTCATCTCATTTTACTTCCTAATGACATTTTTGTTCTTTGTTTCTCTTCACGCCAGTCCTTTAAAGTTGTGTTTCTAGAGCAATAGTGACGACATAACCTATGTTACAAGACATTTTCAAAATTTTCATGGCAAGCATGTGATTCTTAAGCTCGATGTTTAAATCAGTCTTAGGTGCTTCCAACCTATGCAAACAGTGATTAAACATTTGCCCTAAAAAAGTTTGGACAAAAGGTTTTATGTTATTTATCACCCCACAAAATTTCAACTTAAAATAGAGAAACAAGAAAAGAGAAATACCATTAGGGAGTAAAGTGATCAATTTTCAGTAGTTCATGGGGGTTAGGTGAACGAAAAATAGTTTAGGGGGTTAAGTGCTCTGCCAAAACAGTTTTTCCTTTTAGAAATATTCTTCTTAGCACTAGCATAGTGTGTTCCTTAATTATTTTTGTCGTGTTCTCTGGTCGTGTTTTGCTCCTGCAGGTTCTTATATCTGGTTCTCTAGAAAGCTTGGACATTGATGATTTGCGCTCGAACACCAACTATTCTGGAGGATATCATCCGGTATATGCTGCTTGAAATACCATCCTGCCATAGCTCAAGAATGCTGACTAATAATCTTATTGAAGCTATTCTTTCATTGTGCAATGTAGCCTAGAAACCCTTTTGAAATTTGTGACAATAGAATCTTCTTACTTTCACAAAAGCTAAATCAATAGATGCAGTTACATGGATCACCATTAATGTTTTCCTAGTGTTTGTTGCTTGTTATTGATTGCCATGGCCAGGATGTGTTCCTGAAATCCCAGTAAACCCTTAACCTCTTCAAAACATAAAGTTTTCTTTCTTTTTCTTTTTTTATTTGTGTGGTATTATGAACTACTTCTGTGAACTATTTGGCAATTTTCTGCATATTTAACAATTTTTTCAGACTGCCGGAAAAGGGAATATTCTATAGTAAGCAACTTTTGCCATGTTCCAGATACCCGGGTTTTCAATCATGCATTAAGATTTACATAATTTAAATATCACAATAGCAATTGAATAAAATTTGAAAGTTTGAATATTTAAATTGGTTGCTTAAGGACTGGTTTGTGGGGAACTTGGATCATGTAGCAGTAGAGAACTACCAAGGTACTAGTACTTATGCCATTGATGAAGACCAAGAACTACAATATGCCATTGATGAGCACTACAATATGCCATTGACGAGGTTCAGTTTTACCATATAGCGCCAGACAACCTGTTTTCTTCGTTTTATACCATTCCTGTTACTATCTAGTTAGCTAGCCTCAGTTAGGTGCTGCCAATTCTTACATAATGCCCAAAATCCCTTCACAGACCTCTTATTTCGATCCTCTTATGATGATATTCCCTCTACAATCAATACTCTTTGATTCCCCAAAGCCTGGTGAAGAGACAGCCAGTGGAGCAGACATCCCATGGCCCACGGTTTCAGCACAGCTGACAGCCGAAATCCTGCTACCTATCCATAGGTCAGCTCGAGGTATGCTGACCCTTGGTGACGAGGCCATTCAGCAAGGGGCTCTGGCTTCAGGTGATTTAGACCCTGTGCTAGCGAAACTGAACCTGAGTGACCTCGACACTAGAATGAGGCACATCTATCCCACGTGACTTGGTTGCCATCCCTATGGCATTTCACATATTCATTTTTCTTGTGCTGCCGGCTAATCAAGGAAATAAGTCATTTCCAAGTTCAAGAATGGAATCTTTGGTCAACCTCCCTCAGAAATCTTGTTGATTTGCCATATATATCTAGCAGACTAGGAGCTTGTGCTATTGCTAGGAGCTCAGTACGGCAAGCTGGTCTTTTCCCAGTGCTTAATGAAGGTTGCATAACAAAGTAGTGGCAGGGAATCGGGGGTGTCATATAGGGAAGGAAATGCTTGTCCAATGGCATATTATAGAATTAAACTTTTGTCGACGACATGTTTTGGAACTTTGATTTGTTGGTATATTAATATATTCTCCTTTTTTTCCCCGTCATTTCATTTTTGTGAGGTCAGAGTATTCTTGTATTGTTCTAGTTAGATAAGGATTGATGGTGGTTTTGTTTCAGGACCATGAGCTTATTGATATATTCTGGGAGGTCCTAAAGAGCTTCAGTTCGAATGATCAGAAAAAGTTTCTCAAGTATGTGCATGGTTAATTTGTTCCTTTTTGAGTAATTATTGCTTGCCTTTTTCTGTGTATGTATTTCTTATAGCACTTATTGCTTCATTATTTCTACTCTCAAACATGGAATAAGATCAGTTGTAATAATGTCTACTGATTGTATAGCCTTATAGTATGTCTTTTAGTTTAGCAGATTGAATGTTCAAGTTGTTTCTTTTCCTTTAGGTCTCTCTATCTATCCCTGCTTTCAATGCACAGATGACTTATGCATAAACATGATTTACGACTAGCTGAAACATATTCCTTATCCTTTATTTTGAAACAATGCTTTTCTTCTAGTCTCATCATGTGGTTGATACTTGATAATGAATGCACAGGTTCGTGACCGGATGTTCTCGTGGACCACTCCTTGGATTTCAGTACCTCGAACCGAAATTCTGCATTCAAAGGTTCAATATACCTATCCGTTTAAGTTTCATTCATTGAAATTGTGAGTTGCCATCGTAAACTCCTTTCTCTGTAGAGCTGGTATTCCTGGCATGGAGGAGGATGAAGACCGCTTGCCTACATCAGCTACTTGCATGAACCTTCTGAAGCTCCCTCCTTATAGAAAGTAAATTGTACTAGTAACTACTGTGATGCATCTTTTGTCATCCACAACCCTACGATCTATCTGATCATTTCAATTCACAACAATGGGACTAACAGATTCCCTTGTTCTTTTGAACAGCAAGGCGCAATTGGAAAGCAAATTGTTGTACGCGATAAACGCAGAAGCTGGTTTTGATCTAAGTTAAAATCGGCTTGTGGACTAAATATTGTGCAGTGTAGATAGTTTCTAGGTAACAAGATTAGAGGCACACAAGGGCCAAAACACCGACCTTTGGGCCCCCTTTTGAGGCCCCAATAAAGAAAAGGAAGGATGATTCCAAGAGGAGGTAGGCGAAACTGAAGACACGATGAGGGAGGCAACAGCCAGCTGCTCAACTGCTGATTTGGCCGGTGATAAATTATTCACCTTAAATAAGCAGATGCTGTTGTAATCAGCCGTGAACTTGTACATGCATATTTTTACCGACGTTGTGGTTGATGGCCTCTCGTGGAGTTGTGGGATGATATGTTAGTTGGGTCTGGAAACTGGCATCAGCGTCTCTGTACTTCGGCGTTGGTGTTGGTGTTGCTGTCATGTAAGGTAACCCTATCACCAGCTGCTTGGTGCCTGGGGACCGGGAATCATACAAAATCAGTGAAAAAAAGGGGAGATTTGTGGAACCAGAAGAGAAATTTGGAATGGTTTTGATGTCCATTGGCTGCCTTCTGATGTTGAGACGTGGCGCGTACAAGGTGTTTCTAGTCCGGCCCAACCCAAAATCTCTGCTTCTCTTTAAATCTTGATTTTGATGAAACAAGTCTCTTCTTCTGGCTAGCCTATCGCTATTTTGAAACTCGAAATAATCCATTATGTTTATCGCTATTGTTCTAAACGATCCAATTTCAACATTCTCGACATTACCCTCTTATATATAGTACTCTCTCTTTTGTTTTTAATCTGTCATGCTGTGTACGTTTATCTATTTATCTTATTTAGAAAAAATGTAATTATTATTTAGTTTATTATGATTTGTTTTCTCATTAGAGGTGTTTTAAGTATGGCTTATATATTTTTTATAGTTGCACATAATTTTTAAATAAAACAAATGGTTAAAATATATATCTAAACTAAAAACCAAAAATAATGTATGATCTGTTGAATGACGAAAAGACACTTTCCTTAAAATTATTAGCAGAGACATGATTCCCAAAGCAATAAAAATAATTTTAGAACAAGACTTATATATATAATTTTTTGGTCGTTCCAAAGCTGAAAGCACTAAACGAACATAATATAATAAAAAAGGTCAAATTGATTTAAAATTAAAATTTTAAATTTGATACGACTTATAAGCATACGCCATGCATTAAACAAAGTGGATCTATGCCCAGTTATTTTACCTTAAACTATCTACGCAAAACAAATTTTGTCTCATGTTTTTTTTAATAGAATTTTAATGAGGATAGGGATGATTTATTACTATCTTTGAACATATATTGTAGGTATGATGTGTGCGCGTAATAAGTAATATTTGATTTTTGGCTGCAGGGTTTTTTATCCGATACCTTAAAAGGAATGTAGAAACAGTGATTAATCGAACGCTCTGCAATTGCCCTCCTACCTCAAGTCTTCCTCTCCTGGATCTCACGAGAACACAAGAAGTCCTAAAAAAAAAAAGAGAGCACAAGAAAGTCCATGCCCATCAAAAAAAAAAAAAAGAAAGAAAGAAGAAAGAGAGAGAGATCACAAGAAAGAGTTCGGCGCGAGAGCACCGACGA
The DNA here is from genome assembly GCA_030770085.1 of Oryza coarctata. NCBI lineage: Eukaryota > Viridiplantae > Streptophyta > Magnoliopsida > Poales > Poaceae > Oryza > Oryza coarctata. Next base: position 2,969,451 of record CM061471.1, read on the forward strand.
TCCAACTCCAACAACACAAGGCGGCAAGCGACGCGAGGGCAACGATGAGACCAACGACCCAAAGAAAAAGAAAAGTTGGTTCATCCTTTGCGCGCAAGCGAAAGCAGAGAGAGAGAGAGAGAGAGAGCGAGGCGGAGGCGGAGCGCGAGCGCGAGCGCGTCAGGGCTCGATGGATCGACACCAGGTGATGGCCTCATGCCGCTCACCCTTTCTCCTCGATCCCAGCTGCCGTGTTGTTTCTAGGATTTTGATCGATCTCCCGTAGGAGGGAGGGAGCGTGTCCCAGATCTAGCGGTTTCTTGGATTAGGGTTCATGTCTTCTCTCTGCTCGGATCCAGTTAGGAGGAGGCTCGTTTTGGATCAGCTTCTAGTACCCTTTGGTTGGTTCATGGTGGCGGGAGGGGATTCTTTGATCACGCGTGGCGGGATCTGAGCTGACAAAAGTCAAGATTTCTCGTTTCTTTCAGGACTGCTTCTTCCAATTCTGTTTTGGCTTAGTCCCGTCTTCATTTCAGACCTGGTTGTAATCTGAAGAGATAATTATCTGACGCCATGAATGTTGTTTGTTTCAGGTGGTTACTGAGAACTATGCCAACCCTGTGACATGCCTCTTCCATGTGCTCTTCAAGGTGATTATTCCTTGTACCGTTGAACTCTGCTGTGCTCTCTAGGACTGATCGTTTTGTCCGCGTTTGATGCTCATTATCTTTGTCTGTGCGAAGGCGGGGGCGCTGGCATTCTACATCCTGTTTTCGCTCTTCGTGAAGAGCTTTGTCATCATATTTGTTATCACCGTGTTCCTGGCGGCGCTCGACTTCTGGGTGGTGAAGAATGTGAGCGGTAGGATATTGGTCGGGATGCGGTGGTGGAATGAGATTGACGATGACGGCAACAGCGTGTGGAAGTTTGAGTCCCTCGATGGGGAGGTTTGTGCTTGTTTCAAATGTCACATTGCTGTTTACCGTCCTAAATGCATAATAACTTTGCATTGACTTGACTGAAATATTTCCATACAGGCTCTTGCTCGGATGAACAAAAAGGACTCATGGCTGTTCTGGTGGACTCTTTACTTGACTGTAAGTGATCTATTATCTGTCACAGACTGTTTAATGGAATAGATTATGTAGCTGGATATATATATTGCTTTGACATAGCTTGGTTGTTTATGGTCTATGTAAAGCAAGTTTGTAGATTGAGCAGAACCATTTTTGTATTTTAGATATAACAAGAATTCAGGATGACTAAGCTGCCATTTGCAGTCTATAGCAGCTTGAACCAAGCATTTTGAATTACTCCCAGGGCTAATAATGTGTTTTTGTATGGTCATGTTTTACTATGTTAATCTTATTGGTTGTTTCACATTCCATTTTTGGTTAAGCTTTTGCAGTTATCAATGTTTAAGGTCTTTGTTGTGTTGGTTTTCATCAAAATATAGGATACATTTGCTTGTAGGAGGAAAAGGAAACATGTGCTGTCAGAACAGTGACTAAAAACCATTTGGAATTCATCAAAAGGGCTTTCTTTGATGATTAAGTATATATATGTTCCTGTCGCACTTCTGTTCAATTTCATTCTTTTTCAGCATTTTGAAGTGCTGGATGTTATTTCATTACTGTGGGCCAGTGCTTAGTACATGAATAAAATAAAATTTCTAATTTCTCATACTAAATCGAAAAATCTCTGTTCACACATTATTAGTATCTAATCAGAATGATTGTCATGTACAGATCATTTACCTAGCTGTCTGCTTTTGCCAACACAACTTCTATACTGTAATATGCACTTAGTTAGAACATAGCCGATGCTGTGTTCTCTTGAGACATTGGAAAAGTCCATCTTAATAGATGGGGATGATTGTGAAAAATAGTCTTGCAATGTTGTATGTGCCAGTATTTTGCATGTTTTGCTCAGATCTGTTTGATATGTTTATTGTTTACGGAATAATGTAATAACTAATAAGTAATTCATGCTAGAGCTTATTAGTTTTCTGTAGACTTGGTTGAACATAAAAACCAACCACTTCATGTTTCAGGCTGCTGCATGGATCATTCTTGGGATATTTTCACTCATCAGGCTTGAAGCTGATTACCTTCTTGTTGTTGGAGTTTGCTTGACTCTAAGCATTGCAAACATTGTTGGGTTCACCAGATGCAACAAAGGTATTTCCTACTTCAGATTCTAGTCAATATTTCTCAGCAAAGGGAAGATAACCTCTCACATTCTCATAAACTGATTATTGGTTCTAATGAACACTGCTATCTGTTAAAAAGTGTGCATAATAGTTGAAAAACCTAAGTGTCAAGTTTTCATAATTCCAATACATCTGGGATGATGGGCTAACCTTTTTTGATTGGAAAACTGTGATTGATTATTCAGCTTCACAGATTGTGTTCATCAACAGAACACCATGACCTATTATTTTTTGTCCTATCACTTTATTTTCTGAAACCTTCATTTATGCCTATTAATTCCATTTTTCTCTTTGTTTTCAAGATTTAGACTCAAGAACTATGCTTTGACATATCATGTTATACTGTGTTACTTATTTTGCGAACGAAAGTTATGAAGCCTTCATATTGAAGCTTTCTATGATTTCATTCCAGACTAATCTTGTTCTGAAGCCAAATCTGACAATTTGCATATGTGATTTTGTATTGCAGATGCCAAGAAGAATATCCGGGGTTATTTTGAAGGTCATGCTCAAAATGCGATCACGTCCCGCATCACATCCACCCTGCAATCAGCGTTTGGAGTTATCTAAAGTCCGAGCTCCAAACTGCAAAGAGGCCCTTTTCAAATACAACAATGTACATTTTGATTTTGATTGGAAAGGTTTAGCATGCATTGTCACATTTCCGTACATTTTTGTTGACCCAATACACCCAGTAGGTTGATTTTGATTGGAATGACAGAAAACACCTTGTTAGTACTGCCTTTCAAAGGAAAAAAAAGTTTTAGCTGAGAATATATCTGAGTCTGAGTATACCCTTTTGGGGGTTTTGACCCTGGCACCTGTCTTCCAAGTTCCAATGCAGCTTCTTGTTGATTCCAAGTTATTAATCTTTTTCTGTGCTTGTATCTTAACGACTGTATTTTCTGAAATTTTATGCACAAAGGCCAACTCAGAACTGCAGTACTGTTGAAAAGAACAGACATAAACATCACTTTAGGAAAAGGAAAATAAAACCGCATGATTATTTGGAAGCTGACTTCTTGTACTGCTTTTTTCTGAAGAGGTAAAAGTAAAACTATTGCAAATCAATTTTCCTGAGGTCTGGAAGCTTGCAGCTGCCATAAAATTGTCTATACACGTACATCAACAGAACAACATCTTTGTACTCGATACAAAAATTATGAAAAAAAAACCATGAACTTCTCTACTTGTAGCTGAAGGAGCTTCTCCATTGTTACTTTGCCTTTTGTATCCAAGGAGCTCATCAATGTAAGAACCAATCTCTTGGGACATCCCCATCAATCACATTACCCGTCGTCATAATGTGAATTGATTCATCATCATCCATCCATGGATCCATGATTCATCCAAACGATATTTATTCATTTCCGGGCATCAAGAATCGGATGATTTATTGGAGCCACCATTGACCAAGCTTGCCAGCTTCACTTTGGGCTTGGAGCACTCGACCACTCATCGCGAGCTTAGTCGCGAGGCCACTGCCAAAATCAGTGAAGTGCACACCGTCCCAGCTTAGCACCTTTGATCCTGGCTCGCAGAGATCATCACACCCGGATTTCCCTGGCTTGAAGTTGTATGGGGGCCCACCGTTGCCGCAGCACACCATCAACGGCCACTTGATCCCTCAACACACAAGAATGTGAGCGAATTCAGATGCAATATACATAAGAAACCGAAAATATAGATGAATGTTCTGAATGCATGATCACAATTATATAAATGTTCTGATTCTGAAAGATGGGAGATCTGGTGTTTTTGTTGTTGTGATCGTACCGTATTTGGTGTGGTTGGCGACGAAGTCGTACTTGATGGCAAACATGTCGGTGTACACGACTGTGGCGTTCTTTAGCTGCAGCCGCAGTTCGTCGCAGAGGCCGCTCAGCTTCTTGTTGAACTTCTGTGCAGCCTTGTTGTACTTTGCCAGGCAGCCAAGGGCGCCCGTGCCATGTATCCAGAACTTCCTCTCGCCGTTGCCATACAGAATCTGAATGTTAGAAACAAAGCTTCTGTCAGTGTAACTAGTCAAGAGTAATTAGACTTGAGAATGGACGTTTCAGATGCTGTATTATTGTGCATCACACCAGCCACATCGTTGTGGCCAATGTCCGTCATGTACAGAGCGTTCTCGAAGCCCTCCTTGTTCACTGGGCCTTTCTGCCCTGCAAATGCATGATGTTTTATTAAAAAAAATTCAATTTTCAGCTACTTCTTCGATTTCCTTCTTTCGGGAATAAACTGTTTTCTTTTTCTCACAATTGTAAATGAAGCAGCATCTAAAGCGCTTATGCAACCGGTGACAAACCTCGTTCGAAGAGCTCCAGGGATCTGTGCTTGAAGTAGACGAACTGGTCGACTTGGACATCCAAGGAATAGGGAGAGACGCCGTGTGCTACTGTTGAGCCAGCCATGGCCAAGTTGACACCATTGCTGTAGTCCGAACCAATTGACTTCATGTATGGGTTCAGTTCACGTATATTCAAGCTCTCACCTGAAAACATCATCATCAGCGACTGAGTAGACTTAAAGGCATCAAATTTCTGTGATAATAGCAGCAGCAGCCGTACTGTTTCTATGACACTGTTTTACCACCTTCAAGATCCCCCTAGTTTGTTAAGCTTGACATTTGCTGGCAGACCACTTACTAGTCACTATATTTATCATTTGTGGTGTGCCAGTACTGATTTTTTTGGAAATGCTCTGAGCATGTTAATGCTATGTTGTCAGGCTTCTGGACAGCTTGGTAATTAAATCTTGGCCCAAACATAACCAAAGATTATTATCACAAAGGTCTGCTAGAGTAATATGGGCCTCATCGAAAGATATAGCACAAGTGCCCCCACCACGTGCATCTCAACCATACATACATATATGTGATATCTTCTATGTTTGTACTTGGGGTGGGTCACCCATTGAAGATAAAGCTTGCAACTTTCATGACCACATAACGAAAGTACAGATTCTGCCTGTCCTGATGCAGGAACTGTGTTAAATGGATTTTCCAACAAATTTTGTAAAGAAGGGGGTCATGCACAGATAATACAATCTTTATCCCACCAACAAAATGCATGTCATGGAGCATCATGGATGGGTCTACTCCATGTGATTTACAGATAATATATACACGATACTATGTGAGAGTCATTAACTATCACATGGTAGCATGCATGTGTTTGGACCATAATATGTAAATTGCTTGTCATGAAGGGATCGTTTAGCACAACTCCTTTGGGAAGAAGAAATTAAGTGCTACCAAGGAGCAAAAGACTAACAATGTTCTTTTGGGTGATAATAATACCAAATATTATCATTTGATTGCAAATGACAAACATAGGAATAAACATATTTTCAGTCAGGAAGAAAAGATCGAGGAGAATGAAGCTTAAAAAAAACTACATGACAGAATTCTATAAGAAACCTTTTGGCCCGAACCGATGATATTCCCTAAGTGACTGAGGTAGAAAATAATCTCCTTATTGCCCTTTTCCCAGAGAAGGAGGTGCGAGAGGAAATCTTTGGCATGGAGACTAATAAGGCGGCGGGGCCTAATGGTTTTCAAGCTGAATTTTATCAAAAATTTGGAAAGTCATTAAGCATAATTTGTTAAATATTTTTAATGAATTTCATGCTAGTGAGTTGCCATTATTTAGTCTCAATTTTAGATAATCACTTTAATACCCAAAATGAAGGAAGCCAATCATATACAACAAGATAGACCCATATGCCTCTTGAATGTCAGCTTCAAAATTTTCACAAAAGTGACCACTAATAGAATTAACTTAGTGGCTGACTGTATTGTGAGTCCAACTCAAACAACATTCATGCGTGGACGGAATATTCTAGATGGGGCTCTCGTTATATATGAAACCGTTTATAAGTTGCATTGTAAGAAGATGGGTGGGTCATTTTTAAGATTGACTTTGAGAAGACGTATGATAAGTCAAATGGTTGTTTCTACTATTAACTCTTCGTATGAAAGGTTTCATGCTAAGATGGGTTTCTTGGATTAAGTCCTTCATTTTAGAAGGAAGTGTAGCTGTCAAATTAAACGATGATATTGGGTGTTTCTTTTAAACAAAGAAAGGTCTTCAACAAGGAGACGCACACTCTCCCATACTTTTCAATCTTATAGCTGTCATGCTAGCCATTCTGATTCAAAGAGCAAAGACAATAGGGCAAATTGATATATTAGTGTCACATTTAATTGATGGAGGCTTGTCTATTCTATAATACGTAGGTGATACTGTTTTTTTATGGAACATGATCTAAAGAAGTCCGGTAATCTAAAAATATTACTTAATGTTTTCAAAGAATTATCGTGTCTAGAAATCAATTTTTATAAAAGTGAACTATATTGGTTTGGTGAGGCCAAGCTATTCAAGATCAATACATTGATCCTTTCCAATGTACCATTAGTGATTTTTCATTCCATTATCTATGAATACCTATACATTATAGGTAACTGTGTAATTTGGATTAGAAGGAAATGATTGAACAACTTGACCAATTGCAAAGGCAAGCTTTTATCACTCGAGAGAAACTTAAGCTAATTAATTCATTACTTACAAAGCCTAACAATGTATATGATGTCTTTTTTTATCATACCTGAGTAGTCAACAAACTTGATTTCCTGACTGTTATAAATGAAAATATCGGTTGGCAAGGTGGGACATGTTATGTCGGCCTAAAGATCAAGTGGATGGGAATACATGATTTGGAAATTAAGAATGTGGCTCTTCTTAGTAAATGGTTTTATAAGCTACTTACAACAGATGACGTTTGGCAACAAATGCTATGGAACAAATATCTGGGATCACAGCATTGTCTCAAGTCCAACAAAGAGCTGGAGATTCGTGGCTAGTCTAACGAAGGCTACACCTGATTTTCTTAGGTTTGGTGTAGATGGCTCTCAAGTATGATTTTAGAAAGGAAGATAAAATGGTTGGGTAATGCTTATTTAAGAACAATACCCTTGCCTCTACAACATTGAAAGGCATAACATCTCACTATTTTAGAAATTTTCCAAACTAACCCTTTTGGGATCTTATTGACTCTAAGTTAGTGGCGTGGAATCATATTTTCCAATAGTATTGTCTCATGAGTAAAACAAATTTAAATGGCATCTAATCATTGATGGGAGGTTTTCGATTAAATCTCTTTATCTTATTTTAGTACATACCGGTGTTCTCAATAAAAACAAAAGAATTTAGAAATTAAAAACCTCCTTAAAGTTGAGATTTTCCTGTGTTTATGCCATAAAGACGAAACAATTAATTATTTGTTTTTTGAATGTAGTTTTGCCCAAACGGTTTGGTCTTTAGTCCATATTGCTTCACATATTTGTTTGCCACTAAACACAACTCATATGTTTGGAAAATAGATTAGGAGACATCCGTACAATTTAAGGCATTTGGTCTTGTTAGGGGCGGTTGCTACTGTTTGGTCTATTTGGGTTTATAGAAATAATATAGTTTTTCAAAGAAAAAAATCTTTTCTTTTTTTACGGGTTATCTTCTTGATTACACATTGCGTCTGGTCGTGGATTAGTTGGCTTTTGAAAGAGATCACATTTCCTCTCCTTATTCTTGATTTTTTTTCACATTTTATATTTTAAAGATATATATTTATAGAGTGAATTGCAGTTTAGGCTATCTTTATTACTAAATTTTTATTTTGGACCACAATTCACGTAACCTTTTTAATTTGAACCAGGTAATTTTGTCTTGGTCATACTTTTGACCACCCTAACTTTATTGTCTTGCCACATTTAGTCTCTTTTAAGGTAAAGGCGTGACTTGTGTGTAAGCGGGCGAGATAGCCAGCATGAGGGTGCCGATGTTCTTGAGATAAAAGTTGGGAGGGACAGTTTAAATTACAATAAAGATAATATTATCAGTCTAAAATAGAAAGATTAAGTAAATGGTGGTTCATGAAACTTTAGCAATAAAACAGTGTAATTCACTCTTACATATATGCATATATGTGTCTTTTCTTTTTTCTATAAGCACTTTAAAGGTTAGAATTGAAATATTATGGTTTTTAATCTAGGTGGTGTATTTACATGTTAAGGTGATTTGCTAGATATTTTAGTTATGGACTACGATCATTAGGTTAATGAATTACTGTTAGGGTACAATAATTGGATAAGGGAGATGGTGTTGATACAGCTGAAGTGACGACAGTGGTATGGCTTGGATTTGGACATTTTCAAACTTCAGGGGAAGGAGAGAGGACTAAACAAATGCATTAACATAAATAAACCAACGTGGATTATACTACTGGTGATTAGCAGTGAACCCAAAATTTGTGATTTTCAAACTTCAGAGCTGTCCTTGTGATTTTTTGCCAATTTAAGGGAAATTTGCAGAATCAGACGAAAGCAAAAATATTAGTTTTTCCACTATTCTTATATTGTACAGTTGTAGTATGAGGTTGTGGCACAGCAACCATCAGGCTGCGTTCGGGAGAGGCATTCGGGAGAGGAGGTTAGTACCCCTTCCTTCGGACATGCAAAACAAAAGGTGTTTACCGTGTAATTAATTAAGTATTAGGTATAAAATTTAGTGTGTAATTAATTAAGTATTAGTTTAAAAATAAATTAATATAATTTTTTAAAGTAACTTTTTTTAGAATTTTTTTTTTAAAATACACTATTTAGTTAGCATGTAAAAAACAAGAGAGAAAAGGTTTAGAAGATGGCAGCGGAACACAGCCTAATTGTACTTGTGTATGACAATTTATATGATAGTGACATGCATTATAGTGATGTAAACCAGCTGTTAAGGTTGAAAAAAGTTTTACTATCTTTAGAATGATCATGTCCTGTTATGATTAGCAGGTTTTACTTAAGTAAATTAGGCAAAAAAAAAGGACCCAATCCCATCTACTAACTGTTCAATTTACGCCTCTTAGAGGACTAAGAACTAACAGATCTGTAGTTATAGTACAAGTCATTAATTTAAGCTTCGTGTCATACCAATTAATTTGATTTTTTAATTGAAAAAAAGATATAAAAAATTATATCAACAAACTAATCAGCCAATAGGATAATACGGACTCCAGTATCGACCAGTTGCCAATAGAGATTGAAGCACTTATATATTAGCTAAAAAAACTAATGTTAATATAGGCAAATAACAATAAATAAAATAACATATACACCGGCTATAGAATCGATGATAGTCTAAATAAAATAGATGATAGGTAGTAAAGAGACAAATTCAATTTTTTGAAAAGACAAGTTCTAGCAACTACCGATGATCATATAGTTAAAACTAAGTTTAATAAATTGAATTTATAAGTCTAAACTTAACAACACTAGAATGATATAAACTAGATTAATCGTGCTGATAGTATAAATCATTTGTGAGTTTGATGCAGGCATATAAATATAATATGCAGATAACTTATTTATACATCGGCTAATGTTTTGATGCGATCATAAAAAATATGATATAAATAAGTAAATTTATCGGCTAACTTAGCTGATGGGAGGAATAAAACCTATTACATCACGATGCTAGACTTATTAAAAAATAATTTTTATAGATTGAAATTAACTGACACAGTATAATATTAGATTTAATAAAATCAGATCGATCATTAATAGATTAATTATGGACAATCTATTTATATCAGCTAGCTACTTCGATAAAATATTACATAAAAACTCATCAATTTAGGTCAATCTATTATCAGCAATATAGAAGATCGAACCTAACCGACATAGCATGAGACTAATGATAGATTAGATTACACGTAAATGTGATGTGATATATCTTATCGGACTAAGAGGTCAAATTCAACCGATATAGTCTTAGACAAAGCAGATAATGACGAGACTTACTCCTTCATTGAAAATTAGACTTAACCGATACAGTTCTGCGTCGAGAGATATGACTCATCAAGAAAAAACTAGAAGACTAGAATGGTAATACATCGAAATTATATTGATTAAGAGATATTTTACAAGACTCCGGAGTGTTTTGTATTTATATACTACAATTACATGAGTGGTTATATATACCTTTAGATATTATTTTCTAGATAGAAAAGAAAACCATATCTAAAAAAATAATAAAATTAATTATATTTATCTAATTACAATAGATATCTTATAACAAGAGCACATTGGTTTTCACGTTTTTTTCTAGATTTAATCTCATTTAAATAATCTTTTATATTTATTTGCTTATTCAAGACCAATACATTTCTATATGTACAATCGGTCTCTTTATCTATTAATCGATATTTCTATAAGTTAGCTCTTTGATTTTCAACCGAATTTGTCAGTTGGTTTATTAAATTTTGATGTTAACAACTAGCAACACAAAAATTTTGAAAAAGAATTATGGCAATCGAACTGCTTCTTACGCAAATTCTGTAAAATCCTATATATCGAAGGATCAGTCTGCAAACAACGTATAGCAAAGTTCGGCATCATTAGATGAGAACCGTGTAATCCTTTAGTAGCTAAATAGAAAAAAAAATATTTGTTCAGTGCAATTGCAAAGTAGTAATTTTCTTACAACCTGATATCCATTTTGCTTTTTGTGATCAAAGTGACTAAATTAAGGACCAACCAGACCCAAGTACCAAAGAGTTTGTCTGAAACGTGGCCAGCTTGGTCCAGACTACATTCACTATACGGTAAACCTGAAACTTGGATTCATCACCGTTTATTTATTTATTTTGTTAGTAGAGTACAACTATTTATTATTTTTCTCCATGACATGTATAACCAACTGTACTTTTTCTTGGTTTGAATTATACAATACTCCCTATGTCCGTATATTAAAGTTCCTTAGTTCATTTGTATTTTCCATTTTAGTGTTGAATGTGCCATACTCACAGCAATGGAGTTCTGGTTTAAATTTATAGATTCATCTCTATTTATTTATCAAAATTAAGGAAAAGAATTATACATAGCACTAAGCCATCAACACCTTCATGGCCGCGTGTATCAACCCCCTAGGATATACACACACCCCACAATTGTACAAAAATAAAAAAAATGAAAATTTTCAGATTCTATTCTTCCTCAATGACCGAAAAGGGCCTCAAATCAAATGAATTCCCTTCTGATGGTCAGATCTGTTAGTAATTTCACCTTCACCATTTCGTTTTGGGAAACCAAATTAATCTGAATTTTCATAACCGTGAATTTTTAGCTTTTTTGGGCCTGACAACGCTGGCGGTCAGCTTGATTCTAGGAATGGAGAATTCGCCACTTGTCACTTTAGAAGCTACAATTTCGTTTGCAGCATCGGTGAAGTGGACTCCATCCCAGCTGATGAACTTCTCACCAAGCTTACACAGGTCCTTGTCATTAGCCATGCAGCTTTTCTTTGGATCATAGTTGTAAGGGGGGCCTCCATGTCCACAGCATGTCATCAATGGTTTCTCAATCCCTGTACAAGAATTATATTAGAAGTACAAACTACAAAGTTAGAAATATTTTGATCCAAGAGTTGCTTGAACTCACAAATGTTACTTGTAGTCTAGTACTCTAGTCATTGTTTTGAAATCTTGTATTTTTCAGCATGTCAAAATCACATATTTTTATAGGTACAGGTGTACCCTTTTAGTTGCTGAATGTTTGGCTCATACAGTTGACAGGTTAACTTACCGTATTTCGTGGGGTTGGCAACAAGATCATACTTGATGGCGAACATGTCCACAAAGACGATCGTCGAGCTTGCGAATTGCAAGCGCAGGTCATCGCAGGTTTCACTCAGCAACTTGTTGAACTTCTTGGCAACATTGTTGATTCTTATGATGCAACCATGCTCGTCGAGATCACGGTCAATATCCCCCCTCATAGCAAGCTTCTGTGGTAGGCAACCCAATGCACCCGTTCCGTGTATCCAGAACTTCCTGGCCCCATTCTTATGCAAAGTCTGCAGTTTGGCAAGGATTCAACAATCATCTCACTGAATAACTGATATTTTTTTTCAGAATTTACTGGTTAAAGGGAAGTTCATATGAAAATTTTTAAGGTATTTACTGAGAATATTTTATCAGATGTGCTACTGTTTTATTGACTTGAACCACATGTACATCAATGGCTTTCTTGATTTCAGCAACTATGGGAGGAAGCTTTTGAAGAATTTCATCATAGGGCAAGTGGAAAATACCCATTAAATCATTATGCCCTATGTCCATGGTATAGAGGGCATTTTCAAATCCTTTACTATCAATTGGGGCATCCTCACCTGGATGACATTCACCAAAGCAACTTTCAGTCCAAAAAAATGCAAATAAGTCGGAAACCCAATTTAATCGCGTAAAAAAAAGAAACACTTTACTGAGAACAAGCTGTCACCAAATTAAGATCAAACCTCTTTCGAGGGACTCCAAGCATCTCTCCTTGAAAAATATGAACTGATCAAGCTGCACATCGAGCGAAAACGTAGTGTCCCCCGGTGTTGCCGTCGAGCCCGCGATGGCGAAATTCACTCCGTTGCTGTAATCCGATCCCAGTGGCCTCATGAACGGGCTGAGGTGGTGCGTGTTCAAGCTCTCACCTGAAGAACAATGTCACACACCACAGATCATCAGATAGAAAGTTCAGATCAACCAAAGGTTTTTTCGGGAATACACAAAAAAGGATTGTGCATCATTGCATTAAGAGGAATACAGTTTGTACAACCGAAAACAGACAACCAAAGGTACATTCTGCAAATGGTTTGTTTGCACTTCCAGTTGAAGAAAAACAAGAACTGGCAAAAAAAAAAAAAAGATGGGCAGCACATGCGTGTGCATGGGTGCAAATGCACAAGATTCCAATAGTCCTTGGAACAAGAAAAAAAGATTCTAATAGTGATCTACACCTCTCTTGTGCTGAAACAATGAGGTGGTCCTGAAGAAACAGGTTCCATGTTTAAGAATGCAGCTGAGCTGTTGAGTGGGATGCACTTGAGAGCTACATGACCCTGTACTGTTGACCTGTACATTTATTTGCAGTAAACTGAAAGGCAACACACCGTGATCAAGAGGCCACCGGCCTGTCACATTCGGCTTACTGAACTACCAAACATGTTTTTTAGGTCACATGCATATGAAGAACATGTTTTTTTCCTAACCTGTTATGCAGCAACTTTTTTTTTCTCATTTACTACTATATTGTACAGCTCAAATCGAAAAGGTGAGTGAGTACACAAGATTAGTACTAGTAGGTACAGTACTAACATGGGGACAAAAAACTAAAGCGTGATTATCTCATGAGTTTCCTCTACGACAACAAAATCGCAATGAAAAAAAAACACCGTACAATCAAGAATTAGCTTGATGTCGAGTAATTAAGAAGAAAATACGAGCGTATCATACGCCCCTACTACTACGCTAGCAAGCGTACCTCAATCACAAGGAACAGAAAGAGTGTCTAAAAAAAGGGGACAAGATGAGAGAGAGACTTCTTGTGGATGCATGGAGAAAGGAATGTGTCCGTGCAGAGAATTGAGTGCCCATGGAGAGGAAGAGGTACCAGAATAGCGTGTTGAGCTGAGCACAATATCTCTGAAACTCGAGGCTCCACTCAGGGGTCACAAAACCGGATCAGGGTGGTTTTCTCGGTTTTCATGAAAACCAGTTGACTACCCGTGAAATCGGATCAAATTTTGTCAAAATTTTGAAATAATGAGCTGTTTGTGTTCCCGAGCCGGCCCAGAAAATCCGGTTTTCGTGAGTTTTGTAACCCTGGCTCCACTAGCATATATCGAACGAAGTGAATGAACAGCTCTAGCTAGCATCACTGGGATGGTTAAGCGAGCGAGAATGGCGGGAGTTTTTAATGCCAGAGGGAGAGCCTGAAACTGGCGGCAAGTACCAGCGTTGTGACGCGGGCAATTAATTCCTCCATTTCTAGAGGGAGAAGACTCCGATCTTCTTCTGGGAGTCATGGGAAATAGGGAATGAGAATATTAGACAGAAGAGATCAGACGGAATGACGGCATCATACGATGAAGCTCCTAAGTGACTCGTGGAATCAGTGACCACACTGGAGTTGGAGTTTGGGACCATCCTCGGTGCTCCCGTTACCCACGGTTTTAAATGGTATGTTTTTTTTATAAAAAATTTATATAAGAAAGATGTTTTAGAAAATTCTCTTGTTTCCTTTTGCTGATCTGTGACAACTTCCTAACGCAGAATGCTGGAGGATTTCATGATTAAAGCTACTCCCTCTGTCTAGTACCAGGACCCGTTTGTTTTAAATAAGATACCCATTTTCTCTCGGTTTTTATTACTACGTTTTTTAAACCGCTAAACAGAATATTTCATCAAAACAATTTCCATATAAAAATTGTTTTAATATATCAAATAAATCTATTTTTAAATTTATAATAATTAAAACCCAATTAATTATATACTAATAGCTTTTTTATGTGTATATTTAATTTTCATCCTTCTCATATACACAAATATTTTGCAATGGAGGGAGTAGTAAAAAAAAGCTGTCTTTTTACGAAATTCTCACATTCCAAACGAACACCAATCTACGAAAGAAATTGAAATCCGAAGAACCTTTGGCAATCAGAGGTCAATACTCCCCTTGAGCAAACGGAGGTACCACTGTACATTAAATTACTGTCGCTCGCGCCTTTCAATTGAAGAACCTACTACGCAAGAACACCCCGGCGTAGCCTTAGCGTTTTCAGAAGAAAATGTTTGCATGCCGACCACCCAAAGGAAATGCCAGTACGAAGCTCTGGTTTTGAAGGGCTTGAAAGAATGGCACATTTGGCATGTGCAGGATGGCACAAAGAGGAGCAGGTGAGAAAGAGAGAGACCTTCGTTACAGGTGCTCTTTACGACTTGATCTTTCTGCCTTGCTGGTCTTGCAACGGAAGTACACAAAAACTACTGTACTAAGTTTTAATTATTATAAACTTAAAAATAAATATATTTAATATTTTAAAATAATTTCTATATAAGAAAGGTTTGACACGAAAGGTACTACTTAAAGGTTTGAAAAACATATTAATAAAAATCAAAATAAAATCTGTGCCTCAATCAAAATAAAATGGACTACATGCCAAATACTAGCCCATTCAACTAAAAAGAAAAGGAGTAAAGAAATTACCTACAGGATACAGTAACTTCTTTTTAACCGCCTATTCGACTTGCCACTTTGGCACAGATTTTTTTTTTTTTACTGCAGGGTAAGAAACCCACGAGGCAAGCAGGCAGCCACAGGAGTACAGGACATTGCTCCCAAAGAGGCCGAGATAGCGAGAGCCCCGTGTCACACACGCGACGGCTGCCACGTGGCGACAGCACCTCACCGCGCGTGCCGCGTGCGATGCGAGGAGCGGGCGGACGAGCTGTCCGCGTCGTGCGATCCCAACCGTTCATTAACCCAGCTGCCTTCTCAGTCATTTTCCCCCTTTTCTTTTCTTTTCTTTTCTTTTCCTTCCCTTTCCTTAGACAAAACTCCAAATCCTCTCTAAAATCTTTTCGCAAAAAAAACACAAACCTACAAACCTACCGCGACGTTGGACCATTGTGCAAAAGAAAAAAAAATAAAATTATTTTCACTCTCTTTTTTTTTCCCAGAGGTAGTTGTCACGTGTGCTGATCAAACATCGAAGCTGGAACAGAAAAAAAATAGGACGTCTTACCATGCAAGTGAACCAACAAGATGTACAAAGAACTGCGCGATGGTGATGCTGCAGTTGGTGGGTTGGTGCAAAATTGAAGAAAGTTTCCAAGTTTCCAAGTCAACATTTCTAACAAAATGAGTCCGGAGTCGCTCATTTTCGGCCCCAAAATATTGAGAATATTCAAGATGCTCCATTGGGATAGGATTTTTAACGTAAATTGGTTCAATTTCCATAAATTTCTTCAAACTTCTCTCGTTCAATTTGTTTTCAGCTAGAGTACAGTACAACTAGCCGAGTGATAAGAAAGTGTGGTAACTTCGGAATTATGACTATCATCTATGCACCAAACGACCGTATAAAAAGTTTAATTTCTCCTAAATTTTGACAAACCAACCACAACCTCTGCACCGATTGAGGTTTAATTAAATCGCGCTTATGTAACCTATGATAACGAAACAGAATTCCAAGCCACTCAATATCACGCTAAGTAGAAAAAAGACTAATTAAACTTAAATCCCAACGCATCTAAGTTCGGCACTAATGAAAACATAACGCGTTTAATAACCAAAATAATCTGTGCTTAGGAGGATATTAATATTAAGATTAGGATTAATCTCGGCAACGGCAATGGAGGGGATTGGGAGGAAGAACCGAGGAACTCACAGACGAAGTCGAGGATGACGCGGCCGTCGGAGAGCCGGCCGGTGGGGTGGTGGAAGTAGGCGCGCCCCTCCGGCGGCGCGATGTGGATCCCCATCACCGCCGCGACGCCGCCCGTGTCGGAGTTGGAGTCGCCGAAGTTGAACAACACCACCCCCGGCGCCGCCTTCTTCTTCTCCACCGCCTCCTCCGCTCCGTTCCACACGTGCTTACGCTTGCCCCGCCCCGCCCCGCCGCGGGGTGCAGCCGCGGCAGCGTCTTCGGCGGTGGCGGTGGAGGACCGAACGGTGGGTGGGGGTCGTGGTGGCGGGGGCCGGCATGTAGCGGAGCGTGGCGAGCACGACGGCCGCGGCGACGGCGCCCATCACGCAGTAGTACTGCACCCGGAGCAGTCCCATCCTCTTTATCACCCCGCCCGCGCCACCGCCGTTGCCGCCGTTCATCGCGCTCGCCATGGCCGGCAAGCTTTCCGGTGAGCAGTAATCCTTCGAAAAATGGAATGCCTCGCCTGTCCTAATGATGCGTGTGACACCGTGTTTTTTTATATATACACAGGCTGCAGGCACATGTGTCACGAGCACTTTATGCTTCAGTTTCAAACAATGCGTGGAGGAGTTGGTGTGTTTGCAATTTTATACTGTATGTCTCCTGCTTTTTCTTTCGGTTGCCAATTCTTTAGCTTTTCTTTTTGTACTGATAATAACATGTATCACCAGTAAAATAATATTTAGTACATTTTGTTTTTTTTCCAGAAAATGGTGGCCTGATGCCAGTATTTTCTTACTACCTCAATGTTTCTGAAAAAATGTCGTCAGAAATATACTACATATTTAAACTTTTGACTACTCGGCTTTTTTTCAAAAATTATAAATATTGGAAAGATACTGTATTATTAACGTTTGTTAAATTCTTTTCATCATAGTCTAATCATTTAAAATTATTAGTGATCAAAGTTAAAAACAATACAAGTACATATGGATGAAGGTAGTATATAAAAGATGTACAAACATTACTACATGCATACACCCTGCAAACGTGGCTGATAGATGATCCGTAGGCTTCACAAAATTCTTATTGAAATGTGCATGTATATGCATATATAGTAGATTGAGACGGTTACATTTCGACGTTATTGTGGATGATATAAAGCTATTGTGTAGATATTGGTATCCTTTTCTTCAATTATGTATACCGGGGTTCTTTTTCTTATATAGTGGAATTCTTGTGGGAGCCACTGAAACGTCGGGGCTCAATAATGATGGTGAGGAATCGATCGATCGATGGTGAGGAACTTAGATGCGTTGATGCTCAAAAATAATGTCATGTCAGCTTTAATCATACTTGTATTAGCATAATCAACTGACTGGAGAGGC
Organism: Oryza coarctata; assembly: GCA_030770085.1. Lineage (NCBI taxonomy): Eukaryota > Viridiplantae > Streptophyta > Magnoliopsida > Poales > Poaceae > Oryza > Oryza coarctata. Next base: position 2,987,276 of record CM061471.1, read on the forward strand.
GCAATAATGATGGTGAGGAATCGATCGATGGGATGAATTAGTAGTAAGCAGTGGTAGAAGGCAAGTGGGCGGTGCACGCATAAAGGTGATGCCGCTCTAGTTGTTGCGCGCCGTCGTCGTCGACATCGATGCATCCGAATCGTGTGTGTTTGGTGTAATATCGCGACAGAAAGCGGATACGCCTGCCTCGTCCGGCATGGAGTGGACACGGCAAAAGGAAGCAAACGGAGCCCTTGCTTGAAAGTATGGGCTGGTTTGGACTTTGGAACAGTGGGAATACGTAATTTTTCAGATAATGGATAGATAAAACCTAGCCTCTACGTTAAACGTGGCTGTACAAATGATATATCCAAAGGTAAACACGGCGTGTACTTATTCCCTTTTTGAAAGGAATGGCACGCTCCCCGAGATCCTAAACAGTTCCATGTATAAATTTCTTTTTAAAACTATTTTAAATCTATCTTTAAATTTTATAATAGTTAATTCATCCGTTTGTACGTCTAAATAATCATCATAAAATCATTTGGCTATTTAGCCATTTAGTTATTTAGAAAAAAAGGGCCTCGGTGGCACGCGCAATTCACCACGAATACGAGTGTGTAATTAGTGTGTGTTACAGTGAAATTCCGGGACATGCAGTCTTCAAATGCGACCTTAATTACTAATTGTTATTGCAAAACAAGTTAGGAACCTCTACATTTATGATATTTTCATACCTCTAATCCAAATATTTGAAAATATATTCATGAACAAAATATTAAAAGTATGACTTGAAATTAACTATATGTCCATATCCGAAACACAGGGTTTCGCGACAAAAGCAAGTATTCTAATGGTGTCGGCTACGACTCTACCGAAAACAACAGAACAAATACGTATGGGAGCCACCGTTTGGGTGAATTAGTCTTTGCTTGGTTACACGGCCTAGCTAATGGTGGGACACCGTACACAAACGAAGCTGCACAAGAGCAGTAACATCCAAATGCAATTTTTTTCTTCTTGTTTTTGAATACCAAAAGCAAAGAAATGCCCTGGAATTACCAGAGCTACGCACCTAAAATGCATGCAAATTGCTTCAGCAGCAGACAAGCCAATCAAGCAGAGATATGACGAGATTACAAAAGGCCTCAGATCGATGTGCACTTAAAACTCAAGTAATGTTTTATTACCGCATCATGGCGACGATGGCAGGTTGGTCGCAATGAGCAAAGCATGTTTCTCAGTAGAAAAAAGGTGACAGCTCTGACAGGCCTGAAAATGCAAATCTTCTTCTAGTGATCAAGACCTGCCTTTGCTTAGTCCAAATAAACTTACTTTTAACTCACATGCAAAAGCCAAACAAAACGAGCTGTTCCTGTCAGATCTACCAAAAAAATGCAGTTTGTCGTTGTAAATGAAAACAAAGTTGGTAGTTAGTATTACTTTGCAGTACTTAAGGAGTAGTTAGCAAGCAGATGGATGATGATGACATATAGTTGTATATATAATGGAGTTGGTACCTGGTAATGTGGTAGCAGCAATAAGAGTTGCCAGCCATGCTGCAGCAAATAAGTCAGCAGGTTACACTAAAGAAGTACTACCAGGTAATCAACCACGAGGTCATGCACAAGGTTAATTAGATACTAATTGGATGCATACGTGTACAGAATACATACTTAATAACAAATTGCCAGATAATCTCCAGATACGGTCCACGAAAAATATCACTTAGTTGTGGTGCTTCAGTCCAAGAAACAAGAAATGGAAGCAACAACAGACAAGTGCGGCTAAGATTCCTGGAATCCAGGGGCAAACTCTAGGATTTCGTAGTCCTACTAAAAAAATTGTCCGTACGTTGCAATGGGAAAATGATTTGTTTAGGATCGTAACACCTTGCATATATAAATGATGGAAGAAAATGATACAATGAAATCAAAGAAACAGACGCGATCTCATAACAAAAACATGATAAACATAATATGACCTCCGGGCGGCGGCGATGTGGCACGGCGGAGCCAGGGCCAACTGCAAGACGTGGTGCGGCTGCCCCGAGCGCTCAGGTTCACGACAGTGGCACTTTGGAGCTAGCTAACCTCTCTTAAGCCCACTTCTTTCAGCTTCTGGATGGCAAGGTTTGCTTCTTCCACATTTTCCTTCATCGAGACCATCAGAGCATCATCGTTGTCTTGCTAGCTGGTGGCGATTGCGTCATTAACTGCTATTATATTTATTAGAATTGCCGAGACACATGCTTCGAGTAAAAACAAAGAAATAAATTGTCTATATTTTGATTGTAAAAATAAAAGGTATTGGCACATCCATCTGTAATTAGAGGCCACTTGGTGACACATGCATTAGTGAATAACTACATGATTTAGTCTGATGACAAGAAAGATATGTATCAAAGAAGCGACCAAGTGGATAATCATGATCTACTGGATAAAAATTAAAAGGATATAGATGATAATAGTATGAATAATGTTGATGATGGTAATGGCTGGGGTGATAATGATTTTGAGTTAGAGGATATAATGTGCTATGCTAAATCCGAGATGCTAATGGGTCGACAAGAAATTTAGATAGTTTTGACCTCAGCAAATCCTATTGTTTAAGTTTCTCATCATAATCTTGCTTTATGATCATGTTAACATCAAAATCTGGACGATCCGATGATGCTAAAGCTGATCGGTTAAGAGATCTGATGGTGCTAAAGCTAATGGGCTGAGAGGTCCGATGGATGGTTTAATGTAGTCATTGGCCGATGGAGATACTGAAACAAATCCGATGGAGGACTGTAGAAAAACCAATCAGATTAGTAGAAGATTGGATCGGTTTGAAGACAGAGAATTATCTAATCGGGATCAGGTCCGAGAAGCCCGAGGAAAAAAAGAAGGTCCGATAGCTACAGTGGAGAAGCCGATTAGGTTGCAGCAAAGGAAGACTCAGTTACAAATTAGAAAATTATTCAGATGAAACCGGGTTTACGGAAGAGCCGTGAACTTCACGGCAGGATGTTTGTTTTTATAAATTGTAACCTTACTTAATTAGGAAGGTTTAGCTGGTTAGTTAATTTCTTTAGGAATATTTTCCTTTGTTCTTACTAGGAAATAATGTCCGATGGTCGTAGACGTGTCGGACTCTGTCCGTAAATCCAGGGTATAAATATAGACCCCTGGAAACATGTAAGATATCTCTCGATCATATACAAATTCGGCGCATCGCCACCCTTGTTCATCTACGTTTTACCAGCGGGTTCTGACTCTCGATGCGGGGCTGCATTGGTTAAGTCCAATCTCCGGCGAAGGGGTAAGTCCCGCCACCATCCCGATATGTCCTGCTCTGTCTGAGGCTACATCGGTTAGGTCCGACCTCTTAGGCCGATCAGACGTATTGCATCACATCCGTGCTGGACCTATCGGCTCGTTAAGCTCCCTCTGCCGTCGTCAGTTTCGTGCTGCATCGGTTAGGTCCGACCTACGGGGCTGCCGACGGTAGATCGAGCTTCAGGCCTATAGTCTTCTGCACGGCGTATCATCGGAGTGCTAGCCGATGAGTTATCCATGCTCTGAGCTTCACGCCCAGCGCATCGGCCCCTCGGCCGATACGCATCAGCCTTTAGAGGCGTCCCTCGACGCGTAACGCCAAACGTATCAGTCCCCCAGCCAATACGCACCCGCCTTCAGAGAGGCGTCCCTTCATCGGCTCAGCTAGCCGATGGGCTCGTTCCTATCCTTGTTACGGCATAGCCGATCCGGCATCCTCCGTATCATCGCCGCTGGCCCTGGCCTCGTACTGTCTCGGTTAGGTCCGATCTTCGAGGTTCGGTGTTGATGGCGCTACCACGGCGGGCGACGGGTCTCTTGCTGTCATATCCGGAGCGGCATCGGCTTTGCAGCCCGTAACTTTTTGTACTATTCCTTGCCTAGGCCGCATACGCATTCATCGGTTTTTCCAGCCGATGAATCACTGTTCGGCTGTCCGGAGGGATCCCGTGTGTCTCGCCATCCTCTGATCACACCCTGGTTCCTCCATCGACTCTGTGGTTGACCCCTCGTCGACACCTGTCCACATCGGCTCCTCAGCAGATCAAATAGCATCCCGAACCTATCGGCAGCCAGCCGATAGCGAGTGTCTATATCAGACCCGCTCGTCTCACTTTCTTATCAATTGCAGGGTTAAATTGACTGGCACGCTCGCGAACCTCGATGCTTAAGGACCTGCACTGGAGATAAGCAGACCTCCGAGGCCTTTGCGTGACCGAGCCACTGTCTCTCCCCAGTCGTGGGATTTTTTGGCGGCGACAGGTCATAAGTTTGTTAATCCCTACTTCACAAAAGAGAACTTGTAACACTTAGAAATCAGTGGTCTTATTGATCTTCCTCCACACAATATACTTATGGTCAGCTAAGATTTTGGTAGGAGTGTATACCTTCTTAAAGATCTTCTTTCCATACAATGTGTGAAACTAGGGATCATTAGAGTCTCAGGGCCCCTTAAATTTATCATGTTGGCATTGAAGATTGTACTTTTTTACGTTGTTTAACTACACGTGTAATACTATATCTAGATTAACACTATCATCCTCCATATCAAAAAAAAATGAGGCCTTCTCTAGCCATCGCCGCCTGTCTCCTCTTTGCTAGCAACTTAAGGTCCTCTTTCGTTTTTGGACACCGGATCTGGTGTCGAGCTCTCTACCCCTCCCTACCTTGTGTAGATCTAAGGACGTGGAGCTTGGCGGGACGGTGTAGAAGAGTTCCATGGTGCGGAGGACGAGCTTGATGGTGGAGAAGCTGCGCTAGAGAAGGAAAGGTGGTCGACGATTAACGTCAGAGATGGAAAGGTGACATCACTCCCTTGTAGTCAATGACAGCGATGGAGGCGAGGCGGCCGGTGCCAAAGAAGGGGTGCCAGTTAGGGACCGATGCTACAGCATGAGAAAGAGAAAAGGAGAGTAGCCATGTGGGGAGGAGGAATAATGTGTTGGGCATCGTTGGCAAGTGATTTTAGCTTAGCAAGTTTTGCTAGTGAGAAGGGATTTGGCTAGCTGGATGGCTTGGCCATGTAGTTAGAGAGGCTATTGGAGCATGATTTTTTTTATAATTGTTAAAATTTGGCTTGGAGAGTTATTTGGAGAGATTGTTCCAAATTCTCGTATAATGACTAGTCTAGGCCTTAAATTAATCCCGGGTCCACTATATGTGCAAATATGCATATCTAACATGTTATACGATATCTTCTTGGCGATCTGAGACAGTAAGGCTATTGATTGGGATTAGGATATGGTGCGATTGGGATAGTTCTTGTAGGGCACGCCTATATGCACAGGTTCACCATAGACACAAGTAGCACACGTGTCCCTGTACGGCTGCGCGGCTATGCCTCCCTGGCTGATTGGTCAACAGATATCCAAAATTTAATCTCCTAGATTTCCTTTTGGGAATCTCTAATGAGAATTTAGGGCACGAAAATATTCTTTCTTCTAACAGATAGTCTATATTTAGTAGGCCACATTGAAAAACTACAAATAGAATTGTTCTATCCTCACCTTCTCCCAATCTTTCCATCTCCTATAGTGTATAGTGTGGTGCATGAGAGTTGCGCTTAGGATTGGGAGTAAAGGCTTCTTCCCTAGTTGTGAAGACAAAAACCGAAGTTGGGAATTGTAAGTATCAGGCATTTGTGTAGGACAACTGTTGAATATGATTTTTTAGCAAAAATCTTCAAATTTTAGGATTGGAATACATTTTACTTCTGACCTATTTTTAGAAGTAAACTATAAATAAAGAAAATTTTAAACTATAATTTCAAATTCGTTGTTGAAAGTTCTGAAAGTTGAATTGAAAGTTTTAAATTTGAGTTGAAAATTTTCATTATTTGATTTGAAAATTTTAAATTTTGATGTAAAAGTTTCAAAATTTGAGTTGAAAAGTTTTAAATTTTTAGTTGAAAGTTTTAAATAATGGCTTGAAAGTTCCAAATTTGGAGCTGAAACTTTTGAAAATTTGAATTGAAAGTTTTAAATTTGTAGCTGAAAGTTTCAAGTTTGAGCTGAAAGTTTCTAAATTCGGGTTAAAAGTTTTAAATTTTCAGTGAAAAGATTACTCTCTTTTTATTTTTTTCAAAAATCTGAGTTGATTCGTACGGAGGATGCGTACGCTGGTACGCCGTACGCATGAAGCCCGATCGATCTACCGGCGCGCGCGCCCGGGGCACCGCGTCTGTCCGCATGGGCCTCGTGGGCCGGCACTGTGCGCCCCGAGCGCAGCTGCACGTAGTAGCAGTCGTGGTGCCCGCGGGATGGCGATGGCGAGCTTGGCGAGGAGGCGCGCGGCGGAGGCGGTGCTGCTGCGGCGTGGAGGGGGTACGCGGCGGGGGCGCCGGGGGAGGAGAGCGACGTCGTCGTGATCGGCGGCGGCCCGGGCGGGTACGTGGCGGCCATCAAGGCAGCGCAGCTGGGGCTCAAGACCACCTGCATCGAGAAGAGGGGCACGCTCGGGGGCACCTACCTCAACGAAGGCTGCATCCCCTCCAAGGTATCGCCTCCCCCCCCCCCTTCGCCCCTTCCCCCGTCCATCTCCGTGCCGCGACCTGGATGGTTGCGCGTCCCGCGCTGTTAGCTCTTGGAGCTCGTAGATCCGTGCGACTTGTATGACGAATTTGGGAGTTAGGGTTTGCGTTGTGCAGGTGTGTAGGCTGTAGTTGTTTGATACATTGGGAGGTTTGCAAATTTTGATTGTCCATGTGAATGCCAGCAAATGGAACCTGCTTAACGAGCTATTTGGGGGTGTGGTGTTGTGAATTTTATTATAGTTTCTGCTCTTCATGCCAGAGTATCAGTTATGCGAATTTCGAATTTTCGTGTGCTAGAAGTTTCGGACCTGCTGATATTGTTATTGGTGCTATTTCATCTGGATTTTAGAAGAGCATTAAATTGTCTAAAGTCCAGTTAAAAGTTTTTTTAATTAACTCCTGTGTCCAATTAATGTGCGACAACTTTAGTGGTCTGCTAGTGTGTGATTCTGATAAGATGAAGCTTAAGTATTAAAAAGAAGTTGATGTGAATAATATTGCCATTTTTTAGATAAGAACTTTGAGTAATCTGAGTTTGGTTATCTCATTGTTTGTTCTACACTTGTACTGCTAGGATGCACAAATATGCACCTGTCTTCATTAGCTAGTCATCATTGAGCACGTAGTTGGAGGGTTTTATTATTAGATCTATGTTGCTTTAGTTCTTAAGAATCCATGGTTTGGCCGTTGGGGCCAAGTCTGTCATGAAAAAGGGCTTTAACATACTTGATCCAACACAAAAATTGGAACATTTTTGGTGCTCTAATAAATCTAGAAGCTAGGGATGGATAACTGGCCTCAAAAGTTGGTCTGGAATGCCAATGCACTATTTATTTAGCCAATATAATGCCACATTTTATGATATTTGTCTAATCATATGGGGCCAGAAATATTAATTGAATATCAGGAAGACTGTCTCAGTATTTTGCTCTTTAAAAGTTTCAGCTTGTGGCTTCAGTTTTTCTCAATTCTAATCTATAGCTTAGTAGCCAGATGATCTTTGATCAAATAGAGCCTTTAGGTCTAGTCTTTACTCTTGTTTATAGTTCAACTCTAGATAAAACTAGTTGATACCCCATGCTTTGCTGTGGGGTGGCAGAAAGGAAGCATAAAAATTTAATAGATGACATTTTTAGGGCAAATATGGGGCATTGTTGAAGGACCAGCATTGGCTTAGGCAATGAGGGGGCAGTAAGTAAGATTATCGTGATGATTATGTCTTCGACTAAATCAAGAGTGACGCTAATGTGAATTGTCCAACCAAGGAATTATATATTATAGCAAAAATCTGCTTCCAACTACAAAGTAACTTACAAAAAGGTTCAATTGGGTGATGAATTTTATGTTATAGCAAAAAAGTACCTCCGAAACGACAGAAACTACAAGCTAGCATGTAAAACGAGAAAAAGGCTAAGAAACTCCAAAAGAACAGTACATAAAAGTAAACAAACATGTAGATCTTAATTTTAGATAAATTATGAGACTTGAACGATCTTATTTTGAGTTCGTATAAATTAGTTATGAATTTTACAAGATTTAATCCAATTAAATCATGTTTAAAAGGATTAAACATATTTATTATACAGTTTATAATTATTTTTGTACTGAAAAAGGGGAATTATGATGTCAGTGAGGAGAGGGGACGCTGAGGTTACTGACAAGTAGGACCCGTATGTCAAAGAGAGGAGTCTCGGTCTATGGTGGACTGGGTTCATAGAAGTGGTCCACCAAAGTTCGACGGTCTAGATCTGGTCTAGGGGTATGGACAACTCAAATTGTCTTCGATTGGATGCACCATACGAGATGCCATGTAAGTGGCCACACGGGACAGAGAGGACGACGTGAGGGTTGACGAGGCAATGATGTGGTGCCACATCGACTTGACGGCCAGCGAGCTTAGAACCACATCACACGGCAAACACAGCACGACAGTGGAGACAGAGGGCACAAACGGGACGAGGACGAAGAGGTGAAGCTCCATAATGGCAAAACGATGACGAAAAGCGACGGGGACGACCGGTGGCAAGCTTCAAACGACGATGGCTTTGGGACCACGGTGATAGCGGTGTTTTGACAACTTGCGGCGACAAAGAGGTGTTGGCTGAGCTTCTCCTTGCTGCTGCGGTCCTAGTGGTGATGATGGCACGGTCTTGTGGCGGGTAAGACGATGGCAAGAGGTGGTGGTGGTGAGGTGGAGAGAGAAAAGCATGCGGGAAGCTAGGGCACGATTCGCTCGGGCAAGGGCGACGGACGAAAGAAGAGCACCGGGGCGCACTATTTATAGCCAAAGGAGAGAGAGTCCGGCCTTGGAACGACGGGTTGAGGCGGCGGAAAACTAGGGTTCGTTGGTTTTGGGGATAGGTCGAGTTCGAGCTCGATACGACGCCAAACAAACGCGATTTTGCTCCGATTCTTAAGGAAAAGATAGAGTAGGATAAGGGGATAAAAACCCCTCAATCGAGCTGGAAGGGGGCGGAGCGAGGTGGTTGGGTGTAGCTAGGACTGCTAGCCGGAGATTGAAGATGAGCTCGACATGTAGGCCCCACATGTCAGCGGGAGAAGGCGACGGGCTGTGCTAGCTGGGTCGGATGGCCTCACGGGCTAGGGTGTTTGTGAGCGGGAGGAGCAGGCCGGCTTGGCAAGCTAGGCTGCGTGCGTGTGCTAGGCGCTCAACTTGCTAGGCTGGTGTGGTGAGGAGAGGGAAGGAGGCTTCACAGGCTAGGCCAACAGTGGCTTGCATGTGTGGAAGTGAAATAGGCCAATATCGGTTGGGCCATAAGAGGAGAGATAGGCCGGTGGGAGGAAACGAAGTAATGGGCTAGAAACAGCCCGAGTAGAGAGTAGGGTTTTTAATTTGATTTTCTATTTTAAATAATTGCTAAAATGATTTTTGTATTATTAAATTTACTTATTAAGCTTTGAAAAATCCAAGAAAATCGTAGAGTGAAATTAATCATAGAGAATGTAAGAAAAATACTCCAAGACTTGATTTATTAAGAAAATTTTATTTCCCATATTAACTTCACTTTAAATTACTTGCACTTTAATACAAATTCTAGAAATAATTTATTAATCCCTGAAACAAAAATCAGGGTGTGCCATTTTGTGGGTTTGGTAGTAGTTTTTTGGGCTGGTCTCACTAATGTAACATGAAAATAACTCATTAAGGCCATGCTGAGTGAATTGGACAGTTCTTTGCAGCCTTCATTCTAATCAAATGGCTAGCGTTTGATGATGATGTGGCTTCTTGTGAGGCTTGCTTTATAGCAATAATTGTAGATAGTGGGTTCCACATATATAGAAAGTAAGGATACTGTCTTCCTTTGAATTGTACTATGGTTATTCTTTTGGAATGCAACTTTGTTGAACAGTTAAAGTTTTTGTTGATTTCTGTCGCCGCCAAAAATCCCGCGACCAGGGAGGGACGGCGGCTCGCTCACGCGAAGGCCTGGGAGGTCTGCTTATCTTCAGTGCAGGTCCTTAAGCATCGAGGTTCGCGAGCGTTTCAATCAATTTGACCCTGCAATTGATAAGGAAGTGAGACGAGCGAGTCCGATACAGTCGCTCGCTATCGGCTGGCTACCGATAGGATCGGGTTGCTCTTCGATTGGCTGGGGAGCCGATGTAGATAGGTGTCGACGAGGGGTCGACCGTAGAGCAGATGGAGGAACCAGGGTGTGCTCAGAGGATGGCGAGACGCACGGGATCCCTCCGGACAGCCGAACAGTGATTCATTGGCTGGAAAAATCGATGAATGCGCATGCGGCCTAGGCGAGAAATAGCACAAGAAGGCACGGGCTGCAAAGCCGATGCCGCTCCGGGTACGACACCAAGAGACCCGTTGCCCGCCGTGACAGCGTCATTAACACCGAACCTCGAAGATCGGACCTAACCGAGACAGTACGAGACCGGGGCCAGTGGCGATGATACGGAGGACGCCGGATCGCTATGCCGTAGCAAGGATAGGAGCAAACCCATCGGCTAGCTGAGCCGATGAGGGGACGCCTCTCTGAAGGCGGGTGTGTATCGGCTGGGGGACCGATACGTTCGTCGTTATGCGTCGAGGGACGTCTCTAAAGGCTGATGCGTATCGGCTGAGGGGCCGATGCTATGGTCGTGAAGCTCAGAGTATGGATAACTTATCGACTACTCACTCCGAGGAGACGCCGTGCAGAAGACTATAGGCCTGAAGCTCGATCTACCGTCGGTAGCCCCGTAGGTCGGACCTAACCAATGCAGCATGAGAGTGACGACGGCAGAGGAAGCTTAACAGGCCGATAGGTCCTGCACGGACGTGATGCGGTACACCTGATCTGACTAGGAGTTCGAACCTAAACGATGCAGGCTTAGACCGTACAAAGCATACCAGGATAGTGGCGGAACTTACCCCTTCGCCGGAGATCGGACTTAACCGATGCAGCCCCGCGTCGAGAGCCAGAACCCGCCGGTAAACACCTAGATGAATTAGGGTGGAGATGCGCCGAATTTGTATATGATCGAGAGATAGATTACATGTTTCCAGGGGTCTATATTTATACCTTGGATTTATAGACAGAGTCCGACGCGTCTACGACCATCGGACATTATTTCCTAGTAAGAACAAAGGAAAATATTCCTAAAAAAGTTAACTAACCAGCTAAACCTCCGTAATTGAGTAAGGTTACAATTTACAAAAACAAACACCCTGCCGTGGAGTCCATGGTTCTTCCGTAAACCCGGTTTTATCTGAATAATCTTTCAATTTGTAACTGAGTCTTCCTTTGCTGCAACCTGATCGGCTTCTCCACTGTAGCTATCGGACCTTTTTTTAGTCAAGCCGATCCTTTTCCTTCCTTCCCTCGGGCTTCTCGAACCTGATCCCGATTGGACAATCCTCTGTTTTCAAGCCGATCCAATCTTCTACTAATCTGATCGGCTTTTCTACAGTTCTTTATCGGCTTTGTCTCAGTATCTTCATCGGCCGATGACTGCATTAAACCCTCCATCGGAGCTCTCAGCCAATCGGCTTTAGCACCATCGGATCTCCTAGCCGATCGGCTTTAGCACCATCGGATCGTCCAGATTTTAGCGTTAACAATTTCATACATGTTATATCTTCATCCATGCTTGTCAAATTGGTCATGTTAACCATTCTTGTTCAAATGCTGCTGCAAACCCTTCTGAAGTACCAGTTTTGTACTTAGCTTTTGCAGTTGTATATTTGTAGCTGGCATATTTGGAAGCATGCAAATTATAAGTGCATTGTTTTGCTGGTTATTGCATCACATCATATTTGTTTTCTTTTATCATTTCAGGCTCTCCTGCATTCGTCCCATATGTACCATGAGGCCAAGGCTTCTTTTGCACACCATGGTATCAAATTCTCAAATCTTTAAATAGATTTGCCTGCCATGATGTCACACAAAGACAAGGCAGTTGCTGGGCTCACTAAAGGGATTGAAGGCCTGTTCAAGAAGAACAAGGTTGAATATGTCAAAGTATTTGGAAAGTTTGTATCCCCTTCAGAGGTATCCGTTGACTTGCTCGGTTGTGGTAGCACTACTGTTAAAGGGAAGAACATAATCATTGCCACTGGCTCAGATGTGAAATCACTCCCTGGAGTTACAATAGATGAGAAGAAGATTGTGTCATCTACTGGTGCTCTTACTCTTTCAGAAATACCAAAGAAGTTGGTGGTTATTGGAGCTGGATACATTGGTTTAGAGATGGGTTCTGTCTGGAACAGGTTAGGGTCTGAAGTCACTGTCGTTGAATTCGCATCTGATATTGTCCCATCAATGGATGGAGAGGTTAGGAAGCAGCTCCAGCGTATGCCCAAGAAGCAGAAAATGTAGTTCATGCTTAAGACAAAGGTGGTTGGGGTTGATACCTCTGGGAGTGGTGTCAGGTTAACCATGGAGCCTGCAGCTGGTGGAGAGCAGAGAGTTCTTGAGTGTGATATTGTTCTTGTATCTGCTGGCAGAGTACCATACACCTCTGGTCTTGGGTTGGACGCCCTTGGTGTTGAGACTGACAAGGGTGGAAGAATCCTTGTTGACAAGCGCCTTATGACAAATGTTAAGGGTGTTTATGCGATTGGGGATGCAATTCCTGGACCCATGCTTGCACATAAAGCTGAAGAAGATGGTGTTGCCTGTGTTGAATTCATCGCAGGAAAAGAGGGCCACGTAGATTATGACGCTGTACCTGGAGTGGTGTACACACACCCAGAGGTGGCTTCTGTTGGGAAGACGGAAGAACAGATCAAGGCTTCAGGAGTGGTCTACCAGGTTGGGAAGTTTCCCCTGTGCAACAGCTGTGCAAAGGCGATTGACGATGCTGAAGAGTTGGTCAAGGTAGTGGCTGAGAAGGAGACCGAAAGAATCCTTGGTGTACATATGATGGCCCCCAATGCTGGTGAGATAATCCATGAAGCGGGGCTTGCACTTCACAGTATGGAGCATCTAGTGAGGATGTTGCGCGGACATGTCATGCGCATCCAACAGTGAGCGAAGCCCTGCCTACAGACTTACCTGAAGGCGATTCACATTTAAACCATGATACAATTTCAGCTGCCACCTCAAAATATTCCCAAAAAAGTTTTGAAATAATATGGAACGATGTGGTTAGAACATCTATTTTGTGTACCGTTTCCCCAGCGAAACTGTGTACACTTCTGATTATAGTTATATTCTTTTTCCTCGCTGGCTGTTGCGTCTGTTCCTTCTCCTTAATAATGTGGTAAAACTTCATGCTGAATGCGTTTCTTTTTCCTGTTGATGCCTGAGACAGGAATACCACTGAGGTTGGCACCCCTAGATCAGATGGCGCCCTTCATTTCTCTGGATATTTATTTTGCCTAATCCCAATTCTGATAGTCAAATTTCAGTGTCTTTGTTGAGACTTATAGTTGTGGTTCATCATGTCAAATCTGTCCATGATTCATTATTGCTTGTGATCTAATATCGATGGTCAAATTATTGGAATCTACTGTAATTGGGGAATGCATAAGCTTCTTTTAGTGGCAGTTGCAAACTTGCAATATGTCTTCAGTTCTGCCTGATTACTCAAAACTTGTCAACGAAACTGTCAAGGGCGATTTATTCAACGAAACTAGATTAGATTAAGCCCAAAACAAAATCACATCTCTATCCAAGATTCCAGACAAGCCAACAAGTAGAGTACCAATCACAAAACCGCCTCTCCCTCTCTCCAACTATCCACAACTTCTCTCTCTTGTGGAGGCCAAGAAAAGAGGGGAAAAAAAGAGAGAGAAGAGATGGAGATGGCCATCGACACGCCATCGCCGTGGCCGTCGCCGTCGGCCTCGTCGGCGGCGGCGGGGAGGCAGTCGCGCGCGGCGGAGTCGGTGCGGCTGGAGCACCAGCTGGTGCGGGTGCCCCTCGAGGCCCTCAAGTCCACCGTGCGCACCAATCACCGCCTCGCCGAGAAGGAGATCGCCGCCGTCGTCTCCTCCGCCACGGCCGCCGCGCCGGGAGGCGTAGGAGGCAGAGGTGACGCCGCCGTCGACCACCTCACGTCCCTCGTCTCCCGCCTCCACGGCCTCAAGCGCAAGGTACTACAGCCCCCCTTCCCCAATTCCCTCCCCTCACATCGCCCAGTCAGTCCCTCGCCGAATCCACGCTTGCCCTCGAAAAGATCCTGACTCGTTGATCGATTGGTTCTCTGTTCTATCTGGATCCTACTGGTTGGAGAAATCTCATCTCTTATGGATGGATGTTTGACGTTTCTTGCTGATAAACTGATTCATGGTGATGCCTTTGCAGATGGAGGAGGGCGCGCGGGCGGAGGAGCTGCAGGTGCAGAGGTGCCGTGCGCGGCTCAACCGTCTGGCGTCAGCGAGCAACGGCGACGACCGTGAGTGGGAGGACTTGCGGCTCAAGCGGATCCTGGTTGATTACATGCTGCGGATGTCCTACTACGACACCGCCACTAAGCTCGCCGAGACTTCCGGCATTGAGGTATAAGAATGGTAGTGTACAGGAAGAGCATACCAAGGAGGGAATTCCATTGATCGTGGATATAGTTTGTTCACTAACCGCACATTAGTGGCAACAAAGCAATCAATAACCAAGAACTTTACCCAATGGCCATATCAATTGTTTGCTGCTGAAATGATCCATCAAGTTTGTTGAAGTTAAATAACTAATCTTGTGAAGAAGACGTATGAAT